>CM066733.1:93509420-96143586 GCA_033961575.1 Aselliscus stoliczkanus
TCACATAATTTAATCTGATCATCTTTTAAAACGGAAGAAATTGAGGATCAGAACTTTCCAACTTGCCTAAATGCACAACTAACTACAGAAACTAGAATTTGATTATTTCCGATTATGAAATAGAAATAAGAGCGTCCCACCTTTTTTTATATCCCACATATGGCAATGGACAGAAAACTGGCCTGATATACAATAGTTAAGTACAGTGATTATTGTTACTCCACCAAATAGCAGTTATCCCTCCTTCCTCCTTAAAAATCAATTACCAATCAGTATTTTTAAATTGCAAACTTTCCTTACCCAGCTAATAGTTTCCCTCACTGTCTTAATCAGCAGATATCCCTTTATAGGTGTTATAGAAAGATCCACTTAATACAACAGATTACATACTTCTTTTCTTACCTTAATAAACTATGTTGTTTGCTTATTTAACTACCTTTATTACATTTTTCAAAACCCACATATATGAAATCTTTGGGGTGGCAAGAGCCAATGTGTATTGGTAAAGAAGCCTCTCTGTGATATAAAAGAAGTAGAGTTTATCATAATTGGAGGTTTAATATTTCCTACCGTAAGAAAAAATTCTCTACCCTTTAACGAAATGTATTATTAAGTCTTTTGGATAGCTAGTACTTAAAAACACATATTCTGGAGCATATTTTGTAAAATATAGTAGAAAACATCCTAAATTTTCATTTATTATACAAACTTCCAATTATTTAGAATTATGAATACTTTCACATTATGGTAAAAAATAAGAGCTCAATAAACATTTCTAAAGATTCTTGGCATTTCTCTGGGCCTCAAAGCTTTCAAATCTTCTTTGAAATGTAAAGACATGTTCTGGATTTAACAGGTTTGAGCAACACCTGTTATTCACCAGTTAATCTACCAACATTAAAATTTATACAAGTTTCACTTACATTTGATTCTTTGCTGCTTGCCTCTGAGCTTTTCTTTCTTTCCTTTTCTGATCTGGTGGCTTAGCAAAAACAATTTCAATATTTTCTCCCTCCAAGTCCTTGCCATTCATTTCTTCCATAGCCTTAAAAAAATAGGTATTAATTAAGATAAGAGGCCTTCAAAATAATGACTCATTTAAAAATAAAAAATAATTTATTATTAACATTGGAAAGATGAAATAAAATAGGGTTGTTAGGGGCCGGCCAGGCAGCTCAGTTGGTTAAGAGCGCGAGCTCTGAGCAACAAGGGTCGTCAGTTGGATTCATACATGGGCCAGTGAGCTGCACCTGAGCTGAGCTGCTACTGAGCTGCCAACAGGTGACAGGATGACTCATTGGTTAGAACATGCGCTCTTAACAACAAGGTTTCTGGTTCGATTCCCACATGGGATGGTGGGCTGGGTCCCCTGCAACTATGATTGAACATGGCACCCTGAGCTGAGCAGCTGCAAGCTGAGCCGATTGGTGGCCGGGTAGAAACTAGACTTGGAGCTGAGCTGGCTGCGCCCTCCACAACTAAGATCAAGGGAAAACAACTTGGCTATTCCCCTTCCCCAATTAAAAAAAAAAAAAAAAAGGTTTGTTAAGATTTTATTTAAAGATCCAGCTCTTAGTGAGTTATACAATTTGCTACAGCCAATAAAAGTTAGCTTGAGTAGATTACCTGACCCCTGAGTGTCCTTCAATTTTTTTTAAAACATCCTGATTCTAGGATGTTTAGTCTAATTTAGATGCCTATAATTCCCCATTATTTACCTTGACAGCACCATCTCGCTCATCAAAATGAATGAAAGCATAATCTTTTAGTTTCTTCACTCGCTCCAGTTTCCCAAATTGACTAAATGCCTTTTCTAAAATCTCTTCTGTTACAGTATTGGCAAGGTTGCGCACAAACAGCACTTTTACCTGAAATTTAAGAAAAAAAAAGAAACTCCCTATATATTTCCAAAGGGTTCAACTTCCAAAATAAAAACACCCACCCTGCAAAGTTAACTTTATTCACAACCCATTAGAATATCAGAAATATAAAAAAGATAGACTAAGTTTTCATTTGGGTAAATACCAAGGAGTGTGACTACTAGATCTAATGGGTAAAAAAACCTGAACAGACATCTCACCAAAGATAGACAGATAGATGGCAATTAGGCATATGAAGAGATGCTCAACATCATGTCATTAGGGAAGCGCAAATTAAAACAGTGAGCTACGACTACTCACTTATTAGAACGACTAAAATCTAAAACACTAACACCACCAAATGCTGAGGATATGGAGCAACAGGGAGATTGCTGGTGGGAATGCAAAATAGTACAGCCAATTTGGAGCAAAGTTTGGCAGCTACTTACAAAACTAAACATACTTTTACTATGTGATCCAGCAACCGCACTCCTTGTTATTTACCCAAATGAACTGAAAACACATCCACCCAAAAACCTCCATGTAGATGTTTATAGCAGTTTTGTTCTTAATTGCCAAAACTTGGAGGCAACCAAAATATCCTTTTGTAGATAAATGGATAAACTATGGTACATCTAGACAATGGAATGTTATTCAGTGCTACAAAAAAATAAAAAGTGAACTATCACAAGCCATGAAAAGACATGGAAGAACCTTAAATGCATATAAGAAAATAAGTTTAATCAGCTATATACTATATGATTCCAACTGTTTGACATTTGGGGAAAGGCAAAACTATGGGGACAGTAAAAAATCAATAGTTGCCAACGGTTTGACGGGAAGAAGGATGAATAGGCAGGATCATGGAGGATTCTTAGGGCAATGAAACTATTACATATGATACTATAATGGTGGATACATATCAAACATTTGTCAAGCCCACAGAATGGACAACACTAAGTGTGAATCCTAATATAAACTATGGTCTTTGAGTTATAATAATGTGTCAACGCAGGCTCACTGATTTTAACGAATGTACCACTCTGGTATAGATGCTGATCATGAAGGGAGCCTGTGTATGTGTGTGGGCAGGAGATACACGGTAACTGTAGTTTCTGCTCAAAAAAAAACGTTAAAAGACCACATGCTAGTCATTATTTTGCAATCAAAATGGAGGTGGTTATTTCCTAATAATGTAAATACCATACCCTTTGAGATAGCTGTTTATCACTTAACTCAGGTGATCAAAACTAATCAGGACCTGCTTTTAAAATCTTAAGATTAAGAGGGAAAAGAGTATTCAAAATACTGTTAAGGTGAATTCTTTTAATCCTGAAAGCTCTGCAGAGAACAATTATAAAATGTGACCTTTTAGGCTAAGAAACATTATCACTGTCTCCTATAACACACAAAATAGCATCCAAATTTCTTAATCTAAAGTCTAGCCCAGTGAGAGCTTAAAAGGCCAGAGGGAAAAAAGAATCCTAAGTATCTTCTGTATTCAAGATCACTTATCCTTTCAAAGTCTCCACAGTTCTAGCATTTCACTCTTCTCTTGATTTAAGTGGACTAGTTCTATCTGCTAGCCTATAACCATTAAGGCAGATTCTTAAAAGACAAAGGGTAGAATAACTGCAAATTGCACTACTGAGTAAAGTGTTGACTCAAGAGCTATTTGTTCTCATAGAATGTCTCAACTGAATGCTGAAGCAGGATACCTAATAATAGCTAAACCTTGTAACTGCAGCAGCTCTGCTGAGGCCAGTACAGTTCACTATTTTTAGTAGAACTTTTAACACAAAAACCATGTGAGCTAATGGCGCCAGTCTCAAAAACTCAACGAAATTGCTTAGAATGCAAACAAAAATGAAGTGAATGATCTCCACAACATGTAGGCTATCTACTTCATCGTTGAGTATGATAGCTACAGTTATGGCCAGGTGTCCATGAAAAATTTCTATAATCACTCTCCATGCACATGGTACTTCTTCTGGTGTATGGCCTTAATAAAGAACACTTCTAAAAAAAAAAAGAAAGAAAGAACACTTCTATCTCACTTTATAAAATATGGTTTTAAAAAGTACATGATCTCTTTTGTAAGTTCTTTTTTTCCCCTCTCTAAAGGCTTCGCCCTCCTCTCCCACAACCCCTTAAAAAATTTAACTTGACTGTCATTACCTTTGCCATAACCTCGGGATCAGGATCTTCTATGGGATCAGCCCATTCAACAGTTCCAACATTTCCCCAGACCTTGACTTTACCACTCATTAACCTACGCCTTGCCTGAGCAGCTGTTTTGTGATCTTCATATTCAAGAAAGCAAAAGCCTCTATTTTTTTTCTTGTCATCTGGTTGGTGGTATAAAATGACGTCTGTAAGACCCTCTGAAAGTAAGCAACCATTCCAGGGAAATTAGATAAAATAACAAGCCAAAAGCAGTAAGAGCAAAAGGTTTATTTTTCTAATACTTGAATATCAAAATAAAACAATTGCTTAACTTTACAAATTTACCTAATCCATACTTCCAAGTGTTCCCAACACAGAAATCTCCATGAAAAGATATTCCTTTTAATTAGACCTATGGGCTGTTCTGCTTCCATTAATAACAGAGGCATAAAATCTTTACATAACTGCTTTAAGAAAGTGGCAGACAAGTTAGATATTTTTCTTATTATGTGAGTAAGCACTAAAAATTTTTAGTGACACTTTTGTAGCCTCAGATATCAATAGCTTTATTTCAAATAAAATCGAATATATATTAGTTATTACGTAAGAATTTCAAATGTTCCTGGATACTAGTAACAAGATGATAATTTGCTAAACATTCTAGGTAGACAAAAATATTTTAATAAAAGCAGCCTGCCATTTGGAAACTTACAAAAATACTTTACAGTTCAAAGAAACTTCACCATATTAACAATGTATAATCTCTGCTTATAGCAGGAGTACCTATTAATCTCATAATGTGGAAAATCAAATCATTACACATCAAGCAATCCTACTAAGAATGTCAACTACCATCTAGAAATGCATACAAACACGAAGAAACACAGTCTTCCAAATCAAGGGATACACAACAGTGATTCTACAGACTGAATTCAAATCCCAGTTGCATTCCTTACAAACTACGTAACATTCAGCAACTTAATTCCCAAAACCCTTTGTGCCTGTTTTCCTTAACTGAAAAATAAGTTACCTATCTCACATGGTTGTCGTGAGACAGAATACAATGAGTCAATAAATGTAGTGTTTAAAACTATGCTTGTTATAGAAAAGTAGGCAATTAACTTCAGTATTAAAAAGTTACACCTCCTTCCAAAAAAAATCCAACTTACCTGTTACTTTGCTAAATTCTTCAAGAATCTGTTCCTTGGTTTTACTCTTAGGAATAGAGCCCACAAAAAGCCTATTGTTGGCAACCGAGATGCAGACACCAATGTGTTTTCCAGAACGAATTTCATGATTATTATACTGAAAAGAGAAAAAGTACACCATGTTTTAAAAATACTTATAATATCCAAAAGTGATTACAGAAAGATATGTATATCCCATATACAAATGCAAAATCTTTCAACAAATTAAAATTTCAACACTGTTTCTCAAGAATTTATTCTTTAAACAAATAGTTACCTTTAAGGCACTGTACAAGGAAATTGTAAACTGAGACAAATATGAAGACTGCACTGATAAAACACACCAAACAAGTTTACAAATTAAATTAATGCAACAAAATTGTCAAGACCTTGAAATTTAGGAAACTTGATAAACTAGGAATTAGGTCTGTAGCAGGTTCAATTTAAAACGGCAGATTCCACATTACTTTAATTTCTACTTAAATCCATCCTACCAATCAGTTATCCACATGCAAGGGAAATTAATTCAAATACTAGCATGCTTTCCATCTTGCTATTACCCAGCACCTAAATTTATTTTTCCATCTCCTATTAACCTCTTATACAAAGTTGCAATAGGGAATTTTTGGCTTCAAACACTTGAGTATAAAAGGAAGAATCTTAGTCTGAATCCAACCCTACTTTTTCTGGCATTTCATTTTCATTAAGACTGCAATAAAGTTAGAGAAAAACAAGTAGACTATAGTGAAAGTATAGAATTATAAAACTACAGTAAAAAGTAAACTTAAATCTTCGTGTAACCATATCCCATAGAAGGGTGAAATACTGAAGAGGGAAAACCCCAATCTGTCAAAATGACAAATCTATGGATCAGTATTATTTACAAACCCAAGTTCAAAAGTATTCAAGTATCTGGAAAAGTGGATATATATCAGTTAAAACTACCTCAAAATTTCAAGGTAGTGATAATGGTGGCAGCAACAGCAATTATTGATTAATCCCCCTATATCTGGCCTCAAAATCTACCTTGAACAAACTTACAAATAAAGCTATACAAACTAAAGACTCAACATGAACTTCCATACCACTTATAAACCAGCCTTATGCAAAAGTTGGCAAAATTAAAACAATCCCTCTCCCTATTATTCCCATTCTTGCATAATAGGTACATAAAAGAAAACATACATTTAGTCAGAAAATTGAGTCCTCCCAGTCCCTCTCCCCATCACAAAATATTCAAAATTAAACATAAAGTTCGAACACCCTTACGCCAGTTCAGAATAGTTGTACATTCTACCCCATCAACTCAGTTCACTCTATCCACGTCTCTGGTCATCATGATCCCAGGATTCTCAATTCTCTACACTTATGCAAGAGACTTTTTTTTTTTTAATGACAATTTTGCCTATTTAAAAAAAAATCTCTCTGGGCTGGCTGAGTGGCTTACTTAGTTGGTTAAGAGCTCACTCAAGAGGGCAAGCTCTGAGCAACAGGGTTGCCGGTTGGATGCCCAGCCCGAGCTGAACAGCCGCCGAGCTGCCAACAGGTGGCATGATGGTTCAGCTAAAAAGAAGAAAAAAATCTCTCAAAAGCTTCCCATCACCAAAAAGATAAAGTTCAAATAACTGGACATCACTTAAGTCTGTCCTAAAATCCCTACTACTTCCCCTTTCTCTTCATAATACTGTTACCCTAGCTATTTACATCATTTTTCAAACAGTTTTGATACTGTTAAGCCTCTGAATAAAATGCTTTTCCCTGAAACCTCCACCATCCAAACTCCTCTGCACACTTGTAGATTTTATTTAGCTCAACCATCGAATTACTCTACAATCCATAAATCCCATAAAGGTCAACAAAAACACCCTTTTATGTTAACACAGGCTAAAAACACTTTCCTATTTTAACAGAGCAATAGTTCTCAACAGGACTGATTTTGCACCCACAAGGGACATTTAATAACGTCTAGACATTTTCAGTTATCAACTAAGGGTGGGAAGTTTGCTGCTGGTATTTAGTAGGAAAGTAAAGGACAGAGACATTATTAAACTATTACTAAACATTACTAAAAAATTATGTGGTCTAAAACATCAATAGTACTGAGGTTAAGAAATTGTGCCAGACTGTTTTCTCACAGGATTTATATTCTATTTAGACCAAAAACCTCTTAAAACTAGAACTATAAAGGTTACCTGCAAATAGTAGGGCTATGGTTGAATCCATCATTGCATGAGATTATATAGACAAGTAGACCACAATACCCTGTTTCACAAATAAAGTAACTAATTGTCTTAAGATGTATATTCCCTAGATTTTTCATAATCTAGCATCAAATAGATTAAGTAAAAAAAATCAATGGCTTTCAATTTGCTCATCTAGTCTGCAACTCCAAGAGTTGACAAAAACAAATTATCAAAAAAAGAATAGAAAGGGCCGGCCGAATGGCTCAGTTGGTTAAGAGCTTGCTCAAGAGTACAAGCCCTGAAGCAACAAGGTCACCAGTTCGATTCCCACATGGGCCAATGAGCTGTGCCTGAGCTGCCAACAGGTGGCAGGATGGCTCAGCTAGTGAGAGCACATGCTCCTAACAACAAGGCTGCCTGTTCAGATGGTGGGCTACATCAGCCCACAACTAAAGACTGAACTCAGCACCCTGAACTGAGCTGGCGTCCATGTGGCTCAGGGATAGAACACATGCTCTTAACAAGGCTGTTGGTGGCTACACCCACCCACAACTATTGTAATTGAACACAGGACTACCTTGAGCTGAGCAGGGCGACTGGACTTGGAGCTGAGCTTGCTGCGCCCTCCACAACTAGGACTGAAGGACAACAACTTGGCTGTCCCCCTTCCCCAATTCTCCAACACTATTCCCCTTCCCCAATTCCCCCAATAAAATCTTTTAAAAAAAAGAATAGAAGGTAATACAAAGTGTTTTGAGAAACAGGAGTTATTTTGAAGATGACAGGATGTCATGTAATTTTCTCTTTTTGTATTTTAATTTTCCGAATGTTCTAAAAGCAGGAGCTATTTAAGAAAATACCTAGGTTTAAAAAAAGCTTGTAAAAAATATTAAAATTCTTGGTAATACCACTTTCATCAACATTAACAATGATGCTTCAAAGTAGTAATGACTGTTTCCATCATTATCTACAGAAGACAAAGTTCTTCCCTTCTAACCCATTATCACTAGCCCTGCCATGGTTAATCAAGGCAGGGTAGCTAGAAGGTATATTTAGGATGGTTGTGGTCTTTGAACAAAACTAATGACATTGAAGATTTGACAGGATTTATAAACTGTAACTCTTCATTCCCACATCCCCATTTTTTTACTTGAAACAATTATAGATAACCCATAAAGAGTAAACTGGCTCTCCAATGAAAATAAACCACTAAAGGAGCAAAGGAGACTTCTTGAGCATATTATTCAAATAAAGCTAAATAAAATCCCTGGAAATAAACACTTCTTGAAGCAATGCCCCATCTTCCATCTACAGATAAACCATGCACTTTTATATGTAGATGTGAATTATATAACATTTCTCACTCTTTAAAGACCAATCTATCACCATAAATTCAAAAATAAACTTCATATCCCAGCAGGTGGATGACAGTGAGTTAGATGGTAGACGGGCATTACAAAAAGTCCTGAACTCTAGTAGAGATTCTAATTTACTGATAAACCCTAATTCTCAAGAGTTAGTATATCAGGACATTATGATTAGGTTTCAAAATTTTTAAAAAGGTGATGTCTTTCCAAATTTTAGGAAGGTGGGCACTGATGTTAAGAAATTTTAGAAACATACTGTATTTTGCTGTGTATAATGTAAACTTTTTTGCCCATATTTGTGAGGGAAAAATAAGGATGTGCATTATACATGGGTAGTACTAATTCCTTATCTCTATAAATGTTTTTAATTCTTGTACTTATGCAATAACGATATCTGTATGCAAAATAATACCCTAAAACACAATAATCGGTTTTGTTGAACTTACGATGAACTTGCAACGACGAAGAGCCCTTGGCCTTCTATGATGCATAAATATCGTAAATTTGTTACCGGTACATAAAATTTCTTGTACCATAATATGTCAAAAAATTAATGCCAAAATTCCTTTATAATACAAAAAACAAGTACCTGAATGTAAACAAATAAAAATTTGAATTAAAAAATTAAAATGAAAAGATTTTTTTTCCCTGCAAGTTTGGGCCAAGCATGTGGTTGTACGTTATACATGGCAAAATATGGTAGCTTTCAGATCCAGTACCACAGTGCAGTGACCATATAAAATAAAGATGAACTCTGAACATTAATCAATGCAATTTCAGTATTTCAAACACCAAAACAGGAGTTGTACAGTCTGGAACACTGTCATCTAGGCTCAAAGTATCAAGTCACTTTTTCCTTCCCTCATAGCCAATCACCAAATCCCCAAAATTTAGCAATCTCAGATTTGGAATCTGATCCAGAAGTGGCTGCTCAGTCCTAACTCTTCTTATAGCAGCAAAAACCATTACCTGCCAAGCCTGTCCACTTTATTTTTAAACATTTCTTAATTACAAAGTGTTCTTTACATTAAGCCAAAACTTACTTCCCTAAAAATTCTACAATAAATCTATTTCCTCCCTAAAATGACAGCACTTCACACACCTGCACACGATGCTCATGACTCAGTTGTTCTCTATGCTTGGCTAATCATTCCTTCCCTGATATTAGCAAACTAAAGTACCTCCAAGAGTGTAACCAAACAGTAATATCCGTAACATAATATTGCAGATGCAGACTGAGACTGAGGAGTCTAGAATTAACCTGAAGACTATTCCACTTCTAGACACCATGCCTCTATAACATATAGTCCATGATTTCCTTAGCTTATTTGAAAACTACACCACACTGCTGACTCATGCTACAGCTTGTGGTATTAGTTGTGTATAGGGCTTGTCTTTGTCCCCACTCAACTAAACTTTGCTGATGTGAACTATCTGTCCCACATTATCAAAATCTTTCCAGATCCTATTATGTAGTCCAGGGCATTTATCACTACATACAGATTCAAGTCACCAAAACATTTCAAGGACAGTCCAACTATGCCCTCATTTAAATAATTGGTAAAAAACTGGAATAGAACCTGCAACATACTGCCTACTACTTCTCCCTTCAATATCTTTCACCTCTCTCCTTTTTATTGCTGCCTCTGCCTCTTCTGGCCTTTATTGTCTTCATCCAAACATCCTTCATTATTCTGCCATTTACTTCATGCTACCCACACTAAGGCTCAACATTTTAATGGCACCATGTTAGCCCAGCAGTCATGACTAATGCCTCTGGCACTGGCTTTATACAAGTTTTGTCTCTTGTTTCCACAAAACACTGTTTCAACTAGAGTCACCTATCTCCTTCAATGTCCTGCTCAAAATTTTTTTATCACAAAGCCTTCTCTAACAACCCCAACCCAAAGCAATCTATCCCTTCATCTTTCCATTACCCTTTGAACTATCTACTTCCACTTTAATTGTAATTAGCCTCTCATGTCTTGTAAACTCTCAAGAGCTAAATCAAATTACCTTGCATGTCCATAGTAAGTTTTCATGTTAAACAAACTAAATATTTGCTGAATTGCTACTAAAATATTTTGTGCACCTACCTAGTCAGCTGCATTCATCAAAATGACTGTACACATTACACTGGTGTATACAACCATATTGGTGAACAAAACCATCAGTAGCTGTAAAACTGTAACTTTTAATGTGTAAACAGAGATCAACCATTCCAGTGTTTGTAACATAGGCACTACTGGCATTTTCAGGAGTTATCTCCACTACATGGGACTCTGACGAGCACTGCAGCACTAATGGCCCTAGGCTCCACTTCCAGACTCACACCACACAAACACATATATATGCCCTTGCCTGCCCTTCCTCCTGGTCTTTGTGACAACACCAAACACTCACATATGCTTGCAAATATCTCGTGGAGGTGAGAGGGAAATCTTCATCCCCACTAATCTACCATAATCCCTTTGACTGAAGGTAGCACAGAATAATTGCAAATGGAAGCTAGAAAACCTTGAAGTAGCAAAATAGCTCTTGGCTAATATGGGAATATAATAAATTCTTGTGTCATAAATAATGGATTAGATAGCACTGGTCAGCTAGTCAGGTTATCTATCCAGCACCTACTACACAGGACACTGTTGTATATGTCGGAGAACACAAGAAAAAAAGAGCTTCCTTTCTGATGGGGAGAGATAAGCAAATAATTTATAAAATCAAGAAATTCTAAGTCAAGTACATCTAAGCATTCTGTTGTATCACATTCAGGATAGTCATGGGGCAGCTGGGTGCTGCTCAAAGTCAGAAAAAACCTTCTAAGACTGATAAGGCAGCAACCGTGATAACTAGTTGAAATATTAAGAAAGCAGAATAGCAGAAGGCAGCCTTGAGATAGAACTGGTCACAGCTTAGGTGGAAGACAAAAAAGGCAAAGTATGGATGAAAGGGTAATACAAAAGAGTAGGAGAGAGGTAATAAGAAACTTGATCAGATAGAGCCTCCTTTGGAAGCCATTAGTTTTCAGCATGGGAATGTTGTGATCTAATCTATGCTGCTGAATGGTAAGACTGTGAAGAAGCAATGGAAAGCAGTGAGACTAGTAGGATTCTTAGAATGGTACCTTAGAATGGTGGCAGCAGTGAAGATGGTAAAAAGTGGTTAGATGCCAAAAATATTTTGGCAGCAGAGACAGGACTTGCTAAGCTCCTTTTAACACTACCTAAACCACTACATAATTTAAAGAAATCAGGCTACCAGATGACATAACTTGTACTGTTGGCTTAATTTGTAATATCTGGTTAATACGCACTTCTAAACAAACCTGGTATCAAACTAAAGCAGTATGACCTCAGGCAAGCCCCCCAGCCTATTTACTCTTCTGAAGAATGAAAATAATTCCACTTACCTTGAAGAATAGGTTGAGGTAGTATTTAAAGGTAATAACGTAGCATCTAACACAGCTCCTCTACCTTAAAAAGCACTCAAGTAGTAGTATCTACCTTTTCATAAATTTAGATCTTGCTTCCCTACCTAGATTATCACCATTTAAATTTTTTTGTTCCCCAAAATACAAGGCAGGTATTGGCTGAAAATAGTTTTTTAAGAAGTTTGCAGTTGCTTCTAACTTCATGGTTCCTCTTCAGCTGTTAACATCAATTAATCCATTTTTACAAGTAATTCAGCTGCAAATTTAACATCTACAATAGCTTTTAATCGGGGGGTGGGGGGGATTATTGCTAATCATATCAAAAAGTAAGGCCAAATACATAAACTATCTCAATCTAAGGTATTCCTCAAAACATTGGAAGTACAGGAAAGCAACAGATGGTGTTTTCAATCATTTCTGATTTATAAGTAATGCAAATCATATAGTCTCAACATTTGATTATAACCAGAATGACAGTTCAATTAGCCTATATAAAAAAATCACCTTGGGGGCCGGCTGAGTGGTGCGGTGATAAGTGCTAGCTTGGGAAGCCAGCGGCCCCGGTTTGAGTCCCACATATGAGGACCAGTGACACTGCCCTCAAAAAATAACACATTTAAAAAAAAAAAAAATCACCTTGGATAGAGTTGTCACTTGAGTAGACTCTCATGATATGACACAATTAGGGATAGTTTTCAAAATATGTTCCCTGAGGAATATATTTAGGAGAGGAGTACTTGTTTCTTTTTTTTTTTAAAGAAATCTATATTCTTCCAAGTAGCATACTTTCTAATGTTAAACCTTGACCATGTTTACCATTTCCACAAATAAAGTAGCAAAACATCCAAATCAACTTGAGTTTTATATTTCCCTAGAATGTTTCATTTCCTCAAAAGTCTAGTCTTTTCTTTACTGTTGAATTAAGGCAAATCTCCCACTTCTAGTTTCACCATAATCTGAGCCACAGTGAATCACCTTTTAAAAAAGCAACGATATGTCCAATTCATCCCATTTTATGTATATCACTACCACTAAGAATATCTTTTAAGAACTCAAATCACAGACCCAGAAAAAAATGTTAAGAAGTGTAGGACAAGAGTTAGTAGTCCTACACCAATCAAAATAGCCACTTGGTTATCTATGGAAATTTTCTGTATTAAAGTTAAAAAACTTAACTACATGAATAAGACTATATACTAAACCTACCTACACTAATGCAATGTTGGACTCCATTATCTGTTAAACAGAGGCAATTGTCCAAACTGAAACATTTCATAATGTATTTACTGGAACTCAAAATCATGTTAACAACTGAATTATACATCACCTTCCTCCAATGAAGTATCTCTTTACTACAGAGGTTCTGGAAATCATCTAGAAATAAGTTCTAATGAGGACCCCATAATTAGTGCATTTTGGTAGCGAAAATTAAGTAGCCTATAAATGTTGGTGTAATGATTCCTTCTAAAAATGTTAATACATAAATTACTTGTAACACTAAGAAACTGTACTTATTAAACAAAATTAAAACTTTATATAATAGCCTAGTAAATGAAGTGGGTCTGACATCACTGGCTAGATTCTGTACTATCTTTTTATAGTAAGATACCACCTCACTGCCTTCGCAACCATTCTACATTTCTTCATTAAAACTGCTACTTTAGGGCCGGCCAAGTGGTGTGGTGGTTAAGCGCTGGCTTCCAGTTGGGTCCCACATATGAGGGCCAGTGACACTGCCCTCAAAAAACTGCTATTTTATTACTACCTGACAAAAATGTTCTATTCTCTTATAGATTAAACTGAATGATTTCTAAAGTATCTTTCCAGGGCTCTTAAAAAGTCTTTGATTATACCTGAACTGCTTAAACTAAAATTTGGACACCTCAAAGGTTATCAGTGAATGGCTCCCTATAGAGCTATACGCCTTCTGAAACAGGAAGCATTCTTTGAAGGACAGAAAAATTAGCCATGATTTAAAAAGTATTACATGAACTCCTGAATAAAGAATTCAGAAAGAATTTATATTTTAAAGAAATACATATTTTTCCAAGTAGCATACTTTTTTAATGTTAAATCTTTACCATACTCAATTACATACACCAATGGAGAAATTCAAGCAATGTAAAAAGCAAAGTATACTTTTCTTTTTCTCCTTAAGGTTTGCCTTAAAATCCCATTTACCTGATAGTGAGGGAAAGAAAAATAAAATTGAGGAGAAATCTGAGGATTTTAAGTTTACTTAGAATTACCCATAAAATATATAAGGCAGATCAGGCAAATTTAACAAGTACCTGCCATAGTGAACAATTCACATTTCTTGGTTTAAATTTAACCCTCAGCATCTTCAACTATAAAATGTTGAAATTTGAGTCACAAAATTTAGTAAAACTAGCTTGAAGGAGAGTTATGAGCCATAAATTGATACATTAAAATTATTTTATAAAAGTTGTGACAATAACTAGGTCCTTACCTACCACCTAGTATTTTTTAAATCAAATATTGCCACTCACCACAAAGTCATTTATTTCATTAATTAGAAATTTATCACCACAATGTCTTTGAAATATTTTTGAAAAAGGGATGGCCCAGATATAGCCAGAAACTATGGGAGCCCAATCTACTATTGGGTTGTCGGAAAAGTCATGACGCATTTTTGCAGTGAAAAACACACAAAAAATATGTCATGACTTTTTCGACAACCCAACAGTTAATTTCTTATACCTTTTAACATTCCTATAAATTTAAAAAAAAAAAAAAATAACTAAGCCAGATGTTTCAAAGAACCAATAACTAGGAATTCTGCCACACTACCATAATATAAATCCTGAGTTTGATCAATTATCTATACATGCAAAGAATACTGCTACAATGTGTACATTGAGAATGTGAAAAGCAATGCCTAATCAGCACAGCACTTCGAAAAATGTTTGGTTGACCCTTAGGCATATTAAGAAAAACAACCTGGTCTTAATTAAACACAGTGAATATGAAAACTGAAGGGGAAAAAAAACTTACCAGTTTAACAGCCTCCTGAGCTGCTTCTTTTGTACAAAAAGTGACAAACGCATAACCTCTATTGAGACCTGTGAGTGGATCCATCATTAGACGAAGATCCCATATAGGTCCAGCTTTCTCAAATAATGGAACAAGTTCATCCTCAAACAGATCTCTTGGGATCTTCCCCACAAATATCTGTAAATTAAATATGAAGTAAAAACCATGGAGAGTTTCTTTAGGAAACCAGACACCTGTACATTTACTATAAAAGGTACAAGTTTTTAGTTTCTTTACCTCAGTGCCAACAGAAGGCTGCTGACCTGAATAAACGGAATCTGGAGGTGGTCCCCCATACTTCCTCTGTCCAGTGGTTACATCAAGTGTGTAGCCTGTTCTTTCCAAGAGTGCCTTAAAGAATTCAAATGTCATTAATACATTTAACTCACAAGACTACACCCATTCATTTAGCAGTTAAAAATCATAACCTTATTCAAACCATTTATCTTGGCAAGACTCCCTACAAACAAGTTTCTAGTGTGTTTTAGAATTTCCCTTTAAATATATACTTGTAATAGTCCTAATCAGTGAAAACCCTCACGGTCCTGCTCAAATCATCTGCTGGGCTAATAACTGAATAGTGCTTAGCAAACAACAAAAAACTAATACCGACCCATCAACAATTTTCAAAGCATGGTGTAGCTATTCTGCTAATATCTCCTTCAAAAAAAAAATGACTACACCTAATTTGGTTGGGTTTCATTCTTACCTGAAGAAGGAGCTGGATAAATTACCTCACCCAAGTCTGGATTTCTTAACCAATAAATTCTCTATACCCCACACTCCTAGGTACACATTGCCATTCTACACATTTCACCAATCTTTATATAAATTACACTCCTCAAACTAAGTTCCAGAAATTTAGGAGCTACAGGAAAAATAACCTTACTCATTTGACATTCAAGTACCATGCTTCATAGAATGTGGATCATTCAAAAAAATTAAAGTAAAAAAGACTTTGAAAACTTTACTAAAATTCCAACAATATAATAATTTCTACATTTATCTCCCTGAAAGTGATCTGTAAAATTTCTGCAACTTATATTTACTCAGAGCATTAGGAGTTTCTATTCATTCCTTATTATATGCAGTGCTAGAAAAAAGTAGTCCACTGTTAAGTAAGTCTAAGGAAAGAAACAAGAATTATTCCCCTTCTCTGCTATCTCAAAGCACAAAACACAAAGCCAGTTTTCTAAAATAAAACCAATCTAATAATTAGCTGATAAATTCTGAAATAAAAACAAACACCAGACATGACAAAATTTAACAAAACGTTGTTAAATGATTTTGGGGGGGGGGGGGTCACCTCACTCTGAAAATGACTAGACAGATTTTAAACATTTTCTACTCAAAGAACATTATTTATGAAAAAATACTGTAAATGACAAAACTTCTATTACTAAAGTCTAACAAAAGGGCCCACAAAGCACTACGTATTTTAAGCAGTCTTTTTCTGTTATACCCAAAGGTTTGCAAAGTGTACAAAACTGGGGTAGTAACAAAAATAAACTCAAATCTATTGCTATCACATAAACTAAACTATTAAATGGCTCATCTTCCCTTTTCCCCGTATGCAATCTCTATGCATCTTTCACCTTAATCTTTATAAGACCCAAATAACACTTTTCATGTCAATTCCTAAAAACAAACCAAAAAAACTTATTCCCTCTGTTAAACCACCTAAAAAAATGTGTCTGCCTTCTTGCCACAAGTTAAGTCACACTAGCACTTCAAGCCACTCCCTCCCTTCCAAAGATAGAACTGAGTCACAGAAATTAAACTAAGATTTTAATAAAATGTTAATAATTCTAACTCTCTGATGTAGATTTAATTACAATTGATAAAATTTCTATGGAAAAATTAGATTGCTAGTTCAAACGTAATTCATTCACAGCCACACCTATGAAAGCCTCAAATTTATGAATGACATTAACAGCTAACTCCATATTCCAAGCTTTGCTCTTCCCATACCATTTTAAAACACCACCCAACACCTAAATTGTTCTTAATAGCTGATTTTCTTAAACCATAACTCTTGGTCCAAGAGCACTGGCACACTGCATTAAGAGCACCAGGCTAAAACTAGCATAAGCACCATATTTTCTATGAACTAAAAACAACGTAACTAAAAACCAACAAAAACGAAAACTTAGTTCAATTTGAGGCCATTTACTGTTCTACAAGACCTTAAAAAAGCCTTCCACTCCCAGACTGTTTCCTCATTTACATTTTCACATTACTTTTAGAAATAAACAAATTAGCCTTAATAACCAGTATAGTAATGGAGGGGGAAGAAAGCACTGTTAAAATTCTAAATCCATTTTGTTTGAGGGCCTAAGAGTCCATCCTAAGAAAAGCAGTCAACTGCTAAATGTACACTCTCCATCGGCATGGGGTAAACTGATCCCCTCGCATTTTGGTTCCACAGTCTGTAACCTGGACTTGCAGCTTTTCAAAAAGCATCTAAAATATGGTGACTATATTTCTTTAAATCTTTTATTTCCAATACCAATAGCATAGACATAACTTCAGTAGCTGGGTAGTAAGAAAAACTTAAGAGCAAACTGTTTTAGAAACAAATAGTTAAAGACATGAACCTTTTCAAAAATATAGTTAGAAATGATTTAAAAATTATCTCATGGCCATTAGCTCTCAATATCTTAAAAAAAAACAACAAAAAAAAAAACTTTACACCCCATGAATATTTACTAAAGCTAGAGACAGTTAAAAGAACTTTAAAACTGAAGGAAGAAAAAAAAGTTTTTTAAGTCATACCTTAATTTTTGCCTCATCTGGTCCTTTGCTAGAATCCGCTACTTTGGTCCCCTGTTTTTCTCTCTGCCTATAAGTCTTCATGACTCCACATAAAAAGGCACTTTTGTTCTGTAAAGGAATTTTCCATATTTAATAATTATTTCATCTGTATCTAATTAAATCAAACTTACACCATATCAAACTACTCAAGTTTTTTATTCTTTTTACATTGATATTACATTAACATTACCTGAACATGAGAGAGATCACTGTCTTTAAACTGCTGAAGAACTGCCAATGCGCCGTCTTCATTGAATTCTTTTAAAGCTTCGATAGCTCTTTCATCTAAATCACTATGTGCAACCAGCCCTGGAGAAGAGAAAACTTAATTAGTTGTCAACTTTTAATATTTTTGGAAAGTTTTTTTTTTTTTAAAGAAAATACCACTGTTTGCCAATACAGGTACTTGTGTGCCAACTAAGAATTCTTCCATTCCTCTTACCATCTATATAATGAAAAACACATATACTTTGGCCATTCTGAACTGCACTGCAAACTAAATAAGGCCTCTCAACCACACTTACAAACACTCAATTTCTCTTACATCTTGTTCTGTGCCTAAGTCAGTTCTGAACACTAAGTATATAGGCTAACAAATTCTAAAATCAACCAACAAAATACCAAGCATGACAAGTGACCCTCTGCTCCATTTCAAATAACCACTAGAAAAAACAACAGCCACACCAAGACAGACTACAAGTCTATAGTTACTAAAATATTTAACTTGAATCCTACTATAAAAATACCCCCAAAAGTCACATGGCCTGCTCCCAACAGCTGTTGCTACCATCATATACTGATCCATCTGGCCTGCCAGCCTTGACCTCCTAACCCTTCCTTCTTCCCTCCCTCTGTATCCAGTACACCTTAACTTCTAGTTCACAACTATCACAAGACAAAACTCCAGTTCCCATACTTATTGGAAACCACAAAAAGTTGCTATTTTAGCTCAAAGCCAGAAATCCAATAGAAAAATTTCATAATATAATTTTGCAAGTGTTAGTTCTTACCTGCAACGTAAATTTCATCTAGTTTTTCAGCAACTTTCTGTGGTAAACCAGCATCAAGCAATGTCTGAAAATTTTCTGAATGGATAACTGCAGAAGTAGTATCCATGGGCTCTTCAGTACCATTTCCATTAACATGTTCTGTAGCCATGTTTCCAGAGATCTGTTCAAACGCAATAAGCAAAATTAAACTAGGATCTTCAAAAAGGGTAGAGGACAAATACGAGAGCCCCAATCTTCACTTTCTCTACCAATGTCTACACCAGCCAGCCTGAGCCTCCCTTTAAAAAAAAGCCTTAAAGTCACCATTCGCCTGACAAGCCTGATTTCGAGCGCGGGGCACTTCATGTTTTTCCTTAGCACCACCCCTGACTCACCTGCTAACACTCCCTAGGAAAAACCACATTACAAATGGAGCCCAATCAGCACGAGGACCAGCCAGCGTGCCACATGCAGCTGTGCCCATACAGAAAATGAGGTGTGTGTGTGTGTGTGGATAAAGCAAAGCTGGGCTTTTCCCTCTCCAAGGTAAACCCCCAAAGTGCGCGCTTTTCCCGCCTGCCGCTTATAGATCAGTAACAACAGCTAGCGAAGAACAAAGCGCTCATACAAGCTACCTTCCCACCACCCAATATCTCCACCCTTCACCCCCGCATCCCAAAGCCCGCCCCCGACTCCGCACCCAGAGGCAGCCTCACCGCGGCGGCCACCAGGAGCCCATTAGAAACACGTGCTCTGCGCCTTCAAATGTCCTACAACTTCCTCCAACGGAAAACCCACCAAGTCCCAGGACAAGACGACCGTCACCTGCTCCCAACACCAACCCGAAGCCGCGGTCGGAGTTCCGGGAAAGCCTCAGAAGCACAATCTCACCCCTCAACACTGAGGACGCGTCGGCGCCAGGCCACAGGCTCTCCCGGCCCCCCCCAGCGCCGCCGTCTCCGCCGTGACACATGGCTCTCTCCGCCCCGGGCGCCGGGGACCCCCGGCCGCCCGCCTGCCCCGCCGAGACGCGAGCCGCGGCACGCGGTGCAAGCCCCCACCCCTCTCCCGTCCATCCAGGGACTGCAGCGCCCGGGCCAGCTGTCCCACCCCGCGGGCCGGGGGCCGGCAACCTGGCGGCGTGAGGGCGTTCCGCGAACTGCCCAACGCTGGCCAACCGCGAGCACCACACGAGCCCGCCGCACCGCTGCGGGGCAGGACCGGCTCCTCTCCGCCCACTCCCTCGCCGCGGCGACGGCCACGACAGCACCAACTCCGCGGCCGCTCGCGGACCACGGGGCCGCCTCCTCCCTGGAGCGCCGCAGACAAAGCCCGGACGGCGGCAGCACATGGAGAAGAGAAGGAAGTGGCGGCGCGGGCCGCGGCCTACTCCCAAGCAGCCCCAGTCAACGTGCTCCTCTCCCCCTTGGAATCCATTTTCCAGAAAAGCCGGTTTCTCCCCGCACCGCCCTCCCCCAGCTCCCTCCACAATGTCACAGAGCTCCCCTCCCAGACCCGGGTCCTGGCGGTCGTTACCTCCCCGTTGGGCTGCGGCGGAGGAATCCTGTCCGAGGAGATCGGGTTGCGGGAAACGCGTGCTCGCTGCTCCCTGTGTCCGGCGCGAGTGGAGCTGTTGTAAAATGGCGGCCGAAGCTCACGCCGCTGGCAGCAAACCCGATCCAGTTCCACTCGCCTCCGAGCGCGCTCCCGGTGCGCGCGCGCGCCCCCGCGTGACTCCCCCCTTCCCTCCCCTCCCTTCGCGCGTCCGCTTCTCACTCACTCCCTCGGCCCCTTCCCTCCTCCGGCTCCTCCTTCTCCCCCTACTACCACCACCACCAGCAGCCTCCGTCCGCCTTCCTCTCTCGGCCTTTCTTCTTCCCCTTCTTACTCCTTTGCCTCCACCGCTTTCACTCCTGTCCGCGGCCGCTCAGGCACGAGTGGCCGCCTTTCCCCTGCTCGCTTGCACGCTCACTCCTCAATCCCTCCCTCGCTCTCTCGGTCCCGTCCCCCAGTCCCTGCCGAGTCGGCTCCTCTCTTTCTCTCTCCCGCGCTGACGTGACGACGTCGCCTACGACTGGGGACGCGCGCCTGCGGGCTCCGCCCTCACGCCCCACCGCCTCTGGTGCTTCTCACCCCCGGAGGGACGCGAGACCCCGCCCTTCCGCTCCGGCGGCGGCGGAGGGGCCGAGTGAATGAAAGGCCCGCCCCTTCCCCTCCCGACACTCCCCCTCCGTCTCCCCTCCAGGCGGGGCGGGGCGGGCCGGCTCATCGTGTCCCACTCGTTCTCCTTTGTCAGGAGACAGGCATCTCCCCACCCCACCCCTTCCGCAGCACCACGCGCACGCCACCCCCACTGAGTTCCCACAGGCCCTGCCCCGTCCCGGGACGTCTGGGCACTGGGCGGGGGCCTCGGAACTCGACCGCAGTCCCCTAGAGGGCACCCACCGGTCCGTGCGCGCCCGGCCCCCGCCCCCGCCCCCAGCGCCGCGGCCGCGTAGCCGTTCCAGGCGGTGTCCACGCTGCCGCCGCTGCCCCGTGCTCTCTTCACTCGGGAAGCTGCAGGCGCACGTGTCCCCCGGGGCGGGGCGAGGCAGACAATGGGGCGGCGGGGGAGGGGAGCTGCGCCGAGAGCAGCGGACCTTCGGTCAATCTGGCTGACGGGACCCCAGGGCGAGAGTCGTTCCGGGGGGACCCGGTCTCCCTAGCTGGACAATGAGATCTCCTGGGGCCCCGCGCCGCTGCGTTTCCACGAGAACCTTGGGCAGAGGGAGGGGCATCCGAGGATCAGACGAGGAAACTCCGGCTGCTTTTGAGGGGGAATAGGGTTGGTTCCAGTGGAGCAGGGAGCGGCTCCTGCCTTGGGATGACACCAAGGCCAGATTTGGAAGCGAAACCGCCCGGTGAAGAGTTGTGCAATACTCCCATTTCAGTCCCTGGCCTTTTAAGCAGTTAAGGGCTTCCTCATAACACAGTTGGAGCAACCAGAAGCAGCACAAAGCTGCGTGGTTAAGGCAGCTGTGAGGCACATAACCTGTTTCTTAAAACATCTTGGCCACTAAATCTTACGTGAAGTGACATTTCCTTCGTAACCGGTTTACTAGGTACGCGAAAGACAAGACAAAGGCATTTGAATTTCAAACGCGATATGGATATTAATTTTATCCAATGCCCCTCGAATGAAAAATAGAAATAGTGTCCTATTTAAAAACAAGCTTATTGTTTCCCTAAATAAGCTGTATGCTACGACCACAGATTTGTGGGTGGAGAAAAAGTTAAGTGAGCACTCTTCAAAGTGCTTAGTTTAAGCACGTAAAATGCTAGGCTATTTTCATAAGCTCCTGGATCAAAATATGAAACACTTGACCAAAGCACCATCTAGCCAACAAGGACCTGAGATCTCCACTACTATCAGACATGTACCTGCTATGGTATTCAGGTAATTCAGCAACAGGAATTTTTAGCTCATACTCCGAAAGTGAGTAAATAATGTTATAAACAAAACAAAACAAAAAAAAACAACCAAAATGTTTAGTATAAAAATATAATAAAAATAAGGTAATCATATAGATCAGGGGTCGGCAAACATTTGAGATGAAAGAGCTCCCACGGGTCAGTAAACTGCAGCTTGTGAGCCAGGTGCAGCTCTTTGGGTATGTACATGTGGCTCTGAAGTAAAATTGAAAATGAAAATAAAACTATCATAGTTTCATTGATAACATTCTTTTAGGATATTATTCACATAATGGTGATTTCATTTGTTTTATGGCTCTCAAATAATTTTTAAGTTGTGAGGGATAGGATTGGCTCTTCCAGGGGTTGGCAAACTTTTGAGATGGAACATACCCAAAGAGCCGCATGTGGCTCCCGAGCCGCAGTTTGCCGACCCGTTATAAAGAATTAAAATAATAGATTTGAACCATTCAGCGTTTTTTATTTAGACCTTCCTGGGTAATCAACTTTCCTTTAAAAAAAAAAAAAATAGAGCCAGCCGAGTGGCTCGATGGTTAAGCCCTGGCTTGGGAAGCCAGCATCCCAGTTCAGGTCCCACATATGAGGGCCAGTGACACTGCCCTCAAAAAAAAAAAAAAAAAAAAAAAAAAAATACTTCTACCTAGGCAATGCCATACACCAAATAGCAAGATTCCCAAAGTCAAATTTCTAGCTCTAATTCTCTTATCTAATGACTCACTAAACCTTCATTTGGGCTTTCAGGTGCTCCAAACCAACATTTCAAAAAACAGCACATGTTCTTCCCCTAATCTTCCATCTCGAGCTCCCATCTCAAAGAGCATTATCCACTTGCATCTAGCAGAATTACCTGGAAACCAGAGTCATCCGGGACACTACCTGCTCCCTGAATACCATATCAGTTAAATCAAGTCCTGTACATTTTATCTACCCAGTATATTTCCACTTCTCTCTATATTGCAATCATGGTACACGGCATCATCATTTACCATCTGAACTAATGATATATAGCCTCCTGATTCATCCACTCTTTTTTTTTGAGGGCAGTGTCACTGGCCCTCACATGTGGGACCGAACCGGGGCCGCTGGCTTCCCAAGCCAGCGCTTAACCACAGCGCCACTCGGCCGGCCCTTCATCCACTCTTAACAGCTTTCCCAATCCATTAAAAAACCCAAGTTCTCTCTCTCTCTCTCTCTCTCTCTCTCTCTCTCTCTCTCTCTCTCTCTTTCCATCTCTTCCTCTCTCTCAATTGCAAATAAGACTTATGAAGCATCTGCTCAAAAACGTTCATCAGTTTCACATTACACTTAGAACAAAAGCCAAAATCCTTCACTAGATCAACAAAGTCCTCCATGATCTGTCCCACCTACCTCCCTAGACACATGTCAGCCACTCTTCCAGCTTCAGCTTGTCTTCCTCAATTCTGGTATTTCTCAGGCTTGCACACACTGAGGGCCTAGACAGAAAACTGACTGACACCCTGAGCAGGCCTGAGAAAAAAGCAATCAGCCATGCTCTCCATTTGACACCTTTTTAAGTGAAACAGCATAATTTTCCTCTTGACCTACAAAATTTCTTATTCCAGGCTTGACTCCAAGTATTACGACGGTTACTGAAACATGGGGAAATACCTACTAATGCTTTTTTAAAAAAAAGCCAAATAGTAGATTGATTCACTTGGTTTGATAGATACACTGGAGTAGATCGAATTGTATTTGAAAGATCTGGCACAAGAAAGTGCTCAATAAATATGTGCCCTTACTTCACTGAATCCTCTTTAGTGCCTAGCACAGGATTTGATGCTTAATAATTATTTGCTGAATAAGGCCAAAGGATAATAGGTTGAGACCCAAACAATCTTGGTTCTACTTCCAGATCTGCTAGTAATTGATAGTGTGAACTTATGTAGATGAGTCATTTCACTTCTAAGAATTTCTGTTTCCTCATCTATATAAGAAGTATTGAAACAATTTTTAAGATCTCTTCTAGTTTGACTATTTTATAATGTATAAAATTTTTTCTCAAACTCTTTCTCTTGTTTCTCATTGCTTAAAAATATTCAAATATCCTATTTATCACTTAAGATCTTCCCCATTTGAATCCCAAGTTCCCTTTTTAGCCTAATAACCTGCTGTTCCCATTATATCAACCCTTGCTCCAAACAAAACTAAGAGCAACAACAAAGATGGATAATATCTGATATTGAATATCATCCCCAGCATGGATATAGAGACATTGACACTCATATTCACTGTTAGTAAGAGGATGACTTTTTTTACAAGATAATTTGGCAAAATACTTACTACAATATTGTTTGTAACTTTGTGCATGTGTGTTTAAAAAATAATATAACTTAAACGTTTTTCTAATCAAGACAGCAGAGTAGGTAAATGCTATGCTTGCTTCCTCTCATGATCCCATCAAAATTACAACTAAACTACAAAACAACCATTATTAAGTCTAGCTGAACCGAAGCCCTACAACTAAGGACATACAGAAGCAGCCACCTGGAGACTAGTGGGAATAGGCAGAAACACAGAACAGGGTGGTCCCACACCTGCATGTGACCATTACAAATTAGGAGGGATATCTTGGCTGCAGAGGTCACTCCTGGAGAGACAAGGGGTTTGAACCCCACACCAGGCCTCCCAGCTCAGGGTTCCAGTGCCAGGAAGAGAAGTCCCCATAATTTCTGGCTGTGAAAACCAACAGAGATTGTGGCTGAGTGACACGAGGACAGCTGGAGTCCCAGGCATTCCTAGAAAAGGGCTCTCACACAGACTTAGCCGGTGACAGACTCACTTACTCTGAGCTCCATTACTGGGACGGCAGCTTAAAAATTGCCAAGGACATAGGGGGAGGAACTGAGTTGTCTGGCTTTAGGATGAGGGCTGAACAGGCAACTTTCTCCTGAAGAGAGGTGCTGGTACAATCCATTGTTTCTTTGTTGAGCCCTCCCCTCTCCTAGCATGAAGACATGGGTGGGTACCATATCAGAGTCTCCATGAATCTGACTAACACCATTTGTCTGCCCCACCCAGGTGATTCCCTGGGACCCCACAATACCCAACGTTCAAACACACCCAAACCACTTCCAATGGCTTTTCCATACAAAGAGCCTGTCTTGGCTCATGCTTCAGACTTTCCTAAAACTCTCAAAGATATACCAAATGCAAATAAGCAGCATCTGGCCTCCATGTGCCCTGTACCTCTTCATAAGTAGCCACAACGTCAGCACTAGTGGTAGCTGGCCTAGGTTCATGGTAGGCCTCTTGAGGAACCCCAAGCCAGCACTAGTGGTGGCCCCCTGTGGATTGTTTTGTGATGCATGCCAGGTAGCCCCAGGGGTGGCAAACCTGGTGGCCAGATCTGACCCAACTGAAACATCACCTGGCTGCCTTCAAGAATGATACACCTAAGAGAAGATTGGGCAGGCGCCTGCTAAAATGAATCCTGCTCTTTAGGGTCAGCCCCTGCACAACAGCTCTTCCACTGTAGTCATGGCCATTCCTCACAACCAATCAGCCTAAAAGTTAATCCCTCCCATTGATGTGCAAATGGTAACCAAGGCTCAACTACAACAGGAGGGCACACACAACCCACACAAGGGACACACCTGGAGCACCTGGCTCAGGTGACCAGGGAGACTGCACTACTGAGCCCCACTGGGTACCTACAACATAAGGCAACTCTACTAAAACTGGGAGACATAGCAGCCCAACCTAACACACAGAAACAAACACAGAAAGACAGCCAAAGTGGAGAGACACAAAAACATGTCTCAAATAAAAGAACAAAACAAAGCTCCAGAAAAAGAACAAAACAAATGGAGACAGGCAATCTACCAGATGCAGAGTTCAAAATACTGGTTATAAGGATGCTCAGTGATCTCAGGGAGAACTTCAACAAGGAGATAGGAAACACAAAAATGGAGTTATAAAACATAAAAAAGAAACAGTCAGAAATACAGCATACAATACCTAAAATGAAGAATATAGTAGATGGAATCAACAGTAGATAAAATGAAGCAGAGGACTGAATCAGTGATTTAGAAGATAAGGTAGCAGAAAACATCCAATCAGAGCAGCAAAAAGAAAAAAAGAATCCAAAATGATGAGGATAGATTAAGGGGGCTCTGAGATAACACCAAGTGCACCAACATTTGCATCATAAATGTACCAGAAGGAGAAGAGAAAGAGCAAGGAATTGGAAAACTGTTTGAAGAAATAATGATATAAAACTTCCCTAACCTGGTGAAGGAAATAGACATATAAGCCCAGAAAGCACAGAGAGTCTCAAATAAGATGAAGCCAAAGAGGTCCACACCAAGACACATCATAATTAAAATGCCAAAGGTTAAAAACAAAGAGAGAATTTTAAAAGCAGCAAGAAAAAAACAGTTAGTTATCTACATGGGAGCTCCCACAAGACTGTCAGCTGATTTCTCAACAGAAACTTTGCCTGCCAAAAGATATTGGCACAAAATATTCATTGTGATGAAAAGTAAGGAACTATAACCAAGAGCACTCTACCCAGCAAGGCTATTATTTAGACTCGAAAGACAGATAAAGAGCTTCCCAAACAAGACAAAGCTAAAGAAGTTCATCACCACCAAACGAGTGTTACAAAGAAATTTAAAGGGACTTTTTTAAGACCGAAAAAAAAAAAAGATAAAAAATATGAACAATAAAATGGCAATATCTACCTATGACACTCTATAAGGAAGTTCCCAACTATAAGCTTATAACCCCAGCTGTTGTCTCTGAGAGACTGAAGATCCCCAGTTCCTTGGCCAGGGCAGCCCTTCAGGAGCTCCTTAGTAAAGGACTTATTAAATCAGTTTCAAAGCACAGAGCTCAAGTAATTTACACCAGAAACACCAAGGTTGGGGATATCCCAGCTGCTGGTGAAGATGCATGAATAACAGGTCCCACCAACTGTACATTTGGAAAAAATAAAACTTTATTAAATAAATTTTTAAAAAAGTTTAGTTTCATTTTAGCTATTTACATTTTAACATTTAAAATGGAATGTGACAGGGCCGGTGGGGTGGCGCACTGGTTAAGAACTGGCTTGGGATGCCGGCTCTGAGCAGCAGGACCCCAGTTCGGATCCCACATATGATGGCCAGTGACACTGCCCTCTACAGCTAAGATGGTGAACAACAGCTCCACCTGAAGCTGGGCTGCTGTGAGTCCGCTGGATGGCATAGCTGCAGGTCCTGCTGCAGTGGGCTGCCATAGGCTACAGTGAGTGGCCAGCAGCCAGGGTGAGCGGCCCTGCAGCCAGCGTGAGCTGCCAAGAGCCGCAGTGAGCGGCCGTCCAGAGGCTGGCGACCAATCTGCCTCACCCAGGAAGAGTGCAATGATGATACCACCATGGGCCAGTGAAGCAATGTCCTCCACAATGAGATTGTAGAACAAAAGGACAGTAACTTGTCTGTTCCCCTCCCCCAATTCCCCAATAAAATCTTTAAAAAGAAAAAATGGAAGGTGACAAATTAAATTACAAAAAGCCCCAGAGTTTATACAAGTAACTACCATAACAACAAGGATTATGTAAACATAAACTCAAACAATGGTTTTAGCAAAGTATTCCCATTCTACTCTGAATGGAATCCCAGAATACAAGCAATCTTTAGTTGTTCAGATTTTCAAAATGAACCATTGCAAAAAAAAATTAATAATAATTCTTTCATTGGATATATCCATCATGGTGTGTCTCAAAACTCTTTTCAAGGGTAACTTTACTCAAAACCCCTGTTAAGGAAACAGCCTAAAGTGTCACTTTTTTCTCTGCAACACCACTCATTCTCTCCTTGCCACAAATAATTGGACCAGAATCAGGCACCAGACCATACTTAGAGAAAAACCGAAGATAGAGTCAGTGTCGTGCAGAAGGGGTGAGAGATAGGGTGATGAGAGTTCATGTCAAACTAAAATTATAAGGAAGCAACAACCATAAATAAGCAGAAACTAAGAGAAATCCATTCACTGTATTCATCATTCCACAAATATATTTTGAGTGCCCATTATATACCAGGCTCTTAATTAAGCACTAGGTGAATAAATGAGAAAAGCAGAAATGTCTTTTGCCTTCTTGGAGATCACAGCTAAGTGAGAAGAAAATAAATAATTTAGCAAAATATTTATAAAATGTGATAAATGCAAAGAAGAAATTAACATAGTAAAGTGTTTAAAGAATAACAGGGAGGACCTACTTAGGTTGGTCAAGAAAGGGCTTTCTGAGGAGGTGATATTTAAACCAAGACCTGAAGGAATAAACCAAGGAAAGTAAGGAATGAAAGGGATCTTCAAGAACATTCCAGGCAGAATGAGTAGCATGTTGTGAAAACCCTGAGAGGAGAAAGAGCGTGGTCTTTCCTGAAAGGAAGCCAGTGTGGCTGGAGCATATTTGGTAAGGGAGAGAGTGGAGAAGAGGAGTTTGGAAAAATTGGCAGGAACCAGATTATACATGACTAGGTGAGTAAGTGCAATAGGAAGCCACTGAAATTGTTAACATGTTTAGAATCAGAACAGATATTGGGGGTTGATGATATAAATGGAACAAGGTAAAAAATGGGAGTTATTTGGACTAGCACATTGCAGAGGAAATACAGAGAAATGGACATGTTGGACCTAATTTGCCAAGGACTTAGTGATGGGCTAAAAGTAGGGAATTTAAGAGGGCAATTGGGCCGGCCGAGTGGCGCGGTGGTTAAGCGCTGGCTTTGGGAAGCCAGCGGCCCCGGTTCGGTCCCACATATGAGGGCCAGTGACACTGCCCTCAAAAAAAAAAAAAAAAAAAAAAAAAAAAAAAAGTGGGCAATTGATGGATATTGGTGTCATTTACTGAGTTGGAGAAGACTAAGATTGTAACAGCTCTCAAGAGTGTATCAGTTAGGAATCAATCGGGGAAGCAGAACCACTTTTAGCATTATGGAATAAGGAGTTTATTATAGGATAAGAATTTATATGATGAGAAAAGCTCAGTAAGCAGTGGTCCAAAGAGAGACTTGGAGAATGAGAGCTGAGTCACTAACCAACCCTCCTGAAAGTTGGGTGAAAAAGGAGACCTTGCAGGAGAACCTGGGAAACTGGGCATGTCCAGCTGCTGGAGCAGGACAATGAAGAACTACTGGAAAGCTTTATGGGAGGCTGTTCCGTGGCTGGTGGCAGGCCTGCAGGCACTGTTGGTTAGTAGGGTTGACAGGAAAAAGAGCTAGATACAGACCAGGGGAGAGAGAGATCAAGCTGAAACCCATCTCTGCATCTGTTTTTTTACTACATTTATTTTAACCAAGTTCAAACGTTGAATT
This sequence comes from Aselliscus stoliczkanus, assembly GCA_033961575.1. Taxonomy (NCBI): domain Eukaryota; kingdom Metazoa; phylum Chordata; class Mammalia; order Chiroptera; family Hipposideridae; genus Aselliscus; species Aselliscus stoliczkanus. The sequence continues at coordinate 93,539,257 of CM066733.1, forward strand.
TTGTTGTTTCTTTAGTTTCTTTTCATCTAAAACCAAACTCTCCAATATGTGGCTACTTCATTTCAATTAATATTTAAAATAGAATAAAATCTAAAATTCAGTTCCTCAGTCACATGAGCAACCTGTCATGTGTTCAATAGCCATATGTGGCTAGTGACTATGGTACTGGACAGCACTGACACAGAACATTTCCACCACTGCAGAAAGTTCTATTGAACAGCACTGATCTAAGAACAATCCACTTGTATTTTTAATTATCTTGTTATAAAAGCATTTAAAGCCATTTGAATAGATGCAATCTCTGAGGTTGAAGACCAGGAAGAGAGCAAGGACAGGAAGTCAAAGAATTGAGCTCTGGCAAAGTTCAAACAGAGCATGATTAGAGGAGGAAAAGCCTTTAAAGAAGTGTGAGATGAAATGGCCAGAGTGGTAGGAGAAAAATCAAGAGTGTAATGTTTCAGAAAACAGAGGAGGAAGTGATAAACTATGTTGAATGAATGTAGTTAAGAGTTTGGGTTAAGACTGGAACAGGAAAGTGATCTTAAGAAGAGTAGTTTCAGTAGGAACATGAGAGTAACAACAGCAGATTAGAATGTGGTGAGGGAGCAGTGAGAAGGGGAGGTGGAAGCAGCATATATGGACTGCTCTTTCAAGACCTTGGAGAGAGGGCCCAGAGAAATGGATGGTTGCTTAAAGGAAATATGGGTTTACGACAGTTTTTGTTTTTTTTAATTGTATTTTGGTTTGTTTGTTTGCACTTTTAAGATGGGAAAAGCATATTTTTATATCTGTGTATAAAATCTAACATAAAGAAAAAATATGTAATATAAAAAAAAATCTAATATAAAGAAAAAGGTTGAGGATACAGGAGACAGGAGTTGAACAAAGGAGTAAGGTTTTTGGTAAGACAAGAATGAAGAGAATAGATGTAAATATTAGAGAGGGAGGGAATAGGCCAACAGAAAGCAGGAGAAAAATACAACAAATATTCTGAGATGGGCAAAGATAGTTCAAGAAACACCACATACAGCAAGAGAGAAGATACAAAGTTGTTAGGCCTGTGAGCCTCCTGGGTCCTGTTGTCTCCCCAGGTTCAATTCCTGTGAATGCTGATGGACAATCATTCCATCATTCAATCTGAGATCCCTTAATTTCCCCTTAATGCCCATGTATCCTTAAAGTAACACTCCCTTTATTTGGCTTAATTGAGTTCCTTGATCTAGTACAAAGGGCCCAATTAAAACATGAGTTCCCATATAACATTTAACCATTTATATGAATCATTTGCATTATTGTGTCCATTTCTTCATCATAACTGATAAAATATGATATAATTGACTAGTTCTCTCCTTGTATAAGCATAGTAATTAGTGAAGTGATTGAAAAGCCAGCAAGAAAAGCATGAGGAAATAAAAGTCCTGGATAAATGGATCGCAGAATCTTCAAAGAAGAGAAAGATAATATACAGTTTATCAGACTACTAACTTGTATCTCTTCAGTCCTGTTTTTATTATAAATATATTTTATTATAAAAGATAATAATGCTCCTAATAAAAATTCAAGCATTATGTAAATATATAAAATAGAAATAAAGTGTCCTATAACCTCATTGCCAGAGATGATTACTTTATAAAAATACAAATGGTATATATTTCTTCTGATTTTTCTCTCTCCAGATACTATTTTTGTTTTTTAATGTTAGCCTCTTTATTTTATTTTATTTTATTTTTTTGAGGACAGTGTCACTGGCCCTCATATGTGGGATCCAAACCAGGGCCGCTGGCTTCCCAAGCCGGCACCCAACCACCATGCCACTCAGCTAGCCCTCTCCAGATACTATTATATTCATATATTTGAAAATAATGTTTTCATATTATATATTTAAAAATCGTATTACTATAACTTGCTTTCTTAAGATGTATATTTTGGGGCCGGCCAAGTGGCGCGGTGGTTAAGCGCTGGCTTGGGAAGCCAGTGTTCGGGTCCCACATATGAGGGCCAGTGACACTGCCCTAAAAAAAAAAAAAAAAAAAAAAAAAGATGTATATTTTGGACACCTTTACCTATCTTCTCATAATCATCATTGATTATTGCAATGTCATACTCTTACAATAATAAATATACTCTTACCCTTCAATTGACATAGAATTTCAACATATAAAGCATATCAAATGTTTTTTTACTGCAGATCACACCTAGAATGTTTGTCCTATATTCAGATATTAAAAATATATCCAAATGCAAGCCTTGTTCACATTATTGATGTGCTTACTCTGATTAAAAATAATGGTAATATACATGACCGCATGGTCATTGATTGCACACAAGTTCAGAAATGCCTTGAATTCTTTTGAAGTCAACATTTGACAATTCTGTCTCCTAGAGGCTAAAAATAAAAAGTAATAGCGTAAGAGCAGATTTCAGCCTAATTCCAAAGCCAAAGCCAAGTTTCAGTGTAATATCACAGCAAAATGTATAGAGTACAGCCAAAGCTGCACTTAGAGGCAAATTTATAATCTTACATGTTGCCACTTTGGAAAAATACAGAATGAAAATAAATGGATAATGAAAATAAACAAACATGTATAACATTCCAATAAAAAATAAAGAACTATGAAATACAAAAGGTAAATTTTAAAAAGGAAAAATGGGGGCTCGGGCCGGCCGAGTGGCACAGTGGTTAAGCGCTGGCTTGGGACGCCGGCGGACCCGGTTCGGGTCCCACATATGAGGGCCAGTGACACTGCCCTCAAAAAAAAAAAAGAAAAAATGGGGGCTGGCCGAGTGGCGCGGTGGTTAAGCGCTGGCTTGGGAAGCCAGGGGCCCGGTTCGGGTCCCACATATGACGGCCAGTGATACTATCCTCAAAAAAAAAAAAAAAAAATTTTTAAAGGAAAAATGGGGAAAAAAACAGAAAAAATTAACTGAAGAATAAGATAAAAATGTAACTGATTCATATATCCCCAAACTATTTTTCCTTTTAAAGAACCAGTAATGCAAACAAATGTCAGACAGTCTAATTAGGAAAAGAAGGTGAAAGCACAATTCAGAAAATTAAAAATGATAATAGACTGAACATAATTTTTAAAAAATCATAAATATTTCATGTGCTACTTCATAATATCTAGAAAAAATTTGGAAATATTGATAAAATAGAAAATTTTCTGAAACATATGTTATCATAATCAAGTGGCATAGAAAACAGAAAGAGACTTAAAAACTATGGGAGAAATTATAAAAGATGTTAAAGAATTAACTCCTCACAGCATTTTGGGCCTACATAGTTTGAAGTTTCTTTCATGGAAAATATAATTACATTATATAAATTGTTACACAGAATAGAAAAAGATGGAAAGTTTCTTAGTTCATTTTATAAAATCAGCATAAACTCTGATATAAAACCTGACAGAATACACACACACAAAAATTCAGACCACCTTCTATTATGGAAAGAAATGTAAGAACCTTAAATAAAATAAGTACTTGCAAGTTAAATTCTACAATTGGTTTTTTAAAAAAATAGTAGTTTACCCCCAAACACCTTATCTAATGCATCACATCAATAGTTCAAAGGGAGGAAGCTATATATTCATGTAGATAGATGCTAAAAAAGCATCTAATAAAAATAAAACCTACTTTTAAGTTTTAATAATAGTAAACTAGGAACTGAATAAGAGTGACGTACAATTATAAAGAAAAGTTTTATGAAATCTAGGTAATATCACATTTAATGCTGAAATACTAGTAGTTCTATTGTAAGTAATACAAAAGGGAACCTGCCCTTATTACCATTATTTAACACGTTCAGAAAATTCTAGTAATTAAAATGAGATGTGAAACAAATAAGAAGAATACTGTGCAAAGAAGAAGATAAATATATCATTATTTACAGCTGATAAGATAGTGTACACTTACAACTAATAAAACAGTTCAGTAAAGTAGCCAGATAAGAAAGCAATCTCCAAACACCATTGGATTTCCTACATACGGGCAACATCTCATAATACAATATGGTGCAAAAGACTTCTAATCTACAACAGTGATTTTATGTGTGTGTATTCATATATATAAAACACTCACCTTTAAAGGGAATATGAAGATCATATGTCAGGAAAATTACAAAACTTACATTGAATGACATAAAAATAAGACTCATATAAATAGAGAGATATAGCACAGCCCTGGATGAGGTTGACTAAATGTTGTAAAAATTGTCTAGTTTGAGGACAATAAACATCTGGAAATTAAGTTAGCAATATACATTAAGCACGTTAAAATGATTGTATTCTTTAATCCAGTAATAAATAATTTTGCTTCTAGGGCTTTATCCTAAGAAATAATCATAGGGAGCATTTTCTCAATCCATTGAGATTTTGTTTCCCAGCAATTGTTGTCAGATTGGCTCAAATAAACTCTTATAAAAGTTTTCCAAAAAAAAAAAAAAATCATAGATCTTGAAAAGATTTAAATAAAAGGAGATGCATATATAATAGTGTAATATACTTTACATCAAAAATATGTTCTTAAATTAAATGTAACATTATTTATTGAGCACTTGCTGTTTTAGATTCTTTGCACAATAGAGATACACATGAACAAAATAATAATTGTCCCTTCCCTCACAAGACCCAAAATCAGCTGAGCAGTTATGCAACATGATAATTAGTCCAATGATAGGGGAAAAGATGCTGTTGAAACCCTTAGGAAGTGACTCACCTGGATTTAGGACGGGTCACAGAAGGCTTCCTGAGGAGGTGATGCCTGTACTGGGTCCCCAAGGCTGAGTAGGCATTAAAGTGTTCCTTAAAGTTCTATGCTGGGTTATTTTCTTTTACTTTACACAGTCTTCCTAAGCAATCTCTTATCATTTCCCTGACTTTAGTCACAATCTATATGTGGATCACTTCCAAATCAATAACTGTGCTTCAAATCTTTTTCCAGAGATTCAGGCTTGACTATCCTACTATGAATATATCACTACCATGTGATACATGTACCTCAAATTCAACATTTTTTGCTTCCTTCCCATCCATCCATTCCAATTCTTTCTTCAGTATTCCCAGAAACAGACAATGGCATTTTCACTCCTCCTATTGCCAAGCCAAACCTGGGATTCTAACTCCTCTCTCCATTATTCCTCTATAACCACGCAATCTATACATGCTACTAGTTTGGCAAACCCAATATTCCTTGAAACCATCCACTTTCTCCCATTTTCAAGAGTATTCATTTAGTCGCAGCCACCATCGTCTCTCACTTTGATTATTATACTACCCTCTTTGTCTTCTTGCCTGCAGTGTTGCTCTCAGAGCTAGTTTCAGGGGCAGTTGACCTGTGCAGTCCCACAGGGCCCTGCACTCAAAAGAGCCCCTCACTTGGTGTTATGCTCTTCTCTGTTGTCACCACCTTGCACTTCTTAATATTTTTATCTTTGAACTGGTATTTTGTAAGTGCGGTTCAGTGGAACAACAGGCCATGTGTGTGAGCAGAGGAGATAAATGCAATAAAAATGCCTGCCATTTTTGATTGGTATGTGGGAGAAGCACCTTCAAGATTCTGAGAAGCAATCAGAAATGTGGAGAAAATGTAAGAGGGAACAGTGTCAACATGATCAGATACTGTTGAGAGGTAAAGCAAGAAAAGGACTTGAGATTCCATTGGATTTAGTGACAAGTCATCTGGTGACTTTGGCAAGGGTAAATTCAGTGGAATGGTGAAGACAATGGTGAGAATGCAAAGGGCTGACATGTGAGTAGTTCAGCATATGGAGAGAAGTGTAGATGAAGATTTCAAGAAATGTGGCTGTAAAAGAAGAGCAAGGGATAACCTGTTAGAAGGAAATGTGAAGGCAAGGGATATTTTAATTTTTATGTAAAGAGATACAGGACACTTATATCGGGAGAAGCCAGAAAAGAAGAAGTTGAAAATAGAGGAGAAAGAAGGGATTATCTTTATAGTTAGGTATTTAAGAGGGCAGGTTAGCGTCACAAACAAGGGCAGGGATCTTTGTTTTGTCCACCATTTTGTGCCCAGAACAGTATATTTGCTTTCTAAGGCTGGTGTAACAAACTGTACTGCTCTTTGTGGTACCATCCAGTACCACAAACTGGATGGCTTAATACAACAGAAATTTATTCTCTCACAGTTTTGGAGACTAGAAGTCTGGAATCACTCTTAAAAATGGGGAAAAGTGGATGGTTTCAAAAAATATTTGGGCTTGGGCCGGCCAAGTGGCACATTGGTTAAGAGCTGGCTTGGGACGCCAGTGGCCCCAGTTTGGATCCCACATATGAGGGCCAGTGACACTGCCCTCTACAGCTAACAACAGCTCCACCTGGAGCTGGGCTGCAAGCCCCGGCGACGGTGTAGGCTGCAGCTCCTGCTGCAGTGGGCTGCCATAGGCTACAGTGAGTGGCCGGCAGCCAACGTGAGCAGCTGGCAGCCAGAGTGAGCAGCCGTCCAGAGGCCAGCAACCGACCTGCCCTCACCGGAGAAGAGCACAATGATGATACCAACATGGGCCAGTGAAGCAACATCCTTCACAAATGGACTGAAGAACAAAAAGACAGCAACTTGTCTGTTCCCCTTCCCCGATTCCCCAACGCTGTTCCCCTCCCCCAATTCCCCAATAAAATCTTTTTTTTTTTTAAAAATTGGGGCTAGGGCCAGTCGAGTGGCTCAGTTGGTTAAGAGCTTGTTCAAGAGTGCGAGCTGAGCTCTGAGCAACAGCAATTCGATGCCCAGCCCAAGCTGAGCTGCCAACAGGTGGTAGGATGGCTCAGCTAAAATATATATATATATATATTTGGGCTGCCAGAGCAGTAGCATGTATAGACTGTATGGTTGTAGATAAGGGAGAGAGGAGTTACAAATGAGTCCAAGGTCTGGCTTGGCAATCGGAGGAATTAAACGCCACTTTCTGTTACTAGGAATGCTGAGAAAGAACTGAAATGGAGGGATGAAAAGGAAGCAAAAAATGTTGAATTTGAGGTACTTGTATCACATGTCAGGGTCATGCTCCCTCTGAAACCTTCCTTGCCTCTTTCTAGCTTCTCATGGTCTGTCGGCAATCTTTGGCTTTTTTTGGCTTGCGGCTGTGTAACTCTAATCTCTGCCTTCAATGCCACATAATGTTCTTTCTGTATTTCTGTCACCACATGGCCATATTCTTCTAAGGACACCTGTCATATGGGATTAAGAGCCCACCCTACTCTGGTATGACCTCGTCTTAACTAAAGATATCTGCAAGGACCCTATTTCCAAATGAGGTCACATTCTGAGGTGCTGGAGGTTAGGGCTTCAATATATCTTTTCTTGGAGGACATAATTATATCCATAACAAACATGGGAAATCTTGACTCAATATTTGTTGAATGAGTGAATGTGATTTGGAGAACTGGATTTAGGAATTTGCCTTAGACCCAAGGGAAACCATTCCATTATAGTGAAAAGGAAGGAAAAACGGTTGCTACAGATAGTAGATGATATAAGGAAATGGCATCATCTGAAGTCTTTAAAATTCTCCATGAAGAGGGAGGTGAAAAGAGGTAGGGAAGGGAAGAGTTAAGAGATGTGAAAGTCTGAAATGGGAAAGAAAACTGACAAGGGAAATGAGAACTGCCCGGTAGCATTGAGGGCCTGGTTCAGATTGCAGACCATGAATATGTAGTGGCATAAATCTGCCCTGCTGTGTGATTTCTGCAGCAAGGCAAATGGTTGGACACATCCATAGTTGGGGTTTTGCCAGGTAGTAGCCAAGGAAAGAAAAGGGTAAGGGAGATGGGAACACTGGCGTGAGAGGGTCACTGATACGCCTTGGAACTAGACTAGATAGGAAGGGAAGTTAAAGACGAGTGGGACTTGATATATAACAGAGATGTTCATAACTACGTGTGCTGTGGACTACTTGGCCTCTGGTGAAGCCTATGGATCCCTTCTCAAAAAATATTTTAAATGCATAAACCAAAATATATAGTATTACATATAAAACCTCATACATTTATAGTAATAAAATATTTAAGCAAATCAAACATGTGCCACAGTAATATGTGTGTGCTGCAGTCTGAATGTTTGTGTCCCTCCAGAATTCATAATTTGAAATTCTGACACCAACGTGATGGTGTTAGGAGGTTGAGCCTTTGGTTGGTGATTAGGTCATGAGGGTGGAGCCACCATGAATGGAATTAGTGCTCTAATAAGAGACCCCACAGAGCTTCCTCATCCCCTTCCACTGTGTGAGGAAGATACAAAAAAAATCTTTGAGGGCTGGCCGAGTGGCGCTGTGGTTAAGCGCTGGCTTGGGAAGCCAGCGGCCCCGGTTGGGTCCCACATGTGAGGGCCAGAGACACTGCCCTCAAAAAAAAAAAAAAAAAAAGGCCGGCTGAGTGGTGCATTGGTTAAGAGCTGGTTTTGGGATGCCAGCGACCCTGGTTCGGATCCCACATATGAGGGCCAGTGACACTGCCCCCTACAGCTAACAACAGCTCCACCTGGAGGTGGGCTGCGAGCCCCTGCTGCAGTGGGCTGCCATAGGCTACAGTGAGTGGCCAGCAGCCGGCGTGAGTGGCTGGCAGCCAGAGCGAGCTGCCAATAGCCGCAGTGAGCGACATCCAGAGGCCGGTGAAAAATCTGCCTCATCCGGGAAGAGCACAATGAGGATACCAACATGGGCCAGTGAAGCAACGTCCTCCACAACTAGGCTGAAGAACAAAAACTTGTCTGTTCCCCTTCCCCGATTCCCCAATAAAATCTTTTAAAAAAAAATACATCTTTGATACAGAAGAGCCCTCACCTGAAAATGCTACACCCTGATTTTGGACTTCCCAGCCTCCAGACTGTGATAAATAAATTTCTGTTGTTTATACCTAGTTTGTGGTATTTTGTTATAGTAGCCTGAAGAGACTAAGATAATGTGCTTCCTTGCATTAAACAAGATCTAATGGCAGGCTTAAAAAGGACCATAATTTCTAAGTAGAAATAAGCTTAAATGAAAATTTTGAGTATTTGTAATGTGATATGAACTGTAATATAGCTGTTTTCTATTGGTAGCAAAGGCATAATATTTCTAATCATTCTGTGGTGTATTGCCGACATTTATTACTGAAGGAAATGCTAAATTTCAGTTAGTGCTTAGTGAAAATAAAAATACAGATTTTTCCCTATCCAAGTTCACAGGCCCCTTAAATTCTATCCATAGATCTTTGGAGGACAGTGGATCCCAGGTAAGAATGCTAGGTGTGGAGGAAGAAAGTAGAAGTCAAAGAACTAAGAAGCAGGTCTTTTGCACATTGATGTGTGGACATTGGAGACAGCTAATATAGGACAGAAAATTCTGGTCCCAAATTCTTCAGAATTAATAAGGGGGAGTAACTAGAAATTTGGAAAAATAATAGCCTTACAGCAGGACAAAGGGTGGAAAGCCAGGTGGGATGAGCATGAAAAAAAATCAGAAGGTTGTACATAAAGATGGAGGACTAATTGTCAAGAAGTAGCAGTAGGGAGCAAGGAAGATATTCACTGTAACTTCTAGCTTCAGAAGGCTACAAAGATAAGTACAGCTCGTAGGGGAAGACCAGATTTTAATTAGGACAAAGAGGTGGAAGTAATGCACAAAAATATGGAAATATAGTAGAGGAGGTGTGGTAGTTTCTTACTCCTGTAGACAGGACAGTGGAAAATTCGGGGAGATAGGGCACCTGTTGGGTGCATTATGGACTAGAATGGCTGTAAACAGATGTGTGAAGATAAATTACCAGAGGCATTTAATTCTTGGAAGGTAATATAAACCCACTATCCAGATATAACCCATTACTGTTTGGAATATTTATTGCTGTAAAATTTGTCATCATAAAATTCAAAGCAATCAAAATTTCATGTTTAGGTAATTGGTTAAATAATTATTGAATACCCATAAAAATGAAATGTTCTCAGTGTTGCTAATAAGAGCGGGTAGAATGTTTAATGGCACTGAAAATTGTCATTATAGAATATTAAATGAAATAAACCATTTATAATGTCAAACTTTATTAAAATATATATCTGCATAGAATACATATTTTTAAGTGGTTACCTCTAAATGGTGCAATTAGGAGTTACTCTAATTTTATTTAGTATCTTCCTTATTTTTATCAAATATTTTCATCATTTTTTTAAGAGGTAAAAAATAAAAACATAGCCTTTATGAAATTAGATACATTTAAAGACCCCTGAAACCCATGCCTCATATTGAAAATATATACTTTACTTACTTTGGAAATTTGTAAGTATTCTTTAGTCAAGTTAAAAAATGATAATTTAAATACCAATTAAATGGCAAATAGAAAATTACATAGGAGACAGTTCCTCCTTATATTTGGATTTCCCTAGATATAAGCTTAATAGGAAATATTTTTATTCTATATTATGTTTCAAAGATTTTGAAGTTTTAGTATATGAATGATCTATTAACTCTAAGTCTAGAATAAACAATAACATGGTATTGAGCTTATTGTATTTCCTGAGATATGGCTGCTTACTAAGATAGACACCACCACTATGGGCAACACTAATATTACTAGTTGATAGAAGTGTTTGAAGTGTATGTAACCAACTCACCTTTCTTAGATGCCACTGAAGCTGAATAAATTATTTTATTCATGTCAATAATTAGCTTTGTAGAATTTTGTTTCTTAGATTTTCCTGAGGAGTTTTGGGAATATTGTTTAGACATCTTACAGACGTGTGACATTTTTGCAAAGAATGGAGAATGCCAATGTCTTAATAAAGTAGCAGTATGTTGTTGATATGACCCCAAAACATCCAAATAGCCACTTATACTTAGGTTGCCTCTCTTTTTATTTTTTATTTTATTTTTTAAAATTGGGGAATTGGGGGAGGGGAACAGCGTTGGGGAATTGGGGAAGGGGAACAGACAAGTTGCTGTCCTTTTGTTCTTAAGTCTAGTTGTGGAGGACGTTGCTTCACTGGCCCATGTTGGTATCATCATTGCGCTCTTCCCGGATGAGGCAGATCAGTCACCGGCCTCTGGATGGTCGCTCACTGCGGCTATTGGCAACTCACTCCAGCTGTTGGCCGCTCATGCTGGCTGCAGGCCACTCACTGTAGCTTATGGCAGCCCACTCCAGCAGGGGCTGCAGCCCACACCGTCGTGGGGACTCGTGCAGCCCAGCTCCAGGTCAAGCTGTTGTTCACCATCTTAGCTGTAGAGAGCAGGTCACTGGCCCTCATATGTGGGATCCGAACTGGGGCCGCTGGCGTCCCAAGCCAGCTCTTAACCAATGCGCTACTTGGCTGACCCTGTGCCTCTTTTCAAAATTTATTTTAGCAGCTATTGATAATCACTGCTTAGATACATTAATTTGTTAGATATTGCAAAATCATAAGATTCTAATTATGTTAATCTTTTTCAGTTCTTAACTGGGATGCATCAATAAAAAAAAGCTTTCTAACCTTCTGTTTTTCTGTTACTACAGTTAGTGCTGGAAAGTCCCCTTATCTGCTAGTTCTGAAATCAATAAGTTGGTTCACTGGCATCCTCTAACAGCATCAAAATCAGTTACTGCTTTAAAGGTATCATTCTGAACTCATAGATTCAAAAGTATTTTATGTATTTTAATCTGTTGCAGTTATAATCCTTTATTAATAGTCAAAATCCCACCTGAGATGCTGCAAGTTGGCTCCTGAGTTGTTTTAAGACGACCCTCGCAGTTTGATAGCTTTCTTGCTCTCTGCTATAGCAAGATGCACTAGATTCAAGATTCATCTTGCACATTTCTTGCCTCAGATAAGTAATCAGTCATTTCTCCTATGAGCCTGGTTTCCTTTTAATGATAAACGGTAGAGACCACAGTCTGGGCCCTAAGAGTGGGGTTCACAGGTTTTGATGGGTATAAATCATACAAGTTTCTGTTTTCTTTCAGTGGTTCCTGTTTTACTCAAAGCAAAATCCTTATAATGGCCCATACAGTCCTATGATCTATATACTGTTTCTTCTCTTTCTTTACCACACATGCTCCTGTCTTTAGGGCACTGCCATAGGAATGCCCTTTTCTCAGATAGGTGCATAGTACAATCCCTCACCCTGTCTTTGCTTATCTCACTTTCTCATGGAAAACTATCTTATCAACTCCAGTTAAAATCACAACACTACTAACCTCCCCAAACGCACGCCCAATGTCCTGTGTTCTACTTATTTTCCTATCACTTCTCATTTTTTCATTTGACAATTTATCTTTTTATTATGTAGTATCCTTCCCCTTCTAAAAAGATCTACAAGGGCAGGGATTTTGGTAGTCTGGCTCACTGCTGTATCTGCAGTGTTTAGGGACAGCACATGCACATGGTAGCTATTCAGTTCCTATTTGTTCAATAAATGAATGAGAAAGCTAAGGATGTTTCTGAATTATCACACACCAAACCTATCAGGTGGATCAGTCTCCAGAGGAAAAGACTGAATTTAAAGCCAACATCTGTCAATAAACATCCATTAAGAAATTGAGTTATATTTAGACATGTGGAGACAAGTCCGTGAATTTCAAAGCTACCCTATTTCGGGTCACATGGTCAGACTGAGCAATGGCTGTGCATTGATTTTTTTGAGAAAGAAACGTAATATAAGCTGAGGGTCTCCATCAGTGATGAAAATAAAAAATGAGAATTGAGATGTACCTCAAAGAATACACCTTACTATTGCCCCAGAGAAATCACGTGATTGATGCCCACATTCTAACATAATCAACTATTAGCAAGTCCCCAAACTTACTTTTGTATAAAAGTTGATTTGGGTTTTTTGTTTTACTACAAAAATCCATTATTTTTAGTAACTGCACATCTTATCAATAAATTCATATGGATTCCAGGCTATTGACATAGCAGGGTTATGCCTAATCTGAGATTCTGATTTGTGTAGGACCATGAGGCTGAGTCTTCTAGGTTTTTAGGATGAATTGCAAGCTAAGAGCCTGCTAGGAAGAGACCAGAGATAGGGCAGATTAAGACAGGGCAGTATTAAACCCAACCCTGATCCCAGGGACCAGGTCTCAGTGCCATGGAAAAATGTCTATAGCCTGTTTTCTTAGGGATTTTGTGAGAGGAGACACAAGCAGTGCAGCAGATTTCTACCTTATGAGGCAAGGCACCAAGTGGAGTATATGAGAATCCAACATCCCACTGGACCATGATAATGTCAGCACCAAAGTGGACTTTGATGTTCTGTGGGAGGCACTAGATATGTATGTGGAGATACCCAAAAGGGCAACAGGAATAGGCAGAATATCAAGAAGGACGTTGGGAGAAGACCTATTTGTGAACACGTGAAATGCTCTAACCAAGATCCCAGAACTCCTCTGAAAGAATTATGTAGGGGCTAGAAGCCCTGTGTCAACAGATGGGCAGTGAGCCAGTACAATTTAAGGTGATCTTACCAATTCCCACAGAATAATGAATTGGAGGAATTTTAAGTTTTTATTGGGAAAAAATTGGGGTACTACACTATTAGTGGATTGAGCACTGGATTGAGGGGTAGAAGATGTGGGTTGCCATTTTGGTATTAACTAGCTGTGTTACCTTGGGCAAGTCAAGAAATCTGAATTGAGACTGGAATGGTCTTTGTAGTTAGGGACAGCCAACTTACACCGATGGAAGACTGATATGGAGGCAGTGTATTTAATTATTGGGAAGTTCATATTTAGGTTGAGTTGCAGTTTGCCTCTTTTTATTTCATTGATCACCTGTGTGCTTCTAGAGAAACATTTACATTAGTCCTCTGGGGAAGGTATTTAGTAGGTTAAGAACACCATCTCTTGACTTAAACTGCCCGATTTAAAATTACAGCTCCTCTACTTTCCTGTGACCTTCATTAGGTTACTTTTTTAAGTTTCAGTTTCCTCATCTATAAAATGGGCATAACTATACCTACTACATGGATTATTAATATTACTATTTTCCTACATAATATACTTTCAAATATCTAAAAATAGTAACCATACCTTCCCTTGATTTTCATTTCTTCAGGTTAAATACTTCTAAGTCCTTAAAATATTGTCCATAATGAGTTTCCGGATTGTCATTGTTTTTCTTAAATGTCCCACCCAAACTAAGAAAACAGTATTTTAAAGTGCAAAGTAGAGGATGATTAAATCACGCTTTCCAGTGATCTAGACCTTTCCACTGATCTAGTCTATAATTTAGATCTTTCAGTCTTGTTTATTCACATATAACATGTATAAATACTAAATAATGCCTTTTTATTAACTTCCAGGGTTACTATAGGAGAAACCAAGTACTGGGAAAAATAAAAAGTGGTCTCAGTCATCATTTTATACTTAGTATTTTTCATTACATAGGGAAAAAAAAATCATGATAGGTCTGACCTATCAGTTACAAAATGTTATTTAATAACTTATTGTAATCTTAATGCTCAGATAGAAAATTTTACACTGAAAGAACTTTCACTTGTTAAAAAGTTTTTCCTGTTTAGCAGAAGACTTCAGATAACATTCATTAAGACAGATTGAGGGCTGGCCAAGTGGCTCAGTTGGTTAAGAGCTTGTTCAAGGGTATGAGCTGAGCTCTGAGTAACAGCAGTTCGATGCCAGCCTGAGCTGAGCTGCCGCTAAACTGCCAACAGGTGGCAGGATGGCTCAGCTAAAAAAAAAAAAAAGGATTGAATTTCAATGTATAAAGCCAGAGATATTATATTACATGCTTTTCTCATGGTTACTATTTATAATGCTTTAGCCAAAATTATATTTGGCTAATATATAGCAGTGACCATTTATCCTTTGCCTCTTAGTCTGTTGGAGCTGCCATAACAAAACACCACAGATTGGGTGGCTTAAACAATAAATTGATTTTCTCAGTTCTGGAGGCTGCAAAGTCCAAGATCAAGGTGCTGGCAAAGTAGGTTTCATCCAGAGACCTCTTGGCTTGTAGGTGGCTGTGACCACACTGTGCTCATAAGTTCTTATGAGGGCACTCATCCTATCGGATCAGGGCCCAAATTTTATCTCACTTAACCTTAATGACTTCCTTTGAGGCTCCATCTCCAAAGTCATACTGGGTTTAGGGCTTCAACAGAGTAATTTTGGAGACAAATATTCAGTCCATACAGCTCCTTTCTTTTATCTCTTTTGGAGAACTTAAAGCACACCAATTGCCCATCCTAAATATATTGAATTTCATTTAATTAGACCTTTTCTTTTTTTTGTTTTGTTTTAATGGGAGCTATTACATTATCCTAGGCATGGAGTTTAAGAGATGCAAAGGCAGTTTCTGCTTGCAAAGAACTCACACTCCAGGACCAGAGATAAACCAATTAGAAAACATGCTATATGGGTCATTTTGTAGTATAACTAGAGGGGACCTTATTTTACCTCATTTTCATCAGTATCTTTCCATGGTACATATTTGTCATTACCTGGATCAGTTTTCCAGCAGTCTCGTTTCTTTTTCCCCCATTATCAGCCTGAATCTCAAGGTCAATAATTTTAATACTTTCACCCACATCCTCAATTCTCTTGGCCCATCATTGCTTTATTCCTCCTGGCTAGTTTATCTCTAACTTTGGGTTAATCCACTGATCTTTCTGCTTCCAAGCAGAAAAGCCCCATAGAAATTATGCAATTAAAATTGTTAGTTTTTAGAATCAGCAGGCAGTTTAGCACCGGGAGGCAAACCTGTAACTTGCTTATAAGTGCAGTGTCTGATGAAAACCCTTATCACACACTTCCTAAATTCCTCACCCAAGTATTTGCTTAGTTCTCATCCTTGCTTTTTCATTCCAGAACTCCTTGATTTTTGTTCCAGATAAGTTAGACTTAAGATTTCTGCTTCCCAAATTTTGTTCCTTGGCACAAAACTATCTCCCAAGATTTGAACTAAACCTGGAATATTCTACCCCAGGACTGAAGCCTCGGCCTTCTATTTATATTCATTCCCTTGGTTATCTCCTTCATTCTTAAGGCTTTAAATACTTGTATACCATCAACATGCTGACTCCCAATTTTATTTCTCCAGCTCACACGTCTCCTGAGACTAACTCAAAATCTCATTTGGGATTTTGCCATCTGAAACTTAGTATGTTCAAAATCAAACCTCTGTGAAGACTCTTTTGGGAGATGGGACATAGTCACCATCTCAGTTGTGGTTAAGTTTTATGGTGCAACTCATCAAATTATACACTTCAAATGTACTATTTATTGTATTCAAGTTAGGAGGCAAGGGTACATCAAGTTTCCTGACCTCAATAAAGTGATGCACTGTATTTGTTACTTCCTTCAAACTTCTGAAATGTTTCTATTGTTTATATTCTTTTGAAGTGAATGAGAACCAAGTAAGCTTAAGATAAAGCTCCCCAATAAGCTGAATTACACTGTGCTCAATTTGGGATAGGTTAAATGTTTCCTGTTATTCAGTCACATAGCATGCCAGGACCTCAACAGCAGACAAATGGTAAAGTGGGGACAGGACTTGCAAGAATGAGACCAAGGAGTCTGGTTCTCATTAGGCCACCCTCTTCTCCATCCCAGGATGGTCCATAAAATTTCACCAACGTGGCACACACTTGTATTTTGATGTGATCTCTGTACCTAAGTATATAGAATCAGTAAGGTAGAGAAAGCCAGAGACGGTGAATATTCAGTGAGGCAACTTGTAGTCCTATGCTTTAAGTACTATTTGGATCTGAAATCAAACTTTTAGGAAAGATGGTTCTACTCCCAGGAAGGGAATGGCAAACAGACTACCTTAGTAGCCTGGGGTTCAAATAAAGACTCTAAATTTTAACAGGAGAACTGGTGTAAAAGCCATGTAAACAGCCAAAAGCTTTCACATAGGCTGGGCAAACAGCAAGGATTATGAAGCACATAATTAGTTTAGAGGGCACTTGATTGGGAAGCCAAGTGCAGTAGGATATTGTATTTCTGGCAACAGTACTAATTTTAGAAAGCACCAAATAGGTTTGAGCCAACTGAACTTTAAGATTACCTGGAAGCACTGTGTAGTGGAGAGAAAATAATTCCAATTGGCTAACACTAAAGCTAGATTGCTTTCAACTTTAAAAACCAGTCCTAGCAAAGCCCCATCAATCAGTCCCATTCCTTTAGGTCTCTTAAGTTTTTTGTCTCCATGGAGTTCTCTATTAAGCTACAGATGTGTTCTGGAGAATAAAATCCTAACCCAGCTAACAGCTTCAATTCCCTGGGCTTAGCTAGTAGTTGCCTGTTTTATTACCCAATAAATCAGCATTCATAAATCAGAAAGCTAGAATGGTCTAACAGCAAGACCTCTGCTGTGTGAAATGAAAAATTCCATCCAGGTGTGTATTTAAAGGTTTAAATCAACGAGTAATTTAAATTAAAGCTGACATGCATTGAACTTGCAAAGTTTATTTCCACTAAAATTGTACCTTTTTGCACCCGAATCATTTCTCTTTCAGGTGTGGGCCCTGCAGTCAATAGGGCTAAACGCCTATGTATCTTCTACTGAAAACATATTTTGGAAAATTCAAGTAACTTTTTACAGCTCTAACTCCCTTACTCAAACACATCAGTAAGGGTACTTTTGTTAACATCTCAGCCTTATCCTCCACTGTCACCATCAGTTTCTGGAGCATACTATCTTGGCTGTTTCTTATGCCTAAATCATCCACACATTAGTGTTAGTTTTGACTCGAGTTTGCTCCGTCAATCAAGAGATTTTAATTATTCTTCTCCCATGGTACTTTGTACCTCTATAGCTTGCTTTTGACTTTTCTTGGCATCTGATACCACTACTGAGGTAGACACAGAAGTGGTCTACTACATCCGACTTCCATGACAGAACCTAGTACAGTGAAATAAAGTAAATGCACATTACCAATTTAATTTGGATTATATTAAAGAAATATGACAGTACAAGAACAATCGGGCAGCAAAGGAGCAAAAATAGAACTGCAGGAAAAGGTCAGAGAGCTCATTTTGTCTATTTCACAACTTTGCCATGTTATGAGGTTGTTTGCCAGCTCTGACAAAGTGGAGACACTTTTGCCTGAAAGTTTTATGCAGGACCTCAATGTCTTTTATCATTCATTGTTCACTTAACATTTACTACTATACAACTAAGTACCAGGTAGTTAAGGTACCTAAGCATATGACTAACACAATGCTACTTGGAAGTCGTTTATTGATTTTATAGCTTCAAGAAGAAATGTAGGAGCTGTAATGACTTCCTTGTGCCTAGTTTAACAATGTGCAGATAGCCCAAAAACTAAGCTCTTTTAATCTTTTTGACATCAATACTTTGTATTTTAGTATGAAGGCGAGAAACATTTCCAGAGACCCACTTTCTTACTACTTGGGACAAATTCACTATGTACCTGGCCACTCAGATACCAGCCTGTCAGTCTCATGAGCCTTTTCTAAGCTGCATGGGTCCAAAATCAAATTCTTTTCACCAAGGCAGGAAAACACTCATTTTAGGAAAAAGATGACAGCTGATGAAGAAAATAATTTGGTATTTGGCTATGACATTTAAATACAGGCCTGGGAACAATTTATTCATGCAGCTATTTAGGGAAAATGATCATGAATGGGGCCTAATCATCTCAGTTACATCAGATGCTATTACTGTTTATACTAAATCCATTCTGTGCAGTGTTTCACTAGTTCTATCTCAGATTTTCAGTAACCTTCCTTGTGACCCTTAAGGCTATGCTGCACTCAATTCATTTCAGTTTTATTAATCTCCACTTTCTTAAATATATTTTCAAATCACAATTCCATTAGGACTAAATAGTCTATGATTTAGTTAATAATCAGAGCAATCTTTTTGATGCATGGTATCCTTCCCACTCCAAGTAATAGTACCTCTCTCTCCACTTTGCTCTCATCTCCATTAAATGGTTGGCATAAACTTTCACTCAGCTTTATAATTATGCATTTTAAATTCAAACAGGTGACTAAAGGTAAGACATTCATTCAGAGTAATTACAAGGCTAGTTAACTGAAAAGAAATTTCCATTACAAATATGTACTTTTGCTATGCATTCCTAGGAATAGATCTAGGAAGTAATCTACTGGTTAATAGGTTGTGACTCTAGTGCAATGTGACATGATTAAGTAAAAACCATTGGCTTGAATCCTATGGATACAATAATTTAGATTTGATGTTGGTTCAGAATCTATTTGCAAAATTAAAAATAAATACAATCCATCTTGATCTGTTTTCTTTCCATGTCCATAAAATGAAGAGCTTTTCCTGACCATCAGTTTTCCACACAACAGACAAGTAAATCTTGTAGCACTAGCCCTAGAAAAGGAAAAACATTTGATTTACTACAAACTATCAACATATCAGAACTTATTTAAAATTTATTTTAAAAAATACTATTGTCCTTATAACCGTCTATCTCAGAAGCCAGATCCGTATTAAGTTTTTTCAACAGAAATTCAGGTTCGGGATAGATCATCATAGATAAGACCAAGGACACACTATTGACTTAAGCAAAATATCTTCACTCACAAATGGTTTCGGCTTGGGAACATCACAGAAGACTGGCCTCTTTCAATGGGCAGACAGCGACCCCTCACTGTTGGCAGATTAAAAAAACAAAAAAACTATTGTGTGGTAGCAGTTTTTTCTCCTACAAGATTTATGTCCTAAACAGAATCGTGTTATAAAATCCAGGCAACAAAAATGTATTTCCTTTTTGAATATCGGTCTTATCTCAGAAGCCGAATCCGTATTATGCTTTTCTTCAGGTAATCAGCTTCGGGATAGGTTTCATCATTGATCAGACCATGAACCAAAGCAACATTAAAAGGCAAGCCCTGTATTAGAAATACTACAACAGATCTTGTAAGGCACAACTTACTTCAAAACGAAGCTGCTAAATCAGTGACATCCATACTTCATTAGTATTCATCAACCCACAGGATGCTATTCAAGGACAAAAAAATTTTCATTTAATGTACATATGGACTAAACATCCGCTCGCTGAGCCAAATACACGGGGGGGGGGGTTCAACACATACCTGGTAAGACCGCCAGGTTTTAACTAAGTAGTTCCCAGCAAATCTTTTCCCATGTTTTGGAATTTCCCTTTGCATCTAATAAAAGAGAGCAAATTTCAAATGATGCACCGCTATTTTTTATTCCTGTAAATCAACAGGTTCATTTCTTCAGTTTAAAAACTAAGCTCAACAACACTTACCTTGGCACCTTCCCGTAACAGCTCCGTTACACCGAGAATCATTGTTCCTGGAGAAAAATCAGTATGTTTAAAACTAAGCCTTCTCACAGAGAACGTCACAGTGCAAGGGTTTCGGTGCTAAAAAACCCTCTCGTTCATTAATCTGATTCGCACACAGCGCCACCTGGGCACAATACAATTCAGTCTCCGGCAAAATCAGAGGCGGCCCATTTTGAAATGACCGTTTGATTTGGCCACAGGAGAAAAATACCCACCCTCATAAAGGGCTCTTGCTCTTAACGTAAAAGTCCTCCTCCCAAGTCCTGGGAACGTGGTTTCCCTGCCACCACGCAGGCTCAGCCAGCCGGCCGCCCGGCTTCAGTAACAAGGCCGCGCGCATCGTCGGTGGCCATCAGCAGCACCCTCCTCACGCCTAAGCTGAAAGCCTGCCACCACCAAGACTCAGGACACGTGGCGGTCCGGCTGCGAGTTTCCCACATTCGACTTCTCCATATACAACACTCTAAGTTAAAATCGCTACACGTCTCCCCAGTACTGCAGCTCCAATCTAAGCCGTGGCCACCCGCGTTCCCCCGCAACGTCTCCTTACCGACCACCCAGAAACGCTTTCCAAGTCCCGACGTAAAAGAACGCAACGCGCGCCCAGCAGTTCCTTATGTAGCCTCTCCTGAGTCAGACTCGGACCGCCCCTCCCTCTCACATCTATTGGACGCGAGAGCGGACGGGGGCGTGGCCGTGTCCTGAGGGAAGTGGGCAAGAGCGCGCGCGGCGGCTTTTTTCTTTCGGGGGCTCGTTCCGGGGCGTGGTGCGCGCGCCGCCTGCCTGCCGCGCTCCCGCTCCGTCCCCAGCGCGCGCTCATTGGTGCGCTGCTTTCGGTCCCTTGCTAGCCTGGCTCTACGTGGCGCGGGAATGGCGCCAGAATTCAAACGCACAGGAGCGGTTGGAGGCAAGGCTATTGCGTGTCGCGAGCCAAGTCCGCCCTGGAGGGATTGGGCGGCCCCGCACCGAGAGTTTTGCAGCGCAGGGCGACCTGAGTTTATAGTCCGCTGGAGAAGTCGTCCTGGAGAAGTCGGCCGCCGCACTCGCGGAAAGAGAAATGGGCGGGCAGTAATGCTCGAGTGAAAAAAGCATGTGAAAATGCCGCGTTCCTCCTCCTGCACACAACGAGAAGACCGCGCCGCCGGAGATCAGGCCCTCCACGCGGCGCGGGGCCCACCCCACCCCTACGCGTCCTTGTGCCAGGCGCTGCTGAACATTCCGTGTTCAGCACAGAATTCTCCCTGAGACAGCAAGCCTGAGACGTATATACTCCGTTTGGCAGAGGAGAAAACAGGCCTAAAGCAGCTCAGTAATTTGCCTAAATTCACACAACTGAAAAGCTTTGCTATTTTTAATTCCCTTGTACTAAGTTTATAATGAATGCAGGAGAAAAATTCATTTGAGAACTATTGCCGAATATTTTATCCAAACGACACAAAAAATTCAGTAGCGGCTGGTGTATTTAATGTGTGAGTAAATATATGCATATGTGCACACAAGCATACATGACATTTGAACATTTAAGCACTTGAAAATGCAAATCTTCATAGCCCTTATTACTATTATTTACGTGTTTATTGCCCTTGTGTAAGGAACACATGGTTTTGTGCACATCTATTTTTCTACTTAGAACAGTGCCCTGCAAAAAGTAAGTTGAATGAATGAATGAATGAATGAATACTGTATGGTGGCTTTTTAGAAATTTCAAATGAAGACCAAATTCCAGAATAAAAGATAATAGTGAAAACCAAATTTCTGTAACAGGAGCCAAAGTGATGAGGAATTTACTTGGCTAGGCATTAAGTATGGTTTTAGATATTGTTTTGTAATGTAACAATGAAATTTGCATATTGCTCATTTGCAAATGGATATAAAGCAAAGCAAACAATACAAATGGATATAAAATAAATAAAACAATACAAAAAGGTAAAATAAAACAATACAAATGGATATAAACCAAAGTAAAAGTTCCTTTCCATATCACTGGGAATCTTCTCTCCATATTAACAGTAACCACTATTAACAGTTTTGAAACTTTCTATGCATATACAGATGCTTCTTGGCTTATGATGGTGGGGTTACATCCCAATAAACCCATTGTAAGTTGAAAATACCTTAAACAGAAAATGCATTTAATATACCTAACCTTCCAAACATCATAGGTTAGCCTAGCCTATGTTAAATGTGCTCAGAATACTTACATTAGCCTACAGTCAGGCAAAATCATCCAACACAATGAATACAGTGTAGAGTAATGGTTGTTTACCCTCCTGATCACAGGCCTGACCTGGGACCTGTGGCTTGCTGCTGCTGCCTACCATCAGGAGAGACTATTATACCACATATCTCTAGCCTAGGAAAAGATCAAAATTCAAAATTTAAAGTACAGCTTTTACTGGATGCATATCACTTTCACAGCATTGTAAAGTCAAAACATTGTAAGTCAAACCATTGTAAGTTGGGAACTCTGTACAAATATATGTTCATATTTTTTGACATATAAATAGGATCTATATACTTTTGTGCAACTTGCTTTGTCTGCTCATAAATGTCATGGATGTCTTTTTATATCAATGCATATATATGACCTTATTCTTGTTTATAGCCTGCATAGCATTCAATTGGACATATCATAATTTATTTCATTTTTCCAATTTTTCACTATATCAAAAAGTGCCGAAGTGAATTATAGATGTCATAGTGAACTTGTGAGAAGATCTGCAAGATCAATTTCTAGAAGTGAATCAAAGGTTATAAGTACTTGAATTTATGATAGGTATTGCTTAATCGCTCTCACCTTCCTCAAAAATGGTTGTGTTATGACTATATTTTTGAAGTGTGTTTTACTAAACATACATGGTTGTTATGGGATGGTAATTATTACATAATTGAAAGTAAAGGGCCAACAGAGTGGTGCGTTGGTTAAGAGTTGGCTTGGGACACCAGCTGTGAGCAGCAGGGCTCCGGTTCGGATCCCACATGAGGGCTAGTGATGCTGCGCCCTCTACAGCTAAGATGGTGAACAACAGCTTGACCTGGAGCTGGGCTGCTGTGAGTTGCCGGCGGTGGCATAGGCTGCAGTGGGGCTGGCAGGCAGCTGACGTGTGCTTTTGTGAGCTGCTGTGAGCTACTGTGAGCGGCTGTCCAATGGCCAGCAAGTGACTGCCTCATGTGGGAAGAGTGTAATGATAACACCAACATGGGCCAGTGAAGCGACGTCCTCTACAACTAGACTGAAGAACAAAAGGACAGCAACTTGTCTTTTCCCCTTTCCAGATTCCCCAACACTGTTCCCCTCTCCCAATTCCCCAATAAAATCTTAAAAAAAAAAGAAATTGAAAATGATTACTGTCTTTGTTATCTTTGAATTATTGTTTACTTTGCTAAAGACCATCAAAATCACCTTGTGAAATCAGTATGAAACAATAACTCCCTATTGTGACTTAGCAATTGAATTACTTGGACAGCTAAAAAGTATCAATTCCTGGGCTCTAACCTGGAACTACTTAAGCAAAATCTCCAAAAGTGGGACCCAGGAAGCATTTTAAACAAGATCCAGGGCAATGCTGTCCAATAGGAACATACATATAAGTAACATGAATCATAAATACATGTTGCTTATATAATTTTAAATATGCTAGTAGTCACATTTTTTAAAAAGTTTAAAAATGATATAAAATTAATTCTAATACATTTTGTTTAACCCAATATAACCAAAATATTTTCATTTCAACACATGATCAATGTTATTGAGATATTTTACATTGCTTTTTTTGTACTCAGTTCTCAAAGTCCGCTGTGTATTTTACACTCACAGCACTTTTCAGTTTGTTCATTTTCAAGTGCTCCATTACAGGGCTAGTGGCTGCTGTATTGGGAGACACAGGTTCAGGGTGATTCACATACATACAGAAGTTTGAGAACCACCATATTAGGGTAAGTGCAGGACTGCACACCGGCCATATCTTTTAGTCTTTTTTAAAAAAAAGTCCATATTACTTTTAACTCTAACAAATGTAGTGCAACATGAAATGAATCTGGAGCTTGGTTATTGACAACACTACCTTTTAGTGAACATGGATGCTGACTGTGAAGCCAGTACACAACTCATTCAAGATGTTTATCCCTTCAAGGAACAGAAAAACATCACCGAGGGATAAAGCCATCAGCCATTTCTTCCATACCTAAAACAGTCCAGCAAATTGATACCAAGTATTGGAAGTGATTTAAGAAAGACCATATAAAGGTCAGAACTGAAATTAAGTATGTCCTTGATGAATTTAGTATACTGAAAATAAATTCTCATATTCTGCAACAAACTTCCAGATAAGGTCATTTTAGTCAGTTTTTGGAGGAAATGTTCACTGAACTCTGGTTCATGCAATGTTTTTCAGGGAAGGCTAATATTTATGCACAAAATCCTTGCCCTTCCTGAAAGAGTTTATGGTTTAGTAAGAAGTATCCACCCTACTTTAACACTTTTGCTTTAAAAATTAGACAGTCTATTAAAGACTTTTGGTTAAGATTATATTGTGAAACAAATAATGTTTTTAGGAAGTATCTGGGGGAGAATGATTAAAAGCAAAGTTTAGAAATGAGTACAGTCATTTAGATGAGATACTGTGAGGGACACCACTATAATTTTGGCCATAGAAATGGAAGGCAGGGAAGAGAACAACATATGGTGAGAACTTATGTACTGTTAGGTTCTTGTATGCATTGCATCATATAATCGTCAAAACAATTGCATGAACTGTAACCTTATATTAGAGATGAGGAAAGTGAGGCATAGAGATCTCAGATAGCTAACATTCCCAAGTCTTTTGACCGCAAACTCCTAGTCACATCTCTAGGACATGATATTGTTGTGTTGAAGGAAAAAATAGTGTCTGGGGCTGGCCAAGAGGCGCATTAGTTAAGAGCTGACTTGGGGCACCAGCGGTCCCGGTTCGGATCCCACATACAAGGGCCAGTGACACTGCCCTTTACACCTAACAACATCTCCACCTGGAGCTGGGCTGTGCAAGCCCCGGTGATGGTGTAGGCTGCAGCCCCTGCTGCAGTGGGCTGCCATAGGCTACAGTGAGTGGCCAGCAGCCAGCGTGATCGGCTGGCAGCCAGCGTGAGCTGCCAATAGCTGCAGTGAGTGACATCCAGAGGCCGGCGACCAATCTGCTTCATCCGGGAAGAGCGCAATGACTATACCAACATGGGCCAGTGAAGCAACGTTCTCCACAAATGGACTGAAGAACAAATGGACAGCAACTCATCTGTTTCCCTTCCTCGATTCTCCAACGCTGTTCCCCTCCCCCAATTTCCCAATAAAATCTTAAAAAAAAAAAAAAAAGAAAGAATGTCTGATGATGAACTATAGGGAAAAAGAGGAAGTGGAGTGGAGCCTAGCAGCCAAGAGAATGGGAGCTCCATTGACAGGAAGAGGGAAATCAGTAGTTACTGACTTGGGAGCAGGGTAAAAAAGATTCACTTTTGGTTGTGTTAAATTTTGAGTGGAACATTCAGTGCCATCAAAAATGTAGAACTGAAGCCCAAGAAAAAACTCAGAAGAAGTCACTGAAGTCATGTGAACAAATGAGTGTGGAAAGAAAAGAAATAAGGGCTAGCAGCAGTGGCCTAGAGTTAGTACCACAGTGTGTGCAGATATCCTGCAGTAGACAACCTTTGAAAACAGTCGATATACATGAAGATCTGGTGAGATAATGAATACATGAGAAAAAAGTTCGCTATTACAGCTTTTGGTTAAGTCATGGGAGGAATATGTATGCCACATTATTGTAAACATAATTAACTTATTCAGAAGCAGAAAAAAAAATCAGCCTTCAAAAATAAGAATTATCTGATAAAGGGTTAATATCCAAAATACATAAAGAACTCATATAACTCAATAGCAAACAACAACAAAAACAACAAAACCAAACAAGCCAATTATAAAATGGGCAGAGGATCTGAGTAGACATTTTTCCAAAGATGGTCAACAGGTACATGAATATATTCTCAACATCACTGATCATCAGGGAAATGAAAATAAAAAAATAATGACATATCACTTCACACCTGTTAGAATGGCTGTTATCAAAAAGACGAGATAAATGCTGGTCAGGATGTGGAGAAAAGGGAACCTTTGTTCACTGTTGGTGGGAATGTAAATTGATGCAGCCACTATGAGTAACAGTATGGAGATTCCTCAAAAAATTAAAAATAGAACTATCATATGATCCAGCAATTTGACTTCTATTTATCTGAATAAAATGAAAACTTGAAATGATATATGCACCCCATGTGCACTGTAGTATTATTTACAATAGCCAAGATATGGAAACAACCTAAGTGTCTCCATTGGCAGGTGAATGTATAAAGAAAATGTACACACACACGCACATACACACACACAATGGAACATTATTCAGTCATTAAAAGAAAATATTGCCTTTTGCGACAACATGGATGGAACTTGAGGACATTATGCTAAGTGAAATAAGTCAGACAGAGAAAGACAAATACCATATGATCTCACTTATATGTGGAATCTAAAAAAAAAAAAAACCCTCCAAAAAAACCAAGCTCATGGATGGACTACAGATTGGTAGTTTCCAGAGGCAGTGGGTGGGGGCTGGGCAGAATGAGTGAAGGGGGTTAAAAGGTATAAACTTCCAGTTACAAATTAAATAGTCATGGAGCTGTAATGTACAGCATGGGAAATATAGTTAATACTATTTGATAGGTGCTAAAAGAGTAAGTCTTCAAAATTCTCCTCAGAGGAATGAAAAATTCTGTAACTATATGGTGACGGATGTTAACTAGATTTATTGTGGTGACCATTTCACAATATATATAAATATCGAGTCATTATATACCTAAAACTAATATAATGTTTAATTATACCTCAATTAAAATAATTTAAAACATAAGAATTAAAGAATCTCATCTCTTAGTCTGTATAATATTCTTTTTTTTCCAGTGTCTAAATTGAACTGGTCAGTAAACTTTAGGTTTGATGGTAGGACAGACAACTATGAATTGAAGAAAATCTTGTGAATACTCCATGAAATAGTGAAGTGTTAAGTTCATGAAATAGTAAAGAACTAAATTGGGGAAAAATCATGTATATGTGGAAATGTCAAGGAGGCAGTTTGATCCATGAGTCTGAAGTTCAGAGGAAAAGTTCTGAGATTTAGTGTTATCAGCATGAGTATGGTCTTTAAAGCATGACAATGGACCAGCTGAGTGGCTCAGTTGGTTAAGAGCTCACTCAAGACCATGAGCTCTGAGCAACAGGGTTGCTGGTTCAATTCCCGGCCCGAGCTGAGCTGCCACTGAGCAGCCAACAGGTGGAAGGATGGCTTAGCTAAAAGAACAAAAAACAAAAAAACATGACATTGAGTAAGATCATCAGGGAAAGAGTATAAATAAAGATGAGAAGGCCCAGGACAGAGCCTTGGAGCACTGCAAACGTTAGAGTTCCAGTAGAAAAGAAAATACCAGCAAAGGGGAAAATTGGGGAGTGTGATATCTCTGAAACGAAGTGAAGAGTTTCAGGTAGAGAGAGCTCAACTGGAATAAATGCTTCTGAAAGGCCAGTTAGTTTAGCAGAAATGGCCCTTAGGTTTGGCAATGGGAAGACCACCAGTGATCTTGTCAACAGTCTCAAGGGGAATAGTGATGATGGAAGGCCAGTTGAAGACGATTGAGGATAGAAATGTGTCAGTAATTGGAGAGGGTTGTAGGGTCAAGGACTGCTTTTTAAATGAGAGACACTAGAGCATAGTTATATGCTCACAGGAGTGGAGGGGGGAGATTTATGATGCTGGAAAAAGGCAAAAGTTACAGGAGCAAAATCCTTGAGAAGACAAGAGAAGATTCTTTCTAGAATACAAATGAGGGCCTTTGGAACAGGGACAACTCATCTATTTCATCTGTTAAATAAAAGATAAGCCAAATGTTGAGAAAGGCAGTCCTACACAGCCTGTTGACCCTTGCATGACTGCATAAGAGCGTGCTGTGGGCCTGGAACATTTTCTTACATGGAGATAAGGAGCCCTCACAGCCTGTGCTGGACATATGGACTTGTTTGGAAGTTATCTTTCCCTGTTCTGGGCTTGGTGTATACTTCTTTGTTCTGCTTAAAGTGTGTGCATCATATGGCACCTGGCCAACCCCACTGCTCTGTCAGTTCCTGGTGGGAAGGGAAGGGTGTCTTTCACCTGCAGCACAGGAGGAGTGTGTGGGTGACCTCCCTGTGTCAGCGTCAGGGCAAGATGCACTGGCCCCAGGGACTGACACTCATCATCGACACTGATCTTGCTCTGTCTTTTCCTGTGTGACTAAAGTGTTGTTCCATCCAGTCCTGTGTGAGTGGATCTCTGTTGGCAACTCCAATACCTGCAAAATGCAGTGGGTTAACAATCTTGGTACTGCTGCTCCTGGTGGTAGAAAGTAGGTGTCACTTGCTCAGCAGTTTGGTGCATTGAACAAGGTCACTAACAAAGAACACCACGGCATGGTGGAGATACATGGGGTTGGTTAGTGCAGCCATTCCAGGGTGATGCCAGCTCCCTGGGGGGATGATTCGCTGACTGAGGTGCTGACCTCCCTCTGGCTGAATGGAGATAAATGAGATGTAGATAAATTCCCTGTCAACAAGGATAAACTGGGATAACAAATGAGGACAGAAATGCAAGGAGTGTGCCCTATAATTTTCTTTTTTTTGAAAATTAACCTGGTTTCTGGCCACTTTTACACTTCCACACCATCCTCTAAGTCCCATGTGCCAGGAGTTGTAGATGACACCTGACAAGAATCAAAGGTCCCTGTGTAGGAAGGTTTGCCTGATCCAGGTTGCTTAAAAGCCCCAAGTAAGAACTGTTTTCATTCAACACAAAACCACTGATGATGTTGCTGAAAATGTAACTGATAAAATGAGGTCCTTCTCTTAGAATGAAACATGAAAATTGAAAGACAGATAAGGGCAGAGGCCAGGTGAGTCTCATGTGACTTGGTTGGTGTGCCTGTTTAATAAGGAGGCCCATTGTGTCAGACTGAGTGGCTCTGTCTAGTCAGGGGAAGCTAACCACAGACACCCCTCTTGCTCCCTGTGCTGCTGTGTGTTTTTCCCCCACATCGAACTTGCAACCAACAGGACAGAGACAGAGATAAGCCCATGTCACTCTTGATTTGGATTTTAAAGAGTATGAGAACAGTATTCCTAACGGTGGGGACTTCCCTAAGACTAAGAGCCCCTGGGAAACCATTCATAAAGCCATAATTGCACTTCAGATAAAAGCCATGGATACCTACCAGACTATATGACTCTACCCCAGGGATGTGGATGATGCAGTGGAAGCCTTCATGGGACAGGAGCCTCCCCAGTGGAAGACTCCATTATCTCTACTTTTGCCCCCTGAAATAACAGTGAGGGAAGCAGTGGAAAAGCTCAATACAAAATATAGTCAAACGTACTTACAAAATATAGTCAGTCATCACATTGGTTGTATGATAAAAAATAACTGGCAAAACTTTATACTTTAATAACATATAAAACTATGGCCATGATTTCATCCTCTTAAAATATCTTTAAGAAATCTATAATAACTGTTTGTTATCTACAGTTTATCATTTAGAGATCTATGAAATTCCCTAAAACCAGAGTTTAAAATATATAATACATGGTTGTATATTGTAAAGCTGAAGGGTGAAAGGTTTGACACAAACTTTCAGACCATAGCAACTGTGTAACTACCATACCAACCCTGGACTGTGCAACTCTGGGTTTCTGTTATGTGTGAGAGAAGTTCTAATTTGTTTAAGGCACTCTTCATTAGAATTTTCTCATATTCAACAAAAGCTAACACTAACTGACACAAAGGGAAATGATGTAAACAAGATAAAGATTTTCAACACATACCTATCATTTTGATGAGAATTAGGAAACCAGCTTAAGCAAATGTAAAATCTGGATAGAAAAACTAAAGAACAATAGTATAAGCTTTAACTTTTTGGCAGTTCAGGGAAGCCACGTGGAGACAAATGTAATGGAGACATTTCTTAGAGTATTTTACACTTTAAGAGCCAGTCTACTGATTTTTATTCAGTTAGAAAGAAGAAATGGGATAATGCCTGTGAAGATCCCAATATATTTTTTAATATGTCAAAATTTTGCCAAGTTTCAAGGGCCAGATTTGTTGGGAACTTAGGGGAGGCTACTTGGGCTTATTATACCCAATAAGAGTCACTCCATGTCTCCCTCTCAGAGAAGACTTAGCTTTTTAAAGAAGTTTGAGTTGTGATTGTTTCCTAAAGGCAAACTAAAAAGTCTTTATGGAAAGTGAAATTAAAGGTTTGGCTACCTGCCTAGAATAGAGGAGGGAAAACACCTTCAGATGAGAGAGCAAATTAATATATTAGTGGATTATCTTGTCATGCATTTTTGCACAATATTATGTTTCCTCATCATTTCTTCGTTTGTTTTGATATAGATCCCTTTGTCATTTTTTTAAAGATTTCTTCCTTAGAATCCTAATTCTCCCCTGATGAAATATATACTTTTGTTAAGTATGAAATTTGACAACATGACAGTTTGAGTACGTGATGCTTCAGATCTTATCTATTTCAGTTTGTGTTTGATACTTAACATTTCTAATTCTTCAGCAAATATTTCTTTGTTAAACTGTCACTTCTGATTTCTTCTTTGAGCTCTTCTTTCTGTTTCCAACTCTTATCTTTGATCTTTACCCTTGATGGTTTGTTTCAGTGAGAATGATTACAAAGACCATTGAAGTGAGAAATATCCAAAGCTATAGAGAATTTTTATGAGTTTATGTGAGCCAAACTGATGACATGCTGGGAAGCAAAATCTCAACGGATTTTGAAAGTGCTCCAGAGAATGACAGTTTTGCAGCTTATTTTATACATCAGAATCATAGGAGGGGATGTAACTAGGGTTACATGATATCCATTGGTGGTAGATTAAGGGAGTGGGAGAAAGCAAAGTGGAGAAATCTCTGAGGTTGGATGAAAAGTAAAATAGAGATCCACTTCTTTGACATTGATGGACACAGGATAGTTAGCATTTATAGCACATGGAGATGGTATGGGGTAAGGGGGAACAAGATAACAATGAGGGGGTTCTGTGGTCCCATGCTCTGAGAGGTCTGGAAAAAGAGGATTACTCTGACATTTTAAAGGTATATTATCTTAGATGCAAAAAGCCAATAGACAGGCTTGCTTAAGGTAAAGATTGGCCTTTATCAAGGAAGCTACAGGCTTAGAACATGACAACCTATCATGACTTGCTTTTAGTTAGGAATTTTTAGGCTCAGACCATCCTACATGGTTATTTTTGGTCTCTGAGTTAGTAGGGCCTGCCATGCAGGCCTCCTCTGAGCTTGTCAGGTTTAGTATGTGGCCCTTTTTTTGTCCACAATATTTTTGACAAATTATTTTAATGTTATTTACCATACAGTCAACCTGGTTCTGTCTAGGCCTTATTCCTGGCATGAATCTGGCAGGAATTCCAGCCACAAAGGGCTGTCCCAAGCATGAGGCCTCTGGGGATGGGATGAATCAAATTTCCTGCAGCAGGTGGAAATTTCTCAGTTCAAGAGGTAATTGAAACAGGGAGTTCAGAAGTAGGTACCAGCTGCAAAATATCAAGCAAGTTCTAAGCTATAAGCAGTAGGTGAAGTAAGGATTCAAGAACCAAGTTGACGAGGACACTTTACTCCCTGCCTCCTGGGACACGTCTTTTCTCTGGTTCAAATGTTTTCTTTTCTGCCTTCTCTTCCTTTACCTGTCTCTTAAATGTAGGCATTCCCCATGGTTCTGTTCTTGATTCTTTTCTCATGCTGTTTACTCTCTCTGAGTGATTCAATTCATCGGATATCTGCTATGTGCCAGGTACTGTTCTAGGAGCAGGGGTTAGAGCAATGAATAGGTTAGACAATTCCTTGCTCTGATAGAGCTTTTGTTTGAATGGAAGACAATCAGAAAAAGTATATAGTTAAGCAAGGTAATTTCAGATGATAAGTACTAGGTAGAATATAACACAGGATGATGTAATTAACAGAGAATGTATTCTACAGAGCAGAGGGGACTTCCATGCAAAACATGGGGTGAAATTTCTTCAAGCAAAGGGAGCAGTTAGTGTTAAGTTTTCAGACAGAGGGAAGAGCTAGTGTAAAATAAAGTTGGCATAATCAAGAATCAGAAGGCCAATATGACTAGACTACTTTTAAAAAGGCAAAGATTGGAAGATGAGATTGGAAGGAAAGAATTTTGATTTTTTGTGTGAGTGTGATAGAAAGCCATTAGAGAGTTTTAGGCAGGAGAACAACATAATATGATTTACATTTAAAAATTTATTTTTTTGTTTATTTTTAACCTTTTTTATGCCCAACATATTACAAACAGAAAACTGTATAAAACCAAAAGTTGAACATCCTCGTAACCCCCACCTAGGGCAAGATATAAAATTTTGCCAGCCACCCCAGTTGCCCTGTATGTATCTCTTCTTAATCACAAGTCCCTTTCTACCATCTTAAAGTACCAACTATTATGAATTTACAATAATCAATTTCTTGCTTTTCATTATAATTTTATTACCCACATATGCATCCTGAAACATCACTGTTTAGTTTTTTTTTTTAAGTCTTGTAATCTGTGGGTACCTCCTCCATTGTTTTTTATCTTTTCCCTCATTTTTTTTTGTTGAGGAAATCAAATCATTTGATATATACGATTCCTTTGAGTTTTACAGATTGTATCCTCATAGTGTATTTTGACACATTCCTCAGTCTTCTGTATTTTCAGTACACTGACTCTAGCATATCAATAACAGTTTACTTGCAGCATTTAATTTTGAAAGTCGTTTGGCTGTATATAAAGTTTTGGGGTCATATTTTCTTTCCTTGAGTACCTTAAATATGTTTTCTTCAGGCATCTTATTCAGATTCAGGTACATCATGTCTGGTTGTCTCTCATGATGCTAGCTGATATTGAAACTCAATGCCTAGATCCAGTAATTCTTTATGAATTATAAAATTGTGATCTCTAAATCTTTTCACATTAAAAAATAATCTTAAGGGCCGGCCGAGTGGCGCGGTGATGAAGTGCTGGCTTGGGAAGCCAGTGGCCCCGGTTCAGTTCTACATATGAGGGCCAGTGACACTGCCCTCAAAAAAAAAACAAAAACAACTTAGTTCTCAAGAATACTGGGGATGACATAATTATAATATATAATTACTTGTTTTATTCCACATTATACACACACAATAGTCTCATAAAAATCAATACCAATACTACCATCATTCATGTGATTGCTAAAAATAATCAAATTATTTTTGTGTATGCTCTCATTTCCCTACCTTTAAAAAAATAGATCTATAGTGCAGCTGCATTGTATAAACATTGTAAATGCACATAACCATTGCGTACTATATTCTTTCTTATAATCCTCATCTAACCTTACTTCTACAAATAAATACTTAAAGTTCACCAATAGTTCTTATGCCAATGTTTCTCTGTCATTATGTTATCTGAGACTTATTCCCTAGTAGATTTGACAGGAAAGGTTCATGTAAACAACATTCTCTGAGTTCTAGCATATCAATAACAGTTTACTTGCAGCATTTAATTTTGAAAGTCGTTTGGCTGTATATAAAGTTTTGGGGTCATATTTTCTTTCCTTGAGTACCTTAAATATGTTTTCTTCAGGCATAAATCACTCATTGAAAAGTCTAATGAGACTTCCAGTAAAATGGCGCAATAGACAGACGCTGTGCTAACTGCCTCCCAGGATCACACCAAAATTACAAGCAAATTATACAGCATTCAACCCTGGAGGTCCCCGGAACACTAGATGAACAGAACCACTAAATGAAGAACTTAAAGAGGAGGCCACGTCGGGTCTGGTAGGACGGGCGGAGACGAGAGAGGGCGAGCCCCGTGAGGGAAGCCCCAGCCATGGGAAGCTTGTCTGGTTGAGGGAGA
This sequence comes from Aselliscus stoliczkanus, assembly GCA_033961575.1. Taxonomy (NCBI): domain Eukaryota; kingdom Metazoa; phylum Chordata; class Mammalia; order Chiroptera; family Hipposideridae; genus Aselliscus; species Aselliscus stoliczkanus. The sequence goes on from CM066733.1 coordinate 93,573,485, forward strand.
TACCCTCCGGCCACACACCAAGCTCACCAGCCCAGAGCTCCTTTGCCGGGAAGAGAAGTTCTAAGATAGCTAGCAGTAAATTAGTAAGGACTCTCTTTGCTCAGCTCGGTGAGGCTAAGAGTGGCAGGAGAATCAGTGGGGCTGGCGCCCGGGCTTGCTCGCCGGTGAGCACTTACCTGGTTCCTGGTGGAGGGAGTGGCTGTGTGAGCCGGGAGCCTGCGGGACGGACTGAACTGAACACCTTTGGTGCAAAGGCTGGAGGTTTTTGAACTGTTGTTTCCGTGGTGCGGAGCCTACATGCGAGTGGTGTAGGGAAGGTGCCATTTTGTTGAGCTTGGGCCCTCCCACGAAGGATCAGGTCCGAGACCTCATTGGTCTGGTGGAATTGGCACAGAAGTACGTGTGTGCGTGCGCGCCTGCGGTCTTGGATCCCACTCTCTGCCCGGCTTATACTGCATTGCCAGGGAAACGCAGGGCGGGTGCCCTCCAGGTCCAACAGGCTGCTCACTGAGACCCGGGAGTGCGTGAGCCGCCTCGGATCCCCACCCTCCGCTCGGCTTGTGCTGTGTTACCAGGGAAATGCCTAGTGGGAGTGATCCAGCTCCAACAGGCTGCTCACTGAGACGTGGGAGTGCGCAAGCCCGCCTCGGGCCCCTGCTCTCTGCACTCCACTTGCAGAGTTGCCAGGCTGGTGATTGGTTGTCGGGCTGCTCGGCCTGATCTGCAAGCGGCTGATTGGGACAGGCTGAGACTGGGAGTTTTCCTGGGAGTGTTGGGCCGTGAGCTGTGTGCCTTCGTGATCCAGCCAGGGCTCTCCTGGTGATCTATCTAATACATCAAAGCAATCCCAGAGCGACAGCCAGAAAGGGGAAACAAAGAAACATGTCACAAGTAAAAGATCAGAAGAAACCTCCAGAAATGGAACCAAATGAAACAGAGGGATCCAACCTTTCAGAGACAGAGTTTAGAACACTGATGATAAGAATGTTTAAGGAACTTAGCGAGGACATAAAGAAGGATAGGGAAACCATAAAAAACAACCTGTTAGAACTAAAGAATACAATAACTGAAATGAAGAACACACTCGAAGGAATCACCAGGAGAGTAGATGAAGCAGAGGAGCGGATCAGCGATTTGGAAGATAAAATAGCAGAACTCACCCAGTTGGCACAGCAAAAAGACCAAAGAATAAAAAACAATGAAAATAGTTTAAGAGCCCTATGGGACAAGGTGAAACGCAACCACCTTCGAATCATAGGGATACCAGAAGGAGAAGAGAAGAAGCAAGGGATCAAAAATGTATTTGAAAAAATAATGACTGAAAACTTCCCTACCCTGGTGAAGGAAATCAACATACATGCCCGGGAAGTGCAGAGGGTTCCAAACAAGCTGAACCCAAACAGGTCCACACCAAGACACATCATAGTTAAAATGGCAAAGGTTAAAGACAGAGACAGAATCCTAGAGGCTGCAAGAGAAAGACAGCAGGTTACATACAAAGGAACTCCTGTTAGATTAACAGCTGACTTGTCTACAGAAACTCTGCAGGCCAGAAGGGAGTGGCAGGAGATATTCAAAGTGACACAAAATAAAGGCCTACAACCAAGATTGCTCTACCCAGCACGGCTATCACTTAAAAGTGAAGGAGAAATAAAGAGCTTCTCAGAAAAGAATAAGCTTAAGGAATTCATTACCACCAAGCCAGCATTGCAAGAAATGTTCAAAGGGCTTTTTTAAACGAAAGAAAGGGGTAAACAAGCTAACCCAGAGAGACAATTTAAGAAGATTGAAGTCGTAACAAGCAGATATAAAGGAAAAACTGATGGTTGCTGGCTGGGAGGGAGTGGAGAAGAGGGAGTGGGGGAAGGTTTTGGACAGAGTATGTGGGACTACAATGTTGCCGCAGGGATATGGGGGCAGTTCTCGGAATGTAATTGATAATGTTGTGAAGAGACTATTATGTTGCAAGAAATAAGTCAGTTGGAGAAGGACAGGTACCATGTGATCTCACTTGTGTGTGGAGTCTGAAGAGCTGAGTGAACGATCAAAGTAAACAGACTCGTAGATGTAGGGGAAAAACTGAGCGTTGCTAGTTGGGAGGGGGGTGGGGATGGGGGGAAGGGGAAGGGATTAGACAGCATAAATAGACAACTACAATATTGTCACAGGGATATGAAACACAGTTTCGGGAATATAATAATGTAAAAATTTTGTGGCGTGTCAGATAGTCACATGTCTTGTTAGGGAGACCACTTCATGGATGGAGTAGAGGCTTGATCACTGCACTGTACACTTGAAGCTGATGTTGTATAGTATTGTATGCCAACTGCAACTGAATATGTGGATGGTCACAGGATGTGGAGTATACTGTGGAGGGGAGTCAGGCGAGTTGTGATGGATATGTATGATATGGGGCGGGGGAGTGAGGTGGCGAACTGGGGGATGGGGGTTTTCACTGTGGGGGATAAAGAGTATAACTATTGCATTGTGTTGTACACCTGAAACTAATAAAAAAAAATAATGAAAAGAAGAAGAAAAAAAAAGTCTAATGACATTTGATTTCCCATTTAAGTGACTTTGTCCTTTATCTAGATGCCAAAAAGAATTCTTTTTCTTTAAGCCCCGTAATTTTACTTGAGTATTTCTTTTTTCCCAGCTTCATTGAGATATTATTGACATATACCACTGTGTAAGATTAAGTTATACAACATATTGATTTGCTACACTTATATATTGCCCAAGTGATTACCACCATACATACACTTTATTTTTTTTAGCTGAGCCATCCTGCCACCTGTTGGCAGCTCAACGGCAACTCAGCTCGGGCTGGCCTCGAACCGCTGTTGCTCAGAGCTCAGCTTGCACTCTTGAGCAAGCTCTTAACCAACAGAGCCATTCGGCCGGCCCCATACATACACTTTAGCTAACACTTTTATTGCATCACATAATTACCATTTCTTTTTTGTGGTAACATTTAACATCTACTCTCTCAGCAACTTTCAAATATGTAATACAGTATTATTAACTATAATCACCATGTTGTACATTATATCCCCAGAACCTATTTATCTTATAACTAAAAATGTGTACTCTTTGACCACCATCTCATTCTTCACCCCCCATGTCCCCAGACCCTAGTGACCACCATTCAAGTCTCTGTTTTTATGAGTTTGGCTTTTTTAGATTTCACATCTAAGTGATCAAAAAGTATTTGTCATTCTCTGTCTGATTTATTTCATTTAGCATAATGCCATTAAGTTCCATCCATGTTGTCGCAAATGGCAGGATTTCCTTCTTTCTCACTGCTGAGTAATATTCCATTACACATATTACCACATCTTCTTTATCCATTCATCCACTGATAGACACATAGGCTGTTTCCATGTCTTGGCTATTGTGAATAATACTGCAATTACCATGGGGGTGCAGATATCACTTCGAGATCATGTTTTCATTTCCTTTTGATTTATTCCCAGATGTATTGGGTTGTCGGAAAAGTCATGACACATTTTTGCAACAAAAAACATAGAAAAAATACGTCATGACTTTTCCGACAACCAATATGTAAGTATTGCTGGATCATATGGTAGTTCTGTTGTTAATTTTTTGATGAATCTTTCTACTGTTTTCCATGGTGGCTGTACTAATTTACATTCCCATCAACAGTGCATTAGGGTTCCCTTTTTCCACATCCTCACCAACACTTATCTCTTGTCTTTTTGATGATAGCCATTCAAACAAATGTGAAGAATTATCTCATTATGGTTTTGATTTGCATTTCCATGATTATTAGTGATGTTCAATACCCTTTCATGTACCTGTTGACCAATTGTATGTCTTCTTTGGGAGAATGTCTATTTAGTTCCTCTGCCCATTTTTAAATTATATATTTTTTTGCTATTGGGTTGTTTGAGTTCTTTATATGTTTTGGTTATTAACCTCTTATCAGATATATGATTTGTAGGTTTTTCCTATCATTTTATAGGTTGCTTTTTTCATTTTGTTGATGATTCCCTTTGCTGCACAGAAGCTTTTTAGTTTGTTGTAATCCCACTTGTTTATTTCCCTTTTTGTTTTCTTTGCTTTTTGTGTCAAACTCAAAAAGTCATTGTCAAGATCAATGTCAAGGAGCTTACCCACTATGTTTTCTTCAAGAGCGCCACTGTTTTAGGTCTTACATTCAAGTCTTCAACCCATTTTGAGCTGATTTTTGTGTATGGTGTACTACAGGGGTCCAGTTTCATTCTTTTGTATATGGCTATCCAGTTTTCCCAGCATCATTGATTAATGAGACTATCCATTCTCCATTATATATTCTTAGTTCCTTGTTGGAAATTAATTGACCATATGTGTATAGGTTTATTTCTGGCTCTCTGTTTTGTTCCATTTATCTGAGTCTGTTTTTATGCCAATATGGTACTGTTTTGATTACTATAGCTTGATAATATAGTTTGAAATCAGGGTGTGTGATGCCTCCAGCTTTGTTCTTTCTCAAAATTGCTTTGGCTCTTTGGGGTCTTTAGTTTCATACAAATTTTAGTAGTTTTTTTTCCATTTCTGTTAAAAATGCCATTGGAATTTTCATATGGATTGCATTGAATCTATAGATTGCTTTGCATAGTATGTGCATTTAAACAACATTAATTTTTCTAGTGCATGAGCACAGAATAACTTTCCATTTATTTGTGTCTTTTTCAGTTTCTTTCATCAATATCTTATTGTGTTCAATGTATAGATCTTTCACATCCTTTGTTAAATTTATTCCTAAATATTTATTCTTTTTCACGCAGTTGTAAATGGGATTGTTCCTTAATTTCTCTTTCTGATAATTCATTGTTAATGCATAGAATTGCAGCTGATTATTATATATTGATTTTGTATGCTACAATTTTACTGAATTCATTTATTAGTTGTAACAGTTTTTTGATGGAGTCTTTAGGTTTTTCTATATATAATATCGTGTCATCTGCAAATAGAGACAGTTTTACTTCTTTCTTTCAAAGTTGGATGCCTTTTACTTTTTCTTTCCCAGTTGCTCTGGCTAGGACTTCCAGTACTATGTTAAATAGAAGTGGCAAGAGTAAGCATCCTTGTCTTGTTCCTGATCCTAGAGGAAAGATTTCAGCTTTTCACTATTGAGTATGATGTTAGCTGTGGGCTTGTGATATATGGCCTTTATTATGTTGAGGTGTGTTCCCTCTATACCCAGTTCATTGACGTTCAAAAAAAAAATCATGAATGGATGTTTAATCTTGTCAAATGCTTTTTCCTTTTTTTTTTTTTTTTAAAGATCTTATGGGGGCATTGGGGGAGGGGAACAGCACTGGGGAATCGGGGAAGGGGAACAGACAAGTTGCTGTCCTTTTTTTGTTCTTCAGTCTAGTTGTGGAGGACATTGACCCATGTTGATATTGTGATCATTGCACTCTTCCCAGATGAGGCAGTTGGTCGCTGGTCATTGGATGGCCGCTCATGCCGGTTGCTGGCCACTCACGCTGGCTGCCAGCCTTTCACGGTAGCTCATGGCAGCCCACTGCAGCAGGGGCTGCAGCCTACACCGGTGCCAGTGACTTACAGGAGCCCAGCTCCAGGTTGAGCTGTTGTTCACCATCTTAACTGTAGAGGCCGCAGCGTTACTTATCCTCATGTGGGATCCAAACCAGGATCCTGCTGCCCAGAGCTGGCATCCCTAGCCAACTCTTAACCAACATGTCACTTGGCCAGCCCACTTTTTCCATGTTTATTGAGATAATCATATGATTTTTATCCTTCATTTTGTTAATGTGGTATATCACATTGATTGATTTGTGATATTGAAACATCCTTGTATCCCTGGAATAAATCCCACTTCATCATGGTGTATGATCCTTTCAATGTATTTCTGAATTTGGTTTGCTAATATTTTGTTCAGAGTTATTTGCATCCAAGTTCATCAGGGAGATAGGCCTGTAATTTTCTTTTTTTATAGTGTCCTTGTCTGGCTTTGGTATCAGAGTTATGCTGGCCTCATAAAATGAGTTTGAAAGCATTCATGCCTCTTCTACTTTTTGGAAGAGTTTGAGAAGGATTGGTATTAATTCTTTTTTAAATATGGTAGAATTCACCAGTGAAACCATTTGGATCCTGGACTTCATTTGTTGGGGTGGTTTTGATTACTGATTTAATCTACTTAATAGTAATTTGTTCAGGTTTTTCCATTTTTTTCTAATTCTGTCTTGGTAGACTGAACGTTTCTAGGAATTTGTTTCTTCTAAGTTGTCCATTTGGTTGGCATTTAATTGTCCGTAGATGTGTCTTAGGATCCTTTGTATTTCTGTGGCATTAGTTGTAATGTTTCCTTTTTTATTTATAATTGTACTATTTGAGTCCCCTGTCTTTATTTCTTGGTAAGCCTAGTTAAAAGTTTTTTACTTTGTTTATCTTTTGAAAAAATTAGCTCTAATTTTCATTGATTTTCTTCTCAGTCTCTATTTTATTTATTTTGCTCTGATTTTTTTTTAATTCTTTTTTTAAAAGATTTTATTGGGGAATTGGGGGAGGGGAACAGCATTGGGGAATCAGGGAAAGGGTGTTCTTCAGTCTAGTTGGGGAGGATGTTGCTTCACTGTCCCATGTTGGTATCGTCATGGCGCTCTTCCCAGATGAGACAGATCGGTCGCCAGCCTCTGGATGTCGCTCACCGCGGCTATTGGCCGCTCACGCTGGCTGCCGGCCACTCACTGTAGCCTATGGCAGCCCACTGCAGCAGGGGCTGCAGCCCACACTGTCGCCAGGGCTCGCACAGCCCAGCTCCAGGTGGAGCTGTTGTTAGCTGTAGAGGGCAGTGTCACTGGCCCTCATATGTGGGATCCGAACCGGGGTCGCTGGCATCCCAAAACCAGCTCTTAACCAATGTGCCACTTGGCCGGCCCTTGCTCTGATTTTTGTTATTTCTTTCCTTATACTAACTTTGGGCTTAGTTTTTGTTTGTTTGTTTTTTGTTGTAGTTCCTTGCGATGTAAATTTAGGTTGTTTATTATAAACCTTCATTTTTTCTTAATGTAGGCATATTGCTATAAACTTTCCTATTAAAACTGCTTTTGCTGCATCCTTTAAGTTTTGGTATGTTTTGTTTCCTTTTCATTTGTTTCAAGATATTTTTAATTTATCTATTGATTTCTTTTTTGACCCATTAGTTGTTCAGGAGCACGTTTTTTAATTTCCACATATTTTTTAATTTTCCAGTTTTCTTTACCCCCCACCCACCCCGCCCCCCCAGCTTTCTTCTTGTAGTTGATTTCTAATTTTGTACCATTGAGGTAGGAAAAGATGCTTTATATGATTTAAATCTTCTTAAATTTACTACTTGTTTTGTAGCCTAATATATGCTCTGTCCTGGAGAATGTTCTATGGATGCTTGAAAAGAATTCTGCTGCTTTTGGATGGAATGTTCTGTAAATGTCTATTAAATTCATATCACCTAACATGTAGTTTTAAGTTCAGTGTTTCCTCATTGATTTTATGTCTGTATGATGTATCCATTGTTGAAAGTGGGGTATTGCAGTCCCTTACTAAAAATATTGCTGTCTAGTTTTCCCTTTAGATCTTTGTGATTTGATGATTTCCTGTAGCAGTATGCTTTGATTCTTTCCCCTTTATCTTTTGGTTATCTACTGTAGGTTTTTGCTTTACAGTTGCCATGAGGCTTACATAATACATTTTATATTTATAATAGTGTATTTTAAGCTAATAACAACTTAGCTTCAAACTCATACTAAAGCTCTACATCTTTACACTTTTGTTCCCCCCATTTTATGTTTTTAATGTCACAATTTACATTTTTTACATTATGTATTTATTAAGGAATTCTTATAGTTATAGTTATTTTTAATTCCTTGGTCTTTTATCTTTCATAGTAGAGTTATAGTGATTTACCTATCATCATTACATCATTGAGTATTCTGAATTTAACTATATATTTACCTTTACCTGTAAGTTTTATACTTTCATGTTTTCCTGTTACTAATTAGCATTCTTTCATTTCAGTTTGATGAAGTCCCTTTAACATTCCTTCTCAGGCCAGTCTAGTGGTGATGAATGCCTTTAGGTTTTGTTTGTCTGGAAAATGCTTTATATTTCTTCAATTTTGAAGGAGAACTTGGCCAGTTAGAGTGTTTTTTGGATGGCAGGTTTTTCTTTTGGCTCTTTGAATATATAATCCTATTTCCTTCTGGACTGTAAAGTTTCTGCTGAAAAATCTGCTGATAATGTTATGGGGGTTGCCTTATATGTAACAAGTTGTTTTCTCTTGCTGCTTTTAATATTCTATTCTTGTCTTTTTCTTTTTTTTTTTTTTTTTTTTGAGGGCAGTGTCACTGGCCCTCATATGTGGGACCCTAACCAGGGCTGCTGACTTCCCAAGCCAGCGCCTAACCACCGCGCCACTCAGCCGGCCCATTCTCTTCTTGTCTTTAACTTTTGAGAATTTAATTATAATGTGTCTTGCTATGGGTCTCTTTAGATTCATTTTATTTGGTACTCTCTGGGATTCCTAGATCTGGATGTCTATTTCTTTCCCCAGGTTAGAGAAGTTTTCAGCCATTATTTCTTCAAATAAGCTTTCTCTCTCTCTCTCTCTCTCTCTCTCTCTCTCTCTCTCTCTCTCTCTCTCTCTCTCCTCCTTCTTAGACTTCTATAATGCATATATTGGTTGGCTTAAGCTATCTTCCCTTAAGCTATCTTCACTCATATTCATTCTTTTTTCTTTTTTCCTTCCCTGATGAATTTCACTGCCTTGTCTTTGAGTTCTTTGATCCTTTCTCACATGTGATGTAGTGTGTTCTTGAACCTCTCTATTGAATTTTTCAGTTTAGTTATTGTATTTTTTAGCTCTGTGGTTTCTGTTAGGTGCTTTTAAATATTTCATGTGTCTTTGCTGAAATTCTCACTTTCTTCATGCATTGTTCCCTTGACTTGATGAGCACTTTTTTTTTTGAGGGCAATGTCACTGGCCTTCATATGTGGGACCGGAACCAGGGCCGCTGGCATCCCAAGCCAGCACTTAGCCACCGCGCCACTCGGCCGGCCCATAATGAGCATTTTTATGATTACTATTTTGAACTCTCTATTAGGTAAATCACTTACCTCTGTTTCATTAAGATCTGTTGCTGGGTTATATATTATTCTTTTGTTTGGGACATATTTCTTTGTTTCTTCATTTTCCTTGACTTGCTGTGTGTTTTCTGGGCTTTAGATAAAACAGCCTCCTCTCCCAGTCTTAAGAGAGTGGCACCATGTAGGAGATGAATCCTGCCAATAAGTTCAGCTTGTGTGCCTAGTTGTCTCTCAAACTTTTGTAATTGTTCTATCTGCTTTCTTTGTTCTTAGTGGCTCCCAGTAGTTGAGAGTGTGCCCAAACCCATCAGTATCCCAAAAGGGAGGACTGTAGTCAGTATCTAGATGCAGATTGGTGAGAAGTTGGAAACTTAGGCAGTAGCTGGGAATGTATGTAGACAGGCCCCTTCCAGGGAGAAACTAGGAGGTAGGCATTTTTGTCTGTTCCCTTTGTGCTGGGCCTGGGTGTAGTATAGCTGTGAGGGGTACTCCTGAGCCTGTTAAGAACTTCTTTGTTTGCTAAAGTCCAGTAGGAAACCTGCAGGCAAGCCCTAGTGGCTATCAGAGTCAGGCAATCTGGTGGCCTGTCCCTCAAGCAGCAGTAACAAGAAGTAGGGTGCCAGGTATGTTTATAAATTCCTTCCAAGGAGATACTTGAGACTTGGGGTAGGCTAGAGGAAGAGGGCAGGGAGGTGTCTGCCAGTTTCTCAGGTGTCCATAGAGGGTTGCAGTCAGCTCCTTGTTGCATGTTAAATTAGAAGTCTGAATCTCAGGTTGTATTTTTTAAAGTATGCAAAATAGACCCCATTCAGGAAAAGACTGGGTAATTTTACCTGCTCCCTCTCACTGAGCCACAGTGAGTGTTGTGTGCCCACTAAGAATTGCTTCTTTGTTTGCTATAGTCTTATGGGTCTCTTGGATACAAGCTCTATTGGTTTTTAGAACTAGATATTTCAGGGTCTTGTCCCTCAGGCGGGAGTGTTAAAAGTTGAGGTGATAGATGTGAGGTCTGAACCCTTCACTCTTTAGGGAAAAATTGGGAGTTAAGGGTTCCCTCCTGATTATGTGGACCTGTGCCAGCAAAGGGGTTTATGACTAGAGAGTGTCTTAGCCTTTCCTACTCATTCTGATGTAGATGTTACATCATTCACCCAATGTGTAGGAGTTGTTCAGTCAGTTTCTGGATTTCTTTCAGAGGGAATTGCAATTGCTTTCCTCATATGTGTAGCTGCACATTTGGTGTGTCCATAGAAGGAGGGGAACTCAAGAGCCTCCTACCTCCTATATTGCTATCTTTAAAGACCACCCCTTGAGTATTTCTTGATATTGGACATTCTGGGTCAATTTTTCTCAGGTGTTATGTCCTCACCTGTATTTTTAAAAAAGATTTTTATTAAAAATATAGCTAACATACAATATTACATTAACTTCAGGGGTACACCATAGTTATTCAACATTTATATACCTAAAGAAGTGATCACTGCAATAAGCCTAGCAGCCATCTGACTGTACCATGCAATCACAATATTATTAACTATATTCCCCATGCAGTACATTATATCCCCATGACTTATTTGTTTTACATCTGGAAATTTATACTTCTTATTCCCCTCCCCCCTTTAAATTTATCAATTACAGTTGACATTTAATATTATTTTATATTTGTTTTAGGTGTATAGCATAGTGGTTAGACATTTATAGAATTTAAGAAGTGATCCCCCTGAGTAGTCTAGGACCCACCTAGCGCTATACATTGTAATTACCATGTCATTGGCTATATTCCTTATGCTTTATTTTACATATCCATGATTATTTTGTAACTACCAATTTGCACTTTTTAATTCCTTCACCTTTTTCACCCTGCCTTCTAACCCCTCCCATCTACCATCCCAACAAATCTAGTATCCCTCTGACACCACACAGTTATTACAATATTATTGACTATAATCCTTATGCTCTATCTTACATCCCCATAACTAGTTTGTAACAATCAATTTGTAACTTCTTAACCTCCATTGGGTGCAACTGAAATACATCAATAGAGGGGAAAGATACAGAAGTGCTGAGTCACAACACTTAAGTTAACTGTTAGATATTTGAAAATTTGTGTGCAATGAATCTGTGAGATCAGATTCACCCACATCTCAACACCCCTTCCATCTGGCAATCATCAAAATGTTTTCTGTATCTATGAGTTTGTTTCTGTTTTGTTTGTTAATTTTGTTCTTAGATTCCACATAGAAGCAAAATCACAATGCATCCGTCTTTCTCTGTCTGACATACTCCACTCAGCACAACACCCTCCAGGTCCATCCATGCTGCTGCAGATGGCAAGAACACATTCTCTTCCATGGCCAAACAATACTCAATTGTAAATATGTACCACTTACTCTTTATCCATTCATCCACCAACTGTCAGTGGGGCTGCCTCCACATCTTGGCCATTGTAAACAATGCTGCAATGAACATATGGATACACACATTCCCTGGAAGTAGCATTTTGGGTTTCTTTGGATAAATACCCAGAAGTGGGATTACTGGAGCCTTCATGGTGTCTTCTTATAGCCTTTGTTTTGAGTCTATCATTTCAGCTTTATTTACAGTGTCCAAGACATGGAAACAACCAAAGTGTGCTTTGATAGATAATTGGATAAAGAAGATGATTGGATAAAGAAGATTATATATATACAATGGAATACAATTCTGCCATAAGAAAAGATGAAATAGTGCCATTTGCAACAACATGAATAGATCTTGAGATTATTATGCTAAATGAAACAAGTCACACAGAAAAAGTTGAAAACCATATGATTTTACTGATATGTGGGATATAAAACTGAAAGCAAGAAAGGAACAAGACAACCGAAGAAACAAAAACTCATAGACACAGACAAAAGTTTAGTGGTTACTAGAGGGTAAGGGGAAAGGCAGGTGGTAGATGAGGGTAAACATGTTCAAATATACGGTGATGAAAGGAGAACTGACTCTGAATGGTGAACACACAATGTGATATATAGATGATGTATTACAGAATTGTACATTTGAAATCTATGTAATTTTACTAACTATTGTCACCCCAATACATTTTAATTAAAAACAAAGAAAGAAAAACAATAAGTAAAGTCTATTTTGTCTGGCATAAGTATTGTTACCCCAGCTTTCTTTGTTATTTTCATAAAATATCTTTTTCTATCACTTTACTTTATGTCTGTGCATTTCTTTCAATCTGAAGTGAGTCTCTTAAGACAGCATATGTAATCCTTATCCTTTATCCTTCCTATGTCTTTTGATTGGAACATTTAATCCATTTACATTGGAAGTAATTATTGGTAGTTATGTAGCTATTGCCATTTCATTATTCATAATTTCAATTTTTTTTTCTTTTTAAAGAAGTCCCTCTAACATTTTTTGTAATACTGGTTTGGTGGTGATGAACTCCTTTAGCTTTTTCTTGCCTGGGAAGCTCTTTATCTGTCCCTTGATTTTAAATGATAGCCCTCTGGTCTGAAAAGTTTCTGTTGAGAAATCAGCTGGCAGTCTTAATGGGAGCTTTCATATAACTTACTAGTTGCCTTTCTCTCACTGCTTTCAGAATTATTTCTTTGTCGTTAACATTTGCCATTTTATAATCTGTCTAGGTGTAGGCCTGCTTGGGTTCATCCTGTTTGGGACTCTCAGTGCTTCCTGGACTTGTATGTCTATTTCCTTCCCTAGGTGAGGAGAATTATTTCTTCAAATAGGTTCTCAATCACTTGCTTTCTCTCTTCTCCTTCTGGTGCTCCTATAATGTGTGAATGCTATGCTTGATGTTGTCCCAGAGGCCTTTGAAACTATTATCATTTTTTGTGATTGTTTTTTTTTTTTTTCTGTACCAATTGGGTGTTTTCTGCTACTTTGTCTCCCAAATCGCTGGTTCAATCCTTTGCTTCATCTAGTCTGATGGTATTCCTTCTAGTACATTCTTCATTTCATTTATTGTATTCTTCACTTCTGACTGGTTCTTTTTTGATGGTTTCTATGTCCTTTTTTTTTTATGGTTGTTATCTCTTTGTTGAAGTTCTCACTCTGTCTTTGGTAGGTTGCTTGCCTCCATCTCATTTATTCTTTTTCTGGATTTTTCTCTCGTTCTTTCACTTGGGATGCTTTTCTTTGTTTCCTCATTTTGGCTGTCTCTCTGTGTTTGTTTCTATGTATTAGGTAGATCTGCTATGTCTCCCAGTGTTGGCCAGGTGGCCTTATGTAGTAGGCGTCCTGTGGGGTCCAGTGGAAGAGTCTCTCTGGTCTCCTGAGCTATGTGCTCCAGGAGTGTCCTTGTATGGGTTGTGCATGCCTTTCCTCCTGTTATATTTGAGCCTTGATTGCTCTTGGTACGTCCGTCAGTGGGTGAGACTGACCATTAGGCTGATTGCGTGTAGGGTTTGGCCATGCCCACAGCTTACGGGATGTTGTGCTAGAGGTTTAACCCACTGAGTGGGACTTGCCCTAGTGGGCTCTGGTGCCTGTTGAGACTGCCCTTTGTGCGTGCTACTTGTGGTGCTAATTAGGTGGAGCTCTGCTGTGGTCTGAAGCCAACCTCCAAGTATGTTGGTTCTGGGCCTCTTGGGAGGGACTCCAGTGCAGGCCCAAGTCACCCACTACCTGTGACTGGTTGGGGGCTACTTGGTAGGAGCTACAAAGCAATCCACAGTTGTTTGCTGCATTGCTGGACCTGGAGGCATGTGGGAGAGGCCACACTGTGAACTAAGGATGGCTGCCACCAGTACCGGGTTTGGGGTAGCTCTGCAAAAAGCCAGGATACCCCGAGGCCTGCTGCCACCTGCCAGCTCCCTTAAGATTCAGCCACTGATAAAGGCTCATGAGATACGCGAGTTGGGTATGACAGGGTTTCAGAGAGTCCCTACAGTGGGAAGAATTGTGGTCACCAGGTCAATGTAAATTCTAGTTTGTGACAGTGCTGAGCTTGGAGCGACTCAGCAAAAGTCTTCAAGTACACTGAGGACAGCTGCCGCCTGCCTGGGGCCTACTGGACTCCAATAGTTTTCCATGAAAGAGTGCAATGCAGGCAGAGCTGGCTGTTCTCAGAGAAAGTGCCTCCAGAGGTGCATCAGTTGGTTGGTGCGGGTTCCCAGTGAGTCAGCAGGGTGGAGCAGCAGAGCTCACCAGGCCAATCAGATTCAGATTTGGCCAGAGGGATGGAGCTCAACACAGTAAAAGTGGCCTCCACCTGTTGGCTGCAGGAAGATGAAACCCTCATAGGGAAAATTCCCACTGTCCTCCAGTCCTTACTAAAGCCACACACCTCAGTCTGTCCCCCTGTGTGTCTCCAAGATCCCCTGAGTCACTGTCCCTCCTCTGGAGCCCAAGGTGAGTGACTGTGAGCAAATGAGTCTGTCCATGGGCCATTTAAGAGGACATTTGGGTTTCCCACAGTCTTCCATCCTACCCCAATGGTCAGAATCCCCACTATTTTTCACAGCCAGAGGTTGTGGGCTCTCCTCTTCTCAGCAACAGTACTCTGGGCTGGGGAGCCTCATGTGGTGCTGGGGTCCCTAGTTTCTCCAGGGGGAATCAAGGCAGCAGAGATATCCCTCCTGATTCGCAACCACCAGCTGCAGGTGTGGGGCCCATTCTGTGGTCTCCACCCCTCCTGCTAGTTGCGGCGTAATTTCATTTTTGTTATTGTCAGTTGTAGGACTTCTGTTAAACTAGACTTCAGATAGTTCTCTAGGTTGATTGCTCTATAATTTAGTTGTAATTTTAATGTGTTCACAGAAGAATGCAGGCACAGTGTTTATCTACTCCGCCATCTTGGGTATCTCCTCACTGTGGTTTTTCCTCTCATTATGTATTTCAAACATTTTCTCATATTATTTTGGGAAAGTTTACTTGAATTATGTATTTAGTATTTGTTCTATTTTCTTGCTTTGGTTTTGTTCTTTGGTGATTTCTATTATAGGTATGTTGGAGTCTCTTTGTTTTCTATATTTGTCACTTACTATTGAATTATTTTTATTTTCTGCTCAATTTCTATTTTATTTTTAAAAATGCTATCGTTTTCATTTCTTTTAAGGAACTATATGAATTCCATTCACTCCTATGTTCCTTCTACTTTAGTGTTCATTTCTGATATTTTTTTCTTTTATCTCTGATGTTTTCCCCAAGTTCTATCACCTCATTTATGATTTTTTCTAACTCTATACTTTTCTTTCACACCTTAGAATATTTTAGCTATTTTGAAATAGTATGCTATAATTTTCATCTGTTTTTTTTTTGTGTTTTAACATCTATGGGGATGTTATCCTTCTTTTTTCATATAATAACTTTGTATTATGGAATTTGACCTTGATTGTTTTCTGTTGTTCATTTTTATGTAAAATTAACCTACCTGACCTTTTAAAAGAAAGCTGTTGCAGGATGGGTTTTCTAACTCTTTTTGTTTAGAGTTTCTTCCTGTGTTATGTTTGTGAAGTGTTTAAAAATATCATGTCTTATTTCTTGAACTCTCTGAGTTCTAGTCCCCTCCCCAATTTTTACCAGAATCTTCTCTTTCCTTTGTTTCTATTGTCACTGTGCTACTAAATTTGATTCTTTTCTCAAAAGTTTCTCCTCAGTGTGGGGCTATATTTGAGGGATACTTTAGCGAGTTAATTTTGAGAGATAATATGGTCAAGACTGCTCCATATCCTTCAGACTTTAGCCTTTCCATTGCATTAATTGATTTCAAGTTTGTTTTCCAAAATGTGTCAAAAATCCACAGAAAATAATTACAGTATTTATATTTTTTAAAATAAATACAGTTAAGATGCTACATTTTATTAAAACAAATGATTACTTTAAAGTATAAAAATTTTCTATTGTTATTCATTCTTGAAAAACACAAAAATATAGAAAAATGTACATCTGCTTTCCTAAATTCCTTTCTGGAACACTGAGCTTGTGGGGTTAAGTCGAATGCTGCAGTCAGTGGCATGGAACATGATTTTAGATGAAAGTTGCAGCGAAAATGTTAATATGGACCTCTGCTTAGAGTGTACAAAAAATCCTTTCTATTTTCAGCTTTTAGTCTTAAATTGACACCTTGAACTTTTCAATAAATACCTGTTTTCTTTTTCAGGATTCACAGGTCAATCAGCTATCTTTTACTTTTCTTCACTTCCCCGTTACCAGTATCATGCAGCCCTTATAGATGTTGGTTTTTATGTCCACACACCCACATTTTGGGGTTTGTAGGACTACCTTTAACTTACTTTTGTTATAGATGTTGGCCATCAGCTTTTTATATTGCTACCCTAATTTCTTGATCTGTTTTTATGGTGAGATTTGGGGAGATCCAAAAACTGTGTTGCTTCTGCTGCCATCTTCCCCGAATCCTCGGTGATTTGTATTAAAAAAATATTTAAAAGCCATACTCATGGTTTTTACTGCCTACAAACACTTTATTAGTTTGTTAGGGCCACTATAACATAGTACCACAGACTGGATGAGCTCAAAGAGACTCAGAGAGCTAAACAACAACAACAACAACAACAACAACAACCAAATAAACAACTCAGAAATTAATTTTCTTAACTTCTGGAGGCTAGAGTCTGAGGTCAAGGTGTCGGCAGGCTTGGCTTCTTCTGAGGTCTATGAAAGAAGGATCTTTTCCAGACCTCTCTCCTCGGCTTGTATATAGCTGTCTTTTCACTGTGTCTTCACATCATCTTCTCTCTGTTTGTATCTGTATCCAAATTTCCTCTTCTTATAAGGACACCAGTCATATTGGATTAGGGTCCACTCTAATGACCTCATTTTAATTACCTCTTTGAAAATCTTATCTCCAAATATGGTTACATTCTGAGGTTCTGGGAGTTAGGACTTCAACATATGAAATTTGGGGAGGACACAATTCAGCTCATAGCAACCACATATGTTTTAATGACTCCAAAATTTCTATTCTATACATATCTCTTGTCCAGAATTCTTTTTTTTTTTTTTTGAAGCTTCAGACTAGATATCCCAATACCTTTCTGACAGATACACTTTCTAACCATGTATATGCTCTCAGTGGTTAACAAAGTTGTTTGGATGAATAAGTTATTTTGTAGGCAGTTGGATATGTGGTCCAGTAACACTTCAAATATAACATATCCACAATTGTACTCATTTTCTTTTTCTTAAACTTGGTAAGTGGCACCTATACAGTCACTCAGTTTCCAAGGTCAGATATCTGGGATTATTATAAACTCTTCTTTCTTTCTTTTTTTTTGAGGGCCATGTCACTGACCCTCATATGTGGAACTCGAACTGGGGCCGCTGGCTTCCCAAGCCAGCGCTTAATCACTGCACCACTCGGCCGGCCCTAAACTCTTCTTTCTTACATGCCATCTCTAAAGAGTCATTAAATTCTTTTGTTTTATTTTCTTAACACTTTTCTTATCTATACCTTTTTCTCCACCTGTGACTGCTATTTTCTTGATTCAGAGCCCCTCTTTATCTCTTATTAGGATTTTCCCTCCTCCCTTAAATTATAAATGGATTTATTTGTTTAAGAATCGGTAATACAATATAATGGTTCCACATTCAAAAGTTCTAGTGGAATGTCTGTTCCCACTTATATCTCTCATCCACCCAGTTCACCTCTCTGGAAACAATTACTGTTATCAGTGTCTAGTATTTCCTTCCAGATTTATTTTATGCATATGTTGTTCTTTCATTATTGCATACATTTTAAAAGCATAAAATGCTTTTGTTTGTCCTTTGTACTTAAATATTGACACACACTACCTGTTGTTCTGAAAAGTATTTTTTAATTTAATAACTTTTGGAGGTCATTTTATATAAATACATAAATTTTTTTTTTTTTTTTTTAGAGGGCAGTGTCACTGGCCCTTATATGTGGGATCAGAACCGGGCCTCTGGCATCCCAAGCCAGCTCTTAACCACCGCGCCACTTGGCTGGCCCTAAAAATGTTTTTTATAGCTTTAAAGTATTTTACTTGATGGATGAATAATGAACATTTAGGTGCTATGAGTAACCTTGTACATAACCTTCTGTACGTGTGCAAGTGTACCCATACGATAAATTCCTCCAAGTGGAATTGCCGAGTCAAAAGGTATGTAGATTTTTAATGTTGACAGATGTTGCCAAATTGCCCTTCAATTTGTCTTTTGCAGTAGTAGTCTTTTTAACTGATCTCTCTGCTTTGATTTCACTGTCCGTGATGCTGCCAGAAGCAATTTATAAAATGAAACTCTAATCATGTTACTTTGCTTCTTAAAACTCATCAGTGAATTGCAATGACCAGAAAAATCAAAACTCCTTGGTTTGGAATACTCAATTCTCTTTTGGGGTATTTGCTTCTCTGGCCAGCTTCACTTCTCACATTTTCTCTAGGTACATTTTATACTCTGGTTAAACTAGTTCATGTATCTCTTACAAGCTGTGTTTCATGCCTCTGTACAATACATGCTATTTTCTCTGCTCATCCTTCAAGATTAGCTTAGTTGTCTCCTACTCAAATGAAGTAGAAGACACCTTCCTGCTACCATACTGCCTGGTACATATCTCTAAGATTGTCCTATGTCACTGAATAATAATTACCTGTTCATATCTTTCTATCCTAGCCTGTCAACCAAATAGCTATAGAACTGACTCCACACAAAGAAAATATGAAAGGAATGTAGAACCCAGTCAGGCAATAGGATATTTGTTGAATCCAATCAACCTGTGAAGGAAATTAGCTGTAGCCCCAGGTGGGAGAAAACATACCATCTGCCCAAATGAGATAATAAAATCAAGAGAAGTTATGATGAAAATTGGGTAAACATAAAATGTGAAAGGCACCCAGGGAAAGCATAATGTCAATATGTTCAGCCTCCTTTTCTGTCTTCTACCTCTCATTTTATCTCCTGCAATATCAGACTACAGTATATGATTATTCCTCAGACTAGCCATACTGATTGTATGTGTTGTGCTCTCTGCTTGGAACTCCTTTCTTTATTTTATCTGCATTAATAATGCCAGCTCTTCCACCAAAACCCATATCATAGGTTAACTTCCCTAGAAAACTGTTTCTAGAACTGAGGAATCATTTCCTCCACTCTAATACTACTGAAACTTGAACTTTTTTCTTCAGTATCTCCAGGGCAGTGTTTCAGACATAGTAGTTGCTCAGGAATGTTTATTCAGCTGAACTGACTAGGCGCTCTATTTGTCACCTGTACTGTAATCCAGCAGCCAAGAGCATGGGCTCTAGAGTCAGAGTGCTAGTTATCAAAGCAGGCTCTATCAGTTACTAGCTGCATGACCTTGGAAAAGCTACTAAACCTCTTCTGTGCTTTAATTTTCTTCATCTCTAAAATGGAGATATTAGTATCTCCATCATAGTATCGCGGTGAGAATTAAATAAAATAACGATATATTTAGCAATGTGTTTAGTATATAACATGTACTTATTTAAGCATACAGCTGGTTGTATCAAACAAGTTCTTTGATCAATTTTGTTAAAAGCAGTGCCCAGATTCCAAAAATCACTTCTTAATTCTTTGGTACTAATGCCAACTCCAGGTTCCCTGTTCCAGACTCTTTAGATGCTTCCCACCTCCCTCACCTGCCCCCAATGTTGATCCTTGGCAACATTCTTGAGTGGATCATTAGTCATTTGGCATACAGCCACTTAGAAAAGGAAGCAGTGTTGATCAGGATCCAGGAGGATTCATTAAGAACTAGTGATGGCAAATTAATCTTAATCCCACATTTTAAAGAGGATTATTAGGCTCATACTTCAGGGAACTGATGGATTCCAAAAAGGATTTGAGGTGGCTACATAAACACATATAGAAAAGATAAGTAAAATAAAATACCAGACAGAAAGAAAAATCAGGATTGAATACTCAAAGCAAGTCAGAAGAGATGTTAGTTAATACACAATGTATTGGTTTGCTGAGGCTGCCATAACAAAGTGTCACAAACTGGGGGGATTAAACAACAGAAATTTATTTTCTTACAATCCTGGAGGTTAGAAATCTGAGATAAACGTGATGGCAGGGCTGATTTCTTCTGAGGTCTCCTTGGCTTATCTTCTCATTGTCTGTCTTCTTGTATTTTACATCTTCCCTCTATATGTGCCTGTGTTTTACTCTCCTCTCCTAATAAGGACACCAGGTATATTAGATTAGGACTAACCCTGATGATCTCATTTTATTTAATTTTTTTTTTAAAGATTTTATTGGGGAATTGGCAAAGGGGAACAGCATTAAGGAATCGGGGGAAGGGGAACAGACAAGTTGCTTCCTTTTGTTCTTCAGTCTAGCTGTGGAGGACGTTGCTTCACTGGTCCATGTTGATATTATGATCATTGCGCTTTTCCCAGGTGAGGCAGTCAGTCCCCAGCCATTGGACGGCCAATCACAGTGACTCATGGCAGCTCATGCCAGCTGCCAGCCGCTCATGCTGGCTGCTGGCCACTCCACGGTAGCTATGGAAGCCCACTGCAGCCCCGCTGTAGCCTACGCCATCACCAGCTACTCATGGCAGCCCAGCTCCAGGTTGATCTGTTGTTCGCCATCTTAGTTGTAGAGGGTGTAGCATCACTCACCCCCATGTGGGATCCAAACCAACAGCCCTGCTGCTCAGAGAGCTTGCACTCCCACACCAACTCTTAACCAACGAGCCATGCAGCCACCCGATGACCTCAGTTTCACTTAATTATCTTTTGAAAGATCCTATCTCAAATACATTAATATTCTGAGGTACTGGGGGTTAGGACTTCAATATATGAATTTTTGGTAAACATAATTCAGCCCATAACACACAGTTATCTGTAGCATAAGATTCTATCCAATTGCAAGAAGAGTTCTTGCAATTCCTAAAAAGCAAAAAGAAATAAAAAGCTGGGGAGATATCGCTTATAGCATTCACCATATCACCATTCTTTTTAGCTAAGACCTAAATGGTGACACTCTATCAGTCACAAGAAGATACAGGGGCTGAGAATTCTTGGCAAAGGGCCCAAAGGCCCAAAGATGGGAAAGAGGGGTCTGGAATGTAGTGAAAGAGAGCAGGGCCAGTTCAGGTAGGTCTATTTAGAATTTGGTAAGGGGCTTAGATTTTGCTCCAGTTGCCATGGGAAGGCTTTGCAGGGTTTTAAGCTGCAGGCAACATGATGTGATTAATGTTTTAAAATTAAATTTCAAGGGCTGGCCGAGTGGCGCACTGGTTAAGAGCTGGTTTTGGGATGCCAGCGGCCCCGGTTCGGATCCCACGTGAGGGCCAGTGACACTGCCCTCTACAGCTAACAACAGCTCCACCTGGAGCTGGGCTGTGCAAGCCCCGGTGATGGTGTGGGCTGCAGCCCCTGCTGCAGTGGCCTGCCATAGGCTACAGTGAGTGGCCCGCAGCCAGCGTGAGCAGCTGGCAGCCAAGAGTGAGCTTCCAATAGCCGTGGTGAGCGACATCCAGAGGCCAGCGACCGATCTGCCTCATCCGGGAAGAGCGCAATGACGATACCAACAGTGAAGCAACATCCTCCGCAACTAAACTGAAGAACAAAAAGACAGCAACTTGTCTGTTCCCCTTTCCCGATTCCCCAACGCCGTTCCCCTCCGCCAATTCCCCAATAAAATCTTTAAAAAAAAAAATTAAATTTCAAGACTATATGAAGAATGGTTATAAATGGTCAAGAGTGGAAGTAGTGATACCAGCAACAGTGCTACTCAAAGTGCTGGTCTGCAAAGAAATTAAGAGCTTGCTCCAGAGTACAAATCAATGCATCCCTTCTTTTACCGGGAACAGTATTGCTATGAAAAAGAAATTGTTAGCTGAGCTACACTTTATGCTTAGTGAAATAGTTGATTTTCATTTTGGTGTAAGGTTCTTCTGTTGCCATGAACTAGAAACTAGCAATTCATGTCTGTGGCTTTCACTCCGAGTAACACCTCCAAGGCTAGTTCAGTAGTTCAGGTTAGAGATGACAGTAGCTGAGACTGGGATAATAATGGTAGAAATAGTAAGAAGTGGGCATATTAGGGCTCTATCCTGGTAGCAGAAATGATGGAACTTGTTCCACAAATTCACCGGGGTAGGAGAAACAGGAATTAAGAATAACTCTCAGATTTTGAACCTGAGTAAGAGTGTGGATGCTGGTGGTGTTTACTGAGTTAGAGAAAAGAGGGAGAGAAGCAGGTATGGTTGGGAATCACATGTTTTGTTTTGGACAAGTCATATTTAAGAAGACCATTAGACATTTCAGGGGATCTGTCAGGCAGGTAGTCTTGAGCTCCAGAGAGGTCAGTGATTAATATTTTTTAACTTGTTGTTTTGAAGAGGCAATTTGTTGATTGTCCAAAAATTGGTGTAAAATATCATAAAGTATTAAGTCTTTCTTCCATGCTTGTCCCCAATCTGTACAGTTCTTATCCTACTTTCCCCTCTTAGTTTTTTATGTATCCTCAAATGTTTCTTTATGTTTATACAAACATATACAAATACACATTCTGCTCCCTTTTTATACTCATACGTATTGTTCTATACTTTGCTTTTTTCTCTTAATAGTGTATCTTGAGATTTTTCTATAATAGTATATACTGGGTCTTTGGAAAAGTCATGACATACTTTGTCTGTGTTTTTCAAAGGTTATTTATATAAAGAACAAAAGATCAATCAATGATATATTGCCCGTTTTGTTTGATAACCTCTTGCCATCTTTCAGTGAGCTTCATAATTCCTCATTCATAGACGGACCTGTCTTTATTTGAGAAAAACTGAACAAGGTGCTTATTAATAGCCTCATCTGATTTGAATGTTATACCACAAAAGGAGTATTGAAGAGAGCAAAACAAGTGAAAGTCTGATGGCACAAGGTCAGGCAAGTATGGTGGGTGTGGCAACACATCCCATCTAAGCTCAAATAATTTCTGATGGGTGATCAAAGTTGTGTGTGGTCTCGTACTGTTGCAATGAACACAACTCCTTTACAATTAACAAGCTCTGGATGTTTCTGGATGATGGATTCATTCAAACTGTCCAATTGCCGACAGTACACATTCAAATTGATTGTTTGGTTCCTTGGTAGGAGCTCGAAAAACACATCTTTAAAATCCCACCACACTAAGAGCATAAACTTCCTCTGATGAATGTCTGCTTTTGATGTCATTTGAGGCAAATCATCACATCGGGACCAAGAATGTTTGTGCACCACATTGTTGTAAACAATCCACTTCTCATCACCAGTTATCAGTCACTTCAAAAAAGATCATTTTCCTCACATTTAACGAGCATATTGCAGATGTTTACAGCCACCGTCAAATGAAGTTCTTTGAGATCATGAGGAACCCAAATACGGAGCTTGCTTACGTATCCCAGCTTCCTCAGGTGGTCGTGAATACTTGAATGATGGATGTTCAATGTTTCTGCAATCTCTTGTGTCATATAACGTGGATTTGACTTGATCAATGCCTTTATTTTGTCGTCATCAACCTGGGTGGTCCTCCCTGACAGAGGAACGCCGTTGGGATAAAAATCACCAGCATGGAATTTTGTGAACCATCCTTGGCACTGACGTTCTTTTTTTTTTTTTTTTTTGAGGGCAGTGTCACTGGCCCTCATATGTGGGACCCGAACCGGGGCCGCTGGCTTCCCAAGACCAGCTCTTAACCACCATGCCACTCGGCCGGCCCAGATGTTCTTTTTTTTAAAGATTTTATTGGGGAATTGGGGAAGGGGAACAGCGTTGGGGAATTGGAGAAGGGGAACAGACAAGTTGCTGTCTTTTTGTTCTTCAGTCTAGTTGTGGAGGACGTTGCTTCACTGGCCCATGTTGGTATTGTCATTGCATTCTTCCCGGATGAGGCAGATCAGTCGCCGGCCTCTGGATGGTCGCTCACCATGGCTATTGGCAGCTCACACTGGCTGCCGGCTGCTCACGCTGGCTGCCAGCCACTCACTATAGCCTATGGCAGCCCACTGCAGCAGGGGCTGCAGCCTACACTGTCACCAGGGCTTGCACAGCCCAGCTCCAGGTGGAGCTGTTGTTAGCTGTAGAGGGCAGTGTCACTGGCCCTCATATGTGGGATCTGAATCGGGGCCGCTGGCATCCCAAAACCAGCTCTTAACCAATGTGCCACTCGGATAGCCCGGCACTGACGTTCTTGTAGAGCATTGTCACTGTAAACTTTATGAAAGTTTTCACAAGCTTGATGCATGTTCTTCCCTTTATGGAAGTAAAACAGTAAAATATGGCAAAAATGCACAGTTTGATCTTCCATCTTCAACTTGTAAAATCTCCAAAACTCAACAAAATCACTCAATTTTTTTTAGAATGAAACTAGACCTGTCAGCTGTCAAATGATATAGCAATAACATAGATGCAAATGACTCTAGTACTTCCAAAAATGAACTAGTTCCATCTGTTGCAAACATGCATCATGACTTTTCCGATGACCCAATAGATTTACTTTTTTTTTTGAGGACAGAATCACTGGCCCTCATATGTGGGACCTGAACCAGGGCCACTGGATTCCCAAGCCAGCGCTTAAGCACCACGCCACTCAACTGGCCCGCTTTACATTTTTTAATTTAACAATTGCATAGTATTTGATTATTTGGATATACCATAATTTATTTAAGCAGTCTTCTATTAAAGGACATTAGGATTGTCTTAGTCAGTTTGGACTGCTGTAACAAAATATTATAGCCTGGGTGGCTTAAGCAATAGACATTTGTTTCTCACAGTTATGGAGGCTGTGAAGTCCAATATCAAGGTGCTGGCAGATTCAGTTCTTGTTGAGGGCCCTCTTCTGGGTTACAGATGACTTCCTTCTCTATATTCTCACATTGAGGAGCGAGAAAGCTCTGTTGTCCCTTCCTTTCTTATAAAAGCACTAATATCATGGGGGTTCCACCCTCATGACCATATCTAAACCTAAGTACCTCCCAAAGACCCTCCTAATACCATCACACTGGGGATTAAGGCTTCAACATATGAATTTTTTGCACAGAAACAAAGTTCAGTTCATAACAAGGATAGTTTCCAACTAGATTATTTCCAAGACCCCTTTTCTTTTTTTTCTTTTTCTTTTTTTAAGGACAGTGTCACCGGCCCTCATATGTGGGACCCGAACCGGGGCCGCTGGCTTCTGAAGCCAGCACTTAATCACCGCGCCACTGGGCCGGCCCATCCAAGATCCCTTTTCAATTCTAAAATTCTTGTTATCCTTTTTGTTTTGTTTTTTAAAGATTTGTATTGGGGAATTGGGGGAGGGGAACAGCATCGGGGAATTAGAGAAGGGGAATAGACAAGTTGCTGTCCTTTTGTTCTTCAGTCTAGTTGTGGAGGACGTTGCTTCACTGGCCCATGTTGGTATTGTCATTGCATTCTTCCCGGATGAGGCAGATCAGTCGCCGGCCTCTGGATGGTCGCTCACCATGGCTATTGGCAGCTCACACTGGCTGCCGGCTGCTCACGCTGGCTGCCAGCCACTCACTATAGCCTATGGCAGCCCACTGCAGCAGGGACTGCAGCCTACACTGTCACCAGGGCTTGCACAGCCCAGCTCCAGGTGGAGCTGTTGTTAGCTGTAGAGGGCAATGTCACTGGCCTTCCTATGTGGAATACGAACGAGGGTCCCGTGCTCAGAGCTGGCATCCCAAGCCAGCTCCTAACGAACGCACCGCTTGGCCCGCCCTCATGTTATTCTTTATCAAATGATTATCCTTAATATTATCTCTCCTTCCCACCTCCTCTCCAAATGATGCATAAATTGTTTTCTGGTACTTCTAATTATTTTGAACAAGTTATCTTCATGATTACCTAACAAGGTACTTCTAATTATTTTGAACAAGTTATCTTCATGATTACCTAACAAGCTCTTCATTTTTTTATAACAAATGTTTGTTGAGTCTCAATTAATACGTGCCCAGCAGTGTTTTATACCTGGAAATTTGAACCCTTATTCTCCTTCACCTGTTTCCCCCCTTTTAGAATTTTTTTTTTTTGAGGGCAGTGTCACTGGCCCTCATATGTGGGACCCGAACCGAGGCAGCTGGCTTCCCAAACCAGTGCTTAACCACCGCGCCACTCGGCCGGCCCTAGAATTTTCAATTACAGTTGACATTCAATATTTTATATTAATTTCAGGTGTACAGTGGTTAGAAGTATATAGTGGTTAGACATTATTTAAGAAGTGATCCCTCTGACTAGTACCTACCTGGCACTATACATAGTTATTACCATATTGTTAACTATATTCTCTATGTTTTACATGCCCATAACTATTTTGTAACAACCAATTTGTACTCCTTTAATGCCTTTCCCTTTTTTCACCCATTCCCATCTCCTCTCCCATCTGGCAACCATCAAAATGTTCTCCGTATCTATTAGTTTATTTCTGTTTTGTTTGTTTATTTTGTTCTTTAGATTCTACATGTAAGCGAAATCATATTGCATCTGTCTCTCTCTGCCTGACTTACTTAACTCAGCGCAATATCCTTCAGGTCCATCTATGCCGATGCAGATGGCGAGAACCCATTCTCTTCCATGGATGAGCAATATTCCATTGTATATATGTACCACCTCCTCTGTATCCATTCTTCCATCGATGGACACACAGGCTGCCTCCACCTCTTGGCCATTGTAAACAATGCTGTAATGAACATATGGATCCACATGTCCCCTTGAAGTAGCATTTTGGGTTTCTTTGGATAATTATGCAGAAGTGAGATTACTAGGTCCTTCTTTGTCACTTGTTATAACCTTTGTTTTAAAGTCTATTTGTCTGGTATAAGTATTGCCTTGACAGCTTTTTATTTGTTTGTTTCCATTTTCATGAAATATCTTTTCCCATCCCTTTACTTTTGGTCTGTGAGTGTCTTTTGATCTGCAGTGAGTCTCTTGTTGGCAGCACATATGTAAGGGTCTTGTTTTCTTATCCATTAAGCCACCCTATCTTTTGATTGGATCATTTAATCCATTTATATTTAAAGTAAGTATTGATAGATATGTAGTTATTGCCATTTTATCATATATATATATATATATATATATATATATATATATATATATATATATATATATTTGCTTTAAAGAAGCTCCTCTAACATTCCTTGTAATACTTGGTGGTGAGGAACTTCTTTAGCTTTTTCTTGTCTGAGAAGCTCTTTATCTGCCTTCACTTCTTGATAGCTTTCCTGGGTAGAGTAATCTTGGTTGTAGGTTGTTTCTTTTCCTCACTTTGAATATTCCTGCCAATCCCTTCTGGTCTGCAAAATTTCTGTTGAGAAATCAGCTGACAGTCTTATGGAAGCTCCCTTGTAGGTTACTAATTACTTTTGCTGCTTTTAAGATTCTCTTTTTGTCTATAATTTTGGCATTTTAATTATGATGTGTCTTGGTGGGGGCCTATTTGTGTTCATCTTGTTTGGGACTCTCTGCGCTTCCTGGGATTGTATATATATATTTCCTTTGCCAGGTTAGGGAAATTTTCAGTCATGCTTTCTTCATATAGGTTTTCAATACCTTGCTCTCTCTCTTCTCCTTCTGGTACCCCTATGATGAGAATGTTGGTATGCCTTATATTGTCCCAGAGGCCCCTTAAACTGTCCTCACTTTTTGTACTCTTTTTTTTTTCTCTTTTGATTGGGTGTTTTCTGCTACTTTATCTTCTTTTTTTTAAAGATTTTACTGGGGAATTGGGGGGAGTGGAACAGTGTTGGGGAATCGGGGAAGGGGAACAGACAAGTTGCTGTCCTTTTGTTCTTCAGCCTAGTTGTGGAGGACGTTACTTCACTGACCCATGTTGGTATTATCATCGCGCCCTTCCTGGGTGAGGCAGTTGCTCACTGGCCATTGGACAGCCATCCCTGGTGGCTCACGAAAGCACACGCCAGCTGCTGGCCAGCCCCACTGCAGTCTACACTGTTGCTGGCGACTCACAGCAGCCCAGCTACAGGTCAAGCTGTTGTTCACCATCTTATCTGTAGAGGGTGCAGTGTCACTGTACCGTGTGGGATCCGAACCAGAACCCTGCTGCTCAGAGCTGGCATCCCAAGCCAACTCTTAACCAATGTGCCACTCGGCTGGCCCTGCTACCTTACCTTCTAAATTACTGATTTGAATCTCTGCTTCATCTAATCCACTGTTGATTTCCTCTAATGTATTCTTCATTTCAGTTATTGTAGTCTTTATTTCTGACTGGTCTTTTTTTATGTTTTCTATCTCCGTTTTTTTTATGTTTCCTGTCTCTGTGTCAAAGATCTCCCTGAGATCACTGAACTTTTTTATAACCAGTATTTGGAACCTTCCATCTGGTAAATTGCTTGTCTCCATTTTGCTTTGTTCTTTTTCTGGAGTTTTGTTTTGTTCTTTTATTGGGGACACACTTCTTTGGCCCCCCGTCTTGGTTGCCTCCTTGTGTTTGTTTCTATGTAGGGCTGCTATTGCCTCCCAGTCTTAGTGGTAGGTGTTCTGCAGGACACAGTGGTGCTGTCTCCCTGGTCTGCAGAGCAGGGTGCTCCAGGTGTGTTCCTTGTGTGGGTTGTGTGTGCTTTTCTGTTGTAGTTGAGACTTGATTGCTGTTTGCTCATCAATAGGAGGGATTGACCCTCAGGCTGATTGGTTGTGAGGACTGGTTGTGACTACAGTGGAGGAGTTGTTGTGCAGGGGCTGACCTTACAAAGTAGAGTTCACATTAGCAGGGCTTGGGTGCCTGTCCAATCTGCTTTTTGAGTGTGTCATCCTTAGAGGTGGCTAGATTATGTTCTGGCCCAATCTGAAACTGGCTACTGGGACTGCCAGCTCTGGGGTCTCCTGGAAGGGTAACACTGCAGGCTAAGTTTAGCTATAGTTTGTGCTTGACTGGGACCACCTGGCATGAGCAGCAAAGCAATCCAGAGATGGCTACCACCTGTGCTGTGCTTGGAGGTGCCTTGAGAAGCCAAACCACGAACCTAGGTCTGTCACTAGTGCCAAGTGTAGGGCTGCTCAGCCAGAGACATACTGAAGCCAGATGCTACTTGTTTTGGTTTTATGAACCTTTGAGAGATTTTAGGAAAGTGTGAAGCATGAGCCAAGGCTGGTTGTTGATGGGGAAAAGACACTGGTAGCGGCTTGGGTGTGTCCAGAAGTTGGGTGGGGTGTGGTCTCAGGGAATTGTTAAGGCGGGGCAGATGAAAGGTGATAGCCAATTTGATGGAGACCAGATATGACCTGTGCCTGCATCTACAAGCAGGGAGGGGGAGGGCTCAGTAAAGAAACAATGGCTTCCACCAGCTTCTCCCTCTGGGAGAAAGCTGTTTTTCCAGCCCTACCCTTTAGCTAGATCTAGATAATTCAGTTCCTCCCCATATATCCCTGGTGCCTTTTGAACTGCTGCCATAGCACTGGAGTTCGCAGTGAATGAGTCCATCAGCAAGTAAGTTCATGTGCAGTCCCTTTAAGAGGAGCTCTTGGGAGTGCCGCCACCCTTTGTCTCACTCAGCCACAATCTCTGCCGGTTTTCACAGCCAGAAGTTATGGTGACTTCTCTTCCTGGCACTGAAGTCCTGTGCTGGAGTGGGGCTGGGACCCCTTGCTTCTTAGGTGGGAACATACACAGTTAAGATATACCTCCTGATTTTTAATTGTCACTTGGGGGTGTGGGACCAGCCCATTCTGCGTCTCCACCCCTCCTACTAGTCTCGAGGTGGCTTCTTCTCTATGTCCTTAGTTATAGGGCTTCATTTCAGCTCAATAATTGTTTTATGGTTTAATTGTAATTGTGTGTAAGGTGTTGGCTTTTTAGATAGGATAACCAGAGAAGGCTTTGCTGTGAAACACATATTTAATCAAGGTCTAAAAGAAGTGAGAAAGTGAGTTCTGCAGATATTTCAGAGAAGAGCATTCTGGGCAGAGGGGAGGCATCACTGTTCACAATGTCTTTGAATAACTACAGTGTTTGGGTTATTGGAGACCTTTTTGAGTACTTGTTTGTTTGGATTTGTCTTCTACCATATGTCACTGGCCTATCATCTCCTTCACCTAGCTCACTAGCTTCCTTCTCTGGATTCTAAGATTGCTAAACTAGAGTAACCTATTCTTTTAGACCTTTGTTTCCATCTCCTTTCCCAGGCTGCTTCATGTCCTTCATATCTTCTGTTCATCTGGCTTTGCTCCTCTGCCATGCTGCCATCTTTGTCCCTGATTGATATTGCAGTATGCCCTACCCTTCTTATTGTAACAACTTTAATCCAAAACTGAGCCCATTAGAGCAAAGCATGTTCAAAATGAAGTTGAATCTTGTAAAGCGACCAAATTAATCCCTCTCTATTAAGTGAAAAAGCAAAAAGGAATGCATATATTTCAACTATATAAATAAACAAAAAGAGAAGCAGGTAAATCAAAGCCCAAATTCAGGTAAATTACTGATATTCAAAAACACCCTCAAGCTTTCAGCATTACTCCCTAGGGTGTGTCCTCTTTAAGTTCAACAAGATGGCTTCAGGCCAAAGATATCCCATTGATCTAATTAACTCTACTGCTCAGCTCTGATCTTTTATTCCAACTTCTGTGTACTGCACTTTGTTTTCTGTTTAAGGTTTCATTTAATCTCTGATGCCTGTTTGATATGCTATTCTAGCTTTTAAGAAAGATCCTATCTCCATTTCTTCTCTCTCTCTAGTTTACAGTGGCTTCCAGCATCTGGATTTTTTTCTGCCCATTGCTTTGCTATAATGTTCTTGTAAATCAGAGTCCCTGGTCTTGAATTCCTGTCCCCGAGAGGATAATGTAACACTCCTCAAATTTACCACTCTCCTCTAAAGCTGTGCAGCTTTGTCTTTTCAGCTGGGTTAGCTGTCGGTAGGCCATTTTATGGCAATATCAGAATATATGGAGTGGTGCTAAAGTAAAAACATTAACACTAGGAAATAAACACAGTCCAGGGGTTGGAAAAATTCAACAGATTCAAAGGTTGTGATAAATGAATCTTATTAAAAATTTTAGTTAGGAGCTATGTCAACATTTTATTATTATCTTGCTACAGGGCAAAAGGTCCCTTATAGGTCGATTCAAAGATTCATTCCCCTTAGGACAATTTGATAGGAAAAGAGAATGATTATATAGTCCTTAAACTAGCCAATTAAAAAAATTCACTAGAGTGAATTATACTTCACTGGTAGTCAACTGGGTTTGGGGAGTGGAGTTTCCTAGAATAAGTCTTATTTTTAAAATAAAGATACTAAATATGTATTGAGCATTTATGTGTATTTCACCCCCACGAAAACCTCTGAGGGAGGTAGAATAATTCATACAAGGCCATATAGTGATGGAAGAGGGTTTAAACCCAGGTATTTCTGATTCTAGAGCCTATGCTTTCCACCACTATACCATTTCCCTCCCAACCTTGTTTGCTCATAAGATACTTGGTAAAACTGCAGATTTCTAGGCCTCTCTCTTAGACATTCTAGCTCAGTGAGTCTGGCACAGAGTCCTGGTATCCTTATTTTTATCAAGATCCTTAGGAGAGTAGTGGGCAGACAAGTTTAGGAGACTCTGCCCTATACTGTACTGCCTCTCTAATAGTAGGTATTAAAAATAAGATTTTCTCCATCTCTAAATTCCCAGTGTTTATGTATTCTAAAGAAATAAAACCAAATCAGAGCACATTATGTTATTTGTAATGAGAGGCAAACGTTTGTATTCAGAAACCAAAAGGCAACTTCTAGATACAATGCTCCTTTCCTTCAATATATAAACATGATTGTGTCCATCCTAGGAAATAAGCTGCCACCTGATCTTTCTCCTGTCTTCCCCAGCCAAGTTTCTTGAAATAGTCACTGACATTCATGGTCTGCAATCCCTTACTTCTTCATTTGTCAACCCATTGTCTTTTTTTTTTTTTTTTTGAGGGCAGTATCACTGGCCCTCATATGTGGGACCCGAACCAGGGCTGCTGGCATCCCAAGTCAGTGCTTAACCAATGCGCCACTGGGCTGGCCCTCAACCCATTTTCTTTTAGCTTCTGCTTTATGCTGCTATAGAATCTGAGCTCATCACCAATAACTTCTTGGTTGGATTTATATCAGCTCTTACCTAACCTGGCTTTCCTAGAACAAGTCTTAATTCTGTTAAAGTTTATCTGAAAATTGCTTAAGCATTTTATCAGGAATGTTCATTTCTTCATAGAAAGAGGTTGTCGATTACATCAAGTAAAAAGTTCTGTCCCAGACCAGGTTTGGAACTATTTTTCTTTTACAGTTGGCAGCTGATTTTTAAAAGCAAAATGGACATCTGGAAGGAAAGAGCCTGGCTAGATGGGATGGAGTCCAAAAGGAAGAGTGGATAATGTGAAAGGGACAATGAAGAGCTATGTCTAACTAAATCCTTGCAGCCTTAGGAGAAAGGTCAAGCCTTGGTTTTTATATAATGAATAGAAGGAAAGATAAGTCTTTGTAGTAAGTACCTATTGAACTTATTATACCATAGTAGGAGGTTACAGTTAAAAGATTATTTTGATCTCATTTTATTCTACTCAGATACACCACAGGAAATTTTTAATAGATTAACACTTT
Organism: Aselliscus stoliczkanus; assembly: GCA_033961575.1. Taxonomy (NCBI): domain Eukaryota; kingdom Metazoa; phylum Chordata; class Mammalia; order Chiroptera; family Hipposideridae; genus Aselliscus; species Aselliscus stoliczkanus. The sequence continues at coordinate 93,606,102 of CM066733.1, forward strand.
TACAATCTAGAAAACCATTGTCTCGAGTGACTCTACTTGATCTTGCTCTTCCAATTCAATGATCTAACACAGCCTGGGACTCTTGATTGCAGTCATGGCTACTTTATCAAGCTAAATTAAATGTGGCCAAACTAAATTTCTCCCCTTCAAATGATGAAATGCTCATTATTTCAAATCTTGTTTTGGTTGTTTCTCTAGTTTGACCTGTAAAATATCTTTTCTTACTTTTTTCCTTGTTATTCCTTGTTTTCTCCCATTACTTACTACATCATCTTTCTATCATAAGACTCTCATTTCCTTTCAGTGGATGTTCCTGACAGAGTTTTGTATCACCGTTAGGTAATCTCCCAAAACTCAGAACCATTTGATAATTTATTCCAACTGTAATCTTTAATAAGTGCTTGGCTTTACTTGAGACAATGTTAGAATTTGCATATATTTTATAAAGCACATATTATTCATCTCATTCTAATCTTATTCCATGGGTAGGGGAGATATTATCCAGGTTTTCTTATTATTCAGGGCCTTTTTCACTACATCATGCTGTCATAATTTATGGAAAAACATACTGTTTTCATGACTTGAGCGTAGTAGATAGGTTTTTTAATTTTTTTATAAAAAAGAAGTGCAGAAGGGAGCATTATTGCATTTCAAATACCTATTACTTTTATTGCTTGAAGCTCATGCCACAGGCTGCCTAATACACATAGCCTGCTTTGGACATAAGTTATTGTCATTCTATTTATAAGTGAAATTGCTTTCTGACTAGGCCTTGTCAAGGCTGTACCACTTCTGGCATGGATTGCTCTCCTACAGGTCCTTACCTACCTCCTACACCTCCTACAGGTCCTTACCTACATGTTCCTTTTTGGTGTAGTTTTCCCAGGCCAGACTGCTTAGAATTGCAACCCTGGCCTAACACCCCATCCATCTCTTTCCTCTGTTTTCTTCTATAGCACATTACCGTCTAACACAATAAGTTTTATGTTCATTGATATTTTTATATTCCCCTTACCAAAATGTAAGCTCTACAAGACTAGGGATTTTTATCTGTTTTATTTTCAGCTTGGCTAAGAACAGAGCCTGGCACATAGTAAATGCTAAACAATTATTAGTTAAATGATGTGTGGATACTGTATTCTGGTACTTTAGCAATTGCACTCTCTCAGGAAATCCAAAGTAGGAAAATTGTACATCAAACTCTACTAATCAATGTGACAGTTACTGAGATTCCTGTGTAAGCTCAAGGTAAAAAAACAGAAGGCGCACATAGTAGTTGCTTAAGAAGTTTTAAAATAAATGTAATTTATAGAAACATTGGCCACTTATTTAATTTGGGCAAGTTACAGTCACACTTTCCTTGGTAATTAAAAAATAATTTAAAAAATGAGATAGAAGCCCCCTTATGTGATGCCATGGTTGGTATGTCATGAAAAACTGTGCTCAGACTTGCAGATAATAAGTCATTTAGGTTTTTAAAAAATGGGTGTGGAATGCCCTCGTTTACTGAGGATTCCACACAATTACCATCTATATATCAATATACCAAATATCGATAATCAGCAATGAAAGAGCAGTGTAATTTTAGGGTTCAAAAGTTCATACAAACATTGCCAGATATCAATGTCAAATGTTATGGTTTGATTTTTAACTAGAGAGAGAGTTCCTGTCATAGGACACACAGACCCAAATTCATTTTAGAATCTGGCCATATCCATATTCCATACAAGTTTTTATCTAAATAAATATAAAATATGAGCAGTTGGGTAAAAATATCAGCCTTCAAACTCAGTGAATCAAAAAGTTGGTTAAAGTGGAGAATCATTTAAAAAGATAATACATATCTAAAATATTTTTAGTATAAACTATAAAAATGATTATTTTAACAGTCTGTTGATTTGGGGCCAAGTCTTTTATTAACATTATTATTATTATTATTTTTTAAAGACAGACTTTTTTTTTTCTTAAAGATTTTATGTGGGAACTGGGGAAGGGGACCAGCCAAGTTGTTGTTCTTCAGTCATAGTTGTGGAGGGCGCCAGTTGCCATCTGGCTTCCCATTGGCAGCTCGTGGCCTCTAAGCTCAAGGTGCTGTGTTCAATCTTAATTGCGGATGGGCATAGCCACCGTCCCATGCAGGAGTAGTACCCGGCAGCTTTGTTGTTAAGAGTGCACGCTTATCACTCTCTATCCACTGAGCCATCCGGGAGGCAGCTCAGATCAAGGTGCCAATTCAGTCTTAGTTGTGGGTAGGCCTAGCCCACCACTGAACAGGCAATCTTGTTGTTACACCAGCTGAGCCATCCTGCCACCTGCTGGCAGCTCAGTGACGCTCATCTCAGGAGCAGTGTCACTGGCCCCTGCGGGAATCGAACTGGCGGGGCCAGTTGTTCAGAGCTCGAGCTCTTAAGCCAACTCTTAACCAACTGAACCACTCGACTAGCCTGTAAAATTATTATTATTATTATTATTTTTAAAGATTTTATTGGGGTATTGGGGGAGGGGAACAGCACTGGGGAATCAGAGAAGGGGAACAGACAAGTTGCAGTCCTTTTTTTGTGTTCTTCAGTCTAGTTGTGGAGTACGTTGCTTCACTGGCCCATGTTGGTATTGTCATTGTGCTCTTCCTGGGTGAGGCAGATCAGTTGCCGGCCTCTGGAAGGTCATTCACAGCAGTTCTTGGCAGCTCACGCTGGATGCTAGCCACTCACACTGGCAGCCAGCCACTCACTGTAGTCTATGGCAGCCCACTGCAGCAGGGGCTGCAGCCCACATCATCACGGGCCATCTTAGCTATAGAGGCAACCAGGTGGAGCTGTTGTTCACCATTTTAGGTATAGAGGCAACCAGGTGGAACTGTTGTTCACCACCTTAGCTATAGAGAGCAGTGTCACTGGCCCTCATGTGGGATCCGAACCGGGGCCCCACTGCTCAGAACTGGCGTCCCAAGCCAGCTCCTAACCAATGTGCCACTCAGCTGGCCCCTAAATTTAGTTTTTAAGTAGTCTGCTGATGTCTTGATGCTAGGATTCTTCTTGATGTTTAGAATTCTTATAGATTTTGACTTCTATTTTTGACTTTTCATAGTTTTCTTGCCCATGTACAATTCAAAACATTTTTTTCCGATTAGCTTTTCTGAATCCATTCCAGAGCATCCAACTTAGTTATTTTTTTTTTTTACCTAATAACATATACTGTTTCTTTTAATAAATTATAATGGTTCATATTATTTAATTATATAACTCAATACAAGTGCAATTGACATAAGTAGGTTTAGGATCAAACAATGACCCTGGCAAAGTAGACACCTCACCCAGTAGGAGCTAGAGGGTAGCAGCATGCCAAAGCCTACAAGTTAGTCCTGAGACGTCCTCCTGTTCTGGGAGCCTATCTGTGTTACTAAGCAGGAACGGAGAGCATTTGTGAGACAGTTAAGTGATGATCAGTTGAAAGAGTCTCTATCATACTCAACTTTCAAGCCTCTACCCCATCCATGAAGTGGTCTCCCTAACAAGACATGTGTCCATCTGACACCCTACAAAATATTTACAACATTATTAATTATATTCCCTGAACTGTCTTTCATATCCCTGTGACAATATTATAGTTACCAATTTATGTTGTCTAATCCCTTCCCTTTCTCCTTCATCCCCACCCCCCTCCCATTTAGCAACCGTCAGTTTTTCCTCTATATCTCTGAGGCTATTTCTATTTACTTTGCTCATTTATTCAGTTCTTTAGATTCCACATATATATCATACTCAACTTTTGTTAGAGCTACTAGGACAATTGAAGGAATAAGATTTTAGTGTGACTTATTCTGTTAACATTAACCAGGTTCTTCAGGCACTTGTCCTTGGACTTAAAAGTACTGATACAAATTGGAAGTAGAGGGCATTTTGTGTTTGTAAAAGTATTCTGTTCAAATTATTTCATATGTAACTGAAAAAGATTTAAATGCCTATTCTATCACAAGAGGGCACTCATGTCCCATTATTTAAACAAGTGCTGTTAAGACAGTGATAGGAATTAGAACTGAAATAAATTTTAGACCTGCAAATTGAATTTCAACTTCAGTAAATTGGAAGAAACTGGTGATTGGTGATTCTGTTTATCCAAATACAAAGATTCTTGATACATTAATATCATAAAAGGATTTTCACACAGAATATAAAACATGCAAACTTGCTATGCTAAATAATATTTAATATTTTTGTTGAGTCATTCCAAGGTTTTCATTACTTTGAAACATAATTATCATTTTACTGATTATTAAATTATTACAATGAGATTTTAATCATCACACAAACAACCAATATTATTAAACATCTATTCTTTGTGGTTTCTGTTCTTTGGACAATAGATTTACTGAATTTTAAAGAATATATCAGATATTGCATCAATTTATTTAAATTGTGGCTTTAATAATTGTAACTTGTATTAGTTATCTACTGCTGACTAAAAAATTACCCCAAAACTTAATGGCTTGATGTAACAATCATTTATTATCTTATATTAATCATTTCTGAGGTTCAAGAATATGGGAGCAGCTCAGCAGGGTGCCTCTTGCTCAAGGTCTCTCACAAGGTGGCAGTCAAACTTTGGCCTAGACTGCAGTTATCCCAAGGCTCAGCTGGGACTGAAGAATTTTCTTCCAATCTCACTTACATGGGCCTCTCCACAGGGCAGCACCACGACATGACAGTTGGCTTCTCCCTGGCCAAGTGATCTAAGTGGGAGAAAGATTATGTGCCTAAGATGGAGGATACAGCCTTTTTAATAACCTAATTTCTGAAGTGATACACTCTTACTTCTGCCATAGTTTGTTTGAAATGAGTCAATAAATCTATCCACTCTCTTGGGGGAGGGGATTTCACAAAGGTGTGAATACCGAGAGACAGGGGTCATTGGGAACCAACATAGAGGTGAAATTTCTTTTAATAATCATGTACTTTCTAAAATAAAAATATTTTAAAATCTTTATATTTTTCAATATAATGCTATTTATCAGTTATTTTTATAATACTTGAGGTGCCTCATACTTTATGAAACACTGTGAGACTTCCAGTTTTCAGTGACACAGAGCTTGGAAATTGTAACTCCTGACTTCTGGTAAGATGGCAGAATAGATGGATGCTTTCCCACTGCCTCCCAGGATCACATCAAAATCACAAATAATTTATACAACATTTAACCTCAGAAATCCCCTGAACACTAGATGAACAGAACCTCTAAATGAAGGACCTAAAGAGGAAGCCACATCAAGTCTGGCAGGAGGGGTGCAGATGAGAGAGTGCAAACCCCGTGAGGGACGCCCCAGCTGTGGGTAGGCTTCTCCAGTTGGGGGAGAGACTCTCCGGACCCACACTGAGCTCACTAGCCCAGAGTTGCTTTGCAAGGAAGAGGAATTCTATGATAGTAAGCAGTAGAAATTAGTGAGGACTCTCTTTGTTCGGCTCGGTGAGGCTGAAGGCGGCTGGAGAACCAGTCGGGCCAGTAAACAAGTTCGCTCGCCAGTGAGCACTCACCTGGTTCCTGTTGGAGGGAGTAGCTGTGTGAGCCGGGCCCAGGAAGCTGCGGGGAAGGACTGAACTGAGCACCTTTGGTGCAGAAGCTGGAGGTTTTGGGACTGTTGTTTCCCAGGTGTGGAGCTTGCACAAGAATGGTGTACAGGAGGGCGCCATTTTTTCAGGGTTGGGCCCTCCCACAGAGGGTCAGATCTGGGACCGCATTGGTCTGGGGAAATTGGCGCAGGAGTACATGCCTGCATGCGTATGTGCGTGCGCATGCGGCCTTGGGTTCCTACCCTCCACCCTGCTTGTGCTGCATAGGCAGGGAAACACAGGGCGGGTGCTCTCCAGCTGCATCAGGCTGTTTACTGAGACTTGGGAGTGTGCGACCCGCCTTGGGTCCCTGCTTTCCTCATGGTTTTTGCAGAGTTGCCAGGCTGGGGATTGGCTGTTGGTCTGCTTAGCCTGATTTGCAGGCAGCTGATTGGGACAGGCTGAGACAGGGAGTTTTCCTGAGAGTGTTGGGCTGGGAGCTGTGTGCCTGTGTGATCTGATTGAGGTTTTCCTGGCGAGTTTGTGTGGGCTGGTTGCTGGTGCAGAGTGCATGCTGCTCTGACTTGGTGGGGACCACTGACCACATCAAGTGGTGCCTTGGGGGCCTGCCCCACTCACCTAGAGCTGTGTTGCCAGAGGCACCCTGAGCCCCTGGTGCCTAGCACACACCTGCACAGGCCACAGAGGGTTTTTTTGCAGTAGCGGACAACCTGCAACAACCTGTGAAGATTGTTTTTTTTTTGGTAGTGAGCATAGTTCCAGAGCACACAGCAGCTAATTGCGGAAAGCTCACTGCAAGCCTGAGAGGGAGGACAGCGCATAACACATTAAGCTCTTCCCCACTCAACTAGTGTTGAGTCACCCAGAGACTCTCTATTGCTGAGCAAGTGGTCTGCAGATTAAAGAGGACAGAGAGCACCCCCATCTCTTTTTCTTTTCTTTAATTTCTTTTCTTTAATTTCTTTTCTTTTCTTTTTTCCCCCCTCTCTTATTTCTAGGTGATCTATCTAATACATTGAAACATTCACAGAACAACAGCCAGAATGAAGAAACAAAGAAACATGTCCCAAGGAAAAGATCAGAAGAAAACTCTAGAAATGGAACTAAATGAAACAGAGGTATCCAAACTTTCAGAGACAGAGTTTAGAACACTGATAATAGGAATGTTTAAGGAATTTAGCGAGGACATAAAGAAGGATAGGTAAACCATAAAAAACAACTAGTTAGAACTAAAGAATACAATAACTGAAATGAAGAACACACTCGAAGGAATAACTAGTAGAATAGATGAAGCAGAGGAGCAGATTAGCGAATTAGAAGACAAAATAGCAGAAATCACCCAGTTGGAAGAACAAAAAAGAAAAAAGAATAAAAAAGAATGAAAATAGTTTAAGAGACCTCTGGGACAACATGAAATGCAACAATTTTCACATCATAGGAACATCAGAAGGGGAAGAGAAGAAGCAAGGGATTGAGAATGTATTTAAAGAAATAATGACCGAAAACTTCCCTACCCTGGTGAAGGAAATCAACATACAAGCCCAGGAAGTGCAGAGAGTTCCAAACAGGCTGAATCCAAACAGGCCCACACCAAGACACATCATAGTTAAAATGGCAAAGCTTAAAGACAAAGACAGAATCCTAAAAGCAGCAAGAGAAAGACAGCAGGTTACATACAAAGAAACTCCTGTAAGACTAACAGTTGACTTTTCTACAGAAACTCTTCGGGCCAGAAGGGAGTGGCAGGAGATATTCAGAGTGACACAAAATAAAGGTCTATAACCAAGATTGCTCTAGCCAGCATGGCAATCACTTAAAATTGAAGGAGAGATAAAGAGCTCAGAAAAGAATAAGCTGAAGGAGTTCATTACCACCAAGCCAGCATTGCAGGAAATGTTAAAAGAGCTTTTTTAAACAGAAGAAAGGGGAAAACAAGCTAACCCAGGAAGACAAGAAATACAAATAACAAAATGGCAATAAATATGCATCTATCAGTAATCACTTTAAATGTGAATGGGCTAAATGCTCCAATCAAAAGACACAGAGTGGCTGAGTGGATAAGAAAACAGGACCCATGCATATGCTGTCTAAAGAGACTCATCTCAGATCAAAAGACACACACAGACTGAAGGTAAAGAGATGGAATAAGATATTTCATGCAAATGGAAATGAGAAAAAAGCTGGAGTAGCAATACTTATTTTGGACAAAATAGACTTTAAAATGTAGACTACAATAAAAGACAAAGAAGGGCACTACAAAATCATAAAGGGATTGATTCCACAAGAGGACATAACCCTAGTAAGCATCTATGCACCCAATATAGGAGCTCCTAAATATATAAAACAGATTTTGACAGACATAAAGACAGAGATCAACAGTAACACTATCATATAGGGGACTTCAACATCCTGTTGTCACCAATGGACAGATCCTCCAGACAGAAAATCAACATGGACATAGTGGCCTTAAATGACACTTTAGACCAGCTGGATTTAATTGATATTTTTAGAACATTTCACCCCAAAGCTATAGAATATACATTCTTCTCAAGTGCACAGGGAACATTTTCCAAGATAGACCACATGTTAGGCCACAAAACAAGTCTCAACAAATATAAGAAGATTGAAATCATATCAAGTGTCTTCTCTGACCACAATGCTATGAAACTAGAAATCAATTATAAGAAGAAACCTGGAAAGTTTACAAATACATGGAGGCTAAATAACATGCTATGAAATAGTGAGTGGATCAAAAATGAGATCAAGGAGGAAATCAAAAGATATCTTGAGAGAAACAAAAATGAAAACACCACGACCCAAAATCTCTAGGATGCAGTGAAAGCAGTCCTAAGAGGGAAGTTCATAGCAGTGCAGGCCTATCTAAAGAAGAAAAAAAAAATCTCAAATCAACAGACTATCTTTACACCTAAGGGAACGTGAAAAAGAACAGCAAAACAAGCCTAAAAGGAGTACAAGGAAGGAAATAATAAAGACCAGAGCAGAAATAAATGAAATAGAGAACAAAAAAATAATACAAAAGACCAATGAAACCAAGAGTTGGTTTTTTGAAAAGATAAACAAAATCGACAAATCCTTAGTCAGACTCACCAAGAAAAAGAGAGAGAGAGGGCCCAAATTAATAAAATCAAATGAAAGAGGAGAAGTGACAACAGATACCACACAAATACAGACAACTTTAAGAAAATACTACGAGCAACTATATGCTAACAAATTTGACAATCTAGAAGAAATGGATATATTTCTAGAAGCATACAATCTACCAAGTCTGAACCAAAAGAAATAGAAACTCTGAACAGACTGATTACTGCCAAAGAGATTGAATCAGTAATCAACAATCTTCCAACAAACAAAAGTCCTGGACCAGATGGCTTCACAAGTGAATTTTACAAAACATGTAAAAAAGAATTAATATGTATTCTCCTCAAACTATTCCAAAAAATACAGAAGGAAGGAAGCCTCCCAAACTCTTTCTATGAAGCCACTATCACCCTTATTCCTAAGTCAGACAAAGATATTACAAAAAAGGAAAACTACAGGCCGATATCCCTAATGAACATAGATGCAAAAATTCTCAACAAAAATACTAGCAAACTGAATTCAGCATCACATTAAAAAGATCATACACCACGATCAAGTGGGATTCATTCCTGGTATGCAAGTTTGGTTCAATATCTGCAAATCAATTAATGTAATACATCACATTAACAAAATGAAAAATAAAAATCATGATCATATCAACAGATGCAGAAAAAGCATTTTACAAAATCCAGCAGCCATATATGATAAAAACTCTTAGCAAAATGGGAATAGTGGGATCATATCTCAACATAATAAAGGCCATATATGATAAGCCCACAGCAAACATCGTACTCAATGGGGAAAGGCTAAAAGCTTTCCCCTTAAGATCAGGAACAAGACAAGGCTGTACACTTTCACCACTTCTATTTATCATAGTTCTGGAAGTTCTAGACACAGCAATGAGACAAGAAAATGAAATAAAAGGCATCCAAATTGGAAAAGAGGAAGTAAAATTGTCATTATATGCAGATGACATGATACTATATATATATAGAGAGAGAATCCCAAAGACTCCACCAAAAATCTGCTAGAACTGATAAAGGAATTTGGTAAGGTAGCAGGATACAAAATTAATATTCAGAAATCAGCTGCATTTGTATACACCAATAATAAACTATCAGAAGAAAAAAATCAGGAAATCAATCCCTTTTACAATTGCTTCAAAAATAATAAAATATCTAGGAATCAATTTAACTAAAGAAGTGAAAGACCTGTACTCAGAAAATTATGAGCCACTGAAGAGAGAAATCAAAGAAGATGCAAATAAATGGAAATACATAACATGTTCATGGATAGGAAGAATTAATACAGTCAAAATGTCATTACTACCTAAGGCAATATATAGATTCAATGCAATTCCAATCAAACCACCAAGGACATTTTTCTCAGAAATAGAACATAGAATCCTAAAATTTATATGGAACCACAAAAGACCCCGAATAGCTACAGCAATCTTGAGAAATAAGAACAAAGTGGGAGGCATCACACTACCTGACATCAAAACATACTACAAGGCTACAGTAATCAAAACAGTATGGTACTGGCATAAAAACAGACACAGACCAATGGAATAAAATAGAGAACCCAGGAATAAATCCATCCATATATGATCATTTAATCTATGACAATGGAAGCAAGAATTTACATTGGAGTAAAGATAGTCTATTTAATAAATGGTGTTGGGAAAATTGGACTGACAGATGCAAAAAAATGAAAATGGACCACCTAATTACACCATATATAGAACAAATTCAAAATTGATTAAAGACTTAAATGTAAGACCTGAAACCATAAAACTCCTAGAAGAAAACATAGGGAGTACGTTTGCAGACATTACCCTGAGTAATATTTTTACTGATATATCCCCTCGGGCTAGAGAAATAAAAGAAAAAATGATCATATAGAATTACATCAAACTTAAACGTTTTTTCACAGCAAAGGAAATTATCAATAAAACAAAAAGGCAGCCTACTGAATGGGAGAAGATATTTGCCAACTATATATCTGTTAAGGGGTTAATATCCAAAATTTATAGAACACTCATGAAACTCAACACCAAAAAAAAACAAAACAACCCAATTAAAAAATGGGCAGAGGATATGAAGAGGACATACAGATGGCCGACAGGCATATGAAAAATGTTCAGCCTCACTAATCATCAGAGAAATGCAAATAAAAACCACAATGAGATACCACCTCACTCCGGTCAGAATGGCTATCATCAATAAATCTACAAACAACAAGTGCTGGCGAGGTTGTGGAGAAAGGGAACCCTGGTGCACTGCTGGTGGGACTGCATATTGGTGCAGCCATTATGGAAATCAGTATGGAGGTATCTCAAAAAACTGGAAATGGAACTGCCGTATGACCAAGCAATTCCACTCTTGGGTATATACCCAGAAGAATCGAAGATGCTAATTCGAAAAAATATATGCACCCTTATGTTTATTGCAGCATTATTTACAATAGCCAAGACTTGGAAACAACCAAAATGCCCATCAGTAGATGACTGGATTAAGAAACTGTGGTACATTTATACAATGGAGTATTACTCAACTATAAAGAAGAATGAAATTGTACCATTTGCAATGATATGGATGGACCTAGAGACTACTATGTTAAGTGAAATAAGTCAGTCGGAGAAAGACAAATACCATATGATCTTACTTATATGTGGAATCTGAAAAACTGAATGAACGAGCTAAGTAAACAGTCTCATAGATATAGAGGAAAAACTGAGAGTTGCTAGTTGGGAAGGGGATGGGGATGAGGGAAAGGGGAAAAGAATTAGACAGCATAAATAGGTAACTACAATATTGCCACAGGGATATGAAAGAGAGTTCGGGGAATATAATAATGTTGTAAATCTTTTCTTGGGTGTGAGATGGTCACATGTCTTGTTAGGGAGACCACTTCATGGATGGAGTAGAGGCTTGATCACTGCACTATATACCTGAAACTGATATTATATAATATTGTATGCCAACTGTAATTGAATATATAGATAGTCACGGGATGTGGATTATACTGTGGAAGGGAGTCAAAGGAATTGTAGTAGATATGTATGACATGGGGGGGGAAGGAGTGGGGTGGAAAATTGGGAGAGGGGTGTCACATCCTGCATGGCAAGGGCAAATGGGACTCGAGAGGGGCGACGCAGATTGAATAAGAACAAGAGACAGAAGTAAGATAAGAGCGAGACCAAGGGTCTCAGCCAAAGAAGACTGAGCCCCGAATCGGGTCAACGCATAGCTTTTATTGAAAATTTTCAAGGAAGTAAACTGCAGTAAATCATTAACCGTGTATACATGTGTGCCTTAGGCTCCTTTTCCATTAACCTGGATAGCCATCTTTCTTTTGTGTCCCAAGGAACTGACCGTCCTCACCACATACCTCAATAAGTCATAAGCACCCTCCAGGTGTATAAAGAAACAATGAAAGCAGAAAAACAAGTTTATGCTTCACCAAGCCCACTAAGGCCAGCCTGCAAGCCCCTCAATGTTGGGGACAATGACCCTCAACGGAGGGGCTTGTCACTTTGAGGGGTAAAAAATATAATTATTGCACTGTGTTGTACACCTTAAACTATTTTTAAAAAATGTTTATTTCAGAATAAAAGAATTTTTTAAAAAAAGAGCTGGCTTGGGATGCCAGCAGCCCTGGTTTGGATCCCACATATGAGGGCCAGTGACACTGTCCTCTAAAAAAAAAAAAAAAATAAAGAATCAGGTAAACAGTGGGATACCAGAAAACTTGCTTCAGAAAAAATTACAAAATAGGCCAAAACAAGAGCCCACAGATACTTAAAATAATTCTGATCTTGATAGTATCTAATTATATAGCCTTAGTATATAAAGAGTGAAAATTGACACACTGCAAAGAAAACTAGACAGATCACAGTGAGAGATTTCAATTGGTTGTTCATGTGTTGTTTTTTTTTATTATAGTAATTGATCCATCAAAAACAAAAAAATGCACTGTCACCCCAATACATTTAATGAAAAAAAAACTATCAAGCGTATAACAATCTATGAAAAGTAAATGTATGAAAATACAATAAAACTTGAGTGGAATGGTAAAAAAAAAAAAAAAAAAGAAAGGAAATTGTAACTCCTTTCCTCACGTCTAGGAAAGAGCTGAACAAACTGAAAATCAACATCTCTGCTGAGATCCACCAGGGAATTGAGGTCACAAGGCAAATTACCACCCTGAAAACTGGAGAGCCAGGCAAATATACAGAATTACAGTTCACTGGAGCAGAAGTTGCTGCTAGATCCTGGAAGAAACAAAGTATAATTCACCAAAATACGTCAACCGTTTTTTTTTTTTTTTTTGAGGGCAGTGTCACTGCCCCTCATATGTGGGACCCGAACTGGGGCCACTGGCTTTCCAAGCCAGCGCTTAACCACCGCGCCACTCGGCCGGCCCAAAATACGTCAACTTTTGATGAACATACACAACTATCAATATATGATGATGTATTTACAGCTGTAGAGCATGGTCAGAGCCTACGTTTTTGAAACACATACTATATAGTAAAAGTCACAAAAATTCTCTCTCAAAGTGGTTTATTTATTTATTTATTTATTTTGCAATATACTTTTTTTTTTTTTTAACAGCAACTGTTGGGTTTACAGAAAAATTGAATATAGAGTACAGAAGTCCCATATATCCCCCCTCCTCTCCCAACTAAGTTTTCACTATTTTTTACATTTCTATTAGTGTGGTATGTTTGTTACACTTGACAAACCAATTTTTTTTTTTTTAAAGATTTTATTGGGGAATGGGGGAGGGGAACATCGTTGGGTTATCAGGGAAGGGGAACAGACAAGTTGCTGTCTTTTTGTTCTTCAGTCTAGTTGCAGAGGACATTGCTTCACTGTTGGTATCGTCATTATGCTCTTCCCGGATGAGGCAGATCAGTCAACGGCCTCTGGATGGTGGCTCACCGCGGCTATTGGCAGCTCGCGCTGGCTGCCAGCCACTCACGCTGGCCACGGGCCACTCACCGTAGCCTACCACAGGCCACTGCAGCAGGGTCTGAAGCCTACTCCCTCACCGGGGCTGGCACAGCCCAGTTCCAGGTGGAGCTGTTGTTAGCTGTAGAGGACAGTGTCACTGGCCCTCATATGTGGGATCCGAACCGGGGCCGCTGGCATCCCCAAAGCAGCTCTTAACCAATGTGCCACTTGGCCGGCCTGACAAACCAATATTGATACATTACTATTAACTAAAGTCCATAGTTATATTAGGGTTCACTCTGTGTTTGCATCAGTCTGCTCAGGCTGCCATAACAAAATACCATAGATTGGATGTCTAAAACAACAGAAATTTCTTCACAGTTCTGGAAGCTGGAAGTTCAAATTCAAGGTCTGGCAAGGTTCAGTTTTGATGAGAGCTCCTCCTGGCTTTCAGTAGCTGGCTTCTCTCTGTATGCCAACATGGAGAGAGAGAGAGAGAGAGAGAGAGAGAGAGAGAGAGAGAGAGAGAGAGAGAGAGAGAGAGAGAGAGAGAGAGAGAGAGAGACACTAATCCTATAATATCAGGGCCTCACCCTTATGACCTCATTTAACTTTAATTACCCAATTATAGGTCCTATCTCCAAAAAACCAGTCACTTTGGATTAGGGTTTCAACATATGAATTTTGGGGAGACTCAGGTTAGTCCATAGCAGTGTTGCACAGTTCTGTGTGTTTTGAAAAATGCATAATACTGTGTATCCACTGCTACAGCACCATACAGAATAGTATTATTGTTCTAAAAATGTCCTGTGTTTCACCTATACATCCTTCTCCCAAATCCCTGGCAGCTACTGACCTTCATATGGTCTCTCAGTTTTCCTTTTCCAGAACACCAGATAATTGAAATCATACAATATGTAGCCTTTCAGATTGGCTTCTTTACTTAGCAGTATGCATTAAAGTCGCCTCCATGTCTTTTTGTGGCTTGATAGCTCATTTATTTTTACTGCTGATATCCATTGTATAGCTGTACCAGTTTGTTCATTCACCTATTGAAGGACATCTTGGTTGCTCCCAGTTTTTGGAAATTATGACTAAAGCTGCTATAACTTTGTGCAAATTTTTGTGCATCTTGAATCATTTGCATAAATATCCTGGAGAACAATTGCATTGAATCATATGGTAAGATTCTGGTCAGCTTTGTAGGAAACAGTTAACAAAGTTGGTATACTATATTACATTCCTACCAGCAATGAATGAGAGTTCCTGTTGTTCCACATTCTTGTCAGCATTTGATGTTATCTGTGTTTTAGATTTTAGCCATTCTAATTGGTATATAGTGGCATTTCATTGTTTTAATTTGCAATTCCCTAATGCCATGTGATGTTGATCATCTTTTCCTATGCTTATTTGCCGTCCATATATTTTCTTTGGTGAGATATCCGTCCAGATCTTTTGCCTGCTTTTATTTTATTTTTATGTTTTTAAAGGTTTTATTGAGGGATTGGGGGAGGAGTACAGTGTTGGGGAATTGGGAGAGGGAGGGGAACAGTGTTGGGGAATTGGGGAAGGGGAACAGCCAAATTGTCCTTTAATCTTAGTTGTGGAGGGTGCAGCAAGCTCAGCCAAGTCCAGTTGTGCTGCTCAGTTGGGTGTAGCCACCATCTGAAGTGGGAGTCGAACCAGCAGCCTTGTGGTTAAGAGTGCATGCTCTATTCCATGAGCCATCCAGGCAGCAGCTCATTTCAAGGTGCTGAGTAGTCTTTAGTTGTGGGCAGGCATAGCTCACCATCTTGAACAGGCAACCTTGTTGTTAGGAGCACGTGCTCTCACCAGCTGAGTCATCCTGTCACCTGTTGCAAGCTCAGTAGCAGCTCATCTGGGATGTAGCTCACTGGCCCATGTTGGAATTGAACCAGTTACCCTGTTGCTCGGAGCTCGCTCTCTTGAGCATGCTCTTAACCTACTGAGCCACTCTGTTGGCCCTGCTTGCTTTTAAATTGTGTTGTGTTTTCTTACTGTTGATGTTTAAGAATTATTTATACAATTTGAATGTAAGTACTCTATCGGATAAGTTTTTCCAAAGATTTTTCTCTCTGTTGGTGGCTTGTCTTTTCATTCTTTTAACAATGTCTTTCACAGAGCATAAGTTTTAAATTGTAATGAAGTCCAAGTTATCAATTGTTTTTTTTTCATGAATTCTGCTTTTGGTGGTATGTCTGAGACTTCATTGCCAAGTCTAAGGTCTCCTAGATTTCCTCTGATATTATCTTCTATAAATTTTATAGTTTCGTGTTTTACATTTAAGTCTATGATCCATTTTGAATTTGTTTTTGTAGGACTTGTAGGATCTGTCTAGATTATTATTATTATCATTTTTTACATGTGGATGTCCAGTTGTTACAGCATCATTTGTTGAAAAGATTACAGTAAGTCCCCGACTTATGAACGTTCGAGTTGTGAACTTTCACTGATACGAACAGATGTCACATTACGAACATTGGAACATTCGTGAATGCAAACAAATCGCGGAAGTAGCTCACGTGTCTGCTCTTGTCAGTTCACTCCATGCAATCCCCTATATGCCAGTTGTTGTACTGTACTATGCCATCATTTTAAGGTAACTGTAAAAGTAAAAATAGTTTATTTACAGTACTTTTGTGTGTGTGTTTAGTTTTTTTATGCTTTACATTGTCTATTTGTGTCAAAGGTGTATAAGACTCACTTTGTGGGACTTAGAAACAAATCCAACTTACGAACGTTCTCCCAGAATGGAACTCATTCATAAGTTGGGGACTTACTGTATTTTTGTTGGCTAAAAATTGTGTCGCTCCCAAACCCATATGTTGAAGTCCTAACCCCCCATACTTTAGAATGTGACTGTATTTAGAGATAGAGACTTTTAAGAGGTAATTAAATTAAAATGGGTTATTAAGGTGGGCCATAATCCAACTGACTGACTGATGTCCTTACTAAAGAGATCAGAGACACCAGATACATACACAGACCTGGAAGCAACCATACGAAGACACAGTGAGAAAGTGGACATCAACAAGCCAAAGAGAAAGGCCTCAAAAGAAACCAAACCTACTGACACCTTGATCTTGGACTTCTAGCTTTCAGAACCATGAAAAAATAAATTTCTGTTGTTGAAGGTACCCAGTCTGTGATATTTTGTTATGGCAGTCCTGGCAAACTAATACAATGAATCTTTTTCCATTGAATTGCCTTTGTTTCTTTGTCAAATATCACTTGACTTTTTTTGTGTGGGTCTATTTCTGAGCTCTCTATTCTGTTCTAATGATCAATTAGTCTTGCAGATATGTTTGTGTGTTGTATAGGGAGTCCTTTGTTGGATTAAAGCTGTTCAACTTGTTGTAACTTCAAGGGGAGAGATCAACAGAGACCCCTCATGCCCACATGTTTCTGATGTCAACTCTTAAATTTAATATTATATATGTAATTACTAAATTATGATTCATAAATTCAGGTACTTATATAACTTCAGCACTAGCAGAGGTGACAGTTCCTCTCCTACTAGTTTCCAAATCCTACCATAGTACTTTCTGCCTTGAGGATCAAAGGACATTTTGTCTTTATTTATAGTATGTGAGTATCCCTCACTAATTTAAAATACTAAGTAAAAATTATGCAGACTCTTAACTGCCTCTGAATATCTACTGTAAATGTAATAGTTAAATAATATCTAATATTGGATTGGTAAATAATGACACACATTTGATATTTGTTTGTAATATTAATTTTGTTGTTGACTACTATAGGAGCTTGCAAAAGCTGTATTTCAAGGATTTGAAAGATTTAACAAACCATATTATTTTAATGATCACAATTCAATCATTACTCCTAAATTTATCCGTATTTGTCTCAAACTCTAAGAATAAAAAATAGAATAGAAAGGAAAGAAACCTTTTCTTTTTTCCTTCAATCATATTTTCCCTACATTAAGGAAAAAAGAAAGGAAAAAACAAAACAGAAAAAAGAAGCCAAAGCAAACATGCCACTCATCCCTGTGAATCTACTGCCATTTCTAGACACTTTCAGCTTATTTCTTCTTTGGGTGGCAGAGTCCTCAAATGAGTGGTTTGTGAACACATCAAACACATTTGAGCTTATTTACACCATGTTTTCATCCTCATTTTGTACTTCATCACTTAACAAATATGCCCATATTCTGTTACTTCCCAAATCCTTGGCCATATCTTTATTCTCTTCCTATCTTTTTAAAATGATGACTATTTCTTATGCTAGCAGTTAAGTCTCATCTCTTTTATTTTTATTTTTTTCTTACTAAATTCTTTTGGAGACATTATATTTTCTACTTTAATTATATTGTTGCAGTTCACATTCTTTATCATTAGCTCTGACTTTTCCATTATCTATGAGACATTTCATGGCTGTCATAAAAAAATACCACACACTGAGTGGCTTAAAACAACAGAAATGTACTCTCTCACAGTCCTGGAGGCCACAAGTTTGGAATCAAGATGTCAGCAGGATTTCACTCCCTCAGAAGTCTCCAGAGGAGAATCTTTCCTTGCCTCTTCCAGCTTCCAGTGGTTCTCAGCATTCCTTGGCTTCCTTGGCTTGTGGCCGCATCATTCTGTTCACTGCCTCTGTCTTCACATTGCTTCTCCTCAGTGTGACTGTCTCCTCTTCTGTTTGACACCTCTGTATGTCTTTTGAAAGGACACTCATCATTGGATTTAAGGCCCAACTGGATAATTCAGGATCTCTTCATTTCAAGATCCTTAACTTAAATGACACCTGGAAAGACCCTTTTCCCAAAGAGAGTGATTCACAGGTTCTTGGAATTAGGACATGGACATATCTTTCTGAGAATTATCATTCAACCCACTACACCACGTATAAGAAAAACATTAAATAATCTGATGGCAAATGACTTACCAGACCTCAGTGTTGAAGGAGAAGGAGGGGAGTGGAAAACTAGAGCACACATGCCCTGTCTAAAGTGAACAGCCTCTCCTCAGCTCTAGCTGTTGACATGGGGACATGCAGACCACTATTTCCAGCTCTTCTGATGTCCCCAGAAAATCTGGAAATCCAGATTTTTTTTTTAAGATGTTTTATTGGGGAATTGGGGGAGGGAAACAGCTTTGGGGAACTGGGGAAGAGGAACAGACAAGTTGCTGTCCTTTTGTTCTTCAGTCTAGTTGTGGAAGACATTGCTTCACTGGCCCATGTTGGTATCATCACGGCAGATCGATCGCCGGCCTCTGGACAGCAGCTCACAGCAGCTCTTGGCAGCTCACACCAGCTGCTAGCCGCTCACGCTGGCTGCCGGCCACTCACTGTAGCCTATGGCAGCCCACTGCAGCAGGGGCTGCAGCTATGCTGTCCTGGGGACTCACAGCAGCCCAGCTCCAGGTGGAGCTGTTGTTCACCATCTTTCCTGTCGAAGACAGTGTCACTGGCCCTCATATGTGGGGTCCAAACTGGGGCAGCTGGCATCCCAAGCCAGCTCCCAACCTACGCGCCACTCGGCCGGCCCTGGAAATCCAGATTTTTATGTGCTAGGAACTAAGTAAAAATTTAAAAAGCTGCTTAGCAGGTAACACTGTAGGGAAAACAAAACTTTCCATGGTCAGATGTGGCAAGCTGCCAGCATGTGACTTCTTGTCTACAGTCTGGTGATTAGAGAGTAGCTTTGATGAGAAAGCCAGAGAAACTTCACAGTAGAGGTAAGAGAGGTGATGAATCTAATGCCAGATGAGACAGGAAGGAAGATGCTAGTATTACCTTTGATTTGCCACTTTTTGCTGATTTAATTCAATGAAAGACAAATAATTTCTAAACCTGAAAAGGTCAGTTTCTTGTTGATATCCTCTGGTAGCCCTGCTATGTCTCCTGGTCTTGCTGGGTGGTCTTATGCAGTAGGTGCCCTGTGGGGCCCTGGCACAGTCTCCCTGGTCACCTGCTCTGGGTGCTCTAGGAGTGTCTCTTGTGGGCGATGGGTGTGCCTTCCTGTTATAGTTGAGTCTTGATTACTATTGGCATATCAGTAGGTGGGATTTACCCTCAGGCTGGGTGGCTGTGGTGATTGGCCACATCCACAGCTAATGGGATGCTGTGGGTGGGACTTACCCCACTGGTTGTGATTCACCCCAGCAGGCTCTGGTACTCGTTGAGACCACTCTCTGTGTGTATCACTTGTAGGGCTAATTGGGCAATGCTCTGCTGTGGTCTGAAGCCAACCTCCAAGTATATTGGTTCTGGGGCCTCTTGGGAGGGGATCGGGTGCAGGACCAGGTCACCTGCTGCCTGTGATCTACCAAGTACTACCTGGTAGGAGCCACAAAGTGATATATGGTTTTTTGCTGCCCGTGCTAAACCTGGAGGCACAAGGGAGAGGCCATGCTGTGAACTGAGGATGTCTGCCATGAGCACTGGGCCTGAGGTAGCTCCCCCAAAAGCCAGGACATCCTGAATTCTGCTGCTACCTGCTGGCTCCCTTAAAGTTCAGCCATTGATAAAGCCTCATGTGGTATGCAAGTTAGGTGAGGCAGGGTCTCAGGAAGTTGCTAGAATGGGAAGCATTGTGGTCACCAAGTTATTGTAGACTCTGATTTGGTGCCAGTGCTGAGCCTGGAGCTGCTTAGCAAAAGTCTCATTACACTGAGGACAGTCATCACCTGCCTGGGGTCCCTGGACTCCAATAATTTTCCAAGAAAGAGTGTAATGTGGGCTGGGCTGGCTGCTCGCAGAGAAAATGCCTCCAGCATTGGGGGAGTTAGGTGGGGTGGTTCTCAGAGAGTCAGCAGAGCTGAGCTTCAGAGCTTGTCAAACCAATCAGATTCAGATTTGGCCACAAGATTAAGGGGAAGGATCAACACGTTAAAGATGGCAGCTGTCTGCTGGCTGCATGGGAGGGGGACCCATCATAGGGAAAATAGGACTGCCCTCCAGCCCTAGCCTGGAAGCCACATACATCAGTCTGCTCCCTGTATGCTTCTGATGCCCCTTGAATCACCATCTCTCTACTGGAGCCCAAAGCAAGTGCCTGAGAGGGTGTGAATCTGTGTGCAGGCCCTTTAAGAGGACTCTGGGTTTCTCACAGCTTTCTGTCCCACCCGGATGATTGGAATCCCCACTGTTTTTCACAGGCAGATGTTGTGGGGGCTCCTCTTCCCTGCACCAGTTCTCCAGGATAGGAATCCTGGGGTGGGGCTGGGGTCCTTCACTCCTCCAGGGGGATCCTTTGCAGCTGAGGTATCTCTCCCAGTTTTTACCTCCCACATGGAGGTTTAGGACCAACCCATTTCGTGTCTTCACCCCTCTTAAGAGTCTCATCGTGGCTTCTTTGTATCCTTAGTTATAAAACTGTTCAGCCAGACTTCAGATGGTTCTCCAGGTTGATCGTTCTATAATTTAGTTGTAATTTTGATGTGTTCGCAGAAGGAAGCAGACAGTAGATAAATGTTTATCTACTCTGTCATCTTGGGCCTCCTCCCCAATTTTTTATTGTTAAAGAAATGTTCCTAAAAAGATGGTTAAATATCTCTCTCTCTCTCTCTTTTTTTTTTTTTTTTAGAATATGGAAACCATTATTCTGTGAAAGGAACATTTCCCACTTGGTAATTCACATTTTAAAATACATTAATCATTACCCAAGAAATGATCAATTACCAGTCGTGTCCCTTATCCCAGCTCATTAACTCTGAGGCTCATTTTTTTTCCCTAGATGCTAAATATTCATCATGTTCAAGTCAGCTTTACGCTGCTTTCCCTGAATCGTATTTTATTTCAGTTTGAGCTTTTGAACTCCTGTCTTCTACCTGACATTAATTTTTTTCCCCACAAATGGAATGCTGTTTGATTGAAAATACCAATAACTGCGATTGAGCCAGACCCATTTCCCTCTGTAGTTTACTTCCTGCTCTAAATTGTGGTCAAAAGTATCACAGGCCCACTGCCTTCAGTGGTCATTAAACTGGTCCTTTTCTTTCCTTTTGAACTCTCATCAGAGAATGAGGATTGCATTGGATTCATACTCGGGGATGGAAAATTCCAACTGCATTATACATGCCACGTAAAGCAGGGCATCAACACTTACTTAGTGATTAAACTGGATAAGCGGGGATAGTCAAGTGACACACAAAGTGTTTCTTGCTGATATAGAAACAGAACTATAACAACTATAGTTGATGTTGAAAACTATGACAACATCAAAAAGCCAAACCAATATGCAGCTTGTTGAATCAAATGTGCATTTAGAAATCAGTATTTATTTCTGAGAAAATCGACTGTTTTTAAAAAGTACTATTGTTTTTATGCTCTACTATTTCATTTGTAATTGAATTACTGAGTGATACAAATTTAACAGGTCATTTTTGGGTTCAGGATTCAAAAAATGTATCTTAGCAATTTGGGTAAATATTTACATATAGCAGAAGATTGGAGAAGCCTATCTCCATTCTTAGTTCTGAAAAAGGGAAATGTAAAATATAAATATCCTATTATCTGTTTCTGCATTTTCTATTTACTAACATTTTATTTGGACTTTTGCTTACATTTATTGACAGTTTAGTTTTTTTCTGGCCACCTCTAGGGGGCAACTTAACCTAAATTATCCTTTGGTTGAATGATAAACAGACCACTGAACAAGAAAAATTATGTCAAATGACATCACGAAGTTATAACGATTGTTGTCTAACATAGATTTGGTGGATTTTGTTCTGTTCATGAAATAAATTCAAATGCAGTCATTATCCATGATCTCAGGCTCTCAAGATCTGTGGGGGCATAAGATCATGATGCTTACACAGGGGCAGAGAAGATGAAGAGGGCACAGATTAAACTTTTAATAAAGGTTGCATTCTGAAGTTTTCCATCTGGTCTCAGACCACATCTGGGCATTTGGGAAGAGCAGAAATAAAAGTCACAAGCGCACCACCTCACGTACCTACACCTATTACTCTTGCTCAGTGTGCAAGTACTCTGGTTTACTAGATCATAAACAAGAAACATAGCGCATTCAACTTGACACTGTCTTAATGAACACCTATTTCTGTTTCCAAATTCGATCATGTTTTCCTTCATGGACTTGGGTCATTTTTTAGCTAAACTATTATATTAGGCCTTTCTGTCTTGTCATTCTTCTTAACATGCCTGTCAAAGTTATCTTCCTGTTCTCAGCTCTGAATCAGCAAACTACAAGGAAACTATGTCTTGTAAAAATGTAAGGTGGACTGTGATATATTCTGACATAATAAGCTGGTTGAGACCATAAAGCATGGACACATCCCTGTGGGTAAGATCTCTCATTATCGGTACAAAGGCAAATGACCTCAACAGAGGTCAATATATGAACAACAAACCTACAGCAGATAGGAGAGGGGTTTTAATATTTCAAGGAGAGTAAATATCTAAGCATAAACTTTTTTTATTAGCAGGGGTGGAGAAGGATCATCAAGTTGGTACCTACCAGAGAACCTAGAATGCACTGGGTTCTGCAAACTCTAGAGAAGGACTCATCTCTGATAAGTTAGATTTTTCTAGTTTATCTTGTTGTAGCGAAGTCATTATTAGGTTTCACATAAAAGTGAGATCATATGGTATTTGTCTTTCTCTCTCTGACTTATTTCGCTTAACACAATGCCCACAAGTTCCACCCACATTGCCTCAAATGTCAAGATTTCCTTCTTTTTATATGTCTGAATAATATTCTATTGTGTGTATATATATGTATATATATGGTATGAAAAAAATGTATACACATTTTAAGAAAGAAAAACTGTATTAAAATGGTAATACTCAATATATACTGATAACAAAAGACGAATACTTTTTTGGCACCCCCGGTATATGTGTTTGTATATACTGGGGGTGCCAAAAAAATGTATATAAGTGGACACTTTGGTCAACGTTACTCAAGCAGTAGTTTGCTGTAATCAGAAGTGTCTAGAGCTTTGAGCACCTCTTGTAATTGGAGCTTTGAGCACCTCTTGTAATTGCAGAAGTCAAACGTGACTTGTATTGGTCTTTTGTTATTGGTGTATATTGAGTATTACAGTTTTCCTTTCTTAAAATGTGTATACATTTTTTGGCACACTCTGTATATTTATATACATACATATATATGTGTATATATACATGTATACATTTATATATACACCTATATACACACACATATATATCACATATTTAGTCATTCATTTATCGGTGGACACTTAGGTTATTTCCATTTTTTGGCTATTATAAATAATGCTGCTATGAACATGAGGGTGCAGATATCTCTTTGACATGGGGTTTTGAATTCCTTCAGATGTATTCCTAGAAGTGGAATTGCTGGATCATATGGGAGTTCTAGTTTTAATTTTTTGAAGAACCTTTATACTGTTTTCTACAGTGACTGCAGAAATTTACATTCCCACCAAGAATGCATAAGGGTTCCGTTTTGTCTACATTCTCAGTGATACTTGTTATTCTTAATCTTTTTGATAATGGCTAATCTAATAGGTATGAGTTGATATCTCAGTGTGCTTTTTTTTTTTTCTTTTTAAGATTTTATTGGGGAATTGGGGGAGGGCAACAGCGTTGGGGAATCGGGGAAGGGGAACAGACAAGTTGCTGTCTTTTTGTTCTTCAGTCTAGTTGCAGAGGACGTTGCTTCACTGTTGGTATCCTCATTGCGCTCTTCCCGGAGGAGGCAGATCTGTCACCAGCCTCTGGATGGTCACTCACCGCGGCTATTGGCAGCTCACACTGGCTGCCGGCCACTCACTGTAGCCTGTGGCAGCCCACTGCAGCAGGGGCTTCAGCTTACACCTTTGCCAGGGCTCGCACAGTCCAGCTCCAGGTGGAGCTGTTGTTAGTTGTAGAGGGCAGTGTCACTGGCCCTCATATGTGGGATCCAAACCGGGGCACTGGCATCCCAAGCCAGTTCTTAACCAATGCGCCACTTGGCCGGCCACTCAGTGTGCTTTTTGTTTGCATTTATTTCCCTGATGACTAGTGATGTTGAGCATCTTCTCATGTACTTGTTGGCCATCTGTATGTCTTCTTTGGAAAGCAGCTATACTCACCACTATACCACCAATGCTACACTGTGTTTTCTTTGAAAAAAATGTCTATTGAGATCTTCTGCCCATTTTTTTTAAAAAAAAGATTTTATTGGGGAATTGGGGGAGGGGAACAGACAAGTTGCTGTCCTTTTTTTCTTCAGTCTAGTTGTGGAGGACGTCGCTTCAGTGGCCCATGTTGGTATTATCATTGTGCTCCTCCTGGGTGAGGCAGTCGCTAGCCAGTCATTGGATGACCACTCACGGCAGCTCACTGCAGCCGCTCACACTGGCCGCCAGCCACTCATGGTAGCTTACGGCAACCCACTGCAGCAGGGGCTATAGCCTAGCCGTTGCCGGCGACTCATGGCAGCCCAGCTCCAGGTCAAGCTGTTGTTCGCCATCTTAGCTGTAGCGAGCACAGTGTCACTGGCCCGCATATGGGATCTGAACTGGGGTCCTGCTGTTCAGACCTGGTGTCCCACGTCAACTCTTAACCAATGCGTCACTCAGCCGGCCCCCATGCTCATTTTTTAATTGGACTTTATTTTTTTTTGCTATTGAGTTGTTTGAGTTCTTTATCTGTTTTGGGTATTAACTCCTTATCAGGTATATTATTTACAAATATTTTCTCCCATTTCGTAGGTTGCTCTTTCATTTTGTTGATGGTTTCCTTTTCTGTTCAGAAGCTTTGTGGCTTGATATAGTGCCACTTTTTTTTTCTTTTTTTCTTCTTTTGCTGCCTTTGTTTTGGTGTCAAATCCAAGAAAACATCCCAAGATCAATATAAAAGAGCTTACCACCTATATTTTCTTCTGGGAATTTTATGGTTCAGGTCTTGTGTTCAAGTCTTTAACTAATTTAGAGTTGATTTTTATGTATGGTATAAGATAGGGGTTCAATTTTCATTCTTTTGCGTGTGGCTACTTTTTCCAGCAACATTGATTGAAGATACTTTTCTTTCCCTTTTGGATATTCTTGGCTCTTTTGTAGTAAATTAATTGAGCACATATGTATGGGTTTATTTCTGGGCTCTATTCTGTTCCGTTTATCTATGAGTCTGTTTTTATGCCAATACTGTACTGTTTTGAGTACTATAGCTTGGTAATATAGTTTGGAATCAGGAAATGTGATGCGTCCAGCTTTGTGCTTCTTTCTCAATATTGCTTTAGCTATTTGGGGTCTTTTTTAGCATCTGTTTGTTCTATTTTTCTGAAAAAAATGCCATTGGGATTTTGATGCAGATTGCATTAAATATTGCTTTGAGTAGTATGGACATTTTAACAATATTAATTCTTCTAATCCATGAGAACAGAATATCTTCCCATTTATTTGTGTCTTCTTCAATTTCTTTCCTCAGTGTCTTGTAGTTTCCAGTGTACAGATCTTTCACCTCCTTGGTTAAAATTATTCCTGTGTATTTTATTCTGTTTCATGCAATTATTAATGTGTTTTTCTTAATTTCTCTTTAGTTTGCCAGTAGTGTATAGAAATACAACAGATTTTTGTATTGATTTTGTATCCTGCAACTTTACTGAATTTTAAAATTAGTTCTAATAGTTTTTTGTTTTTTGTTTGTAGAATCTTTAGGGTTTTCTACATATAATGTCACATCATCTGCAAATAGTGACATTTAAACTACTATTTGATAACATTTCCACATAAGTTAATCTTGAAAATGAACATGATTCATTTTTTACTTTTTATTTAATAACAAATTTCATGTAATTAGTGGATAGTAAATGAATATTAAGTCACTAAAATCTAAGAAAAGAACTGGTAAGTTACTTAAATTTTGGGACAATGAAAAGACTAATTGATTATAAGAACAGAAAAGATAATATCTGGCTAAATTCTGACTCAAAATGTCACAAATTACTTATCCACAGCACTACTAGTGGATGATTAAGGCATATCCCCTGTGCTAGATAAGCTACTTTAAGGACTATGGAAAAAAATTAAAGAATACAATAAGTACCTCCCTACAAGCAAACTTCCTACAGCAAACTAAGCATACATCCAATTGACAAGTTGGATGACATTAGGGTCAATTGTTGGACATTCAGATAGATGATCAAGTATAAATTTATCTTGAATTCATTCAACACCTAAAATCAATTCTTTAATATCAAGCTTTCCAACTATATTCAGAGCAATAGATCAATTTCTTCTTTAAAGGGGATATTCAAAACCAACTTCTCATATCAGGATGGTGTGATTTTATCTTTAAAATAGTAAATTTATCTTTAAAATCAATTTTATTTAAATTTTCAAATTAAGCTTGAAGCTAGTTTTGAGGAGTAGAGTATGTACATTGGCACAAAGACCCTCTGAAACCATTTGGAGCTTCACCCTATGTAAAGAACTTAGAACGTTGTATTTAGGTATGAGCTTCTCATAGACTTATTGCATATATTTCCTTCACTGCAAGTATATATTATGTGTGCCTAACTCTTGCCTTCTTAAGAAATTACTTCAGACTGTGATATAGAGTCAAAATTTTAATGAACCCGTGTGTTATTTTGTTAAGTTTCTGGGGAGGATTGTCTGTATATGAGAAGGAAGGTCAGGTGGAGGTGGGAGAGAGGAACGTAAAAAGACATAGGACTGCTGGGTGAAATAAAGGGGACTCTTTGAAGAGTGCTTTATTTCAAAGCTTCCAGGAATATTTCAGATCCCATGGCCCAGTGGTCTTCTAAGCCAATAATGTGAAGAGAAAACCAAATTTCTGTCTTTTTTTTTTTTTTAATTTTTTTTTTTTTGAGGGCAGTGTCACTGACCCTCACATGTGGGACCCGAACCGGGGCTGCTGGCTTCCCAAGCCAGCACTTAACCACCGTGCCACTCGGCCAGCCCCAAATTTCTTTAAAAAGATGGGGAACTATGGCTGTTAGTTTTTGAGAAAAGAACCGTGTTAAAGTGAAATGGAATGAAGTGATGACAAAACAAAAATAATGTTTCTGCAGTTTGCCTTGAGAGAAAGACAAAGAGACCAGGGCCTTGGGACTGCATTCTTACTAATAATGGTAAGATTCTTACTAATAATGTATGGTAAGATTAGGCAACAATGGCTATACATCTCAAATTCCATTTCTCCGTGTAATATCTTTCTAAGTATTAGTTCTAAAATTTGCACAAGTTTCAAACAAATCTTCAAGGACTGAGAGCAGATAGTGTCAGATATATGATTCTGTAGGCAGATATGGGTAAGTTTCTATGTTCATTCATTTTTCCCACATTGTTTCCAACCAACATTGAGCCACTGGGCTAAGCTTGGGATCTGCATGGATGAAACACATGGGTGTTTCTCTCAAGAAGTTCCCAGTATATGGGTGGATAAAAATAACAACAACAAAAAAATGCAAGTAATTAATGTGGCTTAAAGTCTATAGGACCTGGAAGCTACCTCAAGTAACCTTGAGGTCGCTCCTAAGGAACTTGGAAGAGTGAGGTATCCCCTGGTTAATATTGAAGATGAAAAGGGTATCTATTTGAAATAACTCAGGAATAACTCAAGTGAATCGCCCTTTTCAACATGACCCAAGGAAGGGAACAGAGAGTATGTTTTGAAGTTTAAGAATAAATAGGAAGATACTGTAGCATAACATACTGTAGCATTTTCTTCCCCCCAAATGCTAATGGGATGGCTTAATAAATTGGTAGAAAATGTATTATCTCACAATGCAAGAAGTCCAAAGACAGTGCTTTTCAGAGTTGATTAGTTCAGTGGTTCACTGATATTATCCAGGACTTAGATCTTTCCAGAACTCTGCTTTGCCACCTTCAGCATATGGACTTGCATCCCTCACAGCAGCAGCTGCAGTAGTTCAAGATCTCATGCCCAGAGCAACAGTGTTTAGAGGCAGAAAAGAAGTGCCACCTCTTTCTAGTATCTCTCTCTTTTAAAAAATATCGATAGTTATATATGTTCACAGTTTAAAGAGCCAAATAGTTTGACAACATTATATAAGTAACAGCCAGGTCACCCCCTGCTTCTTATTCCCCCCTGCCCAAAGGTCACCACACTTTGGTCTCTTTTAGCTGATTGTTATTTTAATCTTTACTTCAAGATCTCCAAATCACAAGCTTGTATCGCATGCTCATAATCTTGATTTTTCAGATTTTAGACATTTTCTATTGATTTCTCACAGTGAAAAATGAAACTTTAACTTTGACATTATCCTGGGGAATCTTTTTGCATCTCTTTTGCTATCTGCTATTTATTGTATCTCTCGAAATGCTCTATCTTGTTTTAATTTCTCAATTTATAGAGTACTTCTTCCAGTAGTTTCCTGAGAAAGGGTGCCAGGCAAGATACATTTTTGAAACTTTGAATGTCTTTATTCGACTTTATACTTTACCTTTAAGAGTTTTAGGTTGGAAATGATTTGCATTGAGAATTTTGAAGGCATTGACTTCTGGCTTCCAGCTTTTATTTTTAGATATTAATCATATGAAGCTGTTGTTTTCTGATCCTCTATAGGTGGTCTCCCTGATCCATTTCCTAGAGACTTGTTTTTGTTCCTAGTGTCCTGAAATTTCATGATGATTTTCTTTGATATAGTGTTATTTTCATCTGTTGGGTTGGGTCAATGGTGGGTCATTTCAATCTGAAAACTCATAGTTTTCAATTTTGACAATTTTTCTTATATTATTTCTTTGATGATTTACTCCCTCTCTTCTTTTATTCATGGATTCTTATTATTTGGATGCTAAATCTCTGTGATAGCCAGTCTCCAAAATGGCTCCCAAAGATTCATGTGTCTTGCTATTCATGCCCTAGTGCAGTCCCCTCCCACAATGAATAGGCTGACCTGTATAACCAATGTGATATTGTGAAATTGGGGATGTTTGTCTTATGACATTAGGTCATAAAAGATATTGTAGCTTCCACTTTGCTCCCTCTGAAATCATTTGCTCAGAGGAAACCAACATCATGCTGGAAGGATATTCAAGTAGCCCCATGGAAGTTTCCATAGAAAGGAGCTGAAACCCCCTGCCAACATCCAGCACTAACTTGCCAGGAATGTGAGTGGGTCACATTGGAAGCAGATCCTTCATCACCAGTCAAACTTTTGGATGGTTGAACCTCAGATGATATCTTGACTGCAACTTCATGAGACCTTGAACTACAGCCACTCATCTAAGCCACCCCTTGATTCCTCATCTACAGAAGCTTTATGGAATAATAAACATTTATAGTTTTAAGTTGGCATAGTTTGCTATTCAACAGTAGATAACTATAATAATATGACCTTATTTGATTAAAAATTTTTCTTTTCTAATGCTGGCTGTTAATGCTTGGGACCTCAGCTCCTCTCCATGTGGTCTCTCTGTGTGGGCTAATTTGGTCTTCCTCACAGTCATTAGCTAAGCCTCAAAAGTCATGCTGTATCACTTTCATTGTGTCTTATTCATTAATGCAGCAACAAAGTCCTGCCCAGATCCAAGGAAAATGGCATAATACCAAAAATTGCAGTAGCCATTTTTGAAAACATAATCTGCCAAACAGTTTTTACACTGAAACATTGATTAGGACTCAGAATTTAAATTCATGCCATTAGGGCAACATTTACATGTTGGAAGGTCTCAAATTTTGTCACTAAAAATTAAAATAAATACTACCTTCATAATAATGATTGAAGAGCAAACTCCCCTCTGTATTCTCCACCTTCCTCTTTCCCTTTCCGTCAACTATTGTTACTTTCTTTAATATAATATTTGTTAATTTAAACTATATTCAATTTGGCTTATTCTCTATTTTGTTGTTTGTTTTTAATTTGGGTATATTGACAGATATATCAGCAATAGTCTTTGAATACAATGATGTCTTTGGCACTGAGTTGTCCTCATTTCTTTCATAATGTTAGTTTTCTGTGACCTGTGGGGAAGTGCAATACTTGCAACTCGGTTGCTCTTCTCCACAATTGTTTTGAGCTTTGTTGCTGAGTTGTCTAACCCCATTTTCATGCTTGCACAACAGGATCTCTGTCCCATCAAGTGAGTTGGGCTTCCCTGGGCTGGCAGGTCCATGATGACAATGTCATCTTTTATCTTTATGAAGAATCAGCTCTAAATTATTTCTTTAGCAGTGCTCTTTTCAAATCTTCAACATATGAGGTTAGCTTTAGAATTAGAATTGACAACCAGGTGGCTAGGTTGAAGTTTTAAGGCTGCTTTGGGAAATAAAGTCTTATGAAAAACCTGACTTATTAAAAAATAAAATGAAGATAAAACTTAACATATATACTTGGAAAGTTCAATGATACTTAACAATTTGATCTTGGAATATAGTCAAAAACATTCTCCAAATGAGGACTGACACAAAATGACATTTAAGCGTAGCATTTTCATGGTTCAAATAGCTTTTATACCAGCATTTTGGCTGACTCAGATTTTTGAGTGAGCTAAACAATTTCATTAATTAAAAATCATGTGGGGGTCAAAAGGTATAAATTTTCAGTTGTAAAATGAATAAGTCTTGGGGATTTAATATACAGTATGGTAATTATAGTTAATAATTCTGTACTGCATATTTGAAAATAGCTAGGAGAGTGGATCTTGAAATTTCTCATCACAAGAAAAAATTTTGGTAACTATTAATATGTACGATGACAAATGTTAGCTGAATTTATTGTGATGATCATTTTGCAATATACACAAATATTGAATCATTATATTGTACTCCTGCAACTACTATGTTATGTCAACTAAACTGCAAAGAGTCAATTGAAAAATGAACACAAATAATTGTCTATTTAAAAAAAATGTCTATTGGGCCGGCCGAGTGGTGCAGTGGTTAAGGGCTGGCTTGGTAAGCCAGCGGCCCCAGTTTGGGTCCCACATATGAGAGCCAATGATACTGCCCTCAAAAAAAAAAAAAGTGTCTATTATCAATAAAACAATTTTTTCCCAAATGAAAGACTTACGTCATTCTACTCTCCAGAGTTACAATTAAAATTCCAAGATTCATGAATTCTAAAGACTTCATGAATTTAAGTTAAATTTTAAGTTAAATTTTCTCAGTATCTTTTTTTTTTAGAGATTTCTTTTTTAAATTGGGGAATTGGGGGAGGGAACAGCATTTGGGAATTGGGGAAGGGGAACAGGCAAGTTGATGTCCTTTTGTTCTTCTGTCTAGTTATGGAGGACATCGCTTCATTGGCCCATGTTGGTATTATCATTGCACTCTTCCCAGGTGAAGCAGTCACTCGCTGGCCTTGGAGGGCCTCTCACGGGGGCTCACGACAGCTCACATCGGCTGCTGGCCAATCATGGTAGCTTATGGCAGCCCATTGCAGCCTTGCTGCAGCCTATACAGTCGCAAGTGCTGGCGACTCATGGCAGCCCAGCTCCAGGTCGAGCTGTTGTTCACCGTCTTAGCTGTAGAGGATGCAGCATCATTGGCCCACGTGGGATCCAAACCTGTGGCCCTGTGGCTCAGAACTCTCACTCCCAAGCCAACTCTTAACCAACAAGCCACAAGCCACTCAGCTGGCTCCTTTTCAGTATTTTTTGAATAGTTCCACAGTTTCAAAAGGTTTTTCTATCTTCTTATGAAAAAGGGAAAAATCAAGAGAATACACTTATATAGATCAACTTTCCAGTCCTAGCTTAATCATTCATTTCTTGAGACTCTACTATAGGTTAGACTCTGAAGAAACAGAGAAAGTGAGGGAAATAAGTTTATAAACAAATTATTTTAAACTAATATAATAAGTGCTTTAATAGAGATAGGAATATAGAGAATTGGAGCTTAAATGAGGGGGCAACTTGTTTGTCTAGGGAGTTAGAAAAATTTTGTAAGAGAGGAAAAAATGAATGGATTTTGAAGGGGTTCAAGGGAAAAACCTATCACTTAATATCTAAAACAAAAAAGCTGAATTTATTGCTTATTAAAGAAGAGTTTGCTGTGTTCAGTCTCCCCAAAAAGCAGACTGCTTATAGGAAGTATGGAGATCATAATTTGTGAACTTTTATTGGCAGGAATTTCAGAGATTGGCTGACTGTTAACTATGGAAACATGGTTATTGGAATAAGGTTATTGTTGATTGGTGACTATGAGAAGCTGTCACTGAATGCTCTACTTTTGAAAGTGTGGTTTCTGAAGTGAGTTGTCATTGATTGATTGGGATTAATCAATGTTATTGGTTAATAACGTAAGTTTCACATGTGCAATTCTATAATACATCATTTGTATATTGCATTGCGTGCTTATCACACAAATTCTAGTCTCCCTCTGTCACTATGAATTTGACTCCCCTTACCCTCTTCATCCTCCCCCAACCCCTCTGGTAACCTTCACACTGTTGTCTGAATCTATGAGTTTGTTTGTAAAACTGATTCTGATGATACTTCTTCCTTAGGCCAAAATACAATCTATCTTTTTCTTTCTTTTTAGTTGTATTATTTTTTTAATAAAAAAATTTTAATTTTTTATTTTTAAATTACAGTTGACATACAATATTATATTAGTTTTAAGTGTACAATATAGTGATTAGACATTTATATAACTTATGAAGTGATCATCCCAATAAGTCCAGTACTCATGTGACACTATGCATAATTATTACAATATTATTGACTATATTTTTTATGCTATACTCTACATCCTATGACTATTGTGTAACCACCAACTGGTACTTCTTAACCCCTTCTTCTTTTTTACCCACCCCTAACCCATCTCCCATCTGGCAATTATCAAAATGTTCTCTATATCTATGAATTCATTTCTGTTTCATTTGTTAGTTTATTTTGTTCTTTAGATCCCACTTAAAAGTGAAATCATATGACATTTGTCTTTAGCTGTCTGATTTACTATACTCAACGTAATACCCTCCAGGTCCATCTATATTTTCACAGATGACAATATTTCATTCTGTCTAATGACTGAGTAATATTCCATTGTATATATGTACCACCTCTTCTTTATCCATTTATCCATTCAGGGACACCCAGGTTGCCTTCATATCTTGGACATTGTAATCAATGCTGCAATGAGCATATGGATGCACATGTCTCCTCGAAGTAGCATTTTGGGTTTCTTAAGATAAATTCCCAGTAGTGGGATTACTGGATCCTCCTTTTTCTCTTGTTATAGCCTTTCTTTTAAAGTCTATCTTTTATGCACCAACATAGGAGCACGTAAATATATAAAACAAATATTGACCAACATAAAGACAAAGGTCAACAGTAACACAATCATAGTAGGGGACTTTAACACCCTACTGAAACCAATGGACAGATTTCCCAAATAGAAAATCAACACTGAAACAGTTGTCTTAAATGACATGCTAGACAAGATGGATTTAATTCATGCTTTTAGAGCATTTCATCCCAAAGCAGGAGAATATACATTCTTTTCAAATGTACATGAAACATTTTCCAAGATAAACCACATATTAGGCCACAAAATAATTCTCAATTAATTTAAGAAGACTGAAATCATATCAAACATCTTTTCTGACTACAGTGGTGTGAAACTAGAAATCAATCTAAGAAAAAAAATGAAAAACACACAAGCACATGAAGACTAAATAACTTGCTACCAAATATGAATGGGTCAACAATGTGATCAATGAAGAAATCAAGATGCTTTGAGACAAACAAAAATGAAAACACAATGACCCCAAATCTATGGGACACAGTGAAAGCAGTCGTCGGAGGGAAATTCATAGCAATACAGGCCTACCTAGAGAAATAAAAAAATCTCTACTCAGCAGTCTATCTTTACACCTAAGGGGAATGAAAAAAGAACAGAAACAAAGCCCAAAGTAAGTACAGGGAAGGAAATAATAATCATCAGAGTGGAAATAAATGAAATAGGGACTAACCCCCCCCCCCCAAAAAAAAAAAACACACCAAAAAACAAAACCCTGAGTCTCAATGAAACAGAGAGCTGGTTCTTTGAAAAGATAAACAAAATTGACAAACCATTAACTAGACTCATCAAGAAAATGAGGGAGAGGACTGAAATAAATAAAATCAGAAATGAAAGATGACCAGAGAAAACGGACACCACAGAAATATAAAAAAAATTTAAGAAAATACTATGAGTAATTAATTATACACTAACAAACTGGTCAATCTGGAAGAAATGGGTAAATTCTTAGAAGTATATAATCTCTCAAGGCTGAATCAAGAAGAAACAGAAAATCTGAACCGACCAATTACTACTAATGAAATTGAATCAGTAATCAACAAGCTCCCAACAAACAAAAGTCCCGGACAGATGGCTTCATAGGTGAATTTTATCAAACATTCAAGAAAGAATTAGCACCTATTCTTCAACTATTCCAAAAAATTCAAGAGGAGAGTCTCATTCTATGAGACCACAATTACTCTGATTCCCAAATCAGACAAAGACATTATAAAAAAAAAAACTATATCAGACTGATATCCCTGATGAACATAGATGGAAAAATTCTCAGCAAAATATTAGCAAACCAAATTCAGCAATATATTAAAAAGATCCTATTGCATGATCAAATGGGATTTATTCCTGGAATGCAAGATTGGTTCAATATCCACAAATCAATTAATGTTACACCATGTAAACAAAATGAAAAATAAAAATCATATGATCATATCAATAGATGCAGAAAAAGCATTTGACAGAATCCGGCATCCATTTATGATAACAAACAAAACAAAACAAAAAACTCTCAGCAAAGTAGTAATAGAGGGAACATATCTCAACATAATAAATGCTATATATGAAAAACCAATATTTAACATCATACTCAATGGGAAAAAACTAAAAACATTCACCTTAAGATTAGGAACAAGACAAGGATATCCATTTACATTACTTTTATTCAACATAAACATAGTATTGGAAATCCTACCCACAGCAATCAGACAAGAAAAATAAAAAGCATCTAAATTGGAAAGGAAGAAGTAAAACTTGCATTATTTGCAGATGACATGAGACTATATATATGGAACTTCTAAGATTCCAACAAAAAACTATTAGAGCTGATAAATGAATTTAGTAAAGTAGCAAGACACAAAATAAATATCCAGAAATAGGTTGCATTTTATACATCATAACAAACTATCAGAAAAAGAAATTAAGAAAACAATCCCATTTACAATTGCATAAAAAAAATACCTAAGAATAAATTTAAACAAAGGAAGTAAAAGACCTATATTCAGAAAATTATAAGACATTGAAGAGAGAAATTAAAGAAGATATAAATAAATGGAAGCATATACTATGCTCATGGATAAGAAGAATTAATATAGTTAAAATGTCTATACTACCCAAAGTGTTATATAGATTAAATGTAATTTCTATCAAAATACCAATGGCATTTTTCAGAGAATTAGAACACATAAACCTAAAATTTATATGGAACCATAAAAGATGCTCAATATGTCAGAGCAATCTTGAGAAAGAAGAATTAATTTGGAGGTATCACACTACCTGGTATCACACTATACTACAAAGCCATAGTAATCAAAACTGCATGGTACTGGCATAAAAACAGACACACAGGTCAATGGAACAATATGGAGAGCCCAGAAATAAACCCACACTTACATTGTCATTTAATCTATGGCAAAGAAGGCCAGAATATACAATGGGGTAAAAACAATGTTTAAATAAATGGTGCTGGGAAAACAAGACAGATACAGGTCTCCACTCTCCCCCACCCCCGCAAAAAAAAAAAAAAAGAAAAGAAACTGGACTACCTTTTTACTCCATATACAACAGTAAACTCAAAATGGATTAAAGACTTAAATGTAAGACCTGAAATCATAAATCACCTAGAAGAAAACATAGACAGTAAACTCTCCGACAGTACCCTTAATAATATTTTTCTTTTGCTATATCTCCTTGAGCAAGAAAAGAAAAAATAAACAAATGGAACTACATCAAACTTAAAAGTTTTTGTAGAGCAAAGGAAAACATCAACAAAACAAAAAGACATACTACTGAATGGGAGAAGATATTAGCTCATGATAATTCTGATAAGGGCTTATATACAAAATTTATAAAGAACTCATACAACTCAACATCAAAACCCCCCAAACAATACAATTCAAAAATGGCCAGAGGACCTGAATAGACATTTCTCCAAACATAGCATAGAGATGACCGACCAATAGATGCTAAACACTACCAATCATGAAAAGATGCCAAACACTACTAATCATTAGAGTAATGCAAATTAAAATCACGAGATATCACCTCACACCTGTCAGAATGTCCATCATTAATAAATCAACAAACAACAAGTGTTGGCGAGAAAGTGGGGAAAAGGGAAACTTTTGCCCTGTTAGAGGGATTGCAGATTGGTGCAGCTACTACAGAAAACAGTCTGGATGTTTCTCAAAAAATTTAAAGTAGAACTACCTTATGACCCAGTAATTCCACTTCTGGGCATTTATCCAAAAATTCCAAAACACTAATTTGAAAAGATATATTCACCCCTATGTTCATTGCAGTGCTATTTATAATAGCAAAGATATGGAAGCAACTGAAATGCCCATCAATAGATGATTAAATAAAGAAGTGGTACATATATTAATGGAATATTACTGTACCATAAAAAAACCCAGGAAATTCTACCATTTGTGACAACATGGGAGGACCTACAGGGTATTACGCTAACTGAAATAAGTCAGACCGAGAAAGACAAATATCACATGATATCACTTAAATGTGGAATCTAAAGAACAAAATAAATGAACAAATGAAACAGAAATGGACTCACAAATACAGAGAACAAACTGATGGTTACCAGATGGGAGGGGTGTTGGGGAGCTGGGTGAAAAATGTGAAGGGATTAAGTACAGATTGGTAGTTACAAAATAGTCATGGGGATGTAAAGTATAAGGAACATAGTCAAAAATATTATACTAACTATGTATGGTGTAAGATGGATATTAATTTTATCAAGGGGATCACCCCGTAAATTATATAAATGTCTAATCACTATGGTATACACCTGAAACTAATATAATGTATATATACTGTAACTGAAAAATAAAAACTTATTAAAAACATAAACAAAAACAAAACAACAAGAAGAGAAAACATAGTTAGGGAATCACTGTTAAGCCAATAGATTTTCAGTCTTGATTCTAGATCTAGACCTTGTAGTTCACACTAATCAGTGGTCTGTTTTTAAGTGCAGACATAGTATACTTTTAGCTGTAGATGAAAGTAGTTGCAGAGCAGGTTGGATGATAACTTGGGGCAGTGGGGCTGGGGTCGTGTGATTCTCATGATGAAGTGCACTCCATGAGTCAGTACTGTCTATCATATTCACTCCTCCAGGAACACTGTGTCTGAGACTGCTGTTTGGCCAATGAATTTAGGTAGAATGTGATTTTTATAGCTGGAAGATGCCTTTAAATCATTTAACCCAAATCTTTCATTTTAAATATGAAGAGGTCAGTTCTGGAGAATTTAAGTTCTTTGTATAAAATAACATTGCCAGTGAGTAGCAGAAATGGGAGCTCCAACTGCCTTTTGTGAATTGCCCTGCATTCAGCTCTATTTGTGCTGTAAACAGGACAATAGGACTTAATCTTTCTGATGTATGTTTGTTTTGAAAATTCATAGCAGACATTGAGCAGAAACCCCAGGGTCTTCATTTGTTTAATGAATGTTTCTCTGAAAAATCACAAAATAACTGATTTCCCAAGAAGTGGTACAGTGCATTCTGAAGAAATGACCTCAGAACAATCATATTTGAGATGCATAGTTTGGAATCTTTGATGTTGAGTAAGCTGGGAGGAAAGAAATTGGGACAATATTTCCTCACCTTTTCTAGGATACTCTCCTCTACACTCTTTGCCTCCCTCCTGATTCTCTTCCCCTCAAACAAAGTACTAATCAAAAACATCACAATTCATGATAAACTAAAGAGCTCTGGGTGCCGGCAAACCCCATGTCTTGGAAAGCAGTCTCCAGAGGTTCCGTGCTCTGGGCTAGGGTACTATCTGGCATCAGATCCAGGATTTATTATGGAAAATTCCAGCAGGAATCCTTTTCTTTGCTGTAGATTTAATTATTTCCTAGAGTTTCCTGTGTTAGGTTACAACTTTTTTGGATGAAGTAATAAGCACTTTCAATCACCTTAAGTAAGAAAAGGCACAAAGTGTCTCATGAATCACAACCACAGAGCTGCACTCAGGCCTTAGGATAGAACGGGAATCTGAAATCAAACATCTTTAGAGTCTTCTTTCTGTGCAATTCTCTGCCCTACTGCCTCATTTATCTCTTGTTGCTGATTGGCTTCCTTTGCTTCTCTGGTCCAAATAAAACATGAAAATATGGCCCCTAACAGCACCCACATATATATTACAGCTCAGGCCTCCTGCTTTCAGAAAGAGCAACTGCTC
Source organism: Aselliscus stoliczkanus (assembly GCA_033961575.1). Lineage (NCBI taxonomy): Eukaryota > Metazoa > Chordata > Mammalia > Chiroptera > Hipposideridae > Aselliscus > Aselliscus stoliczkanus. Next base: position 93,645,123 of record CM066733.1, read on the forward strand.
CTCTTTCTTTTTACAATTTGGAGTTGTTGGGGATTGCACCCACATTGGTCAAACTAGGGGCCAGTTGCCTGGTCATCGGCCAGTCAACAAGGCTAAGGGAGGAATGCATTACTCAAAATGGATTCTGGGCCCCTACAACTGAACAGACTGAGAGAAAGGCTTAACAAGAGGAGGAGATGTCATTGCAAACTGGGCAGTCAAATCAGCCAAGTGAATATTTTGAGGCTATTTACATTGTGCTTCCTCATTTGCAGCAGTATTACACTTGACTAGAGCAGTTGGCGAAGACTGGAATGATCCACTGTGGTGTCAGGAGTGTTCAACACTGACAAAGAACCAAAGGAGGGCATTAAGGGTGAGGAAATCCAATTCCTTAGGTTTCTACAGGTCTCATAAAGACTAATAAATTAACTCTTGGCAATACTCTACACTGTGAACAACATCTATCTTCTTGAAATATTTTCTTTCCTTAGTTTTCATGATAGCACATTCTGTTTTTATCTTCAAAATTAATAACAACAAGAAGTAACATTTATGTACTTCTTTCTCTGTGTTAGACAATGTGCTAAATATTTACATCAACATTTAAATTAAATATTTATCATCCAATTTAATCCTTAGAAAACTTTATAAGCTAGGGACTAGTATTTTCCCTATTTTGTAGATGAGGAAACTAAGGCTTAGGAGGTGAGCCGTTTTCTTGTGTTGTAAATATTTCTTTTTCTGTGGGGTTTGTCTTATCTCATGTTATACACTTCTCTAAGAATGCCACCCCTTCTCATGGCTTTAATAAGCATCAATATGAGTTCACATTCATAATCTGCATCTTTAGTCTAGATTATTTCTCTTAGCTCCAGACCTAGCTTCCTACTGGACATTACCATTTGAAAGTCTCAAAGCCACCTCAGACTCAACATAACCATCTTAAATTCATCATCTTATCTTGCTAAGCTGAACTCGTTATAGGATGGAAACTAGTGAGTCATTCTTGATTCCTCTCCCACACTCACTTCAACAAACCACCAATTTCCATAAATTCCTCCAATTACAAATATCTTTATCTCCATTGACTCATCTTAGTCCATGACACAATTATTTCTTTCTTGGACTATTCAATAACTTCTTAGCTGACTCTAGTTCATTTTCCATCCAACATCCAGAACGATCTTTAAAAATACAAATCTGATAATGCTATGACCTTACTTAAAACTATTTAATGGCATTTCATTCCTCTTAAAAAAAAAACACAACTAAACTCATTAACATAGTGTGGCAAAGGTAAATAGCTTTCTACTAAAAATTAATGCTATCCTGTCCTAGTACATAGTAGTTGATGAGAAGAGGCTTTTCCAGGCAAGGATTACACTTCCTGGTCCACTTGCAGTGAAACATGGCTTTGAAATGTGGAAGAGAGTTTTGTGTTCCATTCCCAGGCTTGCCCTGTAAGGAATCTCTTATGTGGTTCTCCCCCTGATCTCTGGTTTGATGCCTGGGATACCTAAATCCCAGGGATAGTTAAGACAAATGATAGAGGAAGCCTGATTTTTGGAACATGGTAAGCAATGCTCCCACCGACCAGGAATACCTACATGGGACTATTCAGTGAGCAAAAAAATTAACTTTTATTGTGCTAAGCCACTAAAATTTGGGGTTTTTATATTATGGCACTGAAGTTCTCCTAACTAATTCATATGGCTAACAAAGCTCTATATAATTTAGCCCTTGACACTGCATCTCCTCCCATTCTTCCTCACACTCTTCATCCAATTAAACCTAAGTTCTTTCATGATTTCTGCTTCTGAGTCTTCTACCACATGGTTGCTCCTGCCCAGCATGTTATTACCATGGCTAGTCTGCACTCATGCTTACAGTTCTCTGAAAGACCTTCCCTGCCCCTTGATTATAGCAATCTCCTCTCTTATGGCTCTCTGTGCTTTCCCTGCTATGACACTTATCATGTCTGTGCTTCATGACTTGTTTGTCTGCCTCCTCTAGACTATAAGCTCCTTGAGGACAGGGATATGTCAAAGTTCTGTCACTAGTAGCCAACACAGTCTCTGGAATTTAACTATGTTAAATACTTACTGAATAAGTGAATGAATGAAAGGATCATCTTGCCCTTCCACTTCTATGACTAGTCACATTCTTAGTTCTCTGTGCTAGTAAAGGTATCTTGGAGCTTATTTGTGGAAGGCCTTGAATATTTGGTTAATAAGAAATTCTGTTATTATTGCTCTTTTATCATTAAACATCTTATATCGATATACATAATATACAGAATAGCTTTAGTGAAATGTTTTCAATTAATTAAATTCACTATTGAAATGAAAGTGGAAAGAAATAAAGGATAATTATGGGAATAAGCTGAAAAATGGGAAGCATTTCATTGAATGACAATGTTGTGAAGGATGACTATGTGTAATGAACTCTACTCTCTGGCTGAAGAGGTGGGCTTAAAAAAATAATAGAATATTGAAGAGTAGAGTGTTGCTGTAGGAACAGTTACCTAAAGATCTAATCAGTGTCTTGCTGAGTGAATGGATTTTCTCTTTAATTTGAAACATTTCAGCAAGTGTTAAAAATAGTTTTTTAAAAGCCCCACAGTTGCTCTGTCCATAAATTTCCTTCCGATTCCTGAAAATTTTAAAACAAAATTTTAAAAATAATTAGAACTATACATGTTACTTAATTTTATTAAATGTCTTTGGGTTAAACCCATATGTTTATTATACCAGTTAGAAGGGCTGAATATGTCATAGTTTGGGTTTCTCAAAAGCAGAGCCTGAGGTAAGGACTTGGGGGAGAGGTGGTTTATTTGGAAGGTGATTCAGCAAACAGGCATGATAGAGTAGGCAGGGTGAGGCTGGGAAAGAGAAATGCCCCCTTAAAAGATGGATGCCAGGACATTTATCTACTAGTTCCATTCCCCCATTAGTTAAGGGTTGCCCCCTGAGAGTGTTAGCTTCTCAGCTGCCCTAGAAAGAGGGCGAATTGACCTCTGGCAGCCTTGGGAGAGAATGTGGAAAGATGACAAGCTCAGGTTTGAAGCAGGGCACTGGCAGTAGAGGTGAGTCTAAACCCATACAAAGGCAATGTGACATAAGTACCAGTGATGTTTGCTACAGTCTAATTCCAAGACAGTAGGTCCCTGACTTATTCCTATACTCAAGTTTTTTTCCTAATGGCATATTACTTTAATTTCTAGTACTGTGACCTTACTCAGCAAGTTATTTAACCTCTCTCTGCATCAGTTTCTTTCTCTCTAAAATTGGAATAATAATATTGTTTCCATAAAAGGTTATGGTAGGATTAAATGTATTAATACCTGGGATGCACTTAGCACAGTGTTCAGTCCATGTATCCAGTAAGTGCTAGATAAATGTTAGCCGTTATTACCATTATTAATAGAAGTAGGAATGCACCACTACTACTATTGATGGTGAAGCCAATTGTTGCATTGAATATTTCCATAATATCAATAACTTTGTTGCAGAGTGATTACCAGTTTATCTCACACAGATTATGTGATTTGTTCCTCACCACAGTTCTTACGAAGCACCTGGTACCTTGAATTCTGAAAATATCTCTCAGACAAAAAAATCATGGCTGTTTTCAGAACACTGTTGAATAATACTTACATTAATCCCTGTCAAGTCTGTCTAGTATGTCTTAAACTTGTGTAAAGTGGATTAAGTATGTGTTCTGAGACCTAAGGCCTTCACTGTAAGACTTTATTTAGGCACTCTCAAGTCCTTTAACTATTAAGATAACAGATCTGACCACTATGTTTGTATTGGGAGGGCTATTTTAGACTACACAAATGATTTTCTGCAGTGCCAATATGAAGGCATAAATACATGGGGGGAGGAATCAAGGTTCACTTGAAAGAACTACAACACCATTTACTAATGAAAACATTTTAAAGCTACGTGTCTTAGAATATAGTGTTTTATTAGGGAAAATAAGCAAATTTTAAAAGTGAACAAGTTCCGGGCTGGCCGAGTGGCGCGTTGGTTAAGAGCTGGCTTGGGATGTCAGCAGCCCCGGTTGGGATCCCACATATGAGGGCCAGTGACACTGCCCTCTATAGCTAAAATGGTGAACAACAGCTCCACCTGGAGCTGGGCTGCTGTGAGTCCCCGGGGACAGCATAGCTGCAGCCCCTGCTGCAGTGGGCTGCCATAGGCTACAGTGAGTGGCCAGCAGCCAGAGTGAGTGGCTGGCAGCTAGCGTGAGCTGCCAAGAGCCGCTGTGAGTGTCCATCCAGAGGCTGGTGACTGATCTGCCTCTCCCGAAAAGAGCGCAATGTGATACCAACATGGGCCAGTGAAACAATGTCCTCCACAACTAGACTGAAGAAAAAAAGGACGGCACCTTGTCTGTTCCCCTTCCCCAATAAATTCTTTAAAAAAAAAAAAAGTGAACAAGTTCATATTTTTCAAGTAATATGAAACAACCTTCCATTTTTACATTTGTTCTTTTTTTCAAGGAACTTCCAAATACATTATCTCAGGCTATATGGGCTACAAATTCTAAATAAGAAAACAAAACTGGTAATGTTACTGAAAAAAACCCAAGTTCGACTACTTGCCACTTGAAAGTCAATACTGGACAGACAAGTGTTGGGTGGAGAGAAAAGTTTGCTTTATTCATGAAGATGGCAGCCTGGGAAGATGGTGGACTAATATCCAAAGACCACCTCCGATGTTCTGGACCAAGCAAAAGGATTTTAAAGGGGAGGAAGAGGAGAGGGAGTTCCAAGTAACTGAGAGAGAACTTTGTGTTTCTTCAGTCCTAGATAACGCTTTTCTACCTCAGACTCCTGGGTGTCAGGAGCTGGTCACAGCTACCTTGGAGACTTTCTTTCCTTCCTTCATAAATTCTTCTGAAGACTGTGAAGTTATCTCCTCCTGCCTGACAATGAAACAGCACATCAGCAACACAAAATTATACCAGGAGAACAAAAAGAGTTGAGCAAAAAGAGTGGTTAACATGTGAAATGCCTAATTAAGAATTAAATTATTCAACTCTAGCTGTAAAAACCACCAGGGGCATTAAAACTACAAGGGGCTTGGCTACAGTAATGGTTACTGTAATAGACAACTTAGGCTGCTATATAACAACATACCACAGACTGGATGGCTTAAACAAGAGAAATTACTTTTTTCACAGTAGAGGTTAGAAATCCCAGATGAAGGTCCAGCAGGATTGATTTCTGGTGAAGGCTTTCTTCTGGCACACAGTGCCTTCTCACTGTGTCTCTTCTCATACCCATATTAATCCTACTGGATCAGTCTGCAATCCTATGACCTCATTTAACCTTAATTACTTAATTAGAGGCCCCATCTCCAAATACAGCCACACTGAGCATACGAACACAAGCATTCAGCTTGTAACAGTTACTTAGGAAAAAACAGTTACATAGAGCTCTACACATAGAGCTCTTCTCTACAAACACACAAAAGGAGAGGCTATGGCTAACCGCAGAAAAAAGACAAGGGCCCCTTTCTTTTTAAAGGAGCATCTAGGCACAGGCACTGTTAGGCTCTTTCTATGTACTTCATCTAATTTAATTCTAAAACTATCCTCCCAGACAGAATTATAAGTGATTTAAGAAGTCTTCTAAGTAGGGAGGAGGATAAAAATATTAAAACCAGACCATCCTTTGACATGTTTGGAAATAGTATTGAAACACATGGATGTAGAATGGGTTAAGGTGTCTAGAATCAGGGGGATTGATCCAATTTTATCTTATCCTTTCCTTGTTATACCTAAGATCTGAGGAATGTTATCTTGCTTTCTTAAAGAGTTGGCTTTAAGAAGAAACCATGAGGGCATATGGTTTCTAGAGGGAATTTGTTGGAATACAGCTACCTGAAAATATGCATTCTTCTCAGTTAAGTATGATTAGCATAGTTAATGTTTATGAAATCCACACACTGCTTAGGGGTTTTACAGTAATCTCATAAGGCTTTAGGACTCCACAAAGAGGAGAGAAAAACAAGATTATCAACACTCTCTGCACACAAGTCTCAGCAGAGACACCCAGTTGGATACTGCCAGGTTTCTGGAGTTTCAACTTCCAGTTACCATGTCTTATGACACATTAAAGATTGCATGATAAAGCATATGTTTCAGGAACTATGACCCCTTGTACTGTGCATTTTTCTCAGCTATGTAAACACCAAGTGATGAAAAGCAGAAGGAAAATTAGAAAAGAAATCCTGAGGGCGGATGAGCTGGTTTCTTATCTTCCTATGGATTAGTGCTTGTCTCTGTGTTGCTTTCCTTTTCAAAACTGTTAACACTCACAGCCAGCTGATGAAATTCTTAGAGGGTCTTTAAAGACCCTTTAATGGAAAACCAATGGCCATGTTTGTAGAATGCTTAAGTGGAAAATTGGCATCTCCTGCTTAGGGAATTGAGAAACATTAAAAGGTTAGCTGTTTCATTACATAGTAATCTCAATCACTGGCTGTAAATTTTCAGTTGAACACCCATGATGATTTATAAACTGACATGCTGGTCATTTAGCAATTATGTTATATTCACAACTATTCCACATAAAGCTCAGCGTTAAACAAAACGGTCAAGGCTGAAGGAAAGATAGGCAAATTCTGGAGCTGGTGGCCCAACTGATTTAAAACATGCTATTGTTTGATGGCAAACAATAGTACCTGTTCTGGATTGTACATTCTATAGAAAAAGAGTCTATCTACATCCATTTTACTCATTAATTCCTCAGGTGTTTTTGAGTTCTGATGTGTGCTGGGCATTGCTCTAAGGGTTTGGAATGAAATACTCAAAGTCTCTATATGCACTGAGTTTACAATCTAGTCGAAGAGGCAGACATTTAAAAAAGGGAAAATGTAAACAAATAAACAAGATTATTATAGATAGCAACACTTTCTATAAAGACAATAAAGCAGTACAATATGATAGGGTTACATCATTTGTGATGATTTTCGTAAAAACAACAACAACAACAATGTTATATGTCAATTATACCTCAATAAAAAACAATAAACCCCAAACAAAGTGGTTTAAACAACATGGAAATTTATTGGTTCATGTAGCTGAAAAATGAAAGTATGGAAGGTTTCCTGTTGTTTGATCCAGGAGATTAACAATGTCAGCACTGACCCAGTTGTTGCACTCTTCTGCTCTGTATTCCATGGAGATGGCTTCATCTTAGGGCTGAGTGCCCTCAGGACTGGAAAGGAGGAGTCGGGATCCCATCTGTCCTTGTTCACTTTCAGCAGGACTTCTATCATAGCATTCTAATAAAAAGGTACTGAGATTAGCTTAGGTCTTCTGTGCATCTCTGTATCAAATGACTGAGGGTGGGAATAAAATCTTTTGATTAATTTAAACCAGTCAGGGACCATGCTTAATGCTGGAGGACAGGAACTGCATGGGAGAAGTTAGATGCCTGGAAAAGGATCTATTTACTGCTAATAAGGAGAGAAGGGGTAGGGATTGAGACTGGCCAAACAACAAAAAGTTTTTACTGTAGAGAGTAACCAGTGACAAGGTATACTTTATATAGGGAAAGAGGTACTGTGCAAGTAGAGAACTGAATAATGAGAAGCCAGGCAGTATCTGCAGAAAGAGCACTTCAGGTAGAAGGAGTACGGAGTACAAAGGCCCTGAGGTGGAAATGAATTGTTATGTATTCTAAGAGCAGAAAGATGTTGGTGTCATCAGAGTGGAGTGTAATGTAATGTCAGATAGGTGGGCAGTGTGGCTACTTAGTCAATTTAGCTAAGCTGGAATGATATTTTCCAGAATTCCCTTCCCTGTATGGTTTTAGATTAAGGTTGGCCACAAGCAGCATTTCTATGAGATGAACAAAGCAGTAGCCATGTTTATATCCAGAAAGTTGGTGTACCATCAGGCAACGCTGTGTTTTCCCACATGTTTGATGCTGATCTGCTGACTAACCTTGGTTGTGTGTGCCAGCAGGCATGCTGAGAGCTCCTCTGATGTCTCACTCTTGAGTTTTCTTTGCCAGTAGAAGCAGCCCTACTTCTACCTGAGAATATTTGACTATTCTTGCCTCTTCTGAGGTATTTGCCTTGCAGGGAACTAATTATTATCTTCATCAGAAGCTTCCCCAATACCTCTTCATGCCATCCTTTGCAGATAGCTATTCACTACTGGGCCTTAATAGAATCAATATAAAATTAAATTGTATAAACTTATAATTAAATAAATTATATTAAAACAATGGTAACACCTACTCCAAATATATGATTTTCTAATTATTTTTATTATATTTTATTATATACTATAGTCTGTATTCCTGACGTTGTTTATGTATGCTGCATCTGTATGGTGGAAATAGCACATTTTGATGTGCTACTGCATATCTCTCCCCAACTGTGTGTTCAGCAATATCGTATCTGTGGCATGAAATTGGGCATGGTGGGAGTAGTTATACAATGGAAACTGGCAAACGCTATGTATCATGGCTTTTTCCCCCTCAGAGAACTGTTTGCTAAAACAATATTTACCAGCAAACCACTTCTTATAGCATTGTGTTTAAGTTACAGGATATCAAAGAGAAAGCGTGACTCAAATAGAAGAATAAATATCACCCCCCCGACAAAATAGAGGAATTGTGCAGATTCTTTCTTTCTTTGACAAAGGATAGTTACATTATATTAGGCAGAAGCATAATTTTTCTATTATTATTATTTGGAAGTTAGGTAGAATTTTAAAAAGGTGGCTTTATACTGTGCTAAAGTACCTAAGCTGGAAGTGTATTTCCAAGGACCTTCCCTATACAGCTCTAAATAGGGCTGGCCTCAGGAGAACATTGCATGAGATTTGGAAGGTGTAAGTAAAGTTGCAGCCACATTTATGTTTTGAAGGTTCATGTAGGATCATGTTCTGAGCCGCTCACACATACATACTTTCTTGGGTCTGCTGGCTCACGCTGGTGACACAGGATAGCAGCCAAGCCTGTAGGTGTTCCAACGCTGCTGGATCTCCTTTTTTAGTTCTTCCTAATCATAGGCCAGGTATTTGTGCAAAGTCATGATGACCAGTGTAAGCTTTTACTGCAGGTCACCCATGCCATTGGAATTGAGGCCTAAATGTAATGAAAGACAGTCACAAGTTCTAATTCATTTTTATGAGTGACAGCTCACCCTTGCAGGTTTCAGTTCCTCCTTATTCCTCCTCACTTCACATTCATCCTTCTTTTTAGGCTCAGCATCATATACAGAAACAACATGCTTACATAGACTCTTTTGCCAGCTCTCATAATTGCTCAGTGTCAGACCCCTATGATAAATCTTATTCCATATCACTTATGGTGGATCTCTTTTCTTTTTGAAACCTAACTGATACAGGGAAGCCTCACCAGTTAGGATTAATAGGCTAAAGTGAGGAATGTAGATTTTATTCTAAATGCATTGTTACTCTTGGATATTTTTAAGCAGCTTGCTGTGATAAGAATGAATTTGGGAGAGTCATGGGTGTAAGCCAGCTGAGCAGATGTATTGCAGTAGTCTGGGACAGAAATGATGGGCTCTTGGACTAGAAAGGTGACAGTGTAGCTGTAAAGAAGTGGATGGATTCAATACATTTTGGAGATAGGGCCAATATGACTGGTAGATGAGTTGGATGAAGATGATCAGGGAAAGAAGAGATTTAAGAATAACTCCTAGGGGGCCGGCTGAGTGGTGCATTCATTAAGAGCTGGTTTTGGGATGCCACCGGCCCCGGTTTGGATCCCACATATGAGGGCTAGTGACACTGCCCTCTACAGCTAACAACAGCTCCACTTGGAGCTGGGCTGTGTAAGCCCCGTTGATGGTGTAGGCTGCAGCCCCTGCTGCAGTGGGCTGCCATAGGCTACAGTGAGCGGCCGGCAGCCAGCGTGAGCTGCCAATAGCCGTGGTGAGCGGCCAGACAGAGGCCAGCAACCAATCTGCCTCATCCGGGAAGAGCGCAATGATGATGCCAACATGGGCCAGTGAAGCAACGTCCTCCGCGGCTGGACTGAAGAACAAGGGGACAGCAGCTTGTCTGTTCCCCTTCCCCGATTCCCCAATGCTGTTCCCCTCCCCCAATTCCCCAATAAAATCTTAAAAAAAAAAAAAAAAGAATGACTCCTAGGGATTAGATCTTAATTTCTCTCTCTCTCTCTCTCTCTCTCTCTCTCTCTCTCTCACACACACACACACACACACACACACACACACACACACATAAATAGTAATAATAATTGTGTGACATGATACAAGTGTTAGCTAATGCTATGTTGGTAATCATGCTACAATCCATAAAAGTACCAAGCCAACATGTTGTACATCTTAAACTTACACAATGTTATATGTCGATTATATCACACACAAAAAAGAGGATGTTGAAACATGGTGGCAGAAGGGTTCCCCCTTGATCTCTCCCCTTGAACATCTATAATTCAACAAAGGATTCCCTGAGCAAGACACAAACACGTCTGAGAGATCCGAGCATTGAAACATCTGAAGGTGGATAAATTGGGATGAACAGGGGAGGAGGGAAGGAGAAGAGCAGAGACGGGTGCCACAGATGCAACCTGGAGCTCACTGTGGTCACAGGAAAGAGAAGGATTCAAAGTGCAGGTGTAATGTCTGTGGCCCCGAGTATTCCTGCCTGAGAGGTTAGTATATAATATGGCTGAGCCCAGTGATGGGGCAGAGACCTCCAGACAAATACCGAATACAGAATGGTGACAGCTGTGATCTAACAGCTCCCACTGCCAGGCAGAAAAAAAAAGCCAAAAAAGCCTGGCTGCCTCCCTGCGTGTTCCTAGGTCTCACCTCCTCAACATGCTCCCAGTGTTAGCAGTGAGCCCCAGAAGAAACAGCAACAGTTTCAGGTTAAAGAACAGATGAATATCTATAACTCTGGGAACTGGGGAGAGAGTTCCTGAGTGGAGAAGCTCAGTGCTGCTAATTCCAGTGACAACGGACGAGATACAGGGGCAAGGCACCTGTGGTCTAGCAATTGCCATTTACTCAGAGGAGAATAAAGACACAAACACAGCAGTGGCCTCTATCAGCCCACGCTACCACCAACTTTCGCAGCTGATCCCAGTAGGGGAACCCAGGGCTGCTGAGGTGCACAGCTCTGCATCTGGCTGCAGGGGCAGCACTGGGATTTCAGGTGTCAGAACCCCATCACCCACCACATCCTCCCATGGGAGTAGTGCTCAAAGACTAAGGCAACTTTGTCACAGAAGGGACGCTCACTTCCCCAGGGAGTCTTCCACTGCAAGAAGCTCACAAGAAACCTGAACAGCGCAAGAAAAAAATAAAACTCTCCAGCGCTACCTACTGGAAAACAAAAGAGCTATTCATATCAACCTGCTGAGCATTCATTTCTGTAGATACCCAGGAAAGGAAATAATCCATCAATTACTATGAATACTAAGGTAACAAGGCAACTCAGAAAGAAAATGAAAAATCTCCAGAAAACAAAATTAAAGACATGGAAATGTGTGACTTAAATGACAGAGAATTCAAGATTGCAGTTCTACAAAAACTCAACATGATGTAAGAAAACACAGATAGGCAGTTTAATGAACTGAAAATCAATGAGCAAAATTTCTCAAAGAGGTGAAAATTTTTAAAAGAACCAAATAAAAATTCTGGAGCTGAAGAACTCAGTAAAAGAGATAAGAAATGAAATAGCAGGCTTAGGAAATAGAGTTGACCAGACAGAGGAAAGAATTAGTGATATTAAAGATAAAAATCTGGAAATGACACAGATGGAAGAAAGGAGAGACTTGAGAGTTAAAAGAAATGAATGAACTCAGCAAGAACTGACTTCATCAGAAAGAGCAATATAAGCATAATGGATATATCAGAAGGAGAAGACAGAGAGAAGGGCACAGAGAGCCTATTCAAGTAGATAGTTGATGACAACTTCCCAAACTTATGGGACGAACTGGATCCTCAAATCCAACAAGCAAACAGAACACCTAATTACCTCAATTTGAAACGGGCTTCTCCAAGGCACGTTATACTGAAACTGTCAAAAATTAATGACAAAGGGAGAATCCTCAAGGCAACCATGGAAAGAAGATGGTATCCTATAAAGAAAAGCCCATTAGGTTATCATCACATTTTTCTTCTGAAACTCTACAGGCTAGGAGGGAGTGGAATCAAGTATTGAAACTATTGAAAGAGAGAAATTACCAGCCAAGAGTAATCTATCCAGCAAAGTTATCCTTTAGATATGAAAGAAGAATAAAGACCTTTCCAGATATTCTAAGGGAATTTTGCACCACAAGACCTGCATTACAGGAAATACTGAAGGAGATTATTCTACCTGAAACAAAAAGACAAAGGATACAAAAGTATGAATAAGATTAAAACAGACAGATGCAAACAGGAAATAACAACCCCTACACAGAATTGGGCACTATACACTTAAACATAACATAAAGGGTAAGGGAGATAAAAGCATAAAAAAAAGAAAAAGAAGAAGAAAAGACTATTTGCTACTGCAACTCAGAAATGAACTCACAGGACAAATAGGGATAGTTTGTGACAACAGAAACATATAAGGGGAGGAGGTAAAGTTCTGAATTTGCAAAGGGAAATGGAGATAAGATGCATGCTGTACAAAAAGGACTACTGTATATATGAAAATTTCTATTACATAAACTTAATAGTAACCACTCAAAAAAAAATTCTAGAACTGAGACACACAACATTAACAAAGAGGAAACAGTGGAAAAAAATTATAGAATGCCACTTAAGTAAAATAACAGACAGAAACACAAAAACAAAGAAACAATAGAGACACTAAGCTACCACAAAACAAAAGATAAAATGGCTATAAGAAATCCTCATATATCAATAATCACTCTAAGTAAATGGACTGAGTTCCCCAATAAAGGCACAGAGTAGCAGACTGGATTAAAAAAACAAACCCAACCATATGTGGCCTCCAAGTAACATCTCAGCTGCAAGGACAAATATAGACTCAAAGTAAGGGAGGGAAGCAATACTCCAAGCACCATGGCATCCAGAGAAAAGTGGGTATAGTTATACTTATATCTGATGAAACAGACTTCAGGATAAAAAAAGTAGCAAGAGACAAAGAAGGACATTTCATAATGATAAAGAGGACAATACAACAAAAAGACATGACACTTACTGATATACATGCTCCCAATCAGGGAACACCAAAATATATAAAGCAATGACTAATAGAACTAATGGGAGAAACTGAGAAAAACACAATTATATTAATAGTAAGGGCCAGAAATATGCCATTGACAGCTATGGATAGATTATCCAAACAGAAAATCAATAAGGAAATGTCAACCTTAAATGACACATTAGACCAAATGGACATACTTGACATTTACAGATCCTTTACTCTTAGAACGATGGACTATATAATTTTTTCTAGTCCATCATGGACCATTCTCAAGGATTGATCATATGTTGGGATACAAAAATAGCCTTAGCAAATTTAAGAAGATTGAAATCATACCAAGCATATTCTCTGACTACAGTGCTTTGAAATTGGAGATCAACTGCAAAAAGAAAGAAGGAAACCCCACAAATATGTGGAAAAAGTCCCAACATGCTACTAAACAAGGACTGGGTTAAAGAAGAAATAAAAGGAGTGATCAAAAGATACATAGAAACAAATGAGAATGAAATACCTTGTATCAAAATTTTTGGGATGCTGCTAAAACAGTATTAAGAGGGAAATTTATATCATTACAGGCCTATCTCAAGAAACAAGAAAAAAATCCAAATAAACAACTTAACGTTACATCTTAAAGAACTATTGGGTTGTTGGAAAAGTCACGACACATTTTTGCCACAAAAAACAGAAAAAATACGTCATGATTTTTCCAACACCCCAATAGTAAAAGAAGAACAAATGAAACCCGAAGTCAGCAGAAGTATAAAAATAATAAAAATGAGAGCAAAATTAAATGAAATAGAGAACAAAAACACAATAGAAAAATTAATGCAACGAAGAGCTGGTTCTTTGAAAAGATTTTTTTTATTACAGTTTATTGGGGGTGACAATGGTTAGTAAAGTTATACAGGATTTAATTGTACAATTTTGTAATACATCATCTATATATCACATTGTGTGTTCATCACCCAGAGTCATTCTCCTTCCATCACCATATATTTGACCCCCTTTACCCTCATCTACCACCTCCCTCCTCTCTTACCTTCTGGTAACCACGTAACTATTGTCTATGTCTATGAGTTTTTGTTTCTTTATTTGTTTGTCTTGTTTTTTTGTTGCTTTCAGTTTTATATCCCACACATCAGTGAAATCATAGGTTTCAGAAAAATTTAATTTTTCTGTCTGATTTATTTCACTTAGCATAATAATCTCAAGATCCATCCATGTTGTTACAAATGGCACTATTTCATCTTTTCTTATGGCAGAATAGTGTTCCATTGTGTATATATACCACATCTTTATCCAATCATCAATTGAGGGACACTTTGGTTATTTCCATGTTTTGGCCACTGTAAATAAAACTGCAATGAACATCGGAGCATATATATCTTTATATAGATAAATGTTTTCAGATTTTTTGGGTAGATACCCAGGAGAAGGATTGCTGTATCATATGGTATTTTTATTCTTAATTTTTTGAGGAATCTCCACACTGCCTTTCATAGTGGTGGCACCAATCTGCATTCTCACCAATAGTATATGGGATCTGACAATTAAGTTTGTGACCTCATCCTAGAAAAAGTGCTACATACCTCATTGCTGAATATCACTATGGTCACCTTTGAAGTACTCCCCTTGGGAAGCTATGTACTGATTGCAGTGCCTAGTCCACCCTTTGAAGCAATTTTGGAACTCTTTCTGGAATGGCCATCAGAGCTGTCATCATATCACTCTTGATGTCCTGAATGTCATCAAAATGTCTTCCTTTCAATATTTCCTTTCTCTTTAGGTAAAGAAAGAAGTTAGTCACTGGGGACCAGATCAGGTGAGTAGGGAGGGTGTTCCAATACAGTTATTTGTTTACTGGTTAAAAACTCCCTTACAGACAGTGTGGTGTGAGCTGGTGCATTGTCGTGATGCAAGAACCATGAATTGTTGGTGAAAAGTTCAGGTTGTGTAACTTTTTCACACAGCCTTTTTAGCAGTTCCAAATAGTAAACTTGGTTAACTGTCCAGTTGGTACAAATTCATAATGAATAATCCCTCTGATATAAACTAAGTTTAGTTAGTAACATTGTTTTGACTCTTGATTTGGACTGACAGAACTTTTTTGGTTGTGGAGAATTGGCTGACTTCAATTGTGTACTTTGACGCTTTGTTTCAGGATTGTATCGGTACACCCATGTTTCATCACCAGTGATAACATGCCTAAAACATCATCTTGCCTCTGTCTCCAAAAGGTCTTGGCAAACTTTGACTCTCCCTTGTTTTTGTTGATCGGTGAGCTCCTTCGGGATCATTTCTGCACACACTTTTCTCATGCCCACATTTTCAGTTAAGATTTTCCTAACTGTTTCTCTCTATTCCTGTTTACTTGGTCTGCTATGCTTCTCACAGTCAGCCGATGATTTTGATGCAAATTTGATGAATTTTTGCAATGTTTTTGTCAGTTCTGCTTGTTACTGGCAGCCCTGACCTCTCTTCAACAATGATGTGTTCTCTCCCCTCAGAAAAACGTTTAATCCATTTGTACACTGCTGTTTTCTTCATGGCATTATCCCCATAAACTTGGACTAGCATGTCCCTGATTTCACTTCCACTCTTACCAAGTTTAACAAGAAATTTAATGTTTGTTCATTGCTCTAATTCAAGCTCAGACATTCTCACGAGGGCACACAAAAACACTCAACAACAATAATGAATGCCACTCAGTAAGACACTGCCACAGGTCAACACAAACACAGCTGTGAGACACTGATATACCAAGGTTATGAAACCCTACCAAGCTGTTTGTACAGTGCTGAGTGCTGCCAAATAAGCGCACGGTGGCAAGTTAGCTAACCTAATTGTCAGACCTCAATTTAAAAATGATCACCACTCTGGGTGGTGAACACACAATGTGATATATAGATGATGTATTACAAAATTGTACACCTGAAATCTATATAACTTTGCTAACAATGGTCACACCAATAAACTTTAATTAAAAAAAAAAGATCAACTCCGTAAGTCTAGTTAGTATCTGTCCCCATACAAAGTTATAGTTTTCTTGTGAGGAGAACTTTAAATATCTACTCTCTTAGCAAATTTCAAATATGTAATACAGTATTATTACTTGTAGTCACCATGCTGTATAGTACATCTGCATCACTTATTTATTTTATAATTGGAAGTTTGTACCTTTTGACCCTCTTCACCCATTTTTTTGGTCCCCAACCCCCTGCTTCTGGCAACCACCAATATGTTTTCTATATTTTTGAGCTCAGGTTTTTTGTTTATTTGTTTGTTTTTTTAGATTCCATGTATAAGAGAGAACACACAGTTAATTGTCTTTTGCTGTCTGACTTATTTCACTTAACATAATGTCCTCAGGGTCCATCCATGCTGTCACAAATGGCAAGATTTCCTTCTTTTTTATGGTTAAGTAATATTCCATTTTATGTGTATACTACATCTTCTTTATCCATTCATCTACTGATGGACATTTAAGTTGTTTTCATATCTTGGCTATTGTAAATAATGTTGCAGTGAACATGGGGTGCATATATCTTTTTACATTAATATTTTCATTTTCTTTTGATACATACCCAGAAGTGGAATTGCTGGATCATATGGTCATTCTATTTTTAATTTTTTTTTTTTTTTTTAGCTGAGCCATCCTGCCACCTGTTGGCAGCTCAACGAAAACTCAGCTCGGGCTGGCCTCGAACAGCTGTTGCTCAGAGCTCAGCTCGCACTCTTGAGCGAGCTCTTAACCAACTGAGCCACTCAGCCGGCCCCTATTTTTAATTTTTTGAGGAACATTTATACTGTTTTCCAGAGTGGCTGCACCAATTTATTTTCTCATCAACAATGCACAAGGGTTCTCTCTTCTTCACATTCTTGCCAACACTTGTGTATATGTTTTTTATGATAGCCATTCTAACAGGTGCGAGGTGATATCTCAGTGTGGTCTAATTTGGGAAATGAGAACTTTCAACACTGCTGGGGTATTAATTAGTTGGCAAAAACTTTTAAGTATAGTCTTGCAATGCTAATTAACTAAGGGAAAGGCGTGATAAATGTATAATGTATTATGATTCTATATAGCATATTGGAGAAATATCATACTTTTACGTGTTTTACAACACACACACACACACACACACACACACACACACACACACACACACGAATAATTGCCTGAAAGGAAGAAAACAAAATGGTTTTTCCTGAGTGTTGAGTTTATCGATGTTTTTATTTTATTTTTTGTCCATTTTGATATATTTCAAATTTTCTTTGTCTGTGTTGAGGGTATTTTTCTTTTATGATCAGAAAACATTGTAGTAAAAATCTTACTAGTGGCTAAATTTTTGTTTATCAAATACATATTTGAATTTATATTTCAGTAATCATCAAAATCAGTATCAAAATAGTAACTCCTTCTTATATACAACAATAAATGTAGTGTGCTTTCTCTTCTATAATCCTTATCTCACTTCTTCTATATGCTTGTTCAAATAATTTTGATTATAATTTTGGCTTATTATTTTACAGTTTTATATTATTATATACCTTAAATTACAGGAACTTTTTAGAACTGAACTTTGTTAACATGTTTCAAAACATATTTTTTTTCTGCTTAATTCCATATATTTTATTAGTTTTCCAGGTAACTAGAATTTTAAAACATGGAGCAGAATGGTGATTAGCAGGGTCTGTGAGTGGATGAACTGGGGAGATGTTGGTCAAAGAGTACAAACTTGCAGTTAGAAGACCCATAAGTTCTGGATATCTAATGCACAGCATTGTTATTAGTCAACAATACTGTATTATATATTTCAAAGTTGCTAAGAGACTAGATTTTAACTGTTCTCACCAGAAAAAGACATGTGACATGATGGAGGTATTAGCTTAGACTAAGGTGGTAACTGTATTGTAATATACAAATGTATCAAACCAATATATTATATGCCTTAAATTTATACAATGTTATATGTCAATTACATCTCTGTAAAAAAGGAATTTTTATATTATGGCTTTCTATTATTTAGAGATATATGCATATAATACAATAATAAAATTGTGGTGGCTTTAAATATTTCCACAAATTATTTGATATAGTCTTCATGGGGTGGAGCCTAATTCACCTTCCTTTGAGTATTAACAGGAGTTAGTAATGTACTCCTAATGAATATAAAAAAGCAGAAGTTGTGATGTGGGACTTCAAAGACTTGGTCATGAAAGATGCTGTGACTTCATTCTTTTTCTTGAATTTCTCACTCTGGTAAAGTAAGCTGACGTGTCATAAGCAGAGGCCCAGGCAGGCAGGAGCTGAGGAATCCTGCCATTAGCCAATGAGGAACCAAGGCCTCCAGCCACCAGCCAAGCGAGTGAATCTTCCTGAAAGTGGATCCTCCAGGCCTGTCAACCTTCAGATGTCTACATCCCCAACCAACATTTTGGCTGCAACCTCATAAGAGATATGAAGTCAGAGAAACCCAGATAATTGCTTCTGGATTCCTGACCTTCAGAAAATCCTGCAAGATAATAAATGCTTCTTTTTTTAAGCCACTAAAATTTGGTGTAATTTGTAATGAAGCAATAAATAACTAATACAATTATATTCCTCTCTGAGAATAACATAGCATTAAATAATAATTTATTATATTAAAAAGTTTTTCATTATGTGCTTATTATGTACCAGACACTATGTTATTTGATTCTTCTTGGAATCTAGTGATATTGGTTCAATTATATATCATTTTACAGAGGAGGAAAGTGAGACAGAGAGCTCAAGTAAATGAGGAAGCCAGGATTATAACACAGAAGGCCACAGTTGATTGACTCATCCTTCATAGTTGGAGTAAATCTCTTCTCAGTGTTCTTGGAAAAGTGAAATGCAAAGCACTATACGCTCTGCATTCCAATGCTTATAATGCTATTTCATCCTGTCTATTCCATATCACATGCTTTGAGCTTCCGTGGCCTGTTCCTTTTTCTGTTAGTGGTAACCAAAGAAATCCTAGTACTTAGTCTTGGAACACAGGCCCTCGTAATGCCAAATAAAGGAAGACAGAAGGAAATGTTTGTTTCCTCTTTCCCTGCATCTGCAGAGAAAACCAGAAAGTGTTCTTGCTTTATGTTAATTCCAGATAAGGATTTTTATGAGACACCTGGGCTTCAGAGACAGTTGCTAACTACTGTTGACAGTAACCTTTCATCTTTGAAAGGTCAGTCATTTTGGTTGGTTGTTTTACTTAATTATGTGTTGCCTTGGTAATGATTTTGATGTAGGCATCACTCTTTTCTAAAAGGTATAAAACTTGTGAGCCCTCTGTGAAATTTGAAGGAGGGCATTGTTATTTCCCTCATTTCACATGCTTGAGGTAAAACAAAGTTACCTTGCAGATTTCTTCTTTAATAAACAAGGAACTTGGGAAGATTGTTTTATTTATTAAATTTAGCAAAGGGAATATTTTAGTAGTATAGTTTTCAGTATTTGCTTATTTGAAAAAGTCTTTTTGTTGTTGCAAATGAATAATTTCTTGAATGGATATAAAATTCCTAGGTCACAGCTGTTGTTTTACCTTACCATTCAGTAGACTTGGATTGTTGTACTATCTTCTTGTGTTTAGGATTGGAGAAAAATGTGAGGCCAGATATTTTCCCCAGATGCTTACAGAGTTTCTTGTTTTAAATCTTTGTTGGCATTTAATATGGGCATTTTGCTTTTTTTTTCCTGGGACCCCAAGAACACTTAGGCTCATATATTTTTTCAATTGAAATGTTTTTCTTTCTGATTATCATTTTTGTTTCATTATTGTTTCTTTCACTGGAACATTTATAATTCTTATCTGGGTTTTTGTCCTCTACCTTCCACATGTATTATCTTCTCTCATTATTTTCTTCTTTTTGTCTTCTCTTCTTGATTTCTCATTTTTGTCTTCAGCACCGATTTGCTGGATTTGGGATGGATGGACTTTTCTTCTGTTTTGGAGGATAGAGTAAGTGATTTGTGGTTCAATAACATACCTTTCAATCCATCTTGACTGATGATACATTTAGTGGGAATGCCACCAGGATTTTCTAAGATCTTTCCTGTGGTTTGGTTTCAAAGCTCACTTTCACACTTCTGTGTCTTCAGGATATTTTATTAGTAAGATAAAAAGAAGCTTATCAGGGTTCCATCACCTTGTACAATAGAATCTCTCATGATGCTGACTTTGAAGTACAAATTCAGTGATTTAAAATGCTTGCAAACATCAAAATGATATATATTTTGTTTCTTTTGTTTTTTAAGATTCCACATATAAGTGAAACCCTATGGTATTTGTCTTTCTCATGATAAACTAAACTAAACCAAAATACATGATATATAGATCATATATTTTACAGAATTCTCTTTGGAAATATAGTAGATTGCAATTTATTTCTTATTTTTTCATTAGTGATTAAGGTATAAATACCTCACCTTCTCCCTTTCCTCATTGATTTTTGTTAGCAATGTATTTCTATTAATATAAAGTTTTTTTTTTTTTTTTTTTTTTTTTTTTTTGAGGGCAGTGTCACTGGCCCTCATATGTGGGACCGAACCGGGGCCGCTGGCTTCCCAAGCCAGTGTGCTTAACCACCACGCCACTCAGCTGGCTAATATAAAGTTTTAAACAGTCTTTTGTCCTCAGTCCTGGGAATTATCAACATTCACTATTTTATCTTTATGAAACTTTTGCTTCCTAGGATAAAAATATTAGTTATGTTTTTATAAATTTCTTATTATTGAGCAAGTTTGAAAATTTGCAAATGTTGTAAAAACAATCCTTAATCAACTTTCTAAAAATTTTGCACAATGCTTGGAAGAAAAATATGCTGTATCATAGAACACGTTCCTTTTTGTGACTTAGGTTAAGAAAAATAGATTTATTATCTTATATGTCAAAAAGAAACAATCCCTGAGCTTAAAGGAGTTCAAAACCTTCTTGGAGAGAAAAGAAACAAAAAGCAATACAAGACAGTCTACAATTGATGATCATGGATCAAAAAGAAAATATAAATTGGGTGACTCTGCATACTGGCAATTTATGTCTGTCGGCTTGCCTGTCTGTCTGTCTGTCTGTCTGTTTAGTTAGAAGATAAAACAAGGTGTTTAATAGCTTAACATTTAAAACTAAAATTTTTAAATGTTTTCTTCTCTGTAGGGTTGTCTTAAGCCCATACTAAATTGCATAGGGAGCAGCATACTTTTCCAAGATGGATTGTTTAGAAACTAGTTTGTGTCTCAAGGATTGTTAACTGTTTTTATTTTTAACAAAATCTTTAATTTCTTTCACGAAAAACAAGAAAGATAAAAAGACATTTCTGAAGCTGTATACATATCTCCTTAAATTAGATGTTTTTAGTAAATAAAATATTTGTGGGCCAGAATTCCTTTAGGTTTTGTGGGGGTGGCATATCATGTATAATTTGATGTTGGATTGTAGCACAATGCCATTTTTTCTTTTTGTTCCAGCCTCTTTTAACCTTGGGCTGCTACCTAACAGTTGGACACAATAGCAAAAACTTTTCTGCAGACAGAAATTCCCTGGAATAAAAATATTGATCATACAGTATCATGGAATAAAGTCCTTATTTCTTTGCCTTTGGATAGTTTCACCTGTCTTTCTCCTTTGTTATTGGTCTGTTCAAGAATATAGAAATTTAGGGCTACTTTGAAATATCTGCATGACAATTCTCAGGAAAGGTTTTTCTTAGTATGCTAGGACAAAAAATGAAGGGAAATAGAAGGAGAGAGACAGAGGGAAAGAGGCTGTGTGTGTGTATGTGTGTGTGTGTGTGTGTGTGTGTATGAGAGAGAGAGAGAGAGAGAGAGCGAGAGAGAGCCTAATAAAGTCCTAATACAAATCTGAAACAACTTTGTTTTGCAAACTTTTATCTGAGGTGTCACATGGCTTTAAATAATTTGTTTAATAGCTCTCTAACTCCAGAAATGAAAATACTGTTACTGTCCCCAGAAGAGTGTTGCATAGGTTAAGTAAAGGAAGTTGCAAACACTCTTAGACAATGTGGGTGCTTGTTCATCTATCTCCCTCTGCAGCAGCTGCTGACAAGCCAGGTAGTTCTATGTATAAAACATTAATGTTGTCTGTTTTCTTTACTGACCCAAGCCAGAGGCAGACATCACAGGTCTGCCATATAAAAAGTCTGAGCACATGGGCCCTGTTTAATCCCCTCACACATAACTCAAGTTCTTTTTTCTCAGTATCTCACCTTTCGTTTGGGGGCAAAAATGGCTCCCTCACTCCTTTCCAGACTCCCCGGTGGAATTAGCAAGACACATGTAGCTCTGCCTTAATTATTATAAGCTGAATTTCCATGTGACTTCCTTATTGCAGTATCATTAACCTAAGAGGTCCTGTTTTAAGGGCATCTCCATGGCACATGCATTTTTGTCTCAGTTGGACCTGCTGCTTCATCTGATCAAATTCCATTCTTAATTCATTTCAATTTTGTGGTAGAAAGAATGGAAACATTCTGCAGTTTCTGTCCTCTTATTTTACCTTAATAAGCTCTTGGTGACTTGGAAGCATTACCTTGAATTCACTGACATCAACATTCTATTCCTGTTAACCAATCCTGATACATTTTCTTTTTCCAATACATATATTCCCCCTCTGAGCAGTGCTGCCCCCTCAACACCACTCATTTAGATTCTATTGATTGGCAGCAGAATTCACAAGTATTCTCTCTCAGGACATAGTGCTGTGCAATTTTTCATTTGGAATTTTGGAAATCTTTCTGTTCCAGTTAACTATTGCTATTTTTTTTTTTTTTTGAGGGCAGTGTCACTGGCCCTCATATGTGGGACCGAACCGGGGCCGCTGGCTTCCGAAGCCAGTGCTTAACCACCGCACAACTATTGCTATTTAATGAACTACCCAAAAACATAGTGGCTTAAAACAACTGTTTTATTATATATCACTATTTTGTTGAACAAGAATTTGGGAATTCTGGTGATTTGTCTATTCCAAGTGGCGTTGTTGGCGGTCCCGTGGTGGTATGCAGCTGGACGATGGGCTGGTCTGGAGGGTCCAAAATGGCTTCACACACATGTCTGCCACTTTGATGCAGATGGTTAGAAGGTTGGCCTTAGCTACTCAGGATAGTTGGACTCCTTATGTAGAGTGCAGGGCTCCTAGAGCAAGTATTCTAAGTGGCCCAGGCAGAAGCTGAAAGGCTCTCACGACTTAGTCTCAGAATTTCCAGAATGTCAATTCTGTCACATTCTATTGGTGCAGCAATTCACTAAAGCCAGTCCAGATTCAGGGAGTGGGAAATTGGAATGAGTTCTTCAATAGAAGGAAAGAATTGGTGGTCATCTTTAATCTATCACACTTTTCCTGCAGATTTAGTCAAAAATCTTGATGTTAACATGGCAAGCAATTTAGAAGTGATTACTCTGCATCCCAGAATTCACTTTATTCGTGGTGTTTTATTATTTATTTTAGGAACCAAATGATAGAGATAAGTACATGCCCCTTGAATTTTGTTACTTAGGTAGCATTTGCAAGATGAGCTGATTGTAGATGGGGTCTACTCCAGTCGTGACAATGATCACAGCAACAACTACAACTGTTGTTACTATCACTGCCTCCATCACCACCATTTATTTACACAAGACCTGTGGGCTATGTGCCAGGCACTGTTCTATGTTTACATAAATTGACTCTAAATCTAAGACAGTGCTACAAGGAGGGAGGATTTATTATCTCTGTTTTGTAAATGAACGCAGTGATGCTCTGAGCAGCTAAGTAAATTGCAGTATAGTAAAGGCTGAGAGAGGGGTCTGGAACCAGACTAAGTCAAATTCCAACTCAGTCATGAACCTCTAATCTCACTGTAGCAAGTTCCTTAATGTATTTGTACTGCAGTTTCTTCTCCTATAAAAAGGGGACCAATAGAACTCATCTCATAAGAATGTAATGGGTAAATAGAGGCAATATGGCCTACCTGACATTTGGTAAGTGTTAGCTATTATTATTATTATTGCCCAATGTTACACAGCTGGCAAACATGTTTATTGAATTCTGAGTGCTGCAACATGTGATGAAGTGAGACTCCAAAATACTCAAGAAAACTTATTGACTTGAGGAGTAGAGTAACAGTAAGTCTGCACTTTGTTGAATTTGCAGAGGTAGTTATCTATTGTGTAATGGAGTACCAGAATTAATAAACAAAACAGTCCTCTATTTGGCTTTGTCATCACCAAATGGGAAGTACCTTTGATAATGTTAACCTCTTTTACTTCCCAATTCGTTTGTGTATTCATTCAACAAATTTTTTTTTTCTTAAAGATTTTATTGGGTAATTGGAGGAGGGGAACAGTGTTGGGGAGTCGGGGAAGGGGTACAGACAAGTTGCTGTCTTTTTGTCCTTTAGTCTAGTTGTGGAGGACATTGCTTCACGGGTCCATGTGGCTATCATCATTGCGCTCCTCCCGGATGAGGCAGATGATCGCCGGCCTCTGGATGGTCGCTCACCATGGCTATTGGCAGCTCACGCTGGCTGCCAGCCGCTCACGCTAGCTGCCGGCCACTCACTGTAGCCTATGGCAGCCCACTGCAGCAGGGGCTGCAGCCTACACCATCGCCGGGGCTCGCAGCCCAGCTCCAGGTGGAGCTGTTATTAGCTTTAGAGGGCAGTGTCACTGGCCCTCATACGTAGGATCTGAACTGGGGCCGCTGGCGTCCCAAGCCAGCTCTTAACCAATGTGCCACTCGGCTGGCCCTCAACAAAAATTTTTGAGGACCAACTGTGTGCCAAGCATAAGACTAGCCCTTGGGGCTAAAATGATCAGACAAGCAGTATCCTAGCCCTAACAAGCTGACTTATTTTTATTTTTTTTACTTTTATTTTTTTGTGGCTCAGACAAACATAGTAACAGTGAAGACAGTGAGTAGTAATTAGATTCTAGATATATTTTGAAAGTAGAACTAACTGAATTTCTTGTTTGATTGATGTGGATGTGAAAGAAAGAGAGGAGCCAAGTCTGACAAGAGAGACATCAAGATAGATTTTTTTTTTTTAAAGATTTTATTGGGGAATTGGGGGAAGGGAGCAGTGTTGGGGAATTGGGGGAGGGAACAGTTTTCGGGAATTGGGGAAGGGGAATAGCCAAGTTGTTGTCCCTCGGTCTTAATTTTGGAGAGCACAGCTAACTCAGCTCCAAGTCCAGTCGACATCGGGCCGCCCATCTGCAGCTCGCAGCTGCTCAGCTCAAGGTGCTGAGTTCAATCTTAGTTGCGGTGGGCGTAGCCACCATCCCATGTGGGGAATTCAACTGGCAGCCTTGTTGTTAAGAGCTCACATTCCATCCCCTGAGCTACCTGGGCGGCAGTTCAGCTCAAGGTGCCACTTTCAATGTAGTTGCGGGAGGGCGTAGCCCATCATTCCTTGCAGGAATCGAACAGGCAACCTTGTTGTTTGTAGCACATGCTCTTGTTAGCTGAGCCATCTTGCCACCTGTTGGCAGCTCAGCAGCAGCTCAGCTTGAGCTTAGGTCACTGGCCCATGTGGGATTAAAACCGGTGATCCTGTTGCTCAGAGCTCATGCTCTTAAGTTAGCTGACTTCTTTTTAGAGGACAACTTTGTCCTAGGTTACTAACATTTGCCATCTCAGGGTTTAGGTCTGACCATGTTTATTTCTTGCATCCCAGGAACTCACTTTGTACTTGGCAATGTTGACTTTAGTAAAAATGCAAGGCACCCCTTTGGGTATAATAGAACATATTTGATTCAGGAAATTGTTTAAAGTGACAGTGAATGAGATCAATACTTAATAAGATTAGCTGGTTAGGACAGAAGACAATTTGAAAATCTGTCTTTGTTGTCTTTTCGCTTCTCATTTTATGCTTGTGACGGTTAATTTTTTGTTTTATGTAAATCTTGTTCTTCATGGTTACTGAAGGAAAATGGAGTTTAAAATAAAGAGTCAACCAAAGACAGAGTCAGAGCAAAGAAAATGGGACCACTGGACTACAGGTCTGTGCATGAGGCAAATACACAGGTAGCCATGACCTTGAGTGGCTTTGTACCAACTTCCATGGCCTTCCCCTTTGTTATCCTCAATGATTTTTATATTTTTACATTTGATATGCCTATTTAACAGCCACAGCAAATAGCTTTTCATTGAGCACTCTTTTTAGTACAATTTTGTTCATAATATCTATTCCACTCTTTGGAGCACTTTGCCTGCCCATTGTCTCACCTTTGTCTAACACTTTTCATCAAGGTCAAGTTCAATATCTTTTCCTGACCTCGCAAACTATATATTAGCCCCATCCTCTTCTGGTTTCCTAAGTGTTCTGACAGCATGCTACACTTGTGCTTCAGACCCAGATTGCGAGAAAATAAACACTATGTAATTTTGTGTGTAATGCCTGTCTCTCTTGTTAATTCAGAATCCTCATGATGACAGTGACACTGTTAGTCTTATTCATTATGGAATCCCATAAGACCAGCATGGTGCCTGGCAAATGGTGCACAATTAGAAAATACCTGCTGAATAAAATAAAGAATTAGAGAATAAGATAATAATGAGTAAATAATAGAGTACTTGTAAATGAGAGAGAGAGAGAGTGTTAAATATTTCTTTTCCACTTCATTGGGAAAACACTTAGAACACAACAGTGTTTTTTTTTTTTTTTTTTTTTTTTTTTGAGGACAGTGTCACTGGCCCTCATATGTGGGACTCGAATTGGGGCTGCTGGCATCCCAAGACAGCTCTTAACCACCACCGTGCCACTCAGCCGGCCCAGAACTCAACAGTTTTTATGGTTCCAATTGTTAGTATCAATTGTCATTCAAGATGACAATAGGCGAAGAGGCATAGCATAAAGGCTGACAGTGTTTTGTGAATAGACCCAAGAGGTTACTATCCTGCTTTCACTATTATTCATTACATTAAAAATGTTTGAGTTCTGGGCAAGATGACGAAGTAGGTAAATGCTGTGTTTGCCTCCTCGCATGATCACATTAAAATTATAACTAAATTACAGAGCAGTCAACCTCAAGAACCATCTAAAGACTAGCTGAGCAGAGCTCCTATAACTAAGGAAATAAAAAAGAGGCCACGCTGAGATTTGCAGGAGGGGCAGAGATGCGAAACTGGCTTGTCCTTACACTTGTGTGGTGGTTGAGCATTGGGAGGGATATCTCGGTGGTGAAGATTCCCCCAACCCTGAGGAATGAGGAGTTCCATCCCCACACTAGGCTCCCCAGCCTGGGCTCCCCAGCCAGGAAGAGGAGTTCCCACAAAATCTGAGTGTGACAATGTGATGATTAATTTTATATGTCAACTGAGCTAGGCTATGGTGCTCAGTTGTTTAGCCAAAAACCAGTCTAAATGTTGCTGTGAAGATATTTTTTTTAAAAATGTGATTAGCATTTAGTCAGTAGGCTTTGATTAAAATAGAGATAATGTGGGCAGGCCTCATCCAATCAGTTGAAGGCTTTCAGAGCAAAGACTCAAGTTTCCCAAAGAAGAACCAATTGTCCTCAGGACCACAATATAGAAATCCTGTCAGTTTCCTGCCTACTGCCTTTCCCTAAGTATTTTGGACTCAAGAGTACACCATGAATTCTTACCTGAATTCCCAGTCTACTGGCCTGCCCTACAGATTTTGAATTTCTCAGTCCCTACAGTTGTATGAGCCAGTTCCTTACAATCTCTGTCCCTCTGGTTTTGTCTCTCTGTCCTATTGGTTCTGTTTCTCTGCAGAATCAGACTAATACAATGTCCCTCTCAAGAGCTAATAAAGACAAGTAGAATACTTAGGGGATTATTAGATGACAATGACCTCTTCCTTCTGTGAATATAGGAGTCTGATAGTTGATTGGACTTTGGAATCCATAGCACTAAGTTCCAGTGAGTCTGGACATAAAGATCTGACTTTGCAAATGCTGTCAGTGTGCATCTGTCTCCTGGGGCTGCCAGTGAAGACCTGCTTGCTCACCTTCAACCTTACTGGCTGTGCTTAGTCTCTTGTCACAGAACTTCTAACTTTCATAGCAGTAGTGCTTAGATCTTTGACAAGGGCAGACTTAGCCTGTCTGGGTCTGATAATTCTATAACATCTCATCTTTTAAAATAAAGTTAGAGGAAAACATATCCTGGTGTGATGAGTGTGTGCCCTCTTTGTATCCCTGCTGTCCTTTCCCATGTGACCACTAGCTCTCTTCTTAATCACAATTATTCCCATTGTTTTATTGGATGTCTTGATCTGCTTGGGCTGCTTTAACAAAATACTGTAGACTGGGTGGTTTAAACCACATTTATTTTTCAGCTCTGGAGGCTGGAAGTCCAAGACCAGGGTGCCAGTGAGTTTGGGTTCTGGTAAGGGCTGTCTTCCTGGCTTGCAGATAGCTACCTTCTCACTGTGTCCTCAGATGGCCTTTCCTTGGTATGTCTGTGTGGAGATAGATAGATGATAGATAGACAGACAGATAGATAAAGGGAGCGCTCTGGTGTCTCCTCCTTTTCTATAAAGGGACTAATCCCATCATGACCTCAGCTAAACCTAATTGCCTCCCACAGGTCCCATCTCCAAATACTATCATATTGTGGTTAGGGCTTCAACATATGGATATGGGAGGGACACAAACATTCAGTCCATAACACTGGATATGAATAAGTGATGAGCTTTAGACAAGAAATTTTCTCCTTTAAAAATAAATATACACATGCTTGGTTGTGTAAAGAATGCAAAATATGTAAAACTTGGTTGAAATTTATATGTGGTTTCTTTGAAGAAAATGCTGTTTACTTCCAAAAAAGTGTCTGCTCTCCGACAATCAAACCTTCCCTTGGGCTGAACTCCTGCCAGGCAGTACTGTGCGTGGTGAAGACAATGAGCTCAAAGAAGCAGCATCACACTTGGCCTGGTTTACTTCACTGCACTTTTTTCTAGAGGCATGCAAAAGGCGTCTGCATTTTGGAAAACTCCTAATACGCTGGCCAGGATTTATAAGTTACTGCTGGTTGGTCCTTGGTGGTGACAGTGTTCTGGGTGGGAATCTAGATAGATTCACAGACCTTGGTCAGTTTACAGTGTGGCTGGGGAAAGCATTTGCTGTCCCAGCCCTCTCCCATGTATGTGTTTAAAGATCTGTTTTGCCTGCTTTAAACAGAATCTTTTGATCCCTCCTCATTTATTATGCAGAATGAAGATTCTGACAAGTAAAAGCAAATTATTTGGATGTGTGCCTTCTTAAGAGAGGAAGAATAACATTAATGTTTTGGCCTCCTAATATTCCATTGCATAGATCATAGGCAGCAAATATGTTTTTCCATAGGAAATTCGATGAAATCATTAGAGCAGAGGGTTGATGACTTTCATCGCTTCCTGATCATCAGACTCTGAAACAAACTAATGCCTGTTTACCCAAAAAAGAAAAATATACGATTTCTGTAGCTGCAGAGGAACTGTGGTTTAAGAATGTCTAGTGCTCTATGTGAAAACCTTGGCTGAGCTGTGAGAGCAGCCACTCGCCTGTCATGTATCTAATTACTTCTCCCTCCTCCTCTGTCATGCCAGTAGCAAGGAACCACTGAGACCATATTGTTGCCCATATGTCAGGAAGCTACTAAAGTAAACCCCTTTGTAAAGTGCTGACAAGTCTACTACTGCAGAAGTGGAAGGTTTGGTAACTTTCTCCAACCTATCATTCCATTGTTAGTGGTTTTGAATTTTCTCTCTGTGTGGTGCAGCCTGGTTCTTTGGACCGAGGTTATTATCACACATTAATACCATCCGAAAAGAAGCTGAATATCTGGGTTAAACCAGATTTCAGCAGTGATGAATTAGAGTTCAGTCTAAATCCCTAATGTGAGCTCAGAAAAACCTGACAGCCCGAACTGCTCTGAAGTGTGCAGGATGTTCAGAGAACATCTATGAGGTCTGACGATCAAATTTGCGAACTTGTTGCAATGACGTTGCCAAACTTTTTTGATATCAGCGGGATTATTCATTATGAATTTGTACCAACTGGATGAACAGTTACCAAGTTTACTATTTGGAAGCCCTGAAAAGGCTGTGTGAAAAAGTTAGATGACCTGAACTTTTCGCCAACAATTCATGGCTCTTGCATCACAACAATATGCCAGCTCACAGGGCACTGTCTGTGAGGGAGTTTTTAGCCAGTAAACAAATAACTGTATTGGAACACCCTCCCTACACACCTGATCTGGCCCCCATTGGCTTCTTTCTTTACCTGAAGAGAAAGGAAATATTGAAAGGAAGACATTTCGATGATATTCAGGACATCAAGAGTGATACGATGACAGCTCTGATGGCCATTCCAGAAAAAGAGTTCCAAAATTGCTTTGAAAGGTGGGCTAGGCGCTGGCATCAGTGCATAGCTTCCCAACAGGAGTACTTCAAAGGTGACCATAGTGAGGTATGTAGTACTTTTTCTAGGATGAGTTCAGGGACTTACTTGTCCAAGCTTCGTATGTTTAGGTCAGAGGCAAATGCTATCCTGTCCATTTGCAAACCTACAGTCTTCTGAAGTCCACTGTTCCATGTTCATGGTAGGAGAGGGTTTGCTCCCATCACACCTGCCTTCATTTCTTTTGCTTTTACTATTGTACTCCTCTTAGCATGGTTGGCTTATTTTATTTTCCAATGCATTAAGAACATTTTTGTTGTTTTTAAAAGAATAAAACTGACCACTAATTGATCCTAACTTTCCCACATGCATCAATAGCTACTTCCCTCTTTCTTCTATCTTCCTAAAGGGAATGGATAGTCCTTCCTTGGGGGAAGAACAAAGAAACTTTATGACACGCAATATAGTACAGTATTTTATTTAACAATAACAACCATCTATGAAGGATGCCTTATTGTGTAGTTTGCTCAGAGAGGGTAAGTAACTTATACAGGGTCACGTGAATCCAATCATGACAGAATTCATGGTCTGTTTGGCTCCAGAAGTCTGTGCCTTTCCTTCTCAAGTCTGACTGTTGGTTTGAACTGGACAACTGAAGATTTCTGAGATTTAGTTCCACAGGACACTGATGCTTCTGTGAAAGGCTGTATTGTCAAATATGCTTGGTATATGAGGGTTCTCCAGAGAAATAGAACCAATTGTGTGTGTGTGTACACACACATGTATGTCTTATATTTATATAGGAATTGGCTTACTTGATTAAGGAGGCTGAGAATTCCCACAGTCTGCCATCTGCAAGCTGGAGAACTGGGAAGAGTGGTGTAATTCAGTCTGAAATCCAAAGATCTGAGAACCAGGGTGAGGGAAGAGAGAGCTGGTAGTGTAAACCCCAATCTGAGTCTGAAGGCCTGAGAACCAGGAGGGCTGATGTAGGAGGGCAGGAGAAGAGGGATCTCTCAGCTCATACATGGTTACCTTTTTGTTCTATTTGGGCCCTCAATGGATTTGATGATGCCCACCCACATTGAGAAGGGAAATAAGTGTTACTCAGTTCACCAATTCAAATGCTAATCTTCTTGAAAACAAACCCAGTAATGATTTTTTTTTTTTTACCAGTTTTCTCGCATCCTTTAGCACAGTAGACACATGACACTAATCATACTTGGGAAATGCTGTATTAAATCAAGTTTAACAAGTGTTTTCAGCAAAACTTTTTGGAGCTTTTGCAATTGGGATGTGAGTTTCTAAGAGGATGAGATAGCATATGGATTTTCCTGAATCTGGTGGACTACCAAATTCCTTTTCTTTATCTTTTTCTGTAGAATATGTGGCAACATAGTTTGGGGGAATGTTGACATATTTTCTTACCTTTCTCTTCCTGTATCAAAAAGAATACCTGCGCTGGTGGCTTAGTTTAATTCCATGTAATGACATTTCAAGGGCTATTTATTAATCAGTGCCTAGAGTGTATGGGTCTTTGCTCTAATTACCAGAGAAGAGGGTACTGCGAGTCAGCAAAATTATAAAATATGGATAAAGCCCTGGCTTGAAGGAGTTTATGATCTAGTGTGTAATATTGTACAGTTAGAATGTGGCATGTTACAATCGATGAAGAGTTAACAAACAATGCATCTGTGAGTGGCTTCCCACGTAGGGCTGTGGTTTGTACCTTGATGTTTTATGTTTCCTTTCTCTTCTTTTTGTATTATTTGCCTATAAATAGAGTTTAAAGAGTTGTGAGGTGCGGTTGTGACTTCTAAGCTGAAGGAAGTTAGGAGGAAGCCCTTTACCAATGTGCCAGATTAAAAAAAAAAAAATCTAATATTGTATCCAACTTTTGCGTGGGAAAACTATTTCCATGTTGAAAAACTAAACCTCATGCTATCCACTGCTTGTGGCACTCCTATTAAAGGCAGATGAAATGTTTTTTGGTGCCAGGTGAGGAGGAAGTTTACTATCATTTTCTGCAATAAAAGTCACTGTTTCAATTAGGCTGAAATACTCTATACACTTTTGTGAGCAAAAATTTTACCTAAAACAAGTAGAATATTTTTTATGTATGTGTCTTTGCAGTTTAAATGTTATGTGTAAGATATTTCTGATTATTACTGGGAAATCTAGTTACTATAAAGCTTGAGAACAAAGCATATATACTTGCTTGGGCCCAGGAGGGCTACAGCCATAAACCAATAAATGGATGAATGGAGAAATAATATGTGGTAATACATTGAAATATTATTCAGCCTTTTAAAAAGGAAATTCTGCAATATGTGACAACATGGATGAAACTTGAGGACATTATGTTACGTGATATAAGCCAGTCATAGAAAGACAAATGTTACATGATTTCCCTTATAACAGATATCCAAAACAATCAAATTCATAAAGTCAAAAAGTGGAATGATGGCTGCCAGGGGCTGGGATGAAAGGGAAATGAGAAGTTACTAAGCCATGGGCATAAAGTTTTAGTTAAGCAAGATGAATAAGCTCTAGAGATATGCTGTACAATGCTGTACCTATAAATATTTATGTATTGCACACTTAAAATTTTGTTGAGGGTACAACTCATATTAAGTGTTTTTACCACAATGAAATAAGATTACAAAATAGTAATATTTTATGACACATGAAGATTATAGCAAATTAAAATTTGAGTGTCCATAAATAAAATTTTATTGGAACCTAGCCACATTCATTCATGTGTGTGTCATCCACGGCTGCTTCTGAGCTATTACACAGTGATGGAATTGAGTTGTTGCAACAGACACTTGCATAGCATCCTCAATTTTGCCTCTTGGTTCACAAAACCTGAAGTATTTACTATCTGACTTTTAGAGAAAACGTTTGCCATCTCCGATGCTAGATTGTAAGTTCCTCTGCTCTGCCCTGTCTGTAGTGTTACTTTGTCTGCTTTGTGTCTTTCATAAATTTATTGAAACCACTTTATTTATGACTCCTCTTATTCTCTTTGTCATTATGAGTTCATTCCATTTTTATTCCTTAGCTAATATTTTGGGAAGCTAAAAAATAGCTAAAATACTGGCGGTGCCAAAAAAATGTGACTTGTATTCATCTTTTGTTATC
This sequence comes from Aselliscus stoliczkanus, assembly GCA_033961575.1. NCBI lineage: Eukaryota > Metazoa > Chordata > Mammalia > Chiroptera > Hipposideridae > Aselliscus > Aselliscus stoliczkanus. The sequence continues at coordinate 93,678,796 of CM066733.1, forward strand.
AGTATATATTATTACAATTTTAATACAGTTTTTTCTTTTGTTTAAATGTGTATACATTTTTGGCACCCTCTGTATATGTAGCATATACTGTACTATGTTTTAAATTATGTATATCACATATATGATATCATATATGTATCATGTATACTCATTTAATATATATAAGTAGAGAATGACTACCCTCAGTAGAATAGGCAAATACTTGTTATTCAATCTACTTTGCAGGTAATTTTTTTCCAATATCATCATGCGTCTAGGAAGTGTTGAGGCAGGGTTCAAACAAACCCAGGCAGTCTGACTTCAGACCCTTGTCTGCCACTACACTTCAGACACTACACTGCCACTGGTTCTTGTGAGAAAGAGGAGGCGACTTATGTGGCTGGATCACTATTATGGTCCATAAATGATCAATGTAGTTTAGAATAAATAAACCCAATCTAAGGTTTTATTAGGAGGAAAGGAGGGGGGAAGAAACATGTCCAAAGTGGAGGAAGGCGGAATTCTGTGCTCAGCCCATGTTAGTTTTTTCTGCTTCAACGTTTTTCTCAGGGCTAGTTCTGGACTTTTCTGTTAAGCAATATTTCAAGTTGCCAACCAATGAGGAAGACAGTGGACCATAGGGCTCATGATCTCGATTGTTCTAAAGCTTTGGAAGTATCTCCATTTTTAAATGCTGGAATTAGGATGGCTCAGCCAAAATAAATAGATAAATAAATAAATAAATAAATAAATAAATGCTAGAATTGTCTTTCAGAGAGATGTTCTATGAAAAGAAAGTTCTTGGACAAATATGTGGGAAATGAGGCATAATATTGCTCTCACGGACATTCAGAATTTTCGTAAGCAAAATAAATGCTCTAGAAGATTTGCATTAAACGTATTTTGCTTTTTTTGGCCCAATATTAATGACCATTGATTTAAAATTATGATGTACTTTTTTGCCTGTATAATATCTGTCGATATTCTGAGGAATTAGTATTCTGTGGGATATACTTTGGCAAATGTTATTTCCCACTTTTTCCTATATAGCAAGGTTGAAAATTGTGCTTACACTCTAAAGAAAAAAAATTCTTTATGTTATCTACAATGAATCTCATCTTTTTCCTGAGCTTTTATCTGTGGAATAGCAAGAGAACAGATGGAATGTGTCATCTGGGATAAACAAAGGCCAATGTGATATTAGGAGTTTTTTTGTTTGTTTGTTATTCCTTTAGAACCAATATTTATTCAGTTTCTCAGATGGCTTTTTCTAGCACCTGCTTCTTTCCCTCAGGAAGCATCCAGGTGTTGGGGAAAGGCTTCCCAGGCTCATGCTCGTCCTGGGATGTATGCTTGCACTTGTCTGCTGCTCTCAGGGACACTGTCTCTTGGTTGACGGGGCTCTGTTATGGGCAGTCTTTGTTTTCTTCGCAAGGATCCGGCTGTACTCCCAGCTGACCGCCTCACTTTGCTCCTGAGTGACTGCCTGGGTTTTCATCCTAAACTTCCTCTGTCAGGTCACCCTGCTATGCCAGCAAGCCTCTCGGCAGCCCACTGTCCGTTGGGTACACAAATGCAAAAATTGGGAGGTCTAAGAAAGCTCAACCTTGGAGCCTCCTTTTTTTTTTTCCACATACCACACAGCCAAGGAGTTTTGGCAGCATCCAAGGTTGTCATATTTGGGGGAAAGGGACAACTTGAAAGGTGCTTTCCCCCCAGAGTCTTCCATAAGAAAATGAGTGGGTGGCTCTAGCCCACACTTTATCATGGGTTTTATCTTCACTGATATAACAAACAGCTTCCTGAAATCCAGAGAGGGGTGATGGGGAGACACAATTTTGACAGTTTCCAATCTCACTCTCTCTCTCTCCAGCCCCCCTTCCCAATTCCCCCTAGGCCAGAAGCAGGCAGATAGCTCTCTTATGTCTTCTTCATTATATCTTCCCTTCTCTGTCCTGGTTGTCAGTAGGGATATGGGATAGAACTCCACACTAGTAAAGTCTATATTCTAAGTCCTTCAGCCTAGTCTTCCTTGAGATAACGTCCTGGTGAGCAATGTTTAGTGTCTTGCTACATATCCAATTGTATGTAAGGTGTAAAAAACTGACTTTCTCTTTGTCCTCTCTTTATATTTCTTATGTAACAAATTTAGTCTTCTCATAGGCAGGTAGATGCCTAATGTGAAATATGATTCACTCAAGACCACAAAAGAACAAATCACATTTGTAAAATTTGAGACCATTACCTCCATTACCCACATTCTACCAGTATTACACAGGTCCTCTCCTAGGCAGTCAGCAGTTTTAAATGCTTCTTTGATACTGCTGTCTTTTGGATTTTCTCCTCTTGGCAGCTCCTCTGTTTTTCAGGCTCATCACGTTTTGTGCCTCTAAGAAAGGTCATGCCTGTCTGCAGGTCACTGTACCTGTCAGTCTCCACACTGGGTGATTTTAACCATACTGATTGTTTTAATTGCTAAGCATGCGCTCACTCCCATATCTGTATTCTGGCCAGACTTTGCGTTGCTTGGCAGGCTCCTCAAATCTACACACGGACTCCGCCCACCAGCTTGATGGATTCTTCTCTCGTGTATGCCATCTCCGTTAAGGGCAGGATAATTCAGCCATTTCCTTAGTTCAGGTTCTCATCATTTCTCACATGGTCTGTTACAATAACTTTCTAAAGAATCTTTCTGCTTGTTACCCGCACCCTGCCTCATTTCACAGCAGTCTATTCCCATATTGCTCTTAGAGCTTTCCTTTGAATCCTTTGGTTCCTCCCCCACACCTCATTTTGTCCTGCTTCACATCTGGCCACTCCTCTTACACTCATTTCCCTTCAGTCAGTCATCTAACAGTTCTTTGGAATGCTTCCTGCTTTTTCATGCTTTGCTGCTTTTACACAAGTGACTTCTTCTTCTGGGCCACCTTTCTTTCCCTCATCCAATGAGCTAACTCCTACTTAGGCTTGATGAATTAGTTTCTGCTACCTTCTCCAGGAAGCCATTCCTTGAGAACTCAGCCTGAACAAAGCAACCTTTTTCTGTGCTCCTTAACACATACCTCTAAGTCACAGACTCTTGTGGAACCAACACATATTGTTTACTATTATCTCTCCCTCTTTCTTTCACTTCATTTGGGAGCAGAAACCATGTCTTGTTGATTTCTTTGTCCCTGCCACCTAGATAGAGCCGGATACCCAGTAAGCCCTCAGTAAATGCTTTTTAAATGAATGGAAGAGGTCAAATACAATAAGGACAGATAAAAGGTCATTGGATTTGGCTAGGAAAAGGTCTTTGCTGACCTTGGAGAGAGGAGGTTCAGTAAATATTTAGCTTTCACAGTCTGGGCACTGAGATGCTTGGTGGGAAGGCTGCATGACTGAACATCAGCCTCAGCTCTCTCTGTGATGCTTCATAATGGAAAGGAAAGCTGTTAAGAATTTCTCAAAGTGAATTGTGAAGCAATTAGAGTGACAGAAATATATGAGTAATTTGTGTGAGCATGGCTTTTAGCCACACAAAAAAAGCAGCCAAACGCATTTGCTTCAATAAAATCCAGAGCGAAACCTTTGTAATCAGTCTGAAAATACCCAAGGCTTGTTTTCTTTTCTAGGGAAAAGTAAAAAACAATTTAGCAGCTGGATACTCAATCATTTGAACAATACTTAATCTTTCATTTTTTGAGTTCCATTAAAATACATATCTAAAGCCACAGTTCTTTCCTTCATGACAGACATCCCTACACGCAGTGGCGTAGCAGGTGAAGTTCATGGTGATGGCCCTCACTCTACCTGGTTTCTGTGTTGGCTTCCCATCTGCCCCCCCACTATTAACACCCTCACTTACTTTTCCAACAAACCTCTAGTGCCCCAGCTTCTCAGTGTGGGCCGCATAAGAGGATATCAGCAAGCAAATTTCAGCTGAAATGCAAAGGCCCTGGGCAGGCCATACTGTGGTGATTAGGATTTAGAAGATAATAAATGACTTTCCAGTCCCAGTCTAGGAAGACAGGAGGCTGGTCAGGGCTGCTGGAGACTTTGAAAGTGTTTGGGAAATGTAAAGAGCAGGTCAAGGATGTCCTTAACCCTGCAAGGGGTATTTCAAAAATTGCTCACAGCTAGACTTGAAAGCCCAAAATAGCAGTAACCGGAGATGACTTGGATTAATATTGGGAGAGGGCAGGAGGTAGTGAGGGGTCTATAGGTTGTGGTTCTCTAGAGAAACAGACCGGATAGGATACACACACACACACACACACACACACACACACACACACACACACGTTTATTTTAAGGAACTGGCTCACACCTTTGTGGGGCTGGTAAGTAAGAAGTTTGTAGAGCAGGCTGGCAGGCTGGAGACTCAGGGAAGAGTTGATGTTTTAGTCTTGAGTTTCAATTCCACAGGGCAGCGGGCTTGAAACTCAAGCAGACTTTCTATGTTGCAGTCTTGAGGCAGAATTCCTGCTTCTTCAAGAAACTTCAGTCTTTACTCAAGGCCCCCAGCTGATTAGATGAGGCCCACCCATGTAGTAAGAGGATAATCTGCTTTAATCAAAGTCTCCTGATTGAAAACATTCATTGTATCTAAAACATGCTTTCACAGCAATATCTAGACTACTGTTTGACCAAACTACTGGGCATCTTTGTCTACGAAATTTGACACATAAAATTAACCATCATAAGGAGCAAAGGAGGTGAAAGCCCAAAACAACAGAACTAGGGCAAGGGCCTGACAACAATCACAGACAAACTAGGAGTCTGTGATTAGAAGCGAACGGGTTATGTCCAGTTGCACAGGGCTGGGAAACCACAAGGTACAAGTTGTACTGATGGTGACCTTGGCCTCACCCTGCCTCTTCTGATTTAGCTTTGCCCACTGAGTGAGGGTATACATGATGCAAATCAAAACTCCCGAGATTTCCCATTGCAGCCCTTGCTCAAGTAGGCCGAGGCTAAGATTTTGCTTCCCTTGTTTCTTCAGCAAAATGTACCTGCCTCACAAGTCTCATTTTGTTAGAGGGCCTACTTAGTGCCTAATATAGCTAAGTTTTAGTACTCTGATAGCACAGACAGTAAGTTGCTAATAAAAATAAAAATCAATTATAAGCTTCTTTGAAGACAGATGGCACAACTCATGCCTGAGGCCAGGGACTTCTGCAGCACCTCTGTTTGCTTGAAAAGCATCTCCTTCACAACAGTCTGAAGTATCCTCAGTGTGCTTCTCTCCAGTGATACATTTTCTTTTTGTACTGTACTAGCTAGTAACCTATTGTTTCTTCACTCATGCCCTGCCTTCTGTACTCGGCTCTGTGATTCCAGGCTAAGAGTCTGAAAACTACATTTTCAAGACTTCCTGGCAGCTCTAAGGGGAGGAACTGGCAGGAGACTGGAAAGCAGGAGAAAGGGACACTCATCGTGTTGTTCCCAAGTCCTGCAAGCATTCTCCAGCAGCAGGAGCTATAAGAGCAGCAGACAATTCCAGCTCCTGCATTTTTTGGTACGCCAAGAAGCAGTCCCAAAGCATCCCCACTGAGGCCTGAGCACCAGATGTATGGCACCTCCTCAGAGTGCTGGAACATGGCCCCCAAGAAGCCTCAGTTCAGAGCCTGAGTGCACCTAGGAGGCATGCACAGCCCCTCAGAGATCCAAGATTAGGTGAACAGTGCCCTCTTAGATCTCTGAGCACAAGATTTTCAACGAGCTCCATCAAGAATTTAAGATTAGATGAGTAGTGCCTTCTGCAGAGGTTTGAGAGCTAGCCATTGTAATACCCTCCTCAGGAGTCTGAGCACTGGATTGCAGTGTCCCCTCAGAGTGCCCACCCCTGCTCAGAGACCTGTGTGCCAGCTAGGAACACCCTTTTACTGGTCAGAACTCCAGTCTCATGGAAGCACTTCTTCTGAGCTCTTAGGATCTGGCAACAATTTTCTTTCCTTTTCTTTCTCCAAGCCCCAAGGGTAGTGGCTGCCTCCAAGATTTTTCTCAAAGTCCAATTTTTGTTCTGTTAGCTTTCCAATACCTTTCAAACTAATTGCCTGTATTAAACTCCCTGTATTAGAAATAACTAACTTTGCTTCTTTTTACAGCCTGGATCCTCGACTGTGTATGTATCTTAGCTTTCCTAAAGCCAGGTAGCTGGAACATTCTTGGGTTGCTGTCCTCAGGGCATGTTGATATTGTGGAAGCCAGAGGAGAGAAAGGTTAGGAATTGTTTTGTTTTTTTTTCCTAAATGTTTTTTTGAAGTCTAAGACAGAGACATTAATTTTGAGCTTTAAGAGCTTACATTTTGGTTTCTCAAAAGCAGAGCTCTCAAGCCATTATATTTTTTTCATAAATAATAAGTATTCTTTCTTTCTCCCAGACTATGTAAATATTCTGAAAGGTGGTGGTGGGGAGGCAACAATTATTAGACATGTAAGCAAGATACTTAGGGGTTATTGATAGTTTCTCTAAAGGGGCCCTGTTTCTTGCCCCTCCCCTCTCAGATGAGCATTAGAGCCTCTAATGGGTATGGGAATCTGAGAACAGAAGAGAGACTTATCTTCTTTATGCCTGGAAAACACTGTGTGGGAGTTCCGGTCCCCACCCTGGTGTAGCGATAGCAAAGTAGAGACAATCAGTGTAGGTAGTATATACACAGAGGGTCTCAGCATGAGGAACTGAGAGGGCCCAAGACCACTGCATAGACTTTCTGTCACTCCCGGCTGAGAAAGAAAGCTGGCCCACCTACAGTGGTCTACAGTTGTGATGAGTGATACTTTTGATGGAAATAAAGGGAAAGAAGTAACTGGACTCTGCCCAAGGGTATGGGATCTTATGTAGATGCCAGTGTAGAGGAGAAATGAGCACATCCAAGGCCACAGATACAAGCAGGGACAGTGAATTCAGCCTGCACAGACAATCCTGCCTGAATAGTGAACCCAGTTCCTTGAACCTGGCATTCAGCATGAACAGAGGATCTAGTCTAGACAGAGAGTCTGGCGTGGACAAATGCCTCATTTTCATGCTTTGGTACTAGATAATCTCTGCCTCAGAAATTTAGAAAACACTAAGTAGGGGAGAAAAATGGTGATGGAAAAGTCCTATGTTGACTTTTTAACTAAATTTTAATGAATTAACTGAAATGCCTAACTTTAGCAGAGTTGACTAAGATTATATTATCTCTTGTCAGATGGAATGAGGTTTTGGGCAAACTATGTTGTTACAAAAGAGTATAGAAATATTGCTTTTTGCACATCTGAACACACGGACATTAATCCTACTACGTATGTTTAGAGTGTCCCTCCTTTACAAGGAAGTGCTGGTGCAAGCCATTTTTAGGCAGGAGGTACGTTTTCCTGTGTTAAGAGGAAGAATGGCTTTGTGTCTAGGAGGAACAGAAATGATGTTTTGTTGCTTGCACTACAAAGCAAAACAAAACAAAACAAAGGAATCATTATGAAGATTCAGTTTGTTCCTCGATTAAAAAGAAGAGAAACAACCTGAGGCATCTAATATAATCCAGGAGACCCGAATCACAAAACCAAAGCTACTTTTGAGTTACTTTGAAAAGGAATGTGTGGAAGATTTTCTTCCTATTCTGAAGAAAATGTTTATTTTTTAGACTACCTTAGTAACATAAAATATGCTATATTTTTGAGTTCCCATGCCATCTTAAAAGTTAGACAGTATGAAGTTGGATTCTAAAGAAAAAAATCTTAAATCAGTTGCAGTGATGTGTGATGACAGGATTCTTAGTTAAAGGTAATAGATATGAGGGCCAGCCGAGTGGCTCAGTTGGTTAAGAGCTTGCTCAAGAGTGCAAGCTGAGCTCTGAGCAACAGCAGTTCGATGCCCAGCCTGAGCTGAGCTGCCGCTGGGCTGTCAACAGGTGGCAGGATGGCTCAGAAAAAAAAAAAAAAAAAAAAAAAAAAAAAAGTAATAGGTATGGTCCAATATAACAATCTGAGTGAGATTTTGCACTATGTTAGATGTTGTGCTGGACATTTTGAGGAGATAGTCTTTGCCTTAGAGTTGCCCACAGCTTGACAAATATTTGCTGATTTGGGAAGGGATCTGTCAATATTAGTGATTGAGGAAATAAACTGTGTATTCATTGTGAGCCAGCTATAGATGAAAAAAAAAGGTCTTACTGAAATGTACTATAATATATGGAAGTCCTTCAACAATATAGCTTTAATTTTAAAAAAAGAATTCAAGTACCTATGGATAAATTTGCCAGGATTTTAAATTGTAATGACTCAGAAATGGAAATGGTTGGAGGAGACTGAGATTAAAACAGATATGTTTTAGTATCTAATAATTTCACTGATTCCTTCTAACCAGCATTAATCTTAATGACGGTTTATTGTGTGTTCATGAAAAATAATGAATCTTAACCAGTTCACATTTGATTGATACAATGATTGCACCCAAATACTCATGTACAAAAGCATTACTCCAATACTTCATTTACAAGTCAACTTCTAATAAAAATTCAATTCAATTTAACAGTCATTTCTTTGGCATCTGTTATGTACACATGTGAGGCACTGAACAAGATGCTTTGGGGGATGTTGTAATGAGTAAAGCATGGCTCAGTCTTCAAAGATGAGGGCAGGTGGCTTTTTCTATCCTCTTAGCTGCTATATTTCCAATGTTTGGGATGTTCTTAATACACAATTGGCATTCAAATAAAGCTCTGTATAGTATGAGCTATGATGTGAGGTTTAATTGTGAAGTACTTTAAACAGAAAGTGCAATTAGGTCATGGAAGTGTGAGGCAGCAAGAAAGATATCTTACCCTGCTGCTATGTTATGTAAGTACATCCAAAGATACAGTGAGCATGAGCACACGAACCCTGTATTTCTCTCTGGTCTGCAAGTTAGATGAATTCTTGAGCCTCTTTCCTGTAAGTTGATGATGCCTTAACTAAATGCTGATATTGACACATGTAAGATCTTTGCAGATATAGTAATTATGTGGGGTAACTGTTATTTTCCACCATTGAGAATTATAAACGGACTAATTGAAACTTTGAGGTTGTTTTTCTTTAAACATTTGCTATATCCTTCATTGAGAGCTCAGTTCTTCTGAAATATGAAATATAAAATTGCAAATAAAAGTACTTTTTGAGTAATGACCTTTGTTTCTGAGTCTTCCTTGTACAGTTAGCATGGAATTCCCTATAAGATCACCCAACTCTATTCAACTGTGGCAGTCAACTACACTGTGATGTCTGAGATGTGCATCTCATGGGCCCCAAGGACCTGGATTTGCCTTTTTCACTCTCAGGGTGAATCTTACCATTGGGTAGTGAAGATTTTATATTCACTTACTCTGATTATAGATTAAATCTAGTTTTGTTTTGTTTTTTAAAGAAATTTTTATTGGGGGACAGTGTGCTTTTCTGGGACCCATCAGATCCAAGTCCAGCAGTTATCTTCAATCTAGTTGTGGAGGGTACAGCTCCGTGGCCCATGTGGGAATCGAACCGGCAATCTTGGTGTTATGAGCCTGTGCTCTGACCACCTGAGCTAACTGGCCGCCCCTAATTTTGTTTTTAAAGCAGCTTTTTTATTGCCTTTATTGTGGAGGAAACACTAGAATTAGTTTTTGCTTTTTGATCTTCCTATCAAAGACAAGGCATCTATTCCCTTTGGGTAGGAGACAGCAAGCAATCTAGATGACTCCTTGTGTATGATCTTTCTGTTTGTTGTTATTGAGAATTCTCTTATTTCCTGGCATTTGAGATACTCATCTCTTTGTCACAGGCTCAGTAGACCTTGGTTTAGTCAGAACAATGGTCTGTCTCAGCTGTGGGGTCAACAATGTATTCACATCACTTCCTGCGCCATTGAATACTTTTGCATTTCTGACAGCTGATAAAATCATCTTTGCTATTTGTCTTGGTCTCAAGAGAAAAAAGGTATACTCACCCGATAAGCATGCAAAGTAATGAAGGAACAGCCTCTGGATCAAGAAATGTCACAACCAGTGTAACTTTAAGATTTTTTATGTGTCTGTCACTTTCATGTTCTGATGCTGTTACTTCTGATCCTTGAGATGTTTAATGCTGAGTGGAAGGTGTGTTTAATTTTAGAGCTCATGTGTCAAAGTCTGATGGTCATTGACCTGTGTGTCTGTCCTGGTTAAAATGTCTTCATCATTGTTAAAATTAGAAACTAAAAGAATCTGTTCCTATAAATCATGACATCTGAGTGAACATTGACTAAATGATTAAAACACTATTATATATATTTTTTTATAGAGTCCTGCACTCCAAACAATCTGGTGTGTAGGATGAGAATCTGGAGGACCTGGTTGGCCTTCTGTCTTCCAGCTTAGAGCCTGAAAGCCAAGGATTATTTTGGGGAGCCTTTGAAAAGTGTGTGAATATCTAAAGCTTTGTGAGAATTTCAAATATAAAATAGCGTAATGGACATTCATTAATCTCTATCTGTACTTGACGATGACTAAAGTAAAATTGAGGCTGCCTCAGATTACATCTATGTGTGTCTATAAGAGATAAAATAAGCATATTTCCCCTTCTTATAAAGTAGTCTTTTATGTGGCTGTTAGTAACTATAACCCTTTTGCATCTGTGTCTAGCAATTTTTTTGGAATGCATTTGGAACTTATTTGGTCATAGGAATTTGTCTTTTGTGCACAAATGTCTAATGTGTCTAATGTTTAATTCAAATAAAAGGCACATCAGAAAGGTGCAGGGATCAAAGGTACCAGATATTTCTGAAAGTGGTGAGCAGAGGGTCTGAAAATGATGATTGGCTGAAAGTGTCTAAAAGAGCAGCTAGGACCCAGATCCTTGTCCTACTCCCTGCAGACAGCAGAAGTCCTTTCTGCACGTGTCAGGAGACTGCAGGATTCTGTTTGGAAAGACTGAATTCTAGGGATGCTCAGGCACAGGTTAAGGTGGGGGTGATGTGACTTGATGAATTCTTGTGACTAAAAACAGTAGGGAATGCATATAAGAATTGTATTAGGTGATTTAAACTGTTTTGTATGACTTGGGAAGAGAAAACTAATTTGTTAGTCCTTTCCTGGTTAGAATAATGAGCCTAAATGTGTTGGAAGGAAATGCAGGTGAAATATAAATGATATTTCTGGTTTGCCTGGAGGTTTCGTCTCAACAGACAAATCTAATGGGTTATGTATTTAAATTGTATTCTCTCTTCACTTTCAAAAAATGAGGGCTTTTATAAAAATACACAAAAACTCTAGAACACAACATATTTCCTTTTTTCTCTCTGATTGAATGACTTTTATTTAGATGTTAGACCCCCTTGGTTGAACCTCTAATTTTATTACTTTTTTTCTTTCTTATATTCTTGTTCTAGTCTCTTGGGACTTTCTCAACTTTATTTTTCAATGCTCCTTTTGAATTCTTCATTTCTGTCATTGTACTTTTAATTTCCAAGAGCGCTTTTTTGTTCTTTGCCAGTACTTTATTTTTGTTTAGCCTCCTATTTTTATTTCATGGATAGAGTATTTTCTTTTATCTTCGGAGGAGAATTATTATAATTTGAAACTTTTTGGGCTACTGCTATGTTCCTCGGAGTTCTTTTTTCTTTCTTTAACCATCCCCCCCCCCCCAATTTCTGGTCAAGATGGCAGAGTAGGTAAACACCATGCTTACCTCCACATCAAAATTACAATTAAAACTCCAGAATGTCTATCATTGAGAATCACCTGAAGTCTAGCTGAACAGAAGTCCTACAACTAAGAACATAGAGAAGAAGCCACCTTGTGACTGGTAGAAGGGGCAGAGACATAGGACAGGCTGGTGCTATACTAGTGTGAGGTGGTTAACAATCAGGAGGGATATTTTGGCTGTGGAGGTCCACCCTGAGTAGTGATGGGTCCCAATTCCATACCAGGCTCCCTAGCCCAGGGTTCCAGTGCCAGGAAGAAGAGTCTCCACAACTTCTGAATGTGAAAACCAGTGGATATTGTGGCTGAGTGAGACAGAGGGTGGCTGGAGTCCTAGTGTTCTTCTTAAATGGCTCACACATGACTTACTAGCTGACAGACTTACTCACTTTGAGCTCCAGCTCTGGGGCAGCAGCTCAAAAGGTGTCAGGGATAATGGAGAGGAACTGAATTGTTTGGCTGCAGGGCAAAGACTGGAGGGGCAGCTTTCTCCCAGTCAGAAGTGCTGGAAGAATTCATTATTTCTTTGTTGCTCTTCTCTCTCCCAGTGTGCAGACACAGGCAGCCAACATATCTGAGTCTCTTTTGACCTGGCTAACACTGTTCATCTTGTCCTGGTGATTCCCTGAGACTCCACCCCACCCAAATTGTGGACCCACCTAAGCCACTTTCAGTGGTTTTTCCATAGAAACTGGCTATCTTGGCTTATGTTTCACTTTCCTAAAATCTTTTAAAGGTTCAGAAAACCCAAACAAGCAGCATCTGGCTTCAACATATCTCATAACTCTTGCTGAGCAGCCCCAAGCCCAGCGCTAGCAGCAGCGACCTCAGTTCATGACTTGTCCTCTGCCAGGCACCTCCAAGCCCAGTGCAGGTGGCTTCCATTTGTGAATTGCTTTCTGGCTCATGCCAGGTAGCTCCAGGCAAAGCACAAGTAGTGGTGGAACTTGGCCTGAGTGGGACTCCTCCCAGGAGGCCCTGGGGCCAGCATACCTGGTGGTTGGCTTTGGACTTTGCAGAAGCATTGCCCACCTGTCACCATGGGTGACACACCTAAAGGAAAGACTGGGAAGGCACCACACTGTGCTAAAGCAAATCCTGTTCCATAGGGTCAGCCTCTACACAATAGCTCCTCCATTGTAGTTACAGCCAGTCCTCACAACCAGTCAGCTGGAGGGTAATTCCTTCCCATTGACATGCAACTGGCAAGCAAGGCTCAACTACAACAGGAGGGCACACACAACTCACACCAGGGACACATCTGGAGAACTTGGCTTAGGTAGCCAGGGAGACTGGGCAATGGGCCCTACAGGAAATCTACTACATAAGACCATTCTACTAAGAACAGGAGAAAGAGCAGCCCTATCTAATACATAGAAACAAACACAGGGAGGCAGCCAAAATGGGGAGACAAAGAAACATGATCCAAATGAAAGAACAGAACAAAACTCCAGAAAAAGAACTAAACAAAATGGAGACAAGCAATTTGTTAGATGCAGAGTTGGAAACACTGGTTATAAGGATTCTCAGTGAACTTAGGGGAAGCGTAGATGAACTCAATGAGAACTTTAGCAAAGAGACAGCAAACATAAAAATAGAGATTAAAAACATAAAAAAGAACCAGTCAGAAATGAAGAATACAATAACTGAAATAAAGAATATATAAAAGGGAATCAATAGTAAATCAGATGAAGCACAGGATTGAATAACTGATTTAAAAGTTAAGGTAGCAGAAAACACCCAATTAGAACAGTAGAAAGAAAAAAGAATTTAAAAAATGAGGATAGTTTAAGGAGCCTCTGGGACAACATCAAGCATACTAACATTTGCATCATAGAGATACTAAGAAGAGAGAGCAAAAAATTGAAAACCTATTTGAAGAAATAGTGACAGAAAACTTCCCTACCCTAATGAACAAAATAAACATAGAAGCCCAGAAAGCGTAGAGAGGACCAAACAGGATGAACCCAAACAAAGCTACAACAAGACACAATATAATTAAAACGGTAAAGAGAGAATCCTAAAAGCAGTACAAGAAAAACAGTTTGTTGCCTACAAGGGACCTCACATAAGATTCTCAGCTGATTTCTCAACAGAAACTTTGCAGGCCAGAAGGAATTGGCAGGAAATATTCAAAGTGATGAAAAGCAAGGGCCTACAACCAAGATTGTTCTATCAAAGGTATCATTTAGAATCGAAGGAGATAAAGAGCTTGTCAGACAAGAAAAAACTAAAGGATTTCATCACCACCAAACCAATATTACAAGGAACCTTAGAAGAACTTCTCTAAGATGAAAAAAAAAACACAATCAAAAATATGAATAAAAAAATGGCAATAACTACATATCTACCAATAATTACTTTAAATGTAAATGGATTAAATGCTCCAGTCAAAAGACAGAGTAGCTGAATGGATAAGAAAACAAGACCCTCACATATACTGCCTATAAGAGACTCAATTCAGATCAAAAGACACACACAGACTGAAATTAAAGGGACGGGAAAAAGATATTTTATGAAAATGGAAATTCAAAACAAAACTGGGATAGTAATACTTACATGAGGTCAGAAAATTAAGTTCACAAACTTATCCTAGAAAAAGTGCTGCATACTTCATTGTTGAATATCACTATAGTCACGTTCGAAGTACTCTCCTTGGGAAGCTATGCACTGACACCAGTGCTCAGTCCACCCTTCAAAGCAATTTTGCAGTTCTTTTTCTGGAATGGCCATGAGAGCTTTCATCATATTACCCTTGATATCCTGAATGTCATCAAGATATTTTCCTTTCAATATTTCCTTTATCTTCAAGTAAAGAAAGAAGTTATTGGGAGCCAGATCAGGTGAGTAAGGAGGGTGTTCCAAAACAGTTATTTGTTTACTGGCTAAAAACACCCTCACAGACAGTGCCCTGTGAGCTGACGCATTGTCATGATGCAAGAGTCACGAACTGTTGGAGAAAAGTTTAGGTCATCTAACTTATTTTTTTCTTTTTTTGAGGGCAGTGTCACTGGCCCTCATATGTGGGACCCGAACCGGGGCCATGTCTTCAAGAGAATTAAAAGGGACATTATATGTGCAAGTCCTTACCACAATATCTGCTATACGGAAGGTGTTCCACAAAAGAATTTTTGATTTGGGAGAAGGTGCTACTTTTGAATTCAAAGCCTGGGTATCTTTCTTTGATGTTAAGAGAGGAGCCATAAACCTGAATATTGAATTAATAGGGCCTTGGAAAAGAGAACTGAAGCTTTATCTGAGGTCCTTCACCCTGCTTACTCTTGTTATGACATTGGATTTAGGTGAAATTTCTCTTTGAAAAGTAAAGCAGTCTTTAGAAATATTACTAAGGTATTTCAGAACATTATCTTGTCACTGGGCTTCTTTCTTTTTCTAAAAAAACAAATAAAAACCAAACAAAGTAATCCACAAGTGGTTACCTAAGCTATTTATATTACTGAACTACTTAAACATTTCAATTACATGTTAAATATAATTAATCAATCCTGTAATATGTTAGGCATAGGCTTTGGCTTCTGCTACAAGCACAGCGTTCCCCGCCCCCCGCCCCGCCGGACTGTTAACATAAAGCTGCCGGGTTTGCCAGCCTAAAGTGAACAGAAAGCCTGGAACAAGGGTGGCAAGCAATCTCAACCCAGATCCTGGGACACTCACATCCCTCCACTTGTCAAGAGATGTTTTTTAAAATTAAGAATTAATAATTATTAACCAAGCTGAGTTTCTCAACTACAGGGAAACATCACACCAGCAGCGTCAGCAGTGTTATTCTTCTGGATCCTCAAAGCAAACTACATGAGAAGCCCATATAGAGCCCCCTGAGGTCACACAGTAAGTACGAGTGCTGATTTTGTTGCGCAGCTTTCAGAGGATATCCTAATTTATAATGCCTTATCGAGCTCTCTACATTTACTAAAATGGAAGTTTGATTTTTATATCCTTGAAAATCTATTTGTTTAAATGCATTCCAAAATCGATGATGGGCTTGAAATTTTTTATCATACATACATGCTGATTTTTAATTTGGAATAAAAATTAGAATAATCTAATGGGTACAGATTCTCATCATAAATTCTTTTAAAACAACTTCAGCCCAGGTCTTTACAGATTTTAAGCCTTTGTAACATAACCTGAAAGAAATAAAACAGTATTAAAACTTCTTACAGTCTTCAACAATAAAAAGTACCATTAAGAAAAGAAAGAGCCTTAACTAAAAAGAACAAATGGGATAAAATATTATCAGTCATGCAGACAAAAAGTAACAAAAGTATACTTATAATTTATTATCATCAGAATTATGAACAAGAAAGTAATTATAAATGATGGCTAGCTAAAGAAAAGCCTAAATATATGGAGAGAGACATGGATTTGCCAATAAATCAATTAAAAATTATTTGTACTCTAGAACAAAACAATTAGAATTACTCTATAATGTTGAAAGGACATGCCAACAAGAATTTTACATCTCAATTAATGGACATGTAAAACTGGATCTAAACTGTAACATAATATGAATAAAACTAATAGAAGTAAATAAAATAGATTTTCTTTTTTCTTTAAAATGAGTTCTTAAAGAGATTTTAGTGAAAACAATTAAACCAAACAAGTAAAGGAAAAAATAGCATTAAAGGTAGTGTCAACCAAGCCATGTATTTGTTGCAATTCACTGGAAAACAAAGGATAATTGCATCTTTAAATGCATAGTTTAGTTAAACTATGTTTGTAAATCACTGTGGAAAAATCTATTGTAATCAGAACAATACACACACGAAAAAAATCTAGGATTTGGACTCGTGCAAACAATATCATAAAATGAATTCCTAAAGTTTTAAAAATTTAACTCGTAAGTACATAAAATGGTTTCAATGTTTGACTTTTTTTGTTTCTCTGTTAACAAAAAAGGCAACAGATGCCACTCCATAAATAAACAACCAGATGCCACTTCCAAAATTAGAAAGTATTTTCCAAAATAAAAGAACAAAAAGAAGTGAAAATGGTATCCTTATATTTGGCGATCCAATATTCATTAAATACCTATGATCTGGCAGGCTTTGTCCTAGGCAGATATTATAATAACTAAAGTAGCAAGCATTTATTAACTCTTTACTATGTGCTAGGCACTGTGCTAAACACTTTATATTCATTATCTCATCAAATTTTCATCAAAAAAAGACTTATGAGATCACTGACATGCCCAAAGGCAAGGACAGATGAATGAGAGAGCTAGGGCTAGAACCTGAGTTGTCTGATTCTAGACATAACCGTTTCAGTGTCACTGCCAAGGCCCAGAAGGCCCAGGGCAAACCTGGCAGCTTTATGTTAACAGTCCGGGAGGGTGATGGGGGCGAGGAGGGTGCTGTGCTTGTAGCAGAAGCCAAAGCCTATGCCTAACATATTACAGGATTTGATTAATTATATTTAACATGTAATTGAAATGTTTAAGTAGTTCAGGTAACCACTTGTGGATTACTTTGTTTGGTTTTTGGCTTTTTGTTGTTGTTGTTTTTGTTTTTAGAAAAAGAAAGTAGCCCAGTGACAAGATAATGGTCTGAAATACCTTAGTAATATTTCTAAAAACTGCTTTACTTTTCAAAGAGAAATTTCACCTAAATCCAATGTCATAATAAGAATAAGCAGGGAGGTACTTTGTGTCTGAAAATATTGCCTGACTCAGGGGGCTTTTATTTCTCCTCTGGGGCCAAGGGAATGTGGAGATGGAGAAGCTGGATTCGGGGGGGCCCAGTGCTCCCAAGACTCTCAGTGTCATCCAGCACCTGCTAGTGTGGGGCTGTAGCAGAGGAATTAAACAGATCATCAGCTTCCTGAGGAAATCTGGTGATGCCGCAGAAACAACACTAGGGGCTGCACGGCCACATCATTTTCTCTAGAACTACACCATACATAGCCCTCCTACTGCTGGTTTGGACTGTGATGGCCACTTGTCCCGGTGGTGTCAATCCATTGTCTGACAAGTGCCCCAAAGATTCTTTCTCTCAAGGTTTTGAATCAAAAGCCTCAACTTGTTGGTCGGTGCTGGACCTTGAGGCCATGTAGTGTTGGGGTTGGAGTATGTGCCTTTAAAGCCAAAGCCACCTACAGGCGAAAGTTGGGGGCAGTCAGAGAAGCTATGAAGAAGGAAGACTATCTGCAGACAAGAGAATATAGCAGACAAAGAGAAACAGAGATGAGAACCAGTTTGGGGTAGGGGAGTATGGATTGGGAAGTAGGGAGAGAGATTAAGACCAAGATCAAGATCAAGAAATGGACCACGAGGTCCAGAAAGTATTTCTTTTGATTTTTGATGGCTTCTTTGTTTCTAGCACCTTGTCCTGTGAGGTCCCCTTTATTTGAACTAGTTCTAATAACATGTAGTCCTTGCTTCTAAACTAACTGTGACTAAAACTGTCACAAAAAAATTAGGCCAAAGAACTGCTTGTAGAAATGAGCTATGTTTAAGAGAAGTAATAAAGTTCTGAAAGTAATCAAACCTTCATGAAGAGACTTTGATAAGAATAAAAAGCTCTACACCAATCTTTGAAATGTCAATACATGTTATACACCAAGCTATGAAATGTCAATAAATGTGAAATGATAAACAATACATAACTGTTCCCAGAAATTACTCTCATGGAAATATTTTCAGGGTCAACAGTCAGCAATTTTGAAACTTTTTGCAGCATATCAGAAATTTTATCCAACTGCTGGAAATGTGGCTAATAATTTTAATGCCATATTTTGTTTTGTACATTATACCTTCTCAACTAGAGATGTCTGAGGGAGGATAAGTATACTCATAATACTGTGGGAGAGACAAAAGCTTTTAAGTCTATACATTCTCAGAGTGGATCTTGTCACACTACTAAGTTGGTACCAAGAAAAGGTAAAAGAAAAGTCATTTATAACTTTCAGCATGCACCTGAGAGTTATGGTTATGGTTGATCCATCTGTCGGCCCTAATCTATTTCAGTAATATTTGTGGATTATTTATTTTCCTTTGGCATTATTGAGTGCCAGAATTTTGTGAAAATAAGTGCAACTCAGGACTCTATGAGAGGATGTGTTTTGCTCTTGGCTACTCATACAATTAAGAAAAAGAGAGAGACACATTAATATATGGAATGGGTTGACTAACCATTATAACTGGAATTTAATGAAGGAAAGGAAAGAAAACAGCAATATTGATGTGGATAACTATTTGAGAATGATATCAAAACAGGAGTTCAAAGATTAGAAGTAAGATAGATAATGCAGTCACTGATCCGGGCCTCTCTCTCTAAACTAATGACCCTCATTTTTGGGGAAAAAAACCCTGTAGTGCTATGCTGATGCCTTCAAAGGGCATTACATAGTTCTCAGAATATCATTAATTTTTATGATTTAAATTTAAAAAAGAAACCATGTCTTCAAGAGAATTAAAAGGGACATTATATGTGCAAGTCCTTACCACAATATCTGCTATACGAAAGGTGTTCCACAAAAGAATTTTTCATTTGGGAGGAGGTGCTACTTTTGAATTCAAAGCCTGGGTATCATTCTTTGATGTTAGGAGAGGAGCCTTAAACCTGAATATTGAATTAATAGGGCCTTGGAAAAGAGAACTGAAGCTTTATCTGAGGTCCTTCACCATTGATTGTTATAGGAATCAGGATTATCTGATCATCTAAGTGATTTAAGTTTTGATATAATAAAGTTATTTCCATAGTTTCATAGATGTGACGTTTGTTATCAACAGAACTTGTTGCTTTGGTAGCAAAAATTCTGTGAAAGCGCAGTACACTGCTGATTCTTTTTCTAGTCTCTGGCCATATTAAACTTACTCTATAATGAAAAAATATGTGACCATGTACTGTTAGGAGCTCCCACTCTTGTTGATTCTTTGAGAGAGGGAAACTATAAGCTTTATCACAACTCTTCCCAGGCTAAAATGTGAGCTCTTTATTGTGGCATACAAGGCCCTTCTTGATCCAGCCCATTCTCAGGCCCATCTTCCCTAACACTTTGGGCTTCACAGACACACTGAAGTAACCACTTATGGCTCTCTGGAAACTCGATCATCCCTCTTACTCCCATGCTCCCTCTCCCTGTAATGACTCTTACCACATCTCTCTTGTCTGTTATTTCAGAGTCATTTCAGGCATCCCTGAGCAGCCCTCCTCAACAATCCCAGTCAGCAATTCTTTCTACAGCCATCATTTCATTTGATCCTCATGGCAATACATGATTTAGGAAGGGCAGTTCTTAGTCAAGAGCATTCCCATTCAATGAATAAGGGAAAGGAGATCAAGAGAAGTGAATTGCTCAAGGCTATAGCTTAAAAATGATGGGTCATGACTGATACCTAGATCTTTTTACACTGTCTAGAGTTTTATTCCCGAATCCCATACTGATTTTGGAAGAGAGAGGCCAAGATGTAATTTTATTTCTAGTTTTAGGTTAATGAGACAAAACAAAATTTGGATGAGATTGAGGGACAATTCCTAGAGAAAAATTGTTTTACTTTATGAATAAATAGTTATTTGGAGTTCACTACTGATCTTGTATAGCTGGGATTTTAGAATAAGTATCTATTAATAGTCTCCTTTATAGTTTCTTGGCTTAGAGAGTTGCCTATATTAAAATCCAATCACACCTACCTATATCTGAAGTCAGCAGAACTCAATTTCTAGAGGAAGAAATTATAATGTTGCCTTTTCACCTCTCTCCTACCTAAGGGCTCTGCTTATGTCATGATTATTGCTATTGGGCAAAGCTTTATTAGATTTTAGTCAATTTGCCATATGTGAGCAATGGACATGACAGCAACTAACTTTCCTTGGAAAGTGATTTCTGGATATTCAACTCACTATTATTTTTATTATTTTTAATGGTTTCCTTAATTGTTTATCTGAGTTGTTTTATGTCTCCAAACACTTCTTCACTTAGTTAACATTTTTTTTTTTTAAGATTTTCCTGGGGAATTGGTGGAGGGGAACAGCATTGGGCAACTGGGGAAGGAGAACAGACAAGTTGCCGTCCCTTTGTTCTTCAGTCTAGTTGTGGAGGACATTGCTTCACTGTCCCATGTTGGTATCATCACTGTGCTCTTCTTGGGTGAGGCAGATCAGTCTCATCCAGTGGCCTCTGGATGGCCACTCACAGTGGCTCTTGGCAGCTCACACTGGCTGCTAGCCACTCACGCTGGCTGCCTGCCACTCACTGTAGCTTATGGCAGCCCATTGCAGAAGGGGCTGCAGCTATGCTGTCCTGGCGACTCACAGCAGCCCAGGTCTAGGTGGAGCTGTTCACCATCTTAGCTGTAGAGGGCAGTGTCACTGGCCCTCATATGTGGGATCCAAACTGGGGCTGCTGGCTTCCCAAGCCAGCTCTTAACCAACACACCACTTGGCCGGCCCACTTAGTTTACATTTTTTAAATAAAAATTAATTATTTTTTTTAGCTGAGCCATCCTGCCACCTGTTGGTAGCTCAACGGCAGCTAAGCTCAGGCTGGGCATCGAACTGCTGATGCTCAGAGCTCAGCTCACACTCTTGAGTGAGCTTATAACCAATTGAGCCCCTCGGCTGGCCCCTTAGCTTACATTTTTAAATGCTCATGGACATCTCTTTTATTAAGTCTTTTCTAAGACATTTTACATCTCAAGGATTTTCCCTCATCGACCACTCTCTCCACATTTTGGCACATTGTTGTTTTTATTAACTTGCTTCAGATTCTCTTTAAAGATACTAAAAAAAATCTTGGTCATGATTTCATCAGTTCAGATTCAGGGTAGCAAATAGGGACATTCCCTTCCTTACTCTGTTTTCTAATTTAATACTTCTTTTACTCCGAATTTGGATTGTTAATACGCAAGAGCCATAAGTTTCCCAGGATGCTTATGATGCTCTCTTTTCATGGAAAAGATGAGGGAAAGGTTAGAATTTATTAACAGGTGCTTTGACTTGGAATTCCACAGAAATTGAATGGACTAGAACTTGAAATTGTACCCATCGGTAAGATTCCTGGCAAACAATTGCCAACAAAGAACTCAAGATAAGTTATCTGGATGTCCCCAGAAATGGGCAGAGAGTATTAGCAGGGATTCTGGGGCAAATAGTCCTGGAGATTCAGGCAGTCAGCCTGGGACTGAATTTGGGGAAGGAAAGTGACTAGAGCAGGAACAGGCTAAACAGGGTGCTGGAGTACCAGAGTCAGAGTTGACTCTCAGAGGGGAGAGTGGAGCAGGCTGTATGTATTGGGGGACCATTGGGTTGGGGACTTAGGAGGGAGGCCATTAGCATGACTGGGACCTGGACCAGTAGAAGGATAACTCAACATTGGAATTTTCTTGAGCACACTACATGGAATTTTGTGTTCCATTCTCTTAGAAATACCCTTGCAAATGATTCTCTGTGAATGCAAGAAAAGATGATCAAAGTGGAACGCTAGCCTCACTTCTTTTCTTTTCTCTTGAGAACAAAAAGCATTTTTGATATTTTCTTTAATGAGAGAGTATTCTGTCTATTGATTAACCTAGAGAAGCAGTTATGAGGGTTAGAATTTTACTTCATGCAGGAGAAGAGAATACCTCTTTGGCAAAGGTATGAACTCTGTTATGATGACAAGAACTGATTTAAAGTAATTTCACCCTCTCAGTTGAAGAACAAGTGGGAGTCTCTGAGGTAGTTTCTACATTTCTGGCCATCAGCTCCAGCCTTTCCCTCCATATTTATGTAGTGATATCTCCCTGCCCCACTGTTGGACCAAGAACACTCCAGCTTCTTAAAGAGCAAGCACTGGGTGTCCACGATGCAGGACTTCCTTAGATAGTGATAGACTTGCAAGATTGTCTCTCAACAACAGTTGAAAGACCATGAGGTCTCATCCTCCCATGAGCTCCGTGCACACCATGAGTCTCTGGGTATTATTGTTCTATTGCTGAGGTCAGCTCTGGTTGTTTCCTAATCTTATATTAACTGATTTCCTTTCCTTTCCTTTCCTTTCCTTTCCTTTCCTTTCCTTTCCTTTCCTTTCCTTTCCTTTCCATCCTGGACCTCCTCCTGGAACTGAAAAATAGATTAGAGTAGCAGTCATAATTTGGAGAGGAAGGACATGATAATGTTTTTGTTTGTGTTCTTAAGTCATAAAAACAAATAAAAAAACCAGCAACATAGAAAAAAAGAGCATCATCGACAATCAAGAAAGAAAGAAAGAAAGAAAGAAGAAAGAAAGAAAGAAAGAAAGAAAGAAAGAAAGAAAGAAAGAAAAAAGAAAGAAAGAAAGAAAGAAAGAGTGACCAACCCCCAAATCACTTGATTCATGGATTCTTTTTTTTACTCTATATGAAAAAGTCACGATGTCCCAAATTTACAAACTCCCGCCTTTGGATGAAGGCACTCTTATTAGATTTATGTCTTCTACTTCAAAGAATAGTCAATACAAGAAAAGGGTTTATTAAAATTCTGGATAGTGGGTCATAAAAAGGATCTTCTATTATGAAGAGAAAGACAATTTTATGTGCCCCCAATATGTTTTAATACAATTTAAAATATCATGTCCACCTTATCTTCATATTATTTTGGCTTACAGGCAAATATCTATGCAGCTCAAACCTTTAAGATGCTTTCAAAAATAAATAACATTAAAGCTATTTAGCAATGCAAATGAGTTTTGACATTGGTAGAAACAGTTTGAACATGTTGCTAAACTGCAACTTGACTAGCAAGCTGATGTAACTAAGCGGCAATTAATAAAAAATAATGCTGATGTGTCTTTATACAGCTTTGTACATCAAATAAAAATGCACTATACCAAGTTTTCTCATGATGGTACTGTAGCTGTGTGAAATATATAAATGACATTCTAAAAAATCCAAAAATAATAAAATATTCTGAATAGGCATTTAAAGATGTTAATTCTGAACACTGATGCTCTTTCACTGAATTTTGAATATTTAAATGTCACCATCTCAGATATTCACATGGGAAGTGCTATTCCTCCTATAATTGTCCAGGTAAAACCTGTTCATCCTTTGAATGCTGCTCAGATGTCATCTCCTTCAGATGAACTTTCTTATTCTTGCTCCTTCAAAGGTCTTGGACACCCCACACCTTTTCTTCTATTTCTCTTAGAATACTTGACCCTTCTGACCTTCCTCAAATTGTAGAATTTGTCTTATTTGTTCTACTAGATAAGCTTCCTGAGGGTCACGATTTTTTCCTTCACCTTAGCATGTCTTACAATGAGGATATCATAGAAGTTAATTTAACAAATAAGTTCCTTCTTACTCTATTCCCTGTTTTATTTTTTTTCATAGGTAGTATTACTAGCTGAAATTAATGCACTTTGCAATGGTTGCAGAGATGTATAAATTATATGATAATGCAAATAAAAATTATAGAGGACAAAGTATGTTCCTAGTCCAATTATCTTTATTGATCAAATCATTTTTATGATAATTTTAAGGTCTTTCTCTTTTTCATTGTTTCATATATTACAAGCATCGTTTGCCAGATAAGAAATGGAAGTGTGGTGAGAATAAATAACTCTCCCAGTTACCAAGTATAGGAGAGATGAGATCAGAATTTACAGTTCTGGAATTTTGGTCTTTGAATCTTTTTCTCTTTGTCTTTAATTTGTGGTAGATTTATTACGGAGCTAAGGAAGTGTAAGCATCAGGGCCCCTCCCTTGCATGGGCCTCTTCCAAAGCCCAAGATCTAATTTTGTATTTATAATTTTTAATTCTTTTTCTTTTAAAGAGAACTCCCCTACCCTTAATTATACGAACTTTATGCCCCACAAAACCTAGATCCATCCTTCGTCCTCCTCCAAACTCTAACTTTTCCCAATTCTGCACAGTTAATCACTACTCCTGTGTTTTCTGAAGTCTGGACTCTTTTGTGTTTGCTTTCCTTGAGGTCTCCAACTTCCCTTTATATGTTGATACTCCACCAAAACTTTCTCCCAGTTTCAAAAATTCTAAAAACTACTACAAATAATCAGACTACAAAATTCAAATACAGATTGTGATTTCATTTTTCTCTAGCCTCTACTTATAGGGATATTCTAAATTTTCCATGTTTCAAGACATATTCAAAGTCTGAACTTAGAGAGGGTTTTCTTTAGTCTGAAGGAAGGTTTGTGTTTTCCAGTACAACCAGGTTCTCATGTTTAATGAAAAGCATGTCTCAACTTTAGAAAGCTCCATGAGGATATAAAAGACAGTTTGGGGAATATAATCAATAATGTTGTAAAGATTTTGTAGGGTATCTGATGGACACTTGTCTTATTAGGGAGTCCACTTCATGGATGGGGTAGAGGCTTGACCACTGCAGTGTACACCTGAAGCTGAAGCTGAAAAATAATGAATGTCAACTATAATTTCATATATATATATATGAAATTTCATATATATATATATATATATATGAAATTATATATATAATTTACTCCACAGAATGTGGAGTATAGCATAGGGAATAGAGTCAGTGGAATTGTAAGAGCTATATACAATGTCAGAGGGGCAATAGATTGGGGGAGGGGGTTATCACTTTGTGAGGGGTGAAATGTATAACTATTATATTGTTTATATGCCTGCAACTAATAAAAAAGATCAAATCAAAAAACAAACAAACAAACACCTGAACAGACATGGATCATTGTCATAAACATAAAATTTCATCCACACTAAGAACCAAGTACTTTTGCCCTGCAGGAATTTTGGAGCATCAGATACCCTGGATGTTTTAGCTCTTAATTTCCCTCCAGGTCACTGCAGTGCATTGTTCAAGTTTTTTTCAAAATTATTGAACAAATTCACCAGAAGCACAAAGCTATCATTTCTGTCTTTACCATTTTCTCTAAATGTCCCCAAGATTTTTGGAATTTGGTTGTCCTCTTATTTATTTATTTGTTTGTTTGTTTATTTTATTTTATTTTA
Source organism: Aselliscus stoliczkanus (assembly GCA_033961575.1). Classification (NCBI taxonomy): domain Eukaryota; kingdom Metazoa; phylum Chordata; class Mammalia; order Chiroptera; family Hipposideridae; genus Aselliscus; species Aselliscus stoliczkanus. The sequence continues at coordinate 93,704,363 of CM066733.1, forward strand.
TTTTTTAATTATTATTGGTTACAGATGTACAAAACAATGCAATAGTTATCTTTTTCACCCCTTACAAAGTGACTCCCCCTCCCTCCTCCCCTGACCACCCACCCCCGATATCATACATATCTATTACAATTCCATTGAATCCATCCCCACACTATATTCCACATCCCATGACTACATATGTGTTAAATTATGGTCAACATCTAATATTATTCAGCAGCAGCTTCAGATGTACAGTGCAGTGGTCAGGCCACTACATCGTCCATGAAGTGGTCTCCCTGACAAGACATGAGTCCTGCTGATCCCCTAAAAAAAATATTTACAACATTATTGATTATATTCCCTAAACTGTCTCTTCTGTCTCTGTGGTAGTATTGTAGTTACCAGTTTATGTTGCCTCGTCCCTTCCCCTTCTCCCTCATGCCCATCCCAGTCCCATCTAGCCTTTAAATGTTGAAAATTTAGTAGGAAAAAGCACCTTTTCTTTCTCCTTGTAATTTTCAGCTCCTAAAAATAATGCATACTATAGCAGCAGCTGTGAGCATGAATAAAAACAATAACAAATGAGTTGGAGCTTAAACAGAACCTTCCAGTCCAGTTCTTGCATCCCCTGTGCCAGGCTTGGCAGTGTTTCCTTGTTGCTGGGTTAGTTGGTGGGGAGGCTCCAGAGAAAAAAGGAAAGCCAGCTGCTGGAGACAGTTCTGCCTTTCTCTGCTCTTGCAGGTGTGGAAGCAGTACCTGGGTGCAGCAGGTGCTTAGCAAATGTCTGCTGAATTCGCTGCCAGTACAGGACTCTAGAATGGTAGCAGTGAAAGAAAATGATAGTCATACCCACCACTTACTGTGCACCTACTATGTGCTCAAGTGTACGTGCTGTGCTCCACATGTACTGTATTGAAGGGTACTGGACATTTTGATTGAGCTATTCTTTTTTTTTTTTAAAGATTTTATTGGGGAATTGGGGGAGGGGAACAGCGTTGGGGAATCAGGGAAGGGGAACAGACAAGTTGCTGTCTTTTTGTTCTTCAGTCTAGTTGTGGAGGACGTTGCTTCACTGACCCATGTTGGTATCGTCATTGTGCTCTTCCCGGATGAGGCAGATCTGTCGCCAGCCTCTGGATGGCCACTCACCATGGCTATTGGCAGCTCACACCGGCTGCCAGCTGCTCACACTGGCTGCTGGCCACTCACTGTAGCCTATGGCAGCCCACTGCAGCAGGGTCTGCAGCCTACTCCCTCACCGGGGCTGGCACAGCCCAGCTCCAGGTGGAGCTGTTGTTAACTGTAGAGGACAGTGTCACTGGCCCTCATGTGGGATCCGAACCGGGGCCGCTGGCATCCCCAAACCAGCTCTTAACCAATGCGCCACTCGGCCGGCCCTTGATTGAGCTATTCTGATATAGCTGTTTTGATACAGCTGTTTGGAGGCCATGGACATTTAAACAAACAAACTGTGATATTTTCAACTTTCTTTTTTACCAAGTTATTGACACTGTCTCTGAGCTACAAGCGCATTACCAACTCCCATCCCCAAGGCATGACCCAGGCAGTGGTGATAGATAGGCATCCTCTCACTCGAAAGCACACGGAAGTGGAGTTCATATAATTACTGCACTTGCTAAACACAAAAAACCTTCTCGTGCCATGAATCATCTGAAAAAGTCCTCTATTTGTTCTCTGAGAATTCATTGTTGTATGAGTATGTCTTACAGTCTCAGATTTCTTCAACTGTCAGTGGTCATTCACATTGATTTTTAATTGGTAAGCACATGTGCCTACTTAATAATAAAACTTTTTGATTTCCAGTTGGAAAACTAGAGCAGGGAATCTCGGTGCCCTTAGAGGGGCATTAGAATACATGTTTTAGAAAGGACATTCAGTATGTCATAATTTTATCTCTGGAAAAGGATAAAAATAATTATTAAGAATCTCAATGACACAAAAATGAATAAAATATAAAGTAAAAGTCTACAGCAGTTAGGGTGGGGGTTCAGTACAGAGTAAGGGACAGTGATATCTGTGCTTATTACTCAGAGACAAACAACAACAAAACAGTGATTTTCCTACAGCAAAACAGATGTAGCAAAAATTCTTGCTTCAGTCTATGCAAGCTGGATGTCACACACCTATTGTGTAGACTTTGCTCAAGGTCACATGGCTTTGTAAGCAACAGAACCAAGTCTGCTTGATTCATAGATTGCCCTTTCCAACTACACTTTCCATGCCAAGCAGAAGATCTGAAATAAAGTGACCAAGACAATTGCAGCTGACTGTGGGCAGCCTCTGGTGCATGGTTGAACAAGAGTGTTGAACAACCTTGGCCAACAGCCCCAATTGTGATGGCTGAGGCATGAGTTAGATTGGGACAACTTTCAGATCCTGCAAGCCGAAGATGTCCTCAGCCCTTCCAAGGCTCTGGTGGCTGTTCCTGGTGTTTGGGGGACACTTGCTGATATGTAATGGTTCTGTCTCCTGGTGTCATATCATAGTGTTATCTATGAGTAAGGAGGGATGGGAAAATGCCACACTTGTCAAAGCTATTTGTAATTTTGTAATGCTGAGGCAGAAATGGGCCACAGTAGCAGCTGTCTTAGAAAAAAGCCTGTAGCAACAGCAAGCTGTGAAGTGATGTTGTGGTCTGTTAGTCTGGCTGCCCTAGATAGGGAAAATGATATTTATAGCACTTTTTCTCTGCCTTGACCAAAAGATTACACTGCTGAGGTAGTATGCATGGCAAGATGTGATGTGGGTAATAGTTCCTTCTACTCAAAGATTCTTTTTGTTATTGTTCAATAAATAAAAAACACCCACTAAAGACTTCGGTCATTTGATCTGTTAATGGTGAAAATCTTTTCTCTCTCAGTTGCTTAGGGACTTACACCTTTGTATTTTGAGATTATAGGAGCCAATAAGTAGGTTTAGCTATTTCTGCTGCCAGAGGTAGATAATATTTGATAATAAAATACCATGAAATGATTATAGGAATTCCAGGAATCAGAATTATAAACTATTAGAATTGGAGAGTAACTATTTTGAAATTCATTCATTCAAAAATATTTATCGATTACCTATATATACAAAACATTCTTCTGAGTACTGGGCTATATCAGTGAATAAGTCAAGCAAAAATCCCTTTCAGCCCTGCTTCCATTTTACAGGTGAAGAGGCTGAGTTCCAGAAAGGTCACATGCTTAAAATCACACAGCCGATTAGGCGAGAATTGTATTTGGAGCCTCGTTCTCCCACCTTCAGCTTAGTGGTATATAGATAAAGTTAATGTCCACATTGAATAAAATTTTATGTTCATATTTTATAGCAGATTTTTTGTTCATTGAACTAGTAGAGCTCTGAGAGAGAGAGAGAGAGAGAGAGAGAGAGAGTGTGTGTGTGTGTGTGTGTGTGTGTGTGTGTGTGTGTAGGCTTGGGTAACAGAACTCTGTCTTCTTGCTCCTTCAAACATAGGGGCAGTAATGATTTTCTGCTGGCTGGTTCCTGTGTTCCTTGCCTTAACCCAGCCCCACCTGTAAAGAGCACTTGGTTAACTATGATTGTACCATATGTTTTCTGCCAGGACCCTGGTTATGAAATGATATGATGGAAAGCAAAAGGAGGAGGGCTTTAAGAAGCAAGGGAGGCCATTTCGTGGACGCCGGGTTTGGTAGAGCGTTTGTGAGAGCTGGGCGGAGGAGAGCGGAAGACCCGTCGGATGGTGCATGGATTTGAGCCTCCATATTACTAACCCAAGATTTCGAAATGCATCGTGATTCCTGTCCATTGGATTGTAAGGTTTATGTAGGTAATCTTGGGAACAATGGTAACAAGACTGAATTGGAACGAGCTTTTGGCTATTGTGGACCACTCAGAAGTGTGTGGGTTGCTAGAAACCCTCCCGGCTTTGCTTTTGTTGAATTTGAAGATCCCAGAGATGCAGCTGATGCTGTCCGAGAGCTAGATAGATGGGAGAACACTGTGTGGCTGCCGAGTAAGAGGGGAACTGTCGAATGGTGAAAAGAGAAGTTGAAATCGTGGCCCACCTCCCTCTTGGGGTCATCGCCCTCGAGATGATTATCAGAGAAGGAGTCCTCCACCTCGCCGCAGATCTCCAAGACGGAGAAGCTTCTCCCGTAGTCGGAGCAGGTCCCTTTCTAGAGACAGGAGAAGAGAGAGATCACTGTCTCGGAAGAGAAATCACAAGCCGTCCCGATCCTTCTCTAGGTCTTGTAGCCCATCTAGGTCAAATGAAAGGAAACAGAAGACCAGTTTGCAAGAGGAATAGTGTACAGGAAATAACTTTATTTGACAGGAGTATGTACAGAAAATTCAAGTTTTGTTTGAGACTTCATAAGCTTGGTGCATTTTTAAGATGTTTTAGCTGTTCACATTTGTTTGTCTTGGAACAGTGACACACACAAAGATGTAATTCTCTATGGTTTGAAATGAATCATATGAGGCATGTAATATCAAGAATTGTTACTTTACAATGTTCCCTTAAGCAGAATGGAATTTACTTTAAACTTTATTTAGCCTTGCATAGACAGATAGATAATAAACCTCTTCTGCCCAGTTAAGGTGTGATGTTTACTATTATGGAAACGGGCAAACATTGAACTTAACATCTTCCATAGCTGGGATATAATATGCAGCTGCAGTGGAACATGCAGTCTTCAAAAGCTGCTATGAGCACAAGCCAGGTAAAAATTAAAGCTACACCATTAAAATGAGCTTAGAGGTTTAAAAAAAAAAATCCAACTAGTCTTCACCCTGGGCAGAGGTTGTCCAGTTGATGTAGAATCAAAGAAGTTTCAAGAAGGTTAGTTTACCTTTGCTTTAGGTCATAAGTTTCTTTTGTGATTACAGTATATGAATACATAGATCTTTGTAAAATTCTTCATTTGGAAATTGGAGACTATTCAAGATACCAGTGTCATACCAGTTTAAGGGTCCATTGTAGAGCTGAACTTTGAGTTACTGTGCAAAAATTTTTTTCATGCTGTCATTTGTAATATGTTTTGTGAGAATCCTTGGGATTAAAGTTTTGGTTACAAAAAAAAAAAAGAAGCAAGGGAGTGGTCATGGCATCAAATGATATTGAGAGTTAAAAGCAGATGAAGACTGGAAAGAATATCTGTGGTCTTTAGTTACTTAGAGTTTGTTAGTGACTTTTGCAAGAGCTACTTTGGTGAAGTGATGCGAGTGGGTGCCTTAGAGGAGAACTTCCAAAGCCATTGTTACAGACCTCAGGAGGCTTGGAGTATAATCAAACAATGAAGATGTAACTGTTTAGGTAGTTCTCTGCAAACAAAGGAGCCACTTCTTTAATATTTTCTCTGGCTTTCTTATTTACTTTGGGAAATTAGATTTCTTTCCCATACTTAAATTTTCCAGGTGTGGTGCTATTTATCACCTGGAATAGCATAGAAGCTGGTTGGGTGAAAAGTGAGGAGAAAGAATGGTATCGTCTTTCTCCCTGTGTCTCCTTTTTTCTGGAAGGGCTTCCCCAAACTCCTTAGCTTATGGGAACTCTCCCCAATGCAACCTCCTTTTCCCCTCCCTCTGGGCTTTCTTAGGTGGCACTTTTACTCTTCCTAGGGACTATGCCTCTTAGCTTAACCTGGGGACAGGGTAAAGAGCAACATGATTACTTGAAAACTTTATCCAATTATTATTTTTTAAAACATTATGTCCATCACCTTGATATTTCTCGAATGTCTCATGATCGTTAATTATCCACTTATATTTATAAATAAAAGACTAAGTTTGATTATAGATTGTTGGTGTAGGTTTTCTCAAGCAACAGTTTTGCTGAGGGCTCACTCCTGAATGAAAAGATTCATTTGTTAGCTCTGAGTAAGTGGGCAATGTGTCAGTAAAGGAAGTTTTCTTTTATGGTACATGGGAGCAGAGCAGTTAGTCAGGGACCTCATCATTGCCAAATAAACAAACAAATAAATAAAGGCTTTACTCCATTGCTATGTGCTTTTATACATTTCACTCTTGGTTGGAGTTACCTTGATTTTTATTTGTTTGTACTGATTGCAGTGTTTCTCCTGGCCCAAACACCTAAACTCTAGCCTTCAGTCATTACCATCTTTTTTTAGAGAGCAGTTTTCACTGTTATATCTTGAGGGCAAATGCCACACCCAGCCCAGTTTTCCAGAAGGCAATATTTAATATCCTGATGATTCCTTGTCTCTCTTCCCGGTAGCCATGGAGGCCAGTCTTGGGAAGACTGGCTGTCATCTCAGAGGTGGCTTCTTAAGCATTTGCTGTTGTTGGGATTTTGTCTGCTCTGGTTTTAATCCAATCTTATCTGCTCTCTATAGTCCATGAATTCTTTAACATTTTTGGTTAGCTATGGCAGTTTTCTCTGTTTTCCAGGACTGTTATCTTCTCTGCATTTCCAGGGGATTTGGGGAGACAGGAAGATAAATGAGCATGTTCAGTTCACCATGCTGAACTTGCCCTTGCTTCTTAATTATACACAGAAATGAAAGACAGAGCCGAGATAGTGTTCAGACAATCCCTCAAAACTTCTTTTAGTCAGAACTGCTAGTCCTGGGAAAATGGATTGAGATAAGTTTAATTTCTTCCTTGTACCCTTGCAGTTACAAATGCAGAGTGAAAAATCAAAGGGATAAACAATAAGAAGGAGAAACCTAGCCAGTTACCAACTGTAGTTGACGACCTAGGCCATGGGCTGCTAGTTATGCAACTGTAGTCATTTTCTCCTTTTTGAGAATACAATACCTACATTTTAGCTGGGCACATGATTCTAGCTTAGTATGGTAATGTGGGTAAATTATGGCCACTAAGATGTGAGCAGATAACTTCCGGGCTAGGTCCCTTGAAAGAAATTCAGTTGTACTTCCCTGAATTCGTTCTTCTTTCCTGTTGGCTGAGAGGGTGCCCTGATTGGAGCAGCCTCCACGAATGCAGCATAAAGAGGAGTGCAGATCACTCCAAGGATTTAGGACCACTTACTCATGAATTACATGAGAGAAATAGTTTATGTGTTCTCTAAACTACTCTACTTTTGGTTATTTTGTTAAGGCAGCATAGCTTGTATAATAAATAATATATAAATTTTAATAAATGCAGGTTAATTTTACAGATTGGATGGTATAATGGGAAAAGGAAACCATTTGGAATTAAAGGACCTGGGTTAATATCATGGTTCTGCCACTCAATAACCATGTAAACTTGGGCAAATCACTTTATTTTTTTCTCTCTGTTTTCTCTTGGGCAAAATGAGCATTGTAATTCCATCCACTTACTGTTTTCCACATATATTTATTACACATCCCTTTGTGCTATATATGCTGGAGATGTAAAGGTAGGACTCAATCTTTGCTTTCAAAAGCCTCATACACTAAAATATTTATCACATCGGTGTATACTGGGTGCTCAGTAAAGACATAGTCATTCATCAAAAAAAGATCATTCTGCTTACACAACCATATGGCATAACTTTGGTGTTTTGTGACCTGGTGTCTTGCAACTGTTTGGCATGTTTCAATGACAAAAATGGTGATAGAGAAGCTATGTTATGAAAAAGAAAAATTAGGACAACCATTTGCTTTTTGAATTTTGGACTTCTGGTAACTCTATTGCAACACTAACTTGATCTTAGAAAAAAGCCAAACATATCTTTAGGTAAACTGTTATTGAGTAAAAAAAAGTTTACTTTATTCCTAACGAATCCTCAGTTGGCCTTTGTATAGTTGCTTTAGAATTCTGTACACAGGAGTAAAAATAATCAGAAACAGAAAAGACAGAGATCTAGCAGCAGACACCATCAAGGCTGACTGTGGAGTCAGAAGAAATATCAAAGCCACTCAACCACAGGAGATGGCCCTGCATCCCTGGTGGCTTCTGGAGACACCTCCACATTGCAAACTGCATCACAAAAACTGATGCTCATATGAGTGTCCAAATCATCAAGAAAGGATGAAACAAGGAGCAGTATTTTCTGTTTAATGAGGCAGGGCATTAATGAGGCCTTTAAAAAAGGATTTCTAGCAAGAATGAGTTCAATAATACCTTCCCTAAAAGAGAAAGCTTCAGTTGGCCAGACACCTGCTTTGGTTCAGCATCACTTTCCTCAATGGTTTTAGATTAATGAGTCATCACTGTTATACATATTGAACAATAATCAGGTAATAGTATTATCTTGAGTAAAACCACAACTTTCTGATTTCTCTTCCCTCAGAAGGGCATTGTAATATCTGAATTTCCATCCTTTCATGATTCAGAAATGGTAATCAGTCAGCATAAGGACCTCAAGAAAACATTCAGAACCCTGGGTCCCTTTGCTATATAGTTCTGAGAACTCTCTCTCTTTTTTTTTTTTTTTAAAGATTTTATTGGGGTACTGGGGGAGAGAAACAGCATTGGGGAACTAGGGAAGGGGAACAGACAAATTGCTGTCCTTTTGTTCTTCAGTCTAGTTGTGGAGGACATTGCTTCACTGGCCCATGTTGGTATCATCATTGTGCTCTTCTCGGGTGAGGCAGATTGGTCACCAGCCTCTGGACAGCTGCTCACAGTGGCTCTTGGCAGCTCACACCAGCTGCTAGCTGCTCACGCTGGCTGCCACCATTCACTGTAGCCTATGGCAGCCCACTGCAGCAGGGGCTGCAGCTATGCTGCCCCAGGGACTCACAGCAGCCCAGCTCTAGGTGGAGCTGTTGTTCACCATCTTAGCTGTAGAGGGCAGTGTCACTGGCCCTCATATGTGGGATCTGAACTGGGGCCCCTGGCGTCCCAAGCCAGCTCTTAACAATGTGCCACTCTTCCGGCCCTGAGAACTCTTTTTAAGCAACATTTAGATTTACCAAGAAGAGGCTTATAGAAATTTTGCTCTTTCAATATGGGGATGTTGAGATCACACTCTTTACTGCCATTATAACATTTTTTTTTTTTGCTTTTATTTGGGGGCTTCATTAATTTTTCATACCACTGGGAACCTAAATAAACGCTCATGCTCTACATTTTACACTTGGAGAAATTGGATAAATATTTCCAGAGTTCTAGTGATTCAAATTCATGAGCAAAAGCACATAGCTTAGGGAAATTAGATAGGTTGATGATAAATAGAAGATTTAAAATTTAAGTAAAAATATTCAAGAGGAAACATATGCTTCAGAAGTAGTGAGACATATTTGTTCAGGGAATACACAACACTAATCCTAGCCTCAAATCAACAACAGAAGAAAGAGAATCAAATTCAAAGGACAGGTTGTTTCTGTCATGCCAGTTCAGGAATTTCATGTGAAAAATGGAAATAAGAAAACAGGATTTAAAATTTCCAGTGGCAATTTCTTCCTAAAAGTTCCAGGCCTTAAAAAGAACAGAATCTGACCATTCTGATTTTTTATTTTATAATTCTACAATTGAAAGACTTTCATTTGAAATTCAGAATGATATGACTAAATTATATAATGATGTGGTAAGCTTTCATAAGTTGGCTAATAGGGATGCCTACTGTTTTCATACAGGTACAGTTACTCATACTTTTTTGTGAGTTGTTTATCCATAGTATTGTCTCTTCTCCTGTTACTCTGATTACTCCTCCTATGTTCCCTTCATCAGTGCTGTTTTATCTTCCTGTTTCCTAAAATATTCCACAATATTTGGTTCTATTATCTGCTCTTTTCTTTTGAAAGCCTCATTCATGAAAGCTTGCTGTAACTCTCCCCTTTGTATAGATAACACACACACACACACACACACACACACACACCCCTGATTTCTTGGTCAAGTTCCTCTTAGTTCCCAACTTCCTGTTGAACATAACCTCCTACAAATGAAGGGTTCTTAAGGATCATCTACTTGAACCTTCCTTCCAAAACCAAGTTCTCTAGGTCCCAAGTTCCGGAAGTGCTTGAATTCCTCCAATGACAGAATACTGTAGCAAATAAACATATGTTAGAATCTTAGCTTATCACTTACGCACTGTCACTTAGAATAAGTTACATACCTTTTCCCAGCCTTAGTTTCCTCATTTGAAGTGGAAATAGTAACAGTATGTATTATACAGGTGCATGACATGCACCTGGCATGCCTTAAGCCCTTACTACATGAGAGTTGTTCCTATTTTGCCTTTCTTTTTGGAAGTTCTTATTGTTTACAACTGGTATCTTCATTTATTTTGTGTGTATTATTCTTATCTCTCTCCTAGATTCTAAATTTGTTAAAGGCAGATATTGTGTATTATTCATCTTTTTACCCCATAAACCAGGCTTTCTCAAGAACAAATACACAGATAAGCACTAAACTGTGACAAAATTTGTATAGTCTTTAAGCAAATGGGAAAAATAAAGAAAAACATTTAATTTTCCATAAAGCTGAAAAAACAGAATTTAAAAGACTATTATTTTGAGACAATATTTTCTATTTCTTGTTAAAACATCTATTTTAAACATGAAATGATGTTAAATTAGATAGTTTTTGCTTTCAATTTTTGTATTTACTTAGATAAATAACGAGGTGAGAATCTCTTGGTACTCCCCATTAGTTGAAAAAAAAAAGGATCACTTGGTTTATAAAATTCAAAATGGCCTAGAATGGAGCCTCACATGTAGTTGGCTTTCAATTGATGTCAGCTGATTCCTAGGCTTTTATTTATTTATTTTTTTAGCTGAGCCATCCTGCCAACAGCTCAGCAGCAGCTCAGCTCAGGCTAGGCATTGAACTGCTGTTGCTCAGAGCTCAGCTTGCACTCTTGAGCAAGTTCTTAACCAGCTGAGCTACTTGGCTGGCCCTATGCCTAGGTTTCTTGATGGTAGTCATTTTACTTCTCCTCTTGACTCCACTAGAGGTCAGGGGTGCGAAATAAAAGAAATGAAGCAAAAATAGATTATGTAAAAATGTTCAACACCTCTAATTAAAGACTTGGTTGGAAAATTGGAGGGTGAAACAAGAAAAAGAAACTCCAGTGGTTAAAAAAATGTATTTTAGAATTACCTGTGTATTTCAATTTCATACTAATCATTATTTCTCATTAGCAAAATTACTTGATTTATAGCTAGCAATATATTTAGAAGTAGTGAATAAAAATATTACCATCCTTCTGGGAAATGCCAATATGCACTGTACACCTGAAGCTGATGTTGTATAATATTGTATGTCAATTATAATTGAATATATATATATATATATATAGTCACAGGATGTGGAGGGGTAAAAAGTGTAACTATTGCACTGTGTTGTACACCTGAAACTAATTTAAAAAAATAAATAAAAAATTAACTTTAGCAACTTGATTAAAGTCTAAAAATATATTCATAATTATTACACATGATTTAAAATAAATTTAAAAAATAGTTTACAGAAGTTAGATACAAGAGGGATTTAGCACCTTGGAGGAAATATAATATGAAATTTCTGAGGTTTGTGATTATCATTTTCAAATTAAAAAAGCAAAACTAAAAACCAATCTAGTCATGAAACACTAAAAACTAATTATGGCACTGTCTTTTTTGACCTTGTGTTTGAACAAAATATTGTTTGTGATGTTTGTTTTCACATTCAAATTCTTCTTTACCTGTCAAATACTTTTCTATTAAGATAAATTCAAATAAGTTTTGATTTCTATTTCTTGAAAATTGAGAATGTACATTTTTTTTCTTTTAAGGACTTATATTACCAAAAGTCATTGAAAGGTCATAGCTAACTTTTAAAAAGTTGCTATAACAGGGTAAGTGCCAATCATTTACAAGGACACTACTTATTTTCATAGATCAGAAGTTTAAAAATGATTATATGGAAATTAATGCAGATAAAATGTTGACTTTTCAAACATTGTCAGTCACTGTCAATCAAGACATATTTCTGAGTACCTCCTATGGATCAAGCATTGCTAAGCAACCTAGGCTTCACTGGTGGTGAATGTTAGTTAAAAAACCCCACAAAAAAACTTAGGTAGAAGTTTTGATTTGCATATAAATTGTCATTTGTTCCCTGAGACCATGTCTGTCTCCAGTTCTTTGGAATGCTGATTGTACTTTCTATGGCAGAACTGCCATATTTGAAAATATGACCCCAAAGTCAAGTTTTCCATCAAAAACATGAAGATCGTATTCTTTCTTTCTCTACTTCTCTTTTTCCATCCCTTCCTTTTTTGCTTCCTTTTATTTTTGCTATGAGAATGTGCAAAAACAACATCTTTTAGAATATTTATTTACTTATGCCAAGGCGCTGAACATAAACTTTGAAGGGTATATGTCACATCAATACAAATACTAACAGTTATGGATTTCCTTAAATCAACCTCAATAATATGTTTTTTTTGATGTGTGAATGAAAATAGAAATCTATTTTCAATTCAACGAAAACTCTCTTTGTAGCATCCAGATTGAATTGAATAAGGAGGAACTAATGGTCACCACCACATACACAAGTTGCAGGTTTCAGAGCAAACAGTTACTTTCCTCTTCAATACAATTTGAAAAAAAATGGAAAGGAATGAAAAGGATTCAGGAAAGATATTATTTTGAATCATTGTTCCAGGCTGAAAAATAATCAGGTATTCTTCAAAGCAAATGAGGACAATGGATTCAGTTAGCTATCAGTTAGGATTTTGATAAATAACTTAATAATTAATTAAAACTATATCTGTTAAATCTCATTTTCACCTCTGGGAACAAATAAATTGTTCCTGTCTTTTGGATGATCAGTTACCATCATATACTGGTTATTTGTATCATAAAACATATAGGCTCACTATTTCTTGACCTATTTGCTTTGTTGACTGCCTTTCTTCTTTGAGAGTTGTTGCCATTTTTTGGTGAAGATGAACCATACTAGGGGTTACTGTCTGTGGTGTAAATGCTCTCAAGCCCTGATTCGAGATCTTTTGGCATAGATGCTTATTTCTTCTTGAGTCAGTGCTGCTGGTTTTCTTTTTTTATTTGCTGATATGAAAACAATTTTTAAAAATCTGTAATCAAAAGTAAACTGTTGGGTTGTCGGAAAAGTCACGGTGCATGTTTGCGACAGATGGCACGAGTTCATTTTTGGAAGTACTAGAGTCATTCGCATCTATGTTATTGCTATGTCATTTGACAGCTGACAGTTCTAACTTCATTCTAAAAAAAATTGAGCCATTTGGTTGAGTTTTGAAGATTTTACAAGTTGAAGATGAAAGACCAAACTGTGCATTTTTGCATATTTTACTGTTTTACTTCCATAAAGGGAAGAATGCATGTCAAGCTTGTGAAAAGTTGCATAAACTTTATGGTGACAATGCTCTACAAGAACATCAGTGCCAATGATGGTTCATGAAATTTCGTGCTGGTGATGTTGATCTCAACGGCTCTCTTCAGTCAGGGAGGACCACCGAGGTTGATGACGACAAACGAAAGGCATTGATGGAGTCAGACCCACGTTACACGACAGGAGAGGTTGTAGAAACGTTGAACATCCATCATTCAAGCATTCATGACAACCTGAAGAAGCTCGGATACGTAAGCAAGCTCCATATTTGGGTTCTGCATGAACTCAAAGAAGTTCATTTGACGGTGTGTATAAACATCTGCAATATGCTCATTAAACGTGAGGAAAATGATACTTTTTTGAAGAAACTGATAACTGGTGATGAGAAGTGGATTGTTTACAGCAATGTGGTGTGCAAATGGTCTTGGTCCAGACGTGATGATTCGCCTCAAATGACATCGAATGCAGAAATTCATCAGAGGAAGGTTATGCTCTCAGTATAATGGGATTTTAAAGGTGTTGTGTTTTTCGAGCTCCTACCAAGGTACCAAACAATCAATTCTAATGTGTACTGTCAGCAACTGGATAGTTTGAATGAATCCATCATAAAGAAATGTCCAGAGCTTATTAATTGTAAAGGAGTTGTGTTCCATCGCAACAATGCGAGACCACACACAAGTTTTATCACCTATCAAAAATTATTGGAGCTTGGATGGGATGTGTTGCCACACCCACCATACTCACCTGACCTTGCACCATCAGATTTCCACTTGTTTCACTCTCTTGAAAACTCTTTGCATGGTATAATGTTCAATTCAGATGAGGCTATAAGTCAGGACCTTATTCAGTCTTTCACAAATAAAGAGAGGTCCTTCTATGAATGAGGAATTATGAAGTTCTGAAAGATGGCAAAAGGTTATCGAACAAAACAGGCAATATATCATTGATTGATCTTTATTCTTTATATAAATAAATGACCCTTGAAAAACATAGACAAAATACGTCATGACTTTTCTAACAACCCAATATTTCCTTGTATTCGACAAATATGTTGACTTTGATTTATTTATGTTAATAATATTTGAAATTATTCACTGCTAAAAAAATATTTTCTCTTAGAGACAATGTAGAATTAAAAGTAAAGTCTGCAGAAATGAGAAAAATCTCCCCATTTAGCATCATTTTGGTATGGCCCTTCAAACCTGTTTACTGGAAATCAGAATGATAGTCACAACCACAGACAAAATTGGGTACCATGTTGGTAGATATGATGAAGCCCTTTATGTAATTAAAAAACCCTGATAAAATGCATTTCCCTTTTTACATAATAACTTTAGATATTATAAGAACTCTAAACAAATATATTTCTCATTAGTGTTTGATTCCTAGTGAAAAATTAACAACTTATTCTTTATGTGAAAAAATAAGAAAATATATAATCAATCAATTACATTGTTCTACTAATTTGATGTTTCTCTTTTGCGTCTGTTCAAATAAAATTCCAGTAGTGATAAATTAATTCTTGCATTCTTATCCTTCCTAGTGATAAAAAAAATCTTCTCAAAATCAATTATAGTGTAGATATTGATCTTCTTACCAGAGAATTGGGAATAAAGTGAGGGAGTTTTGAATGTTATTTACTGATTGTTACTCAGTTTATGGTTTTCTTTCAGAAAGTGCTGGAAAAGTAAAATCAGTGGTGAACTTCTAAAGGATACTTAGCCTTTTCCTAGCCCTTGGAACTTCCTTCTTTTTCAGAACCTCTGACTAAAGTGAAGTGAAATTCACTAGTAGGGTTGTCTCGACACAATAGTCTTCATGTTCTTCATTAAAACTCTTTCTTGGGCTTTTGTCACATATTGGTATTTTTGGAAACAGCCACAAAAGATTTACATTTCAGATCTAGAATATTCCTTTGTTTATTTTTAGGATTAAGAAACAGGAAGATTTTCAGAAACTTAAACTGGCTCTAAGAAGATATGAAGTTAGACACCAAAATTAATTGTAATAAAAATAGATTATTTAATGTTCTGGCTGCCTTTCCCTTCCTCAGAGGACTGACAGCTCCTGGCATGACTGGAAGCAGGCTTGCTTTGGTGATAAATCAACTGTAAAAATGACACATGAAAATCGGAGGAGGAATTGTGGTTTCAGTATCCTAGACTCAATATGGTTAAGATCAAGGGCCAATCCCTCTTGGTTTTTCAAACTTATAAATTGGATAATTGCAATGGAATGACTTTGAAATTAGTTGAGTTTCATCTCTCTTCTCTCTCTCTCTATCTCTCTCTCTTTCTCTCTCTCTCTCTCTCCCCTTTTGTTTATTTTGTTCTTTGGATTCCACATATAAGCAAAATCACATTGCATCTGTCTTTTTCTGTCTGATGTACTCTACTCAGCACAGTACCCTCCAGGTCCATCCCTGACACCACAGATGGCAAGAATATATTCCCCTTCCAAGGCTGAGCAATATTGCATTGTATTTATGTATTGCCTCCTCTTTATTCATTCATCCATTCATGAACAACCAGGCTACTTTTACATCTTGGCCAGTGTAAATAATGCTGCCGTAAGTATATAGATGTACATATCCTATCGAAGTAGCATTTTGGGTTTCTTTGGATAAATACCCAGACCAGAAGTGGGATTACTGGGTCCTTCTTTGTCACTTGTTATAAACTTTGTTTTAAAGTCTATTTTGTCTGGTATAAGTATTGCTGCTCCAGCCTTTTTGTTTGTTTGTTTGTTTCCATTTTCATGACATAACATTTTTCCATTTTTTTTACTTTCAGTCTGTGTGTGTCATTTGATATGAAATGAGTCTCTGGTAGGCAGCATATGTAAGGGTCTCATTTTCTTATCCATTCAGCTACGCTATTTTATGATTGAAACATTTAATTCATTTACATTTAAAGTAATTGTTGATAGACATGTAGTTATTGCCTTTTTATTTTCATATTTGATCTTTTTTTTTTTTCTTCTTAAAGAAGTCCCTCTAAAATTCTAAAATTCCTTGGAGTACTGGTTTGACGGTGATAAACTCCTTTAGATTTTTCTTATCTGGGAGGCTCTTTATCTGTCCTTTGATTCTAAATGATAGCCTTGTTGGGTAGAATAATGTTGATTGTAGATCCCTTTGAATATTTCCTGCCAGTCCCTCTGGCCTGGAAGGTTTCTGTTAAGAAATCAGCAGAAAGTCTTATGAGAGCTCTCTTATAAGTAACTAGCTGCTTTTCTTTTGCTGCTTTTAAGATTCTCTCTTTGTCTTTAACATTTGACATTTTAATTATGATGTGTTTTGGTGTGGGCCTGTTTGGGTTCATCTTGTTTTGGGTTTCTATGTTTATTTCCTGGGTTTCTATGTTTATTTCCTTTACCAGGTTAGGAAAGTTTTCCATCATTATTTCTTCAAAGAGGTTTTCAATCCCTTTTTCTCTCTCTTTTATTTTTCTGGTACCCCTAGGATGCAATTGTTGGTATGCTTGATGTTGTCCCAGAGGCCTCCTAAATTGTCCTTTTTGTTTTTGGATTCTTTTTTCTTTTGGCTCTTGTGTTTGGGTGTTTTGTGCTATCTTATTTTCTGAATCGCTGTTTCAATTCTCTGCTTCACGTAATCTACCTTCATTTCAGTTATTCTATTCATTATTTCTGACTGGTTCTTTTTTATGTTTTCTATGTCCATTTTTATGTTTCCTGTTTTCTTGTTGAAGTTCTCCCTAAGATCATTGAGCATCCTTATAACCAGTGTTTTGAAATCTGCATCTGGTAGATTGCTTATCTCCATTTTGTTATGTTCTTTTTCTGGAGCTTACGTACCCAGTCACATTGACAGGAAAATCTGATTTTTTCTCTTCTTACTTCATTGTTAATTCTACTTATACTAATTAAGCACAAAACTATTTTCTCATTCATTGAGAATCATGCTAATAAATCATGGTTCTGAAAAATGTGGAATTTTCACCACTTACCTCAATTTTAAATACTAATGAAATGATTAAAATCAACCCATGCATTTGCCTCAGTGTTGGTAATTTAAAGTGATTGGTATTACATTATCCAATAATGTACTTAATATTAATGTGGAATCAATAATGTGTATTCCAGAGCCCTTCACACATGACAACGTGATAGGTTGTAATAACTTTTTTTGTTGATAAAAGTAACATGTACTTTCCATAAAAACTCTGGAAAATATTGAAGGGGTAAGGAAGAAATTAAAAGCTACTAAAAATACCTCACTCAGAGTGATGTCAGTTAACCTTTAAAAATATTTTTCAGTCTTTTTCTTGTGTGCATATCTGAAGAGTTTTAAAAAATGAATTACTTTTATTATAGCTTTCATCCTTCTCTTTCTCTTAATATTGTATCTTGAAAATTTCTATCTTAAATATTCTTCAAAATTATGATTTTAATGGCTGCATTATATTCTGTTTTATGGAAGTATATAATTTATTTAGCTATTCTCATATTGTTGGACATTCAGTTTATTTTCAATTTTTTTTTTTACCTTATATAAGTATGTGCCACATTTTAAAAACTTTTTTTGTTTCTGATGAAACAGTCTGAATTTGGGGATGGGGAGAGGTCTGTCTTTAATGAATAAATAGGAAAGGAAGGGAAGTGGCAATATAAAAGGGCAGAGTGCCCATCATAGGACAGACTTTCGCTGGGCACACTTTGCCTGTTTGCCTCATGCCTTGAGACTGACATTTTATAGAAGAGGGAGTTAAAAAACAAGATTGTGGAGCAGCACTGGTGCTGCTACTTTATGGTCCAGAGAAACTGGGTCATTACCATTACATTTGTTATCAGCTCCAATTATCCTGGCAGAGAATGCCTAGAAAATAGAAATGTCCTGTCTACAATGGAACAATGGGAAGAGAAATAAGGAGATGGATGACCGTTGCCACTTATTTTCTTTTATTTCCATGGCATTCAGTTCCTAGTTGAACCATATTGATGGGCTAACTAGATTTATATACACTGATTCCTTAAGCTTGTCCAGGAGCCATTCCACAAGCTATTGCTTCCCTGGGATTTTATGTCTAGGCTCCCTGTAGAACCACTAAGTATAGGCAGGTCTTGCTGAACTTCTCTAAATCGTCATATGCTGTCTTTGCTACATAAGTCCAGTAGACGGACAATGAGATTTCAGTAGTCTTATTTACAAGCTAGATGAAATTCAGGTATGACACTTAAAATCTATAGAATCATCAAATAAACAAAATTAACATCAAGGTACTTATACTGATGAGCTTTCATATCAAAATGAAATAAAGAGTGATCAACATGTGGTTTGGAGATCTATAGTAATTAAGTCAGTAAGCAATCACTGCCATTTAACAGGATGGAGAGACAACATAAAAGAAGAACAGGAGGACAACACGGAGGCACGGAGGCACGGAGGCCAGGGGGGTGCTGACGGCGAGGATGCCGGCCCCTCCGAGAATGAGCTGTCAGAAATGGCGAAGGATGATCAGAGCAGTTCGAGTGCCAGGTTGAGGTGGGGGCCCTTGAGGAAGAAAGGGACGTGGGCCTGGTGGCGGAGGCTGAGGGGGTTGCTGCTGGCTGGATGCTCGGTTTCCTCTGTCTCTCTCTTTGCGGGGCCCTCCGCGATGGCAACTCGGAGGACTTCCGAGGGACCCATGACAGTGCGAAGGCTATTATTCATGGATTATCCAGTCTAACAGCTTATCAATTATGAACTATACAAATTAGTCAGTTTTTGACAAGAATTGCAGCAGGAAAAACCTTTGATGCACAGTTTGAAACTGATGACCGAATTATATCCTTGGAATGAGCCCTGATGGTTTGGGCTTCAGTTGAAAAGGAACATGACAAACTTCATGAAGAAATACAGAATTTAATTCAAATTCAGGCTGTAGCTATTTGTATGGAAAATGGCGATTTTAAGGAAGCAAAAGAAGTCTTTGGAAGAGTATTTGGTGACTCAGACTCTAACACACCTTTACAAAGGAAATTGCGAATGATAATCTCTCAGAAAGACACATTTCATTCCTTTCTTTAACACTTCAGCTATGACCACATGATGGAGAAAATTAAGAGTTTTGTGAATTATGTGCTCAATGAAAAATCATCAGCCTTTCTAATGAAGGCAGCAGCAAACGTAGTGGAAAGTAAAAGAATAAGAACAATTTCTCAAGATAAACCTGAGGGTAGTGATACTGACTTGGAAACTGAAGCTAATTTGGATATAGGAAAAAGTGTTAGTGATAAACCATCTACAGAGGGGACAGTATCCTTACTGAGGTCTCACAAGGATCTCTTCTTATCTAAGTCTCTACTGGAAAGCCACCAAGATTTTAATGAGAGAGAAGAAAGAGCAGAAACTCACCCAAATAGAAGAAAGACAAAAGAAAATAGTAGATAAGCCACTGAAAGTAGGAGAAAGCATGTTTTAAACAATCAGCCAGAAACTTCTAAAAATCATCTATCTAGAAAAAAACAAGCATGTCTTTGGGAAGAAGATAGGAATCTGAGATCTGTCATGAGGAAATACAGAGAGGGAAACTGGTCTAAAATACTACTACATTATAAATTCAACAACTGAACCAGTGTCATGTTAAAAGACAGATGGAGGACTATGAAGAAACAGAAACTGATTTGCTCAGACAGTGAAGACTGATGTGTTTGTAAAAGCCTGTTAAAAGGACAGTTACATAGTTTGATCATTGCGTTTTGTTTGAAACTTGGTGGTCTTTGATGTATCTTAAAATTTTTATTTAAAGCATTATAATACATTTCTGTGGCACAATCATTTAATGAATTGAGGACTTGTGCTGTAAGAGTAAGATGGTATGCCATCATATTCTTTAAGAACCTTTTTACTTTGATGAAATGTAGATTTGTTGAACCCTGATGTTTTTGGTACCCATAAAAACATGAAAACCTGGTAAGAGAAAAGCTACCATTTCTCTTAACCTATTCTTAGGTTCATAGGCTGACTTCAACTCCACAGCACACACATAAAAGTAATGTTTTTAAATCAATGAATTGTAATAGGCCTTTAACATAAGAAGTAATGACTTATGGCCTTGATGTATGAATTACTAAAACATTTGTTTATAAAATGATAAATATACAAAGTAATCTTTGAGTTTTAACATACTTAAATTTTCCTTTCAGTAGTTTCATATAAGGGAAAACACTTAAATAGAAGTACCTCTAGGGCTGGTCGAGTGGTGCAGTGGTTAAGTGCTTGCCTGGGAAGCCAGCGGCCCTGGTTCAGGTCCCACATATGAGGGTCAGTGACACTGCCCTAAAAAAAAAAAAAAAAAAAGAAAGGAATACCTCTAGAACAAAATTTGTACTGTCACCAAGAATCACTTCATGTCTCATTTAGGTACATTTGACCTTTGTTCCAGTACTAAAAACTTGTCAGAGATGGTTTTAAATAAAGCTTCTTTATAATCTGGTGCCATAAATATAATTTTCTTTGACAGTTTTAACATATCAACAGTGTACCTAAATGGTGTTCTGTAAATGCTTACATTGTTATTAACCAGGATCATTTTCAAATACTAAATAAGCAAGGTCATATGCACCTCTGAGTTTTTACTAGCATTTTATTCTTTAGAGAATTTAGTCAAAAACAAATACAGATATTTAGCATGTTGAGTTACATGTGTTTTATTCAACAGTTGAGTGAAAACACTGATGTATTTGCATAAAAAGTTAAATGATAAAAAACGTACACAAAGCAAAAAAAAAAAAATCCACACAAAAATCAACAACAAACCAACAAGCCACAAATATTCACTAAAAAAATAAATATAATGTAGTTTTGAAGTTACTATTGATTTCTTTTCCCCTTGACATTGTGATGGTACTAGACAGTTCTTCAAATTCTACTTGTGTTAGTCTTTCCTTGGGGTTGGGATGAAAAAGTTAAGACAGGTTTCAGTTATTGCTTGAGAACTTCCTTTCACAATGATTTCCAATTGTTCAAGAGCAAAAACAAGGCCATACTAATGTTAGGAGTTTACAGTGTAAGTATGCCCACATCCAGTGACTGTATATATACTCAATTACAGTTGGCATACAATATTATACAACATCAGCTTCAGGTGTACAGTGCAGTGATCAAGCGAAAATCTTCTGAATTATTAAAGCTATTTGCCTTTATAGTCAAGCAAAGTACTTAGAACTCCCTTTTCTCTGCATTAATTTTTAGAAGGCAAATAAATGACAATGATTCACCTCTTCTCTTATTTCCACTCCCCATTATTTTGTTTAGGGGCTTTTGGTTTGAGGGCATGTGAAAATCAGTTCAGTCTTGATGAACAAATGTTAGGAGATTTACTCTAAAAGTTAGGAATCTTGACAGAGACTGGGGCTGCTGCTGGTTATTTGATGAAACTGTCCTGAGACCCAGCCCCACTCTGTCTCCAGAATGAGAAAAATGGGGAAGTTTTCAGTTTATACATGGTCCAGGAAAAAACATTAATATCATGCACTAGTAGAAACATGCCCAGACCTGTGACGATTTTCCACTAAATTAGAAGGAATAGGTTGGCGGTAAGGACTACTATTTTTTTCCCCCTTTGGCTCTCACCCAATGAATGTGTCTTTTTAAATTTTTCAAATCCATGGACTTAAAAAGTTTTTGCATCAATCAATTCATGTGAAAGATCTTGGGGAATTGAAATAAGGCTATCACTTGTTGGCATTAGCCTATAAAAGTTATTTTGCAATAGTCAGTATCAGTGTATATACTCTTGGCAAGGAGATTAAGTGGTAAAGTAGAAAATCTCCTAGACTTAGAGTCATAACAAATGGAGTAATGGTTAGGCATCATGGATTAGCTATGTGAATATGGTCAAATCTCCTAACCCTTTTGGTGATTTAACCATAAATGAGGCAGTCAAAAATGGCCCAGTGTCCTGTATTGTTAAGCCTTTAAATTTATTTCGGTAAATATGGAGGCTGGCAGTTCCAAACATGCCTCCTACTCCATATAGAATCTTGATGAACTGCTCCACAAATTTAAGGTCAAATACATCTCAAGCTCCAGGTTAATCCCAACTTTCATAGACAAAACTGAGAGAGACTTGGGCAGTTCCTTACTGCCATTGTTTCTCAAGGGGGAGCCCTCTATGGTCCTGCAGACTTGCATACAATGCTGCTGTGATGCTGGGCTCATCCAGTTTCTACCAGGCAGCAATTGATCTTTATGGGAGAGTGATCTTACCTTTAAATATTAGCTCAAGTAAGGGAGCAAGCACCATTGCTCCTCTTAATGCTCAACTCATTCACTTCAAATACAAGTGGCCCTAGGAACACTGGACCAAAGATATTGTATCATTTCCCACTTTATAAATCCAACATATTAATAAAGCTAACAACTGTTAGTACTCTGTCATGGGAAAAATGTTTTCTTTATACAGAACCCCTTCTTCAAGACCTCTGAAATTTACTATTTCTTAACCATAATAATAATCTCAGAAAGTACATTTGAAAACTTCAGTAAAATGAAGTGCCTAGAAAAGTGTAAACCACTAAAACTGATTCAAGAAGAAATAAAACACCTCAATGGTTCTATAATCAGTAGCTAAAAATTATTCCCCCAAATCTGGATTATTTTACAGGGAAGTGCTATCAAAACTGAATTCTAACCTTATACAATCTCTTTCAGAGAATATTGAAGAAATGCTACCTATATTAGTTAGGATATAAGTTTGTGTACAATGGGAACAAAAATAACAATGTCTTAAAAATATAGAATTTTATTTCATTCTCCTAGATAGTCTGGAGGTGAGTAGCCAGGATAGTCTGGCATATCTGTTCTTTAATGTCATGTGTGACTAATGTAGTGATTCCAGGGTCAGGATTCTAGGTTCCCTTTACCTTGTTGCCTAACCATCCTTAGAGCATAGTTTAAGTACCTGTAATCCCTAGAGCACCTTTGAACACACAGTTTAAGAAGAGTCACAACCACATTCTGATTCCAGCTAGTAAAAGGATGGATTGAAGAAGGGGGCTCTTCCTTAAAAGTCATATCCCAGAAGTTGCCTTATATCATATCAGTCAGAGATTTGTTACATGGCCACACAGTTACGAGGGAGGATGAAAAATATTGTCTTATTTTGGGCATCCAGTAGTCCAGTTAAGAATATAAGGTACTAGGGCTGGCGGAGTGGCACATTTGTTAAGAACTGGCTTGGGATGCCAGTGGCCCCGGTTTGGATCTCACATATGAAGGCCAGTGACACTGCCCTCTACAGCTAAGGTGGTGAACAACAGCTCCACCGGGAGCTGGGCTGCTGTGAGTCGCCAGGACCGCATAGCTGCAGCCCCTGCTGCAGTGGGCTGCCATAGGCTACAGTGCGTGGCTGGCAGCCGGTGTGAGCTGCCAAGAGCCTCTATGAGCGGCCGTCCAGAGGCCAGCAACCAATCTGCCTCACCCTAAAAGAGCTCAATGATGATACCAACATGGGCCAGTGAAGCAATGTCTTCCACAAATAGACTGAAGAACAAAAGGACAGCAACTTGTCTGTTCCCCTTCCCCGGTTCCCCAGTTAAAAAAAAAATCTTAAAGAAAAAAAAAAAGAATAGAAGGTTCTATGACTATAGAAGAAGGGGAGAATAAAAATTGGCTCTCTCTTCTACATGTTCCAATTTATTTTATATAGTTAATATTTGACACCAAAACCAACAGGACACTAAGAGTTAAATATATTCCAAAAATGCTTAAAAATTTTACAAAGTCAAAACATGTAATGCATAAATAAATAAGTATAATATATTTTGTCCAACTCTGATATATTCCAGAAACGCAAAGGTGGTCCAATCTGAGAAAAATCTATTGATGTAATTCATCACCTAAGGAGATTAAAAAAAGAAAAACATCATTTGGTTATTTCAGTAGATGCAACATCAATTTGATAAATTCAACCAAATTCATTATCATTTTTTTTTTTAGCAAACAAGAAAAGGAGGAGAAATTTCTTAACCTGATAAAAAAAAAATCTATAAAAACTAATACCAGACATCAAACTCAGCAGTTCTGTATTAAGGTACATTAAGATATTACAATTGAAGTTTGACCAAGGCATTATAGCATAATAAATGCTGCATACCAACTTAAGGTAATGGATAAAAGAAAAGAACTTTCAAAGTAAATGAGTGAAAACCAATTTCAAGACTGTTGGACCCTCTTGGCAATATTTAAGAGGGGATCAGAGTGTGCACAGGATGGAAGATTATACAGTGCTATAACCTAATGTTAACAAAGGTTTTGGAATAATTGAATGGGATAAACTCACAGAACAGGAACTAACCCAACACTGAATATTAAATATTACTGTCGTTAAAAGTTCCTTGGCCATCTCTCACTTTTTGGGGGTCTTTTTCAGTTTCTCTCTTCAAATCTTTTGTTTTTCTACCTGCTCTAGGCAACTTAACCTCTGCCTCCTGGTCTTCCTTGTGTAGATTGAAATTACTTTATCACTTAGCTATTGACTCTGTAAACTAGGACACAAAGCTTAGCCTCTTTAGTAACTTCCATATGAACTCCAACTATGAAAAGCTTTTTGTGATTTTTTTTGTGTGAATATTTTTTATTGAAAAATTTTGGGGTTATAGAGAATGCTCATGTCCTACCATGCATAACATTTCCATTAAAATATCCCCATGCAAACTTTTGACCTTTGAAAGTGTCTTCTTCCTGTTGTCAGCAAGTGCTCTCACTTCCTCTGAACACTTCCTGTCTTCAGAGCATCTGCCTATTCCTCTCAGATTTTTCTTCTTTTCTCCTCTACCTTTATTTTTCAAAGCGAATGCGTACTCTGTGCATTATTAGTTGTGGATTCCCCTGGGTTTTTACCCTCAGTACCCCATGGCTCACCAAGGTATTTCTTCTGAACACATAGGTCCTTATCCTAAGAGGAAACATGGTGAGCTTGTATTCCTCTGTCTTGTTACACAGCGGTGTCTTGCTCTCTTTGTTTCAATCTTTGTTTTCCCAGATTTTCCTGGGACTTGTTTTTATTTTATTAATTTAATTTAATTTTAATTATTTTAATATGTAAAAGTGGCCCCAAACATCTTCAAAACAAAAAGGCCATATCCACTGTTTACAAGAGATTTGAAAATATATTTTGGTGCTTTGGTCTTTGTGAATCTTTGAGTTGATTTTGGTGAATTATCACAGAGCCACTGGGAACTCTAAGGGCCCTATTAGCCCCGGGTCATATTATTCTATGACTCATTAATGTGAAATAGACATACATAGGCCTTATTCTATTCTTGGCTATGTAGCTGTTAAATACTAGACCACAAAATGATATGCACTCCAATGACTTATTTTTCATACCAGAGAGTAATTATACTCTTTCTTTCTTTCTTTCTTTCTTTCTTTCTTTCTTTCTTTCTTTCTTTCTTTCTTTCTTTCTTTCTTTCTTTCTTCTTTCTTTCTTTCTTTCTTTCTTTCTTTCTTTCTTTCTTTCTTTCTTTCTTTCTTTCTTTCTTTCTTTCTTTCTTTCTTTCTTCTTTCTTTCTTTCTTTCTTTCTTTCTTTCTTTCTTTCTTTCTTTCTTCCTTTCTTCTTTCTTTCTTTCTTTCTTTCTTTCTTTCTTTCTTTCTTTCTTTCTTTCTTTCTTTCTTTCTTTCTTTCTTTCTTTCTTTCTTTCTTTCTTTCCTGATCTATCATCACATCAATGGATGGCGATTGTTCCATCCATTTTTTTATAATAATAAGTCAAACTCTGTGCAGAATGGGAGCATAGAGCCCATGAATTGGTGGGAAATCTTTGCCTTGGCTACCAATGACTAGTAACAGGGGAGAGAACGACAATACTAGTCAGGTTGCTATGAGACTGAAAGTTGCACTCTCGGGGACTTACGCTAATTGTCACTGTGGTTTTCTCAGAGTTGGTTAAGGCATTTCTCAATCACTATAAACTCAGACTGTGTTGTCTACTGTAGTAGAAAACAAACATACAATGTGGCCTCTAGTTGCTTCATTTTCTTCTCCTTTTGTTGTAGGAAAGAAGTATCTTGTTTAGGGAACGGAAATCTCCCTGACCACGATATAGCAACTAGATGCAATAAAGAGTAATGCAAGTGGGCAGAATCCATTTCACTACTTCTAGACCCGGTTGGGCATTGGCATGGAACAGTATGAAAGAACCTCTTTAAATTATTGTGAATAATGAAGATTAAGGACATTTAAACATCGATCATCTATGAAACAGATGGTTGATTTGTTGGTCATCCAATAACTAAGTTAATGATCATTGTGTACTTAGTATGTATCAGTGCATAGCATTTTAGATCTCAGTTCATTCTCAGAATAACAAATGAGGTAATAGCTTTATTATCCTAAATTTACAGATGAGAAATAGGCCGAGGAATTATATAAAAGGTCTGAAGAGATATGTTTCATAAGTGGTGGTGCTGGCATTCAACTCCACGTAGTCCCACTCCGGAACCTACATAGTAGACTAGAATGGACACATCAGCTTAGTTAGTCACAGACTTAAATGGGTGTGCTTAGCTGATTTCTAGGTGCCCGCTTCTAACCAAAGGTGATCTCATCTAGGACTCGGCCTGTTTCCAAGGACTGGTTTTTCCCAGTTTATTGCCTCAGATGGCTTATAAAGATTATCCAAGCTGATCTCTCCACTTCTATGCGTCTTGGAATGAACATCCATATTCAGGGCTATTTTATCAGTTGTTCTGTATGAAGCATTTGTGATAGTAAGAGGGAAAGGAAGAATTAGACAGCACAAGGAGGTTTTTAATGTAGAAGAGGTTGCCTTTTTTCTTTAACTCCAGGAAGAGTCCCGGAGAATACTGTAGGGTAGGTAGACAGGAGCCAGCTGGAACCAGGGCCAAATATTTAGAAAGACCTGTGATTACTCAGTGGCTGAGAATATTTTAATTGGAAGGCTGATTCAATGCAAATAGCCTGCAGCACTCAGCTGTGCCTGAACAGTTTTGATAGATGCTTGAGTTGTCAGTTAACGCTCTGTTGTATGTGCAAAGAATTAGTTTTATTCATTATTCCTTTCAATGGCTTACATTGCTGGAAATTTTTGTGTTCTATTGTCTTCTTTTGTTCTTAGTCATCTTTTGATTCAGTTGGTTATAAAAGCCAGGAAATATGCTATTATGTAATTTTTTATTCAGATTTAATATGTCCATATTATTTGGCCTATTATGTTTCTGTTTGTAGACAGCAAGTTAGGCTCCTCAAATGATTAACTTTTCTACAGGAAATCCAAGACATTTTCATCTGGAAAACATTCTCTTGAGTATATGAAATAATTGGAAATGTCCATCTTTGTTGTATGAATAAAATCAACAACAATTGATGTTTTTACCATGAGGTTACCATAGGATTAATTATAATTTCCTCAGGAATACAGGTGTTCCCCAAAGCAAATGATTACTTTGATTCAATCTATTTTGCTGTTTCCCTTAAATGGGAGCAGAAGGAGCAGTGGTGGCTGTATAAAGCAAGTGGAGTGGTTAGCCACAGTCTCTCCCAGCCAGATTGCCTAGGTTTAAATCCCAGCTTGTCTAAGTATTAACTGTGTGATTCTCAGCAAACTTTTAACCTTGCTGCTCTCAGGTTCCCCACCTATAAAATGAAAGTAATATCTCATGGCTTCACAGGTGAATTTTACCAAACATTCAGAAAAGAATTAACACTTATGCTTCTTAAACTATTCCAAAAAATTCAAGAGGAAAGAAGTCTCCCAAGCTCATTTTACAAGGACACTATTACTCCAAACCCAAAACCAGACAAAGACAACGCAAAAAAGAAAACTATACGTTGATATCCCCAATGAACATAGATGCAAAAATCCTCAACAAAATATTAGCAAGCCGAATTCAGCAGCAACACATTAACAAGATCATACATCACAATCAAGTGGGATTCATTTATGGGAAGCAACATTGGTTCAATATCTGCAAAGCAATTAATGTAATGTACCACATAAACAAAATTTTAAAAATAAAAATAACATGATCATATCAATAAATGCAGAAAAAGCATTTGACAAATTCAGCATCCATTTGTGATAAAAATTCTCAGCAAAGTGGAAACAGAAGGAACATATCTCAACATGATAAAGGCCATATATGACAAACCCACAGCTAATCTATCCAAATGGGAAAAGTTCAAAGCATTCTCCTTAACATCAGGAACAAGACAAGATGTCCACTTGCACCACTTTTATTCAACATAGTTCTGGAAGTTCTAGCTACTGCAGTCAGGCAAGAAAAAGAAATAAAAGACATCCAAATGGGAAAAGAGGAAGTAAAACTGTCATTATTTGCAGATGACATGATACTATATATGGAGAACCCCAAATATTCCAACAAAAAACTATTAGAACTGATAAATGAATTCAGTAAAGTAGCAGGATACAAACTAAATATTCAGAAATCAGTTGCATTTTTATACACCAATAATGAACCATCAGAAAGAGATATTAAGAGAACAGCCCCATTTATAATTGCATTTAAAAAAAATCAAGTACACAGGAATAAATTTGACCAAGAAAACCTGTACTTGGAAAATTTTAAACATTGAAGAGAGAAATTGAAGAATATACAATAAATGGAAGTATATACCACGCTCATAGATAGAAAGAATTAAGATAGTTAAAATGTCCATTCTATCCAAAGCAATTTATAGGTTCAGTGCAAATATCAATGGCATTTTTCACAAAACTAAAGCAAATAATCCTAAAATTTATATAGAACCATATAAGGCCCCAAATAGCCACAACAATCTTGAGAAAGAAGAACAAAGCTGGAGGTATCATGCTACCTGATATCAAACTATACTACAAGGCCATCATAATCAAAACAGCACATTGGCATAACACACATACATATATAATGGGACAGAATAGAAAAACCAGTAATAAATCCATGCCTATATGGTTATTTAATCTATGACAAAGGAAGCGATAATATACATTGGAGGTAAAGACATTTTAGTCAATGAATGTGCTGGGAATACTGGACAGATACATGCAAAAATTGAAACTGGATCTCCTCATTTCTCCTTATTCTTATATACAAGAATAAACTCAAAAATGGATTAAAGTTTTAAATGTAAGACCCGAAACCATAAACACCTAAAAGAAAATATAGGAAGTAAACTTTCAGCCATTACTCTTAGTAATATTTTTACTGAAATAGCTCCTCGGGGCAAGGGAAACAAAAGAAAAAAATAAAGAAATGGGGCTACATCAAACTAAAAAGTTTTTGCACAGCAAAGGAAACCATCAACAAAACAAAAAGATATTCTACTGAGTGGGAGAAGTTATTTGCCAATGCTACATCTGATAAGGTGTTAATATCCAAAATTTATAAACAACTCATACAACTCAACACACAAAAACCAAATAGCTCAATTAAAAAACTGGGCAGAGGACCTGAATAGACCCTTTTCCAAAGACAACATACAGATGGCCAATAGATATAATGAAAAGATACTCAATGTCACTAATCATCAGAGAAATGCAAATAAAAACCAAAATGAGATATTGTCTCATACCTGTCAGAATGGCCAAAGGCCATTATGAATAAATCAACAAACAACAAGTGTTGGCAAGGATGTGGAGAAAAGGGAACCCCTATGTATCATTGGTAGGAATGTAAATTGGTGAAGCCATTACGGAAAACAGTATGGAGCTTCCTCAAAAATTTAAAAATAGAACTACCTAATCACCCAGTGATTCTACTCCTGGGTATTCATCCAAAAAAATCCAAAACACTAATTTGAAAAAATATATGCACCCCTATGTTCACTGCAGTGTTATTTATAATAGCAAGAATGTGGAAACAACCAAAATGCTCTTCAACAGGTGATTGGATAAAGAAATGGTGGTATTATATAAAATGAAGTATTGCTCTGCTATAAAAAGGAACAAAATCTTAACATTTGCAACAACATGGATGGACCTAGAGGGTATTATGCTACATGAAATAAGTCAGACTGAGAAAGACAAATACCATATGATCTCACTTAAATGTAGAATCTAAAGAGCAGAATAAGTGAACAAACAAAACAGAAATAAACTCATAGATAAAGAGAACAGACTGATGGCTACCATATGGGAGGGGGTTTGAGGGACTGGGTGAGAAAGGTGAAGGGATTAAGAAATAAAAATTGGTAGTTACAAAATAGTCATGGGGATGTAAAATACAGTATGGGGAATATAGTCAATAATATTATAAAGCTATGTACAGTTTCTGATGGGTATTAGACTTATCAGGGAGATCACTTCATAATTACATAAATGTCTAACCACTACATTGTACACCTGAAACTAATATAAAATAATATTGAATGTCAACTATAATTTAAAAAATAGTCCCAGGATATAAAGTATAGCATAGTGAATAATATTGTAATAACTATATACAGTGTCAGGAGGGCAATAGACTTATTGGGGTTATCACTTTGTAAGGTATATAAATGTGTAATCACTATGTTGTTTTGTACACTTGAAACCAATAAAAAATTTTTTAAAGTATATTGATATTTTATTCATCATAAAAAAGTAATACCTCATAGGGTGGCTACAATTCTTAAATTAGATACTAAGCAAGCAGTGCTCTTAAAAGAATGTCCAGGATATTGTATGCACACAATAGCTTTCAGGCATACAGTAGCAATATAAAAACTGGATACAAGAACTGGATTCTTTTATGTGCCACCAAGCCAGAATAACTGTAGGCTACACTAGAAAATAGGAATAATAAATTTGACACATTTAAGAACCAAGTCTTAGAGAATCAGGAATCATTTTGAATTTTGCCCAGGGTTGGGAATCAGTGATATAATGTAACACAAAGCCAACTGTATATAAGTGTGGATTATCTCCAGTCCCTGTTCATGGGTAAAAGCAGTTGAGGGCTTTAGATTAAGGGCTTCTTGTAAGCTATCCTTTTGGACAGTTTTCCCCAAAGCTGGTACAGGTATCACTTTTAATAAGTGGACAGAGATTTTCTTAGTTTTTATAAGTTCACTTATTTTGTTGTATATTGAAAATACAACTAGCTTTTCAGACATATGATTTAATGAAGACTATTGCTTAGAAGTTGATTTAAAGTGAGTTGATGTAAAATATTAAGTGACTAATGACATAAATGTTTGTATTGGGCAGGATAGTATCCCACCCAAATTCATGTCCATCTCAGTATCTCAGAGTATGACCTTATTTGGAAATAGGATCATTACATATATAATTAATTAAGATGAAGTTTTAGTGAACTGGGGCAGGCCTTTATCCAAAAAGGACTTAATCCCATATGTCCTTATAAGAAGTAAAGAAAAGACAGAGACAGACACACGGGGAGAACTTCATATGATAACAGAGGCAGAGATTGGAATGATGAGTCTACAAGCCAAGGATTGCCAGCAACCATCAGGAGCTAGGAAGAGTCAAGGAAGGGTCCTCCCCTGGAGTCCTCAGAAGGAGCATGGCCTGCTGACAGCTACTAACTTCTAGCCCTAAGAACTCTAAGAGAATAAATTTCTGTTGCTTTAAGCCACCACTGTGGTCCTTTGTTAAGACAGCCCTAGGAAACTAATATAGGGACAAGGCAAAATAACGCATTGGGAATGTAAATGACAAGAATTGGGGAAACATTGCATTAGGATAAAACTCAACATTATCAGTGTGGCTTTAAAGTTTCTCTACCCTCTCTCTGATCCAGATGATTTTTCCAGTTACCTCTCTTGCCATTCTCTCTTTTGCAAGTTATGCTCTAGTTACACTGAGCTTCTCTCAGCTTCTGAGTTTCTCCTACTTCAGGGAGGTGACAAGTGGCATTCCCTCTCCTTTTATTACCAACCAGCTCTTTTCACCTTTCTAGCTCCTCCTTCCCTGCAGATCTCAACAACATTTTTGTTTTCTCCCCAGAAGTCTTCCCCAAAGTCTAGACAAGGTGAGTTCTTCTATTTTATGTGTCTATAGCTCCTGATGGTATTTCTTTTATTATATTCATTGACCTTTATTGGTGACAATTACTGAACTGTCTATTTTCTTTGTCCGACATAGCTCATGTCCACTTTGGTCACCACTATTTTTCTAATACCTACTACAGTGTCTGCTTTAGAGGAGAAACTCAATAAATATGTTAAATTCGTAGTTAATATTCCATGTAAATCCTGGGAAAAGGTATATTTCCTGTTGCCCTCACAGTATGTTATTTATCTATATACATTTTATATCTGGCCAAATCTGGCATTGAAATATTATTGCCATACTCTTTACTAGTTGTTATCTTTTAAGGTACTTCGGGGAGATAAAAATAGGGCTGGACCGAGAGTCAGGCAATATAATTTCTTTGTTTGGTTTTGTCACAAATTAGCTGTGTGATATTAAGGGAATTATCATTTATTTCTGGTCCTCAGTTTGTGAACTGAAGGAGATGGACTGGTGATTATTAAAATTTCTTTCAGATCTGAAACCATGTTTCAAGATGAGGCTTTATCCCTGCCTTAAAATTCTAACTCCTGGTTTAGCCAGAATAGCACCATTGTGAATATGGAAAATTGTGCTTGATAACCATTCCACCCTCCTTCTTTCTGATGTGCCTGCAGAGACTGGAAAGCCAGGAGCTATATTCTGCAGGCTCCCTTGCAGCTATTCTAATGAATATGATTTGGGTTTGATTGTTAAGATGACGTTTGGAAGGCCGAGCGAGGCTGAGAGGCTGAGCCTCCATCTCTGACGCTTGTAGTGTTTCTACTGCCAACTCAAGTTGTGAAGGGTTTTTTTTGGTCTTTTACTGAGGTCTTTGGTCTTTTAGCAGAGGTCCCAGTGTCCAGCCATCAGCTGTGTGAATGTCAAAATGCAGGTCGTGATATCCATTGTGTGTCTATGGATCCTAGTGGGCACAGTTAATTCAGGAACTGGCAGCAGTAGCAATGGCTGTTTTGACGACAAAACATGATACCTGGGATGTGGTTTCAAAGCCAGAGGTTTCCTGAATGTAGAAGAGGCAGCAGCTTCTTGGTGGGCGTGTTCTGCTGTGTGGCTTTGGTGGCTTGAATATTCAATCTAAAGTCTGTTTCTTCAGCCTTCCCGGAGATATGTAAACTATTTAATGCTCACTTCCGAACGCCTTCTTGCATAAACTGGCTCAAGTGCATTTTGTTTCCAGCAACTGAATCTTGTCTGATATAAACAGGGACATATATGGAACTCAACTGAGTAATTTCAATAAGGCTTATAATTTAATAGGGCTATTTTCTTTTCACTCCAATCTCACTGCTAAGTTCAGGATAGAGATTTTGCCTATAAACAGTTCGTGTTAGAATCATTATGAAATAATTTCCAATATCTAGCTCCCTGCGAGTGTTTTGCCTTATCACCGTGGCACTGATACTCTCAGACAAAGCTCTCATTCCTTTTGTTCTGTTTATATTATAGCTTGCTTGACAGATTCACATATGAATAAATCATGGTCTGTTACCTGTGCTGAGAGAGACCTTGGAAAATTCTATCCTTAAAAATGATAAAGTAAGCAAAAAGCCATTCTGAGCCCTCCCCCAGAGCTGAGAAAGTCAAGGTTATCAAGCCCACTCTAAAGCATCCCGAGCTATAACACATGCCTTTACTATGTAGTTACCAGCCCCCCAGATTCTGACGAGCTCAGCTTGAGGGTTTGATTCACAGGTAAAATGCCCAAATCCTCCATTTGGGTCAACCCTGAGTGATTTCTCAGGTAAATTGGGAAATTGTTTGTTAAAGAGGTTCATGGGGTCAGGAGAAAAGCTTTTTGAAAATGGAGAGAACACCTTTTGTTCTCATTGACAGTATGTTTCTGGTGAGAAATTAAATTTCATAAAAGCCCTCCTGACCCTGCTAATGCTTCCAAGGCTGTATTTTTGTGTTTTGTCCCCCCTGGCTCTGGGGAAGAAGAATCCCATAAACTCACAATTGGTTCTTTGTTCATTGTGAGTATAAGATCACTGGATTTTGAAAATACTGCTGAGCACATCTGAGTGTTTTCTGATAGACACAGGTGCTGGGAATGGAGAGCAACTTTGTTTAAATTGTCTGGCTATTTTCATGTGGTGATTCATATATAATGGTATTTGTCTTCTGGACAAAAAGAAAACTTAGATTTAAGAAGGCACTGTTATGGTGTTTAGGTGAAGAGAGAAACTATAACATCTTTGTTTTGT
Organism: Aselliscus stoliczkanus; assembly: GCA_033961575.1. Lineage (NCBI taxonomy): Eukaryota > Metazoa > Chordata > Mammalia > Chiroptera > Hipposideridae > Aselliscus > Aselliscus stoliczkanus. The sequence continues at coordinate 93,738,761 of CM066733.1, forward strand.
TGCCACTTGACAAACAACTGGTTGACCCAGAGTCCAGCTGTTATGCTATGTACTACGATACTGCGTTTTTCCCAGTGACCTGGATGGTATGATCTTTCCTACTTTATTTATGAGGAAGAGGAGGTAAAAGGATGTTAACAGAAGTTGCTAAGGTCACATAACTGACAAGCAGATCTGACTCTGACCTCGGATTCTTTCTTGTACTGCCTATGATTTTCACACCACATTTCACAGAGATACCTCAGGCTCTCATGAGGGGCTGTGAGTTGTATGGTGATGGGGTAAAGAAGAGAGAGAGTGTTTGAAGGGAGGTTTAAACTGCTGAGTTCCCTACCACCTTTAGATCAGTATTGCCTTTATTCATTTTAGGTACTAGGGTTCCACAAAGATTCCATTTAAACAGAAATTTCAGATCTGAAAATATTTGGACTATAAATGTATTTTTCTTTAATTTCTGTCTATCCTTCCTTGTTTTCTTTCTCTCCTCTTAACTTAAACTTTTCTAGTTTCTCTTTTATTTTTGGAAACAAGAAGAGTGGCAAAGGAAGCCCTGTTGTATGTGAATGGCCACAGGCATGTGGGTGTGGGTTCAGGACAATAAATAGTCTTTGCTTACCTATTCCTTCAATATTCTTCTATTCAGTAAATATTGGTGGAGTGTCTGCTGTGTGTTGGGGCCACAGACATCAGTAACACATGGTCCCTGTCCTCTCCATTCTATATGTGAGTTTGGGGTGGGGGTGAGGAAGGAAACTGAGACCAAGTGACCACAGATATTTATTTTTATTTTTAAAATTATTTTCAGGTGTACAAAACAATGTAATATTTAGACACTGAACCCCTCACAAAGTGATAAGATATTTAAATATGAGAAAGTTTGTTGGCCATGCTAACTGCCTGATAACAAGAACTAGGTAAAGTCTGGCTTTTGTTGACTCCATTTCTATGTTAGCAGCACCACCGCTTACACAGGTGAGGCTAAAGGACATCTTCTTCCTTTAGGACAGATCTGAAGAGAAAACCAGAAAAGTCAGGAAGACTGCAGTGCCTGCTTTTTTTCCACCTGAGTGTTGCCAAGATAATAGAGTTGAAGTTACAAGTTGAATGCAAGATGCCAATCTTAAAGGTTTTCTAGCCCAACAAGGCTTCTTTAGTAAGCTGGCTTGGATTCACACATTTTTTTTTTTTTAGGCAGAAAAATTTATATGTGGACACTTAGAAACTATCAACAGCCAATCTGTATTCAGTTTGAGTGGCCCAATATATTCTGACGATCTCAAAAGATGGAGCATAACCACTAGAAAAAACACACAGAATTTATACACCAATATACTCAATTCATATATTTTCCTTAAGATGCTATTGTTTAAGCATTAGTTGACAATTTCCCACATTTTAGAGACAAATTTGGTAACCAGTAACAAATGCCTATTTTATGATCTAAGGTTGATTACATTTATCCCACTATATAATTCTTATAGATGTTAATTTTCATTCCTCCGAACCTAGGGGCAGTTTTAGCTGGGCTTCTATCAATCTAGAGAACTTCCTCAATATTGCTTATTTTTGACAGGTCTTTAATTACTGGTGGAATCATGTTAGCGATAAGCAGGGACATTTTCATTAGCATATTGAAGCCTACTTAAAAATCAAGTCTTTGACCCAAGGGTTTGACTGGGCTATAGGATTTAGTCTAAGCTATTAGCCTCCAACTACTTGCAGGTTCACCCTATATTGTGTATATTAGTTTACCAGAGCTGCCATAACAACATACCATAGCCTGGGTGGTTTAAACAACAAGAATTTATTTTCTCACAGTTTTGGAGGCTAGAAATCCCAGATCAAGATGTTGGTTTCTTCTGAGGGCTGTGAGGGAAAGATCTGTTCCAGGCTGCTCTCCTTGGCTTGTAGATGGTGGTCTTCCTCTCTGTGTCTTCATATGGCCTTCCCTTCATGTGTGTGAGTGTTCTCATCTGTTTGTGTAAGGACACCAGTCACACTAGATCAGGCCCATCCTTACGACCTTCTTACTATAATTACTTTTTAAAACACTTTATCTCCAAATACAGTCACATTCTGAGACTTCAACATAAATTTTGAGGAGATACAATTTACCTTATAATAGTGTAGGCAGCCCATAATGGGATAAGGCATCTGAGTGAAAACATTTCATGTACATATGAATTGGTGTCTTTTTAAAAAAAAAACACTTTTGGCTTCATTAATAGCATGGGGAAAACATACCCTGAGATTTTACTTGGGTTTATTATTTTAAGGCTCTAAACACAGGTAACAGATTTATACACATGTAAATTTCTCAAGAAAGCTATAAGGTATTATAAATGGAAAAGGGAAGGTAAACACTTTGTTATAGAACTTTGGTGATGGAAACCACGCAAATAAAGAACTACATACTCAAAAGTATTCGTTATGTAATAACAATGAATTAGGGGGAGGAAACAGGAAAGTCCTTTAGGGCGCAGAGCCCCTTCTGTCCAGTGGAGAGGGTGTGCTTTTCCTTCCGCAAAGAGAGAGGTGGTCAATTTGTGTAGGAAACCTCTGGGGTCTGGAGAAGCACTTGTCTAGCACTGTGCTTCAGTATGGTCACCACTAGCTACCTGTGTCTACTGAGCCCTAGAAATGTAGCTGGTTCAAACTGAAATGTGCTGTAAGTTTAAAATACACACTGGATTTTGAAAAATTAGTACGAAAAAGTATGTAATATACCTCATTAACAATTTTTTATACTGATTACACACTGGAGTGATAATAGTTTGGATATATTAGGTTAAGTAAAATAGAATTATTTTCATTGTTTCTTCTTTTTTTTTAATGTAGCTACTAGGAAATTTGACGGTACTTATGTGAATTGAATCTATGGCTTGCACTATATTTCCATCAGATAGTGTTGGCTTAGCATCTGTGCCTTATAGTGTCAGCCCAGGGGTCAGCATATGTGAGATCTAGAAAGGCCCTGCTCTCCATCACAGAGTCTTCAGCGCTGACTCTCCAGCTATGAGGCCCCCTCAACCGATGCGGTTGGCTCTACAATGATCGCTTCTAGGTTTGCGATTTGGGAGCCTGTGACAAGCACAGTCTGTTAAGTGCTTAAGTGCTCTGAATTTTATCTAAGAGTCCATTTAAGTTAATGCTAGCTTTTCTTTTCTTTATACCAAGCAAAACCTGATTGTGTTCAATTTAATGGCAATCTATTAAATCAGTGAATCATCATTCCTTTGATGTGAATTAACTGGAATGTGCCACTGAACCTTTGTAGCAGCCTGCATGCTACAGAGCTGGTCTGCATGTAGCAGAGCTGGTCTCTAATGGCTAACATATCTGCAGGGTCTGTGCTTGTGAATTAAGGTGATGGAATGGATCAAGCAACATCTGCAGGGAGCTCGAGTTTAGAATAAACACAATGTTCTTATTGGTGTTCCTTTTCTCCAGGTAAAATTGCAAGTTTTTCTAAAACTTTGGAAATGTTCCTATAGGTTACATAACTAAAAGTAAACTAGGGATAGCAAAGTTTGTTTTGAAAAAGCTAGACAAACCCGTAAAATAAAAGCCTGGTAACTTGGATGAAGTATGGAATCATTTTGAGAGTCCAATTAATGAAAAGGAAAGAGGTTTTTAGATTTGGAGCCAGGTTCTAAAATTTAGGTTCTAGTCACCATTCTGCTGACCATCACACCTGTGAACAAATCATTTCTTTCTCCAGACTCTTTTTCTGGAAAATTAGAAAGGGCTAGTACTAGAGTGGATTTGTGCCAAGATCCCCTTCAATACCATCATTGTGGAAAGCTACCTCTTCTAGCACACGTGCAAGTATGCATGTACACACACACACACACACACACACACACACACCCCTTATAAAGAAAATTGTCCTAGGTTTCTATCTGAAATAATGGGCTAAATGTGATAGGGAAGATTGTCGTGGGAAATACCGTGTATTTATTGGGATATGTTAGGTTTGGGATGCCTGAAAAGAGACACCACATAGGCAATGGAAAACAGATCCAAAGCTAAGAAGCAAATTTTGGGTTTGAGATAGAAATTTGCAAGTCAACAGTAGAAAGATGATATTTCAGCCCATGGGAATTGATGTGCTCACCTAGGGAGAAAGTTTGAGAACAAAAGCTGAAATTTCCTAAAGAGGAGTTCCAGGCATGTTATAAATAATGGAAAGTTTAGGAAGTGTATGTTATCCTAAACCAGTTGAGTGTTGCTATTTTTTGCTAAAAGAAATCATCAGCTTCTTTTCTCTTTGTTAAACCTCATGTTAATATAAATCTGGTTCTTAATAATATTCATAATTCCTCTCATTCAAGTGGAGTTAGATATGTTTGTGAAAAATAAAGGCATCAGTGGTTGCAAAATAAGGAAAAGGAAACCAACATTTATTAAGTAGTTACTATTTTTAAAGGCACCTGCTTAGAGGGTGCTTAGAGGGTGCATTAGTTTGGGGTAGGTAGGTAGTAAAAGGATAGTGAAGGAAGGCACAGGATAAGGATAAAAACCCTCATTCAGGTATGTTTCTATCTCTTGCTTGCATGTTAGAAGGCATATGTATCTTATTTAATTCTCAAATAACTTCTTTGAAGCATTATTCCTATTTTTATAGAATAACAGAGGCACAGAGAAGTTCAATAGCTGAGTTAAATTTACACAGCTGATTAAATTAAGTCAGATCTCTCTCTCTCTCATTTCAAACCTACTCTTTTCACTACGTTATTCACACTTTCCCTCCACCCCTCCTCATTCCCACCAATATAGCTCTTCTAGGTAAAGTGTCATAAATCAGCTTGTGTAAAAATGGGGACAACGATTGGTTCTGGGTTACACTTTGCAATCCACAGCAATAGGCACCCAATTTGGAGAGAGAGTTGTTCATAAACAGTTCCTTCTTCCAGATTTCTTTGCTCAGCTTTATTGGTGGTCTTGCTGGTCAACTCATTTCTTGGCAGATGTCTGTGATGTGTATTTGCTTCTAGCCCCACTCTTAGTTTACCTGTTTGCATTGTTTTCCCTTACAGAAATGATTTTTCCGTAGAATCATTCTCAAACACAAGCAGATTTTATCAGTTCAGACATAGGCAGTGGCCATTCTCCTACAGTTCATTTTCTGTTTGTGTTGAAATACCAGTTTTGGGAAGTAGGGCCCCAGACAAGCCCATGGTCATGGGGCACAGGGATGGCTGTGATTTGAACTAAAAAGTCTTTGGGTCCCTTTGGTGTAAGATAATGAAGGCCAAGGTTTAAATACAAATGTTTAGGATTGAGTTATTGGATCTTTGCTAGAGAGCTGGTCCCTGTATCAAGGAGCATAAGATCAGAAGTTAGGGGTCAAGAAGTAATAATCAGGGGCTGGTAATGGGAAAGAAAGAGAAATGTGAGTCTGGATAAATGAAAGTAAAGAAATGCAAAGAAAGGCTCCTCCTTGAGGATAAGCTATTGGTAGATATCCGTTCGGATAGCACTTTGCCCTCATAAATCATGCAGAATGGTGATGGGGTGAAGGTCTTTCTAGTATCGGTTCTTTAGAGAAGAGGCAGGTCCTCAGATAAAAAAAAACACACCTCAGGTAGACTAGCCTTAGGCAGATGGTAGGGTAATGTAATGGTTAATTTTATGTATCAACTTGACTGGGCCATGGGGTGCCCAGATATTTGGTGAAACATTATTCTAGATGTGTTTGTGAGGGTGTTTCTGGATGAGATTAGAATTTTTAAGAAATATATTTTTATTTTTAAATTACAATTGATATACAATATCATATTCATTGCAGGTATACAACACAACGATTAGACATTTATATAATTTATGAAGTGATCACCCCGATAAATCCAGTGTCTGTCTGACACCATACATATTTATTACAGTACTACTGACTATATTCTTTATGCTATATTCTATATCCCCATAACTACCAATTTGTACCTCTTAATTCCGTCTCCCATCACCCATCCTCCCCAACCCCTTCTCACCCCATCCAGTAACCATCAGAATGCTCTCTATCTCTACGGGATGAGATTAGAACTTGAATCAGTAGTTTGAGTAAAGCACATTGCCTTCCCTAATATGGTGGACCCCGTTCAATCACTTGAAGGTTCGACTAGAACAAAAAGGCTGCCCCTTTCAAAAGCAAGAGGGAACTTGCCCTGCCTGACTGCCTGGAGCTGAGACATAGGTTCTTTCCCGACTGCAGACTGAAATTGGCTTCCTGCCAGCCTTCAGACTGGAACTTAACACCATCAGCTATCCTCTGGCTTGCCGACTGCAGATCTTGGGACTCATCAGCCTCTATAACCACATGAGCCAATTCCTTAATGAATCTCTTTGTTGGACTCTTCGTTGGACTTGGAGAACGAAGGAGTTCCAGGGGACAACTTCTGATTACTGGGTACCTCCTGAGTGCCTGTCATGGGGAGGGGAGCCTGGAGCTTGCAAAGAGGCACTCTTGGAGTAGACTTTGTGTGTCATATTATCCAGCCCATATAAAACTCTGGGCCAATTTCCTTATGTTACCCCCTTCCACATCCCGCCCCACCCCTGGCTGTGTGTTTTTCAGTTGCTAGGAAGCAGTTCCCAGAGTTCCTCAGATTGAAGAGAGGGGTCTTAGAGGTACAGCTGGGACAGAATTGTCCAGCCACCTCTCCTCTTTCACTCCCAGCCTTGGAGGCCTAGGTTTTATACAAGGAAGGACGTTTTTTATTTTTAAAAGGAATATCTAAAGAAATGAAGTAGGTTTAGAAATATGGGTAAAAGGTCTCTGAAGTTGACTTTAGTCTACTTTTTAAGATCTAGTGTGTGTGTGTGTGTGCGTGTGTGTGCGTGCGTGTGTGTGTGTGTGTGAAGGGGGAGAGAGAGAGAGAGAGAGAGAGAGAGAGAGAGAGAGAGAGAGAGAGAGAGAGAACCGTGTGTGACAACCCCATGGGCATACTATTTATTTCTGTGGTTAACTACACGTTACATAAAATATATCATTTTAGCCACTTTAAGGTGTATAATTAAGTAGCATTATGTACATTCACAATGTTCTGCCACCATCACTGCCGTCTAGTTCAGGACCTTTTTGATTACTCCAGAGGGAAACTCCATATTTATTAACCAACAGGAAGAAGGAGGATGGGTTGACAAAACTATTGTTCTGTTCCTTCAGAAACCCAAACTCTTTTTCAACTTTAACTCTGGAATCTGGATTGAGCCAAATGTCCTCAACTGAATGAATGATTTGCTTTGTGAATCTGCAAGTTTTCCAGTCCTTTTGGGAGCTGATTGTAGAGGTGGGCGAGCTCTGCCTTCCATCCTGCTCTCCATGCAGCCTCTGCAGCCTCGCCTCTTCTGCCTGTGCAGAGAGAAGTACTTTTCCTGTTCCAGGTCACCGCACAGGATGTTTACAGCTCTTTCCAGACTCTGCAGCAAGAATTCACCCGATAGTCTTACATGATGTTTAGATGAATCCGGTTTCAGAGAATTCATCTTTGATTCTACTTTCAAATGAAAGTATCAGGCTCCTTTCCTACAGTCCACAATCAGTCCTGGAGCTCATAAAACTCTGGTGTCTTGATTAGGACCAGAGCCAGCCTGGCATAACACCCATTTCCCTTGACTGGCTGTTTGGCAGGCGCCAGGCACTTACCACGCACAATGGCCTCCTTCTGCACACAAGCTCCCTGCTTCACACAGTGTTCATAATGATGGAGGATGCAGCACTGCTGTGAGACTTTCCAGACAGGTGAAAACATTGGTCTCAAAAAGCTGCTGGAATTCATTTTTGGAGTTAATTTTCCACTGCTGGGATTACAAATCTCCAAACAAAAAAATCCTTTAAAAACTCTTTGGAAGTACAGTGGTAAACTTTCTGAACTCCTTCCCATGAAATGATAGAAGGAAATGATTTACCAAGGATGATAATTCCAGTGTAATCAGGATTTACCTAAACAACCAACCAAACGAAAAGGAAACATTGGCACAAAAAGAAATGACTCACACTACTAACATTTGAAACGTAAAAAGAAAACATACAATGAATGTATATGGGCTCTGCACTCACTTCCAATGTATGTGTTTGGGTTTTTTCCACCCACAGCACCAAGCAATTCTTGGATACCAGCTGGGTGTTCTACAATTCAACTCAGCTCGGACACTATCTACCTGGAGATAGAGTCAGATTCCACAGGTTGAGGGCTCAGTCCCAGAAGACTGCCCTCCATTTCAGATGCCAATTGCAAACCCAGGTTGTTATCTGTGCTTCTGACCCACTAGCTATAAATCAGATGTTCCCAGGACCACATCCTTGGGTTCAATTAATTTGCTAGAGTGGCTCACAGAACTCAGAAAACCAGTTTACTCACTAGATTACTGGTTTATTATAAAAGAATGTAGCCCAGGAACAGAGAGACAGAAGAGATGCATCAGGCAAGGTATGGAGAAAAAGCACAGAGCTTCTATGCCTTCTCTGAGTAGGCCACTGTCCCCAAATCTTCATGTGTCCATCAGCTCTCTGAACCCTGTCCTTTTGGGTTTTTATAGATGCTTCATTACTTAGGCATGATTGATTAAATCATTGGCCATTTGTGACTGAACTCAGTTTTCAGCCCCTCTCCCCTCCCTTGAGGTAGAGGGGACAGAGGGGGGCACATGGGATTAGAAGTTCCAACCCTCTACTCATGTGATGACTCTTGTCAAACAGGGTTGAAGGTTAAATATGTATTTCTTATTAAAAATCACAACATCACAATGGGCACTTTTCATATGTATAAGTATGTTTTAGGTAAAGTTAGGTTTCTTTCTATAAATTTAATAATACTTTAAGTTCCACCATTTTTAGGAAATAAAGTAAATTTGCAGAAACTGAAATTTTCTTTTTTTTAAAGTACATTAACTTCTTAACCACCTAGTTGGATTCCTTTCTCCCTGCCTGACAAAACAAGACTGTTAACCAATATTAGACCCTCTCAATGACTCAGTCGCACTTGACCAAAATGTCCACCAGTATGAAAAGTAGCTCACTGCTATTCAGCTGTTAGAGTTCTGAGCTCTTGTGTTGTCTGCTCCTTCCTTTCTTTGTCTCCTTTCTTATTGTGCGCTAACCATTTTCATTCTCTCTGCCTTCAGGATATCTGTCTTCAGCAAGCTCCCCATTTCTAATTTCCTTTTGCTATTACTATCTATTATTATAGAGGCATATGTATAATAAAGACAAGATGCTGAATGTCAGTGGGTAGTCTGCAAATGAGGACCAAAGGCTTTTAAGCCTTTGGAATAAAGTGTATAAACTTTTGTGTATTTAGACTTCTTTTCATTTGGTTTTCAGATTCATACCTGTGTGCTTTGTGAATAAATCAAAGTGACATAGTGTAGTTAAAAGTGTAGGTTTTGGGTCGGCCGAGTGGTGCGGTGGTTAAGCACTGGCTTGGGAAGCCAGTGGCCCCAGTTCAGGTCCCACATATGAGGGCCAGTGACACTGCCCTCAAAAATAAATAAATAAATAAATAAAATACATTAAAAAAAAATAATAATAAATAAAATAAAATAAAAAGTGTAGGTTTTAGGGCTGGCCGAGTGGCACATTGGTTAAGAGCTGGCTTGGGATGCCAGTGGCCCCGGTTCAGATCCCACATATGAGGGCCAGTGACACTGCCCTCTAGAGCTAACAACAGCTCCACCTGGAGCTGGGCTACATGAGCCCGGGCGACAGTGTAGGCTGCAGCTCCTGCTGCAGTGGGCTGCCATAGGCTACAGTGAGTGTCCCACAGCCAGCGTGAGTGGCTGGCAGCCAGCGTGAGCTGCCAATAGCCACGGTGAGCGGCCCTCCAGAGGCCGGCAACCGATCTGCCTCATCCGGGAAAAGCGCAGTGACGATACCAACATGGGCCAGTGAAGCAAGGTCCTCCACAACTAGACTTAAGAATAAAAGGACAGCAATTTTTCTATTCCCCTTCCCTGATCCCCCAACGCTGTTCCCCTCCTCCAAGTCCCCAATAAAATCTTTAAAAAAAAAAAAGTGTAGGTTTTAGATCTTGACTGTCAAGGCTCAAATCCCAGCCTTTTTGGTGGTGAGATGTGTGACCTTTTGAGCAAGTTACTCAAGCTTCTGTGCCTCAGTTTCCTTATCTGTGGAAAGGGGATATAATAGCACTGTTTACCATTAGCAGAAAGAATAGGGCCTTGGAGAGAGGGGGGAGAAAAAGAAGGAGGAGGTGAGATCATTCTTAAGAAAGGTACAGTTACTGGCCCAGCCAGGACTAGATTTCAGTGGCTGAGAGCAGATCCAGGATGCCATCTTGTTCCTCAAGGTCAACAGCCAGCTGCAGTAGATTACAATATTATTAGCATTATGGGCAGGGAAAATCTCTACTCCCTGTGCTGCCATGACAGTTCTGACTGGAGCCAAATAAGGACAAGAGAATACCGCCTCCCCACAGGAAGGAGTGGTCAGTGAGGACCTGCCTGGGCACACCTGTAATGCCACCCCTAAATTTCAAATATTTCGTGCCCTCATTTTGAGAGTAATAAATTTGTAAGCCCCACTGTTCTTTGGTGCAGTTGTTGTTCTCCTGGCCTACACACTCCCACCATCTTGGGAGCATACTACCCTATTTCTTTTAATAAATCCACTGCTTGCTTTGTTTATTCAGTGCCTCCTTGAATTCTTTCCTGTGGTGTGCACCAAGAACCCATTTCTTGGCAACAGCACAACCTTATAATGTTATGGTGTGAATTCAGTGCATTAATATCTGTAAAGCACTTAGAAGAGGACCTGACACACAGTAAGTTTTTACCTAAAGTTACCTTTTACATGAAATCTGTTAATATAATTTATACACAAACATGAGGAAAACAGCCAGAAAAATTTTAAAATATAGTTCTCCTGGTTTTTAAAATTTGATCCACACATATATTTTGAATACTTACTCTGTGCAATACATTGTGCTAGGTGTTATGGAGCATGCATGCCCAGAACTGTCTGAGGAGTTTCCTAAATAAAGGTATGATTATCAGGTGTAAAGGATGTGAGAGCAAGTATGAGCATGCTTATAAACATAGGAACCCTCACAGATGCAGTGAGGATTGTCACTGGTGGGGCCCAAATGAAGTTTTAATTGTTCATGTTAGTTAAAATTTGTGTCCCTGAGTAAGAGAATACAGACAAACCAATAATTTTATGGCAGATGCTCTGAGTGGGTCTTTAGGGGGAAATAAGTCAATACAAGCTAACTTCTTGCTGTAAGCAGACTGACCTTGGGAGAGTGTGACAGTGGGAGTCCTGTTGCAAGGGCAGGAGGCAGAGAGGGATGGGTAGAGAGAGGGAGAGAGTGATGGAGGGGGAAGCTATTATAGGGAGTGGGTGGCTGAGGGTCTTAACTTCCTTGCTCAGATAATGCTGTAGTATTGACCCCTCTGACATTTGTGGGTTTTTTTGTTTTTTTTTGCGGGGGGGGGGGAATAGCCATTTAAGAATGGGCCTCATTGCTCTCAAGTTAAAGAGGTGTTACTAAAATCGTAGCCATTGCTAGCTATATCCATTTTAAATCATTGGACCCATTAAGCAGACTACCTCAGAATCGGGGATGTGAAATAGGTTGGGAGAGAAGATTGTGCCATTCAACACAAACAACCTATTTGGGTAATGGGTAAAGAAGGTAAACGATGGCATGGTTTCCTCAGGATAAATCATTCTTATCCAATATATAGAAATTCTTTGAGAACACGACTATCTAGATAAAGAATGTGCATAAATAACAGAGCTGCAAGGTGCCATCTAGTTCAAATCCTCTCGTTTTACCAATGAGCACATTGAGTGCCAGGAGGTTAAGAGGCCACTCAGCTAATTAGTGGCAGAGCTGAGAGGAGGCTGCGATGTTTTACCTTTCATAACATGCTGCCTCCAAATATACCAGTGGATAAGGATAAATAGATATAATTTATTCAGAGTTTCAAAAGTTTGACAGTTTGATTTTAAAGGTATTAAAACATAGAGCTCCCAGGAATTGGTTTTATTTTGCTATGGAACTCACAAATACAGGAAATGAAAGATAGGGAGAGATGGGCATTCATCTTTCTAAATATTCAGATTATTCATCAAACATCTATTAAATATCCAGTAAGTACTGAAATCTGAAACTTGGCTTTTAAAATAGAAACATTTTAATAAATGGTCTAGGAAGGGCAACCATTTCATTAAGTCAGCGTTTTCAAAGAGGGATGTTGGTAAGGGTTATGAGGAAAAGGGGTGCAGGCATAAATATGCTTGGAAACACTGAGTTAAAGTAAAAATGAGTTCTTTAGTGTAGAACTTCTCTGGGCCACTCCTATAATTAAATATGAGGGGTCAACATATTCCTAAACTTTGACCAGAGAATCTCCCTTTTACAGAGTATCTTGGGCGAAATACTGTGAAGTATATTTGTGAGGTAAAATACCAAGTTGATGTAGATAAAAATGTAAGAAAGGTCTGAGTGTCCAGGAACACTTATTATTTGCAAGATGTATTTTAGCATGCTACATAGTCTTGTTATTTCTTTTTCCCATAAGTAATCTCACTTATAGTCTTCAGACATATTGCTTGTTGAGGAGAGCTGTTTATTTTCTAATTTTTTTGGAATTATTTGAGGTTCCTGATATAGTGCTCTATACATAATAGGTGCTTTGTAGATACTTGTTAATTGTTAATGTGATTGTAGTAGATGAGTTTTAATGGTGAGGACTAAGAGATAATGCTAGGGAAGAAAAACAAAACTATATGTTGTGAGCAAAAATTACTCTACAAAAAGGAAAGATCGTGTTTCTAATTATTCTTAATCTCAGCTTAATTTTGACCCAGTTCACATCTTAGTTATTAATGTAGCTTCCTTCCCCTTTGAGTTTTGTACAAGAATCCCAAGACTTGCAAGAGTATGAAAAGGGCCTTGTATCTCCATTTCATCATGACAATCCCTGATGCCCTCATTCACAAGCCTGATTATCCATATGGGCCCAGTGTAATGCCAAGGGTCCTTGGAAGAGGGAGGCAGGAGTGTCAGAGTTAGATATGACAAAGGAAGAAGAGGACAGAGACAAGTAGGATCAAAGATGTTATGCTGCTGGTTTTGTAGATGGAGGAAGGGGTCAGGAGTCAAAGAATTAAGGTGGCCTTTAGAAGCTAGAAAAGGCAAGGAGATAAACTTTCTTCTAGGGTCTCCAAAAGAAATGCAGCCCTTCCCTACTGACACCTGGAAACCAAGTGAAACCCATTTTGAACTTCTGACTTCCAGAATTATAAGGTAATAGATTTGTGTTTTAAGCCAACAAGTGTGTGATAATTTATTACAACAGCAATAGAAAACAAATGCAGATTTGCAGTATCTTAAGCTTCATGTTCTGCTTTCTAAATGGGATCCCTGGGTGGGGCTGTGGACATAGGCTGGGTTATACCACAGGGCCATTATCCCTTGCAACATTACTGAGATATTGCTTGGAGCAGGGGGCTATTCTATGGCTCTACACTGATGCTTTTCCATTTTTTTTCATCAATTCTACATCTTCCCTCTGTTCCAATTCCAGGGAAAAATCTTCATTGAACTAGAAATGATGAAGAGAGGTGTTATTGAATGCAAGGGGAAAATTCTGTGCAAACATATCATATGTGTATAGCTCAGTAACTCATCTTACCAAATATACTTACAGAATGATAAATTCTAAGCAGTGAGTCTTGATCAAGAAAAGAATTTTAGATACCCCCAACTGATGGATCAATCTGTTTTCATTGGCTCATTTGCATTTTTCTTGCTCTCAGGGAACCTAAAACTTCTCCTTGACTACCCTTTTGTATGCGTGTGTGTAACATAATGTATATATACTCTATATATTTATAATGTGTATATAATTACTATGTATCACTGTATGTAAAATTATATATATAACTATACTTAATCTTCATTCATAAAAGAAATGAAGAGTTAAAATTTTCTAATTTAGACCTTTCTAGAAAAGATTAGTTAGAAAATTTTTTATGGCTTTGGGGAGAAGAGAAATGGAGCAAATACTTAAGAAAAAAGATGTCTAGAGATTATTCTAAGAGTTTTTGGAAACAGGTAGGTTTAAGTACTTTAAATGAAGTGACAACAGAAAATGTATGCTTGTTTAAACCCTAATGAGACTTTTGGCTCCTTTCAGAGCCATTACTTGTGTACTCTTATTTTTCCTCTGGTACCTCTATCTCTATCTCTATATTTGTCCTTTGGACTATAACTGAAAAAATGAACAGTTGAAAAATGGAGACTTCAATGAAATATTAAACTGGAATAAATGATACTAATCTGCTGAATCTTGAACTGAACCCAAATATTACTTTTGTATTAAATCACAAATGTATATTGGTTTTATTCCAAAAAAGTGAACTGGTTTGAACCATAATTGAGCTTGTATATTTTCCCCGAAATCATGGAATTGGAAGAAAGCTGAAATATCAGGATGTCCACTGAACAAAATTTGATCCAAACTATTTCATTTGGTTTGAATCCTTGATGAACAGGGAATTGTATCTCAACATGTTCATTTTCATCTCTGTTGTTCCTTTATCTTTTAGGTGCAACAAGCATAAGGATCTCTTGCGATTTTCTAGAAGCTTTGGCAACCGTAATTAGTTCAGAGTTCCGAGTAGTATTATCAAAAGGACTCACTCACTTAGAGGCTGACAGGTAAACAGCTGGAGGCCTGCCTCTGACGGGAGAATTAGGTAGAACTAGTCACAATACTAACTTGCTCTTCACCACTTTCTTTTTAAAAAAGAGAAATCCATTCATCTTAACTTCCTGCTGGTGTTCCGATTTCATCGAGGTCCATTTTCATAGATTCTGAAGATCGCTTGAGTTGTTGCTATCTATTAGCTATTTCTCCGAAATTAAAATAAGCAGCTTGACTCAAGGAGGCACAGTTTGGGAGGGGTATTTCCATAGGGTACCAGCACTACCACAGCCAATGTTTCTGTGGAGGGTTTGGTCTATATCCAGACAGATATCAGGGACTTGCATTCTTGCAGGTTGGAAGTGTAGAAATTTGGAAAATTCTATGGTTTTTGGATTAGAGGTAGGAATGGGGGTGCAGATGGGGGCTGCCTTACTGGATAATGACTAGGAAACTTAACAGTAGTTTTCTTTTGAGTCGTTTTTTTTTTCTGAGTCAGGTTGTAGATGGAACCCATTTTTCTACATTGTAAATTATACTTTATTGTAAAATCTACAATAGAGGGTGAAGACCTTAAAACCATGTAATCTATCTTTCTGATAGCGAAAACTAGTTCCCCAGAATACCCTCTTCAGTATTGTGTATCACCTATTGAACATAAGAAATCCAATCCACATTGGCATGTAGAATAACTCTCAAGGGGAATTATTTTCTGAACTCATGGACTTCCCTATTAAACAAGTTGCTACTATTAGCTTAAGTTTCTTGATTCTACCTATTATTGTGTTTGACCATTTTTGCTGGATTATCACCTTCCTCTCTTACTTGTGGATATTTGTAGTCAAATTATCTTTCCTCAGTTTTGTTATTTGCTTTTTTCCAAGACATTCTTAAATGATATTTCTCAGTAGTAGTTAGTTACTCTTTGATTAGCCTTGGTAGTTTTAGAAATAAGTTTATAAAAGCTGATAAAGCTTTTGTAAATACTTTCCTAAAAGTATGGTTTATATTTCTAATCTCTGATGATCATGTTGCTCCTGCAATTGCATAAGTAGAGAAAGCATTGAGAATTTTTTTTAGCAAAACAGTAATTATGGGAACAGGGTAACAATTAATCAGAAAATTACCCATGTTAATATGTGCTCTCTGAGGAACACATAGAATATAATAGATTTTAATGGTATTTAAAGACTAAAGTAGATTTATTACTGATCATTTACTGAAGATTATAACATTCTCTTTTATATTTATTTTCAGTTTGCAAATCACTTTTTTTATTGAGGTAAAATTGGTATAAAAACATATAAGTTTCATGTGTTCAACATTATAATTCAACATCTGTATACACTACAAAGTGATCACCACCAAAAGATTAGTTACTACCTTTCATGATACGTGTACTTGACCCCTTTACCCATCTTGCCTACTTCCCAACCTTCTTCCCCTCTGGTAACCACCAATCTGTTCTCTGTATCTATAAGTTTGCTTTTGTTCGTTCTTTTTTTTTCTTTTTTTTCTTTCTTTTTTTTCTCAAGATTTCATATGAGTGAAATAATACAGTATTTGTCTCTCTCTCTGATTTATTTCAGTTAGCATATGACCTCCAGGTTCACCCACGTTGTTGCAAAAGGCAGGGTTTCATTTTTTTTTATGCCTCAGTAGTATTCCACTGTACACATATACCACATCTTTTTATCAGTTTATCCATTGATGGACGCTTTGGTTATTTCCACATCATGGTTATTGTAAGTAATGCTGCAATGAAACATAGGGTTCATATATCTTTTTGAATTAGTGTTTTCATATTCTTTGGATAAGTCCCCAGAAGTGGAATAGCTGGACCATATATGATAATTCCACTATTAATTTTTTGAGGAATCTTCATCCTGTTTGCCATAGCGGCTGCACCAGTTTACATCCCCACCAACAGTGTACAGGGGTCCCCTTTTCTCCACATTCTCTCCAACACTTGTTTTTTCTTGTATTTTTGCTAATAGCCATTCTATCAGGGATGAGGTGATATGTCATTGTGGTTTTGATTTGCATTTCCCTAGTAATAAGTGATTTTGAATATCTTTTCATGTGCTTGTTGGCCATGTATATGTTTTCTTTGGAAAAATATCTATTCAGATTCTTTGCCCATTTTTAAATTGGGTTGTTTTGTTTGGGTTGTTTTTTTTTTTTTTTGTATGAGTTCTTTATATATTTTGGATATTAACCCTTTGTTAGATATATGATTTGGAAATATCTTGTCCCATTCAGTAGATTGCCTCTTCATTTTGATGATGGATTCCTTCGCTGTGCAGAAGCTTTTTTTAGTTTAATATAGTTCCATTTGTTTATTTTTGCTGTTGTTTCCCTTACCTTTGGAATCAGATTCACAAATAAGTTTTCTGGCTCTTTCTATCTCTCTTCTTCTTTTTCTGGCATCCCTATAATGTGAATGTTATTTTGCTTAATGTTATTCCAAAGGTTCCTTAAGGTATATTCACTTTTTAAAATTATTTTTTCTTTTTGTTGCTCTGTCTGGATGAATTCCATTGCTTTGCCTTCAGTTCACTGATCT
The DNA here is from genome assembly GCA_033961575.1 of Aselliscus stoliczkanus. Classification (NCBI taxonomy): domain Eukaryota; kingdom Metazoa; phylum Chordata; class Mammalia; order Chiroptera; family Hipposideridae; genus Aselliscus; species Aselliscus stoliczkanus. The sequence continues at coordinate 93,756,000 of CM066733.1, forward strand.
GTTCTTCTGCTCCATTCAGTCTGCTATTGAACCCCTCTAGTGTATTCTTCAATTTAGTTTTTGATGTAATCATCATTAAATTGTGATTTAAAAAAAGAGGGAGAAGCAGAGAAAGGGGAAAGGAGAGGGATATGGGATGAAGAAACTAAGAAAAAGAAGACAGGTATGAGAACTATGTCTGAGAAGGAATTTTGGATATGATTATTGGCACTTATGGCTTACAAAATTTTTTAGGGACTCTACTGCCAAAGAAAGCATGAACTTGTTCTAAGTTTGGGACTGGTAGAGACCTTAAAACAATCTTAGGCAGTAAGTGGGCTACAAAAGCCGCACAGCTTACGAATGTCCATCTCAGATACAATCTGGGAGGTTAATGGGCAAAGAATAGTTTCTCAGAAGGTAGTGTCTGTGGCCATGGAAGCTAAGAGAGAAAAGGGTGCCTTTTGGGAGCAGAATGAATATGTAGGTAAGGAACTTCCCCAGCTCCCAAAGTTTAGGGCCTTTACTATGGCTGCCCATCAAGATTCACGTTTTCTTTTTTCATTGGCCAGGAACTGCAATGTGCTTTATATTCTTTCATATCTTGAATGGGAGATTTTATTATAATTATCCTGGTCCCTTATTTACTATAGTATTTCGATTGTTTGTGTGAGAGTAGAAGGATAACTTGACATTTAGTTCTTAAGTCACTGTTTGTTTGTTTGTTTGTTTGTTTGTTTGGTTTTATGTCCTGGCTGCCAGGTTAGACGGAGTCACCTTTGGACCTGATAGAAAGACTATGCATGTAGGAGAAGGCCTGTCTTTTGAACTGGATGCAATGACTGCATGGGGCTTTGAATTTACCTTTTATGGGAGGTTGGGTGGGTCTGCTATATGTGTTCTGTAGATAGAAGAAAGTATAAAATTGATATTTGGTGACAAGAAGGGTATATTATGGTAGAATTGCTGTGTGATACTAATGAATACATTTTTCTGTCTCTTGGTAAACAGCAAGACTACTTTTGTCACTCTTGTTTTGTGTGGTTAAACAATTGTGGTTGGCCAATACAATGCAGCCACAGTTATGTCTGCCTCTTATAGGCATGGCCCACATAAATCTCTAGCACAATCATATACAAGCTCTCTTTCCTTGGCAGTTGGCTAGAAGTGAAATGCTCTGAAGTTCTAGGGCAGGAGTTGGCAAACCACAGCTTCTGGGTCTGATCCAATCCACCACCCATTTTTGTAAATCAAGTTTTACTGGAATACAGTCATGCCCCTTTGTTCAGGTATTGTCTATGACTGTTTTCACACTACAAGAGTGAATTTGAGTAGTTGCAACAGTAGTTGTATGTTTAGGGCCCAAAAGGCTAAAATATTTATTAGTTTTCCTTCACAGAAAGAGTTTGTTGATTCCTGTTTTAGAGGATGATAGTTGGAAGGATTCTGGATTGTTATATCACTTCATGGAAGACAACTCACTGCATACCAGATTAGATTTTATTAGAATAAATTCTATTGTGTTAGGAATTGAGATTTTGGGATTTATATGTGCAGCAGTTAGAATTGTCTTAACTAATATGCTGTGACTGAGATTTAAATGTGGAAGGACCTGTTCTGCCTTATGACCAAAGTCTCAGGTGTGATTCATGTCTGTAAACAGTAAAAATGAATCAAACTTTTCAAAATGACACTTTGAAAGGAAGTTTAACTTCAATAAGAAAGAAAGATTAATGCATTTTTCTAATAAAATTCTGCTTACATGTACTTTTTTAAGGATTAACTTTTTTTTAGGTTGCAAAATTGTCTTATGGTTTACACTGAGTTCGTTTGTTGTCACAAGAAATTATTGCATAAAATGCATACTCCAGCTGTCTTTTTTTTTTTTTTTTTTTTTTAACTGAGCCATCCTGCCACCTGTTGGCAGCTCAGCAGCAGCTCAGCTTGGGCTGGGTGATGAACTGCTGTTGCTCAGAGCTCAGCTCGCACTCTTTTTTTAAAAAATTATTATTAATAGTTACAGATGTACAAAACTATGCAACAGTTATCTTTTTTCACCCCTTACAAAGTGACTACCCCCGCCCCCTCCCCTACCCCCCCCACTTCCAATATCATACATATCTATTACAATTCCATTGACTACATCCCCACACTATATTCTACATCCCATGACTATATATGTGTTAAATTATATTCAACATCTAATATTAATCAGCGGCAGCTTCAGATGTACAGTGCAGTGGTCAGGCTACTACACCGTCCATGAAGTGGTCTCCCTAATAAGACATGAGTCCATCTACAATAGTACTGCAGAGACAGAAGAGACAGTTTAGGGAATATAATCAATAGTGTTGTAAATATTCTTTTGTGGGACTCAGCTCACACTCTTGAGCCACCTCTTTACCAACCAAGCCATTCGGCCAGCCCCCTCCAGCTGTCTTTTAAATGTTTGTTCTTACAGAGTGCTTAATCCCAACCCTCAGGCTAAGAGTTCAAGCTCTCTTCTTCCATTAAATGGCCCCAGCAGAGCATCTGTGTATCTGATAGCTTTTAGTTGCCTATCCTTGTATTCTAAAAGTGAAGATTTATAAAAAATGTTAAAAAAATATAACCACTATCCTGAACAAATTAATTCTACATTAATTGTTATCTTTCGAAAAAACCTACAGAAGTCATATATCTAAAGCATATCCTTAGGAAGGTTTACGTAAGGCCCACAGCTGACCCAGTGCCTGCCGGCTATACCAGCCCCATGTGGCTCATAAGGCACCAGGCTACTGGCAGGGTCCTGCAAACCTAGGCTCCCAGCTTCCCCCAGTGCTGGCTGGTTCTCATAGCCCCAGAGAGCTCCTATGGCTGCAGGTTCCAAAGCAGCCCCCACAAACTGGGGTTCCAGGCAGGTATCTGTGAACCTAGGTCCCCAGATGCAAAAATTCCCCACAAAATACTAGCAAACAAGTTCAACAGCACATTAAAAGGATCATACACCATGATCAAGTGGGTTTCATTCTTGGGATGCAAGGATGGTTCAACATATTACAACTCAATGAATGTAATATGCCACATGGATAGAATGAAAGATAAAAATAATATGATCATCTTAATATATGCAGAAAAAGCATTTGACAAAATTCAACCTTTTATAATTAAACTCTTAATAAATTGGGTATAAAAGGAACATACCTCAAACTAATAAAGGCCATATATGACAAATCAACAGCTAACATCACACTCATGATGAAGGTTGAAAGTTTTTCTGCTAAAGATCAGGAACAAGATAAGGGCACCCACTATTCCTGTTACTATATGACTGGAAGTTCTAGCCAGATAAATTAGACAAAGAAAGAAATATATCCAAATCAGAAAGGAAGAAGAAAACTTGTCTCTATTTGCACATGGTATGATCTTATACATAGAAAATCATAAAGACTCTATCAAAAAACTTAGAATAAAGAAATTCAGTAAAGTTGCAACATAAAAAAATCAATAGACAAAAATCAATTATATTTCTATATACTAATGATGAACTACCTGAAAAAGAAATTAAGAAAACAATACTATTTGTAATAGCATCGAAAATAATAAAATACTTAGGAATAAATTTAACCAAGGAGATGAAAACTATAAGACATTTATAAAAGAAATGGAATAAGACACAAATAATGAAAAGTTATTCTGTTCTCATGGATTGGAAGAATTAATACTATGAAAATGTCCATACTACTCAAAGCCATCTATAGATTAAATACAATCCCTGTGGAAATTCTAATGATTTTTTTCCCCACAGAAATAAAAAAACCAAACCAATCTTAAAATTCATATGGGCCCACAAAAGACCATGAATAGCCAAAGAAACCCTGAGAGAGAACAAAACTGCAGGCATCACACTTTCTCATTTTAAACTTTATTACATGGCTATAGTAGTCAAAACAGTATGGTGCTGGCATAAAAACAGACACATAGACCAGTGGAACAGAACAGAGAGCCCAGAAATAAATCCACACATATTTGGTCAACTAATATTTGACAAAAGAGCCAAGAATACTCAATGGCAAAAGTATCTTCAATATAGGTGTTGGGAAAATTGGACATTCACATGCAAAAGAATACAATTGGGCCCTTATCTTGTACCACGCACAAAAATTTACTCAAAATAGATTAAAATTTATTGTAAGAACTGAAATTATAAAACTACTAGAAGAAAAAATAAGGAAAACCTCTTTGACATTGGTTTTGACAATGGGTTTTGGATATGACACCAAAAGCATAAACAACAAAAATAAAAATCACTAAATGGGACTACATTAAATTAAAAAGCTTCAGCACAGCAAAAGCAACAATCAAGAAAATGAAAAAGCAACCTATAGAATAGAAGAAAATATTTGCAAATCGTACTGGTCATATATCTAATAAGGGTATACACACACACACACACACACACATAAACACACACACACACACACACTCAATAGAATATTATTCAACCATGAGAAAGAAGAAAATGCTGCCATTTGTGACAACATGGATGGACCTTAAGGATATTATGCTAAGTAAAATAAGTCAGATAATGTCAAATACTGTATGTTCTCATGTGTAGAATTTTAAAAAGCTGAGCTCAAATAAATAGAAGGTAGAGTGGTGGTTGTCAAGAACTGGGGGTGTGGGAAGAAATGGGGATATATTGGTCAAAGAGTACTTCTAGCTATAAGATGAATAAGTTCAAGGCATCAAGTGTACAGTATGGTGACTATAATGAACAATACTGTATTATATACTTGAAAGTTGTTAAGAGAGTAAATCTTAAAATGTTAGCACCACATACAAAAAATGATATTTATGTGAGATGATAGGTGTATTAAGCAACCTTATTGTGGTAATCATTTTGCAATATAAATGTGTATCAAATCATTGTCATACACCTTAAACTTATATATGCTATATGTCAATAGTATCTCAACAAAGTTGGAAAAAAATAGAAAGGTTAACATCTCAACAAAGAAAATTTATGCACTCCAACCCCTCTAATAAACCCTGAGATTACAGTAGCCACCCCTTATCTGTTGGGGATATGTTTCAAGACCCCTAGTGGATGCCTGAAATCATGGATAGTACCAAATGTACTATATTGTTTCCTATACATACATATACCTATGATAAAGTTCAACTTATAAATTAGGTATAGTAAGAGATTAACAACAATAATAATAAAATACACATAGAACATTTATGACAATATACTTTAATGAAAGTTATGTGAATGTGGTCTCTCTTCCTCCCTCTCTCAAGGTATCTATTGTACTGTAAGTACAGGTTGGATACACTAGACAAAGGGATGATTCATTCCTGGGTGGGGCGGAGTGGGATGGTGCGAGATTTCATCACACTATTCAAAATGCTGTGCAATTTAAATCTTATGAATTGTTTATTTCTGGAAATTTTCATTTAATATTTTTGGACTGTGGTTCACTGCAGGTAACCGAAACCTCAGATCAGGGGGAACTACTGTGTTAAATTATATAATCAACAGAGGTTTTCAGGGGAACATTCTAATGTGAAGGGAAAGAGCCCAGGGCTGGAAATTAAGGAGTGGTTTCAGGCTATCCCTACTGAGCAGCGTGACCTTCTACAGGTCACATAATTTTCTGAGCCTCAGTTTCTTCATTGATACATATTCTTCAAGGTTCCTTTTACCTCTGCCGAGTGGAATCATTTGGGTAAGATATCTTCTTTGTTGCTATTGTTCCTAGGTTTTCTAGCCTAAATTAAAAGTGAAATTCACTAAGAACATTGCTGAAACTACACTTTGTGAGTTTTGCAGTTGTTCCTTTAAACATGCTATTCCTGTTGTATCTAGAGATACAAGGCAGCTGACTTTTCCCTGTTTTCTTGCTGTATCATAGCAGCTAAATAGAAACTTGAGGATCTAGTCTAGTTTACATGCTTTTTGTTCACCTTGTTTTCTTGTCCAATTAGGAAAGTTTTTAGGACTCTATTCCTTCCCACTGATAAATACCATTTCTTAAAACTTGCTTGGGCTTATTCAGGATGACTACATGGCAAGTGTCAGTGTCAGTTATTGTTTGCCAGTCCTGCCTTGACAACAGTAGGTTGGTGTAAATGAGCCAAAGAAGGCCTCTGTGTGTTGGCCCCTAGGTTGTTTGTTTCTTTACTGCAGGCTGAGAGTTATTAGTTCAAAAGCCCACCAGAGCCAAACCCAAATTTTTACACTTCTAATTATTTAAAAAAGAAACAGATCAAAGAAGCAAACTTTTATATATTTGGAGACTGACTGCTTTGCATACCCTGCAAAACCTCACTAAACAGCTGCTACCTGGTTAGATGATAGGGCCTTGCAGTTATTAGGCTCCAAGCTGCTATGGCCCTTCGAAGCTCTGTGACCCAGAGAATTCCCGCCATGCTGAGTGCTGCTGACTGACCTCACCCAGACACATAAGCTCCCTCTCCCATCCCCCCATTCCCTGGCAGTTCCTGAGCCCTCCTCCTCTTCTGATTAGCACCTGCCCCTACCCCCAACTAGAGCCTCATACAGACTCTTGCTGTGAGAGACAGCCTCTCTCCTGCAACCCTGTTTAAGCACCATCCAATCAAGCTTGTTGTGGTTACTGCCTCTTGTGATCATACTGTTTCCTTCGGTCAGCCCCAAAGTCCTTGAACTCTTGACAGTTGGGAAATGGGAGCCCCTTGTTCCTGCCACAGAACCATACCTGGCAGGGATCTGTTTTCACTGTACCATGTTTATGATTTGAGATTTAGAAAAGGAAGTGGGGGGCCCAGATGTGACAGAAAGGTTGTCTTCCTTCTGTGCCTTCTCCAGAATAGTTGCATGTTCATCTAGAATAGCAACCAACAACTGTGGGGTTCGTGGGGCTGGAACAAATTGTGTGACTGTGACCTAAAAGAATGACAGGCCTTTCTTACCTTATGAAAAAGCATAAAGCTCTGTGATGTGGGATCTTTGGAACAAATTTACTCAATGGACTTTTTTAGTTTAATTTTTGTTTTTGTAGCGTAAAGACCATCAATGACATCACTTGGCCCTGTCCATGGTTTGCATGAATCACTGCCTAGTGACACCTGACTGCCTCTACAGATTCTCATTCTGTTTTTCAGGAGCCAGTACTCTGCTTATGTGCCTTTTAAGATGCCGAATCATTAAGGAGTTTGAAATAGACTCAGTTCTCCTTAGTTAGCCAGTTTAAAAAGTTTAGTGCCTTGCTACTTGAAGTGCCATCACTAGACCAGCAACAGTGGCACACCTGGGAACTTGATAGAAATGCAAAACCACAGACTCAATCCCAGACCCAATGATTCAGAATCTGCATTTTAATAGGATCTTCAGGTGATTCTTATGCACATTCAAATTTGAGAAGCGCTGGTCTAGCAAACTTTGTCCATGGTTTTTGTTATTGTCATCATCATTGTTATTATTTCATCTTCATCATTATTATTAAATGTGCAAAATGACCCATGACAGGAAGCATGGTTAACTGAAAACAGACAAGCAGGCCACAACTCAAACATGGACACTCCTTCTGGCTATCTCACATCTTCCCCAGCTGAGCATATGTGAGAAAATCCTTCTGAGAACTTGAAAGAAAGGTCCTTTAACAGAAGGGCAGTGTGAAAAGAAAGGGACCTCAAAGGTTCTGAACATGACTCTGCACCAGATAGATGTACCCAGGAGCTTTGTTTTACAACACACAGATTTTTGAATCCCATCTTAAATCTTCTGTAGGGCCTTGGGATCTGGCCCTACAGAAGATTCCAGAAATTCTTATGCAGCCATCCTGGCACCAGCTTACATAATAGCATTGGGAACAGTAGCTCTGGCCCCACTTCTTTCGTTTGATGCTGGAATTTTCACTTCTACACTTGTGACTCATTGTCACAGGCCTCAGATTAAACATTTCTATTATTAGGGCAGTTACTAGAAATATAAATATAACTTGGGTGTTCATGTGGCCTCCTGAACTCTTACTGCCCTGGCTAGGTCTAGTATTCTTCTATTTTCATTTTCTTCTTTGTATCCTATGTGGAATGGTGGGACAAGCCCCAGTCCAGGTCCTGTTTCCAGCTGTACCACTGTTTGAATTAATTTTGGTCCTGAAGTATTATTTCATGGACAAGGTCTGAAGATAAAAAAGGTGCTAGTGATTGTGGGCAACCTGTTAAATCTTTCTGGTTTGCTTAATTGTAGAATAATAGTGTTAAACTGAAGTTCCTTTTCCTAAAAATCCATTGTGGGATTCTAGGAAGAACCAGGTCCATTTCCTCATCTTTCAATAATTTAATCAGCTCTGAAGTCCATCACTGACATTACTGTAGTATGAATAACCACATCAGCAAGCTGAAATAGGTCTTTACTGCCTCTGCCTCCGAGGAGACTCATGTACATTAATATTTACTTGGTAAGGATGACATTTAGAAAGCATTTTGATTAATTTTCCTGAAAATAAGAAAAATTTTCATACCAGCTGGAGTCTTGGATTTGTTTTGGGAGGTAGATACAGCAAGACATGTGACTTTTCAGTCCCGTCATTGAGAAATAGCTTTTTCTTTCAAGGGTTTTCAGCAGAGTCTCTGTTTATTTAGATGTTTCAAGTAATTCCCTTAGCATTTGGGAAATACCATTGATCATAATATGGGGCTTATTTTAGGAGTCAAAAAGTTAAAACTAAGAGAGCCCCTGTGAGGTCAGAACATATCTTTTAATTAAAGAACTTAAATTATCAAGAAAGTTCATAGTCAGAGTTATATGAACTCCACAGCTCGGCCTTAGAAATGCCAAATGCAACCTAGAAAAGAGTCTGGCTAGTATTAGGTCTAAAATGAAAACTAAGCAGAAAGCCACAGCAGAATGAGAAGAAAGGCCAGGGTAGGACAATCTGTTGCTAATGTGTCTTAGCTAAAGGAGACTGGGCTTGATGAGTTGCCTGGCACTATCCATTCCCATAGATCTGTCTTACTGCTCTTGGTATTCTCTTTCCCATTCCTTGAATCTCACACAACTTTCTGTTTGGGCCCAGGAGTTTTGTCATTTCACAGATGAGACCTAAGGAGCCAAAAAAAATGCTCATGCCCCACAGTGACGTCAGGAAATACAGATACACTTGCCTAGCTCTGACAGTACAATATGCACAGAGAAAATATCTGTGGGTTACCACTGTGCTGTGTTTAAAAAGACCAAGGGCGAATTTTTCAACACTATGTTTTTCAAATCTTTTAAAAAATTATTAAAATATTTTTTATGTTTTTCTAGATTTTTTAAAATGGCGGAACCCCAATATGTACCACCAAGCTGCTCTGGTTGAACTAGGCAAGGGACTCTGCCTTTTTGGTCATCTCTTTACTTTCTCTGCAAATCCTTATCATCCATGTAGTTCTAGTGATAGAAATACAGTTTATAAACTCCTGCTCTATTATATCATCTTGGAAAATTTGCTTTTTTAAAATTTGAAGTCTGAACCCTCCACGATATCTTTCCACAATCTTGGAAAAATTTTAATTATATATATATATTTTATCTCATATCGTTCTACTGAAAACATATTCCTATTTTTCAAAACTCAGCTCATAATATTTTCCTGGGGGCATTCTTCGCTGGTCCTACAAGGCTGATTTAAATGATCTGTCTTATGTCCTCCAATAGTCTTTTTAGGTGCCTGCCTATATCCTTGTGTAAGCCACTCAGTATGGGGAATTGCACAATTAGCCATTCCATTCCCTGTTTCCTGTTTCCAGAGAGATGATTAAGGCTGTGCAATGAGAGTTTGTTTTCAGCTCAGATTCCAGGCAGAAAAATGAAATGCCCTTTACCAACCAAAAAGGGATTTAGACACTTCCTCTCATCTCCACAGAATAATAAAGCTTATTTTGGCTGAGACTCATCAGCCATTAAACGGCAAGTTGTACGGAAAAGGCAGAGAGCTGCAGCATCATACTGCCAGTTCTGGGCTGCCAAGCAGAGAAGGGCTGCAGGGGGAGAGAACTAAAACTTCTCAAAGGAGTTATTTGATAATAATTCACTATTTAAAGATTATACTTTGTGAAAATTCATAAGCAAAGGCAGAGCGTTTTCTTCTTTTTTCTTTTTTTAGGTGAGTAAGAAGAAACCCGAGGCAGGAAACAAGTATCCCAGTATAGAGAATGGACAAAAAAGAGGCATGGGACATATAGATGAGAAGAATTATTGTCTTAGCCACACCGGTTAGGATTATCTTCCATCCGCTAGAGAGCTGGGACTGGAAAAAGCTTCTTGAATCCGCCATACCTTCTTGAGAAATCATCATTTAAACTTTTGTGTGGTGAACTGCATATACACAGAAACTTGACCTGTGGGAGAGTGGTCACTCAAATTGAGAGCTGACCAGGGTGCTGATATTGTCCTGACATGTCTATTGAGTTCTATGTTTCCTGTGTATACCATCCCACCAAAAATCTTAACAGATTATTTATTTATTTATTTATTTATTTATTTATTTATTTATTTATATTTTGAATCAGTCTTTCTTGGGTGCCTTTTCTTTTCTTTTTATTAAAATTTATTGGGGTAACAATGGTTAGTAAAATTACATAGGTTTCAGGTGTACAATTCTGTAATACATCATCTATATATCACATTGTGTGTTCACCACTCAGAGTCAGTTCTCCTTCCATCACCATATATTTGATCCTGTTTACCCTCATCTACCTCACCCTTCCTCCCTTACCCTCTGGTAACCGCTAAACTATTGTCTGTGCCTATGAGTTTTTGTTTCTTTATTTGTTTGTCTTGTTCCTGTGTCATTTTCAGTTTTATATCCCACATATCAGTGAAATCATATGGTTCTCAACTTTTTCTGTATGACTCATTTCACTTAGCATCATAATCTCAAGACCCATCCATGTACTCCTACTGGATTTCTGTCTTGCTATAGGAGCACATTTTGTACTGGGATAAATATGTGTTGAAAGAGTTTCATGAACAATTTTTTCCCCTAGTTTCTATTTAGAGCATGAGGAAGACTTGCTCACATCACAGACCTGAGTCCCTGTGAAATGTAATACTGCACACTTTAATGCTGGAAACCTAGCACTTCTCTATTTAGTTAGAAGTGCCTCTTTCTTAAATCTCTTCATGTTCTCTTCACCTGACTGACCGGCATTAGCAGTTGCCTGGAGTGGAGAAACTAAGCCATCAGTACATGCTGTCTTCATGAGACTGACTTCTGTTGGTGCCTGCTCTGTGCTGTACCATCATTGTTCACATTGCTGTAATTTGTTGTCACCCATTTTGTTTCCCACTAGACTGGGTGGTCCTCGATGGCAGGGATTAGGCTGCATTTACTGCTGTCTCTTCACACTTCGCGCATATCTTGGCTCATGGAAAATGTTCAACAAATGTTTGTTGAACAAATGATTTGTCTGAAACAAATATGGTGAAAGAGTATTTTAAAAATAATTGGTGTATTAGTGATATATCCTTTTACACTGTGGTTCTTCACTTTTCTTATTTAGCCAAGTGTTCTGCATTTGTTGCTTTCACTTATTTGGGAATAGTGTGACATGTAGATGTAGGGTGAAAAAAGCCTGCTTCACTATTTTGCCTTCTAAGTTTCAAAAAGCCTGAATTTCAAAAAGTCTGTATCTGGAGGAGGAAGGGGAGAGACCTTGATTCATAAAAACTGATGGAGAAGAAAATTTTCATGAGAAAGAGCCTGATTTCTCCCCACCCCCACCTCTGAGTTATGAAAGGACTCTCTGGGCTGGAAAAAAGGAGAGATGAGAGGGTGGGAAGGTCAAAGGCCTATGGGCACAGGGACCAGGAGTCTGAACCTAGATGGATACTTTGGGCAGGTGCAGCACTAAGATCCAGACAGCACCTAGCTAGCCTTGAGTAACCTCCAGCCATGATCTCCACAAGGAGCTTTATTTTTATTTTTTGTTATTTTATTTTTTTATTTTTTTTTGAGGGCAGTGTCACTGGCCCTCATATGTGGGACCGAACTGGGGACGCTGGAGGAGCTTTATTTTTTTATACTTCCTGTCTGTGTTGGGTGAAACCCTCCTTCAGCAGCAGCCAGTAGGTCACGACTGATAGTCCAGAGGAAATTACACCCATCTGTGCACGAAGATCTGTGGGATGCCATCTGAGTTATAAGCCCAGGTTGAAAGCCAAACCCCATCCAGTGGCTTGTAAGTAAGGCCCTGAGTGCTGCACCCACCTTACTACTCGGACCTTGTCTCCTCTAGCTTTCCCCTCACTCCCTGCATTGCAGCCACGCTGGCCTCCTTGTTCTTCTTTGAGTTCCCCAGGCATGCTGCTGTCTTAAGGTCTTTGTGCTGGCTTTCCTTTTACCGTCAAGCCCCCCACCCTCCACATCCCACCAAAAAAACAACTCCTCTGTCTTTGCTCAAGTGTGAACATCCTGTTTAAAATTGCAACCCAACTCAAACCCATCCCTTGCACTCCCAATCCTTTTTACCCTAATCTACTTTTTCTTTTTTCCATAGTGCTTGCCACACTCTCAAATACTATATGCTTTAATCATTTATTAAATTGTTTATTTACTGTTTCCCTTTGCTAGAATATAAACTCTATATACGCAGACATCTCTGCTTTACTCACAGATGTACCCCAAACATCTAGAACCATGTTTCATATGCAGTAAATGCTCAATAAATATTTTTGGAATGGGTGAATACTGTAAGAGACAACTACTGTTTAAAATCCCAAGCCGGGCCGGCCAAGTGGTGTGTTGCTTGGGAGCTGGCTTGGGACGCCAGTGGCCCCGGTTTGGATCCTGCATGTGAGGGCCAGGGACACTGCCCTCTACAGATAACAACAGCTCCACCTGGAGCTGGGATGCACGAGCCCCAGCGACAGTGTAGGCTGCAGCCCCTGCTGCAGTGGGCTGCCATAGGCTACAGTGAGTGGCCGGCAGCCAGCATGAGATGCCAATAGCTGGAGTAAGCCACCGTCCAGAGGTCAGCGGCCGATCTGCCTCATCCGGGAAGAGCGCAGTGACGATGCCAACATGGGCCAGTGAGGCGACATCCTCACCTAGACTGAGGAACAAAGGGACAGCGGCTTGTCTGTTCCCCTCCCCCAATTCCCCAATAATATCTTAAAAAAAAAAAAAAAAATCTCAGGTCTTTCTAAACCTGAGATAAAGGGTGGGACTTAGATTGTGTGTGTGTGTGTGTGTGTGTGTGTGTGTGTGTGTGTGTGGTGTATAAGAGAACCTCCTCACTCCCCATACTTGTGGGGGACTGAAGAAAGCCAGATTGAGACCTGCCTCCCACTTACCTCCCCCTCAGCCTGGCACAGTATAGTAGAATCAATCTCTGTTATACTAAGTACACTCATTTCATTGACAAAAGTAGCAATAATAAGTCAATACTACTTTTGTAACTGTATTTGTTAGTTTGGTGTTTATAAATCAAAATGAATTTTCCTTTCAACTCACGATTGATGAAAGGAGGTTCTATTCTTAGCCCAGCCCTCCTAAACTGATATAATTCTTAAATATATCTGATCCATGGTACCAGAAGTATTATTTCCCTTCCTCTCCTCTTCCTCTGCTTTTCTGTTGTCATTTAATGAATGGTCAGATGGAAACCTCTTGGCTCAGGACACTCTTCTCATTTCTAGGTCTCTCTTTGGGGTGGCCATTTTCTGACTTCAATGCAGAATAGGTAGAGAGGCCATTTATGTGGAGAATACTAATGAAAATATTCGTTATTAAATATGTCAGGCAATCTGGCAAGGAAGGTATTAGAAGACTTATTATGAAGATGAGGAAATGGAAATTTTAAGTAAGCCAGGTTCAGACATTCAGTAAGATACCGAGCTGAAATCTGAACCTTGTTCTACACAATGCAAATCTCCTTTCTTCTCCGACTGATGGAGTGATTGTTAATAATTCTTTAGGACCTTCACCTTTTCCAAAAAAAATGCTACATCAATGAATCCATTACGTGCTAAAAAACCACTTCTGATGACCCATGAGTTGCATGAGGAAGTTGCAAGCGGATAATATTTTCTACCCATGTGAAGTGTTGGTCAATGAATTGCTCTAACCCATTTCAGGGCTGTGGCTCCACTCTTGTGAAAGGCCATTTTTTTTGGAGAATCCCTCTGGGCATCAGGCTACTGTTATGATGTCTCTCCTGTACTAAGAAAAGAAATATGTGATCACAAGTTTGCATCTGAAATAACCACAAAACCTCTACTACTCATATCTGCAGAAACCTGAAATATACACACGTAAGTGATATACAGATGGGCACATCCTTCTGGGGTCAGGCATTTGTGTCACATTAGACACAAGCTTGTGTTTATGTTTATTTTTAAATAGTCTTCCTCATTAAACAGGATCATGCATTGCAGACATTGAATTCATAAAATAGGCAACACATTGCACTGGTTATTACATTTAGGGGTTATTATCCTTTTTTTTCATCTAATTAGCCTTATACTTTCTCCCTAGGAAGTATGTATATATAAACATGCCAAATCTTCCTACATTACAAAAGTGTTTTTGGACCCTAGTTAAGAGCCTTGCTCTAAGAGGCTCAAGGGCTGGGACCCTTGAACTTGAAAGAAGGTTTTCTCCCACTGTTCTCTCCACCCCCAAAACATCTTGAAATAAAGGTGGCAGTCTTTTTTGTAGAATGTGGCTCACATTCTTTATTCTTTAAGTCAAATTTAATGATTCTGAGTATTTATTTCCTAGAGAAATCAGTTGAGTTTAAAAAATTATTGGCATTCTCAAATGACATTACCCAGATAGGCTTGCGGCTGTGTCATTCCAGTGGTCACCTACCATAGGTAGCTGACACTGTGTCATCCCTCACAGTGGTCTGGAAGCTCTCAGTGGCACCATGTCCAACTGCTTCAGGGAGTTTTGCTGTATTCCTCAGGCCAGTGAGTGCTTCCCTGTTGAAAAGTCTATCATATGTATGGCACAAGGTGAATAAACTTCCATGGTGCCAAACTTCTAAAGGGTGAGTCTCAATCTTTCTGGAATTCTGAAACTTTTGTATGATTGCCACAGTTTCCTTAAAACCCAGAGGGTATGTTTTTACTTTTACAAAATAAATTGGTGTAAAATTAATTTCATTTTGAAAATCTGTAAGATTTTCAAAACATCTGTTTAGGTGATTGGAGAAAACTGAGATGTCATCAAACAAGTTTTTGGCTTTCAGGGTCAATATGAGCTCTGTTCTGTGTGGGAAAATAACTGAAGCACCACTGCCAAACCCCAGTTAAGTCACTGCATCTAGACCATCAGGCTAATGTTTCAATCAATTGGATACTTGCAATAGGTTTGTAAACAGAGCTTTCACTGCACCAGGGACCATTAGAAATCAGTGATTGTTTAACACTGTAGTTGAATACCTATTGATTTCTCTTTGGTAAAGGAGTGTCAAGATCACACACTAATTCACCTGAAAATGTGTTTTTTTTCCTTCTTTTTTTAGAACAACTTTCTTTAATCATGGTCTAAAATGTTCTTGGAGTTTTGTACAGTGTGACTGATACTTTGCTAAATTCATCCCCGCCCACACTCCAAAAATAATTTCATTTTAACATGTGCATTGATTCAGAAATTAAAATTTTATAAAGCATTCATTTTTTTAAAACAGTGTTCTGTTTCTTATTTTGTACCAGTGTATTCATCAGAATCTTGATCTATCCAGTCCAGATAGCTGCTTATACAACTTGCCCTTAGCATTTTAAAAACAATAGAAAAGATTTGTGAATGACCACATTCTCAACAAGGACCAAAAGTTTTATGTTTTAATAATGCATTTGCTTCAGTAGATTTTAAATTCATCAACCATACATTGGGGTTCTGATATTAATTTCCAGTTTACTCCCACACAAAAAATTAATTGAAAAGTTCAGCCAGGTTAACTCTGCCATAATCCAGGATAGATTTCTCCTGTTTTATAGTTCAGACTTGGCTGACCTTATTTTACTCCCTATCATTCTTGTCATAGGCATTTAGGCAGGAATATTTCTTCTGTGTTTCATATTCTTTCTACTATTGACCAAATTTTTGGCTCTAATCTGCTAATGCTCCAAGTTCATATAAGGAATAATTTAAATGTATTGTTATTGAAGGCTACTTTCTTCCATTTTCTGTGCAAAGTTTTTATTCTTTATTCTGTGTGCTGCTCATCTTTATTAATGTGGGATTGGCATCTCTCATTGGCTGCAAGGCCCTCCAGCAGAGCTGTCGGTTTCATGCTGGCTCCTGGGTGCAGCCTTCCTACCCTTTGCCCCTCTGTGGCAAAGAGGGGCTCAGAGAGGAAGCAGTGAGAAAAAAACTGGATTTTATTACTTCCCAAGGTAGATCTTGCTGTTGATGAAAAGCTTTACTTATTAGAAACCTTAGCCTTATACTAATCCCATATCTGTCTTCCGGAACTTTCAATATTCCCTGTTCTGACCTTTGAGTCATGAACATTGTCTGAACCCCTTAGAGCCCTATAACCTATTGATGTAAATAATGACTGTGAAACATGAAAAAATGTTTCAAGAAACATGAAAAAATAATAACTAGGAAAAAAAAATTTGCTTTGCAACTGTTGTAAAAAAAATATGTTTATTGTTTAACATTTAGAAAATATAGGCATAGAAATGAGAAACTAAAAATAATATATTATTTTACCACTATAAAACATTTACTTTTATTTGATATGTTTTCCTATTTCTATGGGTATTTTCCAACAGTTTGATAATATTGTATGTATAGATTAAATCATGTTTTCTAAGTATGAAATGAATTGACAAATTCAGTTTGTTCAGTGAAAAACATTAGATGACACACCTATTTCACACCTTATTGATGTTAGTGATTACTACCTACGTGGGAATGTTAAAATTTCACGATCATGCCCAATATCATATTCTTCTATAGAGTACATAATGGGGAATTTATAAAATGCTTTTGCTATAGAGCTCTGCTGAGTGTTAGTCTGTTTCAGAATAAAACCCCATGCTATGCTTTTCCTTAGGCAGATGTGGAATTCTTGACATTCATTCTTCATGCTTGGATGGAGACGCAAACAGTAAGAAGTGATTATTATTCTCAAATACAGCAAAGAAAATGTCCATTTATTTATGTTTTTCTGTCACATAACATATCCCTGACAAATCCCGGGACCCCTCTCCCTGGCCAGAGCATGACCAAGCAGGTTCTGGATTAATTATAGTTGGGGTAGTTTGCAAGTAGCCATGGCCAGTGCTCTGGTGACTGTTGTGCATTGACTAGCATCTTCCTTAGCAGTGTGGGTGAGGTCAGGGGTCACTCTCTTTTCTCCAAACTCATTTACAAAAGTTTTAATTAACACAAGACCCTTAACACCTTGAGCTTGACCCAAAATGAATTTTTCTGGGATTCCTATGCAAGTTTTAGGCCTGTGCTAATTGTGTATGGCCATTGGAAAGATACAGGAAAGATCTGAGAGTATGGATTGTCAGGGAGTGAAGTCAGTTGAACTGCAGATCAACTTTCAATGTAAGTGAAGGCACAATCTAATAGTTACAGAGACCTAGATTATCAAGGAATTGGTTGACTTTAGTTCCTGGGAGGAAGCTAGGAAAAAACACTTACAGTAGATTCGCAAACATCCAGAACAAGTGTAATTGGCATTGCTCAGATTATGCTTAGAGAAGTGTTCAATTTTGATTTCATTGTGGATTTCAACTTGAAAAATGATGTGGAATAGGCCCAGAGAAGAAAAACCTGACATTTTCTGGCATTTAAAATTCTTGCTTGTGCTTTTTCAGTTTTTTTTTTTTTTTTTTTTTTTTTTTTAATTCCCCTAAAAGCAACTAACCAAGAAGGAATGTGAATTTTTGGTCTGACAGATTGCAGTTTGAGTATAGGCAATGTCTCCTTTAGCCATGTGATCTTGGGAATTAAAAAATGCCAATGTTAAATATATGAAAATATTTATAGTTATCATAGATGATGTCATAAAAATATAACAATAAAATAAATATTTTTAGTTGTTTTGTCCCAAGAGGGTTGTGTTTCAGAATATCTGTCTAATATACTATCAGAAATGAAAGTTAGGTTATTAAAAATATTTTCTCTGTGTTTCTGTTTTTTTTTTTTTTTTTAATATATAAAATAGGGATAATGATCCCTGATCAACAAGATTTCTGTGAAGATTAGATGAGATAGACCATGTGAAACAACAAGTAGAGCACCAGTTTAGGAGTGGTCTTACCTAC
The DNA here is from genome assembly GCA_033961575.1 of Aselliscus stoliczkanus. Lineage (NCBI taxonomy): Eukaryota > Metazoa > Chordata > Mammalia > Chiroptera > Hipposideridae > Aselliscus > Aselliscus stoliczkanus. The sequence continues at coordinate 93,774,232 of CM066733.1, forward strand.
TGCCTGCAGTCTCGTGGCCCACTCACTCCTCAAGCTAGCGTACCCTGGCCTCTGTGGAGCCCACCTCTGGAATCAAAGCTCATGAAGAGCAGTCATTATCAACACTGAATTCAGGACTGCCTTTGTCTCTTTTCTCCACTCCCTCTTTGGAGACCAATCTGCCATTGTCTGTGCAATGCTACTTGCTCTTAGTTTTCCTTGTACTGTTCTGACTAGCCCTGCTCATTCTCCTCAAGCTCTACTTTCTTTGCTCACCTCTAAAATGCCAGTGTCTCCCCAGGCATTTGTCCTTAGCCTCTTTTTTCATTTCTTGATGCAGTTGCCCTGGGTGATTTATTCACTTGATGTTTAAACTACTACTTTAGGCTGGTAATGCAAATCTCTGTTATCAGCCAGATATTTCTTCTGAGCTACAAATTTATCAATCAACTTCCTACTGACCTCTTCCACTTAAATATCTATAACATCTCCAAAACAAAAGTCATTATCATGTATCCATTCCATATATACTGATTAGCTGTCTGTGATGTGCTGGGTCCTGCCATTTCTCCAACCCTATGTCCAGTCTACTCCACAGCTAGCTCCCTGCCTTACATTTAAATGGCAATATGGAGTCCCCCAAATCCATTATGCTCCCATATATCTCCATGCACAGGAAGAAGAGACAAGAGACCATGTGGTCTTGGACAAATAAAGAAAATTACTTGGCATCCTGATTTCCTGGATCCTGATTCCAGTCCTCACGAGATAGAGCTGTTCTCTTGAGTCCTGTAACATAAATACCCCTGTTATTCTTCCAGTGAATTTCCCTTAAGGTTGGGCTAGTTTAGATGGATTTATTCTTTAAGATCACATGGAAGAAACTGTTGGAGATGTTGTGGTTCCAAAGAGTTAATATGCTCTCTTAGTAAATGAAACCAACAATCTCTGCAGAGTGGCATGGCTGCAGAAGGTTTTCCTTTAGGAGAACTTATTTTCTAAGTACAACTTATTACTATTTAATTTTCCTCCTAACACCAACCTTAACACAGAACAGAGTATTTGCATTTACTGTAAAGAATTTAGCAGTGAAGAGTTCCTGGGAGATAGGAAGGGGGAGTATTTCACTTGAACATCGTAATGAGATAGTCTCTTCTCCCAAGTGTCTCTTTTCCGGGGCCAGTTACCAAGTCTTACCTCTCTCCAGATATTTCCTGATCACATCTTCCTGTGTGCTCTCCCATCTTTCTGGGTCTCTCAACCTCTTGCCCTTTTCTTAGTCAGAGTACTTGTACCCTTTTCAAGGTGTGGAAATATGTGTGATACTAACCGATGAGACTTTTTTCCAGATTTCCCTTCCCTATCCCCACCATTTATGAGCTACTTGGACTTCCTCTCAGGCTAGACTTTGTATAGCAGGCATACAAGAGGAAAAGGAAAACAGATTTTTGAGTTCCTAAGTAGACTTTAAACAACCCATCCCATAAGTAGAAGGAAAATGTTTTTAAGCTGCAGAGTCAGATTCCTGCCTTAAATTTGTTCAAGAGTTATGGGCTGATGATTGTGGAGGGATGAAGAGGAGATGAAGAATAAACTGCTGGTGAGTTCCCTTTGCCCTCTCTCTCTGCCTCCAGCTCTTCACCAATTCTATGTCAATTCAATGCTCTGAGGTCAGAGGCGAAGGTGTTTTATTTCTGGGTGTGGCTGTGAAAAAACAAATAACGCCCTAGATATTCCCTTCAAGGTATCAGCAGAATAAGATGCTTCCTGGAGTGTCTAGACACAGGGGCCTCGAGGTAGCTCCCAGCCTGCCAAGTGGCTGGAAAGTATCTAACAGGACACAGAGCAAGGCCTGGCAGAACTAAAGGGACTTTGCAGTTCAGGTGAGAGGGCATGGATGGTGAGGAATGATGACCCAGACTATGATCATCAGCCAGTTTGGACAGGGGCTGACGGCCGAGAACTGTGAGTCTTCTGTGCCATGAGATGACACAAGGCATTTGGAGAGAAGGAAAAGAGGGAAGGAAGAGACTGAGTAGGGAGATGCTGGGCGCCTGAGGGTGGGTCTCTCAAATAGCACTTATAGGATGCTTTTGGTTGTAGTTTTCCTTTAAGCCCAAATCATTACCTGAATTGTGCTGAAAGTTTCAGGTAGGGAAAATAAAGACAAAGGTTGTATTGGGGGTGGGGGTGGGAGGAGTGGTCTTTCTAAAACAATAGTGGTTTTTGGAGGGGACTGAGCAATGAGTGGCCCCTGGGGGATCAGGGCAAACAATGTGGAGCTAAATGCCTCGCTGAGGTGAAAAGGGAGTTGAAGAAAGTATGAATGGTGTGAAGGAAGGTGTGTGCATTATCTAAGGATTTCCACAAATATCTGGGAAAAGAGAATTCTTTATATAACAGGTTTGGTAAATTATACTTCAAACTGCATGGTCGGTTCAAAAATCATTAGAATTTGCATATTAAAGGTAAGGTGGCTTTCTGCTAACACTTAAGATGAGGCAATGAAATTAAGTTTTCTCTAAGTCCCCTTTTGACTCTTAGAACTCTATGGTTTTATAAATATACTTTTAGTACATCTCTATCACTTTTTTTTCCATCTGTATGTAAACAACTCTTACTGATCAAGTTCTCATGAGGTTGTTTTATGTCACAGGAATGCAGTGATTCCAAGTCTGGTTACACAGCTCCATACTGAGGCAGCTTAAAATGCTGATGCTCAGGCCCTACTCTCAGAGACTTTGATTCAATTGACATGGGACATTATTTTGAAAAGCCTTTCAGGTGACTCTAATGCATGAATTAAAGGCTCTGAACCACTGCGGTGATGACTTTACCTCATTTTACATGTGGTTTTTGGGAAAGTATCTTTTGTAGCATTTATATCCTTTTAAATGGTACTGAAGAAGACTCCAAAATCATCAATAATCAAAGGAAGAGAAAGGAGAATGTAAGAGAAAGCTAAGGTTGGTCTTACTTCTGTCATTCTAAGTCTGATCATTCAGTTTGTGAATGACCCAAGGTTTCTTTCTTTCTCTTTCTAACTTCTGGACATTTGATGGTCTAACTTCTGGACATTTCATTATCTTTAGCTCCTTTAAAAGATGGTGGATGGGAGTCTATTTTGCTGTTTGATTAACTAAAAAGTTTGGATGGACAAAATTGGAAACTAGCGACTTACATGAGATTGAGGATGGGGTATGAATTGCATTAGTTTGTACTCTGAACAAACATAGGAGTATGAAAACTATTTTCTTCCTGATCTTCTACATTTTCCAACTTAATTTAGAATTTGAGACATAAAGTGGCAATTCTTAACCTTTTTAGAGTTCAAAATACCAATAGAAATTTGTGTAAGATCATTATCTGTCCTACCAACCCTGGCCGCAAAGATACTGCATGGTATAGCTTTGATTTAAGTTAAATGATTTAAGAGGAATTCTCCTTGAGAGGTTGCTGAAAACTGTTGGCACAAATGGCTGAGATTTTGGCTATTGTTCACATCTGGTATCAACTTTCTCACTATTTGGGCAGGAAGCTTGGGTCTGCTCTTGTACATTTTTCCTTTAATGTACAGTTGTGTTTTTTTCCTACTTGACTACTTTGGGTGGAAAAAGTTCTGATTTGAGTATTCTCATGTTGGGGAGGAGGTTTCTAGAGTGAAAGGCACTTTTATTACTCTTTTATGGCAATTAACTGCCAACGAGGCTCAAATTTTTGTACTAAAGAAAATTAGAAATTATCTACATTACATTAGAAATAAAGAATAAGGTAGCAATGTTCCTTAACACATTTTTCAATCGTTATTTCTGGTAGCTCATATGTTACTGTGCAAACCAGCAGAACTCCTTCATGGCTTTATAGGTGTAACCTTGAAAGCATACCCTTTGGATCAAAGTAAATGTTAATACACATTAATCTTATGAGTATCCAATTATATAAACCAATTCTTTTTTCATCAGGCTCCAATTCAGAAAAATGGGAAGAAATTATAAAGCACTGGTTTACAATGAGGGCGATATAGTCATTTTCCTTGACCCATTTATGCAATTTTTAGCCATAGATATATCTTTATTAACTTTTTACCTGGAGAAGCTAGAATTAAATCCCCAACAATGTTATCATATTTACGCTGATTTATTTTATCTAATTTTAGCTTATAAAGGTTGGTATTATTACAGATGAAAACAAAATCTGAATAAAGGTAGTTCGTGTTTTTTCTCTTTTTTGAGTTTTACTTTCTAGTCATAAGAAAATATAATGTTATGGGCTACCAAAGCTAGTCAGAGCAGGAAGAGACATAGGCACACTATGAGAGTGATAGTATACATTTGTATAAGTTTTTTAGAAAGCAATGTGTATCGATAACTTTAAATTGTTTAGATTATTTGATACAGTGATTTCACTTTTTTATTATGTAAGATCTTTATTAACTGGTGTTTGCAGTTTGTTGACTTTTTTGAAAAAATTCAACCTGTAAACTTTATTACAAATTAACAATGAGGTTCTTAAAAATCTCAATGTGACCACATATGAAACAATTTAGAAACCTTTAAAGGTATATTGAGAAAAACCAGGCTTTTTAAAAAAATGTTTGTCATTGTCAAAAAGAGACGTCTTGGGGTGAAAACAATAAATACCCAAGCTGCATAGACAATGCAGACAGTTCTAGTTATCTGGTCAGTGGGCAAAAAAAGAAGCACTTAAGGTCTTTAACTCCAATCTTTTGTTCATTTCTTATTGCTGGAATTTCATATTCATTTCTTCCTGGTGGATGACTCAACCTGATAATGAATGGTAGAGATGGGAAGCCCGCTAACACTCAGCTCTGCCCTGCTCAGCCTGGAGAGCAGAGGACTTCTCAGCTGGTGGATCTCCTGTGGTTTAGGGTTTTCTGAGCATCTGTGTAGGTAATTGAAGTTATCGCTGTACCAACGTTGAGGTGGCTCCTGACCTCGTGTCGCCTTAATTTTTCTTATCTTCTTCACTGCCATCCTCTCTAGGCTTGTCTTTGCTGAGGGGGTCCCCTGCGGAATCGTGGTCTATAGCCCTGATACATGTTCCGTCTCCCTGGTTGATCTTGTTCTGCTGCACCCTGATTGTCAGCACCCTCCATCACTTCTCCCTGCACAGGAGGGTTGGGATACTGTGGCCCACACCCACAGGGTCTCCGTGTGTAATAAGGCCGGCGGTAGGGCCGGCGCTGTTGGTCCTGGCCTTCGGGAACACCCTCAGATCCCTCATTCTTTCCCCCACTCTCACTGTCCGGGTAATTCTGCTGGTAATTGAGTGGAGGGCCTCTGGGACATGGATAGTGGCATCTATCATGGGTACCATCCGCTGCATATCTACTGCAGAGCTCTGGAACAACACCAGGGCCTGTAACATTTACTGTCTCCACACCCTTTTCTCCTTCAACTACATCAAACTTGACAGTCTCTCCATCTTCTACACTGCGAAAGTACTCCCTGGGGTTACTCTTTTTTATGGCAGTCTGGTGTCATTCTTGTTGATAGAACCATATCTGTTCTTTACATCGAACCACTTTACTATTATTCCCAAAGCCTTTGTTACGATGACCTTCTTGTCCCCACAGGCAGGCTCTGCTGTGCCATCTGGACCACTGCTCCCTGTGCTTCTGGCCGTGGTGCTGGGTTTGTTGTCAGTAGCGCTGCGCGGGGCTGGGTCTCGGCCTTGCTGCTCCTGATTGTGTGATGGGGCTGCGGCAGCTGCGGCTCCTCCCGGGTGTCATGGTAACTCGGCCACCAGTGGCAGTGTGTCTTCTCAGTGTTCCCTGGGGTCTGTTCTCTCCTCCTGCTACCTGTGGAACTCAGTGATTTCACTTTTCGTGAATTTATATAAAATAAATCACTCTAAGGAATAATTTTTTAAATGCTCCGTGTGCCATGGTATTCATCATAATGTTATTTACAATGTAAGAAAGTTAGAAGCAATCTCAATGTTTCACTATAGGGCAAAAGCTAAGTAAACTATAGGACACTCATTGGATGAAATATGACCCCACCATTTAAAAGAGAATATACAAATATAGAAGAATATTTATGATACTATATACAACAGGGTAAAAAAAAAGTTATATAACATGAACAGACACAGTTCAGTTGAAAAAAAGTAAAATCAAAATCTGTGCATAAATCCCTGTAAAAACACATTATATTGATTATGTCTGAATGGTGAGATCAGGAATCTTAAAATATTTTCCCTATTTTATATATTTTTCAAATTTTCTTGGAAAAGATAAATTTAAAGCATTAAATATAAATAATAAAGTGATGGAGTAACTGGTTTATGGGCTCTGGGCTTAATAGTTAACTGCACAGGAATTGGGGAAGAAGGGAGCCATTCTTGGTGGGTAAAGGGGCTGTCAGAAAACACCACTAGGACAAACGGATAGCCTGTTTGAAAATATTAAAGCCCTAGATATTTATTGGTGTCCCAGTCTTTTCAAATCATTGGGTTATTTAATTGTAATATTAAAATTTGTCTTAACCAAAGAAGCTTTTCATTTAGAAGAAATGTCATATAGAAGCAGAACAGATGGAAGCAGAGCTACTTTGATTGACGAGGGAGCAAGAGGACTGGGCTCTGTTTACCCCACATCCTTCCCAGATCTCTTGCTGACTAGAGAGAGGGTGCTGGGGCAACCCTCAATTGCTCTCAGTATTTTGGAGGAACCATCATAAGTATTAGTTTTTGAGTCATTTTTAAGGCTAAACCTTTTATACATGTTCTCACAACATTACTTTCAATAATGTTGTGACTTAAGCATTATTAGGTCCATTTTACAGGTGGGGAACCAAAGAAATGTTTGTATGAGGTTATTGGGCAGCCAAGGGCAGATGTCTGTGCCTGAGCAACTGAACATGGTAAAGACCAGTGGGTGACTAAATCCCTTCTCATTTCAGACTTGTACAGGGCAAAGAAATACAAGCTTCAAGAAATCATGTTTCACTGGAATTTTTTGGAGGAGCAAATCAAAGAGAATAGGTTGATATTAGTGTTACTTCCAGAGTAACAAATTGCAAAATCAAACTATACAGCTTGGGTTTCCTATGGAGCTTCTGGGTTCCTGCCCTATAAACCACTATATAACATACACAGATTTTCATTTTAGTTGACTCCATTGAACAATTTATATTTCACTCTGGTGCAATGACAGGTCAAGTTCCTTGACAAGTCCTTTACCCAGCATGGCATAAAAATTGGGTGTTAAGATCTTTAATTTTGACTTTTATAAATGAGATTCACAATGAGGAAGGATGGCTTGAGAGAACATTTTGTGCTTTCAATCTAAAATTAATGCCAATAAAGTGATCTCAGAAGTGCAATACTAACCATGGAAGTAAAATGACCCTACAGGAATGGGGTAATTAATTTTCAACATTTGACTCTGTAGGCTTAGCATTCTCTACCTAATCAGATGCCAATCTGGTAAAAATAAATATGAGTGACAGACAAAAACTTTCTCCCCTTTTCTCTTTCCTGCAAAATATTTTTTTTCAGGCCAGGATGTAGATAGAAGTCTACATTATGTAAGACTTCTTCCCCAATTCCTACATTATGTAAGATGACTACCTCTTACATAAAATAAACTTGAACATACGAAAAGACAAAATATGTCTAATATATGTCTATCTTTTACAGAAATCCAGATGTACAAAGTCTTAGATATACTGGGCTTTACAAAACCATTTTCTTTAGATGTTACACGGTTCTTCAAATGGATAAGGTTTAAGAACTAATAACTTCAAATTAATTATTTAGCGTGTGTTGGCCAACATGAAACTTTTATAGACTTACTGTTATTTTCATTTCTAATAACAAATAATATTTCCAGATGTAGTTGTTGTATTTATTTATATTTATTTATTTATTTATTTATTTATTTATTTATTTATTTATTATTTATATTTTAGATGAGCCATTCTGCCACCTGTTGACAACTCAGCTCGGGCTGGGAATCGAACTGGCAATCCTATTGCTTAGAGCTTGAACTGTTGAGCGAACTCTTAATCAACTGAGCCACTTGGTCAGCCCCAGTTATTGTATTTTAGAAATGTGATCTGGCCAAGAGTATACCTAAATTTGGCAATATTGAATCATATTATAAATTTAATTGCAATAATAGCAATAACAATTATTAGTGTTATTCAGGGCTAGGTCATGATGACTTATTTTTATATGGTGCTTCTCACTTTCCAAAATTTATTATTTCATCTGATCCTATAAGAGTTATCCCATGAGATTTATTTTTTATTATCGTTATCTATACTGTACTCATGAGGAAACTAAGATTCAGGAAAGTCATACAACATTTTCAAGGTGTGCTTGGAATTTAATTCAGAACTCCAAATCTCAAATTCTGTGTTTATTCTATTTTGTCAAGCCACAGGAGAACACATCTTGAAGGAGGAGCTTAGATTGCTGAGGCACCTGGGAGGAACATTACCAGTGTCAACTCTCACTGGGGAAAATACCTCTCAAAGGGAGCAAGGGCCTGAGACTACCTCATGGAGCATAGACAAGCTAACCATGGTGGTGTTTGTAGGAATTGGAAGAATATGTTTTCATCACTAATGATAGGAAGGAAGGCTACATTCTTTTGTTGAGAATCTCATAAACTGTACTTTTAGGGAGAGTCTGAGATAACAGATCTTGAAACTGAAAAGCATTGGGATAGGAACTCAGTGATATTATTAAGCTCTGCATGACTGGCCCAAACAATATAGGAGGAATATCTTTGATTGCTGAGTCTGGAAGGGAAAACTAGAAAACTAGTTTTCTAGTAAACCAGACTCTTCTCTTTCTTCATCTTGGGAGCCAGCCTCCTCGTACAGCCTGTGTCCTGATCTGCTCCTCCAGACTACAGGTTTTACAGATGTGAGAACCATAGAGATTTACAGATGTCTGTATCATACATGGGTTTTATAGAAGCAGGTACCACTCATGGAGTTTTATGGATGCGGGCACCATATGTGGATACTACTGGTGACACCTATGTAATCCTGCTTAATTCAGAGGCTGACCCTACATGGAAGCCACATTCTTTAATATCACTTATACTATTAATAAAGATAATACATTACCTCTCCTCCCATCTGCCTTACACTTTCATTTTATATCTGAACTGGTGAAAAATTTAGGTAATGGAGGTGCTGTTTATTGGGCCTCCTCAAATTCTAACACTTAGGTTAGATTTAGGGCGGGTCCGCAAGCTTTGTTCTCTTTTATAACTATAGGTCTTCTTAACCATAGTTTGCAAGTATTTTACAAAGCACTATATTTTAGTGTTAAAGAGCCTGGACTCTGGAGCCAGACTTCATATTTCCAATTATCTGTAAAATGGGAATAATAATGATAGTGCCTGCCTCATAACATAGGAACTATAGCTTAATGTATGTAAAGCACTTAAAACATCTTGAACATAGTAAGCACCCAAAAAATGTTAACAGCCATTTGATAAATCCATACCAGTGTCAGGTGATATTCTGGGTGTAAGTAAAAGGTTGTGATGAAGACATTTTTTATTTTTGAAAAAAACATCCCAAATGAACAATATTAGACAGCTTGTTATTTAATTCTGTGGTTGGTGCAATTCATGTTTCAAATCAATTTTATTCATATATTTCATGTTTTCTCTTCCATTTATTTTTACTTCTAAATCAAGTATTTCTTATTTTCAATTACTAACTTTATATATGCACAAATTGCTTATATCTTATTTTTCAAAATACTTCTAACTACACCTCATACTAAAAGGGAAATTTACATTTATCTGTGGATAAAGCTTTTCGTGGAATTGTAAGGGTAAAACAGCAAATTAAGGAGCTGTTTATATGCTGTTCAAGGAGATTGATGGGAATTCAAGATTTTGGGAAAATGGTGTTCATATTGTTATTCAAAATCATAATGGATTGAAAAACTGTGTAATTTAACAGAATTCAGGAGGGCTTTTTTTTTTTTCGCTTTATAAAATATATAACAGAGAGGACACAAATGCCCCCTGTCAGATGTTTGAAATTATCTAAAATGAGAGAAACTAAGCAGTCAAATATGCTTTAAAAGGGCACGCAGGACCTCAGTGGTAGAATATGAGATGACAAATTTTAGTGTCTAGACCAGTCACTCTGACTTCAGAGAAAGGAAGAAGTTGTGTTCTTTAAGAAGTTACAGCTCAGGTCATTTTCTAGAGTGGTTAATGAGTATAATTGATACCAAAACTAAAAAGTCACATTGGGAACCCTGAACTCTTCATCTTTTCCTGGCTCACAAAAACATTGAGGAGTGGACAAATGTTTTAATGAGCCAAACAGTGAAACCAATTTTTAAGGCTCACCCTTGACCTTGTCTAACTACTTGAAATTTATCATTTAAAGTTGAAACCATCATACAGTCTAGATAAGTCTACAGGCAGCTCAACTTCCCCATCCCTTATTCTTTTTTTATATTAAATTTATTGGGGTGACAATAGTTAGTAAAATTATATAGGTTTCAAGTGTACAGTTCTGTAATACATCATCTATATGTCACGTTGTGTGTTCACCACCCAGGGCCAGTGCTTCCATCACCATATGTTTGATCCTGTTTACCCTCATCTACTACCCCTCTCCCTCCTTACCCTCTGGTAACTGCCAAACTATTGTCTGTGTCTATGAGTTTTTGTTTATTTGTTTATCTTGTTCCTTTGTTGCTCTCAGTTTTATATCCCACATATCAGTGAAATCATATGGTTCTCAGCTTTTTCTGACTTCCTTTGCTTAGCATAATAATCTCAAAGTCCATCCATGTTGTCGCAAATGACAGTATTTCATCTTTTCTTATGGCAGAGTAGTATTCCATTTTGTATATATACCACATCTTCTTTTTTTATTTTAATCCTTTTTTTAAAAAAATATTAGTTTCAGGTGTACAAAGCAATGTAATAGTTAAACATTTATACCCCTCACAAAATGATAAGCCCTGCAATCTACTACCCCTCTGACATCATATATAGCTGTCACAATACCGTTGACTATATTTCCTATGCTGTACTTTACATCCCTTGACTGTATATTATTCCACTTCAGCTTCAGGTGTACAGCGCAGTGGTCAGGTATCTACACAGTCTATGACGTGATCCCCCTCATAAGTCCAGTACCCATCTGGTACCCTACATAATCTTTACAACATTGTTGATTATATTCCCCATACTGTATTTCATATCCCCCGGCCTGTATTGTAACTACTAATTTATACTTTGTAATCCCTTCACTTTCTCTCCCATCCCTACTCCCCCCTCCCATCTAGCAACCATCATTTTTTTTTCTCTATATCTCTGAGTCTATTTCTGGTTTGTGTGCTTGTTTATTCTGTTCTTTAGATTCCACATGTAAGTGAGATCACATGGTATTTGTCTTTCTCCGACTGACTTATTTCACTTAACATAATAGTCTCTAGATCCATCCATATCACTGCAAATGGTACCATTTCATTCTTCTTTATAGCGGAGTAATACTCCATTGTATAAGTATACCACAGTTTCTTAATCCAGTCATCTACCGATGGGCATTTTGGTTGTTTCCAAGTCTTAGCTATTGTAAATAGCGCTGCTATGAACATAGGGGTGCATAATTTTTTTTGAATAAGTGTCTTGGGTTTTTCAGGATAAATACCTAGGAGTGGAATTGCTGGGTCAAAAGAAAGCTCCATTTCCAGTTTTTTGAGATACCTCCATACTGACTTCCATAGTGGCTGCACCAATCTACAATCCCACCAACAGTGCAGCAGGGTCCCCTTTTCCCCACAGCCCTGCCAGCACTTGTTGTTTGTTGATTTATTGATGATAGCCATTCTGACTGGAGTGAGGTGGTATCTCATTGTGGTTTTTATTTGCATTTGCCCAATGACCAGTGAGGTTGAACATTTTTTCATATGCCTGTTGGCCATCTGTATGTTCTCTTTAGAGAGATGTCTCTTCATATCTTCTGCCCATTTTTTAATTGGGTTGTTTGTTTTTTTGGTGTTGAGTTTCATGAGCGTTTTATAAATTTTGGATATTAACCCCTTATCAGATATATCGTTGGCAAATATATTCTCCCATTTAGTAGGCTTCCTTTTTGTTTTATTAATGGTTTCCTTTGTTGTGAAAATCTTTTAAGTCTGATATAATCCCATATGTTCATTTTTTCTTTTACTTCCCTTGCCTGTAGGGATGTATCAGTAAAAATATTGCTCTGGGTAATGTCTGCAAATGTACTCCCTATATTTTCTTTTAGGAGTTTTATGGTTTCAGGTCTTACATTTAAGTCTTTAATCCATTTTGAATTTGTTCTTGTATATGGCGTAAGGAGGTGGTCCAGTTTCACTTTTTTGCATTATCACATCTTCTTTATCTAATCATATCGAAGGACATTTGGTTGTTTGCATGTCTTGGCCACCATAAATAATGCTGCAGTGAACAACAGAGTACATACATCTTTATAAATAAATGTTTTCAGGTTTGTTGGGTAGGATACCCAGGGGTGAGATTGCTGGGTCATATGGTAATTCTATTCTTAATTTTTTGAGGAACCTCTGCACTGCCTTCCATAGTGGCTGCACCAGTCTGCATTCCCACCAACAGTGGATGAGGGTTCCTTTTTCTCCACAGCCTCTCCAACACTCGTTGTCACTTGTCTTGTTGATGATAGCCATTCTAACAAGTGTGAGGCAGTATCTCATTGTGGTTTTGATTTGTATTTCCCTAATAGCTAGTGAAGTTGAGCATTTTTTTATATACATGTTGACCATTTGTACATCTTCTTGGGAAATGTTTCTGTTCATGTCCTCTGCCCATTTTTTAATTGGGCTTTTTGTCTTTTTGTTGTTCCGTTGTATGAGTGCCTTATATATTTTGGATATTAGTCCCTTATTGAAGGTGTTGTTTGCAAATATCTTCTCTCATGCAAAGGAAACACCAGATGCAGTGGAAGAAGTTAGGGGTGAAGTGATGGATTCAAGGGGCTTAAGGGAGGGTCTGTACACTGAATGGTGAGACTTCCAGTCTGTGTTCTTTGCTTTGCTCCTAGGTCACTTGTTGCCAAGCATTAACCTGAAGACTAAATAAGTTGAGAGAACTTTTTTGGCCCTAGAGAATACTGATATTTGGAAATTATTCAGTTGAAATCTGGTTTCGTGCTCTTTACTCCACAGATGTTCAAAAGCCCTTCTCATGTACCTAGAGTTTCCAATCTACTTTTCCATGCCTTCGTTGGAAATGAGACCTGAGAGACTAGAATCATCCAATAGTTTATGTAAGCTTCCCACATGAAAGGCAGAGACAACTATTTAAACAGAGGAAATCGTAGGAAACAGAAAAATCAGGGAGCAGAAGAAACTTTATAAATAAAGAAAAGATATTGCTTCTGTGAAATAAGAACACGATGATATAGAGAAGGAATAATCAGAAAACTCTTGGGATTTAATAATACGATGGTTTTCCCCTAAAACAAACAAATAAATAAACAAACAAAAATTCAAAAATAGGAGTGGAAGATAATGTCAAGGAAATTACCCAGAAAACAATGAAAATAAAAATGACCAGGTGTTTGAGTATCTGACTAATTGGAATTTTGCAAAAAGAAAGCAGGTAAAATTATGAGTAGGGAATTATCTAAAAAGTAACATAGGACATTTCCAATAACAGAAGGACAGAGTCTTAACATAGAGAAAGAAGACTCTGAGGCATATAACATGAAAGTTAAGGGCACCAAAGATAAAGAAAAGGTACTTTAAGTACATAAAAAGAAAAAGATTACCATCAAAAGAATGGGAATCACTATGGCACTGAATTTAGCAACAGCAACTTTGGTTGCTTGATAACAGAGCGATGCTCTACCAAGGCATCCTGTGAAAATAATCTTCCTATCACTTAAAACTGATCATGACACAGTGGTTTAACATTTTTCAATCATTTTCCATTACAACAAGTTAGGGTCTATGATCCTTGGAATGGTGTATCATTCCAGATCATTCAGATCATTCACAATCTGAATATAGATATCTTTTCCACATTTCTCATTACCTGTTAAAAACACAAAAAACAGATTAAAACATTGGATTGTCGGAAGAGTTATGCCACATTTTTGCAACGAAAAACATAGAAAATACACGTGTTAACTTTTCCAATAACCCAATAGAAGGCAAGATATTTATCTAGTATTTCTCTGAACACCTTGTTCATGTCCCTATCTTTAACTTCAAGCCTGAGAGCGAGGCAGAGAGTGTTACAGACCTTTTTTCATTATTCAGTGCCCAGTTCAAATGTCATCTCTCTCCTTCAAGTTCAGTAATGTCATTCTACAGTGAAAGAACAAGAATGTAAGAATAAGATCAGTTAAATGAAAATAAGTTAGCTTGTGGAATTTGTGCCTCTCTCCTTATCCAAATTAGCCACAATTAATCACTCTGCCATGTTCCCACAATGTAAAAATAAAATAAGACAACATCTTCTATCTATTATCACCTTATTACAATATAATAATTTGAACATGATTTTTATCTTCCCCACACAATTTTGAGCTTCTTGAGAGCATGATCCATGTTTAATTAGTCTTTGCATCCTAGTGCCTAGCTTCATGCCTGACAAATAGATACTCAGTAAACATTCTTTAAACTGAAATGAATTAGTAAGCATTCTAAAGTAAAAAACCAAAATAAAATAGACACAGGAGGGCATGCCTGAAATCTTTCCCAATGTGACTACTAGTGGTTGCTTGGTAGATGGATATGGAAATATGCTGGTCTGTGAACTCTACATTTCCCTTATCCATTAGCCAAATCTAACTGGGATGGGGTGAAGGGTACTAGAGATGTGATCATATACTCCCCCGTGGTTCTTTCTCATTCTCCCAGGAAAGTCACTATCAGAAGGAAAAGATAGGGCATGGCATAAGGATGAGATAAGTTAAATGAAAATAGGGTCAGCTTGTGGAATTTTATAAAAACTATTCATTTTATAAAAACAATGTGATTTTCCCCAGCTTGGCATCACTCTAATTCTAACATCACAGGTATCATAGAGTTTATAAAAGAACAGGTACATTTATTTTGGGGCAGTGCTCTGAAATTTCAAATGATAAGAAACATGACAACTTCTAACATGAATAAATTTTTATAAAAATGCAAATGAAAAATGAATTCAGTTTTCTAAATCTAGAATAGAAAAAGGGGGCTATTTTCTTCAAATGTTGAGCAGCATCATGTTTGAGAAAAGACAGTTAATTTAAAACATTAAGGGAAAATTGATGGAGTTGTTAATGGAAAAATGGAAGATTACAGCTTTTAGTGACATGTTAGACAAGCACATTTAAACAGTTTAAAAGTACTTCACCCCACCCCTCACAGGATTGCTTCTGCCTCATTCCTGAGTTTCAGAGTCTTTATTTCAGCTACTTCTGATTAATTGTTCATCTTTCTGAAGCAATGTAGTTTTATTGTGATGATTGAAATGCATCTTTTCTAATGCACATGAGAAACAGCTCTCAGCAGCACCCACAAATGGTCTTATGATAGTGTGTATCACATTTTATTATTCTAAGCTACATTTCAGAAGATGAGAGTTTGACCAAGTAGCCAGGGCACCAAGAATGAGGCTTTCAAGTGACTGTGTGTGTGTGTGTGTGTGTGTGTGTGTGTATGTGTGTGCGCACGCGCGTGCTTTAAAAGTAAGGAATATGCAACCCATATCCTATTTTATGCAAGTCACTTCAAATGATAGAAGAATGGTGCCAAGCTGCTGGAGTAGACCCAGACAAGAAGTGATGGTGGCAGAAACACATTCTCAGCTGGAACAAAACATGCATGAGGAAGTGAGAATTTCTGCATCAAATGCCCAAGGGTTGTACTGTGTGAGTTCTAGAACTAAGTTTTATTGGGTGAGTTTGTCAGTATAGATGACCCTCCTTAGATGACCCTTCCTGTAGGAGGTAACAAGTGGCTTCCCGGTTGTACTTTTGCACAATCTGACATGGGATTTTGAATGAAAGTTGGACTGCCTCTGGAGAAGGAAGGTGATATGTGAGTGGCTCCCAGAGCTGGTGAGAGCACTAAAAGCAACATTAGGTCCTCCAAAATATATCCAAATCATTGTCCTGTTCTGTCAATCTTTAGTTATACTACACTAACCTCAAAACTGTCATTGTACACCTGGATAACTGCAAATAGTGCCATACCTAGATATTGATATTACTGGAGTACTTTTGGAGGTGCAGATGAGGTTTAATTTTCCAATATAACTTTTTTTGTGTTAACATTTGGAAATTATGTGTATGCCTGTGCATGCGGTAAAAATGGTAACTTTTATATTTCTTGATGTCTGTTTACCTGCTGCTTTTACAATGATAGTAAGGTCCTTCTTTTTTGTTGTTATTAATATAGTGTTATAACTGTTACAATGAGCTTTCCACTGGAAAGCTACCTTTACACTGCCTGCTGATGTTTTTACTATGGCATTTTGTGTAATGAGAGAGCATGTGCATCAAAGACACCTGTTTCTGACACCTTTCTGTTCCAAATACTGTTCTTCATTTTAGTATATCATATACCATTCTTTAGTGTTGTGTTAATACCATTCTCATTGGACATCACATTTAGGTTACTATTAGGTTTTAAATAATTAAAATTTACCAAGTTAATGGTAAAATTAATTTTTCCAAAGCTAAGGACCATGGTAATTTTTCACCATCCAAAGATTTAACTTCTGATCCTTAATCTTTAGATTAGCAAAAAATGAGAAAAAGCTAGTTAAGCATCAGGACCAGCATGAAGGTTGATAATGAAGAAAGAAAAGTGTTGCTTAGTACTTAGATGGCATTGGAGTTGAGGTTTGTCTCAACCTAGAAGAAATATGATAATATCAGAGGTTGGTCATCTTGTTTGAAGACACTTCATAAAATTAGATCTCCTTAGATGTGTGTAGTATTCCTCTCCTGATTCCCATTTTTAATGACTTTTCTAGACATTTAGAATTAAATCTCTGTATATAGAGGAGGCTTGATTCCTGACCTGGAAATGAAACATTTATCAGTGTAAAGGAATTACTAATGCAAAATGCAAATATGCCTCATGGCTACAAAGGTAGTGAGAGCCAGAGCTGAAATTTGAATCTAGGAGTATTTGACTCCAAGGCCCGTATTTTGTCCCCTATGTCTGCTGTTACTCTAAAGATGTGTCTGAAATGCTATTTGGGACCTGCTTGCCATGACTTAGGAATAAATGATGACTGTGGGGAGGGACCAGACAACACTTGAAGGGATTGGTGCTGCTGCTATCATAATTTCTCAGATGTCGATTTCTCTGCAGTGCTTAGATTTCTGAGATAGAGAGCAGCTGGGAGGTTCTGGCAAAATGCACAGTCTTTATCCTTAGCTCTCACTTCATATAATTTCTATCTACTTCATAATGAGATGACCTGAGGAATGAGAGACTACACTTCAAAAATCTTTTTGCCTCCTTTCTTTATTTTATTTTATTTTTTTAAAGATTCTATTGGGGAATCGGCGGAGGGGAACAGCGTCGGGGAATCGGGGAAGGGGAACAGACAAGTTGCTGTCCCCTTGCTCTTCAGTTTTTTAGTTGCGGAGGATGTTGGCCCACTGCTGGCACCGCCACTGCGCTCTTCCTGGATGAGGCAGATCGGTCGCTGGCCTCTGGATGTCGCCCACCGCGGCCATTGGCAGCTCACGCTGGCTGCCAGCCGCTCACGCTGGCCGCGGGCCACCCACTGCAGCCTATGGCAGCCCACTGCAGCAGGGGCTGCAGCCCACACCGTCGCCGGGGCTCGCACAGCCCAGCTCCAGGTGGAGCTGCTGCCAGCTGTAGAGGGCAGTGTCACTGGCCCTCACGTGGGATCCGAACCAGGGCCGCTGGCTTCCCAAAACCAGCGCCCAACCAATGCGCCACTCGGCCGGCCCTTGCCTCCTTTCTTTAAAGTGTAGGGAAGAACTGGCATAAGGCACCCATTATGCTTCCTCTTCCATGGACTCCAGTCTGACCCTACTCAATCATTAGAGCTGAAGGGGACTTCCAAATGAAAGGCATGGCACAGACTTTTGTTCTGCACTGGCAGAAGAAAATGAAAAGGGTACTTATAGGGTGTAGGAAAGAGTTTTTGTGTCTTTGTCATTTCTAACAAAGCCTTTATTCCTTTGTCGGGTGGCCTCATGGTATGCCATTCAGGATTCCATCTTGTCCTTGGTGTACACAGGGGTCCGTTTCCTAGGGAGGCTGGAGGAAGGGAGGAGAGTGGTAAAGGCATCTGTGTACAGAAAGTAAGATGAGATGAAACCCATAGAGGCCAGCTCTTCTTAAGTGGGTGCTTGGATATACTCAGTCAATGGGCAGGGACTCTGGTCCAAACTATTTACAGATTGTTTCTTTATTCCTGTAGTGAGAAACCAGAGAAGGGTTAGCAGATATTTTAGCCTTAGTGATTGGAAATCCCAGCCTGAGGCAAGGGAATAACCTGCTAATATTTTTTTCAGGGAGTGCAATTCGAGGGAGCAAGAGTGAGGTATAACGGAAGTAAGGCAGGTAAGAGGGGAGAACCAACTAGGATGCATTATTATCTAATTTGTCACAGCTAAGTGCACCTGACTGTTTGATTACATGGGTCTCTTATCCAAGAAGCCACAAAGACACATCTGAAGAGAGTTCATCCAGGATGAGAGAGAGGGAAGAATTTTTTGGTTAAATATCCATTCCACAGGGTGCTAACTAGCCCCCCACCTCCCCATCCTCCTCCCCAGGTTGCACCTGCTCCACCAGATGGGCTCCTTGATTTCCAGAGAAGTTCCATGCAGGGCCAAAGGTTCAGAGGAGGGGGGGTATGTCAGATTTGCCTGAGTGAAGTTGGTTTTGCAGTGGTGACTGGGGTAAGAGGCAGGTGAGGCTGGGGGTATGGAGTGGTGTATAAGATGCTGCCCACTCCTTGCCCTACTCTTTAGCTCTGCCCACGACTTCCCCAGAGTTAATACAAGGTAAACAAACTCAGCTTTAGTTCCCACTGCTGGAGTTGGTTGCAAGTTACTATGATATTTATCATCTCTCTTTTCCACCACCCATTCCAGATTTCCTTCAACATCTGCCAGCACTTTAACTGGTCTAGGTTGCCTTCACTGTTGTTCACAGTCTCATAATTTCATCCTCAGGGGCCTGAACACTTAGTTGTCTTGTCCTTCTTAAGCTATGGCTGCTATACTTGTCAATTCACTGTGATCTCTGAGCATAAGTGCTCCAAGAGATGCCCCAGTGAATCCCATGGCTTCCAGAAATACGCTTCTCTGGCTCCATTGTGTAGCAGGAACTCTTGCTTCTCCTGGTAATAAGGACCGATTCCCCTTACCAGTATAGTAATTCCTTTTCCTTGCATTGGCCCATGGCACCAGGATCCCAAGGCCATCAGGTTGTAGTTGTAGCTTCAGTTACAAGTTGTAGTTACAGTTTTCAAATTCAGTGAAACTTTTACTGGGTCCTATGGTGGAAGCATCCTTCCTGGGGACAAGACCACTAGAGCCTAAGTTCTTGGAAATAGGAAAGCACATATTTAGCAAATAGATCACTGGGTGTGGCAGTGAAAGGGGCCAATCTTATTTCCACCCCTTGGTTGTGGAATACACATAGTCTAGGTACTGGAGAGTGGCACCACCGACTGGCCATGATGAGTTCAATTTATAGACCTCATTCTGGGGAATGGCAACCCAATCCTGTATGGTATTTCCAAGGTGATAACCTATTCCATTTCAACCCCTGATGGTCAGTGAAATGAGGATGAAGCAATGCAAATCAGGATTTAAAAATGCTGCTTTAAAGTGCTCCATCCTAAGGGCCACCTGTACTGTGAGGCTTCTTTCCTGAGGCAGTGGTAGAGTTCAGTCTTCAACAATGCCTCACAGAATCCAGTGTGTACTTTGAGGACCAGTTGGACCTTGTCCCTGGGGAAGGTATCATCACTGATGATGTAATTCTCCCATTCAGTCATAGCAGCTTGCAGAACCCCTATATCAATCAGTTAGGCTGATGTCCAGCTCATGTCCACAAACAGTTTGCCCTAAAAATCATTGGTTCCTTTTTTTAAAAGGGAAACCCAGATAAAAATCGCATTATATTTATATACGTCACCCAGTCTAGAGCAAGCAAAAGAGATGAGAAAAGGAAGAAAGCTTAGTGGTTAAGATACTAGATTCTGAAGTCACAGACCTTTGCCTGAGTTTAAATTCAGGCTCTGCCAATTACTGGCTGAATGACCCCGACCAAGTTCTTAAGTTCTCCAACTTCAATTTCATCATCAGTAAACTAGGGATGACAACAACATCCATCTTATAGTGTTGTTTTGAGGGTTGAGCAAGATCACACATGTAAGAGCAGAGCTTAGCATTCAACAGGTTTAAAGCAGTCAGCAAACATTCATTAGGCACCTACTATTTTTCAGACACTGGGTCCATAGAAAAATGAATGGCCCCTGCCCTCAAGGAGCTCACTATATAGTGGAAAAGGTGGACAAAAGAATAGGAGGTACAGGGAGAGGCAATTATAATGGGAGGCCAACTGTACTCAGGGTGGGTGTCTCCTTGGTCTGCATGAAGCCTCAGTTGTCTTCAAAAAGATGAGCACAGTTTCCAGGTAAAGGAGGTAAAGAGGGACATTTTGGGCAGAGAAAACATTAGGTGGCTCACATCGTTTTTACAGGGAATACAACTTATCCTAAGTGTGGAGCTTCTGCGATGTAAACAATAATTTAACCAAAATCAGTGAAGCAAAACCTAACCATGCTGTGTCCTAAGAGTGAGGAGGTATGGAGAAAATAACTTTAATCAGAAAAGACCCAATCCCACCAGACCAGGGTCTTGTTCAACTGTCTTCACTCAGCATCCTCTCCTCTTTGGAAACCGACATGATCTTTGAACACCCTGTCCTTTTCTTTCTCAAGTTTTCTGCCCACCCCCTGGATGTTCTAGACCCTTCTGCTGCATCCTTAATTCTAGCTTAGTCTCTCCCATCTCACCTCCCCCCATTCTTTCCTCTGGTATAATCCCAAATCCTTCAGCATTAATATTGATGCATCTCCAGTGATTTTAATTTCTCGCGTTAGCCATTTGTCAGCATTCCCCTTATTATCACGTCAAATGATTCGATCTCCAAGGTTTAGTTTCTCCAGAAGGAGATTCTGAGAAGAATCCAAAAATCTAAGTTCGTTTAGTAGGTGATCCCAGGAAGCCTTGAATGAAGTGAGCAAGTCACACAGGAAAGGAAAGGAAGCCAATAAAAAAAAGCAGTACTGGGGCCGGCCGAGTGGCGTGGTGGTTAAGCGCTGGCTTGGGAAGCCAGCGGCCCCGGTTCGGGACCTACATATGAGGGTCAGTGACACTGCCCTCAAAAAAAACCCAAAAAAACCCCAGCAGTACTGAGCAGGTTACCACTGTGGCAAGTAGGGCTTAGCCCCATTGGGACCTCTCAGACACAGTGTAGAACAGGTCTCAGAGTTGTCTCCTGAGGGATGAGGAAACGGGTATTTCTGTACTAGCTCCCACCTCCCACCTGTCATTGTTTGAGGGCCACCAACAGGGTCTTAACTCCCTAGGACCTATGGTCACCAGAAGGAGCCCTCAGGCAGCAAGGGGCAGCTGCCAGCAGAAAGAAGCTATACATGCTGAATGTGTAGAGACATGAGTACTAAGGGTAGTGACAGTATTTGCTGCACTCAGATTTCATGATCTGGTCTTTCTTCTTGCCTCCATTCTCCTCCCTCCCTTACACTGAACTCACATTTGTTTCAACCACCACACTAATCCATTAAACCACAAGTGTCGGTGCAACTTGGGAACTGGAGGCTTAATACCCAGAGGTTACCTTTGCAACGTCTCATGCATGCACTCCCCTTGCCCCTTCCCTCTTCAATTCAAACCTCATCACCTCTCATGGACTATAGCAGTGGCCTCCTAATTACAGTCTTTCTGCTCCCAATCTCTCCATGCTCTGCTTCATCTTACATCCTGTTGCCAGAGTAACATTCTTAATGCAGAGTTCACACTTGTGTTCCCCTCTGCCTTAGGTCAAACTTTAATTAAACCACACAAAACAAAACAAAAACTCCTGGATGCATGGAATTACTGCTCAGCCTAACATTTCAGATTCTTGAAAATATGGGCCATGTCTATAATTACAGCTTTGTTTTCCCACCATTTCCTTAAAATTACCTATATTCCCTACCACCCCCTGCTCCCTGAACTTGCCCTGTATTTCCCCCATCTGCAGGTCTTTGTCCTCTGTCTGAAATGCCAGCCCTGTCTTATCTCCGCCTGCAATCTGTTGAAATTGTAACTGTTTTCACAGTTTCTCCCAAATGAAAACTCCTCCATGAGGCTCTCTTCTTTGGCTCTTGTGGTATTCTGTCTTTCCCCCAAGGCCCTTACCATATTTTGCCACCAAGTATTGTTGTTATTGCCTTGCTAAGTTATAAGGCCCCAGAGGAGAAAAGGAACTAGCACACAGTGCTTTGCGCATAGAAAATATTCCTTGAATATATATATTTAAACCTTATTGCCAAAGGGTATACTTTCAAGTACTATAGAATCAGCTTATCAATACATTTTAAATACATACAAATATATTTTGCTCAGATATAAATGGCGTTGTCTGATTTGTCTCACTTAGGTGACAGACGCTCACACGATGGGTATTATTATAAAACATTAAGCAGGAGTCACAACATCATTAAATATGCTATGGATTCCAGGTGCTATATCAAATGTGTCACAGAAAGCATTACCTCAGGGATAGGTAAAGACTAATTTGCTTCTTGGGAGTTTCATTTCAGAAATTAAAATATAGTACATCTGTATTTTAGAGAAGGGTTCCACACAAACCCTTCTCTCCCACTCACAGTGACCACAGCCTTTGGCTGCTTGTTGTAATCTGACTCAGAAGCCTTGGCCAGGTGCAGCCCTGGGAAATGAGTAGGGTCTGCCTTGGGCACCCATGCAGTTTGTGCCTACTCTTTCGACATCCTTTTTGAGAGTCACCTTCTTCTTCCATGACTATTTTCTGGTGTCCCAGAACTCATGACTGGTCTTCACTGACTGTTGCTCTGTGTCCCACCAGCAACCTAACCACCCAGGTACTTATCATCAGTAAGCTGCCTCCCCTTTACAGAAATGTTAAACCAAGAAGGTGTGTTGTTACCTCTTGAGGAAAAAGAAGATATCTCCTGTCCAACGTCCCTTACATAGGTGTTTCTTTAAGTACAGTTCATGGACGACCTACATCAGAATCACTTTATTTGGAGGAGTACTCACTAAAAATTCAGATTCCAAGGCTCTACTACCATGGCTCCAAATCAAAATCTTTGATGGTAGAATTCAGGGAACCTTTATTTGCAGAATATCCTAAGTGATTTTTATGCACACTAAAGTTAGAAAACCACTGCTTTCAAGGTGTCTTACTTTGGGAATATGACCATTATATATCTACTTCTTACCTGACTGGTTAGGCTCTGACATATGACTGTGAGCAAGGTCTGTGACAAGTGTATTTCCATTTTAAGAAAATCTCATATGCATTTCTAGAGGCTTTATACACATTTCATACACATTTAAAGTTTGGCTTTAGTTTCTTTTTTTTTTTTTTTTTTTTTTTTAACCTGAGCCATCCTGCCATCTGTTGGCAGCTCAGCGGCTGCTCAGCTCAGGCCAGGAATCCAACCGGCAACCCTGTTGCTCAGAGCTCACACTCTTGAGCGATCTTTTAACCTACTGAGCCACTTGGCCGGCCCTTTCTAGAGGATTTTTGAACACCCACATCATTATGTAGGTTCAGAGTGGAAACAAGATAATTAACATTTGCAATGACGGAGTGTTAGCGTAAAGGTAGCTGGGAGAGAAGAGGATAAGGACCAAAAAAATAAAAGAAGAGAAGGTGGGTCAGCAAATAAAACACCTATCATTCTCAATGGTCTCATGGTACTTCCATTAACCAGTTTTGGACTCTGTTAATTTTTAATATCGGCTTGGGATTACTGGCAGCCCCTTATCACAATGTGAGTTAGAAAGCTTCTTTTATACGAACTACCTCGTTTTTATACGTCACATGCCATGTCTTTATCAGCTTTTGAAGAGCTCCTCTCTAGCTACTGATGCTCAGAAGCCAGACTATTGCTGTGGTCCAAGGGGCTGAGCGCTCTGGCCAACTTCTGTTTCCTTCAGATTCCTTGTCCTGGCTTCTGTGCAAGCTCTGCAGACTTCCTCTTCTCACCTGATTTTGCTCCTGGCTTTTGTCACACTGTAGGAATAATTATTAGGGGAGAGCCTCATTCTTGTATATTTAGCCCATTATCATAGAGCACTTGTCTCTTAGAAAGTTCTAGAACCTCCAGATTCTTTTTCCCTAAACCTTTTTTGTTAGAGACTTTTCTACCAGAAACATCTCTCATCTCTGTCTTTTACCAGAGATATAACTAGGGAATGAAATTATTGTAGGATCAAGAAGGTGGGTTAGGGAAAATAATTTTAGTCTTAGAATTTGGTTAGGAAAAATATATCCCTTGCAGCCCCAGTTAATTATTTGGAACTTATAGTTCTAGAAGAAAAATCTTCTATATTTAGCATCTGTATATGGTTAAAACTGGCTGTTGTCAACTTATCTTTGAGGATAGGTCATTATTTCTATCGGAAAATTGCAATCTGGGTTCTAGAGCAAAGCTTCTGAAAATTTCATATGTATATATGAATAACCAGGGGGTCTTGTTAAATGCAGGTTTTGATTCAGTAGGTCTGGAGAAGGACCTGAGAGTCTCCAATATTGACAAGCTCTCATGCCAGTAGTCTACAGCCCATACTTAGAAAAGCAAAGGTCTAGATATAACATATAGATGAATTTGGGGTATATAATTTATTCTTTAGCTTGTAGAGTGGTATGCTGGAATGAGCACTGGGCTCAGATTCAGAAAGGCTGGCTTCTGGTCTGGGTACTGAGGCTTGCTATGCCAACTTTGGCAGTTCACAATATCTCTGGACCTCATCT
Organism: Aselliscus stoliczkanus; assembly: GCA_033961575.1. NCBI lineage: Eukaryota > Metazoa > Chordata > Mammalia > Chiroptera > Hipposideridae > Aselliscus > Aselliscus stoliczkanus. The sequence goes on from CM066733.1 coordinate 93,799,264, forward strand.
GTAAACTGAGGACATTGATCTGGAATGATCTTAATGGTCCCTGCCAGCCCTCTCACTCTATGGTTAGTTTTCTTGTCATTCATATTAAGAGTGGCATCTATGGCAGAAGAATTACTGTAGTCCACTATAGATACTAAATGACATGTTGTGGGCAAGTTCCTGCCCCTTGTTGATAGTAATCAGCATGCTAACATCAAACTAGGGGAAAACTTCTTTTCAATACGTGAGCTAATTATGGATATCTTTTGACAGGTCATGTTTCCTGTGGGAAGGAAGTGACAAGGAATAGATAATTTAAATGTAAGGTCAATGACTCCTCTTTCTGATTGTCGCTGAATATTTATATGATGTTGTATAGTCCCTAAAATTTTACTGTAACTTGATCATCAAGACATTTTTGTAGCTAGTAAGCTTTCCTTACTCTGAGACCACTCATTGGAAATCTGCCTTTAGTATCTTCTTCCTAGGTTCTACCCTTAAATTTAACTTGGTCCTTCTTGAGGTTCTGCTTTCAGACCTTGTTTCACTCATCTACAGCCTAACCACCCAAGCAGAGGCCAACTGCTCCTGATGATTTCCATGACTGTAGCATCTTGCACAGACCCCCCTGGATGTCCCCACAGGCCCTCAAAACCAAGACATTCAGAAGTGAATTTATGTTTCCTTCCCTCTATGCTAACTCATAACATTTTAAAAAAACCTTCACATTTTCCACTACCCATTCTGTCATCCTGGCCAGAAATATGTGAGTCATTCTAGATGATTGCTGGAACTTCCATTCCCATAACCAGCAAGTGGCCAAGTCTGGTTGACTCTACCTCCTAAATTTCTCATACACACATCTCTTTCTTCCTCTTCATCCCCATTGTCACTGCACTGAATTAGACCTTAATCATTCATCACCAAGACCATTGTACTAGCCTTATAATTGCTCTCTTTGAATTAAGTGGGGCCCCACATTCCTACTCCCTGTCTGTGGAGTAATCTTTAGTAAGCCCAAATATGATTGTGTTACACTTCTTGCTAAGATTCATTCATAGCTTCCTCATCACTTAAATGATAGAAGCATCAGTGCTTCCTACCCGGTCTCTGCCTACTTCTGTAGCATCACCTTTCTTTGCTCTTCTTCAGGGACACCAGCTCTGGCCACAATGAGTGAACCAGTTGGGCTCTTGCTTAATTGGAATCACCACGCCTTTTTCCTCTTCCATACTTGGAGAGCTCCAACTCTTCCCTGGTGCCCCATTCTAAAGATTACTTCCCTTGATAAACCTTTCTTGATAACTTTTCCCTCCTTCAAATAATAGGCTCTCCCTCTTCTGCACTATGATATCACCTTATGTGATGACTTTACATGAGTGTTGGATGACTAGCTAAATACCATACAACACATACCATTAAAATGTAAACTCCTTGTACTCATAAGCAGGGACTCTATACCATCCATCTCTATGTCCCAGCAACTAGGCCATGTTGGTTGATAATGCTAGCTGATATTTATCTGATATGTTGATGGAATGGGTGAATAAACAGAAACATTTTCAAGGGGCTTCAGGCCATGCTAGGAAGAGCTGTGCTAGGCAGATTGGGCCCTGCACAAGAACTCCTGGCTGAAAGACTGGTGGCTTGGTGTGGTACTGCATCAACATGGATGAGAGAGAAGGGTATAGTCCCGTAAAAATATGGTATAGGTTAGCAGCAGCCCTGATATCAGGAGAAGGGTAAAGAAGTTCCTCAGCCATAGGCTGGAAACTTGGCCCATTTTAGATATGAAATTACTGAGGAAGACAGATACAAAAGGGACAGTTTCTTAATAAGTCAGTGGCAGAATAAAAATGAACCTTTTGGGAAATATAATTGCAGTCATGAAGAATGTGCTGGCTAAACCATGAAGAGAAAACATTACAAAATAATGTTGCATGCCTTTAATGGGCCATATACTGTGTTGGGATAGTTTATGTATTTTATCTTGTTTCATTCTTACAGTAATCCTGGGAATAAGATAATATTCCCATTTTACAAATGAGTAACTTCCTCAAGATCAAATCTTCAGTAAATGGCTGAGCTGGGATTTGGATCAGCTTTCTAATTTACATCAGAGGTCTTTCTACCAGAGAAAAGAAGAAAACCTGAACGTTATTTACGACACTTAACTAGCTGTGTGAACTTAACTTTTTTCCGCTCAGTTTTTCTTACCTGTAGAATTCTTTGATTTAATTGTAGGTTATCTTTTGTTTCCAGTATTTCGTAGTGCAAAGAAAGTCATTATACCTGCCACTCAATCTACCCAGCGTATGGTAGGCATTTAAATGGCTTTTCAAACAGATGAATGAATGAATGAATGAATGAATGGGTGTTGTCAATTACATAGAAAGCTTTCTTCCTTTGGATACATAATTTAATTAGGGGCAAACAGAGACAAGGTGTCTGAAAAGCTAGATATAGTCATTAAATGATTAAGAGGATATGCCCCCAGGTTTATAATATCCCTCATGGGTTCCTTCTTAACAGGAAGGATAGAATTTGCTGTGACAGAAAACTGTGCTGGTGGCTTCATCATTATTTTTAAAATTTTCTTCAGTTTATGTGTAGATGTATGCAGTCTACATAAATTACTAGTGTAATTAGCATTTCTTATAGGGCAGGTCTAGTGGTGATGAACTTCCTTAGCCTTTCTTGACTTCAAGTCTCTTGTCTAAAAAAATGAAAAAAAAAATGGATGAGTGAATAAGCTATACCAATATCTGGGTTGCAGGCAGGAATGTTATGGTCTGTGTTGAAAAGCAAAAACCATCAAATAATAGTCAGGTTGCCTCCCATTTCAGAGCCTGCCCATTTCTACAGAGGGAAGCCGGAGCAGCCTCTGTTGCTGTGGCTTCTGAACGTCATGTTTTTGGAGCTGCTTACAGGTCTCCATATATCATCTTCTATTAACACCCTCTTACTACTCCAGCGAGTCTCCAACAGGTATTCCTTCAGATCCTTCATAAGTCAAAAGATCTAAGACTTTCTTTTCAGGAAGAAAGAATCAAGCCTTGGCTATAACACTTTCTGAGCTGGGTTTAAGCCAGATTGGTAACAAATTATGCAAGAGGCATCTGAGAAGCTAAAGGTATTCTCCAACAAAGTAATCCCTATCTAAAGTAAACATTCTTCAAAAACAAAAACAAAACAAAGCAAAGCAAAGCAAAACAAAACAAAAACCCAAAACCTATTGGTTGAAGAAATTGAATGTTGGAATTGAATGTTGGAATGTAGGTTGAAGACCTAATGGAATTCTATGGCTCACTAGAACAGTTTGTTCTAATGAGCATTTTGCATCCGCTCTTAGCACAAATAAAAGAAAAAGACAGTTTATACATATGGCTTCAATGTATATTTATAAAAGAGCTTGGATATTAGCATGGTTTTCATTGCTCAAATTTGTCCCGCAGGGTCGCCCTGACTAGGCAGCAGGTAGTTGGATCTCTAAGAACTTTCTAGCTCTGACCTTAAACCTTCTCGTCTCTATGTCAGCTTAAGCTCTTTTGGGTGTCAAGTGTAGGAAAAACCTTCTCCAGGCTCAGACATACTCATGCACCAGCTTGTTTGGTTGCTAAAACACTTTTGGTTAAATAAAAAACAAAGGACATAAGATGCAAAAACATGACACTCTCAAAACATTGGTTCTGAAGTTGTTTTCATTTTAGCTGGTGGGGAAAAATTTTAGGAACTTGAGGGCATCTAGTTATTGATGGGAATGGGACAAGAGAGCAAAGGGCTGCCCCTGGAAAAGAAAAAAGGAAAGCAGAGACCTCACAGTTCTGCCTCTAGCTGCCTGTTTATCCTCCTTTGTGCCAAATGGGCTTTGTGGCCAGAGAAGGAACGGATTGGTCTCATTATTCAGGGAACCTAAAAATAGGCCTAACTGCGGTTGGACCGAAGCGAGAAGTTCTGGTTTTGTAGGTCTTTCCTTCACTGAGTCTTGTGTCTGAGGTGGATTGGAGCTTGGAGTCTCCATCAGTTCAGCAGCAGATCAAACACTTATTCCTTTTCTAAAATATTATTACACAAACTTTCAAACATATAGCAAAGTTGAAAGGATTTTACAATGAATATCACCATACCCATCTCCTGGCTCTCATCATTAGCACATTAATTCATTAACCCATCAGAGTTACTTTTGGCTGCCAGAACCTGGGTCCTGCTAGTCAGCCAATTAGCTCTTTTTTTTTCCCCTTTCTGCAGAGGTTCCTCTTCTCACACAGCTGCCTGAGAGTGTATAGTACATGCAGTCTGAATACAGCTGGAGTGGGAGGAAGAACAGCTCACCAAGTCACCTGAATAGAGTCTAAGCTCTAAAAAGACTGTATAGAGGGCCAGCTGAGTGGTGCGATGGTTAAGCGTTGGCTTGGGAAGCCAGCGGCCCCGGTTCGGTCCCACATATGAGGGCCAGTAACACTGCCCTCAAAAAAAAAAAAAGAAAAAGAAAAAGACTGTATAGAGATATGTGAATGCCCAGGAAGGAACTGATCTTTTATGAAGGGCAGAGAACTGTCTGCCCTCAACAGGAAGGAAAGATGAAAGGAGAAGCAGCGAGGTCTTCCTGAACTTTAAAGCTTGTTTTGGGTTTTCTATTAAACCTATTTGTCTTCTCCAGATAAAACTTTAATATGAACTTATTTTCAGAGGAAAAAGTTGAAAACTTTTGATGATAAGAAAATCTGATTCAAACTATCCAGGTATCTCAGAAAACCACTGCTTCTATCTCTTAGTTTTGTATTAGTAAGTCAAGTTTGGAAGTGAAAAGCTCTCACTGTAATGTAATCCTGTGTATAAATTGCAAGAAGCATTGTGATAATAATATTTGCCATGTATGCAGTATCATGGGTAACGTCACCACCTATGTGAGTTTACTTACTTGCCAGGTGAGGGAACAGGGTCCACTGAAAAAATCCTCTGAGGCGTTCACTGAGTGGGAAAAGTCAAGATGATGTATGTGTTAGAAAATGATTGAAAGTTTACACTCTGAATAGGGCAGGATGAGTCCAAGTCTATACATGGCTGATTCAACAAGCCCCGTTGCTCACCGGTCTGGTAAGACCCATCATTTGGGTCCAGGAAGATCCTGGCATATTGGAGCATCCAAAGTTCTTAATCATTTAACAACTTTGACTGGTGGATGGCCCAAAGTTTTTGGTTGTTTAATAGCTTCAGTGGTGAAATAAAGTATTCTTTTTTGTTATTGCCTAGGTGTGTGCTATTAAAAGAGGAAATTTTTCATTTTAAAAGTATAGAGATCATCTGATTCAGAGGTTTGCAAACACTGTAACTACCTTTTTTTTTTTAAAAAAAACAACAACAGTAGACCCTTTTCTCCAAATATATTCTTACACAGCAGACCAATCTGTAAGATATTGAAGAGCTCTGATTAGTATAAAGCAGATGAGGGATTTGATCAGCTCCAGCCTGGCTCCCCATCCCCACACCAGGAAGGGGAAAGCTGGATGGTCCTAGGAGGGGAACACTGGGTGGTCTTTGGTCTTGGTAGAACATGAGGAGAAGTCAAGTGATTTGCTGCTAAAAAACCTTGCCCCACCATCATCATCATCGAATCTCAGAATCACTGGGTCAAAGAAATCTAAAATAGAGCCTTGAAAATCCTTTATTCTTCCACCCTTCAACCTTCTAGCTGAGCACAGCTGCAGCCTCTCCTTACCTTTGCAGTCACTGGGCTTGCCCGCTGCTGAGGCTCCACTTTCCTCAGTCACCTCAGCACCGAGACTGCATAGTGCTAAGTGTCCTTGGCCACAGATATCCTCTGTCCTTAACATCTACTTCTTAAGGGTCACACAGAATGAATTTAATTCTGCATCCAGAGGAAACCTTCCTCTCCTTGTCATTATCATCATCATCATCATCATCATCATCATCATCATCATCATTAAATATGTGCTGTGTCAAAGTTTAGTGGAAAGAGAAACCTTTGCAGTGAGAGAAGTCCTGGTTTTGAATTCTGGTTCTCCACTTAGAAGCAGTGTGGCTTTGAGTGAGGTACTTACATTTTTCTACTCTCAGTTTCATCATCTGTACAGTGGGGGTAAGAATGACTGCATCAGGATTGTCTCAGGATTCTATGGGATGATATTTATAAGGCATTGGGCACAGTGCCCACACAGAGTAGAGACTTGGTAAGAGGCAGCTGTTATGTCTGAAGGGTATAGGCTTTGTTAGCTACAGATGCTGTGTCTAATTTGGTGATTAGGTGCCCATGTCCAGGGTGGAAGTGATTATGGTTTTCCTTTATTTTCACAGTGACATAACATGGTATGCATATGAGAATTGATAATTCAGTGGATTTCAGAAAGCAAATAAAAATTAATGCCTCTGAGAATTTCTTGTTTCTTATCAGAGGGGAAGGAGATAACATAAAGTTTAAAGCTTCTGGTTTTTCTCCTTTGGTTATCATGTGTGCATTGACAATTCCTGCGCTGCACAGCATGCTGTCACTCATCCGGATGTGGCAGGAGCTAAAACTAGAAGAGCGAATCATGGGAAAGGGGAGTCACTTTTCAGTCTTGTCTGTGCACCAAGCTGCAGAACTAAGGCTGCTTTCTCCCTGACGTCTGCAGCTCAGGAATCCACAAATATTGGGGCACTGCTCATGTTCTTAGATGAATAGGCCACAGGAGAGCCCTTTGAAATTGTGGTCGAAGTATGCTAGGACATGTTAGCCAATGGTGGGGCAGACACAGATCTTGTTTTGCATCATGCAGTGTGCTGGTTTTACTGTTGAACTGAATGTGTTCCTTCTATTAGCACCCCTGAAACTTTAGTTAACTGATTATGCTTAATAATAATACAAATATGTATGTATAATTATATATATATATATATATATATATAATTATTTACTTTCTGATTATACCTGATTTCGATAGTTGGAATATTATTATAACATTATTTCAAGTTTCAATGATTCTATTCTCTCTTCTAAGATTTATCAGGATTGTCTTTTACATGGTTGCAATTAGAATGTTCATACACTTTATGGTTCTGGTTTGCTCACATAAATATTTGCTGTGTTGTTTTCATGATTATAATTTTAATAGAAGCATAATTATGCAAAACCTTTTATTTAACAGTTCTATCATGGGCATCTAAGTTATTTTTAATGCATTTAGTTTCCCTTATACAAATATGAGCTTTATTAATTAGGGACCTGTGATTTGTGATCAACAGTAATTTTTCTTGAAATAGGTTGACTTTATGAAATAGATCCTGAGGCAATTCATGAAATTCAGGTAGATATCAGTAACCAAGTCTTAAGAAAGAGCAAAGATGAGGCCAAGTCTCAGAACCACTGCAGAAGTTTGAAGGTTTTGTTTCCCACTTGTCCAATGTGATTCTCTCTGTGCATCTGTTTAATTTTCCTCTCCTACATCAGACAGACTTCCTGTTTTTTTCAGCCCAAATGACACAGAACATGGGTTCCTACAAAATCCAGAACTTTACACATTGCAGTTTGAGCCATTGAAGAGAAGCCATCTCTATCTAGTTACCCAGGGAAGGATAGAGATGGCTATTGTGAAATCAGGTGTTCATATCTGGACCGACCCATGTGGCCACAAACTGGTGTCTGGGTCAGGGTCATGTCCACACCCTTGGCCACAGGGGGAGTAGAGGCAGGAACATACCTAGCAAAGGATTGCTTCCATGGAAAGTCTCAGTTACCAGAAAAGTGGGGTAATGAAAAGATAAACTTATATGCCAAATAAAGCACCAAAAACCTTAGTATTTACAGGCACCCGAAGTTGTTTCCATTGATCAAGAAAGTCAGTCAACCCCATCTGTAGTGTGGAGCTTACACGACTTCCTGGAGCTTAAATGACTTCAGGTTTCAATGACCTCCACTATAGTGGAAGGGCTCACCTTCTCCCGAGGTCTAGAATATGAGGTAAAGATCAAATGAATAAAGAATAGGCATGGTGGGGAGTGGAGTCAATGGAATTGTAATAGATACGTATGATATCGGGCGGGGAGAGTGGGGCAATGGATTAAGGGAGGGAGGTTGTCACCTTGTGAGGGTAAGAAGTATAACTATTGCACTGTTTTGTACACCTGAAACTAATAAAAAATAGTGAAGAATAGGCAGACTTAGAGCCCCAGACATATTCTTTCTTGACCTATATTACTTGTATACCTCAGCTAAATCCGAATGGGAATGATTGACATGAATCAAAGGCATGGATTTCATGAGTAATTTAGCAGTAATGACTCCTATTCTTGACGATACACACATGTTTAATCATTAAAAACCTAACAACTGCATGCTCACTACCTTCAGTCTTTCTCTTAGGCACCCTTGACCTTCAGCCTCATGTCAGACCAAATATTTGCTTTAGACTTACTACTGACAGCTTAAATAAAGTGTCAATATACACATTTTTTATATGCAATTGAGGCAGACTGGTCTTTTGTCAGAGGATGTTAGGCAATCAATCCAACTGTTCCACATGGCTGTGCAGGGCTGTGATTGTGGCACTGGATGTTTAATATCTGGCCAGAAGCTCTGTGTGGCATGATGAGAAGAGTTCTGCAACATTGGTATGGATTCCTGACTGAACTGTTCCCCATTCTTACTTCTAATGAAATAAAAGTGCTGGGAAAGGTTACATAGAGCAATTAAACCATTAAGCATGACTTCTGGCTAGTATTTTTTTTTTTTATGTATGTGTGGGAGAATTCTCAAGTAGGGGGCTTTGTACTAAGATGCAAGTACAGTCTCCGTGGAGAAGAGCAAATGAGCCAACTTGATGATTTGTAAAAAGCTAGAATTCTTTCGGTAATTTGTTTACTGTGTATCTTCTTTGAATCAAGTATAAGACATAAGCCAATCTTGATTCATATTCATCTATTGTGCAGTTTGATCAGGCTGAAGAAACATGACAGGGAAATCTTTCAAAAGTGAAGCTTCCCAGTAAGATGGTTCAAATAAGCTTAGATTTCCAGTAGGAAACTGTTCAGGACATCAGCTTTGATACTGCACTTCAAGGTTTAAAGATAAGCATGTAGAGATGGTAGATGGACAAGGGTGACATTTGAGGGTACAAGTTTTGTTTATAAAATGGTCCTCACCTTATAATTAGCTTGGGTACTGCCTATTTACCTGAAATGGATGAGGTACAAACATATTATTAATTTTCTGTTTTTTTAACCATTCCAATCAATGTATAAGTATACCAATTTTCCATGAAAAAATTAAATTGACATAGTTTGGGTTGACCTCTCCCTGTCAATTTATTTTCCCATTTTCTCCTCCCTTTATTAGCTGAATTACTCCAATGAGTTGACTCTATGTACTGTTTCTACATCTACCATTCATTTAAAAGTTTTACAATTTAAAGACATTATTCATGTGAATAATTTCACAATATTTTGGATTGAAGGATTTATACTAATAAAAACCATCCATATTTTGTCTTCCCATGCCTCCTTTCCCCACACAAACCCTTTAACTTTTCCTACTCTGAATTATTTTGATGCTTATATTTATCTAAATACTGATTTCCTGGAATGATAGTTGGATGATTTAGCTCACTTATATCATCACCCCTCTTCTCCCCTTCTCCCAATATAGTTGTATTACTTCTTTCAATTATTTGTTACTTTTGTACCTTTACATAATAAATATACACAGCATTGGGAATATAGTCAATAACATTGTAATAACTATGTATGGTGCCAAGTGGGTACTAGACTTATTAGGGGAGATCACTTTGTAAGTTATACAAATGTCTAACCACTAGCTATACACCTGAAACTAATATAATATTGAATGTCAACTGTAATTGAAAAATAAAATAAAAATAAGAAAGCCCTATAAACCAACTTCATATATTTAACACTTTTACTTATGTTTGGCATTAATATCACTAGACACTCTTTCCATATAGCAAGAGTTTAGTTGTGAAGCCTACTAAAATCCAACATTAAATTCTGCTAGGCAACTCTCATGAACAATAAGAAATTAAATCTTTTCTTCTTCTTGTCTTACTTTTAAAATAATAAATTGTTTAAGAAATGAAAAAAAAATGTACATTTTTTTTCTTGTTCTATCAATTATAAATATAGACTCTGTCTTTTGACAAGTTCCTAAGAAATGGTGTGTGGGTGTTAACTTTCTGTGTCTTTGCATGTCTGGATATATCTTTATTCTGTCTTCATATTTGAATTATGTCTTTATTTTATCCCCACATTTGATTGATTTAAAGTTCTGTTGGAAATTGACTTTCAGGTTGCAAATGCTTTCTTTTCAGAAATTTGAATATTATTGGTATGTTGTCTTCTAGCATTAACTGTTGTGGATGAGAAGATGCCATTTTCACTTTATAGATGGTTTTCAGTTGTTTTTCTGTCTCCATATGGACGTTGGGGCTTGTTAATTGGGTGGTCTTACTATCATGTGGGGAATTTGCCCAGAGTTGCTGACACTCACAAAAGCTGCTTAAATTTCCTTTAAAACTGTGTTCAATTTTTTTACAGAGTAGCCCCACTTTTTGTCTCCAGATGGGGTGCAAATATATGTGGGCATTTTGTGTGACAGGAGGAGAATGACATTGGGTGGGTTTATGACTACATATATTGACTTCTAATTAATTAATTTGTTTTCAATCTGCATCTCTTACTCTTCATTATATTTATTTTTCCAAGTTTAGGGTTTCTTTTCTTTTCCTTTTTTTCCGCTTTAATAGTTACCACTTATCCATGCTATCATACAGATCTTTTTTCCCTTAAAATTTTTTTCATATTTTTAAAGTTAAACTTTAGTTAGTATACAGTGTTATATCTACCAACAATTTGCCAAAACCTCTGGCTTCCTGAAGCAACCCCTCTCCCCCCTGGTACTTTTCATTCTGCAAAATTAATTTATTATGCTCTTGAGAGTTAACATGAGATCCCAAGAAGGGTCAGTTGCTGCCTGGAAGGAAGAATCACTAGAACTTGGCAGAAATGAAAAAACATTAATTCAAAGGAATTCCAGGGAATTTTCCCTAATAGACCAAACTGGCAGTCAAAAAGAGGGCAAAAAATAAATGTTTGAAGAAAAAAATGCATTAAATTACTGCCAATAACTTCTGTCCTCATGGATAACCTCACTTAATTTTTTTTCTGTTTGTTTTCCAAATGTGTGTCAGGTCATTTAGCTGCTTATTGAACATCTAAAACAAAACCAAAGCCCATTGATTTAGACAATCTATGGTCTTTGTAGAATGTTTGGAAAATGCATAATAGTACAAAGAAAACATAAAACTTAAGCAGACATTATCCCCCCCATTACCATTTTGGTAAATTTCCTTAAATTTAAGTGCATCCATATGCATTTTTAAAAAAATTAAGATCAAATTACTGCTCTACTGTCTATTTTTAATTAAAATTATATATTTAACATTTCTACATTATTAAATAATTTTGCAAATCATAATTTTAATAGTTGCATAATATTCTATTATATGGATATGTGATAATTTATCTGACTCATCTCCTACTATTGGACATTAGAAAATATCTAGGTTTTTGCTAATAAATAGTGTTATAACAAAACTAATTGTGTATTGTTGTTCGCCTACATCCTGATTATATATTTTTAGGATAATTTTCAAGATCTTAATTTAGCTGGTCATAGGCTATAAACCTATATCAGGCCCCTGTGTGTGCTGGCAAGTTTTTCCAGAAACATTTCACAAAATTATGAGTTCCTGATTCATCACACCCTTTCCAACTGTAATATTAATTTTTAAAACAGTAAGCAGTTCTATAAGTGCAAAGTAGTATTCCACTTATAAGTATTTTTAATATTATAATGTCTCCTAAATCATACATCATTTATAGTTGGGTAATACATTTTTATTTTTATTGATGGGACTACATCTATTTTTAAAAATTGTAATACATTTAGTATTTCCTCATTTTTTCTTCTTTGTGTTTTTCTTAAAATTCTAATTTTTGTTTTCTTTTTTGGAAATTTGAAAGGTTCTTATCTATTTTTTTTTTTTTAAAGGCAAACGGCCGCATGCAGCGCCTCTTTTGAATGTGCCTGGAGTCTTAGATGCTTGACTACCCTATGTTCTCCTACAAATGGACCTTCAAAGCTTGTTTGGAGGTTCTAGTAGGGGAGCGCAGCTACTGTATACCCTTGACCGAAGAACGGTTCTCTCCTCTATCGGGGAAGGTCGTCCTCTTTGACCGAGCGCGCAGCTTCGGGAGGGACGCACATGGAGCGGCGAGGGAGGTAGGGGACACCCGCCAGCCAGCCAGATTAGCCGAATCAAACCTGGTGATCAATGGGGAGACAGATGTGGCAGCCAGCTCGCCCTCACATCCGGTTCTTATCTATTTTTAATTCTACCTCCAATTACCCTGAAAGTGTTTAAAAATGTATTTATCCACATATTTAGTATTGTAAAAATGAAGAATAAATATTTGAACCCCTCTTTCTCACCCTTCTAGGATGAAGAATTTAGCGTGTTTTTCTTATCCCATCTTCTTATCCTCATCATTCTAGCTTCTGTTAATGTCCTGGAGTTTTTTTTCTTTAAAGTGATAATTTACAGATTACTGTTTGTGTTATTTATCTTCTCTTTCAGGAATTATTTTAACATGTGCATTTAGTTTTTGTTACCATTGTTACATCAGCCACTTAGATTTGATTTTATGGTTTCAGTGTTCATTGGAGGCTTATTAAAAGCATAATTTCTGTATTGGGCCCTTAATTTTTATTCACATATTAGTTAGCTGGAGAATAAGTTCAAGTAATTTTTTAAAAATAAAGACCTGTGAATGGTTTGTATTCAATGACCATGCACATATGAGGACAAGTTTCTGATTTCTTTATACATATGAATAACAGATTAGTTGGGATTCACATTCTTCAGTTAAAAAAATTTTTCTCCTAAAAGCTTTGTTGATGTTATTTCACAGTTTCCTAACATTTAGCAATAGAGAGGACACTCTGATGTTTTTTGTACATAATTTGTAGGGTTTTTTCCTATATCCTTATTATTCAACAGTAGTGTAAGCGATATTTTGTATGGGTCTCTTTTCATAAATTTTTCTATTACTTTAAATATGAATCTTTGCAAATTGCTTTGTTTCCAATTGTGGTGACATTCTTTCTGTAGATATACCTATAATTCTCATGTGTGATTTATCCGTGATCATTTAAACACCTTTGTTCTTTTCTCCTCACTCTTGAAAGTTTCTCGGGTTTGTCCTTCATAAGCAAAGATTGTGCTTTTATCCACAGTGCTAAACTTCTGTTTTTACTTTCAATGCAAATTTTAATTCAGCGATTGACATTTTTGCTTCCTTACAGTCTTTATCTCTTACAAACAATTTTCATCTCATGCCATTTTAAAATATCTTTATTTCAATTTTCTTTCCCCTTAGAGCCTTATCTGCTTGTTTCTGATTTCTGATGGATACAGAGGGAGCTCTTACACCAATGTAGTTTCCAGGTGGACCAGCAGGAGCTTTTGCCGGTGAGTCTTAGTTGTGTGTTGCAACACCAATGGCTTGAATCTTATTTTGATCACTTTGAACAAGACTGTCATCACCTTTCTCCCATATTCTAAAACAGTGTCTGTCAACCTTGGCAATATAGAATTTTGGGCTTGATAACTCTTTGTTTTAGGGTTATCCTATACATTGTATTATAGTATGTTTAGCAGCACCCCTGGGCCCTACCCATCAGATGCCACCCTGCCCCACTCCCTGACCCCACATTTCTCCAGACATTACCACATGTCCTCTTGGAGCAAAGCTGTACCTGGTTGAGAACCACTGCTCTAAGGAAACTTTACAAAGGTAAACTCAAGTCAAGAAAGAAAGAAAAAAGATTGTTAAGTAGGATGGAGATCAAAATAAGTCAAGCAATCACAAAATATCACACTTAAAAAAGCAGCACTTACATTTGCAGAAACAGTTTGGTATTTCTAAGAATGGCAGTAGCCCATAAATGCTCAAAGTAGTGGATAGTTTGTGAATAATGCCATTCGTCGACAATTACATGACAGTATTATCAGACAGACAGACAGTGAGAGCTGAGAAGTAACAACTAAGCCATTGTTCCCATCTTCAGTATGGGGCTGATGTGAACCTAAAACCCAAAAGGTGAACAGCTGTATAGATAAAACAATATTCTTTTCCAGAACATCAGTTTCAAGAGCAAAATAGTACATTTCAGTGTTTCCAGATATAGTACTCTGAAAATTAGAGACTGAAATGAAAAGGTGGATGGACGTGATATTTAATGAGCCATACTGAATAATATGAGTCATTTATATCATTTGATATAGTTGGGGTTTTTTTTTTGTTTGTTTTTAAGACAGAAACAATCTGAAGCTTACCCCATTTGAAATAGTTTTCACTGTCTGGAAAAAAAGTTCATTGTTTTAATTCAGCCAGACATACAATATGGCACAACTAATATGATTACATAATTTTTGGCAAGTATTTTATATTTTCCCTTTTAAATTTAGAGGCAATATTCTTCACAGATTTAATTATACTGTCATCTAAAGAAATTCATACTTTGGAATAAGTTAGTGTATGACTATGAAATGCATTTTGCCATTGTTTTCCTTACTGTCCTTGTTCAGAAAGAAAATGACTAATGTCTTTTGGTAATAGCAATTACAGGAAAAGATGGTTTATGTAGCAACAAAATCCTTCATGAACAGCAGTCAACAGTTTTCTAGCAGTCTTTTTTCCTTTCAAAGTCTGGTTTGCTTGAATAGATTAATTGTGTGTAAAATGTTGTCCAAATTTTAGATTTGGGACAAAATAATCAAGACACTCTACACTGGTTCCAATAATAAGTAACTATATATTTGTCATCAACCAAAATGTATCTGGAAATGCAAAGAAACCTTGAAGCTTAAAAGGCTAAAAGGGAATTCAGCCTGAACAGACACTTCAAATGGCTAGCAGATATATGAAAAGATGCTCAACTTCACTAGCTATTGGGGAAATTAAATACAAAACCATAATGAAATATCACCTCATACCTGTTAGAATAGCTGTCATCAACAAGACAAATAATAACAGGTGTTGGAGAGACTGTGGAGAAAAGGGAACCTACATACACTGTTGGTGGGAATACAGATTGGTGCAGCCACTATGGAAAACAGTATGGAGGTTCCTCTAAAAATTAAGAATAGAATTATCATATGACCCAGCAATCCCTCTTCTGGCATCTACCCTCAAAAATCTGAAAACATTTACCTGTGAAGATATATGTACCCCTATATACGTTTTCCCACTTGAAACTACACGCACACACGCATGCACACACACACACACACACGTGCGTGTGTATACACATATGAGTTGTAATCAAAAGATACGGTGAATGTTTAAATTTAAAAAAATTATTACAGTAAAAGACACATTGCCATTAATTCCCCTCAAAATACTCCCCCTCACGTCAAATACACTTATCCCATTGTTCCTGCCACTTTCTGAAGCAGTTTTGGAAGTCCTCTT
Organism: Aselliscus stoliczkanus; assembly: GCA_033961575.1. Classification (NCBI taxonomy): domain Eukaryota; kingdom Metazoa; phylum Chordata; class Mammalia; order Chiroptera; family Hipposideridae; genus Aselliscus; species Aselliscus stoliczkanus. The sequence goes on from CM066733.1 coordinate 93,814,789, forward strand.
TCGTGAGTGTCTTTACTTCATTCCCATCACGACAGCGCTCTGTGTCACACATGGCTTCTGATACAGCAATTTCTGTCAAATAAATACATTAAGATGGGTTCTCATCCACCTTGTTCGCTGTATCTGGCACCGTGCAACTTTTGGCTCTTCTCCAAAGTCAAAATGACTATGAAGGTAAACATTTTGAGTAGATTCAGGACACCGAGGCAGCCACGACAGCGTAACTAAAGACACTCGTACATACTTTAAAAAGCTGATTAGTTCAATGAGGTTTATAATGAAAATCAACGTTTTCTTTCTTACCTCTTCCCCACCTCTTCTTACTTCCATTCAATTCTTAGCCATCCTTAGTTCTTTTAAAAGGTCTTTGACATTTTTATAGACTGAGGATTATATTTATTATCTGATATTGCTGAACATGGACTTGGTAGATTTCTTTTTCCCATCTGTTTGGCTAATTGCTTTTATAATATCTATAGTAGAAGAAAAAAGATTTATAAGGAAAGTTCACGAAACTTTTCTTTAATACTTTTTATTATGAAACATAACACCCAAAAAAGTGCTAAAATAAGATTTTACAGACCAGTCCATTATCATGAAGTGACCACATATGCAGCATCAGAAATAAAAAGTTGCACTTCAGAAACCCTCTTCCTGGTGCCTCCCAATTGTTACCCCCATCTGCATTGGGAGGTGCAGCCATTTATTAATATTAATAAGTAGTGTTTTTTATTAATAATTTTATTGCTTTTAAAAAATAGTTTTAGTTTCTGATTAAGCATTCCCCAAAATTATTGATTAGTTTTATATGGTTTTGAACTCATGTAAATCAATTATATATAAAATGTTCTTTTTTGTGATTGAATTCTTTTATTCATTATTATGCTTGTAATAGTCATGCATTTTTGTAAAGCTATATTTACCAATTTTCATGACTATATCACAATTTTGTTATCCATTTTGTTGAAGGACAGTTGTGTGGTTTGCAATGACATCAATAATAATGTTACATACATTGTCACACATTTCTTAATGCATACGTGCATATATTTTTGTATGTATGATAGAAATATAAAAGCCCCAATTCTTCACCCCTACCTATATCAACACCCACCCCATATAACTTTGTACTGTCCTCTCACTCTGAACCTAGACTCAATCATGTGACTTGCTTTCATTAAAGGGATTCTATGAATAGCAGTATAAATAGAGGCTTAAAAAGCACTTGTGGGGCCAGCTGAGTGACGCAGTGGTTAAGTGCTGGCTTGGGAGGCCAGCGGCCCTGGTTCGGGTCCCACATATGAGGGCCAGTGACACTGCCCTCAAAAAAAAAAAAGGCACTTGTGTTGTTGAGCTCCCTTGCTCTTGCTTCTGTGCCATCACCATGAGAACAATGCAAGTGTAGCTTAAAATAAGATGACAGACTTGTGGCTCATGGTCCAATTGCCCATCAAAGAAACTGCCAAACACAGTTTGGGTGAATCCTGCTGAGACTCAAAGAGGAGCCCAACTGACCTCATCTGCAATACCAGCTTGTAGACTTATAAGTTAAATACATGTTCATGATACATCATGGAGGTTTTTGTGGTTGTTATCAAGCATTTTCATAGCAACAGATAATTAATACAGAGTGGAATTGCCAAATTCACTCTCCTATCAACAGTGTAGGAGAATTCCAGTTGCTTCGTATCTTTATTAACATTTGGTAGTTAATCATTTTAATTTTAGCTGTTCTAGTGAGTGGTAGTGATATCTCATTTTGGTTTTAATTTTCATTTCCCTGATGGCTAATGAGATTGAGTACCTTTCCATGTTCATAAGTCATTTGGATATACTCTTCTGTGAAGCGACTGTTCAATTTTTCTATTGGATTGTCTTTTTCTGATTTCTTTTTAGGAACTTTTAATGTATTTTGTATGGATATGAGGTAAATATAGGGGGTGGTTATATGTATTGCAAACATTTTCTTTCAGTCCATGACTGTCCTTTCAAAAATCTTAATTTTTCACAACGCTTCTGTCAAGTTTTTCTATCAATAATATGCTCTGAAAAGAATTAAAAACTCTTCTCCATATACTCCAAAGATCTCCTCCTAAGGAAGAGCTAGCTATTCCAAGTACTACTTTGTCCCTAATTGCTATGTAATTGCATGATGTTCTCATTATAGTGTTAACAAGAAAGGGACCTATTTCTGAGGTAAACTCTAGTGTGAATATTCAGTTTAGTCAGAATTGTATCTTCTGCTTCATTTCTAAATGTATTTTATTTTTATCTCACACCATTCTATGGCTACTTTTCCCTAAAATTATTATTATTACTATTATTATTATTATTTTAAATTTATTGGAGTGACAATGGTTAGTAAAAGTACATATGTTTCAAGTGTACAATTCTGTAATATATCATTTAATTATCATAAATTTGTTTTATTTTTATTAACTAACCTTGATATCTTTTTTCTTACAATGAATACAAAACAACACAGCACAACACAGCATGGCACAACAGTAAATTACAATACACTAAAATGTAATACAAATGTCCTTTGATAAATACTGCCCACTTCACAAATTGTTGAAGGTAAAATTCTGAAAAAAGAAGGTTAAGTAACAAGAATACAGGTATATAGGTTAACCTTGAAAAAGTGAATGCATGTTTCTCTGTAAGACTAGAGGAAAACTTCTTTTGTCATTTTTTTTTATTAGTTTCAGGTGTCCAAAACAGCATAGAGATATGACATTTATACACCTCACAAAGTAATAACCCAAACAAGTCTACTACTCACCTGACATTGTACTTAGCTATTACAATACCATTAACTATATTCCCTATGCTGTACCTTACATTCCATGACTATATATATTTTAAAATTATAGCTGACATTCAATATTCTTTTTTTCCCCCTAATTGGGGAATTGGGGGAATGGCACAGTGTTGGGGAATTGGGAGGGGGACCAGTCAAGTTGTTGTTCTTCAATTTTAGTTGTGGTGGGTGCCAGTCACCATATGGCTTCACGTCTGCAGCTCATGGTTTCTAAGCTCAAGGTGCTGTGTTACAATCTTGGTTGCGGGTGGGCGTAGCCACCATCCTATGCAGGAGTTGAACCAGCAGACTTGTTTTTAAGAGTGTGCGCTCTATCCACTGAGTCATTCGGGCCGCAGCTCAGCTCAAGGTGCTGAGTTCAGTCTTAGTTGTGGGTGAGCGTAGCCACCATCCCATATGGGAGTCGATCCCAGAAGCCTTGTTGTTAAGAGTGCATGCTCTATCCACTGAGCCATCTGGGGGGCATCTCAGCTCAAGGTGCCAAGTTCAGTCTTAGTTGCAGGCAGGCATAGCCCACCATCGAACAGGCAGTCTTGTTGTTAGGAGCACGTGCTCTCACCAGCTGAATCATCCTGCCACCTGTTGGCAGCTCAGCCGTCACTGGCCCATTTGGGAATTGAACCGGCAGCCCTGTTGCTCAGAGCTCACACTCTTAAGCTAACTCTTAACCAACTGAGCCACTTGGCCAGCTCTCAATATTCTTTTATATTAGTTCAGGTATACAGCATAGTGGTTAGGCATTTGTATAATTTATGAAGTGAGTCCCTCGATAAGTCTAGTACCCATCTCACACCACAGATAGTTTTTACAATATTATTAACTATATTTCCCATACTGTATTTTACATCCCAGTGACTATTTTGTAACTACTAATTTGTACTATCTAATCCCTTCACCTTTTTTACCCATCCCTCCAATCACCCTCCCTTCTAGCAACTATCAGTTTGTTATCTGTATCTATGAGTCTATTTCTATTTTGTTTGTTCATTTATTCTGTTCTTTGCTTCCACATATAAATAAGATGATATTGTATTTGTCTTTTACAGTCTAAATTATTTCACTGAGCATAATACCCTCTAGGTCCATCTATATTGTTGCAAATGGTAAAATTTCTTTCTTTTTTATGGCAGAGTAATACTCCAGTGTATAAGGTGTGATCAAGTAATAAGGTGAATGTTTAAATGAAAATATTTATTACAGTAAAAGACAGATTGCTCTTACTCCCCCTCAAAATACACCCCCTCTCTTTGAACACATCCCATCATTCTTGCCACTTTCTGAAGCAGTTCTTTTGTGAGTGTCTTTAGTTGCACTATTGTGGCTGCCTCGATGTCCTGAATCAATTCAAAATGTTTACCTTTCATGGTCATTTTGACTTTGGGGAAGTGATGTCATATTTCATCAAGATGACTCCATGGAAGGCCCTTTGGAATATATTGTAACTATTGTTATGCTTTCAGCACAGACTTATTATTCTGTAATTAATTTAATCTGGCATCTTTGAAGACATCTAAATCTGCTATAAAACTATCTACATTTTAGGGCCCTTATGGGGACTACACTACAAAACAAAGAACTCCAGATGAATGTTCCATGACAAGTGGTAAAATAGTGATGCTAACAGCAATCAGAAAACTCACCAGGAAAGTAATGAAGTTATAAAGCAAGAGCAAAAAATAGTCTTTTCAATTGGAATGTGTTTGTCCTATCATTTCTAACCAGTAAAGAAGTTTTGGTCTACCTGAAAGAAAAGTCATTGGTATCTTCTTGCACAGATTTTCTCCTTTCCAATTAGCCTAACAGCTACCATTCTTTTGTTCTCTTTCTGTTCTTTCCTGAAATGTGACACAATTTTTCAGACTCTATTGAAAGGGATCTCTTTCACTCAATTTGTCCAACAACACAATAGAATCAAGAGCTTTCTAAACAGTTACAAGAATGTGATTCACATCAAAGGATTTCTTCTTTGTGGCACCTTAAACCAGAAAAAAAAAAAAACCTTTTTGATTGAATTAAAGTGCACTGAATTTTTCAGGTGTCTGGTTGGAACCCTCAGGGGAAGACACTGAAAAGGGTGAGGATTGTAAAACCAGAAAAGTTATACTGTTGCATGAAGGCTGCATGAAAGGCTATAACATGGCTGATATTCTCAAAATTTGCAGCAACGATCTCATGGTCAAAGACAAACTCATCTTCTTTCTCAAAATATGTTTTTGTTTCGATGACCCCATCTCCCAGAATGACATAATTTTTCTCCCCATCACTCAGGTGCAAAGTCTCTAATGCTTATCAAGAGCTGTGGATTCCATCTCTGAAATGTCTCTGACTTCCATCACCTCTCCTTTATTTCCATTACTACTGCTTAGAGTTTCAAGGCCACATAGCCTCATCCCTGAATTATAACTTCTAACTCTGTATCAGTCTGTGTTAACTGCTCCCAACTGCTATGTCTTTGGCCAATCCTCATGCCAATACGTTTTTCACATTGCCTCCATATAATTTTTCTTATTGCTATTGTGCTCTGCTTGGAAACTCTGAGTGTCTCTCTATTGCTAACACAATAAAGTAAAAATCTCCTAGCAAGTACTTGAAGGCCATTGCAATCTGGCTTTAACTTAACAGTGTATTCATTTTTTATTCCTCAAACAAACAGTTCACTTTCCTGCACTAGACTATTGTCTATGCTTTAACTTTTTTGCCCTCCCCCAAAGAAAGCCTCTTCTTTCTGTTGAAATTGGGTCTGCTAAAATTATACACATCTCATGAGGTTCAGTTCAGAAGACACCTTCTCTACGAAGCATTCTCTAATTCCTCCACTTGAATTTAGTCTTCCTCTTCACTGTTCTCTCAAAGCTCTTTGATGTTCCATTACAGCAGTGCTTCTCAGACTTTACTATGCATCAAGTCCCCTGGGGATCTTGTTAAAATGCAGGTTCAGATTCTGAACTTCTGCAATGGAGCTGAGATTCTGTATGTCTAATAAGCTTCCAGGGGATGCCCATTCTGATCTTGGATCTTAGACCTACTTCAAGGAGCATGGTTGCAGTTTCTATCGAGGTACAGAATTTGTCACCATTCTGCCTTGGATTGGAATTGCTGGAAACATGACTTCCTTCCCATAAAGGGTGCACTTTTTCAGAATAGACTCTTGGTTATCCCCATATCTCACACACTTCTTAGTCTTGTGTTTTGATGGCAATTCTGGTGAAAGATTCAGTTAATAAAACAATTGAAGTGAAACTCCAAATTAAAATCAAGATTGTGGCTTATTTGAGAATTTATTGCCCATTACCCTTGATGGCAGAGCAGTCTCTAGCAGGGCAGAAAGCATATGCCCTCTTGGGTAGGCATGCCACTCACCATCTCATGTGTTGCCCTTTCATTCAAGAAGACACACAAAGGAGCTCCTTCATTTGACAGTACCATAGTTTGATCCCCTTAGGGATATCATGTGCTGGGGGGGGGCGGGTGACACCATCTGATAATGTTACTATTTGTTTTCACATTAAATGCCCCAGGTAGCAATATCATTAGTAAATGAAGGAATCTCTGCTATTTCTTCAATTGTCACCACATACCTGTTTAATATATCAGCTTTTAGCATCCTTCTCTTCCTATTATCTTTAATCTGTTACCTCGAATAACTAAAACTGAACTTTTCTTAGTAAACCCACCAAAGTTTGTAAACTCTGTAAGTTTAATTTTTACTATTTTTTCAAGTTAATTTGGCTTTTTTTTCTATAAGTTTGAGGGTAACTTCATTTGTTTGTCGAAAAGCGTGGAAGATCTATCTCTTTTGCTACCCCTTTCATAGGCTTTAGCTTTTATGACTACATCCCAAATGGCTGAGTTTACTGGAATTCCGCTGGCTGGATATTTGGCTGTAGTTGGCAGTTTCTACAATGGCTCCCAGTGCTCCTTATCTCCTGCCTATTCATGTCCTCTGTAATCCCCTCTCCTTGAGTATGACTGGACCTAGTGAGTTTCCTCTAATGTATAGAATATAACAAAACAAATAGGATGCCACTTCTGAGGTTAGGTTATAAAAAACTGTGACTTCCATCTTACTTGCATACTTCCTCTGACTTTTCTCGCTTGCATACTTTGGTGAAGAAATTGTTGTGTTGGGAAAGGCTCACGGCAAGGAACTGAGGGTGGTCTCTTACTGATAGTCAGTGAAGGACTGAAGCCATTAAGCCAACAACCATGAGGAATTGAATCCTGCCAGCAACCAGAGAAGTGAGTTTATAAGTAACTCTTTACCCAGTGAAGCTATGAGATGCAGGCAGCCATGTTTATCACCTTGACTAGAATCTCATCAGATACTCTGAATCGGAGAACTCAGTTAAGACGAGTCTGGATTCCTGACCCATAGAAACTGTAAGATAATAAATGTTTGTGGTTTTTAAACCATTAACTTTTGAGGTGATTAGTTATGCAGCCATAATGAGCTAATACAGTGAGACCCATTCTTTATGCATATATAACAAATTTCTTTATCAACATAATTTTCTCTATGCTTGTTTCATTAATATTTACATTTTTACCTAGGAACCATTAATAATAATTAAATAATATTTAAAAACCTGTTATGCTAAACATAATTGGTTGAAAGGTAAAAGGGACATATACAGATTAAATATCCAGAAAGGTTCTGCTTTCTAGTCTCTGTTAAATTTAAAGATACAGAAAAGAAAAACAGAGGATGGGTCCCCGGGGTTTCTGAATGGATATATGTAGTGCACACATAGACCAATCATATAAGAGGGATGGGTGCTTAAAGAAGACTGAAGACTGAGATGAGTGATATTTTTCATAAGGCAGATTCATAGCAAGGTTGATATTTGAAACTGATATATGAACCATTGAGTCTTGCTTCCCTACTTAAGATTATATTTTTTGTTAAATAAATGGTTGCTTTTTGGAACATTATGATGGTCTTTAGTATAGCTGAGACCAAATTTCCTTGGAATTTTTATTAAAGTGCAAACCACTGCTAAGATAGCCAAGACTTTTACACAATATGATTCAGCTGAAGTCTTTTCATATCAGATTCTAATTCAGTCAAAATACATTGGACTGCTTAGCTATGTCCCAAGGAGGTCTTACTTAAGTAAATATGAAATAAGAATAGAAATCACTGCCAAGTCTGAACTGAATATACAGTATATATCAGGAATCCTACTATACTGTCATATTTGGCATCATAGGACAATTTAAGAAGGTGATGTGGTAGCAGTTAAACAAATAATTATCTTTATGCCTATCAGTCTCAAAACTGCTTAAGTGGTATTGACCTTCCATTGTATATAGAGATAAAGGCAACTAGAGATATCCTTAAGGTCATAAGCTACAGAGTGATCCAGTTGTTGATAAAAACTAAAAATCTGTGTTGATAGGGTTGGTGTCTCAGGGTCTAAGAGGCCACCTTCTCAAATTATATAACGGGTCACATACAGGGCCTCAGTGTCTCCGATTTTGCTTATTTGTTGACCAGTCATGGGATTTGTTATTTGATTTGGACTCACTTAGAATATTTCTTGTACATCTTGAGTTACGTACCACAGGTCTCACATCTTACTGCAGTACATCTCATTTTCCATTTTCATTTGGTTGGGAGATACCATTGTCAGATTCTAACAAATGTGAGCCACACCCAGCACTGATGTGTACTTCTAATCATGGATTTTTTTTTTTTTTACATCTTTGGCAATGGGGACCAAGCCTATCAGTAAAAACCAGAATAAGAAGTGTGTGGAGAGTAGTACAACAAAAGAGAAGAGATTATGTCACCAGTCATAGGATAAGGTCTAATTCTTGAAAGAAATGCAAATGCTATCATGAAATAAATAGACTACCCCTCCTCTCTTGCCTTTATAAGCTTAGGAATTTCCTCAGAACCCAGTACTTGCATGGGTAAGTGATCTAAAAGGACTGGTTTCACATTCTAATGAATCAATGCTGCATAGCCTAAACAGAGAATACATTTGTTTTATTTTTGAAAGTATGGAAATAAGAGTGCATCATAATAGTAGAATGTTAAGTGTACCATTCTATCTTTACAATCTGTTTTCACAATGATGACCTCACCACAGTTGTAGGTAAGGTACTGTGCCAACTTTATTCTCAGTCTCATGAAGGACAAAAGGAACTGAGATCATATGACTATAATCTCAATCAACTAAGACAAGTTGATACTCAGCTCTCCTCACATTGTACTCCAGGTACTTTCTATAGGATGTTCTTACAATAGCTGCAACTGCTCTGTGCATTAAAATGAGAACTCAGAGATGGGAGGTTCAGCCCTGTAAAGAATGCTTCTTATAGGATAGGATAAAACCCAAATAAACTTAAAGAATGTAAGATTGAGTGTTAAGTGCACTGGACTTGTCTGGCTTTGCTGCCAGTAGCCTGGATGGTCTCAAGCTGGTCACTCAAACTCCCTGGGTGTATAAAATGATTTGGATGACCTTAAAAGTTTTTCATCATTCTAAGGACCCTTACATATCTGAAGACATTTCAAAGAGCTTGTCTGCATCCTAAACAACATTAGTATTTTGGAAAGTATGAACAAATCATAAACATTTATCTCAGAGGAGAATTGAAGGATGTTACTTTCTGAGAGCACAGAAAACCATGATGTGGCTCCTGGAGGACACAGCACACATTTGAAATGTCAGCAGATACCTGATAGCAAACCTGCTAACATCTGTGACATTCTTGCTGCTGCTGGCATTACATTCTGCAGGGATTTTTCTGTGCATTAGAGAGAAAGGACCAGTATAATCATGAAAGGATGTTCCCTGTCAATGCTTCTTTCCAAGAAACAGGATTAAAAGAACACCCACTGAAAGAAAGTTAGCCTCTGGAATTAGTTATAAAATGGAAATGGTATTTACCCATTTCTGGTCACATATACACAATTAAGTGAGACATATAGGAGGTAAGTTTAAAAGCTCTCCTTGGCTACAGAAAATTGCAGGGAAGAACAAATTAGTAACTAGTTTTTCAAGTTTGGGCCCACGGTGTGGTAGAAAAATGCCTCATAGCTCTTCACAATGAAATGTGATTTCTAATTTCCTGATCATACTCCTTCTCTGCTCAATCAGGAAGATATTTAGCTGGTCCCTGCAGGTGGAAGCTGGGGAAATGGAGGGAGTACATATTAAACAATTGAAATGAGAAAAAGGTGATCATTACAACAGGAAAAATACTAAACAGCCACAAGATGGAGGTGCTGAGATAATATATTTTATGAAATTGAGACCAATTTTGTCCTCTTTTAAAATTTGTTACTCTGGGATCAAATGTTGAAATAATGAGCCAAAGAGCCCAAAGCATATTTCCTTCATGGTCTCTACATAAGAGACAGCGTGTCTCATGCTGGTAGATAAGAGGTTGGTAGCTTCCCTTGCTTTGGTGGGATTGGGCAAGTGTCTACGAACCAGCTGAGCCATAAAGGTGTGTTAAAGGTGTCATTTTGACCTGTCTGCATAAGGATTGGTTCACTTGGGTCTTGCTTGCCCATGGCATCCAGGAGTCTCCTGTGAGGAATTCACACTAAAGGAAAAAAAGTTGATGTACACAGATTTGGCTGAAGGACAGTGGACCAAGACAGAGGGGAAGGTGGTCTGATATGCTGTGTGGAGACCATACCATCAGCTAGTTCAACTGGAGCCCTTGGAAAAGGAGCTTTTATAAAAGTGACAGTTAAAACTAAGTAATAATAATAATAAAACCCACCTATTTTATTAATTAAGTTCTCTGATATATATTTTTTTTATTGACTGCTTTTTTAAGAACAGTTTGAGGTTCACAGCAGAACTGAGAGAAAGGTACAGAGATTTTCCCATACATCTCCTGCCCCAACACATGCACAGCTTCCCCCATTATCAACGTTCCCCACCAGAGTGGTACAACTGAGGAGCTTACACTGACAAGACACATCATTATCACCCAGAGTCCATAGTTTGCATTAGGGTTCACTCTTGGTGTTGTGCACTCTGTGGGTTTGAAAAAATGTTTAGTGATATGTATCCACCATTATGGTATCATATGGAGTAGCTTCACTTTCTTGAACTCTGATATTTTTAAAGTGCCACATCTTATTACTTCAGATCCTATGTATAGTGGCAAAAAGATAAAAAAGGTATAATTGATCCACACTGAGGCATACATAATAACAGGACTAGACTGATACATGGGGAATAGCAAAGAAATAGAATTCAATGTACAATTGGTACCACTGTACAACCATCGTGGGCCAGGTCTCACTGGCTTCAACAAGAGGTCTTTAGGAATCCAGAATGGAAAGGAGGCAAATGGTAACCATCATATGGAGTTCCAAAGATCTGATCATATACGAGGAAATACACCATCTATGGATTCCTAGAGAAATTTGAGGACTGAAGTCTCAGAAATGCTGTCTGGGTTGTACTCAACACAACCAGATTTTTACCCTAAACAGCTGTGGTTGCATAATTGATGAGCAGATAACCCTTATGCAAGTGTGTGAACTGTTTCCTCCATGATGCCATAATCCTGTTGCTTTTTTCAGCAAGCTAATAAAACAGTTTTAATAAAAACATATAAAAATGACTCCCCCTGCAAAAGGCTGGTAATCCTCAGTTGCAATCTAAGGCCCTGCAGTTCTGGGTTTCAGAGGAAGGGGATTAACTGGTGTTATGTCAGATGCAAAGAGGATTCCCCAGTGTTCTGTGATGGTGACAGAAGCACATTAAGAGCTACAAATAAAAATAGCAGCATAATTAAAATATAATGTGAAAGCTAACAAGTTCAGACCTCAGCCTGTTTCATTGTTTAACCTGAGGCCTCTGGACAAGAAGAGTGTCAAAAATGTTGCTTTTTGAAGAAATCTCATTTTAATGTTTTAAATCAAATGCAGACAATTATTGGGGAATTAGCACAACTTTGAAGTAATAAGAAGTATGCTACTTTGATTTGCTTCTTCCTTCCAGGTTTAAAAAATATGCTGTCATTCACCTGGAACCTGGTGCCAGTGGCTTGTAGGGATCCTGGGGCAATTGAAAGGGACACAGAGACTTCTGTGTGTATCGTATTAGGTGCTTTTATGAGCAACACGGTATCTACCATTCTGTGGGATCTAGTCAGGACCTGGTTTAAGCTCTACTTGCTAATTTCACTAGCCCCAATATTAGAATATATTCTTTTATGGCTTCTCAGTTTTATCTACTTCCTATCTTCAGTGCCACACACATAACAGAGCACGGGGAGGAGATCCTGGTGCTTACCTGTTTTAGGAATCTTGTCTCGTTTGATATACATATCATGATTTACACCACTACCAATAAGTTCTGCATTCTCCCTCTATTTTTTAACCAAAGCATAAAATCCACAAATGATGTGTGTGAATTGATGTATGTAAATTGAAATATACATCTTAATGAATTTTTTTGCTATTGTATACACTGTGTAACCAATACACAAATTAGCATATAAAATATTCCCAGGAAGTTTCCTCATGCCCCTTGCTGGTTAATACCATCATCCCAGAAGTAACCATTATTCTGACTTTTCTACATACGGAATGTATTCCTCTGTATCTGGCTGCTTTCTCTCAATACTATGTCTGTGAGGTTTATTCAAAGCATTATGTATATTAGAAATCTGATTTTATTTTACTATTATACGATATTCTACTGTATGAATCCATCATACTTTATTTATTCTCCAGTTGATGGACTGTCTTTATGATTTACATGAGTAAACCATGAACTTTTTTTTTTTTTTAGCTGAGTCATCCTACCACCTGTTGGCAGCTCAGCAGTAGCTCAGTTCAGGCTGGGCATTGAACTGCTGTTACTCAGCGCTCACACTCTTGAGCGAGCTCTTAACCAACTGAGCCACTCAGCCGGTCCTGAACATTCTTGTACTTATCTTTCAGTGCACATAAGCATTCACTTGTCTTGGAGATATATATATATATATATATATATATATATATATATATACATATATATATGGCTAAGACTGTGATTGCTAGACCATAGGACAGGTCTAGGTTTAGTTTACTAGTTACTGACAGGTTCCAAAGTGTTTGACACTTTTAATTGACCCCACTCTCACCAACATTTAGTATTTAAAAAAAATTTAATTTTAAAATAATCATAGACTCACAGGAAGTTGCAAAAGTCATGCAGGTGGTCCCATGTATGCTTTATAGCAATTTCTGTCAATGTAAACATGACACATAACCATAATATAATATTACAACCAGGGGAGTGACAGTGATTCAGTGTATGTGTATAGTTCCCTGCCATCCTATCGCCAATGTAGATTTGTGCAACCAACACCCAGTTAAGATATAGAACTCCTCCATCACCACAAAACTCTCTCTGTGCTTCTGCTTTATAGCCACACCCAACCCTTTCTTCCACCTGCTTGTTGACACCCACTATTCATTTTTTTTGTCTCTATAATTTTGGTATTTCAAGAATGTAATGTAAATGGAATCATGCACTAACAACCTTTTAAGATTAGCTTTTTTTCATTCAGGATAATATCCTTGAGATCCACCTAATTTATTGCATGCATCAATGGTCGTTCCTTTTTATCACAGAGTAGTATTTTATGACATGATGTGGCCTCAGGTTTCAGGGCATTTGTCCAATGGAGGAGAGAAGCAGTGGTTGCACATTATAAATATCATCTGACTGGATAATTTTCATCAAAAATTTGTAGAAGTCACGGACAAATGAACAAAATGATGATGGTGATGATGGTGATGATGATGACAGAATATTCTCACTTGAAGAAAAGCCTGTAACAAACTTCCATTAAATTGTTGCCCAGGTCCCATCAAGAAACAGGTATAAGTCTAATTGCCATGCAAGCCTCTTTAATAAATGTGTTGACATTTTCTAGAAATAAAGTTAAAGAATGAGCAGTGGAGAGAGATCCCCAAGTGAGATATCAGGTATGAGAGCGATCCTTAACTTACATTAGCTTGATGGCAAGATTTATTAAGTAAAAACAATGTGGAAATGGCAAATTTATTTATCAGTCTGATGAAAACTATGGTGCCTTCCATCTTTTATTTCCTTTTAACAACAACAAAGAGACAGGTATTATTGTTGTGTCAGTTTAAAAATGAGAAAGTTGAAACACAGAGGATTAAATAGTTGGCCCTAGAAACAGGGCTAATTAGTAGAGTTAGGTTATACTCTAAGTGGTGTCAGCTGAGGCTGAGGCATCTGGAGACTCATTGGCTCGAACATCCAAGGGGCTCACTCACAAGACTGCTTGTTTGACTTTGAGGAACTCAGCTGGGACTATGAATTCGAATATCTTGGTTTACCTCTCTATGGGTGCTTCACAGGTTTAGGGTCTAACAGTATGGTGGCAAAGGAAATGTTTCAAGCGTGAAGGCCGAAGCTGCAGAGATATTAAGGCTCTAAAACTATACAGTATTACTTTTGCTTCATTCTATTGGTTAAAGCTGTCAAGGGCCAGCTGAGATTCAAATGGAGAAGATATTGGAAGGAGGGGCAAAAAATTTGTGCTGCTTTTAATCCACCATAAATACTAATTCAAACAAGAAAAATGACCTAGGACAAGTGCTGCTTTAGATTATTCAGGACCATTTTGGATCCTTGCATCTGATCTGGTATTTGGTATCACTTCATTTGGTTTTTACTGATACAGTCTGATATTTAAAAGGTAGAGATTTAATTAATATAATTTCATGAATAGAATTAATATTTCAAAATGTATTGTTGTCTATGGTGAATTTTGGAAAATCCACAACTTTGCAATTGTCAACTTAAATCGCATGAGTTGATGACTTCCCCATCAATCAATACTCTCTTCTCTTTACAGAAACTAGAGGACATGAGAGACCTTGTGATATTTAAAGCAGGACTATGAAGTATTGGAACTGATTTTCAAAAAATATAGTCAGAACGTGCTCATGCAAATAGTGCTGTCCTCTCTAGATAATTACCTTGGAAGCTACACAATTATTCCAATGATACTGCTTTATTTTTAAAAATTCTGGAACTATTATTTTGGAATTGCTTTCAAAGTCTATAATACTCACTTTGAAAATCCTGGCCAGTTATCTTTTTTGAGTGTGACTAATTTTGTAAGTGGTATGAGCCAAACAGACCTAAGTTTGATGAATGTGTCGGGGGTTTAAAATAGGAGTACTGCTTTTGGTGCAAAACAAGATTTAATGACAAACTGATTAGGAATGATTTTCTTGTTGCTTATATGTTGGTTTCTGATAGCAGTCCCCCCAAAACAAAACAAAACAATATCAAACATGTTTTAAGCAGTAACGTCCCATTAAATAACTGCCTCTCAAAGATGTCTATTGTGAAAAAACAGCACACATTTGGATGCATAAGCTCTGGTATATATATTCAAAAAACAGATTTATTACCATGTCATTATCTTTGATTACTTTTAGTCTGATCACATGATTTTTCTCATGTTTAATGGTAATATGATTTATATAATACTAATATTTTATATATAAGTAGTACTTTCAACTTTTAAAATTATTTCACTCTTATTAACTTTTAAATCTTCACAATAAGGTCACAGATATTATTTCATAAATATATTATTCAGTTTATAAATAAGGAAATCAAGTTAGAGAGAATTTAAGAGACTTTTTTCCCTTTAAATTAGGCACATTAGGTGGTAAATGCTTGAACTGCAATAAAATCAGTGTTTTCTTTTCCCCCCATGTTGCAGAAATAGTGGAAGAGGCAGCTATTTCATAAAGGTGTTTGGATCTAAAAGAATAAGTTAAAAGTAAAATAATATTTTGTGGAGCAGCATTTTAAAAAAAAGTAGTTGTAAGGCCGATCTAAACCACTAATTTTTCTCATAGTAATCTCAATTGATTCAATAAATAATTCTATTTTTATTGCTTTTGGTTAAGTAGCTTTTCCCCTTGTTTCTAACTGCAGCATTCTAAGCAGGATGATTCTGTGTACCTTAAACCAGGCCATCTGATTTTTCTAAGCAGTACTCATAGGATCAGTAGTACCTGCGCCCTATGCCAGTCTGTAACCAAAACTGTTACTCGATAAGTGCTTATCGAAAAAGACATGCATACCCCTAACAGCCCCCAGGAACAGCGCGTACAGCGCATCCCTTCCTTAGGAGGAGATGAATGGCTGTGCCACTGTGTTTTACAATCCCTGGGCCTAAAGTACTTCTGCAACTCCCAGCTGACAGTTCTCTACATGTCTCTGAGCAGAGTGAAGAATATACAGCTCATTGCTATAAGCGCTGGTCCAGAACTTGTTCCTGTGATCACAGACATAGCTCTGCTTGTGACATTGTTTGCGATTTCTTGTTTTAATTAAAAGATGAGAGTTTCCTAACATTAGCTTTAGAAGAACTGCAATCAGAGAACTTTAAGTCTCTCTCTCTGTCTCTGCCTCTGTTTCTCTCTCTCTCTCCCCCAACCCTCTTTCTCTTCCCCCTTTCCTCCCTTGTGCTCTCTCTCCCCCGCACCTCCAACTCACATTTGGCTGTATATCAATCTTATAGGTAATCCAAGACTGATTTACTGATTTGTTAGAATTCTGCAGGGCCTTCCTTTTCCTTTTGTCTTGAGTTAACAATTTCTGTTTTCAGTCTATTCTCACTGATATCAATCTGTCTCCCTGTTCAGCCCAGCAAGATGGGGTTTTAGGTGTTGAAAATGTGGATGAGTGGAGTAGGTGGTCTTTCTTTCCCAATGAAAATGTTCCAAAGGTGGGAAACTATTTACTGTTTTTTCTTTTCATTTTTAAACAAAGGGCAAAATTTCTATATTATGATAAATTGTAGTGTCTAGATTGTAAATAGTAGGAGGGAATTTCCCAGTTTGCTTGACAGCCTAAACACTCAGGCCTCTGTATCAAGAATAAAGCATAGACAACTTCCAAAAATGGGAAAAATAGCTGTAGACTGTGCCAAACAGGGTTCTAAATGTGTCAAATTCTTGTTCTTAAACCCCTTGAAAGGCCAATGTTCTAAAACTTTTCTGTGAGGTAAACCTTCCATCGGTTGAACCAAGACTTGGAGGAATCAGGATTCTTAAAATAGAGTTTCTGACATCACTTTGTATAGATCAAAGGGTAACTGCTCTACAGATATGGAAACATTTATTTCTGTGTGTACAACTGGGGCATGTAGACAAGGATTCACAGAAGATTATTAAAATGCAATCATTTCTTCTAAGCCTTCAGCTGATTAAGTAAAGATTAAGTTAGTGAGTGACCTGAGCTATTGTATCAAACAAAGCTGCACAGAATAAATCCTATAATCTTCAGATCCAAGCAAAGAAGGACTTTTTTTCACATGCATCCAGAGTCTTTATCAAAATGAAATGTTTTTGAGAGAAATGTTTTTGCTTTTTGAAAAGTATAATGAGAACAAGGTAGCAAAAATAAAAGAGTGATGGCCCAAGTCTTTAGGGCTGTATTAAACTTATTTTCCAAATACATTAAGTAAAGGCAAAAGCAAAAAAAAAAAAAAAAAAAGAATTGTGAGGAATGGATTGTTTAAGTGTGTTTGGTAGGAGAAAGGTAGGAGATGAGGAAAATGAGAAGGCTGTGCTGAGCAATATGTCCTGCTCTTGTCATTCATTCAATGGTAATTAGCCACAGTCCTGAACTAGGAAATAGTCCTTCTCAAATGGGAAGCCATGGGCCTCAGAAAATCGCCAAGCGTCTCTCACCAAGCCTGCTGATAAAAGTTGTTAGCATTCAAAGATTAAGAATTCCTTTTCATTTTTTTTGAAGAGCAGGTAACCAGTTCGGTGGAGCTAATTTTTCTAATTTAGTTCTATTAAACTGTGCCTAAAGAGAGAAAAAAAAAAAAAGATGGAAAGGACCATGGTTGCATCCTTAAAGGACTTCTGTAGCACCATATTTTATTTCATTTTTTAAAAAACTAGTTTTAATATTTAATATTCACATATGGGTCAAAAATTACAGAAACTGATAAGAAAATAGCATGCAATACTCTTCAAAGAGTGGAGTAGTCATTCTTCCCTCTTCTCACCCTTCTGGGGATGGGGGTGGTGATGGGGATGGAGATTTTTTAGTATAATAATACATGGCAGGATTTACCTGGTAGTTCCTCAATGACTGTGACCTTGGCATCCATAGGCATTTAGGCAACAAACCCTTATTCTGTGTCTGTGGTTTTAACTTCAGGGAAGTATGTGAACCAGGATGTGAGGGCC
Source organism: Aselliscus stoliczkanus (assembly GCA_033961575.1). Taxonomy (NCBI): domain Eukaryota; kingdom Metazoa; phylum Chordata; class Mammalia; order Chiroptera; family Hipposideridae; genus Aselliscus; species Aselliscus stoliczkanus. The sequence continues at coordinate 93,832,845 of CM066733.1, forward strand.
TATAGAGGCTGTGAGGGATTGATGAGCGTCTTGTGCATTCCTGAAGCTCTGGGCCATGTGGCCCATTGCACCCAACACTGATAGTAGCTGGCTTTGACGGCCAGTCTAGACTACATGTGGAACTGTTCTGGTCTTATGGCATGTAAGTTTTGCTGTATTTAACTGTGACCTTGAAGGGGGCCAGCTGAGCTTTCTGATGTGGTGCTTACTCCCTCAGATATTAGCTTGCAGAACTGTGCACTGACTTTCTTCTCTGTTTTTTTTTGATAAGTGAACCTTTATGATTTACCCTAGGCTGTGCGTCTGCTCCTTCCATCAGTCCAATCCTCCTCCTGATCATTGTCCATGTGCTGGTTACTCACATATCTAAGGTTCTCTCAGAAAGGCAGTAGACATTAACAAGAGAGGGGTTGGCTTGTCTTGTTGGTACTCTGCTGATGAACATGAGAATCTACATTCTCTTCCAGGATACAGCCAGAAATTATCTCCATAGCCAGGGGCATACTAGGAAATAGATCTTCTGAACTTCAAAAATTAAGGACAATATGGAGTAGAAACCCTGAAAGAATATTTGAGTTGTACAAAAGCGGAGGGGAGCAAGGTCAAAAGGGAGAGAATTCCAGATGCTGATGATAGGCTGACTCTGAATTTAATTCACCCAGATAGCAATGGTAAGAGAATACAGTAATACCTTGGTTTGTGAGCATAATTTGCCCCAGAAACAAATTACTCGTATTGCAAGACCTCACTTGTTTACCAAATTAAATTGTGTTATTAGGTTGGTGCAAAAGTAATTGCCACTCATAGTGGCAAAAACCAATCACTTTTGCACCAACCTAATAGAAATGTTTGTTTGTCTTGCTTAACACTCGCAAACCACGTTACTTACAATCCAAGTAACTGTATTTTGCATTATCCTGAAACCCCTACCTATGTTTATTCATGTTAAATTATAGGTTATCTTTCTAATAAGTCACTGAGCCAGTATTTTTCCCAGATATTAGAGGTAAAATTAAATTAGAAAATAATAATCAGTCTTGCGAACTCTACTAGATTACTTTTTTTTGGCCAAAATAACTTTTCATAGTGTATATTTTCAAGTGTATTGAAGGGCCATCCATATATTACATAATTTAAATCATCATCCAAATATGGACCTTTGCTTTTACCCTATAAGTAAATGATACTTTTTAAAAGTATCTACACTTGCTGTGTCATGCTCAGCAGCATTTGGCTTCATTCTTTACACACATGCTGTCTGTTGGTTGTTTCCCTTTTCATGCAGTGACTTGTCCAGATCTCTGGGACCCATCCAATCTTTTAGTTCAATGCAGCACCCAGGTCTAATTTGCCACTTTTCAATGTGTTAAAGTATCCAGCCTTTTTGCAGGAACACATATTGTTAGTATTTGGAATTGTTCTCAATTATTAGATTCTACAAGGCTAGAGTCAGGCTTTTGCTGCAAAGATAATATTGCTAAAAGTACAATTTTTTTTGACAGTGCTCAAAATATGGAGCCCAAAGACTGTCCTCCATAATATCTTATAATTATTTCTTTATCAGAAGAGATATTTGGGCAGGCTTTGTATTTAGTTTTTTGGTGAAAAGATGTCTAGTTCTTTTTTCCTTTTTAAAATTCTATATATTGCATTGTATGTTCATCACCCAAAGTCAAATCTCCTTCTGTCACCATGTATTTAATCCCATTTACCCTCTTCTACCTTCCCCTCCCCCCTTACCCTCTGGTAACTACTAAACTATTATCTATGCCTGCAAGTTTTTGCTTGTTTGTTTGTCTTATTCATTTGTTGCTTTCAATTTTATAACCCACATATGAGTGAAATCATATGGCTCTCAACTTTTTCTGTGTGACTTATTTCACTTAGCATGATAACCTCAAGATCAATCCACATTGTTGTTAATGGCAATGTTTTGTCTTTTCTTACAACTGAGTAATATTCCATTGTGTATATGTACCACATCTTCTTTATCCAATCATCTATCAAAGGACATTTTGGTTGTTTCCATATCCTGGCCTTCGTGAATAATGATGCAATGAACATACAGGTACATATATTTTTGTTTTTGTTTTGTTTTCGAAGGCAGTGTTACTGGCCCTCATATGTGGGACCGAACTAGGGCCGCTGGCTTCTCAAGCCAGCGCTTAACCACCGTGCCACTTGGCTGGCCCCAGGTACATATATTTTTATAAATAAATGTTTTCAGACTTTTGGCATAGATAACAGGAAGAGGGGTTTCTGGGTCATATGGTAATTTTATTCTTAATTTTTTGAGGAAATTCCATACTGTTTTTCATAGTGGCTGTACCAATTTACATTCCCACCAGCAGGATATAAGGGTTACCTTTTCTCCACAACCTCTCCAACACTTGTTATTTCTAATCTTGTTGATGATAGGCATTCTAACTGGTGTGTGGTGGTGTCTCATTGTGATTTTGATTTGCATTTCTCTAATAGTTAGTGAAGTTGAGCATCTTTTCATTTATCTGTTGGCCGTTTGTATGTCTTCTTGGGAGAAGTGTCTGTTCAGGTCCTCTGTCTGTATTTTAATTAGATTATTTGTTTCTTCGTTGTTGAGTTGTGTGAGTTCTTTATATAGTTTGGATATTAGCCCCTATTGGAGGTGTGGTTTGCAAATATCTTCTCCCATTCGGTTGGTTGCCTTTTTGTTTTGTTGATGGTTTATTTTGCTGTGCAGAGTCTTTTTAGTTTGATACAGTCCCACTCATTTATTCTTGCTTTTACTTCCCTTGCCTATGAGGTCAAATTTGTAAAATCCTCTCCATAAGTTTAGTACCTATGCTTTCGTCTATGCAATTTATTGTTTCATGTCTTATATTTAGGTCTTTGATCCATTCTGAGTTAATTTTGGTGTATTGTGACAGATTGCAATCTGGTTTCATTCTTTTGCATGAGGCCTTTCAATTTTTCCAGAACTATTTATTGAAGAGGCTTCCTTTTCTTCATTGTATGCTTTTGGCCACTTTGTAGAAAATTATTTGCCAAAGAAAAAGTATGTGGTTTTATTTCTGGGTCTCAATTCTGTTCCATTGGTCTGTGTGCCTGTTTTTCTGCCAGTACCATGCTGTTTTGATTATTGTCGCTCTGTAGTATAGTTTGAAATCAGGGAGTTTGATACCTCCAGACTTGTTCTTTTTTCTAAGGATTGCTTTGGCTATTTAGGATCTTTTGTGTTTCCATACATATTTGATGACATCAGAAAATTTCCTTTGATGGTATCACTGTAAAATTAATGATTAAAAACTGGGCACTGCTTTCATAGATAGGTAGCATTTCATCTGGACTCATGCTGAAGGGAAATTATGTAACAGACAATTTCTCCATGATGTGTCACAAAATTTTATAACAAATGTAAGCAACTATTAGTATTTTATGGACTGAATAATGTCCCCTGACAGAGACATAGCTTTAATTTTCTTCTGCTGCTCTGCCAAAGCCACAGAGCATTTGGACAATCACAGGACACCTATAGCAATGGAAGGAAATCAATGGAAATCTAAGCCTCATTGTATTTTTTTTTTTGAAACATTCCATTTTAAGCTAATGTAAGCTTAGTGGAAATCAAGGCAACTATTATAATAATGACATACATTTTTCTTAATCACTATTAATTTAAATAGTTTTATATTTTAAAACATGAAGAAGATGATGACTACATTTTACCTGATTGTGTATAGTAAGATTTGACATCATCATATACAAACTTTTGTAGTGCAATAATACCTGAGACTTGCATAATTTTTTATAAAGGCATTTTTTTTAGGTCTAATTCATATTTGACCTCAGTAAGTTGTTTTCAATAATGTACATCACAGTGAAGTTTGGCAAGAAGAATTTTCCCCATTTCCCCATTACAATTAGCTTGAAGTAAGGGCACTCAGGAGATAGGAAATTTAATTAGAATCATGGATGGAATAGTTTGGGTGACTTAAAGAAAAGATTTTCTGAATGCATAGCCATGGATATCAGGTAGGTACTGGATGCATGTTGGAGAAATCTTAGAGAGCAGCACCAAAAAAAGAAGAGGATGGCATCACTTAGTGAAGGTCTAGCAAATTAGAGGCAGGAAGTTGTGGTATAAATAATGTGATAGTTGAGCCAGAGCTGTCTTAATTGTTGTTTTGAGGCTTTGGTGAGTGCTATATGCAACAGAGTTTCATAAGTGGTAAAGAATTTATATGCATATTAATTAGTTTTATTTTTGAGAGGCTGTCATCAGGAAGAGAATGATTGCACAGATGCCTCACTAGAGTTTGAGAGCTACTATTCTAGAGAAAATATAAACGCTATCACTCATTTCAATACATAGTAGAAAAATCTCTGACATCAACATATACTCAAGGACATGGTTGAATCACAGTATTAGAGGGAGGCATACAGTAAGAAAGTAAGAAATATGACCTGGATTTGGTGTCAGATTTTGTTTGCTTAGGTTTAGTTCTCTATACCTCTTTTTTTTTAAATTAATTAATTTATTTATTTTTAATTAGTTTCAGGTGTACAACATAGTGCAATAGTTATACATTTTACCCCTCAAAGTGACAACCCCCCACCCCCTATACCTCTTCTTATCATAACTCTGGCAAGTTCTCTAGATTCAAGGTAAAGTTGTAAACATAGGTTAAATTGAGCTACAAAGCTCACCCAGGTTAGTCCAGAAGTAAAGCTAAGTTGGTGGTCTAGTTAAAAGTCATCTTTCCCCTTTTCTTTACTAACAGACTCTGCTTTTCTTTAGAAACTGGATAGCGACATGCTTCTGGGGAAGCCGAACATCCACAGACTCAAGGAATGAGTCCCACTTGCTAGTCTAAATCAGCTGTGGTAATTCCATTTCCCTTGCCAGTGATTGGTTTAGAAATAGCAAGTGCTAATTTTATAAATAAAAAGTAAACGCTAATACCAGAGGAATTTGAAGCTGCTGGGTACTGAAAGTAACCACAGCTACAATAAAAAGTAAATCCAGCCCCTGACTAAATTGACTCAAGTTTCCAGACATAATTCTTATTACCTATACTGTTAAACACAGTATATCTGAAAATCACAAAATTATGAAACACATAAAAATAAAAATAAAAAGCCCACTGCTAAGAGACAAAACAATGAACACATTTAGACTCACAAATGATCCAGATATTGAAAATTTCAGACAGATATTTTAAAATAAGTATGATTAATATGTTAGATGTTCAACTGTGGAAAAAGTGGAAACATGCTATAGAAAATTGGGAATTTTAGCAAAGAGGTGGTAAATATAAGAAACAGGCAAATGGAAATGCTGGGAATAAAAACACAGAGATTAATATTGCCTCAAGCAAGCTTATTCATAGCTTTCATACAGTTGAGATAAGAATTAGTAAATTTGAAGAAATTATTCAAACTGAAATTAAAAGAAAAATTGAGCTAAATAAAACAGATTCAGGAGCTTGGCATAGTATCACACCATTGAACATATGTGTTATTAAACTCTTCAAAGGAGAAAATAGAACAAACGGGGCATGATAACATATGAAGATATAATGGTTGATAATTTTCTATGAATAATGAAAGACATCAAACCACAGATCCAAGAATATCAGAAAACAACATTCTAGGGCTGGCTGAGTGGCGCGGTGGTTAAGAGCTGGCTTGGGATGCCAGAGCCCCACTTCGGATCCCGCATGTGAGGGCCAGTGACACTGTCGTCTAAAAAGAAAAAAACAAACAAACCAAAAAACAACAACAATACTCTAGATGAATATTTTAAAAAGTCACTTGAACATATCACACTCAAACATTGAACAACTAAGGATAAAGAGAAAACCTTAATAACAGCCAGAAGTTTAACAAAAACCAGAGAGACATATTATGTACAGAGGGACAAAGAAAACAATTACAGAAGACTTCCTTTAATAACCCTGCAAGCCAGAAGAGAATGAGTTGACATTTTAAAAATACTGATAAACAAAAAGCAAACAAACCAAAAACCCCCAAAGTATGTCAACCCACAATTCTACACCCAACAAACTGTATCTTCAGTCTTGGTCATGATATTACCAGATAGATTTTCAAACCTTTCCTAACTACCCTAGTTGATTCTGCTCACTCCTTTCTTTAAATTTCCATAACCCTGAACTTTGAATCACATGTTAGTTGCCTGGTTTTTTCTTGGAGTGTCTTGTTCTCTGGGAATCACATGTCTGGGAGTTTCCAGGAAGTTGATAATTTTTAGGAGGAACGGAAATTCTGCTGCAGCCTCCTGTCCCTAGCTAAGTGCTGGATTCCTGGTAGGAGGGTGACATATTGAAATCAAACTTCTTGGTTGGTTGCTTTTTACCAGGAGATGGCACATTTTATCATGTAATAATATGAGAGGCAAGAAGCCTATCTGATAGGCAAAATAAAATTTAAAAAAAGAGGACAGGGAGGGAGCTACTTCTTTTCTTTGGCAGATGTTGCTCTCTATTTTCTTATAAGCAGAGCCTCTCCCTGCTACTTAATACCCCCTACTCCACTTTTTTCCCCCTATCTCCAAAGGTTATGCTTTGTTCAGTGAAATATTTGATAAATTATTTGGGGATGGAAGGGCAAGAACTGTCTCTTACGGCACCCACCCCCATCAACACTGATAAGTGCAGAACTATTTTCCTTGGAGCAAGGGGATAAGGAAAGTCAGCCACGAAAGGCTTTGTTTTGTTGAGTGAAGTATCCAAGTTGAGGATTGCTTGTGAGAATAGAGGGAGGTTAAAGGGAGACTGCAAAGGAAAGGAGAGGGGAGACATGAGGGTTCCGATAATGGGAAAAGAACTTTTGCAAGGAAGAGATTAGAGATCTAAGGAGGAGAATTTGAAAGTTTTGCTGAGGTGTGTTAAGTAATTCTATCCCCCGATATTGCTAACACTTTAGAAGTTGGATTTATTTATTAGGAAGGGAGAGAACAGGGTAATATTGCCAAAATACTGATTCTGGCCTCAAAGAGGGTTTTGGGTAGGTTTAGCGACAACCATGGGAAGCATAACACTCATGGATTAATTAAGTAACATTGCCATGGCGAAAGGAGCAGCTGCAACTCTGGTTTTGTCAAGACCTTCCTGGACATTGCAGAAAAATAACACTTTAAAAATCATTTAGCTTTTAAAGTTGGGCTGGTAGAAAGTTTATTTTGGCTGCCTAGTAGGAATTACACTTGGAGCCATAATTTTGCTTATCAAAATAGAAAGTATGGACAGACCTGAAATGATTACTTTAGTAGTCATATTGCTAGGTGTAATAAATCAAGAGGCCTCTGCAAGTACAGATAGTCTCTAAATACAATGTACTTTAAATGTAAAAAAAGAATTACTTATAATTGTATTGAGAGACCACAGGTGAAATTGGATGTATTTTAATAAGCCTGTGCTTCGTTTTTCATTTATCTTCTTTTAATGGGCATTCTCCTTCCACAAAAAGTACCCATTTGTACACATTGTTATATGTCTCCCCAGGTCTGAGCCCTTTACTCCTGGCCAACAAAGATAGCCAATAAGCAGATGCTCTATATTCATTTTGATTGCCATTAATTAAATGAGGCTGCAATTATGCTCATTATGAAAAGATTCTCAAAGTCCACATTAACAGCTTCCCCTGCCAAGACACAGCCAGATCTCCTGGCAGGACTTCTCTGGTGAAGCACACAGAGAGGCCCTTACCCAAACACTGCCACATAAATAGTTGAGTCAATTGCTGATTTAGAAGGTATTTTCTAGATTTTCTTGTGCAATGTGAAGATGGTTCTGGATGTAATTACCTGAGGCTATTTCCAAGAGAGTGTACAGAGACTGTGGTAGGTTGTTTTCAAAGATGGCCACACAATTCCTCCTATCCTGCATGCAATTTTTCTTTTCTTTTCTTTTTTTTTTTAAAGATTTTATTGGGGAATTGGGGGCGGGGAACAGCGTTGGGGAATCGGGGAAGGGGAACAGATAAGGTGCTGTCCTTTTGTTCTTCAGTCTAGTTGTGGAGGACGTTGCTTCACTGGCCCATGTTGGTATCATCATTGTGCTCTTCCCGGATGAGGCAGATCGGTCGCCAGCCTCTGGATGGTCGCTCACCGCGGCTATTGGCAGCTGACGCTGGCTGCCAACCGCTCACGCTGGCTGCCGGCCACTCACTGTAGCCTATGGCAGCCCACTGCAGCAGGGGCTGCAGCCCACACCATCGCCGGGGCTTGCACAGCCCAGCTCCAGGTGGAGCTGTTGTTAGCTGTAGAGGGCAGTGTCACTGGCCCTCATATGTGGGATCTGAACCAGGGCCGCTGGCATCCCAAAACCAGCTCCTAACCAATGCACCACTCGGCCGGCCCCTGCATTCAATTTTTCAATGTGACTTTGCCCTCTTCCATCAAGAGATGGAGTTTATTTTCTTTCCCTTAAATCTCAGTGACTCACTTTGTACAACAGAATATAGCAGAAATGACATTCTGGGATTGCCATGCCTAGGCCTTCACAGACCTTGCAACTTCTGTCTTTTGCCCTATTGGAGTCCAGAACAAGCATTTTAAGAAGCCTGACTGCCCCCTGAAGAGGGAGGCTATGTTGAAAAATAGCTCTAGATGGTGCGATATTAGGAAAGAGAGGCTCAGCTTCTACCCTGGCATTCCAGGGAGGCCCAGTGGAGGCCACACAGGGAGATACGGATGTGAAGCCATCATGGGTGCTCCCGCCAAGATCATGTAAAACACAGTTTTGACCCCACTGCAGAATCATGAGCAAATAAATGCTTTTATTGCTTTCAGCCACACATTTTTGTAGTGGTTTCTTATGTAGCAATAAATAACTAATACCAAGTAAACTAACATTGTAATAATGCTAATGATAATGATGACAGTGATGATGATGATAGCAGTCAACGTTTATATAACAATACCGTATGTACTGGCACTGTTCTAAATACTCTGCTTAAATTACTAATTTAACTACATCCCTAAACAACCCTATGAACTGGGTATTATAGCTTATTATATCCATTTTAAAAGATGAGAAACTTGAGGCCTAGAGAGGTTACAAAGTCCAAAGTCACAAAGTAAATGGCAGAGATGGGACTATATCAAAATCTTATAGGTGCTGTTTCAGGCACTGTCTTTCCATCTCTTTTAAGTCTCATGACAATCTGACATAAGCATTAGTTCTTCTGTTTTACAGAAGAGTAAACAAAGACTTGGAATTTGTAAGTAAGAGACCCAGTTTTTAAATCCAGTGTCACTGACTCCAAAGCCTAGTGTCTTTTCACTCTACAATGTGGGGCCCCGCCACAAACATTCATTTGGTTATTTGAAATCACCTACAGATGTCTTCTTCTTGAAATGTTTTATGAATGTTCGATTTGTAACACCCACTCTCCCTACTCCTATGCAATATTGTAATATAGGTCCTGGCAAATAGGCAAGAAAAAGAACTGAAAGTCATACAGATTAGGAAGGAGGAGCTTAAAATGTTCCTATTCAAAGATAGTATGATTTCCTGTATACAAAATTCCCAAATAATTAAATTCATAGAATAAATGGATTTAAAAAGGCTGCAGTATACAAGGTCACTACACAAAAATTAATCACATTGCTATCTATCAATAAATAATTAGAAATTAAAATGAAAAAGTATCAGTTATAATAGCACCCCAAATATGAAATACTTAGGCTTAAATCTAACAAAATACATGCATAATTTGTATGCAGAAACTAAAAAAAAAAAACAATGAAAGAAGTAAAAGACTTATGTAAGAGATATATCATATTCATAGATTAGAATTCTCTTCAAATTGATCTACAGATAATTGCAATTCCAACCAAAATCCCAGCATGATTTTTTTTCTTAGTCTTTTATTGAGGTGAATTTCACACAACATTAAATTAACCATTTTAAAGTAAACAATTTAATTGCATTTAGTATATTCACAATGCCGTACAACCATCACCTCCATCTAGTTATAAAACATTTTGATCATCCCCAAGGGATACCCTGTCCCTTTTAAGCAGTCACTTCCCATTTCCCACTTTCTTCCCAGCGCTTGACAACCACCAATCTGCTCTCTGTTTCTGTGGATTTACCTATTCTGGATGTTCATATAAGCGGAATCATGCAATCTATGGTCTTTTGTGTCTGATTTCTTTCACTTAGCATGTTTTTGAGGTTCATCCACATTGTAGCACGTATCAGAGCTTCGTTTATTTTTATGGTTGAATAGTATTTCATCATATGGATGGACCACATTTTGTTTATCCACTTTTAAGTTGATGGGTATCTGAGCTGTTCCCACTACAAGGTTATTGTGAATAGTGCTGCAACAAAGATATGTGTACGTGGACTTGTTTGAATCCGTGTTCAACTATTTGGAGTCAGATGTGTTTTTTAGGCTCTCAACATACCTTGCATGGGTTTTCTACTCCACTTTATGTTTTACTTCTCTTTGTCTTTCTGTCTAATAGATCCAGCCCCAAAACACTGGGAGGCTGCCTCTGTTATAGAGTTCTGGGTATAGGAGCCATCGGAGGTAATTTTTCTTTATAAGCATATGGACCAATCAGGATTATTAACTACAAATACCAGAAACAAACTCAACTTAATTTAAGCAGGAATTATTCACAGGAATTGAATTCACAGGAATGTGGACAGTCAAGCTTGAGAATGTTCAAAAACTGGGGAGGGGAGATAATACAATGGGCAACCAGGTACACCCCCAGTCACACCCTAGGAAGAGCTGGGTCAGCAGGCCTCCCTGGGCCTCCAGACTTTGGACAGTGTCCACAGATATCATAGAGGTGGTTTGCACTTTGTCTTAGCTCCCTATTGACACACACAGACACACACACGTACAAACACCAACATACAGACACAGACAAACACACATACACATCACTCTAATGCCGCAAAGCAGAGCTCTTCATATCAGGCTGAACTATAACCATTTGCAAAGTCCTACTGAAGACTTGAGAATTGCTCTTGTCTCTGGCCCTGCAAGGAGTGGACAAGATCCCTTCGCACAGAACCACCTCTCTGTGCATTTCCTGTGCAGACCAGTCCTATCTCCTTGGCTGGTAGAAAACAGGACACCTTCCTGAAAAAGCTGAAGTGGTGCTGCACAAACTATTGATTTTAACAGACCAGTGTTTTTGTTTTTCTAATTCACTGCTGTTTCCTTTCATTATGATGAGAATCTGGTTCCTCCTTCCCCCCATATATTTTTATTTGTTTTTTTTCTTTGGATTTATTTATTTAGTTATACTTGACATATAACACTGTAAAAAGTTTAAGGTGTAAAAATTATATATATTGCAATATGATTACTACTATAGCGTTAGCTAACACCTCTATCATGTCACATAATTATTGTTTACTTTTTGTGGTGAGAACAATTAAGATATAGTCTCTTAGCAACTTCAAAGTTTATGATATAGTATTGTTGCTTATATTCCCTATGCTGTGCATTAGAGCGCCTAATTTACTTACTAGTTGCAAGTTTCTGCCCTTAAACAACATCTCTCCAATTCCCCACACCCAACTCCTGGTAATCACCATTCTATTGCCTGTTCTTACAAGTTAGGCTCTTTTAGATTCCACATGTAAGTGATGTCATGCAATAGTTGTCTTTCTCTGTGTGACTTATCTCACTTAGCATAATCCCTTAAAGGTCCATCCATGTCATAGTAGAATTTCCTTCTTTCATATGGCTAAATATTACTCACTCCATCATATGTATATATACCATATTTTCTTTATTCGTTCATCCATTGACAGACACTTAGGCTGTTTCCATATTTTGGCTATTAGGGATAATGTTGCAGTGCCAACAGATTTTTTTTTTCTTTTTTGTGTGTGGAAACCAACAAACTGATTCTAAAATTTATATGGAAAAGTAAAGAAAGTAGAATACTCAAAATTATTTATTTATTTATTTATTTATTTATTTATTTATTTATTTTTTGAGGGCAGTGTTACTGGTCCTCATATGTGGGACCGAACAGGGGCCACTGGCTTCCCAGGCCAGCGCTTAACCACTGCGCCACTTGGCTGGCCCCCAAAATGATTTTAAAAGAACAACAAATTTAGAAGACACCCACTTCCCATATTACAAGACTTAATAGAAAACTACAGCACTCAGTATAGTGTGGAACTGACTCAAGGATAAGCATATAAATCAACAGAATAGAATAGAGTCCAGAAAATGACCTACAGGTGGTCAATTGATTTTAAGCAAAAGCAATTTGAAGGAGATGTGTAGTTGACACTCCACAAAAGAATAAATCCAAACAGTTAACAAACATATGGAAAGGTGCTCATTCTCATTAGTCATCAAGGAAATGAAATTTAAAACCAAAATAGGATAGCACTATTCAACTCTCCAAAAGGCTAAAATTAAAGACTGAAAATAACAATTGTCAGTGAGGATATGGAACAACTGGAACTCTTACATACTCTTGCTGGGAGCATAAACTGGAGAACTATTTAATTCTTTCCACTAAAACTGAACATTTGCATGCCTCATGTTCCACTTTCAGAAATGGAATTTCCAAAAGACATGCGTGCCTCCATGCCCTAAAATGCAAATTGGAGAATGTTCACAGCAGTGTTATTAGTTATAACCTAAAGTGAGAAAAGCATAAATGGTCATTAGTAGAATGGACAAATAATTAGAATATTCATAGAGAGGATACTACATAGCGATGAAAAAGAACAAACCACTGCTACATACTATAGCATGGATGAATTTCACAAAAGTAATGTTGAAAAGAAGTCAGATTTAAAAGAGGAGGTACAGAATATCCAAAACAGGGAAATCTATGGTTTTTGAAATCAGATTGTGGGTTATATCTGGGGAGAGAAGAATGACTGATTAGCATAGGGTACACAGAGAGAGACTTTTGAGATGCTGGTAATATTTAATTTCTATACTGTGTGGTGGCTGTGTTCGCTTTGTGAAAATTCTTCAGGTTGTATGGTTTTGATCTGAGCACTTTTCTCTATGTAAATCTTTCTTTAATAAGTTTATTTTAAAAAGAAATATAGGTTTTTGGTTTTGCCTTTTTGGTCTTGAAATGGAATTAGATGCACATATTCTTATATGACTTGCTTTTTTTCATTTAACATTCTTATTTGGGGTTTATATATTGTTTATATATTTATTTTATATGTTGATATATGTGACTATAGTTTAGACCACTGTATGATCATAACTGTGTTTTAGACAAATCACCCCTGCTTTTGTATAGACAAAGAATTTGAGAGGGTACATCTAATGGTAAGCAGACAAGTTAGGAGATGATTACCAACATTTTAGAGAAATTAGGGTGGCCTGAAATAGGACAGTGGAAATAATAATGACAATGGAGCCTGAAATTAAGAAATATTCTTGTAGCAATCCCATAAAATTTGGTAACCAATTGGATATCGGAGGTAGAAGAAAGTCTAAGGTAAATTCTAAGTTTTTTGCATGGACCATAGGCTACTTAGTATTTCACTATAGTAGGGTTTTCCAACCCTGGCTATGAACTACTTACTTAGAGGGCTTTTCCAAAACACAATAATGTGCTTTCCCCTTCAGTAAAGACCATTTAAACTGGGATATCTGAGTGTAGGGCCCATGCTATGGTACTGTTTCAAGATTTCAGGTTAACTATTTCATTTTGTGACTAGGGCTGAGAACTGTTGCACTAGACTTTAAATATCGTGTGGACTGGGAACACCTCATTTGTCATTAAATCTTCAGACCTGGAAAATGTTTGGCATTCAGTATATGTTTAAAAATTAATAGATGAATGGAGGAGAATAGAAATGAGGAACAGATTCTGGTCAGTACAAGCTCTGGACATGTTGAATTTGAGATGCTGTGGTATTATATCCATGAGATGGCATGTGGTGGGCTCTCACTCCAGAGACAACTGTGGGCTGAAATGTAAATTTAGGAAACATGACAATATGGCTGTGGTTTAAGCCGTGTGTCTAGATATAAACATGGCTCAGGAGAACAGTATAGATTGAGAAACAAGATGAAGAGAAAAATCTGTGAATGAATTTCATAGAGCAAATCAGATGAATGAATAATCCAGTCCCTGAAGTCATGGCCCATAATCTTGGTCCAGGAATTGTATCATTTCTACTTGGGAGAAGAGGAAACTCTTCTCCTATTTTTCCAAAGTCTGGGACCCCACTTTTTTTTTTTTTTTAAGATTTTATTGGGGAATCGGGGGAGGGGAACAAAGTTGAGGAACCAGGGAAGGGGAACGGACAAGTTGCTGTCCTTTTGTTCTTCGGTCTAGTTGTGGAGGACATTGCTTCACTGGCCCATGTTGGTATCATCATTGCGCTCTTCTCAGGTGAGGCAGATCAGTCATCAGCCTCTGGACGGTCACTCACAGTGGCTCCTGGCAGTTCACGCAGGCTGCTGGCCGCTCATGCTGGCTGCCAACCACTCACTGTAGCCTATGGCAGCCCACTGCAGCAGGGGCTGCAGCTATGCCATCCCCGGGGACTCACGGCAGCCCCGCTAAGATGTTCACGATCTTAGCTATAGAGGGCAGTGTCACTGGCCCTCATATGTGGGATCCAAACTGGGGCCACTGGTGTCCCAAGCCAGCTCTTAACCAACGCGCTACTAGGCTGGCCATGGGACCCCACTTTTTAATTAACTGACATTCTAGATACAATATCCTACCTGCCTGTCTGTAAGTGCTTTGACTTTCTGTGCCCCAAAGTCCCAGTGGCTACCCCACTCCCATGATTGTGTCTAGTTCCAATTCCCTGGTTTTCTAAGTTTTTGGTATTTAGTCGCAATGATTTCCTTTCATGAGTCATATATAACATAGTGTTTATAATTGAGAGAAAGATTTTTGAGACCAATAAAGTTCTCTACAATTTAAAAAAATATATGATATATTTTCTTTGGTAAAAATTTGGTTAATGAAAATCTTATTTAGATAATTTTAACCTTGCCATTATTATTAAAACCAGCAAATACTAATATATGTGTTTTGTTATCTTTGAGAATGAAAGGGTGAAAATATCTCCCATGTACCTAAGAATATTACCCATTTCAAAGTGTGTACACTAGTTTGTTCACCATCACAAGTATTTCTCTATTTATAGCCTGAAATAATCACTACTAGCTTTCTCGTTATGCCATTAAAAATAACCATGAATGAGCATGTTTTCAAATTTAAATTTTACAAGGTTTAGTTTTAATTTTTTGTCAAGGTACCAGACATAGCAAATTCTTATATATAAATTGATCTGATTAGGACAGAAAATATTTCCAGATAACAGTTTATTTTACTAATATGTTATTAAGAAATACCATTCATTAGCTACTTACTATTTTGTTTGGGTGATCATTGCATTAAAAAACATACCTTACTTTTGTTTAATGCCTGAAAGTTTGCCAAATAAATGCTTTGAATTTAATAATTTGTTGAGCACTTGCTATGTTGAGCTGTGTCTATGATGCTGGGAATATTGAGATAAGCAACCTATGATTTTAAGAATAGTGTGCTGTATTACTCAGGGTTCCATTACAGAAGCAGAATCAATAAGACACACACATCTATATCTCTATCTATATGAGTATATCTATATCTATACCATCGATATCTATCTATAATTATCATCATCTTTATTTCTATCTATATGATAAGGGATATGTTGTAGAGATTTTACCTTAAGCAATTGTGGGAGCTAAACAGTCTGTGGGAGGCTATTTCTTCTGTATCTGAGGTTGCATCCTGGAGTCAGCAGGACAAGCATTTAGGAAGCACGGACGATGTGAAGTGGAGGAAACTAGGACCGGATAAGCTGTAACCCACAAGGATGGACTGGAACTCTTATCAGTGTCTCTCTGCTTCTGAGCCTTGATGCGGGCGTGTCTTGTACATGAAGTTGGGTCTCAAATCGTAGCTTTTCTTAATGAGTTCCTAGCCTAGGAGTCAGAGAAGTTGAAGCAGGAGCCAGCAGGAGCTGTGAGAGCTATGGGAGCCGAGGCCTGGCTGCTGCCCACACCATTCAGGTGGGTCTGCAGATAAGCAACACCATGTGTGAGATGCATCAATGCTTCACGTTCTGCACTGAACTTCCAGGTGTAAAATGAGAAGATGGCTGCTGCCTCATTTCCACCTTCCAAATCTTGCCTAATGCCTCTTGCAGCCCAGACTAACCCAGAACTATGCAGGGATTCTGGAAAATGTGGCTGTTGTCTAGCTAAGTTGACATGATACAGATGCATTTGCTTGCCTATTCCTTAGTAAAAAGACACTAACAATGACCCTGTGAAGAAGTTAGGAAAAATATATTCATTTTATGGACAAAGGAGGATATCAAGGCTCTGAAAAGTCATGTGACTTGTGACCGCCGGGCTGGCCAAGTGGCTTTGGTTAAGAGCTCGCTCAAGAGTGTGAGCTGAGCTCTGAGCAACAGCAGTTTGATGTCCAGCCTGAGCTGAGCTGCTGCTAAGCTGCCAACAGGTGGCAGGATGGCTCAGCTAAAAAAAAAGAAAATACCTGGGAAAAAGTCCTGTGACTGCCAAGGCCCCAGGTAACGAGAAGAGGGTGGAGCCAAGGCCAGCCACACAACTTCTGATTGCCAACCTTGTGGTCTTCTGACTTTCTTACAGCCTGTAGAGACTGGTGCCACTCCCAAAGATTATATGGCTCCTGAGTAGTGTTTATGTAGATTTGATGCATTATCTTTCCAATCTTATCTAGTAGGTGAAATTCATATTGAAATCTTTGGATCCTTTTCCCTAATAAATCCAGGAGAACTGGATAATGAAGTTGTGCTTAGTGAGAGCAATACCAAACTTTAAAAGAACTGATTCTCCTCACCTAGATATTCTTCTCTGAAAATCACAGGGAGACTCATTTCAGGAATGACTTGTATTAGCTGAGTGGGCTGCTTTCTGGATGGAAATCTGTGACTTGGTCCCCTTAGCACTGACTGGTTCCATTGCAGCTGGATAATGCCCTATTATTTCAAAAGGTCAAAGACTTAAATTTCTCTAAAGAGTACATTGTGGGTAGAAGTAAGAAAGGAGGGGTGAGAGTAGTGGATGTATTTAATAATTTAATCCTCTGTAATTGAGAACTAAATCCACACAGATGGTCTAATAAGGATTTGTCTTCATAATTGAAACATGGTAACATCAAGAGCACAAATTCTTATAGCTGCAAGTTAGGTTTAATTTGGTATCTGTTATTGATCTTCTCTGGAAGGTTAAACAAAAATCACTTAACTTCTCTTTATGTCCACTTCCTTTTATATGAAATGGGACTAATTTTTTCCCATTACTTCCTATACAGACATCAAAGGAAAATTAATAGAGTGGGTAATATAATGGTTTGGATGAAACAACAAGCTACTGCTCTGTAAATGCAACCTTATGTTTAATCTTGGCTTCCAATCAAGAGTTTTGATTCTGACGAAGATAAGCTCTCAAAGCCTTGAAAATCAACTGCAATCTCATCTCCAGCAATCTCACTTACTGCAACCACTTCAAATCACTTGTCATTTCTTTTTAGCTTTATAATCAATACCTCATGAAACCAGCAGCATATTAAATGACCCTCTTTTTCAAGTTTTTAAAAATACATTAACATTTTGGCTTGTTATATGTCTAATTCATCCTACTTGACCTCTGCTTTGTGGAAAATTTCTGGCACAGTGCCTAAAACACAGTATTTTATAAATATTAATTTCCTTTTCTCTTCATCAATCTGAAAGTATTTATATGCAGTAAAGTTTTTCAATAGAATTTTCATTTATCCCAGGTAAAATCATAGACTTTCTTTTTGGCTTGGAAGCATCATATTGTCAAAGTGGAATTTTGTCCTTATTTTATAATTAAAGGGTTGATATTTGTTTAGTTGTTTATTTTTATTTTTGAGATGGATTTGGGGAACTGATATAATTAGTGCCAAGCAAGAGAAATCAAGAAAGAGAAATATTCTATTTACACTATATACTTTGGGGCTATTTTTCAAAAAGTTGGGTACTTTTATTCTTTTTTTTGTCCCCATGAAGGAACATTTTTATTTTTATTTTGTTTTTTTGTTAATTTATTTATTTAAACTATTTACTTATTTTTTTCAGTTACAGTTGGCATTTAATATTCTTATTAATATTATTTTTTTTAAGATTTTTATTGAAGAATTGGGGGAAGGAACAGCATTGAGGAATCGGGGAAGGGGAACAGACAAGTTGCTGTCCTTTGGTTCTTCAGTCTAGTTGTGGAGGACATCATTTCACTGGCCCATGCTGGTATTTTGATCATTGTGCTCTTCCTGGCCAATATTATTTTATATTAGTTTCAGGTTACAGCACATGGTTAAACATTTATATAATTTATGCAGTATGCCACTGAAAATTTGAGGATTTCGTTGTTTATCCAACTTTCGAGCCTTGCTATTTCCCTAGTTTGGTAGACAATCTGGCCTTGAGTGTTAAGGGTATAAAAGTCTCATTTAAAGGTACTAAATATGTGCTTATATACTCCTTCTCAGAACACAGATGCCAAGCTAGACACTACCCAGGAACCACGCTACTGTCTGGAGAAACAAGCTAACTTTTCCACCCTTTTGCTTGGACAAAAGAAAAAAATATTCTTCTTAAGGAAAGGAAAAAGAAAGCAAGGGCATCAGCAGTCTAGATGTGTTAGGAGTTTGTAGCATTAAAACAGTTGCAAATGCAGGTCAAGGTTGAGGGAGAGACCATGATAGGCTCCTTAGACATGTTACTCTCTGGGCTGGTGATCAATTAGTAGTGGACAGACATTAGAAATCAGATAATTTTATCATCCAACTCTATAAAAACCTCTTCCATAGATGGTAAAAAAATGGCAGAACTAAGGAAAATCTGAAGAAGCCAACAAAAAGTTCCAAGGAAGGGGTGAAACGAAAGGCAGTGAGCCAGGCAGAGGGAAGGTTTGTCTTCCGGATATCATTGTATTTGAGCTGAAAGGCATCACTTGACCTTCGAGAGATGCAAGCTGAGGGACAATTAAAAATAAAGAACAACTATAGAGCAATGAGCAAGGATTTAAGAGGCAGAATGAAAAGACTTCCTAGTTTTGCCTCATAGTTGGACAAAAAAGGTTGGAAGAGGCATTTGGGCAGAGAAAATTGAGCTAGGGTGGGTGAGTGCAGCAAACAGGGATCTTTCAGTTCCTTCTACCTCTCGGTCTCTTCAATTCTCCAAACTGGCTTCTATTTTCCAACTGAACACCGGGTCTGACTCCAACATTCAAACAATTGCCTTTTAGTTACTCTTCTCCCTTCTGGTCTTTTCTAGCTAATTGATATTTTATTCCATATTCTAAAGCACCATTTTAATAATAATACTTTCCTAACAAAGAGTGACTTCTCATCACTTTTATCATCTATCCCGTTCTAAGTACTTAATTGAGCTTCTTTTTCTCATTTACAAAACTAGGAAATTGAGTGAGATAATCTACAAAAATTCCATCCTGTATTCACACCCACATGGTTCCATTTGACCTTATCACTTTTCAAAGGAGAGAGTTTGGGACCCTGAAAAGTATCTGCTTGATCACTTGGAGTGAGAGAATTGGGATACATGGTCTGATGCACTTCCCTTTGAAAAGGCATGGGTCTTTGGAGCATAAGAGAACTGATACACAAGCATCTGTGTCTTTGACCTGATGGCCCCTACTGGAAGAACATAGGAAACTCTCCAGGGTAGGTGGTGACCCTATGGAGGTGGGGTCCTATGGAGGCAGGTGGCACAAATAGTCATGGGTGTCCTAACAGGCATCCAAGGAAAACCAGCCTGCTTTAGCTAATGGCTGCGAAAGCTAACAAGGATGCAGTTAGCCGCCATTTAACTAACAAGGCACATTATTTGAGTGTTCTATTATAATTTTGAAGTTATAGTTGGTAGCTTATAAATAGGAAGTAAGTAGTCTTTACTCATCTCTATGGCATTTTTTTTTAAGTTACAGAAAAGCATACAAGAAAATGTAAAGTGGGTTGAGTTTTCTCTAATTTATATTAGAAGTCAATCTGATAGAGCTGTTTTAATTAGGTGTCCCATAGCTTTCAGTGAAGGGAAGAGAGCACAGAGAAATTTGAACCAAAAGGACATTTAGTGGTTCATCCAGAAATATTACCCACCCAAGTATAGGAAATATGAATGGCCACTCTTTAAGTTTCTATACTGTAGTGGTCCTCAATTTTTTTTCAGCTCATCTGAGGCTCCTAGAACTAATTACATTTGGGGAACTAGGGTTCAGGGACCATATATGACTGACTTCCACCCAGCAGCACTGCATTTCCACAAATTTCTTTCCCTGGAATCCCCAACATGAAGCATCTATTCCAGCCCAATTGTACTACTGGTTGAACCTTTGGTTTCCCTAAACCTAGATGGCAGACTGACTGTAGAGGTGATTTTAGTGAGAGAACCATTGGACAGGGAATCAGAAATCTCACAAACCAGTCAGGAGTCCAAAGATAACTCTTAACTATCATTATGATCTTGAGCAAGTCATTTATCCCTCATAAGTTTCAAGTCCCTCATTTGTCAAATGTGGACACTAATTCAGAAAGCACAGGTCTTGAGGGATAAATCGTATAATGTACAGACAAGTTCTTTATATACTTTAAAGTAGTACATTGCTTTGAGGTGTTATTCCATCTTGTATTGTTCTCCAATTTCATGTATTTCTCCAGGGGAGATGCTGTATCTTCTCATTTTGTCCTCCCTGACACTGCTTTCATTCTCTAGATGCTATGGGGCAGAGAGCATAAATTATACAACTAAATTGTCATACTCATCCAAATTGGTGTCTAAAATCTAAATGTTTTGTCCCTTGTTCTTTTAACTCCCCGCAGTGCTTGCTGCAGCCATTTGCCACATCTGACCACTGAAAAATATTATTTTGAGAGCATATGGCTAATTGGGAATGCTTTGAAGGTAGGACCTTTAGGCTGTACGGAAACTTGGAAAAGACAGAGATTTTGTGATGTAAGATTTAAGGCCAGACACACAGCAGATGAATGGGATGCTTAGGTATTTTGCTTTATTTGGTCACTTGGATACAGCTGCTCAGGATATATTTCTCTTTAGGGGCAAACACAGCTGAAGGATGTACAAATTTCAGAAAATAGCCAGGAGACAAAACATTATGAGATTGTAGGAGACAGTGTTCTGTCTCCTAATAATTGAATTACATTATATAATTTGCCATGTTTGGACATTATATTTTTTTAACCCTCTTAACAAATTTGAAGTATACAGTATGTTTTTGTTGACTATAGGTAGAATGTTGTGCAGCAGATCTCTAGAGCTTATTCTTCTTGCTTAATTAAAACTTTATGCCTGTTGCTTAGTAACTCCCCCTCTCCCCTAACCCCTAGCAACCCCCATTTTACTCTTTGATTCTATCAATTTAGCTATTTTAGAAACCTCATATAAGTGGAATCATGCATTATTTGTCTTTCTGTGACTGCCTTATTTCCCCCAGTTTCATGCATGCTGTCACAGATTGCAGAATTTCCTTCTTTTTAAAAGCAGAATAATATTCCATTGTGTGTATACATATTTTCTACATCCATTTATCCATCAATAGCAATTTAGGTTATTTCCATATCTTGGCTATTGTGAATGATGCTGCAATGAATATGGAACTGTTAATATCTCTTTGAAATCCTGATTTCAATTCTTTTCGAGAACTAAGGCAAACTCTCCGCAGGCTCAGATTCCTCAAGTGTATAATAAGAGAGTAGTGACAGGTTTTCTCTCAAGCTCTTTCTACTCTATTTCATTACTCCATACTATCTCATCAGATACTCCTCTGGGAGACTGAGAAGCAGAGGGAGTAGTGTAAAATACACTGGCATAGGAGCTGAGAGCCAACTCTGGTCCTAGTTTGGGCTCTTCCACTTAAAAGTTAAGTATCTTAGTCAAGTCATGTTACCTGGCCTAACTGTAAGGCAATCATGGGGATCAAATGAGATAGCATGCATCCATCAGTCAGCTTTTGGTGCATAACAAACCGTATGAAAATTCTCCTTTCCTGCCACCACAGAGAGTAGACACAGTAAGTGGTGGTGATGGCCTGATTTTTTAGCTCCACAGTAGCTTTTAAATCATTTTGTTGTAAGAGATAAATTCATTTAAATAATTTAAAAAGAGTAGTAACAAAAAGCCATGTTATGTACACTTCTTTGACAAGATACCACTAGTTCAGCTAAATATTATATGAAGTGAGCTGAGAGCACCAGGAAAAATTCAAATGCCCGGTTTCATTGAAAATCTTCTATAAGTGGACAATAGCTCTCATTGTCATATTAGGAAAATTGGGGAGAGAAAATAGATCTAATTTTCTATTCTTATTACTGCATTGCTCAGAATTCTTCAGTAGTTTCTCAGTTTTACTCTGGATATCAAATGAAAACTTCTAGTCACAACCTTCAAAATTGCACACCAGGCTGGCCTCTCTTGTCTGCTCTTGTCTCCTTCAGTTGCCCAGCAGGAACTCTGTTGTGTCTGTAGCACAAACAACTCTCCTGAAGAATCTCGAGGGCAGATTTTTCTGATCTCCCAGTTTATCCAGTGCACATTCTGGAACTGGTGCTCAACCAGCCCTAGAGTTTTTGCTCAGGGGCCTTGTATGAATGGGAGTCTCCAGATTTCTCATCAGGTCTGTTTGTACCCACAATCAGACTCACTTTTTGGATTACCCTGACAGTGATTTTGAGAATGGAAGGTTGGATAGGAGGTGACTGGGCTGAGGGTACTGGTAGAAGGAAATACAAGTAGTTGGGGAGGGAAAGGACCCCCAGGTGTAGCTTCTCTATATTAGGAAGTGAGAGGAAAGATGATTTAGTTCTCAATTCAATATGAAAAGTGAAGCAGAAAAAGGGACATGTCTATTTGATTCTATGCATTTTCAGTTATTCATGTTCACCATCAATTGTCCAGGTTTATTATTAATTAATACATTTTATCTTTTTTTTATAGTTACATTTAATAATAACTTAAAAGAGCTTTATTTTTAAAACTTATCTGTAGTTACCAGAATTTCATTTTTAGAAGCACAGTCTTATCTTTGGATCATGTTTAGCTACTCAGATAAGGCTATAGTCATATAATGAAAATGAAAATTACTTTCAGACTATGAATATAAAGTATGGGTAGTTCACAGAGTTTCTGTAAGAATTTGCTCCCTGCAGTTTCAATGCTCCAATTTTCTCAAAATTCTCCTGAAAGAAAAAAAAAAAAATTGCACCTGATATATTTTTTCTAAATTAAACAGTAAAATAAACACTAGTTATACAATTATTAATATATCATAAAATAATATAGGATTATTATAAATATCTGAAAATACAGGTTTTATTAAGGATAAAAAATTAAATCACTTATAATCCAATCATTTAAGGAAAGCCACTGAATTCTGAGTTCTTTAGTCTTTTTACTGGCATAGATGACTATGTAAATGTATAAATACACACATAATTAGGATCATAGTGTATATTTTAATTTGTAGTCTTTTCTCATTTAATGTCATATCTTAAGTGTTTTTCATTGACATCAAGATTTTTACAAAAACAGTTTTAATGAATATGTAATATTTCAACATATAGATATGCCATAATTTAAGTTTTTTAAATTTTTTATTCACGACACCCTGGCACAGACTGGTTAGATGGTCACCAATCCTATTTCCTCTTTGTTGGTACACAGGAGGATGATAATTTTCAGCTTATCTTGTAGTTAGGTTGAGGCTTTGTGGCTGACCTCTGGCCAACAGAATCTGAGCCAGAAATATCAGGCCTGGCCCTAAAATATACCTTTGAGTTTTCTTCTTCTTTTTCTCTTTTGCTTTTATTATACAGAACCAGAAGGACTTGGTAGAGATAAGTGAAGGAAGTCACATCTTGGAGGACAGACACACAAGAAAGCCCCTCAGCTTGCATCAAACTCTGGGATGAGTGAGAAAGAAATGTTATCATGTTAAGTCTCTAGGTATAGTTTGTTTCAGCAGCTATCATTGTTTATGCTGACTAATGCAAAAGTTTGTCTAATTTTACTAAATTTATAAATATACCAAAATGTGTATCTTAAACAAAATATAATTTGTCTTCCTAAGATAAACTCCTTAAGGTAAATCTAAGTGGACTTCTGGCTTCCACCTAGGATAGAAAAAACTATAAAGAACATTACTCCTATTCCAGCAATAAGATAAAGCTGGATAATATAATACAAAACAATAACTTTTCTTAAAACCGTCATAGAGCTGAAATCACAGAGGAACCAAGTTGAATAAAAAATTTAAGAAAAAGGACTGAC
Source organism: Aselliscus stoliczkanus (assembly GCA_033961575.1). Taxonomy (NCBI): domain Eukaryota; kingdom Metazoa; phylum Chordata; class Mammalia; order Chiroptera; family Hipposideridae; genus Aselliscus; species Aselliscus stoliczkanus. The sequence continues at coordinate 93,857,189 of CM066733.1, forward strand.
TGAGTTGTGCGGTGGTTAGGAGCTAGATTGGGAAGCCAGCGGCCCCGGTTCAGATTCCACATACGAGGGCCAGTGACACTGCTCTCAAAAAAAAAACCCAGAAAAAATTTAAGAAAAAATAGGCATCATGGAGAGACAGAATGTGAGCACCACGCCACCTATGGAGACAACACAAGAAAGACAGAGCTTTCCTACAGTGTGGGCATAAGAAGAATTCAGCGAAGATTCATTCATATTGCTTAAGGTGGAGTGTGGGCTGGCACAAGAGTAAAAGAACTCCTGGGAGCCATAGACAGAAGGGACATTTGTACCCACTGGCAGGCCCTTCTCCATGGACCTGGCTTGCTACTGGAGAAAGTCTCTTTTGGCAATGTTGGTCTGAAGATGAGAGTGGCTACCGCTGTAGGAAAAGCATGACATCTCACTCGTTCCCTTCTCCCTCAGGAATAAAGGCCTTCTGGTGCTGGGTTTAGAACAGCAAATGCTGTTACCCCCCAGGCAAAGGCGAAGAGCCACTATAGTGAAGGGGGAGTGGGAGGAGCCTTCTATCCTTGGAGGAGGGCTGGAAATCCCTTCCACCCTGGGACACACAGGCCCTCCCAGTCTTGATCAACATTCCACAGCTGTGTTTCAAAAATGCCCCATGATTATATCTCTCAAAGCCCTAATTCAGTACTTTGCATTTTCCTATATTTTTATGTCTCCCACATTAGGCAGAACCAACTCCTTGTGACAGGAACCATGTTTCAATGTTTCTATAGGACTTTATGATTCCATTTTACAAATGAAGAAGACAATCCCACATGTTAGACAGCTGTGTAAATTGCAAATCCATTGCTCTTTCCATTGTTTCATGCTACATCCTTTGCTTGGTCCCTCAGGATCCTTTTCCATGCTAGGATCAGTATGAAACATCTGTCAGGCCAAACATTTATAACTGAAAGGAATACTGGATATATTTATGTAAAAGAAATGATTTACCAGTAAGATTTCTAGACCACCTGCATAGTAATATCATTTCCAGGTGTAATAGAGTGGAAGAAATCTCCTTAGCTTGTTGCCCCAGCATTTAAAATTGAGTTATTCCTGAAATTATAAATAAAAGGCTATATTATGTGGACTGTACCATCTTCCAGATGTTTGGTAGCAGGGTGTACTCTTAACTGCAGAGAGAAACCACAGTTAAAGCCATTATAAAATAACCTCACAGAAGGTCAGTGCTAGAAGGGACCTTAGCAGACATCCACCCCAGAGCCTCACTTAGGATCAAGGAGTTGGGTATGGAAAGCTTGTACAAATCTCACAAATCTCATGATTAGCTGGCAGAAAGGCTAAGGCTAGGGCCTGGGTCTCCATCCTCATGTGTCATCAGAATACTCTCAACTGACACATTTGTACCTAAATCTGGAATAAATTTCTACCCTGTGAAATACTTGTACAAATAGAACTTGAAAATGATAAAGATGTTAATAAAACCCAGTCTCTGCCAAGGAGCGCTAACCTAACGTTACTTGTGATATATATGTACATTAACTTTAAAAGGCATATTCTATAGCAGAGTGAAAAGAATTTACAAATGACAGAGTCCAAACCAGTTCATTGTCTGAACAAGAACACGGTGCACTGTTTTTGAAGTCTTGCCTGTAGGATGCATACATATTTCAATTAGTCGATCAGCAAGTGATCATTGAGCACTGTATGTGCCCAGCAGCTGTGCAAGGCCTCATAAAGGATGCTGAGAAGGATTCCTGCTCACGGGGAGCTTTTACTGCCTTTGGGTGGCATCCACAAAACAATTCTAACACCCACAAAATAATTCAGAACAGTTAAATACAACACCCAACGATATTGATTCAAATTTCAGCAGATGAAATCTGAAAATTCAGTCCTCCCATACCCACATTAGTACATCACAACTTCAGTTGGATTTAATCATTGAGCAAAATGGGAAAATGTCAGCAATCTCTTACATAGGTAGAATGGCACAGTATGGGAACAATTCTTGGCATAGCAGGATAAGATCCCTGATGTAAACTCGGAACTAGATCTTTGTCTAGCCCAGCCTTCCATATTTTAGCCATCTGCCTGCCCTTGAACTTCTGTCCTGCCTCCAATCAAGGCCCAGGCTCTCTTGATGCATTCAAGGTTCAACCTTTTTAAAGGTTTGAACTTGTTCTGTCTTGCACCCTGCATCTTACTTGTTCCTGTGGAGGAACCCTGGCTTTCACCTTTTCTTCTGACTGGACTTGCTCTTCTTCTGGAGTCTCAGTACTATTCCTCTGGGACTGGTGGCCTCTTCAGCAGATATCATTTACATCCACCTATGGACTTGGTCTTCTCTCTGTGCAAGGTAACATCTGACCCAGGCAAGCCTCTAGCATGTCACCAAAATGCTTACCTATGGGGCTCAGATTTCCTTGCAAAAGGCATCTGAACTATTTATTCATTCTTTCATTTTTCAAACATTTGTTGAGGAATTACTAAAGTGTGCTAAATGTCAGAGCTATAGAAACATTGAAACATGGCCCCTGCCCCAACGAGTTGGTTCTGTCTAGTGAGGGAGACAGATAAAAATATAAGAAAATGCAAAGTCCTGAATTAGAGCTTTGAGAGATGTAATCATGGGGCATTTTTGAAACACAGCTGTGGAATATTGATCAAGACTGGGAGGGGGTGTGTGTCTAGGGATGGAAGGGGGATGGGGTGTCAGGAGAGGCTTCTGAGCAGAGCTGACCTAACAGGTAATACCTGCTGAAATCGTTGAGTAGCCATGAAGGCTACTGTCTTCTCACAAGGCCCTGGAAGGCCCCCACATCTTTGTTTTGGGGGATGAGTCACTTCACTCCTGTTATCTCAACTGAATTGTTTGTGGGTAGGTGCACAGTTAATAGACAGACCCCTATTGAATGTTATCAAGAGGAATACATTTATAAAAAAACACCTAGCATTTTTCTGAAAGTATCTCAGAAACCACCAAGGAATGCTAATACTTGCTCAAGCCAGCAACAGTGGGTAAGCAAAAGTGAATTGAAGATGCAGAAGTGGTGAACACGTGTACCCTTTTGAAGAGGTAATTCGTGCACATGGCACAGCATTCAAAAGTACACAAGGTTGTACAGTATGAAGGGAGTCTAATTTCCTCCGTGGTTCCCCATCCCATAGTACTTTTCTTTGGAGGGAATTCGTATTACTAGTGTCTTATGCAGCCAAAGATTGTCTATGCATTTAGAGGTGTATATCAGTACATACAATTTTCTGCGCTTTGCTTTTTCCCACTTTGTTAGTTCATCAAATATTTATTGTAAATCTAATATGTGCTATACATTGTTCTACGAGATCATTCAATGAAGTTAGCGAACTTCTTGCAACAAGGTTGCTAATCTTTTTTGGGATCAGAGGGATTATTCATTATGAATTTCTACCAACTGGACAAACTGTTAACCAAGTTTACTATTAGGAAGTGCTGAAAAGACTGTGTGAAAAAGTTAGACGGCCTGAACTTTTCACCAACAATTCATGGCTCTTGCATCACGAAAATGCACCAGCTCACAGGGCACTGTCTATGAGGGAGTTTTTAGCCAGTAAACAAATAACTGTATTGGAACACCCTCCCTACTCACCTGATCTGGCCCCCAATGACTTCTTTCTTTACCCGAAGATAAAGGAAACATTGAAAGGAACACATTTTGATCACATTAAGGAAACAAAGGGTAATATGATGACAGGTTTGAATGGCCATTCCAGAAAGAGTTCCAAAATTGCTTTGAATGGTGGACTAGGTGCTGGCATCGGTGCATAGCTTCCCAAAGGGAGTACTTCAAAGATGACCATAATGATATTCAGCAATGAGGTATATAGCACTTTTTCTAGGATGAGTTTGCAAACTTAATTGTCATACCTCATGTGTGTTAGGGGTGCAGTAGCAAGCAAAACAGGATCCATGCCTTCAGGAATGGTCTTTTTAAATCACATTTGAAAAGACTTTTTAAATCACATTTGTTCCTGCTTCTTTGTAACACTTTCATAGTCTATTATTGTATGGCTATACCATAATTAATTTTATCAGGCCTTTATTTATGGAGACTTAGATTGTTTCTAACCTTTCCTATTATAAAGTATGTGATAATTAATGACTATGAGTGTATGTAGAGTACCTGGAAAGGTGTTTTAAAAAGAGTAGGGGCTCATTTATTGAATGAATGAATATACTTTCATAAATGTGGGAGTGTATTTTGGGATAAATAACTAGAAGTGGAATTGATGAATCAAAATGTATGTGCATTTTTAATTTTAAAAGATAATGCCATTTTTTCTTTACTTGTATTTGAAGCAATTTACACTCTCACTATCAAAAGAGTCTTATTTCACTACCATGATTTGTCAACCTGATGAGTTGAAATGCTATGCCATTTAATTTTAAATTGTATTGCCCTTGTCATGATTGAAATTAAGCATCTTTTCATATACTTAGGAGTCATTTGTTTTTTGTTTGTGACCCATCTGTTCACATCCTCTACTCTTATGGCATCGATGGTCTTTTATTCATTGGTTGTAGAGCTCATTTATATATCAAGGAAAATATCCCTTAGCTCTGATATTAGTTGCAAATATTTTCCTCATTTTGTTAGTTTTATTTTGAGTCTGCTTGTGCATTTTTGTCATGTTACATATATTTTATTTATTTTTATGTAGTTGAATATATCAATATTTTATTTTATGGCATTTACACTTTGTGTCAAGAAAGATCTCCCCTCTGAGATTATTTTTTAAATTCTATAATTTCTTCTACTTTTATGGCTTTATTTTTATATTTAAATCTCTGATCCATGTGGAATGCAGTTTGAAGTAGGAACCCCACTTTATATTTTTTTCAGAAGGTTATACAATTCACAATAACATTTAATGAATTATCTATCTTTCCCTTACTGTTTTGAAATGTCACCATTATCCTTTTTATTATATATCTGCTTATCCAAATATTGTATATATTTTCACCTATTTTTTGGATTTTCCAGTCTGTTCTACTAATCTGTGATTTAGCTGAGGTTTCATCTAGCTGCATTTAAAAGAATGATAGTTGTTTTAAAAAGATAGGATTTTATTTCTCCCATGTAACATGAAGGCTGGAGTAAGCAGTCCTCACTGTAGCAGTGGTGCTATAATATCACGAATATATCAAATTCTCTCCATCATTCTTTTCTGACAAGCTTAGTGCCAGCTTCTAGCCTCAAGTGCTTCATGGTGGCAATATAGCTGCTGTAGTTCCAGCAATTGTGTAAATTTTAATCAAGAAAAGATAGGAAAAGAAAATTCATGACTAATGCCAGCTGAGTCCACTTCCTGCTAAATTTTTGCCTTTATATTTTTATTTATTTCTTATCTGTATGCATCTCCCCCTCCCCACCCTCTGCTTTCTTCCCTCCATCCCTAGAGTAATCCTCACTGCCTTGATATTAATAGTTTAGCACTACTACTAAGGTATGATGCACTTAGAGTCTCCATTGGATGAGCAGGTGATCATCCAGGATCTACTCTGCCAAGTTGGGGTTTGAAATCTCTGTGCCCTGAGTGAGCTCTCCATTGTTCAACTCACAACTACCCAGTAATTATTTGACTAGCTTTGTGAAGTTCCCCTTTAGCATGCATGACTTACTATTTAGCAAAGAATCAAGATGACTTTTATGCCAATTTTCGATGCTCATTCTCTGTATAGCTCCCTCACTTACAGAACTCTTCTCTACAACTTCTGTCACTCCTGGCTAATTGACCTTCAGTCTTTGTCTCTAACTCAGAGAGTCCTCAAACCTTATCTGGTTTCCTGTCCCTATACATGGTTTCTGGAATTTACTCCAGAAAGAAAACAAGAATGGCAGTCATGCTCACCTCTTTGTGTCCCTTTCTCTCTGGGTCACAATCCTGTGCTGCCTATTGTGCAATAACTGAAAACAACTGCCTTAGGGTTTTTCCCCCCAGTTTTTTATTGTTTATGGCAGGAAGTTAAATCCAGTTTTTGTTTCTTCATCAGGGTTGGCAGCAGAAGTCCTCAGCTTCCTTCTATCAAGCTTTCCAGAAGGCTGACTGTGATAGGCAGAATTGTGCTCTCCCAAAGACACCCTGGTCTTATTCCTTGGAATCTGGGACTTTGTAGATATGATTAATTTAAGGTTCTTAAGATAGGAAGATTATTTTGGGTTATCTGGTAGGCTTGATGCAACCACAAGGGGCTACACAGGGAAGCTGGAGTGTCAGATTTAGGCATGTATATGTGATAACAGAAGTAGAGGTGATTTGCTTTGGTGCAAGAAGGGGACCATGAGCTAAGGAGTGCAGGCAGCCTCTAGATGCTTGAAAAGACAAGGACAGATTCTCCCCCGTAGCCTCTAGAAGGAACAGCCCTGCTGGCATTTTTATCGTTTTTAATTTTATTTGTTTTAAAGATTTTATTGGGGAATTGGGGGAGGAGAACAGCGTTGGGGAACCGAGGAAGGGGAACAGACAAGTTGCTGTCCTTTTGTTCTTCAGTCTAGTTGCAGAGGACGTTGCTTCACTGGCCCACGTTGATATTATCATTGCGCTTTTCTCAGGTGAGGCAGATTGGTCGCCGACCTCTGGACGGCCGCTCACGGTGGCTCTTGGCAGCTCACACCAGCTGCCAGCTGCTCACGCTGGCTGCCGGCCACTCACTGTAGCCTATGGCAGCCCAGTGCAGCAGGGGCTGCAGCTATGCCGAACTGGGGACTCACAGCAGCCCAGCTCCACGTGGAGCTGTTGTTCACCATCTTAGCTGTAGAGGGCAGTGGCACTGGTCCTGATATGTGGGATCCAAACCGGGGCCACTGGCTTCCCAAGCCAGCTCTTCGCTTCACTTGGCCGGCCCACTGGCATTTTTATTTTAGCTCCGTAAGATTCATTTTGGATTTCTGACCTTCAGAATTGTAAGATAACAAATTTGTTTTGTTTTAAACCATTCAGTTTGTGGCAGCTTGTTACAACAGATATAGGAACCTAAGACACCCAACCAGTGTCAGAATTGAGTCACATGACCACAGACTTTTTGCAAGTAGAAGCTGGAAAAATGTATTTTTCATGTATGGGCATATTGATACCTTGTTTTAATCCATTCAGTTGGCATAACAAAATATCACAGACTGGGTGGCTTAGAAACAACAGAAATTTATTTATCACCGTTCTGGAGGCTGAAAGTTCAAGTTCAGGGTGCCAGCATGGTAGGGTTCTGACTAAGGTTCTCTTTTAGTTTGTAGACTGCCTACTTCTTGCTGTGTTGTCACATGATGAAAGGAGGAAGGGAGCTTTCTGGAGTCTCTTTTATAAGGACACTAATCCCATTTGTGAGGGATGTGCCCTCATGACCTAATCCCCTCCCAAAGGCCCCACCTCCTAATACAATCAATTTGGAGGTTAGGGTTTCAACATATGAATTTTGGAGGAACATAAACATTCAGACAATAGCTCACCTCCAACAGAATTAGAGTTCTGTTAAAACCAGAATTACTAGTGAAAAAAATGAGCAGTCTCTGCCACAATGATTCTGTTTTAGTATTTCACTTTTTAAAGTATTTCAGTTGTAAGTTATTTTAATACCTAGTAAGACTACTTCCTTTCATTCCTTTTCTTTTTTAGAATTCTTCTGACTATTCCTGCTTGCTTATTCTGCTATATTTTGTACTATACAGTCAAGTTGTCTAATGATAAATAATCATGTTGGTATTACATTAAATTTATAGATTAATTTACAGAGTATTGACTTCTTGAGGATGCTGAGTTCTACCTAAGTGCGTGGTATGGCTTTTCATTTGTGGCCCTGTAAGACTCATTTTAAACTGCTGACCTCCAGAACTATAAGATTTGTTTCTTTCTCTATGTAGACGTTCAATTTCTTGCTTAACAAAGGCTAGTTATGTTTGTCATGAAATACACAAGAATGACTTTTTAAAGGCTAAGCTGAATAATATGTCAATATCATTACTTTGAGTTCCTTCTCATGGGAGGCCACTTAGGAGACAATATCACAGTTTCATTCACTGCTCACTACTTGAGAATACAATATAGCTCCTTATAGACAATACACCTGAAACTTGTTAAAAGCCTATTACTGTATTGTCAAACACATGAAAAAATGTCTTGGCATATCAATCATTGCATATAAAAACTTCATGAGAACTGAGGTTCAATACAGCCTCATAAAATTGTGAGAAGTGAGATCAGAGCAAATTGAAATAAAGGAAAACACTGCTTTTTGAAATAGCATTGAGTTTTAGATAACCCTCAGTGTTGGGATGGGAAACCAAGGAAAAAGCTGTGAATGTGCCAGGCCTCAGTGATCTGTGAAATCTATCATCCAGAAACTACTTTCAAATTCTTATGCTGCTACCTTAAATTGTCAGTTTACTTGCAAAATTTTATTATCTGATATCTACTGAAAAATTCTGTATAGGTAAGAATTTTATGTTACTTCCTAACCATCACATATGATGAACCATAAATTGTCTGGTTTCAGTACTCAGAAATTGTATCCACTTGACCACCCTCACTTGACTCCATAAAGAAAGAAATAATCCTAAAATGTTGATTAGGACTATTAAGCAAAGGTTTCACTTCTTCGGGTACTCTTATTTCTTGAGTGTTTTGGATATACAGAATTGTAGGGCATCACTCAGATGTAAACAAACAAGAAAAATGAGTTAGGGAGGTCCTTTCAAATGAGCTGATTGAAGGAGATTAGTCCTATAAATTGAATGCTTTAATTAGCATCAACAAATGGGAGAGGAAAAATCGTATGTGACCAAGGGAAGATGTAAACTAATCAAGATACCAACTCTAGTTGTTTGCATTCGAAAGAGCTACACTATCATGATGAAATTTGCAGTTGAATTCAAAGGGGAAGTAGCACAGGCTCAAAACAGGAAAACACAGATTGAAAGAGGAGGGGGCTAATCTGTATTAATAGTCAGGTAAACCAATTTTATAATTTCATGAAGGAATGTAAACAGTAAGGGAAAGAGGTCCCTGGCTTGTAGCCACTGTTAATCTCGGACTTGACTGTCTGTCATTAGTAAGAAGCTACAGGCACTGGGCTGAAAACATACCCAGAACATCAGAGACCCAGTTTTGGAAGGTATCTTAAATGCGATCCATCTCCCTTCCCATGCTTGATTCCTTTCCGTAGAAGCCTCACAAAGTCATCACCAAATCTGAACTTGTACACCACCTGTTGTAGATACCCATTTCTTCCCAAGGCAGCCTATTCAATCTTGGGTGAGCTCTGACTATTATATTCTCTTGTATATTGATTCCAATTCTGTTTTGCTACCCATTACTTTTAGTTCTACACATTGCTTTTAGTTCTATCCCCTGGGGGAAATGAACAAATTTAATCCTGGTTCTAAATAATAGTTCTTCATCTCTTTAAAAGTGGCTATTATTTCCATAATGTCGTGTCATCAGTTGGCCAAATAGCTCTAGTTCCTTCAACTGCTCATACTAGGACAAGAGGTCGAATCTCTTCATCATCCTTGTCACTTTTTTTGTGAATGTGCTTGAGTTTTTCTTTGTCATTTTAGGCTATTAATCTAATAATCCAGGTATGAACTACTAATTGTTGAACAGAGCATACTTTTTTTATTGTTGTTCTAAATCCTTGTTGTCAGCTTGTGTTCTTTGGGCTAGCAGGATTACCCAGGAACTTTTTAAAAATGAAAACTCCACAGACCTACCTCAGTCCTACTGAACTGGAAATTATATTTTAATAAGATCCCAGGTGACTCATATGAACTTTAAAGTTTAAAAAACACTGTTCTACATCAGTGGTTCTTAAACTTTGCAACACATTTGAGTACTGGTGTCTGGGTCCATCCAGGCATGTAATGGGCCAAGAGTACCGACAATTCTAACAAAAGGAAACTCAATTTCCATCTGCTGAGTGGTGGGCTATCCAATTTTGGCCCTGATCCCTTGAAATGTATCATAATACTCATGGCAAGCATAGTGACTTCTCTTTTTTGTTGGTATAAGAATCTTGATAACAAAAGAGAAAACTAACCCCATGAACTCAGAAGTCACAATGACTGAGATTCAAATTTTATAACGTAGGATGACCTGCTATTCTATGCTAATAACTTGTTTTTTAGAAAATAATTTTGCATTTATTTGCTTATACTATATGATGGAAAAAAAACAAACCCAAAAAACCACTCCAACAGATGCCTATATCTTAACCACTACATGGAGGCCTGAAGGTATACGCAAGTCCTCTTCTGTTGTAGAATTTTGAGTCAGCGTTTTGTAAAGCATTCATCTGTCATTTTTAAGGCAGTGGCAGAGTGTCTAAAATCACTTTTATGGAAATAAAATTTAAACTTTGCATAGTATCCATAAGAATTTAGATTAAAATCCACGAAATCATTGGCAACAGAAAGAGTACAAAATAGAAACAGGAAAGATATTTTAGAAAGACTCTCTTAAGATAAAGAGGAGAGGAAAGAGAAAAAGAGAAAAGGATTTTATCTCACAACTCTGCTTTCTGAATAACATTTATCTGTGCAGAATAAATGAATTGACTTATCAAATCCCACAGGGCAAATTCTCTCAGCTTCATTAGAAAAGAAAATAAACAGAATAAATGCAATATTTTTAGCACATAAGCATCTTGTAAAAGAACTTCCATTGTTTTGTAGGAAAAAAAAGCACATGTAGCCCACGTAGTATTCAATTAATGGTTCTGGCTGTCTACACTTGTGGGATGCTTCTCCTCTAGAAAATGACACATCATGTGGTAAGAAATGCACCAAACCATCATGATTACATGTAAAGATATTGCTTAAGAATATAAAATATTGGAGACTGGTTCCAAAGTACCCCTCACACTTGTCTCGGAACCATATTCTTCCAAAATCTCATTCTTTCCTGTGATGTGACAGAAGAGAATCATGGTAATTTACATCTCTAACAGAAGGTTGAGGAGAAGTCTAAAAGAAATTGAGATACTTGCCTTGTCATTTGGATGAATTGGCAGTCGGGATGAAAACCAGAAGTCAGAGGACAGGCTTACCTCGATGGCACCATCTCGATGCTTTCTGCTCTCCTTTCGTCTCATCTCTCAGCCATGCACTCATCCTGTTGTTCTTTCACTTACTCCTTCATTTATGCATTAATTCCAAAACTAATTACCGAACACATACTACATGCCCAGCACTGCGCTGGCCTCTAAGAATACAGCAGGGAGCAAGACAAAATCTACCTTCATGGAGTTTATTGTTAAGCAGAAAAGACATGCTGTTAATTAACTAAATTACAATAAACTGACTAACTGTGCCTACCCCATCTAGCTGTCATTTATCTGCAATGTCTATTTTTTTCTCTCTCTTTCTGGGCATATGGAAATTAGGGCTGAGGGGGGAAACGAGGATCAGAAGAGGTGACTTTCTTATGTTCTCTGAACCTTGTACTTTTCAGAGTTAGAGTGCTTACTTTTCAATTGAATGTTAAAGATTTATTTTTAATTTCCAAACTAAAGTTACAATTAATATTATAATATTGTCTTATAAATTGTACAGCATTTTAGAGTTTGCAAAGTACTTTCACAGTCATTACTGCATTGGACTCAAAACCATACTGTGGAGTGATTCATTTTATGGAGAAAAACAAGGCTCTCAGAGGCTAAGCTACTTGGATCATTAGTGGCAGAGCTGAAACTTTAACTTCTCTGCTTTATTTGTAATGGTTATGGGTACATACTAGATTTAAACCTTTCTTTGCCTCAGTGATGCTTCATAGATGTCTATTGTAGGAAAATGTTAAAATCATAGTTTATGTTACGTTAGTAAATTGTTACAGAGGTAGTGATTAAATTTTATCTTAGCTGTTTTCTGGAATTACACAGCAGGTAGTACACTAGAATATTCAAACCTAGGAATGCATTTGGCTAGTGGTTTCCTAGAAGCTCCCTGCTTTTGATTCTCTTGCCAACACCAGTTGTGGGTGGCTGGAGGTTTGCAAGAGGAGTCAGGACACAGAATATCAGGAGAGCACTGAAGCTAGGGCCTGCTATACCCCACAGGTCAAGGTTTTAGGATGCAAAATGAGTTACAACAAGGACGACATGAAGCGAAGGTATCAAAATGTGAGGATCCCATGACTGGTTGTAGTGAGAGTTAACCAGCAAGAGGACAAATGCCCAGCATGCTAGGCCCCATGGAGGCTTCATTCGGCTGTGACCTGGGCAGTCCCCTGAGGAATGGTGCCAAAAAGGGCCCTGTGATCAAAAAAAATCCCATACTTAGTTTAATATTCTGCTGTTGCCATCCTGAAATTCATGATAATTATATCTTTATATGTTTGTTTTGTAAGTAAAGTACAATGTGGCAATGGAGGATGCACATGAAAGAGCAGATATGTGCAATTTGCGTGTCTTCAATTACTTCCCTCCTCATTTGCATATAGCACTCACCATGCCCCAGGAGCACAAGATGCCCACGAGAACAGGATGTTCATGAACACAGAGTGTCCATGAGTGCAGACTGCTCTCAGCAGAGGGTACTGTCATTACAGGATGCATGGAGAGCAGTGAGACTCAAAGTGAATATAGGAGTAAGCATGTTAACATCTAGGATTGAATAAGTTTAGGTGATGACCAAGTCCGATAAGTCACGCTCTCCATTTTAACCAAACTTCCTTTGAAAACAGAAAGAATGTAATGACATCCTAAAAAACATAAGTGTCCTAGAACCTCTATCATGTGTTTTTCTTACTCCTATTACTTTCCTGCATTAGCCAACCACTTCTGCTGAAAGTGATAACATAGATGCAAAGGGAGAGGTAAAACAAGACGTAGTCTAACTGGCCTAAGGGGAATGTGGTCCTCAGTGAGGCTTCCTAGTCCTTTCTCTGGCTCTTGTGTGCTTTCTGTAAGGATCCCAGAAGGAAAGGGCCCTGGAAGATGAAATGGTAATTGCCTGCAGCTGGAAAGAACCAGGTGGCTATGAAGAACAATGTCGGTGTTTTCTGACATCCTCTCAACTTCTCATACTTTTATTGTTGTACTTGAGCCGAAACGTTTGAGGTTAGCCAAATCATGTTTTATGAGTTTTCAAGTAGCCCAGGAGCTCTTGCTCCAGATGTCTAAGCAGTAGAAGATCATGAAGGCTTTTGCTGTGCTGACCCTGGGGTACATGGGTGCAATGAGTCCAGAAAGCGAGACATTACTGGATCTGAGCTCGATCTAGGCAGCAGCTGGCCAGGACTATCACTACATGCATGTATACCTCAGATCTCTCTGTCCACACCTGATAAATAGAGTGAGATTCATAGACACACACAGACAGAATGCTCTTTGCTTTCCACCCTCAGCTTCTGACTTTGAGCCTGTCCCCAGGGAGGCCAATAGAAATACCAAGGGAGAGCGTGCCTCTCCCCCTTCTTTCCTGCTAACACATCACAGCAGGGAGAGGAGTGTGGATTCATGAAAAAACAACTCTTATAGCAAGCATCTTTTATTTGACTGTTTTTGTGTTACTAGCCTACAAAAATAAATACACACCATATAAGAATTTTCACCAAATATAGGGGCTTGAGAAGTCTCTGAATAACAGATCTCCCCACCTTTATTTGTCCCTGCACATTGGATCCTGCTTCTGGAAGATATGAAGACCGCCTTTTAACCTTAAGAATAGCCAGATGTGATAGTGGGCTGAAGTAGGAAACATGCTGCCTTTAGTATTAGAACTTGTCAGTAAGGCACCTGAGAAAGTTTCTTGACATCAGTGTGCCTCCTCTGTTAGATGGAAGAAAGGTTCTCTGCTTCTGCAGACTATGTGGGTAATGGCTTTGTTAGTGCAGAGTCTATGCAAGTGTCAGTTACCATTATTACAATGGGTAGGTAAATTTCTGTGGAGTCATTGAATGCTCAAAGAAACCTGCTAGGGAAATCCCATGAGCCATTACTCTGATACAATCTTAGATCAGGGCATATCACTGGATGTCCCAAAGGGAAAAGGGAAAAGGATAAAATGATGAGGCCCAGTGACTGGAACATATTGACTAATTCTCAAAATGAATTCCACATACTCAAAACTGATGAACAGGTGTGTTGGGATATGGTCAGTTGGAAAAAAAAAATACTAAGGGCAAATTTGCTGCTCAAAAAAAAAATTTTGTCATCTTGTGTAGTTTACATATATAGTTTTAAAATTATGAGCACTTTTAAAATCAGTTTGTTTTAATTTTGTGGGTGACACAAAATTCTATTAAATTCTTTGGGCAAAAAAACGTCAAACTAATCGTTAGAAAGAAGTAACACTAATTTCTGTATGATTTCTTAGTATTTATAAAGTATTTCCTCATTCGTAACTTATTTTTTTCTCATGGTAATCTCATGGTAGAAGTAATTAGTGTTCTACCTGATCTATAGATGACAGTACGAGGCTCAGTCAGTATCTTATCAGAAAACATTGATAGGTTGGCAACTTGAACTCAAGTCTTTTGACTCCTAAGTCCATAAAGTTTAATAAAATGTACAATTAATAGTCAGATACTATGTGTTAGTGAGCAAACTGGCCCAGCACTTAGAAAATGTAGTTCCAACTGTGTCACTATCTAGAGTGGCCTCACTCCCTCCCTCTCTTTTGCTAGGTTTCAGTTTCTTCATCAGCAAAATCATGAGACTCAGTTGAGCATCCCTAAGTTGTATTCCATTCCTTAATAACCTGATTCATACAAAGAAAAAAAATTCAATTACACAGCATTGGAAAGAAATTATACTGTTTTATAAAATGTTTTTAGAAAATGCTGTCTGTTTTAGAAAATGTTTTTTGTTTCGACTATAGGAGATGGGGGGAAAGTGGGAATACCCAAGCAAATGCCAGGACTAGTCAAGGCAGTCTTTCTCACCCAGCACAAGTCCTCCAAGAGAAGAAACTGACTGGGCATTGAAAGCGAAGGCCTTCCTGCAGGAATTCAACCAGGTCCACAGTGGAATGAGCTATGGTGAGGCACTCAACACACACCCCAGTGTGCTGAGCCCAAAGATAGGAGGAGGCTCCATCAGGAGGGTGGGAGTTGATACCCAACTTGATAAATGAGGGTTTTAGAGGAGCCTAAACCACTCCACATGCATTATGATTTTCCTAGAGGAGAACATAGCCATGAGTTATAAGTAAGTCCTGTTAAATGCCTCCCACATCCCATGTGAATGGTTCAGATATTGTGCTTAGCCAAAAAAGAACAAAGAAAAAGGAAATTTTTACCTTTTAAGCTTTTAATATTTATTTATTATCAGATTTAATCTCCTGAAAAAAATTTTGGTATGATATCTGTAAAATTGTTCCTCCCTGACATTTCTAAATGAGACCCAAATATTTAGGCAAAGATTGGGGCTTTTTGGGCCCCATCACCTCTTCTTTGTACTCCTCCCTCTTCCCACTCCTAAAGGTCTTTCCACACTGAAGGTCAAGTAAAGTGCTATGGGGAATCTGTGGTAGGAAAGCAGGTTTCTCTAGGGCCACCAGCACATAGGCATGCAAATTGTCATCAAGTACTTCTACAGTTGTGACTCCCATTTATTCATGCAGCAAAAAAAGTTATTGAAAAACCACTGTGCATCAAGGTACTTCTCTATGCATTAGTGGGGAAAAAAAGATGAATAAGACACAGTTTCTATCTCAAGAAACCCCCCGTTTGGATGAGGGTAGACAGCTAGGTAAAGGAACCTAATAACACACTGTAAAATGTGCACTCCAGAGAACATAAAGGATTTGGTGTAGGCATATAAGAGAGAATTGGCAACTGAGCCTGAAAGCAGAATGGAATTCTGAAAAGCCTCACAGAACAGATGACATTTGAGCTGGGTATTGAAGAAAGTGTTTTACATAAAGAGAAGGGTTGTGAAGAAGAATTTTCCAGAGAAAATAAGGCATGCACAAAGCAGGAAGGTGAAAGAACATAGTCTCTTCTGGAACCTTTACCTGTTTTGTATGGTAGAAACCCAGGATTTATATGTGGAAGTAGTGTAATATCAGCCTGGAAGTTTGAAGGGCAGCCAGCGGGTGAAGGTGGCTTGTATGTTATGGTGCTAGAGGTTAGACTTTTTTTCTTTGAAACAATGAAAATCCTGTTTCTGGATTATCATCCTGGTAGAAATGGAGAGAATGGATTAGCGGGAAGAGGAAGACCAGTCAGGAAACTGTTATGTTATATCAAGGCAAAGGAGGAAACACATGTGAGAGAAATTTAGGAGGCAGAATTGGTAGGACTTGATGGCCAGCTGGATAGACCCAATAAGCAGTTATGGTCATGGGGCATAGAAGAGGGTGTGAACAACTGCTGCCTTTTGACTGATGGGATAACAAATACTAACTGAGTTATTTTTTGGTACTGGGGCCAACAGCAGTAGGTGAAGTGTCTTCCCTCCCTCTAGGAGCTTGTCTTCTTCTTCAAGGAGTGGTCTGAGTTGTGTGGACCAGCAGCATCAGCAACAGCTGGCAGCTTGTGCAGCATCTTGGGCCCCCTCTGGATTCCTAAATCAGATTCTGTTTTCCAACAAGATCCCCAGATCAGTTATATACACATTAAAGTTTGAGAAACACTGGCCTAGGATAACTCTTGGAGTAACAAGAGAGAAAGAGCATAAAGCATAAATAAACATGCTGAAGGTTCAAACTGTTCATCACAAGATTATGGAATCAGAGATTGATGTTTCTCTTCATCCTGAAGTTTGTACCTCATGGGAGTTATGCCTAACTACCAATCTTGACCCTCTGATCATTCTTGTACTTCATATTTCGACTGCTATCGTTTGTGTACATGTGGCATTTAGAGTTACTTAAGGTCATGAGAGCTATTTTGGGGCAATTATGATAACAAAAAATAACAAACTTGCCCTCATCTCTCTGGCATCTTCATGAACTCATTATTCCTGGGATACAAGAAGCTGGTATGGCGTTAATAAAGACTAAGCTAAAATTTCAGTTTCCAACTTCTAGGTCAGAGAAGAGACTCAGAGAGGACAGGCAGGGTCATGTGGCTCTGAGGCTTGGTTGGGAGCCAGGTAGCTCCAGACACAGAGCATGAATCTATGTCATTGTGACATCTCTTTCATACCTCAGGAGCTGTTCTCTGCTCCAGACATGAACCTTGGTGGTTGTGGCTCTTGCTTTCTCAGCCTCTCACCTATTTTGTTAGTATGGATTTATTGGAATGGAAACTTGATGTGGATCTAGAAATCTATCAACAAATAATAATATTTGATTTAAATTATAAAGATGATTTAGGCCAATAACAGAAAAAGAAAAAGGCTCTGCAAAATGCCTAAAGCACACTGAGATAAAGAACAGAATATGTTGCCTTTTCACAAGCTTAAAATGTCATTCAGCTCTAGAAACCAGTTTAATTTAAGCTTGACATGCACCATCAACCTCATGACTTCCAAATTCTGATAATATATTAGTTGCACCAAGAGTATAGCAAAAAGTAGATCACATTCCATTGCCCCTGTGCTGACTGGAATGACTATATGTTAGAGCAGAGGAGTGACAAAGAAGAATGCATTAACTTCAGAAACACGAAAGTGGTACAGTCTAAACAAATCACAGATGACTTTAGTGACGATGTTAAGTTGTTTTTCAAGTACATAATAAACGAAAGGGATGTTCTGTTCTGAACTATTCTAGTTTCTATGAGCCAAAGCTGTGAAGGGAATTTATTTCTCAGGGACAAGACAAAGACTTTGAAACAGTCAGAAACACAACACAGTTCATAAACCACTCTGAAGGAAGGATGATTTTACATTACAGAAATCACTTTGGGATGATTTTCAATAACACTGCCCACAGAGGCACTAATATGAGCCCTAGTCCTGACTTCCACTAGCTGTCTGGATTTGGACAAGTTATTTCCACTCAGTTTTCTCATCTGTAAAATGAGAAGCATCCTAACGTAGACTGAAGGGATTCATCAACCCATCCTGGAGTTATTTCTCCAGTTCCTGGTATAAAATAATTATGTTCATCAGCTTGCAGAATTTCTATTTTAGCTTCTTGACCCATGGCATTTAGATGCTGTGTTAGCAAGAATCAAATGCACGTTCCTAAAGTTCCCTTTCCTCTCCCTCCCATACCCAAATGGCAAAGATGTGGGAGTATGAAGTGAAGGGGTGGTGTTTGTCATCATATTCTCATTTTACCACTTGTGTGACCTGTGCAGAAAATGTAGGATTACCAATGCATTATTCCAAGTTAATTAGTGGGTGGCTTGAATTTTAGTTGCTCCTCTAAATGTAATGTCTTTACTAGCATAAATAGCAAATTCTTTCACACCTGTTGTGTAGCTACAGATCTGGCCACCCCAAACTCACATTTAACACTACAGCACTCTTCAGAGAGTGGAATCTAACTTTGTGAGAAGAGACCGAAGGGAAAGGGCTGGATGTTGCAACTGTAAGTATGGGAGAGTTAATCCCTCATGGTGAAAATCTTGACCAATGTGGGATACTGGATAGGAGAGATCCAGGTATATAAGTAGCAGACCCCAGAGGAGGTCCCAATGGCTTGTAAGATATGTGCATCTATAGTGAGGGGGGAAATCTCTATGATAATTCAAGAGCATAGCACCTCTGTTTCCTTTCGCCCACTGACAGACTGTTCTGAGTTATGGCTTCTTTGCACAGCCTGTCTGAAGTCATCCCTGCATGGCTGAGCAGAAACACTGAGTCTTTTTATGACTTGTTGTGAAGCAGAGGCCAATATGGTAAACCATCACCTTCTGTTGCTTCTTATCTTCCCTTGCTTCACTTCCTTTTCTCTTACTCTTAGTGCCCAGGGATTGAATCTGCTGTCTTATTATTAACATAAAGCAACAATATTATTGAATGAAATACACTTCCCTTTGAGCAAAAGCCTGCCCATGGTTTTCCATCTCAATGGGAGGCAAGGATTGATAAATTAAGGAAAATAACTGAGGTATGCATGTTGTTTGATGTCTCAAGATGTTGGCTTAGCACAATTAGTACATATTATCTTGCACATATTTGTCAAGATCATCCTCACTAATCTACATAATATTTTGAGTTTTTTGAGTGGGAAAGAAACTTATAGAATAGAATCTGAAATTGTGTCATAGATTCTGCTTTCAGAAGCAGAATACCCATTTGCCTGGAGTTGGGCAGACACTGAAGAGGAAGTGCCACATCTTACAATGGAGGAGGCATTAGCAGCAGGCAGGGGTGCTCACAAGAGGTGTGTGTGTAATAGGGGGGAGAATGAGATAATAACGGGGGAGGGTCTTCTTCCACTGATATCAAGCGTTTGCTATCTTGGTGCATGTTTCATGGATTTCACACCTGTGCTGCTATATGT
Organism: Aselliscus stoliczkanus; assembly: GCA_033961575.1. Lineage (NCBI taxonomy): Eukaryota > Metazoa > Chordata > Mammalia > Chiroptera > Hipposideridae > Aselliscus > Aselliscus stoliczkanus. The sequence continues at coordinate 93,876,553 of CM066733.1, forward strand.
CTTTTAAATCTAAGTAAAGAGCTTCTCTAGAGTGATTGGCTAAGTCTAACAGATGAATCTAAGAAGAGGAATCTATGACAGTGACTCATAGGGAGATTTTTCTGGTGTACCTGGAGTCATACTGCATTAATTGTCACTTACTCTGCTTACATTCAGGAGAACCAAGGGTAAGGAGCTGGCCTGGCTGCTCCAGGAGCAGGACCTTGGAATGCCAAGACAGAAGGAATTTAAGAAGGGGAGGGCATGATCAGTAGCATCAGATACAGCAAATTATGTCATACAACCACTTATAGGTAAACACAATCATAAAGGGGTTGCAGAAACAATTGACATGATTGGACACAGAGACTGGGATCTCAGAGGCTCCAAAATCATAACAAAAATGCCTGAGAAAGGAAAAAAAACACATCATGAGAATCCCAATGTTGGGAGGCCAGAATTTTATCTCAGCAATCTGTGTGGCTTGTGTTGCCTTCTGGGTTAACCTCAAAAAGACAGAGTTGTTAGGAAAAGTTAGGGAGTTCCACATGAAACATCACGTGTGCATGCTGGAACCAGGCTCCACAGAATAAACTGTACAATGGGATAGGGGGTTTGATGTCTGTATTTCCTTAAGGTCTCATCTCTCTTTTATTGATGTTAAGCAACAATTTGTAAAATTAAAATTGGCACCACACTTCATCAAACCCAAAGTTGCTTACTGTTTATCTATTAGAGGAAGGTCATATTTCTTCCAGGATTGTTAAAGACCTACTGGTGATGAACAAAGATAGTGAAAAATAAACTAGAAAAAAATTTTTTTAAGAAAAATGGAGCAGTCTAAATGCAGTTACCTTGGCATTCAAGCTATTTTACTTTAGCCTAGCATCACATATCTGATAGCAAATGTGGAATGGGGATTTCAAAGTATTTCTGCTCATCTCTAGTTTATTATGTTTTAATATTAATATGTAAAAACTTTAATACACTTTTTTACTTGACTCAATTGATTCCTTCCTTGTTCATCTACAGACCTCTTCCACAGAGGCAAACAATATAGGTGCAAGTGATTGCCAGTATGTGAAATGGCTCTAAGTGTTTATTGGTACTCAAAGGCTATAACTCATAGATAGCCTTCCAGATGGGGCCTCAAAAGCCCATTTAATCCACTTTGTAGCTACTCTGAGAGCCCTGGTGGGACTGGAGATGACTTCAATTTAAGTCTGAGTTCCCCCAGGGATTTTTAAAGTTCCCCTGGGCTGTATGTTCTTTTAAGGACCTGGCAGCCAAAGCTGGGGGCACTGGTAATGGGAGCAGGTGGAAAGGACAGACTCAGGCCTGGTAGTAGGAGAGGGGGTGAGGACAGATGGGCAGATGAGCACCCATCACTCCATGGGGATGGCTCACCAGGCAGAAGACTGCCTGAAAATCTTCAGTTGTCAGCTTACTGCTGGTGATGCAGACTTACTCAGAAACAGAAAGGTGGATGGGTGGGTAGATAATCTTGAGTAAGGAAAGCAGTGAAGCAGTGTTGTTTTTTTCTACTCTTTTCCCCCTTGTTTTATAATATACCTGTCTCAATTTGACATTATTTTTAAACAGACTATCTACTCCTGTACTAGGAAAGGAGAGTGTTCTGATATGCAAATCTGGGCTATATTAAATGAATAGAAAGGAAGGGTGTTATCAAGTACTATCATATGCTGCCTGCACAGTTTCATCCATTCCCTAAGCTCCTCAAAATTTCACGTTCTTATTTTTGTTCTAATTTGAAAAAAGGTAACTTTTCCTGGATGGACTTGTTACCTGTAGAAAAGGACACAATGCAAGGCATTGGGAATTTACGGCTTTTCTTCAATGAAGGAAGAATATGGTATAACTTCATAGAGCTTAATTGAGAAAAAAATATATACATATACATACATATATATGTAGGCAAGTACCAAAAGGAATGTTTAAGTTTTCTTCATTTAACTTTCAAAGTGCATTCTTAAGAAACAAAAAGCAAAGGGCATTTTCATTAGGAATGTGTAGGATTAAATAACAAGGGAACTTGCAAGGGATGGATACCCAGGGCTTGGAAAAGGTGATTTATTGTTGGAAAAATTACACTGGCTTAACCCCAACCTACACTTAAACTAGGGCAGCACACAGCTACAGAACTTAACCCCAAACTCTGTGTCCCAATGCTCCTGCTGTACGTAACACCTCTTTCTATGGCTGACACACATTTTCACTCCTCAAAGCTTTAATTACAAGAATGTTCCTATTCTATTAAGAAAGCCTCGACTTGAGAAAATGTGATACCCAGATAAGTATTTCTTCTTTCTTTTTATTGCTCTGACAATACTTCAGAGGTATAGCTCAAAAATCAGTGACAACTTCCTGTCAAGAAGACACTGTTAAATTAAACAATTTAACATTTTTGCATTGTGACACTCCATTTTTAATACTATTGTCAAAAAGTTGCATCACCAATTACAGGTACATGGTTCAGTTGTAAGTTGCCAGGGTTAGCACTGGCTGAAGGCCTTACCTGAGGGACTAGATCTAGTATGAAGAGCGTGAGACTCCTGTGGTTTCGATGGAATGCCCTTCTGGAGTTCTGTACATGCAGAACTCAAGAGTGGCTTTCTTTGAAGATCCATGTCTGGGTTAATGTTTTACCATCTCAGCTTTGATAGAATCTCTTGAGGTTATTTATCAGTTGGTGTTCTTTTGGCCAGGGATCTAGATCAAGTAATGTTTTGTAGTTCTCAGGAGATGTGGTAACCCAAAAAAGCCTTTCTGTGAGGAAATGTCCTTGGAATCACAGTTCTGTTTAAATTCTTTGGTAGTAATTTTCCATCATAAACTCATAAATACAGACTCTCATTCATGCTAATTTATTTCCTCATTGACTTAATATAAAATAATTTTCAAATTAAATATTACAAAAATTATCATCTTTAAAGTTTTATGTGATGTTGCATTACTGCAATCATTAAATTTATAACATTTCAAGTGTCATAAATAATTCATAATCATGAAAATAATTCTTAATTACTACTTATTTCACAGCATCCCAAATTTCAAGTAATTTTGCTGTTGTTAAGTCACTTTTGAAGGTCACCTTTATATTGATCATTATGGTAATACAGCCATCAACCTGTATTTAGTTTTGTATTACAATAGATCTCACACATAAAATATGTCAGCTATAAACCAACCTCTTCCTGATCCATAGTTCCTAGGAAAGTCGAAATCTTGTATTAAACTCATCCTCTGTTTCCTCTGTGCAGAGAAAAGATCACTAAATAGCTCTGGTTCTCCTAAGTCATGATCAAAGTTGGAGGAGTATTTATTACCACTTCTGGTTTCCATGAAGAAAAACATTTTCTTCATGTCCTTTGTTCGGCCTGCCGAGGCCCAGAGAATGGACTTTTCTGATTAGGGAGTTTGAGGGGAGCATCCGATCGTGCCTCTGGCTCTGTCTTTCCCTCTCCCTTTCTTGTTGCAATGTGTCCAGCTGCAAAGAGCACACATTCTGCTGTGCTCTTCCAAGCTGTCTACATTTCAGGTGTTGGCCCAAACTTTGTAGGGAGATGGGAAACAGAGGTGTCTTTAAGTGACTCTTCCCAGATTCCAACATCTGGTAAATAGGCTAAGGATCTTGAGAAAATGAGGAGTGGAACTTGGGAAGAATTCCACTCAGAGATTGAGAATATGAAATGGGTAAGGCCACGTTTTTGGTTGTGTTGAGTTTGGCAGCTGCAGGTATCTGTATTGTGTTATGCTGCTTGTTTTTATAATTGTGGGCAGAGTTGGGTTTGGTGAGATGGGCTTTTAACTGGTGTGACCAGGGCAAGTGAGTTCAGGTTTTAAAGTACAGGCTGCTTCCGTCTGGCTTGATATCTCAAGAAAGCTGAGGTCAGATTACATCTTTCAGGTGTTGGTTGGACAAATAATATTTGCTGTATCAACAGTGTTTTTCAGTTAAGTCACAAGGGAGGAGCTTTAAACATCAAGGATGTACATTCTGCATATTTTACAGAGCACTCGCCGGGTATGAGATTTCAGTTTTCCCTGCCAGGTCTAAGTAAGCAGCTCTAGAATGGATGTCTAAATTCCATTTTGCATTCTAAACCAAGAGAAGACTTGGGAAACTGGGCTAAGTTTGGATTAATGTGACTTATTCAGAAACTTGGGTTATTCCCTACATATTATTTTATTATTATTATTTTTTAAAGTTTTTTTATTGGGGGAATTGGAGGAGGAAATAGCATTGGGGAATCAGGGAAGGGGAACAGACAAGTTGCTGTCCTTTCATTCTTCAGTCTAGTTGTGGGGGACATTACTTCACTGGCCCATGTAGGTATTGTGATCATTGCACTCTTCTAAGCTGAGGCAGATTGGTCGTCGGCCATTGGACAGCCGCTCATGGTGGCTCATGGCAGCTCTCGCCACTGGCCACTCGTGCTAGCTTCCAGCCACTCATGGTAGCTTACAGCAGCCCACTGCAGCTCTGCTGCAGCTTACACCATAGTCTGCAACTCACAGCATATCAGCTCCAGGTCAAGTTGTTGCTCACCATCTTAGCTGTAGAGGGCACAGTGTCACTGGCCCATGTGGGATCTGAACTGGCGGCCCTGCTGCTCAGAGCTCACGCTCCCAAGCCAACTCTCAAGCAACGAGCTACTCGGCCGGCCCCCTACATATTATTTTAAATTGACTCTGGATTTCTTAATGACAGAATCTGTATCCTTGGCTTTAGTTTTCAGAGAGTTGACTCCAGATCCAGCCAAAGAAGTGTGGTAGATTTTACTAATGAAATAATAAAACACTTTTGAAGCCTTCATTATGATAAAAATATGCCATGTTTTTCAATGGATATAAATGAATTAATGCAGTTATTGCAGACTCAGAAGCCAAGAAGATAACGAAAAATGTCTTTTTCACGCATTCTCTACTTCCAAGGATCAGGGTTCCCCAGAAAGTCAATAAGGCATTGGAGTAATCCGAAAATAGTTTTCAAACAGAAAAAAATAATCCTAATCAGTCCTACTAATGTAATAAAAGTAATGGAAGAAATGAACTAAAATTTAAAAAGGAAGATGAACACGAGAGAGAACCTTAAGTGAAACACAGATATTAGAAGATAAGCTAGACAGATATAAAGGGGAAAAATGAAACCCTGAGAGCTTGAAGTTCAGATTTGACCTATGTAAAGGGGAAAATAAGGTATACCCAAGTCTAACTGCTACTACAGGAACTATTTGTAAAAGAGGACTTGTTTTGTATGGTAATTAGATCAGAAAAGCTAATAGACCCAAACAGTATAACAGAGGAAGAGTAACATTTCAAGCACAGACTAGAATGATTTGCCTGAGGGAGCCAGTCCCCAGGACATATAGGGAAAAGCATTTTTAAAAGCATTTCAGTTGTAGAATCTAAACCAAAGGTCATTGGGAGACCACCCTTACTTACTCTTTCTTGATGACTGTCCTCTCAAGTCTCCCAAGGTGGCATATTACCTGCATCCCAAATCCAGGTCACAATCCCATTAAGACAAGAAAATAAGATCTATGTATATAAAAACTCTTCAAACAGAAGCTTAAATACTAGGAATCGCTGAGGAGACTTCTCGAGAGGATCTCAAAGATGAGAAAAACTAAGTTCCAAAAATGATGTGGTGGCATTTGTAGAACACAAGGGATATAAGCAAGAGAAATAATGATACAGTTTATCAAACTAGTTGTTTAAAAATACTTTTATGAACATCATGTCCTTCAAGTCTCACAATGCCCTGCGATATACAATGGATTAGTTCCAGAATATTAAAGGATGAAAGTGAAGTTCAGCGGGTTATTTGCTAAAGAAGGTTCAATTAGTAATTGAGTTATAATCCAGATCTCTTGAGTTATGTCTTTTACTTCATTCCTCTGAGCCACCCTGTTCTTCTCAATCTTAAGCTGCATTGCTGAGCTTAAAGAATGACCAATAGTGATGTAGGATCTTGATAGTGTAGTAAAACTATTTTGAGAACTAATACTATGAAAGAGAGCAAGCGATCAAACCAATGCCACATATGATACTTTGGCCTTTTAAGAAATCACTGAACAGTGTGATTCAATTTGCTTTGAGGGAATAACAATCTTTCAAACCAACAATTTTAAACATATTTGAGCAGATACAGGAAATTCTTGCACATAATAAAAACACCCCTTCTCCAGCCAGTCTGAAATTATTATTATGAATAATTTATATTTCTCTAGGGGATTGTGCTATTTATTGCTCTTAGTTATTTGCTTTTCAAGTGCCACTATAGATTCCCTGGGGAAACCCTTGAGAGAAGGAAGTTGTCATGCTGGGGGCAGCATCAGCTGATGACTCACTGGTACTAGAACTACAGGTCTGTGGGTGACAGCAATTACCCTTCATTAGCCCAGCAGAGTTGGGACAGCAAAGTTCTACTAAATGGGTACTTGACATGGGTATTAACATTGTCTTTTCCAAAGTAAAACTTCTTTGTGGGAGGGTGTACAAAAATAGACATGGAATGTTGAAAAGAAAGAGGAGAGAATCTCAATCTGTTTATTATTGTTCTTTCTACTAAATCAAATAATATTTTATTAAATGCCCTTAGAGAGAACAGTGTGGGCACTGAAGAGAGTAAGTTGGGGATCATGATGTCTTGGTTCTGTTATAGGGTGTCATTAACCCACTAAGATTTTTGTGCCATGGATTCTTAATTTATAAAATGGTGTGGGAGGTGATTATGAGGAAGAATTGGACTAAACAGAGGAAGTCTTAGTTCAATACCAGGGAGCTGAGACTGAAGAAAAGATGGTCTAACTACAGAAAAAGAAATGCTTTGAAGCAGTTTATTCAGGCAATCTAGGTTAAATCCACAATCTCTTTTGTTACTTTTTTAACATCCGGGCTTGAAACCTATGTAGTTTTGTTGACCATTATCACCCCAATAAATTTTAATAATAATAATAATAATAATAATAATAATAATAATAATAAAAAGATGTAAAGTTCTCTAGGACCATAGGAAAAACTAATAGTGGGCAACTCAGGTCTGCTGCTATAGCTCCAGAGTACCTCCTGCGGGGAGATAGTGGAGGAGTGGTTTGTGATACAAAAAGGGCACCCATCTGGGTCATGGAAGACACCCATATGGCATACCTTGGTACCAGTCATCTGTGGCTTCCAGACTATTTGCCATTGTCAGTTTCTAACCAGTTGTTAAATATTTTTAAAACATGGCCTAGTCTAGGGATGACTTCAGATTCCCAAATGTCTACTGACCAGCTGTGTGAACTTATTACCTTCCTACCAACTGAGTATTTAATGAGGAGGTTGTGCCACATGATCTCTGCATTTGTGACTAATGTGCACATTCTCTGGTGTTCTGATCTACACCCTACCTCTGACTCTCATCTTCTGGGCTCCAAGTCAGAAAGTTAGCTCCAAAACACAGTACAAATGATTTTTTTTTTTTTTACTCCATTGAATACCCATAAGTTGCTGTTCTAATGAATTGGAAGAATCAAGCTGATGGTTTAAAGAGAGTAGGTAATTTGGATACAAAGCCAGCAACATGATTCTCTGCATAAACCCAGGGAAAGTATACATGCAGGTTGACCCGGTATTCCCAACCCTTACATTAAATAGAAGATTATGCTAATATGCTAAATGTTGCTTTGTAAGAAACACAACATGATAATATGGTTAGGAAAGGAATAGGAAGTTGGCAGCAACAAAGTTTTAAGATTAATGTGGATCATTACATGAGATAAGGGTAAATTAGACACTTTTTCTATTCACAAAACCAAGCCCCATTCTGTTGATTTGGAAAGGACTGAAGAATCAGCAAATGCATTTTTAGGTAACTATTTTAGTAGTGAAATAACATGTATATAGGTCTATATACACATACACCTGCTTTGACAAATTCTAATGTTTCCTTCATTATATAATACAGTGTCCCTTCTGAAAGCTGAAGCCTGGTGTGTGTGTGTGTGTTTAGAACAAGTAGAAAATCTTGACCTGGAAGGGCCGGGTCACTGTCCATCCAGGCTCCTGACTCCCAAAAAGACGCTGCCCTCCACCGGCTGGCCTTGCTCTCCTCCCTCCAGATTCTGCTTGGTCTGCTCAGGCACTGATGCTGGCACAGTGTTTACATCTCTGTCCAAAGTGCAGCATCCCTATCATATTCAGAGTAATGTTCCCAACTCATTCCCGTAAGGTGCAAACTGAACTGCTCTTTCTCATCCCTGTGAACAAGCATGTAACACTTCGGTTAGACATGAATTGATGACTCACCCTCCTAAGGCTTGAATCAGATCCCAGGAGTTGATCCTTAAAGTGAGTAAGAAACAAGCAAGGCCCAAGCTTATCCCAGGACACTTAGGCAGAGGCGAACTGTCCTTGATAACCTGGAGCTTTCCTTCTGAAGGGACGTCATGACGGTTAATTTTATGTGTCTTACTTGATCAGGTCACAGGGCACCCAGCTATTTGGTTAAATGTTATTTCTGTGTATGTCTATGAGGGTTTTTCCTGGGGAGATTACATTTGAGTTGGTAGACTAAGTAAAGAGGATTACCCTCACCAGTGTGCGTGGGCCTCATCCAATCCACTGAGGGCCTAAGCAGAACATGAAGGTGAAGAAACAAGAATGCACTCCTTCTGCCTTACTGTTGGAGCCAAGACTAGTCTTCTGCCTTTCTACTAGGACTTCACCACCAGGGCTCTTGGTTCTCAGTCCTTTGGACTTGGAGCTACACCCCGGGCTTTCCTAAGTCTCCAGCTTACAGAAACAGATGGTGGGACTTCTCAGCCTCCACAATGACTTGAGTCAATTCCCTTTAACAAATCTCTCTCTATATACTAGAAGTCTCTTTCTAATAACACCTCTTTCTATTTATCATTTCTGTTTCTCTGAGAAGCCTGACTAGTACAGATGCCCTGAGAGTACCCCACTTTGCCCTTTATGACCACATGCCCACAATCACCAGCCAGGTGGGACCAAAGCAGGTTAGAATCTTGCCTTAATTCACCTTATAGTGAGTCTCAATCAGGATATAAGGAATAGTGTTGAGAGACAGTGGAGTATATTGGAATGGGAACGAGCTTTGGAATCCAGCAAACTGTTTAAGTCCTAGCTTCACCATTTTCTAAAGTTACTGGGATATTTAAAAAAAACTATCTAGCTTTAATTTCCTAATCAGTGAAATAGGGATAATAATGCTGTTTAACATGGTTGTAAGAATTGGCAGTAACATATGCGAAGTCCTTGGCCCAGGCCTAGTCCACAGGTGGAAATTTTTATTGCCATTGTTGGCATGTAGGAATATTTAGAGACAGACAAGAAGAGGAGTGAGTACTCATGCTTTCCCCACCTCCCTTTTACGTTATTGTGGTTATTATTCAATTTTAATTGAGGTACTTGAAAACTAACTAGTCTTGCTCCCTTTAGTTTTGCTGCTCCGAGAACATTTTTTACTTTGCAGCCACAGAGAGCTTGCCAATGCTCAATCAGATCATGTCACTGCAGCCTGTACACTGCCTCAGAGGTCTTCATACTCTGAACAAGAGATGAAGCTTGAATTGTTTAGCACAGTGAAAAGGTCTTGTGTACACTGGGCCATGCCTACCCTGCAGCCTTATCTCTTACATAAATTCTCTTCACACCTTTGCACTTATCATTCCTGTCAAACAAAACCCTCCCCACTCTAGGTCCATGCACATTCCTATTCATGGAATACCTGCCCCCTTCACAAGCTCATCTTCATCTGAAATTCTGGACATCCTTCTACACTTACCTTAGACAATACAACCTCCAGGTTGCCTTCCCCGGTACACAAGGTGAAGTCAGGCTCTCCTATGGTCTTTAACACCCTGGTCTGCCTCCTATCATTATGTTTACTGCACTGTATCTGAGCTTCCCAAACTGCATTGAGATGCCCTGTGCTTCAGCAAATTCAGAGGGGGAGCTCTGAGTATCACATGACAGCTGTTGAGTATCTCATGGACTCCTGTATAAAGTTACTTGGGCTTAGCTACTTAATAAATCATACCATTAGGCATTCATTTTAACCTATAAACATACAAAAACATTATTGACACATTAAAGACAAAATTTGGGAACCTCAGCCCTGTATTGTAATTTCTTCTTTAATTCTCTCAGTGTTTTATTAGAACATTTTTTTTTAATGCTATGGACCTCTTTGGGAATCAGTGAAAAGTTTTGTTCTATTTTCTAGAAAAATTACCTATGTTCCTGCATTTAACCCAAACCCAGTAAGAGAAGATAGTGATGAATACAGATTATATGAGAGGTAGACTATATGAGGGGAGGTATACTATGTATGAATATTGGGGTGAGCATAAACTTTGTAACAGGTTAAACTGGGAAAAAAATATTGTCACCAAATTCAGATCACTTACTGAAAAGAAATTTTAGATTTGTACTTTTCTTAGAAGTTACTTGTGAAGAAATATATCTAGAATGCCTGAAAATATTTTGCTTAGGCCACTAAGAAATTGAGTTAATCCTACTGATGTGTTAGTAAATTTCTTTCTCTATACACAGGACACAGATAAACCTAATTGACAGCCCTACTGATGTCACTATTCATATATCTAGAATGCCTGAAAATATTTTGCTTAGGCCACTAAGAAATTGAGTTAATCCTACTGATGTGTTAGTAAATTTCTTTCTCTATATACAGGACACAGATAAACCTAATTGACAGCCCTACTGATGTCACTATTCACTCTCTATTAGTTAAATCTGAATTAAAGTGTGGTTACTTAAGGAGAGAGAGAGAGAGATCCATGGTCCCTTGCAGCCTGTGGACCCAGTAAGAAATCCAGTACATGGTTTGACATAGGCTGAACGAATGAATGAATGAAAAGCTTAACCTGTCTGGTTTTACATCTTTGGAATAGTCCGGGGAAATAGAACACTTAGGTCTCAGGAAGGGAGAAATTCTTAGTTGTTTGCAAGAAGAAGAAAATGGAGATTTAGCTCTACATTTTGGAGATTTGGGAGTCTAATTAATAAGAACTCTCTTCTGGGTTCTGAACCAATTGACAGTAGACAGAAGGGGCCAAATGGGACCAAAATATCTATCTTACTAATGGTGTAGATGTAATGGACAAGAAGCTGAATGAACTTGGGCTCTAACTGGGGAGGCACAGGCCTTTGGTTAATGCATGGGAAATGGGAGGCATTGAAAAGCTGTGGCTTTGCTGACCCATAAGACAAGAAGCATGAGATGGATCAAGAGACAGAGCTAGGGCCAGCCGAGTGGTGCGGTGGTTGGGAGCTGGCTTGGAATGCCAGCAGCCCGGTGTTCGGATCCCACATGCCCTCTAAAAAAAAAAGAGAGACAGAGCTACACGGGGAGTGATTGCTGCTGCAGGCCTGCCCAGAGGAGAAATGCCAGCCCCTAGATGATAAGCTGTCACTGGTTTCCTTAGATGAGTCTGTCACCCCTTCTGTAAGGACAGGAAATAACACACCAGTATGTTCCCAGTACTTCCTTGAAAAAGTGCAAGTGTTAGAAGTTCCTATTTTTACTATCCAGGTAGGAACTCTGGGAAGGGAAGAGGATTGCTCTTACATTTACTTACACTTACTGTTATCGTTATTGTTGTTTGTTTTTCTGTCTGTCAATAGGCACATGGTCCTAAATCTCTTTCAGAAGATCCCAAGAGGTCTGAGGGATGCCTACACAGAAGTCAGTGAGGAAATAAATATGCTTTAAGAAGAGGCTCAATTACAAACTCCTATTCTTAGCGGTTTATCTTTTCTCTCTGTCTCTCCACTCTCTCTGTATATCTGTCTCTTTTTGGTCAACCTGTAAATTTATCCATTTATATTAATTATGAGCTATACCACCCATTGCAGCCAGTTACCTTCCCTGTTTGGCACAAGACCACCAAATCCCCCGACTCACCCCAGCACTAGGGCTGTCTCTCTGGTCCCTGCAGCACTTCGTCTTTGCTGGGTGACAAATCGTCCTATTTCAATTACAGATGTTGTTTATGACATTGCTGTACGAGCTAAGAACCTTGTGGCTTTATGTGCTGGATTTATTGATTCATTTATTTTTACCAGTGAAAAGATTTCATTTTTCACACTGATCGCTTTTATCTTTAATTTCTTGAAAAGATGATGACTTCTATTTAAATTATTAGGAACATTTGCTCATCTGGAATGAATTACCGTTTTTCAAATCAAATTCTTTCCCTTATGTATTACATTCTGCTGTAAATCCTAAGGATGAGCTGCATGGGGAAAGAGAGGGATAGAAAAGGTTTCATCTGAAGTGTCAGTCTTGAAATTGTAGGTGAATGGGGGAAGCACCTCTCTTGAGAAGCCATTAGGTAGGTAGTTCATTCTCACTTCACTGATTTGATTATTTAATGGAAAATTTGGGAGTGGGAGGGAGGACACAGAAGGTTGACAACATTCATTGAAACTGTTCTGTGTTGTGCTTGAAGGCAGGCCTTCTAATTAGCATGTAAACAGTATGCTGTTTCCTTTCCTAATGGCTACACTTTTGTTTCTGCTATTCAATTACAAAAAGAAAATCAGTAGGTATGAAATAATCTGGGACCTGGCCTTTCAAAATTAAAATATATAAATTGGGGAAGACAGACTGAATTGAGGATAAATAGAAGAACCTGAGCCCCCTTCATGAAGTTGGCACAAAGCCATGGGTCATCGTGGTATCAGAAATAGAAGATGGTTCTTTGTACACTTGAGCAACTTGAGTCAAAATAAAAGTAGCAAGCTGAAATGGACATACCATTCTCAGAAACAATTAATCTAAGAAGTCCCTAGAGGTTGGATTTGTGAATGCCCACAGGATCCAGGCAGGGTTTGGAAATGAATGAGACAGGAAGGCACACTGGTCATCAACAAGACACCGGGAAAGCTGGAGGCCTTCAAGAGCTCGTGGGCTGTGTGAAGAGATAGTTGCTGCTCTGTCTCCATTGTTGCCCTGTGAGGTTATGACCCCAGTAGTACAAGATCTCACAAGATTTTAAAGAAGTGATTTAATGAAGCTTTTTATTTTTCTTTAAAAAAGATATTTAAAGAAAATTTAATGTGAAATCTATCTTTTTTTTTTTTTTTAGCTGAGCCATCCTGCCACCTGTTGGCAGCTCAACGGCAACTCAGCTCGGGCTGGCCTCGAACCACTGTTGCTCAGAGCTCAGCTTGCACTCTTGAGCGAGCTCTTAACCAACTGAGCCATTCGGCCGGCCCTCTTTTTTTTTTTTGAGGGCAGTGTCACTGGCCCTCACATGTGGGACCCGAACTGGGGCCGCTGGCTTCCCAAGCCAGTGCTTAACCACCACGCCACTCGGTCAGCCCTGAAATCTATTTCTAAATGCTGTCGACTAATTAAAATTTTTTCACTTTGTGCAGGTCAGACAAAACATTTCTATGACTTGGATTTCACCCATAGTCCACCAATTCTCACCTCTGCTATCTGATGAGGAACCACTGGAGGTTTATTTTGAGCAAAGGGAGTGATGTTTATTATTTTATTCTTCCATTTAACATCTATCTTTTGAGTGCCTGCTATGTACTAGGTCCTGTGACATGTACCAGCCTTCATGAAACTTATATTCTAATGGGGGAAGCAGATGGTAAATGGGAAAAGAGATAAGTATGTGACACAACTGAGGTAGTGAAAAGTGGTATGGATGATAGAAATCAGGCTAAGGGGATAGAGGAGGGTGGAGGGTGCTTTTTAAAGTACCATTGGTAAAGGTCTCTCTAATACAATCTATCAGAAAGAGAACCACACAAAGTAAGGGGGCAAGTTGTGCAGTGTGTGTGTATGGGGTGGGAGGTGGGAGCAGGGAGGCCCCAGACAGAGTGCTAAGGCCCTGAGGCAGAGCTGCGCTTCAGAGTATATTGTACCTAGAGAAAGGAGGCCAGGATGGCGGAAGCAAAGTAAGCCAGGAAAACAAATGGTAGGCAAGTCAGAGTCAGGGAAGTAGCAAGGAGTCATATTACAGGGGCCATGGGCAGCTGCTTTTAAATGCTGCCCATCCTTCAAAGTCCATCTCAAATGGGATAGTTGAAACAACAAGGGAAAATATTGACAGTTGTTGAAGCTAAGTGATGGGTACATGGGGTACCAGAGGGTTTGTTGTACCTTCTACTTTTGTGTAACGTTAGTAGTTTTTAAAACAAACTTTTTAAAAGTTCTAATTCAAGTTCTGTATTGCCCCCCTTTGTTCTACTTGTTTCCCAGAATGCCCAAAATACCTAATTTTTTGAATAAGTCAATCAAATGGTGCCTTGATTTTGTAATTTATCCACTGTTGTGTGTCTCCTTAATTAATTTGTAAGTACCTGAAAATCAGGACATGATTCTTATTTCTTTTCTGTCTTAGCATTTAACACATTGTTTGGCATATGGAATTTACTTAAATATTAACTGATGAATGGATTTATCAAATATTTGAGTGTCTATTTTATGCCCAGCTGTGTGATATGATAGATAAGGGTGGGGAAAGGGATGCTAAAATGTGGTTCTTCTCCTCTAAAAACATCCAACATTCAGGTATACACTGATATTACAAGGCAGAATGTTGAAAATTTGTTAGGGTAGATGTGGTGAATGGTAAAAAAGGGAATCTAAGGGTCAGATATACTGAGAAAATGTTGACTATTTCATGTAAAGCTGCTCTGTTCATTCTCACAGGCTTTACTTGCTATTACCCAGTGAAAGCTAAATGAGACAAAAACAAAAACAAATGCTTTTATTTCAATATGGTAACCTTAATTTGATGTGATAAACTTTTACTAGTTCCTTTGGACTATGCTCAATATCTTTAAGAAAAAAAACCCACTAGTGTCTTAGAGACTTTTTTTTCTTTTTCTTTCTCCACTGTCAAAGCAAAATTGCACTGGGTAAAGTTAAATAGGCAAGGAAAACTTTATTTAAGGCCACTGTAAGGGGAAAGAGACCAGAAATCAGTTGAACTGAATTCTACTGAAACGAACAGCAGCAGGATTTTAAGCACGGGGGTGGGGGGGTGGGGGGGGTGGGGGGGTGGGGGGGGGGGGGGGGGGGGGGTGGGGGGGGGGGGGGGGGGGGGGGGTGGGGGTGGGGGGATGGGGGTGGGGGGTGGGGGGGATGGGGGTGGGAGCGGGGCAGGGCGGGGAGACAACGCAGGCCATCTGTGTTTGCTGATTTGCTTTACCAAAAGGAAAAGTAAATTTTCCAAGTCTTTGTGAGAGGAGATAGTTTTACAACTTGGAGCCAAGAGCCTGGTGAAATTAGGTTCACAAACACTGGGAGACAGGAGTGCTATTTCCCCTTCCCCAAGTGTTTATATTTCTAAGAGATAACTTCTAAATCCTTGAAAAACACATTTCTGGCTTGTAAAACTGGCAAGAGGCTTTCTAAAAAGATTAACATATCTCTCAAAGGGACAGAGAAAGAATTGACAATGATAAATTTTTCCTAAAGTATAAATGCTATAAGAAAAGGAAGGTCAAGGCCTAGAGCCAGGAAAACAGCATCTAAAGTTTTGTCAAGCTGAGAGCTGCCTTAGTCACCACCTTCTCCTTTCCAACATGGTATCTGGGGGTATGGGCAGGTCTGTGGCTTGTATGATCTCCTGATGACTGGGAAGATGTGGTCTTCAAATCTTCTGGTTTTTCTGTCTCCTTAGTGATATCTCTTGTTTGCCTGGCTGTTGCTTATACTGCTAGCCCTGTGGCTGAAGTGGACAACAGGTGTGACCTGTTGTGTGGTCTTTTTCTTTTTTTGGTAAGAGTCTAAAGCAGTGTCTCTCAACCATGGGTGAACTCTTCCACCATCTAAGTAGAGTGGATGGGGGTGAGGTAGGCAGGGATATTATGTGAGATTAGGTCTTCCAACAGTCCAAATATGAATTAGGACAAAATCCTTTGCTTTCTGGATTTTTTTTCAATGTATCTAACATTACTTCTTTCCTCTAGGCAGATATATGAAGACAGTGAGTGGAATATCCATGGCTGACTCTACCTCCACTCCTTTATTTCCCTTTATGTGTTTCCCATCTTCCCACAGTACTCTGGGACTGGCTTCTCTTTTGCTTCCCCTACTAGATGTCCCCATCTTTCCATAAGGCAGGAAGCCTCACGGCCCAGCCTGCGTGGAAAGAAGAGACAGAGTCCTTAGGGAAGACACGTCGATTATCTTAAGACTTAGTTCTTTTTTCTTCTTTTATTTTAACTTTAAAAAAAATTAAATTTATTGGGGTGACACTGGTTACTAACATTCTATAGATTTAAAGTGTACATTTCTGTAATACATCATGTATATAGAGCATTGCGTGTTAACCATCCAGAGTCAGTTCTCCTTCCATTGTCATATATTTGACCCCCTTTTCCCTCTTCTATTATCCTCTGGTAACCACCAAACTATTGTCTGTGTCTAGGAATTTTTGTTTCTTTGTTTGTTTGTCTTGTTCATTTGTTGCTTTCAGTTTTATATCCCACATATCAGTGAAATCACATGGTTCTTGACATTTTCTGTCTGACTTATTTCACTTAGCATAATAATCTCAAGATCCATCCATGTGGTCACAAATGGCAGTATTTCATCTTTTCTTATATCTGAATAACATTCCACTGTGTATATGTACCACATCTTCTTTATCCAATCATCTATAGAAGGACACTGTATTTGTTTCTGTGTCTTGGCCACCATGAATAATGCTGCAATGAACATAGCACATATATCTTTACAAATAAATGTTTTCAGATTTTTTGGGTAGATACTCAGAAGAAGGATTGCTGGGTCATATGGTAATTCTATTCTTATTTTTTTGAGGAACCTCTATACTGTTTTCAATAGTGTCAGTACCAATTTACATTCCCACCAACAATGTATGAGAGTTCCTTTTTCTCCACAGCCTCCCCAACACTTGTTATTACTTGTCTTATTGATAATAAAGGCTTAGTTCCTAATAAAGAAATTTAAAAAAATTTTCTCTCTGTTCTGCTATTTAAGCTTACAGTTTTGCCCTGAGACTTAAATCTCAAGATTTGGCCTCAGAGGGTAAAAGGCTAGAACACAATAATATTTAAGAAGAAAGTTAAAATGAGTTAGCTTAATATTTGCAAGATGTGATCCCCACTGCACATAGCTACTTCTACTTAAAAAGTTGCTAAAGAGAGCACCGTGGTATACCTATACCTGTGACCTCAAAGGAAGAGTATAGCAGAGACAAGGAAGTGTGAGTACAGGCTGGGAAAGGAAGGAAAGCCTCAAGGGAGATAAAAGTTCTAAGTGAATAAAGTCAGCTTTTAAATTTGAAAGTAGCCCTTATTAGAGTGAAAGAGTAAGAAACTCTCCCCAGGAGGGTTTAAAATTTTGGAGTTTGAGCAGTTCCAGGTGACGTAATTTCTCAGCTATATCCCTCAGCTAGTGAGTAAATTCTAGTTTTCATTCTGAAGACCCATATATTCCTAACATGGTAGTATGTGATGAAACTGTGTAACCAAGATCAGCATCATCTCCAGGCAAAGGAAATTCTAAGTTTGAACATTAGATAGCTTAATATTTCAAAAAAGTTACCCTAATTTGTAAGTTCCCTCTCCTTCTTTTCTTCTTTGTCTCCCATCCACACACACCAACTATTCCCTTAATTAAGCTTAGCCAGTAGGTAATCAAGATATCACACACACACACACACACACACACACACACACACACACACACACACACACACAGACACACACACACATACACAAATGAAACCGTTTCAGAAACTTATCTGGGGTAGACTATGGAACTATCTACACATCAATGTATTAAATTTTCATGAGATAGCTAGTGAAATAAGAAATCCCAGGATACAAATTTTCCTTAAATAGCTTATAGTCTCCACACATAGAGACTGTAAGGTTCTCCATCTATACAAACAGCCCATGATTCTGCTATTCACCCCAAACTTTTCTTTAAGGTGGCTTTTAATATACAGAGATCAATAAAAAGTGAATTAGTACTTTTATTTTAAATGTCATTTCATAAAGGCAAGCAACACACATAACCTTTTCCCAGAGCGGTTCTATTCTAATGCACTCCTCACAGATGGCAAAGCTTTCTCTTCATCATATTCACTTGATCAAATCTGTTCATATTTATTTCCCTAAAAGTTATTTATTGCCCATTGAGAAAAGAAACATGCAGAAACAATTTTATAAGAGGAAAACCACTTTGGAATATAAGAAAAATCAAGTTGGTTTTTTTCCTAGTCTGCCTTCTTTTCAAGTTTATCTCTTGGTCTTTGAACTTCATGATTAGCGGTCTGTCAATGGGAGAAGTCAAGAGCCACATATACATTCTGTGAGGCAAATGTGAAAACTGAAAGGGGAAAGAAAACTCTAGAACTTCTTCATTCTCCTTTTTAAATAATGACTTTTCAAAAAAATAGCTGGCCCTGAAAACTAATTTTCTCTCATGTTATTCTGTATTTTTAGACCAAGCAGGGTGAAGGACAATGAAGCAAACAACAAAGAGAACAATAATGAAAATTAATAGCTTCCACACTGCTTACCCTTATTTGCCTTTTGAAAACATCTGCCTACAGTGTTTCTTTCCATTTTTTATGGGCCCATCTGATCAATGTTTTGCATGTCATGCAGACAATTTGATTATCTGAAAACTCCCAAATTATAATGCTCGTCTTTTCACAACTGTTGTCATGAAGTATGTCAGAAGTGGAATCCTGAAGTTATACTAGTTCAAAGAAACTTTTTAGATTTTTCTCCTTACCTCCCTCTCTTTTTCTCACTCCCTCTTTCTGCCTTCCTCCCTTCCTTTCATAGTTGAACTAAGAGAACCTTGGCATTAGCCTGAGGCTTTAAATCTCTGCTCTCCCAGAAACTAGCTGCTTAGTCTTGAGTAAACCACTTACTTAGTAAAATACTTCAGTTTTCATATTGGGAAGATAGGTATGATATTGCTTTTCTTGCATGATTCCTATGAGATTTGGAGATACTTGTGAAATACTGCACACGATAGGTATTCAATAAATAGTAGCTACTATCATGATTTATTAACAAATTGTTTTCTGCCTACCATGTATAAGAAACCATACTGAGGTGGTTATCACTGTTTTGACAAGGTCCTCAAAGCACTATTTAACAAATAGTCAAACAGGCATTACAAAGGGAAGGCTTCATTCCAGGCAAAGCCAAGGCAAGCTGCTGGTTATGACTTGTGATCTAACTCCTTGATGTGATGGGGGGAAGGTCCATCCAAGTACTACTAAAATATAGTTAATGTTAGTTGAAAAGGGTATAACCGTAGCTGTGAAAATTTTAATCCTGTAACTCTTTATACTCCCTCCCAATCATCATAATGACAAGCCATTTGGTTTAGAGAATGGACAATGGCTGCTAGAATGAATTTCTGTTTATGTGTTTATTTAATTTCCCAACATGCATAGCCTTTGGTTCTATTCCTGGGGAGAAGAGAGTTATGGCAGATTTTTTTTTTTATCAAAAAGTGTGCTAAAAATTTAGTGGGATTGTGTTAAAAAGACTAAGACCTAACAGATTGCCTTCCTTGTCCTTTATATAGCTTTCTCCCATCTTTCCAGGATTTCCCTCTCCCATCCCACAGCTAAATTTAAAGCTTTCAAAAATATTTATTTTCTTTGGAATAAGGGAACAGGTTTATTTTGTGATTATCAGGCAATATAACTGATCAGCACCCCTTTAATGGGCTAGACAAATGATATATCGTCTTTGCTGGCCATAGAACATTTCAGGGGATAAGAGATGTGTGTAATGGTTAAGACTTTGGGAATCTGGCTGATGGCACTCGAATTCCAGCTGCACTGTTTCCTGGTGCTGTGTACCTGTGTAAGTTATTTAACCTTGCTGAGTCCTGAGCCTTGCAGTAAAATATTTCTTGAAGGATTAGGTAGAATCATGATCTATAATACTGAATACAGTGCCTGCATATAGTAGACACTTGAAAAACTATAGTTATTAGTATTACATAAGATTTTAATATGAATTATAACTAAGTATGTTGCAATGAGCCATCCCATATGTGAAATATTTATTGGCCATTCATCCACAATGCTGATTCAGAGGGGCTTTATTTAAGACAGGTTCACTTGGTTTCAGAACTCAACTTCTCTAGTGGCTTAAAATATTTTCTCTCCATCCTCACACTCCTCCCATTTCTATAAAGATTCACCAAAATTGGCATATAGGATTTCAGACAAACTTTATAAAATAAGACCATGTGGAGGGTCAAATCTTTAGTTTCTGACAAATTTCATAGGAGAAAGCCAAACAAGAATGTTTGCATTTTTGCTTCTTGACTTTCAACAGACTAAGTAAGTTATATTGGTGTAGATATCTGCTTCTGTGATAGGGAGTCAATAGAAAGGAAAATCATTTGTGCTCTCATGTCTACATATGTGCCAAACACAAATTTTACATTGTGAAACTTGGGTCATTTGAGAATAAAATAATCTCAACCGTTAACTGGACTTCTTTGTTTCTTTGGTTCAGGTGCTTATACTTTGTGTTTGAAAATAAAATTTTAATTCCTGCTTTGACATTCCCCTATTCAATGCTACAGTTTGTGCCAGTTTGGACTGTATTGTGTGTCCATCTCTCCAATGAGATTGCTCACATCTCTGATGAGCTGTTGGAAGGATATGAAGATGCTGTGAGGCAGAATGCATTTCCCCCCAGGAATGAATAGGGCTGTGATGAGCATCTTAAGTAGCACTGGGAGGGACCCTGCCTGTCTCCGTGAGTGTCTGCTCCCTGGTTTCCCCCTCAGGGTTCTTGTGCACTTTCTCTCTTGTTCTCTTACTTTTGCTTTCTATTTCTTGCTCTACCTTTCTCTCTGTTTCTCTTCTCTCTCACCTCCTTTGTATGCTTCTGCCATTGCCTGCATTTTTTGGTCTATTTATTTCTAT
The DNA here is from genome assembly GCA_033961575.1 of Aselliscus stoliczkanus. Lineage (NCBI taxonomy): Eukaryota > Metazoa > Chordata > Mammalia > Chiroptera > Hipposideridae > Aselliscus > Aselliscus stoliczkanus. Next base: position 93,897,498 of record CM066733.1, read on the forward strand.
GGCACCAATCTCCATGGAATCAAGCCACTCAGACAGACACATTAGGTTAAATATAGGCCTGTGTAGGAAGAGAAGGAACTGTCTCTCCTGCTTCCTTCCCTCCAGGATGACTTATGCTTGATTAAGTGAAAGAGAGCCAGGAAGATGACTACAACCCCATGGGGGCTGAAGATGGCATTGCAGGACCAAAGAGAGTCAGCTCTCCCCATAGTCACTGATCCAAAGATCTATGATGGCCTCAGGGAGATGACTGAATATAGGATGGGCTGCTCCTGGCTTTGCCATTCATTGGCATTGTGGCCTCGGGCAAGTCGCCTCACCTCCAATTTTTTCGTCTTAAAACATAAGATTGGTCAGGTGATCACTGAGGATGGTTTAAAATCACCCATCCCTGAGTGATTTTAAGAGCTCCCAAAATGATCCAGTCTTTTCAGGGAGGCTTTCTTCTGGTCACACTACTCAAGACCATGGTCAAGAATAGATACATCTAAATCATATGAGCCAATCAAAGGATTGGTGAGCAGGAGTGATGTTACTGCGTTTCTCCTTTTTTTCCTCTGACAGTATGCTGCTAGGGGCAACCTGGAGACAGTGTATAAGGTCAGGAGACCTAGCAGCTGATTGTCTGCCCCAGGACCATCATCCAGCAAGGATGGAATTTGATATTGAGATCATGGGGCACTCAGTAGGGAGGCTCAGCAGCTGGGATAATATCAGGAAAGGTGAAGAGGGTTCTGAGCAAGTGCTACTGGGTAACACCTCTCCAGACTTACATAGAAAGTAAAACCACAATTGCTTCAGGAAGAAAGGAAATGTATATGGAATGGGGTGTGAGATGGGGGAAACCTTCAGAAAGAGTGAAAACTGGCTGAGCATCTGATGCTGAGGTCTTGCTTTTCTGATAATTTTTATGTTTCTCCACTTGATCTTTATCCTGCCCCACCAATGAGGAGTTTAGTGAATAGTGCTAAGTGAGCCAGGGGGTATTTGTGTCCTTGGTTTCTGGGAAAGCATAACCCAAAAAACAATTTTAAGTGATATTAATATTTTAATGCAAATTATTTCAAAACTGAATGATATTTGACATAACATGATAAACTGAATAATGTTACTTAATACTTCAGGATTTTAATTTCTGTATCAGCCAAAAAGCAGAAGGATACCAACTTGTGAAATTTGTTTGTGTAAAGACACTAAAGGAGATTATTTTAGGTACTTTAGCATGACACAGTAATACTGAAAGCTGTCATAACAAACGGTATTTTCTGAGTATTAATGGTCTACAGACATGAACGAACAAAACCAACATATGCAACGTAAAGCAAGTGTGAAGAAAGAAAATATCATTACAAATTGTGTTGCTACTGTGCTTAAAATTATTAATACCTTTATTATAATTCCTAAATTAATTATAAATTATTCATGCATTCATTTGTTCAGCAGAAATATACTTGAATGCTTAATTTATGTCATGAATTGTGCTAGGTCCTGAAGTTACAGTACTGGATAAGATACATATGGTCTCTGTCCCTACTAAACCAGTAATAATGAGAAAGCATGATAAAGAAGGGACATTAATCCATTTATTCCACAGAATTGGTTGAACATTGACTATCTCAGATACTGTTCTAGGTTTTGGGGATCCTGTGGCGGAACAAGACAAGCAAAATATCTGCCCTCGAGGACTTTATATTTCAGTTAAGAAGTTCAGTGTACTTCAGGATATTATGGCTAGTTAGGAAAAACTTCTTAGAAGAATTGATTTCCAAATTGAGGACTGAAAGGTGAATAAAAGTTAGATAGGTGAAAATGAAAGAGAAAAGTGTAACAACATACACTTAATCCTGAGGATGACAGTAAACAAAGCAAATTTAAAAAGATGAAAGGAGTTTAATATGGTTGTCACATAGCATACCACATTTGGAGATTGTCCAGAATTGAAACTGGAGAGGTGGGTCAAGTCTGGTCTGAAAGGTTGTGCCAGCCATGGTAAGTATTTTGGACTTTATTCTAAGGCATAAGGCATATATCAAAGGATATTAAAAGAAGAGAGAAGTAACTAGATCTATATTTAGAAAAATGTATCTGGCCACAAGATGAAAAATAAACGGCAGATCAACATGAGAAGCATGGAGTCAAGTTAGGAGGCTATTTAAATTGTCCAAGTTAGAGAAAAGGAAATGGTGGCCTGGAAAAAGAGAATGTCAGTGAGAATGGAAAAAGTGAATCTGGGCATAGATTCAGTAACATATGGTGATTGGTTAGATGTAAGTGATTAAGAAAATGGATGATGAAGATTATCAGCTATCTTGCTAAGACACTGGCATCACCATTGGGGAACACAAAAGAACAGTAGGTTTCAGTGGGAGATAATGAACTTAGTTCACTTTGGACAAGTTGGGAGCATGTGAGTTACTTCCAAGTGGAGATGCCCAAGCAGTGGGTGTGTGACTTGGAAGCTCAGGAGAAAAGTCCAACTCTGCAAATATATATTTTTGAATCATCGGCATAAATATGATAATTGAAGCCATGGGAATAGATGGGATGGTCCAGGAAGAATACAAGGAAACCATGACTCTGAGGAAAAGGATTACAACGTTTAATATTTACATGCTAAAGAGAGAAAGAAAGACTTAAAAAAAGAGGCTGAGAAAGAATGACCAAAGAGGAGGAAAATCATAAGAAGGTGGTGACATAGAAACCCATGAGGTGTGGGGGACATTTCAGGAAGGGTAAAGTGGGCTCCAGTGTCAACATACTGCTGAGAAATCAAATAAGAGTAAGGAGTATGTAATCCATTTTACAGAGAGTACGAATGGGTAGGAAAAAAATTGTGGGATAATCATGGGAGAATAATTCTTTCAAGAAGTTAGTTGGTATCAGCAGCTGAGAGGGAAGACTAGGGATGTTGAGGAGGGGTGAAAGGAGATTTTTTTTGTTTTTTCCTTTTTGAGATGAGAGCATTGAGCATGTTTAATTGTATTGGGAAGGAGCCACTAAAGAGTGAAAGATTGAAAATAAAGGGAGAGACGTTACTTGAAAGATCCAAGTCCTTGAGAAAATGGGAGGACAAAATTCAGGAAAGAGCAGAAGATCAATATTAGATAGATTTCTTCTGAATGTGGGTGTGGGGAAGAAGGAGGAGAGGGTGGGTGTGGCTGAAGGCAAATTTTCAGGGTTAGTCCAGGAATTGAAGGATTCTATTTTACCTGAAAATGGGAAGAGACCATCTGCTGCAAACAAAGGCAAGGTAGCAGGACTGGAGGGTGAGAAGTGAAGAAGGTCTGAAACAGTCCCTGCAGTGAATGCAGGAGTTTGGTTATGGAGAGGAAGAGATTTGCCTGTGAACCTAAGAGCTCTGATCAGGTAGGAGCTTGTGATTTTCAAGTGGAGCCCGTCTGGGAGACTCTAGAAGCTGGTGTGAGTTCAGAGAATTGGACATGTGGATTCATTGAGGGTTGGAGTGTTTTCTAGGCAAGTCAATGGAAAGAAAATGGACCAAAAGAGTTGGTGAGACACTAGTGGATGTAACAGAGCATGAAATCTGTAGTGGAAAAGAAAAAGAATGAGGAGAGAAGGCTGCTGACTGAAAAGGAAAACAATGACAGAGGAGATTAAAAAAAAAGTACCTTGGAAGTAACTGAGTGGAAAAGCTGAAGAGGTAGGGAGCTATGAAAACAAGAACAATTTTATTGAGAAACTTTATTGATGACCTTGTTGAATTCTGCCTCTTTTTTTTTGCTCAGTCTGGCTGATACTATCTAATAGTTATGGTGAACAAACCTATGATTGTAAATGGAATGTTTCTCACATTTCCATACAATGTTCAGAGAATGGCAAATGTAAATATCAGCATGGGGAAATTGAGTGCAGTGGTGAAGAGTTCAAGTTCTGAGGTAGGTTATTGGGTTAAAATCCTGTCTCTTGAACCTGTTTTCTCTTTTATAAAATTGAAATAAAATAGTATCTACTAAAAAAGTTCAGGTAGTTAAATGAGTCAATACACAGAAATTACTTAAAATAGTTTCTGGCATATAATAAGTATCTGATAAATGTTAGCTCTTATTATCATTACTATTATTATTAGAACTCATATCATGTTGGGTCCTAAAAGGGCCCAGAGACAATTTTGTCTAATTAGTGAATTTTACAGGTGAAGAACTGGAAAGTCATTGAGAAATATTGACATTCCCAAGTCAAGTCATAGACCTAGATCTAGATCCAGATCTCTAGATTCTTAGTTGTTCTCTATCTTTTCTGTGCTGTGATATGTGGATTTAATGTATTTACAATGAGTCAGATCTGCCCATTGGCCCTTGCCTCTTGGACAGAGGACTGCATAGCACACAGAGACATAGCCCAGCAAGGAATTCCTCAACAGCCTCCCATGCCTTTACCATAGTGTGAAGCAGCCATGCACAAGGGCAGAGCAAGGAGACCCAGCGATCTATGGCAAAGTCACCAAACTGCCTCTTTATGGGTTTTATGCCATCTTGTTGTCATAACAAAGAAAACTGCACTTGCACAAGCTTCAGTGCATTTTCTGTTGTTCTGTGAAATGCAGACCGTAGCCATCCCCATCCAATTTACTGTCCTATCGAGATGGTGGAAGAAAAGACATAACTGAAGTCATTGGTGGTATTTTAAAGTCAGGGCTCTGTAAGCACTGACACTTTTCAGCCTTTGATTGTTTACAAAGTCTCCTGGTCAACAGTGGATGCAAATCGACCTGTCCAGCTCTGAAGTAATGGAGTTAATGCTAAGAAAAATTGGTCATTACTTTCTAAATTCCCATGACTCCAAAGATTGTGTGCACAATTTTTTTTTTTTTTTTCTGACTGGTGGCCTCTGGGTGTATGTTGTGACTGAATACTCTGGCACTTATGTATGTCACCTCTAAAATTTTCTTAAGTTGATTATTGAAGAACTTAAACTGAAGCTATGAAAATCATACAGGGTGAATCAAGCTGATGAGATTTCCAAACCAATTTTGGGCTCAGGTGGCTCATTTTACTTCAAATCCCTGTGTGCTTCAAATCTGGATCTCGATTTGTGGTTCTCAGCTGTGGCACCAGCCTTTCTACACAATGGTCAGATTTTTAATTTTTAATTTTTTGTGTGTGGTTGTTGCTGTTATCATTTTTAATTTCTAGTTGAAATTAAAAACAAACACTATGTGAGTTACATATAATTGCCACATTTGTCATCATGCTACCTATTTAGGTTTAGAGAAGTAGTTGTTAATCTCCATTGTGCATCAGAATTACCTCCTAAGGTTTTGAAAAACATAGATCTCTGGTTGTTATTTTTCAAATATTTATAAGGTGGTTCAAATGTAAGGCCAGGTTGAGAGCTGATGCTCTACTTCTGTGATGCTGAAACTTTACTGTGCATGTGAATTTTTACTACCCAACGAACAATTCTTACTCCTCAAACCTGCAGACCACCACTACTGACATCGCTCAAGAGCATGTTAGAAATGCAGACTCTCAGGTCTCACCCCAGACCTACCTAATCAGAATCTACACTTTAATAGGTTCCCAGATGTTTCATGTGCATCATAAAGTTTCGAAAATACTGCTCTGGAGAGTCCTATTTCCTTCTGCAGATTATTTTGGCATGCCGTCACCAAGTAGACATGCCTGAGTTGTGGCATGGAGATCCCAGCAACTAGACTTCCCTGTGTCAAAGATCATCAAAGGTTTACCATGTTATATTAATATATACTATAGATTTTCAAAAAAAGAAAGGTTTAAAACTATATATATATATATATATATATATATATATATATCATGATTACAGCTATAAAAAATGCAAATGAAATACAAGAAATATATATTATTATCACTGAGTTGTAAAAACATGGGTGATTTTTTTTAAATTTTATATTTCTTTGTATCGTGTTAGTTTTCTGTGAAACACATATGATACTATACTCAAATCTAGGGATGTTTCTTCAACATATTTATTCTCAAGGCTTTTCTAGTGTTAGGCAAAAAACTGATTTTGAAAAAGGATGACAGACTAAGTATTTCAGATCATATAGTAATAAGCTTCTTGTCAGTTTTGAGGAAAATTCCAGGAAAAAAATATCTCACTCTTAGTGAGAGGAGGTGACCACTGGAGGCTAGCATAAGTAACAAAAAGTGATGCAGGATTAATCCTATTTCTTTTTATAGATAAGTCAATAGAATGATCAATAAAGGGAATGCTTTATTGTCTATGGTTTTTTTCCCCAAAATAGGCATTTAATGGTACTTTCATTAAAATATTAAAAATATCAAGAACCGTGGTCTGAATAATATTACAGTTGGTAGTGATCAGTCAGAATTCCAGGAGGAATGAAATATTCAAACAGGTTCATTGAAGAACATTTAATAAAGGTACTATTTGTAAAGATGGGGAATATTTTAGGGAAACCAACATAGGATGGTGCAGTACCTGGGGTTAGAAACAATGGAGAATTGTTATCACCCAGTGCCTGAAAAGGTAAAGGGAAGGAGAGGTTACCAGAAGGCAGAGAGTGTTCCACTCCAAAGTTCTGACAGGAACTGTAGTTTAGTAGAGGAACAGAGCTAAACCAAAGCAAACTGGCAAAGAAGTATTACTTCACCTCAATCTTCATCTCGGAGTTTCAGATGGTGTGACTTGTTGGTCAGACTACCCTCAGGCCAGTGGCCAGGAGCACTGTCCAGGCAGGCCAGCCTCCCAGAGCACTGGGCAAGATGGAAGTAGATCCATAAATGCACATGGAAAATATTAGCAATAAACTTAAATAGATCCCTAATGGGTTGACGGAAGAAAATAATGTGAAATAATTGGTAATTGGTTTAGAAACCCATTCATTGTTTTGCTCCATTCAATTCTTCATCAATGGCTTAGATGAAGATAGAGAGGGCACATGTAACAAATTTGAAGATGTCACAAAAATGGGGAATATAGAAAACATTAGATGACAGACTCAGCAGAGCATTCAAAAGAATAATTTCTGGTTCTAATATAAAATATTTAATAGATATAAATGAAAAACCAACATTTGAGTTAAAAACACTATCTCCATAATTGTAGGAGAGATATGACTGAGCAATAATCATTTATCAATAAGATTTTTTTTAATTGACAAGATCAGTGTTAAGTAATCAGTCATGTAAGAAGACTTGACCCGCTCCCCCCAAACTAATGTGATTTTGTCTGAATTAGAACAAAAGGGCCCAGAAAAGAAGAGGGGTTATATTGTTACTTTATTTTGTGCTATAGAGACAGAATTAAAAACTGGATTATGTGCAGGGATTTATGACCAGGGTTGTAAATACTTAAACTGGGGATTGAGACTCTGTTTAGGAAAGGAGGCTGAGAAATTAATCCTGGGATATGTTTCCAAATGCCTGAAGGACTATCCTGTGAAAGAGTGGTGTGGCTTTCTTCCACCTCAGGGGGGAAAAAAAATCAGATTACACAGAAGATGATCATCCTCTGTGTAATCTGTGCCATCCAAAAATCAAATCAATGTACTTGTGGGCTAGTAAAATTTTTATCCTATTCAAACAAAGGCTAAATGACCTCTTACCAGAAATGTTGCAAAGGAGCTTACTTGCAGAGAACTGTTCTTGGGTTAGCTTGGAGGTGAAATCTCACCACATCTCAGGGTTATGGTGGCCCTTTCCTGTTTTCTTCTCTATCAACTCTACTTGGTGGTATCTGCACCTTCTCTTTCCCAGAGTCAAATAGAAATAGAGGCTTAAGCGATGGAGGTTTTAGAAAGTCTTTGATGATATAGAGCTGTCGTTTTCAATTTCTATCAATGGTTAAAATTTTCTTATTAAACATGAAGTGCTGCAGCAGCAATTCTGATCTCTTATACCAATTATTCTTGTTAAACAAAAAGCCAGCTCCAATTCCAAATATAATAGTTGAAAACAAATTTTAAGTTAGGCCTTCATTTAGTTCTTTATTTAATTTTTCTGTTTATAAAAGTTCAAGTAAACTAAAAAGGCATAAAAATGAAAGCAAAAATCTCTGGAAATCCTACCACCCACCATCATCATTTTGGTGAACATTCTTTCAACCCTCTCTCTGTGAGTGCCACCATATGGCTTTCTGAATCCACAAAAAGATAACTTTACATAGGCAGGTTTATATTATACATGTTGCTGTCCCATCTGCTTTTCATATGCAACATTATGGTGTTGAAATAATTTCATGTTAGTAAATGCTTTTTAATGCTCTGCATGGATTTGAATACTCATATAATCTATAAAAAAGAACCAGTCAGAAATAAATAATACAATAACTGAAAGGGAAGAATACACTAAAAGGAATCAACAGCAGATTAGATGAAGCAGAGGACTGAATCAGAAATTTAGAAAACACCCAATCAGAAAAACCAAAAAGAATAAATAAAAAAGGAAAAAAGTTTAAGGGAGTCCTAGGACAACAACAAGCATAACAACAATCACATAATAGGAGTACTGAAAGAGAAGAGAGAGAGAAAAGGATCAAGAACTTACCTGAAGAAATAATAACTGAAAACTTCCCTAACTGGTGAAAGAAATAGACATAACAAAGCCAGGAATTTCAGAGAATCCCAAACAAGAAGAACCTAAAGAGTCCCACACCAAAACGCATTACAATTAAAATGGCAAAGGGTAAAGACCTAAATACTGTTCAATCTCTAAGTGTCCAAAGACCTGAATACTGTTTGATCTAAGCAGCCTTCAGCGCTATTTGTGCCTTCTTAAGACATGCTTTGATCTTTGGTTTTTGTGACATCCTTATTCTGGGTTTCCAGCTACCCTTTGGTTACTCATGACTGCTCTCCCTCTTCTAATAATCTTTAAAAGCTGACATTTCTCAGAACTTGGCCTTTGCTTTCTCTAGATTTCTCTGAATCCTTCCTCTCTCTTTCTTGAAACTTTTCTTTGTGCTATATTACTTACAGATATTTACTCGTAAATATTGTTGTTGGAAAAGTCATGATGTATTTTTTTCTGTTTTTCATTGCAAAAATGCGTCATGACTTTTCTGACAATCCAATACTATCTATAAATCTTTGATGCCCCAAATTTTAACTCTAGCCCCACTTCCTCTGAGAGCTAAGATGAATAGGTCCAAATTCCTATGCTTTATCTACAGTTGGAAGTTTTAAAGAAATCTTAAATGCAACACATGTAGAAATAAACTACTCATTCCACCCCACACCGTAACCTGCTCCTCTTCCAAGACTATCTTCAGTACATATACCACTATCTACACTGTTGCTCATAGCAAAAAAACAGAAGTATTCCTTGACCTCCTTTCCACCTCACAGAGTCTAGAAAAGAGAATACTGAGATTCTAAGAGACTATCCTTGTTTTCTCTGTTTGCTTTGTTTTATTACTTTCAATTTGAAGCTTTATTAGTGCTTTCTTTGTAAATAAACACTTCCTATTGAGATTTTATGGAAAATTTATTAGATGTCATTCACTGTTAAATAAAATAATTCTAAAATCACAGACAGCACACATATTGCAATGAGCCTTTCCTTCAAAGCCATTTTGGTGTTACTTGGAAAAAATGTTTGAGGAGGAAAGACCTATCAATAGTAGAATACACCTCTATATTTTAAATGTAGATATATGTTTTCAGCCTTTAAAGGCCTTGAAGTTTTGAGAAATACACTATTATTTCGTAGAAATAAGAAACAATAATCTAAAACTATAATATGTGTATATTACACACACATGTATTTCATGGAGTTGGGCAGATGTGAAGATTGGTTTCTGGCCATAATAAATTTATTAGGTTTAAACTCTGGATGCTAATACTGAAAGTGTTCAGTCAATTTATATTTCTGGAAATAGTCAGAGAAGCCTATTTTCAGATTATTGTAATCCTCTTTCTTTGCTCTGCAGTTGAAATTATATAAATTTGTTACTAAAATGCATGTTTATAAAAGAAGGTTAAGAGCCACCATTAAATAGACTCCTATTATGGATTTGGCCTTGATATTGGTCTATAACTGAATTATGCAGACCTATGGTGTACCCCTAGTTCTGTCTAATCTTAAAACCAGGATGTGAAGAGTGTTATTCTCTGTTTGAACTTTCATATCTATTATCCACTCTTTCCCACCCTGCTCTGTGCCCTGGGAGGCTGTCTTTAGCAATCTGGGTACATACACTTCCTGTTTTGTTGGTCTGTTTGAGTTCAACTAATAGGAAATATCACGAAAAGATGGAAGGAAGGGGATGGGGAGAGAGAGAGAGAGAGAGAGAGAGAGAGAGAGAGAGAGAGAGAGAGAGAGAGGAATTGATGTATTTATTCTTCCACCTTCCCTGTTAGACCATCAATTGGAAGTTTTCTGTGTCCCTCCAGTGAAAGCCACAGCTCTTGTCAGGATGCCCTCTCTTACATCCCCAGCTTTCTCTTTGAGTTCTGGAAATCACTCCCTTTCCTTGGCCCTTCCTGCCCAAGGATGATCATCTTTGTACCATGTATGCTTGTCCACCTAGTGTTAATAGTCCTTTCCTTAAACTCTCCTGAATCACTCCATTCACGTGTGCCATCTGTTTCTTCTCAGGGCCCTGCTAACACCTTGCAACTCAACACTTGCCCAAGCTTGGATCAGCAGTAGCAGCAGTAGACGGTAAAGGAAAAACATACCAAACACTTTTAACAAATTTAATGCCTCCATGTGGGTTGGTGTGATGGATTTAAAGTTGTGGTCACACAGCAATCTTCATACACCCACCAGGAACCTTCACCAAGTATGCCAAGTGACTAAGGTTGGGGTCGGGATGAATTGATATGGGCCATGAGGCCTTCCTTTCATGCAAGGAGCTGAAGGCTGGGCAGGGCAGGAGGGTGGAGAGATATCCCTGAGTCACTTAGATGCTTTGTTGGTATGAATTCCATCATAGACGCCAGTGTTATTTGAAGGATGAGGAGACCCTTCTCTCCCCAGCATTAGGAATGATAAATGTTGTGCCCCGTTTGATCTTTCAAAGTTATGGCTCTTTGGTTTACAACCATATGTTCAGCCATAGTTACCATAATGTGTACTTAGTGCTAGAAAGGTTGTGAACAGAGGCTGTAATGGGGATCTCAACAAATTTCCTGAGCACTCTAGACTTAAAATTCTTAATGTTTAACCTAACTCTTTTAGGAGAACTTCTCCAAATGTGGGCTATTATTATGGTAGCTGAGTTACCAGGACACAGTCTTCAGGAGAAACTTCCTGCCTTTAGGTTTAGTTACTGATCTCTGGGTGAGGAAGTAGCTCAAAACAAAACAAAACAAAACAAAACAAAACAAAACAAAAAAATCCGAAAACTTCTGTAAACTTGCCTGTCATTAAGGTAGTTTGCCAAAACTATAGGCAGAGATTTTGTGTTCATCTTATTGTATAACTGGAAAAATGCAAAGTGCTATTTTATATGGAAGTCTCTGTGTTGAACTTGTTAAGAATTAGATCAAGGTGTATAGTCTGTTTCCTGAATGGTTTTGATAATATATAACTGCACAGAGGGACTCCCTATCTGTGATGGTAATGAGTCCATTGATTGGGAAAAAATGAGATTCCATAAGTTGGGATGGGGATATGTGGGAAGACCCTGATGAAGCTGGGGCATTGAGCCCCTAAATTATGATGAGTCTTTCTTTGCCAGTGGAAGAGGTCTCCCTACCCCCAGTGGAATTGGCCTCCTCACCCCCAGCAAAAATGGCCTTCCCAACACCAGAGGAAATGGTCTCCCTACCTCCAGTAGTAGTGGCCTCTCCATCCACAGAGTATCTATATCTATAATGGTATTGGCCTTTCCACCTCCATCTGAGGGGATTAACCCTGAATTGCCTGAGAAAACCGTAATGACCTCCCCCGAGGCAGTAACCATGGAAGACATGGCTGATTTTCCTCAGGACCCACCCCTATCACTCTTTGCTTCTAGACCTATAACTAGACCTAATTCCTAGCAGGCCAGTAAAAGTGAGTTACAAAGTGTGATCCATGAGGAGGTATGTTATCCTGCAAAAGAACTACCTGAGTTTTCTACTTTATACAAGCAGAAATCTAGGGAACATGTGTGGAAATGGATACTAAGGGTGTGAGATAATGACAAAAGGAAGGTAAGGTTAAATTGGCCTGCATTTAATGTTGGAACTTGGGAAATTATAAAGGGCTTTAGCAGATAGTGAAGTTGGTTGGCTGAAACATGGACCAAAAGATGGCCACTGTGAGTGAACTGGAAATGCTAGACCTCTCTTAGTTTAATGTAGAGAAAGGGATGCAAAGGCTTAGGGAGATTGTAATGTTAGAATGGGTTCGTCATTTGAGACCTCCTCACTCATATTGGGAGGGTCCAGAAGACATACCTTTCACCAATATTTTGAGCAATAAATTTCTGAGTGGAGCCCCAGCATCCTTGAAGAGCTCCACAATTACTCTTCTCTGTGAGCCAGACCCTACAGTGGCAACCGCAGATCCAATTGGAAAATCTAAATGCAATGGCAGTAATTGGATCCTGGGATGACAGGGGCCAAGAAATGGCAGTAAATGGCCAAAGGCAAGGTGGCTTAGTTACCATAATGGGATGTAGAGTCAAAGCAGCCATTGGAATAGTCCGACTCACACAGACCTATGGCATTGGCTAATTAATCCTGGTGATCCCAGAAGTGAAGTAGGTAGAAATCTGACTAAATTCTTACATGATCTATATAAGCAGAAAAGTTCTAGGTAAAATGAACACAAATTTAACTCAAATCATAAAAACAGAGTCACAACCCTTCAATAAATTTCCAGATTTCAGCCAGTTTACAGACTCAGAGGCCCCTGAATGACGGGAAGACTGGGATCCCTTGAGGAAGGACCCAGGTACCTTACTAAAAATGTATACTATTAATCTTTCCCCCAACCTTCCCATAGGGACCTACGGCCTTTACCAAAGTAACTGTATGTCAGTATAAGAAGCATCCAAACTTGTAAAGAATTTTTATGAGTTTATTTGAGCCAAACCGATGACATATATCAGGGAGCAAGATCTCAAATGCTCTGGAGTATAACAGTTTTTCAGCTTCTTCTTCTTTTTTTTAAATTTCTATTTGTTAGCTATGTTTCCTCCAGGACCCATCAGCTCCAAGTCAAGTCATTGTCCTTCAATCTAGTTGTGGAGGGCACAGCTCAGATCCAAGTCCAGTCACTGTTTTCAATCTGCTTGCGGGGCACATAGCCCACCATCCCATGTGGGGGATGAACTGGTAACATTGTTGTTAAGAGCATGCACTCCAACCAACTGAGCTATCTGGCCAGCCCACTGGGAGCTCAGCGGCAGCTCAGCTCAAGTTATTGTCTCTAATCTAGTTGTGGAGGAATCAGCTCGTCAGCCCATATGGGAACCAAACTGGCAACCTTGTTGTTCAGAGCACACACTCTAACCAACTAGCCACCCAACTGCCCATTCATCTTCTTTTATGAATTTGAAATTAAGGAGGAAACAAAAGGAAGATTACATGGAGATGGGAAAAAAGCAAGGTGGGGATTCAATTACAGGATAGTTAACAAAATTATGTGCTCTCTTATTAATACCCCCTTGGAGGATATTACTCTGGCATTTCAATGGACAGGGCTGGCTTCAAACCTTTCACTAAAGAAGTTATAGGCTTGGGGCAGTGAGTACCAATTATGACCTGCCCAGTTAGGAATCTATGATCAGAGCAGCCTGTTAGATTACATTCCATAGAACCCCTTTATCTCACCCACATGTACATTAGAGGAAAGCAAATAATCAAACCTTTCAGGGACTACTGGATACTGACTCAGAACTGCCACTGATTTCAGGAGACCCAAATTGTTACTGTAGCCCTCCAGTCAGTACAGGGGCACATGAAGGTCAAATGATCAATTTAATTTTAGCTCAGGGCTCTGTCACAGCGGACCCAGTGGGTCCCCAAGCCCGTCCTGTGGTTATTTCCCTAGTTCCAGAATGCATAATTGAAACAGACATACTTGGCAACTGGCAGAATTCCTACATTGGTTTCCTGGCCTATGGAGTGAGAAAGGCCAAGCAGGAGCCATTAAAACTGCCTTTACCTGGGGAAAAAGCACATCGAAATCAATAGTGCATCCCTGGAGGGATCACAGAGATTAATGACAACATCAAGGACTGGAAAGGTGCAAGGATAGTGATCCTCACCACACCCCCCATTCAACTCTCTTCTTTGGCTTGTGCAGAAGACAGAGGTATCTTGAAAAATAACAGTGGCTTGTCATAAGCTTAACCACGTAAAGAACCATGAGTAGCTGAGGTACTTGCTCATGGGAATATAGACAAGGGAATCTAGAATGGGTAGTAGAAGAAGGCAGTTGTAAATACCAGCTTCAACTAGGTAAGCAGCTACAAAAACAGAGATTGTAATTGTCATGAGTATTTCCTCCTTACTTTGTTATGAATATATTTGGAGCTTATGTATGTATTCATATATTAAGCAAATATCTTTGTTTCTTTCCCTCTCTTACTTCTTTATCATGTAACGTAAGATATACTTTATATCAGCATTTAAATATTGTTAATTTTATATCATATTATTTAAGTTACAGGATACAAGAAGACTAAATATCACTCAAGGGTTTTCTTCTTTTTCTTGGGAAGAGATTAATGTACTTTCATTAGTGCACAGGGTAGTAGGTAGTAGTAGCATGTAAAGTAGAATTATCTTGTTTTTATCTTTATTTGGGGGTAAGTGTGTTTTAAGGATTGGTGGTGTATGCGTGCCAAGTTGATTTGTGAGGGTTATTTCATGGGTCAACGTCACTGGGTTATGTGATGCCCAGCTAGCTAGTAAAAATGATTCCTGGGTTTGTCTGTAAGAGTGTCTTCAGAGAGATTAGCATTTGATTCAGTAGACTGAGTAAAGAAGATTGCTTTCACCAATGTGGCTGGGCATCATCTAATCTGTTGAGGGCCTGAATAGACCAAAAATATAGAGGAAGGGTGAATTTGTACTCTCTCCTTGAGATGAGACATCCGTCTTCTCCTGCCCTCAAACATGGTGCTTCTTGTTCTCAAACTTTTGGACTCAGACTAGAACCTGAGGTCTGGTCCCCATTAGGCCAGTAATCCAACAAGCTCAAGGGTCTACAGGTATCAAGACAAAATCTGCCTACGTGGGAAAACTGGCCATGGTAAAAAAACTCAATGTTCAGGTACTGTTGCCAACTTTCATGACATGTCTTTCATTTCATTCAAGAAGTTATCTGATGCTGGACCCTTCTCTAGGCCCCAGGGATTCACTAATATAAAAGGTCTGGGAGGTCCCTGACCTCATGGAGCCTATGTCCTAGCTTAAGAAGGAAAGGCAATAAGCAAATCAACATATAAATAAATAAATAATCTATAAGATGCTGATAAATACTAAGAGAGAAATAAGACAGGAAGGGGGGTAAGGAGGCACAGAGGGCAGATTTAAATAATTTATATGAACCAATAAGAAAAAGACTAACACACCAGAAATACAGAAAATAAATACAGGCATCAATTATAATCAGGCATTTCACAGAAAAATAAACATCAGGAATATATCACTAGTCATCAGGAAAATAAAAATCAAAACAATGAAACACCATTTCCCAAGGTTCCATCAGATCCAATAATAATCTGAAAATACCATGTTTTGGCAAGGCGGTAGAGTAACAGGAACTCTCATCCACTTTTAGTAAATAGTGTAAACACCTCTGTGGGAAACAGCTTGGCATGATTTATTGAAGTCAAATAGATGCATACCAAACAAATCCACTCTGCGTACCAATTTTTATATCAGCCAGGATAAGCTAGATAATGCTTTGGGTAACAAAGTGGTTTAAAACAACAAAGGTTTTGTCTCTGTCGTGGTGCATGGTCATTGTGAGTTGACTGGAGACCTGACTCTATGTCACTGTCACCCTTACTCAGGGGTCCAGGCTGATGGAGCAGCTGTTATGTGGAATACTTCCAGGCACTGGAGAAGAGGGAAAATAACATTGCATGTATATTGCTTCTGAAAGCTTCTGCCCAGAAAAGTCACACATCACTTCAGCTTGCATTTCATTAGTCCAATATGGCTGTACCTAAATGAAGTGAGCAGTGAAATGGGCAGTGAAGTGCAATTTGAACATGAGCTTTGATGGAAAACAAAAGCAGAATATAAGTGACTAACCTTAATGACTCTTACAGTATATCCCCTAGAGAAAAGCTTGTACATTCATACCAGGAGCCACACACAAGAACTCCAAGCAGCACTGTGTATAAAAGCATGAAATGTTCTTCAGTGGTAAAATGGATAAACAAATTATGTTATACTCGCAAACAAAATACTAAATAGCAATGAACAAAATGAACTACTGCCATACACGTCATTAAAATCTCAAAATGTTGAGTGAAAAAGTAAGTCATAGAAGCATACGGTGTGATTCGTTTATATAAAGTGCAAAATCAGGAAAAAATCGTCAAATAACATATTGTGTTAGGATATGTGCATATGTGGTAAAACTACAGAAAAGTGAAGGAATGACTGAAAATACAAGATTTTGATTACCTCCAGGCTAGCAGCAGTTGGTAGAGGAAGGAGGATATCGGAGGGGAGCACACATACGGGGCTTCAAAAATACCAGCCATTTTCTTAAGTTGGCTAGTGTTATTTTATTATAATTCTTAAATGTATATATCATCTTGCATATATGATATATTTCACAATAAAAGGTTCACAATAAAAAGATTTTTTAAGTGACATTTCTTGAATGAGTGACTTGATCGTCTGCTTTTAATGGCAGCTTCTTGGACTGTCACCTGCTAAGTCCACATATCCAATGCCAATGCTGAGACTGATCTCCTTAAATGGTCACACTGAGGGGAGAGGGACTGGATGCTACACCTGACTTTTTACTGGGCTGTTCATGTCAAGAGAGAAGAACATTTAAAATGCTGAAAATAATTTTTTCCTGACCTGTTCTGTTCTTCAATGTGGCTTAACAGATATCCCATGTTATAAAGTGCCTGAGAAGGTAACTTGGGGGGCATTTGGCATCTGCCCTCAGATGTGGGGGAAGAGAAAGAGAAAGAGAACGGTTCCCATGAGGCACAGAGCATGCTCCCACTCCTTCCAGCTGTTTGTGAAGTATTCCATGAAATTAGCAGAGATGAAACAGAGAGCAGCGCATAGCACAAGCTGTTCAGATATCAGGACTCTAGAGTCCCAGCCTTTGCACAGCTGGGATCTGAAGGGTCCCCTTGCCAAAACATCACCTCAGAGTGCAACAGTGATCTTTGGCTAAAGTCACCCAATGCACCGAGGAACCTGGGTCAACAGTAGACAAACACAGTTCTTAAAGTGCAAAATCAGTGCAATCCAATGGGAAATGGAGTGTGTTAAAAGACAAACAAGGAGTAGAAAGACTTGGTCTCTGTTCTCTGGGTTACTAACTGGGAAGATTGTAGAATCACAGTCATAAATATTTTGTTGTTTCGGTTATGGAGAAAACCAGACATAGATTACTGAGGGGAAATATGTAACCTTCACTGATTGTACTGTCTTCAGAGGCAAAGTGGAGGGCAGTATGCAACAATTTATCTGTGCAACCTGGGTAAGTCCGCCATTCTGTGTAAGAAACATCTTTAAAAAGCCTATACCCTCTAGAAATGTTGTCTACCTATGTTTCATCAATGGATAGTAAAAATGCTATGAATAAAACTAAACAGAATAAAAGAATAAAGAGTAACTGGCTATGTTAGATAAGGAAGCTATCTATGAATCTATGAGGAGATGACATTTGAGCAAAGAATTGAATGAGGAGAGGCCCTTTGATAGAAACTCACTCAGTTCTGCTGTGCCTTTTATCCTACCATTCTACTCCATTTGTGGGGTACTAAAGTGATTCCTAAATACACAAGAATGTCACCATTTGGTGAATATCATCTCAAAAGTATGTGACTCTTGCAGTTTTTCTTCTTGATCCATGGAACAATAAGTTGAAATTGTTGAGCATGTACAGATTTAATAAATGAATAAATGAATGGTAATACCATATTCTCCTGGCAACATCTTTGCAGACCTGATCATCCAGCCACAAACCTAGCCTTACCTTAAGCAGTAACACCTCCCAAACACCCACAGAATACAGCATCACAAACTAAATCATTATATACTAGATGTGGAATAATAACAAAGATACATCCAAGGGAAAATATTGGCTTTGGGGTTTTGTCAAAATCCTGCTTTAGCTTTCCCTTGATATGGGCTAATAGATGTAAAATTCTACTCTCTATCTGATGCAAGATACCCAGAACTCTGTATGTTATAGTAGACATCTGTTATTTTGACACCCAGCTTTCATTTGCCATTCTACTATAAGTATAATGTGATTTCCTGAAGGGGACTACTTCTCCACCACTCTCTACTCCAGGTAAAGAATTCAACCTCAGCAAAGTAATCAAGGTTTTTATACCGCTGGCTGTGGTGATTGGCTCAGGTATTGCCACATGACCTAACTTAGGCTAAACAGGTTTGAAAAGATTTATTTTAGGGATTTTGGTTTGCACTGTATGCAAAGTAATTCTTTTTAGGGATTTTTAGGTATAAAAGGCCAAAAGAATTAAGAGCCATGTGAAAACCATAGATAATCAAGGCTGATTTTATTATAATAATCATACTTATGCCCATAATATATACTTTAGAATACTGGTTGAATAACCATTTCATGACTCAATATGCAGTATTTGGTAAAATTGAGTATATGGATAGTTCATAGCCTAATACTTTCAACTAGGTACCCTAGAGAAATTCTCACACAAAGAGCCAAGCACAAAAATATTCACTACATCATTGCTTGTGGTAGCAAGAGTCAAAGGCAACCTAGGTATCATCCATCAGTAGGGAAATGGATAAATAAAATATCAGGTAAGTATACAATGCAATGCTATTTCTGAATAAGTTGTAAAAGCCATGTTAAATAAAAAAAAGAGTCAGGATAGGTATATGGTAGAACACCACTGATGTAAAAAAATATATATAAAGCATATCTCACAGTCACGGAGATGGATCACATGCTAGAGTGTAGTTAGCTGACAGCCTCCACCTGTTGGAGCTTTCAGAATGTCCCCTGCTTTCAAACTCAGGCCACATCCTTCTAGGGAAGACCCCAGTCAAAGTCTGACCATGGTGGGAAGACTAGGGACACAGCCATTTCTGCCTGATATGAGGCTCCATTGATGGGCAATCTTTGCTTTGGACCTCCCCAATGGAGTTGGCTAAGAGTTTTCAGGGCATCCTCACCTGAATCTCCCCCTTCCCTAAATCTGCTGCTGTCTTATTTCATTAGTGTCAGTGGTAGAAAAGGTCCAAGATAGGATTTATGAAAAGCCACAAAGGGAGAATCACAATGCAAATCCTTGAGTTTCTGGATTAAGGTTATGTCATTTGCAGCTGAGAGTTATAAACCCTTTGAAAAATAGCTCCTGGCATGCTACAGCTCCCTGGTAAAGATGGGACACTTGACAATGTGATATCAAGTGGCATGTGTCCAAAACTGCACATCATGAGCTGGGATCTGTTGAATCCACTGTATTATAAGAGTCAGGTGGGCCCAGGAGTCATCTCTGATATGGAAACGGTATGTATATATAGAGTCACACCCAAGTAGAACCAGATGATATGAGTAACTACATCCAGATAAAGACAAAGGAAAAAGCCCAATTTGTTTTATGGATGCATAGGCTTCCTTTGTGGATGCAACTAAAAATGGATCAGCAGCTGAATTAGAGTCACACTCAAGGGTGGCCTTAAAAGATAGTGGTAAGGGAAAATCTTACAAAACAGTGGGCTTTAGGTAATGCACAGCCTGTCCACTTTGTACACAAAGACAAGTGGCCCTAAATGAGAATATATATGGATTACTCATGGGCAGGGATGAATGGCTTGGCTGGCTGGTCAGGTGCTTTGATGTGTAAAGACTATAAGATCAGAGACGTGAAGGCCTGGGGTAGAGTTATGGTTGGTCTAGGTAGAGGTTTCTGAAGCATGTGGACATATGAGAGTGTATCATATATTAACACACATCAAAAATCATCTCTACCTTGGCATAGACACTAAACAACAAAGTAGAGAAAATGGCTTGGCCAGTAGACTGGGCAATTTTGTCGTTGGTCATCCCAGAAGTAGCATGATGGACACATGAACAGAAGGGCCACCATGGCAAGACCAGCCACATCTGAGACTTCTACTTCCCAAGTCCAATCTAGCACTTGCTGATTCTGAGTATCCCAACCTGCCTGAATCCTTGCTGTGGTACTAATTCTCAAGAAGGACAACAGGACACTTTTTGGCAAGTTGCCTGTATTGGACACTTTCCTCCCCTTTTCCTTTCTAGGGCATCAAATCTGCATCACACTCTGAAGGCTTTCCCTGTCCAGTTCTTCCTCTGTGTTTTATCTCTCACAGGCATTGCTCCCTGGTAGAGTGTTAACTCTCCAATATCCAACATAACGTATGTTCCCCAGGTGACCCGACTGACACAATATCTAAAATAACACTATATACTGTTCATAAATACATTTACATATAACTAATTTTTGAAACACATTAGACACATCAGAATGGGTACTTACAGGGAGTTGAGCGGAGTGTGATGAATGGAGCCAAACTAAAAGGAAACACAACACAACAAAGCAAAATAAGAATCCAAGATTAGATGGAGAATTGTGTGCCATAAACAGAAATGTGACTGATTTTGTCAATCCAGTGACATGCTTCTGAGGTCTACAGGGAAAATAATTTTCAATTTGCATTTCTTGTTTTACTCCTGAGGCCCTGAGTTTTCCAGCTCATCTTCTAATTCTGA
This sequence comes from Aselliscus stoliczkanus, assembly GCA_033961575.1. Lineage (NCBI taxonomy): Eukaryota > Metazoa > Chordata > Mammalia > Chiroptera > Hipposideridae > Aselliscus > Aselliscus stoliczkanus. The sequence continues at coordinate 93,918,341 of CM066733.1, forward strand.
CTGTGTAGTGACAGATTCAGACATGGGTTGACTCTTGAGTGGGCTTTTGTAAAGCAACCTTTCACTTTCCTCTGAAGGAAGAAATAACTTTCTTAAATCCAGTTACCAGAAATCTCCCAAAAGGCTTTCAGGGTTCCTGAGTGTCAATTATATTCTGGAAGATTTACCCTTTTTTATTTTTTTGTTTCTAACATAATGATTAGCAGTCTTAAATGTAGGACTAATCTTTGGTATTTTTTTTGGATGCCCTTCCCCAGCACCCAACTGCCACCTTACCTCAACTCCCTACTCCAAACAGCGATTTCCCTTATCTTTCCTAGCTAATTTTGGCTATTTCCATTTGTCCTAAGCTGGAGAGACCTGTTCTTGATCCTGGAGAGACCTTCCTCCTTTCTCAAACATTTGATTGGCCTAGCAAATTCAAAAGGGCTGAACTTTCTTCAGAGATGTCCACTGTGTACTTTAAAAGGACTGTTAAGCTTGTAGTGTTTTTTCCCCAGATTGAGCACACTCTGACTTCAGGTGACAAGTTTCTTCATATTTTCCTTCTTCCTTACCCCGGGTTTATTAAAGGAAAACCAAAAAGTCTTCAAAAATTAAGAGAATTATTCAAATTTACCTACAAACCAAAGGCTTTCCTGAGCTGTGTTCCCTGTCAAACAGTGTGATGCCTCCTAGAAACTGGCACACTGGAAGCTGGTGGAGTCTTATCTCCCAAGGTAGCTGTGGCTCCAAAGCTGTTGCTGATTGGTCTGAGTTTCAGGACAAGCACATTGCCCTTTAGATAGTCAGGGCTTCTCCTAGATGCTTCTCTAGAAGGAGTTTTGGGTGACCTTGTATTAATTAACCTTATATTAACTCCTAGCTGAGCCAAGCTTAGGGGAAAGCACTGTTAGCATCAGAGCCATACAACTTTAATTCCACTCTACATGATTCCTTACCACAGCCAATGTCAAGGCTCAGGAATGCACATTCAAAGCATTCATGTTTGTCTTCTGTTTCTTTCCCAAGTGCAAGTTATAAAACTATTTTCTGCCAATCACCTGACCTCCACCCTCAACTCAACCCCCTAATAATAATTGTAAAATTACCATATCTTCAATTCTAAGAATTTTATTGAGTGTCTTACAATGGACATGTATATTTGATGTGGTAGTGTGAGTTTTCTTCCCCTAATTACTATATCTGTAATTATATAATTACTAGCCTCTAAGGACCTATAAAATGCAATATTGCTGCTCAGCTTGCTATGCACTCCACAAAATAATATGACCACTAGATTAGGGATGCAACCATCCCTAATGACCAGGGAAAGCCATCCCAGTAAGAAAAGTTTCCTAAGAGATATGCCTCAAGATGGGAACATTGGAGAGGCTTTCTGTTCCAAAACAGCACCTATAATACCACTCTTTAGGAGCCTGATGATTCCCTTTTAAACTGAAAATGTTCCCCAGGTAGACACTGAGACAGCAGTTTATACATCTCACTGTACATGAAAACATCTGGGGAGCTTATTAAAAAGCACAAATGCTCAGGCACCACTATCAGAGATTTGGTTTGAATTAGTCTGGGTAGAGCCCAAGCATCAGTAAGTTTTAAAATTCCTCATGTCTTGTTAGGGAGATCACTTCATGGACGGTGTAGAGGCCTGACCTCTGCACTGTACATCTGAAGCTGCCACTGGATAATATTATATGTCAACTATAATTTACCACATATATAGTCATGGGATGTGGACTGTAGTGTGGGGATGAAGTCAATGGAAGTGTAATAGATATGTATGATATTGGGGGTGGGGGGTAGTGAATGGGGGGGAAGGGAGTTGTCACTTTGTAAGGGGTGAAAAGGATAACTATTGCATTGTTTTGTACACCTGAAAAAAATAATTTAAAAAAAATTATCAATCCTAAAATGGCAAGAAAGGAGAGAACAGACAGAACAATTTGAAATATTATTTAAAAAAAAATTCCTCAGGTTATTCTAATGCTCAGATAAGTTGAGAACCAATGTGCTAACACCTTAATTTTCAAAGAATTCCTTCTTAACAGATATAATTGACACAGGAAGAATGTAAATCAGGACTGTATCTGATGGATGCTTTCCTCAGGAAGAGAAGCTTGCTAATAGGAGGAGAGGGACCTACTACAGGTGGAATTGAAAAGCACTAAAGATGTATTTCTACTCCAAAATTGTATAGAGAGCTCCTGGTTCAATGAGAGTTAGATGTGTCCACTGAACATTAACTAATTATTGCTATTCTGAGGGACTTGAGATTTTATGTTAATTGACAGAAATTGGATGATTTATAATTGATTTTAGAATTCAAAAGAGCATAATGATTTATCTGGCATTTAGAGTGGACTCGTTGGTGGTCTGCCCAGTTTTTCTTCTACTGACACAGCTCTATTCCCTCACTTCATGTGGCCCTGACATCCTGCCTACCCAGCAGTGGAGGTGGGAGTATGACTCAGGCTGTTCCCTGGGTCATGTGTGAGCATTTTGCTAGCTTAAATTCTCAGAAGTGAAATTACTGGCTTCTAGGATATGCATATTTTTCATCTAAATGCTCTCCAAAACGGGTGTATTGACTTACAGTTTCATGAGAAGAAGATGAAACTATCTGTTCACCTCTTCAACACTTAATATCATCAAAATTAAAAAAATTTTATCTCTCTAAATTTCTGTCTCTACATAGTTATCTTAAATTTTTATATCTAATAAGAAAAAACAAAAACATGAAAAAAGACAAAAATAAAACAAACAAAAAAATACAAAAAAATTTCTTTTAAATCTTTGGGCCGGCCGAGTGGCGCATTGGTTAAGAGCTGGTTTTGGGATGCCAGCGGCCACGGTTCGGATCCCACATATGAGGACCAGTAACGCTGCCCTCTACAGCCAACAACAACTCCACCTGCAGCTGGGTTGTGCGAGCCCCGGCGATGGTGTAGGCTGCAGCCCCTGCGGCAGTGGGCTGTCATAGGCTACAGTGAGTGGCCGGCAGCCAGCATGAGCGGCTAGCAGCCAGCCTGAGATGCCAATAGCCACGATGAGTGACCATCCACAGGCCGGCGACCGATCTGCCTCATCCGGGAAGAGCGCAATGACGATACCAACATGGGCCAGTGAAGCAACATCCTCCACAACTAGACTAAAGAACAAAAGGACAGCAACTTGTCTGTTCCCCTTCCCCAATTCCGCAGTGCTGTTCCCCTCCCCCAATTCCCCAATAAAATCTTTATAAAAAAAAAATCTAACGTGTGAAGTGGTATCTTTGTTTTATTTATTTCTTGGATTATTAATGAGATTAAGCATATTTTCAGTGTTTATTGGACATTTTTATATATTCTCCTGTGAAATATCTATTACTATTCTTTGACCATTTAAACTGCAGTTCAGAGTTTAGATCAACTTTTTATGGAGGGCAATTTGACTGGATTCTTGCTTATATCATGAGGTAACAATTACATTTATGGAAATTTATTCCAAGAAACTATATTATTAAACATTGTGTCAAGAACCTTCATCACAGCTCTGGTTGTAATTGCAAAGAATAAAACAAAATAAATATACAATAATAAGGGATTGGTTAAATAATTTATGATAAAATAATAATTAATAATTATTTATGATATATAATTATGTATCATATAATGATAGGAAATAATAGTCACAATATATAGATATGTGATTAAAGGTGGAACATATAATATGTTCCTCTCTTTGTAAAAGTAAATTATGTATGTGAATATATATACAAGCGTACCATTTTCAAAAGCCTGGATGGAAATTTTGAAAACATGTGACAATAGTTTTTTTTTAAGGTAAGATCTCAGATGATTTCTCCTTGTTGATGAACTGCATTTTCTAAACTTTGTATATATATATATATATAGAAAAAAAAACTTGTGTAACTTTGTAATAAGACAAAATAATAAAAGTCATTTTAAATTATTGATCAAGCTGAACCTTTTGCTTGGCCAAACAAAATTTGCCTATTTTAATTTTTTTCCTTAGTGTTTGTCATTTAAAATGTAACACTCATGCCTTTGAATTGCAATTTGTGTTGAAATTTTGCCTAAAGTCTATTGGCATCATGATGCTATAATCTATAAACATGGTAATCTAACAATTAGTAGAAATTATATACTTTAAGAAAATGAACAGTATTAAATTCCCCTGCAGCTGCTTCAATTATATCATAGGAGATGTAAACAACAGTAAGCTTAACTCTTTCCATGAAGCTTTAAAAACACATTACAGCCCATTAATATTAATATTACTGTTACAAATTGCGGCAAAGGGTTATGAAAAGATTACACACTTGTTTGTTGATAACAGCAATGACCAGGGAAAGCCATCCCAGTGAGATGAGAGAAGATTCCTAAAAGATGTCTCTTAGGATGGAAACTCTGGAGAGGTCTTTGTTCTAAAACAGCACCTATAATACCACTTTTGAGAAACACTCAGGTTCTTCATTCCCACTGGAGCAACCCTACCATAGTCTGAGATGGGCTACTTTATAACCATGCTCTGAATGAAGAACTTTCCATTGGTATGCTCCTGATAAATCTTTTATGCTGACTGAGCCATACTTAGTCCAGGATTAACAAATAATGTCACCAATAGTTTTTTCCTGTTAACAGGAAAAAGAAAAATCACTTCTTATTGTTATTAATGACTTTTTACTCAGATATCAGATAATTCCATTCTTTCACTACATGTAATTCTCCTGGGGAAAAATTCTTACATAAAATGCAATTAACTCTATCCAAAGGTGCAGGTAGCTGTTCTGTAAATGCCACATCAGAGAGTTATTTAATGTTGTCTGGAGACATAAATTAAATTCTAACTTAACATGTAAAGTTCTTAAAATAGTTGCTGGCACATAGTATGTGTTCAAATTCAAGTATGTGTTCATTTCTTTCCAGAGGGAAATGAGCAAGGAAAAAGCGATTTGGCATGAGACCCAGACTTTTTTGTTATCTGGATCACAGTCACAAATTTAAGTTTCTAAACAGTGAAAATACAGACACAATCTATGTTCTCTTTTATATATTACTTGGCAAGTGCCTCATGTTTATCTCTTTGAATTTCCTCCCACCACTTTGAAACAGATGTTTGGCAGTTCTGGCCATATATATGTATATGGAAGAAGGTGAACAATTTTAGAAAGAATTTGTCCTAGTGTATATTTGAGACACACATTCACCAGTGTTTTATATTTTGGGGGCTGGTTCAGATGCCATTATGTCTCATTCTTTGCAGACATTCCTTTTCCTTATTAGAAATATTTTGTTACATATACAGTATTGACAACCTGTACTTGACTGACTGGGAGTTGGAAGACTAGTGGCTCCTAGAAAAAAGAAAAAGGCTAAAAATCCCAGGTGCTAAGGCCTTTAGACACTTAATTCTCATAATGTGGGAACACGCAGGTGCCTCTGGAAGTGCTAGTAGATGAAGCCTGGGGGAGCTGACCATTAGAATGTGGGAGCTAAGAAATGTTCTGAGAACATGCCTTCAGCTTCCAAACAGAGAAGAAAAGATGGTGGGCAAACACCAGAAGACCAATCAGTTCAAACCAGGGGAGGACCAAGTTCAGTCTCCCTTTTTAGGAATTCATGCCACTCACAGTTCAGTGGAATCTGAAGAAAATGTTGTGGGGAGCAGATAAATGATTCCAGTGGTCCTGCCCACTTCCCACTCTGGCGTGTTGGAAACTGAACAGGGGCTATGGTCTCCAATCTGAGTCCCAGACTTGTCCCTTCACCTGGATGGGGAGAACCACTGAGATTGTGCCTGGGGAGCCAGTCTTCAAGGAGTGAAGCTGCCTGGACACCTCTACCCAGCACTTCAGGCCTGGAGGTCTTCAAATAGTTTGCTTCCTTCTGGCTATAAGTTTTGTTTCCTTTCCTCTCCAGCTTTGATGAAATGATCAGAGGAGAATATTTAGGTGATGCCTCAGAGAGGCAGTGGTATCTGTTGCTGTTTATTAATTTCTAGTTCTTCTTTCTCCTTGCCAAACATGGTTTAGTTATGCTTCTCAGCTTTCAAGTCCCTTCCCTGTGCCCCTGGTAGTTGCCATATAATAAGTTTTTCTACTCAGGATGTGAAGTCAGAGGCTCACTGCTCACTGATGCACTGTTATGGCACATGCACCCCTGTTCCTGCCACCTTAACAGATTCCAGGACATTGAAGCAGATTACTCAAGCACCTAAATGGTTGCCATCTCCACCTTTGGATCTGTCATGCATGCAGTGTCTCTGAGCATGTTCTAACCATTATTCAAAGTCCCTTTTATTCCATTCTTAGCAGAATATGCTTAAGTGTGTTTTCAGGTTCTGGGAGAAACTGATCAGATAGTTGATTGCCATGCCTGAGCATTGGCAGTCCTAGTGCATCAGAAGGTGCCAACATCAAGTATCCTGGCAGATAAAAGATACACAGTTGAACTCGTCCCATATCCATCACTAACTCTCTGGCCCCACATGGAAAGGATTTCAAATTTATAATGAAAGATTTTGTTAAAATGGAAATTCCCAGATAAGAACTGGCAAGAACTTTTTTGTAGATTTCCGCAACTTATTGTCATAAAATTTCTTTCTGAAACCTTGCAATTATCTCAAATTATAATTCCATTTTTGGCATGTAATTGTACTTCCAATTTGGATCTTGGTGGAGTGGTACCCCCTAAGAATCATTGCTGCTTTCACTGGTTCTCCTTCATCCCTCTTATATAAAAGTTCAACATTTGATACCTATGGTGAGAAAGCATTTTAACTCATAGTTAGGGCAATGATTTTTATGTTGATTGCAGTTAGAGTCCCACCTTAGTTTCAAAGAAAGACAATGCCCTTGACAACCACTGCCCATTCCCTGCATGGTCATGCATGTAAACAGCATAGTCCAAAAAAGACCCCTCACTTTCAGACCTTTCTCAAACCTTTCAAGGATACACAGACATTCTTATTAAAATCCTCTGCACTCTACTGTTCTCCAGTACCCTCAAACTCCCAAGAAACTCTCAATTTCTTACCCTGAGAAGGTCCTCTGTCTCATCCACGTATCTTCTAAGAGTCCTATTTGTTTACACACCACTCTGAGCCATACCATCCCCTCAGTGCCCCCATGCCCACCCCAGTTATATTTCCTCCTCCATAAGCAGCATCCTGGGATCTATTTCCCCATTGGGTCAGCTGTTTTCCTTTCTTGACTCTGCATCTCCTATTTTTGTCTTTTATCCTCAGAGAGCAGGGAGATGGGTAGATTGTTAATCCTGAATATTAGTAATTTATTGTCTCTAATCTTTGCAACACCTGCATTAGTATTTTTGTCTTCCTTTTTCCAGTGACAAGCTGATTTAGAGAAACATGTAGCATGGAAGTATAAAAGCATGGATTCAAATCGGTGTCAGCCTGGCTTATGCTGCCTCCCAAACCGCAGCACAGGGGTATAGACATGGACAATACCCTGGTTTTAATTGTCATTCTGTCAAAGATTCTATCTCTTCCACAAAATGAATTGAAAAATCTCAAATCACAGTCACAGTTTTGTCCATAAAGAACAAACTGTTTGATTAATTCAAATGGGGAAATCAATTTTCTTTCAAAAATTTTGTTAGTGATAAACAGGGAAAAGAAAGCAAGAAAGACCCAGGTTTCTGACCCATCCCAGGTTCAGAATCTAAAGGGAATTTTCACTCTTTGAGAAACACTGCAACATTGGTTTCTATCCTCCACACACCTAGTATCGGGCATATAGCAGAGATTCAATAAATGCTTTTTGAATCAAAGAAAATGTGTGTCACACTTTTCTCCAATATCATATTTATTGCTTTATGACTCTTTTAATTTTTTTTTAAAAGATTAGCCTGAATTCATTATTGTGTCTAATCTTACTTCAAAACCCATGACTTTCATTTTCCTTGATCTGGGCATTATACCAACACTATACTCATCAGCTACAATTCAAGTTTTTGGTTCACTCACAGACAACATGAGGAGAGGGAGAGAGATTTTCCTCAAGAATGAGCAGAAGGGGAAGCTAAAGAAGATATAAAGCTTTCTATATATATATATATGAGAGAGTAGAACTCAATGAGCTAAAAACTGAATAAAATGGGAGGGTCTCGCATAAATAGAATCGGTTTGAACAGAAAGGAAAGAGGTGTTGGAGAAAAGAGTTCCTTGAAAAGACACCCCCCACCCCCCAGGAATGCTGTTGACTTAAAACAACTTGGCTACTTAGAGCAAGGGGTAGTGATAGGTGATTGGCCCAGGTGTAAAGAAGGACAGAGGTAAAAATGCACAGATACTCATTGGATTGAGCACCAGCCAGGGCTTGAATTGTGATGCCGGCCAGCATGCCTGCCATCCCAGGTTTGGACAGTCCTAAGGGTGAAGAGTCATAATCTTCAGAGAAAGCCCATTCTGTCACCAGATGGCCCTGTCAATAAAGTTTTCCTTACCTGAGCTAATGTCTCTCCCCATACATTTCCACCCATTTATTTTAAGTCTACTCCTTGGAGCCATATGGATAATGTTCACTTCTTGCATATAATCATTTATTACCTCTTTGAAGAAACGGTCTTAGGCACCAGTTGGTTGCTGTTAATTGGTGAACCTTTCCTATGCAGCTAATGAATATGCTGTTGTCAGTACTATAGCGAGTTTAAATCAAGCGATTGAAATATAACACAGTAACAATGACAACAATTTGAATGGTTTCTAAAACCTCAAGCTGAATTTCAAAGCGACGACATTGTGTGGTAGAAGACAGGTCATGCTTTCCAAATCATTTTGGTAAAATTATTGTGTCATAGAGTACTAATCCTGCTTTCAAATATATTAAAATCTGATATGTTTTCTCATTTGGGTCTTCAATGGTTTATTTTTTTAGGATTAAAAATTAATTTAAGGTGACCCAGTCAAATCTTTGTCATTTTGGTGTGATCTTCCTCAAATATTAAAAAAAGAACACTTTTTTATAGCCATGCTGCCACAGTTGTTTTGAATTACCCTAGCAAGAAATATGCTAGCAATAAAAACCAATCTCCAGTGATATTTCTAGTAACTTCTTTATAGAAGGTTACCTAGTCATTTTATTTTATTATCAGAAAGGAAATAATTTAATTTCAATTTTTAAAATTGTGAAATATATTCTTCACATTGAAGAATCTGTTGTAATGGCTTTGTAATTCAACTTGGTGAGGATGAATTACTGTCTCTTCCCATTTAGGGTGTGATGGTGGGCTACAGTGATATTCTCTCATGACAGCTGGAAGGCACTGGCCATTTTGTGGCATACACCCCCTTCTCCCTGTATTCAATCGAACAGTAATCGAGGCTCTGCTGTGAAAGGATTCTGTAGATGTAAATCAGTTGGTTTTAAATTAATTATTATTATTTAATTATTTTTTTTAGCTGAGCCATCCTGCCACCTGTTGGCAGCTTAGCGGCAGCTCAGCTCAGGCTAGCATCGAACTGCTATTGCTCAGAGCTCAGCTCACACCCTTGAGTGAGCTCTTAACCAACTGAGCCACTCGGCTGGCTCTGGTTTTAAATTAATTAAAAGGGAGATTATCCTATGTAGGCTTAAGTCAATCAGTTGGAAGTTCTTTAAAACTGGATTTTAGGACTTCCCTGAGCTCAGAGACTCCAAACAGCAGCTGGACTTACCACTTCTCTCCCCTCACTCTCCAACTTCCTTTCTCCCTGACTGCTGTGGACTACAATGTTCGGCTTATGCCCCCAAGATCCCAGGCTGCTCCTGATTTTTCCTTCCTGCTTGCTTGCCTATGGACATTGCATTTGATTAGCCAGCCTCCACTATTTTATTAGCCAATTCATTGTAATAAATTCATATATATCTCCTACTGATTTTGCTTCTCTGGATGAACCCTGACAGATACATATAAAATATATATGTAAACTTAAAAAATTATTAAAAATGAAATTTTTGTACTCAAGGCCTAAGCTAAGAAATGTTATTGCCTGTTTCTTAGACTCCCCCTATGTGTCCCTTTCTCTTTGAACCTCTCTCTCTTCCTCTTCTTCAGAAGTAACCACTATTCTGACTTTTGAGTTAAATTATCTTACTTTTACTACATATATGTATCTCTAAGCAATAGTTCAGTTAGGTTTCTTTTTTTTTTTAATTATGTATTAGAAGCACAGATCTAACTGTGTGTAAAGAAAGGATAATATTGTCACTATTAGATGAAGGCTTCCAGGAGAAGGTAAGCCAAATATAGTTGCTGGATTATTGTCCACAAAGAAACCAGTTGACAAGGTCATGAATGAACCCTGTGAAACAAAATGACAACTAAGTACCTAATATGGAGAATTAGCACACTTCAGAGTAGTGTGACTCAGGAAACAGACATGTGGAAAGCTGTCATTTCCAAGATTCTAGCTAGCTACCATTCTATCATCTTTTTTTTTTTAATTAAAGTTTATTGGGCTGACAATGGTTAGTAAAGTTACATAGGTTTCAGGTGTACAATTCTGTAATACATCATCTATATATCACATTGTATATTCACCACCCAGAGTCAGTTCTACTTCCATCACCATATATTTGACCCTGTTTACCCTCATCTACCACCTCCCTCCCCTCTTACCCTCTGGTAACCACTAAACTATTGTCTGTGTCTATGAGTTTTTGTTTCTTTGTCTTGTTCCTTTGTTGCTTTTGGTTTTCAGTGAAATCATACAGCTCTTGACTTTTTCTGTCTGACATTTCACTTAGCATAATGCTATCATCTTTTTAACCCAAGGACTGAATGCCCTGGGGAGCCTGACTCAGGTTATTGGCTTGTCTTGACATATGTTAATGAAGACCTGCTCTTGCCTCCAGGCCCTGCTGTGTACTTTGGTTGAGGTCACTCACCCCAAATGATTCTCTCTGACTTACTTTGCAGAATTCTATGTAGTCAATGGTGAATTTAGAAGCAAAAACCTAGGTGCCCACGTCTGGCTTCTACCTCCCGGTGGTGAGCCCTGTGCTTCCCAGAATGAGTAACTTACTCAATCTCTTTCCTCATGCAACCTAGTGCTTTTTTGATGGGCTCATGATCCAACTGGCCAAGATGGCAGGAATCATGCTATAAACAGTCAATCATAAGTGTATAGGTAGCATCTTGACTGTCCCAACTATTGGGAAGTCATTGAATTCAGGATAGATATTTAAAATAGAGCTTACAGGATCTGCTGAGGCATAAAATGTGAGGTGAGAGAGAGACAGAGGTGTCAAGGATGACTTCAAGGTTTCTCACCTGAGCCAAACAGATGCCATTTACTTTAGGAGAAAGAGTAAGTTTGGAGTGAGCTCATGGTCTAATCTGGACTGTTAGATGATTCCTCCCAGGACTCTAAATCTTCATCATGTGACACAGAGTGGAAAAGGACATCACATCATCACAATGGTAGTGGCAGAGCCAGAGCAGATTGCCACTAGCCACTGCTGTTCTTTTTGATACTGAAATTTCTGGGGTTTCCCTGATGTGGCCCAGTATCCAGGCCTGCTTCTGCAGCTTCTCATTCATTTTGACAGTCCTCTGTAGTCTTCACTCACTGTCCAGTGAATTCCATCTAGGCAGGTTTAGCTGCAGCTGCATTCTGACAGACAGGGTGGGTGAGCATGCTGGGAGCCATTAGTTTCTAGTCAGCTGGTGGTCTCAGGACAATTGGCAACCTGCTGCTGTAGCAGCCCAACTATCAGAAGCTGGCTGGGGTTTCTATAACATAAAGCACAATGTGTATGTTTAACTGAAATTATGTTGTTTTATGAGATACTGAACACCTGACACCTGTTTTATGAGAGCACTAACCCCTCTCTCTCAGATGGCCATCCTTACCAGATCTCCCTGGAAACCACATTTATTGGAAACAACAATCTTGACACTATTCTTCAAGTTGATCTAATAATGAGTGTTATAGAGCTTTAAAAAAAAAAAAAGAATAATGACCTTCAGTATAAAAGATTGCTTTACAACCAAATTGCAGTTCAGTAAAAATATTCCTGGTGTGTGTGGGAGCAATAATCTAATTTTCTTTCCTTGATTCTGAGATTTTACTTTTTATATCTTGTTTTATTGTACATTTATTGTACATTTTCTTTAAAACTGCCACAGTTTTTTTGTGTATATGTGGAATAAGATGGTATATATTAATCAATCAACTTTCATGGAAGGTATAATTAAACTACACAAACACATGTAAGACTTTTAAAGATATTCCACAAGTTAACATCAAGTATAACAATACCCATTGTTGAAAACTTACTTCTGATATATAGTCTAAGATCAACTTACTTTAACTTACTGTAACTCTCACTTGACTTATCATTAATAGAGATGTTGAACAACCAATAATCTTCCTTCATGTCAAGCTCTATATAACTAACAATTTTTTCATTTTATGGCTTATTAACTTCATTAAGTTCCTTTGTAATAAGCAGGACTTTCTAGTGCATCCTATTTACCTGTGAATCGATATGTATCCAAGTATTATTATCAGAGATAGAGCAATTGTTAAAAGAGTAACAGAGAATCTGCTTTCTCTCTCTCTCTCTCTCTCTCTCTCTCACACACACACACACACACACACACACACACACACACACACACACGCTTGTATATTCTGAAAGTGCATCTTTGCCAAAAGCAGTTACAATAAAACCTTGGATTGTGAGTAACTTGTTCTGCGAGTGTTCCGCAAGGTGAACAAACATTTCTAATAAATTTTAACTTGATAAACGAGCGATGTCTTGTAGTAAGAGTAGTACATGATGCTGAACATCACATGATCACAACTGACCCAATGGCTATCTCTCTCTCACTGCGGGATTGTGGGTGATCATTTCCCAAGCTCGGATGCTGTCTCAGGCTGTGGTGTTTGGCAGAAATCAGTGATTTTTCAGAATGTTGGAAGTGCCCACTACTGGCACTAGTGTATTTTTTGTCACTAAAAAGCACCCATGGACAGTCCTTTGCTTTTCCATACAAGACTAAGCCTAGGAATGCTTTGCTTCATTCTAGGTCAGGCTGCCTGCAGGTATAGATAGACCCTTTCCTCTGCTGCCTTATTGCCAGTTACATTAAATACAGTATATGACAAGAGTTTATTAATACTGTACTGTAGCCAACATCCATGCAAGTGTATACAATGGCCCCCATGCAGAAAAAGGTTGACAAGAAAGGCGGTAAGAAAGAGATGATTATGGTGGAAGTTAAGAAGGAAATCATAGAGAAGTACGAACAAGGTATGCAATTGGCCAAAATTGCAAGATTTTATAAGACGTCTACGTTGACCATTGTACAACATTAAAGAAGAAAGAAGAAAGAAGGGGGCTAGATGCAGCAAAAGGAGTCCCGAGAATATCAAAGCAATGGCCACGTGTTCTGGAAGATGTAGAAAAGTTGCTTCTGGTTTGGATAAACGAGAAGCAACTAGTAGGTGATACTGTGACCAAGAACTTTATCGGCAAGAAAGCAAAGACCTTGTACACCGACCTCGTAAGTAAATTGCCAGGTACGTCAACAGAAAACAAAGAAGGCTTCAAGGCAAGCATGGGATGGTGTGATAACTTTAAGAGGAGAAGTAGCAGCCATAGTGTTGTGAGGCTGTGAGTTTGGACGCTAAGGCAGCTGAGGTGTTCGCTATCAAGTTCCAGAAGCTCATGGTTTCCAAGTGTTACCTGCAGGAGCAAGTTTTTAACTGCAATGAGACAGGGCTTTTTTGGAAAAAGATGCCAAAGAGGACCTACATTATAGAAGAAGAGAATGTAATGCCTGGTCACAAGCCCATGAAAGACTGTCTCACTTTCTTGTTTTGTGCTAATGCAAGTGGGGCTTTCAGAGTCCAGCCCCTGCTCATGTATCATTCCGAGAACTCACAAGCCTTCAAGAAATGCAAGGTGCAGAAGTGCCAGTTAAACGTTATGTGGAGGTCCAACAGCAAGGCTTGGGTCACCCTCGTATCTCCTTTGTTGAGTCAATCAACGAGATGTTTGGACCTGGAGTGAAGAAATCCTTTCAGAAAAGAATCTGCCACTCAAAGCCTTGCTGGTTATGGATAATGCTCCTGCTCATCCTTCAGGCTTTGAGGATGACTTACTGGAGGAATTCAAGTTCATTAAGGTCAAGTTCCTTCCTCCCGACACCACTCCAATCCTCCAGCCCATAGATCAGCAGGTCATTTCGAACTTTAAAAAGCTTTAAAGGCTGGCCAAGTGGCTCAGTTGGCCAAGAGCTTGTTCAAGAATGCAAGCTCTGAGCAACAGGGGGTTCGATTCCTGACCTGAGCTGAGAAGCCGCTGAGCTGCCGACAGGTGGTAGGATGGCTCAGCTAAAAAAAAAAAAAAAAAAAATTACACCAAAGCACTATTTCAGTGATGCTTTGAGGTGACCAAAGGAACAAATCTTACCCTCTGAGAGTTTTGGAAAAATCATTTTCACGTCGTGAACCTCCTCAAGATCATTGATAAAGCCTGGGATGGGGTCACCAAGGGAACACTCAATTCTGCTTGGAGAAAACTGTGGCCTGATTGAATTCTTGGACATGACTTAGAGGGGCTTGCTCATGAACAGGAGCCGCCAGTTGTCAATGAAATTGTGTCCTTGGGGAAGACCATGGGACTGGAGGTAAATGAGGACGACATTCAAGAGCTGGTGGAGGAACATGGCCAGGAGCTGACCACCGACGAATTGATGGATCTGCATCGCAAGCAACAGCAGGAGGTTATGGAGGAGATCTCGTCTGCCTAGGAGGAGGAGAAAAAGGGGGAGGAATCCCTCACTTCAAATGAGATTAGGGAGATGTGTAAAATGTGGAAAACAGTGCAAAATTTTGTGGAAAAGCACCACCCGAGTAAGGCTGTAGCAGTGCGAGCGATGAATATGTTTAACGACAATGCAATGTTATCTTTCTGCGAAATCCTCAAGATGAGACAAAAGCAAGTGTCATTGGATAGGTTCCTTGTTAAAGTTGCAAGAAAAGAAAAAGATTCCATTGAGCCAATAGATAATAGTGATTCCATTAGCGATAATGAAAGTCGTCCTACACAATAACCCTTCTCTTTCTCGCTTCCCTCAAACCAGCCATGAAGGTTTTCAAAGGTAAGTGCAGGTTAATTTATTTTTCTTTATATTTTGTATTTTCTTTGTTATTTTGTATTACATTACAATATTATAATCATTTTTATATGATTATATGATTTTTGGGTTGTGGAACCAGCTGAGTTTCCATTATTATGGGGAAATTCACTTTAATATACAAGTGCTTTGGATTACAAGGATGTTTCCAGAATGAATTATGCTCGCAAACCAAGGTTTTGCAGTCTTTTTCCTAATTTGGACAATACTCTATGATTATAGACAACACCCCTACCATGTCAGTTCCTCTTGAAAAGATAACTTTGTTTGACATCTAGGAAACTGATTAAAGTTTGGTGGTGTAAGGATAGGGGAATTCCAGAGGGCAAGGTTCATTGGTGGTAAAATTTGGAGAAATGGAAATAGCATGGTGCCAGAAGTATCCTTACAGGAAAAGTGTTGGAGTAACGGGGAAAGAGTCTTTAAGAACCCATGAAAACTCAAAATTTTTCTTCCTCACGGCACCTCTCAAATCATAGATGCTTTTGGGCCGGGCGAGTGGCGCAGTGGTTAAGCGCTGGCTTGGGAAGCCAGTGGCCCCGGTTCGGTCCCGCATATAAGGGCCAGTGCCACTGCCCTAAAAAAAAAAAAAAATCATAGATGCTTTAGACAACCTCATTCAACATAATGCCATGGAAGATAGGGAGGGAAGCAGAAGAAAAAGGGGAGAAAGAGGACAGACAACGCCCATGGCAACGTCACGGGGACACCAAAGCAAATGGCTCCTGAGGCAAGAGTGGGGTGCATTTTCTGCAGGACCAAGTAGCTGGTTAGGGAGGGCTAGGGGTGCAATTTACATCACCCCACAATCTTCATCCTAAATTCAGCTCCATCACCCCCATCAAAAAAAAATTGATTTAAAACATATATTTTCAGTCTTGCAAAGGAATCACAAATGTTTGTTAGTAAATTAAACTGACATAACAATGAAATAGAATGGCCCATTAACAGGGTTATTTGAAGAGAAAGCTTTGAGAGGGCAATTCATAATTATTTCTGAAATTAGTCCACTGTTTTAGATGTGATTGAAGCATCTGATCCATAATTGAATAGTCAGGCATCAAAATCATTTTCTCTTGCTGTTTAATCATCAGGATTCCTAAGGTAATTTATTTTCCTGGCAGCATCATAGCTTTAGGAGGCAAATAACTACAGGGCAATTATGTTTCTTATTAGCATATTTCAGATATTTTCTCCCTCTTCATAAAATAAAAATAATACAGTAAATAATGCTCTTCTTGACAGTGCATCAACAGTAATTCTTGACACAATTCTCACTTTCACAAGTAAGGGATGCCTAAAATTGACCACTAAAAGTTAATGAGGCTTAAAAATTATCTGCTTCAAATTGACTTGATTTTGTTTCCCAAAGAACATTTAAAAAAACAATGTGTCCATCATAATAGCCTACTATAGTATTGTCTTCCAGATATCTAGCTGCCAACCGTCAAGCAAATGAATGGCATCCATCCAATAGGACCCTACAGTGGCTGTTGTATAGGATTATGTTCTCATTCCAACTCTACAGTTTCAATTCTTTTTGTTTCCTTACCTGAGATCCCCCACCTTCTCTCTTCTCCTTATCTAAATCTTAGTCAGCTTTTACGGCCCAAGTTCCACTTTCTTCTTGAAATCTAGGTTATTTTAGGTATTATTAAATTCTTACACTCATATTTCTATAGGTGTTATTAAATTCTTACACTCATATTTGTATAGCATATTATTACAAGGTGACTGGTATTTATCCAGTGAACAAACATTGTTATGTATTAAGTTCCAGGCATTATGGACTAAGAATATAGAGATTTTTAAGAAAAACAAATGTGATTGCTATCCTCCAGGAGTTCACTGTTGTCCCATATAATATGTATATTTTTGTCCTCCTATTTAAATGAAAACTCTTTTTTTTAAAAAAAGGGATCATATTCACATCTAATACTAATAGAACCCCTACATCCAACCCCAAGCTTCTAATATACAGATGAGAACATATCTATATACTAATAATAAATACTAGATTTCCTAATTATGCATAGAGTCAAAGTAAAAGTAATGCTGCACCATAAGATGCACTTAAAATTATCTGATACCATTTTCTTAGTTTTTAGCCATCAAAAGCTATATTTTCCATGATACTCTCAATGCATTCCTCTGCTTCTTTGATCTCGGGTGCACTATATGTTAATATTTTATTTCATTTATAATAAATCAGAGTGATGAAAAGTATAGAATATGGGACCCAACCGCCTGAATTCAAAATTCTAGAATTTTACATATATGACTTTGAGTTATCTAAGTTCCCTCATCTGTAAAATGGGCATAATAAATGTATATAATTTAAAAGTCATTATGAAGATTAAACAACTAATGTGAATAAATCTACTTATTACATAGTGAATGCCTAAGAATTTTAAATCATGATCGTGATACTTATTCATGGCACCATCAAGAGGTCATTAGGGGTTGCTATTTCACTTCTACAGATGAAACACTTGAACCAGAAAGAGAGCATTTGATATATTCTGGATTACAATGGAAATGATTTCTAAAGGTAGAATATGAACTCCCTGAATTCGCTGGTTTCGAAATAAGCACTGAGTTGTCCTAACTTCTTCCACAGAACAATTTGCTTTCAGGTTCAGTCCAGTGCAGTATTTGGTGTTGTGAGGTTGCATGAAAAGGATAAATAAGACATGGACTCTTTTCTCAAGTAGTTGACCCTCGGGAGTTGTGCTAATTAGTGTGGTACTAACTTGTTCTCCAATCATGTTATGCATATAGATGTTAGTGAAAGTTTTCTTAACCAAAATCTAAGAAGGTACACCCTTAATTCTGTTGTACTTTTCTATAACAGTAATAACGTGAGAGTAATTGGAATTGCTGGTAGAGAAGGTATATCAGAATAATGAATCTGTCTAGACTCTTTGCTGCAGATGATAGAATCCACTGCAGCTAGTTTAAACAGGAGAGGATGTATTAAAAGGTGTAGGTAGCTTAAAAAATTTCCTTGAGGGCCAGAAAAGTAATTTCATAGCTATATGATCAGAAAAAGACTAGCTAAGAGAAATGCCCAACCATGACAGGGACTGTTCTGGTAAACACCTCATTGCTATCATCTCACACAGCTTGACATCTGTGACACAGAGCCTCGGCATTAAACCTCCAGTGTTGCTGACTTCAGGGACCAAATTCCTTTGTTAACATGCTTGCAAGAAGATCCAAAGGCCATAGGTAGCGCCATTTCCTCACATTGGCGACTTTCTGCTTCTAAGTCTTGCAAAACTGTATATGCTGAGCAAAATCAAAGCCATACCAGAAACCTTATCTTCAAGAGAATCTGGTTGTTTTACTCTTCTTCTTCGCCTCCTCCTCCTCCCCTTCTCTTTCCCCTCCCCCTCCTCCTCCATCTTCCTCTTCTTTGTTTGTTTCTATCATTTCAGTTTAGGAAACAGCAAATGATGAGAGACAGTTCACAGTATTCACCACTGCCCACATCTTTGTCTACTCAACTTTCTTCTTCCCAAATTTGAGCTTCTAAACAGTTGCTCCCACTTAATACAAAGCAACTATTTCTCTTACAAATGAAAATGCTCTTATCCTCTCCCCCAAACGAGAGATCCAAAGTCTTATTGGGTGATATTCATTTCTCCTTTCATTTCTCCTTTAGTCTGATTGAAATTCTTTTCTTTTCCCTCCCAACCTCTCTGGGTCCCAGAGCTCTGGGGCCCCTGCCTGGTCCGGCCTCGTTCTCCCTGGGCTCCAAACCAGGTCAGTCTCGTCATTCCCCTCAGATCACCGCGTGTCCCTCTTGTGCGGTTCACCATGGTTGTATTTAAGTGATTGTGCAAGTCGTGATTAAAGCCTGTCTCTTGGCCTCTGAGCTTCTTCTAAGGCAAGAACAAGCCTGTCTGTCCACTGCTCTATCCCCCGCGCCCGCACTGGGCCTAGCGCCCACTGGAGGGCGCTCGGTATAAGAAATTATAGTCATTTTTCATTGTAAATATTCAAAAACAGGCGTGAGGTCAAATAATTCCTGGACGAAGGAAACGGTGGCTCGATGTCAGGACCTTCAGGGGGCAGGACGGTAGGCCACACCGACAGAGGGAACGGGTTTAATCTGGTGGGAATAAAGTTGTACTCCAGTGCTTCCAACGGGTGTCTCATTTCTACTCCAGGCTTCCCTTTCCAAGCACAATGATACCAACCCATCATCTCTGGTCCTTTCCAATTACCCCGATCTCCCGATGACACCCAGTCCCCCTGAGAAACAGTTTGGGGTCAGGCGCCACTGATGGCGGACACAACAACCCCTAGCAGCAAATTCTCCCTGGGGGGAGCCCACGGAGCCGAGATACTTTTTTGATTCTTATAACCTATGGACTAAATAATAAAGTTAATCATTTTATCAGATGGAGAGGGAAGGGTGGAAGAAACACAAATGGTAAACAATGTCAATATGTGAATAAGAAAGTAAATATGATTAGCCACTAAGTCTTCTTTTCTGCAGCTGGTCATGATGTTCTATGTGATATTCATAACCATTTTTCTGCACTCCATGCCAGGTTCTGTTGTTCTTGGGAAAAACCGCAGCTGATTTAGGTTCTTTATCTGGTGGAGTGACCCCCTGCGTCTTACTAGTTCCACCTGTACAGAGTTACTGTAGTTTCCACTAACTTTCTCTCTCTCTCTCTCTCTCTCTCTCTCTCTCTCTCTCTCTCTCTCTCTCTCTCTCACACACACACACACACCCACACAGAGTTTGCATAATTTTGGTTGAAACATGAAAGCCAGAAAAACCCAGACATGGTGCCTGGTAAACCAGAGTGCATGACAATGTTACCCAGCAAGCCAGTGAGGAAAAGAAAGCTGGGTCACAAACTTGTTTCCCAACTCTGCCTTACCCTGGAATAATTGCTTAGCTCAACTTGATTAAAACTGCAAGGGACATGACTGTCCTTTGAAAAGAAAACCTGCTCCAAGTCTCTACCTTATGGTGCATTTTCGTGATCAGTGTGAGCAATTTCAGAACCAGGGACTTCTGTCACACACAATGATCTAATCAAATTAAGGTAAATGACATCATGACTGCATATTAGATTTAATCAAAAGCAAACACCTGCATGTGTGACATATATTTAAATCAGAAGTGACTATCTCTGTGTTCATATAATTCAGTCATGCCTGGATCCCCAACAGGACAGTTGTGCATTTTATAATTAAGCAGAGAGCCTAAGGAAAGAAGTAAGTAAGAGGGCATGAAAAGGAGGAAGAAATGGGAAGAGGAGTAAAGGAGAGCAGATGAAAAGGCAACAGAAGGGATGAGGAGATAAAAAATAAAAAGTATAATAGGGCAGAATGAAAAGAAAGGCTTCTTCTCAACTCTTGCAAATACTCTCTAACTCAAAGCTGCATGTTTGGCTTTCACAATAACCTCATTGGATAGGAATTTGTGTTCATCTGCTCATTGATTTAAGAACTATCTATTTAAAACCTACTTTGTGCCAGGCCTTGTTCTAGGTTCTGAGAATAGAACAGTGGACAATAGAGATGTAGCTTTTGCTATTATATAACTTGTAGTTTAGTTTGGAGTGACAATAACAACAGCAACAAAGGTAAAAAGGAATCAAGTAGATAAGAGTTTAGAGATGAATCTCAGGCTTATACTAATTTTCTATTAGCGCTATAATAAATTTTCACAAATTCAGTGATTCAAAACAACACAAATTTATTCTTTTATTTATTTATTATTATTTTTAAAAATTTATTTTTAATTTTTAATTTTTTTTTAATTAAAGTTTATTGGGGTGACAATTGTTAGTAAAGTTATATAGGTTTCAGGTGTACAATTCTGTAATATATCATCTATATATCACATTGTGTGTTCACCACCCAGAGTCAGTTCTCTTTCCATCACTATATATTTGATCCCCTTTACCCTCATCTACCACCACCCTCCCCTCCACCTTCTGGTAACCACTAAGCTATTGTCTGTCTATGAGTTTTTGTTTCTTCATTTGTTTGTCTTGTTTCTTTGTTGTTTTCAGTTTTATATACCACATATAAGTGAAATCATGTCGTTCTCCACTTTTTCTGTCTAACTTATTTCGTTTAGCATTATAATCTCAAGATCATTGTAGAGATCAGAAATCTAAAATGCATCAGTAGGGCCTTCCTTCTGAAGGCTCCAGCAGAAAATGCATTTCTTTGCCTTTTCCAGCTTCTAGAGGCTGCTTGCATCCTTTAGGTCATGGCCCCGAATTACTCTGTTTCTCTCATCACATCTCCACCTATGATTCTGACTCTCCTGCTTTCCTCTTATAAGGTCCCTGGTGATTACATTGGGCCCACCTGGATAAACCAGGATTAGTGCAAAATCCTTCCTTAACTGAATCACACCTATCCAAGTCTCTTTTGCCATGTAAGGTAATCTATTCACAGATTCTAGGGATTAGAACAGCGACACCTTTGAAGAGTCATCATTCAGCCTACCATAGGGCCTTAAGTGAATTGTTCAATTTCCTGCTTCTGTTAAAACCTTCAGTCTTCTGAATCCATATACACCGATCTTTCCTCTTTATCACGGCTGAATCCTGTCAGCCTCTGTTCAACCTCTACTTGCTGAAGACAGAAGAGTCCATTGTGATGTTCTTTGCCATTTTCTACATTTTAGTTGCCCTCCTTCACTCATGTAGAGTTCTGAAACTGGTGAGAGTAAACCTAATTTATTCAAAGGTAACACTGACAACTGGTTAATATCTCCATCTATTCAACAAACACTGAGTGCGGCTTACGTGCTACATGCAGAACTAGAGAGGAAAACAAAACAGAGGTTGCCTTTGCCTTGTTGGAACTTTTCTTCTTGTGGGAAAGATAGATATAAAATTACCAAACACAGAGATAACTATGCATTCTAGTGAGTGGTAAGAAAGGAATGAAAAGGGTTTCATGACAGATTACAATTAGGATATTTAATTAGACTGGGAGGTCAGGAGCGACTTTCTCTGGAGGGAACATTAAAAGGTGGAGTGAAGGATGAGCTGGAGCCTTCCCTTGTGATGGGAGTGTGAGCACAGAAAGGTATGTCTGCGTATGGGCGAGTGAGGGGCGCTTGGACATGCAGGGCAAGCTCAGAGACTCTGAGATGGGAAAGAGCTTCATACCATGATAATTATTTTAAATTTTGTGAGACTGGAGAATAATGAGTGAAGGAGTGGGAGTCTAAGATAAGATAAGCCTGATAGTTAGGGAAAGTGTAGGTCATGCAGGCCACAGACCATGGAAAAGAACTGGGGTTGTATTGTAAAGGGCATTGGAAAGTTATTAAATGATTTTAAGTTGAGAGGAAAGTGCTTTAATTTCATATATATATAATTTATATATATACATATTTATATATAAATTATGATATATATACTATTTAAATATATATTTTATATATTTAATATATTAAAATTTATTATATATAAGCATATAATATATATTATACATATAATATATAATATTTATACATAATATAAATATTTTGTATAAATATATACAAAATAAAAAATATATATTATAATACATTAAAATATTTTATATATATATATATGTATTTTTAAGCTGACTTTTGCTGCTGTGAGAATAGTTTGTAAAAAGATCCAAGATGAGAGCTGAGAGACTAATATGGAAACTGCTGTACTGGAGAGGGAGAAGATAGTGGCTTGAACCAGAGTTTGGCCTGGAGGGAGCGAAAGTAGAAAGATTTGAGATGCGTTTTGGAGTAGGAGTAAGAGGATTTGCTGAGGTATGAGATATGAGTAGCGAGGGCACACACAAATCCAGCTGGACTCCCAGGTCACAAGCTTGAGAATCTCGATGATGGGGCTGCTGATTGAAACGGCAAAGGCCAGAAGAAAAATGACATTAGCACAGAAAAATCAGTAAATTTCCTTTTAGATCCCTTAAGTCTGAGATTTCTTGGAAATTTCAGTTGAAGATATTAAGTAGGCAGTTAGATAAATGAGTCTGGATGAAAGAGGAGAGGCCTGGGGTCAGCATACATTTAGAACTTAACACCATAGAGATAGTTTTTAAAACTATGGAAATGGATGAGGTCAGGTAGGGAGAGAGTGTGGAAACAGAAAATTAAAGAGCTTAAGAGCAAGCCTTAAGCATTCAGGCATTTAGAGTTGGAGAATGGAGGTGAGAATCAAGGCCAGAGATATAGAGGACAGTCAGAGAAGTGCAGTGTCACCAAAGCCAAGAGAAGAGAGTGTTTCGAGAAAAGCACGTGGTTAAGAGAGTCCACTCCAGTCACCATTGTTTTGGCAGCAGCAACAACAAAAGTATCCTTAAGGAGGGCAGTTTTAAACTCCAAAACAGGCAAGTAAAACCACAGACTACGTGTTAAGAGGAGGTATTTTTCTTTGTGCCTGGGAAAGCTAAAAGCAGCCCCTGACTACTGGGAACTGAGGCTCAGCCAGGCCATGCTGTTCCCCTGTTGGACAGAAACTCACAGAATGCCAGACAAGATCCCTCTGACAGCATGATAAAGCGAGTCAAAACAAAATCACCATGCAACCCACAAAATAGCAAACACCCCCTGTTCTTGGCTATGACGAGTGACTGCACATTCTTTACCAACTACAGCTTTCTCCCCATTTTAATCTGTCTTTGCTATAGATCAGATTGATTCAGGTACTCAGTCATAGAATTGCCCCTGCTTTCTGACAACACCCAGTCTAGAGTGAGCCTCTGCTTCCTGAGACCATCCCCCAAATTACCTACCCAAAACCTATATCCTATAATAGCTCCTTTTAACCCCTCTTAATGAGGGACCTCACAGTTCTCCCACAGTGAGCATTTGCCTCCAGAGCAAGCGGTTGGCAAGGAGTCGTGGTGGCCTTTGGCTAAAGGGCATTGACATTTCTGGTCCTTTAAAAAACTGGAAAACTGATGGTTGCTAGATGGGAGGGAGCTGGGGATAGAAAGCATAAATTGATAGTCATAGTACTGCCATGGGAATATGAAAGACAGGGGAATAAAATCAATAATGTTGTAAAGATTTTGTAGGGTGTCAGATGGGCACATGTCTTATTAGGGAGACCACTTCATGGAGAGTGTAGATGCCTGACCACTGCACAGTACACCTGAAGCTGAATAATATTGTATGTCAACAATAATTTATAATACATATAGTCACAGGACATGGAGTACAGCATAGGGAATAGAGTCAATGGAACTGTAATAGATACATTCGATGTCAGAGGGGCAATAGAGTGGGGGAGGGGTTATCACTTTGTGAGGGGTGAAATGGCTAACTATTACATTATTTTGTACACCTGAAACTAAAAAGAAAACAAACAAACAAACCATCAAAAAAGATCCAAGGTGAAAGCTGAGACACTAATATGGCAACTGCTGTGCTGGAGGGGGAGAAGATGGTAGCTGGGATGACAGCATGATTATCTATATAGAAAATCCCAGTGAATCTAAAAACAAACAGCTCCTAGAAATTATGTGAGTTTACCAAGCCTGCATAATTCAAGATCAACACGCAAAAAATTAATGGTATTTCTAAACATAAACAATGAACAAATGGAAATAAAAAAATTTCTGTATGTCTTTTATTTCTTTATGCCTGCCTTATCATTCTAGCTAAGGTTTTCAGTATTATGTTTAGTAGGAATTTGATACTGAATATTCCTGCCTTATTCCTAACCTTATGGGGAAACTATTCAGTCTCTTACTATTAAGTATGATGTTAATTGTAGGCTGTTTTTAGATGCCTTTAATCAGTGTTATGAACTGAATGTTTTCCCCAAAATGTACATGTTGAAACTCTAATCCTTAATGCAATGATCCTAGAAGGTGGGGCCTTTGGGAGGTAATTAAGTTTAGATGAGAACATGAAGGTGGAGCCCCAGCTGGAATGGCAATCAATCATGTAAGGCTGACACTGGTGGTGAGTCCCTTACAGAGATGTGGGGCTGAAAGTGATGATAAACTGGGTTAGACCTCTGACTGATATATGCTGTTCCCCTGCAGCACTTTAGACTGATGTCATGTTCATGGCTGAACTCCCCAACCTGTACCCTGCATCCCTCACAAAACTAGTGCAAGAGCACACAGAGCCTCTTTCGGGGCAGCCAGGCACACATAAATCCACTCACACATCCCTACCCAAATTCATGTTGAACATCTCAAACCTTTATCACTGTACAAATTTATTTTAAAGTTTAACTGTTGTTCCTGGAATAGAGCCCTGAAGGAAACTCAAATAAATATTGGAATTTAAATACATGATACAGGTGGCATCTCAAATCAAGGAAAACAGGATGGTGTATTCAATAAGCTCAAAGAATAGACTCTTAGGGGGTGGTAGATGAAGGTAAAGGGGACCAAATATATGGTGATAGAAAGAGCACTGACTGGGTGGTGAGCACACAATGTGATGTGATGTTGGGAGCCGACAGTCTCTCGGTGTCTGACAAGGCCACATTGAAATAAAGATCCATGCTCAGCTGTGGATGTCTGGGATGCTGCCTTATGGTTGGTCATGTAATATCTCCTTTCTCTATGAACCCATGTGCCTTTCCTCCACATCAGATCCTATAGGAGACAGTACTTTCACTGCATTTATGACAAGTCCCTGTGGTGTCCCAGTGAGAGCTGGCTGTGTAAGTCAATGACGGGTAAGATCTCCTACGAGAGGAGACAACCCAAGGCAGGCTACAGCCCCATTTTGGGACCCCAGGACTAAGAAAAAGGGGACTCAAGCCCCTTGGAAACTGAGGCTCAGGCCTCTAGCCACATAGGCCAAAAAGCCTGTCTGTGAGAAACAGACTGCTTCTGTGAAAAACTGGTGATATCATCCATCCTTGCCTATGCAGCTGTGAAACGTCTCCATGGAGACCAAGGTCTTTCGGCCATGAGAGTTCTGATAAGAGACAACTTACTGACCATGAGTTATTTTAATTAACAGCCTTGTTTTAACTCTTTGCTTTGTACATTGCTCTAGCAACAGATACCGAAGCTTTGACTGAGACACAGATGTTACCCTCTATTACAATAATATGCAGCTCTTTGTAGGATAGGAAAAGTTTGAGACTCCTTTTGCTACTAAGTATTATAATCACAGAAATAGTTTTTTGCCCTAAACTCAGCCACTGCTAGACTCTTGTCAATAACTCAAGCATGCTCCCTGTAAGGTAGTCATGGTAACCACTCTTTAGATGATAAGTAAAATCCTTGAACATAGAATAGGCCACAATGTAGTCTGGAAAGATACAATTACAAAAAAAATAAAGACTGTAAAAGTCTGAGTAATAAAAAACTGAGTAATAAAAAACATCATGATCATGTGAAACATAACTTATGATTGAGATAATTGTCAGAAGCCTCTATAAAAGGGGCTAGGCTTTAACAATAAAGTGTGACACTCCTGTGAACCTCTTTCTGGTGTCTCCATCTTTCTTTCTCCTCGCCGACGCCCTCCCACCTGAGGGAATCCCTGGTCCTCACGAGGGCTGGCTCCCTGCAATGTATAGATGATGTGTTACAGAATTGTACACCTGAAATCTACAGAACTTTGCTCACAATTGTCTCCTCAATAAACTTTAATTTAAAAAAAAACAAGAATAGACTCTTCATTTGAAAGGAAATAGGGTTATATTAAAATCTTAAATCATACAGACAAATTCTAGGTAGAATAATTGTCAAAACATAATAACCAAAATTCTAAAGTAATAAATAATAACAGCCAAAATATTTTTTTCTAATCCTGGGTTGGGGAAGTGCTTCCTAAACACTAAATGAAAACTCAGAACTATATAGAAAATGTTTAACAGATGTGGTTGCAAGAATATTGAAAGTATTTGAATGGCAAAAGGTGCTGTAAATAAAGTTGAAAAACAAGTGACACACTGAGAGAAATGCTTGTAAAATGTATAAAGTATAATATATTTTTAAAGGTTCTGCTAACTAATAATAAAAAGGATATATCCTAATTGAAAAACTATCAAATATATAAATAGAAAGTTCACTGAAGAGGAAATGAAATAACTAATACAAAAGTTTCACTTCACTAATAATCAAAACCTTCAATTAAAATAACAGTGAAAAATTTTGTGCCCCACATATAGGTAAAAATATTAACTCACCAAACTTTAGAAAATGGTTACCTCTGAAGAGTTTGATTGTTTCATCTTTTTAAATAACCATTTAATACAAAAAAGAGGAAAAAAATAACCTTTTTGGAATCAAAATTTGGAGTTGGAAGAATATTATAAGGAATAATTTAACTATCTCAATGGACAGGTAAGATAGTAGAATTTTAGAGAGGTATAACAATTTTCCCAAGTGCCTGAAAGCATGTATGAAGCTAACTAAATACTTCCTGAATACCCAGGAAAATAGTTATTTTATATTAAATGACTTGTACTAACTCTCAGTTCACAAGATACATTTTAGAAAGTTCTATAATTGTTTCTCAGATTCCAGTAGTTTTCTATAATATTCTCTAGGAGGCTACTTGTCTGCAAAGAGTTGGACGTAAGATAGATAACAAACAAATGAAAACACCTGTGCCAGGCCTAAGTAGCAATCGTGACCTATTTCAGTGTTGCAGACAAGCCCTGTGGTATCATCGAACTGGTCCTGCACTGTCCCTAGTGTATCCAAGTATTGTCTCCATTGCCACTTTCAACCTTTCCCACCAGAAATATTACCAAATCATACTATTCTTTAGGAACTTCCTGTACTTACTGAAGTTTTCCCTTGTATGATCTTCCATATCCTTTATTGTCTTCACATTTTGGAACTTATTTCTTTCCATTTGCCTTATTGAATAACTAATTTTATAGAGTACTATAGGCAGACATTATTATAACGTTAACTTTTGATTCCCAGGATCATCCTAGAAAGTAGGAGGTATTACTACACCATTATGTATATGAAAAAACTGAGGAAAAGAGAGTTTAGGATGCTAATCTAGCACAATAGTGCCAGAGTCTGGTGCTGAAGTCGGTGTTTTAACAACAATGCCATACTGCTTCCTTAAGAATTCTCTTCTATAGAGCCGGCAGAGTGGAGCATTGGTGAGTTGGCTTGGGAGCACAAGCTTAGCAGGGCCGCTGGTTTGGATCCCACACAGGCTAGTAACACTGCCCTCCACAGCTAAGATGGTGAACAACAGCTCGACCTGGAGCTGGGCTGCCATGAGTCCATGGTGACCGCATAGGCTGCAGCCCCTCCTCTCCTGCAGTGGGCTGTGTAAGCCAGCATAAGCTGCCGTCAGCCACCATGAGTAGCTGTCCAATGGCCAGCGACCAATCTGCCTCAGTAGGGAAGAGTGCAGTGATCACAATACCAACATGGGCCAGTGAAGCGACGTCTTCCACAACTAGACTGAAGAACAAAAAGACAGCAACTTGTCTCTTCCCCTTCCCCAGTTCCCCAAAACTGTTCCCTCCCCCATATCCCCAATAAAATCTTTGCGGGGGGGAAAGAATTCCCTTCTATAAATATTCATCTCTACTTGCCGGTTTAGTTTTGCGAGTCAACCTCCATAACAAACAGTTGATGATACCCTGGAAGCATAGCTTTTGAAATTCTGGCAAGTGATGAATGATGAAGGATGAAGGATGAGGGATGAATAGATGAAGGATGCTATCGTTAAGTTATGATGATGTCAATCATTTTCAACTACAGAAAAATTCCCTGGGAGATATCATTTGAATCTCCGACACTGAATCAATTATGTTGTTTGTTCTCAATAAACACAGAATTCTCTAATAAGTAAAGAGGTTACATTATTGACCAAATAACTATTAGTTATATTTTTCATCACAGATTTAAATAAAAATTAAGTCCATTGTTATGTCATCAGCACTTAATATAGTGCCTAATATGTAGTAAGCTTCCAATAAAAATTTGTTAATTGAATGCCAAAAAATAGAGCAGATTTTAAAGAAATAGGACTTGTCAGGCACAGTTTTAATACTCTTTCTCATTGGACTCCAACATTATCAATCATTAAGTTTTCTAAATCCATCTACTTCTATATATTAAAACTTATCTTTTTTATCTTGGACTTTGCCACCCACAGCTTTCGACAGGTTTCTTGCCTCTTACTCATGCTGGCATTTTGTTTGTTTTTGTTTTTGTTTTTTGAGGGCAGTGTCACTGGCCCTCATATGTGGGACCCGAACCGGGGCCGCTGGCTTCCCAGACCAGCGCTTAACCACCGTGCCACTCGGCCGGCCCATCATGCTGGCATTTTGGAAAAATTGGTTATAAGATGATGTTAAAGAATATGTCTTTATTTTTGACTTAAATACTGTTGCCTTCTTTTTTTAAAAAAATTTAAGTATGTAAATACAGTTGGTATACAATCTTGTATTGGTTATATTAGTTTCAGGAGTACAATATAGTAATTCAACATTTTTATACCTTACAGTGTAATCATCCCACTAGTTCTAGTCATCATGTGTCACTGTACAAATTTATCGCAATATTATTGACTATATTCCCTTTCACCTTTCCATCCATCCTCCCACATCCTCCCTTCTGGTAATCATCCCTTTAGTCTCTGTTTCTATGCAAGATAGATGGATTGAGAGGGTATTGTGCTAAGTGAAATAAGTCAGGCAGAAAAAGGTGAATACTGTATGGTTTCACTTATATGTGGAATCTAAAAACAAAACAAAATAAAACAGACTCATAGAAACAGTACTATTGTCTTCTTAACACCCAGTTGTTTCTCAATGAGAGCTTTCTCCTCTAACTGGTACTTATATTTCTTTTTCAAAAAGCAAAGCTTCTTTTGGTCTTTTATGCAGTTGGCTTTACCAACCACCTCCATGAATGATGGGAAGTTTTGTAAAATACAATCCCAGATGCTATACTTTCACATGATACACAGAGGGTGCCCAAAAAATGTTACATATTTTAAAAAAGGAAAAAACTGTTATTAAAATTTTAATATTCAATATATACCGATAACAAAAGATGAATACAAGTTGAGTTCAACTTCTACCAAGAGTTGCTCAAAGTAGTTACCATCAGCGTAATTTTAATACAGATATTTCCTTTCTTAAAATGTGTATACATTTTTTTGTCACCCTCTGTATTTCTCCATGGACATTTTTTTTCTGTTTGAAAGTTAGTTTGTTAGGAAAAGCTGTTCATCTGTGCCTCATTTCAAATATGGTGCTTCAGGGTCTTACTAAGTTTCTTTTGTATAGAATATACATATTTCTCATAGAGATTACAGGTAATGACCACTAGTTTGTTTGTTAGACCTGAGATTTTAGGAAAAGATCAGTATTGGTTTATTTCATTGAGATACATTTGATAAAAAGATAACCATTCAAAAGCCATGATTATATAATGGTTTCCATACATTCAACTACTTATCATAAAAAACATCTTTGTCTTTTATTTTTTGTGTTTTTCCTACAACACATCACACAGAGTTAGTGCACAGCAGGAATCCAATAAATACTTACAAATTAACTGAACAATTTTATTTTTAAATATTTAAATTACTAAAGATTAGACATCTCATTTTTTTTTTTTTTGAGGGCAGTGTCACTGGCCCTCATATGTGGGACCCGAAGCGGGGCCGCTGGCTTCCCAAGCCAGCGCTTAACCACCACGCCACTTGGCCAGCCCAGACATCTCATGTTTTTGACATATAGTGGAATATATTAGCTTATTTATATTACTGAATAATTCAACATAAAATTTAAAGTAAAAGTAAAGTTTTTAAGATCTTTTATAAACAGCTAAAGTATTTTCAATGTTCTTCTGTGTTTTTGAATGCATTGAAAAATGCATACAGGTGATCAATTGAGTTTTTCTTTTTCCTCAATTGACTCCACAGCTAAAAGATGGAGTACCTGTAAGTTCATTTTTATATGCTTTTTTCGATTTTCATAAATCTAGTTTTTAAATATAGAAGCAATCCATGGCACAGTAACAAATTTCAAACAGTAGGGAAAGCATGGAATGCAAAGTGTAAGACTTTTCCTTGTACTATCTCCCTGCAGCAGTCCTTCTGCAAATGGAATCATTATCAACATTCTGCAGATGGAATCTTTATCAACATTTTCTTTTGACTTGGTTCTTCTTATTACTGTCATTATATTAGGTTGTTGGAAAAGTCATGAAGTATTTTTTCTATGTTTTTCATTGCAAAAATGCATCATGGCTTTTCCAACAACCCAATATTTCTATTTCTGGGTTTATAAACTTTATACATTGCTTATTGATCTTCTGCAATGAAAATTAAAGAAGTTATCACTTAATTTTCTTTCCACCTTTTTCTCAGTCAACCTCCCAAACATTTTTAATTATACCTCTATTTTTTACATTTCTAGGGTTCATAATAATATACCAATCTATCTCTATGTCTATCACCTATCTGTCTTTCTATCTCAATATGGTCTTATATACATATAAGTCTTCTCTGCTTTGCTTGTAGGATAATTTAAAAATGAAACCCAAGGGCATGTATAATGAAAACATGCAGACATTACTCCCTGCAGAATCAAACACTATGGAGGAAGCCATCAATGAGAAATCTGTATCAATAAAACTTTGCCACTCATAGAAAAAAATTTCTAAGAATCAAACCTAATGAAATTTCTTTAAGTTTGTTGCCATTTTGCTTCTCCATTCTGGGTCACACTAGCTATCAATACTTCTTGTATTCCATACTACCCTCATCCTGAGATTCTTGTTTTGTTTGTACTTCTTTCTTGACAAATTAATGTGTAAATTGTAGCATAGCAAACCTCTTAAGTTTTTACTTGTCTGAAATGTGTTTGAAAATCTGTGCTATGAAATTCTACATTTTAAATCTTTCCCTCAAGAATTTTGAAAATATTGCTCAATTTTCTTTAGCATCCACTGTTAGTGATGAGAAATCTCACATCAATCTGGTTCTATTCCCTGGCAGGTAATCTGTTTTTACCTCTTTGCTTTTAGGATTCTCTCTTTATCCTTCGTGTTGTGAATTTGCAGTGGGACATATCTACAGAGGAATATTTTCCAATGCTATTTTTCACTTGGTAGACTCAAGGCCAAAAACTGAAGAGAGCTATTTTCTTCTTTTTTATCTCTTTATGTCCTCCTAGCTGTTGTCACTCAACAATCCTCCCTCTAAGACTTTTAGTACTAAATTGTAGGACATTTTCTCCAATCTATCATCTATTTTACTAGATCATAGTTTACCAGACAAATGATTATATGTGTGCATTTAATAATTTATTTAATCCCATGATTATTTCTTAATTTAATAATAATATACATATCTTTCAAGACTGTTTTCTTTTTTCTTTCATTGCCTTTTTTTAAAAAAAGCAATGTGTTTTTATGAATATAACAGCCTCTTGAATTTTGCATAGAATAGGTTTTTTAAGATGCTTGCTTTGGTACCTTTGCTTTCTCCAAGGTCAGTTGTTCTGTTTGTTCACCTCGGTGCTTCTTTTTCATGCTATTGATTTTCTTTAAATGTCTGGAGATCCTTGGTGATTAAATTATATTGAATAAAGAATTTTGTTGCTTGGTATGAATGGCTGGAAAGGGTTTTCTCAAAGACTGGTAAATGCATTTTTTAAATAGACCCTTCTTTTGACTAGGTGGGCTCATCACAGGGTTTATGGGATAGGACAGAACATTTTGATGAACAGATTTTCTTTAAGGCTAAATAATGGGCAAAAGAAAGATAGGCTGGAATCTCCACAGTTGCTCAAGTACAAGGACCTCACTCTAGAAGTGGAGTGTTTTATTATTTTAGTCTTAGGTCTTCCCTTTTCTCCCTTTCTTTATTTCTTTCTCTCTTTTTGAAGTTTGGAGTTTAACTCATGCACTGCTATGCTTTTTTCTCTTGCCATAAAACCTGTAGTGTCTAGAGCTGTAATTGTCTCTGCTTTGGTTTTTCCATCAATCCTGCAGCAGCTGACAGATGTCAAAATGTCTAATTCATTGATGGCACCTTTTCTATTTTACAGTGCCATCGTGGATTTATGCTTTTAGAAATACATTCTCCTGTCATTTCAATAAAATTTTGGAGGAGTGGATGGAAGGTGGGAAAGAAGGATGGACTCCTATGTTCAAACTGATACTTTAAACAGGAAATCTGGATTTCAGTTAGAAGTGCCTACCATTTTGTGTTAAAGTAAATGGATGAAGTTCAAAATATATCTTTTGTTCTACTCATACGTGAACTTTTTCAAAGTCGCACTTTCCCTCCAAAGAGCTTGATAAAGAAAAAATAGTTTTAACAAATATAATGAATAAGTTAAGCATTTCCAACAATTTTATTGATTGCTATTTGAAGGCAAATTAAAAGCAATAAATATAAAATTTTTCATGCAAATTTTCTTCCACTATTCTTATAATAAGCTATATTTGATATCTTTAGGCTTGGATTAGTGTGGTACCTTCCAAAAAAAAAGTCCTTTTTCTACACAAACCAAAATACAAAAACAAAAACAAAAACTAACTCCCTGAGTGACAATATGACCAGCACTGTTTAATAGGATTCTAATAGCTCTTTTAATTAGGCCACCACCCTGAAATTTCCTATATCCTGTTTCCCTTTACAAGAAGAAATAATCATACTTATCAAGCTTTTACTCCTGCAATAAGTCCAACAATTAGTTTGTGTATAATTTCTATGTTAAGAAAATGAACTAACCTTAGTCCTGTGCTGAAGAACCAAATCTCCCTCACAAATGTGCATTGTGTGTGTGTGTGTGTGTGAGATAATTCGTTTCCTTCAAAAATCGTTAAGCAGAATACTGTGAAAGGTACAACTTCAATAAACCTGTGAAACCATGAAAACAATGTAATAAATGCAAGAGCCAGGCTCTGGGAGGAAAGGTTTGGGAGTAATGGCAATGAGAATTACACAAAAGACTGCACCAACTAAGGGAAGCTTCTATCGTTGATCACACACAGTCAAGCACCATGTAGGTCATTATGTCCCAGTGTTGATGACAAGTCTTTGCACAAAAGAATAACAGCCAGTAAAGAAGCAAGGAGCTGCTTGTTCCCCATCCATACTGAGTATCACCAGGAGCATCAGCAGTGTTGTAGGTGTGTAGGTGTGTGTGCCTGAGCACCTGCACATGCATGTGCACGGCATGTGCAAGTGCAGAACACATGTAAAATAGATGCTTTCTGTCAAGAGATTTTAACCTCAGTTTTATTGAAGATCCTTCTCAACAGTTCAGCGGTCTCCCCTTCCTGCCACAATACCCAAGGAAATCAGGCAGAGGAAAATCCATTAGTGGGGTCTCAGTCAATGACTAGGAAGAAGCAATTAAGCCAAGCTTCTAGTGAGTCAGGCTGGGAATAGAAAGGACCCCAAGTGCTACCTGTCTTATGAATCACTCTTATCTAAGGAATAAGCTTTGCAGATGAGAGAGAGACCAATCTGGAATTAGTAATGACTCTCTTAGTTCTTTCCCCAGAACAAAATTAAAAAGTTCCAGATATAGTTATTAAAGTAGAAGGGCCAAATTCAAATAAGCAAACAAAACCTCTCTCCTTTTCATTGGTGTTTAGCCTTGTGTACTGTGGTTTCAGAGTTAAGCCATTAAGCCTAGAGAGGAGAAGCAGTTTTATACAAAGCCCAACTGAAAGAGAACCAAGGTTCAAGACAATTTAACACTTTCATATCACTAAGGAATCAGTTGGTGATAGCTTCCAACTTTGGAAACCTAACCTGGTAGGTGCCCCTTCTTTCTGCTGTCTTTTCCTGCCATGCCACCATTTTCATTATCATCATATGAAATAACAATAATGACAAAAACAATTTTCATTTTTAAAGGTCCAATTTTTGTTAAGAACTGTGTTAGGTTTGCCAATATTATCTCATTTAACTTTTATTAACAACTGTATGTTGTCTCAATTTTTTAAAGGAAGACACTGAAGCTAAAGGAGATTAAATAGCTTGCCCAAGGCCACACAGCTGGTACAAGGCAGAGCCAAGGCAGCGCCATATCCATGCATGCTTCTCATCCTTTCATGAGTGAACAGCATGCAGAAAGGCCATTTATTCAAATATACTGGAGACTCAGAATTTTGGAACTTGAGCAGATGTTAAAGATGGCCTCATCAAACTCTTCATTTTATAGACAAGGAAATGGAGACCAGGGAGGTGAAAGATTGATGGAGATGGTAGCAGTAGCAAAAACACAGCTCAGGGCTCCTGACTCCTAGAAGGGCATCTTTTCCAGGATACCATGGGAAAATACTTAACTGAATGAGATGACCCCAAATAACTTTACCAGGATTTTTATTTTTACTTTGATGTTTTAGACATGCTCAGCTCTTAACACAGACAAATGTTTTCCATTTATTTTTAGAAGAGAAAAATTTCAATACTTTGACTAGAATTAATCAACACTTGGCAATGTTCCAAGTTCAATTATTTTCGCATGCTAAATTTAGTTCAATTTAAATTTCCGTAATTCAGTTCAGTGAACAGGTTTCTATCCAGATCATCCTACTGTTTCTATTTGTTGCTGGCTTTAATAATCACTCTACCTCGTCTCCCTGAAAGTTCTCACTGATGTGTCTCCCTTCAGATTCTCCATCCTCTGTTCTTCTCCGGAAGGTAAATTAGATAATTATCCTAAAAACTTTGATTAATCAATGTTTTCACCATGATTTCCTTCAGGTATTTTCTTCTCATTTTTAAGCTAATACATTCAAAATGTATATAGGGTCTCTCCCTCCCAAAGTGTCATAACTATATCACCAGTCTATATGTCAAAACCAGAAACCTCCTAGAAATGGTATTTCTAGGGCCAGCATCCCTGAGGCCTCTAGAGCATCATATGTCAAGGGGCCAGCAGACAGGATGAGTCCACTCAGACTCTTTCTTCCAGTTTGCTCTTTATGTACATTATAATATTCTCATTTCTCTTTGGGACAAAAGTATTAGCTAAAACATACCTCTGTCCCTTGACTGTTGTTTTCTCTAAAAGTAATTTTGTGTTTTGTGGATATATCTTTGAAATATATACCAATATTCAAATATATCATCAACCTAATTGTTTCCTTTATCTATGATTGCTTTGCTATTGGTTCATAGGGAATATTATTCTTTAATCTTTCTTCCCATTCATCCCTTAAAAAGAAAAAGTCAGTTTTAATTTAGCCAAGACAATATGTGAATACAAGATTTTTAAAAAAGTAACTTACCATGATCAATTACTTTTTGATATATACAGGACAGATAAACAAAGTAACAGAAGAAATGTATCTGCTCCAAAGTAAAAATAGACAGTGATTCTATGCTAACGGATACACAATTTTGTCTTTTTCATCTCAGCTTGGAAAAAAATGTCAGAAACATGGGGTCATCCTTGATTTTAGCCTTTCTTCTCATCCTTCTCAGCCATGATTGAGTTCTGTCAGTTTTATATACAAAATATCTCCCAAATATACCACTTTTCTCCTCTTCGCATCATGATTGAGTTAGTCCAGGCTATCAGTCTCCTAGTGGGCTTCCTTGCCTCTACTTTTGTGTCCACTTCCCGCCCACTCTCAACACTGCAGCCAGAGACCTTTAGACTGCAATTCAGAGTGTAGAAACACCTTTTTCAATAGAGTAGTTTCCCGCTTATTTGCAGGGGATATATTCCACGATCCCAGTGGATGTCTGAAACTGCAGATAGTAACAAATCCATATATATTATGTTTTTTCCTATACATACATACCTATGATAAAATTTAGTATAAAAATTAGGCATAGTAAGAGATTAACAATAATAATTAGTAATAAAATAGAACAAGTATAACAATATACTGTAATAAAAGTTGTGTGAGTGGCTTTGGGCCATTAAGTATAATAAGTTAACGCAAGCACTGCAATACTGTGACAGTCGATCTAATAACCAATTCAGCTACTAAGTGACTAATGGGAGTGTAATGTGTAAAGTGTGGATATGCTGGACAAAGGGATAATTCATGTCCTGGATGGGACAGAGCAGGTATGTGTGAGATTTCATCACACTACTCAGAAGGCCATACACTTTAAAACGTATGAACTGTTTATTTCTGGAATTTTTAATTTAATATTTTGGGACTGTGGTTAACCATGTGTAACTGAAACCACAGAAAGCAAAACCACTAATAAGGGGGAGAGCATACTTCAGTATCCTGGCTTTTGAGTTAGAACAAATTTCGAATGCCTTTAGTTAGGCAAGGCCCTTCAAGGTCTGACCTCTGTAGCTATACTGTCATCATTGTCCCTCATACTCTATATTCCAGCCACACTAAACTGCTGGAGCTCCCCAATTCCCCCACGACTTGCCCCCCACTC
This sequence comes from Aselliscus stoliczkanus, assembly GCA_033961575.1. NCBI lineage: Eukaryota > Metazoa > Chordata > Mammalia > Chiroptera > Hipposideridae > Aselliscus > Aselliscus stoliczkanus. The sequence goes on from CM066733.1 coordinate 93,955,823, forward strand.
TGGGCCTTTGCATGGGCTGTCACTTCTTTTGGAAGCATTACCTCTCTCCTCATCTCCTCCTTCCTTTCTCTTCTCTTCTTCACTAACTTTCCCTTTTGCCCAATTCCTTCTGAGACTGTCATCCTCAGTTAGGCATAGTTTCCTCTGGGAGAACTTCCTCATTTCCCAGGACTGAGACAGATGCTTCTCTGAGTATTCCATCACCCCTTCTGTTTATGACAGTCATAAGGCTTATCATACTGGAGAATCATTGTTCATTAAAGGAACCAAGGTTCTTTGGAAAAATGGCTGATTCTAGGGTTGGGGCAGGACATACACAATATGAGTCTGGAGCATTTTGTAGCACCAGAAGTAAGGAAATTCTCAAAATAAAAACCTCACAATGAAGGGGGTATTTTGAATGGACATGGGAGCCAAATGAAAGAGTTCCTAACTGTCAAAGCTGGAACAATTTACAACATAATAAATAATATTGGATTGCAACCAAAAGCATAAAATCACCACCCGTGAGTTCATATCAACATAAATAAATGATCAATTTAATAAATAAATGAATGGAGAGAATAGGAAAACCTCTAGTGTAGAATTTATGTAGATACTCTGTCCTCAAGGAGGTGGAGCCTAACTCCCCACTCTTTTAAGTGTGGGCTGAATATAATGACTTCCTTCCAAAGAGTATAGTATAGAAGGGAGGGGGGAAGAATAATTTAAAGCAGAGAAACCTGAAAAACACTACCTCAGCCAGGTGATCAAAGTAAACATCAACAGTAATAAATCATACTGATGATATACATATATCCTTGATATGATATTGTGAGAATGGCACTATACTCTGTGGTCATCCTCCCATAAAAACTCATAACACCAATCTCATCATAAGAGAAATATCAGAAAAATTCCCATTGAAGGACATTCTATAAGATAGGGACATTTTATAAAATACCCAACCAGCATTCTTCAAAAGTGTCAAGGTCATCAAAAATAAGGAAACTCTATAAAATTGTCAAAGCCAAGAGGATCCTAAGGAGACATGACAACAAATGTAATGTGGTATCCTGGAATCAATAAAGAATGTTAAATAAAAACTAAGGACTTTAGTTAAAATACTAAAAATATGGACTTTAGTTAACAATGTGTTCATTAATTGTGATTCATTATAATGGTTCATTAATTGTGACTAATGTATCATACTAATATAAAATATTAATAATTGTATATGGAAACTGTACTATCTAGGCAATTTTTCTGTAAACTTAAATCTATTCTAAAATTTTTAAAAGAACAAAACTAATTCCTGTTTCTTTATGTAATTCAACTGATAGTGAATAGCTATATCTCTCCCATTATTACTCTAAAAAGCCAAAGCTTCTTTTAAAATTATTTTATACTTTTTCTTTGCTGAAAATAATTAAAGAAATGTTTAATCATAGTATTCTTTTACACACTGATCTAGGAATCCTTTACTTAAAGTTGGTAAACACATTTTAAATTCAAGCCTTCACCTCAAAAAGCATCAAAAAAGAAGACATAATAAAAAAAAAAAAGGAAACAAACTCATCTTCAATAAAGCAAAATGTAATTTTAACATTTTATAAGTGGAGCTAAAATGTTTAACCCAAAAGCAGTTCTGCTTGTATCTTCACTGTTCACTCCTCTCCCCTTGGATGAAAATGCAGACAGAGCCCAGGGTTCTTCTGGTCATTCTCAGATCATTAGAAATCCTCTAATGCCTTTAATAAAACTTTTAAAAAAAAACTGTCTCATTTCAATAATTAATGTATTCATATTATTTTCTTAATTTAATAATAATTAATTTCTCCAACTCAGTGTAGTGAAAAAGTCACTCCCCCAAATTAAATTTTCTCCCCTGTGGCAAACTTAAGTCAGCTGCAGAGAGGCACCTAGAGTGGTAAAGAGCAGAAATTGCTTCTTTCAATCTCTGCCTTGGTTATCCCCCTCTTTCCTCTTCTCTCTTTTGCCTCTAAGGGTTGGAGCAGAAGACAGAGAGGAGAATAACTAGTCAACAAAGATGCTACTAGATTAGTACTGGCACTAGAGCTCCATGGGTCTGGCAAGTATTTAAAACCGACTCTTAATGTCAGAGGCACTAGCAAGGATCCAGTTCAGAGTCAAAAACATGTCTGAAGATCTGGTCTACCTCCCTCTTGATTACGCAAATTCACCTCTACTCTGGTTGCTAATGTTCTTCCTCAGCACCGGGCAATCTGCGGTACCTTCCAGCTCCTGCCTCCTAAGGTCTCTTCGCTCCTATAGGCAGCTGTCTTGAACGAGGTCTAAGAAAAGTCACCCCTGATATCTCTCACATATGGCCCACCTCTGGCCCATGGAGACACTAACACATCTCTGGTTCTAATAAGCTTTGGTAGCTTACCTTGTACCAATGCAATTCTCTCATTCATTTGCCCTGCAGGCAGGGTGGCCTGCCAGAGTCCTGCTCCCTTTAGAATTTTCAAGGTATGAGTCAGACACTCAGTGTCACTTGATGTCCAGAGATCTGAGTGGACCTGTTGGATCCCCTTTCCCGAGGCTTGAAGTGAGGGATAGGTGCTCCTTCCTCATGCTTATGGGAGGAACAGGAATGAAACTGAAAATCATAGCACACAAACAAGTCTCGTCTCTCATCCTTAAAGACTTTTTTTTTTGTCTATCTTTTTTTTTAAAGGCTGACAGTGGGTTTTCAGCTAAGCGTTAAAAAATATTGGTTTTGGACTACTGCCTCCTTTGTAGGTCCTCCTGGTGGCTGTGCATTTCGCTTTGTAGTGTGCTATCATTTGCCTTGGGGCCTCAGCCCAAATTGAAACTCAAATACTTTCTTTTGTGTACAGTCTTATGAGTATATAAGAAGGTAAACATAACCACAGAGTACCAGGCACACCTGCCAAATACTATGAAATATGGACCATAATAAAAGAGGAACTAAGAGTTACCCTTAAGTAGGGAATAGCATTTCCTAATCACAAGTGGCACAATTCTAAAGAAAACTAGTCAATTCTTCTTTCATCGGTACAAGTTCTAGGGGTGTCCTTTATCTAAGGGAAAAAAATGGAGAAAATCTATGGAGAGATTTACACAGAACAGCAGAAGGGGAGAAATGAAAGGAGGAATTAGACTTTCACGCCATTTCAACTTCTCACAACCCAACTTCAACATTAAGTCTTTTGTCTTTTGTGTATAACTAGCAACATAGAAGAAGCAATTCAAACGTTGATAGTAATCAAAACTAACACTTACAGAGTTTTTATTATGTGTCAGTCATTTCTCCAAGTGAATTTACATGTACTAACTTAATCTTCATAGAAACCATGTGTTGTGGACAATGTTATTATCCCACATCCCATTTGACAGATGAGGAAACCAAGTCACAAAGACAGTAAGTTGCACAAAATTATATGGCAAGCAAGTGTTGGAGCTAAGATTTAAATCAGGCAGTCAGACCCCAAAGACCACTCTTGATCATAACTCTAATATTATGGTTCTTTGAGATTGTAATAAGTGGATCAACTCATTTAATTTGGTTTTAACTTCCCCAGTGATAATCTATAGCCATGAAAAGTTAAGTCAACAAAAATCTCCAAGTTGCAACCTATAATTCTTGAGTTTATGACACTATTATCAGTAGTCTGGGGGAATACAAAGATGGGTAAGACATAGCCTCTATGTTGAACTCAGGGTCTGAAATGAATAAGAAAGAATAGATGTACCTTGATTTCTATTGTAACATAAGATTTTATAAGTATTTTGAGAAGAATCAACAGAACACTGTACCTATTGTTAATCCAGTATTTACACATAGCAGGTGCTCACTCAGTATCCATTGACTGAACAAATGAGTGAATGGGAGAAAAACACATACTCAGTTGAGGATATTTAGGAAATATTTCATGGGACTTAATATAAAAAGACTATTGGTTGGTGAGCATCTTACTACATGTCATATCTATCTATCGATATCTATATCTATATCTATATATTCGTATGTCTGGGAGAATTCTAGCCCTACTTTGGTATAGATAAATGGAAGGGGGGAGCAGAACAATTAGAATTTTCTATAACTATTATTATTTATATTATATTGTATATGTATATAACATATAAATATTATAATATTAAGAACAGAAAGAAAGCAACAGGAATTGCCCCTTATTCTTTATTGCACATGGGTGAGCTCTTGAGGTATAACAGAGCAAAGGAAAAGATGGCAGTTCTGATGACAGGGCCAAGGGAGAGCTCCCACATGCCTGATTATATACAGCATGTTTGATCAACATGCTTTTTTGTGTTTTTCCCCATCCAGAGTGACTGAGGTCCTTGAGGACATAGCCAAGTCCTGCATTTCCTTTGTATCCTCCACAGGTCTGAAGGCACAGCAAGGGCTTAATAAATGCTTCTTTAAAAGGTAAAATAAACTGTGCAAACACAAAAAAGTTGACAGTTAAAAGGAAAGTATTACATTCTAGAGCATGAGTAACATTTACATAAGAGTCTTATTCTTATGTAAATGAAAATGAAAAATGTAAATGTAAATGAAAAATGTAAATGTAAATGAAAAGTGACAAAAACTGTCAGTTAACTACAACTAAGACATTCAGAGGTAAGAACATTTAATGACTTGGACCTGCGAGAGAATTGCAAATGCCCTTCCCTCCTCTCCAAAAGAAGCACACTTGGAAGGTAGCAAGGGTAAGGGAGAGAATGGGAAAAACAGTAAGATTTCTTTTCCACCTTTACATGGTACCCAACTTGTTTGAGGCAGAGAGAAGCAGATGTTTACAACCTCATTCCAAATGCACAGACCATTTAACCAGTTTTCTCTCACCAGTGCTCAGAAACCTTCTATACATAGGTAGAAATATTATGGTCCATTTTTCTCATAAAGAGAGGCTAATCACACAGATCTGGAGCTTTTACAATATCACATAAATTGTTAGATTTTCCCCAAAATATTCCCACATATCTTCTGTCCCCTAGTTGGACAATATTTTTCATAAGTCATGTTGTCAAGAAATGATTTTTCATATAAGTTTGCAGAAACATTTTCTAAAAGTGACTGATGTCTTTGAATAATTATTCAATTCATCAATATTTGTAAAGTCACTACTTTCTGCCAAGTACTGTGCCAGATGTTGAGAAACAAAAATATTTAAGACTCAGTCCCCATCTACAAGTAATTCCCAGTTCAGTGGGAAAGACTGGTACATATCAGATAACTATTCAACAATGTGTGGCAAGCACAGTAGTTGAGATTTTCGTGGACAATCAAAAGGGTAATTAGGAGAAAAGCTTAATGTGATCTGGGTGGATTGGAGAAGAGAGGAGGTCAGGAAAGATTTCTAGAGCTCATGATGCCTGAACAGATCTTTAAAATGGCAGAGTCTTAAAAAAAATAAAAACAAAAATAAGGTAAATGAAAGGAAGGGATGAGAGTGGAGTTGTATTACAAGGAGAGAGAAGATCATAAACAAAGAATAGCATAGAGGTAAGAAATTACATGGGATATGTACCAAAGTACATGTATTTCAGGGTTGCTGGGACAGTAAGTATTGGCCAGGCACAGGACGGGGAGGAGGACTGACAGCCAAGCCAAGCCATGCATAGAGTATCTTGTGAGCCACACTAAGGATCTTGGACTTTATTTTATTACAGGTGGACAAGGAATCAATGAAGACGTTTAAACAGGTTAATGATATGATCTGATTTGTTTTTTAATAAGTCCCTCTAGCAGTTATCCGTGTGTGGGAGGAGAATGAGAATAAAGGCAGCAAGATCAGACTCTGAGTAAATGGATGGAAAAGAGGAGATTGGAGAAAAGTTTAAGAAAAAGCAATGGAAATTGGCAATTAACTTGATATTGGGGTAAAGAAGAGGGAAAAGTTAAACTCCAAGATGGGTGCTAAAACCAAGACTACAAGAGGAAATGATGGGAGAGGGAAGAGAACTGTTGAATATTTGACATGAGTTTGAGGTGCCTTTGGGACATCTGATTGGAAATGTGCAGCAGACAGTTGGATATATGGATGTGAATTTTGAGATAGATTCTAGACTAGAGATATAATTTTGGAATCAATTAACCACTTCTGCTTGTGAACCACTAAAAATATCCTACTTGCAAATGCTGTGCAAACTCACTATTCTTAGTTGGAAATGGCATATGACTGGCTCATGATGACATTTATTCTTGGTTCTCTTAGGGTTTTGTGAGACTATAATACTTTAAACAACATAAATACTGAATAAAAAACCATTAATAAAGAAAACAATAACTTGATCATGAGCTCTTGAGGAGAAAAGAGAATGAAGATAAAATTATCAATGGAACAAACTATTCCTGTTTCTCTAAAACTCAGTGTCAGATGAGGCTAATAATGCCCTTACTGATTACGTAGCTGGATGTTGATTCAATCAAACAAAATAATATAATCTCAAAAAGTAAAAAGGTTTTGCTATTGATAGACTTAAAAAGTACCAAGACATTTTCATACTCTTGACTTAAGCATCTAGCTACTTACAAATCTTTTTTTCCTATAGGACATAAGATATTACATCAAAGAACCTGAATTAAGGAAAAGAATTAAATCTGCAGTAGCTTTATTTTCATGGGTACAAAGGCCCATGCTTCATTAAGCAGTGAGTGTGTCCTTGGGGAATCTTCATTAAGTCTTCTGTGATACAGGATCTAAAACTCAAAATAGAGTCTGGTTTCTATAACACCAGAGCTTTGACCTAATTCAATTATAAGCGCAAATGCCAGGAGCTAAAAGGCTTTGAAGGATAAGAAAAAGGATAATTAAGTAAGACTTCAGTCTTAAAATATGAACAATCATTATCACCAAGTATATAAAAGATATAAACCTAGAAAAGGCACCCTTTGTCATTGGGGAATCGGATGACACTGTTGTCCAGGTTAAAGCCACACAGAATGAGGTTAACATCCATTGGTTCCACTCAATCGCATCATCACCCAACTTGCCCCTCTACAAAATTGCCCTCGCTAATCTAGTTTTCCATAGAGTTGGTAGAATTTTTATTTACGTATTTCGTTTTTGCCTTTGTTTTATACATCCAGTCACTAGTGTGTTCTCTATGTTTTTCTGCGTTTGTGTTGTGTTGTGTTGGCTTCCATTTTAAACCGCCCTTAGAGGGTTTTGCAAACAGCATCCTGCATAAGATTCTCTACTTGTGGTGCAAGTAGACAGAGTTTTGTGGTCAAATAAAATGGGAAATACTATATTCTGTATTTCTCTCTTGGATATTGAAAATGCACGTTAGTACACTAACAGTTCTGCAAAAGTGAAAACTGCTTAACCTTTCCAATCCAGTATTAAGCTTATTTGGTCACAGACCCTTTCTCCAGGAATAGCTTTTAACAGAGTCAGATATCAATGTTCCAGTGGTTCTACTCTGGGAAATAGCCCCAAAGGATGGGTAGAGGATGGAAGCCTCACACTAAACATTAATAAATGGGAACTCAGTAAATGTTTTAATATAATTCTGTCTGTCCTACCATTTGTACTCAGAGAACAGAGGAACATTAGTCAGGAAACCTGAGTTTCTGCCCTGCATATGTGACATTGAGCATATTATCTTGCTTCTCTTTTCCTCCTTATGGGGTAGATGGGGTAACATTGTGACTACAATGAGTCAATACATATTCAAGTACTCTGGGAAATAACAGATGTCACTTATTAAGTGCTTACTGCATGTCAGCATCATGCTTAACACTTTAAACCTCACTTTTTAAATTCTCAAGATGACCCATGAGGCAGATACCATTATTAAAAGTTTAAAGATTTAAAAACTGAGGCTTACAAAGGGAAGTGACAAACTCAAAGTCAATCAGCTAGAAAATGCACCAGGAATTTAAACTCGGTCTGTTTGATTCTAGAACACGAGCTCCTAGACACCACTGATATGGCTCAGGGAAAAGGCAACATAATTATTTAAGTATCCCACATATTTCAGTTTGAACTTCCTCCATGAAATAAGTTATCATCCCCAAAGCTCTTCTACCTCAATGAGGAAAAGAAGAGCCGGGTTTTGTCTCCCCAGCCTGACAGTGTCTGCTTTCCACTCTGTCTCAGAAGCAGTCAGTGCCAAGCGGGAGAGGTGCGGCGTTGGGGTAGGAGAGTTAGGCCTGGCAGTGACGCTGCAGAACTAAGGTGCCACCATCTTCCCGACATTAAATGAGAGGCTCATTTTTACACCCATGTGGAAATTTGTGCGAAAAACACATTGTTCAGAAGGCTCAATAAAATATAGGCATTTCATTGTAAAGCCGAAGGTGTTTTTCATTAGCCCTTGATCACTGGCAATTGAGTCTTCTCAACTTTGCTACACTAAAGCCATGGTTGTAATGGTGAGGCCAAATGGGGTTGTTCTAGTAGTGAAAGTGGAACTGGTATTTACTGAATGCCTGCTGTTCTAGCCCTCAGGGATACTATAGAAAAAGAACCAAGTCATGAAGTTTATATTTTTTGACAGATTGGATTATTGTTTTTAACAATAGGATCATTGCACCTAATTACATCCCTATTAATTACCATGTGATTTGCCACTATTCCTTTGAAAGGAGTATATATTCTAATAAACTTTGTGCTTGGTTATATGACGTACTTTGGCTAATGGCATTTGAGCAGATTTGACTATCATATCAGAGGACAATTTTTAAATGAGATTTCCTGGTTTGTTTCTGCCCCTCCTTGTATTCTTGCTCTTTGCCATAACAGTTTATCCTAGAGATGGAACGTTTTTTTCAACTCAAGTCCTAAAGTGGGAGCAAGCCTAGCTGAGCCTGGCTGTGCTCAGGATAACAAAAAGAGTGGCAGCCCACCCATAGCTATCATGCGACATAAGCAAGAGATGAATGTGTTGGGGCCATTTGCTGCCGCAGAAAAACCTGATTGATACATATACTGTTTAGGTATACAACAATATGTAAACATATACCATGCCAGGTAATGAAAGCTCTATACAAAAAAACTAAGCAGAGTAAAGTGGAAAGAATGACAGTTTGGAAATGGAGCTGACTATTAAGATAATGAGCAAAGACTTCTCTGCCAGAGTTGCATTTGATCAGACACCTGAAAGAAAAGAGACCAAGAAACATGCAGATAATTGTAAAAAAAAAAAAAAAAAATCCCATTCAGAGGAAACATCAAAAATAAAAAAAGCTCTCTTGCAATGAGAAATAGAGGGGATGAATCTAATTTAAATAATTTTTAGATGTTTGTAAGAAGCCAGGGATGGAAGACATTATAGGATTGTAGAATTTTATTTTTGGAAAGCTCTTGGATGTCAACATCTAATATCCTCATTTTGTAGAAAAAGAAATTGAATCTCAGAGAAAGAAAGAGATTTGCCTAAAATCACATAGGCAGATGTTGGATAAGACCACAGATTTCCTAATTTAAGTTATAAGTCCGAGAGCATGTGTGTATGATGAGAACACACAGCTCGGCAATTGATTCGTGAAGAGATGCAACATTGAGGTGTTAGAAGGAAGCAAGTGATGCTCCCTGTACCATTTTCTGAATTGACGAATAACAAACTTAAATTCCCCAAGACAAAGCTGTTTTGGACACCACTCGGCTATCACCACTGACCCAATAATAGCTGTTTTTAAGGTAACTGCACCTTTAAATGACTGAACAGTCCCAAAATATGTGGTTAGCTAGATCCTACTCTGCAATCAAAATATATATCTGGAGAATTAATATATAAAGTTAAATCATAAAAACACTGGGGAAATATTGTTGATTTAAAAAATAACCTTGCAATGAGAAACTTTTTAAAAATATGATAAACGATCAATCATAAAAGGAAAACCAAAAATTTGATGACATATAAAATTTAAACTCATGTGTGAAAAGAAATTACAGTAAAAGCAGCAAAGAAACTACTGTGTTTAACATTAAGAAAGCTTTCAATTAAGGTTAAAAATAAACAATGATAAAAAGGGCGGGAGATATACATAGACAATTCATAGAAAAAGAAATAAGAAGTTCACACATCTTCTCATCATCTTATAAATAAACCTATTATTGTTGAATCAAATTTGTCAAAACGTTTCATTAATTTTTTTCAAATTCATTATTTGGAAGTATTATACATAAAGAAAAATAAAGTCTACTTCCCCTGAGATCTTCTCCAACCTACTGCAAATGGTCTTTTACCATCTGCTGTCACATCGTGGCACAACCAGGCAATTTTCTTTTAAGATAAAATTATATTCTTTTCCTCTCGGTACCATCTAAGTGTATATACTTAAACATGATAGCTTGCTTTTACCAATTTTGCAACTTCTATAAATGAAGTTATAAGTATATATTCTCTTATCTCTGGCTCCTTTTACTAATGTGTTTGTAAGACTCAAGAACTTCGTTGGATATTGCTGGAATTCATTCATTTTCATTATATTCATCACATTCATTGTGATGAATATACCAAATTCATTGTGATGAATACACCAAAACTTTATCCATTCTATTGATAGACACTTAGACTGTTTTCGTTTATTGGTATTTCAGCACAATGCTGCTATAAACACTCTTGAAAAATGTATCCACATGCACAAGTTTCTCCTGGTTATACACATAGAAGAGGAATTGCTGGGCCATAAGTATGTGCATGTTCAAGTTTACTAGGTCAAGGTAAATTGTTTTGCTAAGAGCTTACTCCTGCCAAGAGTGTATGAAAGTTCCTGTTGCTCCACTCTCAACACTTAGCACTGTTAGATTTTAATTGGAATTTTAAAAGACAGTAGCACTGGTTATAGCCACTCTGATAACAATAGCCCTAGTAAACAGCAGGGCTGTGTGTCCCTTATCTCTTCAGATAGCTCACTAGAAAGCTCAGTCTCCCCTCCCACCTTCCTATCTCCCCTGCAACCTTGGTCCCTATTTCCTACCACCCTGGGCCACTCCCTGTACTGATCCTGCCTCTTTCTCTCTCCCCCTTTCCTCTTTTCTCCTTAATTACTGTTATAATAGAACCTTCTCTTCAATTGAACTTTCGTTTTTCAATTAGCTCCTTTGCTTGATTCCATCTTTTTTCAATATCTACTATTTATTGTACCAATTTTAGGCTTTCTACTCTTTGTAATTTCAAGAGGCAGATAAATGACATGTCAATCATATTCACTATGTTTCTAAGGGGAATAGCCTCTGCCCACCGCCCCTTGGGCTATGGTGTGTTTTTTTTTAAATTATAGGCTCATATAATCCCTCCTCAGGTGATAGGTCACTGATTCAAGTGTGGTAGTTGACCCAAAGTCAGTCAATCCGTGAATGGGCCAGCAGCTCACGATGTGGCTCTGTAAGAAAAGATGAACCAGACAATTTGATTCTATCTCTTGGGAATTTCAAGAGGGAAACTGTGTTGAGAATGAGGAATTTATCAGTAGAAACAGGAACTGAAAGATAGAATTTAGAAAGGTCATGGTGGTCCATGTACAAACCAGAGATAGCAGGGAGAAGAAGCTATAAATAGACATGCACTATGAAGAGGTTGAGAGCCATAGGTGGTAGAGGTGATTAAGAAGTAGAAATTGGGCTGGCCGAGTGGTTCAGTTGGTTAAGAGCTCGCTCAAGATTGTGAGCTGAGCTCTGAGCAACAGCAGTTCGATGCCCAGCCTGAGATGAGCTGCCATTGAGCTGCCAACAGGTGGCAGGATGGCTCAGCTAAAAAAAAAAAAGAAGTAGAAATTAATTATGGAGCTTAGTATGACTTCTGTTCTTGTGGTCCCAGAAGCCCCTTAAACCTGGTTCCAGTTCTGATGAGATGTGGCTATGATTATGTTCCTGGATGCCTATGAGGAATCTCTCTTGATTTCTGCCCTGTCTATAACCAACTATTAAATCTTCTCATTACTTGAGGTAAGTTGAGAGAATTTTCTCTATATGTTGCAAGCAAAGAATTGATCTAGAAAAACTCTATATTAGTTCTGTTTCTTCTCATGTGAGGCTTTTAATTGATGTTTCCCCTCTGTAGGCCGTTGGCCTTCAATGGAGGCTGACCTTCAAATGCTCCTGTGTACAGCCATTCCAGATCTTATAATTCACGCTTGTCTTTTAGCACAGAAAAGTTGTTATGTTTAGTTTGTTAAAGGGGCTACCGGCTGTTAGGTTTTCACATTTTTAGCCATAATGTTTATCAAGAGAAACTATTTTTACTAAAAACACTGCAATGAAGGATGTAGAACTGCATGTTCCCAAATGGAAGTATTTGTGTCTTCACACATATTGATGAAGGGCACCATCAAAGCCAAAGGATAAAAATACAACAACAGAGATAAGACATGATAAAAGTAAAAATTTACAACATGTGATGCTGAGGGGATAACAAGGATGGCTGATGTCAAACTAACATAAACCAGACACTGAATAATGGCTTCAGATATAAAACTCCACTGTCTCCCTGGCTTTAATACAAAATAGACATTCTCTGTGTTGGCTTACTGGAAACTTTTCCTAATATCTTTAACTCGACTAGGTGTTCTCACTAGTAACACTGATGTTATAGATGTAGCAACCATTGAACTTAAATAATTCTGTGGGTGAAAACTCTTCAGAAAGAGACCAGCTCAGCCAACAAAATAGAATTATACAATCACAGAAGTTGCAAATGAGAAGGAACCAAGAGTTCAGCAAATAAGGGAACAGGGTCATTGAGCTGAAGTGACTTACCTGGAATCCCCTAGCTCTAGAGGAGCCAGGACCAAAACCTAAATATTGTCTCCCTTTTCTTGACTATTTATTTATAAATTTTTATACTACAAAAATTTATCAGAAAAATTTTGGAGTTGTGGGCAGGGGTTATTCCCCTGAGAAAGACAGTGGATATGATTGATATCACAATTTGAGGTATAATACAGAGACATTTTAGGGACATGAAATAGGCTCTACTTATCTGCCTCTTGAAATTAAAAAGAGAACAGAAAAAAATTTATCAAAAAATTAATCAGCTTCTGCAAAACATTTACCTGTCCTCTCAGTCTGAAACGAAGGCATATAGTCTTTATGATGTGTCATCTCAACATTAGTGTCATCTAGGCATTGAAAACAAACATGACTGCATTTAATGGGAGGCAAGTGAACTGATGTGAGAATAAGGCAAACACAAACCTAGGGAGGCATTTGGATCAGGAAGTACAAGAGGCAGAGAGGCATGAATGGGAGGGGAAAATGCTATCAGGGAAGAGGAGGGGTGGTACACACAAAATTTAGCCTACTTATTAATTATTCATAGGCCTTATATTGGCTAAAATTAAGTCAGACTGATTATCACTATATGCTGATAGACAAAGAAGTAAAAAACAGGTGACATAATTCTGGAGGCACATGATTTGGTAAGATGTGAATGATGAAACCAGGAAAGCCAAAATAAGATCTTGGTTTTCTGTTGCAGGAGATACAAAAGAAAATGAGAAAGCATTCTTAATAGACAGAGGGTGCCAAAAAAATGAATACACATTTTAAGAAAGGGAAAAACTGTATTAAAATTGTAATACTCAATACATACCGACAGCAAAAGATGAATACAAGTCATGTGTATACATTTTTTTGGCGCTCCCAGTAGAAGAACAAAAAGAAGATAAAGGAAAATACTTCACCTTTTTGGAAGGGAGATTTTTTCTTAGCATTTTCTTTAATGTCTATCTTATTAAAAAAGGAATTGTGGCAATTTGAGAAGATGAACAGGAAGCTTAATTTGAATAAGACAAAAAAATTTTAATTCTCACATAGCTACCCAAAGTAATCTTTTCAAAATGCAAATCTGATAATGCCACCCATTGTTGTTAAAAGACCAAAATCCTTAATGCCTGTACATGGCTTTTGTCCCCATGCCACCACAATTTCCCCCCAAGTTATGCTGGTAGTCTTTCAATCCACCTAGCACCATGTTTCTTCCTGATCCATGGCCTTTGTAAGTGCCCTTTCTTCTGCTAATACCCTTCCCTCTGCCTGAGCTCCCACCTTCACCTAGTTAGCTCTTACTCATCCTTTAGATTTCAGTCAACATGTCAATTTCTCGGAAAACACTTCTCTAGTCCTCTTGGCCTCCATTTCTATTGAGTCACATTCTTATGGCCCATGTATATTTCGTTCATATCAATTACAATAGTGGTGTGGTTACATGTAATGTGTGATTGTTCAAATAGGTCTATGCCCCCGACAAGCTGTAAGCTCTACCTGGACAGTCCTCACTTTTCTTTCTTCTCACCAATCAATATTATCCTGAGCGACTGTCATAATATTTGCTACATTTTTTTGTGCCAATAAATATTTGTTTAATTAGTGTTAAACATTATGGCCACGTAAAATAATCTAATACATAAAACTGGAAAGCTGTTTTTTCCTGTAATATTAGGAATCGACCATAAGGTAAGAATTATCAATCTTTTAACCTGCCGTCATGTTAATGATTCCAGAAGAGCAGCCAAGAGGGATGAGGTTGGAGGGATTTATTCTTGAAAAACCATATGAGATACCTCTCTTGTAGAATTGATTGTGATGATTAAATAAATTAACAAGTAAAATGAATATAATAACTATTTAAGTATAATAACTAAATGTATTACTAAGTATAATGTATATAAAATAGTACTTGTGCACACAGTAAAAACTGAATACATACATGTATATTATTGTTACCATTATTGTTTTTTAAATCAGTAAAAATTCAACTGCCTACATTGGTCCTTACGTTCTCATATAATGGGGCTGGAGTTAGGATGAGAAGATACTAAAACTTTTTAATAATCCATAAGAAAAGTCATTTTAAAGCCTCAATAACACAAGACTAGAGTTAGGAAACTGGTTCTGATCTAAGGTCTGTCACTAATGCCTTATGTGCTCACAGAGATTCTCTGCTTGACCAAACTTTAGTCAGTTATCTGAGACTTCTCTTATGCTCATCTGAGAACTTCCTTGTAAATCCCAGCTTTAGCAAGAACACTGCTAATTCAGTATAGCAAGAATCCCCAACTCTTGTTACTTGATCACTCTCAATACCTGATCACAGTTCCTCATTCCCCATCCTTGGTCTCTGATCATGCTGGCCTGCTTCAGAAGAAATCCTGGTCAGTTGGTTCAGTCAGAATTTTCCCCAGACTTGATTTTCCCAGACTCCTCTTATTAAATTTCTACCCACCAACTTCCCTGCTTCTTAGCTATTAATCCCCCCTTGTCCCTGTTGTATTTGGAATGGAGCCAGTTTATCCTGGGGTCTCTTTTCCCCTATTGCAGTAATCTTGCATAAGGTTTGCCTCACCACTGTCACTTCTGGTTTGCTTTGGTGTGGCTCTGGTTGTTTCACAGTGCACATAGCAAGGCCTTTCACCCATCTGAATCTTAGTTCCTTCAGGCCTGTCTTTATCATTTGAGCTGTGTGGTCTTCCTAAGCCACCCTCCTTTCTGGGACTGAATTTTTTCACCTAGAACAGTGTTTTGGTCATTTTGTATGATGCATTTTTTGGTTATTTCCATATGCTACCTGTATCATTAATAAAAATATTTTTTAAATTTATTTTTATTTAAATAAATCTATATTAAAAGGAAATATTGCATTATTTTATAAATGGAAAACAAGTATCATAAATAGTTGCCAAAGATACAATGGCAACTATAAAATTTATTATAACTATAAAACAATGTAATAAATTTTGTCTGCTATTATTGCCGGAAAAAGGTTCTGAGTCTGTCTGCCCTGTTTTCTTTAAGATGGAAACATGCTCTGAGGACTTATAGACATATCAACAACAAACTGAACTTTTCTCCTTACACAAAATATTGAAAGAGATTTGAAAATAAGCTATTCCTTTCACAGGTAACACAGTGATAGTAAATGCCATGTAAGGGAACCACGTAAAGGCAGCACATCATCAGTAGGACGTGGACACACCCACATTTTGAAAAACATAGATCTGAAAATTGGAGTTCATAGTAAAAATAATTCCATGGGTTCTGGAGGACAAAATGAGATGCAATATTTGAAACTCCTTTGTTAGTTTAATATTCTATATAGAATTATTTTAATTCTAAAAACGAAATAACATTTATGTGTTCATCTTGCTTTTTATGTTGTAAGGGGCAGAGATGAGGTTGGGTAAACTTGAAAGTTTATTTTTAATGGGACAGTAGATCTGTTTTAGTTCCATCTGCTCTGATATCTTTTTTCTCTCCATGCTGTGTGTGTACGTGCATGCTTCCATTCTACTGCCGTCTTGTTCTCATCTTCAATCTCCTCTAGGCATCAAGATTTGATTAGTAGGTTGGTTAAGCACACACTGGATGGACAATTTGGTCTCTGGTCTTGCTCCCTGGGTTATTCCAACCCAGCTACGGTTGCTGGGTTAGTTTTCAGCAAATTATATGCTTCCTTCTTTCCAAAGCACATTAAAAAGGAGAGTTACCATCAGACATAGCGAAGTTTGGAGTCCTCTCCAGCACAATAAGCAAAAGGGCTTTGGAAAGCACAAAATACTTGTTATATAAACTGTCAGAAATCTAAGAGCGACGTAATGGTAGGAGGGTACACAGTGGTGGAAACACCAATGAAAATGAGCAAATGAAATGCTGAAGATCTGTACCTACATTGTAAAAGCTGGATTCCTGCCCTTCCCCTCCCCTGCAAACCCATCTCCCACACCCAATTCTTTCTCTCTCTCTCTCTCTCTCTCTCTCTCTCTCTCTCTCTCTCTCTCACACACACACACACACACACACACACACACACACACACACCTACCTTTGTATTATTGAAGAGACTGTATTTTTATTCCAAAGCAAATTCTAAAGTACTCATCCCCAAAGACACTTTTAAGCAGTTATTCAGTGGCTGATCCCTCACTAAGTAATATTTTCTCCTTGTCTTTGACATAGGCAGCTGAGATATATAAAATAGCAGGTATCCTTGTCTGATGTCAGACAACAGATAGATCTCGGCTCACATAAATGCCAAGCACAACCACATTCATTCAAGATATTGTGCACTCTGAGGACCTCGCCAGAGGGCAGGTGGAGGTGATGGGAAAAAATAAACAACATTTCTTTGTTGAAAGTAAAAGTCTGAAAATAGGATGAAATGAAATGTCTTTGAAGATAGAAAAAAAAAAGGTACGCAAAGCCTACAATTTAAAAAACGGAAAAGACTGCTGCAAGCTTCTAGAGCAAATGAGAAGTCAGAGAGGCAGGGTGAGATATCCACTCCAGTAAAATGAATAAGACCTCTCCCTCTGTACAGAATGCCTCTCCAAGAATCGGGTGAAAGAATTCTTTACAGGTGTGGTTCACAGATTTAACGTGTAGCAGAATCATCTGGAGAGCTTTGTGACACACAGAGTTTCTGCTTCAGTAAGCCTTGGGTGGGGCACAAAAATGGGTGTTTCTAACAAGTTCCCAAGTGATGCTGACACTGCAGGCCCAGTGGCTGCACTTTGAGAACCACATCACAGGCTGGGACTTGCACCAAGTGCAGGAAGATAGATGATGAATGACCTTGCCCTCCAGAAGCCTGAATGAGTCATCCGTTGGCCCTGAGTAACAGATCCCCCTGTGTTCCTATGAGACTTACAGACACTATGTGAGTGTCACTTAATTACACCTGCCAAACCTAGCAAAGGGTTTTCACATGTGTAATATCATTTGTGCCTCACAATGAGTGAATAGGCAGATCAAGCATTTTCATGAACAGGTTTCATTACAGATGGATAAACAAGATAAACTAAGACCCAGAGGGAATAAATGATTAATCCAAAGTCATATAGTGGGTAAATGAAAGACCAAGATCTAAAACCCAGATCTTTTTTGATTAAAGGCTGTACTCTTTTCACTAAACTTCATTATGAGAAAGTATAATGAAGTGTAGCTGTGAACAAAAAGGGACTAGCTTATATACAGCTATACTGTAAGGTAAACTTCTTTGTATTTTGTACAATATATCCAGCTAAATCCTTTAACCACATATATGAATAATGTAGGGATTAACAAAAACACAGATGATTAATGAAAACAGAAAGAGAAGTCAACTACATTGCATCAAACAAATGCAAATTCCTTCCATTCACATATGTATACCTCATTCTCCTTCTCCTCACCCGTATACATTTTTCTAGCTAGAAAAATAAATTATTATTTAACTGGGTAGTAACACAACAGCTTGATAGCTGTGAATTCCTTATCAACTGAGAGTCGCTTTCTTTCTAGAAAAGACAGTTACAAGTTTATCGTATATAGAGCGCTGACGGATCCATAACCAAGGTTTCAGTTTGTTTGCTGGTTTGCAGTGCAGAGTGGTGATTCACAGATCATGGTTCCAGGTTGGTCGTGCCGCAGGCTAAGAGCCTCTCAAAGGAGCTGCTCCTATTTCTCTATGCCCAAGCACCTCCTGCTCTTATAGAGGGTCCAATAATATCTTGGAGCAGGAGGTGATTTAGGAGACCAGGAAAATTCAGAATCCCTCAATTTACAGTTGAGAAAAGTGAAGCCAGAGGCTGTATAAATGAGTTGGTCGAGGCTGGTCTTCTAATTAGTAGCAGGGTCACAGCTACAACACAGATCTTGTAAATTCCAGGCTAGTGTTGTACAAAAAACAGTCTCTCCTGATCAATTAATTAAAAAAAAAATGTTGATTGAGTGCCTGTTAAACTTACAGAATGTCAGATTTTAAAGAATAATCCAAACCATTTTATAGATAATACAAACCATTTTATCTGTTTGAAGTTTTTGTTTTATCTATTTTAAATTGCATATTAAATGTATTTTATGATTTTTTTAAATTTGTAGAACAGATATGAGCTACTTAAAAAATGTTAAACAATACAATAATACACCTAATAACAATGAACAATTCTACATCTCCCATCTAAATCTACTTACCACCCCAGAAATAACCACTTCCTACCAGAAGTCTGTGGTTTATTTACATATGTTTGTGTTTCTGTGTGTGTATTCTCTTAAAGTGATTCATAGGTCTGTGACTTACACATTTCACTTAATATTATCTCGTAGACTATATTAAATGTCAAGAACTGGGCTACATCATTCTATATAATGACTTGAATAATTATCCTTTTAGGGATTACCATATTTTTAAAACAATATTCCTTCTATAAACATTTATGCTCTACCCTACTTTTTCTTTAGGAAACAATGGTGGAGGAAGTTCTGACACTGCTATGGTGGTGTAAGCAAGCCCCTGATAACTAGCTCATTCTTCCAGAGGAATACAGCTCTCCCACAGGAAGTAGGCCAGGGCAGGCTGCCTAATGCAAGAGGAAAAGCATTGACTCACTGCTTCTCAGTCCTCAGCCCTCCTTTTTCAAAAGGCA
This sequence comes from Aselliscus stoliczkanus, assembly GCA_033961575.1. Lineage (NCBI taxonomy): Eukaryota > Metazoa > Chordata > Mammalia > Chiroptera > Hipposideridae > Aselliscus > Aselliscus stoliczkanus. The sequence continues at coordinate 93,975,168 of CM066733.1, forward strand.
AACAAAAACAGACATAGAGTACCGAACAAGGCATTTAACCTATATTGGTGCTGGTACATTCTTAACCAATCTGGTAGTGGGATTTTTGTTTTTTAAACTCCATGATATAATCAAGTTACTGTAAAGGATGCTAAGTTTAAGCCAGGACAGCCAAATAGTTTTATGCCATGTAACCAGAGTAGAGCTGAGGGAAGACCAAGGAACATTATCAATTTCCAAAGGTAAGGAGACCATATGTTAAATTTGTAATCCTTTGCAATTTTTCTGTTTGTGGCTCATAGTCCATAGGGCGTGATGTCTATCTCTGGGCTTTGCAGTTTACTTTTAGAAAACAACGACATATCCATTTTTCTGAACAATTTAGAAAAAGCAAGCCATTAGGAGTGGAGCTCACTATGTGTCTGAAGCCCCTGGAATTATTCCACAGCAACACTAATGATCATCAGTCACCTTCTTTCACCTTTGACCTATATTTATCCTCCTTCCTTGTTAAATAGTTGGAAATAAGGTGACTTTGGGTAAATGCTAAAGTTCTCTGCTCCTAGTTCTAATTCATTTAATTAGAAATACATTTTTTAATTTGACAATAAGAATTCTCTACTAAAAAACAAGTATATGTTATTGTATTTGTTAATCTTCATGTTGAGTTTTCTGCATCAGGATTTTTGCATAAAGTAAATAATCATATGCTGAGAAATTGGAGATATTTTGGCTTACATACAGAAAAAACCTGCTTTACAATTTATTGACAAGAAGATTCTTTACTGGTCAGTATCTTATTTTTGATACCCCTGACTTGATTTTCCCAGACTAGCTGAAATGTCTTCTGAAATTCATTCTATTATGTTCTTTCTTTTTTTCTTGTTTTAAGTAACTTTTTTCCAGTTTTATTGAGACAAATTGACAAATTTCTAGTTTATAAATAAAATTGTATTAAATTTAAAGTACACATCATAATTTGATATACATATACTTTGTGATATGATTAATTAACACACCCATCACCTCATGTAGTTACCTTTTTAAATTTTTTTTTTTGGTGAGAATGCCTAAGATCCACTGTTTTAGCAAATGTAATTATACAATACAACATTAATAATTATAGCCACCATGCTACACATTAGATCTTCAAAACTTATTCTTCTAGGGCTGGCCAAGTGGCACATTGGTTAAGAGCTGATTTGGGACGCCAGTGGCGCTGGTTCAGATCCCACATATGAGGCCGGTGACACTGCCCTCTACAGCTAAGATGGTGAACAACAGCTTCACCTGGAGCTGGGCTGCTGTGAGTCCCCAGAGACGGCATAGCTGCAGCCCCTGCTGCAGTGGGCTGCCATAGGCTACAGTGAGTGGCCAGCAGCCAGTGTGAGTGGCTGGCAGCTGGTGTGAACTTCCAAGAGCTGCGGTGAGTGACCATCCAGAAGCCGGCGACTGATCTGCCTCATCCGGGAAGAGTGCAATGACGATACTAACATGGGCCAGTGAAGCAATGTCCCCCACCACTAGACTGAAGAACAAAAGGACAGCAACTTGGCTGTTCCCCTCCCCCAATTCCCCAATAAAAATCTTTAAAAAAAAAAAACACAAAAAAGTTATTTTTCTAATAACTGAAAGTTTGTACCATTTCATCAACCTCTTCCCATTTCTCCCACTCCCCAGACCCCGGAAACCACCATTATACTCTGTTTTTATAAATTCAGTTTTCTTTTCTTTTTTTTTTTTTTTCAGATTCCACATATAAATGATACCATGCAGTGTTTGTCTTTCTCTACCTGGTTTATTTCACTTAATATAATGCCCTCAGGTTTCATTTGTGCTGTCACAAATGGCAGAATTTCCTTCTTTTTGAAGTTGTAATAAAATTCCATATGAATATATAACATTTTCTTTATCCATTTATCCATTGTGAACACTTAAATTTCCATATCTTGGCTATCATGAATAATGCAGCAATGAATGAGGGAGTACAGATATCTCTTCAATATCCTGTTTTCATTTCCTTTGGATAAATACCCAGAAGTGAGATTGCTGTATCACATGGTAGTTCTGCTTTTTATTTCTTGAGGAACTTCCATGCTGTTTTTCATAATGGTTGTACCAATTTGCACTCCCACCAATAGTGTGCAAGGATTTCCTTTTTCTCTGCATCCTCATCAGCATTTTTTAATCTCATCAGCATTTTAAAAATAATTGACATTCTAACAGATTTGTGCTTTTGACTTGCATTTCCCTGATGATTAGTGATGTTGAGAACCTTTTCATATACCTGATGTCCATTTGTATGTCTTCTTTGGAAAAAACTTTTATTCAGGTCCATTACCCATTTTTCATTGGGTTATTTTTTCTTTGCTTTTGAGTTGTATGTGCTCTTTACAAATTTTGGATATTAACTTTATATCAGGTATATGGTTTTCAAATATTTTCTCTCATTCCATAGTTGCCTTTTCATTTTGTTGATGGTTTCCTTTGCTGTGTAGAGCTCTCTATTTGTTGTAGTTGTACTTGTTTATTTTTTGTTTTGTTGCCTTTGCTTTGGTTTCAAATCCAAAAAAATCAATGCCAAGTCCAAAGTCAAGGAGGTTATCTCCTATGTTTTCTTCTAAAAGTTTTATAGTTTCAGGTTTTACATTCATGTGCTTAATCCATTTTGAGTTTATTTTTTTTCTGAATGGTGTAAGATAAGGGTATGATTCCATTGGAGCTGATTTCTGGTATTTTATCTTAACCTACTGTTGGAACATACTCCCTTATTTTTTCTGAGATTTAAGTTAAGACACTGGGACAGTAAAATATACATTTTTAAATACTCTACACAAATCATCGACTATTAGGTAAAAGAAACAGGTTTTGTCCAACATTTTTGTTTTCATATGATAAAACTAAGGTTCAGAAACAGAGTCATAACATTGTTAGCCTATTCTCCGAGTTTCTAAGCAAACGTTTCTTGTATTATGTTATGCCTCCCATGGAATTATTGCTCAATTGTATTCTGAATTATAACTTTTTGAGTTCTAGCACTTTTATTACAATATGGCTAAATGGATCATTTAGCCAAGTAGGAGTTCCTTCCTACTTGGTCCACTTGCCTAAAAGTGATAAATGAAGCTCAATAAAGAAGTGATTACTAAAAGATAGAAAGCAGCTCTAGAAGCAAAAGCCTTGGGTAGAGCTTAGGTGAATAGCTATATTAAGGGGCAGAATAGAAAAAAAAGAGCCTATAAAAGAAACAGGGAAATTGTCTTTAGAGTTTAAGAAGTGAATCACTGACCTAGCTGGGGTTGGAAGACATACGACTTCAGGATTGGGGACGAGGGAAGGGGGGTCACGGAAGAAAAGTGAGGAAAACAAGTATAAAGCAAATTGAAGGGAAAAGAAGAAGAAAAAAAAATGGGAAAGAGAAAGGGAAAGACCCAACAGTAGCTAAAGGGGTGGTGCTAAGGAAACATTAAAAAAATACAAAGGACTTGATTGTTAATCTATGTATAAAAAACAGATTGCAAATGTAAATAACAAAAGAGAAAAGAGGTTATTAATGAAATGAGGTCCTAGAGGGGCAGAAGGAAATGACACTGACAGCCTGGAGGAGGGATTGATGCTTCTCTGGGAGAGGTGGGAAGAAGCAGCAGGATGGAGAAAATGGGCTGTGAAGAAATTCTCACTGAAGAGCCTGGGTCTCAGTAAGTTACTAGATGAGGACATCTGCCAAAAGGGAAGAGCGTGTACAGGGGATGGCAAACATTTGAAACAATCATCACCAGGTTTTTGAGAGCAGTTGCTCCTTGCTTGAGCCAGACAGCCTCACAGTGAGATTTCCACATATTCAGTAGTAGGCTTGGGGGAGAGAAGGGAGAGGAACTAGGGGTTCTGGTGTCCATATAGACAAAGCCAAGGAAATAAGAAGCACTCTGCATTCCCAACACTTATACACTGATTTATTGCAATCGGTATGCCAAGAATGTGACTTTGACAAAATTATGATGGTCTCGGGACACTCCTAAGAAAACCATACCCCTTTGTTACACTTGTGCACATCCATGGCAGGGCAGTGAAGGAAGTAAATGCGAATGAGTGGAAAGATAAGGAAAAGGCTTCAATCCAGACCCCACACCTCCCCTACCTTGATGCTTTCATGTCTGTGTAAAACAGGGTTTCCCACTCAGAATATGCCTGGGAAGGTGGGTGGGTGGCTTTTGAAAATCAGCGTGAACTGTTAAACCAATAAACATCTTCTAGATTTAGATTTTTTTTAAAATGTGATTCCATCATAAAACCAACCACTGAGTCCTTTGAAAACGAAGACGAGCTTGGCCAAAAGTTAATTAAATCCTCAAAGTATCATCTGGAAGGAAAACGTACATGAGCTGCTTTTCAAAAATCCTGAATGTTGGAGGAGCTTGTGCCAAGAGAGTGTTTGAAGATTTTTCTAAAACTTGAGTTTAAAATGCAGTCTTTCACAAACTATATTAAGTCCTGGGATAGCACCAGCTTATAGTTGTTAAATTCTTTATGGAACATAACTTCACAGCTGGTGAACATTTTATTTATATGAGCTATATCAGCTAAAATGTTTTAGCCCCATCTAATTTTCACCCACTGAAAAAAAAATATTGTTGATGAGTTTTAACTGTCATTTTTGGCAGCAATAAATACAAATTCTGACTTTCTGTTATACTAAAGAAGATAATTTTAGATCATAATGGAGAAGATTTAAACTGGGCTGGGTTCCCTCTGAAGCAGAAGAGGACACATGTTTGAATCTGAGAGAATTAACTGAGGTCCTCATCACTTTTAAGAGTTTTTTGAGAAAAAAAAATATGTTGTGTGAATTTAAAAACATTAAGAGCTTTGGAGCATTGGATCTCTAAGAAAAAGGCACATGAGAAGTCTCTTAGTTACTTCTCCATCCCTTAAGTTTTCTACAACTAAAGTTCTTTTCTTTCCAGAAAATTATTTCACATCACCTCTGGAACTGTTTGTGGATAAGCTCATATGTTTGAACATAACATGGTTCCAGGCTACTACTAATCTTCACACTGTTACCTCCTATGCTTTTGCCTCATGAACTTCTCATTGTTCCTTTACAGAGATAGCTAATTGCCCACCAACATTTGTTCAGCTCTTCCACATTATAGAGTAGTTTCTGGAAAGTGGCTGCCCAACCCAGGATTACATTTCCCAGCTATCCTCATTTCTAGGTAGAGAAGCATGACTGCTACTCACCTCTGAAAGGTGAGCAACTGCTACGTGGCATTTATGTTCAAGGAAGTTAAGTGGTAATGCCAGATAAGTAGATGTGCCTTCTCCTCCTTGTTTGTCTCATCATTCAATTGGATGCAGAACACCATAAGGCCCTAGGTGACTGTAGAGTCACAAGATGTGAGACGCCTGGGTCCCTGAATTACCATGTGGAGGAAAGCCACCAGCCATCCAGGAACATTCACACTGGGCATTTACATGAGAAAAAAATAAAATTATAGTGTGTGACATTACAAATTTCTTTGAGGCTTATTTCTTATATCAGCTAGCATTACCTTAACTAATACAGGTTAGTCAGTCTTATTTCTCTTACCTCTTTTAATGTGTTTCTTTGGCTTAGAATGTTATTGCCCTTTTTTTCTATGCGTCAGATAGTGCTTGGAGATATAAAGGTGAGCAAAATAGAGAGCCTATTTTCATGGAGCATGCAATATAATGAACTACAATTTATCCTTCAAGGAAAAGCTTAGTGTCACTTGCCTCTAATTTTTCCTGATTTGCCCTTTTCTTCACCCCGTAAGCAAAATTAATTTTTTCCTTATTTGTGAACTAGTAGAAATCAGGATTAATAACAAGTTATACAACTCCAGGTGGCAGTCTCTTTGATGAAAAATAGTATGAGTCTAGACACATTGACCTAAAATTACTAGCTTATACATTTCATCTTCTGCATTGTGGTCTCAGACAGACCAGGGACTGTGTCCTTTTGGTTCTTGTCAGTGTAGTTTCAGGCATGATAAAGAGTAAGTATTTGTGGAATTGAATTACATTTTATCAACTATTCTTTCTCAAGAAGAGTTTTATAAGTAATATTCTTTTCTCCTTCCTGGTTCTGAGGTAGGAACATTGATGTTACAAAAAGGAGCCGATTGAAGTTGTGCTGAATCCAGTTCCATTGTTGGAATGCTGCTTGATACACAAACATCCAATTCCCTTATTTCTCCCAAAGCACAGTACCATTTTTTCAGAATTGGATATCAGCCAATAACTTTCGTCAGATCCTAGGAATGGGTACCTTTTCTGTTTTTAGCAGATTTTTTTTTTGGCTGCCATTCTTAGATAACCATTTATTAAGTCATACCAAAAAAAGAATGAAACAAAATTGTTGTTACATAATAAAATTTTATATTGTCTCAATTTACAATAAGTTTCTGAACTTTCATATGGACAAAAGGTACATCAGAAACTTAACAATGGATTTGGTGAGTGTATAGGAGAGAGCTGAGAATAGGCAAACTGGCTTTAGGGGATGAATTGGTGGGTCCAGGATTGGTTCCTGCCTTGTGCTCTGAGCTACTGGGATAAGCTTCGGCCACCCACAACCCTGAATTGGAATAAAAGCTTTGGAAAAGCTTTCTTCTTTTTACTTATTAATATTTCTTAAATGTATATATAGCTCACATTTATTTAATGTTTAATATTAGAAGTATTTTGGGTCTTTATTTAGAAGTTTGTTGATGTTTTTGTGATCAGAAATATGCCACAGGAAATTATCTCTGGTATATATCAACTAGCCTGTGGTAAAATTGGTTTCATTATATGTCGTTTCATTAAAGTCAGTTTCCAAGAACCTATCCATGATATTAAGTGAGGACTTACTGTATGTCTAAAACTGATCATGTCATTTTTCCACTCCTTATTCCCAAATCTGTTCTTCCTGGAATGTTTAACTCAACAAACAACACCACATCCACCCAAGTGTCCAAACAAAGAACTATTGGCAAATCTTCCTTGTCCCTCACTGCCCACATCCAATTAATCGCCATGTTCCCCGAGTCTAATATCTTTAAAAAGGAGCTGTTCTCTAGCTCATCTTTCCTGTTCCCACTGCTACTGCCTCTGTTCAGACATTACCATTTCTCATCTGCATTACTGCAGCAGTCTCTTATGGGCTCTTTCTGCTTCCACTTTCACCCCATTGTATACTGTCCTGCACACTGATGCCAGAACGATCTTCCTGAAATCTAACGACGTCAGTCCCCTTCTGTGCCCTGACACTATATGAAAATGTACCCAGGACAAGACTGCTATTGAAAAGATAGTTTGTTACTCATACCCCAAGAAGAGGAAGCATGCTCCAGCATACAGAGCCATACAGGAAGTACTAATGTTGGTAGGACAGAAGCAGATCCTAGAGAAGAAAGCTTGGGTCAGAGACTACTGGGATTTTTTCAGGAAGGAATGGGTGAGGCAGGGTAGGTCCACAAGTAAACTTTTGATTGGCCAGACTGAATAATTTTGGTGGGCTCTAGCCTATAAGGGTGGTCCCTATTTGTCTGCTACGTGACTGTGGGATGACTTAGGGCAGGGAGAATATTTGCTTGGTGTGTGAGAGTTTGATAAAAGAGATGGTTGGAGTATGGGCTCTGGATGGGTTGGTTTATGTATCAAAGGTGAGCTTATTGTTTGCTATCTCTAGAAGTTAGCTAATGGGAGTGTGCAGTCCCTCCTGGTAATCCACAAGGCCCCTAAGATGTCAAAGCATGAGAAATAAGAAACATGATTAATACATACAACCACACACACACACACACACACACACACACACACACACACACTTTTAAATACTTCAGTTGGGCATAAGTAATGGGAAGCAATAGAAGGATTTTAAGTAAGAGAATGGCATGATCACATTTGCTACTTTTTGCCTTTGGAAAAGTCAGGCTTCTGCTAATATTTCTAATCTCATCCATTTATTATTCCCTCTTTCCACTATGTATTCTGTATGTTCCCCCAAATATGCTGTGCTCTTTCTTGCCTGTGAGATTCTGCATATATAGTTGTCCCCTTTGCATGAAATGCCCCTTTCTTCCTTCTTCACTGGTTAACACCAGAGCCTCCTTCCAGACTGAGCTCAGATGTCTTCTCTCCCTCAAAAGCCTCAGCTACCCACAGTGCTGCACTAATTACCCTTTAGGTCCTCCCACATCACCCTGCACACTCTGAACTACAGTGACCCACTGTTTTCTGTCTGCTAAACTTGGCTAAAACGTCCTTGCAGATGTGGTATGTGCCTTAATCATGTCTGAATCTCCAGGGCCTGGTCCAGATTATAGAAAGCATCCTATAAACGTTTAAGTAATTTATAAGTGAACAAATGATTGATTAGGAAAATACAATTGAAACTAAAGACATGACAATAGAGAGCTACCTTCTCTATGAAGCCTTTTATTTGATTCCCGGTAAGATGCAGGTATCCTAACTCCGAGGCTTTCCCTGCTTATATCTCCAGTGGAGCAATGACCACATCATGCATCACATGGTCTTTTTGTGGTTGTCTCTCTGAGAAACCATAACTCGTAGAGGGCAGGAGTCTTGTGGTTTTTGTTTTTGAATTTCTAATAGTGTTGGGCAGATAGTAGAAATTCAATAAATAACTGTATTCAATTGAAAATTAAAAATTAAATAAGCTATGGATACTATTCCAAAGACTTTTACAATATTCCAAAGAGCAATGGTGTTTTATCCAAACCTTTCTCATAAAACATAGTTCAGCCTTCCTAGTTCAAAGCCACCACTTCCAGTTTCCGTTACCAAAACAATACACAACCGATAGGAAATACTAGAGACATTCATAATAAAGGCATAGAAGACACCATTTATGTTTGTTGTTTTCAGAGTCTAATCTTTTTTCATGAGCCAACTAATTAAGGCTATTAGAAGACTAATGTCTCTATGAGGGCCAGTGACACTGCCCTCTACAGCTAACAACAGCTCCACTTGGAGCTGGGCTGTGCAAGCCCCGGAGATGGTGTGGGCTGCAGCCCCTGCTGCAGTGGGCTGCCCAATGGGCTACAGTGAGTGGCTGGCAGCCAGCGTGAGCTGCCAATAGCAACGGTGAGCGACACCCAGAGGCCGGCGACAGATCTGCCTCATCCGGGAAGAGCGCATGATGACACTAACATGGGCCAGTGAAGCAACGTCCTCCGCAACTAGAATGAAGAACAAAAAAGAAAGCAACTTGTCTGTTCCCCTTCCCCAATTCCCCAACGCTGTTCCCCTCCCCCAATTCCCCAATAAAATCTTTAAAAAAAAAAAAAGAAGACTAATGTCTCTAATTGTTTAGATATCCCAATATGCCATCCTATTTTAATCCCTATGTGCTTTTTAAATTTTCAAAAATCTTAAGTCACATAGATGTTCTAAGTGAAAGAAGCAGAAATTAATTTTCTATTAAGAGTTATAAAATATTAAGAAATATAAAATGTTAAGAAAATTGAAATAAAAAACATAAAAAAATAAAACAACCCATCATTTAAGCACCAAACTTTTGAGCTTTGGGGAAAAAAATGTCTGGATCCCTGTTAGGACAAGAGAAAGATGAAAGCAAGCAGATTCTGAAATACAATCTATTTCTGCTTGAATGTCCTGTCTGTGAATGGTTAGTATTGGGTTCCTGTAATGTGAATACATTAACATGACAGTAGTAACTGAGAATTTTACCCCAATTAAAAAATAATAATAGAGATAAACATGTAAGAGTAAGTCTAAATTGGTATCACTGTAAATAAATGGCTCTTTCAAGCTCCAGAATTTAGTGCTTCTTTAGTCAGAAACATAGGCCAGAGTTTGGCCATTTGCCCAACCAAAAGGCAAAGTGACAATGAGATATATATGGCTTATGAACTGGCCACTTTCTTGGCTGACCTTCCATACTGCTGAAAGATGTGCTTTCTTTACAGGGATCATCCTAAATCTCAACTGACTGACCATCTCTGACATCATGCAGTTTCTCTCTCATGGTGTTTGTTTGCCTTCCCTTTGCTTCAGGTTTATCTTCCTTGCTCTAAGCTCAAATGTCCTCAAGTCCTCAACCTCTTCTTGCTAAATGATGTGGCTGCATATATCCAGAAAATTAAACTAAAAGTCCACGAGGCAAGACAACCCCTTATTCTTTGGTCCAGTTTGACATTAACATACAAATAACAAAAATAGCTCTTAAGTTTGGTTCTAGCCAAGAGAGCTGGTGAAAGGTGAGAATCTCTTTTTATGTTAGGATTTTAGTGGTTGTTTGTGACAATACCCATTTATTGTGTGCCTGTTATATACTATTAACTGCAAGATGGGAAGATAGTTTCAATAAAATATGATGGGCACGTAGTAAATTTGTTTTTCTAAATAAATAGAGGGGGCCAGTGGAAGAGGAAGCAAAGAGGCATGTAGGCCTTCTCAGAGGGGTCAGGAAGGCTTCCTGAAGGAGAGCATGACTCACTGGTGATTACAGAGGGATTTGGAATTAGCCAGGTAGAGGAGTATGGAGGTGGGTTCCAACCCATGAGAACAGTGTAGACAGTGTCATGTGCAAAGGCAGAATGCCTGAAATCATCTCCTATGCCTAGCAGAAGATACCTTCGCTCCTATTCATTTTTCCATCCCTGAAAAAAAATAAAGGAAGGCTCATTGGGTATAATATCTTTGCTTACCAGTTTTTCATAAAGATAAAAGTGAATTACTATTAATATAGAATTCTTATAGGTGCCAGTTATTGAGCTATATATTTACTTTATACGTGTTTTATTTAATTGTCAAAAAGAAAACCCACAAAAATTGAGAAATCCATTCTCCTGAAGAATAAACTAGAGTTCAGGGAGGCTAACTGGGTTGTCTCAAATAACGCAGCCTGTGAGTGACGCAGGGATTCCATCTGCGGTTTAGATATGAGAACCTAGGGCTCATGCTTATCTTCTGCACGAAGCGGCTTGCACACTGAGCACAGGAGCAGATGAGAGGAAGCAGTCATCTTTCAGGGAGCAAAGACATAAATAAGGTTCCCAAGCATTTTGAAGAAGTTAATGTAACTCTGGTTCACTGTTAGTGACTCGCTCCTGAAGAGTCACTGCAAATGATACGGAAACATGGCTTTTGGTTCTCAAAAGGTAAGACTTTGTGTCCTCATCCCTAATCTGCTGTGACCTAAGGGTGGCTCAGTTTAAACGCTAGACCTGCCTTGAGCTTACATATACATTATCTGATATGATTTTCACCACTAGGCTGTGAAGTTGGCAAAGTGGGCATACATTTTATTATTATCACTAGTTTACAGATAGAGAATCTGGAGTCCGGAGAGAGTGTAAATTTTGTTCAAGTCACTCATTACAGTGAACACATGGTTACTCTAGGGACAGAACCCAGGTCAGGCCACCGGATGGGATGATTCAAGGTCATTACTGAGAAGTCAAAATGTAAGCTTCCACTGTGCTGGCAGGGCAGAGCCATTGAAGACAAGAGAAGAAATTGCTTTTCAGTGGCTCTCACCAAATCTGGAACATTTAGGGCTGGAAAGACCCTGAGACCTCAGGTATTGCAATCAGCCTCTGTGACAGCCAGACAAATGTAGGCAGAGAGGCCAGTGTGAGTTGCACAGCCATGACATGTCTGCAGGCATTAGAAGCCAATAGGAGTGTTGAGGACAGTTGCCCAGCACTGATGGGATGGGGTTTACAGCATGTTTCAGAAATCTCTTCTGCAGGTTGTTGCATGTCTCAACATTGATAGTTGAGTAGTGTTCATGGTGTGGATGTACCAATGTTGGTTTAACCATTCACCTGCTGAAGGTGAACTACAGACTCCTGCAGGAACTCAGGCATCTCATGTTTACAGGGTTTAGAGACAGATATTTTCAATGGAGCAGTTTCAGAAATATCTTCCTAAGCAAAATGTAGCAGCAACAACAGGGCAAGATTTTCTGGGGTTTAGATAACCTCTGCCAGACCTGGAAAAAAATGTGCCCATCAATGGAACTCAAGCAGGAGAATCATCCTAAGGATGGGAAATAAAAATTTGTCAGTTTCTTTAATTATCCAAAATAGAGTTTCCATGTATGTATTATCCCCTGCCTTCTATGATCAAAAAATTAGCCCAACAAGTCAAATTAGGTATTTTCCTCTGAAGTGTGCAATGTAAAAAGAGTCCTGATGTGTGAAATAGAGAAGGGTTTGACATGTACAATTTCTTGTGATCCCTTCCCCCCACTGTGACAGCCATGTGACAATAACATCTTTAAGACCAATTAATAAACTGGAACCAAATAGGGAAGGTGAGGTGAAGGAAAGGATTTAGAAGAGCATCTAAAGAAAATTAAAGAGGTGAGAAATAATTGGGGTTGTTTTTGAGATCTGCAAATATTTAAAACTAGAAGGAAAAAAGATTTGTTCTCTGTAAGAAGATAGTCTTTATTCTAATAAAAAATAAATAATTTCTGCCAGAATAAAATCTTCCACTTAGTGTCTAATATAAACTAAAAACTCATTGAAGTTGGAATAAAATAATTCATTTTCTTTCTCATTTTGTTGTATGTACAGACCTCTGAATTCTTTGTAGAATGCAAGGTTATTATACCAAAAGACATATGTAAATGACAGTATACTATTTACATAAGAAAAACAGTTTGTCTTGGGATTTTGTTTCTGTTGTTCTTCCTCTTCTAAGAATGATACCTAGAATAGCAGAACAATTAAGGAAAATCTTTACTGAACAGATTCAAAAATTTGTCTGGAAACATAACAGAGTGAGTAGAGACCTTTATAGAAAAGCACTAAGCAAGTTAATTGAGCCTGATATGCCCTAAGGCCAGTGGGAAAGGAGCAGGTTGCTTGCTTTTAGCACCATTCACAGGTAGTAAGTGCTCACTGGATTAATGGTGCAACTTTGAAGAAGGCCAGCCCTGCAGTCTCTGACTCTGCTCATAGCTCTGTAATGACAATGTCTAGACAGGCAGGCAAGGGGTCACAGCCAGAGTCCACTTTAGCTAGACTTGTGTATCAAACTGTTTTGCTTCAGTACTCTTGCTTCTCCATTCCCCTTCTCAAGACACACATCCCCCTGCTGCTCTTTAGGGATGTACAACACTGATTGTCTTGCATTGGACCTGACAAAAGCTCACAATCGTTTTTCTGCTTTCTTCTCCTTATCCTGTATCTGAGTGACTTAGAATCCTTTGCTCCAATAAATAATTATAGGGTGCTTGATTCAGTTAAAATACAAGGTCAATTAATCTATTTCATCTTTGAGGCACGATAATGCCCCAAACCAGGTAAAATATCCATATCTCCAAGTCAATCGATAGAAAGTGAAAGCTGCAGCTTCGGTCATCACACTGGACATCCATCCTAAGTCACTGTTGGATACCTCACTCCCAGATAATGAGCAATGGCATTTAGTGGGATTTGCAATGGTGTGGATCCTAGACAGTGTATTTGTTTTTAAAGGAAAATACCTTAAGAACATAAGGCAGCTTCTACCTAGTAGACGGGCCTGTATAAATGATGAAGTACATAATTTCCTATGCTTTGGATTCTGATTAAACATTAATCCTTCAGAAAGGAATAAGGATTATTAAACTCAAAATACATTAGAAGTTGATACCTCCAGTCTTGTTCTTTTTTCTTTTTTCTTTTTTTTTAGGACTGCTTTGACTATTTGAGGTCTTTTGTGATTCCATACAAATCTGATGAGTTTTTGTTCTATTTCTTTAAAAAGTACTATTGGTATTTTGATGGGGATTGTATTAAACTTGTATATTGCTTTGAGTAATGCTACCATTTTAACTGTGTTGATTCTTCTAATCCATGAACAAAGAGTATCTTCCATTTCTTTGTGTGCCTTCTTCAATTTCTTTTAATAATGTCTTATAGTTTTCAGTGTATAGGTCCTTCACATCCTTTGTTAAGTTTATTCCTAGGTATTTTATTATTTTTGCTGCAATTGCCTAAGGAATTATTTTTTTTCATTTCTTTTTCTGAAATTTCATTGTTAGTATATAGGAACGCAATGGATTTTTGTACATTGATTTTGTATCCTGCAAACTTACTGTATTTGTTTATTATTTCTAATAGTTTTTTTGTGGAGTCTTTAGGGTTTTCTATATAAATAATCATGTCATCTGCAAAAAGTGACAATTTAACTTCTTTATTTCCAATTTGGATACCTCTTATTGCTTTCTCTTGCCTGATTGCTCTGGCTAGGACTTCTAATACTATGTTAAATAACAGTGGTGACAGGTGGCATCTCTGTCTTATTACTCAACTTAGAGAAAAATCTTTCAGTTTTTCACCATTAAGTATGATATTAGCGGAGGGTTTGTCATACATGGGTTTTATTATGTTGAGGTACTTTCCTTCACACTCCCTGACTTCAAAATATACTGCAAGGTGACAATAATCAAAATAGCATGGTATTGACAGAAAAACAGACACACGGACCAGTGAAATAGAATTAAGGACCCAAAAATAAAACCACATATATATGGGCAGATAATTTTCAACAAAAGAGCCAAAAACATACAATGGAAACAAAACAAAACAAAACAAACCTCTTCAATAATTGGTGCGGGGAAAATTGAAAAGTCACATGGAAAAGAATGAAGCTAGGATGCTATTTGTCACCATATACTAAAATTAACTCAAAACAGATCAAAGACCTAAACATAAGATCTGAAACAATAAATTGCATAGAAGAAAGCACAGGTACTAAACTTATGGACCTTAGATTCAGAGAGGACTTTATGAATTTGACCTCAAAGGCAAGAGAAGTAAAAGCAAAAATAAATAAATGGGACTACATCAAACTAAAAACTTCTGCACAGCAAAAGAAACCATCAACAAAACAAAGAGGCAACCTACAAATGGGAGAAGGAATTTGCAAACAACAACACCAGTAAGGGGTTTATATCCAAAAAATAATAAGAACTCATGCAACTCAACAACAACAAAAATCCCCAAACAATCCAATTAAAAAATAGGCACAGGATCTGAATAGACACTTCTCCCAAGAAGATATACAAATGAGCAACAGATATATGGAAAGATGTTCAACTTCCCTAGGTATTAAGGAAATGCAAATCAAAACCACAATGAGATACTACCTCACACCTCTTAAAATGGCTATTACCAACAAGACAAATAATAACAAGTGTTGGAGAGGCTGTGGAGAAAAAGGAACTCTCAAACACTGCTGGTGGAAATGTAAGTTGATATAGCCACTATGGAAAACAGTGTGGAGGTTTCTCAAACAATTAAGAATAAAATTACCGTATGATCTAGCAATCCCTCTCCTGGGTATCTACCCCAAAAATTCGAAAACATTTATCTGTAAAGATATATGTATTTCTGTGTTCATTGCAGCATTATTTACGGTGGCCATGACATGGAAACAACCAAAGTGTCCTTCAATAGATGATTGGATAAAGGAGATGTGGTACATACACACAATGGAATACCACTTGGCCATGAGAAAAGAGGAAATGCTGCCAATTGTGACAACAAGGATGGATCTTGAGATTATCATGCTAAGTGAAATAAATCAGAAAAGTTGAGAACCATATGATTTCACTCATATGTGGGATATAAAACTGAAAACAACAAATGAACAAGACAAACAAAAACTCCTAGACACAGACAACAGTTTAGGGTTACCAGACGGTAAGGGGGGAGGAGGAGAGGTAGAAGAGGAATAGAAGGAGAATTGACTTTGGTGAACACACAACACAATATATAGATGATGTATTATAGAAATGTACACTTGAAATCTATATAATTTTACTAACCAATGTCACCCCAATAAATTTAATTAAAAATCTAAAAATAAAATAAATTCCTATAAAGCAAAAATCATAAACAAAGTCAAAAGACAAATGGCAACTGTGAAAAAATTATTGGTGACTTGTATCACTGGCAAAAATTATTACACCTAGTATATATAAAGAGCTATTAGTATTGATAAATTAAACAGACTAACAGGGCTGGCCGAGTGGCACAGTGGTTAAGCACTGGCTTGGGAAGCCAGCAGCCCTGGTTTGGGTCCCACATATGAGGGCCAGTGACACTGCCCTCAAAAAAAAAAAAAAAGTGATAAAGAGACTAACAAAAGAATATAAAACCAAGGGCCATAAGGAGTCAGTTAGTCAGCAAAAAAGAAATATTCATATCCTCCAAAATATGAAAAGATGATAAATTTCACTCATAATAAGAGAAATGTAAATTAAAAGTACACAGAGGCAATTTTTCACTGATTATATTTTCAAAATTCCAAGTTTTAGAATCCCATCCATTGGCATTTCTATAGAGAAATAAACAATCTTATACATTACTGAAAGAGGTGTAAAATACTACACCTATAGAAGGGGATCTAGTAATATCTACCAAAATTAAAGATTTATTTATCTTTGAATCAGAATTCCACTTCTACATCTCGCCCACAGATATACCTATATGTGTCCTAAAAGATGTGTGTACCAGGATGTTTGTTACACTAATGCAGGTAATGTAACAAAACAACAATAAAAACAAAACCACCAGAGTTAATGAGCATTCATTAAAATGACTATGGGGGAGGTTTACTCCAGTGAAACTGGTGAAGTACAGATCTCCAAAAATTCTCTCCTGCATAAAAGCAATGATTATTGTTTCAATAATTTTAAATAATTATCACAACCATTATCATGGCTAAAAATGGTTACAGTTTATGCAGTACTTCCCAGTGAATTACCACATTTGATCATTAGTATACACAATGAGGTAGAGATTGTGTAAATGAAGATGAAACAGTCCCAGAACTTGCTTCGAAAGCATTCCCAGTATGATATACTAAATGAGGCGGACATCATAACCAAAGGGTCACAGACATTTCCTGTAAATGGCCCTTAGTAAATATTTTAGATTTTGTAAGTTTTACTCGCTCTTGCCACTCTTCAATTCTACTACTGTATCTCAGAAACAGCCATGTATAATACCAAAAAATGCATGAGTGTGGTTGTATTCCAATAAAACATTATTTATGTAAACTGAAATTGGATTTCATACTTCTGAGTATCACAAAATATTCTTTTTAAAAATTGTTTCAATTTTTACGAATGAAACAATTTATGAATAATAAAAAAAACTGCTTTAGTAAACAGGTAATATCAAAACATGGAACTGGCTGAATTTGGCACACAGCTTGTAGTAGTTTGAATGACCCATGATCTAAAAACCATAAACCAAATTTTATAATATACTTGAATTAGTAATAGAAATGTCAGACAATATTTGTCAGTTTCACATGTAAGGAAACAGAAATGCAGGAAAATAAATAGACTTGCCAGTTGTAATAAGCAGAGAAACTATGACTCAAACCCAGCTCTTTACTCACTAATCATCATTATCTCATGAAGGCAACGTGTCTACTCTGGAAATAGGTGTGATATATGGCATGCATTTTAGGATATGTGTGACAACTGATATAAAATCATATTCTTAGTTATAAAGGGATTTAGTAAACATTGTTCAACTTTCAAAAAATAAAAAATACACTACAAGGAAAAGAAAAACAGTGTGGACTTGTCCTTATGTTCATCTAAATGCATATGTTGTGGCAGAAGGAACCTTGGGGGCTATTTCAAAACAGATCATGGTGATCCACTGGTGGAAAATTAGAACAGCATCAGGGGCAGCAAGATGGCTGAAACTAAGGGGGTGTTAGTGCCTCCCCAACTTAATATTTGACTCAGCATACATATTGTAAGAAGTAAAACAGAAAAATGGTGTGTATGGCTGGTGATATGATGCTGATCAATATTTGGAAAAAAATATAAAAATTATAAGAAGTGAATTTAGTCCAAGTTATTGACAGATGAAAGAGAGCCATCTTCTATTAACCTCTTATTTCCAGGAGGACTAAGACAAGTAATAGCAAATCACTAACCATTCAAACATTAGTGATCACACGGATTTGACAGAGAACTAAAGTGACCGAGTGAAGAAGTTAGAGCCCAGACACATTTACACACATGTTAAAATCCATCAAAAGAGGTCCGGCCGAGTGGCGCGGTGGTAAAGCGCTGGCTTGGGAAGCCATCGGCCCCGGTTTGGGTCCCACATATGAGGGCCAGTGACACTGCCCTCAAAAAAAAAAAATCCATCAAAAGAGAATTTTTTTAGCTTGGCTAAATATCATCAGTAAAGAAGGAGAAACCGCTCAAATTTGGAGAGTCACAGATTAGCTCACCCTTGTTGTTAGCTCTGGCAAAAAAATACAAAGAGGGGGAGTGTCAATTTATCACAGAGATATAAGTCAGAAGACAATTTCTGGCTCCACTAAATAATGACTGCGGTGCTAAAGGAAGGTTGCTGGTTGTGATTTGTACTCAGGAAAGTTGTGTTTATTGTCAGACAATTAAAAGACTTGAGAAGGAAATCAAATATGTTTTAAATTTGTAAACGTGGTATGATGTGTTTGTATATATTAGGTTAAATACATTTGTAAAAGGACCAAGTATTAATTAAAAGCTCCTTAAGGCAAATTTTAAAAATTGCTAGACTTACGAATAGAATTAAATTATTTGTAAGTTGAACTTAAAAGTGTGGTAACAAAATAGAGATTTAATTTATAAATCAATAAATAATCTGAAAAGCAAAGGTGATCTTCTAGGTAGCCTTTTCAGAAGAAGCAGTTAGCTGATCTACTACAGAGAGCTCATCTGAATGACTAGAAGTTTATTAGAATGAATAAATCTTTAATTTAGATCCATAAGATGCTAGTTCGTAAGATAGAAATGTGTGGCTTCATTTGAACTTAAGAACACTAATGTAGAAAAAGGCATTAAATAGAAAATGAGAAATATGTCTAGCTGTTAAACAACTGTAGTTAATATATGAGATAATCTTTGTTTTACAAAGATCTTTGTTTATGTAAAGTGTTATAAATCACATAAATATATATTTGTAGATTTTAAAATGGTGTTCAAATATTTCAAGATCTCAAAATAGATTATATGCTTGGAAAAATACCAAACCAACTGATTGATATCATGAAGTTTTAACTTCATAAGAAAGTAAACTATAGAGAAATAACTTAAAATTACTGGTGGAAAAATATTAAGCTTTTATTGGTAAGACTATAAAGGACAGTTGTTTGAGTCTTATTTATCTGTGCATACGTTTGGCCAAAAACACTTGGTAATCTATGTGTATATTTACAGGATAAAAGTGTCTCATATGTAACCATGTTTTTAAACAAATCTTTCTCTTTTTCATCAGAATTTGAAGCTTCAACAAACAAACAAAATCCTGTACTTTAAAGTATGCAAATAGAAAAACCAAAGTTTGGGATTAGAACCAACCATCCTCTTTCTTTCAGTAAAACTTACTATAAATATTTATTTTTTTCCTCAAAATATATTCTCAATTTGGAGATTTGTGCATAAAATGTCTTTAAAATTTTTTAATGTGATTTTAAAATAACGTATAATGAGAGATGATTTACATTTAACATTATTTCTAAAGAGCAATAATTTAGTGCTTTTTTTCCTGTGATAATGATTACAGTCAGTGCAGAATGCAAAATTGAACATTTGAGACCAAGATACATCTAAATTTCACAAAAGGTATAATTTTTGAATTAAAACTAAATTGTTATTTAAATGTAATCTAATATGGGATTACAACTAAAATTAGAATTGTAATTGTAGTATGCTAGAAATCATTAAAAACTAGAGCCTTTTATGAATTGGGTTTAGTGAAAGTCAGATAGCAATCTAAAAATACAAACCTTATAACAGTTTCCACTAGAATTTCCTGGGTAAAGTTTAATATAAAATATCTAACAGTTTTTTAAAAAGCAGTAGCTTAATAATTGAATGGAATATTATCTTAATTTAGGTCATTTTTTAACATTCCTGATTTTTATAACACTGGATTAATGTATATTTGTATTTGACCAAAGAACTCTGAGACTTTGCAGTTTTCTTGCCTAAAATTACAATCAAGATGTTAATAATACATATCTGAAGTGAGGTTTCCATTTTGATCCATGGTCTAAAAGAAGACTTCAAACAAACTATTGAGAGTTCACTGCAAAGAATATGCAATTCCACAGTAATAGTTTATCTCTTAGATGCCTCTGACAGAATATTAAAGATCTCATCACTGAAACTGCGTCAAAAATAACACAAACTGAGAAAATGCTACCATGCATGACACATTAAGCTGGTAAGAGAATCCTATATATGATAGGAAAAAGGGATATAACTCAGAAAAGGGAACAAGATAATTAAGAAGTTTCATAAGCAGACAAAGAAGCAGGGTTAAAAATCATATTGACTAGAGTTTCTGCTTCCAGGAAAATAGAGTAGACATACTTTTCCCTCTTCCTCCACTAAGCACCACTAAGAATCCTGGATATGTAAGACAAACATAAGGATACTGAGAAGTGCGCAGAAGAAGGCAGGCTGTCTAGAGATTTCAGGACCTGAGGAAGAATATGGTTGTGAGTTTCCTGGTTCCCAGGGTTTTCTTTGGTTTTATGTATCACAGACATGGAGCTGGAGAAGCCAGAACACCAGAAATAGCAAAGGGCACGAACAGAAAAATCCTTGTTAAAAGCCTCCTCTTGCTAGTCAAAGGATTAGGAAAGGAGCAACCTAGCAATACAGAAATGTTTAGGCAAAAACTATTCCAATACAGCCAAACAACACAGAAAACAAACAAAAAACCCACCCAAATAAACAAAAAACAAAACAAAAAGCATGGCCCTATCTACTTCAGCAAAGGTCCAATGGGAAACCTTGACCCTCCATCCTTGCAAGGCTGTAAAGAGGTGCCCCAACTTCCCTGCAGGAGGGGCGTTGGAGAGCTGGAGAAATAAGGACCCTATCCTCTGTGGTATCAGCGAAAAACTCATAGACACAGACAATAGTTTAGTTGTTCCCAGAGGGTAAGGAGAGGGAGGGTAGAAGAGGGTAAATGGGGTCAAATATATGGCGATGGATGAAGAACTGACTCTGGGTGGTGAACACACAATGTGATATACATTGTGATGATGTATTACAGAATTGTACACTTGAAACCTATGTAATTTTACTAACATTGTCACTCCAATAAATTTTAATTAAAAAAAAGAAAAATATTTAAAAATACTTTTAAAAAAGATATATGGATAACCTCATTGCCCTCCCCAACCCTGCTGGGAGAAGAGGCTTAGAGAAGAATCATTATTTTGCCACCCTCCACCCATGGTGGTATTACCAGAGGTCACAGGGCAGCTGGAATTCCCACCTTCTTTAATTTTGGTCTCTAATACTATTTTCCACTAAAAGGAACCAGGACTCCATGGAGAATGTCTAATACCTTGTCTAAAGAAGTAATGGTACAAGGTGAGTCAAAAAGATGGGACAAGGTGAGTCTGGAATAACTTTTTGTTCTATAAAGCAAAGAACTTTTCAAAAAGTAATGTCAAAGACACTGAAGAAAGAAATAAAAGAAGACACAAATAAATGAAAACACCTACCATGCTCATGGATAGGAAGAATTAATATAGTTAAAATGTCCATACTGCCTAAAGCAAATATAGATTCAGTGCAATTCCAATCAAACTACCATGGTCATTTTTCACAGAAATAGAAAATATAACCTGAAAATTTATATGGAACTATAAAAGACCCCGAATAGCCTTGGCAATCCTGAGAAATAAGAACAAAGTCGGGGTATCATGCTACCAGATATCAAAACATACTACAAGGCTACAGTAATCAAAACAGTATGGTACTGGCATAAAAATAGGCACATAGACCAGTGGAACAGAACAGAGACCCCAGAAATAAATCCATGTATATATGGATGGTTAGTCTATGAAAATGGAAGCAAGAATTTACACTGGGGTAAAGATAGTCTATTTAATAAATGGTGTTGGGAAAATTGGATTGACACATGCAAAAAAGTGAAACTGGACCACCTCCTTGCGCCATATACAAGAGCAAATTCAAAATGGATTAAAGACAAATATAAGACCTGAAACCATAAAACTCCTAGAAGAAAATATAGGGAGTAAATTTGCAGACATTACCCTGAGCAATATTTTTACTGATACATCCCCACGGGCAAGGGAAGTAAAAGAATAAATGAACATAAGGGATTATATCAAACTTAAAAGTTTTTTCACAACAAAGGAAACCATCAATAAAACAAAAAGGAAACCTACTAAATGGGAGAATATATCTGTGAACAATATATCCGATAAGGGGTTAAATGCAACTCAACACCAAAAAAACAAACAACCCAATTAAAAAATGGGCAGAGGAAATGAAGAGACATTTCTCTAAAGAGGACATACAGATGGCCAACGGGCATATGAAAAAAATGTTCAACCTCACTGATCATTAGGGAAATGCAAATAAAAACCACAATGAGATACCACCTCACTCTGGTCAAAATGGCTATCACCAGTAAATCAACAAACAAGAATTGCTGGCGGGGCTGTGGGGAAAAAGGAACCCTGCTGCACTGTTGGTGGGACTGCAGATTGGTACAGCCACTATGGAAGTCAGTATGGCGGTATCTCAACAAACTGGAAATGGAACTACCTTTTGACCCAGCAATTCCACTCCTAGGCATTTATCCTGAAAAACCCAAGACACTAATTTGAAAAAATATATGCATCCCTATGTTCATTGAAGCGCTACTTACAATAGCCAAGACTTGGAAACAATCGAAATGCCCATCGGTAGATGACTAGATTAAGAAACTGTGGTACATTTACACAATGGAGTATTACACAGCTATAAAGAAGAAAGAAATTGTACCATTTGCAATGATATAGATGGACCTAGAGAACATTATGTTAAGTGAAATAAGTCAGTCAGAGAAAGACAAATACCATATGATCTCACTTAAGTGTGGAATCTAAAGAACTGAATAAACAAGCAATGTAAACAGAAATAGTCTTAGAGACACAAAGAAAAACCTGATGAGGGCTAGATGGGATGGGCGTGGGCATGAGGGAGAAGGGGAAGGGACTAGACAACACAAACTGATAACTACAATACTACTGCAGAGACAGAAGAGACAGTTTAGGGAATATAATCAATAAGGTTGTAAATATTTTTCTTAGGGGATCAGAAGGACTCGTGTCTTGTCAGGGAGACCACTTCATCTACGGTCTAGTGGCCTGACCACTGCACTCTACATCTAATCTGAAGCTGCTGCTGAATAATATTATATGCCAACTATAATTTAACACATATATAGTCATGGGATATGGAATATAGTGTGGAGATGTAGTCAATGGAATTGTAATAGATACGTATGATATCGAGAGTGGGAGGGGCAGGGGAGGAGAAAGGGGGGAGTCACTTTGTAAGGGGTGAAAAAGATAACTACTGCATTGTTTTGTACATCTGTAACTAATAATAATAATAATAAAGTTAAAAAAAAGAAAAATATAGAAAATATATTTCATGACTTTTCCAACAACCCAATAAATAAAGCATAAAAATCAATTAGTAACAAAGATATAAAATTTAAAAAAACAAAGTAATGTCAAAAGGTTAAGTCAAAAGGACTCAGAAACAAGCTCCCACTGGCCAAAGTTGTAACAATTTGGGCATCATATCGGGGAGAATCAAATACAA
Organism: Aselliscus stoliczkanus; assembly: GCA_033961575.1. Taxonomy (NCBI): domain Eukaryota; kingdom Metazoa; phylum Chordata; class Mammalia; order Chiroptera; family Hipposideridae; genus Aselliscus; species Aselliscus stoliczkanus. The sequence continues at coordinate 93,998,803 of CM066733.1, forward strand.
TGAATCTCTTTTAAAAATCCATGTGTCCATATGATGCTCAAAAGTGAAAGAAAAAAAAAGCACAGATTACCTAAAACATATTTTTTCAAAATGTTTAACTTATACCTATACAAGTTTTTAAATTTGACTTACAACAGTATTAATAAAATGAGCTAAATGATGCCACAAATAAGTTATCACACAAATCCCAAAGTAAAGAAATTCTGCAAGCTACATGGCATGAACCTTCAACAGCCAGAGTGGCAGCACAAAAAAATACCATTAAACATTGAAAGACACTTAAAACACATAAAAACCAGATATAAAATGTGATCCTGGTTTGAATTTGATTCTGACAAATCAGCTTCAAGGGAATTTTGAAAGAGTAATTGGGAAAAGGTGAATATGGAATGTGTATAAAATGTTATTAGGAAAGTATTATTTATTTTATTAAAGGCAATGCTATTATTCTGGCTATGTAATATAGCAATCTGATTTTTTCAGAGGAGCACACACAAATATTTAGGGGTATAAATTTATATTGTTTGTAATTTGCCTTAAAATCCTTGATCTTAGAGAGTGTGATTTATATGTGTCTATCACTTGTTTTTTTTTTCTTTTATTGTATCGCTTGGTTTTAATCTACAACATTGTGGTCTGGAATAATTTTTTGTTCTAGAAAGCAAAGAACCTTTCAGTTGCCCTAATTTGGAACATGCTCTCCAGTGGTGGTCAGCTAACATTTAATGAAAAGGTCACATACCAGAGGCACCTACTGCAAGTATCTTATCATTTTCAAATCTGCAATCAACAATATAGGTTTTGTCAATTGATTTCATAGATGTGAGAAATGTTTTTTGGTGGCAAAATCAATGGTGTTAGGGAGGTGTTGGTTTGGCTAAAATTATTGTAAAGGAACTCTGCGTTTATATAAACATGATATAAGAGTGTACTCAATAATCTCAATCCTTAGCAATAATGCCTCATGTTTGTGCCAGATTGATATTGGGCTAGAAAGAAGGTAATTGTTCTTTCAATGCTCCATTAATTTACTCTTGCAGGACAATGCTTCTTTGAAACTGACAGATTTGACAAATTGTGATCTTACATTGGCACAGAATTACCTTTCAAATCAATTTTAATTTCTTAATGGTAGATATGGTCCATCATGTCTCTTGAAATGAATTTTGATGTTTAAAATGTGTTTGTCCTGTTATGAAAAGTTTGTTTCAAACAATAGAGATTTTCATCATATGAAGCATGATATCTTATCAGATGTAAATTATACAATGGTTTGTTAATTATTTTGTAATCACCTCTTTTCTTTAGATTTATATTCCTCTGTTATTTAAACCTCAGCTGACTTCAGTTCATATGCTTAGGAATCATTTCATAAAATGTAATACTTTTTTCCCAGAGAAAACTCTCACTAAGTTCTTTTCACCTCTGACTACTCAAAAACAAATGTAATAAAAACTAACGTGAAATGACTGTTTCTACTTGACTGCTTTCTTTACACAGTTTTTTATGAAATGAAAAATTAGTTTAATAGCTTAATAGTTATTAATGATAATCTAATAGTTATAATAACAGAGACACTTATTTTCTTCCATGCCTAGATGGGAAAATGATTCACTTAGGCATATAACTGCCCCCTCCTAATTGGAATCACTTGTGTCTAAAGATTTAGAAATCTTTAACTTGGAAATGCCAAGTTAATGGAATTCAATCCAAAGAACTAGTTCCTATCACACCTTTAATAGGCTTTGTATTTATATGGGTTATAAACCTTTTGAGGCCTGATAAAAACTGCTGGCACTCACCAGAGAAAACATGTGCACATACGCTCAAAATTGTGCACCCCTGCACAACCAGTTAGCTCAGGTAGTTGGAGCGCAGGCTCATAACACCAATGTTGCTGGTTGAATTTCCACATGGGCCAAGGAGTTGCACCCTCCACAACTAGATTGAAGACAACTGCTTGACTTGGAGCTGATGAGTCCTGGAAAAACACTGTTCCCCAATAAAGTTTCAAAATAAAAAGAAAAAAAATCTTTGCACCCAAAATCAAGGAACTCACAGACCATCTGAAACTCATCCATATAACTCAGGGCAAGGATCCATAGAGTAGAGGAGTATAGAAATACAAATTTGAAAGATACAGTACTGTGTCAATTCAGACACAGAACCGTGTCAGTACCAGTAATAATCCTCCAGGAACATAAATGTGCACACTTCCTTTTTTCTTCCTCCTGTTTATGGGTTTAATAGAGATTAATAGAAACTAACAGATGCAAATACCTTACAAGACCATCTATTCCCACCTCTTTATTTCATAAGTGAGGAAATGAGACCTGCGGGATAAACAATTTCCCCAAGATGGTACCATTGCTGAATGGCAGAGCCAGATCTCAAGATTCACAGACAAGAGTTCATTGGCCATGTTTTCTCTCCAGGAAAAGAAGGAGCAGATTCTCAACAGCCTGAGTCCTGTGATATCTGCTGTCCAATGTTAGTGCTCATGTGTTTGGAATCACAAAGTTGTAAGGGTTAGAAACATTTGAGGTATATACTTATTATTTCATATAGTTCCTGGAAATGTTCTTCCAGAGGGTTGCATATTATGGAACTAAGGCTAGTAGCCTCAAAATTTAGCTGGCCAGTGGAAATTAGCACCTGAGTGAAAAGGCTGGACCCTCTGGAAATGCAGAGAGGTTGTCTGCTTGCTGGGTGGCCTTCAGAACATTGATGAATTTGCTGTGATTCAAGCATGGAGCTTCAGATTAACAGGGTTACAAACTGAGTCAATGTTTCTGGTGTAATGCTGTCTTTCAGGGATTGCCACACATGATCCAAGTTCTCTGAGACAAAAACATAGAACCAGAAAGCCAGTTTATTAAATTACAATGAGAAATTCTCTGTCACAGGATCTGCCCAAAGGATAAATATGCAAAAGAAGCCAAATTCTAATCAGACAGTCGTTTCTGAACTTTGAGGGGAGCTAGAGAAACACCAGACAGGAGACCAAGGCGGTTCAAATTCCCCATCTCACAGTAGGGGTGGTATTGCCTGTGGAAACCAGAATACTTACATTGAACTCTCTCTCTAGGGGGTCTTTGGGCTTTATTCTCTGAGTTAGGCAAATTTCATGTAAGTTGGGGTCCTTCTCTTTGACCCTGTGATTAAAACTCAACTCGAAGGTAGATAGATCTATAACCTGCCAACAGAAAGTTCTGCCTGCATGCAACCTCATTTGTGAAGGGAAGACCTCTCCCGAACCCAGCTTCTGGAGTGTTCATTCCACAGGTTCATGACAACTTTGTCCTCACCCCCATTCAGCCCAGGGCTGAGGAGTAGAAGATCAGAACTGACTAACTGCAAATGAGTTTCAATTTAATTACTAAGTGCTAAGAAGGTTGGGACTTCTTAAATTAATCGACAATTTTTCTTTCTTAATATGTCATCACTTTTATCTAGACTTCATTGTAGCTACTTCATTGTAAACTTACAGTATTATAGAGACTTTGGACTACATGACTAATTGTTGAATCAATCACTTCATCTTACACATGATGAGACAGAGATCTAGCAATATTCAGTGACTAGTCCAAAGACACACAGCCATTCAGGAGTGAAGCAGGACTGAAATCAGGGTCAGTTCTGCCCTTAAATGCAAGTAAGAACCCCAGGAGATCCCCAGTCTTTAGAGTGCCTTCCTCAAAATGTTCTAAATCCCCTCTAGTGCCTGGGACTGACCAACAGTGTTGCCTGGCAAGGGTGTTCTGCTGGTAACAACATGGGTTCCACCACCCTTATGTCTCTGAGGCTGTCTCAGTCCCTCTACCCAACCCAGAGGGTCACACAGATGTCCTCAGAGCTCTGGAGCTTGAGCTTGTGGGGTTGTTCCAGGCCCATGTGGCTGCTCTCCAGTTCCAGAAGGGAGTCCTATAAGCAGATTGTTCTTACTGTGCAGCATGGTTCTTCTTTTGCAGAATTATGCAAGAATAGGCATCAGAATGGTCATGGCATAATGATCTAACTCTCACTCACAATAGACACAGAATGAGTTCAGAGTTCGGGCCCATTAATAGTCCACTGCTTCCCCTTTGTGAGCTATGTGTGTGAACCCATGTTTTGGCTATCACTTGTTCACAGTGCTACCTCCTACCTGCAGTATCTGAAGTGGCAGTGGTAGCTGCAGGCATTCTTTACACTGTGCACCTCCTGCCACTCAAGGCAGTTACCCGACTCCCTCCACAGGCACGGAGCCATGGGTCAGTCAGTCCTTGGGAGTGATTGCTGCTGTCTCCTTTGAGGGCTTTCACAATCATTGCTCTGCAAAACCTATATCCCTTTCCAATTGATATCCTTTTTTTGCCACCAATCAATATGGCGATGGCATGCTGAGACCAATATTTCTTGTGATAATGACATCGATCATCTCACTCTACCCACAGGATCTTCACTTAGTCTCCTCACTGGTAGTGTATGGAAGGCAGCAGTGTGATCAACACTAAAATAGATCACATTCTAGATATTTAGTGATTATAGCCTGAATTGTTTAAGAGACAACAGAGCTGGAAGATATATTCTGTTTGCACAATAAAATTCCAAATGGAAAAATTTATCATGAATAGAAACAAACATTGTTCACTTTTTCTTGAAGTGGAAAGACATGAAATTAGTCAGGAATGAAAGATTTGATAATAAAGATCATGAGATGTTTCCTGGACCAGAACAGGAAAATATGGAACCTGGAAACTATAAAGAATATTTATGTGCACTGATTAACGATAGAAAAATATCTAAGTACTTCTATTCATTTTTCTAAATCTCTATATGTCACAAATGTCAGGATTTCCTTCTTTATTAAAGCTGAATAATATTTCATTATATGCTATATACCAATTTTTAAAAATCCATTCATCCATCAGTGGACACTTAGGCTGTTTCCATGTCTCGGTTATTGTGATTAATGCTGCAATGAACAGGGGATACAGGTATCTCTTCTAGATAGTGATTTTATTTCCTTCAGATATATGTCCAGAAATGGGATTGCTGAGTCATGTGGTAGCTGCATTTTAAATTTTTTTTTGAGAAAACTCCATACTGTTTTCTGTAGTGGCTGTCCCAATTTACACTCCCACCAATAGCACATAACTGCCCCCCTTTCTCCCCATCCTTGCCAACATTTGTTTTTTTTTTAATAAGAGCCAGTCTAACAGGTGTGCAGTGACATCTCATTGTAGTTTGGGTTGGCATTTTCCTGTTAATTAGTGATGTTCAGCATCTTTTCATGTACCTATTGGCCATCTGTATGTCTTCTTTTCAAAAAATGTCCATTCAAGTCCTCTGTCCATTTTTTAAATTCAGTTGGGTTTTGTTTATTTTGTTTGTTTGTTTGTTTGACAATTGAGTTTTATGAGTTCTTTATATATTTTTTTGATATTAACCCTTTATCAGACATAAGGTTTGCAAATAATTTCTCTCATTCCGTAGGTTGCCTCTTTATTTTGTTAAATACTTCTTTTACTCTTCAGTGCTTCTAAGTTTGATGTAGTCCCATTTCTACAAGTGGGACTTGTTTTTGCTTTTTGTTGCCTGTGCTTTTTGTGTCAGATCCAAAAAAATCATTGCCAAAATAAATATCAAGGTGCTTTTTGACTATGTTTTCTTCTAGGAGTTTTATGATTTTAGGTCTTTAATCTATTTTAGGTTAATTTTTGTGAGTAGTGTAAAATAAGGATCCAATTTCATTCTTTTGTATGGGAACATCCAATTTCCCCAGCACCATTTATTGAAAATACTATCTTTTTCCCATTGAGTATTTTTAGTTCCCTTATCAAATATCAATTGACCATATATGCATGGATTTATTTACGGGCTCTCAATTCTTTTTCATTGACCTATTTGTCTGTTTTTATGCCATTACCATACTGCTTTGATTACTATAGCTCTGTAATGTAGTTTGAAATCAGGAAGCAGGATGCCTCCAGCTTTGTTCTTCTTTCTCAAGATTGCTTTAGCTATTTGGGGTCTTTGTTGGCTCTGTACAAGTTTTAGGATTGTTTTTTTCTGTTTCTCTGAAAAATGCCCTTGGAATTTTGATAGGGATTGCACTGAATCTGTAGATCACTTTGTGTAGTATGACTATGTTAACAATATTAATTCTTCCAATCCATGAATACAGAATATCTTTTCATTTATCTGTGTCTAATTTTTTCCATCAAATTTTTATATTTTTCAGTGTGCAGATCTTTCGCTTCCTTGGTTAATTTTATTCCTAAGTATTTTATTGTTTTAATTATTTAAGTATTTTATTGTTTTACTGTATTTGTAAATTGTATTGTTTTCTTTATTTCGCTGTTAAATATTTTATTGTTATGTATAGACACACAACTAACTTATGTATGTTGACTTTGTGTCCTACAACTCAGCTTCATTCATATATTAGTTATAACAGTTTTGGTGGAATCTCTAGGGTTTTCTATATGTAAGATAATGTTGTCTGAACAGAGACAATTTTACTTCTTCCTTTCTAACTTGGGTGTCTTTTATTTCTTTTTCTTGACTAATTGCTGTGGCTAGGACTTCCACTACTATGTTGAATAGGAATGGTGAGGGTGGGCACCTGTGTCTTATTCCTTATTTTAGAAGAAAAGCTTTCCGCTTTTCACAATTGAGTATGATGTTAGTTGTGGGTAATCATATATGGCCTTTATTGTGGTGAGGTACGTTCCTTTTATGCTGAAATTGTTGAGATATTTTATCATGAAAGGAAGTTGAATTTTGTCAAATGCTTTTTATGCATCCAAGAGTATCATATAATTTTCATTCTTCATTCTATTAATGTGTTGTATCATATTTATTGATTTCTGTATGTTGAACCATCTTTGCATCCCAGGTATAAATTCCACTTGATTTTGGTGTATGTCCTTTTAATGTGCTTTTGAATTTGATTTGCTAGTATTTTGTTGAGAATTTTTCCATCTATATTCATCAGGGATAGTGCCTGTATCTGCCTTTGATGTCAGGATAATGCTGTTCTCATAAAATGAGTTTGGCCTCTTCTATATTCTGGAGGAGTTTGAAAGAATTGGCATTAATTCTTCTTAAAATGTTTAATAGAATTCACCAGTGAAGACATATGGTACTGTACTTTTCTTTGGTGGGTGGTTTTTGATTACTGTTTCAATCTCCTTAGACTTTACTGTTCTGTTCAGATTTTCTATTTCTTCATAATTCAGTCTTGGTAAGTTGCATGTTTCCAATAATTTATCTATTTCTTCTAGGTTATCCAATTTTTTGGTAATCATTCATAGTAGTCTCTTATGATCCTTTGTATTTCTATGGTATTGGAATGTATTGTTTTTCATTTATAATTTTATTTACCTAGTCCTCTCCTTTTTTCTTAATTACCCTAGCTAAAATTCTGTTAATTTTGTCTTTAAAAATAAAACACAGCTCTTAGTTTCACTGATTTTTTAACTGTTTTTTCTAGTCTTTATTTCATTTATTTCTGCTTTGATCTTTGTTATATATTTCTTTCTCATAACTTTGTGTTTAGTATGTTCTTTTATTTTTTTCTAATTCCTTGAGGTGTGAAGTTAGGTTATTTATTTATTTGATATTTTCTTTTTTTCTTAGTATAGATGTTAATTGCTATTAACATCCTTCTTAGAACTGCTTTTGTTGCACAGCATAAGTTTTGGTATGATGTGTTTTAATTTTTGTTTGTTTCAAGATACTTTCTGATTCTCTTTTGATTTCTTCTTTGATCTATTGGTTATTTAGGAGTGTATTGTTTAATTTCCACATATTTGTGAATTTTCCAGTTTTTTTCCTGTTATTGATTTCTAGTTTCATATCATGTGGTCAGAAAAAATACTTGATATGATTTCAATCTTCTTAAATTTGTTAAGGCTTGCTTTATGGCCCTACATATGATCTATCCTGGAGAATATTTCATGTGCATTTGGGAAGAATGTGTATATTCTGGTGCTTTTGTATAGAATGTTTTATGTAGCCTCTTAATTACATTTGGTCTATAATATTATTCAGATCCACTATTTTCTTTTAAATTTAATTTTGCCCCTTGCTGATCTATCCAATATTAAAAGTAGGTACTAAGTCCCCTACTATTATTGTATTGCTATTTCTCCTTTTAGTTCTGTTATTATTTGTTTTAAATATTTAGGTGCTTCTATGTTGAATACATATATATTTACTTCAAAAAGATAAATGTTTTGTATTATTGTTAGATGGGTGTGGCTCCTGCCAGGTCTCTGGAAGAGATCTTACCTGACCACTGTTGACAAACAAATGAAAGAATAAAATCACAAATGCACAGCTAACTACAGTTCTGAATCTACACAGCTAGCCACGTTTAGAATGATTTCAGGGGGAGCAGACTTATTTATAAGTCCCTTTTTTTCACAAAACTGAACGAAAAAACAAGGTCAGCATTTTTTAAATCCTTGGCCACATAGTAAAAACTGTATATTGTTGTCCATTTATTTGAAAAGCAAAGTCACTATGATGGTATAAAAGCGATAACTGGTGTCTTTTAACTTTTTGATGATGAATACTTTTTCTCTAAGATTGAGAAGTATCTCCACCCTCTCTTTCAACAAATGGGCTTGGCAGGACTGGCTGTGGATCATGGCTGAGATGAGCTGAACCTGAGCCTCAGGGCTATTTCACATTTCAAGCTAAGATTAATATCTGTAGACCTGGCTTTGAAGGCATGAATAGGTTCTGCCTGCTGCCAGGTTCCTGGACAAAAGCAACTGAAAGAAATGAGGGATGTGAGAAAGTCCAGCAGTTTCTGGTACAAATTCCCTAAGATAAAAAAGGATCAGAAACTGGAGAGGCTAAATCAGGCTGGGCAAAAGATATATGTTATATCATAGGAGGATAAGGCAAGAAAAAAAGCACTTAAAAGAGGACAAATAGAAATGGTTCATTGGGAGAACAAAATGAAGGAGAATTTCCTGAGCTCTGAATAATTTAAGAGAAAACGAAAACTGACCTCATCGAGGAAAAATAATTTTTCTCATTGAAGAAAGGTAAAATGCAGTTTCCCATTCTTGGTCTGTTTGTGATAAATAAGAAATTTTCCTACTCTTTACTTTCTTACAACCATTATTTATGTTATGGTTGATCATTGTTCTTGTTGTTATTTTTTTTTTTTTTTTTTTTTTTTTTTGAGGGCAGTGTCACTGGCCCTCATATGTGGGACCCGAACCGGGGTCGCTGGCCTCCCAAGCCAGCGCTCAACCACCACGCCACTCGGCCGGCCCTGATCATTGTTCTTAATCAAGTCCTCTTCTATATAAATATTCACAGGCAGCTTGTTTTTTGATGTCAACAAATGGTCTTGGATCTTCATACTAATTGTGAACATAATTGAACTTATACCTCACCTGCAGTCACCCTTTTCTTGCAATTAACACCTCTCAGCCTAGATTCTCCTCCAGACACCAGCCAAGACTAAAGCTACCTTGCAACTGAATGAGTTTTCATAGCTGCTCTCCTGATCATAAAATATCCAAATTTAAAGGATAGATCATTAGTTGAATTTTTTTCTTTTTGTTTTCTTTCTTTCTTTCTTTCTTTCTTTCTTTCTTTCTTTCTTTCTTTCTTTCTTTCTTTCTTTCTTTCTTTCTCTCTCTCTCTCTCTCTCTCTCTCTCTCTCTCTCTCTCTCTCTCTCTTTCTTTCTTTCTTTCTAATTACAGAGTAATGACAAAGGCACATTTATGAAAATCGTGTTTGAAAAAATTCTGGGTATTTTCTTTTTTTTAAATATTTTACTCTATACCGGGAGTAAAGGTAAGTGCTACAGAGACCAGCATTAGTAATGTTTTCTGACATTTCCTTTGCTCTTTGCATTGTCAATTTGGATTGAGTGTCTTTCAACAAATAAGGTGTTGGTTGTTCAGTAATGTTTCACTTTTCCCTGGCGGCTACTTAGCATCTGGTGGGCCCTTCCAATAGTGTTGGCAAGGCTCATCCCTCTCAGAGTGACTGAAAATGCACAACCTGTTACTCAGTGACTGCCAGCAAACAAAGAACTCTTGTATCCCATTCTGCTTTTACTGCCAAATGAATGTGTTGCTCTAATATCTAATAGTGTTTATCAATTGCTGGTTCTGATCTTTTCGGTGATGATTACTTGAACTTTCCAGTGTCCATATTGTCTTGCCATTTTCACAGTGCAGGTGAAGGCAGAGACATTGCAGAAGAATCTCAAACATTATTTCCCCTGAAGCCTCATTAAACTAAAGTAGTCATATCTCCCCAAACTGCAACATCTTGGCAAACCAGCCTCTCATCCAAAGTTTCCTTCCCCAGTAAATTTTGGAGTGCTCTCTAATGCCTTTGTTTTCTTTATTTCCCAATTCAGGTCTTTGGACAAAGCTATTGTTCACTTCACACAAATAATTAGTTCCCCCATAGTGGTGTGAAAATCAGGTATTTTTTAAAACTAAAATACATGTTAATTCCCTAGGGATAATAATGGCACAAAATAAATCCATTAGGATTTAAGTCAATTCTTTGTGACCATCCTTAATTTATGTATGTGGGAAACAATAAGTTTGTATGTCATATGTCCTTAACTATGAAGTACACTTGTGGAATATGTTCCCATTACAGTGTGACATTTCAGGGCATTAATTTCAATACTGACCCATCTGACTAACTATTGATTTCCATTGTTTAGAAATCCTTTCTCATTTTTCATTTTGTTTTTTGTTTGTTTTTGAAGTAAAAGATCAATAAACCTCAGGCCTGGACTCTTTTTCCCAGAGACAACAGAGACAGGCAGTGTGTTGATATGAGGGAACACACTAGAAGATTGTTATCCATCCTGATTGGCCAGTGCCTTGCTCTATAGGTTACTAAAGTTTTTCCTATCAGCCCCTTTCACAGCAATGTTCTTGTTTTCTTTCAATAAGAATTATAAGGCATGAGAGTCTTGAATCAATCATGTAATAAACTATTGTCCAAGATATACTAGTCACTTGAAATTTTCCTTCAATATGTGTGTGTTACTGACCAATAACTCACCCATACTTTTTTGGGCATGCTATTTCTTCTTAAAAACCACCACATAACAGCACAATTATTATCTATGTTAACATTGAGATTACTGAAACTTATTTTACAATATAGATTCCTTTCAGAATATTAATAATATTCTTTAAAAAATAGATGATGTGATGTGAAATATATGAGTTCTAAACATCTTAAGATAATAAAATTATTTAAGTTTTTTCCTGAAAATGTGTTTTGCCATGCCTTATTTTTTCAGAGGGAGATAGCATTCATAGTAAAAACCAGATGTCTATTTTTAACACTATATTAGGATGCCAATTGTTTTTATTTAAGGATGGTTCTCTGATCAAGGAAGTGTAAGGGAAGTGCCATCTATTGGGTTGTCGGAAAAGCCATGATGCATTTTTGCAATGAAAAACATAGAAAAAATACATCATGACTTTTCTAACAACCTAATATTTATATTCTATCATTTGAAGAGTCACTGGACCCTGAAGTGTCTATGGTTTTACAACAAATTAATGGATTTAAATTTAACTGAGTAATTCTAAATTACATATTCATGGGATATTTCATTTGAGGTATGCCTAATAAAGCTTTGCAAAATACAGAACAAATATTTGCTTTCTACTTTGAGGTCATTTGTTAACTTCGAAGATGGGTTCACAATTAAAATGCAGCACATAAAACATCAAAGATTTCATGTAGTACTCTGAGATTTACAACATTATTAAATAATAGAATTCCAACAGAGAAGAAGCCCTTTTATTTGTTAGATGTTATAGACTCTCTGCATAAGATGGAAGATGATGTTGGCATTTTAATGATTCTGATAGGATATTCATATAGTAAGGATCAGAAACACATGAAGGCTGCTCTATTCCATTTCCAACAAGTAGAATGAATGAGCCACTACAGACCTTGATTCTGGTGACACACCTACTCAGAGTAACACTGCCCATATAGAATAGCAAAGACAACAATTAGTAGAGACAAAATAGTCTTTGCTTTGAAATTAAGTTTACTTTGACATGCTGAAAGTAGTGCCACTTCTTTAAATTGGGATTTTCTTAATAGGTCCTTCAATGCACATCCCACTGACAAATTTTCCCACCTTTCCAGACCCTCACAGTAAAATTAAGGAGCAGATTCCACATATGATTGTAAACCGAGGGCTGCAACTAATGTATTCAGCATATCCCATAATTTATTTCCATTAACAGAGTCAAAAACTAATGAAAGATCAATAAAAACAATTCTCTGTTATTCCTGGAAGGTTACTCCATAAAGTGATGGTAACTAAAAACTGGTAAATTGTAGAACAGACATATCTTCCTGCTCTGCATGGAGATGGTTGTCTTGAAAGGCTCAGGTTTACGACACATAAGGAGGAAGGAAACTGAGATGAAGAGACTCTGTAACGAAGTAGGTCTGAAGTTCTGGAATACCTGAAACATCTGGCAAAACCTTAACATTTGCCAAGTGGAGCATGGGTATCGAACTTTGCCTAATTACCTTTTGCCTGCTATTACCATATTCTGGCATTAGATTTATTAGATTTATTCTGTTATTTGGAACACTAATTAGATCTAACTTAATTCCCTTATTCTGATTTAGTTACACTGTTTTTGTGCTATCCTCAGAAAAAATGGACAGACACTAACATTTTATACTCTCTGTATTTTTGTCTAAGATAATACTCCCAATTCAAAAAATATTTGTTGTGCACCCCCTATTGTGACTCACATTGTTCTAGAAACTTTGGGTATATCCATTAATAAAATAAAGATCCCTGATCTGTCATTCTTGTATTCTAGTAGGGAAAGACAGAAAATACAAAATAAATTTAGGTGAAGGCTAAGGAGAAGAAGAAAGAGTAGAGAAAAAGAAGGGGATTGGGAGTGTGGGGGGTGACACTTCAAATAGGTAAGGAAATTAGCCAAGCATATACCTGGGAAAAGGAATGTTATGGGCAGAGGAAATAACTGGAGCACAGGCTCTAAGGAAGGATATGCCAGGTATGTTTGCAGAAAGCAAAGAGCGCAGTCTGGGGCAGAGAGACTGGGGTGGGTGAAGGAGAGTAGGTCAGAGGGAGTGCTGGGGACAGGTGAGACCAGGAAGAGCCTGTGGGCCATGGAGAGGCAGTTAGCTCTTATTTGAGTGAGATGGGGATTAACCGCAGAGTTTTGAACAGAGGAGTGCTCTGATATGATGTACACTTTTAAAAGATTGTAAATAAGATTGTTTTCTTAATGTCTCTTTGTGATAGTTTGTTATTGGTGTATACAAATACAACTGATTTCTGAATATTGATTTTGTATCCTGCTACTTTGCTGCATTCATTTATCTGTTTTAATAGTTTTTGATGGAGTCTTTGGGGCTCTCTATGTATAATATCATGCTGTCTGCAAATAATGACAATTGTATTTCTTCCTTTCCAATTTGGATGCCTTTTATTTCTTTTCTTTTCTGATTGCTGTGGTTAGAACTTCCAGTACTATGTTGAATAAAAGTGGTGAAAATGGGGGAAAAAAAGATTATACTGTCTGCAGTAAAGAGAGTAGACTATTGGGGGCCGAGGGAGATAAGCAGGAAGACCCATTAGAAGGCAAGTGCCATAATTCAGGCAAGACATTATGACAGTTTACATGTCAGTAGTAACATGGAGGGGATGAGGAGGGGATGAGAGATAACAAATAAATAAATAAATAAATAAATAGGACTCAAGGAGGACTCCAAGTCTAATGGCCTGAGGAACTGGAAGGATGAAGTTGTCATCAACTGAGATGTGAAAACCATGGGTGGAACAGGTTTGTGGAGAAAATATTAAGAGTTCAGTTAGGTGTCCAAGTGGATATGTAAGTAGGAAGTTGGATATACATGTCTAGAGTTTGGGAAACAGGAGGTTAGCAATTTCTTTTCTTTTTTGACCTATTTTTTTACTCAAAACTAATAGAACTCACCCAGAAAATTAGCACAGCTCCAATATGGACACTGCAAGAAGGTGGCTTTTGTTGGAATCCTTGAAAACAGATCTATGATTCTGGATCTTAACTAAAAACATATTACAAAAATTTGACTTGCTTTTAGTTTGATTTTCTCACCTTGACATTGAACAGTGAGTGAAATTTCTCTGGACGGTAATAACTTTTTGCCCATAAAAACCATTTATTTGTTAATTAATGATATAAACATTTATTCATCTCTTACAACATGTGAGGCCCCTATCCTTCCCCATAGTCCATTATCTAATTTGAATAGCGAAACTAGCCAAAGGTTCAGGGGGGAAATGAATTTGAAACAAATACCATGTAGAACAAAAATTGGAAGGACAGCCTGGCAATTCCTTGATTTTGAGAAGAATTGCACTGAGGACATCCTGATGTGAGCGCAACATTTCAGAGAATATAACAGCAGCAAACGAAAGTACCATCTGGAGATAGGCGAGTTTCTGCTGCCACAGAGAACTGTTGAAAAATGTTTTACATGTAACACATGGGTTTTATGCCTTGTGGTTCTTTGAAAACTGAAAGTTGTCCTCAACATTCAGGGTTTATTTGTGTGTTTTTTTTTAATTAGAGAAAGCAGAAGGTGAACTCAAGAAACTAATCCCCAAAATTATATCCTGGCATTTTAAAATTTTCTTTTCACTTTAAGTTCCATGAGACAAAACATTAGAAGGGAGAGGGATCCTTATGGGTAGAATGCAGTAGATAGATGCTTTAAGAAGTCCATTAGAAGTAGAAATTCAATTCAAATGTGTTTAGTGTCCCTCATTTGCAAGGAATGGTTGGAAATATGAAGAGTAATGAGAAACGGTCCTTCTCTCCTGTATTCATAGCTTAATAGGAGAGAGAATTTTACACATACACATAAAAGATACTAATATTAGGCAGACTGTGGTAAATAGAGAAAGAAAAAATTAATTAGGAGAATGATATGATTATGCTTCTCAGAGCAGTAAGGATGTCTGCTAGATTTTTAATAAAATACTAATAATAAAGACCAGGATGGAGAGGAATTTCAACCCAGAGAGAACTTGAGCATAGATCTGGAGGCAGGAATCAAAGGCATATATGGGACAGTTAACGGTCCAGTGTTACCACAGCATTAAAAACGTAGATGCTAAGTTAAATGTACACATGTATGAATAATACAATGTAACAGGAAACACCCAAGTGTGATGCCTGACATAGAGTAAATGCTCACTAAGTTAATTGAATGTTAGCTTGCATTTGAATATAATTTAGAAAACATGATAATGACTGAGATGAAAATGATTCAGGAAAAGTGAACATTAGTCATTATGGATGGACACAGCTAGTGCAGATCCTCAGGCTGCATGCAATTAGAGATAGATTTACAATGTTTGCAATTATTTTTGATAGTTTTATTGAGGTATAACTGATATATGATAAATTGCACATATTTAAAGTGTACAATTTGGTAAATTTTGACATGTATACACCCATGAAATCAATTCCACAATCAAGATAATAAACATATCTATCATCCCCCTAAATTTTCTCATGTCCCTTAGTAGCCCCTTCCTCCTACATCCCAGGCAGCCAATGATTTGCTTTCTGTCAAGTATAAATTAATTTGCATTTCCTAGAATTCTATAAAAATGGAATCCTAAACTACATTTTCTTTTTTCTCTAGATCCTTTCACTCAACATAAATACTTTGAGAGTCAACCAAGTTACAGTATGCACCAGTAATTCCTTCCTTTTTATTGCTGAGCACTATTCCTTTGTGTGTATATACCACAGCTTAGTTCCATTCACCTGGTGATGAACATTTTGGCTGTTTCCAGTTGGGGGTTATTACAAATAAAGCTACTATGGACATTCATGTACAAGTCTTTTCTCTTGCACAAGACACGAATACAAGCTTGGATTGGCTGGATCACAGGATAGGTAAACATTTAACTTTTTAAGGAATTGCCAAACTATTTCTCAAAGCAGTTGAATCATTTTACATTCCAAAAACAGTGCATGGGAGTTCCAGTTCCTCCACATTCTTGCCAACATTTGGTATTATGTCTTTTTAGAAATTTATTCTCTTACCACAAGCAACCACATACAAATAGCCCTTCTTTGCTGATGGGATAAGTACTATAGACAAGGTTTTCAATGAATTTTTAAAAATAGCAAAATATCTATATTATTCAGAAAAATAGATAAATGCCAGGGGAAATATCTAACTTAAGAAAATAGCTAAGGGGTTTGACTTCTAGAAAGTTGGCTGAAAGGTAGAAAGAAAAGAAATAGGATACTACTGATATTTATTACATTTTTAAAACTATTGACTTTTTAAAATATACCATGGATTATTTTAAAAGAAAATTAAAATATTTTTAAATGAATGAACCAGTCTCAGAGTTCTTTTCATAGGAGCATAGAAGTTACCTATGTTTAATTAAAATATACTATCAAATGAAATCCTTATTTGTTACTTGGTATATTCAAAATATATTGTGAATTAATCATCATATTTAATGTATTTTGTATCCCTTAAATCAGAAGAAGCATAATTGTAGATAACCTGAAGAAGGTAAAGTATTCAAGAATTTCTGTTTATCAAGAATAGCGTTCACACTGAAAAAATGAATAAACATTATGAAGACAAGTATTTCTTATAGTCATTAGCCACACTTTATTAAATGTTTAGCTTTTGGAAGGTACTGGTGGAGATTAAATTTAAATAACTGACAAAGGTTAGAATCATTTGTAATTAAAGGCACGCAGCTTTAATTCATGAGTGTTAAAGATTTCAGAGCCTCATTATTGCTCCTTTGGCTGCTCTGATTACAAAATAAGACCTGGGAGGCAGTATAATATAAGCATGAAGTACATGGTCTTTGGTGTCAAAAAGGCCAAGTTTAACTCCTGACATCACCATTTATTAGCTATGTGACAATATTTGTAAGGCAGCATTACAAAGCCTCCATTTCTTCATCTCTAAAAATAGCATTAAAATGATGTCTACTTCTTAGGATTGTTTTGAGGACTACATGATGTAAATTCCAAGCATAGTGCCTGGCACATAAGTGCTCAGTAAAGTTCAGCTATTGTTATTACCTGGGATTCATTACTGTAAAACACCCCAAGAGCTACAAGTATTATAGGAACTTTAATTGAAAAATGCTTGAATTTATAAACATCCATGCTAATTAAAGCAGTTAAACATTACAATCCTAAAAGGACTCAAATTAAGTTACTATAAGGAGAAGTAGACATCAACCTCTAGTTGATTAGTTAGTTGTTATATGCTGATTGTACTATATGCTGACTGCACTTTCTTTTGAATCCCTATTGTTCTCTTTATAAATGACAGTCAGAGCATATTCTATGCTTAAGCAGTGGAGCTAATATTAGTTCCGCAAATATTTTTAAGTCATGGCTAGGGGATGAAGATATAATATTATAGTAAACTCTGTGAGCAATTAAGTTCTATCAATCTTTCTGTTAATTTATCTTCAAATTCATCAATTCTTTCTTCTGCTTGCTCCATTCTGTTGTTGAATCCATTCAATGAAATTTTTTTATTCAGATACTATATATTTTAGTTTTGGAAATTGCATTTGTTGTAAACATTTTTTATTTCTCTGCTGAGAATTTCTAGTATCTCTTTAATCGTTTCAAGCATATTTTCTATTATGTCACTGAGCATAGCTATAAGAACTACTTTACAATCCTCGTTTGCTCTTTTTAGCATCCGAGTCAGTGTCCATTGAATAACTCTTATTTTGAGAATAGTCCAGATTTTCTTGTTCTTTGACAAGAACTTCTGAATTGTAACCTGATATTGTGAATGTTCAGTTGTGGAGACTGCGTTCTGTTATAGTCCTCTGGTGACTGTTGATTTTTTTTTTTTTTTTTTTGGTTTGGAAATCAAATAACTTATAAATGCATTATCTTGAGAAACAGCTCCAAACTCATTCAATTTTTTAATCTTTAAATGCGCTGCCCACTGTTTACCAGGCATGTGTGTGATTCAGAGATCAGCCAGAGTTTTGGGCAAAGTTTATTCACAAAATTGTTACCTCCCGCTCTGTTTCTTTCTTTTCTGTAGTTCCACCCTCACATTCCAGGGGCTTTGGTTGCCCTGAAATCTGCCTTAAAGGCAACAGGACCTCAAGTTTCCTTTAAGAGTTTGTTTGAGTCATCTCATGCATCAGCAATTGGAGTTTGCCCTCAATCTACAATCCATAGAATTCAGAAACTCTCTCATATCATTCCTTTTGCTGAAATGCTAACTTCCCTTCAGAAACTGCCTTTGTTTGTTCTCCAGTGCCTTCATGTGGTTGATCTTTGTATTTTTTTTCCAGAGTTTATAGTTGTTATCTGTGAGAAGGTCAGTCTCATGGAAGCTTACTCAGTCATACCAGAAGCACACAGGCCACTGATTATATTTAAGTTATACTCTCCACAGGATTTGGGAGGGGTTAGTGGTAAGGGGTACAAAGATATCTGGACCACTCCCACCTTTTCCAAGAGAAAGGAACTCCAATTTGATGGTGTTAGATTCCAGAATGCTGATCAGAGTGCGCTGACTTGTGGGCAGGGTCATTATTTGTTCAAAAGTCACCCTGTCTCTTTAAACTGAGTTGATGCCAAATTCAACAAGGAGAAAAAACAAATTGCTTTGCTTTCTTTCTCTGTGCTTTTTATCAGGAACGCTTAGACACTTTCATTTCTTCAATTTCAGGTGCTCAATTGGAGCTAGATTTAAAATCTGGGTGTAAGTGGAGGAAAAGACCTCAGATCTAAGCCATGTTCGGAAAACCTAAGGGCCCTACATTAGAGTTTGGGAGCTAGGCATCTTTGATACTTTTTTTTTAAGTATTCACTTTCTCTTTATACTTTTCCCTTGAGGAAACTCATAATAAGAAGGGGTGTTTAGACAGCAGAATTTGGACATTCTGGGTCCCCAGCAAAAAATAATTTACTAGCTCCCCAAACCTTTCATTAAGGCTCTAAGTAGTGACAGTCAGAGAGCATGACAAAAAAGTGAGAGATGTGGGGGAAGGAAAGCAAGGGGGGCTGTGGTAGAAAATAATCTGTTGGGAGAGCTCAAATTCTCTTAGAAACTACACAGGATTTTAAACATCTTTAGATCTTTTGTAAAATCACAAACAAGTTCCCACAATAAGTTATGCAAGAGGGACTAGAACCAAGATATGCTCACTCCAGTCCACTAAGTTTCCAACAATACTGTATGCCAACAAACAGTTGATAAGTCTACACTCCTCAAATCAAAGAACTTTGTTGCTGGAAAGATTATGAGTCTCATCATTAACACCTTCAAGCCCTACTGGAAAATCCCTGGATTTTTGTTCCATTGAAATTTTTACTATTATAATTCTGAGAAATTTCTCACAATAAAGTTCCTTATATAGTTTGGTAGCTTAAAAATCTTACTGAGATATCATTTATACTGCTTAATTAACATTTCAGCCTTTGTTAGTATATATCCCATCTTCAAGGACCAGCCAAGTGGCTCAGTTGATTAAGAGCTCGCTCAACAGTATGAGTTCTGAGCATCAGGGTTGCCAGTTGGATTCCCGGCCCAAGCTGAGCAGCTGCTGAGCTGCCAACAGGTGGCAGGATGGCTCAGCTAAAAAAAAAAAAAAAGGAATCTATATATATATATATATATATATATATATATATATATCCCATCATCATCACACTTCCTGTGCTCTTATTACAATAGATGAATTGAACATATTTTCTTTTATATAAAAAAATCTTTCTTTTATATAACAAGATAGTCAAATGTGAATATTTTATGATAAATGTTTCCCTCTTCTGCCTTGAATTTTTCAGCTTAAAAAAAAAATCCTTACCTAATCATATAAACAATGTTTGTAAGTTATAACAAAGTACATTTTCTGTGCCAACTATTAGGACTTAATAAAATGAATATCCTCTGGTTATCTGAAAATAGCTCTGTTTTTATGCCAATTTACAATACTTATAAACCCTTAAAACTTGGCTGATGGTTATAGACTAATAAATTATTCTTTTATTATCTAAGTCTGGAAATGCTGAAAAGCTATTCAACAACCTGGTGTTACTTAAGAGTGAATAAGTTCTATAAATGCTTCACAAATTACTACAATGCCATAAGATTGCCCCCCTCTAAAAATGCTAAGCAAACCAAATACAAAAGCCAATTGCTCCAAGACCTGTTCAGAAAACTCACCTCTCTAGAGGCAACCATGCCATCTCTAACCTTTAACTTACTGCTATTCTCTGACTCCATCAGGCCCACACCTAGAATGAGCTGCATAAGGAAGCATGCTGCAATAGTTTTATGACCAACTTAAACACTATAGCATCTGTTCAACTTGCAGATAGGGGTTATACAAAGTGTGTTCTGGCCCAGAACCTTCCAGGAAATTTCTTAAATCCTCTGAATTCTCTATTTCTCACTTAAAAACCCACATTTCTCCATTCAAATGGTTGTACTTTATACATTCATTATGTATAAAAACCTGCTAAAACTACAATGATTTTTAAAAGATTTCTTATTCTCTCTTCTGTCTCTAATTCATCTAAGGATTCACTTTCCATCCTCTCTTCTTGGACTCAGGAAAATAAGCCACCAAGCTGAATTCTTTAGATACATCATTTATAACTAGTAAAACTGTTTTTAAAGAAAACGAATGTGTCACAATGAGTGAGGTAATATTTTCTTATGCGGTTGACTTTTCAATCAACTGTGATGTCTTTGTTTTGTCAGGATGTAATTATCTCGTATTCACATAGAAATGCAAAGTCATACTCAGTGTGAAGTGTAGATGTCTTAAGTGGGCTCTGAGAATGGTAGTGTGGCAACTGTTGAAGCTTCGTGGTGAATTCATGGTGGCTCATTATCATATTCTCTCTAATTGTATGTTTGAAAATTTCCACATTAAAAGTTAATTTAAAAAATAGAGAGAGAGGATTCTTTGAGTTCAGCAAGTCACTCTGGACTCTGCCATTTCAATGGGACCTGTGAACAAATAATCAGTTAAAGTACACATATTTAGAATTGTGGAACTGTGTTCAGATTAATCTCCCATCTCAAGATATCTGCCATGTAGAACTCTATAGAAACTGTGGAAAATCAAGAAATTAAAGGAACCACATTTCCCTTCCATCCAAACTCATTGGTGACACAGAGCCCTTATCATCCTTATGTCCATGCTACTTGCCCTTCATTCAACATTTAGCTACTGCAGAGGGTGACATGCACATCATTACTTCTAGTGCTGACAAATTTGCCATCAATCTTGACCCTCCCAGACTCATTATGAAAAATGTAACTGCTACTTAAAGGGACTCAAGTATGGAGATTTTAGTCTCTAATTTTCTAGTCTGGACTTGTCTTCACCTAAGTATTTCAGATTTATGAGGAAAACCTGCTAAAATTTTCTAGAATTAAAATTTTATGTTGGGGTGCTTTCCAAAAAGTACATCATGAAACATTAAAGACAATCATTCATCCTTTTAAAGACTTGTAGAGATTTCTTAGTATTTCTTAGCATGTTCCTATGTATTGAACATATTCCATTAATAGGAAATGCTCTCCCTTAGGCCTTAGCTAAATTTCTCATACTAGAATTTAGTTTTATAGGTCCCTGACTCAGTCACTTTCATGGAATTGTTTACTATATTATTTGAGTACTGAAAACATGTCAGGCATTCTTTCAAGTGCTGAGGATATAGCAATAAAACAAACAAGGAGTTTATATTTAACAGGGAAACATAATAAAAAGTATGCCAGATGCTTATAAGTGCTCTGGAAATAAATAAAGCAGTGAAAGAGGGAAAGGGATGCTAGCAAGGGGCTGTTGGTGTTTTATAAAAAGTAGCTAAGAAAGATTTTATTGTCAAGTTGTTATTTGAATCCATGGAGCTTTGACATGAGAAGGAAACAATAAAAATAATTGAACAAGAAAGTTACAGGCAATGGAATAGCAAAAGCTTTAAAGCAGCAACATAGTGAATTCAAGGAATAGCAGGGAATGGAACTGGGCAATAGGGTGGGACCAGATCCTGGAGGCCCCAAGTAAGTTACTTTATACACAAAGCCAAAAGGAACCATTGCAGGGTTTCAAGCAGAAGACTGATGGGACACAATTGATCTTTTCACAAGGATCCCTCTGGCTACTATCTTAAGAATAGACTGTAAAGGTGCAAAGTTAGAAGCCAGGAGACCAGTAAGGAAGCCAATGTGCCATCCAGGCAAGAGATCAACTTCCTGGCCCTGCGGTGGAAGTGGTGAGTGGAGGTTAAACTCCAGACATAGTTTCAAGACAAGGCCAACAGGATTTGCTGATAGTTTGTGTATGGGGTATAATAAATGTCAAGAATAACTCTTAAGGTTTTGGGTCTGTGCATCTGAAGAAAATAATCGCCTATTTACTGAGAAAGGGAAGACCATGAGAGGGCAAAGCAGCAAGCAGACCATTTTCTGAGGCCTGGGCTTGTTGCTCCCTTTCTCCTTTTTTCCTCCCAAATTGCATAAAGCTCACAGGTATGTTATGAGTGCCACGAGATGACAGGGTTGATCGTTACTCCTCAACACACACAAGAAGGCCTCCAAGAGCACTTCCTTTCCATGCTCTATACCCCATCCTTGTCTCCTAGAACACAGAAATAGAAAACCTCACAATCTTTCTGACAACATACTAATCACAGGGAAAAGATCAGATTTCTGGGAGCCAAGAGGTCACAAATTGCCCACAGCTGTATTTCTAAGAGAAAAGAATGCCTCACAGGAAGTCAAAGTCAAATTTCCTTCCTGAAGCCCAGGTGAGTCTGGGGCAGGTCCCAGCTGAGTTTGGAGCAGAAGTAGGATTTGAGCTGCTCAGGAGCCTGTCACACAGAGGAGGGAAGTTACCACTGAGGCAGCTCAGAAAGAAGGAGGTTCCTGAGAAGCTAAGACCTGTGCGGGTTGCCTAGGGGGAAAGTATACTTCAAATCACAGGTGTGGTGACAGGAGGGAAAGGGGGATGAGGCCATGGGGCAAGGGTCAAGAAGAGAAACCTGGGCTGAACCTGTAGATAGAAAGTGCAGCAGGAAGGCAGAAATCATGCCTGGCAGGATAACCATCTTCTCTGGGGTTTCTTCCTGGATTCCCCTCCCTCGACTTCCCAGCTCCCAATTGTGTCCCAGCAGAATTGGTGTCCACCACATACTCTGTACACTTGGTGAAAGTTGTATGTGTGCTTATGTGCCTACCTGATATCTGGAAAGTTTGCCACAGACAGTGCAAGTTCAATCAACATTCATAGAAGTGAGCTGAAGGCTGGGGCACAGGAAGAAAATTCAGACAGCACTTAGAGTCTCCTCTCAATGCAGAGAAACCAGAAGACAATTGTATTAGTTTCCTATGGCTGCTGCACCAAATAACCACACACCTGGTGACTTAAAACAATACACCTTTGTTCGCTTACAGCTCTGGAGGCCAGAAATCCAAAATTAGTTCCAAACTCGAGCTGCAATCAAGTTACCAGCAGGGCCAGCCCTCCCTCAGATCTTCTTGGGAAGCATCTGTTCCTTCCCTCTTCCAGCTGCTGGCTGCTGCTAGCATTCTTTGGCATGTGGCTGCTCCAATCTCTGGGTCTGTGGTCACATTACCTTCTATTCTGCACATGTGTCAAATCTCCTCCTGCTTCTCTTATAGAAACATTTATTCTCACATTATAAGCCAGAATAATCTACCCATCTGATCCTTAATTTAATTACATCTGAGAGGACCCCCCCACTTTTTTTTTTTTTTTTTGCCATATAGGGTCCCATTCAGTTTCCAGGGCTTAGGATATGCACATTTTTTTGAAGGCCATTATTCAATCTACTACAACAATCAACTTAGTTATATCTAAAGGCAGAAAGAATGAGGTGAAAAGAATATAGGAGGGAGAGACACTGTTTGAGAATATCTTGTATTCTTTTGACTTTGGGGAACATGTTAATGTTCTTTATATTAAAAAAAATAAATTAATAAGAATGAAAAAGGAGAAAAAACCTTAAGTTGAAAGCAAACTGAAAGAAAGTGCCAATATTTCAAATAAATGACATAACCACAATGACGGGGTAGGAGAGAAAATGTCAATCCAAACAATGTATGATCATAATATTTGACCATATATCTCAGTCATACGAGAGATGGGGTGCCAAAGGGGCACCCAAAAACAAAAACAAAAACAAACACTGGACTATTTTTGTAGGTTTGCTTTTTGTAACAGTGTGGACAAAACAATCCTGAAACTTTTTGAGATGCACTACAGGAATGAACAAGTGCACAAATATATTGATGTTTTTGAGAAGCAGGGCTATCACTGTAGAAGAAGGGGTATGAAAATATGGAATGAGGAAAAGCAAAAGAGAACCCTATGGAGAAGAATTAGATTTGGTGGTACTGGTGTAAATTATGATTTCATGTGTATGTATGTATATGTGCCTATATTTACATGTATACGTGTGTGTGTGTGTGTGTGTGTGTCTAGGTATGTGTATACACAAGCATATGTTTCCTAGATCTGCCCACTAGGAACTAAAAGCAAAGATACCCTGGTAGCAATGAGCACACCTAGCACCCAGACCTTGATGTGTAATACCATTTCCCTCTATAAAAACACCAGTACTCCTCAAAGAAATGGCTGGTTTCAGAACTTCGACAATGTGGATTACAAAAACCTGGAACATCTTATGCCAAAAGTAAACAAGTATGCACCAGATGACAGGGCATGTAAGAAGACACAGAAGCAAACCCTTCGGGGCTCCCCACTGGTCATATCTGTGATACTTTGAGCACAACAATCATTAAGGACAAGAATGAATTACAAACCATTGAAAAACTGGAATCTGTGACCCATATGTCTAATAAATAAAGGCTAAATCAGTCACTGGGGGAGAATGGCAGAATATGGGAGAATAGTTGCTTATACTAAAATGCCAGTGCAGGCAGGGAAATGTGGGAGCAGTGTGGGAGCCGGCCAATTACCATTTTGCAACCATGATATTAAAGGTTGGTTCAGGTGAGCACCATCAACGGACATCAATCTAGGGGGGAAATTTTATTAAATTTGGATTGTCTTAAAGTGTGTCCCCCAGATTGCTTATTGATTGCAAGGAAAACGGTATTGTTTATACAGTGGATAATTGAACATCTTGACTGGGTTCCAAAATGAACATCATCATTAAGGGGCAGATGAGTATCATGTACCTCAAGATGTGGTGCCCTGAGAAGGATACATCACTCATAAAGTGCTCCAGCCAAGAATACACAACCAGAATATAAGCATGAGAAACCATCAGACAAACCCAAAGGGAGGAATTCTATTAAAAAAATACAGTGTAGGGCCGGCCGAGTGGCGTGGTGGTTAAGCACTGGCTTGGGAAGCCAGCGGCCCCGGTTCAGGTCCCACATATGAGGGCCAGTGACACTGCCCTCAAAAAAAAAAAAAAAAATACAGTGTATTCTTCAAAAATGCCAATACCATAAAAGACAAAGGCTGTAGAAATATCGGTTTAAAAGACGCTGAAAGACATGATAACTAAATACAATACATGATCCTAAGCTCTATTCTGTAGTGAGGAAAAATACTATAAAGACATTATTAGATCAAACGACAAAATTGAAATGTGAAAGATAGGTTATATAAAATGTATTAAGGGGGCCAGCCGAGTGGCGCGGTGGTTAAGCACTAGCTTGGGAAGCCAGCGGCCCCGGTTCGGTTCCACATATGAGGGCCAGTGACACTGCCCTCAAAAAAAAAAAAATTAAAAATAAATAAATAAATAAAATGTATTAAGGCTGAATTTCCTGAAGTTGGCTAATTACCTCATTTCTATATGACAGGATATCCTAATTCTTAGGAAATAACAGAGAAGTATTTAGGGGGAAAGGATATGCAGTATGCAACTTACTCCTAAATGGCTCTGCAAAAGCATCATATGTGCATATGTATGAATATATATATAGTGGGGGGTTGGTGCACACAATGATAAAGCAAATGGAGTAAAATGTTAGCAATAGGTGAATCTGAGTAAAAGATATACAGATGTTCTTTGTGCTGTTTTTATTCTTGCAACTTTTCTGTGATTGTGAAATTATTTCCAAATTTAAAGTTTTTTAAAATTGCATTGTTCACTGTCATCTTCAAGCTATTAGATGTAGCAAAAACTATTGAGCCAACAATAGAGCTCTTTAAGATGAAAGCAGTACTGTGAAGCACTTTTAAAAGAGGCACCACTTCAGACAGATTTTTGTTGACTATAAAACCCTGAATTTCCAATTACTTTATCATAAAAGTCTACACACCCAACAGCAACATCTCAGGATGTTCACATTACTCCTGAATTCAAGCAGGAATGAGTCACTATTAAGTAAGCCTACTCCTTATGGAAATCCTTCGAAATAAAGGATAAAAGTAACAAATATATTAAAGATAAGAAACAATTCTAGTAAAAACTTGGTCTAAAGAACTATAACTCCAAATTATGGGCTGAGATTTTATTCCATAACAACACAGCATCAGAGGCCAAAGAATCAAGTTTAGGGGGGCAGTCTTTAAGACTACAAGAGATAATAGACTCCAAATCCTTTTTATTTTTATTTTTTGGCAACTTGTTGTCAGACTTCTTAGAAAAATAAAAAAATTATGGGGATCATTAGAATTAATAAATGCTAATATACAATAAATGTTCCTTCACCAGGGGTAGCCTGGGGAATCCTCCATCTGTACTCATTTTGCCAGATCTTTCCTGAGCTGACGAGGAAAGATAGGAGACTGGTCAGAAGCATGCAGGCAAGCCAATCTCCCACTATTCTAGCTGTCTGTTCGCCCACCCCTCTCTTCTATTACACACTGCTAAGCTTCACTTGCGTTTATTGGTTCCACATATCTTCAGCGATCCTCCAGAAAACGACACCAGTCATTTCACATGCACTGTCTCTTGTGTTTGCTCAAACCAGACTCCCGCTCTCCCTAGAACAGTAGGATTATCAGGCACCTGCAAGCCACACACCATCTCTATGGGACTTTAGCAAATGTTGCTCTTCAAGAATCGCAGCATCACATAACCGAGCTGCCAAAAATTTATTAGACCTAGCTCACGTCTTCTGTTTCATAGAGAGGAAAGTTAGACCAACAGGAGCAAAATGACGTGCCTGACCCTCAGAGTTGGAGAATGGTCGGCAGACATTGTTGTTTTCCAGCTTCCCAGCAAGTCACTGAGTTTCCAAGCAGTTCAGTATATGGTTTTGCCAATGGTAACCTCCAATGTGGAAAAAGTCTATGACTTTGCCACATTTTTAACACAATTCGTAAAATCATTTCCTTGATCCAATAGGTAAAGTTTACTTTCTATCTTTCTCTTCAATCTCAGTCTCTCAGTCTCTTTCCCTTGCCTTTTTCTTCCACACTACTCCCTTTGTCCCCTGTCTCTCTTTCTCCTCTTACTTTATTTACTTTTTCTTGAAAAACATAACAGGTTCATTGAAAACAATTTGGAAAATGCAAAAAGAGTACAAAAATAAGTTATCTATAACCTCACCACATGGAGCAAACAGTTGGTTAATTTTCTTCTAGTGATTTTTCCGTGTGAATCTGAATTTATATGCACATAGTCCCAGCTTGAATCTAAACCGAATGCCCTGGAATCTGTAGGCCCTGTATACCAACAAAGGGACCTGAAGTAACGAAAAAGAACTCTTTGTAAGTTCATATAAGACAACTTCAAAGTCTCCTATGAACAGCCAATGAGACTGAACTATGCCCACAGAGGCACTGGACAGTCACATGTGTGACACAGACATTCATGAGACCTCATTTGCACTCCTAAGGTAGACCCCTAAAGCTTAGAGAAACTCAGCCCACGAACATACTATAAAATAGCTATCATACACTGTATACGGTGTTGTATCCTGCCCTTTTAAGTTTTAATCTTAAGTGGTATTTCACACATCATCAAATACTTTGAAAACATATAGTGGCTTTTCAACTCTGCCATTTGCTGTGAGCACATGAAGACTAGAGTGACCATGAAATAAGGTTTCAGGCAACAACAAGCTCTTTGGGGTCTCCGAGGGAGGGTTCCAGTGACAGGCAAGTTCTTTCTTCTCCCAAATGAAATTGGACTACAAACATCAGAGAGTGTGTTTCCATTTAAAGCAAAGATTGATTTCTAGAGAAGCTTCAGAGGACCGGAGGACCGCACAATTATTATTCTGTATTTTTCTGTGCATTCCTGGGGCTTACTTACATCAAAGTTCCCTGACAGTCTTTTATGATGCATTTTGGTATTTGCGATGTCATTGTTCTAAGGTTTTCTGCCTTGTCTCCCTATACAATGTGCCTGGTCTTGTTAAATAAAATGTTATCTTAGCACTTGAAAAAACAAAAAGAAAACAATGTCTAGTCTTTAAAAATGCTTATCTAAATTATCCCGTTTCTTCACTCAAGTTTCTTATTACCAACTACTTATATAATGTGTTCATAAATTGTTTTTATCTAAAACCCTATTCAGAAGAGGTAGAAGGAAGAGTCAGGTAAAAAATGGAAAACAAAAATGGGAAAGTGTGATGCTAGGGTCACATGTATGCATTTACGTGCAGCCCTGCGACTCTTGTCTAGGTCACAGGCCCTGTGGCTTCGTAACTTGCTCTCAGCCCTCCTTCTACATCGGAACTGCTCCTAGTTTTTTTGTTTTGTTTCAAAAGATTTCATTTTTTAGAGTAGTTTTAGATTCATAGCAAAATTCAGGGGAAAATACAGATATTCCCCCATATACTCCACACAAGCACAGCCTCCCCCATTACCAATATCTCCCACCTGAGGGGTTCATTTGTTACAATTGATGAAACTACACTGACACAGCGTGATCACCCAAAGTCCATAGTTTACATTAGGGTTCACTCTTGGTGTTGTATAGTCTATGGTTTTAGACAAATATATAAGGACATATATCCGCCTTTATGGTACCACACAGAATAGTTTCACTGCCCTAAAAATCTTCTGTGCTCTGCTTATTCACCCCTCCATCCCCTCCTAAACCCTGGAAACCACTGATCGTTTTTACTGTCTCCATGGTTTTTCCTTTTTCAAAATACCATAGAGTTGGAATCATACAGTACTCAGCCTTTTCAGACTAGCTTATTTGTCTTAGTAATATGCATTTAAGCTCCTTTATGTCTTCTCATGGCTTCATGGCTGATTTCTTTTTAGTGCTGAATAATATACCATTGTCTGGACATTCCAAACTTTGTCCATTTACTTAACTGAAGGACATATTGTCTGCTTCCATTTTTGGACAATTATGAATAAAGCTTCTATAAACATCCATGTGCATTGTTTTCGTGGAAACATAAGTTTTAGACTCTTTGGGTAAATACCAAGGAGTATGATCAATAGGTTATATAGTAAGAGCATGTTAGTTTTGTAGGAAACTGCTAACCTGCCCCCCAGAGTAGCTGTGCCATTTGGCATTTCTGCAAGCAGTTAGTGAGAGTCCCTGTCACTCCACATCCTTCCCCGTACTTGCTGGGGTATTCTGGATTTTGACCATTCTAATAGGTGTGTAGTGATCTAGCTGTTGGTGGTTTTTTGTTGTTGATAGTGGTTTTTTGTTTGTTGTTTAGTTTGGTTTTGTTTTTTACTAGCCCTGTTACTGCCCAGCGTGGCCTCCAGCTGAGTTTGCTACCATCTACCTCAACTTGCTGAGACTTCTTGTCAGGATCCTTCAGGCCCAGCACAAAGGTTTCTTCCTAAAGGATGGCATCCTTGAAGAGTCAGCTGGGGTTAAGTCCTCCAATTACCTCGCCAAACTCACTAGTTTTTTCCTTCCTAGCACACATCTCAAATTGTCAAATATAATAATTTCTTGTGTCACCTGGTGCTTATTTCCCTCACCAGCTCCACGGGAGCAGGGATCCCTAGCAGGGCCTTTCACAGAGGAGTGCTCACTAACTGTTGAATGAACTGATGGATAAATGAAAATATTCCCACACTTGAGCATGAGTGTCTAGAGTTCCTTTGCCAACCACATAAATTAGCCACATAAGTGAACACTGCCCTACAGAACCATGCTAGATATCCCTACTGGTAACCTTCACTGCTGGTTTTACATCAAAATTTAATGCTTTGAACATTATTAAATGTGTGAGAGGTATCAGAGACTAAAGCTTAAAAAGAAACCATTTAGAAGTTTTTTAAAGGGCAAGCCAAGTGGCTCAGTTGATTCAGAGCTCGCTCAAGAGTGCAAGCTGAGCTCTGAGCAACAGCAGTTCGATGCCCAGCTGAGCTGAGCTGCCAACAGGTAGCAGGATGGCTCAGTTAAAAATAAAAAAAAAGTTTTTAAAAATAGTGTGAGAAAAAATAATATTGTGAAATAAAAACCTATTATACAATTTTAGAAGGATAAGGATTGATAACCTTCCAATATCAACACACTTAGTAAATGCTCAGAGATTTTAGGAAAATCTTTAGAATGCAAGGATAGAACCAATAAGAAAAGGAGGCCAAGCAGCACTGACTTTCTTGTACGCAAGCTTAGAGATCACCTGAATCCAAAGCCAGTCTATGTTATGCAGCAAGGACACATAGTTCATAGGGACAGTAGAACACCATATTGAAATCAGTATTAGAAATCATATCAAAGGAATCATGTTTATGCAACCACTGAGCCTACCTGGCTTCTTCTTTCCCAGGTGTCCTCAGTCCTTTCTGCCCTAAATTTAGCTTTCTCACTTAGGTCATATCTTAGGTGTATCCTGTGCTGGAGCCTACAGTACACATGATAACCCCTCCCCCACCCTCACCCCACTGGAGCACAAGCCCCTCATGTGAACTGTTACAGCATGTGGGGGAAGAGAAGTGGGCACAGGAAGTCCTCCAGGTTGACATGATGAAAGAATATCCTGAGACCAGACAAGTTCCTTGGGAGAATAGGTCATTGAAAGAACAGGACACTGAAGACAAAGAAAACTTGAGAAGCATTCCATGTAATACAGAAGGATCCAATGAAGGAGATTTTGGAGGTGCCAACAGCTAAGATGGGAAGGCACCAATGTTTGGAAATGACATGACATCCAGACAGAAGCTGAACAATAATCAATGATAAGACCAAATTGTGACACAGGAGTCAGAAGCAGAGGGTAGGTTGTGGTCTTTGAAAGGCACTTTTGATTTAGATAATTGCAAACTTGAAGAATGTCTAATTTGAAACTAATTTTTCTCTTCAATCAAGAAGACTTTCCCAGAAAAATGAAGGAGCAAAAATTTTTGGTGCCTTCTGGGTACTTTCCTGAAATCACTACTTTGCAATTATTAATCATGGTAAATTCAAGGGTCACCTGTGGGGAATTCAAACAGGATCAGAAATCTCCAGCTTCCAGCAAGAAGGAAGTGTCGATACCCTGGTGAGATAGTCAGACATCTAAAGACATCCCCCAAGACTCCTCCCCCTGGCTTTTTAGTCAAACACTATTCTAGTACTGCTGTGGGATTTTGCAGATGGAATTAAGGTTATTAATTAGCTGATTTTAAAATAAAGTGATTGGGCCGGCCGAGTGGCGCATTGGTTAAGAGCTGGCTTGGGATGCCAGCGACTCCGGTTCGGATCCCACATATGAGAGCCAGTGACACTGCCCTTTACAGCTAAGATGGTGAACAACAGTTCCACCTGGAGCTGGGCTGCTGTGAGTCCCCTGGATGGCATAGCTGCAGCCCCTGCTGCAGTGGGCTGCCATAGGCTACAGTGAGTGGCCGGCAGCTGGTGTGAGCGGCTGGCAGCCAGTGTGAGCTGCCAATAGCCGCAGTGAGCCACCGTCCAGAGGCCAGCGATCGATCTGCCTCATCCAGGAGGAATGCAGTGATGATGCCAACATGGGCCAGTGAAGAAAGGTCCTCTGCAACTAGACTGAAGAACAAAAAGACAGCAACTTTTCTGTTCCCCTCCCCCAATTCCCCAATAAAAAATCTAAAGAAAAATAAAAAATAAAAATAAATAAATATATAAATAAATAAAATAAAATAGATTATTTTAGATTATATAAGCGGATCTAATACATGAGTCTTAAAAGCCAAAGGTTTAAGATAGAAGAGTCAACAGGGGCAGAAAGAGAGGTAACAGAGACTCAATGCCTAAGAAGGACTTGTTCCCACATTACTAGCTTTAAAGATGGAGGTAGAGGTCATAGGCTAAGGAATGGAGGGTGGCTTCTAGAATCTGAAATCAACCTATGGTCAACAGCCAGCAAGGAAACAGGGACCTTGGTCCTACAACCACAAGGAACTCAATTTTGTCAATAACCTGAAAGAACTTGGAAATACATTCATCCCGAGGGCCCTGCACATGCTATGATTTCAGCCTCGTGAAACCAGGAGCAGAGATGCTATGTGAGCCAACTCAGACCTCTGATCTACAAAACAGTGTGCTAATAAATTGCTGTTCTTTTTAAGCCAAGTTTGTAGTAATTCGTTATGACAGCAGTACAAAATTAATACATCTAGCTTGCCTACCCTGTCACAAAATTAAGTTGTATGGTATTTTTCTGATTATAAAATATATTTTATAGAAAATTTAGAAAAGATAAAAAAGTGAACATCAGATTCTTCACAGCAATGATAGCTTGAGACCCACACACTCTTTTGGAATTAAGATTGAAATCAATTGCCATTGGTCTGTATCACATCCCTGAATTCTGATTAGTAGAGAAGAGACGAAGGAAAAAAATAAGAAACAAATTAGCAGTTTTATTTCATAACTACCAAAGTATAGAGGTCCTTGTAAATTTGGATTCTGAAGTTCAGCCCCTAAACCAAGGTCAAATGAAAGCCTCTTAGCTTCCCTACTAGATAGAGTCTGAGCCTTGAGAATTTCATAGCCCTGAAGTGGTTGCCTGATCATGGGAGGATACATGGAGAAAAGAAGGCCCCCTCCTTGGAGAGGATTTCCAGAGTAGTTGACTGAATGGAGACTAGGAGGCGAAGAGTCGCTGTGTTTGAGCACAAGATGAGAGAGAGAGAGAGAGAGAGAGAGAGAGAGAGAGAGAGAGAGAGAGAGAGAGAGGGATTGATTCCCGTCACAACAAAAGTGCTGAGTAAATAGAGGGTCTGCCTAACCCAGGGATCTGCTTTCTCCTCTCCCATAGAAGGGGTATAAGAAACATCCATTGAAAGTTGAGCATGTATTTTCAGGTCTCGAAACCCTCCCATGTACTATTGTATCAGTCAGAGATCTTCAGAGAAACAATCATACACACACGCACACACACATACACATACACACACACACACACATTTATTTTAAGTACTAGCTTATGCAATTGTGAGGTTGGCAAGTCTAGCAGGCTGGAAACTGAGGGAGTTTGTTATATTCTAGAGGCAGAATTTCTCTTCTTTGAGAAACCTGGTTTTTCTCTTAAATCTTTCAAATGATTGGATGAGGCCCACCCACTTTATCAAGGGCAATTTCCAACTCATTTACAATTAATTGTAGATCCCAACCACATCTACAAAATACCTTCACATCAACATCTAGACTAATGTTTGACCAAACAACTAGGCATAAAAGCCTAACCAAGTTGACAAAATTTAACTGTCACACTTACCAACCACGGACAGCCAACGACAGACCAAAGAACTTTTTCTGAATGCATTCAATTCTGAAAAATCCAGTTTTATTTTCTACCTGTACATAAATTCTTTTTGAGCTTTTCATCCAAGATGTTAGTGATTTGACCATTTATTTAGAACTGAGGAAGTAAAAATACCTTCTCAGTGATTTTGCCTGTATCTAATGTTAACAGGCTAAAAACTTATTCTAGCAAATGATTTTGCCTTCATGGCACTTGGATGATCCTTTTAAAAGATGTTCATTTTCCTGCTCATGCGTCATAGTCCAGCTTAGACATTAGCCTGTACAAAGAGTTTTCCTGGATTTTCCCAGCTGTAATTATTCTCCTTATGTCATATGACAACCTCTATTATTTTACTTATTAAGTCTTAGCTGGTAATAAAGTCATTGGGATACATGTCTGCTCCCCCACTGCATTATAAGATAACAGATATGATAAAGGCTTAGCATGGGCTGAGCAGAATGCTAGCCCATTTTGAGCAGATACTTAATGATTGTGTACTGTTTTCTTACACATGGAAGGCAACAATGTCTAATTTCTCTTTTTAGAGTTCCATGACACTAGCAGTGTTGTCCATATGCTCAGAAAGCACTCGTTAAACTGAATTGTGTTTAATTCCCAATCATCAAATCCTCCATGAACTAAAAGTCACAACATCATGTCTTAGATTTATGAACACAGGCTTGGTTTTTTGACAATTTATTTTTATAATGAGACCTAAAAATTTCATGTGTAATTGAGTATTTGACCCATTGTTAGAAAGGCCATCACACTGACAACGGTGATAGTAGTATCATGTCTGTCTTATCTGAATTCACAGATACATCATATATCTGCTTATCATACTCCCTTCACCCTCCCAAAACATGATCACTTGATTCATATTAATTATACTTAATTTTGGCTGCTTCACAGATACAAACCATCATACATAATTTTCTCTTAATGTCACATATATGAGATTACAGATTGCATATATATATAGATATATATGTTATATATCTATATATCTATATATCTATATATCTATATAGATATATATATTTATATATTTATATCTATATCTATCCATATATATGTATATATATATATATACATATATATATATATATAATGTCTACTCTTATATACTGAGATGGAGGAAAATCCTGCTGCTGATAATTAAACTGTAATTTGTCCCAATATTCAAATTTTACTTTTTCTAGACTGTTTCTGTTAGATTCTTTGTTTTGCCTTCCACTTCTATGAGGATGACACTTCATTATGTCTTTTTAGCCTCAGCTTCTCTCCTGCCTCCCAAACCTACATTTTCAATTGCCCACTGGATACTCTTCCTTGAACTTCCAGTCAGCCCCACCTATGAAAGTCTTCATCCTCCAGAAAGAAATAGTGTCCTCTCCCTACTCCCCAAGTCACTAACATCATCACTAATCAGCAGCCTAACTAACATCACTGTGAATCACCCAGTCTCACCCAGGCTCAACAATAAGGCATCACCTTTTGTTCTTTCCTCTCCTCACTATCAGAGTCTTTACCAAGTTCATTCCATTCTTTAGCCCCAGTTTCTCTCCATTTCTTCCTCCTCTTTCTATACCACCTTGAAAATTCCTGATTCCCAGTCACTTCACACTTAAGCTATTATAACAATGTTTTTAAAATATTCCTAAAACAACAATTTCATCACATTGTGTTCTGGTCACAACATTTTAATGATGTCAATGCCAAGATAAAATCCTAAAATAGCCTCATGTATTTATCTCTACTTAAATTCTACTAGAACTTGGCATAAATCTCAGTTTTTCTCCTAATAATTTCCTTCAAAAATCAATTTTTCTTTCAAACATTCTTTTTTATCCCTTGTATATTCAGCTCAAATGTCTTCTCCCTCCTAAAGTTTTCTTTCACCCACCCAGCTGGAAAGGACCTCTTCTTCTACAAAATTTCTCCACTTTAATGTTTATCCACTTATTTAGAACTCATTTATTATCTTATCTGCTGTGGTTCAGGCTGTTACTCTTATTTAAATTTCCTCATATGTATCTTGTTTCTCCAATTGGAATGTAAATGCTGAGACTGAGGAATAGCAGGGAAGCAGACATAAACTTCCTTGTATCCTTTCCATACTTATCAAGTTATTTGGCACATAACCAGACATTAAATAAATTGTAGATTTGATACTTTTTATTATCCCTTTAATTGCCATTAAATATTCTGGGTTCAGGGTCTAAAATATCCTTAATGTTTACTTGGGTTTGAATAACAGTAATACAGGAGAAAACAAGAAGCTAATTCATTTTTCCCCTTATGTATTGTCTGTTGTTTCTCAACCAAAGCATTTTGCTCCTATTGTGAATGCAAGTGTGAAGCAGACCCAGACATTGCGTCACAAATTTCTCATTAACCATTCCCAAGGAACACAGCATAGTGATGCATTCTTACTCATCAGAGGCATTTCCTGAAGGAAAAGAAAAAAAAATCTCCATTAGTTACGTGCCTCTGTCTTTTATTTTAGAACACATGGAATGTTGGCCTTTGCACATTTGCAGAAATTGACCATAGATGATGCCCAAGTCATTGGCTTTATTAATGCTATAAACTGACTGAGATGACTGCTCACAAACAAAGCAGAGAACAGTGACCAATACTGCCCCCTGCTCATTACAACTCCTTTTGAAAAATTACCATCCCAATTATCCATTTGTGTTTCATTCTAGGTGAAGAGAATAGTGTGGACTTTAGCTCTGCTAATCACCGCCAGCTAATATTCTCATTAGCCTCCCAAAGTTGTCATACCTACCACTGGCAGTGTGTCAAGGGCAGTAAGCAGGAAGTAAAAATTCACAAAATTTGACTTAGGAAAATTATCTAGACCTGAGCTGTGCTCTGTTATGCAATGGATTGTTTTCTCCAAAATTCCTATGTTGAAATCCTAATCCCCGGTACTTCAGAATGTGACTGTGTTTGGAGATAGTGTCTTTAAAGAGGTAACTAAGTTAAAATGCAGTCATTGTAGCTTCCAAAGCAACAAGACAATAAATGTCTGTTGTTTAAGACAATAAATTTCTGTAGAGTGTTTTGGGAGCTCAAGCAAACTAATATATGGTCCAAATGAAAAAAAAGGGGAGGGGGTGTGAGAAGAAGCAACTAAAGCTTTATATTAGTTTGTTTGCTTTAAATTTATGGAAGAGCATTATGAAATTTAATGACAATACAAATCTTCTTGATGTGTGAGGCTGCAGAGTCCTGCACTCCTTCCAGGAAATCTGGAAGACAAAAATATGGCAGGATGAATGGGAATCAACCCCATAGGTCCAGCTTCTACCGCCTTTCAGGGGCCTCACACTTCTACAGTATCATCCCAAATGCCCACCTAAAAGAGTTTTGTTAAGTTCTTCCTAAGGAGAGCCTCAGTGATTTCCCTAAGCACCAGATCCCAATCACAGCTAGAAAGAAAGAAATTTTGTTAACTCAAGGCATCATTGTGTTCATGAGAGCTGCTCACCTGGGTTTGCCCACTGTAACAGAATCTTGTCTCTGGTTACTGTTAGGGCCCCAAAGTCTATATGCAGTGATGCCCAATAGTTCCTAAATTATCGGTCTTTTGAAAATGATTTAAAAAAAATTTATTGAAAATAACTGTACCAATTTGGAGTGATAAGAATACATATGTTTATAATATTATATTTTTCTGTTATTTTCACATTTTTTTCTCAAAATACTTGGGATGACTAAGCCTATACTCCCTAGTTGAAAATATATATCATACATACATTTTAAACCACATCAACAGAATATTTTCAGGGCTCTGATGCCTTCTTGGCTTCCTCTTTGCCAAGGATTTGGAAATAAGTTCTAAACAGTATCCTGGATACAATGTCTGCCTCAGAGTGAATCCTCTTGTGTCTCTCATTGTCTGAGGTGGGAGGTCTGCCTTTGCATTTCTGGCAGTGGACAATCCTTACTTTTTGAAAATTAACCCCAGCAGCGCTTGCAAACTGACACAGACACTATGGAAAACAGTTTGGAGTTTCCTCAAAAAAATTAAAAATAGAATTACCCAGTAATTCCACTTCTGGGTATTTATCCAAAGAAATCCAAAACAAATTAAAAAGATATATGCCCCTCTATATTCACTGCAACACTATTTACAATAGCCAAGATATGGAAGCAACCCAAGTGCCCATCAATACATGATTGGATAAAGAAGATGTAGTACATATATGCAACAGAATATTACTCTGCCATAAAAAAGAATGAAGTTTTACCATTTGCAATAACATGGATGGAGCTAGAGGGTATTATGCTAAGTAAATAGTAAGTCAGATTAAGAAAAACAAATACCATACGATCTTACTTATATGTGGAATCTGAAAAACAAAATACACCAACAAACAAAACAGAAACAGACTCATAGATACAGAGAACAAACTGATGGTTACCAGAGGGGAGGTGAGTTGGGGACTGGGTGAAAATGGTGATGCAATTAAGTACAAATTGGTAGTTATAAAACAGTCACAGGGATGTAAAGTACAGCATTGAGATATAGTCAATAATGTTACAACAGCTATGTACAGAGCCAGGGGCGTACTATACTACTCACAGGGATCACTTCATAAATTATATAAATGTCTAACCAATATGCCATACACCTGAAATTAATATAAAATAATATTGAATGTCAACTGTAACTGAAAAAATTACATAAATAATTTTAAAACAATAAGAAGAAATTCATTAATTTTAAAAAAATTTAACCCCAGCAGCTATAGAAGTAGTAGATTTGAGTGTGAAGATGAATTTCAGTTCAAGAAAATGTCAAATCTAAGTTACTTGTGCAATATCATGTGGAAATATCTAGTGGGCAGATGAACTATTTTTATGTAGC
Organism: Aselliscus stoliczkanus; assembly: GCA_033961575.1. Classification (NCBI taxonomy): domain Eukaryota; kingdom Metazoa; phylum Chordata; class Mammalia; order Chiroptera; family Hipposideridae; genus Aselliscus; species Aselliscus stoliczkanus. The sequence goes on from CM066733.1 coordinate 94,037,367, forward strand.
AATATAGATTTGTGATTCATTAAGGTCACAGATAAAACCACTAGAGTGAAAGAGATAACTCAGAGAGTGTGTGAAACCAGAGAGGCCAAGGACAAACCTTAGGGAACACCAAGATTTAAGAAGGGCAGAGAGAACAAGGAGCAAGAGAAGACTGAAAACAAGCACAGGTCTAAGGAGCCTGAATGTCTGCATCAGTTTATCTTGACAGAGAAATAATCTTATGTGTAAAATTATCAAAAGATAAAACCATCAGAGAAATCAGAAACAAAAACCAAACTTGAATTTATTGCTTTCTTAAATTAGGAAGAGCTATACTGGTCAGGCACAGTCTCACTGAGGAAAGCAAATTGATATGCATGTATTGATTTTGATGGGGATGCATTCTCTTGGGTTTCAGTTGGTCACAGAGATTAGAGTGGGTTGACATTAGCCTTAGAAGAATGTGTGCTGGAACAAATGCACTGCCAATTGTTTGACTTTCTAAGTGTCAGTCTGTCACTAACTGGTTGGCTTTCAGAGGCATGTGAATGAAGTAAGTTGTGATTGACCAATTAGAGATTATTAAAACAAGTTCTAAAGTTTGCTTTTTAATAGTCATAGAACTGCCACTGATTGATTTAGAAGTTCAAAACCTGTTCTGGTGGTTATTGCCAGGGCTATAGAAGAATAAACCTTTCCTAGGAGTGGAGACTAGTTATCCTCAAAGTTAAATAGTACAAAGATTAAGTAAAAAAAGGACGAATGTGTGTCACTTAGGTTTAGCAATTTAACCTCAGGAGCAATTTCAATGGCATAGATGAGGAACTAAAAATACTACAATTCTGCACTCACTCAGTCAGGCTCACAATTTTCTCCCAGAGTAGGAAGCCAGAAGGAAAAAGCTGGAAAATATAAAGGGGAGTGGTAAAGTAACTCTAGCATTCATTGAGGGCTTCCTATGTGCTAGAAGTTGTGCTAGGTACTTGACATACATTATCTCATTTAATTCTCAGAACCATGCCTGAAGGCAGCTATTAGGAGCAGTAGTAGTATTCTCACTTTACAGAAGAGAAAGTTGAGGCTCAGAATGTTAAATAACATTTCCAAGGCGATACAGCCAGTGATTGACAGGGAAATAGTTGGAGACCAGACTTGTGTGAATTCTAAGTCTAGGCTTGGGCCATTATACCATGTTGCTGCTAAAGAGAAGATGGTGTGAGCTGCAAGAAGCACCTGCTCCGTCTCTTCCAATCTTCCCCTTCCTCTTATACTTTATTTCCCCAACCCCCTGCAAGACAGTGACCAGGAATGCAGATGCAACTAGAGATCTTCAGAGCATAGACCCTGAGAAGCAGAGCCCAGTAACGCCATGGTATTGCTTGCACATGAAGAATGACCAAAGAACAGGTATTTCTATTCACTCACCATAAATTTTAAAAAATATTCAACTCTGTGAGTGTTTTATGTAGGTAACTATTAAAACTGTGCAGTACTTGGCCAAGTACAAAGTAAGTTGTTTTTTTCAAGACGTTATGATTTTTTTTTTTTGAGGGCAGTGTCACTGACCCTCACATGTGGGACCCGAACCGGGGCCGCTGGCCTCCCAAGCCAGCGCTGAACCACTGCGCCTCTCGGCCGGCCCGTGTTTTTTTGATTGACAGTTACTCATGCATTCATTTCCTCATAATTATAAAGTGATACTTTCAATAAGAGAGATCTATAGCTCATGAGACTATGTTAACAACCCTGAGATTGAAACGAACCACTCCGTAAACAAAACGCATATTGGTAACTTGGTAATAGTTTATTGTTATTATTTACACTCATCCTAAAATGGTGCCATGTTCTTTCTCTGCCTTAATTCATTACAAACAGAGCCAAATCGGGGAACAACATATAATGTTCCTGAGCTCCTGAAACCTTCAGTCCTTGGGGACATTTGAGTTGATATTGCCTTTAGAAATACTGACACACCAGCTCTAAATATTATACAAGTTATTTTAGACTATTGTCCAGTGTGACCAGTCACAGAAGAAAAACACCATAGGCTGAGCTGGCTATCCCCTCAAGTACGTCCATAGGGATTGCTCAGATTCCTTCCAGAAGCATCTCCATGAGTTATCTCACTTACTGAACTATTTATCTCTTGACTGTGTCTTGATGTGATGTTTAGGCATTCCAGCTATATCCTGGAACAGTCTGCCTTCTCATCAATAATGACAGCTTCAAATACAAAAGACAACTTACATTTTTATAACAGCATGTGGGAAATGCTTCCTTTGTGTTCCTTCTCATGAAGTTCTGCTTGCCACAAATGGTGTGGAATACACAAGATTTTTTGTTATACAAAGAAATTTGCTCTAACAATTTTTAATCATCATGGCCTTTCACTTTGATGATACATTTCAGCATATACCGCAGAGACTTGAAAAACCCAAATATGAGCATCTATTATGAATTTGATAGGAATTATTCACTGAAATCTTCCGTCTTCATAATTAAAAACTACCCCTCAATATCACCAAGATATGTCTATGAATTAGCTGAGAATTTTCCCATTTAAATGAATACAGTCATCTTTCAATACATGTCCTATGGGGATGTAATCTTTCTAAGGCTCAATAGCTCCAAATGGGCCCCCCAAAATAATGAATTCTACCACAGGGTATGGAGAATAACATTTTTTAAAAACCATTAAAAGCAAATCCCTGCACTCAAGGCACCACACATCTTTGCAAGGAGAACAAACAGCTTGCTCTGCATCTAGAAAATAACCAAAGGAAAAGATCTCCTGACATATGAGCTAGGCAGTCTGATGCTGCCTGCTGGTGACAGATGGGTCTACAGGATGCACGTAGCAGAGTGACAGTCTGGGACAGCTAAGGGAAGGTTCTCCAGGATCAGCATCAAGGAGGAGACATATAGTGGGGTGGGCGAGGCAGCACTCCTTAACCCGGAGGGAGACCTTGGTGGGGAAAAATGACTCCTAAAAACAGATAGGTATAAATCAGGTTGATTAATGATCAGCAGGGCCAGTCCCAAATGGAAGAGAGCTTTCTCTCTCAATGTAGTTCTAAATGAACTCCAGCAGGAGGCATGAAAGGGATGAAATGATGCCAGAACAGGACATTATCAGTGTCGCCTGGTCTGAAAGGTTCATCTGGTTCCCCTTGGAATGCAAAGTTTCAGCAAAATTTTCTGTTCCTCTGAGTGGAGAAGGCAACAGATCAAGAACTCTGTGCCTCCTATGGGTCTCTCAAACAGTGAAAACAAATGGAGTGTCTGAGATCCACGATTACTTAAAGATAAATGCAGCCCATCCATATGAAAATTTCCCCGGGTTGCCCCTTTTAAAAATCAGAACCCTGGAGGGCTTTCTGTTCTAAGTGGTCACAGCGCTGGTCTCAGGCTGTTTAAACAGTTTAACCCAAAACATGGATATCCGACCAAATCATACAATTTATATCAACAATATGAATGACAAAATTAAAAAAGAAGAATTGAAGAGATCCCTGTATGCCCTGTTTTCTCAGTTTGGCCATGTGGTGGATATTGTGGCTTTAAAGACCATGAAGATGAGGGACAAGCCTTTGTTATATTTAAAGAACTGGGCTCATCCACAAATGCCTTGAGACAGTTGCAGGGATTTCCATTTTATGGTAAACCAATGCGAATCCAATATGCAAAAACAGATTCTGATATAACATCCAAAATGTGTGGTACTTATGCTGACAAAGAAAAGAAGAAAGAAAAGAAAAAAGCCAAAACTGTGGAACATTGGCTGCAAATAAAAAGCCTTGTCAGGGAACACCAAATTTAGCTAATACCCAAGGAAATGCAATGCCAAATCCTCAGGTCCCTGATTACCCTCCAAACTATATTTTATTCCTTAATAATTTACCAGAAGAGACTAATGAGATGATGTTATCCACGCTGTTTAATCAATTTCCTGGTTTTAAAAAAGTACGTTTGGTACCTGGGAAACATGACATTGCATTTGTCGAATTTGAAAATGATGGACAGGCTGGAGCTTCCAGGGATGCTTTACAAGGATTTAAGATCACACCATCCCATGCCATGAAGATCACCTATGCCAAGAAATAACATTTGGGATAGTTGTCTTTAAAGGACTTGGTATTATTTATAGTGTTTGTTTTGATAACATTTCATCAGGCTATTTTAATAGTTGGGGGTAAGGGGAAGTAAAAGTGAAATTTTTGTTCAGGTTTTTAAAAATTACCTAGTCTTCCTTTAGCCTTAGTGAACTATGAAATATGAAGGCACTTAATTTTGTATAATAAACTTTTATTTGTATTCTAAAAAAAAAAAAAAAATCAGAACCCTGGAGAGAAAAGAAGTCACCATTTACCATGTCACAAAAAGGATTGTAAGGAAAAACCAGATGATCAATATTGGGCAGCAATTGAATGGAGAGCCAAGGTAAAGGCTCCCAACTTAAAAGTTCAGTTGGGGAAGCACTTTCCTCTTAGACGAAAGATCCTGGAGGCTTTTTAAATAGTATTATTTCCAAATATTATAACTAACAAATGCAGTCACAAAGCCAGACAAGTAAAAACAAAACAAAACAAAACAAAACACCTATGGGATCCTCCAAAGATAAATAGAGATTAGAAGTCCACTGAGCCAGAGCCTAAGCAGCCAAACCAAAACTCCTGTCACTGATTTTAGTTCTGACTTCCACATCTCTGACCCATGTAACCATTTCAAGAGCTACATAACTTAAAATTGACTGTTACCTGGTTCAAAATAAAGCTGTTCACGTCATATGTCTGTGGTTTTTATTGTGCTTTTCTCTAGAAAAACATACCTTTCCATATTTGTCTGTAAGAGGACTGTTATACATAGAATGGCAGATGAAGAGATATACTTCAAAACTGTGTCAAGACCAAGGCCAAAAAAAGAAATTTGGGCTTTATTGTATTTGTGTGACCCACTCATCTGCTTCATCCCTCATATTTCTGACATAAAATAGAATCGTTTAATGCTTGCTTGAAAATTGCTCTCAGATTCTCCTATGAAACCACTATCAAAGTTAAAAAGAAGGACCATAAAGCAAAAATTAACAAATTGCACAATGGAGGTTTTATCTCTTTTATGGAGACCAGTATGGTCCCTATGCCAGTCATTAACCCCCAGGAATAGCTCAGCAGCCTCCTTTTATCTCTGCTTTAGTTAAATCTTCACCTGTTCCTTAAATGTCCCTGATGAACATTAGACTAATTTGATATTGTTTCTATATGTGTTTGCCATCTATGTAAAATTCATTTATTATGTACCAGGAGGGGTTAAGTAGCTTCCTTTTTTCTTGATGCTGTATTATTTTTCACAGCCACAGACACAAGGGCATTTCTAGTAGCCTCTGACCAGGAATTCTATCTAACTTCTCCATTGAACTAAAGCACAGAGGGGTAGATTGTGAGTAAGACTGATTCCTACATCACCCTTTACACTCTTCTCAGCCCTCACTAAGCTGTCAGCTCTCTGACAGCCAGCTCATACCACTACTCTTCCTTTCCCCTATTCCAGACTCAGGCTGTCTATTCTTGGTCCCAGTTCTTTCCTTCTTACTTAAGCATCCTCGTTCTATTTCTTCCTTTTGGCCTCCTTGAAGCGTGTGACTCTGCATTACTCAGTTGGCCCTGAGGCCCACCTATGCACAGAAGGGAAAATGGCTCTGAATACTGCTGGGATTTGTTTAGATTTTGCTTAGACTTCTCATACCATTTAACATAATTAGCCAATGTTTTGTTGAAATTCAAGCCTATTGTCTGCTTCAGGTAAGTGTACACAATATCCTGAGTGACTACAAATGTAAATGGCATAATCAGAGTTAGCAGCTCAGGGTTTCGAGGTGGAACTATTAATGACAAAATATGGACTTTCGAACCATGAACTTTGCAACAAAGGGGAATGTGTACATATCAATGGATTTCGAATCATTTATTTAAAATAAGAATGAATCATACCAGAATTAAGATACTCTGTTTGTACTGACTTCTAAGACCTCCATTAGCTGAAGGGGCAAAATTATTGGAGTGTATCCTAGTCCTTGATGTTTTAGAAGTAAGTCTCAGTGGCCATGACTGGCTGCATGATGATGCTTGTCATCCCAAAAAACTGAGAAAGTGAGAAGTTCACCCTTTTCATAAACTGGACTGTCATGATTTTTTATACCTCTTTAAGGCAGTATATAGGAAACCTAGATTTAGAGAAATAAATCCTTATAGGAAGAAAATTTTTTTACTATATCTCTAGTATTGCAAAGTATCCCAGACAGATGAGATGCTCTGGTCACACTACTGCCTAGAGTATGAAGGTAGTCAATGAAGTCATTGGATTACTTACTGTTTTAATGGTAAGTTCTGGTTCATTCATCTTTTCTCTTTTTGCATATTCCAGAGTTATTGTCAATCTGCCATCATTGTCATTTTGACTATGTCCACAGAGTTTGACAACAGGTTTTCCTGGGGGTGGAATTCTGTAAATATGGATGGGAGTGGTGCCAGGATAGAGATGTGACTTTGGCATCATGGAAATAATTTTTGACCCTGACAAGAGTTGTAGTAATGGAATAAAAGGAACAGAAGCTCAATTAGAATAGATAAAGAAGAAAAGAGGAATGAGACATAGTAATATTGACTTAATAAGAAATTACACTGTGAATGAGGCACAAAGAAATGAGACCATAGTTGGAAGGGAATATGTGAGAGCGGTTTTTTTTAAGGATAGATTTCTGGGAGTATACTTGTATAAAAGGATATTTATGTATATGAATATCCATAAATGTATTTATTGTATCATTTTTTCGTAAGGAATAGGAGAAGAAGAGAGTCTAAAACAAATGTGCCAAGGGGCCTTTAAATGTGAATTCAAGTCCCCACCTCTAAAGAAACAGAAGAAAATAATCTTTAGAGACTCTTAAATATTAAATTGTTCCCACTTCCATCAAAACAAAATAAAACAATTATTTGGAGTCTAATCTCAGTAAGGGGATTCCCCCTTTACACTGACAAACCAATGTCCCTGGCTTGAAATCTTATTCTCAGATTAAAACTGGCCACTCATGAGGCATTAATTCAAAAATAATATTGAATTCCTACAGGTCTAGGCCCTCAAATAATTATAGTAGGACTACTAGGGGCCCCTAAGAACATTTAATAGGAGAAATAAGGCTGAGACTCAAAGAATGAAACGCCAACAGAAACAAGAATTTGAGGGCTGTCTCACGAGATGGTTTTGAGAAGCTGGTGCAATAGCCTTTGGAGAATGACTGCTCTGTTTGCTGGAAGATCAGAAAGGGCTTTAAGGACGCAGGAGTGGGATTTGATCTATATATTGAGGGAGGGTAGAATGTGACTAAGCGGAAACAATTTAAAGACAGGCATATTAGGCAAAGAGGCAACTTGAACAAGCACATTACAGGGAGAGTGATGCACAGCATGTTAGGGAATGACAAATAAACCAACCAGCCACAGCAAGGAGGGCCTTTGGTTTTTGGTGATAGGTTGAGGCCAATAAAAGAACAGCAAAGTGGTTTTCAGAACACACTATCAGACTATTTCCTTCATGCAATAATTAATAGAGTTAGATTCTAGGATAATAACAGGAAGATTTTTTTCCCTAATAGCACTGAGTATTTAAATTTAACACATATCCCGCATATTTAATATATTTGAAGGTTGCATCTTAAATGGTTTATTTTCGTTTTCTCCAGAAGAGGTTAACTGACTAGCTAAGCTTAAGTCTCCCCTTATTTGAGATGGTTCCTATAGTCTGTGGCTTTATATCATGTAATACTTTGAAAAATATTTCACCTGTGTCATAGTTCGCAATCAGTAAAGTCTCACAAATTTATTAGAAGTGCTGTCAAATTTAGAAAAACTTCTATTAAAGTTTTTGTTGTTGGCAGCGGTGGTGATGGTATGTAGGTATATGTGTTCTTTATATATAAGCTCTAATACTTGGAAGATTCTTTCATACTATCTTCTGGCTCCATATATTTCAAACTTTATTTCTCTTCCACTCTCAATATACATCCGGAGCTGGACACTGTAGAACACCACGATCCAACCTCTAGTCCTACCCCTTTGCAATTCAGCACAGAGTGGTGTGCATACTCCCAGAAATTCTTTCACATCAGGACAGCTAACAATAAACAATCTAGAGTCAGAAATGACTGCAAGCCACATAAATAGATCCCACTAATATCAAACTTAATCAAATTCCCCTTAGCTGAATCCCCAAATGCCTGCAGCCACTCCAATACCACTCAGTCTGAGAGGAAATGTGACAGGGATAAATATAAGTGGAAGGAGACAACAGGGCTAACTAAGTAAGGTTAAAGTGACAGCTATTGCAAATTTTACAAAATCATATGACCATGTGCACACATGCTGAGGCCACTCCCTGCAAAGAAGGAGCCCTAAAGTTTAAGTTTAATTAGCTTCATATTAAATCTATCTCTGGGTATCTGCATTTAAGCAGTAAAATAGAAAAAAAATAAAATGAAGGTCATGTACCCTCTAGCGTTCAAGAGTGATTTCCATGTGTTCAATAGAATACCTGACATTTAAAGAATGCAAATTATTAGAATACATGTTCCTTGACAAGGTGGTCAGTACATATACATATGTGAAACAACTAGAGTAATTCTTGATGAATTACTGCTTACTGTGACCATATTAAGACATAAAAGTGATGAGAGGGTAGAGTGTCCTAAAGTTAGCTGGTAGTGGTGGGATGGTCAGGGAAGTCACCTAAAAGGAGATAGAATTTGAGAGGTAAATGCAATCAACCACAGTGGGACTGGTACTGAGGACAGAGCTCTGTCTTATTAACAGATAATCAGCCTCTGCAGCACTGGAAGAAGAGGGTGGGGAATCTATCAAACATGCCAAATGCATTCAGAATACCTTCCACTGTATTCCAAGAGTTACTGTAACCAATTCCATTTCAAAAGGACAATATCTCTATTTAATAGTAGCCTGCTGACTGGGCCACAGAGATTTGCAATCAACAAGCATTTTAATTATGTAAATTTTTAGTGTAGTAGATTTCTTTATATTGGCATAAGAAAAGCAATGCTGTCATCAGCCTTAGAACAGGCTATGGAAAAGCCCTGTTACATTGAATTGGATGTTATAGTAGTGTTTGATAAATTGATAATTCTATCTGTAGGGCACATCAAGGGCTCATCACTTGGAAACTATCACTCTTCCATAGCTTTTTTTATCCTTCCACTTTGAAACACTCTCATCCCTTTCATCACTGAGCTGGTGTCAAGCAGATTGTCAAAATTATTGTTTACAACACTTATACCCACAGAGCTGTCTATATAGGTTTTTTTCCTAAGAGAATTTTGAAATAATCCCAGTGCAGAGTTAAAATAGAATAATGATCTCCCAAAGTTCTAATAATCAAGTACTAGGCTGATAATCATTTCATTTTCTACATATAATCCTAGATGACTTGTTTAAAGAATGTAATAAAAGAAACATAAGAGACCAATGTGAAAAGATTCATGTTTACCATTAGAATATTCATCCTTGGAAACAGCAGATTTGTCATCACCTCAGGTATATTTCTTTCATCATATCTTGAAATATGTTTGTTGCCTGTGACAAAGACCAATAGAGTTTATATTGGTCTTTTTTCTTTTTAAAGCTAAGAATATATTTAATGCTAGAACTGGTTGTGATCCATTAAAGGATGTTAAAAGAAAAGCATGCCAGAGAAGGAAAGTTTATTAAAAAAAAGAAAAGAAAGCACCGTTTGGTTAAAAGCCAACTATTTACATGTCATTTACTTTCAGGAAGAACTGTTTAATTTATATGATAGAACTATTGTCATTGAATATCCGCTTTGCTCAAATATTGGAGGGTGCAAAAAATAAGACCAATTTAATTAACAGGTAAATTAGACCAAAAAGACATTTACTTTTACATTTATTTGAATTCAGCTAAAATAAATTAATAACAGAAGAGTGTCAACTACAGAAAATTTCTGAACTGTTTTATGTTTTCTTTTTTTTTTTAAGAACTAGTATTTACTTAGTCTGAAACAAAATGTAATGGTACTCCTCTAAACTATATTTATAACTTGGGGCCTAGCTTGTTTTTCTTTTTCTTGTTTTCTTATTTTATGTAGCTTACTTGTCCCAAAACACACAGAGAAGTTTTCAGAAAAGAAAATTTTTAGAATGCCTAGCTACCATGTTATCTGATAACCACAGATAATCCCATTCAAAACTTTTCAATAGGTTGTACTTAAGATCCACATTTAGTTTATCATCCAAACAGAGATAGTTTGGGAATTAAATGGGAGTATTGTTGTTCTGTTGTTTTTGATGGAGTGAGGGTAGTTTATTGAGAGGCAGTCTGCTCCACAGCCAGAGTAGAGGTTGCCCTTGTACAAGAAACAGCCAGGAGTACTATTGTTCATTAAACCGGAGAAACAGGTAGTAACCAAGATAAGTAGTCTCTAATGGTATAGACCTAGCATAGCCTCCTAGCTTACACTCCCTGATTTGAAATTAGCCCTAAACCTTTCCTGAAAGGCAGCTCTCAGGGCTTTGGCCTTGCCCTTGGATGATGATTGGATACAAAGCTGGAGGAAACCAATCAATTCTACAGACTAGGCTGAGCCAATCAGACTGCCACCTTCCTAAATTTGAACAGAGATCACCAGAATGATATACACTGAATAGGAAGGTATGTGTTGACTCAGTGATGAGTCAGCACCACATACCAGCCAAAATTACAAGAGAGCATCAGAACAGAAAAGTCAGGCTGGAAAAGAAAGTTAAAAATAAGAGAGAAAGAGAGATGAGGTACCTTGAGCCCTTAAGAAAGCTAACTTTGCGATTCAAACCTCTGTATGGCTCATTTGAACTTAAAATGTGTTCCTCAGTTACAAAACTAATATACTCTTACTATATGATCCAGTAATTGTGCTCCTTGGTATTTACCCAAAGTTGAACTGACAAGTTATTTCTACACAATAACCTGCACATGGATGTTTATAGCAACTTTATTCGTAATTGTCAAAACTTGGAAGCAACCAAGATGTCCTTCAATAGATAAATGGATCAATAAAAGATGGTATGTCCAGACAATGGAATATTATTCAGCACTAAAAAGAAATGCATTATCAAGCCATGATGAAAAGACATGGGGTCACCTTAAATGCATACTACTAAGTGAAAGAAGCCAGTCTGAAAAGGCTACATATTGTATGATTCCAACATATGATATTCTTGAAAAGGCAAAGCTATGGAGACCATAAAAAATTAGTGACTGCCAAGATTAGGGGGAGAGAGGGATAAATAGAGAACAGAGGAATTTTAAGGCAGTGAAACTATTCTGTATGGTACCATACTGATGGATACATGTCATTACTATGTATTAGTCCAAACATATAGAATGTATAACACCAAGATTGAACCCTAATGTTAACTATGGACTTAGGGTGATTATGATGAATCAATGTAGGTTCATGGATTGCACCATTTGCACCACTCTGGTGCAGGATATTTATAGTGGGGGAGCTTGTATACATGTGGAGGGAGGGGCATATGGGAAATCTCTGTACTTTTTGTTCAATTTTGCTGTGAACCTAAAATTGCCCTAAAAAGTAAAGTTTATTAATTTAAAAAAAGTTTAAAAGAAAAACATCAAAAAAGATCTGGAGTATACACATTTCTGCTAACAGGGATTATCTCTAAATGGTGGAATTATGAATGCCTTAATTTCTTTTCTCCTTTTGTTTGACAGTATTTTCCGAAGATGAAGTTTTGGGTTTTTTAAAAATTTGCTCCTCAAATATTGTGAGGTTTTCAAAAATTTCATCCTTTGAATAACTTTTATTTATCCTATCTCAATGGTATTATGTGCCCCAACACCATTTCTGATTGGAATATAGATGAAGTAGGATGATGCTTTATCATCTTCCTCTAATCAAAGCCAGTCTCAGTCATATTGACAAATAACTCAATTGAACTCTGTATGTATTGGACTCTATGTATCACATTAAAGGTAAAATCCTTAAAATAAAGAAACTTATAGATTAATTTCTCTTCTTTTTTTTCTTAATCAAGGTAAAATATTAGTAAACCCGAGAAATAACTTAAATATTTTGAAAATGGATTTTAGGCCATTGTTACACAAAATACTCGATTGCATCCCTGAGCTGAAGACAAAAGGTGTTGAATGATAATATAATTAGATGGCTCAAATATTGACAGAAGACTATTTAGTGGTTAAGAACATGGGCTCAGTCTCAGATTGTCTGGGTTAAAATCTTAGCTCCATAACTCTTTAGCAGGTGACCCTGAGAGGTTTTAATCTTTTAAGCTTTGATTTTTTTCAACCATAAGAATAAAATAATAATGTAATATCATCTTTATAGTGTTGTTGTACTATAATGTATGCAATGCAATTATTGAAGCACTTTGCATTTGATACGCAATTAATTATTAGGGTGTAATAATTAATTAGGGTGTCAAACTGCTGATAAGTCACAAGAGTTGTGCCCTAGAATTATGCTCTTTTTTATGACTTTCTATCATTTTTCCAACTAATGGATAAAGACAAATATGGTATGATAATGGTAGCTAAATGTCTTTTGAACACAACTTAAAATATACTTAATTCAATGGCTGGTTAAATAAATATTCAACATTATTTCAAAATACTTAGATGATATTTAGAAGTGTAAGAATAAAATTTAAGCAAAGGTAATTGCAAAATCCTAAACTTTGTTTTTAAAAAAAGTTCAAGACACAAATGCAAGCTAGAAGAAAATTTCCTTAATTCAAATGAAAATTAGAGATTTTAGTTGCAAAAGAGTTCCACATGAACCACACTGCAAGTCTAATTACTCTTAACTATTTTGTTAAGTTTTTGACACCTGGGGATCATTAAATATTAGGATAGAAGAGGATGGTCAGATTGATGAGGTAATCTGACAAGGATTTTTTTTATTAAGAAATGTTTATGAAAATAAAAAAATGTTTGGCTTTAAAAGGGAAATACTGTGAAGGCATACAGAATCTCAGTCCACCATTATGAAATATTTTAAAGGAAAATGATGTTGATGTCTTCTCTGTTCATTCAGAAGGTAAAAAGTAGAACCACTGTGTGAAGTTTAAAGAAGGTAGGTATCATATCAATATAAGATTCAATTTAAGGAAGAAGAATTAGTACTGCCTGTCTGTGGGTCATCTGGGTGTGGGAGTGGTGAACCAGCCCTGCTGTGAGTTGGTCATCACAGAGTAGAGGGTTTTGTCAAAAATAATCCTGACCTGAGGTAGAAATATGGACAAGATGATATCTTGCAGGCCTTACACTTCTGGGACTCTAGGATTCTGAGTTTCAGTTATCTGTTAACTTTACTGAGTTTGCTTATTGAGAAGGGTTTTTCAGATATATGATATTAAATGAGATATTTTATGAGCAGAAGGAAACAATCTCAAGTTAGCTGAAATTTCAGAAAGACATTTTTTAAATTAGGTACAGATGAAAATATCTACCATTTTCTCCTATATAAAAAGAACCAAAAAAGAACTATTGTTATAGATTAAGAAAAAAGGTATTAACTATTGCTTTTAACATTAAAGGTCCATTAGAGTGTTGGTCAAATAGAAGAGATGGCTCCTCAGAAGTTGGTCTATTTCATTAGCAAGTATAATTCTATATGCCCAGGTTTCTCTGTCTAAAATGGACAGATTTACTGCAGTGCCTTCCTTTGAGTGACAGGGCAATTTGTTCTACTTTTCATAACTTGTCCTCTTTTCTTCAGTATCTTATTAAACAAGCTTCTTATTCTCTTCTCCAACATGACCACACCTTCATCATGAAACATAAGTCTTTCTCGCACTTCCACTATAAGCATTGGAAAGACTTTCCATTGCAGTTCAAGTCAAAGCCAGTCCTTCTCAAGGCTCGAGAGACTCCATATAACTGGGCTCCTGAACACCTCTCCCCTGCCACTCAGACACCCCTCCCCTGCCACTCAAGGATTCCCCTCTTGCTCCCAGAGCTCCAGCTACACTGGCTCCATCTTGTGGGTGCCATTCCCAATGCATGAACCCCTCTTCTCCTGGACAACCTCTTATTATTCTTTAGTTTTCAGCTTCAAAGCCATCTTGGAGTGGCCTCTCCTAAAAGAAGCATCAATAACTAGCCCTACCTCCATCCCAGACTTGTTATTTTCTTAGCCCCTTGTTTGTTTGTTCCCTTCGTAAATGTCATCCCAATTGGTAGGTCTTTCACCTATTAGTTTGCATGTGTTCCATCCTCCCTACTGTAATCTAAGCTCTAAATGGAAAAGAGCCTTGCCTCTCTTGCTTACCATTGTATCCCTGTACTGAGACAGTGCCTGGCACATGGTAAGAGCTCAAACCTTTTAGTTTGATAGTTGGAAGAAATATATGTCAAGAAAGTGCTACAGATACCAATCCAATGCATTTCCACTGGTAATCCAGGTCTCTACTCTCCCTCACCCAGATTATTGCACCTTCCTCCTAATTTTACTACCCCATCATCTTCTTCTCTGCTATCAGTCCATTCTCCACACTATAGCCAGGGAAATTTTTTTAAAATGCAAATTGGATAATTTGTATCTTCTGTTTAATATTCTTTAAGGGTTTTCTATTGCTAATAAGACAATGCTACTAATATAATTTATAATAGAAAACATTTATTGAGTATTAACTGTATGCCATGAACTTGTATTAATTCATTTAGTCCTCATAAAAACTTTTTGAGGTATATGTTATTCCCATATTATAAATAGATGAGGAAGCTGAGGAACTGGAAAACTTAAGACATAACATGGTTCACAAACACTTCCATGATCTATCCTTCATTGTTTTGTCATGAAGTCTATTTTTAGTTATTGTTTTTAATTAAACTTATTGAGGTAACATTAGTTAATAACATTATATAACTTTCAGATGTACATTACAATTTGATATCTGTGTACTCTATTGTGTGCTCACCACCTGAAGTCTAGTTTCCTTATATTTCACCATATATTTGACCCACTTTACCCAATTTGACACCCTTTACCCAGTTTGCCCTCTCTCCTAACCTCTTCCCTTCTGGTAACCACCATTCTGTTGTCTGTATCCATGAGTTTTGTTTGTTTTGTTTGTTAGTTTGCTGTTTTTTGTTTTACATTCCACATATGTGTGAAATCATAGGGTTTTGTCCTTTTCCATCTGACTTATTTCAGTTGGTGGGAATGTAAATTCGTCCAACCTTTTTATACAAGCCTCCAGCTCCTACTTAGCATGCAAAAACACCAGATATCTTAACCAGAAACACAATAGAAATGGACTTTATCTCATCTTTCAACCAGACTGAGCTACTCCTTCATCCTCAAAAGCCTCTACACCTCTGCCTGTGCATTTCCACAACCTTGTAATGTTGTCCCATTATCCTGAGTAGATTTAAATGCTGCTCATCTTTCAAAATCCTGCTGCAAACACTCTTCTATGATTTTGTCCCACATCACCCTAATTGAAAGCCTTCCACTAAACACCCTATACCTCATTGTTGATAGTAGCCATTTGATGAATGCGCAGCCTCATATTAGTTATTTGTTTGGCTTCTTGAATTAGTTATCTTTTTATGTGCATTGATTCATCTCTCAGCAATAATACATGTGCTTCAAGAAGAGGGATCCCATTTTACTCTTCTTTCTTCTTCATGCTGTCTTGTAGATATTCCTCACAGATGCCTAATAGAGATCCATTGTTTGATTTGTCAATTGTCTTCATCCCACTTTATGGAATCATTGTCAGGAGAGAGTTAGGAAATATCTGGCAGTGAGCTCCCAAATATTTAGCTCCAGCATGAATCATGGTATTTCCATCTCATACCTAAAAGAACTCTAATTAGTATTCTACTAATTATAGAGTACAGCTGAGAAAATCTTTTGCACATTTTTTTTGTGGGGAAAGGGGGACTTGGAATTATCTCCATACAAATTCTGCCATCAGGAAAGGTAAAAAAAAAAAATCAGCACAGCCCCCCAAAGCTATATTTTCCTCATGTTTGACACATCACACACACCTCTGCGATTCCTCTGATAGCATAGCTTTGCAGTCTGCTTCTATGGTAATTTCAAGTTTATATAACACCTGCTTCTCATAATCTCTATGAACATTTTTCAAGTTTGTGAAAATTACATACACTTCAACTTCAAAATGATCCAATTCATTGCAGACATTAAGGTAATAATTATGAAATAAAACTATGTAGCAATATAAAACTACTTCATAACATTAAGAGGGGAAAGGAGTATGAATTAAGTTCTGTGCTGAGACTGTAGCTATAGAACAAGTGAGGAAGGTACTCTTGTGGTCTTTCCAACAACCATGTTCTTTCCCACAAGACCTGCTTCTGTGCAGACATCTGTCTTCCTCACAGGACCTGTGTTCAGGGAAGTCTGGGCACAGGCAATTCCCAGGCAGGGAACACTTCACAGTTAGGTTAAGCCAGAGGTTCTTAGCCCAGGAAGCTTTTGAAGAACCAATGCCCACCTCCCTCTCTATCTTACCTTCTTCCCCCTTTCACACACCCCTCCCTTTGATTTTGACAGTTCTGGAGTAGAGCTCTGGCATCTGGTGTCTTTAAAGCTCCACAGATAATTTTAATGTACAGCCAGTATTTGGAATTATTGGACTGAGCCAAAATTTGGTGAGCCAAGAATTGCCATGAGCACTTGTTAAACCACAGGGATTTTGCTTCAGGAAACCTGGAGTGTGATCTGAGAATTTCATTCCTAACAAGTTCTCCCAGATGATTTCTGATGAAGCCAACCTGGAACCACACTTTGAGAACCCTTGGCTCTTGAGAATAAGCTATTCTATGGAAATTTGTTTTGTGTGTGACTTCCTGAGCCCTGGTAATTTTGCCACAAGACTGTATATTGCACCAACACACAAAAGTGGGCGGAGCCAAGGGCTTTTCAGAGTAGGTAGAGGTAACCTGAAGTGACTCCTGAATCAGGTATGCCCTACTTAGGCACTTATGAGAGTTAAATAAATCTTGTTTTTTGAGTCATTAAAGAAGAGGCATTTGCTGTTTGCTGCTGAAAACATTCCACCTGATGTCTTTCTAAGATAAAAACAGTCACACTTCAAATGATGAAAATATAACTATTTTTCTCTTTCCCAATATGCTTTTTATGCAATAAATATCACAAAAAAAGACTTTATTTTATTAAATCTTTAATACAAAATGCAATAAACATTACTTTTATTTACATAATAAATTTAATGTTTATTTTAAATACATGTTTACCACTTTTTCTTTGTGGTGTGTTTTTTATTTTCCAAGATATTTTCTATTGACTACCTCATTCGGAGGCAATATATCAAATTCAAGACCTTCCATTTCAGTTTTCAGAGCAAAAAGTCCATAGAAAAGCCTCCAGATGAAAGAGTTCTTCAAAAGAAGATGTTGACCTGATATAAAGAAATACACAGCAGCTTGCTACATTAAAAGAGAGGGGGAAAGGATGAGGCAACACAAACTGATAACTACAATACTACTGCAGAGACAGAAGAGACAGTTTAGGGAATGTAATCAATAAGGTTGTAAATATATTTTTTAGGGGATCAGAAGGACTCATGTCTTGTCAGGGAGACCACTTCATGGATGGTGTAGTGGCTTGACCACTGCACTGTACATCTGAAGCTGCCGCTGAGTAATATTATATGTCAACTATAATTTAACACATATATAGTCATGGGATGTGGAATATAGTGTGGAGATGGAGTTAATGGAATTGTAATAGATATGTATGACATCGAGGATGGGGGAGCAGGGGAGGGGGGAGTCACTTTGTAAGGGGTGAAAAAGATAACTATTGCATAGTTTTGTACATCTGTAACTAATAATAATAATAATAATACAGTTAAAAAATATATATATATATAAATCCTAAAAAAAAAAGACAAATAGAAGAGTTAGAACTTTCTAAGTTATGACTATTGCCTTGAAACGCCTCCTGTCTTTGCTTGAGCTCCGTCAAGAGTTTGCTTGTATGTCTCCTCCACTATATCCATTTGCTAAAGCAAATATCTAAATGCAAACACCTAAATTTAGGTATGAGAGGAGACCTAAATCCTGCCTCCACCACCACCTTTCTTATTAAGGTATAGAGAACTGTTGTAGAAAACAATGTCAGTTGGTAACCAAATGCCCATTCCTAGTCTTCCTGATGTGCCCGTGCTCTACAGACAGGAAAAGCTAAATGCTATCTTTCCCAGTCTACACTGCAACAATGAGTGGTTATGTGACACAGTACTGGCTAATTTAACATAAGTAAAAATGTTGTATAGAGCGTCTAAGAAAGTTTATCTCCCTGATAAAAAGGACTCACAAAGTGTCTCACAGTGAATATGGGAAAGGTAGGGAAATGGGGAGATGAAATTTGCATAATATTTTAAGTTATGTAGGAGAAGCAAAGCTGTTAAGTAGACATAAGTTTGATTAGAATAATTCAGTAGAAAGATAACATTAATGCAATCAGTTGAAAGTAAAATATATGAAAAAGTATGCCATGATCTAATTATTGCCAGGAAAACTGATGATATGTCAATTATTCAAAAGCCAATTTGTTTATTTTTGAATGGACATCACCCAAAATTTAACTGCCTCATATCTTATAGCCATTTAGAAGCAGGTGAAATTATTGGGCTTTCTAGGATACATTTTGCAATCTGTTTTCTTTGAACAGTTCACCAAGAACTGTTACATATTTACATATTTAATATTTAAAACTAGATATTTCATAGGAGTTTACCAAATTATTTTTTATGGCTGGTTTGACTTTTTTCCAACACCCACTTCAGAAAATTTCCAGGCTAAAATGATTGCAGTTAGGCTCTAAGGAATAGAACTTTGTTGCTTGCATCATTAATTTTTCACTGTGCTTCAGCAAATCACAACTACTATCTTGTGTGTGTGAATTACCTGGGCTCACTTCTGTTAAGAAGTGAGATCGTTCTCATTTATTACTTATTCAAATCTGAAAAGAGAACATCAGTCCTATTTTCTAGCCCACCTGACTGTTAAGGAATAAGATTCCCTATTTAACCAATAACATGGACTGTCTGAACTCAAGAAACGTATAAAGTAACTATAACTTCATGCCCATTGTCTCCCAGTAACAATCAAAACTCCACTGAAAGAAGCATTATTTAAGAATTGCCTATACTTTGGATAAGTGGTCCATAAATTGTAAACTTCAATTTGTCCTAAATCAAGTTGAAGCTCTGAGAGCTTGAACACATTTTTGTGGTCCCTATAGAATTACTCTGACTGAATGGACTTTGAATAATAATTATGCCAATCATGTTCACTGAAGGATGCTAAGAGAAACAATCCTGGGATATTCACTGTTGACTTACGATGAGGACATCACTGATGACAGAGTTCATTAAATTTCACAGAATAGTCTTTACGAAAACACAAAAGACATCCCCACAGGAATAAACATCAAGAATAGTTCTTCTCAGGGCCGGCCAAGTGGCATGGTGGTTAAGCTCTGGCTTGGGAAGCCAGCGGCCCCACTTTGGTCCCACATATGAGGGCCAGTGACACTGCCCTCAAAAAAAAAAAAAAGGATAGTTCTTCTTTTGAGTGAATGTGTTTCTATTGCATGCTCAGAAAATTGTATATTTTTATGTTTCTGTCTCTGGATTGGCTGCTAGAAAATCCAAGTGTAGTCAGTGCAACAGCCTCAGCATGCACAGTGTGTGGCAACCTCATCCATGGTTTCATCTTTTTTTTCCCATCCTATTTCTCTTCTTTCCTTATTTATTCACTCTATTTTTCTTCTGTTTTTGTCTTGTAGTTTGTTTGTTTTCATACTTGTAAATTTTTGCATAACCTTTAGAATAAAAGGCAGTATAAAACCACTAACAACCAGGCTTTAGAAAATTCAGAGGCTTGTCCATGACAAATCCACATGCCTATAAATGCACACCGAAACCAACTTTATTTTGAGGACAAAATGGTGGAACACCGGCCTGCCCAAACTTACTAACTTAATACCCAGGCGAAAGCACACACATACCCCAGCACAAAATTCAAAGCCGATATTAAGACATGGGTCCTGGTTTGCAGACTAAGCCAAGGCACAGAGCAGTACTTGAAGATCAGCATCCAACAGATCAAGAAATCAGAGCAGATACCCAGACAAAGGGATTGTAGATCAGGCAAAAGAGAAGACCTTGGTGAAAACGCTGGACGCCAGTGTGAGAATCAAAGCAATCTAGTCTAGTTGGCAGGTAGGATCACACAACACACTGAACTAACGTATTTTCCCCACTCAATATTTCAGGATTTATTTTAATAGCAAAAAACAGTCCCCAGGGGTGGAGGTAAGAGTAATCACCTGAAAGAATGAAAGTAAAAGGCTTTTTATCCTTTTTTCCCCTTTGATTGGAGATCTAAACATTTATTTTTCTTACCCACTTGAGGTTCTTCTTGGTAGCACCCACCTTGCCTCCACTCCTGCCCATAGTGGGAGAAATAAAGACATGGGATTTGGGCTCCCTCAAAAGCAAATGTAATGTAACAGAATGTTAAATTTGGCTTTTCCTGGTGTTGGGCAATTTTGGTAAAGACCCCAAAGGCCCATAAAAACAATGTCGAGGATTCCTTAAAGTGTGACCTTAGACTACCTATGCTGGGCAAGTTGAAGAGAGTAGGAACCCAGTTCAGCCTGCAGGAACACATCCCCACCTCCAGCCTAATGGGGGTGATGTCAGAGATGCCAGGGAGGAAGGACCATCTTAGAGGATTGTCAGTGGACTGCACAGAACCTCACACCTCCATGGAGAATACCAGAGACAGGTTTCCCCATGATTCCAGGCCCAGTGAGAGTAACTCTGAGAGAACCACTGGGAGAACTTGTCACATTTGCCCTGGCACTTAAGGAGATGGAGACTGACTCTGGCCAGTAGGAAACTAAAAGAGAAACTGTAGCTGGAACTAGCACTAAGGAGCAAGAGAGCTTCTATGGCGTGGGGTTCACTTTCTCTGGTGATGCAAAAAGGATGCCTGAGATTTCTCATGGCCAAATGAAACTATGGTGGGAAGTCAGCCTTCATTTATTTTAAAAGGTACCTCACTCTGCCTGAAAGGGTGATGGGACCCAACAGAGGTCATTTGTTTGGGATGGTCCATAAGAAATCCAGTGGTTCAGCTAGGGAAAGTTTAAATATATACGAAAAATAAGCATTAGCTACAGCAATGTCACTACAGTCAGAGGTCTCTAGGAAGTAGAACACACACACACACACACACACACACACACACACACACACACACACATTTGAGGGGCCTGAGACAAGAATACAATTGGAAACCTACCTACCATTATCTAAACATTTAAAAGTGTAAATAAAATTAATAAATTATGGAATAAAACACTTTATCTCCCTACATTAAAAACATAATTTCAGAATGATCTGGAAGACCAGGTTCAGATTTACAATTTTTAGACTCCTCTGAGTTCCATAGCAGAACGGGGCAGCATGGGAGGTGGCGGGCTGCCAGTCCCCAGTTGCCAGCCTAGATCCCTTACCCTGATCCCTCTTTCTAGTGCCAAGAGATCTTGTGCATGCATAGAAACACCCAAACCTGAACTACCGAGCTCTGCCCACTTACCACCCCCAGCAAAAGTCACCCTTGGCCATCCCCTGGGCTTAGAGGTAACACACGATGGCTGCAGCCTGCTCTTAGAAGAAAGGCCTGGAGAAGAGGCCTGAGCAGGGAATGGAAAGCAGGGTCGGGGCCACTTGGAAAAGGAATCTCAGGGTCCCACATACTAAGAACGGGTCTGGAAGGGTAGGTTTCTAGTCTCCTTGGTTAATGGAGTCTTCACTCTGCTGGAGGAGGGTATACTATAGAGGGGAGGCCAGGGCAGGGGCCCATTGTGCCTGGGTTTAAAGATGATGCCATGTACCAATTCTGGATTCATACACACACACACACACACACACACACACACACACCACCTGACAAAGAGCTAGCCAAAATGCCTCCACCACATCCAGAAGCAACCAAGGCAACACAGAACCTTATAACATCACTGAAAATGTACAAACTATGCTTTTTTAAAAATCCCTCTCACAGTTGGCTCAAGCCCAAAAAGGTCAAAAATCTCACATAACAACTGAGGAAGCGAGGCAGTGGTCCTGAGAGAAAAGTAGATCATATGGCCTCCCTATTATACAGCCCCAGCCTGAATCAGGCCCAAGCTAGGGGAGAAGAGACATAAACTGAATGAGGTTTGTAGTTTTAACTATTACACTCAACTGGACACTTTCATTACCAAAATAAGATGGTTCATTGTTTCAGTCTCAAAATTTATAGGACTTGTGTTGGGATTTTTTTAAATCCAGAATTGTGGAAAAACAAAATCAGAGACTAAGTTTAAATGGAATGATAAGAAAGAAAAAAAATTGCTTTAGCATCTCAGTTTCCTGTAGCCACTCATTTAGTATACCAGTTATATAGATATTGCTCAAAGAAATAATGGTGTGGCAGGAGGAGGGAGGTTTAGTACGAGTAGATAACTTGGTTCTGATTGTCATCCAAAGATAAGGCAAGGCTATGGCACAGGTGCACAGCTGCTCAGTTATTAAAAATGCTGTATAGTAAAATATCCAGAATACTTATAGCTGAATCACATGATTATATAAACATAACTTCATAGGTGCTATGCCTGCTGTTTAATATAACCCAGAAGGGTCCTACTTAAGGTATCCTCAGAGTAACTCTCTTTAGGACAAGAAGCAGAAAGCAGACCTCATAAGAACCACCAGATATGCCTCACCATTGTTTTCGTTTTTTCTATCAAAAAATCCACACTCTGCTGAGATCTTTGGAATTGTGTTTTTATCTTATATTTTTAGCACAGCAAGCAGATTCCAATTGATCTTGCATTGTGACTTATTAAGTGGCAGAAAAAATTTTGTGTATAGCATTTTGTATATATCAATGAAGGAATTTTTGATGTGCACTTTAAAATCTTAGCATAACATTAACAATGAATGTATCTGAAAATAGATGTAATTTAAATTACTGCTACTTGGCATTTGCTAGTAAACACCATGCAAATTCATTTGAATCCCTTCTGTTTCAATTATCACCCTTCATTGTATCAAGTAGAAGTGGCAAAAGGAATGTCTAATACTAATGGGATTCTTTATTGTTGGTAGACCTTTTGCCTGTAACTATTGGCTGAATGGCACAGGATGTTGTCCTTCTGCTCAAGTTATCTGGAGAGCACAACTTATACTGGTTGACTGTTGCACATTACTGTAAAAAATGAGAAGCCTACACACCAGTATTTTTTTATTTACAGATAAAAAACACACTGTGTCTTTTTCTTATGTGGGAATTATTAAACCTATGCCCAGGATACTAGGGTTTGTTTGTTTGCTTGCTTATTTTTTAGCATTAGTATGCAGTATACCCTGTGTTTATTTTCTGTTTCACTGAATCATGTTTCTAAGCTTTTGCCTTGCTAATCAGGAGCTGAAAGACAGTACAGATAGAATGACTGTAGACTATATTTTAGTCAAGACAGAGTCACATTTATTAATACTTCCAACACATGTGCTATATAAATATAACTGATAAATTCCAAACAGGAAAACTAGAAGTGTTAATATTGAATGAGCTGTAAAACCATATAACACCTACAAGTCTATTTGAAAATAAATCGTTAGATTGGCGATTCAATTCAGGTTAATAATTGGTGAAGGCATAGTGACCTTTGTGCTTGCTCATGTGGCTAGTTACTTGCTATGTCACTAGAGAGCCCTGATTTAGCATCGCATGTGGGTATTGGAGAGTATGTGAGGACCAGAACTATGGGCTTGTGCATGTTCTCATTCTTCTTCTGTTCCTATAACAATATTATATCTAAAATATGTTTTAAACTGCTCTAGTTTTTTCTTTAAACTTTAAAATCTAAACAAACTTAATTCCTACAAAGTATTCTAAGCATAAACATTATTTTCTTATTCCTTTTCAGCCCTTGTATTCATAATAACATCACTTAGCTTATTATCTACTAATGACTCAAGAATACAGTTTATCTTTGTAATAAGGAACAGCCATTTACTCCCTCCACTACCACCACCATCCCACCCTGCTCCTCTTCATCTGTTTACTGGCAAAATCCACCAGCCTTCTGTGGGGTGAATGCCTTGGTTCCTAAAACCCAAAACCATGATCAAGATGCGTATAATCAATAATCCAGAGCTAACTTAAGATCATATGGTGGGTGGTAACTACAGATGCTTGTGAACAAGCTACATAATTATAAGAGATTAGTCCCTCCAGTTTTATCCTTGCCTCTAGATTCAAAATAATATAAAGAAGAACAGAACTGAGAACAGTACATGCAAGGTTAGATGTCTTCACAGTTACATTCCAGTCTTCTGCCTCTGTTGGAAATCATAGTAAAAACAGCAGAATCATTTCACTACCCAGTTAGGGTATTAAAATCTAGAAGATGCAGACTATACCCAAGGCATCAAAGGTGCCAAGTAAAGACCAAGATAAAAGATTGTGAACCAGAAGCTCAAAGATCAGAAATTCTTAGCTGTCAGCTACCAATGTAAGTCACCAGTTTAAAGGATTGAATGCAATGTTAAGAAAAGTAAACTGGGTTCCTGGGACTAAGGCAATCAAATGTCTGGACTGTAGGAACCCAGAGAGAGTAAGGCAACAGCTGTAATAGCCAACAGAAGGAGTTAGCTGGATCCAGAAGCAAGGAAAGAGCCTCCTCCTTATCTTTTACACTTTTCCTACAGACTGTTGAGCAGAAAAGAGCTGAGAGATGGATGCAGCAACTGCAGTTAGGTATGAGGGAGAGAGCTGAAATTGCAGGGGACAATCTGATTCTTTTTTTTCTGTTTTCTTTCTTTCTTTCTTTCTTTCTTTCTTTTTTTTTTTTTTTTTGAGGGCAGTGTCACTGGCCCTCATATGTGATACTTGAACTGGGGCTGCTGGCTTCCCAAGCCAGCACTTAACCACCGCGCCACTCGACCGGCCCCTGATTCTTTTTTATCACAATGATCATACAACAGAAAATCCAGTAAATGGAACTGGACCAACAAATTGGTTAACTGAGAAAGATAGGTGATTAAACCAAAAGATTATAAAAACTGATACATGACACATAACATATATAATTCTTTTTTAACTAAAAACACATAAGAACACATTAATTCACCAAGATTTTGGTTTAGAACCAAACTTTTTATTAGCATATGGATTCACTGATTAGAATTCTTCATTGCCTTTTCATAATAGATAATACACTATCTGCGATGCTCAGTTTCAAGGTCTTTTAAGTGAACCAAGAATTTAAAGGCAATTGCACATTTTTATGAAACCCCGCCCCGAACTTTTATACCTGTTTTGCCCAGATCTAATTTTACAGCAATAATATTTGGGCAACTTTTTGGGGGGAATGGGATTTTTTGTTATTGTTGCTTTTGTTTGTTTGTTTTTTCCCAAGTTCTTTTTAACTAGTTTTACTATACAAAGCAATCAACAACAGTTTTCTTCTTTTCTGCATTCTCAGCATTGGCTATTTAATTAACTAAATCATGAAAATCCAATAAAAAGTAAAACTAGCATAAACAGATATGAGATCAAGCACAATCTACTTTTAAAAGTAAGGATAGGCCGGCCGAGTGGCACAGTGGTTAAGCGCTGGCTTGGGAAGCCAACGGCCCCGGTTCAGTCCCACACATGAGGGCCAGTGACATTGCCCTCCAAAAAAAAAAAAAGTAAGGATAGAACTCAATGAAGAATGTAATTAATCCAGCAGGTTAGTTTAATGACAGTTAAAAGACTGTAAAAAATTTTATAACATAATTTCTAAGTTAAAAATTTGTTTTTTTAAAATCTGCTGCATTTGAAAATGGTAGCTTCTTGAAAACACAGAAAGATTTAAATTGTTTCTAAATCAAAATGAAGGATTGGGTTATTTCAAGTAAAATATTTCTGGTATTTACTGGACTGTATGACCCCAATTTGACAAATGCCAAGACTAGGTTTACATTGATAGAAAGGCCAGGCACAAACATCACAAACAAGTTTTACTTACCTGAAGGATAGACAAGAAAGTTACTAAGGAAATGCACTTGAGATATCAGCAATATTTTCCTGGCCAGATGGAGCTATAATCTCCAAGAAACCCAGTTTTCACCACATAAGCATGTAGTGAGCAAGGTTCAATTGCCATCCTTCAAATGGACCTTAATTGTCAATCTCATATACACGTTTATCTACACATGGATGGAGCAATTCTGCTAACTGACTAGTCTACATATGTGCTGGGACTACCTCATCTGAGGCAGATATAACTCATCACAACAGAATATTACCACAGAGTAAGGTATAGCATAGTCTATGGAGTCATGGACATACCCCTACCTTCTGTAGATTAATACAGCCTGAATTAGTACTTGGTCAACATAAAGCTGCTAAAAATAGAACAAAGATCAGACAGCTGTGTCTGAAGATCATACTAATGGATTCTAACACCACTCAGAGTTTTATGGTGCATAAATGTTAGTTGAAAAAGAATGTTCCACAATCAAACGATCTGGAAAACACTTGGTTAAACAAAGTTAAGCAGATTTCTTTACAGCAAGGCTTTCATATTAGTCATTTGTCATGAGGAGGCTATAGCTGGCAATGTTTCCTGAACTAATTTCAACTAGCCTTCCCTCCCACATTTATACATTTTCCAAGGTCAGGATTCTATAGAGCATCATTTGAGAAATGCCACTGTTTCATGTCCATATCTGTGTTGGCTCCTGACTCTGAGGGCAGAACTTCTTTAACTTATTCTTGGGTTTTACATGTTTACCTTCAAGTGGGGCTTTTAGACCTTTGTCTAAAGACTTATGCCATTTTGAGAACTAAGGGAATTAAAAGAGAGAATCAAATCTCTGTCTTTGGTTGTTTATAAAGTAGTTAGAAAGTTATACATGTGAAGCAGTTAAATTGTAATGCATCAGTAATATTAGTAATAAAAACAAAACCTATGAATTATCGGATACCTGCTGTGTCTCATATGCTATGCAAGCTTCCTTATATATGTGATCTCAGGTGAGTCTATAAACACTGGTAGATATTGTGATTCCCATTTTCATATGGGGAAACTGAGGCTCAGAGATGTTAAATCCCTTGCCCAAAGTCACACAGCTAGTAAGTGGCAAAGATAGAATTAAAATCTAGATCTTTTGATTCTAAAACATGCTTTTTCTCTTATCGCCTCCCTGTGCACTGAGTTCTGTGGTCATTGCAGGAGAGAGACCTGATGAGAGATGGAGCGCCTAAGAGAAGCTCATGAGTAACTGAGACTGAGGCTAACAGTGAAAGATGTGCAGACTTTAGGTCAATAAAGGAAGAAGAAAAGTCATTCTAAGTAAAGGGAATAGTAGAAGCAAACATGGATTTTGAACTGAAAACAGTTGAAATGTGTCAATAAATTATTTAAAAATCATTCTCTTTTTTTTTTTTTTTTGAGGGCAGTGTCACTGGCCCTCATATGTGGGACCCGAACCGGGGCCACTGGAGTCCCAAGTCAGTGCTTAACCCCTGCGCAACTCAGCTGGCCCAAAAATCATTTTCTTTATAACCACAAATAACCAGGTCAAAATATATTGCAAGGCACTGGCTGCTACATGAGCTGATCAAAAACATGATTGCAGAGTTCAGGAAAGTCTGTGATGGTCACAGATCTTTGCCCTGTGGGAAGAAGGTACCATCCAAAGAATGACCAGCAGCCTCCAAACAGATTCACTTCTGATTGGACAGCCTGGCTGAGGCCCCTGGGAAAAGCTCTGTGTTCAGGAAAACATGGTGAGAGTCTAGAACAGCCCCATGGTCTCTAAGAATCTGAGGAAGATGATGGGGAGAATGGCAAGCTGATTCACCTCCAGGTGGGGAAGTGTTTTAAGCCATTTGGATTTCTTCTTTTCTTCTCATCATCTTTCCCTTTCCTGGAAAGCCACCACAAAACAAAGAAAGCAATAAATGGTTTTTGAAATACTACCTTCTCCACTGGGTAAAATCATTTTGAGGAAGACAAATATGGCCAACAATTCATTGAAGATTCAAATGGAAGTGTTAATACAGCCTTTATCATTGAGTGATTGGCAAGTGTATCCTATTCAGAAGCATTGGATGGTGAGAACAAAATACAAGGACTGACCTACAAGAGTGTCCCAAGCATCTTATGATAAGAATTTCCTGAAGAATTAAAAGAAAAGTCAAAAAAACTAAAAGTCAAAACCCTTTCCCCAGGACACTCCCTAGAACATTCTTGTTCAGTAGTTCTAGTAAGGTGCCTGATACTGTGTTTTTATCAGGCTCTCTGAGTGGTTCTTTTCATCAGAGAAGTTTGGGGACCACTGTTCCTATCCTGATTCCTCCACGTGTGGTCCAGCAACCTTCAGCGTTAGTGTCAGGGTGAGTTTGTTAGAAATGCAGAAGCTCAGGCTCCACCCTACACATATTGTCATAATCTGCATGTTAAGAAGATATACAGATGATTCTTAAGCACTGTGTTCTTCAACTTTAAGCATAAATGAATCACTGGGATCTTGGTAAAATGCAGATCCTGATTCAGTAAGTCTGCATCTGAGGTACAGTTAAGATTCAGCGTCTCTAATACGCTCCCAAGTGACTCAGCTCAGGTTTCTGATCTGTGGACCATACTTTGAGGAGCAAGGGTCTAGACTAAGGATCAGTGTGAAGATTAATAGTATTAAACAAACATCATTTATTACATACAGATTAACAAGGAACTAGTCTCAAGGTTAAATGTGCTAGATTAGCCACATCAGTGTTTCAGAGAGTGCTTACAGTTTTTGGTAACTTGAGTCCTGCCCGTACCCACCACCCTCACTTCTCCATCATGAATGCATGGCTAATCTTCCAGCTTTATTTCTCCGTCTGTAACAAAGTTTCTGACCATGTAGTATACCACTCACTGTAAAGGGTCCTCTTTGTTCTCAGCAGTATTCTATACCAAATAATTTGTCCAAAGCATTGATTCATCTATTGCCAATTTGGTTACAAAAAAATGGTGTGGTTAGTCCCAGATCAGTTGCTACATCAGTTGCCAAACTTTTATATCATTCTTTGTTAAGGGTATGCCTGGTTGGTTACAAAATCTACAGAATTAAGCCTCAACTGTAGACAGGATCAGATACCAAAAAGACGTATCCGTCTATAGCCTATCTTATAATGTTAGTCAGTTTTAACAAATGGCCTCAAAGCTTTTATTACAAAAAAGAGGTTTTATCTTCATAAAATGATGCTATTCAGTTAACCAAGAATAAGAACTGAATTATTTGTATTCTAAAAAAAAAATCTACATTTTAGTACCAAGCAATTCATTCTAAAGACTGGTTGACATTTTAGCCTTGAATTAATAATCCCTTTTTAATTAAAATATAAAGCACCCAAAATGAAATTGCAGTGTTATATAGACACATGAAAAACAAAAATAAACATATAGTACTTCTCACTGTATATATTTGGTGATTTGAAGAAGGGAAAGGCATGAAGAGGGGAAAGGCTGCAAATGAAAGACCTTCCACATTAAATGAAAATAAGATATCAAAGCATATATAAATATAATCCTTACTTGGTAAGAAAATGAGCACAGTAAAGAATTGCAGACTCCTGGCATTTCATTTCTTTGATGAACAGTATCATAATATCTCTGACACTTGGATTAAAAAAAAATGTTTGAAAATAACACATCAGTGCATCTTAACAACAGATATGCATTACTTGGTATAAAATGTGCTGAGTATAATCCAAAAACTTAGAGGTAACATTTCAACAAGAGACAATTGAATCAGGTATAATATCGCAACTCCTTTATTAAACTTATAGTAATTAAAAATCTGGTAATCCTCTGAAACTGCTTTTAAGTGACTCAGTTCTAAAACACTATGTGAGATTTACGCACGATGCCTTGCACATGGTAGGCATATATTAAATATTGTGGAATTGAATCAAAGTGTGCTTATAACCCACACTTAAAAGTGGGAGCTCCCTCTGGGATATCTGGAAGATAAACACTTTCTATCATGCTTTTATGCTCTGATCTTACCCTCACGAACAGACATGCACTAAACTTATTTGTTAAGTTCAGAAAAGACATCTGGAATGGTGAAGCAATTCTGTCTTATTTCTTCTGGATTTGGAGCTAAAAGGCAATTAGGCTTTACTCTCCTAAGCACAGAATGAAACACAATCCTTTCTTGATATCAGAATTTTCCAAGATATACCCAGTTACATGAGTTTATTCTGAAGTGTTCTCACTAAGTCTGCATAAAGTAAATTGCCTGAGATTTTTCAATACTAAGGAATGGACAGCCAGTTTGTTCTTTCTATTCTAAACTTTTTTTTCTATTTCAAATGTTCAGGAATAACAAAAATACAGGGAGATTTTGTTTTTGTTAAGAAAATGTTGAGATGAGGTGATTAGAGCTTCAGTTACATATCTGCAATAGCAAATGTAAAGAAGAATTTACAAAAAAATTCCTCAATTTAGAAAGAAGTTTTTCTATCCAAATATTTTGCAAAACAGCATCCAGCTTTAGTAGGTATCAATTAGAAACAATCTGGAAAGCTTTTCTGGACACATGCTAATTGAAATGGAAACTTCATACAACAAAACTGATTGTAATTGAAAATGTAAGACTATAAGAAGAAAAATGGAATACAAGTAAGATTATGTTTCAGAGTTTCCTATTGAATGTTTCTCTTTATGCTGGTTTTTGTAGAGTAGTAAAGCTGTAGAAAATTCCCTGGCTGCAAATTCAGAAAACAAGGGCCTCACAGGATATCTATCCAAACAGAATAAATGCCACAAAATGAACCATGTTGGTGGCCCCCACCTAAGCCAACAATCAATTCCTACCATCAAGAGTGCCATCATCCACCTCAGACTTTCCAGGCCAACCATCCACATCTGACCCAACTCCTATATCTCCTGTTGTTTGTGCATCTGCCTCCCCCTTTGCTCCATTTGGTTGGGAGGTAACTCAAACGAATTGAAGCTGACCAGAAAAAAAATCAGAATAAAACATTTACTCAAAATTTTACACTTGAAACCTAGATTTGTTGTTTTTTCCATCGGGATTTGATCAAAACACATTTCAAATATATAATGCCTCTCAAAACCTAAATAGAATTTCACTGAAATAGAATACAAGGAAATTTAAGTAACTAACACTATTATAGTGTAAATTTTTAAAGAGATTTGTAATAATAAAATGCCACTTGATAAAGAAGTTCTAAAGATTGGAGAGAAGTAGGTACATAGAGTTGTGAACAGAATAATTTTCAGGACAGCGACATTCACACAGTCCAATTAGGGAGAATAAATGGTACATGGCCATAGCTGTCACATTGTCCAAAAAAGAAAACCTGTTATGTTTGGCTCATATGCATGCAGTGATACTAAGCATCTCTCCTTTCATAATACCTGCTAAAGCCATGGCTTTCAATAGGACAGGTAGCAGAAAGTGATCAGTGGGAGTTGTCAGAAGGAGATTTAATATATCTGGGGAGGTATTTGAACTACAACACCCCCTGCCCACGTGTACCAGACTCAGAGGCAAAGGAAAAGGGAAAACATCTGTTATTTGAAAAAGCTTCCTAGATGATTCTGCTATGCCCTAACACTTGCTAAAACTAACATACATAGAAAAAAAACCTCTCCATTTTAAGTAATTGAGGATGACTACTTTAATGACAAGTCAAAGGAAGACAACAAAACCTATTTTATAATCATGTAATTGAGGATTGTAGAAAAAAAAATCACATAGGGATCTCAATACCCAGCTTTATCATTTTGTAATTGAAAAAACTGAACATTAAAGAGGTTTGACTACTTAATGTTGGAAACAATATGGTTGGGCAACTAAAAGAGCTTTTTCTATAACAAATCTTGACACAATAGAAAGCTAAATGAATGAATGTTTGTTTACTGATTCCTTTAGCAAACAATTATTGAACACTTACTCTGTGGTAGGTATTGCAATTACATGTATTATTTCTAATCCTCATATCTATGCTATGAAATAAATATTACTTTATTTTACAGATTGGGTATGAAAGGACAAATGCACAGAATGGTGAAGTAATTTTCCCAAGATCACATGAATAGTAATGCTGGAGCTGAGATTTGAACTCAGGCTGTCTAACTCCAGAGACTGCACACCTAAGCACTAAGCTGTACTCCTCTGCCAACATGCCTACCCTGTATCCAGCACTCTGCCAGCCTCTATAAATACAGTAGTGGGGGAGAAAAATCCTACTTTCATGGAAATAACATAAACCATACAAAAGTAAACCTATGTCCCTGTGTTGAGATCTCCTTCCACATAGCCGTGGTCAGGCACCATCTTTTCTGTGTTGAGCCTACTCCCTATTTTCATTGACT
This sequence comes from Aselliscus stoliczkanus, assembly GCA_033961575.1. Lineage (NCBI taxonomy): Eukaryota > Metazoa > Chordata > Mammalia > Chiroptera > Hipposideridae > Aselliscus > Aselliscus stoliczkanus. Next base: position 94,069,893 of record CM066733.1, read on the forward strand.
GGTGAGCTCTACTCACCCCACCCTGGTGATTCCCTGGGACTTCACTCCACCCAACTCCTATACTACCCGAGGCTCTTTTAGTGGCTGAGCCTTACAGACAGTGGCAGTCTTGGGGTGCCCTGGGAATTTGGCTGAGCTTCCCCAGACCTGGTACTGGTGATGGCCTCCTTTGGTTCACAGTGTGACCTCTCTCATGTCCTTCTGGTTCAGCACAGGTGGCAACCAACTGCAGACCACTTTGTAGCTCCAACAAAGTAGCTTAGACCACTCACAGGCAGCAGTTGACCTTGACCTTCACAGGAGTCCCTCCCAAGAGGCCCCAGAACCAACATACCCAGTGGCCAGCTTCAAACCACAACAGAACACCATTCAATTAGCACCACAAGTGTTACACCCAAAGGGTGGTCTCAGCAGGCATCAGATCCCACTGGGGTGAAACCTGCTCCATGGGGTGAGCAGCAGCTCGTATGCTGTGGCCATGGCCAATCCTCACAGCTAGTAAGCCTGAAGGTCAACCCCACCCAACAACATGCCAACAGCAATCAAGGCTCAACTACAAAAAGGCACACACAATCCACACAAGGGATACTCCTGGAGCATCTGGTTCAGGTAACCAGGGAGACTGTGTCACTGGGACACACAGGACACCTACTACATAAGGCCACCCAGCCAAGACTGGGAGACATTGCAGATCTGCCTAATATAGAGAAACAAACACAGGGAGAAAGCCAAAATGAGGAAACAAAAATATATCCCAAATGAAAGAACAGGAGAAAACTCCAGAAAAAGAATTGAATGAAATGGAGGCAAACAATCTACCAGATACAGATTTCAAAACACTCATTATAAGGATGTTCAAAGAACTTAGTGAGAACTTCACCAAAGAGATAATAAGCATTGAAAAGGACATAGAAACCATAAACAAATAACAAATCAGAAATAAAGAATACAATAACTAAAATGAAGAATACACTAGAAGTAATCAAGAGAAGATTAGATGAAACATAGGATCAAATCAGCAATTTAGAAGACCAGGTAACAGAAAACACCCAATTGGAACAGCTAAATAAATAAATAAATAAATAAATAAATAAATACGGATAGTTTAAGGGACCTCTGGGACAACATCAAGCATAACAATATTTGGATCATAGGGGTACCAGAAGGAGAAGAAAGAGAACAAGGAACTGAGAACTTATTTGAAGAAATGACAGAAAACTTTGCTAACCTGACAAAAGATATAGATATACAGGAAGCACAGAGAGTCCCAAACAAGATGAACCCAAGCAGGCCCACACCAAGACACATCATAATTAAAATGCCAAAGGTTAAAGACAAAGAGAATCTTAAAAACAGCAAGTGAAAAGAAGTTAGTTACCTACAAGGAAGATCCCGTACAACTGTCAGCTGATTTCTCAACAGAAACTTTTCAGGACAGAAGGGATTGGCAGGAAATATTCAAAGTGGTGAAAAGAAGAGAACTATAACAAAGACTATTCTACCCAGCAAGGCTATCATTCAAAATTGAAGGAGAGATAAAGAGCTACCCAGACAAATTTAAGATTGAAGGAGAGATAAAGAGCTACCCAGACAAGAAAAAGCTAAAGGAATTCATCACCACAAAACTAGTATAACAAGAAATGTTAAAGGGATTTCTTTAAGAAAAAGAAGAAAAAAAAAGATAAAAAATATGAATAATAAAGTGGCAATAACTACATATCTATCAACAATTACTTGAAATGTAAATGGATTAAATGCTCCAATCAAAAAGACATAAGGTGGCTGAATGGATAAGAAAACAAGAACCTTACATATGCTGCCTACAAGAAACTTTAGATCAAAAGATACACACAAACTGAAAGTAAAGGATGGAAAAAGATATTTCATGAAAATGCAAACAAACAAACAAACAAACAAAAAAAACTGAGTAGCAACACTTATGCCAGACAAAATAGAGTTTAAAACAAAGGCAATAACAAGAGACAAAGAAAGACCCAGTAATCCCAATTCTGGGTATTTATCTGAAGGAACCCAAAACACTACTTTGAAAGGTATGTACATCCAAAAGCTCATTGCAGCATTGTTTACATTGGCCATGATGGAGGCAGCCTGGGTGTCCATCAATGGATAAATGGATAAAGAGGAGGTGGTACATATGAGTATATACAATGGATCACTCAGCCATTAAAAAAACATAAAATCTTGCCATCTACAACAACATGGATGGACCTAGAGGTTGGTAGGCTGAATGGAGTAAGTCAGACAGAGAAAGACAAATGCCATATGATTTCACTTATATGTTAAATCTAAAAAATAAAGTAGATAATCAAATATAACAGAAACAAACTTACAGATACATCAGAGAACATTTTGAGGGTTGCCATATGGGAGGGGAGTTGGGAGGGTTGGTGAAAAAGGGGACAGGATTATGAAATACAAATTGGTAGCTACAAAATAGTCATGGGGATGAAAAGTCAATAATGTTATAATAACTATGTATAGTGTCAGACGGCAACTAGATTTTTTGGGGCGATATTTCATAAGTTATATATAAATGTCTAATCACTATGTTTTACACCTGTACAACGTAATTGAAATGTATGTCAACTGTAATTGAAAAATTAAAAAATTATTTTTAAAAACAGCTATTTCCTTGCAGGTAGTAATTTTGTCTTAAGAAGTATGATGTTTAGCACCAGGCTTTTTAACAAAATATGTGTGAGAGAACTTTTTTAAATGTGAATTTCTTATTGTGTCTGGTTTCTTATTTATGGAAATACATTGAAATACTTGAACTTCAAGCAGCATTTCAAACTGACAGCAGTTGATGACATGTCTCTGTTCAAGTAGCTAAAGCTTAGCACAATAAATACAAAACTGATTTTTTAGTTCACATTTTCAAAATAAATAATCTAGTTCATATTTATATTACTTACATATAAATTCAATTCCTTTAAAGTCAGAATCTTTAAAAATATTAATTTTCTAACTCAAAGAATAAAGATGATAAAAGCAAGCACTCTGCATGATTTGTCAAAAGCATAGCTAATCCTTCTCTAGTCACTTATTTTCCAATTTATGGATTTACACAACTTTAGTTGCTTCTCTAACTTGTTTTCTGAAATGCCTTTGAGCCATTTCACTGTTTATTAGCAGCTAATTCAGAGTAACCAGGGTAACTAAGCAGGTAGAAAAAAATTTCAGTCAATTTTCCTGTGTTTTCTGGTAATAATTTCATTGGGGTTAATGGTTTTTTGGTGGTTTTCATTTACATGTACCCAATTTCTTGCATATCAGCATAGATCCTTGGCCAAAAATAATAGATAAATGATTGTGGTCAAAAGGAACTTGCTCTTATGAAGCAAAATATATATTCACTTTATGACCCAGCAATCCCCACAACTAGGCATTTGCCCAAGAGAAGTGAAGATGTATGTCCACACAAACACCTGTACATAAATTTTTATAGTGGCTTTAGTTACCACCACTAAACACTGGAAAAGACATAAATTTCCATCAACTGGTGAATGGATAAATAAGTTATGCTGCAACAACATGGATGAGTTTCAAAGCATTATGCTAAGTAAAAGAAGAGAAATGCAAAGCCTACATATTGTATGATTAAATGAAATTTTGAAAGAGGCAAAACTATAATATGGACCAAAACAGATCAGTGGTTGCCACTGATCAGTGGCCCTGGAGTGCTGAAAGAGGAATGACTAGAAAGGGAACCTCTTTGTGGTAGAAAAGTTCTATACCTTGATTTCCATGGTGGTTACACAATACAGTATACATTTGTCAAAATTCACTAGAATTGTACATACAAAAAGAGTGAATTCCACTGGACTCAAATTATACATCAGTAAACTCACTCTTTTTAAAGATATATAACATTGTCACTGACCTCAAGGAACGTAAGGGTGGTGGATAAGGCAAGACCTGTGAAAAATAATTCACAATAACCAAGTACAGTAAAACCTTGGATTGTGAGTAACGTGGTTTGAAATGTTCCACAAGATGAGCAAACAGTACTAATACATTTTAATGTGGTCAACAAGTGATGCCTTGCAATACGAGTAGTTTGTTTCTGGAACAAATTATGCTCACAAACCAAGGTATTACTGTATATCTTTCTTTAAAAGTAGAACACTTCATAAAACATGCACCGTAATAATAATCTCTCCTAATGTAATTCTACTTGGGTTTAATTATGGAGCAAATGAAATGTAGGAATGATCACATATGAAGTCATACTTTCTGAGGCATTTCAAATTGTGGCACTTCAACACACAGGAAATCACTTTTGAAGCTTGTGAAACAGTTCTAATTTTCCAGTTGTAGTTGGTGAAATCTAATCAAATTCTAAAGAGTCGAAATAGTCTTTAGCATGAGGGAGACTTATCTTTTTTCATAGGTTATTTATTCTCTTGTTGTAAATGCTGTGAATTTATCACAATCATGCAGTCAACTTATTGCTTGTCACCGGACCTGCAGTATACTTATTGCCTACAAAGGGGACCCAAATTATTATGTTGGATGAGTGATTTCCAACTTTTAACTGGGTTATAGCTGAGACTCCATCTTAAACTGTGCATTTATGTGGGCTTTACGTTTGCCTCCAGGGGGCCTCTTGCTCCCCTGATGTGTACTGTCTTGGTTCACTATCATATTAGCAATGCAGAGAACTTGTCAGCAACCTCCATTTTGCCAAATGTATTTCAGTGCTTCTCTCTCCACCCTCTACCTCTGTAGCCCCACTCCTGGCCCCTAGCTGATGACTAAACTCAGAATTGCAGCTCACAAGGTCCTTGCCAAGGGATATAATCTGCCAAGCAATAACTTCTGCAAAATTAGGAAGGAAGATAGTCTGAGAATTGCCTCAATGCAGGGGTTTTCAAACCTTTTAACTAGATTCACAGTAAGAAATACATTTTGCATCATGACCCAGTACGTATTTTTGAAACAAACCATAAAAAACATTTCTCAAGACACTGATTTTTCTACTTCAAATTTGTCTGTTCTATTTTTTTCCTCTTTAAAATTGCCACCCACAAATTAATTTTACTACTCACTAACAGATGCAACCTGTAATTTGGAAATCTATGCCCTAAAGGATATGAAACTTACCATTCATACAAATATTATATAAACCAAGTGAAAGTAGATCATTATGAAGTACTCACCTTGCCCACATTGTATGATCAGTGCCCCACCCATGCTCCCGCCTCCCTAGACCTGAATTGCTTTTACTGAGTTATACTTTAGCTTAATACCATAAGCCTACATGACAATGATTCCTATGTTAATTGTTGAAAATGTTGTTGAAGACTTTGTTCATTACACTACATAGTGTCCTCTCTATGAGGGCCAGAGGTAGAAAAAAGGCTTTCTGGTCTCACTGGTAAGAAAAATAATGATTATCTTAGGTGACTTATTTTTTCTTTTGAAAAAACTTACTGCGTTCCGCTCCTCACATTGCCAGTTAGGAATCTGGTTTCACATTTACAGCCTATCTCTAACAAGTATGTGGAAATTTGTAGCTAGAATTTTGGCACTTAACCTCATTCCAAATTCCCTTTTACTTTTTATCCTTTATTTTTTCCCTTGACCTCATATATTTTACTGGTCTTATATTTACTATAACTTATTCTTTATATCATTGCATGCCACTTTAAATCTTTGTGAAACAAAAGAGAAAGAGGAGAAAGGGTAAAGAAGAGAGAAGGAGAGGTAGGGAAAGATTAATTTCCATGTATGATGATAAGACTCAGGTTTTTAAGCTGTCATTTCTTACATTTCCAAACTGAAATTAATAGGAAGGTACAAATTTGGAACACTTTGTCCTACATGTATCAGAAATAATAATTATAAGAGAAACCAATTGGCTGATGTCTTAAAGCTAATAAAAATCAGTTTTAGAGCTTTCTAAAGCTAAAGTATTTTATGTGCAATGATAAACGCTGCCTGGACTGGTAAAAAATAACTTCCAACAAAAGCTGCCTTCCATAACTGAATGTGATTTACCATAATACTAGGGAATGCAATATTTTCTTCACAGTCCAAGAGAACAATGTTGGAACACTACGTGGTATCTAAATCGAAAGAACAGTTTCTTCTGAGAGAAGCAAATAACATGCATTTAACCAGTGGCCAAGGTGACTGTGGCTTCAAATGCATTTCTATATAATGTCAGAATATTAGTGGACAGATAAAATAAACTATGAAAATGCATGTTTGATTTTGTTTATGTAAGACCTCTCTGGAGTAGTTCAAAACCAAGGAAATAATTGGGTGACATCAACAATGAAGGAAAATTTATTTTCTGAAAATGTTTCTAAAAAATCAAAACAGGGCCAGCCGAGTAGCGCGTTGGTTAGGAGCTGGCTTGGGATGCCAGCTCTGAGCAACGGGGCCCCGGTTCGGATCCCACATATTAGGGCCAGTGACACTGCCCTCTATAGCTAAGATGGTGAACAACAGCTTCACCTGGAGCTGGGCTGCCGTGAGTCTCCAGGACGGTGTGGGCTGCAGCCTCTGATGCAGTGGGCTGCCATAGGCTACAGTGAGTGGCCAGCAGCCAGCCTGAGCAACTGGCAGCCAGCATGAGCTGTCAAGAGCCACTGTGAGCGGCCGTCCAGAGGCCAGCGACCGATGTCCTCACCCGGGAAGAGCGCAATGATAATACCAACATGGACCAGTGAAGCAACGTCCTCCACAACTAGACTGAAGAACAAAAAAAAAGGGCACCAACTTGTCTGTTCCCCTTCCTGGATTCCCCAACGCTGTTCCCCTCCCCCAATTCCCCAATAAAATCTTTTAAAAATAAAAATCAAACTTAGCTCTGTTTAAGTAAAACCCAGCCTGAAAAGCCAATTTATTAAATCTATATTAGTTCAATAGATCAAATATTAGTATCTAACCCACTAGCTTTCAAACAACTTTTATGGTCTTTTCATACTGCAGTTTAACTTTTACGAACTGTTATATAAGTGATCAATGACAAATAATATATTTTCCCTCTAGTGGTCCAACTATTCTTGTGCTACCTTGATTTCACTCATCCACCCACCCCACCCCCAAACCAGCTGTGATTACAACTATCTGCACAAAGACAAAAGGACAGGAAGTGTGTACAACAATAATCTATGGAGCAATTTAAGGATCTAAATATTTCTAGGTATTTGGCAAATAGGTATCTCAATAAACAAGAAGGAGATAAAAAGTTTAATGAAAGGATTGTAATTATGGCATGCAATAGCAAATTAATTACTTGAGTACTTTCTCTCAATTTATAATGAATAGTCTTAATGTGGCGAAGTTTCAGTTATGTAGAGAAACTAACTTTGAGCAATAATGTGATAGTTATTGAAAAATAATTTTGTGGGAGGAAAGATTAAATAAGAAGGAGTTGCTTCTGCCTTCCAGTAGCACTCACTTTTTTGGAATCATGTCTCAAATTCTTCTGATTTTCTTCTGGGTCTTCCAGTCTTCTCCAGTTATCACCCTTTTGTCTCTGTGGGCTTCGATACTTCCCCAGCCTCCTTAATCCAACCTTTAAATGTTGGGAGTGACTTAGCATTAGGTTCTAGTCCTCTTCTTTGCATACTCTATACTCTCCTATGAATTATCTCAGCCACTCCCGGAAATTTACACACCATCTGTTGCTAATGGCTCCCAACTGTACATTCTTGTCTCAACCTCTTTTTTGCACTTTGACTCACATAGTCATTTATTCAGTAAATACTTATTGTGGTATTGATTGTCCATGACATACGTGGTATTAACTTGGGTCTGGAGATACACTGGTGAGCTTAACAAAGTCCCTGCTTTCATGAAGCTTATCTTCTAGTCAGGAAACAGGCCATAAACACAATATCCAAGTAAAATGTTTATGTGTTAGAGGCAATAGTTTCTAGGGAGAAAAATAATCAAGATACAGGGAGTGGTGAGTTGAAGGTAGAAACCATTCTAGGAAAAGTGGTCAGGGAAGAATATCTGAAGAGATAAATTTTGTCAGAAACTGAATGGAGTAAAAGGTAAGAGACAGACAAATATTTGAGGGAAGAGATTTTCCAGGCAGAAAGTAGGTTGAGTGCAAAGGGACCTGAGGCACAAACGACATGGTGAGTTTCCACAAACAGTAATATAAGCCTGTCTGGAGAAGTGAGTAAGGGGAAGAAAGAAGGAAGATGAGATCAGAGAAGTAAGTAGAAGTCAAAACAAGACCTTGTCAGCCATTATAAGATCTTTAGATTTTATTCTAACCCAGATGGAAGCCAGTAGAAGGTTTTGAGCAAGTGAATGATATGGTCTGATCTAGTGGTCTACTCGATGTCTTTACTTGAGTGTTTCACAAGCATCTCAAACTTAACATGTTCAAAACAGAACACTTAACCTCCCTGCCACCAAACATAAAATAAAATCACCCTGTTCCTTCTCCATTTTTTTCCTTATTTTCATAAATGGTATCACAAACTATCCAATTACTTAAGCCAGAAACTTGCACATCATCCTAGCTTCATCTATCTCCTTTGTCTCTCACATCTAGTCCATGCTAAAACACACACACACACACACACACACACACACACACACACACACACACACACACCTTACTTTTATCTTTTGAAGAAATGACTAATCTATGTGCTTCTCTGTGCCTCTCATGCTACCAAACGTCCATGACCATTTCTAACCTACATTATAACACAGAGGCCAGACGTTTTACAATATCTACTTTCTATCAAAGGCTTCTCCATACTGTAAAAGTACAATTCATACACCTTGACTTGATCTACAAGCCCTTGCATGATTGGGTCTTCCACCAGCTTTTTGATATTTCACACCACTCTTCCCAAACTTCCTTTGCTCCAGCCACACTGATCTTTATCATTTCCTTGTACACGACTTTCATACGTTTGGCTTACTATTCTTCACTGTTCTCTCACAGCTTGCTGGCTTTTCCTCATCCTTAACTGACATATTCCCTCTTCAAGAAGGACTTCCCTACCCACCCACTGTACAGCTGTCCTCCCCTGTTGTTCTCTATCACAGCACCCTCTCCTTTCATTGTATGGCACTTACCACACTGTGAGCTTATGAGAGCAAGAACCATGTTTGTGTACACAGTCCCAGAATTGTGCCTGGAGCATAGTAGTCATGCAATAAATATTCGTTTAATGAGGGATCAGTTGGTATTGTTATCCCTGTGTTATTTGGAGATGTTTACAAACATACAAGACTACCTCTCTTAAAAAAAAAAAAAAGAAGGAAAAAAATACATTTTCCTAAATGCCAGCTGAAAATTAAGTACATTTAAGGAATTAGACCATGTTACCCATTTGACTTTTGTACTAACTTAGTTATACATTTCCACAGGGAAATAAAAATGATTCTAAGAAGTTATTAAAAGTAGAACTAAAATCATAGCAAATCTTTGAAACCACACAGTCCATAAATCAAATATTTCTTGAATGAAAGGGATAACACTTTTGAATCTCATCTGTGTATTGGACACTGTCACAACCATGTCTTAGAAACCATTGTGTCTCATTAATAGATGAGAAAACCAAAGCTCAGAATTGTTCAGTAACCTGCCTAAGAAAATACAACTAATTAGAACAGAAACAAGATACAAATTCCACTGCCTGTTATGTTGCAGGCACCACCTGAAAAGATATTTGTATATTTTTCTAATCACAATATTAAAAATAAATTGATAAATACCAATGCCATTTAACTCAACCTCAAAACATTGAACCAGAAAATGTCTTTACTTTGACCTACATCATGGAAGAGGAAGAAATATATTCTTCGGGCCTGAGCCAAGCACAGTGAAAAACTCATAACAGGTCAAGAGCTGTTGATCATTTAAATGATTCCTTAAATATCAGTTAGGGATTTCTTTATGTGAAACAGTAGCATTAGAAATCAGTGTGCAATGTAGGTGGTACAAAGTTCATAGGCTTTAGACTCGAAGGTAGCCCAAGGTTCGAATCTTCACCCTCCACATACTGTGTGACCTTGTGCAATTTGTTGAACTCATTTATAAAATAAATTAATAATGCATCTCATAGAATCATTGTTGAAAATTAATAAGATTGTTAATATAGAATAAAATGCCAAAAAATAAAAAGAAATTTGTGTAGAAGGCCCAAGAGCCCTCCACAGTGATACTGACTCAATTTTTGATATTTATGTCAAGGCCAAAGCCAATCCTTCAGAACCCTATGAATGATTAGAGATTCTGACTTCTCCTAAGAACAATAACTTACCCTAAATGTCAAACAAAATGCTTACACAGAAATTGGGCTTAAACTACTGGAAAATAGCTCAAAGTTGTTCAAAAAATAATTATTGCTGTACTATCTAAAAGCCCCAATTGAAATTTCAAGAAGCTTGAAGACTTGTATGCAGCCTACATAAATTTAAGGAGAAGGAAATATTGGCAAAGTATCAAAACCCAAGAACACGTGCCTCATCTGGAAAAGGATTCTTTAACAAGGGATTAGAGGAACTCTGAACTGCCCTTGAGTGTAATGCTCTTTTCTACACACCCTTTCTGGAAATGGCAATTAACTCAGCATGAAGAGACTCTTTCTCTATTTTTGCAGTTTGATTTACATTCAATAGTTTTATTCCTTCCAATTCTTTCAGCATGTGAGATAATTTGAGTGAACATACTTTGTAAACAAAAAATCACTAGACAAATGGAAGGATTCTTTATGATTGCTTCCTAAGATGGACATAGAAGCCACTCTTTTTTCTGAACCCTTCATCCAAGCAAGAATTTTAAGTGAGCTTAATTAACACATAACTTTAATGAAGATTAACATTCTCCCTTGCTGCTATAATGAAAGATGTTTTCAACTATTAGGTTTCTATAACTAAAGCATTTGTATAGCATATTGATCTAATTGTAAGTCTGGTTCAAAGTCGGCATATGTGCTCCTCTGATTAAATAAGATAAGCCTCAAAACTCTTGCATATCTTTTTCAAAAAGAATTTTAACCTTAGCCCCTCTTTTTGCCATGGTTATTCAAAATATTTTCCACTCTATGGGTATCTCCATTTCCACATTGCCTTCTACCCTTAGCCAATGACCTGATCTCCTATAGCTCATTTTGTAGCAATATCTCTCCAACCCTATCCCCGCCCACTCCACCTTTTTCTCACCTCTCCTTCTCAGAACAAGGGAATCCTTTCATTTCCAGGTGGACTCTTCCATCTGGGATTCCATTCCTTTTATCTATTCCTTATCTTCTTTCTCTTTCATCTTTATGTGTTCCTTTCCTGTATAATGGAAGTTTTTCTCATCTCTAAGAAAATAGATAAATAAATAAATAATCAAACAAAACAAAGCAAAGACTTACCTCCATTTTATTCCTGTTTTATATTACCATTCTATGTTACATCTTCTTTGACAGCAAGCCCTTAAAAGAATATTCTGACTTGTTTCCTGAACATCTTAGCCATGTGCTATTAATCCTATAGCCCAGTTTCTATTTACTGCTCTTCATTAATCTTCTAAAAGTCTTCTCTCAGAGATCTGAATAGTACAATACCCTCCCAGTTATACTTTCCAAAATTCTCAGAGCCATCTTTACCTCTTCCCTCTTTCTCCAACAGCCCCTTATCTAATCAGTTACTATATTTTGTCAAGTCTTTCTCTACACTGCCTCTCATATCCATAGCTTCCTATTTATTCCAATAAGAATAGATCAGGCCCAATTTCAGTCCTTCACCCCTTCTGCCCTGGTTATTACAATTCACTCCTAACTGGTCTCCCTAAACCTTCCTCCATCCCAACCTTCTATTGGTGCCTAAAGAGTAAGCACTGTTCCTCCATAATCAGACCCAACTCTCCTTCAGGCTCCCTACCTTCTGAGCCCTCCTGGCCCACATTGGTGTCCTCACTTCTTCCTGAGCTTCCTGACTTATTGTTTTGTTTATATGTATCCCTAAAATGGGAACTCCTTTCAAATTTGATTGTGGAAATGCACGTACATTTAGTGGTCACCTCCTCCATAAAGCCCTCACCAAAGTGCTCATAAACTAATGTTAAAAAATAGAACACTAAAACATAATTACATTGTAATCCCAATGTATATGTATATTTATATTGGTATTTAACATACTGAATAGAAATCGGCTATAATGTTAATGGTGTCCATTTAAGGTATTATAGTCTGAAGACATGCTATGGAACTTTGGGCTCATTTTCTTTGGTATTTTCTAAATTATTCAAAATAGCTAATATTTATTGAGTGCTTCCTGTTTACTAAACTCTTTACACACATTAGTTCCTGTAATCTAACAACAACGCCCTCTGATGAAGCACTAGTAATCAGGAGTGAAGCAACTTGCCCAGTCACTAGGCTGGCAAAGGTGTTCTGGCTCCCGAGCCTGCACTCTTAAGCACTGAACTGCATGAAGGATTTTCATAACTGGAAAAACATAGTTTTAATTATCTTTCGTCCTCCTGTTTCTACTCTCTTCCCACCTCTACCACTCCATCAAATTCCAAATTCTCCTTCCATTTCTTTCAAAGACACTAATCTAAACCAGATGTTAAGGAGAAAAGCAATCTAATTTTAAAAATTTGCATGAACTTGTGAATTAGCAATTGCTGTCCTGAGGTAATTGCATCTTAAAAAGGATTCTTGTTAACATAAATGAATCCCTAATTAGTGAAATTTCCGTTGCCATGACTAAGTGAATACAGCATATTATTGGCAGTGTGTGGAGAAGTAAAGGAGTAACTTAGGCAAGAGGGTTTTCCCCATAGACCTTAAAGCATAAGGGTGTCTTATGCACAAGGCCTCCCTCTGTCCCTCAAATCTATCCTCCTTCACACACAAGTTTGGTTGATCACCAATAATCCCCACCCTGAGACCCATGTAAAATCCTATTATACCTTTTTGATGCTGCAGAAACCACCAAAATCCAGGCTAAGCACCAGAACTTACAGGTGTGCCCAAGGTTGATCTGGTTGGAATGCTCATTTTTGCCTGACAAGAGCACCACAGTGTGAACAAATCCATAACTGAAGCAATCGGCATGTTTATATTATGGCATTGATTCCAGCTGTGTGTTAACTTTCACAGGAAAAAAACTTTCCAATGTGAGTCTAGTTCAACTGCCTTTGTACATTTCATATTTCAGGAGGTGAGTTTTATGGCTTGTATTTTTACTTCTCCTACTTTAGTTGCATAACAACGAGATTTTAAGTCAAGGATTCTGCCTTGTGTTTACTACTTTAAAATAATACTAGGGATTCATATGACATTATCTTCTCTCTGCATTCCTAGAGACTAAATTGGACTGAGAACACTGGTGTCAACAGTAGGGCAAGCTGTTTATTCCCTGAGGAAGTGGTTGGGCTGAAACAATGGATGCTCATTTTCAGAAAAAAAGTCTTTAATGAAATAAAGGATCAAAAAGTGAGATACTTAGTAAGAACTTAATAAATATTTTTTGGATGGATGGATTAATGGATAGATGGATGGATTGGATGGACAGATGGATAAAAGAACTCTTGGAAGAGCAAATGAACATAGACCATAGTGGGGGAGGCAGGAAAAGGGAAATACAACCAGGGGGAATTGAAATAAGTAACATTCTTTATTCCCTCTGCCAGTTTTGGAGATAGTTTTTTTATATGTATGTATTCAGGGATTTGGGCAAAAAGGCAAGCACTTCACTATGACAGTCTTCTGCAAGTCTGGACCAAATCTCAGTGGGAAGAGAAGGACCCCTGGAGGAGGCAAAGTTGAGAGGGAATTTCAGTCATTCTAAGGTTCCACATTTCCAATGGAGTCCAGAAAGTGCCAGAAAACTGAACCAAGAAGTAAGTGTTACCCACAGTCTTGCATACCCACACAAAGAAAGGAACACCACACCAGGGAGAGCAAGTGAAGCAGAGAGCTTGGGGGGGGGGGGGGGCGGCGGTTGCCCAGAAATTCTGAAAATCTAACACAAGTTCTCTCCTGGTTTAAAGTTTGAAATTCATATTATTCAATGGTTTTCTGTTTTTTAAAACTTTCAAAGAAGTTCTTAGTGAGGATAGCTGTGGCAGAGACATTTGCTACTCATCAAGTATTCTTTGCTCCCCCCCATTTCCCATCCTCTTGCAGTTAGAAGGGGCCACATGACTAGCTGTGGACAATAGACTGCAACCAGAAGTGGCTTTTGTCACTGCCAAAATGAAGCACTGAAGAGTCAGCACGTGATCCTCTGGCTCCCCATCCCTGATGCATAGACTGGGGAATCTGCATTTTCCAGATACTGCAGCTTCAAGATGGCAGAGCCCCCATTAGGTTGCATCCCTGGACAATGTGGGCTCCAATTTCAATTATTTCACAGGCTACCTGAGTGATTTGGGGCACGTGGCTTAACATCTCTGAGCCTCAGTTTCCTCAACTGAAATGAGTATAATAACAATAGTACCTACCTCAGAAATTTGTTTAGCGTACCACAAAGTGAAAACTCAGTGAATGCTATCTATTATCAATAATCTTAGAAATAATAAGAAAGGTCACACAATAACTACATTTTTAAGTTCTCTCTCTCTCTCTTTCTCTCTCTCTCTCTTTTTAAGAAATAAGGTAAGGCTGAACTATAAAAAAAACTAATAAGTAGGGCCGGCCGAGTGGCGCGGTGGTTAAGTGCTGGCTTGGGAAGCTAGTGGCCCCAGTTCGAGTCCCACATATGAGGGCCAGTGACACTGCCCTCAAAAAAATAAAAATAAAAAAAATAAAAATAACTAATAAGTAATATAATTATACCATAATTTCTGTGTATTTTTCTTTTTTATGGCATTTCCAACCTCACAATCAACATTCTGCTTTTTTAAAAAAGTTATATCACAACTATATTTTCAGATTGCAAATATTTTAATAGGTCTCAGTTATCCTTTTTTTTAAAGGAGTATATCTATCCCTTAAGAAACCTAAAATATTAAACTTCCCCGCAATTTTCATATGATTTATGCCCCTCTATCATATGCAATAATTTCACACACACACACACACTGAAGTACTCTGCAAAATACTGAGTTGACTGGTGATTCATCCTTAGTGTGATACGAGATAGAAGCAAAATAAAAAGGTTGAAATCCAGTTCTGTTTCTAGAGATTCTAAAATAGTATCCAGATACTATTCACTCACAGA
This sequence comes from Aselliscus stoliczkanus, assembly GCA_033961575.1. Lineage (NCBI taxonomy): Eukaryota > Metazoa > Chordata > Mammalia > Chiroptera > Hipposideridae > Aselliscus > Aselliscus stoliczkanus. The sequence continues at coordinate 94,085,064 of CM066733.1, forward strand.
AATATAACACACTGGGAGTTTTCTTTTTTTGTCTTCCTGTTTTTATTCTTTCTCCTTTTTCTCTTTTTGGTCCTCATAGCATCAAATGAGTAAAGACAAACCCACAAAAGTCTGGTCCAACTTCTCGTGACATAGCTGAGTAAAGACAGTCAACTAAACTAAAAAACAGAATATTGTTGCCACTTAGCCACATGACTTTGGATAAATCATGTCATATCATTAAGTTTCTCCACTTAAAGTGTGATAAATATCCTCCCTCTTTATTCTACAAAAGAGTTTGTCAAGGATTTAGTAAGATAATATATGTGAAATATGCCTTAAAATCACTAAGAAAAATATAAAAAGTATATAAAATGTGCACAGAGGCAAAGAATATACCAGTTTCCTATCCATAAGAAATTTATAATTTCTAAGTGAAATTTGAAAATTTGTATTGATAAACAAATAGATAAATTACTCTCAGTGGGAAGAATCAGACCACAGACAGGAAGCTGTACAGTGTCTCCAATAATTGCTAAAGGGCCAGGGCAGTAGAATTATAAGACAACTCTATTGCAAAACAAAGAGGAGATACAAGCAAGGGAGTACTGTTTGGTGATGAACAAAAAGATTATTTCATGCTTTGAGAAGATACTGGCTTATGTAACACCTATGAGGCCAAGAATCATGTAGTACAGTTTCAATAGTACAATAAGAAAATTTAGTGCAGCAGCCAAATGTCAGTTCAAAAACATTCCAAGTTCTTTACTTGCATTTATTGGATACTGTGAGAGATATGCACAGAACACAGCAAAGCTTTGTTAAAATTTCTCCTTTCTATTTATCCTCTCTCCCCCAATACTTTCTTCTCATAGCACAACAGTCTTGGAGAATATTTCTTGTTCATCTGGAAATCACCTTCTCTGGCTAGAAGTAGCCCATAAGTATGTCACCCCTCTCTCCCACCACAAATTGGAGGTCCAAGCATCTGGAAGCACACCACCCTGCCATGCCAACACCACCACCAACAGCCTCCTGCACCCAGACCTCTGGGAAATGTCATTTGTCTTCAACTCCCAGTGTTTCTTCTTGTGATAATTGCAACAAACACCTCCCCATCCTCTTCATTTCTATAGGGGTGGGAGACTGTTGTAGACTCCATATCAATAGTTTTCATCTCATCAGTTTTATTTGAAAGTTCCAAATTTCAGGAGGGCAGTGAAGGCTGACTTGACATTCAATGGGGGAATATGAACAGGCAGCCAGGACAGGCTTGATACAGACCCATGATCCATAGTGAACACAGTGACAGACTCTATGGTTTGTTTGATCACTAATGTTCTGATGAAGAGAACTATTGAAAAGTAGCCAGACACAGTACCAAAACGTTGAGATTTGAAAGGAAAAATAAATGTGTTTGTGAATGATGTTTCCTATGTCTTGTAAGCATGTATCTTGAGACCTTGTTCAGGAGTTCCAGCAGGGGACCATAAATATTCAGATATCCTTAACCAAAGAATTCTTTTTCTCTCCTCTCTGTCTCTCTTTCTCTCTCTCTCACTCTCTCACTCTCTCTCTTACTCTCTCTCTCTCAATTAAAACTTACAAAACATTTACCATTTCCCAGGCACTATTCTTAGCACTTTACATGTATTAAATAATTTAATTTTTACAATACCCATTTTTCAGATGACAAAATCAAGGTACCAAGAAACTAAGCACTGCTCCAAGTGGGACAGCCAGGGTTCAAGCCCAGGTGATCTGGCTCCAGAATCTAAGCTCGTATGCACTATATTATCCTACATCTCAATTAATGGTACAGTCTTGGGAAGGATGCACATGGATCAGAAACATAAATATTTAAGAGTAAGAAGATGAGGAGAAAGTCTTATTACAGAAGCCAAAGGAGTAAGACTATCAAGGAAAAAGTTTCAAAATATATCAATGTACAGAAAAGTCAAGTCTGCAAAGGACTTGAAAAGTATCCATTGAATTGGTCAATCAAGGGATGACTGGTGAAAAATTCGAGGTTGGTTTCTGTGAAGTGGAGGAAAATGAACCAGGGCGCTCACAGTGCTGGAGTGTGGAGAGGTGTTACTCAGGTAAGAAGGGAGAAGAGGAAGGGGAAACGGTGTGTTCCCTTGAGAGGGCAAGTTGTCACTGCAAGACAATTCTTTCCCTTTCTGTTTCTTCTCTTCTCTATTCTTAACACACTTCTACAGGTAAAAAGACAGGAATTAAAATGATAGTGCAGATGGTAATGAGGCCTTTGGTTGTGTGAATATTAGGCATATGAAAGGCTTCAGGGAAATGCTGTTTGCAAGGCTTCTCATTATGGATGGACCAGATGGACTGAAGACAGGTCCGCACTGACGATGAGACAGAGGAGGAGGCCATGTAGAGGTGATGAACCAACAGCAGGAGAGAGGGTAGGGCTGAACTTCTTAGGTAGCATGACCAGATTTGACCCCATGCATGACTCCAATCTCTTCGTAACCACTGGGACTAGTAGGCTGTGACACCAGCTCAATTTAACCCAACCTAAAAACTAAGAGATTTAATAATCTCTGAGATCCTTTGTATTTTAATCCTATAACCCTGTAAGTATTAACTTAAGTATAACATTGGCCAAAATAGACCCATTGTTCCATCACCATAACTCACATTCTCTAACGTCAGTTTCCATAGTTCCGGGATATAAAATAAACTCACTATCAAAGCCAGAGCAGTTCATGACACCCAATGTGTTGAGGGAGAGGAAACACTAAGTTCAATATCTCTGGCATTCTTTCTGGGTCATCCTGACATATTTTGGCAAAGCTTGAATCATCACAGTTTAGTGATTCAGAATGTCAGCCTGTAGAACTATAAGCCCAAAAATTCTATTGAGATCAATATCTGCTACAAATAAACAATAAAAGAAACTTCATGTTAAAAATAACTTTATTTGTAGCTGAGGTATATTTAGCAATGTGACACAGAAAAAAATTGTAGATTGTAAAACTAAAACTAACTCTGCCCCTTGAAATATCTGTACATAAAACCACATCACCAGGGCTCAGATATAGGCCAAGTGGTTCACCAAACGTTACAAGGAAGTGGGAAGAAAAATTGGAGTAGGGAAGAGAAGTTTTTATTCTGTTTTCACAGGAACGCGAAGAACAATTAAATGTCAATGAGCTCAAATAAAGAATATTGAAGAGACTCTTCTACTCACTGTTGAAATGACTTTTCTAAATTTCAGGGCATTAAAATAAATAATATGTACATAACCCACCACAGGAAAATATTTCAAGTAAAGGTTTACTTTTGTGTTTTTATACGACTTTGAAAGATGTCAGGGCAGAGCTATAAAAGAAGTGATGTTTTCCTATTATGTTTGATTTCCCAGTTTAACTAGATTTTTATTACAGAAAAACAATAGGAAGCAGATTCAAATGCATGATAATTTACGTAGTGCCTGGACTGATATGCTAACTCAGTGGGTGAGAATCTGAGTTCATAAACCTCATACTCAAAGTTCAAGCCTAACACTAAAGCAAGTCAGTTTCGCGTTAGCACCCATCTGCTGTCTTATAAACCTATACCCCTTATGAGAGAAAGAGAAAGAGGGGCTGAAAGAGCAATACAGCCAATGCAGTTACTACAATGGCAATTCAATGAGCACCCTCTGTGAAGAGTGGGTCAGCCATCAGTGTGTTTGTGGGTAGAAGAATGTGTGTATCCCCCATCATGTATTGATCATATTTCTACAAAAAAAGTTTCCTTATGTGTTAGACACCATCATGATCTCTATATATAAAAAGTAGATCATGGTAATATTTTATATGGCATGGTCTCATAACTAATATTCAAAGCTATTTTACTGATCATGATGATAAATCTGAGCACTTGGAGATCAGCCATTCAGACTGGAAACATTTTTAGATACTAAGAAAAATATCTTATTTTGATCTCTCTCTCAAATTCTTCTTTTTTGGGCATGTATACTAATTGGCTTATCCCAAAATCTCTTAGAGTGCCAATTTTATAACATGTTGCTGGGTTCATTCTTACAAATATTATTAATCCTTTTTTTAGTGTACATATGAAGACTGCCTACCACAGTATAGTCTTGAGACCATCAATGTGTTTGTGAGTAGAAGGATGTGTATATCCCCCATCATGTATCGTACTTCTACAAAAAAGTTTCCTTATATGTGTGACATATTTTGATGCAAAACACTTCAAATCAGTTAATAATTAATAACGATGAGAGCTTCACTAAAACCACACTACAAATGAGATCACCATAATTTAAGCTAAGTTAAAATAATGTGACTTTCTTGAGTCTCTCTCTTTCTCTCTCCCAGTATGAATGTGGCAATGGGTCATTTTATAAGTGTCCAAGGGAGCTGTGTTCTATCAGCCTCAGTGTTATAAACTAATTTATTTAAAGAATAACATTAATATGCCTTTTCCATTTATTGCAAATGTAAAATTATAGGTAAAATAACTTTCTATAACCATAGTTGAGTGGTATTATTATGGTATCATTATTATTATAGATTCTACATAGTACCCATCATTTTGTGGATTCCATTTCATTTTTGTCGTTGCTGTTTATTAAAGGTCATCTCACACTAATTCATTAACTTATCCTGTTATAGTAAGATGCTCCAAGAATGTTGGGAGTTGGTCTAACTATGTAAATACATATTGGGATTGTACAGAATGTCCTCTAGCACTAAAAGAATATAATCAGTTATAGAAACACATTTAATGCAAGTCTCATCAGAAAAAAGGTAATCAAGCTAATAATACCAGATTCAGAAGAACAAACCATGTCATTGTGTATCTAGCACTGTTCAAGACAGACACAAGCAATCCCATCACTAGAGAGATATTCTCCATTGACATCTGGTAACATGTCATATTACTTCCTCAGAGCTTATTAGAAACATCCAAGCAAGCCTTTCTGTTGTTAATATCAGTAGCACATGGGGTTACTTGAGTAGCAAAAGGAGAAAGACATTAGTCCACTATAACAAAGTACCTCAAACAGCCCCAAATATAATGGCCTGAATCAGATTGAGGTTTCTTACTGTCTCACACAGCAATCTGGATATGAACAATCCAGGCCTGGTGGAACCCACTCTACCATCCCCTACATAAGGCTCTCAGGGTTGTCTCAATTCTCATCATCCCCCCCCCACCCCCCAATCAGTATCAGGAAAAAAAAGAGTGCCTAGGATGAGAGAACTAATCTTAAAGGTGATGACCCAGGAACCACACAGATCTCCTGTGCTCACATCCAATTGGTCAGCAAAGGAGATAAGGAAATGCCATTCCTAACCGGAAAAGGTGGGAGGATTTTCTTACTCAAAAAGAAGAGGAGAAAGGATACTAGAAGAAAGTTGTTAGTTTCTGTCACATTCCAACCCTCTGGTCATCCAAATATCATGCATAGTCTTCTTTGCACATATAGAACACTTATACCTTCCCCAAGCTCCCTGCATTTCATCCAACTCAAAGCTCTGGGTCTTTGAGTGATACAAAGTCCTTTCCATCAGGTCTAAGTGAGGCTCCTCACATTTCAGTGAGCTACAGACTAATATACATGTGTTTGAGAGAGAGAGAGAGAGAGAGAGAGAGAGAGAGAGAGAGAGAGAGAGAGAGAGACGTGCATGCATACGCCAATGGTGGAGAAGGAACAGGATAGCTGCCATAAAATCTATTTATAAAAGACAAGAACGGCACATACACAGCAATGAACAATTCCAACAATGAGGAATCCTGATGGGTGGAATTTATGAAGACGCCCTGTCCTGGAAGTATAGGAGTTCTCTCTTTAAAAATTAAAAAAGTTTTTTAATTACAGTTGACATTCAGTATTAAATTAGATTTAGGAGTACAGCATATTGGTTAGACATTTATATTACAAACTAATCTCCCCAATAAGTCTAGTATCCCCCTCTGACTTCATACATATGAGTAGTTATTACAATATTATTGACTATTCAGTAGAGGAGTTCTCTTGATTGGAACATGGTTCTGCTCACCAGTTCTCTTGATTGGCACCTCCTTGTCAGTTATTCTCTGTAGCCACTGGCATTGCTCTCTGGATGGCTTTCTGTTGTTCACCGTCATAATGGCCCATACCTAAAGAAGGGGTCATTGACACATACTTCAGCTTTCTGCTGATGCAGGTTCAGGGGGGCAGGGAGGAACAGTTATAAGCTTGTATAGGTCAAATGTGATTTCTTTAGCAAAACAATTCCCTTGAAATGTAGTAAGCTCTGTGGGTTTGCTTCTGCCAAGTTCCAAGAGCAATAACCATTCTTAAAGTTCTCCTCCAGGCATAGTTCTTAAGTTGAGTGACTCTTCCCTTTATTTACTTACCTCTGTATCTCCTCAATTTTATGACTGCTACCCTAAGGCCATTTGAAACAATAAGCTGGGGAGGGAAATCATTGCCCTTAATCAGATCCTTGCACTGAGTTGCTTCTAGGCCTGGATGTGGAGTCTTATCAGATTTGTGGGAAAAGCTCTCTAAATCACAGTTTTATCTTCAGAAGTTTGCTACAGAAGAGTTGAGTTTTCTAACCCTGTAAATCCCAAAGTTAACCTGCAGGTCACAGGCAGAGGACTTTCCTTTAGCAGTTCTAGATTCCTTTCCATCTGTTTCTGAAACTGGCTAATCTTGTCTGCTTTTATCTCTCTTTTGTAAAAAATCAGCAAGAAGCCAATAAACATCAAAACTTTGAGTTTTTCTCTGTAATTACTCTATACCAACAGACTCAGTAAGCATGTGTTCTGTGTTCCAAGTTATTGTAGACTAAATTTTACCAGTTATTGGGTCTTCAGAAAAATCATGACGTATTATGTCTATATTTTTCAAAGGTCATTTATTTATATAAAGAACAAAGATCAATCAATGATATATTGCCTGTTTTGTTCAATAACCTTTTGCCATCTTTCAGTGAGCTTCATAATTCCTTGTTAATAGAAGGACCTTTCTTTATCGGCAAAAAACTGAACAAGGTGCTGATTTACAGCCTCATCTGAATTGAACGTTATATCACGCAAAGAGTTTTGAAGAGAGAGAAATAAGTGGAAGTCTGATGGTGCAAGGTCAGGTGAGTATGGTGGGTGTGACAACACATCCCATCCAAACTCCAATAATTTTTGACGGGTGTTCAAACGTGTGTTGTCTTGGGTTGTCGCTATGGAACACACCTCCTTTACAAGTAACAAGCTCTGGATGTTTCTGGATGATGGATTTGTTCAAAATGTCCAATTGCCAACAGTACACATTCAAATTGACTGTTTGGTTCCTTGGCAGAAGCTCGAAAAACACGACACTTTTAAAATCCCACCATACTGAAAGCATAACCTTCCTCTGATGAATGTCTGCTTTCGATGTCATTTGAGGTGAATCATCATGTCGGGACCAAGACCGTTTGCGCACCACATTGTTATAAACAGTCCGCTTCTCATCACCAGTTATCAGTCGCTTCCAAAAAGAATCATTTTCCTCACATTTAATGAGCATATTGCAGATGTTAATACGCACCATCAAGTGAACTCTGAGTTCATGCAGAACCCAAATATCGAGCTTGCAGGACTGCTATGCACAGCTTTGGTTATTGGTATGGAGGGCCTCACTTCTAGGTTATCTATTCCTGTTAGTAGGCTGCCATGACCAAAGACCACAAAACAGTGGCTTATAATAAGAATGAAGTTCATTACTTTCCCACAAGTCAATCTAAAGCTTCCAGAGGTGCTCTACCATTGGTGACACGTGGCCTTCAAGGTTACTCCAGTTATCACCATTTCCCAGCCATCAGACAAGGGGGAAGGGACAACCCAAGACACACAGGTTGTCTCCAAGGAGATGACTTAGAAACTACACACATTTCTGGTCACATCCCATTGGCTTAAACTTATTTACATGGCCACAACTCTATTCTAATGTGTTCTCTAGCTGGATAACCACCTGCTCCACTAAGTTTGCTGGAGAGGGATTCTATTATGAAAAGCAAAGGGAAAATGGTTAGCGAAGACCAATCAGTAGTCTCTGCCACATAGGGATTTCAGAATCCCAGCCCACTGTTACTCCGTTTTTCTGATTCCCTGTTTTAACACAGGTTCCTAACAGTCTGCAAAGCAGAATATACAATGTAGTATCTCAAGCAGACTCAAAGACTCACTTTTGATGAGCTTTCATAGATTACAACATCCACATATTACATAGTCCCAGTTCAGCCTCCCATTCACCATAATATTTCACATCCCATAAAAAGGCAGCAAGAAGGGCCGGCTGAGTGGCACAGTGGTTGAGCGCTGGTTTGGGAAGCCAGCGGCCCCCGGTTAGGGTTCCACATATGAGGGCCAGTGACACTGCCCTCAAAAACAAAAACAAAAAAAAACAAAAAAAAAAAAAACAAAAAAGGCAGCAAGAAGGAAGCAAACTAGAATGTAAGTCTATTCCTTCCATTCTGGAATGTTTGTACTTCAAGATTGCCTTTATTATCTTTTCTTTATGTTGACATTCTTGGAATGCTGTATCACACAGCACCCACTCATTTGCAACAGCACGGTTTTCAGATGTATCTGGGCATTGCCAAACTTTTCAGTCCAGATGTTATCCTCCCCAAGTGCCACAAACACCAAAATTATGACTCATGGGAATATCATTACTCAGAACATAGTCGTATAACTGTGATATACAGCATTCTAAGATGAAATGGAAAACAAGTCCCTTACTGATTATAGTGTATTGTCCCTTAAACCAGGTGCCCAGGGTACCATTTGAGTCTGTTTAATGCTATAGTCCTAGGAGTACATTTCATGCTTATCTTCTGATAAGTAATAAGCTCACTTCCCAGATACTTTGATACAAGAATACATATCTTGGATAAGGGATTCATGAAAGCTCTGTCACTCAGCATAAATTGGATATAATGTTATTATACATGAGTTGTATGTGCATTTAATAGCAGTGAGTCTGTAATTAAGAGACAATAATCTCTGTTTTAACCAAGCAAATCTTTTTCCTAGACCTGCAATGCAATGGGACATACAATAGAAAAACTGTGACTCATACAAGGTTCTTTTTCTAGGAGGCTCTACCTACAACTGAATTGTCTTCCATACAGCAAACTCATTGGCCTTCCCTCAAACTCCTATAAATGCATTTCTAATTTCTATCAGTAGATCTTCTGTGAGCTGTAAATCTAGGTGAATGTGTGATCTTGCCAGTTATTTTTAAAAACATTTAAATAGCAACCACTCTGACACTAATTAAAGGAATATGACTGCTTTTGATTTATTTTCTTTAATGAACCCCTATTTAGAAGAAATATACATATACACACCACACATACCAGAAGACAAGACACTGACAACATAATTATTTTTATCTTATGGGTCTATAAGTATACAATATGCTGCCCATAAGAGATATTCTAAACTAGTCATAGCACCCTTTCCTACAAATGCCAGAAGTAGTCTTGAAATCATTCTTTATGCAAAACTCCAGGAAACTTCCATCAAACTGGTCCTCAGAGTGAAACCTATTCAATGCTCTGACAATTACACATACACACAGGTCTAAGATCACATGAGAAAATTAGTGGTAGATGTAGGACTAGGGTCCAGGATTCTCGATTCCTGAGATTAGTGCTCTTTATTCTATAAGGTACTGTGATGGCTTATTAGTAAATTAATATTTGTAACAGCTTGAAATGCCTTTATTTGCCAAGGGGAAAATTATTGAAAGAAAAATCAATCCACAGCTCCCTGGATAGCATTTTAAAAGATCCATACCATAAAAATAACTTCTAAAAGCCCTTTTAAATGTTAAAAAGGAAAAAAAATAAATAAATAAAAAATAAAAAGGATTTAGGGCCAGCCGAGTGGCTTGGTGGTTAAGCGCTGGCTTGGGAAGCCAGGGGCCCTGGTTCGGTCCCACATTTGAGGGCTAGTAACACTGCCCTCAAAAAAATAAAAAAAATAAATTAAAAAAATAATAAATGTTAAGAAGGTAAGAAAATTATCGTTCATTAAATGCTCAATTAATTTTTATTATAGATATTATGTCATTATTAGGCTAAATTTATAGTAGAAGATCTGTATGCATGTGTGCTTCTTATACATAGCTTATTTGTGCTTCCTTGTATAATCAAAGTTTGTGAATGTCAATGCCAATTGTATAGGCTTTTAATAAGACATATAATTGGCAGTATTCTGACAAATTAGGAGAAATAAGTAGGACCTGCCCTTATGTTAGAAGATTGGTGTGAGCTAGTCACTGACTTGTCTACACCCTAGCTTTCGCTTCGTTAAATCGAAGGGTCTTTATGGTCACTGACATTATTCAAGCCCTATTATTCAAAGCATAATTTTGTTATTTAATTATTGGAGATTTCTTTCACAATGTACCTAAAATATTATCAACGTGACACAAAATTTGAAAAATTTTATGCCTCCTCATATATTATTGAGTCTGAATTTTTATCTCAAATGTGATAGTTACAAAGATGCAATTTCTAGTATATTGCATATTATGAGTGGTATTTATTTAAATATACTTGGAGTTGCAGATTTCGCCCATTCAATTAATAAAACATTATCTGCTATATAAAACCTCACTAGCAAAGCCAGTCCTTATGGTCAAACCAATTAGTCAAATCAGACTTTCTTTTTGCCATAAAAAAAACAACTTCATCTTTCAAATTAAGTAAAAATGTCAATATATGCTCCATAGCCATGCTTTTGTCTGAATCCTATTTCTAACATATATAGACAGAGGCAAGGTGAACATAGAGCTTATCCATGGGTTTGTGACCTGAATAAAATCAGGCAGTGCTTTCTTCCTTTTTTTTTTATTTGTTTATTCATTTTAGCAAATCTAGGAGCTCTCATTCAGGAGCTCTATATATTTTGTTTAGTGCCCTTAAATTTTCTTATACCCTGGGAAATGCCTTATAATAAGATTCAGGTGGGAGAGAGGTACACTTTTGTTTCTAAGTAAAAGGGAGTCAGCTGTGAAAAAGGAGGGAGGAAAAGAGAAAAACTGACTGCAGGTATGGTTCTCAGGTCAGGTTTAGGAAGTTGAGCATCTACAAAATGATTTGCATAAAGCTGCCCAAGCTGTGTACCCCTAGAAAGTGTTCAAGTCTCCTCAGGGATACGTGTGCCCTGTTTAAAGATATCTGGACTGAGATTCCTATAGGGTTGGGAATATATATATATATATATATATATATATATAATCATATATAAAGTTGGGATGTCCTTATTGGAGGAAATGAGACAGAAATCAAATTCAACTTAGAATTCACCTCCCTAAGCCATTTATGCTCAAGTCCTCAGTGCAAAATTACTTGCTGTGCCCACATACACAAAATGGTTTCATCTTAGAAACCACTCCTACTGGTGGGAACTTCCTGGAATATAGGGATGTTTTGTGATGTTGAATCTAAGCTCCTCAGAAAAGAAGATATGGTTGATTAACAATATCTGACAGTATGGGAAAGTGACAGCATAAATGCCATATCAATCCTCCTATATTAAAGTCATAATGACCTAACCAAACAACTTTATTTTAGTGTTATTGTGTTATCTAACCTTTGGTTCCTAGAACTCTGAATGTATGTATATTCCAAAGAATACTCCTTTTTAAGGGAGATATGCACAAGATTTTTACTTTATCATATATCATATGTAAATGTAAACAAAGTTTCCCCACATAAGAAGAAAATAAGTATATTTATTAATCAATTAAGGAAATAGGATTTATTCATTCATTTATTACTACATAGATAGATAGGCTTAAAAGAGAGTATGCATGCTCTATTTAAGGAACTGAATTAATTTTAGTATGGCTGGAAAATAAGGTGCAAAGGAGTAAGCAGCAAAGAGAAGACTGAACTAATCAGTAGAGACTATGTCATGAAGAACCTTCTAATCCATAGGGCTGATTCATAAAGGATGGAACCATCAATTTTCATCTTCATACATGATCAGATTTACATTGTAAAAAGCTCCCTCTGGTGACAGTGTAGGGGATAGATTCAAGGACAGTAAAACAGGAAAAGCACTTGGAAATGTTGAGGCAGAAGATAATGTTGAGAGAAAAAAATAGTAATTTGGTAGTGGAAATAAAGAGATTGTAATAGTTAGAATCTTTCAGACTTGAGAACTCGTTGGATATAGGCAGAGGAATGGATGGCAGAATCACCAAACTGGGAATAAGAGAAAGGAGAATAGGTTTAGAGTAAGACAGGGAGTTCAAACACATTTGGACACACAGATATTGAGCCACTTAGACAGATGGGTCTCTAGCTCAGAAGAGAGGTCAAGGTCAGAAATAGATGTGGGGGATTTCTGGCCTAGAGATAATAGTTGAAGATGTGGGAGTGTAGTGAAAGTGGGGAGACTGTAATTTTGGGGTGGGGTGGGAAAGGGCTAATAAAGGCACACCAACATTACAGGGATGGGTCAGAAATAGGAGCTTGCAAAGCAACTGAGCAAGATCACCAGAGAGTTCAAGAAAAACTGGAATACGGTGGGGTTCTGAAAGGCAAGGAAAGTGCTTCAACAGAGAGTATCAAAGGTGTAAAATGTTGCCAAGTAGAAAGTGAAAGAGGACTAAGACATATGGACTGAATGCATGGCAAACTATTTGCTGGTGAGAGGTTTCTCCCAGTGTTGGTAACTTAAGACAGAATGCCATAGCTTGAGAAGTAATGAGGGGTGAAAAAAAAGAAGAAATTTGAATATAAAAAGGTGAAGAGAACAGCAGTAGCTGGAAAGGGGCAGTTGGGCTCAAGGAAGGCTGTTGTTTTGGGTTTTGGGTTTTGTTTTGTTTTAATTTATGGAGTGACATTGTTTAATAACATATAAGTTTCAAGTGTACAATTCCATAATACATCATCTGTATCATTTCCATTTGCAAATACAGCAAAAAGGATAAAATACCTATGAATAAATTTAAGAAAGAAAGTGAAGGATCTATACACTGAAAACTACAAGACATTGTTGAAAGAAATTGAAAAAAACACAAAGAAATGGACAGGTATTCCATGTTCATGGATTGGAAGACTCAATATAGTTAAAATGGCCATATTACCTAAAGCCATATACAGATGTAATGCAATTCCCATCAAAATTCCAATGGCATGTTGTTGTTTTTTAACATAGTTTTAAAATGAAGTGGAAAACCTCTACACAAATGAAATGTTGTAAGATTTAGGAGAGATGCGGTATGCTGGCGTTGAGGTGAAAAGCAAGAAGGGGAGGGAGGCTTTGCCAAGCAAAGGTGAGGAGAAGAGCCTTCGATAGGAGAAGGGACATTGTGACTGGAGAGAAGGACAAAAAAAGGAATAAAGAAGGAACAAAAAGTTTATAGATTAATTTGCAACTATTCTCTACACAAAGCAGGAGGAAAATCATCTGCTGAGAGCTGAGAAGAGAGTGGGATTGGGGCATAGGAAGATTTAAGAAGAGTAAATGTGGAGGCACCCACGTGAAAAATGGGCGAGAGATGACAATGGAAAGGGAGTGGAGCTATTCTAAGTTACCATTTTATTTGACACATAGTTAAAATCTAATTGAACTAAGTAATTTTTAATAATAGATGAGAAACTGCTTAAGTCAATAAAGCATCCTAAATTAATTTTAAGTAATGATTGGAAGGTGGTTCTAAAGAGCTGATTAAGGAGTAAGACAGTACTTAAAAAATAAAAATTAATGAAAGAATAAATATAAATCAGCATTTTACTTGAATATAATTCTTTTCCTATTTCTGCTCATTCTCTTAGATTTTCTAATCTTTTCTGACAAGCCCTACAGGAAAATATACATATAAGAAGTATGGATTCATTTGACATTCTCATTTCAAATTACAATTAAGAAAGGTGCGGAAAAGAGGGAATACCAAGATGGAGCAGCAGCAAATAAACACTGTGCTTACCTTCTCTCACAACCACATCAAAATTACAACTAAACTACAAAACAACCATCATTGAGAATTGCCTAAAATCTGTAGAGTTTTGCTGAACCAAAACCCTACAACTAAGGATGCACAGAATAAGCCACTTCAAGAGGGTCAGAGATGCCAAACAAACTGGTCCCACACCTGCATGTGACCATTAAAGATCAAGCCCTCTTGATCTTTATCTTGGCTGTGGAGGTGTTCCCACACACACACACCAACCACCTCCCAGAGGAGCAAGAGGTCCCAGCCACACCCCAACCCAGGGTTCCAGTGCCAGGGAGAAAAATCCCCATAATTTCTAGTTGTGAAAACCAGCAGAGATTGTGACTAAGTGAGACAGAGGGCAGCTACACTCCCAGGTGCTCCTCTTAAAGAGACCACACATGGACTTACCCACTAATGGAATCACTCACTCTGAGCTCCAGCATTGGGGAAGCAGCTGGAAAGACAGCAGGGACATATGGTGGGGAACCGAGTTGTCTGGCTTGGGATGGGGCTGGAGAGGTGGCTTTCTCCTGGATGGAGAAGCTGGCAGAGGCCATTGTTTCTTTGTTGAGCCCTTCCCCTTCCCAGCATACAGACATTGGTGGCTGCCATATCTGAGTCTCCACTATTTCCTTGCCACACCCTGGCAATTTGAGACCCACCCCACGCAACTTTTGGGCACATCTGAGTTGCTTCAGATGGCTTTTTCATACAAGTTGCCTGCCTTGGCTCAGGCTACAGACTTTCCTAGTGTCTCTCAGGGGTTTGTAGAACCCAGACAGCAGCATCTGGATTGAGCCTGTCTTGTACCTCTGGCTGAGCACTGGCCGCAGCCCACCTAGATTCATGACTTGGCTCTCAGGGTGCATCCGGGCATGGCATAGGCACAGCCATCTGCAGATTTCTGTGTGGTTCCTGCCAGGTGACCCTGAGTGCAGCACAGGCTGTGGCTGAACTTGACCTATAGAGGATCCTCTCCAAGGTCGTCCTGGGGCTGGCACCCCCAGTGGCCAGCTTCAAAACGAGCTGGAGCATCACCCAGCTTCCTCCAAGTATGACACACCCAAAGGGGTGAATTGGGCAGGCACCAGAGACCTGCTCTGTAAGGTCAGCCCATGCACAACAATTCTTCCACTGTAGTCAAGGCCAGTCTCACAACCAGTGAGCCTAAGGATCAGTCCCTCCAACTGATGTGCAATTATCAACCAAGGCTCAATTACAAGAGGTGGGCACACACAAACCATACAAGGGACATACGTGGAATGCATGGCTCAGGTGACCAGAAAGACTGCACCATTGAGTCCCACAGAACACTTACTACATAAGGCCACTCTACTAAGACCAGAAGACATAGCAGCCCTACCTAATACATGGAGAAAAACACAGGGAGGCAGCTAAAATGGGGAGACAAAGAAACATGTCTCAAATAAAAAAACAGAACAGAGCTCCAGAAACAGAACAAAACAAAATAGAGACAAGCAATCTATCAGATGCAGAGTTCCAAACACTGGTTATAAGGATGCTCACTGATCTCAGGGATAACTTTAACAAAGAGATAAGAAACATAAAAATGGAGCTAGAAAACATGAAAAAGAACCAGTCAGAAATAAAAAATACCATAATGGAAATGAAGAATATATGTATTACAGGGAATCAACAGTAGATTAGATGAAGCTGAGGACCGAACGAGCAATGTAGAAAATAAGGCAGCAGCAAAGACCAACCCAGAATAGCAAAAAGAAAAAATAATCCAAAAAATAGAGGACAGTTTAAGGGGCCTCTGGGACAATATCAAGTGTACCAACATAGGAGAAGAGAAAGAGCAAGGAATTAAATACCTATTTGAAGAAATAATGACAGAAAACTTCCCTAACCTGGTGAAGGAAATAGACAAGCCCAGGTAGCACAGAGTCCCAAACAAGATGAACTCAAAGAGGCCAACACCAAGACACATCGTAATTAAAATGCCGAAGGTTAATGACAAAGAGAGAATCTTCAAAGCAGCAAGAGAAAAACAGTTAGTTACGTACAAGGAAGTCCCGATAAGAGTTTTGGCTGATTTCTCAACAGAAACTTTGCAGACCCCTACTTCAGCATGCATCTTCTAAGAATAAGAATATTGTCTGACCTAACCCCAATACCATAATTTCACCTAAGAAAATTAATGAGGTATAATTGTTGTTACTGGGGTGTAATTGCTTCTGAGACACTTTAGTTAAGACAGCAAGGAATACCTATACGCAATTAGTTCATGCTACCTCCAATTCAAATCTAATTTTCCAGGGTCTTCCTTAATTTCTCCCATTCCGTATTTGTAGCTCCTTTCTTTCACAACAAAAGTTTTTGTTTTCCCCCCAAAATCTATGTTTTCACTCATTCGCTCTGTCCTACTACACAAAATAGTTTGAGAGTTACAACACCAATATGACTAATAACAGCAAACTTAAGAAGAAGAGTTCAAAAGTGTCTTCTAATTGTTTTTGTCCTTGGAATATATGCTTCTGGGTATATATGATCAAAGCACTGTGTTCAAAACTACTTGAATTACTTCCTTTTTTTGTGTAGTTATGATATCAACTTTATACACAGTAAGGATGGTTTGTATCTGTATTCAGTTTTAATGTCTGTTTACTTTTCATTTGTTTATTTTTGAATATATAAAATTACATAAAAATTTTACATAAATATATAAAATAGTACCAAAGTCAAAACTTTGTAGAAGTACCTTCAGAGAATTATAGTTTTCAGTTCTATCTATCCCTTCCTCAATTCTCACCTGCCTTATGGAACCACTTACATTAGTTTTGTTTGTCATTCCTGTGTTTCTTTTTTGAAAAACTAAGCAACACGTGTGTGTGTGTGTGTGTGTGTGTGTGTACTCTTATATATATATATATTCTTTATTATACAAAATGTAGTTCACTACGACCCTCTTTGAACCTTGCTTTTTGTATTTTACAATATATCCAGGAAATCATTCCACATAGTTTCATGAAGATCTTGCCATTTTTATGGTAGAAAATTACTCCATTTTGTGGCTATTCAACTAACCTAAGAGTGGGTATTTAAGTTGTTTTCTTTTTATTAATTCTTATTAAGTTTTTTTGGGTGACACTGGTTAGTAAAATTATATTGGTTTCAAGTGTATAATTCTATAATACATCATTTGTATATTGCATTGTGGGAACCACCCAGAGTCAATTCTCCTTCCATCACCATAAATTTGTCCCCCTTTATCCTCTTCTACCACTGTCTGGTAACCACTACGTTGTTCTGTGACTATGATTTTTTCTTTGTCTTGTTCATTTGTTGCTTTGGTTTTATATCCCACATATAAGTAAAGTCATATGGATCGCGACCTTTTCTGTCTGAATTATTTCTGTTAGCATGATAATCTCAAGATCTATCCATGTTGTCATAAATGGCAGTATTTGATCTTTTCTTATGGCTGAGTAATATTCCATTGTATTTATGTACCTCATCTTCTTTATCCAATCATCTATCAAATAGCACTTTGGTTGTTTCCATCTCTTGGCCACCACGAATAATGCTGAAATGAACATGGGCGTACATATATTTTATGGATAAATGTTTTCAGATTTTTTGAAATCCCAGAAGGATTGCTGGGTCATATGGTAATACTATTCTTAATTTTTTGAGTACTCTCCATAGTGTTTTCCATAGTGACTGTACCAATTTACATTCCCGCCAGCAGTGTGTAAGGGTTCCTTTATCTCCACAGCCTCTCAAACACTTGTTATCACTTGCCTTGTTGATAATAGCCATTCTAACAAGTGTGAGGTGGTATTTCATTGTGGTTTTGATTTGCATTTCCCTAATAGCTAGTGAAGTTGAGCATTTTTTCATATACCTGTTGGCCATTTGTATGTCTTCTTGGGAGAAGTATCTGTGTAGGTCCTCTGTCCACTTTTTAATTGGATTTTGTGGGTATTTGTTGAGTTTTGTGAGTACTTTATACATTGGGTTGTTGGAATTGGATTGTTGGAAAAGTCATGATGTATTGTTTTCTATGTTTTTCATTGCAAAAATGCATCATGAATTTTCGGACAACCCAGTATTTTTTTTATATTAGCCCCTTATTGGAGGTATTGTTTGCAAATATCTTCTCCCATTCCGTTGGTTACCTCTTTGTTTCATTGATGGTTTCTTTGGCTGTACAGAAGTTTTTTAGTTTGATATAGTCCCATTCATATATTTTTTTCTTTCACTTCCCTTGCCTTTGAAATCAAATTCATAAAATCTTCTCCGACTCCAAGGTCCATAAGTTTAGTACCCATGCTTACATCTATGCAATTTATTGTTCCAGGTCTTATGTTTAGGTCTTTGATCCATTTTAAGTTAATTTTAGTATACGGTGATAGATAGCAGTCTAATTTTATTCTTTTGCATGTGTGTGGTTGTTTTCCAATAATTTACTAATACATGTCATTTTGCCATTAGTAGTTTGGGGAGTTTTTGTTTTGTATTTATAAGATGTATCTCCAGAGCCTCAAATTTTTTTTTTTTTTTAATTTTAGATTTGGCATATATAAGAGATGGTTAAATGCTAGAAATATGACCAGGATGGTATGGTAGTTTTCTATCTAATATTCATTCTTTACTGCCTCCTAACAGATTCCTGGCTTAGTTATAGGCCTCAATATGCAACGAGAAGACCATATTCCCCACCCTTTCTTAAGGAAGCAAACTCAATAGGAAGAGAATCCCTTTGCCCTTGTGTCCTCTGCATTCTTTCTGTCTAAAACTTGAACAAAATGTCTGGAACCCCAAGTGCCATTTTGCATCATGAGGCAAACTAAAAAGCTGAAATCTACATGCAAAAGATAGCCTAGTGGAGGGCCGGCTGAATGGCTCAGTTGGTTAAGAGCTCGCTCAAGAGTGCAAGCTGAGCTCTGAGCAACAGCGGTTCAATGCCAGCCCGAGCTGAGTTGCTGTTGAGCTGCCAACAGGTGGCAGGATGGCTCAGCTAAAAAAAAAAAAAAAAGGTAGCCTAGTGGAGAAATATTAGACTGACTTCTAGCCCCAAATTGCCTGCCTCCAGACTTCTTTTGCATGAAAGAGAAATAAACTTTCATATTGTTTGAGCTATTTATTTGGATTTTTCTTATAAATAGCCAAATAAAATCTTAGTGATACAGAAACTGGTACCTGAAAGGGGAGTGCTACTAAGAACTTAAGCCAAAATGGGTCAAGGCTTAATGGAGGCAAATCAGCTGGAAAACTGGTGTTCCTTATAAGGAGGTAGCAAAATGCCCAGTTAAATGCTTTCCTCTGTGCTTTGGAAGAATGTCCATGTGCTGATAGAGACTCCAGTGCTAAGGGAAATGGTTGGAATATTCATAATGATACATGTGTTGGCTCTTTATTGTAACTTGTAGTAAAACCTAAAAGGCAGAAATAAACTCGAACCAGAGCTCTCAATTCTGTAAATTGAGATTAAAGGAAGCACTGCCTTCACAAGGAAAGTGTTATCTGCCCGAGGTCTGCAATGTAAATTGAATAAAAAACATACAGTTCAAAGCCTCCAAGCTGTAAGAGCAACCACTGCTTCTGTACTTTCAACCAGAGCAGTAATCAGAAATGTCTGTAAAACTACAGCCTTCGCAACACTACTGACCACATTCTCCATGCTGCACTCCACATCCTCCAACCTCCTCACAACTACCAATCTGCACCTCTCAATCCTCCCCACTTCACCTCCTCCGGCAACCACCAGTATGCTCTCTGCATCCAAGAGTCCACCTCCATTCCATTTGTTTGCCCATTCCGTTCTCTAGACTCCACATATAAGTGAGACCACATGGCATTTGTCTTTCTCAGTCTGACTTATGTCATTTAGCATAATACTCTGAGTTCAGTAGTGTTGTGACTGCTGTTTGGTTGTTGGGGGGGGGGGTGGACTGGTTGGGGGATCACTGCATAGGTTGTATAGATGTCTGGCCACTGTGCTGCTGCACCTCTGAAACTAATATAAAATAATGTTGAATGTCATTGTAACTGAAGAAAATAATTTAAAAACTAATAAAGTTAATTCACTACCTATGTTGTAAGTACAAAAAAAAAATGCAACCTTAACAGAATTTAAGATGGTAGATGCATCTGCTGGCAATGACAAACCTGAGGATGCAGCTTCCCACTGGAGCCATTATTTCAAATGTCCTCAAGACTTCAGCCTTGCAGTTGAGAGTGTTGGAGAGAACACCAAAGCCAAAACTAAAAGCTAAAACTCTTCAGGTTTTAGAATGATGTATCTATGGGTGAGCTAGAATAGTATAGCCCTTTTCAGAATGGATATAATGCTATTGAAGCAGCCCAGGACTGTGACCATGAAAACTATCCCTGTTTCCTTTTCTTCTGTCTTCCAGGGCAAAACCAACTGCTACTGATGCTCAAGTGTCTACCTTAAATCAGTTATATCAGAAATACTGCAACGGAGAAAATTTGTTATTGGCTTTCTTTCTCCTAAAACTGGGAGGAGGTCAGGAGGCCTAGCTGCTATTGGATGAACCAACTACAAGTTCACTAAATCAGAACATTCTTCCAGCTGGTCTCTACTGACCAATTATACGATGTTCCCTCATAATCCCTAATACCTTTTGAGCCAAAAGGCTTAACTGAATGCTAGTCTTTGACTCTTTTCAAGGAAAGGAAAAATACCCTCAAAAGAAGATACCTATGCCAAGATTAAAGTCTGCTTTGCCTTTGTCAAATAAATCCCCTAGATGAGATCATCACAAGGCTAAATTGGAGAGAAATCCCTTACAGACTTCATGAAGGAAGAGAAACTTGAGGAATGGGTAGAACTTTAATTAATTGTTACTTACTTCAAGCCAAATAAACAGCATGAGTGATATATGTGGACAGGGTGTTTAGTGTATTTGGGTTCATAGGAAACATTTGGACTTTGTCCTGTAGGTCACAAGAGTTCGTAGAAAACAACAGGTGATGTTTGTAAACACTGATTTTCATATGAGTTATATAGCAATGCCCAAAGCTAAATCATGGAGTCAGCTAGGACCCATAGAAAATAGCACAAGCCCAATTGAGGAGAGTGAAAAAGCAAAATGAAGTAAATCAGCATTTAAACTAGCAAGCTGCTCTAGTGCTCACCAGCACTGGCCATGATGGCAGGGTAGAATGGGGTCAACTCTGCTTTTCTGGAAAAACTCTTTTATTGATATTTCTACAGAATCAATCTAGCCAATTTGGGACATAGGTAGCATGTGATGAATGATCCTTGCCAAATGAGAACTTTTTAAATCTTGCCTTTTTTCTCTGCCTCATTATTTGATAGTAGGTAAGCATTGGGTTGCTTCTAGGAACATCAAGAGTCAGATTTGTGACTTGTCCATCATTAAATCTGTTCAATTGCATGGCCAAGTCTCTATTTATGAATGCATTGGAAATGACTAATTAAATACTAGGACAGAAGCTCTTTTAAGCTTCCTAAGCAACCTTGAATTTTTTGCATCAATTTATATAGTACCTCTATAAGCTTTAATCGAGATAGGATACAAAATATTATCTTAATTTGTCTCATTATGTCCATCAGATTGTCACCTCACTCTGACAGTGTACTATGATTTCTCTGAATTTTAGGCAATGTGATCCTGAAATGTGCTGTAACCTTTAGTGAATTGTATGTAATCTTTAGTGCTATAATGATTTAGTGAACAACCATTATACACACATCAGTGCAGTGCAGTCATCTCAGCCTCTGAACTGGCAGCTCCAGATGACAAACTTGATCTACCAGTTCATGAAGCTGGGTCACAGAGAAAATCAGGCTTGGCTTTAAAATGGATTAGAAGCAAAGATGGATCCAACTGTAAAAAGAGTATTAAAAATAATTAAACAAAACCAAATATAAGTATTATCAATGCCTCTCTAAGAAACAGAATTAAATTATTTGAACATGACTGCAACAGGAATATTATTATTTATTATAATAGTTTATTTTTCTTTCTCTCTCTCTTTCTCTCTCTCTCACTTCTCTCCTATTTGGTACAGTATGTCCTTTTAAGTTATGTTTTGCTAATGGCAAATATAGTTTTTGTTGGTGCTTTTCTACCTCTAAATTGAAAGCAACGCTGAGTGTCATTTGAAGGTGGATAGCGTCTTATTTGTTCTGTGGGAACACTTTCACACCACAGAGACTTGATACAAGCTTAAAAATGAGGAAGAAACCTGTTTTCAGTAGTACATACCATCAAGATCAATGTTTATGGTTATACTGAGAACAAAACTTTTTACTCCGTAATTCCAGAGTTTGTGTTCCCATAGACACATAAAAACCCTTCTGAACTCAGGCATTTGACCAGCTTGATCTAAGCTCATAAAGAAAGTGAGTTCCGATTATCTTTTTTTCTCCACAAAATAATACTTTCTATTCCTAAAAGGAATGCATAGCCATCAAGAAGAAATTAACTGGGCATTTTCTTTTTAGTTTAAAGCTTTTTAAAAATGAATAATGTTCTCTAAATTACAGAAGAGTCTCCTCAGTAGGTTAGCATACTATATTAACACGGAGACAAAGACGATTGTCTGGTGCAGAAACCCAGGAGTTTTTACCAGGTTACCAGATGTAATGGATTGAATTGTGTCTCCACAAAGATGAATTGAAGTCTCTTGTACCTGTGAATGTGAGCTCATTCAGAAATAGGATCTTTGCAGATAAAATACAGTTAAGATGAGGTTCTTAGATTGGGCCCTAACCCTATATGACTGGTGTCCTTATAGGAGGAAAATGCCATGTGAAGACAGAGACACAGGAAGAAAGCCATGTAACAATGGAGGCAGAGATTGGAATGATGTGGCTGCTAGTTAAGGAATGCCAGCCACCAACAGAAGCCAGGGAGAGGCAAAGAAGGAGTCTACTCAAAATCTCAGATGAAGCATCACTCACTCTGCCAACACCTTGATTTTGAACTTCTAGCCTCAAGAACTCTGAGGGAGTAAATTTCTGTTATTTCAAGTTGAGCTTGTGATACATTGTTATAGTATTCTAGGAAACTAATGCAATAATGTAGTATTATAACAATGGCAGGAGAGACACGTCAGGAGCCTGGAGTGGCAGCAGCCAGTCAGCAGGCTGTTGCCTCGGGAGCCACCGAGATTGGGGGAGCAATGTTTTGTCCTCAGCAATATTTTGTCTTTGGCAATATTTTAGTTTTCTTTTAAATACAATAAGGAATAATTTGGGAAAGACTTTGAAAAACACAGATTTCTGGTCTACAGTTTTAGATACTTTGATTCACTAGTTCTAGGGTGGGGTCTGGGTTGTATTGTTGATGTTTTTACATTTTCCACTTGTTGGTGTTTTTAAATTCTCCAGATGATTCTAATGCACAGCCAACTTTAGAAACCATTGTACCTTCTCTGAAACAATAGAAGAAATTAATAAAATCCCCTCCTCCCTCTAAACTTGTGTATACTCCGGCTGCTCCTCTCCTTACCAGTAAAATGAGTTTAAATTAATAAGAGTGCTGGACTGGAATCAGTATGTAGAAATTTTCTAATGAAGAACAAGAAACCACTCTATAGTCCAATAATCAGCTGATCTGCACAAGAGCAGGATAAAACCTCAGGAAGACACAAAATCAATACTGTCTGCTCACCAGGTCTGTTACAGATCTTCAGGTATTTGGATTCAAAATAGTCTTCTGGATTAGTCTGTTTACTTTCTATTTACCTTTGCCTTTTAAAACCATAGTTTTTGTGTCCCAGCCTAGAAACAAGTGAAAATTCCAACATCCCTTTTTCCTCCTCCCCTGTTCTCTAGTTGGTCACCAAATCCTATTGATTTTGCCTTTTTAAGTCTCTCTTAAATACTTTCTTACCTCTATACTTATTCACAACCTTTGCCATATTTCTGGTTCTTATAATTTCATACATAATTATTGCAATAGTTCTGGTTTTCATTGCTTACAGTCTTGAACTTTGATGATCTAATCGTGATTAAGATCCTTCATATTCCTTACAGCTACCCGCAGGGGTTTTCCTCCTGTCAAGCTTAACTTCCACAGCCTGCCCCCAGCCCTGACCCATAAACACATAGCTCAGGGCCAGTCACATTGAACTATTTTATTCTCTGAACATTTTGTCTCATGACACAAATGAATTTCACATACTTTCTCTTGTAAATTGCCTCTCTGCTTAGAATACGACCTCTAAAACTTGTCCAAGCAGGCTCATCCCTTCTTCCAGACCATCCTAAATGCTGCCTCCTCCATGAAATACTACAGATCTTTCCCTGTAGTGTTAACAGGAGGAAAAAAACAAAAGTTTTTCTTAATAACTCAAAACTCTGGATAGGCCTGTTCTTGGTAAGAAAGGAGTATGGGAGGTAAAAAACCAAGCCTTGAATTTGTGTTTCTAGAGCCTGGGATATAAAGCAAAGAATCTGATGAAGCCATGGTGAAGGGAGAGTCTGGTGCCTGGCGAGTCAGCTCTGCAGCCTTTGTCTCTGCACCACAACCATACTTGACATTTCCCAGAGTGGAAAAGTTGAGAGAGGCTCTTGTAGGAAACCAGATCTATTCTCCTTCCAAGGACTCACTTTCAGAAGTACTTGTTAATAAGTTTCCAGGGCCTGACATAGCTAAATTTAAAAAACCTTTCTTTAATGCCAACCCTCTCTGAAAGGATTGTGGCCAACTCCCTCTGTATAGACACGGCACATTTGGAATTCTCATGCTGGTTCAGTCACCTGTGAATTCAACAATTTACTGGAACTAAAGTAGGTTTGGGACCCTGTCAGACATGCATTCTTTGGGCCTCGAACTCAAAGACAAGCAGTGATATCTCCTCCATGCTTTTACTTCCTGTTTCAGTATAAGCTCCTCAATCAATATAAGCTCACTCTTTTTCTGTCTCCCACCACATCAGGCTTTGTATCAATCTTTAAGAAGGAAGCTGATGATGAAAGTACCAATTTTGGAGTCAGAAGAACTGATATCTAATCCAGGCCCTGCCTCTGACCAGATGTGTGACTTTGGAAAAGATCAGGCACATCTTTCTCTTCTCAGCCTGTATCCTTATCTATTAAAAAAAAAAAAAAAAAAAAAAAAAAAAAAAAACAAAAGTGTACTACATATTACTGTCTAACGTGTCTAATTTTTATAAAATTCTCTGGAATCAGATAAATGAAATTATATCAAATATATCTATATTAACAGGGAGAGAAACACCTCCATTTACTAGCAGTGGCCTTGAATAAATCAAGTCATCTCTTAATTTCTCTAGGCCTCACTAACTGGTGCCAGATTATCTGGTTTTAAACCCCAGTTTTGCCAACTACTGGCTACAAAGATTTCAGAATGTTAGTTAACCTCTTTGAACCTGTCTACCCACCTAAAAGATAAAGATAATAATAGCGATTTCCTCATAAGCTTGTTGCAAAGATTAAATGAGATAACACACATAGCATGTTTAGAGCAGTACTGCAAATAGTAAGAGCTCGATAAATGTCAGTTACTATTACCATCCTTATTGTTATGACAAAATGAGAATAACAACCTGCTGGACCTCCTCCCATCGTCATGAGGGTCAATTAAGATAAAGCAATTTGTAAATTTAAGAGTGAAACTTAAAATTAAAGAATTATACAAATGTCCAGCAACTGGTGAATGGGTTTTTAAAAATGTATCATACCCATACAATGGAAAAAATCAGTAATTGAAAGGAAGGAACTAATAGTACATACCACTACATACGGATGAACCCAAAGACATTATGCTAAGTCAAAGAAGCCAGACACAACATATTGCATATTTAAATACACTGGCTGCAAATTTGGAGAGTCAGAAAGCAGATCAGTGTTTGCCTAAGACAAGGGGCGGGGAGCAGAAAGTTGACTACACCAGGCATGAGGAGACTTTTCAGAACAATGAAAAGTTCTACAATTGCATTGGGGTGATGGCTGTACCACTCTGTCATTTAATAAAACCATGGAACTGTGCACTCACAATGGGTGAATGTTATGTTCATAAGTTATACCTCAATAAAGCTATTAAAATAAATAAGTAAACAAATAAAGTTAAGGTATTATCATTGCCTAAAATGTCATGTTGTAAACCATCCGTTGTTGTTTTTTTTAAATGATTTGAACTTCCTGGGTTTTGTAAAGGCAGTGAAAGAGTTTTGAAAGTTGTAAGTCTCTACACAAAATAATATTATTACAAATAAAAAATAATAAACAGAGTTGAAGGGAACCCTGTGCTTGGCCCACCTCCCCCCACACTATACCCTCACTACAAACTACTCCCACAGGAATCCCTGCTTTGGTGAGCCTGAACCCATAACCAGACCCTCAACCCATAATCAAGCTTTCCTTGCAGCTCTATCAGCCCATCTGTGGAATATTTTGCAGTGGAACAGACAAGAACAGGCTTTAGAGCCAGTCATGAGTTCAAACCTCACCTCAGCCACATACCACCTGTATGTCTGCTGGCAAAGTATTTACCCTGAGCTCCTCCTTTTCCAGGGGCAGGAACACAGACATTGAGGCAGAAAGATTAGTCCTATCCCGGGAGAGCCTAGTCATACTCTACACATCTTTCCAAATCCTGTTTAGCCCTAATTCCTCTACACAGGCTTCTCTGCTCCTTAAGCTCTCACTCTGCTCCTTCAGCATTTTCATGTAGTAATTCATGAAAGTGCCTTCACACCTTGACTTTGAGCTCCTTGAGGGCAGGGGTTAGATATGGATGTTTCAAGCTTACAGGTTGGAGGTGTTCAAGAAATGTTTATTGAAAAGGTATCAACTATGTCTACTTTTCACTGCTATTCACAATTATTTTCAATGAAGAAGTGTTTTGATCATGGGCCACTGTCCATACTAGAGCTTGAAGTTTTGTTCCATGTTAGGTTTCTACTAATCCACCTAATCTGTCTTACTTATTTTCTCATGGGAACAAATGTTAGCATGCACCAACATGGAGAAATCGCCAGTTTGTGGCCAGAGAATGGAGCTTTTTCTTACGGCAAGGCCAACTGTTCCTGTAATGTTTGCACCCCATGTCAATTAAGTTAATCAGTCTAGGTTCACTATTTTGCTCTCTGTCTCCTCAGGTTAGTGAACACCATTAGCTAATAGAGCCAACAAGTAAATATTTTAGAGAGAAAAAAAAATGCCTTCTTTCAAAAGCTTGGCTGAAGACTGTTATGAATTGAATAATTTGCTCACAATATGTTATCACTCCCAGGCCCATCTCTACAGAGCCCAGACCTGTAGCCAATCCATAGCTAATACAGTGTTGCCCCGAAATTAAGACCTAATGGGAAAATAAACCTTAGCATGATTTTTCAGGATGCTCATAATATAAGCTCTACCCCAAACATAAGCCCTAATTAAGATCATCAGCCAGACATGACTGTTTGAATAAATGTATATTTTTGTACATGAATAAATGAATAAATGTAGATTGTTGGAGCAAAAATTCATATAAGACCCGGTCTTATTTTCGGGGAAACACGGTATGCACTGTAAGCAAGATAGGAGCCTTTGCTGTGGTAAGCCACTGAAATTTGGGGGCTGTACTTTGTTACCATAGCATAACCTACTGAAAGTGCGGAAAGCTATCTGGAAATATTTTGGACTCTCCCTCTGGCCACAGATACAGAATGCAGTCTGAAGCTCATTCTTTGAAAGCAACAATAAAAGACATAAAAACTATGTCATAGGGTTATTGGGATTATTTGGTGGGATAACACATGGACAGCACCTAAGATGGTGTGAGCCCCCCTACCACAACTTCCCATTTTATTCCCACTTCCACGGTGGAGGTAGGAAATCATAGACAAACATCTACTAGGGTCTTGACTTTTCTCTGTACTATGAGATGAGCAAGTCATACACAGTCCCTACGTTAAGAAGCTTCTAGTCTAGAACCAGCAGGAAAATGCAGCATGTGCATGCTTGTTTCCTCATATATTAAAGGGAGGCCCCAGCTTCCAAGTGGAAAACTAATAAAGGTGATAAGGATGTGCCTTGGGGAGAGAAATAAGCCACTGTTCATCATTCCCCGCCTTCCTACCCAACCCCCAGCTACAAACAATCCTTCCTCCCATACACACGCAACCACTGCTCCAGCCTCTTTATTCCCTGATACTGAGGCTCAATTAGATTGCCCTCCTTGTACTTCCCCCTTCTTCCAACTATTACTCTGGATTGGATTTATTAGTTTGTGAATCAATGTTCCCACTAGATTCTAGGATCTGTCAGAAAAGAAACTGTATTTTCTTTATTGTATTCCTAGAGCTGGCTCATGCCTGATATAGGGTGGGTGTTAACCAACATTATTTGGAGGGAGGGAGGGAGGGAGGGAGGGAAGGAAGAAGGAAGGAAGGAAGGAAGGAAGGAAGGAAGGAAGGAAGGAAGGAAGGAAAGGAAAGGAGGAAGGAAGGGAGGGAGGGAAGGAGGGAAGGAGGGAGGGAGGGAGTGAGGGAGGGAGTGAGGGAGGGAGGGAAGGAGGGAGGGAGGGAGGGAGGGAGGGAATAAAAGGAGGGAGGGAGGAAGGGATGGATGAATGAATGAATGAATTTGACCAATTAATTCCTCCATAATTACTTTTGAGTTCTCACTGCAAGTTGATGAATTTGTTATGCCTTGTGCCCAGGGCTCTACTCAATCCTTATAGATTTTTTAACTGACAAGGAATTCTTCATTATGAAAGCAATATGTGATTTACATATACCTACAGTCTTAAAGCAGTCTTAGAGCCCCATGGAAATGCAAATGAACAATCCACAAATTGAATTATCAGCTACTAATTAAGCAGATGTTGACTTTCATTAACACTGGTAAAATATATCCCAGAAGTTAATTAATAGCTTGAGAATACCATGAACCTCATGAAGCTGAAATCTGCCAAAGCTGGGGTATTCTGAGCTATGTGCAGGAGAGTTTCCAAATCTAATATATGTTTCAATAGCTGCTTACACTGCAATAAGCAAAGAATAAGTAAGCTAATTTCCTTTAAAAAAAAAAAAAGAACATAATGAACACAAATTTCCTTCATCTTTTGGAAGGGCTCTGGAGTTGCCAGAGTAGGACCATGTCCTTCCTTACTTCTGAGATGTCTAAAAAACTTTCAGTTTCTTTTATAACATGAGGAATGATTCTTGTTCTGCTTATTTTTATGTAGCGCCTCTATCGCCAAACACATTTCAAACGATGAGTTGGAAGCACTATCCGTCTCCCACCCCATCGCCCTGTTAGATTTTAGTCCACTTAAGCCTTTTCTGTTAGTATGATAGGATGAACAGAAATAAATCACAATTCATGATTATAATTTACCAGCCTTTCTTTCTCTTATTCAGCGAAATTCCCTTTCACACCATCATCCACCCCCTGCTGATCCTGAGGCATTCCAGAAGGCAGGAAGAAGGGCATGCGTGCTTGCTTTCTGAATTAAAGAAGGATTCTATTTGTTTTAAAATTGCCAAACTACCAAAAAAAAAAAAAAGCCTTTCCAATTCAGCCATAAGACTACACAAAAAGACAAGTGTGAGGCAGGTATTTGGGGGAACAACATGAGTTGTTCATAGAGGTTCTGAGGTCCTTTCAACTTGATTGTATCAGGCTGTTTACTAATCATGTTCTCTGCATAAGGTCTTCTATTTCATTTAATGGCTCCCCATCTCTCCTCTCCCATCTGCCAGGGTGTATTAATAGTTCAAATAATCTGAGTTTTCCCCCCAGTTATTGGGGAATCGATCTCTGTAAAGCTGCAGGGTTTCAGAGCCGCCCAAGTTCCTGACAGGCAGTAAAGCATTAGCCTTCAGGAAGCTTCCTCCAGCAGTGCCAGGATGCTATAAGGTCCCTCCCAAGTTACCTTCTCTGGCCTGCAGCAGTGGATACCCCTGGACCAGGAGGAAGAGCGCGAAGCCTTCAGCCCACCAGAAATATCAGCTCCAACCTCCCCACCCCACCCCTTCTCCTTCTTTCCTCGGCTTTCTCCACCTCTCTGCAGCCTTTTTACTTTCCCCCACCCCAATTTTCCTCCACCTCTTTCTCACACCCTTCTTCCCATGCCTCTCATTAAGGCATCTTTGCAGGCTGACTGTAATTTTTCCCTCGAGGAACTCTGAGTAATTCACCTCCAAAGGGTTTGCGTGGAGAAGCTCACAGAAGCAAAGGGCAAATCTGCCAGCTCTTGTTTCTCTCCCCAACCCAGGCTGGCCGCACGAGAGGGAAATAGGGGTCTCTCCTTTCACCAGCTGGCCCCTTCTCCGCCTCGGCCGCTGCCAACGGAGGGCTGAGGAGGAGGAACCCTCGTTCGCACCTCCAACCCCGTAGGCCAGGTTTATAGTGTGGACAGCGCTGCCCTCTAGTGTTTGCAGGCGAGAGTCCTAAGGGCTCATTGGCTCCAGAATTTCTCCTTTACACCCTAGGCTAGCCCTGAAGCTCCTTGGAGCTCCAACTCCCCCCGCAGTTCTCTTCCACCCCCACCCCCAGCATTGCACCCCGGCTCACGTTTTTATCCCACCCACCCCCTTCTCGGCTCAGTGGTGTCCTGAATGGCTGCAACCTGCTGGTTGATTTAATAGACTGCCCCCTGCTCCTGTGCCTCCTCCTCTTCTCCACTCTCGCCGCCTCTTCCAGTCGGGGCGCCCAGACTTAGCGAAGCGCAGCGCCTGCAGCCCAGAGCGCCGCGTTCCCAGCTCCATCTCGCTGCAGCCCGGAGGCACCGTTGCAAGCAAGGGACGCTCGAGGGGACAGCGCCCTGGGACACAGCGTACCCCAGAGGCAGGTACTGTGAGAAGCGCTGCTTTGATAAAGCTCGGGAGAAAAGGGAGCGGATTAGAAGTCAGACTTCTGGAGCCAGCAGGACGCCCCAGTTCGCCCAGTGCGACGCGGCTGCACGCACCGTCCACAAGGTGAGGGGCGCACTCCTCGCGGGGGCGACCGTGACTTCCGTGCTCACCCCCACCCCAGGCCATGGGCTCAAGCTCTGCCTTGGGGGGATTTTTGCTACCTTTGAGGCGGCGGGGGTTGGGGCAGGAGGCGGGGGGGACTAAGGGAGTCCCCTGGGGATTGTGCCTGCCCCCTGGATCTCTTAATAAGGAATGCATTTCTCGGACAAACAACCCCCCTCAAATGTATGAACCTGAGTGTCGATATTGTGTGTAACGGCGGTTTACGAATTTTATCCTGCTTCCTTGTGAAAGGATTTGAGGCTGCTTAAAGGTTTTTAAAATGTGGAAGGGGCTCTAGGAAGGAAAACTTAAGTGGAAATCACGCGGAGAGAGGTGTGCTCCAGGGACTGCCGGAGTACAGATGAGGTGATTTCAAAGCCAAGGCTGATTGAAAACCCTTTGATTAGAGAGGACAGCATGGTTGCTCCAGCCCTCACAAAATAATGATGTGCTTAATCCTGATAAAGAGAATACCCAGGTGGGAAGACTCTTTTCCTTAAACTACAAAATAAAGCTTGGCAGTTCGAGTTAAGACGGGAAGTTTAGTCTTAAGCTATTTCTACCCAATACTGCAAGGTGAGAGACTGGCCCCTACCTAGGTAGTAAAAACTAACCTGGGTGAGGCTAAATGCAAGTGGTTCCTGCTCATCACAAGATCATACATGGTTTTGCTTAGCTAAAATATATATACTTTATGTATCTGCCTGTGTTCAGCTTTGGACAAGACCTTGTATTCAACCCAAGCCTGCTTGTCCTTGGGTTAGAGTGATGAGGCAGAGGGCTTCAGCATCACAGGCAGATTCTTCCTGACCTTCCTCATTGTCCTTCTCTGCCTCCTGCAGCAAATCTCTCAGAATCTAGGACTGGATAATGGATGGCAACATGGTTTGGAGAGGGCTGTTTCCCCCAATAATTTAGGATTCTCCTATACATTCTGCTTTTACCCCCAGCTCTAGGCAGTATATGCTCTGGTCTGAACTTGACATTGCTTCGGAATATGTATTTGCCATAGTTACACATTTGGACATAATGTGCATGATCTTAAACACCCCGGGTGGACTTGGGCATCTGGGGCTTTTCTGACAATCCTGTTCATGGGGCAGGAAGCAGGGGCCTGGGTCTGGCTCCCCGTGCAGCCTCTTCCATGGGGAGTATATTAGAAATCCCTTCGAAATACACATATTTCAAACACAAAGAAGAGATTACAGCCAGCCTTTCTTCTCTTGCTGGTGAAATCATATTCCTGCTGAATTAAGTGAGATGACCTTGTCTTCAACAAATAACTGAAAGGAGGCATTTCAGGCCCACTTAGCAATTTCAGAAAATATGTATGCCTGCCTGTCTTTTACCTCCCTCCAGAACTTCAGCCCCCAGACCCTAGAATTCTGAAAATAAAGCAGGCCTCCTAGGTGGGACTCAGCCCAATTTCTGTAGCAGGTTTAAAGCAAAGTACGTTGCTTATTTCTGAAATTGCATAGCACCTCCACAGCTAACCATTTTGCTGCCTAGAGGTGGGAGAAGTGCTTCTGCCCAAATATTTCATCTCTAGAGAGCTATATAGAGAAACTCATTCAAATCCTGATTCATCATTGTTGATAGCACTTCACGATTATATCATCATCACCTGATACGGTCTGTTGAAACACCAGGATTGCTCCATATCTGTATAAATTGAGACTTGTAATGATAGAGCTAGAGCGGGGCTCCAAAAAGGACATAGTTAAGACTCTGATCCTCAGAGTCAGGTATGTGCATGGCTAAATATTCCTTTAGGTGGTCGTTGTCCCTTTCATGAAGATTTCCAGGGGTGAACGCTTCATCGATTATTTTTACATTAAAAAGTATTCAGATCAACAATTTCTATCCACCAGCTGGCAAACTTAAAATTCCACAGATATCAACATCACAAACATAGTAAACTCAAGTTTTCACTCTTTTCTCTTCTCCTGCTCATGGTGACTGGACCCAGGGCATATACTCCGAGACCCAGTGCTCCCTGGTACCCTCCTGGACACACCGTTTCTTGGGCTCATGTAAAACATGAGTCACAGCCTCCCTTGCAGCTCACCCTGATGTCACCTTTGTTAGCCAAATGTTCTATTCTTTTTTTTTTTTTTTTTGAGGGCAGTGTCACTGGCCCTCATATGTGGGACCGAACCGGGGCCGCTGGCTTCCCAGGCCAGCGCTTAACCACCGCGCCACTCGGCCAGCCCTTAAATGTTCTATTCTAAACATTTGTCCCCCATTTCTTCTTAGTGATGCCCAGTCAGCATTAATCATGTAAATAAATTTCTATTCTTTGGAAGAAAATAACCAAGTTAGGATTTCTCAGAGATAGTGTTTAGGAAGAGACAAAATCCAGGACGCATCTCTAGCCTAGGCGACACTGCAGTGTGTTCCCATTCGCTGCTGTTTGATGAGATTATTATATTATGGAAAATAAAGTGAGCTATATCACTGGCAGCAACTCCTTTTTACCTGGCTCAATCACCATATTACCCGCCCCCCCACTACCACCACCAAGTTCCCAAGTTGTCCCATGGAAAGTAGTTCCCTTTTCAGAAAGTCTCAAGCCTTGACCCGTTAGGTCTCTTCTTATTACTCAAACATGCTGTTTCCTACACCTCAACTTTACACACCGGTCATTTTTTTCATGTTTCTGTGGTTCTTCTTGGAATTTTACTTCTATGCTACCCTTTAGAAGTAAAAAGTCTAAACCTAATACTTCAATATGGGGAGGCCTTTCCTCTATTTCTGTAGGTTTATTTACATGAGAAAATAAAGTTGAAGCTGCTCAAGAGGTGAATTTCAACCAAATAGGGCTTTATTGTTCATACCATATGTTATCAAGGCCATTCAGGGCAGAGGTGAATTGGGCATCTCATGTTTTGGCTCCTTTCTTCTTCTCCCACATTTTTATACATGTGAAATTAAGTGGACATGAACTTCAGGGAAACACTGAAGATGAGCATGCTAAATGAGAGAGGGGGCAGATGGGTGGACAAGTAAGAGAAAAGGGGAGAAATGGGGCAGCGTTTCTTTAGAATGGCTGACTTCTCCCTTGTTTTCTCCTCCCTGAGTCATTTTCTAGAACCAGTATTGTGGCCCCAAAAGCTTGGGGCTCAGGGGAGTCAACTTACCAAAGTCCATCTTCCTGGGAATAAAAGGACTTCTGTCAATCTGCTTTTCATAACTTGGTATCCTTTCCATTAGTATCCATTTTGTGGATTAAGAAACTGAGAACCAGAATTTATAGAAATTGGTGTAATCCTTGAGAATTCTAATACAGTTTAATCCTGACTTTATTTTTCATGTTTGTTTTCTTTGGTATTGTTTTTTTGTCTCACCCACTGCATATTATTTGGTTACTATGGCCCTTGTCCTAATAGAATTCAGTGCTTTTATTTCATGGTCGTGTTCCCCTGAGACTTGCAAAATGAAAAGTACACATAGCCAGCAGCACACTCGTAATAGGCTCATTGTTGATCAGTTTTCAACACATGCGTTCGTAGGATCAGGAAGACCAAACCCTACAGAAGAAGCTGTAAAATCCAATCTGAACTATTGTACACTACAAGTTGTAAGAGGAATGAACATCTCAAGATTCTGGTTATCAGTGCAGATCTGACGGAATGTCTGTATGAAATCCAATATCAAAAGGAAAGTATTTCTATAGCAAGAAGATAATATCTGGAAAACCAACAACCAGTAGCAGCAGCAGCTTGCAGTTCTAAATTCTCAGATCCTCCTATGATCCCATCTACCTAAAGTACCCAAATAAAGCAAAACTAGACCCCATGAAATATCTTTCCTTAGCTGTAGCTGTTCTTTGTCCCTTTGTCAGATAATGGGCATGTGGTAATATTTCCAAGGGATTTGGGAAGGATCTGACTTCAACATTAAAGTATGGGTTTTCTTGGGACGGTTTTCCCAGGAAAATAAAGTCTGTGTCAAGATTTGTATCCTAGAGAATTCAAGACAAGCCAGAGTGTCTCTGGGGAGTAAACTCCACCAAATGGATACTGAGATGGACAGGCAATACCTCCCAAAAAAAGTGTCTTCAGGTACGATACCATAATAATGTTAATGTTCAGAGATATCAGAAATCCATTTATCTGTAAAGGGGGGAGGGAAGAAAGAGGGGAAAAAACTAACACATGATAAGCATCTGCTATTCTTCAGGAATTGTGCTAAGAACTGCACATGTATTCTGTTATTTAATCCTCACAAAAGCACTGCAGGGTATGTATTATCAACCCCATAATTCATTCATTCATTAGAAACCTGTATTTGTCATCCAACCACCTGACCTTTTCAGGGAGCTGCTAGAAATCCAGAGCAAGTGAAGTGAACACACACAGGGAAAATAGCTAGAAAGGAGGTTTGAGAAGTATGTTGGTCGCAAAGAGGAGCTTATGAATTTGATCTTTATCCTGTAGGCCTGGGGGAATCATTATAGGATTTTCAAATGTATTTATTAAGAATAATGTACATACAGGAAAGTGTGAAAATCATGTTAAGCTCGCAGCTTTTCTCAAGGTGAACATACCTATGTAACTAACTGCCACCAAAATAAGAAATGGAACATCACCCCTACAGAGGTTCCCTTCTTGTCCCCACCAAGTCATTACATTACTTCACCCTCCTCCCTAAATGTAACCACTACCTGCATCCCAACATCATAGATTATTTTCAGCTTTATATACACATAAAAGGTACAGAATTATCTTTTTTTGTGTGATTAGGCTCAATGTTATATTCATGAGATTTATTCATGCAGATGGTTATACCATAGTTTGTTCATTTATTGTTGTAATATAACATTGTATGGTACAAATGTGCCACAATTTAATTATCCATTTTACCATTGATAGGTATTTGAGTTATTTCCAGGTTTTTGCTATAATAAGTTATGCTTCATTAGTACTTTAAGCTGTTGACCAAAATAGTTAGTTTTGTGTTATAGAGAGCTCACCCTGGCTGCAATAAGAGGTGGAAGGGAACAGGTCTGCAGGAGGCAGTTACCATACTGATAGCCCAAACCAAGGCAGTGGTAGTAGACATGGAGAGAGGGAACAAGATGAACTGAGGCTGTAGGGGAAGAAGGAAATGATAACACACAGAGATTCAGTGGATATAGGGAGTGAAGGAAAATATGGAATGCAGGGCAATTCCCAGGTTTCTAAACCTGATGAGTGATGTTTCCTTTCCCCAAGACTGAGAACACAGGAAAACGGACAACCACATGTTTGTTAGATCTCAGAAAATTAAAAGAATTGCCCAAGGTGACTCCAAATCTGTGCTTCTGCTGCAGAGCCCTTTGTTTCTCCCCTGGCTCCCATCATGCCCCTTCCTTCTGCAATCGCACCCCTTGTAGCCCAATTTGCAATTGGTAGTCTCCTAAAAAGGAACAAGAACTACGGCATATTTCCTGAACTGTTGACCTATGAATCATTGGCTTTTCCCTTCAATTTTGTCTCCTTCTAACAGCACAATCACAAGAAAAGAAGGAGATGGTGATGAATCAGCTAAAACTTTGTTTTATCTTTTAGACTATAAGACAGAACCCAGGGCAAGAGAATGGAAATAAAGGGAATAGAATGTAGACCACCTTGTCTTGTTCTGGTAGGTTCAGGACAGACCCACTTAAAAAGAGTAGGGAGGCCAACTCCAACCTCTCATGGAAGAACTGTCTGACACTATGTGAAAATGCAATTAGACTGCCTATGAGGTGTGGAGTCTGCATCAGCGAAAGTGTAGCACCTTTGGGGGGCATGTCACAGGTGGGTTCTCCATATTCTAAGAGAAACATATTCTACGATGGGGTTTGTTAGGCAGGATGTATGTAAGGCAGTGTCCTTGGGAATCAGGCTGAAGGAGGGAAAGGAAGTCAGATTGGGCAGAGGGAGAAGTTGAGCTGCAAAGTGGGCCCAACAACAGCCTCAGCTAACCTCATAGGGGATCTGAGCTAAAAAGGTCCATCAGAGTTGTCCCAAGCTAGGTCAAAAAGGGTCAGGCTTTTCAACGCCTTCCTGCATCAGGAACTGACTGTGGGCTGCCCCTGAGAAGAGCACAGTCTTGAGGAGGCAGCTCTCTGCCACTGAGGACATCTCTGAAGGGGCTGACAGCTGAAGGCTGTCCTGATCCAGTCCCAGCAGCTGGGCTATAAGCCCTTTTTTGAAGGAGGGTCCTGGGAAGCTTGTCTCTGTATCTATCTCAGGGCTTTGTTTTCATGTGGACTTCAATCACAGAGGATTAAAGTAGATAACTTTCTAGGCTCCTTCCAACTCTGAGATCTGCATTAACTTAAAATACATCACTTGACCCACTCAACATAGGTAGGCCGCAAGAAATCTCATAAACATGTGGCTCCTTGATGCAGAACTTCTCATAAGGTAGAGAGGGTATACTGCCAACTGTCTTCAGAAGGAACTTTTTAGATCATCATAAAGGCAGTGTGCGTGTGTTTGGGTTGGGGGGTGTGGAGGAGAAGAGATGGTAATGCCTGTATTCAATGCTTGAAAAGACTTTACTATAACTGCTCCTTTACGATTGGACCTGAGTGACAAATATAACGGAAAAACTGCTCATGAAAAGCCTCTTCTTACTCTCTCATCCTATGCAACTCAGTCACATAGTACCCTGAGAAGGGATTTTATGCTGTACACTTTACACTTTTGACAAGGGGCTGGCTGATACTTGTCAGCTTGAAGAACCTCTCAGAGCAGAATCTGCTGGGGATAGCCCTGCTCTCCCATCAGACATAGCAGCCCCTGAACTGGAGACGCTGCCTCTGACCTCATGATTCATTCTGTCTCTGCCTTCAGTGCTGAGGCTGCTGCTTCTAGCTTTCCTATCTGGTGAATTCCTACCAAAAGAGCCACTCCACACGATTTTAATGGCCCACGAAGGGTAGCATCACACTGTTCCTGGGTGCTCCTTACTTTTGCTCCCATAGTCTGGTCTCCTTTCAGAAACAGTTGTAATGTCCGAGGCATCATTATAAAAGAAACACTGTTCTTTAAGAAAATGTGATTGATTCTTGGCCATTCTTGGATTAATTTTCTGCAACGTTCTTACTCCAATTCTCTAGTTGCATCTATTGATTGTAATCTGATAATCGCCCCTCACTGTGTTCTTATCATCTAAAGTAAATTCTTTGATGGCCCTGTGCCTCAGTTGTCCGACCTCTCAAATGTGGACAATTCCTGCCTTATAGACCTATTGTAAGGAGTAAAGAAAGAGTAATGCAATTTACGCTGTGAAGAAATGGTAGGTATGATTACAACTTGTTATCTTCATAATCTTGTGTGGAGTGTTGCAGAAATAAGAATGTATGTAAAGGATATGAAGCTGGTCTTGTAGAAAATAAAGAGAAATGGGTTTGGATTGAGTTCCACTGCTTTGAACCCTATTGGTAAGAATTTCTCCTTTTATTTGTAACACTGCCTCAGATCAGGTATGTCCTCAAGCTCCCAGAGATTGCCCTTGGGTGCTACTTTCTCCAACCACTGAATCTCCACTCTGAACTTACTCACAGATCACTACTTTCTAGATGCAGAAGCAGAGGCTGATCCCAGGATATGACTCTGGAGTTCAATTGGCCATTGCTCTGTACCCAGAAAGTCACATGATTTCCACATGCTCTGTAGTGGTGCCTCTCAAACCTTAGTGTGCAGAAGAATCACCTGGAATGCAGGTTAAACCTCAGGTTCCTGGTCCCCACCTTCAAAGCTGCTAATCGGTAGGGTGGGAGGAAGACATAAATTTGCATTTCTCACAGACTCCCAGGTTATGCTGATGCTGCTCATCTGCAAACCATACTTCGGGTGGGATGAATCTACAGGGGTCAGCATAACATACAAAACTATATGTTTTTGTTACAGCTAAAGAAACAGAAAAATATATAAGGGAACTGACTCTCAAAGAACTATAGCCCTGATTAGAGATATGTAATCTTTAAGCAAGAAAACATGTTGCTCTCATGTTGCAAATGTTTTATTACCAGAGTCTTCTTTATGGGGAAAGCAAACTGCCTTTAGAAGTGAGCAAGCATACCGCTTGCTCATCTCAAAGGTTACCAAAAATTTATAAAATTCCATATATATATTCATAACTTTTAAAAACTAGTAAACTAGAAATAGAAGAAATAAATTTCCTTGTAAACTAGAAATAGAAAGGAACCGTTTTTCACAATAAGAACATCTTTCTGAAACAATAACTAACATCCTTCTTATTGGTAAAGCACTATAAAGATAAAACAAGGATGCCTGCATTGTAATGCCGTCATAATTTAATGCTCATCTGAATGAAAAAGGAAGGGAAGGAAATGGATGGGATCGGAAAGGGTGTTATAAATTTATAAATTCTGGTCAGGCAGTAACTGTATTATTGTTTACAGATTACCTAGTAGGAAAACTCAAGTGAATAAATGAAAATGCCAGTCAAAAGAATGGGAGAATTCAATAAGATGGGTAGCTACAAAACATACAAAACCAATAGCTTACCTGATTAGCAACAATACAATGTAGAGATTTGTACTAAGCTTGCAAATCACTACGGAGAAAACAGGCCTGAGAAATGTAAGAAGATTCTGTTAGAGTCCAGGAAGAATGAGAAATGAAAGCCTGCCTCATCTGAAGAAAATGGAGAAAGAGGGCCCTGCAGGAAAGTACTCCACATTCCAAAACTCATCCATATGAATTCTATAATATTTATCACCACAATACAGTGTGGCACTGTAATTAATTATCTCTTATATTACCATAAATGAACAAGAACTTACTTAAATAGCTTACATCTTCAAACTTTATTACATACTACAAATTTTAATGTTGAACTCTGCCCTACTGAAGGAAATTTTCATAACTGGCATGAGAATTTGACATTTAGTGATTCATAAATACTCTCCTACTATAGAGTCCAGCATAATTTAAGTAACCATTCAGGGAAAGAAATAGGGTTTCCTCTTTGATTATGTTTTTATTAGAATTGTTTTAACTTTTTGCTCACCCTGTCCTTGCAAACCTAATTCAATTCCTTATATAGATGCTCTTTTAAAAAGCTAGGATTAGATATGACATTTAATGAGTAATTGGCCATTTTGTAAATAAATGTACAAGCTAAATTTCTTTCATAAAGAAATTTAAATAAAATTTGTATTGGCATATTTTATTTCATAGATGCTAAACTAGTAAAGCAATGTAATCTCCTCACCCATTCTGTGACATGCTAATCCTGTTTCCAAGGCCACCTGAGCTGATTCCTTACTGTATGCTTAAGGCATTGGAGGACCAAAATATACTGACTCCAGGGTGTGGTGATTTACATATAAATAAAGCATCTTACTAACAAGGGATGAAAATGACTTAGTGGAAACAAAAATATTCAAAGCTCTTAAGACTTGATTCATTTTTCAATTTGGTAGCAGAGGCAATGTTCCTGTGATACAGATGGGACAGTTTTCTCCAGCACATCATGGCAATTTATACGATTATACCCAAAAGGTGACGGTCAGCCAGGTCCCACTGACTTTTGGATAATCTCTCACATTGCCTTGAGTGTACTGAGTGCGTCTTTCCCAGACGTATTTAACATTAGCCTGCATTTAATTATTGTTGGTTCCATATTATTGTTATTGTGATTGCTACACATTATTATTATTATATTAAAATATGTGGATTTTGTAGCATATGGTTTACCTGTTTAATAAAAATGAGTATAAATCTAAGGGTGAGGGGGTATGAAACAGAGATAGAGTCAGAGAGCCTGGGCTAATGTCCCCACCTCCTGGCTGTCTAAGCTGCGTGGTTTGTCATCATTACAATAAGGCAGTAATACCTGCTCTGCCTGCCTTAGCCTCCTTTCAGGGAAGTTTCTCAAGTCCAAGTGCGCTGTTGGAACTCAACCTTTATATTATCACCTGTTAAGTCAAACTGCTTCGTGTCTCACTCATAGGGGCAATTCTGCATGGGACTCAAGCCCAAAGTCAGGTGTCCAAGGAGTCCTCATCTTACCCCAACTCCGCCCGTTGTTAACTGTTTAAGTTAAGAAAAATTACTTCCCCTCTCTAAAGGTTAACTTCCTCATTTGTTAGATGGAGCCAGAATAATAGTATTACCTCATAGGGCTATAATGAGAATTAAAAAAACATGCATCACAAATTACCTCAAAGCCTAAAGGCTTAAAACAACAGGTGTATTATTTCACACTTTATGTGTGTTGGGAATCTGGGCACGTAGCAGGGTCCTCTGACTTTGGTTTCTCACAGGGCTGCCAAGTGTCAACCAGGACTACACACATCTCAAGGCTCAACTGAGAGAAGACATGCTTTCAGACTCACTGACATAGGTGTTGACAAGCCTTAGGCCCTGGCTGGCTGTTGCCTGGAAACTGCAGTTCATTGCCACATGGGCTATTATCAACACGCCCTGCTTTTCCCAGATATTGTAGCTTGCTTTCTCCCAAACAAGAGCTAAGAGTGAGACATTCCAAAATGGAAGCCACAGTCTTTTTGTAGCCTAATCGCAGAAGTGACATCCCATCACTTCTGCTGTTTTGCTTTCATCAGAAGCAAGTCACTAGTTCTAGCCTACACTCAAGAGGACACAGTTACACAAGTGCCTGAATACTAGAAGCAAGGGATCACTGAGAGCCATCTTAAGGCAGCCTACCACAATATGATAATACACAAAAAGCGGTTTGGTAAGGACTCCCTTTAGTACCAGCTATTGATAGTATTACCTCATAGAACTGTTCTTAGACTGACATTAGATCATCTAGGTTAAAAAAAAATTGTAAAATGTGAAGATCCATGCAAAATCAAGATTTTATTAGTTTTATTACCATTGAGAATCCAGTTCCAAATTGCAGGTGGTGATATAAGAACAGCAAACCAAGTATTAAGACCTGAATTCTACACCGCACACTGTGTGTGACCTTGGTAAAACCTTTTGTTTCATGCCTTAGTTTTCTTATAAGAGCAAAGGTAATAACAGCCTTACTAAGATAAAATATGGTAGTATACATAAAATTATGCGGATACCTAAAAAATTAGTTGATGATGCTGATGCTGATGGCAACAATGATAACAAGATTACATATTTCAGTTACTGCTTCTTGTTCCTTTGTTAACAATTGA
The DNA here is from genome assembly GCA_033961575.1 of Aselliscus stoliczkanus. Lineage (NCBI taxonomy): Eukaryota > Metazoa > Chordata > Mammalia > Chiroptera > Hipposideridae > Aselliscus > Aselliscus stoliczkanus. Next base: position 94,127,093 of record CM066733.1, read on the forward strand.
ACTAAACAGATGTGATTTTTTACCATTATGTTTTAAATGTTTGTATCAAACTCTGCTACTCCCAATTTTTACAGTAACTTTATATGGCTTAATATTATATTGCTTTGCACCTTAGATATGCTGCCCTAAAAGGTGGATGCAAATAGAATTTTTGGAAACTGACTCATAATTCAAATGCACAGAGAGGGTTTCCATATATCTAGTGGAATTTTACCATGCACAGGAGATATTGTAATATAACTACTATTTTTGCAATATAAATCATTATCTTTTTCTATTTAGCTTAAAATTTGTAACACCATATCAAGTGCTCTAGAATTAAACACACCTGTATAAATATTCTTCTAGTATATAATTAAGCCTTACAGTTATGAAAGAAAGAACTTACCAAACAGCCTTTTAAGTAGGCAAATATAACCAACTCTTGGTTATCTCAAAGAGTGTTTTATGCTTGATTCTTATGCTACCTACATTTCATCTCTCACTGTAAACTGACACAGATTTACAGGTACAAGACAGATAAAGTTCAAAATCCTCTGCTCAACTAGTTTAATGGTTTTTCCCTGATTATAAATGTATTATATATTCATTGTAGAAAATGTGAAAATACAGAAAAGTATACAGGTGATCAAAATTACTCAGTACCCCATCAAGAGATAGTCATTATTGATACTTAGATGTATTTTTGTCCCCCGCCATGTTTTTTCTCTATATAGGCAGAAAATAAATTTTTATTTTTTAACAAAATTCAAAGCATATTTGTATTTTTTTATCCAATTCACTGTTTTTGCAATTAACATTTTATTTTTCATACTTTCACATATAATTAAATATTCTTTAAAAACATCACTTCTAATAAGTGTATAATATTCTGTCATAAGGATATACCATAACTTATTTAACCAATCATTACTATTGGACTTTTAGGTTGTCACCAGCTTTTCTTTTTTAATATAGTACTATAAAATTATAGTGTGAAAAGAAATTTTTTGCATAAACTTTTGTCCTTCATTATTCTTATTCTTTTAGTAAAAGTTCTGTAGCAAAGGAGCCCTTGACGTCACTAGGGGGAAATGAGGTTTGGTAATTTAAGTGCGGATGGGATTTATATACACATCATAGCCTTCTCTTCCCTCTTCCCTTCCTTCCCTCCTTTTGCAGAAATTTATAGGCTTTTAATGCTGGAAATTGCCGAAGCAACAGCCTAATTGGGGTGGCCATCTGGTGCTTCTTGCCTACTCAGCACCCATCTCCTTCTGTGGTAACAGTGCCCTGACTTTTCTTGAGGAACCACATCTCTTCATGCCCAATGTGTAGGGTTCTGGTCAAACTGAATGCACCCTTTGCTCCAAGGTTGCATGTGATGCAGACCAATGACATCATCTTGCTCTCCTGGCCAGTGTGCTTAGTTCATGGATGGCCTGTGATCCAGAGCAGACCACTCAGAATCAATGAAACTTAGTTCAGGAATTTACAGGGGCCATCGAGGCATTATGTCTATACTGCTTTGGAGATATGGACCTGTGCCTGGAACCGCTGGGACCTGGCATAAGGGCAGAGCCTCCTAAAGATAAGAGCTTACATGGAAAAGAAAAGATGGAGAAAGGTTCTTGATTACATTGTTTGAGTTTCTGATCCATCAGTGGCTGATCTACCCTGGACATTGAACTTTCCCAAGCAAATACATTCCTTGTGTTTTTGTTTGTTTGTTTGTTTGTTTTTGCTAAAAACCAATTTAAGAGGATTTCTTTCATTTCTGTTTGAAAGGATCGACACTAATTCAGAGATCTTCCACCCTCAATTGATGAAAATGAGTGGTGTTTAAGATAGTGTCAGTACATACTTTATAACTTTATGAAGTGTGGTTAAGACAGATCTGGAGCTAAACCCTAGTTCCATCACTCATGTTACATGACCTTTCCCCACCTCAAGGTTCCTTCCCTCTACCATGAGGAGAATACTAATGCTTACTTCACAAGGTTTTGAAGGATTAAAGTTACTATGTGAAAAGTGCCTAAAACAGTACCTGGCCCCTCGTACGTGTTCTAGAAGTGTGCCCCTGCTGCTACTGTTCTTATTTTGAACACGAAACACTGGAGGATAAATTTTTCACATGTAGGGATTAATTGGCCAAGTTAAAATTCCAACTAAGCTCTTCTCCTCTGTTTAGTGGGCCTTCTCAAAAGTTAACCATGTCGTCATCTTTATGACAGATTTAAGCATTAAGCTTTGAGAGGGTTTCTGTCTACATATTTGAATGCTTCTGTCAAAAGCATTTGAGGGAAGTCTGGAGCCCACAAAACAGGTTTATGTTAACATATTAGCAGTGACCAGGCCCTATTGTTAGGACAGTAGGTTATGACTTTATCTGAATGTAACTTGTATAACTGAATATCTTTTATTATAAGTAAATATTATAAGTAAATTTAGTTAAATTTACTTTTTAATTAAAATTAAAATGTTTCATTGTAATTTCTATTATTACAGGTGACTGAAAAGGAAATACTTGGTAACCTTCCGAGCTTTTTATTTTGTAAATAAAATATACCTCCCTACTAAACCAGTTGCTCATGCAGAATGCTTAAATCATTCTGTGTTTAGTCAGTAGGCTCCCATTACCTGCTGAGCACTGGGTGCGCATGTTTGCTGGGGGAGGCAGCTGGCCTCTCCCAAATGTAAATCAGATTTCATCAAGTCTGGCTCAGAGAGAACGTGGCATATGGCAAATGAATACACAGCTGCCTGGTGAATTTTTTCGCCGAGAATTAGTCTAATACCTAAATGCACAGTGAATAAAACATTTTCTAAATAAGAATACATAATGTTCAAATTCCTTGTCATTGTTAAAGATTAAGAGGCAGATCATTCCTTTAATTTATAACAAAATCCCACCATCTTACTTGAAATGCACATTATCTAGTATTTAAGGTCATACTATTCAAATCCAGGCTGCCTTTTAAATTCTATTATTAAAAAACATTTTCAGACAGTTACCATCGCCTGTGATTAAAATACAAGCTCTTGTTTGGATAGAGGAGTTTTCCGTAAGGCCTTGTAAAGCTCTGATAGAAATGGTGGGGGGTGGGGGTGGGGTGCAGGAATAAAAGTGTCATGGGAAGTCCCTGGCCTAGGGCTCTGGAACAGTCAGATCAGAGTTTAAACACAGCCCTGCCACTTCTTGGCTGCCTGGCACTGAGCAAGGTACTTAACTACGCTCTGCCTTAGTTTTCACATCTGTAAAATGATAATAATAATATTGTGCAATGATGATGATAACACAAATCTCATAGGATTATTGGAATCAAAATGAGAAAATGCTTACAATGCTGTGAGCATAACACCTGCTGTATAATAAACACTCAAATATAATGACAGCTGCTTTGTTGTTGGTTCTGAGGTTTTGCTGAACAATGGCAAAATTATCAAACCTTTCATTTTTGTCATCTTTCCAAGTAAGTTACCAGATTCAGGCAAAAATGCCTTTCAGGCTTAAAAAGCATACAGGTATGGAGTAAATGCAAAAACCTATTACAGTGTCAGAATTGGGAGAATTTTTTAAACCTGTTCTTTCACGATGAAATCGAACTGCATCCATTCTCCAAGGGTGAGCATCTCCTCAGGTAAAACACGAGGGTTTATCCACTCATAACTTTCATTCATCCCGTACTCAGAATTTTCACCACTTGTTTGGGGAGGAGCGTTCAATGGTTCGAGGAAGAACTTTCCTCATCATGACAACTTTAATAGAAGCCTTATCATAATCAAAGGGCTTCATGATGGTGACAACACAGACTAAAGTAACCAATTTGAATATGAACTTGGTTAGTGAGGGTCACTAATGTAGATTTTTTTCCCATCTCAATTGTTTTGGCAGTGTGAGTGTTAGATGCACTGTCTAGTGTGTACACTGATCAAGCTAAGCTGAAAAATTTTTTTGCCTCCAAAAGTAAGAAATCAATTTAAATAGCATTACTTCCAACCTAGACTCTGTCTGAGAGCCTCCATACATCATAATTAAATCTAAATTGATAAGTAGTTTTTTCCTTAAAAGATGCAACTTTTAAAACTAGTGCCATTTCTTATGTAACTAACTATGGTTATATTGATTTATGAACTCCAGGAAGAATTACCACTAAGGAAAAAGACAGGCTAGAAGAACATTTGTTGTTAAGCAGATTTTAAACTGGTATTAATGACCCTCTTACAACATGTGTTTATGTGCTAACTGATATGTATACTAATTTTTCAAAAATGAATTGTAGATTGATAGAGTATATTCAAAACTCAATTCACTGGAAGAATAAACAATATTTATGTCTATTTAAATATACCCTGTGAAATTGGAAAATGTTTTTTTTCTAATAATATAAATGGAATTTAAAGTGGTATACAATATTTTTGACTACTGGCATAAGTACCAGAATGTAAAATAGAAACTCGATATAACCAAGGATTGGTAAATATCCTTTTATTTGATTCTTAAGAAGCTCATAATTTCATTGATGTGAATTTTCCCTAGCTCAGGCTCTCCTGATCACAAGTAACATATTCCCACTTCAAATTAGCTTAATCATGAAGGGAATTTATTAGAAGATGCTAGGATATCTGGTGGAATTCAAGAGCCAGAAATAGCTGCTAGGCAGTTATTGAGAGAGAACCTGGAACGTACTCCTCCCCTCACCTCCCTTCTTATCCTCCCTCTGGTTAGGTTTTCAGAGCTTGCATGTGGCCAAATCCAGGTGTTCTACAGTTCTTTAGTTTCGATGACCAGATTCAAATAACTCAGCATCTCTTACTCGCAGTTTAAAATATTTAAAAAGAGATTGATTACAATATTTAAAAAGAGATGCCAGCTATAGTTAGGCGTCTGTCTAGCTCTAGCCGAGTCAATAATGTCCAGAGGGTGAGGTCGCAGAACACAAACATGGCTGCTGGGAATCTAATCCTAGCAGGAGGAGTACAGTGTGCAGAAAACAGAGGCCATGAATCACAGAGATACTCCCCCAAAAGCTGTCTATTCTTACTTTTAGCTGGCACATGCACACACACACACACACACACACACACACACACACACTACCTTTCTCCTCATTTATTAAAGCTCTCCCTGCCATACATGATTTAACCATCTCACATTAAACTACACTCTCACCTTCTCCCCTTCTTAAAACAAGATAATCCAATCAGTCATCTACTGCGTTGTCAGAAAAGTCATGACGCATTTTTGCAATGAGAAACATAGAAAAAATACATCATGACTTTTCCAACAACCCAATAGCAACTGAATTCAAAACTGTTATCAGTGGGTCCCTCATCTCAAAGTTAATGATTTCCAGATTTAGTCCATTTTCCCTCTAGATCAGACTCCATTTTGTTCAGACAACACTCCTGCAATGCAGTGGTTAAAAGGAAAAATGAGCTAACAGAACCACAAACACTCCCACTTAGAAAAAGATACAAAATGCCAAACTGATCACTGCAACCATGCATTGGCTACCAGAGCAGAGAATATATTGCATCCCTCAGGACAAAGGATGACGAGGTAAAGGGTATGATAGACATGTTTTGTTGGCATCCATTGGCATTGGGGTGGGTTCCTTGCTTAATCATCTGTTTCACTGCAACATAATACAAATAAGGGTATTCTTTCTGTGTGCCGCCCTGAGTGATTCTGCCACTCAGCTAGTTCCACATTCTCTGTAGTGCTCTTAATTGTAGCCTTCTCTATTGAAATACAGTTTCCCTCTTAGTCAAGAGTCTTTGCATGGCAAGTAGAAACATGCACAGATACAAAACCACACACTTCAAGTTAGCTTAGGGAAAAAATAAGTTGGGAGGAGTGTATCAGAAGGGTGCAGGGTTGTATCAGTTAGCTTTCACTGAATAACAAATGACCCCAAAAACTTAATGAAATAAAACAGCACCCCTTATTTAACTCAATTTTGGAGATTAGCTGGCTCGGTTTTCTGCTCTGGTCCACCTCAGCTGGTCCCTGCTGAGATTGCTCTTGCATCTGCATACAGCTGGCAGGTCACTTATAAGCCTGATGATCTAGTATAGTCTCACATTTCTGGGGATTGGCAGGCTGTCAGCTAGTGTACAGGAAGCAGGTGGGCCATGTGGCTCTTGACATCCAGGATACTTGGCAAGGTGTCTTCATGTGGCGGTCACAGGGATCCCAAAAGAGCAATGGAGGATGCCAAGAAGCTCTTTAGACCCAGATTCAAAACTCAGACAATTCCATTCTGCCATATTCTATTGGTCAAAGTAACTCATAAGGTCCATCCCTTGATGGGACGAGCTGCAAAATATCACAGACATCTTTACAATCTCCAGCAAGTGATATTTCAAGGAAGTCAAAGATAATATGCATGTCTAGACACCATAAGTGGCTGGAACTAGGAACGGTAAAGCTAGCAGAGCCTAGAAGAGTTCACTGTTTAGTTAGGCTATCTGTCTACCTCTCATCATAAGGCAACCTGCTGTGCTCCTCTCAGTAAGACAACTAACTTTATTCTATGACTTTCTTCCCTCTTTGGTGTGTGTGTACAAGACCAGGCAGGACTGTCCCATGCTTCACCAGTGTGCATGTCTCTTGACACCAGTCAGGCAGCTATTCACCCAGGTCATCCACTGTGTCTGGGTGGGGAGCCACAGAATGGACACATGGCTGCTGGGAATCCACCCTGTGGGAAGGGATGTTGTGGGATCCTTCCCAGAGCATGAGAGACCCAGAGGCACTTTCTATCAATGTATAATGACAAAGCCTGCATGCCTGCCGTGAGAAAGACAGCCCCCCTAGTGAAGTGAGTACTCTATCACCACGTCAGTAGCAGGCAAGTGCAACAAAAATTGAAAACAATGTCATTTTCTTTTATTCCTTCTGAATCTGAAATGTCTATCAAATAGTCTCTGTTCTTTTGGGTTTGTAAACAATATTTAATGGAAGTCAAACTTGGTCTACAACATACTTTTTCCCCTTATCTTGGGAGCGTCCCATAATGAAAGAAATGTTCCAGAGCACCATCACAGGATGTGTCTGGGAAATGAGCACAGCATACGCCAGAACAAATGGGCTGTCTATGCCAGCTAGATTTTCAGGATGTTCCCTGAGTTCTTGTCTTAGGACTTTGCCCCACTTTCCTATACTTCCCAGAGGTCCAGCAGAGAATCAGCCTCCCTGGCAGTCTTGTTGTGGCAAACAATATCCCTTGATGGCACCAGTATTTATTTCCTACAGAGCGATTAGGAGGGAGCATGGGCTCCCTAATGGAGAGATTATCTTCCCATCTGTATATTTGCCAATCACGTGACCTCAGGCAGGGCCTCTTCTCTGTCAATTTGTCACCTGCAAAATCGATATTTCAAATATCTGCTCTGGCTGGTACTGCATATGTTGGTTATCGAGATCAAATAAGACTGTGTCTGTAGGTGGTAGCCCTTTGAAAACAGCAGAATATTTCACACATGAAAAGAAGTGGAACTTCTCTCCCCTATACTTGGTAGTGAGATCAGTTGTCACAGGTCATTTTAAGCCCAGTGTCATAGAACAGAAGTGAAATCCCACTTTGGAAATGTAAGTGACCACATGCAATGTTTTTGCTTTGCCACCCCAGCCTGCAGCTGCTCCTTGCAGTATCTTGGAGGCTTGTCCTCTGAGCCTTCCTCTTTAGGTAGAAACACCTGACTATTCAAGTCCAGCAGAAGAAGGTTGAAGGCATGAGAGCTTAACAAAATTTGGTTCTCCCAGAGAGCCTCCAGAGAGCCTGCCTGTGGGTTCAGTGATGCCTCGTCATACTGTTCTAGTTTAGAAGACCTTTGGCCCACCCACCTTCTGATATCTCTTCCTTAGTTTTCTCCTAAATTTAGTATTGCCTCCTCTGGCTTCCTTTGAACTTCTCTTTAACAGATGTTGTTTTCCCATCCTTGAAATTTCTTCCAAATGTCAAGCAGACCCAAAATTGTAAGATGCTAAAACACTCAACCTTCAAATTATGTTCTGGATGTAGTACCTTTTGCTATTATTTTTAATTCTAACACTTGAAGATCTTCCAGCACTCTAAGGTTTTATTTTGACAAATGTCAAATCTACAGAAAAATTAAAAGACTAGTACCATGGAAGTGGGTACATTCTTCAAGATTCAACAATTCTTAACATTTTCCCACATTAATTTGCCCTGTGGCTGTGTATGTGTGTGTGTGTGTACATACACAGATTGAACATAAATACAGTATGCATATTCATGTATGTCTATATGTGTGTATAGGTATACATAAATGTATAGTTTGAACTATTTTAAGTCACAAGATATTCTGGGCTCATTTTCGACTTTTGCTATACCAATTTGGAATCATCCACTTCTCCAAAGTGTACTTGTTTTTTTTAATGGGGAATGGGGCTTAGAAAACACAATTTGGGCTTTCGGTATACTTGTTACTAAGGTTTCATTGCTTCCAAACTTTCTTAATGAATAGAACTAGGAAAACAGTTTTAAATTACTGATTTATACTAATGTTTCCAATTCATATCTAGCACCCAGAGTTCTTCCTCTCCATCCCATTTTATATTTATGTCTGTCTTCTTTCACAGTGAGAACTCTTGTTTCCAACTACATTAATATGCTTTCTCATGTGTTCCACCCTGCTGCACGCACAAAATAGTTTCAGAATTATGGTACCAAGAATCACTGCTAATAATAAAGCTCCTGAGTAAAGGTCAAGATTTCTTTGCAGTTATTTTCCTCTTTAGAGTATACATCATTTAGTATTATAGAGTATGTGTCACTGTATTATCAGTTAGATTAGGAACATTTGATTCTCTTTATACCCCATTTTACAATTTGCTTTTTTCCATTGTTTTTCAATTCATTATTCTTTGAGCACATAAAATATTTATGAAGTTCAAAACTCAGAATATATATTTTAAAGTACACTTAGAGAAGTAAGTATTTCTGCTCTTTTTACCTCATTCTCACCCATGCTTCACAGGTGATCATTTGCATTAGTTTCTGGTTTATCTTTCTTGTGTTTCTTTTTGCAAACTAAAGATATACATTTACCTTTTGTTTTCTACAAAAAGTAGATCTATTCTTGTACACCTTGCCTTTGGTTGCTTATCAGTATATCTTCGACATAGCTCCATATCAATTCAAAGAGATCTTCCTCTTGATTATTTTTCATGACTACATAGCACTCTGTTGTGTAGATGAGCCATAGCTTATTCAACCAGCAGCACAAGAGCTTTAAAGTTGTTTCTACTTCGTTGTTGTCTTATTTTAACACTTGCCAAGGCCATCCCAACCTTCAAAAACCACCACCCTGATCACTAAGCAGCCATCGACCTCCACCAGCAAAAAGGTTCAGATGATGATTAGGATTTTTGAGCAATAAAGTATTTTCAAATTTAAAAAAAAGTTATATCTAGTATTTTACTTTTAAAATAACATTACAATGATTAATGTTGGGCTTTTTTATCTTTTTAGAGGTAAATTCATAGAAATAGGACTTCTAAGACAAGGGAAAAATATAGTCATATAGTGAATTCCTACAAATGAAATTGTTAAGTCAAAATGTAAATATATGTGTAGGTTTGTTAGATGTTGTCTGATTGCCATATTAGCAGTGTGGGGGAGTGGTATTTTCTTTCAACCTTGCCCACTAAAGTATATTGTCAGTTTTGTTTTAATTTTTGCCAGTCTGCTAAGTGAGAAATAATATTTCAGTATAGCTTTTTTTATGGATGTCTCTTACTATGAGTAGAGTGAATTTGAGCATGTTTTCATATATTTTAAATTCATCTATTCATCTTTTCTATGAACTGTCAATTCATGTCTTTTGCCCATTTTTTATGTTGAGTTTAGGTTTTTTTTCACTTAAAAAGTCCTTTTTATATTAGGTAGATTAGACTTTTATCTTCCATACATGCTACAAATATTTTCTTTCTCTGTATTTGTGTGTGTGTGTGTGTGTTGTGCCATGTAACTTTTCCTAATATAGTCAAATTTATTAATATTTTCTTTTATTGCATTTAGAATCTGAAGCAACATTATAAAGGCTTTTCCCCTGGGCTATAAAGGAATTGACCTATATTTTCTTCTGTTCTTGTTTGGTTTCATTTTTGCATTTGGAACTCTGATTAATTTGGAGTTCTGGTATGGATCTAATTTTATCTTTTTCAAATTGCAATCCAATTGCCCCAACACCATTTATTTATAAATCCATTATTTTCCCAGTGATTTTAGATGCCATTTTTATCATAATCAAAGTTTTCATTTGCACTGGAGTCTATTTGGGGATTTTCTATTCCGTTCCATTGGTCTGTCTATTCAAGCACTAACATAAATGTGATAACTTTCCAACTGGATTTCCTACAACGGCCATTCCTTCTGCAATTGGTGCTTGTAAGGAGTGAAGGGAAGAGGTTTCATCAGGCCTAGTAGCTCACAGTTTAAAGACTTGGCGAAGTGTTTGTGGTGGACAGACCCTAAAGTGATTCCCAATGATTCGACCTTCTGGTATTCCTGCCTTTGTATACTCTCTTCCTTTTCAATGTGAATGAGAACTGTGATTTGATTCTAACCAGTGAAGTATAGCAAAGGTGAAGGGATGCCACTCCTTTCTATTGTATAAGACTAGGTGTCACCAGCAGACATACTCTCACTCTCCTGCTGATCTTGGAGAAACAAACAACTCTATTGTGAACTACAGATTGGACCATAAGGCAGAGAACTGAGGGTGACCTCTAGGAGCTGAGGGCAGTCTCTGGCCAGCAGCCAGCACAAACAAACAAAAAACAAACAAATAAACAAACAAGAAAATGGAATTTCTAGAGCCTCTCTCTCTCTCTTCTTTCTCTCTCTCTCTCTTTCTCTCTCTCTCTCTCTCTCTCTCTCTCTCTCTCTCTCTCTCTCTCCATTGTGGACTTTAAAGAAGTAGGCTGTCTTGAATCCTACAGCTACAAGGAAATTAATTTTGCCAATAACCTGAGGAGGCTTGAAAGTGGACTTTCTGCCTTTGAGTATGTGAGGAGAACCCAGCCCTGACAGACGCCTTGATTGCAGCCTTGTAAGACCTTAAGCAAAGGACTCTGCTAAGTCATGCTCAGATTCCTGATCACAGAAACTGTGAGATAATATATATGTGTGATTTTAGGATGCTAAGTCTGTGGTAGTTTATTACATGAACAACTAATAGTGTTCATTCTTCAATCTAAAAATAACACTTTAAATAATTGAATCTTAAGTGTGAATGACTATGTGTAGGCTTGAGTGTGAGAATATGTATGTGAGAAACAGAAAAATGACACATTAAAAAATTAAATACATTTTTAAAAACACGGGGTTTCTTTTTGAGTCAGAAAGAGCTAGAGTACTACTCACTTGCCCTATGGCCTTGTATACATTATGTAAATTTTTTGTTTGTTTTATTTGTGTGTGTGTGTGTGTGTGTGTGTGTGTGTGTGTGTGTGTGTGAAAAAGAATAACCTCACCAACCTCAGAGTTCTATGAGAATAAAATGATTAAGGTGTATGAATATGCTTAGCACATTGTTTGGTTGTACTTGAAGACTGTAAAGTTAAGGTTTTGATTATTTACTTGTTTGATTCTTTATTGGTCTTTACTGGGTGCAATGGCTGAGTTCCATTTTATGACAACCTTGTCATTCAGTATATAAAACAATGGGATTTGTACCATGGTTGAAACAGCTAGTCTTCAGATTCCCAACAAGCCTATGGCACTGAGACAGCTCAGTAAAACATACCCAACAGAATTTAAGAAACCGTAGAGGCAGATCTTTGGGGGCAATTTAAAACATCCTTTGGCACCAACCCAGGGGGAATTTTTGCTCAAGTGGATCTGGCATTGTGGGACTTTTCAAAAACAATAAACTTTCAACATTGTTTAAACCTAATTATGAAGTGATTACTTGAGCAACATATTTCAAATAATCCTAATCTAAGAAGAATTTTCCACTGCAACCTTTTAAAAAGGAAAAAAAAAATCTTTTTTTCCCTCTTAATATCTGTGCAAGATAACCTTTGTTTATTTGGACATTTGGAAGTTTACTTTTATGATAGATGCTGGCCAAGACCATTTGTGTTTTTGTGAAACATTAAATTAAATTCCAAAATTCAAGATAAACTTACACTGTCACTTTTCATCTTACCTGTTAACTCTATACGGACTCTCCGTGAAGACCTCAGCCCCATCATCTCAATCATGTGCATTGGAAAAGGAGCACAGTGGGGCCTCTCTCCCAAGTCAGTTGATTTGAATGTTTACTAATTTCTATTTGTTTTATAATTTCTTTAAAAATAAATCACTTTTTTTCAGTGGGAAAGATTTATATGTATTTACATGGAAAGATTTCAAAGATATGTTATTAAATGGGGGTAAAAAAGCATGTGGTGGCATGAGGACTCAGCAAGATCTCATATGCATGGAAATGGGTGGGCAAAGGTGCATGATGTAACCCATGGAAGAGAAATGGAGTGTGAAGGAAGAAGGAGAAATGGAGTGTGAAGGTGTCACCTTTGGCTATGTATACTTCAATAGTAATTAAATGTTTTACATTTAGGCTATATTCACATATTGTTTAATTTTTTAAGCTGGTTTTAATTGAAAAAGAACATGTAGTCCTTGATCAGTAGAGGCACTTGTCATGGACAAGCCTATTCTTAAACGTCAGCTCATTGAAATAACCTTCCTTGACCAGTCTAACGTACCCTCTCTTTTTCCAGTCTGTCCTTGCTTCCCTTTTTTCCCTCAAGGCACTTGTGACAATGCAAAATTAACTGATATAGATGTTTCTCCCCTCACCAACTTGAATGCAGGTTTTGTGCTGGCAAAGTCTCATCGTTCTTGTTCAGTTTCAATTCTCCAGTGCCCTTGTACCATTGTTCTCAGCTGCACAACTCCAAAGGGGCAGGAGCTGCAAGGAAATGTAGAAATTTGCCCAAGTTTTACATCTGCTTCCAACATACCTCTCTCTTCTTTGTTAGAGACACTGTTTCAAGGGACCCAGAGAAGATTTGCCCAAAGGAGGATCCTAGCAGTAACAAGCTGGGGAAGAGAATTGCCTACCAATCACATGTTGGCCTTGCTCCCAAACATTACGAGGCTGTGTGTTATCAGGGTTCTCCAGAGAAGCAAAACCAATAGAGTGTGTGTGTGTGTGTGTGTGTGTGTGTGTGTGTGTGTGTGAGAGAGAGAGAGAGAGAGAGAGAGAGAGAGAGAGAGAGAGAGAGATTGAGATTGATTTTAAGGAATTGGCTCATGCTTTTGTTGGTGATAACAAGTCCAAAGTCTGCAGGGTGGGTCAGCAGGCTGGAGACCTAGGGAAGAGCTGGTGTTACAGCTTGAGCCCAAAGGAAGTCTGAAGGAAGAGTGTTCTCTTCCTCAGGAGACATTTGTCTTTTTTCTCCTAAGGCCTTCAACTGACTGAGTGAGGCCCACTCTCATCTGGAGGGTAATCTGCTTTACTGAAGTCTACTGATTTAAATGTTAATATCATCTAAAAAATGTATATATATATATATATATATATATATATATATATATATATATACCATCACAGAAACATGTAGACTAGCATTTTAGCAATTATCAGTCTACATGGCCTAACCAAGTTGACACACAAAATTAACCATCACATGCAGGATGACAGAGCTTCAGCACATGCAGATGTGGTAGAGAATCCTGTGGTGAAAAGATGAGAAACCAGGGCATATGTGAGAAAGAAGGGGCAAGTAACTTACTGACAGACTGTGAACCTCTTTTATATAATGAATGGAAAGAGAATCAGAAGATAGAGCCAAGTTCAGCAGTGGGAATCCTAGCTTTCTAGTCTCATCTCAGCCTAGAGCTGAGATAAATCTGTTGTCTGAGAACAGGTGGCTCCAAATCCCCCACTTTGTCTGTAATGACACCTTCCCTAGTGCCACCATGGAAGGAAGCCAACCAGTTCTACCCAATTTACAGATAAATAGATTGAAACGCAGGCTGTCTAAACAAGCAAACTTAAGTGGCTCCCTGAATAAGTTGTCCAGATGAATCAGGATAAGATTTGGCAATCAAGTTTGAAAAGCTTATATTTGGGGTTTACATTATTCCAGCTGGTGACCTTCCCCAGTTAGATCCTCTTTACAACTCAGCTCAGGCAGGCGTTTTGCTATCACAGGTGTACTGTCACATGCTCCACTAGGGTGCAGGTGGCCAGAGGAGTTGATCAGGGACAACCACTCCCTGGGTTTATGAAAGAAAGTCTGGACTGGAGGTCAGAGGAACAGAATTCCAATAGGATTAAGTCTTCTCTGGGTAATTTGGGATACATCACTTAATCATCAAGCCTCAATCAGTTTCCTTTCTGATTCTCTCCCAGCCCAACATTTTCATGGGATAGCTAATCTCAGACGCTCAGCTATAATGGCTATAGGCTCCTCTGCTAGTGCCTAAAGCTAACCCCATGTGCCTTCAAACATCTGCCACTGCTGCTGTGAATTTTACTTCTACCACTTAAGTAATAAAAAACCATATTTAAAAACATTTATTTGTACCAAAATCATGAGTCAGAATACAGGTTCTGAATTGCTTTACACATAAACTCTATGTTTATCTAATTATAAATAGAAAATAATGAGGCACCAGTGATAAAAATGAAGCTAGGAACTGTCAAGAGAACCTGGTCATATTTCCAAATCATACTATGTTCTTCAATAGCTTGGTTTCAAATAAGTTTCTAATATTTGGGGAGTCGATTCTTCCTTTTTAATATTTTTGTTGCTCACTTGATTCAGAAAATCTCTTGTTGCTATGGAAGTCGACTAGGTTTCTGCATCTGTTTTAAAATACTCTCTTCATGCCTTTACAATTAAAAGTCATACCTAATTATAATGCTGAACAATTGAATGTGAGATACTTGTGAAATAAAAGAGAATACTTTTTCTAAGAGTATTATCCTACCAGAATTTAACTCTTTCCCATTCTTTCACATCCAACTTGAATACAACTGAAGTGTGACTAAAATCAATTATGGAGGTTTAATTTGCCCAAGCTCAGGGTAAAATTTTATTACTCTTTTCCTGAGCATCTGGTTATTCTAATTAATTTTCTCCTTATCAGCGGATTTAATGATTCACTTTCATGCCCTTCTTTTGCCAAGAGCATCAGAGCAGTATTGTTAGCCAGAGGTGTCTACTTGGCTGTTAAAAAGCTCTAACTCTGGATGAAGAAATAAGCAGCATGCTGAGCAGGAGAAGAGGGATGAGGTTATTTATGGCTTTGAGCAGTGACTGTCACCTTCGTTTTGCCCTTGGGATTTGTAATGTACACACACACATACAAATATATGCATCATTGAAGGTATCCTCATGTCAGTAACAGGTGGTAAGTGCAGATGAGGGCATACTCCACATTTTTCAGCCTAGTCTAAATTCAGCTCTTTTGCAGAGCTGCATCTGAGTAAGCCCCTTTAAATCAGAGCTCTCCGGTGACTCCAGATTCCCTTAACATTCGGCTACTTACGTGCCTCTGCTGTCATAGCAAAGTCACAGCACAGCAGGGAAAATAAGAAATGCGTGAACTTGTGGTACAAGTTCAGACCCCAAGCATACGTTGCTATGACTGGCATTGAGGGAAATGTCAAACCTGTTAAAGAAAAAGGAAGACTCTGATGTGCATGCCTGCAATTAAGAATGGAGACACATTAAATCTGAAATGGTGTGCATGGCAGCTTCCGATCCATGAAAGGTATGAAAAGGTCCCTGGTCCACTGCAGCCCTCAGTAGGTTTCTTTACTCCTTCCTAAGGTATATGGCTCAGCCCCATACACTGAATGTCTGCCAGTACTAAAAATGTGTGGGAAAACAGATACATGAACATGAATACATCCGTGTGGAAGGGTACCATTGCCACCAAAAACTGTACTGAGGTTAACGTCACTTGTAGAGAAAGAATAAATTGACAACCCATGGCCTGTGTTTCTTTCTGCCTTGCCATTAATTCTCAAGGCTTATCTTCTAAATAAGAACTGTCTTCTCAAAAGAAGTTTTTCCATGTACCTTTTGCTTGTTCATACAGAATGAGCAAAAAAGAAGGGAACATAAAGCAGGTGAAATTCTGTTTGCACATTAAGAATTTCCTGGTGATGAACAATGGAACGGTTTATAAAATGTGGGTGTGTGGCCTCCAAGCCTGGAGCACGTATAGAAAAAAAGCAAAAACCATTTGCCTGAAGTCATTTGAGTCTGAAATACAGGGATCGAATGCAAATTATGTTAACCAGCTGTGAAACTGCTCAGACTTAGATATAAAGAGGCTAATATAATCATTTATCCTATAAATACTTGCCAAGCACCTCTTACATGCCAAATACTATGCCTGGCATTGGAAACTCAAGGAACAGACTCTCTGGTCATGGCCCTCACAGTCTTAGGGGTCAGACAAACACACAAGCAAAAATGACTATACAGTTCCGTACATAATTATAGAAAAATCCAGAAGAGAAGTGCATGCTGGGTGCTATGGGACCCAGAGGAGAGGCAGCTTATCGGGGCAATGCACACTAGGGAAGGCTTCCTGACAATATCCAATCCTCCAGTTCTAAAACCTAAATTGTCATGTGATTGTGATGAAAGCTGATACAGTCATCTGTAGGAATTCAACAATATGCATTGGAATAGTATCCTGGGGTGTGGGATAGGTCACACTATGAGCACACAAGACAAAAGTCAAGTATATGTATTTACAATTATTTGTAAAATTCCTGCATGTTGCTCATTAAATGCTATGTATGGGAATATATGCATTTAATACTATAACTATACTTAGTAATGCATATGCATAAATATGTGGTATAAGCAATAAATACAAGAATCACAAAATGTGATGGGGGGGGTCGTACACATTTAGTGATATAGCAGAATTGTTTGCAATATTTAAATTATTTCTTCCTGTCTCTGCCTTTACTTTTTTTTCAAGCATGGATTATTTGATTTGTCTAAGTTAAAAAAGCATGTGGTGTGATTACACTGTGTTACTTTGACTTCTCTTTACAACAGAAATAAGTTACAAATTGAACAAAAGCCTTCAAAATAGCTTAACAAATTCTCTTTAAATAGTGATTCACAGTACTGAAGAGTTAAATGAAATAGCAGTAAAATAAACCTTCACAAACAACTAATGCTTATCAATTTTAGTATCCTTAGATTGTTTAATGCTCTGCCATTATGAAGAATTATTTCATTTGTAGGAATGATAACTTTTACATAAAATTGCAACTGATAATTTAATAAAGGAAACCATATAGCACCATGAAAGAAATGAAAACGAACAAATGAAAATGAACAAATGAAAAAGAGACATATTCTCCAAGTTTCTGTGCTTCATCCACCTCCAGATTGTTGCTTTTTTTCAGGCTGTTGCTTTAGAATCAAATCTGCTCAATTATCATCACCTTCTGCCTTGTTTCTGTTGCCTCTTTAGGCCAAGCTCCCCCTCACTCCACGCCGCATATGCAGCACCCAAACCAACCTTGACTTGAGGGACTCCACACCTTGGGCTTCCTTCCTACCCACTTTCAGTGGAGGTGTCTGAGGGGCTTCTCCATCAGTCCTGAAGCTGCTCACTGCTGCTCCGCCCAAAGTGTGACCAGAGCTAACCACTGACTGTAGGCAGTTCTGAGTCTCTTCGCCCTCTGTAGAATTGTTCCCTACCTGGTAATGAGGCTCCCGTTCCTGACATCGAGTCTATCCCACTCCCCGCACCTTCTGAGTCCCAGTTCAGGGATTCTCAATGATTCTCAACTGAAAACATTACAAGTCCTCAGTACAGTGGTTCCCAAATGTGGCTGCACATTTTATTCACCTGGGAAGTTTTTGTTGTTGCTGTTTAATACCAGTGTCAGGCCCTACCCCCATAGATTCTGATTTAATGGTTCTGGAGTGGGTTAGTCATCAGCATTTTGTAGAAGTTTCCCAGGTGGTTCTAATGCACTGCCTGAGTTGAGGACCAATCCCCTAGTAGGCTCCACAAATAATCCCAGTCTCGCTTTCCCAGACAAAGCCAACAGCTAATCCAGTCCATCCAGGGGCTGCGCACATGCGTGTGCGTGCGCGCACACACACACTCACACCAGACTTGCTGTAAGAAACTAACTCCAGGAATGATAACAAATAAGTGGTCTTTCTCTATAGCTAAGTGGTTCCAACTGATACAACTCTTTCTTGGAGGATGGTTAGGGATGAAAGGACAAGGTAGTTTCATAATTTTTCAGACTCAACAAGATTTAAATAAAGGAAATGCCTTGGCCATGTGGAATTTGAGAGAAGAATAATATTACCAAGAAGAAAGAAGAGAAAAAATAGCCCAAAACAAAAGTCAGGTGAAGCCATTGAGTCCAAAGAAAAAAAGAGATGAAATGAGGGAAAAGAGAAGTAAGGAGGGAATAATTGAGATTTTATGGAAAGTTAATCTTACCTAAATTAACAGATTTACAAACAAAGAAAACCTTCATCCAGTTATTAGTATCACTGAGGCCTTCTGGTGTAATGAAAAGTATACAACTCTTAAACTGAAATGGACAAGTTGAATCATGTCTCTACCTCTTTCTAGCTCCAAATCTTGGGCAATTGTGGCAGATTTACCAAGATGCCCACAAGATCTCTCATCACACATGCTCTGCTTACAATGTGACGTTAAATCTTTTAATGAGCGGGGGAGGGTCTATGTTCCTCATCCCTTTAATCTGGGTGGGCCTATGACTACAATGGATGTGACACTACCTGACTACTGAAACTGCAGTGAGAAGCAATACAGCTGTTTGGGGGAAGATCTCTCTTGGGCTGCACCCTCTTGGATACTAGTCACTGTGATGTGAGAAAGCAAGAGGCCACTTGTAGATATTGTGCCCAACAGCTCCAACTGAGGTCCCAGCTGCTCACCACCATCAACCTCCAAAGTGAGCCTTTAAATAATTCTAGCCCCACCCTTCCAGGCATTCCCAGCTTCAAGTCTTCCCAGCTGAGGCTCTAGACATAGAGGAGTAGAGACAAAGTACACCCGCCATGCTGTTTCTGGATTCCTGACCCACAGAATACTGGAATACAATAAAATACTTGTTGTTTTATAACATGTTTAGATTGGGGATTGTAACATAGCAATAGATAATTGGAATAGCAAGTTATTAATACATACTTTTTTTCTAAGGTTTGGTTCAGTACAATCTCCTTTGTAAGACTGTGTTGAAAATTAGAAATAATATGTGTAATTCACTTGGCACAAAATAAGTGCAAAATATTTGACATCAATTCATGATGTGATTGTCATTCATTTCCATTAAGTATTATCTCTTTGAGATCTGGCCTCTGCCACCACTGTAGAGTTGCCCTTCGAATTTAAGGATGCATAAAAGGATGCATAAAAATGTGAATAGAGGGCCGACCATGTGGCTCAGTTGGTTAAGAGCAAGAGCTCTGAGCAACAGGGTTGCCGGTTTGGTTCCCACGTTGGCCAGTGAGCTGCGCCCGAGCTGAGCTGCTGCTGAGCTGTCAACAGGTAGCAGGATGGCTCAGCTGGTGAAAGCACATGCTCCGAACAACAAGGCTGCCAGTTCAATTTCTACATGGGATGGTGGGCTACTCCCACCCGCAACTAAGATCGAATACGGCACTTTGAGCTGAGCTGCCCTGAGCTGCTGATGGGCGGCCAGATAGCAACTGGACTTGGAGCTGAGCCAGCTGCACCCTCCACAACTAAGATTGAAGGACAACAATTTGGTTGTACCCTTCCCCCATTCCCCAATAAAATCTTTAAAAAAAAAAAATGTGAACAGAAAGCTCTGTCTAAGGGATGCTCTTTCAAAGCTAACTGTGCATAAGGATCAGCCCTTTATGTTTGAGGTGTACCAGTCATTTGTCCAACAATGCAATTATAGGTTACTTTTTAGATTTATGTTTCTCTGACCAATTTAATATTTAGTAAACAGTGTGCTATGCACAATGACTCAATATGTAATTTCTGCAAAAAGGAGTTAGTAATCTTAAAAATAATTAAGAAAATAAAATAATCAAATAGACCAAAGAGAGCTTCTAAAATGTCCCTTCATTTCATACTTGAGGAAATTGAAACCTGGAAAAGCTAATTAAGTTGCTCAGGACAACACATTATTATCAGCAGAGCTGGGATTAAAACTCAGGACTTCTCATTCCAATAATGTATTAATTTATGCCTTCAGGAAACACCTTTTGAGTATTCCTATGTTCTAGCCACTGGGGTTTCAAAGATAGATAGGGAGCACTCTTGCTGATAAGGAACTCACAGTCTAATGGGAGATACAGTCACAGAAGCAGATGAGTATAGAGCTCAAGGGAAGTGCTTCAGCATTGTCAGGTGGTATGGGAGCAGAGAAGGGATCTGCCCACTCTTCATTATTGAGGAAAGATTCAGAAAGACGATGACATTCTGGCTGAATATTGAATACTGAGTAGGAGTTTACCAGGCAGAGAAAGGGCATCCCAGGTAAGATAACCAATACAGTAGCTCCCTCTTGTCCATGGTTTTGCTTTCTGGGTTGCAGTTATCCATGATTAACCATGGTCTGGAAATATTGAATAGAAAATTTGAGAAATAAACTACTCCTGAGTTTTAAATTGAGCACCGTTCTTCATAGCGTGATGAAATCTCATGCCATCCTGCTCCGTCCCACCCAGGATGTCAGTCATGTTTGTCCAGCATCTCATGTATATGTTCCCCGTGTGTTAGTCACCCAGTAGCTATCTCTGCTATCAGATAAACTGTTGAGGTCTCACACTGCTTGTGTTCAAGTAACCCTTATTTTACTTAATAACAGCCCTAAAACAGAAGAATAATCATGCTGGCAATTTAGATATGCCAAAGAGAAGCCATAAAGTGCTTCCTTTAAGTGAAAAGGTGAGCATAGTACAGTAAGGTATTTTGAAAGAGAGAGACCACATTCACATAATTTTTATTACAATATCGTGTTATAATTGTTAAATTTTATTATTAGTTATTTTTAATTTCTTACTGTTTCTAATTTATAAATTAAACTTTACCACAGGTGTGTATATATAGGAAAAATTATAGATAGATAGGTATCTATCTATATAGAGATATAGATAGATATCTATAGATATATATCAGTGGTATCCGAAGTTTCAGGCATTCACTGGAGGTCTTAGAACATATCCCCGACAGATATGAAGAGGCTAAGGTATGTGTGAAGGCTTGGAGATATGAATGTGCATTTCTGAAATTCAGAAACCATTTCTGAAACCTGGATTTCTGAAACTCAGTTCCATAGATATATTCTTAAGGGACCTAGAGAATTTTTATCCTTTTAAAGGGTTAATATTGTATTCAAGTTTAATAAGTAGACATAATTCTTAATAACCCAAGGCACACAAAGTATACATTTTTTTTAGAGCAACACAAGGGGGCCCTCAGCGATCATATACAAGTAACTCAGCCCCCATGCGCACAGGTGCCATGGCTGAGGAGTGCTATGGCATAATGAGCAGGAAGGCTGCAGATCCAGAGCCACAGTTAAAGAGCAAGAGCAATTAAAGGTTAAAATTAGGTTGTTTTCCCTTCCCATTCCCTTTGATGCCCTTCCCCATGGCATATCACAAAATATAAAAGCAAAGGGAAGGGAAAAAACAGCAAATAGGAAGACACTATCTTCTAGCCAGCCTATCACAATTATAATAAGGTATTTGAAAGAAGAAAAGACATTTCAAAAGGGCAGCATTGTTAATGCTACCAAGAAGGAATTGGAAAGAAGCAGTTTAAATCATTGGTTTTTTTGCCAGTTCTGCTTTTTATATAAATATCAATTCTCACTGTGAGTTACTGCACCTTAATTTAGTTAGGAATACATTTTTAAAATGGCTTGCTAAAAGGTGTGATTCAATAGCAGGAAAGTATTATCAAGTGGTACAATGATCCATAAATAGCTATTATTATTATTATTAATTATTTAGCATTTGTTAAACACCCAGTGAGCTAAGCACCATAGTAAACTTTGGAAAGATGTAGTTCTTTCTTTGACAAGGAAAGATTAAATACACAGAAGAGAGGAAAGCTCAACTCTACCTAGGATCAGGGAAATTTATTTTTCTACTCCAACTTTTCCTCGCTTTGCTTGTCAATTTAACATAATTCAAGATATTTGACCAGTACTAATAAGTTATTTCTTTCTTGTGTTCAGTGTTTTATACTTTCCAAAGGGATATATATGCATACTCATTAGATAACTTAGCATATACTTTCTGAAAGCTGTGAATGTTAAAAAGAGGTAGTTTTATTTCAAGAGAAGACCAAAAAAGTTGACAGAGTCAGCTGGCCTGTGAGAGCATCAAAGGGCAGATGTAATTTGAAGGAGGAGAGAGATTTTTCAGAGAGAAAATATGTGCACAAAATAATTGCCACTCCCAGCTTTGTCTTTCGGTCATCAGTTTCCCTCCCTGGAAGCAATGACTATAACCAATTTCTTGTGTCTCCTTCCTGAGATAGCAAATGCACACACTAGCATATAGTTTACATACATGGTATCATACTATATGCATTCTTCTGCACCCCACTTCTTTCTCTTATAACATATTTTGGAAAATATTTCATGATATGCTAGTATTTTTAATGATTGTATCATATTTCAGGTATAAACGTGCCATAATTTTTTAAACTAGCCTGCTCTTAAAGGATATTTTGAGATTTTTTCAGTTTGTTTCTGTGTTTTGCTATTACAGTGATTCAATAAATAGCCTTGCAGAAACAACTCTGCAAGTATATATGTGGAAGATAATTTCCCTTAAGTTGCGTTACTGGGCCAAAGTGTATGTGAATTGGTAATTTTGATAGCTGTTGCCAAATTCCTCTCCAGAACATCTATATTGATTGAAATTCCAGCAGTGATGTATTAGAGTACCTATTTCCCCACTGGCACTAATGCAATGTTATCAAAATGTTTGATCTTTGATAATCTGATAAGTGAAAACAGGATCTATGATAGTTTCATTTGCCTTCCTTCTAATTATGAAGCTACTTGAGTATTTTTTCATAGCTTAAAAAACATCAGTACTTCCTTTTCTGTGAACTCGGTTTAATAGGCTCTATCGGTTTTTCTTTGGGGTTATTCTTTTTCTGATTGACTTAGGAGAATCTTAATAAAGAAATTTGTCCTTAGTAGATAATCTGAATTGCATACATGTATATTTTTCTTAGTATGCTGTTTGTCTTTTGGCTTTGTTAATGATAGTTTTAGCCTTACAGAATTGTCTAGCTTTAATAAATTAGTGAATGAATCAATCTTAGGTTTTGTTTCATATTATAAAGTTCTTTATTAATACAAGATTATTTCTAAAATAAACTCTCTCATTTTCATCTAGTACTGTGATTTTTATTTTTTTATTTTTATTTGTAAATTAAACCATTTGGTCTTTATTTGGTATGAGGTATATCTAACTTTGTTTTTTTGTTTTTTTTCTTGATGGCTACTAAGTGGTCCCAACTCCATTCACAAATAATTCACCTTTCCTCTACAATTTGAAATGCCACATTTGTCATACTCCCTTATAGAGAGTAATGCATTATTAAAGCCATTATTCAGTTTAAGAATCTAGAAATTCTCCTGGATTCATTCACCAGAGCTGATGCTAGCTAGGTATGACCTACTAAATCCAAGTAGATGTGTGTGGCAAGAAATACAGAAAAAGTAGCATGCAGGAAACAGGCAGTGTTTAGTTATAATTAAGACAGCAAATAGCAGAGAAAAATTAAGATAAAAATATGAGGGAAAAAGTAGGGAAGATTCAAAACAAATGCTTTAATGATACAGAAGGTTATAGGAAGAGACCTGTTTCAACTGCCCTCATGATAAAAGTCCAAACTCCATCACGTGAACTCCAGGACCTATTTGATCTGGCCTTGGCCTACTCTCTAGCCCAGGGTAGGTTACCACCTATTTGTCTTTCAGGTTTCAGCCTAAGCATTGTTCCCTCAGATCTACTTCCCTGACCTGGCTAAGGCTGAGTCAGGAGCTCCTTTTCTGTGTCTCTGCAGGATTCTGTACATTATAGAGTCTAATCGTCTAGGTGCTTAATGCGTCTACCTCTCTTGTGGACATTTTCCTCCACTCCCCAGCTTCAATTTCTCTTTCTTCTGGTATCAGAAGAAATTTCTCTCTGGGGGTCTGCCCTTCTCTTACAATAAGCTTTTGTGTTTCTGGTGTCATCACTCAACCAGAGGTCGCATACCAGATCTAGGGCAAAGCCACTTAGCACCAATCATTCTCCAGGCCCCAATGATTAGTTAAGGGATGGGTGTGTGCCCTATGACAGCTAATAGGATGTAGTGAAACAGGCTGGAGAACCTGAATGAAAATTCACACCAAAAGTCAGCTTACAACACATGGCTTCAGGATGGACAAATATTAAGTGGGACCAAGAAATGGAGAATAAGAGAACATCAGTTGAAGTATTGTGAGGTAATAAATTTCCTATTTTTTCTTAAATCATTTTAAGTTGGGTTTTCTGTCATTCCCAACAGCAACTTTTTAACTGCTCCTAAAGTTTAAGCTTCTTAAGGGCAGAAAACTGTGGTTTAATGCTATTGTATTCCTAGTACCATGCTTGGAGCACAGCAGCATTCAATAAATATACAAGGGAAAAAAGGAATAAACTATCTGACCAAGTTCTTTTAGATCCTAAAATAACAATTGCTTCTGTGTATTGATAGTCTATTTTCAAAAGATCACTGAACTAGCTGATAGCAGAGGCTGGATTTAAATTCAGGATTCATCTGGGTCAAAATCCTTAGTTTTCTCATCTATGAAATGGCGATAATAATATCTACTTTGAGATAAACATGATAATAGGTCTGTGTGTGTGCGCGGCCCTCGTGCCAGCCACCACCTGCAAGTCCCACTGCTAGCTGCAGGCCAAGTCCAGGATTGCATGCACGGGGCCTGCTCACCATGGATCCTGCGGAGTTCTCTGTGCTGACCAAGAGTTACCAACTTTACCGCCAGACAGGGCTTCCTTAGGCTGGAGTTTGAGCAGAAAAGGTGCAGGGTGCCTGGGCCAAGTCCTGGCAGAACACAAGGCCCTAGAGAGATGGGGCTCGGAGCTGAGAGCTGGGAACCAAGCGGAGAACCACCTTCTGCACTCACTATGGCATGCCGAGAGAAGGGAGAAGGCCTGCCAGCTGAGAGGCTCAGGCTCAAAGGGCTAAAGGTGCTACAGCTCCTAGGGGGCGGAAAAGCTTCCTCACCTGAGAGTCCTGGAGCCGCAGATAGAAGCGTTGGACTCCCTGAAGAGCTACAAATGGACCATTCCAGAGAGGGGCTGGTGATCAGGCCACAGCACAGGTGCTTCTAGGGCCTCAGAGAATACAGTACCGGCACAGGACCCAGGGACTACATGTGCGTGGAGTTAGGAGAGTTGGGCCTGGTCTAAAATAAAGCGTTTGATGCTTCTTATGAAGAAGGTTAAGCCTATTCCAGCATAGCCCCCCCCACCCCATTCTGGCTCCTGCGTCCACCACTTGGTCAAAAACTCCCCAACACAGTGTCCTGTTCTGCCCACATATACAACTCTTGGCACAGCACAAGGCATTAGAGTGGTTTCCATGTTACAGAGAAGCAGACTGGGCCATAGTCCCCTGGGGCAGCCAGGTCGTCTCCTGAGTATCATGGAGGGAAGGGGGTGGCAAATTACAGTCAGTAAGCCAAACCCGGCTTGCTGCCTGTTTTTGTAAATACAGGTCTATTAGAACACACACATACAAAAATGCGAGCTCTGAGCAACAGGGTCGCTGGTCTGATTCCCCGGGCCAGAGCTGAGCTGCTGCTGAGCTGCCAACAGGTGGCAGGATGGCTCAGCTAATAAGAAAACACACACATCATCATCATCATAGCAACTACATATAACAAATACATATTCTTAAAACTGAGAATTTCACCCTTTTTCTCCTGCTCCTCAGAATCTTTACGGATTATGTAAACCACACAGAAATCTCTCAACTCTGAAAGGAAGGCATCATGGCTATGAGAGATTACTCTGATTTCTGCAAATAAAATTACATTCTTATTCAGTTTTCAATTGTCTCTGCTAATGAGAGAATGCAAAGTAGTGGATAATCCAAAGTTATTTATAAGTGCTTGGGAACCTTATTCTGTGATGTGTTCAGCAGTAAATTTTCCTTCCTAATTGCATTTTGCCTACAGTGGCACCAGAATGAGTTTGGACTGTCTGAGCATATATTGATTGGGTGATAAAGAAGATAATCATTGTGCTGGACAGAAACAGAAACCATTTTAAAATGTTTTAAAATTTTACTTCCTATAATCCTCAAAGCAGATAATCCATGAAGCAGAGTGGTTACTGGCAGCAGAGTATGTAGAATTTTTTTATTCCACTTTTTTTATTCCACTGCATCATTATGATTTTAGCATAGCATTATAATTTTTTATTTTGCAATGACTGAAAATAATCTTATCTACTTTAGTTAGTGGAAATTTCGTTGATTGTAAAATTTTATACCACTTAAATAATCTCATGTTTCAATTACCATCTTCTTAAAATAGCACAAGTGGTGGCTAAAGCATTATTTATTCTGTTCATAAACTAATGCTGTTTAAATGACTAGTGAAATGTATTAAAAATTATTTATGCATTTTTTTCACCCTTCATATCCCCTGCTGTGCAGGGTTTAAAGGCCAAACAGAATATTTGAAAATATACTTTGGGCATTCTTAGAAAAAAAGTTGCCTAAACTAGGTGAAGTAGCCACTTTTACAAGGCCCTGGCACCCTTTTCATGGGGGCTGGTGGTTGTTTACATTGATATATTATTTCTAGGGGGCAGTTTTCTAATTTGAATAAAAATCCATGAAATATTTAGCATTTAACTCAATTACACTTTGAGGAGTTATCTTACGAAAATAATTAAATACACAAAAAAGATACATCATTGCAGTGTTATTTATTATAAGGAAAAAAATCTAACTTTCTAACAGTCATGGCATATCTGTAATTTTAAAAATCATGTTTTTGAAAATTATTTCATAGCCAAACAATACAGTTATAATTATTATTAAGTTTAAAACACACACAAGGGCAGAGGATTATCCCAGATATCTATTGAGTATGTATAGACTCTATGGGTGGGATCGGAAATGGAAGAAATTTGACAGTGATTATTAAGATTGTAGGATTATGGCTAATTTTTACTTCTCATTTTCAACTTATTGTACTATCTCAAGCTTCTGCAATAAACATGTATAACTTTTATAAGAATGAGTTTTATTTCAATAACTAGATTCTGGATTCCAGAGCAGGTAGATTAAGTAAACAGCCCTTTTTAGAGGCTCCCTTTCTAAAAAAGAGCCTTCAAGCCTGGAGATGTTTTACAGCTACTGTTTCTAATTAGCCAGTTCCTTATCATAGCTGTACTTCACAGCATGGTCTATGATACAGAAATTCTTTAGGAAGGTTGGATATCCCCTCACTGTTCAGTAGGAGAATTTACTTTCTGAGAGAAAAATACCATCTTCCTCTTTCCAGTCTCTTCCATTCTAACACCCACCATCTCATCTTAAATCCTTTTAGGGAGACCACTTCATGGATGGTATAGTGGCCTTACCACTGCACGGTACATCTGAAGCTGCCACTGAACAATATTATATGTCAACTATAATTTAACACATATATAGTCATGGGATGTGGAATATAGTGTAGGGATGGAGTCAATGGAATTGTAATAGATATGTATGATATTGGGGGGGGCAGGGGAGAGGGGAGTCACTTTGTAAGGGGTAAAAAAATAACTATTACATTGTTTTGTATATCTGTAACTAATAATAATAATAAAATTAAATTAAAAAATCCTTGGCTCAAAACTCACAATGATTTCTATGCTTCTTGTCCAGAGGCAGGAAGACCTGTTAGGAGCCTGTTGAAATAGTCTGGGTGAGAAACGATAAGCCTGACCAAGACAGAGTGTGTGTGTGTGTGTGTGTGTGTGTGTGTGTGTGTGTGTGTGTGTGTGTAGCTAAGCAGGATGTAGCAGAGCAGGAGATACAACAAGCCCACATAGCCCACATGTATCCCCTGCCTAGAATGAGCTTCCCTTCATCTTTACTCACCCAGATCCGCACATCTTTTAAGTTTCCATTCAAATACTTCCTGCTCTATAAAAACCCTTTTTGTACCCATGCCTGGAAGTAGTTTCACTTCCTTTGATTTTCACTTTTTTTTCTTAAACTATTTGAGAGTAACTTGCCAAGGTAATGACCTACCACCACTACATACTTTAATGTGTCTTTCCTACAAAAAAGGAGACAGCCTCTACATAACCACAGTATAACCATCAAAATGGGAAAATTAGTATTGAAACAATAATGCCATCTATTCCTCACTCCAGTAACATTCTTTATAGCAAAAGGATCCTCTTCAGAATTAAGTGTTGCATTTAATTACCACGTCTCTTTAATCTCATTCAATCTGCAACAATGTCTCAGTCTTAAGTTTCATAACCTTGACACTTGAGAAAATTACAGGCCAATAGAATATACATGAATTTGAGTGTGTCTAGTGTTTCCTCATGACTAAATCCAGGTTATGCATCTTTAGTCATATCATAGAACGTCTGCTATGTTCCTAGTAAGTGGTATATGATTGCAATTTGTTCTATTTTTAGTTATATTCACTTTGATCACTGGATGAAGATGATTTCTGCCCATCTTCTCAACTCTGAAGTTACTCTTTTTCCCTTTGTGATTAATAATATTTTGTGAGAATGTACTTTGAAACTTTCAACTTATTGATTCACTTTTTATCAGTATGGACTCCCATTCATCTATCCTATGAGCTATAATCCCTTACTATCATTTTGAAGCCCAAACTGACACAGACTTGGCCAGTGGCAGCCTCCTTAAAGTGGCTCCTGTGTCCTTTGACATGTCCTCATCATTCTTTGAGCATTCCCTTGTTTTGTGATATAAAATGTTCCAAGCTTATTTGTATTTTTTTTTTTTTTTGGCCCCAGACCTGGAATCTTCCATGTCTTCAAGGACTCCTGATTTCCTTAAGAATGGGATTTAGAAGCCAAAGTGTGAGCTCTAGGAGTTCTTATTGCTTTGAAAGTGTCACTGCTCCCAGGACCACTCAGTGGATAGAGATTAGTCATCTTAGAAATACGTGTATGTGCACATATATAAATCCACACACATTTGCATCTACAATATTAAGACACCTGCCTATTGGGTTGTTGGAAAAGTCATGACGTATTTTTCCCATTTTTTTCATTGTAAAAATATGTCTTGACTTTTCTGACAACCCAATATATACTGAAACTCATAAGTGTTAATGCTTAAATCCTCCAATTCCACTGAGCTTACTCTATCTTTCTTTTCATATTTATAATTCCACTTTTCACCAGTGAGAAACCTGGCTCCCATTAACCTTAATATAATTACTTATTTAAACACTTCCCCTATATGTAACCAATCTCTTACATTTGAAACTATAAGCTTCCCCACATAGATGGCCTTCCCACTCTACTCAAACCATGTCCTCCATCCCCTGAAATTCTGTTCCAAGTCACCCTTCCTACCCTCCTCCCCACATGTATACATTCCTCAACCTGTTCATTGTCTCACACCCCCATGCAAGACCACTGGCCCCCATGTGGATTCCCTCTTCACCCTGCTTAGGCTCTGGTTCCCCACTCCAGACCATCCTAAATGTGTACCTTCCTCACTCCCCTAGGCTGCCCTATGCATGGATACCCTCTTCACTCTGTTTGCAAATAATAACAATGTTTAATTAAAGGAAAAGAGACACTGGTAGAATTTTAAATCTAGGGACATTCTAATACCTTGAAGTCCTTGGCCAAACATTGGCTGTAGTAGAATACTTGAAACACTCTCAAAGAAGAGGGATTCTTTCTCTTCAACCCAACAGAACAATCGTCAATATAATCATTGTTTAAAGGAGAAAAATGTATCAGTTTTTCATTATTAAATATCACATACACTCACACTCCTTCACCATGAGTTTCCTTCACTTATTTCTCTCTGGATCAAAATTTGGCAAGAGAATCAAATTATTAATATTTCAAATGGAAAACACTGCCTATTACATTCTGTTGCTGGAGTCCTCTGATGCAATGAGAATGATAGCAGCAACAAAGGGATTACAAGGAAGATATTATAGAAGACCAGAAGGAGAAAGATGAGAGAATAAGAATTTAAAAGGTGAAAATGAGGAAAATAGCATTGAGGGAGATGCAAAGAGGAGGACCAGGAGAGGGAGCCTAAATGGGAGGAATGTGAAAAGGAAATAGTCAAGTGACATTCAGGAGAGTCTGACTTGGCCACCAAATCCCATGGAAAAGAGGTCCAACTCTATAATCAGCTGCAAAGCAGTGCTACTGTCAAAATCAAAAAAATATGTATATCATCTATTTCAAGATCACAGACATTTCTAAGTAATAGAGAAACTGTTAGTTTATACACTTCCTATAATACACAACTGAATGAAACTTATATCCAGAAGCTTAGTGTAGGCAACTTCTGGATTTGGTCTACGTATTTGCTTACTGACACCTTTAAATAATCCCTGTTTGGAGAGTCACTTTTGGAGAACACATAGGCATCGCTATCTGCACAATGAGAAGGTTCCCGGTTAACCAAAATTTTAATGAGGAAAAATACTGATATTATATGTATAAATGGAACACCTGCAACTCTTAACATCACATCTAATTTTGCTGCTTTGATAAAAAGAAAAAAGAAACTGCATATCCTATAACTCAATGTCAATGTTTCAGACTCAGTCCACTACCAACCATCTAGAAAGATGTCTTTTCTAGTGTTGTGGTCTTGTAAAAGCCAGGGTATTAAACCACTGCTTTTTTTAAAGTATAACACCATATGAAGCTCTTCTTTAATGCACCTCAGACTGCTGGATTTCCAAAATGTATTCTCGAAACACAATAGAATTTAAGGCAAATGTTTTAGAGAGACAGCATACCCATTCTCAGAATAACTTAATACGCAGTTAATTCATAGTTTGATTTAATTCACAGATATTTTTAACTAAGGTTAATCTTTCTGCATGCTCCCCATAGGCGCTATTATAGATACTACTGAAAATACCAGTAGAAAACATTAGTTACTTTCTCAACATTCATCTTTCTTCCTTATAGAACGCTGATTTTGTTTGGATACTCCTCCCCGAAAGACTGAGGGACAACAGACTTCATTGTCAAGTTGTTCCTGCAGTCAGCACATGGCATTGCTCTGGTTCCTGTTGTAGACAGAGAAGTTATGTGGCCTACCTTGGTCCAATCATAGCTAGGGGAAAGGTCCCTCTGTCTTTTAGAATGGGAACAAGAATACATTTTGGATCAAATGGTGCTGGCACATATCTTGCAACCATAAGAGAAGCCAGTCTAAATTCAACACTGTCACACTGAGGAAAGCACATCAAAAATATGGGAAGAATTGGGATCCATGATGACATTGTTGAATCACTGAGACACCAACTTGACCAAATTTGACTGTACTTCTGTTATGTGAGATAATAAACTTCTTTACCGTATAAGTATTGCATAATTCTTCACTAAATTGGGCTTTTGTATTTGTAGCCAGAAGCATCCTGGTTGATCAAACCAGGTCCAAACTCCAGTCTGAAAGCCAAAATTGCAGGCATACATCCATGCCAACCCTTGCAGTGCTGGGGAAAGTGATTTTTTTTTTTTTGCATTTTAATAAAAGTTTATTGGGGTGACAATTGTTAGTAAAGTTACACAGGTTTCAGGTATACAATTCTGTAAAACATCATCTATACATAGATCATTGTGTGTTCACTACCCAGAGTCATTTCTCCTTCCATCACCATGTATTTGATCCCTTTTACCCTCATCTACCACCCCGCCTCCTTACCCTCTGGTTACCACTAAACTATTATCTGTGTCTATGAGTTTTTGTTTCCTCATTTGTTTGTCTTGTTCCTTTATTGTTTTCAGTTTTATATAGTGCCATCTGTGACAACATGGATGGCTTGAGATTATAATGCTAAGGGAAAGTGCTTTTACAAGTTAGAGTCAAGAGTTACAAGGACTTTTCAGTTTCCCTGCAGAAAAAAAAACCTGAAAGTAATTGAGAACACTAGAGAATACTTTTGCAGATTCCTTCTGTTTAGACAACTTTTAAATAAATGTGGGCCAAAATCCTTTATTTTCTGGCATAGACAGAGAAACAATAATGCCAGCTTTGCAAAGGTAAACCCTGGTATGAACACAAAGAAAGTGATGAGCCATAAATTCAATCCAAAAGAGCCTTGGAAAATTCTGATGTTCTTTGACAACAGTCTACCTTTGAGTCACAGTTTTTAGCACCAGCTGCCATCAAAATAAAACTGTCAAAATCAATTTAGTGCCCAAGATAACTTTCATGTTGCTATGTCAACCTCTTATTCAAATTTAACATCTGATGCTTTAATTTGGGCAGAGTTAATGTTTACTTTCTTTTGGGAAGGTTGTTTTTTTTCCACAAATTATATTTATTTCAATTATTTCCAGAAAGTCACCATTAGCTTTTACATGACTTTTTCCATAAATAAATTATTCTGTGGTCAAAATCAATTTCCAATTTAGCAAAATAAATCATATACAAATTTGTTATTTTATATATATATATATATATATATGTGTGTGTGTATATTTATATATATATATATATATATATATATATATATAAATATACACACACACACATATAAATGTTTTACATAATTGTCTGGGGAGAAAAGTTATATTTTCATCTGATTTACAAGGAAGTCATGACTCAAAAATTTAAAACTATTGCTGGATACTGAGTAATAACTGCAGGTGGTCAGAGAAATTACCATGAAAGCGGAAAGGAGATAGAATGAACAAAATAAGATATATTTAAAGAATGTTGATATGGACAGATATAAGGGAGCACAGGTCTAAGAAAACTTTCTCCTGGATATGGCAAAGTGGTAGTATATGTATGTGAGTCTGTTACAGTATAGTGGGAAACACAACAAGTGTATAAGAAGCCACAGGAGACTTCAGGATATTTAATGACAATACAATGCAGTGCATGTAAAAATTAGGTACATGCCTGTATCAGTCAAAGTCCTGGCAGGAAACTTAAGGCACAATCAAAAAGACCAATTGAAGAGATTTTAATGAATATTTACAAAAGAGTGGACAGGATTAAGGGAAGCCACAGGAATAGTGAAGGAGCCTATGATGGACAAGAAGGGGAGGAAGTTTCCTCAGATGCTAGCCTTGTGGGAGTCATAGCTGCAGGGCCAGGGCAGCTGACAGGAGCCATGACCTTAAGAAGAGGGATGCAGAAACTGCCAAACTGCAGCCCCACAAGAAAGGAGCCAGGAACATAAATGCCCCAACCTCACTCTCTCCACATTCTCTGACCTCTTGCTGAGCCTCTTATTGACTAAATCCACACAGAATCTGAGGGAAGCAGGAACTGGATTATGCTGTCTGAAGACGTCAGTTCCTGAGGCCCAAATAGGGTCAAGAGTGCAGAAGAACCAGAAGTGACAAGGCAAGCAGAAACTACCCAACACAGACACTGCCCAAATAACAGCATGGGAGAGACTCTCATTAAAAAGTGGAAATATTTGGTTCCAGAACAGCTTTGAATACACATTTTGGGCTAAGATGTATATTTTATAATCCTTTCCATTTTGCTAATGTTAGTTTTTAGTCATCATACTTAATGTTGAAAACTTTTTGAAAATAACCAAATACATATTTCATTATCATTCATTTTCTGACAGTTAATCTAATCCTTTTCCCTCAGACAAAAATACTCTTCTAGTTCCATAATCTAGGCAGTACTTTATTAGTGTCAAAGTGCAAAGTATTTATGTAAACTTGAGATAATTTACTTTCATTCCATCTCCAAACTATACTGATTCACATTAGATTCACATTTCTCCTTTGAGTAGCTGTGAGCATAAATTTTGTCTGAGAGTATGGGTAAATGTGTGCATATAATTTACTGAACTGATCAATAGAGAGGCCATAGAGACTGATCAATACAGAGTCCATCAATAGAGACACCTCATCATGCTGTGTCTTTTTAGAAACTGATTATATAGATTATGTGGTATAATCGAAAGCATTCTAGACTTTAGGTCTGGAGGCTCTGGTTATGATCTGTCTCTTCATTAACAAACTAGGACTCTGGCAAGTCTCTTCATCCATCCAGCTTCTCTTTTTTTCCATAAAAGGAGTTGAGGCAAAAGAGGCTCTGATGTCACTTCCAACTTTCAAGTTCTGTGGTTCTCAATACATGTTTCTAATTATCATGCCTAACAGGAACCATCAGCTTTGCTGCTTATTGGTTGCTTTAGTTTAAAAGGACTTTATCAGCCAATGTAGAGAATACTAAATACTCTATTTTAAATTAAAATTTAGGTAAAGAAACCAACAGATGACATTAAAATGCAGCAAATCCTCAGTGATTTTTTTTTTTTTTAAAGATTTTATTGGGGAATTGTGGGAGGAAACAGCATTGGGGAATTGGGAAAGGAGAACAGTTGCTGTCCTTTGGTTCTTCAGTCTAGTTGTGGAGGAAGTCGATTCACTGGCCCATGTTGGTATTGTAATCATTGCACTCTTCCCGGCTGAGGCAGATTGGTCGCTGGCCATTGGACAGCCGCTCATAGTGTCTCACGGCACCTCACAATGGCTGCCAGCCACTCACGGTAGCTCACGGCAGCCCACTGCAGCCCACTGCAGCCTACGCGACTCACAACAGCCCAGCTCCAGGTCGAACTATTGTTTACCATCTTTCCTGTAGAGGACACAGCGTCACTGGCCCATGTGGGATCTGAACCGGCGGCCCTGCTGCTCAGAGCTCACGCTCCTAAGCCAACTCTTAACTAATGAGCCACTCGTCTGGCCCCTCAGTGATTTTTTTAGTTTAACAATTATAGCCTCCCATGAACCTTGAAATTTCCCTGAATTGCATAAATTATGTTTACCATTTCACAGGTAAATATTTACATGCCTAAGTAATGGCTCCACAAAGCTATGAGGAATGAAGAGGATAATTTGTGCCCTAGAGTAGATCTGTACTTTATAATTCAACTCCATTGAAGAAACTCTCCATAATATCCTTAATATGATCTTCAGTGTCCTAGAACCAAAGAAAGAGCTATTCAGCCACTGCTGAGGCTGAACTATTCCATGTAAGCTGTCACATGGGTGCTTGTACACATTCCTGCATGGTATAAATAAATAATTATATATGTATTTAATACTTAATTTATATTATATTAAGTTTATTACATATATACATAGTTTTTATTCTCACAACTGCCCTTTAATACTAAGTCAAATTTACTGGTCTCAGAGAAGTCAAGTAACATAACCAAAGACAACAGCTAGTAAATGATGGAGCCAGGATTTGAACCTAAGACTCTAAAGCCAATGCCTTCATTATCGTTACCCTAGTGTTTTCAGCAACTTTGCTCAGATACATCCACTACATCTCAAATACTTCATTTGTTTTTCATAGAAAATGAAGCTTTCCAACTAACTTTGCTTTCTCTCATTAGCAGTGCCTCTGCACATTAAGCCTCTCCACATGTCCCTCTAGCAATATCCACCACTCCATCAGAAATGAGAACCAGATAGGCTTGGCCTCAACTGTCAACATTCTCAAACTCTGTAACAGGAGCAATTGATACTTTGACAAGGCTTTTAGGCATTAAAATCCCTATCTCTTTTCTCGCTACTTAATTATAGACATTTCTCCATAAGTATCTACCTCCCCTCCCCTTCCACCATAATTACCCAGTTGTCCAAATAACTTATCCCTTACTTCAATTCTCTCTAGAAAACATTTACCTTCAAAATATGCTTTAGAAAATTTTACACCTTTATTGGTCTTTAAAAAACAAAGAAACATTGGAGGCACTGCCCTAGCCACTCCCCTTCTATCTTAGATTGGGTTCCCTAGAAACAGACTGAGAGGGAAGACTGTGTGCAGAAAGTTAGCTGTGGAGTATTCTCGAAAGATACACCTGCAAGGAAGTGAGGAAAGAAGGACTGAGGGAAGGCGAACCCTGGATTGGGTCAGTCCTGATGAGGGGTCTGGGATGAGCACCATGGTATGCACTACACAGTCAGACTCATGGACCTAATTTGTGTCTTCAGTCTAACTACCTGTTCCTCTTCCATTTTTCAAGGTTCTAAAGACTAGTTTGGAATCTAACTATGCAGAATTTAAAAGATCTTAAGCGCTCTTTCCTGGGAAACTAAATGGAACAAAGAAAGATTATGAAATATGAAAGTTCTAGAAATAATAGAATGAAATTGAGTAATTTGAATGAAAGTCAGTGAAATATATGTGGAATATATCATGCTACTGATTCATTATCAGGCCACATAATTTAACTATATTCTACTTACCATGCAATTTTCACACTCTGAAACTTTTAATTTGAAATCTGTGTTATGTGATTAGAGAAAGCAGAGAGAGAGAGAGGCTCCATGTAAGAGAAGCTTAAATAAGGATGGCAGAATACAGTGGAAATTCAGAAACATTTTTAATATGTAAAAGAAATGATGGATGTTCATCTTTTGTTTTCTATAAATAAGCTGGGTTTATCTTAAACTATTAGTAAGAATATCCTTCCCTTTCATCTTTCCCTTAACTTGAGCTGTTTACAATTTATAACTCAGAGAACTATTTTCAGATCTAACTTAACATGTAACTTTGTTGCTTCAATTGAGTTTAGCAAAATCTAGAAAGAAAATTCTTTTCTAGGACATAATTTCCACAAAGTGTTGATTTAAAGTTGCCAAGTTAGGAACATACACATCTCTATTACTAGGTTCTTCTGGTCAAACTTTAAAGATACTCTTTCCAATATATATGTATATATGTATATATACATGATATCTATACCTCAAGTTCTAGGATAGGGAATTTTGAGTGACTGAATGGTGTTGAGGAAAATGTAAAGCTCTTACTTAGAAGTATAGAATGAAACACAATGGTGGTATTATCTATATTGAAAACAATTATTTATTTTTGTCATAATAGGAGAC
Organism: Aselliscus stoliczkanus; assembly: GCA_033961575.1. Classification (NCBI taxonomy): domain Eukaryota; kingdom Metazoa; phylum Chordata; class Mammalia; order Chiroptera; family Hipposideridae; genus Aselliscus; species Aselliscus stoliczkanus. The sequence continues at coordinate 94,164,228 of CM066733.1, forward strand.
TATAGTTGATCCTTAAAGAATAAAGGGGTGGCTTCGGGTCGAGGTAAACAACTGCTTGTCTCCTCTCATGACCACATCAAAATGACAACGAAACAACACAGGAATTGAGGCCCCAACGCCCTATGCAGTCAAAAATCCATGTATAGCTTTTGACTCCCCCAAAACTTAACTACTAATAGCCTACTGTTGACTAGAAGCATTACTGATAACATAAACAGTCAATTAATACATGTTTTGTATGTTGTGTGTATTATATACTATTGGGTTGTCAGAAAAGTCATGACATATTTTTTCTATATTTTTTGTTGCAAAAATGTGTCATGACTTTTCTGACAACCCAATATATTCTTACAATAAGGTAAGCTAAAGGAAAGAAAATGTTATTGAGAAAATCATAAGGAAGAGAAAATACATTTACAGTATTTATTGAAAAAACCACATATAAGTGGACCCATGCAGTTCAATCCCCTGTTTTTCAAGGGTAAACTGTAATAATAAATATGCAAGTGATGTTGTTAAGTTAATTTGATCAAATAAATCAATAACTCAATAAACACCCTAAAGTGTTGAGGGTTATGTCCATATAAAGAATAAAAGGGGTGGCTTCTGGTCAAGATGGCAGAGTAGGTAATCACTGTGCTTGTCTCCTCTCACAACCACATCAAAATTACAATTAAACAACAAAACAATCATCACTGAGAATCATCTGAAGTCTAGCTGAACAGAAGTCTTATAGCTAAGGGGACACAGAAGAAGCCATATTTAGACTGGTAAAAAGGACAGAGATGCAGAACAAGCTGGTCCCATATCCATGTATGGTAGTTAAGAATTGGGAGGTATATCTTGGGTGCAGAGGACCCCGTGAGAAGTGAGGAGTCCTAGCCCCACACCAGGATCCTCAGCCCAGGGTTCCAGTGCCTGGAGGAGAAGTCCCCATGGCTTCTGGCTGTGCAAACCAGTGGAGATTATGGCTGAGTGAGATGGAGGGTGGCCAGAGTTCCAAGTGTTTCTCTTAAAGGGCCCATTCACAGACTTATTCTCTGATGGACTCACTCACTCTGAGCTCCAGTGCTGGGGCAGCAACTTGAAAAATGCCAGGGACACATGGGGAGGAACTGAATTCTCTGGCTTCAGGACAAGAGCTGGAGGGGCAGTTTTTATCCAGGTAGAAGTGCTGGCAGAAGCCATTGTTCCTTTGTTGAGCCCTACTCCAATCCAGCCTAAGACCCAGGTGGTCACCATATGGATATCTCCATTAACCTGACTATCATCATTGACCCTGCCCTGGTGATTCCCTGAGACACTGCCCCACCCAACTTGAAGGCCCACCCAAGCCACTTCCATACAAATGACTTTTCCATACAAATGGCCTTTCTTGGCTCATGCTTCAGAATTTCCTAAAATCTCTCAAAGGTTCACAAACCTCAAACAAGCAGCATCTGGCCTGGCTGCTTTTGCTAAGCAGCCCCACGCCCTTCATCAGCAGCAGCCAACCTCAGTTTTCAGCTTAGCCTCTCCCAGGCAGCTCCAAGTTCAGTACAAGTGACAACCATCTGCAGATCACTTTGAAGCTTATACCAAGTGGCCCCAGGCAGGGCACAGGCAGTGGCTGATCTTGGCCTGTAACACAGTTCCTCCCAAGAGTCTTCAGAACCAACACCAGCTTCAGACCACACCTGAGAACCACCCAATTCATGTCACAAATAACACACTCAAATGGCAGACTCAGCAGGCACCAGAGCCCAGCTAAAGTGAATCCTATTCTGTCCTGCTCTGTAGGGTCAACCCCTTTACAACAGCATCTCCACTGTAGTCACAACCAGTTCTCACTACCAATAAGCCTGAGGGTCAGTCCTTCCCATTGACATGCCAATAGCAATAAAGATTCAACTGCAACAGGAGGGAACACACAACCCACACAAGGGACACACCTGGAGTGCCTGGCTCAGGTGACCAGAGAGATTGCTCCTGTGGGACCATAGGACACCTACTACATAAGGCCACTCTACTAATACAGAGAAACAAGCACAAGGAGGCAGCCAAAATGGGGAGTCAAAGAAACATGTCCAAAATGAAATAAGAGAACAAAGTTCCAGAAAAAGAACTAAACAAAATGGAGACAAGCAATCTACCAGACACAGAGTTAAAAACAGTGTTATAAGCATGCTCAATGATCTCAGGGAGAATCTCAACAAAGAGATAGGAACATAAAAATGGAGTTAGAATACATGACATTGATGTGCTTAAGAAAACTGACATACCATCTGTCTTTGTTGGTGAATCATCAGTTAATTCCCTGAAAGATGAATTCACATATGAAAAAGGGGACTACCTTATCTTAGTTCCAGAATTTAGTCTTCCTCTGGAATACTACCTAATCCCCTGCTTTTTCATAGTTGTCATCTCTCATCTTGATATTCATTTTCATGATACAAAAACTTATCCAGGATAGACATAGAGCTAGAAGAAATAAACTTTGTAAAGATCAACGTAAGAAACTTCCTATACATAAATTCAAAAGAGATGAATATAATGCATGAGCCATGGGTTTGGATGAATATGAAGAAGGAGATAAGCTCAGAATCCTTCCCTTTTCTCATACTTGTCATTGCAAGTGTATAGACCCTTGGTTAACTAAAACCAAAAACCCTATTTAGTGTGCAAGCAAAAAGTTGTTTCTTCTCAAGAAGATTCAGACTCTGAAACCGACTGTAGTCAAGAGGAAAACGAAGTGTCAGGACATATCCCTTTACTTAAACCTTTGGCTTCTGTCAACACCTAGTCATTTGGGGCTTTGTCGGAGTCCTGCTCACATGAGAACATTACAGAATCTTCAGACTATAAGGAAGATGACAATAAAGATGCTGACAGTAGCCATGCAAAAAACAAAATTAGTGAACAAAGTGCTGTGGTCCAACTGCAGTCTAATGGTGAACGAGGTTACAACATAGCAAATACTGTTTGACCTTTAGAGGGTAATTGGGTTATTTCCCCTTAAAATGTTTACTTAGGTATGAATTTGACTTTTTTTTTTTTGCTCCCTTCAGAGATTTGTGTAGAAATAACTCAATTTTTACTTTCTATAGTTTAACCAATTACTGAAACAAGTATTTTTTATTTGTTATTTATCTGCAGGAGTGTATTTTATTTCACTAACAACTAATAATAGACTGGTGCTATAACTCAAGCATCAAATCAACTTATTTTGGAATGAAACATAGCCAAAGCATTTTTAAAAATTCCTCAGTATAGCTTGCAATTAAGACCTTGATCACAGTATGCAAATTTTGTGTTTTACACAAGGTCAGTGCTGTGGCCACCTAGCATGAGCTAAGCCAACTTCCATCTCCATAAAATTACCTAGAGTTGTTGAGCTGGAATATGTTTGCTCTGGTATTACCTCCAAATTGCCATCATTAGTGAGAGGTGACAAGATAATTTAGCATTTTCCCTCCTATCAGCACCACAAAGGAACTCAAAGCTATCGTTTTCCTTTCTATTCCCAAGTAGTATTATCCTGATAGAAACAGTCTGTACTAGTGCAGATTTCAAATTTTAAGGTTTTTAGTACTATAATGTTATGTACGAATTTGATTCATCAGTTAAAGTAATATGTCTCTGAACTTTACTTACTGAATTTCAGTATCCTTAAGGGTTTTGTGTTGTGATCAAAGCAAAAAGGAAATGCTGTACAAAAATACATTTCAACAACTGTTAATACATAGATCATATACCTCTTGAAAAAGTGCATCTTCTACTAATTAGCCCTGCTAACCTCTGTACAGAGGAAATTGTGAAAGTGTTGGATTTGAAAATAATTCCTTATTTTTAATAGAATCAATACTGCAGTTAAACAATGTATTACGAAAAGCTAAATTATATTATACACCATTGAAACTATGTAGAAAATATAGACTTATGTATAATCAAAATGCTAAAAATTTTTATACAACCTTGTATGAAGGGAGTTTCAATGTTAATAAACATGTTTTCCACTTTTAAAAAATGAAAATGGATTAAATGCTCCAATCAAAAGACATAGGGTGGATGAAGAGATAAGAAAACAAAAACCTTACATATGCTGCCTAAAACAGAACCACTTCAGATAGAAAGACACACATAGACTGAAAGTAAAGGGATGAAAAAAGATATTTCATGAACATGAAGAAAAAAAGAAAGCATTGGGTAGCAATACTTATACCAGATAAAATAGACTTTAAAACAGAGGCTATAACAAGAGACAAAGAAGGACCCAGTAACCCCACTTTTGGGTACTTATTTGAAGAAACCCATGACACTATTCAAAGGGACATGTGAATACTTATGTTCATTGTAGCATTATTTACAATAACCAAGATATGGAGGCAACCTGGATGTCCACCAATGGATGAATGGATAAAGAAGAGGTGGTACATAAATACAATGGAATATTGCTCAGCCATTTAAAAAAAAAAAATGAGGGCCGGCTGAGTGGCACATTGGTTAAGAGCTGGCTTGGGACGCCAGTGGCCCCTGTTCGGATCCCACATATGAGGGCCAGTGACACTGCCCTCTACAGCTAAGATAGTGAACAACAGCTCCACCTGGAGCTGGGCTGCTGTGAGTCCCCAGTTCGGCATAGCTGCAGCCCCTGCTGCAGTGGGCTGCCGTAGGCTACAGTGAGTGGCTGGCAGCCAGCGTGAGCAGCCAGCAGCTGGTGTGAACTGCCAAGAGCCGCTGTGAGCCACCCTCCAGAGGCCGGCGACAGATCTGCCTCACCTGAGAAGAGCGCAATGACAATACCAACATGGGCCAATGAAGCAATGTCCTCCATAACTAGAGTGAAGAACAAAAAGGACAGCAACTTGTCTGTTCCCCTTCCCCAGTTCCCCAACGCTATTCCCCACCCCCAATTTCCCAATAAAATCTTTTAAAAAAAAGAAATCTTGCCATTTACAACAACATGGATGGACCTAGAGGGTATTGTGCTGAGAGGATTGAGTCAGACAGAGAAAGACAAATGCCGTATGATTTCACTTAAACAACAAAATAAGGGAATAAACAAAACAGACACAAACTCATAGATACAGAGAACATTTTGATGGTTGCCAGATGAGAGGATGAAAAAGGACACAGGATTAAGAATTACAAATTGGGGCCTGCTGAGTGGCATGCTGGTTAAGAACTAGCTTGGGATACCATCTTTGAGCAGCAGGGCTCCGGTTCGGATCCCACATATGAGAGCCAGTGACACTGCCCTCTACAGCTAAGATGATGAACAACAGCTCCACCTGGAGCTGGGCCGTTGTGAATCACCAGGCTGTCCAGAGGCCAGCGACTAATCTGCCTCACCCAGGAAGAGAGCAATGACGATACCACCATGGGCCAGTGAAGCAACATCCTCCACAATTAGACTGAAAAACAAAAGGACAGCAACTTGTCTGTTCCCCCCCCCAATTCCCCAATTTAAAAAAAAACAAAAAACAACAACTACGAATTGGTAGTTACAAAATAGTCATGAGGATATAAAGTATAGCATAAGAAATATAGTCAATAATATTGAAATAACTATGTATGATGTCAAGTGGGTACTAGATTTTTTTGGCGTGATTACTTCATAAGTTACATAAATGTCTAATCACTATGTTGCACACTTAAAACTAATATACTATTGTATGTCAATTGTAATTGAAAAAATTTTTAAATTATTTAAAAAAAAATAAAGAGGTATGTGCGTATGTATTTATCTAAAACATTTCCAATAATTCATTGTGTCCTAGGAATTGTATAAAATGAACTTTTAAATATGTGTCTAATGACACCACAATTAATGTTTCATTTTAAATAAATTTGCTACAAACAGGATATAAAGTTCTGGAAGTCAAAGTCGTTGATCTATTTTATTTACACCATCTCACCAAGTGGAACAGTAACAGGCATAAAATAGGTGCTCACTAAATATCTGTTGAATTAGGGCCGGCCGAGTGGCTCAGTTGGTTAAGAGCTCGCTCAAGAGTGCGAGCTGAGCTCTGAGCAACAGCTGTTCGAGGCCAGCCCGAGCTGAGTTGCCATTGAGCTGCCAACAGGTGGCAGGATGGCTCAGCTAAAAATAAATAAATAAATAAATAAATAAATAAATAAATAAATAAATAACTGTTGAATTAATAAATTAGAACAAAATTAGTGAGGACTATAAGATAATATAAAGAACAAGATATGACCCTGGCCATTCAGTGAATGTACTTTGTCTTAAGAAGAGAACTAGCAGGAATTTAAAGTAAAGTTCAATGAAGGTTTGGATGAACATTAAAACACTCTATTGACGTCTGTCCAAATTCTATTAACAACCTTGGATTCTTACATAAATGTTCTGAAATCTTTCAAAATAGCAGGCATAAGCCCAGAACCAAGACAGCTTTGTTTCAATAGAGAGTTAAGAGATGGCGCATTTGTGAAATATCTTAACCATGAATTATTATTCATGCTGGGCAATCAACAAAATACTAATTCAGCTGTAATGCTTAGCTCTGCTGTTTGACCAAGAGATTGAAATGATCCTGGAAAACTCAGTAGAGACAAAAGAAATTGACAAGGAATAGCCACCCCATGAAGTCACATAAAGACCCTAAATAATACATCATCATCACTATTATACAGTGTGCTTTATAGTTCACAAAGCACATTGATATATTTTTTCTAAATTAATGCTAAGGACAATCGTATGATTCAGGTAATAGTAGTGAACCATGTTGGAAGTTTGCAAATACTAATCACAACCTTTTGCAATCTAACCAATTGAAAATAATAATAGCAATAATCACAATCATCACAGCTAGCACCTAAATGACATTTATGTGTATGCCAAGTACTGTCTACATACTTTTACATTTGCTAACTCATTTACTGCTCGCAACAATCACAAGTTTTCAAACAGGAGTCAAGCCATCTGCTTTATTTAACTTGGTTGGCAAATTTAGTTTCCACCTGATACAAAATTGCACTTTTTGTCCCCCTCTCCCAAATTGAAGATAATCAAGGAATGACAACCCTGATTTTCCCACCCATTGTCATGCTATAAAGCTGGAACAGACAGAATTGTGTGGTCTGGAGGTCTTTTCACTGACAGAGCCTGAATGTGTGAGCTCCAGCCTCACCTGGGCCCAGGCAGGTCTGAGCTGAGGCAAGTGTGAATGTTCGGCTTTCCCCAGTTTCATTGATCTCTCACAAATTTTGTCAGTGGGTAAAAAAATTGTTAATGAAAATGCTGCTGCTCTCTCCTGGGAAGTAAAGCAGATACCTCTCATGCCTCCGTGGGAAACCACAGCAAAAAAAATGAGTGGTCCACTCCATCCTACTCTCAACATCTCCAATAGCCAAATGAGAAAAACGGAGGACCAAGAAGGCTTAGTTCTCAAAGTCAAAAAACTAGCAAGTAGCAAATGCATCCAGGTCTTGAGTCCTATTACTCTGCCCGCAGGCTACATCACACATTCTACACTGCACTGGAACCCTTCCACTCAGACAAGTCTGCTGAAAGCTGAAAGGTCAAAACTCTTGAACACTCTTCTAGAAATGTTTCCATGCCTCAACCAAATTCTCTTTTTCCCATTTCTTGACACATGCTGAAAACATATTCAAACCATTTTTTTTTCTGAGTCAAGTTAAGGGATGGAGGGAACAAAAGAGAATAGAAAAGAGAAAAACATTGTAATTGCACTTCACCTCATATGAGCATATTTAAAATCTGACTCAGTTTGACTTTCGTGCATTTCCATTATTCAAGAAATACTTATTATATTGAATAACAGGGTAAAACCTGTTAATAACAGGGTAAAAACAGTTTAAAGTTACCAATTGTGCCAAAAACACTAATACTTTGTTTTGGTGACTAATAGATACAGAAACAGATACCACATTATTCTCTTATTTGTATTTTTCATCAGTCTTCATTCAACAGGTATACCAATATGAAACTGCTTGTTAGTTTGTTTTCCACTAAATATATACATATAACTAATATGTGCTAGTTTGTGTAGTATTTACTTTACTGTTTATTATAAACAGGCTCAAATTGCAGAGTATGAATAAATTTGACTGCACATCACCACCAAAAAAGAGTCATATCAGTTTATTGCAATTGGGGGGGGGTCTTTCTTTTAATTTATTTTGTGGGTTTTTAAATGCCATCTTGATTCACTGTACTATATTTCTAAAGTCCCTTTTAAGAATTCCACTATGGGAATTTAGAATTTAGTATCTAACTTCTCATGTAGACTCTGATCTCCTAAACTATTCTCCCACCAATAAACTCTCTAATTGCAATTATAGTAAGAGATTCTGTAACATTACAGAAGAATTTGAGATGTGGGTTGAAATGGGAAGTAAGAAGATCCCAAAGTCCTACCAATTCTGGATAGTGTTAGTGTGTCTATGAGAGCAGGAGACTTTTTGTTTCTGCTGTAGTGCTACCTGATTAAATAAAAAATGAAAAATGTTATGTAATTTCAACACCTCATAAAATCATGAGAAAAATCATTTTAGTTTTGAATAAGCCAGTAATTACTTCAAATAATTACATCCATCTCACCTCTCCTCTTCTTCTTTTGGACAGATTGTCCTGGGTACCCCTTGAAATATTACTTGTTTTTATATTTGACTATTTGTTGTGGTGGTTATTGTTCAGGGTCCCAATGTAAATATGTAATATTTGTTTTTAAAGATCAACAAAAGTTGTTCCCAACAACCCTCATAGAGCCAGAGTACCCTTTCAACTCAACCATCTTAATTTTGTTTTCCAATGAGTTTTGTTAGTTTTATAATTGTATCCATTATTAGATTAATATAGTTATGAAAATTTCATTGCCCATGAAAATGTAACCAGAGTATAGTAAAAGCTTAGTAATCATGAACGAAATGCATTTTGATATATGAAAATGTTTCAAATCAAATTCTTTTTATATTTCTGATTAAATAAAGCTAGTTATCTCACTAAGCAATTACCTTTCAAAAGTAACCATATATGAAACTCATAAAAGTCAAAGATCATATCTTGAATTACAATAATAGTATAGTTATTTAAATATGTATATACTTCTAGAGTTATCTGACTTTCACTTAACTAATACTTTTTCTGATCCATCTCCATGATTAAATTCAAGTTTATACTGGCCTATACTCACATTTACTTTGGAAGTACTATAAAATTATTGCCAAATTGGGCTTTTTAGCATAGTTTATTCTTAGTATTGCTGTAAGAAATTCCAATATGACCCATTTCCTGGAGGTAATTAAGTCTTTGTTGTTGTGGTCTTTGCTTCAATGGCTTTGATTCTGAAGGTAAAGCCTCACTTCCCTGATACATTCTATAACTGGACATATGTATTTAGGCTTCAAAAGGCCACATCTTCAAACTTAAGAAATGAAAGCAGTAGTGGTTTCAGAATACATGTAGGTAAAACATGAAATTATTTTTTAGCGTAGAGGATCCTAAAATTCTACTCTCTAGGAAGTCTAGGACTTTGATGTTTTTCACAAAGTAGATAAATGAATTTGAACTGATGAATTCACATTCTCTCAATCAGCCTCCTTTACAACCAAAGCACAGCCCTCTGAACTTTGGTAGAGCAACTCTCCCTGGCCTATACAAGGAACATACCCATAACTTGGGTTTCTATACTGTGCCCTTAACAAATGCTAAGACTACCAACAAGAGAAAACAGGGACACTAAATTAAGTAATTAACTACAATTCTTAATAGGTTAGAGTTACCCTAGGCAATATAACAAATAATCCCTGAAATGTCAGTGACTTGAACAGCAGGCATTTACTTCTTGCTCAGATAATGGTCCATGGGAATGGGAATTAAGAAGATCCCAATTCTGGACACTGTTAGTGTGTCCATGGGAGCAGGGGACTTTCTGTTTCTGCTGTAATGCTTCCTGATCAAGTAGAAAATAAAAAATAAATAACTTTGGTCTAACTCAGAAACTCCTGATTGAGTGGTAGCTCTCCTCTACATGGAGATTTCAGACAGACTCCTTTGTTTTTCAGTCCTGCCATTCAACGCCTCATAATCTTTTGCATTCAACCAATGAAAGAAGAAAGCATGGAGAAACACCCCTAATTCTATAAAGTCATGGCCCAGAAGTAACACATATCACTATTGTTTACATTTCATTGATGAAAAATAATTACCAAATCGAACCTAGGTGCAAGGAAAGAGGGGATTGGAAATAGAGTCCTTGACTGGATGGCAACCTCCCAATGTTAAGCTTAGACGATGGAACAAGAATCATCACTACCATAAAAATCATCAAACAATAATTTATTGACACGTATTTTGTTCGGGCTGCTGCATTAACAATCAAACATGGCAGAGGTGAAGTGACAATAATTAACTACAATTTTTCCACTCAGTCATTCAACAAATATTTATTGAACATTGAGTGTATGCCACTTCCTAGGCTGGGAAGTAAGGAAACACAGGCAGTGCTCTCAGTCTAGTGTAGGAGACAGGCCTGAATGGTGCTAAGTTACCCCAAAGTAAATCAAGTACCTGTTAGGGTTCCAATGCAGGAGAACCAGAAATAAAGACTTCTCTGTCTCTTTTTAGTCTCTAAAAGAAAGATTTTGAGTTGATTTGATTCTTGATATGTCCTTAAAAAGCATTAAAATGGTCATCAAAAGAAAAGTAAGAACTTTGTAGGACTTTCTCATACTTGGCATTGTTTAGCGTTTTTTTAAATTACATGTAGAAGGAACATCAAAATATTTTATAATGCCTAAGGCCTCTGAAGTCTGCACTTGGTCTTAGATATTTAAACAAATAACTTAGAATGTCAGAAAAGACCTCACAAAAGGGATGCGATTTTGGTGCCTTGTGAAAAGAATGGGGTTCAAATGAGGAGAGGAAATGAGGAAAGGTGTGCCATGTCAAAGGAACTTGAATAGTGCTAGTCTGTAAACAGTGTCAGGCTACCATTGTGGGTAGGAATATCAATTAACTTGGAGGGAGGTGGGGTCCTCTTTTCAGCCTAGCTTCACTCAGGCTATGATTTAGACAAAGCAAGTCCGTCTTCCCTGGTGAACTGTGAGCACCTCAAGGGCAAGGCCCATAGTCATCCTTTAACTCCAATTGGATCTGTGCAATTGTAAGTGTCTACCTAAGTTTGGAGAATTGAATAAAATTGAATTGTGCATTCAGTTGCTTCTCATAAATTCTATGGTGAACATTACAAAGAAAAACTTTTTCAATCCTATCTTGACTTTGAAAACTGTGTTGCCAGGCTGGGATGAGAGAAAGGTGAATGCTCTTATTATCTAGGATTGGAATGCTTCTGAATTTTATCACAAATTAGATTTACTGGAATTTTTTCTCCTCTGTACATTTCTCTTTCTGCCATCCCCTCTTACTTGATGTGGTAAATATGAGGTATTTTTTCTCCACATAATCTTTACTCGAGAAAACTGCCATTATGTATTTTACTACTCCTAAATATCTGCCAAATTGGAAAAACTGTTAGTGAAATTTCATGGTGACATTCTTCACCTTTTGTAGAACAAATTCTGGCAGTGTTTATTTCCAATACCTAGAGGGCTGTTACTTACTATTTGTGATGTTGTAGGAGTGGAAAAAGTTATATCACTACCTCGTTGTGCTTCTCATAAACTATAAAAAAATAGCATGAAGGGTCACATTTCTATCAGCTTTTTGATAAGAGCTTGGATTCAAAAGCATGGTGTTGGAAGAATTTGGTTTTCTCTAGGCAGAACTGGGATTGAAATTAGATTGAATCAAGATGACAGCCCTCTGGTGTAGTGGCCTGACCCTGCACGGTGCATCTGAAGCTGCTGTTGAATAATATTAGATGTTAACTATTGTTTAACACACATACAGTCATGGGATGTGGAATATAGTGTGGGGAGTGGAGTCAATGGAATTGTAATAAATATATATGATATTGGGGGTGGGGCAGTGGATGGGGAGAGGGGAGTCACTTTGTAAGGGGTGGAAAGGATAACTATTGCATTGTTTTGTACATCTCTAATAATAATAAATAAAAAGAAAAAAAGTGACTCAAACCAGAATAAATTAAAAAAAAAAAAAAAAGATGACTGTCCTCAAGGCCTTTGCTCTATTTGAAAGGACAGTGATTTTTTTTTTTTTAATTCTAGGGAAGTAAAACATCTTAGCTTTTCAGATATCAATGTAGGCTAGTTACTAGTGATTGATCACTTATCAGTCATAACTTCTTCCTGCCGAATCTAGATGCCACCTCTGAATCCTCAGCCCAGCACTCCAGGAGCCAGGACCCACAAGACAGAGTTTATATTACGTGAAACTATTTGCCTTGTCTATTATCTGTGAAATACCTCACCTTTAAGAAGAAAAAAATATAATCAATCCTACAATATTTACAGACACATCAGTGCCCTTTCAAATTCCGATTAGTGATACTAATCCCTATAGATTCTTTCAACACTTTCCTGGAAAATAGTGAAATCTAATTAACTATATTCTAGAAGGGACTGTAGCTGATAATAGCTTAGCAACTAAGAGGATTCATCAGGGATTAAAAAAAACAACAACAACATTAAGGGCCAGCTGAGTGACTCAGTTGGTTAAAAGTTGGCTTAGAGCATGTGCTCTGAACAACAGGGCCTCCGGCTCAATTCCCACATGGGCCAGTGAACGCTGTGCCCTAGCGAAGCTGCCAACTGGTGGCAGGATGGCTCAGCTGGTGTAACAACAAGATTGCCTGTTCAATGGTGGGCTACGCCCTCCCACAACTAAAGATTAAACTCAGCACCTTGAGATTAGAGGCCACGAGCTGCCAACGGGAAGCCAGATGGCGACTCGTGCCCTCCACAATGAAGACTGAAGAACAACAACTTGGCCGGTCCCCTCCCCAATTCCCCAACACTGCTCCCCTCCCCCAATTCCCCAATAAAATCTTTTTAAAAAATTAAAAAAAAAAACTATTAAAAGTTCTCTAGTGCCCTTAATAACCATCTTGTTGAGGAAAGGGAGAAAAAAGGAGGTGAAAAATGACAAATATTGTAAACTTGGGAGTCACATAAACAATAAGAAAGTCAAACAAAAGGAAAATCAAAACACATTTATTTTCTGAGACAAGACAGTCAGATACAAAGTAAACAAACAAATATAGGACAAAAAGGGCAGACATATAGGGTGCATATGCTGCAGCCCCTTCCCACATCGATAGCAAACATTACTCACCATTCCCAGCACTCTCGTGCTGAACCCAGGTGCAACCTTAGAAAATTCAACACATCACTCTGTGCAACCCCTGGTACATGAAATGAGGCTTGTTTTCATTCCCAGTCTTATCTCTGTTGCCAAACACTTAAGTTTTTGCTGTATGTAGAAAGCCAGGGCTTTCCATGGCACATGTGAGTATTAAAATTTACCATAAGTTAGGGCCGGCCGAGTGGCACATTGGTTAAAAGCTGGGTTGGGATGCCAGTGTCCCCGATTCGGATCCCACATATGAGGGCCAGTGACACTGCCCTCTACAGCTAAGATGGTGAACAACAGCTCCACCTGGAGCTGGGCTGCTGTGAGTTCCCTGGATGGCATAGCTGCAGCCCCTGCTGCAGTGAGCTGCCATAGGCTACAGTGAGTGGCTGGCAGCCAGTGTGAGCAGCTGGCAGCTGGAGTGAGCAGCTAAGAGCCACTGTGAGCGGCTATCCAGAGGCTGGTGACCGATCTGCCTCACCGGGAAGAGTACAATGATGATCCCAACATGGGCCAGTGAAGCAATGTCCTCCACAACTAAACTGAAGAACAAAAACACAGCAACTTGTCTGTTCCCCTTCCCCGATTCCCCAACCCTGTTCCCCTCCCCCAATTCCCCAATAAAATCTTTAAAAAAATAAAATAAAATAAAGATGAGGAAACAAAGGCTCAAAAAAGCTAAAAAAAAAAAAAAAAAAAAAAAAAAAAAAAACTTACCATAAGTTAGAAAAAGACAGGTGAACTGTCTCATCCAACCTCCCAATAATACAAAAGAACAAGAAAACAGTCTTATATTTCTATAACACTCCATATGTATAAAGAGCTTTGTCATCACTTTCCAAAAGAATTGGGGGCCATAATAGAAATGTTATATATCTGTTTTATCCAATATGGTAGCCACTAATCACATGCCACTACTGAGCATTTGAAAAGTGGCACTATATAATTGACAAACTGATTTTTAATTTAATTTAATTTAATTTTAAAGTAGCCATGTATGGCTGCCATATTGGATAGCACAGGTAGGTATTATCTTTTTTGATCTTCACAATAACCTTGTGAAGTAGGTCATCTGCAATAAACAGAGAAAGAAAAGAAGTGTAGAGATGCTAAATGACTTGCCATTGTTACAAAGTTAAAATATAACCAAATGTATACTTGAATCCAGCTTTTTTGGAATCCAAGTTCTCAGCTCTTTTTTAGGGTAACACATCAAGGCAATTATGAATCAAGAGAGGACCACCTCACAAACCTAGTTATTCTATACAATCTACTAAAACTTCACAATGGACAGTACACTGCAAAAAACTAAATGAAAATCTGAGATTTTACCCTACTTGTAAGTTAACCAATGCCACAGTTTCATGTAACCATCAGAAGACAGGAGACTCCTGGGTCAGAGAGTAAGGACTTTATTAAAACAATAGAAGTAGCCAGAATATTAGCATTCTCTTGTACCAATTTCCCAACCTCAAATTCGCATAGAGTGATGCAAAGAGAGCCATATGACTCTTGCATATGCAGTGAGTGTATTACAGGTTGCATACTGAGCTTAGGGAACCCAAATCTTTTATAATGGGCAGTAATCATCCTTACTCCAAAAGAATATATTATCTGTATCATGCTAAACAGGAAGCATGTTTCCCTTTCCCAATCTCTGTCTTTCAAGGCTATTCTCAACACAAACACCCTTGAAATGATAGTCTGGAACAAAGTCAATCCCAAGACTTGCATTAATGTGAAAAGCCACACAACATCCATGACAAGTGACAAACCAAGAGAAAAACAGTCAAGAAAATAGAGAGGTGGCTGTATATCAACGTGAGAGTCAAAGTGCAGGGATAAATTTGTATGTTTGATAGAAAGATTATGTGTTCAAAGTTAAAAACAAAAAGTTATTCTTAAAACCAGAAAATTAATGTGAAGGTAACTTTGAAAAAGAATCGTCCTGCACAAATGTCAGGAATCCTTGACATTTGTATTGGGCACCAACAGCACATTTATAAATCTAATTTTCCCCAAACTAAAGGCTACTTTTATTTTGGAACTGAAACATAAATATATGCACATAGCCTTTTTCCAGCCACGATAAAATTTTAGCATAAAAATCATAGCATGTTAGACCTGAAAGCTGCTCAGATATAATGAAGTCCTAATTATACAGAGAGGGAAACTGAGACCCAAAGGCATGGAGTATCTTTTTCAGGGACATACAACCAAACATCAATAAATCTGAGATGCATTTGAAGGTGTTTCTACTCTTGACCCTTCCACTTCCATATAGCACACTATCTCTTGCTTCTCAACCTGAAGTACATTTAGCAAAAAAACAAAACAAACAAAACAAAACAAAACCCAGCAAACGCTCCTGTTGTAGAATATACCCTTGGAGGCAGAAGGAGCTGTACCAGGTGATCTGAGATAACAATGCTTCCCAGGTAGAAGCACAGTAAAGGAAGCACCTTAGACCTAGGGGCAACTTAAATGCTCATTCCTTTGTTCTATCACAAAGGCACCTTACACTGCAGAAGATTTAAAAGAAAAGTGTATGCACAGCACCAGAAGGAGCCTAGATCTTCTCTGAGGAATTGAGTACTTCAATTGTATCATTAAGCTGAGTCAAAAAGAAGTCATTTCATTTTTTAAAAAATATATGCTAACACAACCTCAAGCACCAGCTAGCTTAAATGACTGTACTTTATAAAGTTCAGTTTTATTATTCTTACCTGAAAAGCAAATAACACTTCCACAGATGTCCTTCATATGAAAAGACTTTATTTGCCTGCAATAGAGACTCTCTATTGACTAAAACCATATCTACTTCACAAGACTGATTTTTTTTTTTCCCATCATCTTTTAATGAGATGTAGCCAGCCTATACAGGACAAAGGAAACAGACTGATGAAAGAGATGATGTACCAGGAGCTGACTGGAAGAACTCCCAATGGCCAAAGTTGGAAGAATGTGAGCAATAAACAAATAATGTAGCATTGGATTATAATCCAAAGAATAAAATAAATATCCATGAGTCCATACTGTAATATAAATAAATAATATAGTCATCAATAGCACTTTTATAAAGGTAATTTCCCCAAAGCTAGAGGTTACTATCCCCTTGAGACTGAATCACAAATATATACACATATAAATATAAATATAAATATTGAATATGTAAATAAGTAGGGAAAAGAGACAAATCTTCCTTACAGAAATATTTGAAATAATATATGCACATATTTCCTCCCCCATGAGGTACAGCTTTATTCCCCACCCTTGAAGGTGGGCTAGAATTATTGACTCAATAAAACAGAGTAGGGAAAAGGAAAAATAGTGAGAATCCTGGGAAATGCTAGCTTAACTAAGTGATAAAGGTTAACATCTCTATTGATGTCATGGATATTATATACTCCTGATATGATGTAATGAGAATGGCACTTCACCTCCATGGTATTCTTTCCAAAAAACCATACCCTGGTCTAATCAGGAGAAAAACATCAGACAAACTAAGATGGAGGACATTCTACAGGACACTTGACCATTAATCCTCAAGATCATGAAGGTCATGAAAAACAAGCAAAGATAGAAATCATCACAGACCAGAGGAGACTAAGGAGATATAATAACTAAATACAATATGGTATTCTGGATTGAAACAGAAAGAGGATATTAATGGAAAAACTGATTAAATTCAAATACAGTCTGGAGTTTAGTTAATAGCAGTGAACCAATGTTGCTTTCTTAGTTTTGATAAATGTACTATGATAATTTAAGATGTTAGCAATGGGTAAAATCAGTGAGAGGAATAGAGGAGCTCTGTACACTATCTTTACAACTTTTCTATAGATATAAAATTATGCCTAAATAAAAAAGTTTATCAAAAAAATAGATGTTATAAATTTATCTTATTGTATGCTCCTGCCTGAAGCATGGCAGAGTTTTATAGTTAATGAATTGCCAAACCCAAGAAGCACAATTAAAGGCTTTGGAAAGCTACATGAGTTCAACAGCCAGGGGTGGAGTGGCAACAACAGACTATAGAACAAAAGAAAAAGCAATGTTTTTTCTTCTCTGAAACTGTTATTTGTGTAGTAGTCTAAGAAGCGAAATATGTTCTGATCATAGCAAAAATTGAGGACCTCCTTTATGGGTCAGCAAAAGTGATAAAGTTAAAAAAAAAATACCCAAACCAATAAGTTAACTAGAGTTCACAGAAACACAAATGCGTGCTGGCTATCAAATAATAACTATGTTTAATGGTATAAAAGACTTAAAAATATAAGTTTTAGACAAACTCCTCAAATTTGGGAAACTTCTCTTAATTCTCTTTATGAGTTATCTAGGATATTATAATAATAAACAATTTTTATATTACCATCACCAATATAGTAAAACCATAATGCCAATAAATTGTATCATATTTCTGCCCCCTAATTCTCTAAATTACTTTTTATTCACACTCAGGCTTTTAACCCTGAAGATTTCATTCCATACCCAACCTCCCCCCTCCACCCATCCCACCCATATCCCCTGACCTCATTAAAGAAATCTCAACCACCCTCTTGCCTTTGGTACCTACTTTAGGTTTGTCTTCTGAATAATAATCCCTTCAAAATTACTTTGTAAATGAATGGAACTGACTTATGAGTAAGGAGGCATATATCTGCTTTCCACATAAGCTTTATGAAGATGGGGAAAACTACCTGTATAACTTGCCCTTTTTTTCATCTTCTTTGCATAGAAGCATACGATTGTGTTTCCAAAAGACCCAAGGAAGGCATGAGCATATAACTTGTGATACATGTGGTATGTATTTTCTTAAAAACAGCTCTTAAAGTCAAATTCACAAGCCAGCTATGAATGTTTACTAAGGAGCTACGTCAGTGGACTGACAAATGCATAATATTTTGATCAATATATATTGGGTTTACACTACATTTCATCACTTTCACTGCTGAAAAATAAATTTTAAAGGGATAGATTAAACATTCAAAGATAAAAACACAAGTAAATATCCCTTAGTTCAATATGGAGATAACAAATCCATTAGTATATCAACATGTGAGCATGCTTAGCAAACAATAGCTTGAACAAATATTTATTGAATACCTATTATGTGTCAGGAAATGTACAAGTACTTTGGCAAGTGCCGTCTCATCTAATTCTCTCGATAAATGTGCAAAATAGGTATAATTATCTTCATTTTTCAAATTGTAAAACCAAGTTTCCAAAGATTGAACTATACAAGAATAGCTGATTTGTTAACTTAAGGTAAATAATATTAGCCCCTTTACTGATAAACTCCAAATTATTAGTGGTTTAATTCAATAAAATGTTGTTTCTCATTCATATAACCATCTAATGCAAGTCAGAAGGGGTAGGGGTAATATTCTGCCCCACCTGGTCATTCAAGGACCCAGGATACTTCCATCCCATCCAACTGGTGGATGGAGATTGAGAATAAGGACAGTACATTAAAAGTTTTTGTAGACCAGGCCTAAAAGTAGCACATATCACTTCTACTCACATTCTGTTCCCTAAAAATGGTCCCTATTCTGTTAATAAGGAAAGAAGGAATGCTTCCTCCCTAAGATAAGGCCATAGATAAAGATGTCTGCTCTCACTATTGGTAATCAACATAATACTAGAAGGTCTAGCTAGTTCAATGAGGCTAGTTCAATAAGAAAGAAGAAATAAAAGTGTTCCAATGTACAAATGACATGATCATCTCATATGTAGAAAATTCCAAGAATCTACAAAAAGAAGTCCTATAACTATTAAGTGAGTCAAGCAAGGGTGCATAACCCAAGATCAACACACAAAATCAATTACATTTCTATATCCTAAAAATAAACACGTGGAAACTGAAATTAAAAATATAATGTCATTTATAATCACTCCAAAAAAAAAATAAAATACTTAGGTATAAATCTAACACAGTATGTGCAGGACTTGTATGCTGAAAATTACAAAATGCTAAAGGAATAAGTAAAGGGTAACTTGAAATTAAAAATAGATAAAAATATGGTAGAATTAAAACCAAACATATCAATAATTAAATTAAGTATAAATGATCTAAACATCTTATTTAAAAGGCAGAGAATATCAGACCAGATGAAAATGTAAGACCCAAATAGAGATTATCCATAAGAAACCCACTTAACATAAAGACATAGACAGGTTAAAAGTAGAAGGATAGAAAAAAGACATATCATACAAACATTAATTAAAAGAAAGCTGAGGTGGCTATATTAATATCATACAAAGTAAACATCAGAACACAGAACACTATCAGGGACAAATGGAGACATTACATAATAGTCGATTCATCAAGAAGACAACAATACTATATTAGTATACATTTGATAACAGAGCTTCAAAATACATTGAGAGAACTAAAAGGAGAGATTGGCATACCCACAACTATAGCTGAAGATTTTAACTCTCTTTTCTAAATAATTGATAGAGCAAGTTGACAAAATATCAGTAAAGCTACAGAATATTTGAACAATACTGCCAAGCAAATTACATGGAGTAATCACAGTATACACATTATGTTTAAACACACTATAACATCATCCAGATAGACTATAATTTGTGCTGTAAAATAAATTTCAAATGATTGAAATCATACAGACTATGTTTTGTGAGCCTTAGTACACTAGAATTAAAAATCCATTTTGAAAAAAAGTTTTAAACTACTTAGCTTTTATATTAACAGACCAGAAAAAGAACAAAGTAAAAGAAGGAAAGGAAGGAAATAATAAATATAAGTGCTGAAAGTAATTAAATAAAGAATAGATAATAGAGCAAATCAAGTTATTCAAAATGTGACTTGAAATAAAAAAAAGAAAAAGGTGATTTGCAAAGATCAATAAAATTGAAAAACCCTTACCTCACTGATCAAGAAAAAAAACTAAAATTATCAATATTAAGAATGAAAAATAGAATCACTATATATTATAGGCATTAAAAATATAAGAGGAATATTATGACCATCTTCATGACTATGAATTTAACAACTTAGATGGAATGGATAAATTCCTTAAAGGATGAAAATCACCATATGTGACACAAGAATAAATAGAAATCCTAAAAAGCCCTATATATGTTAAATTGAATTTATAATTTAAAATCTTTCCATAAGGAAAACTCAAGATCCAAATGTTGAACATACATTTTATCAAATGTTTGCAAAAGAAGTGACATCAATATTTCTCAAACTCATTCAGAAAGCTTTGAACACTTTTTCTTTAAGGCCAGCATAGCTTTGACACCAAAAGTAGGCAAAATAAATACAGGAAAAAAAATTTCCACACTAATATCTCACCTAGGGCCGGCTGAATGGCGCATTGGTTAAGAGCTGGTTTTGGCAGTTTGGGGAATATAACTAATAATGTTGTAAATATTTTGTGGGGTGTCAGATGGTCATAGGTCTTAGGGAGACCAATTCATGGATGGAGTAGAGGTTTGATCACTGCACTGTATAACTGAAGCGGAGGTTGTATACCTACTGTAATTGAATATATATAGATAGTCACGGGATGTGGATTATACTGTGGAAGAGAGTCAGAGGAAGAGTAATAGATATATATGATATAGCGGGGAGTGGGGGGTGCGAATTGGGGGTAGGGGGTGGTCACTTTGAGGGGTAAAATGTATAACTATTGCACTGTGTTGTACACCTGAAACTAATTAAAAATAAATTAATTAATTAAAAAAAAAAGGCTGGTTTTGGGATGCCAGCGGCCCCGGTTCAGATCCCACATATGAGGGCCAGTGACACTGCCCTCTACAGCTAACAACAGCTCCACCTGGAGCTGGGCTGTGCGAGCCCTGGTGACAGTGTAGGCTGCAGCCCCTGCTGAAGTGGGCTGCCATAGGCTACAGTGAGTGGCCGGCAGCCAGCGTAAGCAGCTGGCAGCCAGCGTGCGCTGCCAATAGCCGCGGTGAGCGACCATCCAGAGGCCGCTGACCAATCTGCCTCATCCGGGAAGAGCACAATGACGATACCAACATGGGCCAGTGAAGCAACGTCCTCCGCAACTAGACTGAGGAACAAAAAGACAGCAACTTGTCTGTTCCCCTTCCCTGATTCCCCAACGCTGTTCCCCTCCCCCAATTTCCCAATAAAATCTTAAAAAAAAAAAAAATCTCACCTAAATACAAAATCCTTAACAAAATATTAGCAAATCAATATATAAAAAGGACAATACACCATGGCTAACTGGGGTTTTTCCAAAAATGCAAGATCATTAAATCAATTACTGTAATTCACCACAACAGAATAAAGATATTATAAAATCATTTCAATGGTTGAAAAAGATAGATTTTATAAAATTAAATACCCACTTATTATAAAAACTATCAATTTAGGAACAGAATAAAATTTCGTCAAACTAATAATAAAAGGGATCTAAGAAAAACTTTGCTACTACCTTTTAATGGTGAACTATGAACATTTCCCCCTCTGATATTGGGAACAAGGTAAAACTATCTTCTTTCACCACTTCTGCTCAGCATTTTACTGGGGTTCTAGTCAGTATGATAAGGCAAGGTAAAGAAATAAAAGCAACAGGGCCAGCTGAGTGGCGCATTGGTTAAGAGCTGGCTTGGGATGCCAGCGGCCCCAGTTCAGATCCCACATATGGGGGCCAGTGACACTGCCCTCTACAGCTAACATGGTGAACAACAGCTCCACCTGGAGTTGGGCTGCTGTGAGTCCGCTGGACGGCATAGCTGCAGGCCCTGCTGCAGTGGGCTGCCATGGGCTACAGTGAGTGGCCAGCAGCCAGCATGAGCGGTGGGCAGCCAGTGTGAGCTGCCAGGAGCCGCTGTGAGTGGCTGTCCAGAGGCCAGCGACCAATCTGCTTCACCTGAGAAGAGCACAACGAGGATACCAATATGGGCCAATGAAGCAATGTCCTCCACAACTAGACTAAAGAACAAAAGGACAGCAACTTGTCTGTTCCCCTTCCCCGATTCCCCAATGCTGTTCCCCTCCCCCAATTCCCCATTAAAATCTTTAAAAAAAAAAAAAAGAAAGAAAAGCAACAAAATTGGAAAAGAAATAAAACCATGTCTATTTGCAAATGGCATGATAAGAATCTACAAAATATCTACTAGAATTAATAAAGGTATTTAGCAAGATCCCAGGTTTAAAATTAGTATCAAAACCCCCATTGTATTTCTCTATACAAGCAATAAAAATAGAAATTGAAACAAGTACCACTTAGAAAAACATCAAAAATTTGGGGGGGGGGGTGCCAAAAAATGTACACATTTTAAGAGTTATTACTTTTCAAAGTTGAATTCAACTACAGTAGCAATGTGTAGTGCGACATTTGCTCAAAAGATAGCGTTAATCAAGTGAATGCTAGCATCATTCATTGTATTACAATTTTTTTAAAGATTTTATTGCAGAATTGGGGGAGGGGAACAGCGTTGGGGAATCGGGGAAGGGGATCAGACAAGTTGCTGTCTTTTTGTTCCTCAGTCTAGTTTCGAAGGACGTTGCTGCACTGGCCCATGTTGTTATCGTCATTGCGCTCTTCCTGGATGACACAGATTGGCTGCCAGCTTCTGGATGGTCGCTCACTGCGGCTATTGGCAGCTCACGCTGACTGCCGGCCACTCATTGTAACCTATGGCAGCTGACTGCAGCAGGGGCTGCAGCCTACACCGTCGCCAGGGCTCGCACAGCCCAGCTCCAGGTGGAGCTGTTGTTAGCTGAAGAGGGCAGTGTCATTGGCCCTCATATGTGGGATCTGAATTGGGGCCGCTGGTGTCCCAAACCAGCTCTTAACCAATGCACCACTCAGCCGGCCCTGTATTACAATTTTAATACAGTTTTTTCTTTTCGTAAAATGTATATACATTTTTTGGTACCGTCTGTATTAAAACACATAGGGATAAATTTAAAAAACATGTACAAAGACCTCCACACTGAAAACCACAAATGTTTCTGAGAGAAATTAAGAAATACCAAAATAAATGAAGAACACTATTTTGTTCATGAATTGGAAGATACACGATATCGATAAATTTTCATTCTCCTTAAATTATTCTATAATTTCTATAAAGCCCAATTAGAATTCCAACAGGGTTTTTGTAGAAACTGACAATTTGATTCTAAAATTTATATGGAAATTCATAGGCCCCATATGAAAAACAACAAAGTTGGAGTCACACCACCAGATCTCATGACTTGCTATAAAAGCTACGGTAATAAAGACAAAGTTATATTGGCATAAAGGTAGATCAGTGGAATAGAAGAGAGGGTATAGAAATAATCTCACACATATTTCATTGATGAAAGACTTTCTTTTGTGTGAAAGAAAGACTTTCCCACAAAAGAAAGTCTTTCATTGGAGACTTTCCCCAAAAAAGTGCTGAAATAACTAAATGTCCATATTGCGGGGGAGAGGGGGAAGTAAACCTCAACACCTACTTCACATCCAAATGCAAAAAATTTATTCAAGATGGATCATGAACTGTTGGTTTGAAAATTCAGAAGATTGGTGCTTGTACACAGAAGAAAGAAGCAAACCACTCCAGATTGTAGGTGGCAGGCTTAATAAACAAAGGAAATTATATATGAGGCTTGTTTTGGGTGGCCACAAGATGAATAGATCTCCATACCTGCCTGTGAGAATCTTGCAAATTCATATAGAGGCCTTAACAGGATTCAGTCACGTATACCATCTAGATGGTCTAACAACACATTGCTCTTTGAAGGCTGGGTCCTTAAAAATGGCTCCGGCTGTGAGAATGGCAGGCAGAGTGTACATTCCAAGGACAGGGGAAGGGGCAAGGAGCCTCTGAGTGCCCAGGTCCAGCTCTCCGGTCAACCAACAGCCATGTCCTCTCCATGTCCTCCTCCAACATGAACATAAAAGCAAAAGCTATTAACTTTCTACAAGAAGACATAGAAAAATACTTTTGTGACCTTGAAGTTGGAAAGGACTTCTTAGGACACGGGAAGCTCTAATCATAAAGAAAAAAAAAGATAATTTAGATTTTATCAAAATTAAAATCTTTGCTTTTCAAAGCATCATTAAAAACTACCAGACAAACCACAGAGTGGAAGAAAATGTTCACAAAACATTGTTCTAACAAATGTTCTTATATGTGGACTTGCATCTTGAATATATAAACATCTCCTAAAACTGTGTACTCTGTTTTGTTTTAATCTTTACAATGATAATATTTTCCTGTTGGTATGCATATAATAACCTCATAAAAACCACATGTCATGTTCCAATCGCAATTTCAATAAAAATAAATAAATAAATAAATAAATAAATAAGAAAAAGATTAAAGAACCCCACACTCTAGTATCTCCTTTACATCTACTTTTGCTCCCACTGAAGATCAAATTGAGAAACATATCACTATCCACACTTCCTTTGCTTGGACAGGCAAAGAAAAGTCTTTATGAAGGCTGAGGAAGTGAATTTAACAATTAGAGACATGAAATTAGTAATATGAAGTCAAGCTGCCACTCCTGAAATAATAAAAATGAAGAAATTGGCACATATTGGAGATTTATTTTTTTTAATGATTCAAAGAAATTTGGACAAAATGAAAACAATAAAAGACGAGATGAAAGGCTATGGTGAATTATCAATAGTTGTTGAAAACCAACAGAAGACTAGAAAAGATGGAGAAATTAAAAATGAGTTGAGTGTGCTTGTGACCTCATCCCCCTGGTCTCCTACCACTGCTAGGATAGCAGCTCTGAAGCATCTGGTAAAAGGTACCAGCATGCACTAACCCATTGGGTTTAGAGTGACTCTCTTCTACTCATAATTTTAATGAAAAGCCATTGAAGCATGGCTGTGGACTGTACTGGTATTTTCCACTTCATAATTAGAACTTGTAAGTTACAAATTCCCCAAGAAGTTCCTGCATCAACTCCTGATAGGAAATGTCTGATTTTAGCTATGATTATTGCAGTTAATTTTCCATTCCAGTGGACTAATAAAAGTTTGATGTGTTGATATTAATATTTGGACTGGTTTTGCAGAACATGTTTTGAGTTAAGTATTATTATAGTACTCCCTCCCCTACTATGTGAAAAGCTAAAGAGACTTAAGAGATTTCTGGGTGCTGTTCTAATTCGGTGCTCTTCTAACCAGCACTGTTCTAATTAGAAATCATACTACCTCCTAAGGAGTTGGTAGCAGTTATAAAACCATGTACTATTTTCTTCAGAAAGTGAAAGGAAGCCAAGACAATTCAGGTTGGATCATTTCCTGATATGGCTGTTTATTAGGCCTCTTCACTGCTGCCATGTGATCCCTTAAATTGCTCCAGGAATTCTACCTCCCTGGGGTCTCCAGGAGCCACTGACTGACTCCCAGCCTCTTCCATTGCTGCTTTTCTCCTTTTTTAAAAAAATATTTCACTCACTTCCAAAATGTTATCTGTCCCAATATAAAGGATATTAAGTGTAGCAGCAAAGAAAATGGTAAATGCCTAGTTAAAAAAGACAATCTCTCAGTTTAAAAGGGAAACAACCTTGACTCCGCATCTCCCTCTAGTCACTACCTTATTTTCTACTCCCCTTATCAGCAAAACTCTTAAAGTAATTGCTTTTATTCACTATTTCCTTTTCTCCCATTCCTTCTTGAAACCACATTTGGCCTTTCACCTCCACCACTGCACCAAACTGCTCTTATCAAAGTCATCGATGTCATTGCCCAGCCCAATGGTCAAGGACTCAGCACTGGAGCCTGTTGGCATTACTTACACCATTGATCACTCTCTCTTACTTGATATACTTTCTTCACATAATCTTGGGATGAAATTATCTCTCATTGTTCTCCTCCACCTCAGTAACTGTTTTCTGCTTTGCAGATTTCTCCTTACATACCTGACCCTTAAACAGTGAAAAGATTCAAGGCCCAGTTCTCAGATTTGTTCAATCTATCATTGCTCCCTAGGTGATGCCACCCTGCCATTCAAAAAATGTCTTATATGTGTTGTTATGAAATAAAATTTAATATATATTGTTCAATGGGAAAAGATGAAAGATAGCAAGTTGGATATGTGCAGGAGTTTGGGGTGACTGACAGAGCAAGGATACAAAACTTAACTTCTATCTGAAAGGCTTCGGTACAAAATAAACCAAGAAGTCACATTAAAGAGCTGACAACATAGTCGCCACCAAACTGCAATGTTTTTTCTGATTTAACTAGAGGCAGTTAAAAAGATGAATCAGGCTTGCAGCCCACCTTCCAGCAATGTATAATCAGCTGGGGTGAGGGGAAGGGTGGGATGAAAAACAGTTCCAAAATAAGGAACAATATTGGGGTCACCAGAAAATTGACAATTAGGAGTTATGGTAGCTCAGAAAAATAGAGCGGCTTTTAAAAGCTCTATGAAGCTGAATTATTCTTTTTACTGCATGCTTTCAAAATAACTTCATTTACTAATCGCCTCTATTATCAAATTGAAATTTCTAAAGCTTTCTCACCCTTATCCATGCAATTCTCTATATTCAACCTTACGATTGGAGTGGAAAAATCTTTTTAATGAAAACTATTCTATTCAGCAAACCTCAAGAACCCAAGGAAAATATAACTAAGGATTAATATTTACAGAAAAGAAGCAACTTTATTAAATTTTGTTAAAAAGAAAGGGGTCAGGGGCTGGCCGAGTGGCGAGGTGGTTAAGAGCTGGCTTGGGACGGTGGTTAAGAGCTGGCCAGTGCGGGCGGAGACGCAGGTCCCCGAGAGACGGAGCCGGGATCTGAGCCGCGCGGCGGGGTGGCGCGCAGTCCCTTAAACGCCGGCAGTCTCTTCGGGTGAGCAGCAGGAGCACAGCGTGGGCTGCGCCGGCTCCGAGGCAGAAGCCTTAAACCCAGGAGGAGGGTAAACAAGAAGACTCGCGTGGAAATGCAGCGCGCCGGGCGGAGACGCAGGTCCCCAAGAGACGCGGAGCGGGGATCTTAGCCACACGGTAGGGTGCAGCACAATTCCCTAAATCCCGGCAGACCCTGTGGGAGAGCAGCAGGAACTCCGCTGGAGCATAAGAGACAAAGGCCTTAGCTTAAAACAGTGTTGGAACTGTGGCTTTATTTTATTTTATTTTATTTTATTTTATTTTATTTTATTTTATTTTATTTTATTTTATTTTATTTTCCTTCTTCTACTCTTGAACAGAAAGCAAAAAAAAACCAATAACCCACCCACTCCCACAAACATTGGCTCCCGCCAAGACAGTCTTAAACTGACTCCTGAATGGAGCAATAAGGGCAGACTAGGAAGATATCCCTACCTGCAGGGGATTGAGAATTTCCACCCAGTAAAGGCTGCTGAGTGAGACTACCTACCCCGCCCCCACCTTTATGCAAGGCTTGGGAGGCAGGGCAGGTTCACCTGCTGAGGCACTAATTAACAGATTCTTAGCAGCAGGCTTTTGGTAGTGAGGAATTCTTTAATTCTCCACAGCTGTCAACCCAAAGGGTGCCCAGAGACACTCATTGAGCCTTGGGGGATGCGGCCTGCCTTGGGACAGGCAAAAGCAAAAAGGCAGTGACTTTGTAAAAACCACCAATCACACGTCTCAACCACACTCAAGTACAGCAAACCTGCAGTGCCAGGATCATGCTAGGCATCAGGTGGCCTACTGTTCCCACAAGACGCACAGGAATTTTTGTACAGCAGACAAACTGAAGAGAGCTTAGTGGACTTTAGCCAAGACCGGCACAGGTATTTTTGGTTTGTTTGGTTTTATTCTGTTTTGTTTTCCCT
The DNA here is from genome assembly GCA_033961575.1 of Aselliscus stoliczkanus. Taxonomy (NCBI): domain Eukaryota; kingdom Metazoa; phylum Chordata; class Mammalia; order Chiroptera; family Hipposideridae; genus Aselliscus; species Aselliscus stoliczkanus. Next base: position 94,192,221 of record CM066733.1, read on the forward strand.
TTATTGGCTGCTTATCTTGGTTGTTTTTGGTTTTTATTTCTATTTCATTCTTATCATTTTGTAGTTTTTAATATAGACATATATATAGGTGTATACAGGTGAATATATGTCCATATATATGGGTGTGTAGACAAATATATATATTTTTTTTCTTTTTCTTTTTCTTTCTTTTCTTTTTCTTTTTTCCCCACCCTCACTTTCTCTCTTATTTTATTCATTCTTCTCACTGCTATACTTTTCCTCTTTTCCTTTTTTTCTGCAGATTTTATTTTTTTAATTTTTATTCTTACTTTTTTTATTATTATTTTAGTTTACTTTTATTTTTTATTTTTTAGGTATAGCTGATCGGTTTCTCATGTTTATTCTATTTTTTATTTTAGGATATTGTATTTTATTTCGTTTCCTCTTCTGTTATTATTGTGTGTGTGGTTTTTGTTTTGTTTCTGTTTGTTTTCTTCATTAGTATGATTGATATTTCTGTACAAGTTGACTGTAGTTTGATGGTTGGTTTTTTTTACTTGTGGGAGCATTTGGTTTCCTTTGGTGGCTGCAGAGGTTGTTCTTGTTGATCTGTTATGCTCTAAAATCACTCTGCAGCAGTGGGTCCAAACAAACAGACACAAGAATCATCATACCTGGAGGCCAACTTCAGATAAAACCAGAGCATTTCTGGGTTTGACATACAAGAATCACACCCAAAACGAAGTTGCTACAGGTACTAGGGCCCATAGGGTCCAAGTTTCATCAGAGGGGTCAATCCTCTCACAGCAGCTCATAAACTGCAGACACTGCTGATCCTCACAGCTAATCAATCTGGGAGTCAATCCCACCTACTGACAAACCAAAAGTAATCAAAACTAAAACTTCAACAAGTGAGGACGCATGACACAAGGAACACCTCAGATACAAGCACAGGAGAATAGGGAGACTGAGTAATTCAAATATAAAGGACACACACCATATAAGTTTACCCAGAAAAGACTGAGAAACCTGGAGGATCTATCTGTTATATTGAAGCAAACACAAAGAGTAAGCCAGAATGGGGAGACAAAGAAACACAACACAAATAAAAGAACAGAAGAAACTTCCTGAATCAGTGGAAATAGAGGAAATAGAGGTAAACAACCTATCGGAGACAGAGTTCAGAACACTGATTATTAGAATGTTCAAGGAAATTAATGAAAATATAAAGAAGGATAGAGAAATCATGAAAAGCAACCAGCTAGAACTTAAGAACTCAATTACTGAATTAAATAACAAACTTGATGGAATCACTAGTAGATTGGATGAAGCAGAAAATCGAATCAGTGACTTAGAAGACAAAATAGCAGATATCACCCATGCAGAACAACAAAAAGAAAAAAGAATGAAAAACATGGAAAATAGTTTAAGAGAGCTGGGGGACAACATCAGACGCAATAATCTACAGGTCATTGGAGTACCAGAAGGAGAAGAGAGGGAGCAAGGGATTGAGAATATATTTGAAGTAATAATGTCTGAAAACTTCCCTAACCTGGCAAAGGACATTGAAATACAAGCTCAGGAAGTGCAGAGAGTTCCAACCAGGATGATTCGAAACAGGCCCACTCCAAGACACATTATAGTGAAAATGGCAAGGGTTAAGGAAAGAGACAGAATCCTTAAAGCAGCAAAGGAAAGGCAGCAAGTTACTTACAAGGGTACCCCCATAAGATTATCAGCTGACTTTTCTACAGAAACTTTGCAGGCCAGAAGGAAGTGGCAGGAGGTTTTCAAAGTGATGAAAAATAAAGGCCTACAACCGAGATTGCTGTATCCAGCAAGGTTATCATTTAAAATCGAAGGCGAGATAAGGAGCTTTGCAGAAAAGAATAAGTTAAGGGAATTCATTACCACCAAGCCAGCTTTGCAGCAAATGCTAAAAGGGCTTCTTTAAGTAGAAGAGAAAAACAACCTAAGAAAGACTACGAACACAAATAACAAAATGGCAATAAATACACACCTATCAATAATCACATTAAATGTAAATGGATTAAATGCTCCAATAAAAAGACATAGGGTGGCTGAATGGATAAGAAAGCAAGACCCCAGCATATGCTGTATACAAGAGACTCACCTCAGATCCAAAGACTCATTCAGGCTGAAAGTAAAGGGATGGAGTAAAATATTTCTGGGAAATAGTACTGGGAAAAAAGCTGGAGTAGCGATACTTATATCAGATAAAATGGACTTTAAATTGAAGAATATAACAAAGGACAAAGAAGGACACTTCATAGTAATGAAGGGATCGATCCAACAAGAGGACATAACTCTAGTAAACATCTATGCACCTAACATAGGAGCCCCTAAATATATAAAACAGATATTGTCAGACATAATCACAGAGATCAACAGTAACACTATCATAGTAGGGGACTTCAACACCCCGCTGTCACTAATGGACAGATCCTCCAGACAGAAAATCAATGTGGAAACATCGACCTTAAATGACACATTAGACCAGCTGGATTTAACAGACATTTTCAGAGCATTTCATCCCAAAGCTACAGAATATACATTCTTTTCAAGTGCACATGGAACATTTTCTAAGACAGACCACATGTTAGGCCACAAAACAAGTCTCAATAAATTTAAGAAGATTGAAATCATTTCAACTGTATTCTCTGACCACAATGCTATGAAACTAGAAATCAATTATAAGAAGAAATCTGGGAAGCTGACAAATAAATGGAGGCTAAACAATATGCTATTAAATAGTGAGTGAGTCACAAATGAGATCAAGGAGGAAATCAAGATACCTCGAGACAAACGAAAATGAAAACACCACGACCCAAAATCTCTGGGATGCTGCGAAAGCAGTCCTAAGAGGGAAGTTTATAGCAGTGCAAGCCTACCTAAAGAAGGAAGAAAAATCTCAAATCAACAGGTTATCCTTACACCTAAGGGAACTGGAAAAAGAACAGCAAAAGAGGCCCAAGGGGAGTACAAGAAAGGAGATAATAAAGACCAGAGCGGAAATAAACAATATAGAGAACAGAAAAACAATTCAAAAGATCAATGAAACCAAGAGCTGGTTTCTTGAGAAGGTAAACAAAACTGACAAACCTCTAGCCAGGCTCATCAAAAAAAAAAAAGAGAGAGGACTCAAATTAGCAAAATCAGAAATGAAAGAGGGGAAATGACTACAGACATCACAGAAATACAAAAAATTCTAAGAAATTACTATGAGCAACTATATGCCAACAAATTTGACAATCTGGAAGAAACGGATAATTTTCTAGAAGCATACAACCTTCCAAAGCTAACGCAAGAAGAAACAGAAAATCTAAATACCCTGATTACTACCAAGGAAATTGAATCAGTAATTGACAAGCTCCCAAAAAACAAAAGCCCTGGACCAGACGGCTTCACAAGTGAATTGTATCAAACATTCAAAAAAGAACTATCACCTATTCTTCTCAAACTATTCCAAAGAATCCAGAAGGAGGGAAGGCTCCCAAACTCTTTTTATGAAGCCACTATCACCCTGATTCCAAAACCAGATAAAGACATCACAAAAAAGGAAAACTACAGGCCAATCTCCCTGATGAATATAGGTGCAAAAATTCTCAATAAAATATTAGCAAACAGAATTCAGCAATATATTAAGAAGACCATACATCATGATCAAGTGGGATTCATCCCTAGTGCGCAAGGCTGGTTCAACATCCGTAAATCAATTAATGTGATACACCACATCAACAAAATGAAGGATAAAGATCACATGGTCATAGATGCAGAAAAAGCACTTGACAAAATCCAAAAGCCATTTATGTTAAAAACCCTTAGCAAAGTGGGAATACAGGGATCATATCTCAACATAATAAAAGCCATATATGATAAACCTACAGCTAACATCATACTCAATGGGGAAAAGCTAAAACCATTCCCCTTAAGATCAGGAACAAGACAAGATTGTCCACTTTCTCCTCTTTTATTCAACATAGTGCTGGAAGTTCTCACCACAGCAATCAGACAACAAAAAGAAATAAAAGGCATCCAAATTGGCAAGGAAGAAGTAAAATTGTCATTATATGCAGATGACATGATACTGTATATAGAGAACCCCAAAGACTCCATCAAAAAACTATTGGAACTGATAGACGAATTCAGTAAAGTAGCAGGATATAAAAATCAATGTTCAGAAATCAGTGGCCTTTGCATATACCAATAATAAACTAACGGAAAGAGAAATTAAGAAAACTGTCCCATTTACAATTGCTTCAAGAACTATAAAATACCTAGGAATAAATTTAACCAAAGAAGTGAAAGATCTGTACTCAGAAAATTATAAGACACTGAAGAAAGAAATCATACAAGATACAAATAAATGGAAACACCTACCATGCTCATGGATAGGAAGAATTAATATAGTTAAAATGTCCATACTGCCTAAAGCAATATATAGATTCAATGCAATTCCTATCAAACTACCAAGGGCATTTTTCACAGAAATAGAAAATATAATCCTAAAATTTATATGGAATCATGAAAGACCCAGAATAGCCTCAGCAATTCTGAGAAATAAAAACAAAGTCGGGGAGATCACGCTACCAGACATCAAAACCTACTACAAGGCTACAGTAATCAAGACAGTTTGGTATTGGCATAAAAACAGGCACATCGATCAGTGGAACAGAACAGAGAGCCCAGAAATAAATCCAGGCATTTACGCACAGTTAATCTATGACAAGGGAAGCAAGAATTTACACTGGAGTAAAGATAGTCTATTCAATAAATGGTGCTGGGAAAATTGGACTGACACATGCAAAAAAATGAAACTGGACCACCTCCTTACATCTTATACAAGAACAAATTCAAAATGGATTAAAGACTTAAATGTAAGACCTGAAACCATAAAAATCCTAAAAGAAAATATAGGGACTACATTTGCAGACATTACCCGGAGCAATATTTTTACTGATACATCCTTACGGGCAAGGGAAGTAAAAGAAAAAAATGAACATATGGGATTATATCAGACTTAAACGTTTTTTCACAACAAAGGAAACCATTAATAAAACAAAAAGGAAGCCTACTGAATGGGAGGATATATTTGCCAACGATATATCTGATAAGGGGTTAATATCCAAACTTTATAAAACACTCATGAAACTCAACACCAAAGAAACAAACAACCCAATTAAAAAATGGGCAGAAGATATGAAGAGACATTTCTCTAAAGTGGACATACAGATGGCCAACAGGCATATGAAAAAAAGTTCAACCTCACTGGTCATTAGGGAAATGCAAATAAAAGCCACCATGAGATACCACCTCACTCCAGTCAGAATGGCTATCATCATTAAATCAACAAACAACAAGTGCTGGCGGGGCTGTGGGGAAAAGGGGATCCTGCTGCACTGTTGGTGGGATTGCAGATTGGTACAGCCACTATGGAAGTCAGTATGGAGGTATCTCAAAGAACTGGAAATAGAGCTACCATTTGACCCAGCAATTCCACTCCTAGGTATTTATCCTGAAAAAACCAAGACACTTATTCAAAAAAAGTTATGCACCCCTATGTTCATAGCAGCACAATTTACAATAGCTAAGACTTGGAAACAACCAAAATGCCCATCAGTAGATGACTGGATTAAGAAACTGTGGTATATTTATACATTGGAGTATTACTCCGCTAGAAAGAAAAATGAAATCGTACCATTTGCAATGATATGGATGGACCTAGAGACTATTATGTTAAATGAAATAAGTCAGTCACAGAAAGACAAATACCATATGATCTCACTCATATGTGGAATCTGAAAAACTGTATGAATGAGCAAAGTAAACAGAAACTGTCTCATAGATATAGAGGAAAAATCAGGTTTGCTAATTGGGAGGGGGATGGGGATGAGGGAGAAGGGGAAGGGATTAGACAGCAAAAATAGGCAACTACAATATTGCCACTGGGATATGAAAAACAGTTTGGGGAATATAATAATGTTGTAAATATTCTGTGAAATGTCAGATGGTCATAGGTCTTGTTAGGGAGACCATTTCATGGATGGAGTAGAGGTTTGATCACTGCACTGTATGACTAAAGCAGAGGTTGTATACCTACTGTAATTGAATATATAGAGATAGTCACGGGATGTGGATTATACTGTGGAAGAGAGTCAGAGGAAGAGTAATAGATATATATGATATGGGGGTGGAGTGGGGTGGCGAATTGGGGGTGGGGGTGGTCACTTTGAGGGGTAAAATGTATAACTATTGCACTGTGTTGTACACCTGAAACTAATTAAAAATAAATAAATAAAATTAAATTAAAAAAAAGAGCTGGCCAGTGACACTGCCCTCTAAAAAATAAAAAAGAAAGGGGTCAAAAAGGAGAGAGAAGCACATGGGACATGAGAAAAAATGCGAAAAGGTTGCCCCAAGCAGTTAGCAGATGGCCCAACTAGAGTCTGAGCCCAGGCCGTCTGATTCCAGAGCGCATACTCTTTCAACTTTATAGCCTGCTCTCAAAAGCAAATGCACACTTCAACTGATTATAAAAGGAGGGAAAGGTACGAGTAGAGAAGGAAAACACACATTCAGTTTATTAGGAAGAGGGGATTGTTGGTGGAGCAAATTCCCTGGGAGAATTACAAGACATCCCAAAGTAGGTACATCCACAGAAACACTGTAAAAGCAAAATGGAAAGAGAAAGGCATTAAGATTCTCATTTAACTGCAGAAAGATACAGACTGTCTTTAAAAAACAATTGCCCCATTTTGGGTCTTCAGTAAAATCATTGTTACTTTCTGTCATGTTCTGTTTCTAAAAAGATAAATGGCAACCCTTGCCCTCTTCTTGATTTTTGCCCTGTGGGCAGGAGAAATTAAATCCTGAGCTAGTTTTCACTTAGGCTGGAGATGTTGATTCCTGCCACCTGACTTCCTGTCCCCACTTCACCCAAAGGCCCTCACCACTTTTACTCCTGTTTCACACATGTCTCCTGCCCTCATCTTTTGGTGAAATCATTGTGTTGGTTAGGTGTTGTTAGGCCTAATCCACATCAATCTATGTCCCTTCTTAAAATTGTTGAGACACCAGTTTGTCTTTGAAGTTTTCCTGGACCTAGTCACATAGAGTCTAATCAGGAGATTTGATCAGTGTCTAACCAGCAGTCATTAGCTGTAAGTATCCCTATGTGGATTTTGATTGTTTTGTGAATATATACATATATTTAATTTTACTTTTTAAAATTCCTTACAGCTATGCATTCAATAAATGTCACTGACTATCTCATTGACTGTCCAGCTTAATCACAGTTATCCAATGGACAGATGATGATAGATCTATAGCTAAATTGGTAGATAGATAGATAATATAAATACAATGCAAATGTTAACCAAAACTGAACACATTTTTTAAAATGTAGAGATCTTTGAGTTTAGTGATGATGCTGTTTCACAGTCGGCTGCTGTATTATTCTGAGAACAATTTGCCATAAATATCAAAGTAATGTTACATGCTTTTTTCTCTCATTTTCCAAAGAAATTCACAGTGGGATATATAAAATGTCAGAAATAATTAGACAAAATCACACAATTCCACTGAGACACTAAAATATATCTGGAGTTAAATATTTGCTATGAAACTATAAAATCTGGTTTGAAGGCTGCTTATTATAAACAATATAATTTTTTCTTTAATGTAATGGTGTCAGAATTTTTAAAGCATGAGATAATGTGAATATATGCTTCCAAACCAAAAAAAAAGCCTTTTATATATGTGTACCATATAAAAAAGAACAAATATAAATAAAAAAGAAATTCAGATGGAAAGATAAACTTAAAATTTAATAATGTCTTCATCAGAAAGAGTTCAGGAACTTAACCCCAAAAAAAGGTATCCTTTAAAGAATAATATAAAGATAAATTTACATTCAGGGAGAAACACGGAAACTATATCAAAATTATGCAAACAGTTCATAATTACCAAAATATTTTCATGTTTCCTGGGGAAAATAATAATGGCTTTTTCATTCACTAACCAGTGGCATACTATTTTCCAGGAACCCTCCATTCAGAAGAAATGCTGTGGTGCTTCCCTTTACCCACACAAAATGAAGCACAAGAGACTACGTAGCTGAAGAAATTGCAGCCTCCTTATAAATGAGAGACATTCAAGTCTAAGTAATTTCCAGCTGAAGGAAAATAACCAGCAGCATCTCCACAGTGTACACTGGAGTGGGGTAACCATGAACATCACTAACTGTACCACAGAAGCCAATGTGGCTGTGAGAGCCAGGACCATCACTGAGAAGATGCTCATTTCCATGACTCTGGTCATCATCACCACCCTGACCATGTTGCTCAACTTGGCTGTGATTATGGCCATCTGTACCACCAAGAAGCTCCACCAGCCTGCCAACTATCTGATCTGTTCTCTGGCCGTGACGGACCTCCTGGTGGCCGTGCTTGTCATGCCCTTGAGCATCATGTACATTGTCATGGACAGCTGGAAGCTAGGGTACTTCATCTGCGAAGTGTGGCTCAGTGTGGACATGACCTGTTGCACCTGCTCCATCCTACATCTTTGTGTGATTGCGCTTGACAGGTACTGGGCTATCACCAATGCTATTGAGTATGCCAGGAAGAGGACCGTCAAGAGGGCTGGACTGATGATCCTCACTGTCTGGACCATCTCCATCTTCATCTCCATGCCCCCTCTGTTCTGGAGGAGCCACCGCCTACTGAGCCCGCCCCCGAGTCAGTGCACCATCCAGCATGACCACGTCATCTACACCATTTACTCCACTCTTGGGGCCTTTTATATCCCCTTGACTTTAATACTGATTCTCTATTACAGGATTTACCATGCAGCCAAGAGCCTTTATCAGAAAAGAGGGTCAAGCCGGCACTTAAGCAACAGAAGCACGGATAGCCAAAATTCATTTGCGAGTTGTAAACTTACACAGACTTTCTGTGTGTCTGACTTCTCCACCTCAGACCCTACCACAGAGTTTGAAAGGATCCACACCTCCATCAGGATCCCTCCCTTCCACGGTGACCTAGATCACCCAGGAGAACGCCAGCAGATCTCTAGCACCCGGGAGCGCAAGGCAGCCCGCATCCTGGGACTGATTTTGGGTGCGTTCATTTTGTCGTGGCTGCCGTTTTTTATCAAGGAGTTGATTGTAGGCTTGAGCATCTACACTGTGTCCTCTGAAGTGGCCGATTTTTTGACATGGCTTGGTTATGTTAATTCTCTGATCAACCCTCTGCTCTACACAAGTTTTAATGAAGACTTTAAGTTGGCTTTTAAAAAGCTCATTAGGTGCCGAGAACATACTTAGATTGCAAAAAGCCAGAAGGCATGATTTTTACCAGCCTCATGAATGGACAAGGATAAAGGGTGCAACTTCTTAATTCTTAAACATAGTTGGTTCAGGGGAGTTTGTAAGTATGTGTGATCTTGTTTCTTGTTTGTTTTGTTCTCTTTTGTTTGAGGCTTGTTATTTGGTGTGCTGTTTTCTACCTCTGGTCTTACTTGTGGCATATAATTTCAAATAAACATTATACAAAAACAGACATTTCATTGAAATAATAATAAGGTGAAATAGTAAATACCTTTTTTTTAGCCATTTCAGTTAACCCTGAAATTAAAGAATGCCAAAATAAATCTTTATTTGCAGAATTCCTTATTACTTATAAAACAAATATGTGAGAACTTGCCCTCATTTAACATTAAATCCAAGGTTATGGTTCCAAAGGTGTACAAAGTCCAGTGGGAGCATAAAACAGAAAACAAACAAATAAAAGTGTTTGCTATCATCTATTGCTTTCAGACCTGAGCTAAAATCATTTACTATGACTACATAGCCCACTCCTTTCATGTACAAATGGCATAGATGGAATGTCCTATTTCATTTATGAATAACTAAGTTTCCTCATTCTCTAAAAAGAACCTGGGATGAAAACACAGGCACTTTCTTAGGTCTTTGACTATGAATATGAAATGTAAGCAAGTACGAAATAATCTAAATCTACTTTGGTCAATGTGTTGCCTTATTACCTGAAGGATACATGGGGCACCTCCCATTCTAAAAAGTGTCCCAGCTAAGATTCACATACACTCTCTCACTCTAGCAGGATTAAGGTGGAGGTACATGTCAAATTTGGGGAATTTTTAAAGTAGCTTAATGGGGTACAGTGATCAAATGAGGGAATAGATTACCTGAAGAACTTTGTTGGAGAATGTTACTCATTAAATTACCAATTGTGAAATTGAAAAAAAAAAATTAAGAGTTGAAAATCTATGTTTACAGCAAAGGCCACCCATCAGGAAATGAGTGAAACTGTGTCTCCTGGAATTCCTGTGGAATCCATGCCAGCCTTCACCCTGGGGCCAGGAGCCTGCAGAAGGGGCCCAAGGCCACACAGGGGCCTGAATCCACCTCCCCTGACCTGGAGTGACCACTCTAAGTCATGTGGAGGAGCTCGCCACTAAGCTGAGAGTGATCACAGAAAAGGCTGAATGTTTGTAAATTCTTGTATAGTCCTAAGGAAATGACTGTTCTAAACCTCTGCTTCCCCTCTCACCTCTCAACCACAGCTTCTCCCCACCTCTTCACTCTCCACAGATCATCACTCTTGTTTACTGAGAAGACATTGACTTGCCCCCTCTCTACCTCCATATTTTAGCTCTTAAGTAGATCCCCTCTTAACTTTTCTGTAATCTTGCTCCTTTCTTCTCTTTCTCTCTTTCTCCTCTGCTCTTTCCGTCTCTATCCCACCCCTTTCTCTAGCCACTCTTCTTTAATCTTACCTATCAATTTGCTCAAGTATCTTAGACACTAAAATAAACCTCCTCTGACCCTACTTCCCCCTCAAGCTCCTGCTTTATCTTTCTCATAAATCTCCCACCTGAGTTTCTCAATAATCAATCCACTCATTCTGCTACACTTCTCACCTTCCACTGACTTTTCTGTCCTTTGCTATCTGAGTATGCCCCTCCCAGTTCTTTCAAAACTGATCTCCCAAAAGTCCTTGGTGACTTGACAATAGGCAAATCTAGTGGTCTTCCATTTGTCCTTATTTACATCCCATTCTCTCACCAATTAAAACAGCTAACCATCCCATTCTTGTTTAAGCCCATGCCTTCCAGGATACTTGACTCTCCTGCTTCTCCCACTACCTCCTCATTCTTTGTCCTCCTTTCTTCATCCTAGGGCTTTCTCTTCAGCCTGTACATTTATACTCCATTTGAATCTCATCATTTCAAGAATTAGTTCCGTGCCTGTGGCTCTTCAATAAGCGTCTTCAATTCTGCTCTCTCTCTTTCTCACACTCCAGACCCACGAATTATGCCTGCTGAATATCTCCCTCTGAATACTCTGTCAGTGCTTCAAACACAGGCTTTCTAAACTGAACTCATGTTCATTTTCCCATATTCAAAACTGCTCCTTCTTGGGCTGGCCGAGTGGCGCGGTGGTTAAGCGCTGGCTTGGGAAGCCAGCAGCCCCGGCTTGGGTCCCACATATGAGGGCCAGTGACACTGCCCTAAAAAAAAAAAAAAAAAAGCTTCTCCTTCTTCTACTTTTTGAGCCTCGGATAACAAGATTACCATGCTTTTTATCATTCATATTAGATAAATGTAATTTTCTCTCTTTGTGTCTTGTCTCACATCCAGGTAGTTAAACTCTTGGTCGTTTACCTTTACAGAAATGTTTGTATATGCCCCTTTCTTTTCCAATAATTTGGTCCTCTCACGTGGATCATTCTTATCTGATCCACCTACCTGTGGACTCTTCAACTTGCAACTCTGCCCCTGTAAATCTTCCAGATACATCTTCCTAGAACAGTGGTTCTCAAAGTGGCATCTCCAGACCAGTATTATTAGCATCCCCTGGGAACTTATTAAAAATGTAAAGTCTAGAGCCCCACTGAAGATCTACTGAATCAGAAATTCTGAAGGTAGAGGGACCTATCAATCGCTACTTTAACAAGCCCTCCAGGAGATTCTGGTATGTGCTAAAGTTTGAGAATCACTATCCTAGAGCATATCATTGATTTTTAATGGCAGTACTCAAAATCCTCTACTATTTCCTCATCAACATAACATAACTAAGATTTCTTAGTATAATATTCAAGGCTACTTTGCTATGTGGTCTCAAACTACCCTTCCAGGGTCTGTTGTCACCACTTCTTCTCACTCACTTCATACTCCAGAAAAGTCTGGTATTTCCTGTGTTTTCTGAGCTCCCCTAAAATTTATTCCCAGTTTCAGAAACCTGATATCATGGCTTCCCATTCTTCTTCTACCAACACTTCATCATGTGGTTCAAATGCAATTTCTTTTGTGAAGTCTTCCTGAGATCCTTCTTCCCTCTCTGTCACTGTGGAAGTCCTTTCTCCCAGCTCTATGCTCTCATAGAACCTCATTTTTTTATCTCTATTATTATATGCATCCTATCTTGTAATGCATTTGTTTGTGTATTTTTGCTGTCTGCCCTCCTAGATTGTGAGCTCCTTGAGGGCAGGAGCCATGTCTATTTCATCTCTGTATCCCTAGGAACACCTACAATGTTTTATACACAGTAGGCATTGAATAAATATCTGTTACTATGAATGGAATTATGTCCCTGAAAGAGAAAACTTAAATGTGCCATCTTCTCTCAGCGAGAAAACCAAACTTCTGAAATCTCATGGAGGAGTGCTGACTTCCCTTTCCCCAAAAATTTACCCTACCATTCCTAGCCTTGTTCCACAAAATGCTAGGAAATGCTTTCACATGGAAAGACAATGGACTTCGTACTGAATATAAATGAATGTCCTTTACTAGTTAGGGTTCAGGTTAAACTGCTCTGAAAGAAGAGACTTCAAAATATAGTAGTTCAGGGGCCGCCCGAGTAGTTCAGTTAGTTAAGAGTTTGCTTAGAGTGCGGGCTTTGAGCAACAGGGCCACCAGTTCAATTCCCACATGGGCCAGTGAATGCTGCGCCCGAGCTGAGCTGTCGTGGAGCTGCCAACAGACGGCAGGATGGCTCTGCTGGTGTAACAACAAGATTGCCTGTTCGATGGTGGGCTATGCCCATCTGCAACTAAGACTGAACTCAGCACCTTGGGCTGAGCTGCCGCCTGGATGGCTCAATGGATAGGGCATGTTCTTAACAACAAGGCTGCTGGTTCGACTCCCACATGGGATGGTGGCTACGCCCACCCACAACTAAGATTGAACACAGCACCTTGAGCTTAGAGGCCATGAGCTGCCATCAGGAAGCTAGATGGTGACTGGCGACCTCCACAACAAAGACTGAAGAACAACAACTTGTCTGGTCCCTTTCCCCAATTCCCCAACACTGTTCCCCTACCCCAATTCCGCAACAAAATCTTTTCTTTTTAATGTATATATTTATATAGTAGTTCAAACAATATAGTTTCTTTCTCTCTCACATGACAATTAAGAGATAAGGGGGCAGCCCAGAGGGAGTAGGAGGAGATTCTGCTCCACAAAGTTATCCAGGGACTCAGGCTTCTTCCATCTTGGGGCTCTGCCTTCCCCTCAAGGCTTGTCCTTATCTACATAGCTAAAGCTGACTCCCCATCATATTCACATTCCAGACCATAGGAGGGAAGAGAGAAGTACAGAGCAAACAATTTCCTTTTGATGAAGTTATGTGGAAGTTACGCATGTAACTTCTGCTTGTATTCCATTGGCAATAACTTGGTCAGACGGCCACACAAAGTTGTAAGAGAGAATAGGAGAGTAAATCTCTAGCTGGGAAGCCATATGCCTTGCTAATAATGAGGACCTTATAATAAAAGAAGGAGAAGATGGCTACAAGGTGACAATGAGCAGTCTCTGCCACAAGGGGATATTGGTTTCTGGATGTGCAGCTCATATATTACCAGGCAAGTCAAATGGCTGCCCAGCTCATGGTGATCTGTGTACAAGGATGTTAAGATTTAAATGACAGGTGGTTTAATTGAGATTGTGCAGCATATGCTGAAAATCCAGTATTTATTACTTATAACCATAATATTTATAATGTCTAGAAATTATAAAAGCAGTTCACTTGCTTTCCCATCATTCTTCATATAAGGGTTGGTAATTATAAGGGTTTTTAAATTTCAAGAGTCTAAGAAAATAAAAAGCAAAAATCAGTTGCATAACTGATTTTAACTTACTTATTTTCACAAATTCATTTCTAATTTACTAGATAAGCCTTAATAAAATGCATTTCTCTCACATCTACCCCTGCCCTTAACAAAAAAGAATCTGTGTGCTTTGGTTTACTCATTAACTGATAGTTTTAGCTGCTATGGACTACTCTTGCCCATTTAAATTTAAACTTGAGTAAGGTAACCTTCTGATATGGTCTATTTTTCTAATGTAAACATTAGCAGATTAAAAGTAAATCACAGAGGTAACATCAATCACCTCGATTAACTAAAACCTAAAAACTTCCTGGTCTGTGTACATAGTGAAAGAATTCTTAGACATAAGTCCCTCCCTTGTAACTAGTGGCAATAAGAACCCCTAATAGCATTGCTATCACCATCTGCTTTGGATAACTGTATGGGACTCCTATATTTAATGAACTTCAGTTTGCAAACTTGGATAATTATGTACAAGGTAAGTTCCAGAGCGAGGTCCAGCAACTGTGCTGGTTGACAGCACAAGGCGTTTTAGTGTCAATGATCACATTGGTCTTAGTCTACTAATACGTGTTTATTGTGTTTGCTTAGTTTTTAAGGTCTTCTACACACAACTTTTAGCTTAATTATACAAAGTATTTGAACAAGCATGAGAGCATCAGAAAAGTTAGTGAAAATAAGCATGACTACAATAGACATAAGTAAAAGTAATTTGTATTAAAAGTGTTGAGAAAATGACAACCATTGCACATGAGAATGTGATCAAATTTTGTTGTTTTCAAGGGCCACCATATGTTACTTGTGGAAAAGCACTCTTGCCTAAATTATCGACAATAATCTGCAAAAAATAAGAAAATGAGATGGGAAAATGAGCATTTCACAGTAGTTCTAAAAGGTGCTTGGGTATGTGTGGGGGCATGTTTAGTTATCCCAATAGAGAACTCTAATGGCATTTTGTGGTAGGAGACAGGGAGGCTAAACCCTGCAATTAACAAAAGAAACCAGTCCCACTCAATTAAGAATTGCTCTACCCAAAATGCCAATATAACTGCCCGCTGATATTGCTCAGGAATATTGGCATCAGCATGGATGCTCAGAAGCCTAACGTTAATTCAGGTGTCAGCTAGGGGTTATTTGAGAATTTAAAGCAGGTGAAAGCGCTGCTTAGAACTTTTACTGCAACCCATTAAGGGTTTGAAGGCTCGAGGCCAGTTTAAAACTGCCCAATATTGAAGTGAGGGTCAGGCCAACAAATACAGATACCACATATGTTAAAGAGTTTCCCGTGACATTAGCAGAGATCATTAACAAAAAAGACCCAGTAAATGTCTATGAACAAGGAGGAGCATGGTAATATGCATGGTATTAATGATTCAGAGGATTGACTTAATCCTTAGTTGATGGAAAGGCCCTCAAAGACTAAAGTCTCACCTAAATCACCCCAGACCTAGAATTAAAGGGGAATCTCCAGCACCTGTTAGTAAGAGGAGCGAGTTCAAACAGAAGGAAGAAAGACATTGGAGGTTCTTGGAGACCTACTCTCTTCTGCCATAAATCCCACTTTGGAGAATATACAACAGCTTTCAGCCTTGCCACAAAAATGATGTGAAATTATTTCCTTCAGAATATAAGGGAGAATTTCTTCAGTAAAGTAATCTATTGATTTCCTGGAAGCTCCTAGTATCTAGCAGAGAGGGTGATGCAGTGCGGCATTCAATTTATGTAATTTATATTTGTTGGATTTAATTGAAATGAACACACTGATTACAGACTTCAAGGAATTTAGGAGCAGAATTATGTCATGGGTAAAAAACGGTATCATCTCATAAAGAAGTGGAGTTGTGAAATATTTAAAGGAAAGATGGGCATCAGGATGATGATACAAAAGAAATGGCAACAAGAGGAGTTGAGAGATAATATTATGTCAACACAGCGTTAAGTAATCAAAAAAACATTGACTGCCCACCTACTGTGAGTTTGAGTGGATTATGAAAATTTTTAATTGACAAACAAGAGGTATGAGAACAATGATATGAAGAAAACAATAATACAGCAATGGAAAGAGCAGAGGTTAGAAGGTAATATTGTTGGTGGATTTGGGTTCACAAACAAAAAGTGAACACCTGCCATGAGTTTGGCATCATGTTAGGCACTGGGATCTCTATAAAGTAAATAGTGGGGGGGGAGAAGGGGTGATAAAGAGGGCAGATAATCCAGGTGAAAAACTATGAGACCCAGATCTTAAGGGCAGATTTGTAAAAAGCTGATAATATTTGTTTTCTATTTGGATGAAACAGCATTTTAGAGGGAATTATAAACATTGCCTTTGCATAAGGGGTGGGAGAGAAAGGAGGCAGAGGAGAGCATCTTGCATATCTGAACCTTAGGGAAAATGAAAGTGATACCATAAACTCGGAAGAATGGAGGAGAATGAATGGTTCTTCAAAGAAAATGTATAAATAACATGAACACAAGAAATAAGTTCACATGGACACATTTTTTCCTGTTTGTATGGTATCAAATAGTCATACCTCAAGGAATGATTTAAGAAAAGCTAATTTATGAAAACATCTAAAGGAATGATGATGGAAACAGTTCTCTGAGGAAAATTTAGACTTATAAACAGTCTAATAATAAGCAGAGGGCCAGCCGGTGGTGCGTTGGTTAAGAACTGGCTTGGGATGCCGGCTTTGAGCAGCAGGGCACCAGTTCGGATCCCACATATGAGGGCCAGTGACACTGCCCTCTACAGCTAGGATGGTGAACAACAGCTCCCCTGGAGCTGGGCTGCTGTGAGTTGCCAGGCAACGGCGTGGCTGCAGCCTCTGCTGCAGTGGGCTGCCATAAACTACAGTGAGTGGCTGGCAGCCAGTGTGAGCTGCCAAGAGCCGCAGTGAGTGGCCATCCAGAGGCTGGCGACCCATCTGCCTCACCCAGGAAGAGTGCAATGATGATGCCAACATAGGCCAGTGAAGCAACGTCCTCCATAACTAGACTGAAGAACAAAAGGACAACAACTTATCTGTTCCCCATCTCCGATTCCCCAATGCTGTTCCCCTCCCCCAATTCCCCAATAAAATCTTTAAAAAAAATAAGCAGAACAGTGACCCCAAGTGTTTCTGATTTGTAATTAAACACTCAATAAGGGGTTGGCAAATGAATAAATCAATTACTCAGTTAGTTGATCAAGCCTGAGTTAGAAGTTGGGCGGCAAAGGAGAACAATTTGGCAATAAAACAAAAGAGTTTTCCTAAGTCAGTAAGAAAGATGCTAATAAGATATGCATCCTGAGTTATGAAGCACTTGTATAAAAAGTTGAGGCTGCAAGCTAAACCATTGGCCTTTCTTCTATACTTTGTGGGAAAAAGCAGAGAAGAAGTGTTTTATAGAGAACACTAATAACAACCATAATGTAAATGGTGTTGACATGTAAACCTTTTACCTAATAACGCTACCTGATTAGTTATTTATCAGTTTCTCACTAATAAAAAACTAAGGCCTGGCTTCTGTTTCTACTTATATGTGTATATAGAAACAAAGCCAGTGTTTTCAACCCCAGTAAGGGGAGCAAACAAAAAGGTACAAACAAAGAAAAGCACAAAATAGGAGGATATGAAGCTATCAGCCTCTTTGATGATACCTAGGAGAAATTATGATCAGTTTCCAAAATATGTCTATCTAAAGAGATCTTAATTTAGGATGGCTGCCCTGCCCACAAACTCCTAAATGGGTTACAAGGCAGCCCTTGCTGAGAAAAGCAGCTCTAGGTGGTTCTTTAACCATAATCCACATGGTTCTTTAACCATGTGGTACCATGTGACACACCCCACCCCAATCTATAGCTCACCCTCCCCTATGTGCAGCTGATTGGTTAGGGCAGTTGGGTACCTGGCCTAAGATCAGCCAGATCTATAGGCTGGCCATATGTTATGAGGTGGTCTGGTACAGAGGCTTTCCCCAGACATAAGGTGATTAGTTGTGATAATGACATTCTTATTTCTCAATAATTTCAATGAAAAAGACGGGGACCTTCCATTGTCAGTGGAAGCAGAAGTAGAAAGATAAGCAAAGTGAAGCTGAAACAAAAAAAGCAGCCAACTCACAATCATGGCAAAACACAAGAATGAAGCTCAATTAATTCCTGCTGTTGAGAAACTAACAATGTCACCTGTCCTCTGGGGCTGCCTATTACAATCCAGACAGCTTTCCAGTTCCCAAACTATGCTCCAGATCCTTGAGGTTTGGCTGTAAGAATAGTTCAGAAACTCCTTTCTCTCTGATTCCAACAGTTACCATTACCTTCAAACACCACCACTTGAGGTAACCTCCATTGTTCTTTCTCCCAAACAAAGGAGCCCTAACTCACAGAGTCCCGAGGTCTTCTGGCTCCATTTGAACAGTAAGTACAATTGGACCAGACTCAAGTCTTTCCATTTCCATTGACCTTTCTAGGGTGGAAATGTACCTAGTTTCCATCACTCCCTGATCCCCTCCAATTCCCCATGAAACTAAATTTCTCCATTTGGTTTTTACTCCATGTATTTGAGTTCTATCCATCATAGGTTTGGGGCTTTTTAAGTTATTGTTATTTGTTCTTTGTTTGGGTTCCTAAGATAAAGTGACCTACCCTTTGCTGAATGAGCAGCTGATTTTGCTTTCCATACGTTTTAACCTTGGGAGTGGGAAGGGGGTGGAAGAGCAGGGTGGGAGTGACAGTGAGCAGAAAGATCAAAATACTGCCTTTGTTCAGGATGCTATACCAAAAATACCATAGGCTGATTGGCTTAGAAACAACAGAAATTTGTTTCTCACAGTTCTGGAGGCTGGAAGTCTGAGTTCAGGTTGCCAACCTGTTCGGGTTCTGGTGAGAGCACTCTTCTGGGTTGCAGACAGCTGACTTCTTGAATCTTTACCAGGAAACAAATTCTCTCATGACTCTTAAATGGGTACTAGTCCCATTCATGAGGACTCTACCATCATGATTTCATCTAATCTCTATTACCTCCCAAAGGCCACACCTCCCAGTACCATTGCATTGGGGGAGATAGTTTGGATAAATGAATTTGGGGAAGAAGCACTATTCAGTCCATGCCAAGCACTAACAAGTATCTCTAAATGGTTTGTGGACCAGGCTTCACCAGTTTCACTTACATCCTCGCTGGGTGTTTTGAGGGCTTGAGCAGCAGTCATGACATTATCGACCACTGTGTACTTAGCCAGGCTTAGCTCAGCCACAGCCATCCTGAGGAATAGAATTACTTCCTTTAATCCTGTAAAAAAAAATGTTGTAGATCTCAGTATACTGCATCGAATGGGCATATTTCCAGTGAGATGAGCTTTTTAAAAAATAAAAACAAAGAAGAAGCATTACTAAAATCCAGTGGGGGCTGAGGGAAATTTACTAAAAAATAATTGGAAGGTAAAGTTCAGTCAACAAACATTTATGAACATCTGTGTGTCAAGCTTGCAACATACTGTGTTGTGAATGAGACAGCCCCAGCCCTTAAGAAAAATATGATCTATCAGAAGAGAAAGCCAAGTAAATAAGTGATTGAAATAGAGAGTGATACATTGTGTAATAGAGATATGCACAATATGCACAATGAGCTATGTGGGCACAAAAGAAATCTACACAGTTCTGTAGATACAGAGAGGAGCCGTCACTGAAAATTGGGACTGAAACATGATATGAGAGTTCACTACGCTGACAATTTTTTCAGATAAGCAGCATAAACAGAAGCATGGAGACATAGAGATCCAAATGGTGTTTGGGGAATGAGAAGCAGTCTGTGGTGGCCAGTGCGGAGTATGAAGGAGAATGGCAAAGGTGGAGGTTGGCCAGGCAGATATGTGCATGAAGGGCCTCAAATGCCTCACTAAGGACATTGGATCTTATCCTGCAGGCAACAGAAAATTGCCTGAGAATTCTAACCAAAGGAGTTGACCAGACCTGCAGTTTTGAAAGCACCGTTGGATGAAAGAGGACAGAAGAATGAAGACCAGGTAGACAGGTGTTAGAATAAGCCAGAAAGCAATAAAGGAAATCTGTACTAAATAAGAAAAGGAAAGTGAGAGGGAGGAGAAGGTGGAGAGATTTTAGATAACAGAGATAAAATTAGAGGACAGACAAATCAGTTGATTTAACTGGAATATGATCTTTTTAAATTGAAAGAGAGCAAAGTTTCAGACTACCAAAGGGAACATGTCGTACTTTCAGCCACAGATCATAAATTCACAATCTGAGGATATTATAGTAGATTCAAACAAGAGTCACCTTCTTTGACAAATAGTCCAATCCTTTCCCTACATTGGAGACTTGTTTAGTCACAGTCAACTGGGCAGAAAACCTCTTCTAGGAAATAACAATAGGATCTGAGGTGTTAATTATACACCTCATTTATCTCCACTGTTAGCAATACTCTTTCATGGAGCCCTTCTAAACATATTGGTTACTTAACAACTAGGTAAAGCAAACAACCCTTATTCCAGTAGATATTCATTCATCATTCAACAAACATTTACTGAGCACCTGCTATCTGCCATGAATTATGCTAGGTCCTACTTGTTCAGTGGTGAACTACTAGACAATACAGATTCCTTCCCTAACTGAAACTTCAGTCTAATGGAAGAGAGAGAGAAATTAAGGAAATTTCCAGTATAGTGTGTTAAAATGCAGTAAAGGGCAATATTTCTCACACTTTTGATTTGGTAGGTGTGGAGTGAGATCTGAGATTGTGCATTTCCAACAAATTCCCAGGTGATGCTGATGTTGCTGGTCTAGGGACCACACTCTGCATGACACAAGATCATGTAACTCAGTCTAGCGCATTGTCATCCAAGCCCATTTGAAGAGAAAATTCTCCTGCCCTTGTCAATTTAAGCAACAGCAATTAACAACAGAAAAAGAAATAACAAGCACAATGCAAGCACACTTGCAGAATTCTGATCGGACTGAAGCAGAAAATCTGAGTTCATCTTTGAGGAAGTTGGGACAGAAAAACAGTAGGGATCAGAGTCCACATTTGAGATGTCAAGCAGACACGTGGAACCAGAACCATGAAAGTTTAGAGATTGGGGCTAGGGCAGAACACTGACATGGTCTCTAGGGCTTCTGGGGTTTTTTCCCACAGCACAGTGTAGGAAGATTAGTGTTTAATACCTAGCCCCAGATTAAGTTCTACCAGGACTTTCTTTTTTTTTTTTTTTTTTTTCAAGATTTTATTGGAGAACTGGTGGAGGGGAACAGTGTTAGGGAATTGGGGAGAGGGACCAGCCAAGTTGTTGTTCTTCAATCTTCGTTGTGGAGGGCGCCAGTCGCCATCTGGCTTCCTGTCGGCAGCTCCTGGCCTCTAATCTCAATGTGCTGTGTTCAGTCTTACTTGTGAGTGGACATAGCCACCATCCCATGAGGGAGTCGAACCAGCAGCCTTGTTGTGAAGAGCACCTGCCTTATCCACTGAGCCATCCAGACAGCAGCTCAGCTTAAGGTGCCGAGTTCAGTCTTGGTTGCGTGTGGATGTAGCCCACCATTGAATAGGCAATCTTGTTGTCACATCAGCTGAGTCACCCTACCACCTGTTGGCAGCTCAGCAACTGCTCAACTCGGGCGCCGTTTTCACTGGCCCATGTGGGAATCGAACCAGTGGCCCTGTTGCTCAGATCCCGCCCTCCAAGCCAACTCTTAACCAATGTGCCACTCAGCCAGCCTCTGTACCAGCACTTTTAAAATAATTTTCTACATGCATTTATGCTTAAGTTAGCTATTCTATCAATAAATGCACTTTTTCCCATGGGTTCATACCTTCTCAGCTAATCCTTTTGCTGTCCTAATGAAATCTCTAGGTCTTAAAGATCCTCTTCAAACAACATTAAAGGGAATAACTGAGCTAGGAGAATTTACCTGGGTCCTGAAACCACGTAAAAATTTGGGCACTTTGTCATTTTAAATGAAAATGCCAAGAGAAACAGAAAGAAAATGGGGGAAAAAAAGAATGTTGCACTCATTTATTTAGTTAGCTTCCTTCACACCTGCTTATATTACACATTGTAGACACGGAGTCCTAACAGATGCCACAGCAAAACACGGAAATATAAAGCAAGCAATCTGAAGACATCAGTAAAAGACAGTTCCCTAAGGACATGGTCTTTACTTTGCATTTTAATGCAGTATAAAGAAATTAAAATGTGTGCTTAAGTTCCAGGATTTATACCTTTACCATTAACAGAAGATATTTAAATGTGCATCTGAGTCACATCCTGAAAAATGGCTTACCTGCCTTCCAGAGCTTTACCAGACCATATTCTGTGAGCTCATTACCCACCAGGAAGCTGTAATTCTCATCCCTGAGTGTCCTGATAAAAGCTTCAATATAGTGGTGAGCTCTGGGAAAGGAGGCACAATCCTCACTTACAGGATTGGCCCTATGCTGTCAAGAAAAGCCAAAAATCATAGCTTTGCACTCCTTGGCTTTTGTTACGTTGGTAACCAATAAGTACCTTAAACAATACTTCTGAAAATTGACCCTTAACACCCTTAGACTCTTTGGACCTTTTCTACATTTACTCTTGGTTACATTCATTGGCTGAACCCCAGCAAAGGAGTTAGATAAATTAAGCTTGCTATCTGTGTTTTCCAGTCTTTTGATAACCATTAGATGCCAGAGTCCTCCTGCTGTTCCTAGCTGCCCTCAGAACTTCCCAGAAGCAGCCAACAGCCGGTGTTCAGAAGCCACTTTATTTCTCTGCTCCCTCAATTGCTTGGAGAATTCCTCCTGCCCCCATTTCATGTGGCTCAAGAGAGGCTTTCAACCACGATTACCACTTTAACACCACCCCCAGAGAGAAATAGGCATGTGACCACAGCCTGATGAATCAAAGTCCTTCCTTGGGATTTATATATGGTTTCTGGGAATTGTAAAAATAGGAACCCAGTGGCCAAATTCTCTATTTCAAGGCACCAGAGCTAATGAGACTAACACAAGAGGCAAGATGAAATGAGAGTTGGAAATATAGAGAAGCCATAATATTTTTGCTAACAGGAGTTAGAATAGCTAATTCCTTCTAACTCTAAAATCTTATGATTCTTGAAAAATATTCATGAGTTATCATAGTGTAATCAGTTACCTTTCTCATACAAATGTATGGAATTAAGTTGGGACTTACTCTCGTAAAATAAAAAGAATATTGAACACGGAGTAAGACAAACGACTTAAGTTTCCATTCCAAAATTATTGAGTGACATCAGGAAAAGTTGTTTAATGTCCTGGAGACTCAGTTTCTCCATCCATAAAAATAAAGGTAAAAATATTTACTTCCCAGGTTGTTGTGAGAGTTAAATGATGTAATACTCAAAGAAGTGTTTTGGTGAACTGCAAAACTAAAGAGGGGAATTGGAGAGGATGGGAAATGCAATCAGAAAATCTCTAAAACTGCATAAGATAATGCAAAGCAATAAGGTACTGATTCGATAACTAATGCTAAGAAATCAGACACAATGTCCAGAAATTTTATGCCACTTGTAATTCATGTTTTTATTTGATCAAGGGAGCCCCCTAGTGGCCAATGGATAAGATGCATCTAAATTCTCCTGTTTGCAGAGGCGCTCCCAAAAGATGAACAAAAACTCATGGTCGCATTACGATATAACTAAAAACTACTGTGGAGAGCATTCCCTCAATCTCCCACAAAAGAGATGAGGAAACAAAAGCACTAAGATGCTGTACATACATATTTCAAAAGTTAAAAATCATATCATTTATTTTGAAATTGAACACCTTACATTTTTCCTGGGAATGTCGAAATTCAACAATTTCCGTTCCAACATAAGAGCTACTCTTATTTTCAAAATGTATAACTAAGGCATGTATATAGTTACTAAGGCCCGAAATTATCACTCATTAATGTAACCATGATGCCATAAACACTTTTGCATTGTGGAATTATTTTATTTTAGTACAAATGTTTTGTCTGAAATTAGAACACCAATATTTTTGTCTTATCAAAACTTGTGACTATTCCTTAATGTCCTCTACAGGCCATAAAGCAATTGTCCAATATACAATAAAAGCTATTTCTGCCTACTCATATGGCCTACTCATCTACTTCATAATAGGCCTGAACACTAGAAAGATTGTCTTTGGGGATAAAATAAGTAAAGAAAATAATAAAGGAATTTATAAAAAATGCAATAATGCATCAAAAATATTTAGGCAATGAAATAAACCCAAAATAAATTATTACTGGAGTAAATTGTGACATCAGCTAATTTTACCAAATATTTGATCTACAAAATATAACTGTGAATTTTGTTCTTATTCTAACATTTTCCAATTGCACCAGATTCTATAAGGATGGTCTAGTGAATAGTATATTACTAAATTTGACACAGAAAAACAGAATCGTTAGAATTAAGTAATCAAATGTTGAGAGATGCCATGTTTAGAAGTACAGGCAACAGAAAAGCGTGAGTGAATGTAC
Organism: Aselliscus stoliczkanus; assembly: GCA_033961575.1. Lineage (NCBI taxonomy): Eukaryota > Metazoa > Chordata > Mammalia > Chiroptera > Hipposideridae > Aselliscus > Aselliscus stoliczkanus. The sequence goes on from CM066733.1 coordinate 94,216,808, forward strand.
AAACCACTCAGATAGCCCTAAGACTGAAATAGGGCTGGCTGAATGGCTCCGTTGGTTAAGAGTTAGCTTAGAGCGCATGTTCTGAGCAACAGGGCCACTGATTTGATTCCCACATGGGCCAGTGAATGCTGAGCCCGAGCTGAGCTGTCGCTGAGCTGCCAACAGGTGGCAGGATGGCTCAGCTGGTGTAACAAGATTGTCTGTTCAATGGTGGACTACACCCACCCGCAACTAAAGATTGAACTCGGCACCTTGAGCTGAGCTGTCACCCGGATGGCTCAGAGGATAGATCCTGCGCTCTTAACAACCAGGCTGCTGGTTCGACTCCCACATAGGATGGTGGCTACGCCCACCCGCAACTAAGATTGAACTCAGCACCTTGAGCTTAGAGGCCACGAGCTGCCAACAGGAAACCAGATGGTGACTGGTGCCCTCCACAACAAAGACTGAAGAACAATAACTTGGCTGGTCTCCTCCCCCAATTCCCCAACACTGTTCCCCTCCCCCAATTCCCCAATAAAACCTGTTTTTAAAAAAGACTGAAATAAACCAAATTAAAATATATTCCTGATTCCCATACAGTTTTATACATACAAACATGCCAACGTGTACTTATGTGCACATACGTGAACACCCTGCACAGAATAAAATTATATGTTTGACCCAGAGAAACATCAAAACCCCTAAAATAAACCAAATTATGATCAGTTAAATCCATAACAGATCAAACCACTGATGACCCTCCATGACCCACTTCACCACACCATCTCTGAGGCCTCTGCCTTTTTCTAGCCCCTCATAGGTAAGTCCGTCAAAAAATTTCCCACATGAAGACCCAGCAGGGTCAGCCTCCTAAACAACCTTTCTGAGGCCTACCATCTAGTCCTGTTCCATAACTGAAGGGGGTTCTGTGTTGCTCTCTGCCAGTCATACCTAAGGCCTTATGTTCCCTGCAGCATATGGTTCTTCTTGTCCTTGTGGACCCCAGTTCTTAGTCCCAGACTCATCTTTAGGTTCCTACCTGCATCCCTTATTCTAGCTGTCTCCCACATCCCAGCCCAATGTCTTATTTGTTTCCAGAGCTTCCATAACAAAATACCCAGGCTAAGTGGCTTAAACAACAGAAATTTATTTTCTCACAGTTCTAGAGTTGAAAGTCCAAAACCAAGGTGTCAGCAGGTTTGGTTTCTCCTGAGGCCTTACTCCTTGGCTTGCAGATAGCTGCCTTCTTGCTGTGTCCTCAAATGGTCTTTCCCTGGTGTCTCTCTGTGTGTCCAAATTTCCTGTTCTTGCAAGGTCACTGGTCAAATTGGATTATGGTCCACTCTAATTGCCTCTTTTTAACTTAATCACCCCTTTAGAAGCCCTGTTACCAAATACAGTCACATTCTGAGGTGCTGAGGGTTAGGGCTTTAACAAATGAATCTTGGGGAAGGGAACACAATTTAATCCATACTATCAATGGATACCTAATAGGCCTCAGAGAGCAAGACCTCATGCCTATGTGTGATTGAGTAGCCACTGCCTTGATGTTCTACCAATAGGCTGAGTCCCTCCTATCTGTCCATGGAAGTTGAAGTTCTGATTGTTGCTTGCCTCTACCCAAAATTTCTCCTTTTCTAAACGTGTTCTTATCAACCTTGGTAAGAGCTCCACAGTTTATATTGACCATTATATTGGTTCCTCTGGTCTACTGGCTGGGTCTCAGGCTGAATCATAGGTTCAGGTACCTCCTCATCTATATCATGTTTTCAAACTATTATTACTACTAGTTATATAATTATAATAATAATAGTAACAGATTTTAATTTTGAACCATGTTTCAGGCACAATGATAAGCATTTCTCATGCATAATTCTCACTATAATGCTATATATAAATAATTGCTCAATAAATGTACAAATAAATTAATGAATGGAAACTATAATTGTCCTCATTTTACAGATAAGAAAATGTCGACTCATAAAAATTAATGGCTTGCTCATGGTCATGTAGGTAGTAAGTGGCAGCCCTGGCTCAGGTCTTCTAACACCAAAGCCCACGCTCTTCACCATGCCTCATGAAGTGCCGTGCCTTGTCCACATCCCTTGAGTTATAACAGCCAAGCGATCGACTGCCTTGTTTCTTTTATGACTCACCCTTCAACATCAGCCCATGCTTCAAAGTGACAAGACAAGTAAAAATTATTTGGTGACATTCAAAATAAAAATTCAAGTGCCAGAGAGACACACCTATATAGACGAGGGTAAGAAATACATTTACCATTGAAAACATTTTGTTGCTGGTGGCAATTTTAAAACATATTCCCCAAACTATATGATACTACTTCCATCTCGAGGTAGAGTATATGTCCTCTTTCAATCTATAGAGTTGTCTGAAAAGTCATGACATATTTTTTTCTATGTTTTTCAAAGGTCATTTATTTATACAAAGAACAAAGATCAATCAATGATATATTGCACATTTTGTTCAATAACTTTTTGCCATCTTTCAGTGAGCTTCATAATTCCTTGCAAATAGAAGGACCTTTCTTTATCGGCAAAAAACTGAATAAGGTGATGATTTACAGCCTCATCTGAATTGAACATTATACTACGCAAGGAATTTTGAAGAGAGCGAAACAGGGGAAGTCTGATGGTGCAAGGTCAGGCGAGTATGGTGGGTGTGGTAACACATCCCATCCAAACTCCAGTAATTTTTGAGGGTGACCAAACTTGTGTGTGGTCTCGCGTTGGCATGATGGAACACAACTCCTTTACCATTAACAAGCCCTGGATGTTTCTGGATGATGCATTCATTCAAACTGTCCAATTGCCGACAGTACACATTTGAACTGATTGATTGGTTCCTTGGTAGGAGCTCAAAAAACACGACACCTTTAAAGTTCTACCACACTGAGAACATAACCTTTCTCTGATGAATGTCTGCTTTCGATGTCGTTTGAGGCGAATCATCACGTTGGGACCAAGACCGTTTGCAAACATTGTTATAAACAATCCACTTCTCATCACCAGTTATCAGTCGCTTCAACAAACAATCATTTTCCTCATGTTTAATGAGCATATCCCAGATGTTTATACACGCCATCAAATGAGCTTCTTTGAGTTCATGAGGAACCCAAATATAGAGCTTGCTTACGTATCCCAGCTTCTTTAGGTGGCCATGAACGCTTGAATGATGGATGTTTAATGTTCCTGCAATCTCTCGTGTCGTGTAACATAGGTTTAACTCGATCAATGCCTTTATTTGATAGTCATCAACCTCAGTGGACCTCCCTGACTAAGGAGCGTAGCTGAGATCAAAATCACCAGCACGGAATTTCCTGAACCATCGTTGGCACTGACGTTCTTGTAGAGCATTGTCACGGTAAACATTACACAACTTTTCACAAGCTTGAAAGAGACACAAGAGCCAGATGATAGCCCCCAATGGCCAAAGCTAGAATGATTTTAGCAACAAAATAAATAACATGGTATTGCATTACAGCCCAAAGTATAAAGTAAATATTTATGAACCCATAATGATGTAAATAATTGAATAAGTAAATGAGATAGAATAGAAAAATTGCCATACAGAATTCCAAATAGTTTATGTGGATAGTACCCCCTCAAGGAGACAGCATAACTCCCTGTCACTTAAATGTAGACTAGGCCTAGTGATTTCTTTCCAAAGAGTACAATATGGAAAGAGGGACAAAAGAGTAACTGTACCAGTGGAGAAATCTGACAAGGTTAACATCAACAGTAACAAGTCATGATGATAGCGTGGACCTTTCATATGATGTGATGAAAATAGCACTTTACCCTTGTGGTCTTCCTCCCAAAACCCATATCCGCAGTCTAATCAGGAGAAATCCAAGTTGAGTAACTTTCTACAAAATATCTGAGCAATATTCCTCAAACCTGTCAAAGTCATAAAAAAACAAAGGAAGTCTGAGAAACGGTCATAGTCAAGAGCCTATGGAAATATGTGGATGACTAAATGTAATGTGATATTTGAATGGGATCCTGAGACAGAAAAACAAATTAATTTAAAAACTAAGAAAATCTGGGCCAGCCGAGTGGCATGGTGGTTAAGCACTGGCTTGGGAAGCCAGCGGCCCCGGTTTGGGTGCCACATATGAGGGCCAGTGACACTGCCCTCAAAAAAAAAAAAAAAAGAAAAAAACTAAGGAAATCTGAATAAAGCATTAACTTCAGTTAACAATAATAATGTATAATTAATGTTAATCATATATACATTAGTTGTGACAAATGTATCATACTTACATAAAATAGTAATAATAGAAGAAACAGGATACAGAATACATGAAAACTATCTGTAGTATCTTTGCAACTCTTTTGTGAATCTAAAACTATTCTAAAATAAAAGTTTATTTTATTTATTTATTGTTCTGTCAAATTTTCACTGTTATGTACAAAATTTGGGTGCATTTCATTCATTCATTTATGTTTTAATGGTAAGCCCAATTAACAATCTCATTATCTTATATGTGACACTTAATAAACCCCAAATCAAAAGCTGCTCCATTGATGTGACTGCTTTGCCAAGCTACACTTCCTGTAGTTTGGCACTTCATGTACATATCCTATGAAAGTTCTATAATAGGTGCCTAAGATCCCAGTATCATGCTTTATAATGCTCACAATTATAAAACATATTTTTCTGTTATGCTTCGCTATCTTGATTATGAGTTGTTGATGACTTATACTTAGATTTCATTTTGGTTCATCTTTCCCTCCCCTTCTCAATTCTTATTTAACATTCTTAATGATAGAATGTCAAATAAATGGGACATTTCCAAATCGCAGCTGAAACTAACCGGTGTCTCATATCCCTGCATTCTAAAGAAAGGTGCCAAATACACATACTGCACTGGCTAAGAAGGAAATTAATAATTAATAATACTACTAATACTAATAATAACTACAACGCTTAGTACATCACCAATCTCCAGGATGTTGGAAAGAAAGCTAAGAAATTACTTTAGGTTACTGGTGAGGCCTTTGAACAGAATGGTCATATGCATTCCTACCCAAAACCCCATGAGAAGGGTGCCTCCCCATGCCCTTAGCCAAAGGACAAGGCTTTGAGAGAACTACTCAGAGACAATGGTGGTGTTTGCTGGGAGGACTGACAGTAGACAATGAGGAGGGGCACACCAGGGGGATGTTTACTGAGAAGAGGCATGTGTTTGTCTACCTGATGTAACCATGGGAGAGAGTTTGACCTCTGTACTCTGGGATTGGAGAGTGCAGATATCTGGACCTGCTCAGATAAGGAAAACTGTAAGGTGAGAAGCTGGATGGAGTGGCATTGGACTACAGGAGTAGGAGAGAAGAGTAGGGTATCAGAAAGCTGCATTTGCACCATTAGTCAGCCACGGGGGGGTGTTTCCAAGGGGTTGGAGTGGGCACAGCAGAAGATAGTCAGGCTTGAGTGACCTCTAAGGGACTCTGCCCCTAGAGGACTGCTGGAGAGATGAGGTGAGCCTCACAGAAAGAGACTGCATGGCATTGACAAGGGCAGGCATTGGAAGGCATTAGCCAGGGAACACCAGCCCACTTCAGGGAAAGGTTGAAGGCTCTGGTCAGGGATGGGGAATGGTGTCTGAAAAATCCATGAAATTCTCTGCGGGAGAAAAAAAACAGCATTTGGGCACGAGCCACACAGAGAGCAGCAATTCCAGGTTACAATCAGACAAGGTGAGGCCGACTTGCTTCTGTTCCAAATGATCAGAACTGATAACTGATCTTGAAACTATAGTAACTATCCCATTAAAATGCAATTTTTTAAAAACCTGAAAACAAGACATCTTAATAGGTTCTGCTTGAATTACTAGATTTTTACCCCATGGCAAAGAGATTAAAAACAGGTATCATTTTGGAAGGAAGGAAGGGAAGGAATATTATTATTACTAGGCATCCTGTAGCACAAAATAGTTTCTGGCAGACCGGCTTTAACTTTAGAGTCTCACAAATGGATTTTGTGGAAGGAAATAGAAAACCTGAGCGAGTTCTAGGATACATAGGTGAAAATCCCTTTCACCATCACGTTGTTTCTGCCTGGAAACCGGCTACTATACAAACACAAGTTGTAATGCAGGGTTTGTTCAGGAGAAAGAGCGTATTGGCACAATGCCATATAGCGCCCATCAACCAAATGGCAATCTACTCACTAGGCAAATAGAGGTGTCAGTCCCTGCTGTCAAGAGATCACTCACCAACTTCAATTAGAGTCCATGAGTCAATACTCCTTTTTAAGAAGCATAACTACTCTCATCCACACAAAAGTGTGAATTTCCACAGGGACAGTTCCTCATGAATTTCTCACACGTGACCAAAATTTACAATCATCCTTGCCAAGGTATTGTGAAGAAATTATCCCCTGACACTTGAGAGCTGTATGTATATAATAATGACAAAGTCAAGGTATGGGACTTCACACTCCTTAAAGTAATTCTAATAGAAACGTGCAACCTAGATACTCCCCATGCCTATAACTCCGCATGGACAGCAAGGCAAATTAAGCAGCTGGAAGCCACAGCCCACATGCCCTAATGTCCTTCATTTTGAGGGTTGCTACCTGTGTTAATTTGCTAGGACTGCCATAACAAAGCACAGTGATCCCCTTATCTGAGGGGAAACCATCCTAAAACCCCCAGGGAATGCCTGAACCCACAGGTAGTACCAAGCCCTATATACACTATGTTTTTCCTTATACATATATACCTGTGATCAAGTTTAAACTACTCTTGCACTTTGCGGCCATTATTAAGTAAAGTAAGGGTTACTTGAACACAAGTACTGTAATACCGTGTCAGTCCACCTGGATAACTCAGATGGCTACTAAGAGACTAATGGGCAGGAGGCATATACAGAGTGGATACACTGAACAAAGGGATGATTCACATCCCAGGCAGGATGGAACAGGACAGCATGAGATTTCATCACTCAGAATGGTGCACAATTTAAAACGTATGAATTGTTTATTTCTGGAATTTTCCATTTTATATTTTCAAAACGCAGTTGACTACAAGTAACTGAAATCTGGGAACACAAAACTGCAGATAAGGGGCAGTTACTGTGTCATAGACTGGATGACTTAAATAACAGAAATTCATTTTCTCATAATTCTGGAGGCTAGAAGTCCAAGATCAAGGTGTCAGAAAATTCAGTTTCTGCTGAGGTCTCTCTCCTTGGCTTGTATTGGGTTGTCAGAAAAATCAGGATGCATTTTTGCAATAAAAAACATAGGAAAAAATATGTCATGACTTTTCCCACAACCCAATAGATGGCCACCTTCACACTGTGCCCTCAATGGCCTTTTCTCTGTATTGACATGGAGAGAGCTCTCAGGTATATCTTTTTCTTCTTATAAAGACACCAATCCTATCTGAGTAGTGCCTCATCTTATGACCTCAGTTAACTTTAATTACCTCCATAAAGGCCCTGTCTCCAAACAGTCACGTTAGAAGTTAAGATTCTAACATATGGATTTGAGGTGGGGAAACACAATTCAGTCCATAACATTACCTTTGCTGCAAAAATAACACTCTAATTAATGTTAAGACCACTGGAGACAGAAATGCAGAATTAAATTCTGTTCTCTAGCACTTCAGAGTTCTCAGATAACTATTCAATATAAGTAATGCTTTATGGATTCAGATACCACTAATTTGAAATTGGTGTTGTTTAAGGAATCTGAACCTTCCGCTTGTACCACATATGTAGAAGAAATTACTGAGGCAATTGCAAGTATTAACAAGATTGCAGAAGAATCGGGGAACCGATAGAGAATAAATTTTAACTGCTGCCCTTGGTATATTAGTAATGAGTTGGTTGCTAATTACCCTATCTATTCATAATCTCCCTTCAGGCACTCACTGCCTATATTCAGTCAAATAACTTTATATTCAGTGTTCTAATCTTAAAAAAATATTTCTTTTCCATATAGAGGATAAACTGATGGTTGCTAGTTGGGAGGGGGTTAAGGATGAGGGAGAAGGGGAAGGTATTAGGCAGCATAAATAAGTAACTACAATATTGCCACAGGGATAGGAAAGACAGTTTGGGAAATATAATTAATAATGTTGTAAATATTTTGTGGGGTGTCAGATGGTCACATGTCTTGTTAGGGAAACCGCTTCATGGATGGAGTAGAAGCTTGATCACTGCATTGTACACCTGAAGCTGATGTTGTATAATATTGTATGCCAACTGTAATTGAATATATATAGATAGTCACGGGATGTGAAATATAGTGTGGAGTGGAGTCAAAGGAATTGTAATAGATAGGTATGATATGGGGCAGGGAGTGGGGTGGCAAATTGGGGGAGGGGGTTATCACTTTGAGGGGTAAAAAGCATAACTATTGCACTGTGTTGTACACCTGAAACCAATATTTTTTTAAAGTTTGTTTCACAATAAAAGAATTTTTTTTTAAATATTTCTTTTCAAACATTTCCCGAGTTCCTAATGTATACAAATAACACCCAGGATCCTCATATGGGTAGTCAAGACCCTCCTTACCCCAGTTCTATTTGTTTTCTCACTACTGGCCCCTGTTCTTCCCCAAGACAACACCCTACTTCCATCAAGCCACTCTTCTGTGGCCCTGGGCATCCATTCTGTGGAAACTTGATCCCTAGTTTGCCCCTTCTGTCCTTGGTGCTGCACGACCCTACACTTTGGAGTGGATTATAACAAAGCAGAATCTAGAAATTAGAGATGTTTGCCATGTTCAGGACTCCAACAGCTATAGGGTTTCAATTCTTTAGTCATTTTCATTTTAACAATTCACGCTTCCTATAAATTTCACCTCAAATCCCATCTCCTTGAAGAAAGACTTTTTTCTTACTCATTTTTATGGAGTTGCTCTTCTCTGAATTTCAAGATCCATTCTACTCACTCTCACTACACGGTACAGGTTTTCTTTCTAGTTATTTTTCATAAGCAGCTCTTAAAATGGAGTGTAAACTCCTTTGAGTCAGGCACCGCTGACTTTTACTGTTTTTTAAACATCCAAGGAGCTCAATACAGTGTAGAAACATAATTCGATAAATATTCTCTCTTCAAAGTGGCTTGAGTTCAAACCTTTCACTACTTCAAATCAATCTTCCAAAATAATGCTAATTACTGAGGCTGTGCTGCATCTGGCATTTTATTCATGCTTGACATCACAAACCAATTCTGGAGCAACAAGTATGTGATAGCAAGAAGGAAACATGAAAGGGGTTGAAAATTGACACGTTCCTTAAAAGAGGTGGAAAGAATCGCTGAGCAGTAGTCAAAGAAAGAGTCACTTAGGGAAGTTTTAATGTAGAAAGGGAAGTTCTTACTTGAAATACTAAGTGGGAAAACAATTTAACTTTAGTTTATGTACATTGGTGCTAATTATTTAGATGAAGATGATAAGAAGAAAATTAATTTATTTTCTTAAAACTGAATAAATTTAAACCTCTTGAATTTTCTGACATACTAAAAGTTCTGGGTAGAGTGGGCTGGGGTAGAAAGGGGGTGGGATGGTAATTGAACATTTTTTCAGTTGAATCCTATCATCTAAGAGCAGTTTCTGTCCCTTTCCATAAATGACCTACAGTTGTCACACTTTGGCCTCACCCTGATATTAGATAGTAAGGAAAAATTGCCTCTTTTAGCTCTGTGAATCAATAATTGTCAACCCTTTAAAATTGCAATATTGTATTCAAACTTGTCCTTACAACTACCACTCCACTAAAAATCATCTATGGTGTAATTATATACACACTTAAAGCATACAAGCTAAAACTACATACTTTTACTAAAACTCTAGGCACAAAAGGATTGGATGGATTGCACTGAATTGCTAAAATAGCCATGCTAGAACCTAAACAATGATTCTCAGCAGTTCCCAATGTAGACTACATAATTCCAAGCAGAGAGAATTCCCTCTGACTGCATACCATATGGCCTAACAATCCAAACAGCATTCCCAAAAGTTATTGTTCAAAGTGTTTACTTTAGCTGAACATATCTATATTTGACATTAAGTCTACATTTGACCCATCTCCAAAATTTTTTATTAAATTATAGCTTTTGGGTTATGCCAAAATTATACAACCATGATTCCCCCGCTTAATTCAATGGTTGACCTTACTTAGTAAGCCATATGCAGTAAGCTGGGGAAATGGCCACCTGTGATTGCTGTCATGTAAGTTTGAATGCCCTCAAACTTGACTCTGAGCTTGGCCATGAGACATGTTTTGACTAATGCAATGCCAGCAGACATGATGCAAGAAAAGACTTGAAAATCACTTATGAATTGGGGCTTCCCCTCTTGCCACCACCACCACCATGTGAAGAAACCTAAACAAGCTTATTTATGATGAAAGACTTGTGGTCCAGTCAGCCCTGCCACCCAAGCCAAGAGCCATTCCACCCCCAGAAGCAGAACTGACAGCTGACTACAGATACATGAGAGCAAGCCTAAACCAGAAGAATCACCCAGCATGTTCCAAACTGCCATTGCAAAGAAGTGTGAGCTAAATAAATGGCTGTTGTTTTAAACCACTAACATGTAGGGTGGTTCATTATTCAGTAAAAGCCAACTGGCACACCATGAGATTTCAAATAATAGCCTACTATTCCCCTTACCTCTTGACTTCAACCCCCATAATACCTTGTCTAAATTGGTCATTGCTAGAACTCTTATTTTTCCTTAACACCAGGAGATTATGGGATTGCTTTTAGAAACCAATTCAGAGATTCAAGAGAATATCTCATAAATGGGAGTATGGGATGCAATACCTCTCACCAGCTAGGTTTTACTAATATAATGCTGTAATTTATTCCAGATGGCTGAAATACACTGATGGCTGAACTACATAAGCACTGAAGTCCAGTATCTTTTACCTGAAGTTATTTGAAATCTAGTGAAACAGGGCCAGCCGAGTGGTGCAGTGTTTAAGCGTTGGCTTGGGAAGCCAGCGGCCCCGGTTCGGTCCCACATAGGAGTGCCAGTGACACTGCCCTCAAAAAAAAAAAAAAAAAAAAAAAAAAAAGAATGCTTGTGAAATCTAGTGAAACAATGGAAGCTTTTTCTTTGTTTTCTTAAATATACCAAGCAGACGGCCAAAAAAGAGCATTCAAATTTCAATACATCTCAACAGAAATTTGACAGTTAGACATGGATCAAACATCTCTAATTTTTGTACTCAAGATTCCAAAATTGAACCAAGGGGAAATCATAAAACTAAGTTGTAGCATATCCAAAATAAATTATTCATTTATGTCACTGATAAAAATCTTTCTGTTTTAATGCTATTATAGTTACAATTATTATGGCATTAATTCTTTTCTGATTCCTATCAAGTAATCTGATATTCTTAAATTTTGCATATTTGATGACTCTTCTTGCTTAATATTAGGACATTTGGATAGATTTCCCCATAAATCTTTCCAGTCTAAACTCCACCTTTATACCAAGACTTACACTGAATTATTTTTCTCATCAGCTAATGTGGAGACAAAAACCGACAACTTAAGTGGAAACTCACCACAAACAAATATGCTGGGGAGAATCCTTGCAACATTTTCAGAGTTAAGTCTTCAGACAGTGTTATTTCTCAAGTTTTCTTTTCTGCAATTTTTATGCTTGTTTCATTTGGGGAAATCAAAAGACAAAAGAGCTTTAATATTCTCAGTGCCATCTTGAGTGACATACTGGACCTCTCCTTCTCTGAAGAATATTTTTCAGAAACTCTGTTTATGTGATGCCAAAATGAACTGACGTAAGGAACACTCCCTTAAAATGGAGCTGCCTGGTAAGCAGGTCAGTTAGATATAGGAAATTTCTGACTACAAGCCAACCATTTCGTTTTTTTCAAAAACTACTGGAATAAAAACAGAGTTAGCATTCTAAAGCTGAACAGACCCAAATCTTTATACTAAGAGAGTAATAATTTTACTTGTGCAGTGAATGGGGAAAGGTCACTGAGGAAAGAATAGAGGGAATATTTAAGGGCATATACTTAATAAAAAAGAAAAATGGATTCTTCTCTCCCCATCATCTAATGATTAAATATAATTTAATAGCTCATTACATCCTGGGAGGGAACAGACTAAGATTAATTTCATCATTAAAAATTGATACTGACACTTGCAAAAGGAAGTTGTTGAACATTATACCTTAGCTTTTCTATAGTTAAAACACTCTAACTTCCTGTCACTTAGATAGTAAACTAGGCTCTACATGATCACAGGCTTGAGTTCACATTATAAAAATAAGTAACCCAATGGAACTCCATGAGAAAAAAATCTTTCAGAGCTAGAGATGAAGAGAAGGCCTGGTCTGTTCAACCTGGGATTTCTGAGGTTTCCCATTACAGAAATGTAAACTCAACCTCTCAGGACACTTAACAAGTAACAGAATCTAGTAATTAGGTTGTCAGAAAAGCAACTCTGTGGGACTTCCTTTTTGGTGGGTGTAAATTTATTTCAGCAGATATAACCTCTTCCAAACTTTTAATAGCTATTGATACTGTATTATGTGCTCTTCATGCTTTATCTCACTTAACCTTCTCAAACAACCCTGAGAGATAGATGAGAAGTTTGAGGTTAAGAGCTAAAATAACTTGCTCATGATCACACAGCTTATAAATAACTAAGACAGGATTTGAACCAAAGAAGGAGTTTGCCAATGACTATGTTTTTAACCAGTACCTTCCTCTTAACAAAAGAAATAGCAATAAGGAAACTAGAAGAGCCTTGGTTTTGTGGCTGTAACTTCCATTTAACTGGTTTACTTGGTCCATAAAGAGACCAAAATGATTTGATTTGCACTACAAGTAAACCCATGCAATGTATTAGACCTGACCCCTAGCAATATTTTCCTTAATGCTCTCAGTCACCATATGGAACCATATGTCAGCTGGGTTTATTGCATATGAAAGTACCCAGGAACAAACAGAAGAAATATATTGTTTCCAGGAGCAAGTGAGAGATTATTGATCATGATACATGAGAGTTCACTTTAATGCTTTGTTTAGTTGAGTGGGTGAGAGAAAAGAAACACAGGTTGGTGAAACAGAGCTCCTGTAAAGAGGTGGATATTCTCCACACTTTGGACAAACTTGCTTTATGTGTATAAATTTGTGTCACAGAGCTTGCCACCCAGCAACCACAGAAAACCATCCACATTTACCTAGTAACTACTCAAAATAACTTGAATCTCCTGTTTCCAAGGCTAATAATATGAGACACAAAAGGAAAACATAGGGAATTAATAGATTGCAGGGAGGTAGAATCTTTCCCAATGCTGGATTTAGCAGTCTGGCAGGGCTTGCTCTAATTAGACAAGATCCTATCTATAAGATAGGTAATGTGAGTGAGAAACGCAAGATGCCAGAGTGCATAAAATAATCCAATTTTATAAAAGAAACAATTGCAAACTCCTATGTGTATATATGATGAATAGGTTTTTCAAATGCTTATATGAGAAAGAAGACTAGATTGTTAACATGGGTTGCCCAAGGCAAAAAGGAAAGAGATGAGGTCATAGAGATTATAGGGATGGGTCATATAGGGTCTTGCTGCCTATTATAAGGACATCAACTTTTATTCTCAGAGAAATGGGAAAACCACTGGACAGTTCTTAAAAAGAGCACTATGATCTGACTTAATACTTTAATAGAATGGTCAGCCCGATTGCTGTGTTAAGAGTAAAGTATAGGGGGACAAGATAAGTTAGGAGGCTATTGCAATAATCTAAGCAAAAGATAATAGCCTTAGGGCCAGGGGACTAGTAGTGATAAGTGTTCAAAAAACTATGTATTTTTAAGATAGTAGAGCCAATGGGATTTGCTGAGGGATTAGATGTGAAGTATATGAGAAAGAAAGGGTTCAAAGATAACTCTGAAGATTTTCTGAGGAACTGGAATATGGAATTCTATTCATGAAGACCAAAAATAAAAAACCACAAGAAGAGCCACATGGAGTGGGGATTGGAGGTGGTAAATCAGGAGTCTGATTATGGACACACTGATTAGACTTCCAAGTAGCTGAAGTAGTAGTTGGATACACCAGATTGGTGTTCAGGAGACAGGTCCAAAGTAGAGATATACATTTAGGAGTTGTTACTATATGGTTGGTATTTGAAAGCATGTAACTGGATAATATCAATCAGGTAAGCGGAGATAACGAAGAAAAGATGTGAAAGGATTTTACCATGGGGAACTCCAAAATTAAAAAAATGGGTAAGATAGAAGGAGCCAGCAAAAGAAAACTGAGAAAAAGTGGCTAGTATAGTAGGAGGAAAACCAGGATAATATGGTACCTTGGAAACCAAATGAAGAAAGCGTTTCTAGAATAAGGGAATGATAAGCTCTGACAAATGCTGCTGAAATAGGAAGTGATAAATTTACTAAAATTGGAGCTATAGTTACACTTGGATTGCTAACTATGATTTCATTTCTTTATACAAGTTTTTTCATTGTCAGCAAGAGATAAAAAAGTCATCTTCATCTCATATTGAACACTCTCAGTAAATATTGGTTGAATAAGTAGGTATGATTTCACATTCTAACATTTCCTAACAAGGGCTATCCTTCTTGAATCAACATACTAACAATATGACACGAGTCAAGAACACAAATGGTCCCCTTAAGCTAATAAATTTTCTTTTACAATAGTACCTATAAGATCTCAACTGATGACTGTGCTAAATGTTGAGGCAAGATAATATTAATTCTAGTCCAGAATCCTAACTTCCACTTAAATAATATTTGCAAGTTCTACTTAGGCAGTGAGAAAAAAAATGTCATTTATGACAGATAGCACTACTATATGACATTTTAATCAAAGAACCAACTGTCCTTTAAAACTCAGTTTTCAAAATTGATCTATTTTTCAAAAAGTAGTAGCAGGAAGAATAATAGCCCAGGGAAATAATGCAGTCCAAATATACCAGGTTTGGGTAGAAAGTGTCTTCATGTGAGAGTTGCATACTAGATAGAAATCAAACATGAAAGAAAAACAGAAGAAAATATTATAAGAGATAATGTTCATAGTTCCACTCCAATAGATTCTGTGAATAAAGCAACAATTGTGAATTCTGTTTAAGTTTTTTATGACTCAAGCCATTATGAAGGGTGTACAATATTCTTTTTTCAAACAATAGAATTAGATTAGATTTTTCAAAGCTTCATTAACTCCACCTCATGTTCAGTTTTTTATTACATATTTAAACACCTCTAAAATTTAAAGTAAACAATTTTCCCTCATTTAGACAAAGCACATCAGAATGAAATTTCACATGCAATACATTCACTAGAAACTCAGTAGAGTATTTGAGGAGAGAAAATTCCAATGACTAAGATGAGAAATACAATATTGCCACAGGGATATGAAAGACAGTTCAGGGAATATAATAATGTTGTAAATATTTTGTGGGGTGTCAGATGGTCACATGTCTTGTTAGGAAGACCTCTTCATGGATGGAGTAGAGGCTTGATCACTGCACTGTACACCTGAAACTGATGTTGTATAATATTGTATGCCAACTGTAATTGAATATATAGATAGTCACGGGATGTGGAGTATACTGTGGAAGGGAGTCAAAGGAATTGTAATAGATACGTATGATATGGGGGGGGAGGAGTGGGGTGGCGAATTGGGGGAGGGGGTTGTTACTTTGAGGGGTAAAAAGTATAACTATTGCACTGTGTTTTACACCTGAAACTAATTTTTTTTTAATGTTTATTTCACAATAAAAGAATTAAATAAAAAAAATGAGAAATACAATCAAGGTGATATACATTTATCTTCAGTGAAATGAAGTGTAATAAATGAGGGTGAAAAAAGACATTTATAAAGCTGCAAATCATTTGCTTTGATTTACTATCAACCAAATAATTAAAAATATGGGTGAAAGAGATCCAAGATGGTGGAGTAGATAAATACTGTGCCTGCATCCTTCTATGAACACATTAAAATTACAGCTAAATTATAGAACAACCAATCTGGAGAACCAGCTGAAGTCTAGCTGAACAGAAGTTTTATAACTAAGGATATAAAGAAGAAGCCACGTCAAGACGAGAAATGGGCTGGTCCCAAACCTCCAGGTGATTGCTGAGAATCAGGAGGGATATCTCAGCCACAGGGGTTTCCCCCAGAGGAGTAAAGGACTAGAATCCCCAGCCCAGAGCACTGGTGCTGAGAAGATGAGCCCCCACATATGGCTGTGAAAAGCAGTGGGGATTCTGACCATCTGAGTGGGACAGAAGGCTAGGAGAAACCCAGACATCCTTAAGGGGCCCTCGCACAGACTCACTCACTCACAGGCACTCACCTTTGATTCCAGGGGAGGGATGGTGACTCAGGGGGCATCAGAGGCATACAGGGGGCAGACTGAGGTGTTTGGCCTCAGGACGAGGGCTGGAGGACAGTCGCCATCTTCTCTGAGGGGGCCATTCTCCCATGTAGCCAGCAGGCAGGTGCCATCTTTTCTATGTTGATCCCTCTGCCACATAGTCAAATCTGAATCTGATTGGTCTGGTTAGCACTTGCTCTGTCCTGCTGACTAACTGGGAAACCACTTGACCCAATTCCTCTAACACAGGAGGCACTCTCTCCACAAGCAACCAGCCCCACCTGAATTGCACCCTTTCTTGAAAAACTATCAGAGTCCATGGGTACCAGGTGGGCAGCGACTGGCCTCAGTGTGCTCTAAGACTTTTGCTGTGTAGCTCCAGGCTCAGCACTAGCTCCAAACCAGAATCTACCCACAATTCCTCCCACTCTAGTGACTCCCTGACACCCCACCTCACCCAACTTGAATACTGCACTGGGCTTTATCAGTGGCTGAACCTTAAGGGAGCTAGTAGGTGGCAGCAGACCTTGGAGTATGCTGGCTTTTTGCAGAGCTACCCTAGGCCCAGTACTGGTGGCAGACATCATCATTTCACAGCGTGGACTCTCCCACATGCCTTCAGGTTTAGTACAGGCAGTGAACAACTGCAGATTACTTTGTAGCTCCTACCAGGTAGTCCTCAGCCGGTCACAGGCAGTGAGTGACCTGGGCCTGCATCAAAACCTCTCACAAGAGGCCCCAGGACCAACATACCTGGACGTTGGCTTCAGACCACAGTAAAGTACTGCCCAATTAGCCCCAAAAGTGGCAATCCAAAGAGCAGTCTCCACAAGCACTAGAGCCCACTGGGGCTGATCCCATTCAGTGGGGTCAGCTTATATCTGGAATCTAAAGAACAAAATAAACAAACAAAACAGAAACAAACTCATAGATACAGAAACATTTTGATGGCTGTCAGATGGGAGGGGGTTTGATGGTGGGTGAAAAAAGGGAAGGGATTAAGAAGTACAAATTGGTTGTTACAAAATACAATATGGGGATGTAAGGTATAGCATAAGGAATATAGTCAACAATATTGTAATAACTATGTATGGTATCAGATGGGTACTAGGTTTATTGGGGTGATAGATGGGAAGGGATTGGGGGTAGGGGGAAAAGGTGAAGAGATTAAGAAGCACAAATTGGTAGTTACAAAATAATCATGGAGATGTAAGTAAAATACAGGGAATATAGTCAATAATATGGTAATATTATTGCCTGGTGGGTACCAGATTAATCAGGAGATCATTTCTTAAATTATATAAATGTCTAACCACTATGCTGTACACCTGAAATTAATATAAAATAATATTGAATGTCAACTGTAATTGAAAATTTTTTAAAGGGAAGCAAGGTGAAGGAGAATAAGAGGTTTAGTTTAAATTTCTGAATATGAAACAAATAAGTCATGAGAATGTAATGTACAGCACAGGTAATATAGTCAATTAATTGTGATAGCATGGTATGATGTCAGATGGTTGCTAGATTTATCATGGTGATCACTTCTTTATAAATGTATATAAATGTTGAATAACTATGATGTATACCTGAAACTAATATAACATGTATGTTAGCTATATTTTAATGAAAATCTTTAAAAAGATAAAATTAAAATATAGGTTACTGTTATGTAGACATAGAACATCCTTGAATCTTTGGAGAAAAATTGACATTAAAAATCACAAGATATTTTTTTGGAGAGATGAAAAAATTATAATAAATTTAAACTATGTATATATTTTTTAAAAAGAAGATAAACTATTTGGGGGATTGTTTTAAATTGAGATATAATTAACATATAACATTAACATTATATTAGTTTAAATGTACAACATATTGATTTGATAGATGACTGTATTGAAAAATGATCACCACAATAAGTCTAATAACATCCATCATGATACACAGTTACCAATTTTTTTTCTTGTAATAAGAAATTTTAAGATCTACTCTCTTAGCAACTTTCAAATATACAATATAGTATTATTGACTATAGTCACAATGCCTTATAATACATCCCAGAACTTATTTATTTTATAACTAGAAGTTTATACTTTTTGACCCCCTTCATCCATTTCACCCATCCTTCAACCTCCTCACCTTCAGCAACTGCCAATCTGTTCTTTGTGTATCTATGCAGTTAATTTTTAATATTTCACATATAAATGAGATGATTTACTTCTCTGTGTGATTTACTTCACTTAGAATAATGCCCTCAAGTTCCATCCATGTTATTGCAAATGGCAGGATTCCTTCTTTTATGGATGAACAATATTTCATTGTATATATACCACATTTTCTTTATCCATTCATCCATGGATGGACACTTAGATTTTTCCATGTCTTGGCTCTTGTAAATAACTCTGAAATGGGCCAGCTGAGTGGCGCATTGGTTAAGAGCTGGTTTGGGGATGCCAGCGGCCCCGGTTGGGATCCCACATATGAGGGCCAGTAACACTGCCCTCTACAGCTAACAACAGCTCCACCTGGAGCTGTGCAAGCCCCTGATGGTGTAGGCTGCAGCCCCTGCTGCAGTGGGCTGCCATAGGCTACAGTGAGTGGCCAAAAGCCAGTGTGAGTGGCTGGCAGCCAGCGTGAGTTGCCAAGAGCCTCGGTGAGCGATTATCCAGAGGCCGGCGACCCATCTGCCTCATCCGGGAAAAGCGCAATGATGATATCAACATGGGCCAGTGAAGCAAAGTCCTCCGCAGCTAGACTGAAGAACAAAAAGACAGCAACTTGTCTGTTCCCCTTCCCCGATTCCCCAACAAAATCTTTTTAAAAAAATAAATAAATAACTCTGAAATGGACATGAGGGTACAGATATCTTTTTGAGTTAATGTTTTTGTTTCCTTTGGATGTATACCTAGAAATGGAATTGCTGGGTTATATGGTAGTTCTATTTTTAAGTTTTTACTGTTTTCCATAGTGGCTGTACCAATTTACATTCCCATAAACAATGCAAACTAAACTATTGATATATTATTCTACTCAGTTTTTCAGCTAATGTATCAGACAGGTATTATTAAAAATGTCGCTGAAACAACTAATAATAATAATAATAATGCTAAGTTTAACATACACATATACCCACTCTGAAAGTAATAAATGGCTTTTTTCTTCTTTTTATCTATCTTCATTTCTATTTTTTTTTCCTACAATGAAGATGAATGACTTGCATAATTTTTTAGCATTAAGTCTGTTGAAATGTTCCTGCATAGAAAAGAAATAGTTGCTAACCAAACTTAGGGTATCTGAACTGAAAAATTAGAGTATTTCATCCAATGTTCCCATGTTACAGATTAAAAGATTGAGGTAGAGAAAGGTTATGTAAGTTTTGCTAATAGTCTGGATGCATCAATTATGCAACTCAGTGTTTCTCAATCCTAGCTGCTCTAAAGGATAATAAAAACATGCCTGACTGAACCCTAACTCAGACCAATCGAATTAAAATCAGGGCTACTATGAACCAGGAGTTCCAAGTTCTCCACACTGCCTCCAAAGAATCTAAGAAAAATAAGGGGTGGGAGGGTGGGGGATGGAAATGAGATCATTACATCAAAACTAAAATCAACAGAAACTTTAACAAGCATCTCTGTAAAAATTTCCCTTTCTAAACATATACTTGTCCATTGAATGTGTGATCCACCTCATCCCAAAACAGAGCTTGGTAATAGGGATGCTGTATCTGTCTCTTATACTAAGGGTGCAATTACTTCTTCTTTGCATCTTTTAAATAAATTCACATTTCAAACTCTGCAAAAGTAACTAATATTTATTAAATGCTTACTAGATGCCAGATATTACTTAACATGTTTTACTCATCTAATAATTTCAATCCTATGAGATAGATATCACCGTTATCCCATTTTATGTGAGGACACTGAAGCTCAGAGATGTGAGATAACTTCGCCTATAGTTACCAAGCAATTTAAGTGGGCAAGCCTGGAGTTAATCTCAACTGAGCTCCAGAGTCTGTGGCCTTCAGCTGAAGATTACTGCGTCATCAGGGTGTTTACACTTCATCAAATCCAGAGTTAACTTGAATTCTGATTTCTACATATTAAATCAATAGTTGAGTTACAGAAGAAGAAGGAAAAAAAGAGAACAGAAGGGAGAAATAGGACTGTGCAAATATTACCTGAAGGAGAAGCTAAGTTGTTTCGGTGGTTTCCCCTGAGTACAGTCTCTAAGCTTTAGGGTGCACTCCCAGGCATCTTTTAGCTGACCAGCTGTCTTCTTCCTTCACGAGGTGCTCAGAAAAACTGAGGTTGCCAGAGGGTGTTGTCTGCACAGGTGGAGTGTGGCTGCATCTTCAAACGTATACTACTTGATTAAGCTTATACGTATTTAAAATAAAAGGGGAAGTGTTCCAGGATTCCAGTGTCTATCAATAAACAAACAAGAATAAGACACCTAGATTCTTAACTATCTTAGCCTTAGTTTCCTCTTCAGTAAAATGAGGTTTTCTGTTTCCTCCATGGGGATTTAGAGAGAATTATAATGCGAAGTGTATATGAAACACCTGCTACAGACTCAGCACTTGATATGTTATCTTTATTTTTCAACACTATTACTATTTATTGTAATAACAATTATAATTAACATAGTATCTGGCACTGAGTCATTTCCAAATAAATTTTAATTTCCATCCCTCTGAACTCTGGGTACAAGAATCACCCTTTTGAAATTAACATATGGCACTCAACAGAGTCAACAGTGAGCAAAGGCATTTCTAACCCTCCCCCCATTCCCTATACCTGCCCTGGACTCATACAGTGCAAGTCAAACGCATATTTTTCAGAAAAGTTAGTTCCCCTAAAAGTCCTTGTAGTCTTAAGACATTTCATCCAGAGGCAAAAAAAATCTTACACATCCCAATAGCCCTTATGATGTTGTTAAATTAGAATAAATTATAATGAAAGAATTTCTCAACGCATTCCTTCATTTATATAATCAAGAATATTTATTCAGCACCTAGTATGTGTCAGGAAGCAGGCTCATTGTTTGAGATACAACCATGAATGAGACAAAGTTCCCATTCATAAGGAAGGTTTAATCTAAATGAAGATAAATATCACTTTAATATAATACAATTATTACAATAGAATAATAGAGAAAGGCAAAGAATGCTATAGCATCACCGAGGAAGGGCACAAAGCCTAGTAGAGGAAACTCAGGAGAGGCTTTTCAGAGAAACTTGGATCCACACCAGGGCTTGACAGGTAAGTAGGAGTTAGCAGGGGAAGTGGAGGCAAAAGGGAGAATATTCCAAGCATCAGGAACAGTATGTGCAAAGGTCCAGAAGCAAAAGACAGGACAGGGCCATCTTTATGGGCATGCAATCTGTCCACAGGGCCCCATGCTCAGAAGTCACCCACCCTCAGACTTGTTTAATATTCTGCTCTCACTATCTTTACATGCTTAATAATTTTATCTTTGAACTTGCGTTTTATACGTAAAGTCCCATAGGACAATTGGGCATGTGTGTGAGCAGAGGGGGTTACTCACAACACACAGTGGGTGTCCACCACCCCTTGCTGCTCCACCTGCCTTATAGCATTCATCTGACGGCCCGGAATTCTAGTGGATCCATAACATGTGGAAGTTCAGAGAGACTAAAAGCAAACACAAAATAAATGGTACATCTTTGATTGAGTAGGTCCTCTGACAGCTCCAAGAGGCTACGCTTTCTGTTCCAGCCAGAACTTGCTTCAAACATAGAAAGGAGGCAATGGCATCCTAAGAGACACCAGTGACCAAGGATGCCATGATCCCTTCTTACTGTTACTTCTCTGCATTGGTCAACCACGTAAGTTGAAAATGGTGACTTCGAAAGAAAGGGAAAAAAAAGGTAACTCATATTTTTTTTTCATTTCAGTCCTTCCTTACTCATCAGTAAAAGAAGGTAGGAAGTGTTGGTAGAACATGAGTGTCTCAGAAAACAGAAGAAAAACAGTTCAGTTAGGTTTGTGGAGTGTTTCCTCTGTACTGAAGAGAATCAAATACATATGCAGAAACAAACTAGGAAATACAAATTGTGTAATTTCAGTGATTTGACATACAAGATAAATGCTCTTACATTTAAAAGCTGGCATTGCATAATATAAAGGTAAATGATAAAATTCATGATAATTTAAATTTTTAATTTTTCTTTACTTGGAATGACATTCAGGGGCAAATAAAAATCACTATAATAATTGCAGAGAGAGACTAAGGAAGTAAGAAAAAAAAATTTTTTTTCATGATTTTTTAAAATAGGGGCCCCACATTTTCATTTTGTACTGTGGCTTGCAAATTATATAGGTTACCGTGTGAAGGCATAAAAAGCTTGTCTGACATAAAAACTTCAGAATTAGAGAACATACCATGTGTTATGTCTGTGGAAGGTGGAATGGAGGAGGGAGAGAATTGAGACAGAAAAGACCATCCAACAATCTGGCTGTAAGGGAGTATAGGGGCTTTCTACATCAATGAGAAAATACCAACTTTCAGAATCAAATACAATTGATTCTTTATTTGAACAGTGATTCTGTATCTTGAAGACTGTGGCAGTTAGGGGAACCAACCTTCTTGCAGCCGAAAATTTGAAAATCTGTGTATAACTTTTGATTCCCCCAAATTTAATTACAGTCACCCTTTGGTATCCCAGGGGGATTTGTACCAGGACCCCCATGGATATCCAAATCCACAGGTGCTCAAGTCTCTTATATAAAATGTCATAGAACAATGCTTAGTGTTGGCCCTCTGCATCCACAGATTCCCAACTGCAGATTTAAAATACTGTCTAGGAGGCCGGCCGAGTGGCGCATTGGTTAAGAATTGGCTTGGGAGGCCAGCTCTGAGCAGCAGGGCACCAGTTCAGATCCCACATGCAGGCCAGTGACACTGCGCCCTCCACAGCTAAAATGGTGAACAGCAGCTCGACCTGGTGCTGGCCTGTAATGAGTCGCCAGCAATGGTGTAGACTGCAGTGGAGCTGGCCCGCAGCTGGCGTGCGCTTTCGTGAACTGCCATGAGCTGCTGAGAGTGGCTGTCCAATGGCAGGTGAGCAACTGCCTCACCCGGGAAGAGTGCAATGATAATACCAACATGGGCCAGTGAAGCGACGTCCTCCACAACTAGACTGAAGAACAAAAGGACAGCAACTTGTCTGTTCCCCTTCCCCAATTCCCCAATGCTGTTCCCTCCCCCAATGCTCCAATAAAATATTTAAAAAAAAAAAAAAGGCCCCATGCTTGATCTTTCTGACATTTGCACTTGACACTGGAGTAGCAGGGAGTCTTTTTTTTTTGAAGATTTTATTGGGGAATTGGGGAAGGGGATCAACCAAGTTGTTCTTCAGTGTTCCTTGTGGAGGGTGCCAGTCGCCATCTGGCTTCCTGGCGGCAGCTCGTGGCCTCTAATCTCAAGGTGCTGTGTTCAAGGTGCTGTGTTCAATCTCAGTTGCGGGTGGGCGTAGCCACCATCCCACCATCCCATGTGGGAGTTGAACCAGCAGCCTTGTTGTTAAGCGTGCACACCCTATTCACTGAGCCATCCAGTCAGCAGCTCAGCTCAAGGTGCCCAGTTCAGTCTTAGTTGCGGGTGGGCATAGCCCACCATTGAACAGGCAGTCTTCTTGTTATACCAGCTGAGCCATCCTGCCACCTGTTGGCAGCTCAGCGACAGCTCAGCTCAGGCGCAGCATCACTGGCCCATACGGGAATCCAACCGGCGGCCCTGTTGCTCAGAGCTCATGCTCTAAGCCAACTCTTAACCAACTGAGCCACTCAGCCGGCCTGCAGGGAGTCTTGTCTGAAAGACCCATATAGGTCTTTTGATATGAACTAACTGTTTGTGAGACTTCTATAACAAACACAAATTTAGCTTACTTGACAAGATAGGCAGTGTCCTGAAGAAAGCAAGAGAAGAATGGTGTTGGTAGACCCCAGCTTCAATGAAAAGAAAGGCAGCTCCGCCCCCCACTCAAATCCCATTACCCTTCTCATTGAAGCAGTGGTAGGAACATGCAAACTTGGATCATATTGATAGCAATCTAATTTTTAAACTACTAAAATGTCTACTTCAGTAACAGCCCCAGGGAATAAGAAATACAAACCTTCACAAAAATTTCGTGGTATTATTATTATTATTATTATTTTAAGATATGGCAGCAATAATATCATTAAACAGCACAAAATAACCAAAAGAAGAAAAGCAAGAAGAAAGAAAAGGTCAGGATTACAGTCATGGTGATTGCAATGACTTGGTTATATTTTGAAGCACTAGCTTCTCTAATTCATTTGAAAGAAAACTAATCGTTTGCCTCTGATATTTTCCTCCATCTCCAAATTTTCTTTCTTTCTTTCTTTTTCTTTTTTCAGTTTTCGGCTACACACTGCCACTGGGTGGCGCTCAAAGTCCACAAAAGCTTCTTGGAACTACAGAAAGCAAGTAAATAAAAAAATAAAAAGCAGGCAGCTACTGACTGGTTTTCAGACACACGCACAAAACATTGAAAATATTTCCTCTCTTGTAGTGATGTATAAAGAAGCACAAATATTGAAAGAAAGGAAGTGGCCATCTTTAAAAAGAAAAAAAAGTATCTCTGCAACTGGAAAAAAAAAAAAAAACCAGCCATCTAGGGAAGAGATTGCTAAAGCAGTTTCAGAGATCAATAATATGCAATCTCCTTTAGCTGAGAGGGTGTAATTGGTGGCTTACGAAAATGACAGAATTGAGGTCGTTGCCCAGAGGTGTGTTGGTTTTTTTCAATCAGCTTTTTTTCAGTTGCACAGAGGCACTTGCCTTGTCTGCAGCTATATTTTGCATGTGTACACTGTGTGGGTGTGTGAATCTTATGATATGTTAACACGTTTCTGCAAAGAAGCCCAGGGGCTGCCCTTGAGGTCCAGATGATCTGTCAGGCTCCAGAACTATCCCCTTGGGAAAATCAAATACAAAATGCCTCTAAGGCATTTTGCACTGTTTTAGATAAGGCAACTTGCACTTTCCAACCCTTTGTCAAACTCCTAAAAGGAAGGGCTGCAAACCAGAAGAGAAACGAATAATGAGCTTTTCATTATCTATAGAGCATGTGCTGAAAGGTCTTTTGACAAAGAGAAGATGGAAATGGGGTATGTCTTCACTGGCTCTAGCATTTATTTATTTTTTTTTTGTAACTATGCTAACATTTTTTTCAATTTCCAGGATCCTTTTCATGTGCTGGTTTATCTAATACATGTTGAATAAAATATAGTTAGGTAATAACAAAATAGCTGATGGTGCTAGGTAATAAAATTAAAAAAATAGCTGACACTTAATGAGCTTTTATTACATGCCAGGTGCTGAGCAATTTACCTCCTCACTCCCTTTAATACTCACAACAACCCTATGAGGAAAGAATTATTATCACCTCCACTTTGCAAGTACGGAAATGAAGCCTCGGCAGGGTTAATTAACTTGTGCGAGGATAAACAGCCAGAAAATGGCAGTACCTAGCTCAGCATCTCTGCATCCAAGTGCGCGCTCTTCCTTTTCTATAAGCACGTTTCACTGAGATTTCAGGGTGTCCTAGATTAAGAACTCAGCCTGAGGGAACGTGCCCTGGTTGTGAGCTGCCCTGCGGGCCCCGCCCATCAGCGCCTAGGTCCCACAGAGCAGCACTGTGATCTGAGGATGAAGGAAGGCCACGTTTTGGCTTCCCAAAGGGGTGTTTCACCCAAAACAAGCTCAGCTCCCCCTCTGCACCCAGTGGAGAGGCTCATCAGATACTCTTGATTTTACCGACCTTCATTTCCATCCCAGGATGGTCACTGGAGAACACCCCAAATCTATTAAGACCTTGGGCAGGTTCGTTTTGTGATTTTAAACCTTTGAAACAACAATAATAACACATACCTCATAGGTTGCTCTGGGAATTAAGAGTTATGTATATAATGCTTCTAACAAAGCCTGGCACACTGCAGGAACTAATAAATGTTGACCATTATCATTATCATTGAGCCAGCATCTCCATATTTATACCCCCTTTTCTAATTACAGCCTCTTTACCTGCCTCCTGTCTCCACACATGACCTCTACTCTGCCATGAAAGCATCTTCACTGCCAGGTCCTAAGCTCTCCAAAGAATCTTGCAGACTAGTGTCACTAAAACACTACCAGGTTTATGACACTGTCTGTATTTTATATATATATATGACTCTCCATTATCTAGAAACTGAAGTTCTATATCCTTAGTCCAAAATCGAATGCTTTTCCACAGTCTGCTCCCAACTTATCTCTCCAAGCTTTTCTCCTCTATTCTTGCTTTATTCCAGTCATGTCTCATGACCATAACATGCCTTTGTACGCACCATTCCATATGCCTTTATGTTCACCCTCCATCTGTCAAAAGTCAACTTATCACCTAAAACATAGGTTAAGTTCTACTTTCCCTTGGCCTGAAGTAATTTTTTTAGTAGGAATTAAGGTTTTTGTGGGGGACCTGAGGATGGATATCATTGTTGTTGCTTTTGCCACTCATATTTCTCTGCACTTATTCTCTTGTTTTATTGTTATTCTGCTTGTGTTTTAATGGCTTTTTCCTCAGGCAGATTATAAGTTGATTGAGAGCAGGGACTATTGAAGTTGTATATATTAATTTCTGTAGCTAAAGGTCCTGAGCTGGTGTACAAGAGTCTCTGAAAGAATTTTTCACCAAAACAAAGCTGGAGAGAAGTCCACTCCAGGCTAACAGGAGTCTGTCTATGTGGTCCTGAGGGCCTGAAAACTTAAGTGGAACTTCTAAAAAGGTGTGTGTGAGGTGCTCAATCCTTCTGGATTTACTGAGGTAAGGTTGGAATTGACCAAGGGGAAAAATAGTAGCCTTACAGACACCAAGCAGCAAGCAGATCAATTTTTCCTGCAGTCTCTAGCCAACAAAACACTCCTGGCACCCTCTACGGATGTAATAGAGACTGCTAGTACCCAACAATATTAGGAATAAGCAAGAAAGAACATAGCTATTCTCTAATTAAGTATCAGAGTCCTCTAGCCAAAACTTTTGTTAAAAAAAAAAAAATGTGTGCTTGCTTTAATTTTAATTTACATGTCCCCACCACCCTGCCCTGAAGGTTTGATTTTGACCTTCCAAACAATGGCCAACCTGAAGCAATTAGAGCAAGGGAGCCCATGTCCTGGGGTAGTTTTTTGATACCTCCCTCTTAAATCTGAATTAGTCAGATCTGTGTAGGAGAGACTGCAGTGACCAATCCCAAAATCTCAGTGGCTCAATAGAACAAAGATTAATTTTTCACACATGCTACCTGTGCACTGCAGGTGGGGAGCCCTACTACTCATAGTTACTCAGGGACCCAGGCTCATGGAGGTTCTATCATCTGGAACACCATCCTGTAACAGAGAATTCACACCAGCCCAGAAGTGACAAGTCGCTCCACTGACAGCTCATTAGCCAGAAATGGTCACATCATTCTACATACACGTAAGGGAGCAATGTACATGGACTTTTTGATGAGCGTTCCTGTGTTTATCCAAAATGTTATCCACATTGCCCTGCATTTCTCCTCTAATGGATGTCAGTGTCTGATGCTTCTGGAAAAAGTACAGGGAACTATGTACTTAAGTAAGTCACACAGGGGAGAAGAGAGGGCCCTAGTGGATGACTTCAGTATATTTAATACCTGCATCAGGAAATGAAGTTCCTTCTGGGCCCCATTAACATCTATGACATTGAGTTAAAATAATCATCTAGGCCTTCTTTGATATTTTGATTAATGGAAGGTTTACAGAAATTGGCCAAGTAGAATATTTTCGTTTTACCTTCGCGTAGAGAGTGCTCAGACAATAAATATGTACTTGAGTTTGTTTGGTCAAGAGCAAAGTTAAAGACTTAACATTTTCATTTGTGCTGTGACATCATGGAGTTTTTGTTTATGGTGGTGGTGATTTTTTATTACCTGTGTCCTAAGAGAAAGAACCTGCATTAATAAGAACCCCATAACCAGCTTTTTTTACATTAAAATGTGAAGTGACATGACAAATGAATCCATCAGGAAATTACTCTAATTTAGTGAAGTCAAAACTCCAAGGACTAAAAGCAATAATTATTGCTATTTTCTGTTGCTGATACTTAGCTCAAGATGTTTATTCAAGAGAGTTAAGGTAGTTGAGATATAAAATATAGGATTTTCAAGCAGTGCTTTAAAATTAAGAATGTTTTAAATTTTCAGTCTGGTAGCCATCAGTCCAGTGGTCATAATATTGGCTTTCTTGTTATCTTTGCAAACAGTTGTTTGGTATGCAATGCTGCTTTAGGTCCAATTTAGAGATTATTTCACCCTGTTTTAATATCCCAAAAGTTTGAGGGTTAAGACATGCTAGGCAGTTTCTCCAGGATAGGAACCCCAACTCCGTTTTGAAATGGCTCTATTTATATATATATATATATTTTTTTTTAAGGAAGAAGAGGCCAAGAGTGTCAGAGAGGCAAAAGCAATAGAGTTTGGTGAATAAGCAGTTCAGTAATAACTAGAAAGAGACCCAATACAGTAGAGCATGGGATGCAGAAATAAGATAATAAAGAGGATTTTTGATAACTTTTTATTTTGAAATAATTTTTGACTTGCAGAAAAGTAGCAAAAATAGAACAGAGAGTTCCCATATACCCTTCAATCAGCTCCCCCAATGTACAATTATCAAAACCAAGAAATTAACATTTGTACAATATTATTAACTAAAGTGGAGATTTTATTTGGATTTCATCAGTTTCACTCATGTTCTTTTTTCTGTTCTGGGATCCAATCCAAAAATCCCACTTTGCATTTAGTTGTTGTTCTCCTTAGTGTCCTCCTATGTGTGACAACTCCTTGTCTTTCATGACTTTGACTTTTTTTTTAATTTTTAAAGATTTTTATTAAAAGATAGCTAACATACAATATTATATCAGTTTCAGGGGTACAGCATAGTTATTTAACAGTTATATACCTAAAGAAGTGATCACCATGGTAAGTCTAGCAACCATATGACACCATGTCATGCTATCACAATATTATTGTCTATGTTCCCTATGTTGTACATTACATCCCCATGACTATCGTATAACTACAAATTTGTGCTTCTTAATCCCTTCCCTTTTTTCACCCATCCCCAAACTCCTCCCATCTGGCAACGATCAAAGTGTTCTCTGTTATCTATGAGTTTGTTTCTGGTTTTTATTTGTTTGTTAATTTTGTTCTTTAGATTTCAGATATAACTGAAATCATATTGCATCTGTCTTTCTCTGTCTGACATCTTCACTCAACACAACACCCTCCAGGTCCATCCATGCCATCACAGATGGCAAGAACTCATTCCCTTCCCTGGCCAAGCAATATTCTGTTTTATATATGTGTACCACCTACTCTGTATCCATTCGTCCATCAGTGGACACCCCGGTTGCCTCCACATCTTGGCCATTGTAAACAATGCTGCAATGAACATATGGATGCCCATGTTCCCTCAAAGTAGTGTTTTTGGTTTCTTTGGATAAATACCCAGAAGCAGATTTACTGGGTACTACATTGTCTCTTGTTATAGCCTTAGTTTTAAAGTCTATTTTATCTGGTATAAGTATTGCTACCCCAGCTTTTTTTGTTTGTTTGTTTCCATGTTCATGAAATATCTTTATTCCATCCCTTTACTTTTAGTTTGTGTGTGTCTTTCAGTCTGAAGTGAGTCTCTTGTAAGCAGCATATGCAAGGGTCTTGTTTTCTTATGCATTCAGCCACCCTATCTTTTGATTGGAGCATTTAATCCATTTACATTTAAAGTAATTGTTCATAGAGATGTAGTTATTGCCATTTTATTATTCATACTTTGATCTTTAATTTTGTTTTTGTTTTCCATCTTAAAAAGTCCCTCTAAAATTCCTTGTAATACTGGTTTGGTGGTGATTAACTCCTTTAGCTTTTCCTTGTCTGGGAAGCTCTTTATCTGTCCTTTGATTTTAAATGATAGCCTTGCAGGGTAGAGTAGTCTTAGTTGTAGATCCTTGCTTTTCATCTTTTTAAATATTTCCTGTCAACCCCTCCTGACCTACAAAGTTTCTGTTGAGAAATCAGCTGACAGTCTAATGGGAGCTCTCCCATAGGTAACTAACTGCTTATCTCTTACTGCTTTTAAGACTCTCTTTGTCTTTAACCTTTGGTATTTTAATTATGATGTGTTTTGGTGTGAGCTTCTTTGGATTTATCTTGATTGGGACTCTCTGCACTTCCTGGGCTTGTGTGTCTAATTCCCTTACCAGGTTAAGGTAGTTTCGTCATTATTTCTTCAAGTAGTTTTTCAATTCCTTGCTCTCTCTCTTCTTCTGGTACCCCTATGATGTGAAGGTTGATATGCTTGATGTTGTCCCAGAGATTCCTTAAACTATTCTCTCTCTCTCTTTTTTTTTTTTTGTATTCTTTTTTCTTTTTGCTCTTTTAATTGGATGTTTTCTGCTACCTTATCTTCTAAATCACTGATTTGATCCTCTACTTATTCTAACCTACTATTGATTCCCTCTAATTATTCTTCATTTCAGTTATTGTATTCTTTATTTCTAACTGGTTCTTTTTTATGTTTTCTATCTCCATTTTTATGATTTATATCTATTTGTTGAAGTTTTCCCTAAGATCAATGAGCATCCTTATAACCAGTGTCTTGAACTCCTTTAAAAGAGAACTGACAACTTATTTCATAGACTAGTCTTCAATTTGGGTTTGTCTAATGCTTTCCCATATTTAATCTCAGTATGCATTTTTGGTCCTCAGCACATCATTTTGGGAGGCTTATGATGTTGATAACACCTTATTGCCTGATCACTTGTTTAAGGTGGTGCCTGCCAGCTTTCTCCACTGTAAAATTATAAGTTTCCCCTTTGTATTAAGTATCTTGGAGAAGATACTTTTTGACTCTTCAGATATCCTGTTTCTTCTCATATTTCTACCCACTTTTAATTTTAGCATTCAACAGTGGACCTGCCTATAACAATTATTATTGTGGTGATGATTTCTCTCATTTCTTCCACATTTACTAATTGGAATTCTTCTAAAAGGAAGAGCTGTCTCTTCTCCTCATATATAAATGCTTACATATACAGTTAAGCATTTATATCAGTATGGTTTCATGGATATTATCTTATGGGTTATAATCCATTATTATTGTTATTTATTTTGTTGCTCCAATTGTTCCAACTTTGGTCATTGGGAGTTCTTTTAGGTTGGTTTCTGTGCTTTTCAAGATGCCTCTCTCAGGGTGAATTCCTAATTTAGAGATTTCATTTCAGCTTTTAAAATAAAACTAGTCTGTGGAAAGATTATTTTGCAATGCTCTACTCTGATAAAAAAAACTTTCCAGCTATTTCCTTCTCAAACCTTGAAACAGACTAATTGGGAGCCCCAGATAACGTCAAAGTCTGCTGTAAGGTGGACAGTATGCTTTCAAATTGTCTACTGCAGTCTTACAAGTAGGTATGAGGGCAGGTGTGAGAGGAAGCAATAGGGCCACCTGGAGCTAAAATAGGTCTGTCTGGGGAGCTAGGAGAATTTCAGAGATATTCATATTTCCGTGTGGGATAAGCTTCAGCCTTCAGGAAGTTCTCCCCCACCTCCAACTTGAACCGCAACTTACCGCTTCCCACTTTTGTGTTGCAATTGGTTATGCTAAAAGGTAAAAGTATATTATTTCTATTCTAAATTATAATCAAAGATTTACTGAGGTCCTGTATCTGGAATAAAAGAGACTAAAAATGGTAAAGGTCGATGCAACTAGCTGGTGTCCATAGGAAAACTGTGGAATTGATAACTGACTTTGTTCAGAGACATGGGTAGAAGTCTTTGAAAGGGAAGTTCATGCAGTGCCCAGTGAAATACTTTCCCAACTTCCCTGTTTCTCAACCACCCCTTTACCTTCTTTTTTTCCTCTTTCCTTCATGCCCTGAACGAATAGGGAGGGCTAATTAGGGCAGCAAAGGGGTCCAGATGCAAACCCCCTCATATAAATTGCCAGCAAACAGTGCATAGACAGGTGGAGGAAAATTATTTCTTTCAAAGGTCAACAGTCACTGGTAATCTCCCAATTTTCCTTGACTGCATATGAGGCACAGAACTCTCTGAAATCTTAATAGCAAATTATTTTCACCATCCTATCCAAATTCAGCTCATGAATAAATGAGCCTATAGAAATGAAAAAAATATTTAGTGGCCCTTCTCCCAACCACAGAAGAGAATATAGACTTGGCAGAATTAACCATGAAAGAACTTATAAATATTTATAAATATTTGTATATTCACTAACATAAAACAATCAATACAACAAACCAAATGAGCACAGTGTTAATGGCATTTCACACATCTCAAATTAGTAATAACAGGTTACTATATAATTAATTTTATTTTTCTATCCTTAGTTTGCTAAACATACTTCAGGATCTTCCTTTTTTCAATGCTCACTAGATGCTTCTGTGCATGTTTTGTTTTTTTTTGTTATAGGTGGCAACCAGTCATTTTTTTTTTTTAATCTAATCTCTGTCCCACTGTTTCCCAAACTTTTATGTCATGGCATACAGAAAAAAAATGGAGTTAACTGGAGAATTTTTAGGAATGTCCGTATGGGACTCATATTTATAAGAAAATTATAAAATATCAAATTTGTGTAAAACTTTCGAAGAAAATATTTTCAGATGTTTCAATATGAAATTTGAATGTTTTGTCAGGTTTTATGATTGAAATGGCAACATGAAATTCATTATCAAGACTTTAATGACAGTTTCTTCAAATTCTACCAGCAAAAACAATTTGTGCATGTAGGCAATAAACAATTATTTCACAACCATTCAAACTCCATAATACTTTAAATTATATGTAAAGGACCTAAGGGCTTTCCTTTTATTTCACCGACAAATGTCATGCTGAAATTCATGTAATAATGTGAATGGATTTTGAGCTTCAACTTTAACTCATCAAATATTTCTAAATAATGTTGAAGTTATATATTTGCCGAATGCCCATGCATTAGAGCTGTCACTCTGCAGATAGTGGGGTGCCACTAAAAGGACATATCAGAGGCTAATGAACAGAAGGATCCCATCAATATGAAGACAAATGTGCTCAGTCACTAACACCCATTCTGCCAGACATCCTTGGAAAAGCACACACACTCTGCATCCTCATCCACTAACTTTTCCAAAAGCTCCATACGCCACTTGTCTACTAGGGGCAGCAGTGTCCCTGCAGCTGATGAATGGGGAGTTGGCAGTGGAGCCACGCTCAACTTCACAGTGCTGTGGTGAACACTTGTGTCTTCAACTTCAGGAATCATGGGGCACACCTCAGAGCCCACTCTGCCCATGCAGATGGTCCTGATGTTATGATTCTCTTCCACATCAGAGAGTGGTGCCAGAGACACACACAGTCACTAGAATAACCATCATGTGATTTAGATAGTTAATAAATTCTCCCCCTAATACCCAAAGTTAAGGCTTTAGTTCCTCCCACCATAACTTCAGCCCAAGTATCTGCCAACAAACCCTTATACACATATGCATCCTATTACCTGCGTCTTCTCAAAGCAGCAGTGCATTTCTATGTCAAACCCAGGTTTCTTCTTTCCTCTTCCTTTATCCCTCCAAAGCTGTCTTGGGCAAACCAGGACTTCTGATTGGCCTCCCAATTCCTCTCCATTTCCCAGGCCTACCCCTTATTCTGGCTTTTTCTAATTCTCCCCAACATGAATGGCAATTGAGAAAAAGATATAGAGAAGGAAAATTGCACATGCTGAAATTCTACTTACTGTCAACTTAGTTGAGAATCAATTATTGTTCACAATTTACAACTGAATAAGTGACTACAATTCAAACACACTTTGTAATCAAGAACATTTGGAGAAAATTGATAGAGTTTTTTGTGCTTTCCACTTTCCTATCTGACTTTCTGCAAATATTCCATTAGTGGAAATGGTTTTAAAACAACAGAATGTCTTTGTGGGAAACATTCTTACAAATTTTTAGTTATGTGCCAAGTTTTTGGCTGCTTCTTAAGAGACTCTGCCCTGACCCCCATTTCCTTCACTCTCTTCCCAAAGCCTCAGCTTTCAAGTTCTTCAAACTAGTGAACCCTGGAAATCAGCTTTAATAGGAAAGTACTTTTCAGAGCATATCCTCTTCCGGGATTCAGAAGGGGAATTCATTAAAAAACATTCAACAGTTATTTTCTTTTTATGTCTCCCATTTTCAAGTTTGGTGCAATAATTAACTTCTCTCTTAGCTGCAAGGAAACTCAGACCCAGCTTCAGTTCTTTGTGAAAACAGTATTTAATATTTACAATTCCATATGCTCTACCATTTTGAATAGGAGAATATGGAACTCTTACTTGGTTTTCGGAACAGAGAAATCGCTTTGTGTTTCTCCTAATTAAGTTCAAACAAAAAGTGTCTGAAGAAGGAAGTGCTGAGTGAATCAGGGGGAGCTGTACAGGTGAAGCTGGAGTCCAAGTTGCCAGGCAAAACATCAGTAGATAATTCACAGTTCAGACTTCATTTATTTTAAAATGATGGTTTCTCACCCTGGGCTAATCTCCAAGAGAGCTTTCTTATTCAGTATTGGGAGAACTAGGTTCTTTGTCGGTAAATCTAAAACTTCATACGTTGAGAAGAACTTGGAATTTGAAAGAAGCAGCACAAAACTGAAGAGAGGGGAGGCCCTGGGTTCCATTCGGTCTTGATGCCTGTACAACCAAAGCTTTGTGTAACCCCATTTATCCAATTGTCAAATGGAGGCTGTGCCACCTGCCCTGACTTGCAGTCCACAAGGGGCTGAGTGAGCTTCATGACACGTTAGGCACAGAAAGTTCTCAGAAAGTAAAAGTGCTGTACTAATGTCAGGTGCTTTGATGTCAATTGGTTTGTGTTTTTTTCAAGTAAGCTGACTACTCTGGACATTTTAAAGTCTGTGGTCCTAACCAACTTCTTCATGTCAGCTTCATGGTCATTTATGCCTGGATTCTTTGGTTTCACCTTCCTGTTGGACCAGATTATGGGCAGCTTTTCTAGTTTCCTCCTAGAGAGCGAAAGCCACACGAAACTATTTGGCGTAATATTTTCTCCAGAGGCCTCCCAGGAGTATAAAGATAATTAAGACATCAACATTTGGAATCTTAGATGTCAACGAAGATTCTTGCCTATTTAGGACATTATCTCTGCCAATTGCATCAATGTCGCATTAGCATGATGAGATTATGGACAGGTCTTCCATGTAGGACTGCACAGTGTGTGTACTGCACAAAGGTGCCCAACCAAGAGGCAAGGACTGACTGATACCCAGTGTTCTGTACCATTTAATTATAAAGCCATTTACTCCAGATGCTCTGCCTGCCCAGAGAGGGGGCACCTTGTACAAAGGCTCCATATAGGCTAGAGGTCTTGACTATAGGTGATTACTTAGATACTGATTGTGGGGGTTGAGGGGGGAGTGAGGGGAGTCATGGCTTTTTCTTTCTGCTTTAATTCAGTTCAGACACCTCTGAGTCTACAGACTCCTCCAGCAGCCAGCCCTTCTCACCTCTCCACCTTCCTTCTCTCATATTTTTTCCCTCCCTCTACTGTTTATACCCTCCTCACTCTTCTTTCTGTTCCTTTCCCTTCATCTCTTTCTCCCATTCTTTCCTGCCCTTTCCTCATTCCCCAGAGACAGGCTGATGCATAGGAGCCATTCCTGGTCCTTAGAACCTCAACTTAGCAGATACCAAACTGAATTTGTCATCTCCCCTCTACTGCCACACAACCTTTTCCATTTCCCAGTTATTGGCATTCATCCACCAGCCACCCAAAAACCACATCCACAGTCATCGCTTTATTTCCTCGTAATTCCTCATAAATCTGTCCGGTCCTCTTCCCTTTACCCTCACTGTCAGTAGTCCATCACCATGTCTAGCCAAGACAATTGTAAAGGCCTCAATTCCTGATCCTAGTCTCACACCTTCTCCCATCACCCTCTACTTGCTGCCACAATGATTTTCTAAAGTGCAAAGCTGAGCATATTATTCCTTTAATAGAAGTCCTCAGACTCCTCTACTCAAGTCCTCCTAATGTAGGAGGAGTGAACGAGACCCCAGGAGGTTTGGAAGGGGTCAAAAGAACAGGATCCAGAAGGCTCCACTTACAACAAGAAGTTTCTTAAGTTACACTTTTTAGTCCCGTTTTTGCAATTTTGCGTTCTATTTTATAATGCATCAGGTTTCGTTTCGAAATTAAAATAACATTTCCCCAAATCCTCAAGCAAAATTGATCCTACAGGCAGGTGCATGTTTATTCTGTGGCTTCAGAAATCCTCAGTCCCTATAGTTTGAGAAGCTAGAGTCATAGATAAAATACACTTTTTTTTTTTTTTTGCGTGTTATCCAAGGACCTTCTGGACAGATGTCTATTTGTCTCTACAGTTCCAACCTTTCAACCAGCTACCTGTCATATTGAACTTCTTGCCATTCTGTGACTATCATACTGGTTCTCAAATGTCCTGGATCTTCAGGACATTTACCTAAGCTGTTTCCTCAAACTAGACTGATACCCTCCCCCATCCATCCACTTACCTTCTAGACCCAACTCAAGTAACACCTGCCCGATAAAGCTCTCTTTGAGCACCCCGCCAGACCAAGTTAACCATCCCTCCTTTTATGCCACCAAAGTCCACATCTCTCCCCTAGCAGATGTCTCACTAGATTGTAATTGTTTGTTTATGTCACTCTTCCCCACTGGATTGTGCATTGCTTCCGGACAGGGTCTGTGTCATTCATCTTTGCTTTCCCAGTGCCATACCTGACACATGGTCAAATGGGAAGTAAATATATCCAAGGCATTTCACTTTGGTCATCAACCAGGGTTGATTTGGCTGATCTTAATGACCATAGGGATGTCCCCTTCCTCTCTCATTACTCTTTCCATCCCCTCTGTCAAATAGGATGATCCCAGATGGACAGGGCACTCCAGCCAAGGGTGTGTCAGTAGCTGTCCTCTCCTGCTGAATCATCCAAACAAGCACTCAAGTCCTAACACATAGTGGATTTTCAATGAATATCTGTTAAATATTTGAATGAACCAATGCAGCACCATTATTCTCTTGATTAAACTGCATTATATTTTCTCAACCTTATTTTCCAGAGAATGCTGCTATCTGAATCCCTATGATCTAACAATGTGCCAGCACTTACTAGACATTAAATAAATGCATAATAAATAACTGAACAGGTGAAGTAATGTGTTCATGTGTATTTCAGTGTTTCTTAAAAAGTATACGCATTCATTTTAATTTTTTAATTCTGACACCTGGTGTGTTTACCAATATTGAAGGAACTGGCTTTTCACTCAGAAGGCGAATCTTGACAAATTGGTGATAAATGAAATTTTTTTGAAATCCTCATGACCAGTATGATTTTTTTTTTCAGGCTCCTTTAGGAATACTTTTGGGTATCTTTGATCTATACCACAGCTAATATAATTTAATGGTTAAAATCCATGGTCCTCAAAAAAAGGAAAATCTGTTTTTAAGTATAAATGTTCAATAAATGTGACTTTGAAGCATGACTTTTCAACATTTAGATAGGACTAAATGAAAGTGTTTGATACTCTACCTACAGTGAGAGCTCAGTGAATACTTTGCTCATCAATTTTCATGCCCATTTAGACCTGAACATGGAATATAATAGCTGATGCCTCTGGAATTTTGGAGCAATGCCCACTTTTATTGAGAACAGTGATATCCTCTTCTGAACCACCATTCGGTAACAATCTGGCTGCCAGGAACTAATGAGATGCACTTTTTTTCTTTTTTTTTTTTTTGTTTTGTTTTGGTAGGCATAAGCCAAGTAAATAGAAACTTCAGGCTGGGAAGGATTTTCTCTTTCCCAAACCCTAGAGCAGTATTCTCCAATTTTTTTTTTTTCTAATTGAAAACTTCTACCAGCAAAAAGTTGGTACATCCCCAATATATGCATAATTATTTATAAAGTATATACATACATTACCATACTAATGTATCTGTACTATTATAAAACTCATCAAAATGGGCATCTAAAGGGATGATATAAAAATGGATAAAAATGGAAGTTACATTTTTTTCCTTACCCCAATGGGTTGTCTTATAACTAGCCCACTGGCTGAAGGATTCACAGCCTGCTCTGGGAGGCTCCATGGGAACACATTTCTCCAGGGACAGGTCACGGGTCCATGTGGCCCCAGCTCACCCACCAGCCCATGCCCTTCAATTAATTCTATCAAAAGCAACTAGTTTTAAACTTTTAAGAAAAAAATTAGAATTCAGTGATAGAATGGTGATTTAAAAGACTTTATTTCCAGCAAACCTTGCTTTTTATAGTCATGCTACATGCTGTATTTCATTCCAAATGAAAAGAACTAACTGCTGATTATGCCGTAGGATAAAGAGAAAAGTGATAAAGCTGCGGTATAACCTTGAAGCATGTCAAAAGTGGTATGGTAAGGAAAAGGAGGGTTTCATTACACAAGGCCATAAACACTAAACAAATTAAGTTTCCATTCCAGGCAATCAGCAGTCATCAAGCCAGCACTCTGCAAAATATTTAAGATTTGTGATAATAACAAGTACTGCAGTGGCACTCCGTGTGGTTTTCCACTTTGGCATTCCCCATTACTATGGCCTAAAGGGGAAGAAAAAAATGATAAATAATTGGTGATAGATAGATAGATAGATAGATAGATAGATAGATAGATAGATAGATAATTACAGATAGATGGATGATGATAGATAAAGAGACAAAATTGAAAATTGTTAAATAAAATTGTCTGTAGCCAGCTGAACCAAATAGATGCTTCCTATATTTGCATATTCTCCCTTTCTGATATTTCTACTCTGAAAGGTGAGGTTTGCATTGTGTAAGAAGCATGCCATTCTCTCTCCCAGTCTGCCCCTCATCACCTTCACCCCTACTTTCTTCATTCCAGCCTGTATTCACAAGGTTGCTGACTTGTTGAAAGGGGACAAATGCAGCTCTTCCCTGTTCAAATGCCCAACAAAGGATGGGTCATTAATGATTTAATGCCTCTGGTATTAAACCCCATGGGTGTGCTCTGGGGACATTTTTCT
The DNA here is from genome assembly GCA_033961575.1 of Aselliscus stoliczkanus. NCBI lineage: Eukaryota > Metazoa > Chordata > Mammalia > Chiroptera > Hipposideridae > Aselliscus > Aselliscus stoliczkanus. Next base: position 94,256,305 of record CM066733.1, read on the forward strand.
GTTTGGACTCTCAGAAAACTTCTAGGGCCCTTTAAGTTCTCACTTTGGTAAATGCTTTGGCCACACAGCATGTAGCTTCTGAGGTGATGTTCTTTGGGACCAACATTGTCTTCTTGGACCTGGCTGGAGTGGGATATGCTCTGGAGAAGCAGCAGCCCATGCACTGATAAACTGGGGCACCCAGCTTGGAGAAGTATTTGTTTTCCTTTAGCTTGCATTCTGGGCAACCTATCACAAAAAAGGCAAAGAATAAAGTAAGCCAATATGGTTCAAAAAGAAACTATAAATTTTCCTTTAGAATGGGATGGTAAATATCCTTTTTTCCATTGGACATAAAATAGATAAACAAATACTTTTGACTACATGTTAATCTTAATACATAATCTCTATTTGTACTGATTAGAGTTATTTTCATGGGAAAACAACTTTTGAAGATATGCATGGGAATCTCAATAGTAGTAACTTCTCTCTCTCTAAGCATGACTTCTGTATCCCAATACTAATAATAGTATGCCTATAGAGAAAACAAAGCTTGACAGATGAAAACACCATGTTCATCTGAAAGGAGACATTTGCCCAAAGGCAAAGTATTTTCTCTTTTAAAATCTGCTACTGTTATTTTCCCATAGAAACTCCAAATATGTCAGAATTAAGAAAGCTTGGTGAGACTAGAGGGCCTGATATTAAAGGGGGGTCTGAATTTGGGATCTGGTATTAAAATATTACCAATTGCTTAGAGAAAAACAATAACCAACAGTAGCTCATAATTTCATAGCAGATGGAATTATATCAGTTACTCTATGATATTTTTCAAACAATACAGCAAAACAAATTTACTGCATAAAATGATTTTTGTTTTCCTCACTTGTTAACTGATGTGAAAATTCATCTACAAAGGCAATGTTAAAATCCTCTCAAATCTTCTGGGAGAGAGAAAAAAAAAACTGAGCTAAACTGAGCAAGGAACATTTTCTGCTTGTAAAACTCAGATAAAGAATAATCAGGAATCTATGTCAGATGTAAATGTTCAGGCTACTATTTAAACAGACATGTAGGATAATTTCACTGTACATTTTTGGAACCTAATTTAATTTTATGTTCACAATCTATAAGTGCCCAGATACGTATCCTAGAATTTATCACATTTGAAAAGGAAGTGGGTAGATAATTAATGAGGTGATTGATGTACATCTAGATATGTGTGTTTTTCTTATTACTACAAACCCAAGTTTGGTCACACACCATGCATTATAAACTCTCCATCAGGAAAGGAATGCAGAATATGCAGAAACACAGACAATGTGGCCAGAATGACAGCTGCATGTTTCCTGTAGTAATCCATGGCCCTTCTGCAAAACAGACATGGAAAAAAAAGTTACTCTCAAGTTGGCTTACCAGGCATAACAACAACCAGTAATTTTAACATTACTACTAATAATAGTCCTCAGTGTCTTGATCCCTCTGCATACAGCTCCCAACACACACTAAAGCCATGTATTAAAAAAACAAAACAAAACAAAAAAAAACAATGTATCTTTAGAAAAGAGGTAGGGAATTGAATCTTCCCGTTTCTCACATCAACCAGTAGAATCAAGCTAAATGATAACAATAAATTCTCTTTTCTAAAAATATCATACTGTTAGAAGCCTCAGTGTTCTTATTTGTAGTGAGTATTGGAAAGGGAGTTGAGGGGCATAGCTCGAGGGAGCCTGGTGATAATGAAACTGTTCTGTATCTTGATTGTGATAGTTGTCACACTAATCTACACATGGGATAAAATTACATACAACTACACTCACACACACAATGAAATCTAAATAAACTCTGTGAGTTGCACCAATGTCAGTTTCCTGGTTTTCACATTGTACTATAGTTATGTAAGAGTGACAATATATGACAATATACTTTTCAAGATTTAACAATCTAGTTCATTTTTCTTTTTCAGTTCTTTCTTTTGTTTCCTTCCTCTCCTACCTGATACAATGACTCTGTTTTCTCGAGGCTACATGCATACTTTGTTAATCTGATTAATCGCCAGAACACTGACTTCAAAGAAACTGTTTCAGCCCTTAGACCTCTGGATGCCCATAACCAGACTTCAACTCCCTTGCAATTTTCCACCAGATGACATACAAATCATCCCTACGTCTGGGTTCAGGATAACATTATCTTGAAGCAAATCAGAACCCCCAGATGCATTTTTTTTTTTTCGGACATCAGCACCCAGGAATTACCTGAATAACTCCCCTTTTCCTTTGTTCTGCCTCTTCGTTCGGGCCTATAAAACCTTGACCATTCTAGGAATGGGGAAGGTGGCCTTTGAGACAGGAGTCTACCATCTTCTTGGAACACAGGCATTTAGATCAAACCTCCTTTTCTTTCCACCAACCCTGTCTCTCGATCATTGGCTCATGAATGGCAAGCAGCCAAACCTGAGTTCAGTAACAGTTATGAAAGTTATTATCATTGGGGGAACTGGATAAAGGGTGCCTAGGACTTCCCTCTACATTTCTTTTTTTTTTTTTTTTTTTTTGCCACTTCCTCTAAATCTATTCAAAACAAAAGTAAAAAAAAAAAAAAGACATTTTAGAATGAGATTTAAAATTGCATGTGAGTCAAAACTTGTGGCTATTTTTCATGTAGACTGATATAATAAGAATACGTTTTTGTTAGATATTTTTATCACCCATACGTCTCATAAAAATGATGTGTCAAACAGTAGAACTAACAGTTTATAATACGGAAAAATAGGCTTTGTAAATATAGGTAAGTCTAAAACATATGTATGTCATTATTTTTACCTGATGTATATACCTATATACAATTATTGGTTTTATCTTCATCCACAATTAACATTGAATAGATATTATTCTAAGTCAGTGGTTCTCAAAGTGTGATCTGGAGACCCTAAACTTTTTTAGTGGGCCTGAAAATTCAAAATGATTTTCATAATAATAATATGTTATTTGCCTTTTTCACTTTCACCCTCTCATGAGTGTTCAGAGAAATTTTCTGGAGGCTACATGACATATAATGTGGCAATAGATTGAAAAAATAAACACATGAGAATGTAGCTATGTTCTGTTAGACGAGTCTTAAAATTTTTTCAAAATAGTAAAACAATGCCACTCTTCTCACTGATTTTTTTGTTTTGTTTTGGAAATTTTCATTTTTATAAACATGGTATTTGTGTTAATGTGTGATGGATTTTTGTTGTTTTTAAATGAATAAATACCTTTAAACTTTTTCTAACATAATTTCTATCAATCAATAAATATTGATAAGTATAATTTCATTTAAAAATTCTTTGGACTCTTAAATAATTTTTAAGAGCATAAACAGGTTCTGAAGCCAAAAAGTTTGAGAACCATTGCTTAAGTGATATACAAAGCCACAAGGAAATTTTCAAAATTGAAAAGTGGTTTCCTTTTTAAATTAGCATCATTTTTGTGCCTTGATATTGCAGCTCATATACTATGTAAATTCTACATTATACAGTCAACAATTATATCAGAATTAATTCAAAGAGAAACATTTATAACAAGATTGCAGAATGTGAGACCATGAAGTCAATGCACATTTTAGAATTTGCTTTATGATAAAGTGAAGAGAAGTTTGAAAAAGCAGAACCCAAATCCATTGCTGTAACTTTCAATGACAGAAGCAGCTTTGTCTTTATTTTTTTTTTTAATGAGGCTAACCAAGTACAAAGGAGTTAACTATTAAATTCTAGGTGTTTTTGAAAACAATTTAATAAATGTTTTTATCATTCTAATCATTTTTAGGTCTTTTTTTGTTTTGGAATTTGGAAGATAACATTATATATAAACCAGAGCAAGAAAAATAATTTTATTCAGCTGGGATTTATGCTGTTTTGCAAAATATGCTCAATCCAAAACAGATTTGCTAATCTCAGACGCTTCTTGGTATTCCAAGTGAGCATCCAGCAGACATCACAGGCTGTATACATCCAACCACACAGCACACCTCTAACACCTTCCCAGCATGCCATTAGGCTTCTGTCACCTGCCACATCAGAATAATAAGTCCAAACAAATGTGTTTTTGCAGCTTGGCCTGTAGGGCTTTCCTCCCCCTTCTCAGCTCATCTACCTCAGAGTCCTTTAGAAGCTACCCAGATGCCAGATTCACTGCGAAGGCTTCACCCAACCTCACAGCCAAAATAAATAATTCTCCCTACTGCATTCACCTCTCTTAGATGAAGTTCCACAGTCTGTTCTGATCTCTAGCCAAATGTGGGCATGTTTGTCTCTCCATCCATGTGAAAGCTTCATAAAGGTAGAAACTATGCCCCTCTAGTGCACCACCGCCCTAGCACAAACCCTTGCACAGAATAGATGCAATTATGTGGCATTGGGACTTTAGAACAGTCATAATAATATCAATCGAAAGTTGCTAATGTTGGGCTGGCCGAGTGGTGCGGTGTTTAAAGAGCTGGCTTGGGAAGCCAGTGGCCCGGGTTCGGATCCCACATATGAGGGCCAGTGACACTGCCCTCTTAAATAAAAAAAAAAGAAAGTTGCTAATGTAGAGGTGTCGTTCATTCTGAGTAACAAGAAAATTCTTAAATGGTAACTTAGATTAAATGTCTAATGAAATAAAAAAATTTTAGGTAAATTCATTAGAGACAGTATATTCTCATTTAGCTGTATAATTGATAGCTGGCTAATATGTGAATCTATAAGTGTTAAATATGCCACAGGGATGAGCCATTTTATGCTAAGATATAAAAGTCATAAGAATTCAAAAGAAAGCATTAATAAAATATATATATATAAGAGCTTTAGGGTTTAAATTGGATGTCTCTTAGTTTATATCAAACTATATATGTCCACAAATTTGTATTCTTAATATAAAATGACTCTGTGAGGAAAAGATAGCATTCTTAAGAGCATAAAAGAATATTATTGCCATAATTTACTGTTATTATTATTTAACATGTTTGCATATTATTGTGAGTATATATAATTTATGCATTAAATGATTTATAAAATAGGTAAACCCTCTACCAGTGTACCATACTGTGTGTGTGTGTGTGTGTGTGTGTATACTTTCAGAAATGCTGTCTTTTCCTGACAGTCCTATTGTAGTAAAAATATCTAAATTTGTGGATATACATGTGGTATACATATGTTTATATATGTACATATGCATGCACATATTTATGTGTATATAGATACATGTAAAAGATTGCTCCAAGAAGATGACAAGCATTTGTTGCAATGTGACACCCTGCTCTTCACTTACAAAGATACTGCCATTCCTCCCCCACTGCCAGAGGGCGAGGTTTTCGGTTTTACTAAAGGTGTCATAGGTGGTGTGACTCATCCATACTCTCCGTACCAGGAAGCCCATGACTCATAGCACATTTCTGAGATGACTGGCTAGGATTAGAGCCATAATTCTTTGTTAACAAAACAGATTAAATCTAACTGACTTCTAGAGGGTTAACCTAAAACTTCACCTCATTAGTCCATCTAATCCAGCAAACCACCAAGGAGAGGAAAAGTGGGCTGCCTTCAGAGAACAATTAATGAAAAGGAACCTTGAAAGTAAAGCCTTTAATCCCCAGCACACTGTCTGGCATGAGATAGATATTCAATAATTGTTTGTTAAACAGAAAATAGGCCTGTAAATTTTAGCATCTTGCCTGGTCCAGAGAAGAAAGCAATAGCTCACTCATCCTTGATGAAAAAGCTGAAGTCACGAAAGTAGACTGTCCAGAATCCTTCATTCCACCACCTCCCACAGAGCAGGTCCCTGAGCAGACTCACCTCTCCCTCCCACCAAGTGACCACCTCTGGCTCCAGGTAAACAAATTTAAAGAATCTGGGGTCAGTGGTCAGGAAACAGCTTGGAGTGGCCATGGCTGCTACTTGCAGTAAGTGGGATTTTCCAGCAGTGAGTGTCTCCATGATCCCATGCTTCAGCCCTCAAGATCAATAGTCCTCCAGGTTCCCAGATCTTCCAAGTAGACGTTCCAATATTGCTTCAAGATACTAGAGTGACCTAGAGATCTATTAGCACATTCACTGATAGCTTTCTCCAAAGGTAGCTGAGAGATTTGGGGGATGGACAAGGACAGCCTGGTTAACACTCCCACAATCTGTCTCAAATCCCCTCATCCATTCTTTGATATAGAGAATTAATGTTTTCTCTAGCTCATAAAAAGACGAGTTTTGGATAATTTGACAGGAGTTCAACGTTGTTAAGTGCAAACTTTAACATCCAAATTGAACATTTGGAAGATTTAAAGACTGAGTAAGTACCTGCTACATGTCAGGCAGTGTGCCAAGTATAAGTAACACAAATATGAATAAGTTTCCTGCTAGCTATCCCAGATACAAAGGCAAATGGCTGTGATTTAGAGTGATGAATGCTGTAATAAAAGAATTTGTAGGCATTGAGACCTTCGGTGGACTGGGCATATGAAAATGGAGAAAGGAAAAACTAATGAGAATAAAGAACATATGCTTGATAGAGAAAGAAACATGACAATAATAAACATATATTTTAAGGTTTTGATATTTGTGCAGGAGCTTCTTGTATTTAGTAGTCCTCATAATTTCTCCAGCAAGGAGAGGTGGCATATAGTTTGTCCCAAGAGTGCCCTAGTATCTAGAGGAAAATAAGGCCAAATGAAATCACAGTTCAGCAGCAGTACTTGGGATGGGATTTATGTTTATCGAGCACTTAACAGTGTTTTGTGCCTTCAAAATTTTAAAAGGGAGTCAACTTGTTTTCTAGATGAAATGGAGAGAAAAAAAAAAGGGGGTTCCATAGACAAGAGAAATATACAGCATAACTTGTACAGCTATGCTTTTAAAAAAAAGGGGTTTACATGAAGAAGAACAACAGTAGATGACCTTAAAAAATTTACCTTAAAAATAATTAAAAAGAGCAGGCAGTATCTAGAAGAAAACTGAAGGACTCACTAAATTATCAAAACGATTTCAATTCCTATGTGACCATTCTTGTAATAAACGTATTTTGAGAAGTTTCTTTTCTTATTGACTAAATTTAAGGGACTTTATTTTATTTTATTTTATTTTATTTTATTTTATTTTATTTTATTTTATTTTATTTTATTTTTTGAGGCCAGTGTCACTGGCCCTCATATGTGGGACCCGAACCGGGGCCGCTGGCTTCCCAAGCCAGCTCTTAACCACCGCGCCACTCGGTCGGCCCTTAAGAGGCTTATAATAAGATATACTGACCTACCTTACTTGTTATTCAAAGACACTTTACAATGTTAACATAATTATATTTTCAAATCTTGGCTTTTTTCATTGCCTTTCTGGTTTTACCAGCATATTAGCATGTTTTAAATAGTCAGCACAGTAAATCAGTTAGAAATATTGATAGAACAAACTCTATGCACCATGAAATATTGTTGTAAATAAAAAGTTCAAATATTTGTTATTTAAAAATAACCAAGTTTAAAGTTACCATTATTGCAGTAAAAAAATGCTATCAGGAATAAAATATTGGATAGCATCAATTTATCACTCAGAAAAGTAAAACATATAAAGGCCAGAAAAGTTTTATATGGAGCATTATTATAGTAATATAAGAATCTTTCTTGCAACTTTTAAAATTTGTGCATTATACTTTGTTGTGTTTGTTTGAGTTATTTCCATGCAATATTAGACATACCAAGTCTCATTACCATTTAAAAGCACTAACGCATAAAAACATTCAGCATTCCTTGAAGTCTTTCAATAACAGCATAAACAGGCAGGATTATAGATTTCTCAATTCTGGAACATTACTTTATAAGGATTTTTTTGACAAAAGCAGAGCAGAGGAGCTACAAAGAAAAGCCCTTGTTGTTCATTGCCCCTAAGTTTTCACTGCTATGGCAGATTGTACTTCTCAAAGATGGCCACACAAATATCTCTCAACCTACGTTCCTTCGAGAGTATGACTTTGCCATTCCAACATCAAAAATTGGTGCGTCTAGGGCCGGCCGAGTGGCGCAGTGGTTAAACGCTGGTCTTGGGAGGCCAGCGGCCCCGGTTCGGGTCCCGCATGTGAGAGCCAGTGACACTGCCCTCAAAAAAAAAAAAAAAAAATTGGTGCGTCTATCTTTGTACCCCATTTGATCTAGGTGGGCCCTGTGACTACTTAGACCATTCAAATATGGCAGGACAAACACTGGGCCAGTTGTGGATGTATCCCTGCACTGACTTGGCAGTCCCTGCTTCCCACCTCTTAGAAGCCAGTTGCCTTGCAAGAAGTGCTACTACAATGAAATCACCACAGGATACGAAGGCCAAACCACATGGAGAGGCCCTGGAGAATGAGATGCCACATGGAGAGAGAGAGAAAGGGGCCAAGATGTAATGAGTGAAAAAAACATCTTGGATACCCAGTCCAGTTAAGCCTTCAGATCACTCCAGCTCCAGCCACTATATGATCACAAACACATGAGAAACCCATGTTAAGAAATATCCAGCTGAGACCAGTCCACTTACAGCACCTTGAGAGTTAATAATAACTTGTTTTACCCACTAAGTTTTTTGGTTTGATGCACAGCAATACACTGGAACAACTGCTCTCTCTTGTACCAAAAATTTCTCCTCCAAATTCTGAGATATGGGACCCCAATCTTGTCTCTCTACCATCTCTTGGTATTTTTCTTCTGTGGAGTGTTGTTTGTATAACACATATTCAGTTCATCTATTAGGGAAAATGTAGCAAACTGTGGAAAAATTTTGGTGTCAGCATTGTACACAGTATCTGCAATACTGGATTTGATAACAATAATAACTTTTACTTTAAAAATTGGTGGAAGAAATATTAAAAACTTAAGATATGCAGATGACATCATCTTACTGGCAGAAAATAGCAATGATTTGAAAGGACTTCTAATGAAAGTGAAAGAAGAAAGTGCCAAAGCAAAACTGCATATGAACATCTAGAAGACAAAAATCATGACTACCGAAGGAATACACAACTTTAACATGGTCAGTGAAGGCCTTGGAATTGTTAAAAATTTAGCTTATGTTGGTTCAGCCATCAATTCAAATGGAGACTGCAGCCAAGAAATCACGAGAAGGCTGAGACTCAGAGGGGCAGCAATGAAAGAATTAGGAATGATAATCAAGATTAATGATGTGTCATTAAAGACCAAGACTAAGATCATCCATACCCTCATATTCTCAATTACTATTTAGGGATGTGAATGCTGGACCGTGAAGAGGGCTGATAGGAAACAAATTTACTTATTTGAAATATGGTGCTGGAGGAGAGTTCTATGGATATCCTGGGTCTCCAGAAAGATGAATAGGTGGGTCCTAGAGCAAATTAAGCCTGGAACATTCCTGAAGGCAAAAGTGGCAAAACTAGGAAACTGTCCTACTTCAGACACATCATGAGAAGGCAGAGTTCTTTGGAAAAAATAATAAAGCTAGGAAAAATAGACAGCAGAAAAAGAGAAAGACCAAATAAGAGACAGACTGACTCCACAAAAGAAGCCATAGGAATGAGTCTCCAGGAGCTGAGCAGGGCTGTTGAAGACAGGACACCGTGGACATCTCTCATTCATAGAGTCACCAGGAGTCGGAGCTGACTCAATGGCATGTAACACACACATAACAATCTTTAAAATAACTTCTACCATTATTTGAGCATTTGTGTGTGCTAGATATCCTTTTGGGCACCTACACATAAATATATTCAAAACTCATGACAACTCTGTGAGATATTATTCTCATTTTGGCAGATAAAGAAATTATAGAGGTGAAGTAACCTACACAAAGTCATGAATTTCGTCACTGGCAGGGCCAAGATTTTAGAATGTGTCTTTACAACTCCAAACTCCAAGCTTTGAACCACACTTCACTATACTGCCTTCAAATTTTTGTTTACAGTGAATGTCTTAAGTGATTTTTTTCAGATGGCATATCCCAACATAAGATATTGACATCTTTTTTTAAGAGCAACATTATGTGTCAGTTTAAATATAACTTGCCCATGTAATTTTTTTTTTTTTTTTTTTTGAGGGCAGTGTCACTGGCCCTCATATGTGGAATCTGAACAATGGCTGCTGGCATCCCAAGCCAGCGCTTGACCACCGCACCACTCGGCTGGCCCTTTTTTATTTTACATGTGTATCTGACTTCATTTTCTTCAAAACAACCTTAAGAAAGCCATTTTATTTGGATAAAGAAGCATTTTATAAATGATTATGTTATGAGATTAGTGTCTGGTAGAGTAGGGAACAAGGGGAGAAGTCTTTCACATACATTCCGTTTGATTTTCGTTACACTTCTACGAGAAAAAGCATTATTATGGCACCTATTTCATTAACTAGAAAACTACATTTGAGAGAAGTAAAAGGATTTACAAAAGGCACCTGGAAAGCAGTCTGACCTAAGATAGTGCCCTTCCACGTATACTACCCTTATAGCCTAGAATCTGAACACAGTTAACCCATTTCCTTCTTTAGGACATCGATTCACACATGGATCATACTGTACTATTGTCTTTTCTAATTCGATTCCTAATAGTGCCCTTGATTCCACTCCAAGTCCAACCTAAGCCTCTCTCTTGCACTCTCCCTCCCTCCTCCAACCCCCTTCTTCCCTCCCTGCCCCCGCAATCTCTCTCTCTCTCTCTCTCTCTCTCTGTCTCTCTCTCTCTCTTTTCCCCACCCAGCATATTGGGATGCTAGAGCATTTCTATAATGTTATCTGAGTCTGATAAACCAAAGATTACTGATTGCTTTGTGCAACATTACAATGGGTAATGCTGAAATGTTACACACCAAAACCAGAATTTGCAAGGATCGTAAGTTAATGGCAAACTACTCTAGGATTCATAATCTATAAAAATGAGACTTTGGTGCTATGGGTCATGCTGTTCTCAATCGATTACTGTACATTTTCTCTTTGTGAAAGCAGATTATCTTGATCAACTTTTGAACAAGATGCCCATTACCTTCTAGTTTTACTATTTCTATTTCCCAGCTTTCACTTTGAGTTTTTGTGTAAATGTGAGTCTCACATTACAAAGACATGTACAATGAAACTGAAACTCTCTTCTGGAACATAATCAATTGCTTTTCTAACATTGTTCATTTGTTACCCTTTTCAGCAGGAAATGGTAAGAAATATGACTCAAAATTTCAACAACTTTATTACTGCAAAAAAATTAAATCAAGAGCCGGCCAAGTGGCGCATTGGTTAAGAGCTGGCTTGGGATGCCAGTGGCCCCAGTCTGGATCCCATATATGAGAGCCACTGACACTGCCCTCTACAGCTAACAACAGCTCCACCTGGAGCTGGGCTGTGCGAGCCCCGGCCCCCGCGACGGTGTAGGCTGCAGCCCTTGCTGCAGTGGGCTGCCATAAGCTACAGTGAGTGGCCGGCAGCCAACGTGAGCTGCCAATAGCCGCGGTGAGTGACCATCCAGAGGCCGGCGACTGATCTGCCTCATCCGGGAAGAGCGCAATGAGGATACCAACCAATGAGGATACCAACATGGGCCAGTGAAGCAACACCCTCCACAACTAGACTGAAGAACAAAAGGACAGCAACTTGTCTGTTCCCCTTCCCTAATTCCCCAACGCTGTTCCCCTCCCCCAATTCCCCAATAAAATCTTTAAAAAAAATTAAATCAAAACCAAATTTAAAGTGGAATGAAAATGCATAAGCTTTTCATAAATGGTGATCGTTCTTACCCTTTTAAAATAATTCAAGACAATAGCAAAGTATTACAATGCAATTTGGGTGACCTATTTTGAGTAACTGAATTGGTGTTAAGTCAAATAAGTACTGAAAAGGCATCTTAAGAAACTTAAAAGGGGATCAAATATATGGTGATGGAAACAGAACTGACTCTGGGTGATGAACATACAATGTAATATATAGATGATGTATTACAGAATTGTATACCTGAAATCTATGTAATTTTACTAACCATTGTCACCCTAATAAACTTTAATTAAAAAAAAAAAGAAACTTAAAAAAAAAGAAACTTAAAGATAGTCTTCTGTTCTAATGTAAAATATCTTACTTTTGAGTGGGGAAGGATTGTGGAGCTTAGGAGACAAAAGTTCCTATGAAGATGAAATGGAGCTTCTGTATTCCCAGGGACCAACACAGTGACTGCCCGTAATTCTTCCACATGCTTACATCCTGCTCCTCAACACGAATCAGCATAGATGAAAGAACACTTTTCTTTTTTCGTCTCAATTTTCCAACCAGCTGCCATGTCAACTCCCACTGATATAAATAGAACTTTTTGCTAACAAAAAGTTAGCAAAAGTTTCCTGAAAATATCACTGGATCAAACTAATTAGACTTGGGCAACACATTTAGCATTGCAAGGTCATCAGTAATAGTTGGAGAGATACCATTGACTCTTATTTTTGTAGTATTTTATGAAAGAAGAAAATGGGGGCTGGCCGAGTGGCGTGGTGGTTAAGCGCTGGCTTGGGAAGCCAGCGGCCCCGGTTCGGGTCCCACATATGAGGGCAAGTAACACTGCCCTCAAAAAAAAAAAAAAAAAAAAAAAAAAAAAAAAAAAAAAAAAGAAAGAAGAAAATGGAAATAATGTTGTTCAAGAGGTTTCATGTTATGTTTCAAGTCTACACAAGAAAATCCCTTTAAAAGATATCAGGAACTGTGGTCAATCAGCTGAATACGTGAGCTGCTTTATCAGTGGGCAATTTGAAGATACAGTTATGTATCATTTAAAAACTGATGATAAAACAATATCAGCAACTTACATAATGTCTACTCACCCTCTGCCTGACCCCTAGAAGCCACTCATAAGAATGCCTTTCAAATGACCTCCAAAGTTTCTTGAGGAAAATCAAGATACTGACACACACTCATGCATCTTGGTAGGAGACATTTGGTTTCTGGCTTCTGTTAGATAACATCTTAGCCTGTGATCACAGATCACAGTTTTACAGACTGCCTCCCAATTCAATCATGAGTGTGCTGAAAAGAGAATGTGTAAACACCTGTTCCTCTTCTTGTTCAGATTTATGCACAGCTCCCCCATATTCTCAAATATTTTACTCCTCACTCAATTAAAATCTCCCAAATTGTTCCATTTTATATTACCTTCCTCTGGACTTTTTGCAGGATGTGGTCAGGGCAGTTGATTGTGGATCTGAAGAGGGATTTTAGCTTTGCCTTGTGATTTCTCAGCGACTACAGTTAGTGAAGTGCTCACCTGCTTTTATACCAGCAGAGTTATAAGAACTGCATGTTCCCACCTGCATCTAAGCCCAGGGATCAGCAGTAAATTCGATCCAATGATTGAATGGTACTTTGTGTAATTACCTTGACATCAATTTGATCTTATCTTGTTTCAACCCTTGGATCGTTTTTTGTGTTGAGCCATTTTCAGGCGGTGATGACCACAAGGTCAGCCTATGAAACTAGAGTATGCTGTCATTTTCTATGTAATTTTATGAAGACTTAACATACAACATCCTGAAAGTTGACACTTTCCTATAAACAAGACCCTGTGAGTATCACATTTAATTAGCTAAATACCTGATGTTTACTTAAAACAGGAGAAGAGCTGTAAATTTCAGGTAATACATATAGAGTATTGCCAGGCTTACATTATTCCAGTAGGAAACGGAAAAATAAACACATGCTTACTTAGACTTTTCTAAAATTAAATGTATTTAATAAGGATGCATGGAGAAGATAGGAGGCAATTCTGAGAAGGACTGATTTGATCTCAATATTTGTGCCTTTTTATTCTCTCATTTCACTTTTGGAAAGCTCAATTTCTTCCTAAACAAAAAATACACATGTCATGTTTTGCCAGCGGTGGGACACTGAACTCCAAGATTCCCATTACAGTGTCTCTATAAAATCTAACCTTCTCAAGCTGCAGCTGTGGCTGCTTGTACCCACACACACGATTATGATCCTAAAAAGGTTCCTGTCTCCATCTACTCTGCTCAGTGTCATTTCTATAGGGACTGGCTTAGAAACTACCAACAATTTCTCCAAGCGAGGACTTAGAAGATTCTTGTGATACAAAATTGACTCTTATTTAACACAGAGAAATTGAACAAAAAAAAAGCAAAGCTGTTCTGTGATTTAATATGTGTGATAAATTGATTTCAGTTCTTACACCTTTTCTGATTTCCATTACCTCCTTCCAATGGTTTCTCCAAGTATCTACTCTATCTAGTCACCATTTCCTGGTGACAATTGATGTCACCATTATTCATGAGTTTCTACTGTTTGAATCTCAAAGGACTGTTACAGAGGGTGCAAAAAAAAAATGTATACACATTTTAAGAAAGAAAAACTCTATTAAAATTGTAATACTCAATATATACTGATAGCAAAAGATGAACACAAGTCATGTTTGACTTCTGCAATTACAAGAGGTGCTCAAAGTAGTTACCATCAGCGTCCAGACACTTCTGATTATGGTGAACTACTGCTTGAGCAACGTTAACCAAAGTATCTACTTTGTGTACATTTTTTTTGTCACCCCCGGTATTTTCAAAATAGCAGGTTGTGTTGGAAATCTGGACCCTCCACAGTTTCAAGGGAAAGACACCTTTCAAATCTTATGGAAACATTCCTTTTCTTTCCCTCCCTTCCATTAAGGCATGTCACTCTCCTTTATTCTATTACTCATATGTTCCCTCCATTTGTCTTTCTTTCAATCCTTTTTTCTCTTATATCTGGATAATTAAGTAGAAATGATGTTTCTTGTGTGCTGTTATTAAATTACTTTCATTTGGTTTATGATTTAGTAATGGGCTTTATTTTTATTTCGAATATTTCTATATAAAAATTAGGAATATTAGGAGATTCATATGAACCTTTTTATAGCACTTTTAAAGTTTACAGTGTTTTTGTATTTTTTGAAAAATAAATATGATGTGGCAAAATAAATAAATTACACAAAAGTTGTCAAAATAGCCTCTTCCACACGTGACCTCTCCCACGTTCCAGAGACCCCCAATTTCCCAATTTTGGGGGTGATGCTTCTACTTTTTATATATGTTTCCTCACATATCCTATGTATATGAGTATGTAAGTAAATTATACATAACTCCCCACCCCCATCCAAATTCACCTTAAAATGATGCACAGAATACAAAAATTGATGGAAACTGCATTTGTGCTTATAGTTCAGAGAAAGCTCTCTCTGTTAATGTAGTATAACTTATACTTCTCTCTACTTTCTAAAATGGCATATATTACTTTTTTTTTTTTTTTTTTTGAGAGGGCAATGTCACTGGCCCTCATATGTGGGATCCGAACCAGGGCCGCTGGCGTCCCAAACCAGCTCTTAACCACCACATCACTCAGCCGGCGGCATATATTACTTTTAATCATAATTGGGGAACTTAAGGGCCGGCTGAGTGGCTCAGTCAGTTAAGAGCTCGCTCAAGAGTGCAAGCTGAGTTCTGAGCAACAGCAGTTCGATGCCCAGCCCTAGCTGAGCTGCCAACAGGTGGCAGGATGGCTCAGCTTAAAAAAACAAAAACAAACAAGGGCCAGTGAGTGGGGCGGTGGTTAAGCGCTGACTTGGGAAACCAGCGGCCTAGGTTCTGTCCCACATATGAGGGCCAGTGACACTGCCCTCAAGAAAAAAGAAAAAAAAACAAAAAACAAAAAACAAAAACAAACAAACAAAAAATAATTAGAGAACTTAATTTTTAGTTAATTGGAGAAATATAATTTTTAAATATAATTGAGTAAAGTACTATTACCAAAACTGCTTTTAAGTCTCAGTATGTTATGCTTCTGCTCTCATGTATTTTTGACAACTTCATCTCGTAACTAACAGCTCCATTTTCTCCCATCTTGAATAACTGGTGGAGCTGGTGGGTGAGAGATCCAAAACACCCCCTCCTTCATTTACCTCTCATATGTCAAAATTTGGAGTGCCCATTACCAAGTAGACAGACTGACTGAAGAGAGTGAGACAACAGGGCAAATAGTCACACAGAGGCTGTGTCAGGAACATATTTGTATAGCATGACCATATGACATGCTGAAATAAACACAGGCTGTATTAACTGCATGAATTTTTCCTAATGAAGTTTTGTCATTTAAACACTGAATTTTTAAAAATAACCACTAAACATTTACAAAAAAAACAATTTGTAAATGTTTTATATGCTTACTTGATTTGTTTTATCAAACATAATTTGATTTTTCTAATCACGAAGTATGATTATCACAAACATTATGCTGTAATCAGAAGAACAGTTGAAGTATGTAAAATCTGTGCTTTTTTAAAGTAGCTTTTTCTTCAGTAATTTCAATGATACATTAGATAATTTAAAAATTTTAAGCAATACAAGAGCATATACAATGAAAAATAAGTCTTCTTTCTACCCCAAAATCTTTACCCCAATTCCCAAAACTATCCATCTTTAACAATTTCTTAATGTTTCCAGAGATTTTCTATAAATATATATACACACACATTTTCTGCGGTTTTGCTATATACAAATAGAAACATAATATACATGTTAGTGCCTTGCCCTCTTGCTTCTTTTTAAACATAACAATGTATGTTGTTGGCTTTTTCCATATCTAAATATGCAAATCCAACCAGACTGTTTAAACAGTACAAAGTATTATGGGTCAATAATTATTTAACCAGCCCTCTATTAATGATCATTTGCATCATTTCCAGTTTTTTTACTATTACAAACAATGCTATAATTATCATCCTTGTTCTGGTTACATGTATAATTATAGTTCTAGGATACATTTTTAGAAGTGGAATTGCTGGATCAAAGAATGTATCTTACACTTGTATGAAGACTGCTCAAGTGCTCTTCTTCACCCCTCCTCAAAACTGATGCTATGAAATATATTAATATTTGTGAAATAGATTTAAAATAGTATCTTATTTTCATTTTAATTTACATAATTTTGAGCAGGGTTAAACATCATTTCATAAATGGTCACTATAGGTTATTTTTCTGTGAAATGCCTGTTTGAAAATCTCTTGCATTGTTAATTTTATCTTAAATTTTAAGCTTGATTTTTGATTCTTCTGTATTTTTACCATACAATAGTTTTTATATAGCCAAATATGTCTCTTTAAAAGTTTTAGACTTGATAGCTTTATGCAATGCCAAGATACTAAAAAAAGGCATGCATATTTTATTCTAGAATATATACAGCTTTATTTATTTTCAGTTTAGATCTTTAACTCATGTGTAATTTATTTGGGGGTGAGGAGTGAAGTAGAAATCCACCTTCTTTTTAAATCTAAATGGCAAGCCAGTTATTATAGCACCATGTAGACAATAATCAATCCTTTTTTCTTCACTAATTTGAAATGCTACTAAATTCACAAATATTTTGGGGTCTAGTTTTGGGTTCTCTATTATGATTTATATTAATATGTTCACTAAATGATAATAAACGTTTTATATTTGTTAAGATCAATAAGTATTAGATTTAATTATTTAGTGCCTATCTACCAAATGTATCAACCAAAGTACATTACCAAAGAGAAATGAGACACAAATCATATCTTTAAGTTACTAAGAATATGGTTGCTATAAATTAGAAGTATTGGGATTTTGCCTCAATATTATCTTTCATTTTCGTGAGGCTAAGACAGAACCCTGATTTCCAAACCTCCACTCAATTCTTTAATGCTGTGTAGCTATGTTTCTTGCAGTACGTCCCATGCTTCACCTAAACCAGAGTTACCAGGCTGTTTGCTTAAAATATAGATTTCTAGGTCCCATCTGGGACCTAGTGGACCTGTTACTGTAGGCAGAAAGAACAGGGCTGTAGGGAGAGAGAGGGAAGAAGAGAAGGAGGAAGTAAGTTAAAACAAGAGAGGGAGGAGATGAGAGCATTCTTAAGAAAATGTGCAGCTACCAGAGCAGCGTCCCTCAAGGTGAACTTTAGCTAGTTGTAATGGATTATAATATTATTAGCATTACAGGGAATGAAACTCTCCAACGCTTTTTTGCCATGAAAGTTCCTACAAGGGCCAAATAAGAAGGAAAAAAATCCCTCCTTCCAACGGGAAGGAGTGGTCAGCAAAGACCTACCTGGGGATGCCTATAATGCCAGCTCTAAGTCTGGACTATTCCACCTTCTCATTTCGAAAATAATAAATTCCCAAACCCCAACCCTCTTCCACGCAATGGTATTCTCACAGCCTGCCCACTCTGCCACACTCTGGAGTGCACTGTCCTACCCTCTTTCTTTCGATAAATTCGCTGCTTGCTCAGCTTATGTGGTGTGCCTTCGAATTCTTTCCTGCAGCGTAACCAAGAACCTGTTCTTCTTCAGCAACGATCAAAATCTCTTGTCAGCTGAGTGGAGAATTTGCATTTTATATACCAAAATTTGAGACGCATGACTGTACAATATTGTTTAGGAAGTCAGAAATGTAGTTTGGAGCACTATGGTATGTTTTCATCTTCAGCTGTCCCTGTAGCACAACTGAATTGAAAAATGGTAAAGTCATTTGTTCAGCTATGGGAGTCTCCACTTGGCACAAACAACTAAAACTCCCAGCAATGGTGTGACCTCGAAGCTGCTGCCGAAAGGACTGTTTCCATGCACCGATCCCCTAAAGTCATAGGGAGGTGTCTCGGAAGGCTGAGACCCAAGGGAATGATCTCAGTAAAGCTGCAGCACAGGACAAATGGGAATCTGTGATAAAGATAGCCTGAAGCACCAAACAACTACCCTGGTTAGAGACACAAAAACAGGCAGCAGACAGTTTCTAGGTTGAGATAAGGTTTGTAATCAGCAGCAGCAGATAAGGTAACTGACAGTCTGAAAGAACATCCTGAGAGGTGATGTCTAACACACAGGGCGGGCAACAAAATCTTCCCGGAATTGATGGACAGGAAGCAGACCAACTTGACACATGCACATAAGCCAAGAATATTCACTACTATTTCAGTCAAAACAGTGCAGCTTAATTAATAAGGCAAACATCCTGTTTCTCAGGTTAACAACCTCTGTCACTTGAACCCTCAGAAAGAGAAAGGAACTGCTGGTACAATTATTTATAATCTTTTAGGATGAAATGTCAATAGACAGGCAAATAACACTGTGAAGAAAGGGAGGGGAGTTTCACAGGTGAAAAGTAATTTGTTTTACATTTTCCCATTACTTTTTGCTTTGCACATATCTTCTCCCACTTCCATTTCAGAAAGCTTTCAGTAATGTGCTATCAATGAAAGGCTTCACAGGGGAAATGGATTTTGTGCAAGAACCAAAAAAGAAACAATTGTATTGATAGAGTGGTTCAGTTATATTTATAGTGCAGTATGAAGGTGTGGAGGGTGAAACCCAAAAGAACTTCCTACCTTAATTTTGCAAGAGAAGTCTTTGGAGACATCAGATGTCATATGGGTTTGCTTAAAGCATCTCTATCCTAAAAGGATATTGCAATGAAAGATAAGAGTACTATATTCAGAAAACTCTGTATTTTCCCTCTTGTCTGTGTAAATGACCATGTGCAGCTTTAGAGACTGTGAAGAACATGGTGGGGGGAAATCAGAGCCACTTTGATTAAGTAAAGGAGATTTCCTTCAGATGATGCTTTTAGTGTAGGTCACAGAAATCCCACAGTTCCTACAAGGAGGAGCCAGCAGTGCCAGTTGTCCAGCCTAAAATCTGGGCTGCTAGTCAATGAAAAATACGAGGACATATGATCAAAGCATATGGTCAACATTTAAATGAAAAGAAAAAATTATTACAGTAGAAGACACATTGCCATTAATCCCCCTCAAAATACCCTCCCTTGCTTTGAACACACTTATCTCATTGTTCTTGCCACTTTCTGAAGCAGTTCTGGAAGTCCTCTTTCATGAGTATCTTTAGTTGCGCTGTCGTGGCTGCCTCAATGTCCTGAATTGATTCAAAACATTTACCTTTCATGGTCATTTTGATTTTGGGGAAGAGCCAGAAGTTGCACAGTGCCAGATCTGGTGAACAGGGTGAATGAGGACATGCCATAATGTTTCTATTTGACAGAAATTGCCATACCAGAAACGATTTGTGACATGGAGCCTTGTCATGATGGAGGATGATTTATGGCACATTTTAAAACGCCCCTTCTCTCAACCATAGCTCACCCTTGACTGACTGCACTGAACAAGTTGAAACTTGTCACACACTGTTACTAAGGTTTGACATTCCGCTTCCCATATTGAAGATTCCTGCCTTTCTGTTGGATGGCACTTGGCAGCAGCATTCACCATATTTTTTTTTATCACAACGGAAAGGCTCTCTGTCACATGCCACTTCAGGTATAAGGCAATTTCTGTCAAATAAAAACATTACGGTGTGTCCTCATTCACCTTATTCATCAGATCTGGCACCGTGTGACTCCTGGCTCTTCCCCAAAGTAAAAATGACCATGAAAAGTAAACATTTTGAATCAATTCAGGACACGGAAATAGCAATGACAGTGCAACTAAAGACACTCATGAAAGAGGACTTCCAGAACTGCTTCAGAAAGTGGCAAGAACAATGAGATAAGTGTGTTCAAAGTGAGGGGGAGTATTTTGAGGGGGATTAATGGCAATGCGTCTTTTACCATAAAAAAAAAAATTGTATTTAAACATTCACCATATTGTTTGATCACACCTTGTTATGTTTGAAGGGAAAGAAGGAAACGTTGTCAGAAACATTATCCTGACACCCTCTCCCCACATACCCAACTACCCCTACCCTCAAGGTCTAGCTGAGTTGGAAAGTGGAAGGATTTTAATCTCAACCTCTAAATGCTGCCTAATCCTCATTGGTTTATTCAAATCTCAGTCATTGTTCAGACAGTGGGAGACTCTGCTGCTCACAAATGTGCCTCCATCTTTCTCAGGTGATTTCAAGGCAGTGTGAATCAGCCCTTACCCACCAGGTCATCTCCATACCTATACATTTTCCACACCCATGTCTCCAGGATAAATGTGCTCTGGAATTTAGGGGCCAAATGGGAATAGGGAGTAATGGTTTTCCCCACTTCATTTATCTCTCTATGCCTCGTCAGATTCCATGGGAATTGTTTTAACTTGGGTCACTTTGTGAAACCCTTAAGCTGAGTTCCAGGAAAAAAAAAAAGAAGAAGAAGAAGGAGAAGGAAGAAAAGGAAGAGGACGGGGAGGCAAAAAAAAAAAGAAAAGGAAGAGAAAGAAAAAGAGTGGGATATGAAGAATTTGTATATACCTGAAAGTTGCCGAAAAAATAGAATACCATAAAATATAGCACGAGCATTATTGATAAAGAGACAGAGAGAAACCAGTGTGGAAGCTGACTCCTAGACTTCAGAGGATAAAACAATACAATCGTTATTTGAGTATGTGGCCCCTTCCTCCTATACCCAAAATACTATGTTTTTTAAAATTAATTATCTTTTGAAAATTATTTATATCCTTTGAGATAGAGACATTCTGCACTGGTTCTAAAAATAGGGATGGAAGTTCTGGTCTTGGGCACTAAGTGTGCAAAACCCATCCTCTCCCATAGCTTCACATGAAATCTGTTTTGGACCTGACTTCTCCTTTGAGCTTCATGCCAGTGTCTTAGTTCAATATTCTATCTATCACTCTAACCAATTACCCCAAATTTAGCAGCTCAAAACAACAAACATCTCACATAGTTTCTGAGGGTCAGAAATCAGAGCACATCTTAGCTGGGTAGTTCTGAATCAAGATCTCTCATGAGATTGCAGCCAAACTATCAGATGGGGCTGCTGTCACTTGAAGGCTCAATTAGGGTAGAGAATCCACTTCTGAACTCAGTTACGTGGTTGCTGGCAAGCCTCAGTTACTCACTGGCAGAGCACAGAGACAGGCTCGTTACCACATTGGCCTCTCCCTAGGTCTCCTGCCAACATGGTAGCTGTCTTCCAAGAGAGAGAGAGATCCCAAAACAGCCACTGCTGATGAGGATAGAGGAAGTGGAACTCTCATACATCATTGGTGGGGACACAATTGGTATTGTCACTTGAGAAAAGTTTAGCAGTTTTTTACCACATTAAATGATCCAGTAATCTCTCTCCTAGGTATTTATCCAAAAAAAAATTAAACCATACGTCTATGCAAAGACCTGTATATGAAAGTTTATTCTAGCTTTAAGCATAATAGCTAAAAACTAAAGATAATTCAATTGTTCTTCAACTGGTGAATGTGTATATTGTTAAAGAGAAAAACCACAGGCCCAAAATGGCATCACTTGATACCAAAGCCCAAGATATCAAACCTAGATTTAATACCTGACCTAACTGATGTTTCAACCTCTCTCAGAAACATAATCTTAATCAAGTAGTCTGGGATTTTCTGGTCAACACCAATGAGGTAATCTGTCACATGGGCCCTCTCTAGATCTCCCCATCCCCAACAGAAAGAAGAGGCAATCTATGTGAAGAAAAGCCTTGCTGTTTCCTTCCCCCCAAAAGAAGATATCCTGGTCTAAAAATAATCCTTTCCTTTCTTTTCTTAATAGCTTCCTTACCCCATCCTTCCTCCTATAAAAACCGTCCACTTTGTACAACCCCTGGAATCGCCCTTCTAGTCGTTGGATGGGGTGCTGCACAATTCATGAATCACTCAATAAAGTCAATTAAGTCTTAAAATTTATTTAGTTGAAGTTTGCTCTTTAACAATACAAAGAATGGCACATCTATACAAAGGAAATGCTATTCAGCAATAAAAAGAAATTTACTACTGATACATGTCACACGTGAGCGAATTTCAAAAACATTATGCTAAGTAAGGAAGCCAGACACAAAATGCTATACACAGTATGACTTCATTTATATCACATTAAGGAAAAGGAAAAACTATAGGGACAGAGGTCAGATTAGTGTTTTAGGGATGGGGTGAGGGGATTGGCTCCAAAAATACACAAAAGAAATTTCTATAACTTGAATATAATGGTGGTGGTCACATGGTTGTATATTTTTATGAAGTCAGTACTTAATCCATACATCAAGAAAGGATGAATTTTAATGTATGTAGATATATGTCACTAAACTTGACTTTAAAAATAATAAAGATGAGGGCAGGCATACCAATCAGAAATAACAGTAAGAGCAAAGACTTGGAAGTATGACAGTATGTTGCATGTAAGAAAGAGACTACAGGGCCGGCCGAGTGGCGCGGTGGTTAAGCACTGGCTTGGGAAGCCAGCGGCCTCGGTTCGGTCCCACATATGAGGGCCGGTGACACTGCCCTCAAAAAAAAAGAAAGAGACTACAGCCATTCAATATTACAAGGGCATAACATTCAAAGCAAGGCGTGGCAAGCAATGGAATCCTGGGCTTTCCACTTGCATCTCCAACTTTCACCTCAAACTCAACATAGCCAACACTAAAGCCTGCATCCTTCTCTCCTGGAAAAGTAGCATCTTGACTGTTGATGTCGTTTTCCTAGTCACTGAAACTCTAAAACTAGAGTCTTTCTTGACTGCTCCTCATCTGTCCTGCTACATCCATGCAATTTTCTTGTAATACCATGGTTTTGTGGTTTTGGTGAAGGCATCAGTGGTACAATGATGACAGGAATGGTTTTCCATTTCTCTCACATACCATTCTTCCTTATCCAACTACTCTCATCTAATTCAGGCTTTTATTTCTTCTCACCAGGGTTGGCATGTCAGCCCTCTAACTGGTCTTAGTGCATCCAGTCCTTCTCTCTTCTTGGCAGATGAGCCTTCTGAAAATACCAACCTCATCCTGCCACTTCCTAATCAAAAATCCATCCAAGGTCTTTGTCAATGAAAACATCCCCTTTTCACTTGATCCTAACCTATGTTTTAAGTGTATTCCTTAGTACATCCAGGATGACATGCTTCAGAGCCAGCAGCTTGAGTCACTCATTCCCACCTGCATGTGTTTTATTCAAGACAGATCTTACAGTGTTCTCTGAGGTGCCTTCCCCTTTCCTCTCTACATATTTAAATCCTTCTTTCCCACCATAACCCAGCACAAGTCCTACCTCCTCACTCTCACCTCTCACTTTCAGTAAGATTCTTCAAGTCATACTTTCTTCCTTCTCTGAACTCTGCAGCACTTATTGTTACACCTCTTTGAAGTTTTAGTGGTCATATTAATAATGATAGGCTGTATTTCTAGAGCCCGTTAGAGACTCCAAAGCACCTTGCTATTCATCATCTGGCTTGAAGCCTTCTCAACAAACTTATGAGACTATTTGTATGTCAAAGATAAAACAAGCTGAGGCTCTATAATACACAGTAATTTGCCTAAGGTCACAGCAAAGTAGAAGATTTTTAATACTGCACATTTTTTTAAATGGACAAATGAAGACAGACCCAGAATATTGATTTAGCAATCAAGACTAAGAAGCAAAACCATTTGTAATGAAGAAAAAACTATTTAAAGTCAGAAAAAGACTATGTAAAGTCAGAATTTGACCATGGCGGCATTCATACAGACTACACTGTCTGCTTGGCTTTTGTGAATCTGGTAAGAGTCAGTAAAAAGCAGAATTTAACCTAAGCAGGAAGAGAAGCATTTGTTAAAAGCTTAAAACTGGGAAACTATACCTTCAGCAAGCACTTATTTCTGCTTTTGTGACTGTTGGAGCTGACTGTGTGGGGGAGTAAACTGCTGCATAAAATGTGGAATTAAAATTAAAAAGCTCTGATGTATATTTTTAGAGAACAGAGACAATTAAAATTAACTGTAACTCAAAATCCAGTTAGTAGAGTTGGCATTTAAATTGGCTGTTTAATTAGCAAAATTCTATATGATTAAAGTAGTCACTTGAACATGACTTTCAAAGTAAAGCCTTTTAATATGCTCCAGTTCTTAGAGGATCTACACCACTGCATCTTTGTGCTGCCTCCTGGAATTGACTCATTCTGCAGTTGAGTTCAGGAGCTCCTGGACTAATGCTTTAGAAAGGAGTTTGTCAGAATGAAAGCAGAAAGTGAATCTTACTTGACAATAAAATATACCAGTCCTTGAACGAGTGTTCGCTCTCTTCAGTGTAGGAAGAATAGAGAGAAGTCTTTTTCTTCATATAGTCTTAGCCTGGCTAGTTTTTGTTTTGTTTTGTTTTGTTTTTTTGAGGACAGTGTCACTGGCCCTCACTTGTGGGACCGAACCGGGGCCGCTGGCTTCCGAAGCCAGCGCTTAACCACCACGCCACTCAGCCGGCCCTTATATAGAGGTCTTAGACCCCACTCTTCCATTCCATCTGAGTCACTGGGTGGGTGACTTCCTCTGAGGATGCTGATGAATCAGAGAATTCTTGAGGTGGTGCTCCTCACCCAAAATATTTTTTAAATGAAGGCCACATTTTTTAAAAACTTATACAACCATAGGAAGGCCTTTGAGAAAGGATATCTAGGTCATTCCATCTTCTATGTTTAGAACTAGACCAAAACCATGACCAGCAGGTAAGAATCCAAACAGGTTTTAGGATTCCCCATAGCAGAGATTAGCTAAATAGTCACCAAATACATTTCCTCTTCCTGCACCCAGGTAATATTATATTTCCCAACTCCTTTGCACTTAGAAATGGAACCATATGATCACTTCTTGTGAATGAAATATGAGAAGGGATGTGCCACTGCCCCATCGAGGAAGATAAGAAGGATGTGCCTTGCCCACGTGCTTTCTCTCTTTCCTTGAGTGCTCCCTTGATGATGCCAGGGTACCTTGGAGGTGACATATGGAAGATGGCAGAGCCACAGCACGGAAGAAGCCTGATCTTTAAAGCACTCTGTACAGAAGGCCCTCCCACACGCTGTGATGCACAGCCTCAAGCCTCCCCACCTCCCACTACTGACTGCATTGAGCTTCAAGGTGAGTAAGAAAGAAATTGTTATTACAGTAAGGTGCAGGGCTTGGGAGCTTGTTTATTAGATCATTGGGTGTAGGCCTACCTGCTAACTCTACACTCCACCCAAAAGAATTTTTTTGTGACTATAATCTACAATACAATATCTAAACAAGTTTGCTTCATGTCCTTTTGTTATGATTGTCTATGCTAGAAGCCAGTGGATGTTAAACTTTTTGGAGCCAAAGGACTTTTTTGAATCTGATAAAAATTCATAACCCCTACCACTAGAAAAGTAAAAAAATGCACATATGCTCAAAATTTTGCCTAAAATTTCAAGATGTTTTCAGAACTCCAAGAATCTCATCAATAGACCCCAGGCAAGATCCCCGCTATTAGTAATTTGTGTATTAGAAATGTAGAGGAGCCCTGAAGTATTAAGTGTATATTATTTTCAAGCTTTCCAATTTTGCTCATCATCCCCTTCATATGCTGCTGCCCAGTCATATTCATGTCTTTGATCTTTGGATTTTAAAAATGCAGAAAATCTAGGTCTTCAACATTGATTTTTCTCTCCCAAAGCAAATATGTCAGTGTAACAGTCCCAGTGCCAAACATCAATTCTGTGACCATGTCTTTTGATTTCTGCATCGATTGTGCGCAGTCTCTGCATCAGAACCATCAGCAATGTGATGGTCAATATTCCATGCCAGACACTGTGCAATTGCTTTGGAAATAGCATCTTAACTCCCTAGCATAACCCTTGAGACCTTTTCAATTTTGCCCTTGTCAAGCTCCCTAACCTCATTTCTCATCACTCCTCTACACAGACATTTTGTTCTTATATCACTCTGCTCATGGTGCACTGAATCTACCAAGTTCTTTCATGCCTCTGTGACTTTGCCTGGACTATCCTTTCCCTTAATTGTTCAAAAACTCTTATTATCCTCTAAGATTCACCCTAAGCATCACCTTTCTGGTAATCACCCCTGGCCTTCACACTCCTGAGTAAAGTATCCCAAGAGTGCTCCCACGATATTGTCCATGCCCATGCCATGGCACTCATCACACACAGTGAGGATTTACTGCTCCTTTGAGGGTAAAGGTTGTATTTTATTGTACATTCTTTACATAGCATAGTGCCTGACACACAGTGAAGTATGCCACATTCTCAAGGAATTCACTTTCAAGGCAGGCAGTTAGGGATATATGAAGCAAAAACAACCAAGTGTAATATACCATGTTTTAAAGACACCAGTAGAAAAATGCTCAGAACACTATGGGAACACACAGGATGGAACAATTAGTTCTAGAAAAGTGGAAGATGATAGAGAAGAAGAGAAAGAGTGAAGGAGACATCCAGAAAGGTTTCTCTGGAAAAGGGTCTTGTGAGTTGAGTTTTAAGAATTGGGTTAGAGGTAGCCAGAGAGGAAAGATGAAGGGTTTGTCCTGTGACCCCTTAGGGAAAGCTCTACCTCTTCATTGTGTCACCTGATTAGCAGAAGCCTCAGATCTTTTCTAGGCTTTCGTGGCTGAGAGACTGGTTCTCAGTCACCTCACTCTTGTCAGCTCTACACTCTCCAGGGCTTGATCTTGAGTATCTTCCTGGTTTATCTGAATCACTAACCACCCTGGCCTAGGAGGTGTGTCTTGTCTATGAACTTTTCAGACATATGCAGATCTGATTTCCATGACCTTGGCATGGAACTACCTGTAGCAAGAGCTTGACTGAATGTTAAGTGTACTAGTTTGGTCTTCTTTAGTGGTCAAATTAGTTCAGACAAAAGGTGGACATTTTTGGAGACTGTGCTGTTTCATGAGGTAGAAGTATACCTGGGCTTGAGCCTCTGTGTTTTCCATTTTAGTCTCTTTATTCCAGAGAATTCCGTTTTGTTTTTTTTCTTTTTCATTTATACTAGCTTCTTCCATACCTCAAGAAATGTGACTGATGATAGATAGATCATAATCTCACATGTCAGAACTTCCATCACTATGGGGGATTTTTCTCAAGTTCCAGGATTAAAAAATCCAGAAAGATTCTGTCTTAATTTAAGTCTAATTCTTACCCCCGGAACAATTGTGATGGGGATGCATCCTCCCCAAAGGTGTCCACATCCTAATCCCAGAACCTGTGAATATGTTACTTTCCCCAGTAAAAGGGACTTCGCAGATATGATTAAATTAAGGATCTTGGAGTAGAAAGATTATCCTGGATTGCATGGGTGGGCCCAACATAATCACAAGGGTTCTTGTAACAGGAAGGCAAGAGGAGAGAGAGAGATGTAAGGATGGAAGCAGAGTCCAGAGAGGAGAGAAGATGCTATGCCGCTGACTTTGAAGATGGAGAAAGAGGCCATAAACCCAGAAATGTAAGCAGGCTCTAAGAGCTAGAAAAGACAAGGAAATGCATTTTCCTCAAAAGCCTCCTGAAGGATTGCAGGCCTGCCTTTACCAATTTTATCCCAATGAGATTCATTTTGGACTTTAGACTTCCAGAACTGTAAGATAATAAATTTGTGGTGTTTTAAGCCAGTGAGTTTGTGACACTATGTTACAACAACAATAGGAAACTAATATACCAATCAAATATGACCAAGGCAAAGATTTATCAAGCTTGAATTGGATTCTGCCTCAGATTGATTTTCTATGATCAATACCATCCATAGTTTCTATGTCTAGGCTGCATTAGAGGGTCGACAGTTGTGGAGTTGTTATTTTTGTTTAAGCTGTTAAACTCCATTGAGTGTCCTCAAAATCTAAGATTTATTTACTGTGATATGACCAATTGGTAAGGATTCTAATATTTTGACTTTTGGGTAATTTTAATACATAAATTCTAAAAAGAACTAAAGTTTATAACATATTATATAACAATATAAGATTATAAGATGTAACTTTCTAGTCAATAATTTTCACTGAATATCTCCTATGTACCAGACACTGTTCACTCAGACACTGGTTATAAATAAGATTTATGTGCGAACAAAATATATATACGATACCTGCCTTCACAGTGCTTATGGTTGAGTAGGGGAGATAAATACGAAACAAACACAAATAAATACATAATTATAAATTTTAATAATTTCCTGAAGGAAAAGAGGAGACAAAATATGAAACAAAATTTAGAGGGAACAAAACTTAGCTGGGAAAAAAAGTTAGAGAACTTTTAAAGTTTTTAATCTCTTCAGATTTCAAGGGGGGAAAATCTATCAGAAATAAAGATGAATTAGTGACACTTACTTCTTTTATCTTTAGATTTAACACTCACATTTTCCTAACAAAGGCCCAATCTGAATTTTGGACATATAGCTTCTCTTTTATGCTCTTCTATCTTTTATTCATTTTAAATAGCTCCATGAAGGATTGGTGGTGACTTCCTCGAGGGCCTTACCTTAAGCTTTCCTGTGAGCCAGTCTTCAAGATAGGGGCATATTTATCTAAAAGGAAGAATTTTTTCTACATGTATTTAAGCTTGGAATCTGGGTGTGCAGAAAGATAATAAGTAAGGTAAATCTAGAAAAAGCCTTGGCTGTATTTCTACCTTGGATATAATTACAAATGATGTATTTATTTCCTCCCTCCTTTCTTGCAAATTGAATATTTGGGTTATGATAAAGTGATTTTCCCTGTTTTTTCATTCCTTAATATAATTTACCCAGAAGCCATTGATGCTTGGAACTGGATATAAAGTTAAGGCCCTGGAAAGGGTAAAAGCATTGAGAACCTTCCTGATGCTGTGGGTGGCTTCTTGCTCTACAATGATTTCTAAAATTCAGTGTTGCTGCTTTAAAGGCAAGTCTGGCTGCTCCTCTCACCTCTTATTAGTGGATTGCTGATCACATCCATGCTGCTCTCTCAGCAAACTAACTCTCCTAGCAAGCAGTTTGATAAAGACTGCAGGAGCCCAAAACGCCACAATTAATAAGACATCTGAAATAAATTATAAGATGCTATTGACTTCTTATTCCCTACACATGGTTTAATCTCCTTCTCTTTTCTTAAAAGAAGAAAATCTCTCTCTCTCTCTCTCTCTCTCTCTCTCTCTCTCTCTCTCTCTCTCACACACACACACACACACACACACACACACACACACACACACACACACACACACACACACCCCAATCTTAGATTACAACAGGATCTGAGTTTAACTATCCGATCCCATCTTGTAATGAGGTCAAGTTCTGGAGCCAAGTGATTCAAGGTATGAATTCCTGAGTTAAATTGTGGAATTTCAGATCTTGATTGATGAAAAACTCATCATTATCACTAGTTATAAGTGATTTCTAAGCTCCAGAGCCGGATTAAACAGTTGATGTAAATTGATATAGGATATTTCTTGTGTCGGGATCATAGTCTCGTGAAGCTGGAGAATGGAGACATGGACCAGAGAGATAAAGTTTACAGCAGAGGATAGTTTTATTAGAACAGAAAGTAAGAGCTCTCAAAACAATAGGGGTTCCCTACTGGGGTGCCCACGTTAGGTGAGGAATTACTCCTTTTAAACTGTTTAGTTGCCTCACAGCATAATTGATTTCTCTGTTCTAATAGGATTATGGTATCTCAAGACTGGGGTTTTGAAGATATCATTGTCTTCTGCTCATTCTATCAGGGATTTCCTGACTGTCTTATGTTATGTTAACTAACCAGTCTTAATCCCCCATTCTGGAGGTAAAACTTCTGACTTCTTTGTTATAGGCTTTGAGAAAAAAACCATCTCTTCCTCCCCCTCCCAAGTTTGTCTGTTCAGCTATTAATATTATTTCTCCTGGTTCTGCTATGGTTTCCACCCTGATTCCCTCTACTGTGGCAATCTTCCTGACTACCTATAATTTTCCTATCTCAAAATTATTTCTCATAACAACCCTGAAAGCTAGGAACCTTTATCTCCATATTACAAATGAGTGAAAAGGCATCTAGAAAACTAGGAAGCAATAGAGACAGCATTTAAGCCCAAACCCTAACTTTCCACATCCCAAGACACTCTCTGACTGCTTGTCAGTATTGTTTTCATCTATGTATACTGACTTTAAAAGTATAACCTAAATAAATAAAAGAATAGTACAAGATTTTCTGACTCTAGAATTGTTAAGCCTTAAGTACTGTTTTGAATGCATACTAATTCATTTACCTTCATTAACTTTACACATATAAACCTGTCAGTTCAGATCCCAGCAATATGTTAATCCCATTTTTTAAAGGACAATTCTTCAGCCTACAAATTTACTCCATCTTCTATCCAATGGCTATGCCAGTTCCATGTTTTTTAAATTAATGCTGAATTTCTCAAACCAATGTTCATCATAAAGAGCAGGCATTCTTTAGAGAAAGCCATTTCCTATTAACATTATTAAACTCCCCTATTAGCATGTGGAGAAATGTACTACAAAAAATGTGTTAGTTGAGATGTGTTAGGTTATGCTATGGTAAAAATTAATCCTTAATTTTCGGTGGCTTAACATAATAAGATTCATTTCTTGCTCATACCACATGTCCATCACAAGTCAGCAAGAATCTCTGCCCGACTTGGGTCCCAGGCTGACCAAGGCCCCATAGCCTCTCTCTTCCAGGGAATTCCATTTTTTTTTTTTTTCATTTTTACTAGCCTCTTCCATACCTTATAGATACTCCATATGAAACACATAGCTTCCTTGATCAGGAAAAAAGAGAAGTTGGAAAGTTATACATGGGCTTTTTAATGTCTCGGGCTGAAGACACTGTTGCTCCCATTTCATTGGCCAAAACTAGTCACGTGGGCTCACAAACTACAGAGGATGAGAAATGAAGGAGGTCAAATGGAACATTTAGTGAGCATTACTGTCTCTGCCACGAGTAATACTTTTCTTGTCCTTTGAAAGCAAAATGAGTTATTTATCAAGGTGCATGAATTCAAATAGAAATGCTTTTTAAATTTTGTTTTGTTATGCTCATTTAAAATCTGTATGTATTTGAACGAGCTAAAGAATTAGAGTCTGAAAAAAAGGAGTGGTTTCTTGTTGTGTCACCTAACAATGTCCATAGAAGCAAAATAGAAACCTGCAATCCCCTTTCCCTTTTTATCTGTTTACCCTTGTGATTTGATACCAGTTTTCCATGATCTCAATGCATGACCCCACTATCAAGAAAAGAAAGATAAGCTCTCCCTTACATACAGATGACATATCTTTATTCAAACACTCCAAAATTGTCTTTAACAGAAAAACATCTTCCTATCACATTACTCCCCTCCAAATGGCTAGAGACAAGTACTCTAGAATTAAAGTCATTATTTTCATTCAATATCACCCAACATTAATGAGTTCATAATTTAAAACTCCATAAATCCACTTATTAATATTTTACAATCAGTTTAACTTAATATGTTCACCAGGAAATTATATTTCTTTAAGGTATACATACTCAGGGTCCTTTACTGAAATAGTTTTACGGCCAAAGCAAATGTTCTGTTAAAGCTGCTCTAAAGTTTTTCCAAAATGAAACAATTGTGTACATGATCAGGGTGAAGAACTTTGACCTTCTGAGATCTCATTTGTCTGCGTTTCAAAATCGTGCCCTGCCTAAAAATGCTGCCACAGCCGTTTCTGTGCAGAGGTGAGGTAGCTGCTTTATTAGCCCCCTAAATTGTGATCCCAGCCAGTTTACTGTTAAAAGCTAAGGCCTGTGGCTCTACACCTCAAATAATTGCTGCTTTCCAGACACATGTCAAGGTGTACCAGTATAACCTCAGACCTACTGCCAGTTTATCCCTATCAAAACCCTCAGAGAGAAAAATATTTATGAATGATTGATTATCCAGAGAATGTGCAGGCCATCCCTTTCTCTCACCACTCAGGGTGTGATCTATAGACCAGAAGCACCTGCATCACCTGAGAGCTTGTTAGATTTGCAGAAACTGAGGCCTTAACTCAGATCTAGTAAATCAGTCTTCATTTTAACAAGATTTGCATGCACAGTAGAGTTTAGGCAGCACTGCTCTAAACCACATTCCTAACCTTGGGTCCATGGATCCCTTGGATGGCCCTCAGGGAGACTGTGAATCCCTTGAAATTGTATCTAAGTGTCCTGCATATGCGTTTGTGCATTTTCTGAGGATTGCATGACCATCATTAGATTTTCAAAAGGATTTGCTTTAAACATATTCACATAAGGTTCAGACTCCCTAGCTATAGATTTTCTAAAATATTTTTTTGGTCTTAACCAAAGCATCAGAGAAGTTTACCATCTCTATAAGTTATCTATTGCTGCATAACAAATTACTCCCAAATTGAGTTATTTGAAATAATAAACATGTATTATCTCACAGTGTCTGTGGGTCAGGAACCTATAATGGTTCAACTGGGGGTTTTTGGCTGAGTCTCTCTTAGGGATACAGCCAAGCTGGCAGCCAGGGCTGCACTCATCTGAAAGGCTCAGCTGGGGCTGGACAATGCACTTCCAAGCTCCCTGACATAGGTGTTGGCAGGAAGCCTCAGCTCCTTCCCTCCTGTTGGCTGGAGATCTTAGTCACTCACTGAAGTAGGTCTCTCCATAACCTGCCTGAGTGTCCTTCAACATGGCAGCTGGCTTCCCCCAGAGAAGGTGACAGAAGAAGACATGCTGCCTTTTATAACCTATCCCTGAGTCACACACTATCACTTAGCCTTATTCTACTCTATCTCACATAATGCATGTAAATAAATACTTTAGTTGAATACTTTGCACATGTTAAGAACTTAGTAAGTGTAGCTATTGCACTGAAGGCTGCTATAAGGAGCAATCCTACAAAAATTGCTGTTATGGAAACTGAGATATGGAGGACATTGTCCACTATGCTCCCCAGAAATCTTGTCATAAAGAGCTGTGGGATAATATGTGTACATAATCACAGAATAGTCAATGGAATTGTAACAGCTATATACAAAGTCAGAGGGATAGTAGATTGGGGAAGAGGCGTTATCACTTTGTGAGGGATATAAATATGTGTAACTATTACATTGTTTTGCACACCTGAAACTAAAAAAATAAAAAATAAAAAAATAAAAAGCTTGGGCCAGCCGAGTGGCACGGTGGTTAAGCACTGGCTTGGGAAGCCAGCGGCCCCGGTTCGGGTCCCACATATGAGGGCCAGTGACACTGCCCTCAAATAAATAAATAAATAAAAGAAGTCTTTAAAAAAAATAAATAAAAATAAAAAGAATAAATGAAAAGCTATGGGAGGGTTTCTATTTGATTTCAGTGAAAGGAATATATGATCTATCTCATGTTCATTGTGAGTTAAATGATTGTGTCCTTCCTGTGTTGACTGCTACAAAGCACATTTTCACATTCATGTTCTGACCTTAACAACGGAATGGAGACTCTCTCAACAACTATTCTGTGCTCTCTAATCTTTCTCTTAGCTTTATGTTACTTTCTCTTGTGATCCCTTTCTCCTGATGTTCCATCTATTCTGGTAACAATATTTTATTTTGTCTTATTGTACGTGGTTTTGTAAGCTGTTAAAGACTTTTTGGAACTACACAAGATATAAAATAGTCTTTCAAAGTTCACTAATGAGAAAGCATACATTAGTTATAGGATATTTGATTTAACACATTCTCTTCATAATATGGAATCTGAACACTTTTCTAATGGTCACTTACTGAGGAAAGCTATGGAAAACTTCCCCCCCACCTCAACATGAATAAACACATAAAAAATTTAGCAAATTTTAGGGGACTTATGCACTTATCTAGGGTGTTCTGTGACCCAGTTTCCAACATGGGGGGTCCTCACACCAACAAGTAATTCA
The DNA here is from genome assembly GCA_033961575.1 of Aselliscus stoliczkanus. Lineage (NCBI taxonomy): Eukaryota > Metazoa > Chordata > Mammalia > Chiroptera > Hipposideridae > Aselliscus > Aselliscus stoliczkanus. Next base: position 94,290,851 of record CM066733.1, read on the forward strand.
CGGACATCAGCAGGGTGTCCAAGAATTCAATTCAATCTGACACTATCTACCCAGAGATAGTATCAGATTCTACAGGATTTAAATTAAGGGTTCAGTCCTACAAGACTGCCCTACACACACACAAACCCTTCAGGTGCTAGTCACAAGCCCAAGCTGGTATCCATGTTTCTGAACAATCAGCTACAGATTAAAGGTTCCCATAACACCCATCTCAAGATGAATTAATTTGCTAGAGCAGATCACAGAATTCAGAGAAACATTTTACTTACTAGATCAGCAGTTTACAGTTGACCCTTGAACCAAACAGGTTTGAACTGCACAGATCCACTTGCACACAAACTTTTTTCAGCAAATACAGTTAGCTCTTCATGTCCATAGGTTTCTATTCTGAGGATCCAACCAACAGCAAATCAAAAACAATATTTTTTCATTCCCAGCCACTGTTTTCAATTCACTGTGGTTGAAACTGTAGATGTGAAAAGCCTACTGTGGAGTCAAAAGTTACACTATTTTTGGGCCTGCTGAGTGGTGCATTGGTTAAGAGCTGGTTTTGGGATGCCAATGGCCCCAGTTCAGATCCCACATATGAGGACCAGTGACACTGCCCTCTACACCTAACAACAGCTCCACCTGGAGCTGGGCTGCACGAGCCCCGGTGATGGAGTAGGCTGCAGCCCCTGCTGCAGTGGGCTGGCATAGGCTACAGTGAGTGGCCAGCAGCCAGTGTGAGCTGCCAATAGCCGCAGTGAGTGACCATCCAGAGGTGACCTATCTGCCTCATTCAGGAAGAGCGCAATGACGATACCAACAGTGAAGCAACGTCCTCTGCAACTAGACTGAAGAACAAAAAGACAGCAACTTGTCTGGTCCCCTTCCCTGCTTCCCCAACGCTGTTCCCCTCCCCCAATTCCCCAATAAAATCTTTAAGAAAAAAAAAAGTTACATTATTTTTGCCTGTCACAGGTCAGCAAGAGTCTCTGCTCCACTTGGGGACTCAGGCTGACCAAGGCCCCACCAACTCGCAGATGTTCCATATGGAACACATAGCTTCCATATGTGTTCCGTGCCCCTAACTCCCCTGCACTGTTCAAGGGTCAACTGTATCATAAAAGGATATACTCAGGAACAGCTAGATATGGCAAGGTATGTGGGAGGGGCACAGGGCTTCCATGCCCTCTCCACGCACACCATTCCCCTGTACCTTTATGTGTTCACCAATCTGGAAGTTACCCAAACCCTGTCCTTTGGGGGTTTTATGGAGGCTTCATTACATAGGCATGATTGATTAAATGGTTGACCACTGGTAATTGAACTCCATCTCTAGTCCCTCTCTCTCTCTCTCTCTGGAGGCAGGTGTGGGGTGGGGTGGGTCTGACAGTCCCAACCCTCTAATCACCAGGTTGGCTCCACTGGCAACCAACCCCCATCCTTACTTGCTTTCCAAAAGTCGCCTCATCAACATAACAAAAGACACCTTGATCACTACACGCATTGAAAATGCCAAGGGTTTGGGGGACTGTGAGCCAGGACTGTGAAGGGAGACCAAATACTGGGGTGCCAAAAAGATGAACACAAATGGACACTTTGGTAAACATTGCTCTAGCAGTAGTTCGTTGTATTCAGAAATGTCTGGATGCTGATGGTAACCACTTTGAGCACCTCTTGTAATTGCAGAAGTCAAACGTGACTTGTATTCATCTTTTATTATGGGTATATATTGAGTAATACAATTTTAATAGCTTTTTCCTTTCTTAAAATGTGTATACATTTTTTGGCACCCTTTGTAAATTTCCTATAAATCCCAATACTACTGCACCACACTGGAGCCCATCCACGAACCCCAGGTTGAGAACCATTCTCTGTGAGGTCTCCCTGAAATTTAATTCAGAGAATTCATCTTCTCTAAATTTTCTATAACCAAACAGTCTTCAAATGGGGCCTATATGCCCCGGAGGGTACTTCAGGCCTTTTCAAGAGATAAGATGGCATTCATTTAGAGCCATCAATTTCCAAATCCTCAAATTCCATACGTATTCTTTTCTAAACTTGATCTGCCTGAGAACATGCAACAATCAAGATATCATGCCTGTTCTCCTTTCCCACCTCCCACCTCCTTTCATAATTGCATTTTCCCACGTTACAAAATAAAGACATGTCTCTTATGCATCCCCAAACTTACTATGTTGCATTTCCCTGAGAGTGAAAATATAGGGAGAATTCAAAAGATCTGTTTTAATGAAGCCGCCTTTAATCAAGATACCATAAACCCCACAGTGGACCTTAACACCTTTCTCTGCCTTAAATCTGTATCTGTCAAGAGTAAAGCAAGGTGTTAGATATCTCTATTAGGATGCTTTAATTTTAGATTTATAGTAGAGTCGGGCAGCAGAAGTCAAGGCAATTTTTCCTCAACAACTTTATCACTTCCATTTTTTTACATATTATCACAAAATTCATTGCCCCTGAAGATAGATTTGCCTGAGAACAGAACAAAAGATCCTCAGTAAGACAGAATAGCAGTCTCTTATTTCATTCGGTAACAAACTCCTGGCAAAGTTTCATGACTTCTCTAAATATCTACATTAGCCTTATAATTAGGAAGGAAGATGATAATTGGTGGGATGCATACTAACTCATATAACTGATTTAAAACTAAAATCATATTTCTTCTGATGAACTGTAAGTGTGATTTGGTTCATTGGTTTGACCAAAGGGCTTGCTTGGCCAACTGTCTTACATGTCGAATATTTTCCATAGATTGAATGAACTAAATATAAACCTCCATGAGCTAAACAAAAAATAAGTAAATCACATATAAGAGGAAACATTGTATTTGCAAAGGTGAATTGAGAGTAAGTTTTCAATTTTCCCAACCCTTTCTGAGTATGTGGACATACCTCTAAGTGAATGACTAAGAGTAACTAATACTCAATTGATAACTCTTAGTAAACCCTATTTGGGAGATTTGCCAGAAATACAGGACTCTAATAACTAAATAACAAATGCTGTGTAAGTTAGGTGGTTTCTAATTCTGTGCTTTCACAAAATTGAAGAAGAACCTAACTGAGTTGTCAGCTGCAATATTTTTAGCACATAACTTGAAAGATGTTTTAAAAATTGAGTAATATTGCCACAATCAAGCTTCTTCCACTCCCATTACTTATGAGAATAAAGATTTCTCAGAGCTTACATCATTAAAATAAAAAAATAGAATTGATGATGAAAATTTCATCTTCTTCTAGTCATAAATAAAAGTTATTCTAGATACATGTAAAAAGTGAGTGATAGTCATCCATAGATTCATGTAAAATGTGAGAGTCACTACATCAGAGTATTGCCTCAAAAAGTAAACTAACATAGAAAGGGCTTAGACAGTGAGTGGCACAAAACGAACGGCAATCAACATAAACTATTATTATGATGTAAAAATTTATGGCAGAGACCTTATCCTAGGCAGGAATCAGGAGGGCCTGTAGGAGGAACTCTCTAGTGGTACAACTGGCTTTTCTTTTTTTCATTTTTTATTGGGGAACTGGGGGAGGGGAACAGCATTGGGGAACCAGGGAAGGGGAACAGATAAATTGTTGTCCTTTTGTTCTTCAGTCTAGTTGTGGAGGACATTGCTTCACTGGCCCATGTTGGGATCACCATTATGCTCTTCTCGGGTGAGGCAGATCGGTCGCCAGCCTCTGGACAGCCACTCACAGTGGCTCCCAGCACCTCACACTGGCTGCCAGCCACTCGTGCTGGCTGCCGGCCACTCACTGTAGCCCATAGTTGACCACTGCAGCAGGGGCTGCAGCTATGCCGTCCCTGGGAACTCACAGCAGCCCAGCTCCAGGTGGAGCTGTTGTTCACCATCTTAGCTGTAGAGGGCAGTGTCACTGGCCCTCATATGTGGGATCCGAACCAGAGCTACTGGTGTCCCAAGCCAGCTCTTAACCAATGCGCCACTTGGCCGGCCCACAACTGGCTTTTCTAAAGATAATACACATCCTTAAAATTATCCTTTTTGTGTCCTGCATCTTCACCCAAATGTTAAAGCCTTTCTGCTTTTTGTCTTAGTGTCTTCACCTATAAAGTGTGGACTTTTGCTGTTGCCCCAACTGTAGGCCTGAAGGAGGTTCCTGGTTTACCTGCCCCTTTATAGACCTCTCAGTGTCCTTTGTTCTAACAGATATAGCAGGCTGCTTCCAATATTCAGACATTTTTACATCTTCATTTCTGTAGCTCAAGTTTTCTAAAATCCTATTCTCCTAATCTGCCATCCATGCTTTTGTCATTGTCCTCTTTTCTGTTCCCAGTTCTTTCTCTTTCCTTAATTGCCCCCAAATAATCATTCACCTGTTTTGGAAATAAAATGTTCATGCTTACCAAAATGCATACAGAAATAAAATGAAGTGTACTAGAATTTCATATAAAGGGAACTTGTGCTTAGGGAAGGGTTATTGGCCTTACAAGTCTTTAAATATAACTTCTAGACACTATTTTCATGCAGACAATGCCAGATTCTTTATATGCAGCACAGTAAATAATTTATGGGATAATGTGATTTTCCTCCCAAAAGGTGAGACTGATAACTCATGTTCCTGGCTTATAAATGGCTTAAATAACTCCAGCAGTTTCTCTCCTGTACATTCCCTCATTCCCAACTCAAGCCTTTAACCAATCTGGAATGTGTTTATTCATTCAGCCTGATCTTGCTGAAGGTTCTGGACACCACACTCTCCAAGAAGGCATTGCTACAGAGTCTAGCATTTGCTGTGGTAGGTAGATGGTTCGAATCATAATCAGCAGATATCTTTCTTAGGCTTATATTTACTTGTTCAGCTAGATGTACACATTAAGCAAAACAACTTGAGCTCTGTGTCTGTGACAATAATTAGGGGTACAGGATTGTTTTTCCACAAGATTGTCAGAGGAAGTGTGTGAGCTGTACAAATTGTGAAAGGATGGCCCTGACAGAGGAAGATGTGAGACTTCCTAATCCCTCAGGTAATAATGTTAAAAGCTTCTCTGTCATTCGTGCATGTGTACATAAGTCTGTTGTCTAAGTGATACTCTCTTAAGTAACAATTGTGTCTCCGTGCCACTGGCATTTTATGACTAGACCCAGCTCCAGTACTGACATGATGATTTATAAGTGGTAAGAAGCAGTAGTTTGTGTTCATCATAACGCATTCCTGTAGACTAAAAAGTCAATAACCACTTGACATTCAGAAAACATCCTCCTGCTGGCAAGTTGCAATGCTTCTGTCTCAGTTTGCTCAGGCAGCCATAACAAAATATCATAGACTCTGGGGCTTCAACAACAGAAATTTAATTTCTCACAGCTCTGAAGCCTGGGAGTCCAAGATCAGAGTGCCAGCATGGTCAGGTTCTGGTAAGGATCCTCTTCCTGCCTGGTGGACAGCTGCCCTCTGGCTGTGTCCTCACGTGGTAGAGAGAAAGAGAAGGCAAGCTCTGGCATCTCTTCTTAAAGGGGCACTAAACTCATCATGAGGGCCCCAACCTGATGACCTCCTCTACACCTGATTACCTCCCAAGGGCTCCATCTCTGAATACCATAACATTGGGGGTTATTAATTTGGGAGGAGACAAAATTCAGTCCACAGCAGCTTCATAATACCTTTTCTGAGGAAGCAGTGAAATCGTTATGCAGAAATTAAGCTTTGTGGGAAAAACACCTGGAGGGAGTAACGTAGCAATAGAGGTACAGGTGCAAGAGTTTTTATTATGAACTATACACACACACACACACACACACACACACACACACACACACACAATGTCACAACATGACACCTGAGAAATTACCCCAAACTTTATGCACTTTACATTTTGTTGATTAGGGAAATTTACGTTTCAGAATAATTTTTGTTTTTTAAAGATTTTAGTGGGGAATTGGGGAGGGGAACAGCTTTGGGGAAGTGGGGAAGGGGAACAGACAAATTGCTGTCCTTTCGTTCTTCAGTGTAGTTGTGGAGGACGTTGCTTCCTTGGCCTATGTTGGTATCATCATTCTGCTCTTCCCGAGTGAGGCAGTCACTCACCAGCCATTGGACAGCCACTCATGGCGGCTCACAGCAGCTCATGAAGGTGCACACCAGCTGCTGGCCAGCCCCACTGCAGCCTACACCATCACCAGTGATTCACATCAGCCCAGCTCCAGGTCGAGCTGTTGTTCATCATCTTAGCTGTAGAGGGTGCAGCGTTGCTGGCCCTCATATGTGGGATCTGAACCAGGTCCCTGATGCTCAGAGCTGGTGTCCCAAGCCAACTCTTAACCAAAGCACCACTGGGCTGGCCGCAGAATAATTTTTGGTATATTTTTGACAATTCCACCTGGAGACCAGCCAGAGAAACAAAAATAAGGAGCAGTAATTCTCCCTTGGTCCTTTTCCTGCTGAAGTGAAATCACCTCAAATGTCTGTATCCACAACTGAGCTTTCACAAAGAGCACTGCTTTGCCCATCAGGGATTAACTAGTTAAGGTGAAAAAGAAGTTGCCATTTGTTGTTACTTCTTAATTCTTTTTCAGTGTCTATAAATCCATGCTTCAGTGATTGGGTTTAGCCTAGAGGGCATTCTGGGAATAAAAGCATATCTTTTTGAAGACCTGTTCCTTCCTAGCCTGGTTTTGTGTTTTTGGTTTGTTTTATTTTTACTAATAACCAGTATGTTTTCACCTCCCATCCAAGACCTGTCCTCCATATTTTTCCTTTCTCTGGCTCTTAAGACGTGCGTTGTATGGCCTGCATAATAATTTTCTCAAGAGTTCCCTAAACTAAAGTCACATATCACATTCAATTAATATTTGATTGATTCATTGATATTCTTTATAAATAGCTCTAGTCCATTAATTATGTATCTGTTATGTACAGTTTTAAAAAAAGAGAAAAAACAGAAAAGAGAGCAAGTCGTGTGCAATTGGACTTTTTCCTGGAAGCCTCATTATCATTTATGACACCCAAAACATCTCATTAGATCCACAGGGCTGCCTGGCAGGAAGCAGGACACCAGACACACCCACTCTGGGATGCCCCAAATTATCTGGAGAGTCTGTCACTATCATCCCTCTCCCGAACCAGGGTTTTGTTTGGAGAGGTGCAGACGTTCTTCTAAGGGACTACTCACTAATATCTAGCTCTTGTTTTCTTTCTAATGTTCTCTTCCTTTTCCAGTGAAGGACAAGGTTTTTATTTTGTTATTTTGTTTTCTAATTTGTTCTCAGGTAGGAAGAAAGGGAGGTAAGGGCAGAGTAGAAATCACTTATCAAATATTCTTTCCAATTTTTCTGCCTTATAATTGTTCCTGAAGATTTAAACTTAAAAAGCAAGCAAACAAAGAAACATGGACTAGAGCAAAACGGGAGGTTGCTGGTCCAGCCGAGTGGCGCGCTGGTTAAGAGCTGGCTTGGGACGCCATCTCTGAGCATCAGGGCCCCGGTTTGAATCCCACATATGAAGACCAGTGACATTGCCCTCTACAGCTAAGATGGTGAACAACAGCTCCACCTGGAGCTGGGCTGCTGTGAGTTCCCTGGATGGCATAGCTGCAGCCCCTGCTGTAGTGGGCTGCCATAGGCTACAGTGAGTGGCTGGCAGCCGGTGTGAGCGGCTGGCAGCTGGAGTGAGCAGCTAAGAGCCACTGTGAGCGGCTATCCAGAGGCTGGCGACCGATCTGCCTCACCGGGAAGAGTACAATGATGATCCCAACATGGGCCAGTGAAGCAATGTCCTCCACAACTAGACTGAAGAACGAAAGGACAGCAACTTGTCTGTTCCCTTTCCCTGGTTCCCCAACACAGTTCCCCTCCCCCAATTCCCCAATAAAATCTTTAAAAAAACAACAACAGGAGGTTGCTGCCTTGGTTCTCTGGTTCTATTATCCTTGGGTTAATGGTGACCTAACATCCAGTAGCACTAGGGAAAAGTATGGGAACAAAAGAAAATGGAGGGGGACTACATCCATTCATATTTTGAAACATCATCCAGGTGCAGATTATGGTAATTAGGTTCAATATCAAAGATAGTCTAATAATTATTGAAGGACTTATTAAAATAATAGTTTTGAGGAACAGGATTTAGTAATAAATTTAAATAATTGATTTTAAATGAATCATAAAATTAGGTTTGCTTTCGATTCCTTCAGGTTTTCCCAAATCTTAGCTCAGGCAGCAATTTACCCTATCAACAACCTGTTTTCTGTGAAAATTCATTTAAAATTTGTATCTGTACGTGAAATTTTGGTCATTTGATTGCTGTGAAAAGCCATGGTTTGCTGTCAATGAAGGTGACATTTTACCCCTAATCAAGTTAGAGAATAGCTATGTAAGGAGCTGTTAAAAAATAACTATGTAATCTTGCTGTTAAAAAATGGAGACCGTGCATCCCTAATAAAGAATGTATATTTGCAAGTTGTTGATCTCAGGGGAGTTATTTATAGAGGAGGAAGTTAATATTTTCTTGCTAAATTTTCAATCACCATAACATTATGAATTAATTGTAAATAATGAAAATGTATGAGTGAAAATTATTTATATACAAAGAGCTGTATAAAGATATATATATATATATATATATATATATATATATATATATATATATATATTTGCTGAAGCTATATTAAGAAGTGGTTAATACCACAGTCTTCTCCCAATATCTTCTACACTCTTATTATTTCTAGCCATGTTACAGAAGAAATTTATTACATTCATTGTATTTCCATTAATCTTTTATGAATCACTTTTTTTTCTTTTTTTAAGGGCAGTGTCACTGGCCCTCATATGTGGGACCCGAACTGGGACTGCTGGCTTCCCAAGCCAGTGCTTAACCACCACACCACGTGGCCAGCCCTATTTCCATTAATCTTTTAAAAAAATAAATATTATATTGCTTTTTATTTTATCATTTCACTGCTATTGTTTTGCCACTAAGCAATGATTTTTACCGTAAGGCTGAAATCAATAGACATTTAACAAGTAATACATATATAGGTTTATCATCAATCAAAAACTCCAAGGAGCTAACACAGCACTTACTAAAATTGAGTTTGAATTCATCCTTGTTATTGTATTTTGTGCAACCTCTTTTAGAGGCTCTGGTTTGCTTTGCTGAGAACATAATGCAATTCTTAATACTGATTGACAAGAAATTTAAAAAAATATAATTCAGAAAAAATTATTTAGTCCACATAGCTGGAACGTAAACATGTGGAACCCTTTTCTGGTAATACAAGACAGCAGGATATTTTCAGACTACTTTAATTTTGTGTGATTTTTACATAGAAAACCCTCACCTAGGAAAAGGGTTGGAGATAGAATGTTTCCTTTCCAAGAAGGCAAACCAAACTAGTATCTTTAGGAAAAGCTGCATGAAACATAAAGTGTCCTTTGGTTATCTGATTATACTACCTGGTCCCAAGTAAGAAACTAAAATGAGACAAGCTAAAAACTTAAAGTTCAAATTATTAAAGTGATTTAGTACCCAAATTGGAAAATGACACTAATTAAATTTAGGAGGGAAAATATATAGATAAAAATAAGGAAAGTTGAACATATGGCTAGAGATGAGCCCACAGATCAAAAGAACCTAGCTAGTCATTAGAGGTCCTGGTAGTGAAAACCAGACAACTCCAGGTATAAAAAATACAGAGGTAATAGAAATGAGCTGCTAGGTCAGGACTTCACACTTTTCACACATCAGTGTCTTTGTCTAATCCTCCTTAATATGGGCAATTGTTCCTTTACCACAGTCTATCATAATACAACCTGCACTACTGCCTTGGGTTCTGAAATCATCTGTAACTATCTCCCACTTGCCAGGAGGAATTTTATGGTTTAATGTTTACCAAAGAATAATGCTTATATTAACATGGCACAGCATCAACAGTGCTAGAAGCTCTCTCCCTAGACTTAAAGAAACTTGCAGCTATTATTTTTACACATTACCCTCACTAAGTTGAACTCAGTATTATTTGAAACGGCAATGTTGCATGTATGTACATGGATAAGGTTACAAAGGAAACTTCTCAGGGAATGTTTTGATAGGAAAAGAAAAGAAAGAAAGGGATTAAACACTTCGTACAGAATAAAATTTAACTATTAGAAATAAATGTCTGCCAGAAATTGGGAATTTTATAAGACTGACTATAAAATCTCTGGGTTCATAAGCCCTTCTGTAGTCATTCTGACCTCTCCATAAAAGCTCTCAGGGGGATATCTTTACCCCTTCTCCCATCTTTTTGTTTATAAATTAGAGTCAGAGGTATTTTGTTGACAAGAAGCAACAGACCAAAAGGAAAGGAGATAAGTCCCATTTAAAAATTGCAGTTTACAAAAATTTAAGACCTCTGGTACAAGCCAGAGGCTTCTTAACGTCTCAATGGCTAATATTATTTTTCAGAATATGATACAACTTGAATATACAGTAATCTGTAAAATATTAGAAGCAAAATGAGGGTCACAAGCATCACTCCAAGCTTTAGTTAGTATTCCTTGAGAATAAGACGATTTTTCAGGACCTTAAATGCTTGCAACTGAAAACAGCTTTTATGAATAAGAATAAGGTAGAGTCTTACCGGATCAATACTTTGTTTTCAAGGGGCCGGATTCTCATTCTGTGTAACTATGGAAATCTCATCACACAGGAAGGCAATCTTCCCCAGAGGGAGCTGGTTACAGGTGAGTTTTCTGATGCTGCTAATGAAATTGAAATTCTAAATCCAGCTATGTTGATTGAATTCAACACACTCTAATGGACACACACCTCATTTTTGTAAGTTTTATTTTAGTAAAGGGAAACAAAACACAAATAATATGATTGAAAGGCTTACTTGGCTTCTAAGCATATGCTACTGAAAAAATGTGGAACCATTTTCTGCATCAAGAGCCTCTTATCTATGTAATGTATTAATAGCATCCTTTACCTCCAGCATAACACATTAGCAATTGATTTTGGTCAATTATCACTTGAGCCAAATTACTGTTATTTTTTTTCTAACATCTACCTTAAATATGTCTATTTTAATGTTTCAAGTTGTTCATAGTTATACTAAAATTAACCAGTTTATAGCCAAACCTCTCTCTCTCTCTCTCTCTCTCTCTCTCTCTCTCTATATATATATATATATGTATATATATATATATATATATATATATATATAGCATTAGCACTTGCATTAGGTTCTTATGATTGCTGTGATAAATTATCAAAAACTTAATGGCGTAACACAATACAAGTTTCTTATCTTACAGTTCTGGAGGTCAGAAGTCCTAAGTAGGTCTCACTGTGCTAAAATCAAGGTTTTAGGCAGGGCTGCCTTCCTTCTGGAGGCTCTAGGAGAGAATCTGTTTTCTTGTCTTTTCGTTTCTAGAGTCTGCTACATTTCTTAGCTTCTAGTCCCCTTCATCTTTAAAGCCAGCAATGGCTGATCAAGTCTTTTTACCAACAAAATCATTCCGACCTCCTCTTCTGCCTCAATCATCCCTTGCCAGTAGTAACCTAACCATCTCTCTAAATCTCCCTTGCCAGTAGTAACCTAACATATTCGCAGGTTCTGGGGATTAGGACACAGGTATGTATTGGGAGATACAGGGTATTATTCTGATGACCACAGCACTCCAGTATTTACTGTACTAAAATATGTTTGAACTTTAAAAGATCCTTGTAGGCCAAACTCTGTCATGGGTTGTCCCCAAAAAACAAGTGTTAAAGTCTTAACCCCTGGTACCTGTGAATGTGACCTTATTTGGAAATAGGATCTTTGCAGATGTAATTGAATTAAGATGAAGTCATTAGGGTGGGACCTCATCCCATATGACTTGTGTCCTTAAAAGAAGAGGAAAATGCCATGTGACACGTACATACATAGACAAAACACCATATAGACACACAGGGAGAGTGCCATGTGATAACAGAGGTAGATATGGGAGTGATGCAGCTGCAAACCAAGGAATGTCAAGGACTGACAGCTACAAAGAGGTAAGGAAGGATTGTCCTCTACAGGTTTTAGAGTGAGCATGGCCCTGCCACCACCTTGATTTTGGACCTCTAGACTCCTGAACTGTGAGAGGATGCATTACTGTTGTTTTAAGTCATACAGTTTGCTTTACTTTGTTACAGCAGCTTTAAGAAGCTAATAGATGCTCTCTATTCTTCTTAACACCTTCATTGATCCCATATGGATAGTTTCTAGTCTATCAGTGTCTTTCTCCTACTGGGCTCCAAAGTACATAAAATGGAGTTTTACCAAAGATGAGCTGAGATGACATCCTGCTTTTCTTCAAAATTACCTTGTTTAGACATGTTCAAGTATTTTCTTCTCTTTTTAGCAAAAAATTTCCATTGCATTGCGAGGTCTTGTAGCTCCCAATCAAGCCTATTCCACTCTCTGCAGACAAAGTATTGTACATTATAAATGTAAATGTACTTTTAATATCAGTATTGTTTTTAGCAACCTCACAATAGAAGATTTCATATTTTTCTCTAAATAATTATTGGAGGGCACAGTTGCAAGATTGATGAGAAAATATAAAGACAATAAAACACCACTCATACTCTAATGGTCTTATTTTCTGATACATTAGACATCTTTGGAGCATCTTACCCCAAATGGACTTTCTCTGAGAACTTCCCAGCATACATACAGGGAGCCTTCGCAGCCGGTTTGTCTGAGATGACCTGCCCTTCTCAGAAATTTGGAACTGAGATACAGGGTCATTTGATCTGTGTGTGAAACTGAGTGGATGGACATAACAAGGCATAAATCTGAGATTTATGCTAGGTACAAGGAGAAGCAGAGAAAGCCAATGTGCAAGGACACAAAAGGAAGCTTATTTACAGAAAGAAGTAGAACCCATGTGGCCCGCAAATGGGAGTGACTAAGGGAGTGCCTTTTGTGGTTCCTGGCAGCTTTCTAGTCCCTGGCTACCCACCTTTTTTCTTAACTTACTCTGAAAAGAATATAGGTCAGTTGTAACTGATAAATTGTTGACTAAGACAGGAAATTGAGTAAGTCAAACTGGAAAGCAAGCAACATCTGAGACAAAATGTGTATAGAGAACACTTCAGAAAAGAGTTCGTGAAGGTCAGTAAGTGGTACTCAGTGCTAGACAGGTAAATTAGAGCTATACCAGTTGGTGGACATCATGGCACCACTGACAGTTCTAAGCAGCAAAGTAACTGTTAACATTTATTGAGTGATAATTAAGTACCAGGGATAAACATTTTATGTGCATATTTTCATTCAATTGCAATAATTATAGTGTAAGGAATTATTATTATCTACAATATAGAGAAGCAAATAGAGAATGAAAAATAAAATGGCTTAACCAATCCCCCACATTTAGCTCATTCCAGATTTGGTGGTTCAACTCTTCTAGATTAAGTTGCCTTAAAGCCAGAATTGTCCTTCAGAGTGACTGCTTCAGTTGGAAATCCTTAGCACAAAAGAGAAGAGACAGAAGATAAAGAGAAAATTTAAGAAAACTTTCCCCAGGAGAGATTTAAGGGCCATTGTGGGGTGGCAATGGGAATGAAGAAGAGAAGTGATACAAAGACTTCTTTGGCAAGTCTGAAAAGCTGTTGGCACAGGAAGGAAAGGGAAAGCAAAGAGCCAAAGCTGAACTCAAGGTCTGGAACCTAAAACTTGGAAGGACAGTAATGCCCTGAACAGAAATAGGAAAGCAAAAAAAAAGCTTAGCTTAGGCAAGAGTAAGGGTAAGAGGGGACTTATTTGACGTTACCTGGGATTGAGATGCCAGGAAAACATTTAGGTGGGGTTGGTTGTTGAACAGGCAGGTGGATGTGTGAAGCTGAAGTTCAGGGGAAAGTTCACATTGGAGATATTGACTGAGGAGTCACATTTATAAAAATAAAAATTAAAGCCACAAAAATGGACGAGATTGCCAAAGTAGAGGATATAATGAGAAGGTTGATGGTAGAAACTTAGAAAAACATTTAGCAGCCTACTTGAGTTTCTAGTGAGATCAAAGATCCAATATAATAGAACTACATTATACCACTGGAGACAAAAACGAAATAATAATAATAATAATAATAATAATAATAATAATAATAATCACTCAATATCTTGAGCAACAAGATACAAGATTAGGTCTTAAGGATTTTAGAAGCTATACCCCCCAAAATAGAAATCAGAGGTGACAGTGAGGAGCTTGACCTTCAATTCATGGTCTTCACTGCAGATTTTCTGGGCATCCTGCACTACGCACTGCAAAGCACATGTGTTAACCTGTAGTTATCTTTATTAGCATGAGGTGCTTTACTTTTACTATGTTTTGAAGGGAGGGTATTCAGAGTAACTGTGAAAATTCTTAGTACAAAAAACTTATACAAGGAAGTGACTGTTTTTATTCTTTAATAAACAGTCTTTTGTTTCCCATACAAATAATTCAAGTATATATAAGATGCAAAATTCTCCTAAAGATTAAGTTTGTCATAAAACTAGTTTTCATACTTATAGACTTATACCCTCAAACAAATATATACAGAGCATTTTCTAATAATTTTGTGAGAAGCCATATGCTGATCATTTGCATATTAAAAAATAATGTTTTGACTTTCATCTTGGAAGTTCATTTGAAGTATATTTGGTTCATTTTTAAGTCTTGGTTTTAGGCATTTGACAGGAAATGCAAGCAGAAAGAAAACGTAAATTTCTTATGGTTTCTTCTTTCAGCTTTACTTCCCTGCTGTGTTGTGCCAGTCAGTGCTTGGTGAGAAATGAGTCTTGCTTTCTAAATGATACACCAAAGCTGCAGACAGTTGAGCACTTGTAAATGTTGTTACTTTCTACACTTGAAACAGGGCAGAGCACCAAAGAAGGAAACCCTGCAGTGGAAGGGTAATAACAGCAAAATTCGATCATCCTGAAGCAAAGATAAAAGAAATTGCCTCCTGGGCCGGCCGAGTGGTGTGGTGGTTGAGCGCTGGCCTGGGAAGCCAGCGGCCCTGGTTCGGGTCCCACATATGAGGGCCAGTGACACTGCCCTCAAAAAAAAAAAAAAAGAAATTGCCTCCTTGTTTCATTGAATATTTGATGCTTAAAAAAGTAACTCTCCTAGAAATCAAGCCATTTACCTTTTGTCACTAATCCCAAAGGGGAATAATATACTAGAAAGCTATTGTATTGGCAGAAATATTAAATAAGAAATAAACTTTAGCTCCATCTTACATTCCTCTATTGACTTAAGGGAGTAAGTTATCCTTTTTTTTTTTTTTTTATTTTTTTTTCAGCGCTTAACCACTGCGCCACTTGGCTGGCCCAATAAGTTATCTTCTTAAGGGTATATTTTAACATCTAAGTTAATAAATGATTTCAAGCACAGTATATACATGGAATTTCATATCAGTGTTCCACAGAGTTAACAATTGTTTAAATTGGTGTCTTATTTTAATTGATTATGTCCTTTAGAAATTAATAGCAATAAATAAGTCAAAGGATGCTCAATTTGACCCCAAATTTAAGAAAAGCTTATCAAAATGAAATATTATTTTTAAACTATAAGATTGTTTTAAAAGTTTGACACAGTTCTACTAAGAATTTATAGAAAACAGGCTCCTTTCTACACTGCTGATGGGACTATAAGGTGGTCCAACTTTTTTTTTTTTAAGATTTTATTGGGGAACGGGGGAAGGGAACAGTGTTGGGGAATTGGGGGAGGGGACCAGCAAAGTTGTTGTTTTTCAGTCTTCATTGTGGAGGGCACCAGTTGCCATCTGGCTTCCCATCCGCAGCTCATGGCCTCTAAGCTCAAGGTGCTGTGTTCAATCTTAGTTATAGGTGGGCGAAGCCACCATCCCATGCAGGAGTCAAATCAGCATCCTTGTTGTTAAGAGTGCATGCTCTATCCTCTGAGCCACCCGGGAGGCAGCTCAGCTTGAGGTGCTGAGTTCAGTCTTAAGTGGGTGTAGCCACCATCCCATGCAGGAGTCGAACCCCGGCAGCCTTGTTGTTAAGAACACATGCCCTATCCACTAAGCCATCTGGCGGCAGCTCAGCTCAAGGTGCTGAGTTCAATTTTTAGTTGCAGGTGGGTGTAGCCCACCATTGCACAAGCAGTCTTGTTGTTACATGAGCGGAGCCATCCGCTCAGCGACAGCTCAACTAGTGCACAGCGTTCACTGGCCCATGTGGGAATCGAACTGGCGGCCCTGTTGCTCAGAGCACACGCTGTAAGCCAACTCTTAACCAACTGAGCCACTTGGCTGGCCCATTGTCCAAAATTTTAGAAGGACAATTGGGCAACACCTGACTGAACTAAAATCATACATTGCTTTGATGCAACAATTCCTCATTGGGGAATTTATCCCTTGGAAACTTACTTACTCAAACAATCCTACATAGGCACAAAAAATGTCATTGCAACATTTTTAGAGTTAAAAAAACAAACAGGAAATAACCTGTTTGTTAATAAAATAATTAAATTACCTGCATTTATATTGTGGAATACCATATGATTTAAAAATGATACTAATATAGCAAATTTCTAAATGAATTATTAAAGGAAAAAAAGCAAAGTGGAAAACCGCCCAAGTGAATGGAATGAGTCAATTTGTTTAAGAAGGTGAAGAGGTGATATACACACATATGCTTATATATACAGAAGAAAAAATCTTAAGAATAAATTAGCTTACTGAGTCTAGTGACAGAGCAGGTCTAGAGCAGGTTAGGAATGGAAGAGGATTTTTATTTTTTATTTTATGTCTTTCTCTACTGCTTGAAAATTTTCTTCAAACATGAATTATGTTTATAATTTTAAAATTAATGGCATCCAATTAGCAATTATCCATGGATATTTGGAATTTACGAATCAAATTTTAAATTAAAGCTTTCTTTTCTCTCTACTTACTCTTACATGTATCAAAAAAAATTTTTTATCAAGGGAAAGTTTTGAAGTCTCTTTCTCCTATTCCTGCCTGCACACTTCTTCAGATAGGGCTGTTAAGAAGTAATCAGGCTAAGGGGTTAATATCCAAAATTTATAAAACACTCATGAAACTCAACACCAAAAAAACAAACAACCCAATTAAAAAATGGGCAGAAGATATGAAGAGACATTTCTCTAAAGAGGACATACAGATGGCCAACAGGCATATGAAAAAAAGTGCAACCTCACTGGTCATTAGGGAAATGCAAATAAAAACCACCATGAGATACCACCTCACTCCAGTCAGAATGGCTATCATCAACAAATCAACAAACAACAAGTGCTGGCGGGGCTGTGGGGAAAAGGGGACCCTGCTGCACTGTTGGTGGGACTGCAGATTGGTGCAGCCACTATGGAAGTCAGTATGGAGGTATCTCAAAGAACTGGAAATAGAGCTACCGTTTGACCCAGCAATTCCACTCCTAGGTATTTATCCTGAAAAAACCAAGACACTTATTCAAAAAAAGTTATGCACCCCGATGTTCATAGCAGCACAATTTACAATAGCTAAGACTTGGAAACAACCAAAATGCCCGTCAGTAGATGACTGGATTAAGAAACTGTGGTATATTTATACACTGGAGTATTACTCCGCTATAAAGAAGAATGAAATCGTGCCCTTTGCAATGATATGGATGGACCTAGAGACTATAATGTTGAGTGAAATAAGTCAGTCAGAGAAGGACAAATACCATATGATCTCACTCATATGTGGAATATGAAAAACTGTATGAATGAGCAAAGTAAACAGAAACTGTCCCATAGATATAGAGGAAAAATCAGGGTTGCTAATTTGGAGAGGAATGGGGATGAGGGAGAAGGGGAAGGGATTAGACAGCAAAAATAGGCAACTACAATATTGCTACTGGGATAGGAAAAACAGTTTGGGGAATATAATTAATAATGTTGTAAATATTCTGTGGAATGTCAGATGATCATAGGTCTTGTTAGGGAGACCATTTCATGGATGGAGTAGAGGTTTGATCACTGCACTGTATTACTAAAGTGGGGGTGGTATACCTACTGTAAATGAATATATATAGATAGTCATGGGATGTGGATTATACTGTGGAAGAGAGTCAGAGGAAGAGTAATAGATATATATGATATGGGGGGGAGTGGGGTGGTGTATTGGGGGTGGGGGGTTGTCACTTTGAGGGGTAAAATGTATAACTATTGCACTGTGTTGTACACCTGAAACTAATTAAAAAAAAAAAAAAGAAGTAATCAGGCTTTTCTCAACAAGTAGGCTTGCTAGAGAATGCATGAGTAAGAGGTTGAAAAATGCACAGTTATTGAGAACACACCTACTATGTGGCAAGCATTGAAGTAGGGGCTTGGGATCCAAATTATTCACAAAGCAAAGGCTTTGAATAATTAGGATGATTAGAACAAATTATGAAGAGGTGGCTATAGCTTTTTTTAAGTGATTTGTGCTCACAGGTGGGTGGAGCAAGAAAGAGGATGTTCAGGTATTTTTTTTCAAAATTGGTGCAAGGGCCGAGAGTTGTAGGGAAGGAAGTAAAAGCAGAATTAGACAACTACAGGTCTAGAACAGTTTGATCGGAAGGACCCTGAAGTGACGGTTAGAAATGTATTGTAGGTTTCCAGGGCCCAACCCCAGTCAGACTTTCTAGAGGTATGGCCTGAGCATCTGCATTTAAGACAAATTGTCTTAGTGTCTTTCGCACACAGTAAAGTTTGAGAGGCTCTGCTCTAAAATAATTCAGATCCTGAAGAATGAGTTCTATCTGGAATCAGAGATAACCTTCCTATATTTATTTTGTCCATAGATTTCTAGGAAGATAGTAGGGCCCATATTAAGCAGTGCACTAGATGTTAGTGGGTAAACTCATGGTGAAGAAACTGAGAAAAGATTAAGTCATGTTAAGAAAACAATTGGCTTGGAGATTCAGGATCTGTTGAGAAGATGATTTAAAAAAAAATCAATATTGACAAAATGTAACAGCAAAGAGAAAATTAAATTAGACCTAAAGCACAGATTAAGTTTGTGAAAGAGAAAGCTAGAGCCCACATTTTTGCAGTTCATCTGTTACAGTGAAACAACTGAGCATGTCTTTTGTCTCCTTTTGATTATACTTATTACAACATTTTCATTATAGACGGTTCTATTTTTATTTTTTTAAGATTTTATTGGGGAATTGGGGAAGGGGAACAGACAAGTTGCTGTCCTTTTGTTCTTCAGTCTAGTTGTAGAGGACGTTGCTTCACTGGCCCATGTTGGTATCATCATTGCGTTCTTCCCAGGTGAGGTAATCAGTCACCGGCCAGTGGACGGCTGCTCACGGTGGCTCATAGCAGCCTGCCAGCTGTTCACGCTGGCTGCCACGCTGGTAGCTCAGGGCAGCCCACTGCAGCCCCACTGCTGCCTACACCGTGGCCTGCCACTCTTGGCAACCCAGCTCCAGGTTGAGCTGTTATTCACCATCTTAGCTGTAGAGGGCATAACATTACTGGCCCACGTGGGATCTGGACTGGCATCCGGACTCTGCTGCCCAGAGCTTGTGTTCCCAAGCCAACTGTTAACCAACGTGCCACACGGCCTGCCCTAGACAGTTCTATTGGTAAAACAGAGATCCCCCAAATATTTAAAAGGCAGTTTTAAATAAGCTCCTAATGTTTGTAGAACATCTGATTTCCTTGTGCAGTCTAGGCTATTTTAGATAATAATGAGGATAGGTCTAAATGCATATCTATGACTGCCAAACATAAACTGAATTGAATTTAGTTCAGCGGTCATTTACTGATTGCTTATTACCTTGCAATGTGCCAAAGGGTATTAGAGAAGGGAGTATAAGACACAGTTTCTACCCTCAAAGGGTTTACAGCCTCAAAGTATGGCTCATCTATAGACTAGCTATAATAAAAGGCAGGATGACAAATTCCAAATCAAAATACAGTAAGTAGTAAATCAAAGCTACTGGAGTTTTAGAGTGGTTATTTCTGTGTAGGAAGGGGAGCTAAGGGAAAGCAGAACGAATCAATCAAATCTACTCTGGTGACAGATGTCCACGCAAGCAAAGAAAGGCTTCACAGAGGAGCTCTGGTTAGAGAGGAACTCAAGAGGATGGGAGTGTGGGAAGAGGAATAGTGAATAATAACATTTTTGTAAAGGTGTGATAGAGGGTAAGTGCTTGGTGGGACTGATCCTGGTCCAGTATATGAATATAATACTAAATACTCAAGTAGACATTAATTAAATTATTATCATTATCATTGTTGTAATGAAGACTATGTCTATAAGATTCATAGAAATCAGTAATACTCCTAAGAAGCTGATGTCCTAAGATGGGAAAAGAGACCTGTGCATTTCCAAGTTCATTCAACTTTGGAGTCCTTTTTTTTTTTAAGATGCCACAAAAGTGATATTCTCTGATGGATTTCCAATGAGGTAGATGAGATACAGTGATTAAAACTTAGAAATGTAAGTAAAGAAAGGCACTTCCTATATTTCTTTCTTTTGCTTCTTTGAAGAGATGCTGTGAACCAACTTAAGGATTTTCTACAGAGATAGTATACCACAATCATGCCTCCAAGATTTTATTTTGCTTTACTTTTAGATTATTTTTCACCTCGGTTAATTTGCAAGTTTGAATAATCGAGGCTCTATTAAAAACATTTTCCTTGACATGTTTCTACTCTTTCTCATTAGCACTGGCTTTTCCTCATATGGAAAGGAAAAAAAAAATCCAAATAGGCAATACAAATATCACTTCTCATTTAAGTACCTGTTCATTTAAATATATATGCTATCTTATTTCTGGGGAGAACTCAAGGACCAAAATTAATTCTTTTAAATGTTGATTCTACATTTCTAGTGCCTTTGGAATCATTTCAATACACGGCACAGCACCTGCCTCATGTTTTCAACCTTTTATTTGACTCCCTTCACTGTTACTCTCAAGGAAAACATATTCCTTGGAAAAGTGTGGTGTTCTTAACCGACTCCAATAGAGCTTCAACTCTTGCTCCCTCTTCGTGTCTGTGAGCACAGCTCTCTGGGGGGACTTTCTACTGGACCGAACTCCAGACAGACTCCAGTCCTCTCCTCTGAGATCCAGTAGGCGGACTGTCTGGGGCCGGCAGCCCGGCCCTTTGGAAGAGAACAGATTGTCTGCAAGACCAGGCAGCAGTGCCCGCGTCCCGGCCTTCGCAGGACAGACTCGAGCATCCCCGCCCGGTTGGTTTCCAGAGGCCCGGCGTCCCGCTGCGCCCTGGAGAGGCTCCAGCATCTCTCGGCCTGGAGGCCCCGGGCAGTCGCTGCTCCGGGGCCAGGATCCACAGCCGCTTTGAGGGCTTGATCCGTAGCTTTGGGTGGAAAAGCTGCAGCTGCAAATGCCGGGACTGCGGCTTCTGAGCGCCCGCGGCTGGGGACCAAGGACGCGAGCACCCACGCGGCTGCCCCGCGAGCCAGCGCTGGGCCGCAGCCCGGGGAGCCCAATCTGGCCTCGGCCAAATGGGGATCCGCAGACAGGGCTAGCGGAGCAGAGCGGAACCAGCCTTAGCCCGGCGCCAGCCCCGTGGAACTTCTCAGTCGCCAGGGCCCAGGGAGACAGCCGGGGAAGGAGAATAAGCAGCTCGAGAGCGGCGCGCGCTCTCCGCCACCCCCTGGCTTCCCACTGTCTCCCTGCTCTGCAGGGACCGGGGCCGGGCTGCGGGGTTTCTCCTGGCCAGAGGTCGGAAGGACCTGCCGGGCCTGAGTCCTGAGCGACCCGCCATCTGCAAATGATGCTCTCGTCGCATTCTCGGCGCGGCACCCTGGCTCTATTAGCAAGCACAAACCAGCTCCCTTCCTGCCCCTAGGCCCTGCTATTTCAAGAATTCTAGTGAAAAATGTGCACCGGCGTGGAACGGGTTGGAGCAGCCTGGGGAACTCGTAGAGCAAGAAGTCACGCGCGGCCCGCATACAGGCATATTTGTCCCCTCCCCTAGGGTCTCCCCAGCTTTATTGATGGCAGGGGTGGGTAGAGGTGTGTTTCTGTCTCCCAGATTTACTCTGAAATCAAGTCTCATGAAAGTGAAGGTCCATATGGTTGTATCACTTCCATAAGAGTCGTGCTGTGTTCAATGTGGGCACCGGCACTGACAGAGCGGACACCGAGTTCCCCAAGACGGCCCTGGAGTTTATTTTTATTTTCTGGATGGAATGGGCCTTCGAATTCCCCCAAGAACATCTCAGTAAGTACGTGTGTGATGATTCCCAATAACTGACAGCTTGTTATTTAAAGAACAAATGGACTAAAGTACAGTAGGTCATGTGTACTGGTTGATACACCTTTTCTATGGATAAGAATGATTATTTCTAAGATCTCTAAGACAAGGTCGACCTGTCAGGAGATAGTATCTACAATTCTTCTCATTTAATTAAAAACTTGCACTTCTGTAGAGATTCAGTGGACAGATTGTAGTTAACACCTTAGACTACTTTGATGTTCTGCATTGAATCTACATACATTTTTATAATAAAACACTTAGCATATTGTATGTATTGCCAATGTAGGTCACTCTTCCCCAAAATTGTAAGCTTCCTTAAGGCAGGGATAGTTTTTATTCACCTTTGATTTTCCCACCAAGTAATGCCTGCACATAAGTACTCAATAACTGATTATTACACCACTCACTCTCAGTCCTTATATTTCCAGACTCTAAAACAGAAGAATGGAGTAATGAGTAGATAGAGCTTAAAGATGCCAAGTAAAAGTGGAGAACTTAGTTGTCCATGCTGAGGGACATTTATTTGCAAGACAGTAAGAGTGCTCAGAATCAATTTGCTAATCAAATCTACTCGGTTTTAGGACAATCATGTGTGGTAAATGGGAATGACCTGCATTCTCAGGCAATTTTTAAAAAACCAATATTTGGATATATTTATCTTTGGATATATTTTCCTCTCATTTCTCCGTTTTTCCTTTCTATAGAGTAGATATGGTATAAGCTATTATACTTGAAGTGAAAACGTGCTTTGCTAACCTTTGATACCTTATCTATCCTTGGATTTACTGGTACATTTGGTTAATCTCATATTTCTCACTTTTAATATTTTCACTGGCATCCTAAGATAACATAAATGGAGAAACCTGGTTTTGATATCTAAAATACTTCACTTGGGAAAGTGAGCTGCAAATATTAAAGTCCATTAGCTGCCTTAATTGTTGCTTTTTCAGCTCTCAGTGATACTTTTATATCCTCATGCCTTACTTAGCCTTTGAATGTACTCCCCAGCCTCTTCTATGAGTAAATATTTGAAGAACCTGTCTTGTTAATATGTAATATCAGCACTCATATGTTGTACTAATATTTTTGGCTGATACTGTTTTTCATAAAGTGTCCAGTGTGTCTACTCACCTTATATAATAGCACTTCAGAAAATCACTGCCACTGATGCATTACAAAACATTCATTTTGGACAATATACTATCTAGAACACTTTCTATTAATACTAGAAATCTCTTAAAAGAGGATTCTGCATACATAGGAATTCTTTTTATTTTAAATGCTTGTACTAGAAAAATATACTTCACTTGGAATATAAGAAAAGGACTAGGTACCTCATCAATATCATTGTTTCTGTATTTTTGTATACCATTCAGTTGTAAGAAAGATAAACCTCATGTCTTATTTTCTACTAACAAAATATTTTTTTTTCCTGAACTTTAGGGTTAATCACTTGAATTTCTGTAGTACCTCTTCTACTGTTTGTTCAAGTGCCAAGTATTCATTCATTCCTTCCAAGTTGTAAATAAAATACGGTTCAGAATGCCATCACTATTTGCAGGACCAGGAAAAAAATGCTGTTGAATTTATAATTCTCGATAACCTTATTCTTTTATTTTATCATCAATTTCTCCTTCTTGCTTTTTTTTTTCTTGACCTCCTTTCTTATCAAGTATTTTAATATATAGTGTATTTTCAATGATGGTGATTTCTGTAGTGTGTAGGAGACTCTTAAATCACAGTGAAATACATTGGATGGCTATCACTTATTCTAGAATACTTGGGTGGTTTAAAAATCATCTGATTTCAACGTCCACCATGTCAGTCTTAAATCTTTTAAGCTATGCTTTTCACGCGTTGGCTCCGTTCTCCCGATGAAATTTGAACTTCATTTTGTTCTGATCCAATTGTTACTTTTCTTTGTTGCCGCCACCTCATAGAGATAGTGTTTCCAGGGGAGAGGCGTTCTTGGGGCTGAAGAGGAGAGTGGAGCTAGATCTGGGACTTCAGGCAGGAGATCCCTCCGCCCCCGTCTGGTGAGAAGTCCATTTTGACAGCTCATCGTACCGCTTTGGCTCTCACGCTTGAGGTCCATGGGTGGGTTTCACCTTCCTCTTCTCCTGCCTCTCGCCTGCCTACAGGCCAACCGTAAATGCAGCCATTGCCCCAGCCCACCCAGAGCTCTTCCACACCGGTCCGCTCGGGGAGTTGGGGCATTTGTCCGTAGAAGACACCGGGGACCGGGAAAAGCCACACCGGGATCCGGACGCTATAGAGGACAGCCCCTCCCCAGGCTTTTAACCCCGGTCGCGACGCCCACGTGACCGATAACAGGCCTCCGTCGGCCCGCCCCTTTCGGCCGCTGCTGCCCACTTCCCGCTCAGGGTAAGTCAACCGCGGTGTTCCGCACCGCCCCAACCCCGCCCTCCTCCTTTCCCCTTCGCTTCACCTCCCCACGGCTCCCTCGCGCCATTCTCCCCGCCTTCCCCATCCTCCCCACCGGGCCCTTTGTACGTGCTCGGTGGCGTGCGAACGCGCCCGGCACGTGACTCCCCCGAACGTGGCATTGTGTTATCACGTGACCCAGGTGCGTACGCGACGGAGCGGGGTGTGAAGATGGCGGACGAAGAGGCCGAGCAGGAGAGGTTGAGTCGCGGCGGAGGCGGCTGCCTCGCGGAGCTGCAGCGCCTGGGCGAGCGGCTCCAGGAGCTGGAGCGACAGCTGCGGGAGAGCCGGAGGCCGGCCGTGGAAGCGGCCACAGACTACTGTCAGCAGCTATGCCAGGTGAGGGCGCCCGGGGGTCCCCTCCCCCTTTCCCCCATCCAGAAGAGGGAAGAGGGCGCCTGGTGGCCGAGCGGCGGTGGTCGCTGCCTGGTCGCTGTCGGAGCCGCAGCCCGGGCGGGAGCGGGGCGTCGGAGGAAGGCGCCTTTGTGTGGCCGCCGTTGTCGCCGCTCTCGCCTGCCCGCCTGGGGGAAGGGAGTTGTGGTCTGGGCGGAACATCCCCCTCCCCTTTTCTTTCCCGAACTCGGACTGCGCGGTCCCGGAGGCAGAGCTGCCGACGGCGAGACCCGGAGCCCTCTGCGCCGCCGGGCGAGGGGAAGCGGGGAAGACAGGCCCGGTCCCCTGCCTCCTCCTCCTCTTATTGTGCGCCGGGCATTGCCGCGCCCCCCGCCTCTGCGCCGGCTGCCCGCTCGGACGGGCCTCCGCCCCCTCGGGTTTGCTCCCTGGGCCTCCCCCCCGCTTTCAGCCGTCCCGCCCCCGGCCCGGTCCTCGCTGTCTGCCGGCCTTTGTTGTTCGAGTTTCGCCTGAGGACGGAAGGGGCCTTTGTTGATGTTTCGAGGAGCGGTCCCCGCCGACCCCTTCGAGCCGGGCGAGACGATCGGGATGGGGGGCCCGCGGGGGGCCCCTGTCTGCCTTTGCGTGGCGGAGGCCCCCCCTTCGTGCTAAACGGTGCGCTCTTCGGTAAAGCGGAGCTGTCTCCAGGTGTAGCCTAGGCGCGAAGGCCCCCGGAGGCGGCTTTTCCAGAGGCCGCTTCTCTTTTGCTTTCACCTTTCGAGGAGCACGGTTGCCTCTGTGCTTCCTCCCCACCTCCCCACGGCCCTATTACTCGGAGCCTTCCCTGGTGAGGCTCCTGGTGAAACCGAGAGGTTCATGTGGACCTGTGCTCGCTCGGGTCGGTTTCAGACCTTTCCTTGCCTGTTCTTGCACGAGCACACTGCTTTCCAGTAATTGCGTTCTAACCAGGATTTAGAATGTTAGTAACCCTGTTTGATAGAAACCAGGTCTTTTGGGTCTATATTTGGACTTGATTTCACAAACCCTCCAGTTGTGTCTGAAATTTCAAGGTGCTGATGGGCTGGCTGTGGTGAAGATTTTGGTTAGATTGTCTTCTTGAGGAAAAAGACACGATTTTATATAGGTCACGTTTAGATGTAGCTTGTGAATGTATCATGATGGAGAAGTTGTTTTGGAAAGATATTGAACTTAACATGGAATAACAGTGGACCATTTTAACATTTCAGAGTAAATTGCATTGTCACTTAATTGTTAGCCTCTTAACTTCTGAAATCTTTCCTTTATAAGATCAGGCATACTTAATACCGTACAAAAATTCTCCATTGCTGTATGCACATTATTGTCACTAATTATTTTGTGGTGGTTCATTATCTTAAAAAAAATAAAGCTATGTGAGATCAAGTAGTTACGTGTCTAGGAGGACTTATATGCAATGTGAAAGCTCCCTTAAGGTAACATAGGTCTGGTGAATGAATACTATGGCAAAATTAGAGATTCTGTCATTGCTGTTATCCTTGTTTTAAAGAATTGTTGGAATTTGCCAATTTAACTACCCTGGGAGTACCCACTCATTCTTAATTGGTCTTGTAGACATGAAGACTTATTTTAGACATAAAAATATTCTTCAGTAAGATACCCATAAAAGGAAGTCTTCCATTTATACAGAAAGTCAGATTTTTAATCAGTGAAAAGTATTGAAGCCTAGCTTTTCTGAAAGACATTTTCCAGATAACAGTGTCCACCTATGGGTTTGAGGCTAATTACTGTAAATACTCTTTGCCAGCAATATTTATAAGAAAGATTAATAATTCTGGGAAAGTAGAATCTCATGCAAGCTGGACTTTTTTTGAGGAGATGCAACATCATAAAGTTATCACTAAAAATATTTTAAGTGAATGAAACTGCGTTCTTTTCTTTTTTTAATCAGTATGAAAGTGGGCCGGCCGAGTGGCGCTGCGGTTAGGCGCTGGCTTGGGAAACCAGCGGCCCCGGTTCGGGTCCCACTTATGAGGGCCAGTGACACTGCCCTCAAAAAAAAAAAAAAAGAAATCAGTATGAAAGTAATTTCCTGTATTAGTTTTAAGTGGTTTGTCTTACAATACATACATTGTTTTTATTGACCATGGCTACATCAAACTAATAAAACAAATGCTGGGATTGTGAATTTCAAAAAATGATGAAATATTTCATGCATTAAAATCCCACAATAACTTAAATGCATTTGAAAGTGATCTCGGTTTGAATAGGTGCAGAGTGTATCTGATGTTTGAGCTCCTCTAGAACATTTTCTATACATTTTTAAAAAGTAACCTATTTGTGCTGTTGATCTTGTCAAGTGGGAAGTAACTTGAAACAATTGTTTCTTTAAAATTGTATCCTAGCCAGTTGAGCAAAGCGCAGTGCTTGACAGTTATAGAATTTATTGGAGCAATCTGAAAGCAGTGCTAGAAATACAGGGAGCTATAAATTGTCTTGGTTTCCAACCTTAAGATTATCATTTAACATTTTCTGTTTAAGATTTCCTGCAAAACTGATATTCACATGCTTCAAAAAGACATAGATGAATAAACATTTGTCAGAGTTAGTGGGCTTCAGAGTTAATATTCTGTAAGTGTTAATACTTAGTGCTTGTGCAATCCTTATTGCATTTATTTAAAAAAAAAATGAATGATTTGCATTCTGAATTTTTACCTCAGCAAAAAGTGAGTTTCTGGAGAATATAGTGAAACCTACAAAAATAGAAGTTGCTTCCGTTTTCTAGTTTATTGATTTTCATTTTTTGAATGAGGTTGGATAGTAACAGATATCTTGAATTCTTAAAAATAAAATAGAAATGAAAAACATTACATTTTTCTTACTGTTAACAGTATCATTTTGCTCTTTATATTGGGTTGCTTCCTATAAGCATGTCACACTTATTTACATAAACATTTGCTTAAAGCTTAATTGGGAGGAGGGAAAGGTGATAAGAGGATGGGCATATTGGAAATGACTGTCAAAAATCTTATATTTCCTTGTATCTTTACAAGTTAGCTTTAATCTGAGTAATGTAATCGACTTACTAATTTTCTGAAACTCAACTTAGAATAAGAATATAGGATAACAAGAAATAAAATTTTGCATTTGCTTCAGGATCATTTGTACATATAAAAATGATTATAGTTGGAACTTTTGGACTACTGTATTATACTGGGCCAGTATTCACTCATTCATTCAGCATTGTTATTGAAAACATACAGTGTGGGCCAGACAGCTATGATCACAGTATTCTGGCTTCAGGAAGCCTACAATCTCTGGAATGAAGTAGACAAATAATGATAATGAACTGTGGTTTATGTTTTATTACTTTTTTTTTTTTTTTTGAGGGCAGTATCACTGGCTCTCACATGTGGGACCCGAACCGGGGCTGCTGGCTTCCCAAGCCAGTGCTTAACCACCGCATCAGTCAGCCGGCCCTATGTTTTATTTCTTAGTGCACTTCAATGGAAGGTTATTTGGGAGTTGAAACAAGCATTCCAACAGGATTTCAGTCACTATAATAGTTGAAGGATTTGGTGGGGGCGGCATGATGTTGACAGTATTACATACTGGGCTGGATTACTGGTTGATTAATACATGAGTTATGACTGTTACTGGTCGTTTATCTTCTGGTGGCTGATAATTGTTTTAAAAGGTTGAATCGCAGTTATGGAAATATGTGCATGTAACACACACACACATTCACTCACACTTCGTACCTTAGTTCATTCATACAAGCAGTGTTTCTCTACTGGACATAGTACTTGCCCCCCCTGCAGTTCTCTTCTCAAGGGCATTTGGAAATATGTGGGTCAATTGTTTTGTCATTGCATTGATTGGGGATGTGATACTGGCATTTGGTGCCCATGGGCCATGGATACTATATTTTCTGAAGTGAGTGGGACAGTCCTACTCCAATGAAATTTATCCCTCTCCCTAAATACCCACAGTGCCCTTTTGAGAAACACTGAATAGAATGGAAAAAAAAAGTTTTTTTTTCGTGATTATGCTCTTTTCATGTTAAGATAATATAGTTTTATTAAGAAATGTAGTTAATCTGGAACAGGTCCAGGTAAATGCTCTTTAACCATATATAAATTTACACTGAGCTTGAGAGGTCAAGAAAATTTTTCTTCCTTAGCAAAATTACAAGCAGTTACTTAAACAATTACTAAAACAATTCACTTTTAATAGGTTACAGAGGGTAGCAAATTCAACGTACTTAATTGTCCTGATTGAAGCAGAGATTTGACCTTTTGATATAATTGAATTCTGTACTTGTAAGAAAACATTTAATGCAAGGACTAGGTTTAGATGTTAGCAGGGAATATAAGATACAGAAGAATCTGGTAGGATAAACTATTATAATAATGGAAGATTTAAATATCTCAAGATGATAGTTGGAGAGATGTCAGAAGATGGTATGTATCATTAACTCCCAAATTTGCTTTGTTTTTATTCTTTCTAAAATTATAAATGTAATACATTGAAATGGTTTTTAACAATTCAAACAGTGAGAAAGGGGGCACAACAAATACTTGATCTCCTTCCTACCCTAGATCTCCAGGCACCTCCCATAATAACTGTCCCCTAATAGTTTTTTTATGCATATTTCCAGAAATACTGTTTTCTCTTTTTTTAAAAATTAAAGATAAGGACATACTATATACTGCATCATATTTTTCTTCAGCGAGAGAGAGAGAGAGACAGAGACAGACACAGAGAGACACAGAGACAGAGACAGATAGACAGACATTGAGACTGACTGACTCTGAGATCATCCCATAGTTGCCTATGTAAATCTGTGGCTTTCTGTTTTAAATTGTATGATAATTCCAGTCTGTCTCTGTGTCTAATTAATCAGTTAATAATTGGTGGATATTTAGAGGAATAAGTTAGTTTTATGTAGAGTAATTTCAATAAAGGGTTCAGGGTAGATAATAAGCACTTCAGGCTGAGGTATCAGAGAAGGCTTTACTGAACAAGTAGGATTTGAGCTAGACTTTAGTACCTTTATTAACTGTTGTTGGTGCCTTATTGGTGTAAGAAACAAAAATCAAACTAGAACTGTTTGGGGAGCTATTGCGGGTTAAAATGTTTCTTTGTATATTTTTGTTTGTCTGTTTGATACATGTTTCCTTTGTTTATCTGCATGTTTTGCTTAGCTTTAAGTATAGTGGCCAGAATTTTGAAAATGCTTAAACATTTTCCGTAAAAAAACTAGACATTTTTCTTTTGATTATTAGAGGATATCTTAAGTTAATTTGTAGGGCACTTCAAATCAGAAGAAAAAATGACTTGCTTGTTAATTAGTGATAATTACTTTAGGTATTGAGGGAGTAACAAGTCATTTAAACTTTAAAAATTTAGGTAATGCTCAGGGGAAATAATTTTTAAAGTGTTCGTAATTAGTATGACTGCATGTTGGAGGTAGTAAATTTCACTTTTCAGAATGTACTTTACTAGTTTTAGCAAAGGAAAATTGACCAAATTTTGCTTGCCTCCTTCTTGACATCTTTTGGTCCTAAATTAAAATGGAGGAAGAGAAGATGTATTCTTCAATTGCCCTTCATAATATTTTATATGACCAACCTTGATAGCCAAGTAGTCTTGAAAATATATGCTCTTAACTACTATATGAAACTGCTGCTGTACTTATTTTCCTTGAGACGCTGTCAAGGTTAAGAGATTACTTTATTCTTTCCAACTCTCAAATATAAATCTAGTTTTTAAAATTAACCAATCAATATGTGAATCGCCTCATTTATAAAATGGAAAGTTTGCTTTTCATTGATGTGTTCGTCACATACCCCATATAACTTTTTACAATGTATTGTTTTCTAGGAGAGTCGATTCATTGTTTCGCTTTTGGCATTGAGGGTTGCAAAGTGCACCTCAGAAAAAAAAGTTAGCTTTTTTTCTCCTTAACTTTACATTACCAAATTTTAATGGTCTCTAAGTACATATATTTAGCCAAGAAGATTTGTTAAAATTCAATCAATTACATATCTATATTTTAATCAGATATTAAATTCCTCTTATGTGGGAGCACTAAGGGAGCTATGGAGAATTATGGAGTGGATCTTTGCCTTTAAAAAACTTACAAAATCTGGTGCACATATTAATAGTTAAGCAACAGTATTCATAAAGTATGTAGTGATAAATGTAAATGGAGTGTGAATTAAGAGAATTAGAGCATTTCGAAATTGCTCAATTTAGCTAAAAATTGATCAGGAAAGGAAAACACTGTTTATGTTGGGTTTTGAATGAATTTGGATAATCAAAGAGCAGTGGGAAGGATGGGAATAAATACTCAGAGAAATGGAACAACTGTTCAAATGGGCATCTTGAAGAAAAATGTCAGGTGTCAGGATGAAAAATTGTATAGGAAAACCCGAGGACCCAAACCAAGGAATTTAAATTAATCTTGTAAGTATAGGTAATATATGGTTACATTCCCTAAAGACTCAGCCTTACAAGTTTGGGCCATTGAAATAAAATTAAGTTCAGAGTATTACAAGCTTTGTTTTTTTTTTCTTGGAGTATTTTGTATCAGTTATTGCCATGTAACAAAGTACCCCAAAACATAGTAGCTTTAAAGAACTTCTATTAATGTTCTCAGTCAAGTCTGTGGTCCTGTTGGGTGGTTCTGTAGTCAGCTGGTAGGTTGTATGGGGCCGAATGGTTCCAGATGGTATCACTCATATGCCTTGTGATTTTCAAGTTGGTTGGTGGAGGGGCCTCAGTTAGGTTAGCTCATCTCTGCCCCATTCTTATCCTCTAGTAAGGTAGCCTGGATTTCTTGACCTACCAGCAAGAGAGCAAGTTACAGGACACAACTGCTTTTCAAGGCTCTGCTTATGTCATTTGCCAGTGTCCCACTGGCTACAGTAAATGGGCAAACCCAGCTTCTTTGTGGGTGCAGAGAGATGTGATTCTTCAGGGATTACTGCTATTATAGTCTACCACATACAGATAGTTTTTCCCTTTACCCCTCCAGCTCCCTCCCCCCCCAACAATTCTAGGCACTTATATAGGCCAAATTAAAATTTTTCCTCTGTAGACTCTGCTTTCTTTCTTGTCACCCATATTCTGTTAAAGCACATCTAACTCTCCCTTTTGTCAGGTTGGCAAAGACATTTCCATTCCTGTTTTCTAATCTCAATCTCTAAATAGAAGAAAGGGGCACCCCATTCTGTCACTGTAACTTTGGAAATTTTGTGGAACGACCTCTTTGTTTACTTGATTCTTTAATATTAAATCTGGTCTGAATTTGGTGTTTTGTGTTATCTCCACCATGTACAGTCTAATAATAGCATCCTAGCTCTTGTTCTAATCTTTGGCGTTTTTTCTTAACTGATGAACTTGCTTTTAACCTTTCTTTCCATTTGTGAATCTCCCCAGCATCCTTCTTTTATTCTCTACCTCAGTGGGGGCCAATACTTGTAACAGTGTTGTTTAAATTTGAGTGTGCAAAAGAGAGTGAGTCTGTAAATCTTACAGTTAACAACAGTTGCACGTTTTTGACCTCAGCTCATAAGATGTAACTTTTTTTACTTTACTTAGTTGTCGCACTAAAACAAAATTATTACCAAACATTATTTATCTTTACTATATGTGATACTATTTATTTGTTTTTTAAAAAGCTGCTTTGGATTTTATGGTCCCCTAATCGGTCATTACCAATAGTTTGGAAAACACCACTTTTAGAGGACTACTGGGCTCAGTGTAGTAATGAGCACAGAAGCAGGCAGTCCTAAGTTATAAGGTGGCCTTCTAGACTAGTTGATTCAGAACATTCTTATATTTTCTTTAAGAAGAGCATCAAAATTAAAATACAGTTTTACATTTCTTACAGTGAATGCGAGAAACCGAGCTTTAAATTTCTTACAGAGAGCTAGAAACCGAGCATTATGTCTGTGGAAACCAGTTTGAGAAATACCGGTGCATAGGATAAAATATTTACAAACTCAAGCTTGAGCCCAGTGCTCTCCCTGCTCTGTTGTTTAACTTTTTGTCATCCCTTCACTGTCCAACAGGAACTTTCCCTTCCACCTAAATTGGTCTATTCTTTCCTCATAAGTACATATACCTGTATATTTTACTGCCTGTATGACTTTGCTTAAAGGAGCAATGTTATGTAGTGGGAAGCCAAATGACTTTTGAGTTCAAATATGAGTTCCCCTACAATATGGACAAGGTAGTATTTAGCTCATGCTTTCTTGGTCTGAAAAAAATAAGGCTGGGTTAAGGGTGAAGCTTGGAGTTAGAGGTTAGACCAAGCAGATTGAAGGGGAAGAGAATTAATATTGGAAACAGGCACTGCAAGATGCTTTACTAACAATGAATTGTTTAATCTGAAGACCTATGAGACCATAGGATTAAAAACTGTTTAGTCTGTTTAGATGTCTCAATTTATCCAAATTGCCTTCTAGGACCTCATCATTGCTATATAATACTTGTTCAGTATGACACTGAATCATCAGAAAATGTTAAATTTTATTAGGTATTTGTTTTGGAAGACTGAAATATATGGTTAAATGGCTAAAATTAAACAGTTCTTTTTTTATTTTATTTTATTTTTAATTAGTTTCAGGTGTACAACACAGTGCGATAGTTATACATTTTACTAAACAGTTCTTTAAAAAATGAATTTCAGATACTATCTGGATAATGTATTCATGTGGAACATTTGGCATCTTTATTGATGCCTGACAGGGGATGTTATGTATTAACTTCCTAATTCCTAGATACAGGTTTTATATTTATTGAGAAAGAGGTAATTAAATTTAAAAATAGTAATTAATAATTAACTCGATCCCCATCCCAATCAGTTTTATAAAGATATTAGAAAACCATCATATCAAATATTTAAATTAAGTCCTGTAGTAATTTTGATTTATCAGAGTTAATTGATGCAGATATTTGTGATTTGGAGAGAAAATTATTTCAAGGAAATAGGAATGATTTTGCTAGTTTGTAAAAATGAGCCATTATCATCAAAATCAGGCACTTAAAATTTTTATTTACTCAAAATAAATAGCTTACATTTTGTATTTTCTATATAAACATATTTACCTGTTCTTGATCTTTCTCTAATTTTTGCAAATATAAATCTTAGTCAACATAAATAACTTGAAACATTGTTATACATTTAACTCAAAAACATTAACATTTTTTGCCAATTTGTATTTTGAAAACTACAAGTTTCTAATTTTCTCAACAGAATTTTCACAAGATTATTTCAAAAGAATAAAACAAAATTTAATAACATACCTATTAAAAATTAGTACCAAAGTAGTTTGGTGGCTTACCATGACTTACCCAATCCAGATTTATACAACTTTACTTTAAACCTTTATTAGGGAAAATTAAAAAAAAATTTTTTTTGCCTGCCTAAAATGGGATATTGCCCCTAACAAACATTGTGAATAAAATTTATATCCTCATTTATATAAAATTCATATCCTCATAAATTGATCATGATGTTAATCAACATGAAGACATTTTATAGAACACATTTCTGAATGCTTATGTCATAACTACTGCTTCTTTAGTAATTAAGCACTAACCCTAATATATAAAACTGAATAAAGAAACGAGTCAGACTTAGTCTCTTCAGTATTGTGACCTGTTTCACCTGATATTGCAAATGCTGCCTAAAGAGGAAAAAGAAAATTTTTAAATACCAAAACAGACCTTTCAGGATTTACCTATTTTGAATGAAAACATTTATGGTGTGTGATTCCCTCCCCATACCCAAGACTCTCTTTTATAAACCTTGTTTTACTTGATGAAAAAAACCTAAACTCTAGATTCTGTCTTTCACATATACTCTACTTGACGGCCCATTAGATACTGTGAATTAAAGGCTTGGGATTTGAAGGATACTGGTTTTAATTTGCACCAAATTGTTTATTGTGACCCATGTCATGCTACTTATAACTTTTCTTTGTTTCTTTATTCCTGAAATGGAGATTATACAGACCTTTGTTGTTATAAGAATTGATCAAAGGCATCGTTATTTTAATACAAAGCAACGTTTTCATTTACATGTAGCGACTACTCTGGAAACATGTTTGACATTTTATATATAATAATGACCTAGCATAATTTTCAAGCATTAATAATTCTATAATATTCAAGTCATGTGTTTTGTTGACTGCTTTAAAAAGTAACATTAAATTATTGATTTACCAACTTGTTTGATGCCTGCATTTTAGAGAAGGCTTGATCAGATTTTATAATAATTTATAAAGGATTTTTGTTTGATTTGGGGAGTAGGGGGCATGTTACTTGGTGTGTGTGAGTATACCAGATTTTTGGCTTTGCAATTGAAATTGAAACCTTCCCTTTTTCCAAAATTTTAAACCTGGGATTTGAGGTGCTGGGGATGGGAAAAGCTAGTATTACATAGTCACTAAAAGTATAGATTTTGAACTATAATTTAAAAAAAAAAAGATTTTTATTGGGGAAATGGGGGAGGGGAACAGACAAGTTGCTGTCCTTTTGTTCTTCAGTCAATTGCAGAGGACGTTGCTTCACTGGCCCATGTTGGTATCCTCATTGCGTTCTTCCCAGGTGAGGCAGTTGCTCTCCAGCCTCTGGACGGCCATTCATGGTGGTTCTTTTTTTTTGTGTTTTTTTTTTTAAAGATTTTATTGGGGAATTGGTGGAGGGGAACAGCATTGGGGAATTGGGGAAGGGAAACAGACAAGTTGCTGTCTTTTTCTTCTTCAGTTTAGTTGTGGAGGATGTTGCTTCACTGTTGGTATCATCATTGCGCTCTTCCTGGATGAGGCAGATCGGTCACTGGCCTCTGGATGTCGCTCACCGCGGCTATTGGCAGCTCATGCTTGGCTGCCAGCCGCTCACGCTGGCTGCAGGCCACTCACTGTAGCCTATGGCAGCCCACTGCAGCAGGGGCTGCAGCCCACACCATCACCGGGGCTCGCACAGCCCAGCTCCAGGTGGAGCTGTTGTTAGCTGTAGAGGGCAGTGTCACTGGCCCTCATGTGGGATCCGAACCAGGGCCGCTGGCATCCCAAAACCAGCGCTTAACCAATGCGCCACTCGGCCGGCCCTCACGGTGGTTCTTGGCAGCTCATACCGGCTGCCGGCTGCTCACGCTGGCTGCTGGCCACTCACAGTAGCCTGTGACAGCCCACTGCAGCAGGGGTTGCAGCCTACGCCGTCGCCGGCGACTCATTGCAGCCCAGTTCCAGGTGGAGCTGTGGTTCACCATCTTCGCTCTAGAGGGCAGCGTCACTGGTCCTCATATTTGGGATCCGAACCAGGGCCCTGCTGCTCAGAGCTGGCATCCCAAGCCAATTCTTTTTTTTTTTTTTTTTTTTTATTATTATTATTATTTTTTAAATTAGTTTCAGGTGTACAACACAATGCAATAGTTATACTCTTTACCCCCCAAAGTGGAAACCCCCCTCCCTCAGTTCGCCACCCCACTCCCCCCCATATCATACATATGCATCACAACTCCCCTGACTCCCCTCCACAGTATACTCCACATCCCGTGACCATCCACATATTCAGTTGCAGTTGGCATACAATACTATACAACATCAGCTTCAAGTGTACAGTGCAGTGATCAAGCCTCTACTCCATCCATGAAGTGGTCTCCCTAACAAGACATGTGTCTATCTGACATGCCACAAAATTTTTACAACATTATTATATTCCCCGAACTGTGTTTCATATCCTTGTGGCAATATTGTAGTTGTCTATTTATGCTGTCTAATCCCTTCCCCTTCCCCCTCATCCCCACCCCCCCTCCCAACTAGCAACCCTCAGTTTTTCCTCTACATCTACGAGTCTGTTTACTTTGATCGTTCACTCAGCTCTTCAGACTCCACACACGAGCGAGATCACATGGTACCTGTCCTTCTCCGACTGACTTATTTCTCGCAACATAATAGTCTCTTCACAACATTATCAATTACATTCCCAGAACTGACCCCATATCCCTGCGGCAACATTGTAGTCCTATATACACTGTCGAAAACCTTCCCCCTCTCCCTCTTCCCCACTCCCTCCCAGCCAGCAACCATCAGTTTTTCCTTTATATCTGCTTGATATGACTTCAATCTTCTTAAATTGTCTCTCTGGGTTAGCTTGTTTACCCCTTTCTTTTGTTTAAAAAAGCCCTTTTAACATTTCTTGCAATGCTGGCTTGGTGGAAATGAATTCCTTAAGCTTCTTCTTTTCTGAGAAGCTCTTTATTTCTCCTTCAATTTTAAGTGATAGCTGTGCTGGGTAGAGCAATCTTGGTTGTAGGCCTTTATTTTGTGTCACTTTGAATATCTCCTGCCACTCCCTTCTGGCCTGTAGAGTTTCGGTAGACAAGTCAGCTGTTAGTCTAACAGGAGTTCCTTTGTATGTAACCTGCTGTCTTTCTCTTGCAGCCTCTAGGATTCTGTCTCTGTCTTTAACCTTTGCCATTTTAACTATGATGTGTCTTGGTGTGGACCTGTTTGGGTTCAGCTTGTTTGGAACCGTCTGCACTTCCTGGGCATGTATGTTGATTTCCTTCACCAGGGTAGGGAAGTTTTCAGTCATTATTTTTTCAAATACATTTTCGACCCCTTGCTTCTTCTCTTCTCCTTCTGGTATCCCTGTGATTCGAAGGTGGTTGCGTTTCACCTTGTCCCATAGGGCTCTTAAACTATTTTCATTCTTTTTTATTCTTTGGTCTTTTTGCTGTGCCAACTGGGTGAGTTCTGCTGTTTTATCTTCCAAATTGCTGATCCGCTCCTCTGGTTCATCTACTCTACTGGTGATTCCTTCGAGTGTGTTCTTCATTTCAGTTATTGTATTCTTTAGTTCTAACAGGTTGTTTGTTATGGTTTCCCTATCCTTCTTTATGTCCTCGCTAAGTTCCTTAAACATTCTTATCATCAGTGTTCTAAACTGTGTCTCTGAAAGGTTGGATCCCTCATTTGGTTCCATTTCTGGAGGTTTCTTCTGACCTTTTACTTGTGACATGTTTCTTTGTTTCCCCATTCTGGCTGTCGCTCTGGGATTGCTTTGATGTATTAGATAGATCACCAGGAGAGCCCTGGCTGGATCATGCAGGCACACAGCTCACCACCCAATATTCCCAGGAAAACTCCCAGTCTCAGCCTGTCCCAATCAGCCGCTCGCAGATCAGGCCAAGCAGCCCGGCAAACAATCAGCACCCTGGCAACTCTGCAAGCGGAGTGCAGAGAGCGGGGACCCGAGGCGGCTTGCGCACTTTTGCGTCTCAGTGAGCAGCCTGTTGGAGCCGGATCACTCCCACTAGGCATTTCCCTGGCAATGCAGCACAAGCCGAGTGGAGAGTGGGGATCCGAGGCGGCTCGCACACTCCCGGGTCTCAGTGAGCAGCCTCTTGGAGCTGGAGGGCACCCGCCCTGCGTTTTCCTGGCAACGCAGTATAAGCCGGGCAGAGGGTGGGGATCCAAGGCCACAGGCGCGCGCGCACGCACACACGTACTTCTGCGCCAATTCCACCAGACCAATGAGGTCTCGAACCCGATCCTCCGTGGGAGGGCCCAAGCCTGACAAAATGGCGCCCTCCCTACACCACTCGCGTGCAGGCTCCGCACCACAGGAACAATAGTCCAAACACCTGCAGCCTTTGCACCAAAGGTGCTCAGTTCAGTCCGTCCCCGCAGGCTCCCGGTTCACACAGCCACTCCCTCCACCAGGAACCAGGTAAGTGCTCACCGGCGAGCAAGCCCGGGCGCCAGCCCCACTGATTCTCCTGCCACTCTTAGCCTCACCGAGCTGAGCAAAGAGAGTCCTTACTAATTTACTGCCAGCTATCTTAGAACTTCTCTTCCCGGCAAAGGAGCTCTGGGCTGGTGAGCTTGGTGTGCGGCCGGAGGGTCTCTCCCCCAACCGGAGAAGCCTCCCACGGCTGGGACCTCCCTCACGGGGCTCGCCCTCTCTCGTCTCTGCCCGTCCTACCAGACCCGACGCAGCTTCCTCTTTAAGTTCTTCGTTTAGTGGTTCTGTTCCTCCAGTGTTCCGGGGACCTCCAGGGTTGAATGCTGTATAATTTGCTTGTAATTTTGGTGTGATCCTGGGAGGCAGTTAGCACAGCGTCTGTCTATTGCGCCATTTTACCGGAAGTACCCCCAAGCCAGTTCTTAACCAACTCACCACTCGGCCGGACCTGGATCTTTTATTTTCTTTTCTTCCATTTCCAAACAAGTGGTGGTTCCCTGGAAAGTGGATCCTTTCATCTGTGCGCTTGATCCCCATATCCTCAGAGAACCTTTCCACATTCCTTTGTCTTTATCAGTTTTCTTTCTATCACTCTTGTCCTTTAACCTATAGACATGTGCATCCTTCTCATTGTTTTGCTTTGTTTGGTCATCTGCCCGACTTCTGGAAAGGTGCCATATATATTGCCTTTATTTGGATTTTATCTCTCACCACACTTAAGAAAATGTCACTTGCTAGGCATATCTGTAAAGGTCACTTGCTAGGCCTATCTGTAATACTTTATTAATGGTAGACCTGAATAACAGGCCAGCAGCTCTGGCTACTTCATGTGCCTACATATTGTTTTTAAGAAAATCTAACTGTCAGCATTTTAAAAGTCATGCTTTCATGTTAAAACGATGATGTTTGGCTTCACTTGGACAATCTGAAGATCAGCAATGTTGGACTCATGGCTACAGGCCGAAGTGGCTGCTAGCTCAGCTCCTGTTGGCATTTTAAAATGTTTGGATCCCCATCTTAAGTTCATCTCCCTTCAATTCATTTACACTGCTCTCCTGATTTTACTACTTATGTCACTGCTTATCTTCTGTAAGGGAAAAACTCACAGTTTTTTGCTTCCTATGTAGGGAGAAGCCCAGTCCTTTCCTACTATGAATTTCTTCTCTGTGAGTCTCCTTTACTACTCACATAAAACACTCTGGTCACCAAATGTATGTGGGGGTTTCCCCACCACAGGCAAGTCTCTGACACCAGCTGGGTGACCTACCAGGAACCAGGGGCAGAGATCAATACATACATATTTTCTATTATCTCACATCTTCACTGACTCTTCTTTTTACCTGCTGGAAGTGCACAGTAGTTATTAAGTTATTAGCTAGTATTAATATATTTAAAAGGACTAGATTCAACATTTGAGAGAGAGACTTTTCCTTATGTTCTTTTCTTCCTTGTACCCTTCATTAGTGAACCCCACCCATTTTTCCCACTTCATCATCATGCCTGAGAGAAGACTGCTTCAAGTGGCTCATGTATCCTGGTTGATAATCCATACTTTACGTACTGATCTTCAGCAGTCATCATCCACTCTGACAGCTGCTGTCACTCACTCTGCATACGATTTCCAGGTGTCCATTCCTTTAGACCTTACTTACCATTCTTCTTAGCTCTTGGCTCCCATTTCCAACCACTTGTAAAACTTTCTCATGGATGTTCAGTAGGTACTTCTAATTAAATATCTGAAATTGAACTCATCCACTCCCCTTTCCATGCCCCCCACCCCCACCAAAAAGAAAGCCTTTTGGTATTGGCGACAATCCCCCATCCCTCTCAAATTTAGGTTTAGAAATCTTGAGTCATTTTTAGCTACCCCTTCTTTTATCTGCACAGCCCAGCCACCAAGTTCTGTCAATATAATTCATGCATTGTTTACTCTGTTCTTCTCTGGTTGGATCTATGTTATGACTGTACACTTAGTTTCTTGCAACAAGAAAATTCAAGGGAGACTTTTTTTATGAAGGTATTTTTCTGTCCCCATTCTCTTCTTCTCCAGCCTATTTTCTTCTATATGTGTCACTAAGATGATCAGTTATCTTCCTCCCCCCCGGAAGATTTTATTGGGGAGTTGGGGCAGGGGAATAGCATTGGGGAATTGGGGAAGGGGAACAGACAAATTGCTGTCTTTTTGTTCTTCAGTCTGGTTGCAGAGGACGTTGCTTCACTGGCCCATGTTGATATCATCATTGCGCTCTGCCCGGATGAGGCAGATTGGTCACCGGCCTCTGGATGGTCGCTCACCGCAGCTATTGGCAGCTCACGCTGGCTGCCGGCCGCTCACACTGGCTGCCGGCCACTCACTGTAGCCTATGGCAGCCCACTGCAGCAGGGGCTGCAGCCTACACCGTCGCCAGGGCTCACAGCCCAGCTGCAGGTGGAGCTGTTGTTAGCTATAGAGGGCAGTGTCACGGGCCCTCATATGTGGGATCCGAACTGGGGACGTTGGCATCCCAAGCCAGCTCTTAACCAAAGCGTCACTTGGCCGGCCCTCAGTTATCTTTTCAAAGCACGATATCATATTCTGTCCTTAAAGACTTTAAAAGGCAGCACAGTATTGAAGAGTTCAGATTCTTGGTTCAACACCATGAGTTGAAATCCCAGCGCTACCATTTACTAGCTTATGGGCTCAGTTTCTTAACCTATTAAGTGATAACAATACCTACACAGGGTTATGGAAATTGAATGAAACATCAGCATGGTGCCCATTACCTTAGTAAGCACCAAATAAAATGCTATTCTATGAAAAAGAAAATATAAACCCACTAGTAGCTTTACTACATTT
Organism: Aselliscus stoliczkanus; assembly: GCA_033961575.1. NCBI lineage: Eukaryota > Metazoa > Chordata > Mammalia > Chiroptera > Hipposideridae > Aselliscus > Aselliscus stoliczkanus. The sequence goes on from CM066733.1 coordinate 94,332,415, forward strand.
AAGGATGTACATGACCTGTCTCCCAGTGTGCCAGCATGGCTGGTTGGCAGCCATATCTCTCATTTCTTTGTAGCCTTTGGGCTTTATGATCTGTTCTTATACTACAATTTACGTATCCTTCCTCACCTGTGTGCGTTGGCTTTAGCTTTCTCCTTTAGCATTTCCTTCTTTTATCAACCCCATTTCTTTCCTTCAATGTGTGATAAGATGATTAGGTATTAATTTTTCATGAGGCTTTCCTATAGTCTTAAATAGATTTAATGACATATTCCTCATCCCTTTTATTGGACTGGGTGGGTATGGTTTTCTGGCTCTTATCATAGTTTCTGTGTATTACAGTTATGTTTGTCTCTTTACACCCCCTCCCAATTGGAGTTCCTTAAAAGCAGGAGCCATGCCATACTTTACTGAATCATAAGTAATTAAATTTTATTGAATGATTCTCTCTTCTTTCCTTGAATAGTTGGTTTTAATTGTTGGAGAAGGGAGTGAATTTTGTGCTCATAAGAGGCCATTACTTACTAATATTGGGTTTCTTCTGACCACTCTTGTTTCAATTTTGACATTTGGTATCTATGTTCAGGGTGGGTAAGGATTCAGTTTGATCAAATATGTATTATAAAGCAAACAGGGTATGAGAGTGATGGGGAAGAGAGAGGGGGAGAGGAGAGATATCCAGAGAGATGAACTGATTTAATTTAATCTTCAGCAGCCCTTTGCAATAGGTAGTTATTATACTATTCCTGTTTGTACAGAGAGAGAGACTGCTGAAGCACAGAGAAGTAAAATAACTTGCCCAGGTCAAGTAATTACGATTTGGTTTTTTAAAAACTAACAAAAGCAAAACCCAAGCTAAGTAAAACATTTTTTTTTTTTTTGCGTTTGGGAAGGAATTCATAGGTTGTTGATTGTTGAAGTTTGTTTTATAAGGTATAAGAGAATTTTGTACATTTTAATCATTTAAAACTAAACCTCAGAAAGCAGAACAATGATTGTAAGTATTGTAGTGAATTTGAGTAATAGCTTTACTTCAGAATGTGTTAATTAGGTTTGTTTAGGAGTAATGGGAATTGGTTTTGAATTTTTTGAGTAATACATGGGTCTTTTAAGGGTAATCAGTACATATTTATGAACTATAATGAGTGCAACTTGTTGAAGAAATCAGTTTCTAATCTCCAAATATAACCAAGTACAATTCTTTATTTTACTAGATTAAGAAAAAAAAAATCTGCATTTGTGATGAGTTTAGCCTCTTCATATGGGGCAAAGAAGTACCTAAAAATCCATGGGGAAAAGTAGGGTCATTGTCTTTAAACTGCTTGTAATTGGGTGTCCTACTAGTAAACATTTGAATATGAAACCACAATATGGGAATGTCTAATTATAAATCATATACACATATGTAGTATTTCAGCTTATATAGCTATTTGAGTCTGTTTATTAAATAATAAAGTTCGTTTTAAATAAGTCTAATAAAAAAGACATTTCCCCCCCTTTTTACTCCATTGTATACTCTGTTTGGTAACCATGGTTTATAGTGCTGTGAGTAGTAGAGGTTTTCTGAGATAGATTATTAACTAACTGCCTGATTTATTTTCCCCGTTTTCAGAGTGTACTGGAAAAGTGACAGCAGTGACCCAATCAGATTTTTTAACACTGTTTTTAGTCAGATTTAATGGAATGTGTATTTACAGTTTAGTTTTTATCTTGCTTTATCCTTTCTGAAGATGCCTGGGTATTGAGTGTGCAGTTATCAGAGCCCCTCCCAGCTCTGAATCAGCTCTTCACTTGCTCTGCTATATTGGAGCTTGACCCTTTAGGCATTTCTCCATTGCATGAAGTTAAATTAAGCTTTGTCAATAGAGGATGCAATAGGGACTTATGCAAGGAAGGGGCTTCTGTTTTTGTTTCGTGTTCCTCCTGCATGGCTGCTGTTGGCACAGATATGAAGCTATCCAGTGGTCCTCTGCCCCAGGCAAGTGTCCAGAGTGGACAGACTCTGCGAGCTCACAGTCCCAACTTAGTGACCACCTCACCATAGTTCACCTGACATGGACATTGCACACCACAGACTACATGTCTCCTTGATGGAGAGTACCCAGTCAACATCCTAACTTCATTCACATCTGCTTACACCACAGGTGGTTGTTCTCCATGGCCCTTTCTGTGCAGGTGCTGCTGGCAGCCAGGTTCCCAGTGTTCCACCTCCCTTTGCATGCTCACCCACGAGCCTCTTAGGCCCAAGACAACCCAACCTGGTGGAACAACTTTGCAGTCCAGTAGGCGGCAACCACTTTTCCAACAAGGTCCAAACCCTGGCTTTGGTGAAGCGCTCTATTCCAAATTTGTTTCTTCCTTGGGTACTCTCACTCAGCCCTCGGGTATTCTTTAGAGTTCTCTTTACACGTTTCTATATGCTAATCTCTTGTTGTAATTAATTATTTTTGCATGTGAAACTTTCCTTGTTCGAATTACTGTGTGGTGCCATTTCTTGGTTGGACCTTATCTGATGCCTTGGGGTTAAAATTAGATAAATTACATACTATCCATATGCATAAAACCTGTAGATTTGTACATACACATGGCATATTTGGGTCATCTGCTAGTCCATGGAAACTAGCTTTGGTATTAAGAAAATAAAATACAATGAATAGTTGTAAATTCTGTTATTCATTCTATTGCAGGAGTGGTCCTTAAAAGTCATTGGTCCCAAAAATTGTTGAGATGAGGGAATGGAGTAATTGTGTAAGTGTTTTCGTAGTTAAATATCTATCGTATGTTAATTTAAACAATCAGGAAACATCACGCGAGAACTTTTCAATCTTATTAGCATACTTGATAGCTCAAAAAATTTCCACTTAGTCACTTTTTTTTGAGTAAAAAGTCCCCCAGGTAGGAGGTTGAGTTAAAAGAAAAGCACACTCCCAGAGGATGTGGGGCCGCTGAGGCAAGGAGACACGAAAGTGCTATTGTGACTAATTTATTAGTGGTGCTAACTTGTTAAATTGTTTATTTGTAGACATCTAAATTTGATTCTGTTTATAATTTTTCATATTTTGAGTTTTCTTGTGGATATTTAAAATCACTAGCTTTGCTAATTTTAAGATTCCCCTTATATGTTTAATAACACTAACCACATATCTGCAATTATTTCTATACTGTTGTCCTAATACTAACTCATTCCCAGGAATTTTTCTCAATTTAGTGATTAATGAATTTCTGATTTCTACTTTGGCTTTTGTGCAAAAGCCTTGTTCTAGCCTTTTCTTTGAAGCTGTAATATATACAGAGGGTGCCAAGAAAATGTATACACATTTTTTTTTTTTTAAGATTTTTTATTGGGGAATTTGGGGAGGGGAACAGTGTTGGGGAATCAGGGAAGGGGAACAGACAAGTTGCTGTCTTTTTGTTCTTCAGTCTAGTTGTGGAGGACATTGCTTCACTGTTGGTATCGTCATTGTGCTCTTCCCGGATGAGGCAGATCGGTCGCCGGCCTCTGGGTGTCGCTCACCGCGGCTATTGGCAGCTCACGCTGGCTGCCGGCCGCTCACGCTGGCTGCCGGCCACTCACTGTAGCCCATGGCAGCCCACTGCAGCAGGGGCTGCAGCCCACACTGTCGCCGGGGCTCGCACAGCTCACCTCCAGGTGGCGCTGTTGTTAGCTGTAGAGGGCAGTGTCACTGGCCCTCATATGTGGGATCCGAACCGGGGCTGCTGGCATCCCAAAACCAGCTCTTAACCAATGCGCCACTCGGCCGGCCCAATGTATACACATTTTAAGCAAGGAAAACCTGTATTAAAATAGTAATACTCAATATATACTGATAACAAAAGATGAATACAAGTCACGTGTATGCATTTTTTTGGCACCCCTGGTATTTAAAATGGATGATGATAGGGCCGGCCGAGTGGCACGGTGGTTAAATGCTGGCTTCGGACGCCAGCGGCCCCCGGTTCGGGTCCCACTATATAAGGGCCAGTGACACTGCCCTCAAAAAAAATAAAATAAAATAAAATAAAATGGATAATGATAATGTTCCAGAAATTGAGGGAGGAAAGAATAAAAGTAAATTAATGATGAAGTTATTGATTCTATAGCAAAATTTGTTAAAGTTGCTATATCTGGTACAGAAGTAATAAATCTGCATATTGTATTAAATAAATTATATTATTTAAAAAAATCAGTAAAACAGTAGGACACCAGAATTTTGTTTGATGGGTTTCCTACCTCCTGGTCCTACTGATTTAGCTTCATAGTTTGTGACAACTTTGAATAGAGATATTGTTCAAGATACTAGTAAAAAGCGTGCCCTGATGGCTCTGGCTCTGTAGGTGACAGTCCTCCCAATGGAACATTTATCCAATTATCATTTTAAATACATTTTTAAGAGCAAATGATGTTTTCTGTAGAGGAGCCAATTGTATTTTTTTTCCCATTTTTCACACTTTTATTGTAAAGCTCTGGAATAATTACATGGGTCTTTCATTGACAGCTCTGCCAACAAACCCAAAACCGCCAATTGTATTTTTAAACTTAGGTTATAATTGCTATGTATACAGGAAAAAAATGCTTTTCAATAAAGTTACAAATAGGAATTTATTTTTCTTGCAGTGGAAAGAATGGTACTTGCACTCAAGCTTTTGACATATGAGGTTCAGTAAGGATGTGATGTACTCGAGAAAGATTATAATTACAAGGAGATGAATCTAATCATCTTAAAGGAAAATGGAATTCTTTGTAATAGTGAAAAGAATAGGAAAATATTTATAATATGCACTGCTATTAAATACATTTTTTCATGCAGGCTGGCCCATGCAAGAAATATAATATGAAATTCAAGTATATTGTATATATTGCATCTTACTAAGAAGCTCCTGTTTTGGTTATTTTAAGGTCCCTTAAGTTGATATAGTATGGCAGTTTAACAGTAATAATTTTAATTTTGTTTATATACTAATGTACTATTTGTATTCTTTTAGAACTTCAGCTGTACTTTTTTATGTTATTGGAGGTAAAATTCCCAGGCTAGTCACAAAAGTCTTTTTGTTTTTTTATTCACAATGTATTTTTTAATGTTATTTTGTTCTAGGAACAGGATGCCATGCAGGAAAGAAGGGTTCCCTACCATTTTCCTGAGCAGACTTACTGTCCAATTTATAAATAGTAGTTGTGTTTGGTGGGGGGAGCATTCCTTATGAAGTGTCATTTCCATTTCCTCTCCCTCCCCCTGCCCTCTTTCCCAGGTAGCCACTGTCCTCCTATTCATGTGAGATCTGTGTGCATTCTCACTGAAACCTCCTATTCCATCAGGACAGGAGAATTCACTAGCTGTGAAGGAACATCTAGACTCATTTATGATAACATGTGGATGTGTCTTAAGTAGATACAATTTCAAGTTCATAATAAAAATGGGAAAATATGGGTAATTTGAGAAGGATAATTTGGAATAGAGGGGTCTCCAAAGAGACAAACCACTGTGCTGCTTATCTGGGCTCAGTCTTTTAAAAGAGTTGTTCCTGTACTCCTGAACTTAAAGTTTCTCTAAAAACTTGAACTCAGAATTTCCTCCTAGCTACTTCCATTACATTAGTAGCAAGGGTTCATAGAGTGGATGAATAGGGTAAGACTGGAGCCTTTGGAATGTATAGTTTTGTAAATTCAGAATACCAAGAATACCAGTTGTGCCATCATCACCACTCTAGTCTTTTTCAGTTATTAGGTAAATGAATAAATTACTTTTTTTTTTTTTTAACTGAAGTGACATTGTGTTGAATCTCTAGTCCTAATACAAATAATACAAATTTTTAGGGGGGAGTTATTTAAATAAATATAACAAGTGGACAGCTCACGTCTACCTGCCCCGTTCTTAAATATATAAAAAGTACTGTTAATTATGGGTCCAGATCAATCATGATAATATCTGTGAATTTTTTTTTTTTAATCTTGTTCAATATCTCACTTAACTAAATCTCTGGATTCCAAGGCCTGGCCACTTGGTTCTTGAAAATAGACATATTCACAGCCAGATCTTTATCTGAAGGGCTGTTGAATGAACGTGCACTGTGGATAACTCTGATGTTTACTGATAACCTTATCAGTTTGGTTTGGTGCTCCTGGATTAAAAACTGCTTTCTCTACTTAACTGTTTGTCTTTGCCAGCAGTGACAACATTAAATGCCTGTAAGCCCAGGCATGTGAAGTAACAAAATGCCGTAGGTATGGAGCAGTGGGGAGCCACTGATTACCCAAGCAGGTCGATAGCAAAGCTCCCTCTGATTACCCAATTGCTGTCTACCTGCTTATTACTGCTGTGTAAGATTTAACCAGCCCACCAGTGTTGCTAGATCTTCTGATTTTTCCAGAAAAACTAGAAATCCAGATTATTACTTGTAATGTCCCAATTTTGAAATATTGGCAACTAATTAAAAATGTCTAGGGGGAAAAACCCAGAACACTGTGTGAGCCAAACGAAACATGTCTGGGGAATTTATTCCCAGATATTTTGAGCAGTCTATAGTTTGCCAGAAACAGTACATAAAAAACAACCCTCCCTACCCCGCCACAGTGAGCTTTGGTTCTTTATGATTCCCTCCTGGATTTACATATCTGGAAATTGTAGTCTGCTGAATACATCTGAAAAGGAATGTACAAATGGCCAAGAAGATAAGGGGAGGGAAACAACTCAGGTTCCTTGGGTACCTTCTTTAGAATAGAGAGGCTTTTAAGGTAAAGCACCTTCTCTCTGTGCCTCACATGGTGGAAGAGGCAAAGGAGCTCTCTGGGCCTCTTAGTATGAGGACACTAATGTCATTCATCAGGGCTCCACCCTTGTGACCTCATCACGACTTAGAGGCCCTACCTCCTAATACCATCACCTTTGAGGGTAGTATTTAAATACAGGAATTTTGAGGGAACATACATATTCAGTCCATATCAATAGGGATGTCACATATGTGGCAATTGGCCCTTGATAGACATAGCCAGTAGACTGTGGTACCCTTTCGGCCCAAGCTCCACCCAGAATGTTGAGATTGAAACTCATGCTGTTGTTATTTATTGACTCTGCTTCTTTGAATGTGATTATGTACAATACTGAATTTGGCTTGTAGGTCCCTGGAGATAATTAGGGTTACATCTCTAGGATTTTGGACCTGCAATGTGGTATTTAGCTGTGTGTTAGAATGAAATCACTCTAGACTTAAGGAATGTATTTATCTATACTATGACTGCTTGGCTCTTGGAGTCATTATATAAAGGTACAGGTCAACCCAGAACTATGCTGTCATGGTTTTTGAAATATAAGTACAAAGTTAGAAATACTGTGGAGACTAAACTGAAGTCACAATTGCCATTTTTAGAGTGTCCTATGTGGGGAAATAGGTAGCATTATGAAAGTTAGTTCAATGGATGGAATCTAAAAACATTCCCTCTCTAGGTTATATACTAGACATTATTATTTTTTTTTAATCTCTACTTCATTACATTATATTTCTTAGGAAATTAGAGTCACTTATGGGCATTGTGAACAGGTTAGTGTCAAACATGTTCATTAGGCCAAGACTGAGACCCCCCTACACCAAGAAATGGATTTGGTTGCTTCTGTAAACCTTGCTCCTAGCAAAGGATATAGTATATAAGAACTAGAGAAAGTAATGAGCCACACCATGTCAGGGTAGGGAATAGGAAGTTTCGGTGTTATGACATTAATGCCACCAAAATGCTGCAGACAAAGTGGCCTTGAGTCTGAGAAATTCTGGAGAGTCCATGTTTATATAGCATTTATGTTGAAGGTTATTTAAAATTTAAGGCTGTCAGAAATTCAACTTCTGAATAATTAACCTCACACCCTAGAATGAGTGAATGGGAGTGTAAATTTTTTCAAATTCACTACTAGTTTTCCTTGAAAATGTTGAAGTGTTACTGAAATAAGTACAACAGTGGGCCATTTGCCAAGGACAGTAGACTCAGGTGCGGGGAAATAAGTACCTGGACCAGAACAATGTGGAAGTAAGAGTTTGAAATAATCTTGAATTTCATCACAAGTAAGAGACTCTCCTGAATTCTCACTGTTAAGGTGAAAGATGATTTAGAAGCACCCCCAGAAGAAAATAGGGTGATGGACATGCTCAAACCTGAGATGCTGAGGCCAACTTGGGAGTTGGAAGTGATGCTGATGGACATCAATCAGTTCTTTGAAGTCAGACTTCAAAGTCAGCCTGGGATTTTTATTTTTTATGTTTTCATTTTTTTTAGATTTTATTGGGGAATTGGGGGAGGGGAACAGACAAGTTACTGTCTTTTTGTTCTTCAATCTAGTTGCTTCACTGGCCCATGTTGGTATCATCATTGCGCTTTTCCCGGATGAGGCAGATCGGTCGCCGGCCTCTGGATGATCGCTCACCGTGGCTATTGGCAGCTCACGCTGGCTGCCAGCCTCTCACACTGGCTGCCAGCCTCTCACGCTGGCTGCCGGCCACTCACTGTAGCCTATGGCAGCCCACTGCAGTAGGGGCTGCAGACCATACCATCGCCAGGGCTCGCACAACCCAGCTCCAGGTGGAGCTGTTGTTAGCTGTAGGGGGCAGTGTCACTGGCCCTCATATGTGGGATCCGAACCGGGGCCGCTGGCATCTCCAAACCAGCTCTTAACCAATGCGCCACTCGGCCGGCCCTCCTGGGATTTTTATTGATCACAGAATTTGATGTTGGGGAGGAAAATTTTTCATGTACCCTTCTAGGTTCTTTTGACTAGTCTAATAACTAACTTGACATAAGATTAACAGGAGAAAAACAAATTCAGCTACATACTCATGGGAGCTCCATACAAATATGAGCCTCAAGGCCAGTAGGACAGTTAAGGCTTTTATGCCATCATGAGCTAAGAAATGAATAGGGGCCTGGGACTTCCAAGGGCAAGAGGGTAATTCACAGGACAGTAAGAACAAATGTTTGGTAATTACATGTTTGTCCTGCCTTACAGATAGGTCATGGATAGGTCATTCAGATAAAAATTATCCCTGCCACTTGCACAAGTGCGAGCCCTCTCCCTCTCCCCCTTCCCTCCCCTTCTCCGTCTCCCCCTCCTCCCCGTCTCTCCCTTCTACTCCTCCTCCTCCTCCTCCTGCTCCTCCTGCTCCTCCTGCTCCTCTCGCTCCTCTCCTCTCTTCCTCTCTCTTCCTGTTTCTCTACTCCTTTCTCCCAGGCTCCCTAAATTCTTTTAGGTAATTAAGGGAAAGATTAAAGTTTTTCTTGAGTCTGCTGGGTCTTTATTACCTTCAGCTCAAAATAATCCACATGCCAAAGTGGCTTTGTTCGGGGTCACATATTCTCGTTTTCACTGAATTAGCCGTTTAGATAATTGTTCTACCCTTGGCCCAGTTCTGTTGGATTGTTTGTGGGGATTCCCCCCCCCCCCGATTTATAAGAGTTATTTTCATATTATGAATATGTTAACATGTATTCTTTGAGAATATGTGTTGCAAATATTTCTTCTCAGTTTGTAGCTTTTCATTTGATTTTGTGTGGGGTTTGCGTGAACAGAAGTTTGAAATTCTAATGTAGCTGCAGTTGTCATTGTCTTCTTTTATGGGTGTGCGTTTTGTGTCTTGTTTTAGAAATCCTTCATTTTCTCTTGAGATATTCTCAAGATCTTGAGATACTCTTTTCCTATGTTTTCTTCTTAAAGTTTTAAATTATTGCCTTTCATATTTAAGCATTTAATGGGATATTATTTTATTGAATGCTGGAATAGTTACAGTTTTTCCCCTTTATGTAGCTGGTGGTTTCAACGTTATTTATGGAATAGTCTATACTTTCCTCACTGGTTTCTAATGGCACATGTGTTATATATCTTGCTCTCATATATACTAGCTCCACTTGAAAGCTCCAATTCTCTTCTGTCACCTATATCTATAACAATATCACGTTCTCTTAATTTATATCTCTTTAGGATAAGTTTTGTTATCTGAATAGGCAAATATTCCCACCTCACTCTTCAAAATTGATTTGGCTTTTTGTGTGAGTTTTAGAATTTTTTACTTAAAAACAAAAGGCCAAAGTGAGAGGCAACAAGTATTTATTTGAGATTAAAAAGAATAGTTTAGGAAGCACTGATTGAGGCATAAACCCAAATAGTGTACTGATTAGGAGACAAAGGCAAAGGATATTTATGAAAAAGCGTAGGGGAACAGTTGCATCAGTAGAAGGGAGATATTTCTACTCGTGCAAATAAGCTAACATAGTGATGCTAATTTTATACCATGTTTTTAATTTTCAGTCCAGTATTCATCACGCTGGCTGCCAGCCACTCACTGTAGCTTATGGTAGCCCACTGCAACAGGGACTGCAGCTATGCCTTCCCGGGGACTCACAGCAGCCCAGCTCCAGGTGGAGCTATTGTTCACCATCTTGGCTGTAGAGGGCAGTGTCACTGGCCATCATATGTGGGATCCGAACCGGGGCCACTGGCATCCCAAGCCAGCTCTTTTTTTTTTTTTAGCTGAGCCATTCTGCCACCTGTTGGCAGCTCAACGGCAACTCAGCTCAGGCTGGCCTCGAACAGCTGTTGCTCAGAGCTCAGCTCGCACTCTTGAGCGAGCTCTTAACCAACTGAGCCACTCGGCCGGCCCCCAAGCCAGCTCTTAACCAGCACACCACTCTGTACCACAGTTTCTTAATCCAGTCGTCTACCAGTGGGCATTTCGATGGTTTCCAAGTCTTAGCTATTGTATATAGTGTTGCAGTAAACATAGGGGTGCATATATTTTTTCGAATTAGCGTCTTGGGTTTCTCTGGATAGATACCCAGGAGTGGAATTGCTGGGTCATATGGTAGTTCCATTGCTAGTATTTTGAGATAATTTCATATTTATTTCCATAGTGGCTGCACCAGTCTGCAAGCCCACCAACAGTGCACTGGGGTTCCCATTTCCCCACAACCTCGCCAGTACTTTTTGTTTGTTGATTTATTGATGATAGCAGTTCTGACTGGAGTGAGATGGTTTCTCACTGTGGTTTTTATTTGGATTTCTCTAATGATTAGTGAGGTTGAACATTTTTTCATATGCCTGTTGGCCATCTGTATGTCCTCTTCAGAGAAATGCCTCTTCATATCCTCTGCCCATTTTTTAATTGTGTTGTTTGTTTTTTTGGTGTTGAGTTGAATGAGTGTTTTATAAGTTTTGGATATTAACCCCTTATCAGATATATATTTGGCAAATATCTTCTCCCATTCAGTAGGCTGCCTTTTTGTTTTATTGATGATTTCCTTTGCTGTGAAAAAACTTTTAAGCTTGAAGTAATCCCATATGTTTATTTTTTCTTTTATTTCCCTTGCCCGAGGGGATATATTAGTAAAAATATTACTGGGGTAATATCTGCAAATTTACTCCCTATGTTTTCTTCTAGGAGTTTTATGGTTTCAGGTCTTACATTTAAGTCTTTAATCCATTTTGAATTTGTTTTCATATATGGTATAAGTAGGTGGTCCATTTTCATTTTTTGCATGTGTCAGTCCAATTTTCCCAGCACCATTTTATTAAATGCTGAGTATCTTTACTCCAATGTAAATTCTTGCTTCCATTGTCATAGATTAAATGACCATCTAGGGATAGGTTTATTTCTGGGCTGCCTATTCTGTTCCATTGGTTTATGTGTCTGTTTCTATGCCAGTACCATACTGTTTTGATTATTATAGCCTTGTAGTATGATTTGATGTCCGATAGCATGATACCTCCCACTTGGTTCTTATTTCTCAAGATTGCCATGGCTATTCGGGATCTTTTATGGTTCCATATAAATTTTAGGATTGTATGTTCTATTTCTGTGAAGAATGCTCTTGGTAGTTTGATAGGGATTGTATTCAATCTATATATTGCCTTGGGTAGTATTGACATTTTAACTATATTAATTTTTCTTATCCATGAACATGGTATGTATTTCCATTTATTTGTGTCTTATTTCTTTCTTCAGTGTCTTAAATTTTCTGAGTACAGGTCTTTTACTTCTTTGGTTAAATTCATTCCTAGATATTTTATTGTTTTTGAAGCAGTTGTAAACGGGATTGATTTCCTGATTTCTTCTTCTGATAGTTTATTATTGGTGTATACAAATACTGATTCTGAATATTAATTTTGTATCCTCGTACCTTACTAAATTCGTGTATTCTAGCAGTTTTTTGGTGGAGTCTTTGGGAGTCTATATATAGTATGTCATCTGCATATAATGACAATTTTACTTCCTCATTTCCAATTTGGACGTCTTTTATTTCATTTTCTTGTCCGATTGCTGTGGCTAGAACTTCCAGAACTGTGTTGAATAGAAGTGGTGAAAGTGGGCAGCCTTGTTTTGTTCCTGATCTTAAGGGGAAGGCTTTTAGCCTTTCCCCATTGAGTACGATGTTTTCTGTGGGCTTATGATATATGGCCTTTATTATGTTGAGATATGATCTCACTATTCCCACTTTGCTAAGAGTTTTTATCTTAAATGGCTGCTGGATTTTGTAAAATGCTTTTTCTGCATCTATTGATATGATCATATGATTTTTTTTTCCATTTTGTTAATGTGATGTATTACATTAATTGATTTGCGGATATTGAACCAACCCTGCTTACCAGGAATGAATCCCTCTTGATTGTGGTGTATGATCTTTTTAATGTGATGCTGAATTTGGTTTGCTAGTATTTTGTTGAGGATTTTTGCATCTATGTTCATTAGGGATATCGGCCTGTAGTTTTCTTTTTTTGTAATATTTTTGTCTGATTTTGGGATCAGAGTAATAGTGGCCTCATAAAATGTGCTTGGGAGCCTTCCCGGCTTCTATATTTTTTAGAATAGTTTAAGGAGAATAGGTATTAATTCTTTTTTGAACGTTTTGTAAAAATTCACCTGTGAAGCCATCTGGTCCAGGACTTTTGTTTATTGGAAGCCTGTTTGTTGATTACTGATTCAATTTCTTTGGTAGTAATCAGTCTGTTCAGAGTTTCTGTTTCTTCTTGGTTCAGACTGGGTAGATTGTATGTTTCTAGAAATTTATCCATTTCCTCCAGATTGTAGAATTTGTTAGCGTATATAGTTGCTTGTAGTATTTTCTTAAAATTTTCTGTATTTCTGTGGTATCTGTTGTCATTTCTCTTTCATTTCTGATTTTATTAGTTTGTGTCCTCTGTTTGGTGAGTTTGGCTAAGGGTTTGTCGATTTTGTTTATCTTTTCAAAAATCCAGCTCTTGGTTTCATTGATATTTTTTTTGTATTGTTTTTTTTGGTCTCTATTTCATTTATTTCTGCTCTGGTCTTTATTATTTACTTCCTTGTACTCCCTTGCTTGTTTTGCTGTTATTTTCCCAGTTCTCTTAGGTGTAAAGGTAGTCTGTTGATTTGAGATTGTTCTTGTTTATTTAGATAGGCCTGCATTGCTATGAATTTCCCTCTTAGAACTGCTTTTGCTGCATATCATAGATTTTGGGTTGTTGTGTTTTCATTTTCATTGTCTCGAGATAGCTTTTGATTTCTTCCTTGATTTCATTTTTGACCCCCTCGCTACTTAGTAGCACGTTATTCAGCCTTCATCTATTTGCGTGCTTTCCAGATTTCTCCTTGTAATTGATTTCTAGTTTCATAGCATTGTGATTGGAGAAGACGCTTGATATGATTTCAGTCTTCTTAAGTTTGTTGAGACTTGTTATGTGGCCTAACATGTGGTCTATCGTGGAAAGTGTTCCATGTGCACTTGAGAAGAACGTATATTCTGTTGCTTTGGGCTCAAATGCTCTAAAAATATCGATTAAATCCAGCTGATCTGTAGTGTCATTTAAGGCCACTGCTTCCATGTTGATTTTCTGTTTGGGGGAATCTGTCCATTGGTGACAATGGGTTGTTGAAGCCCCCTACTACGTTAGTGTTACTGTTGATCTCTTCTTTATGTCTGTCAAAGTCTGTTTTATAAATTTAGGTTCTCCTATGTTGGGTGCATATATGTTTACTTGGGTTATGTCCTCTTGTTGAATCGATTCCTTTATTATTATGTAGTGCCCTTCTTTGTCTTTTATTGTAGTCTTCATTTTAAAGTCTCTTTTGTCCGAAATAAGTATTGCTACTCCAGCTTTTTTCTCATTTCCATTTGTGTGAAGTACTGTATTCCATCCCTTTACTTTCAGTCTGTGTGTGTCTTTTGATCTGAGATGAGTCTCTTGTAAACAGCATATGGTGTCCTGTTTTCTTATCCACTCAGCCACTCTATGTCTTTTTTTTTTTTTAAGATTTTATTGGGGAATTGGGGGAGGGGAACAGACAAGTTGCTGTCATTTTGTTCATCAGTCTAGTTGCGGAGGACATTGCTTCACTGGCCCATGTTGGTATCGTCATTGCGCTCTTCCCTGATGAGGCAGATCGGTTGCCGGCCTCTGGATGGTCGCTCACCACGGCTATTGGCAGCTCACGCTGGCTGCCCGCAGCTCACGCTGGCTGTCATCCACTCACTGTAGCCTATGGCAGCCCACTGCAGCAGGGGCTGCAGCCTACACTGTCACCGGGGCTTGCAGCCCAGCTCCAGGTGGAGCTGTTGTTAGTTGTAGAGGGCAGTGTCACTGGTTCTCATATGTGGGATCCGAACCAGGGCCGCTGGCATCCCAAAACCAGCTCTTAACCAATGTGCCACTCAGCCAGCCCCACTCTGTCTTTTGGTTGGAGCGTTTAGCCGATTCACATTTAAAGTGATTATTGATAATGAAGTGAAATGGCATATTTATTGCCATTTTGTTATTTGTATTTCTGGTTTTCCTTGGTTAGCCTCTTTTCTCCTTTCTTCTGTTTAAAAAAGCCCTTTTAACATTTCCTGCAGTGCTGGCTTGGTGGTAATGAATTCCTTAAGCTTATTCTTTTCTGAGAAGCTCTTTTTCTCTCCTTCAATTTTAAGTGATAGCCATACTGGGTAGAGCAATCTTGGTTGTAGACCTTTATGTTGTGTCACTTTGAATATTTCCTGCCATTCCCTTCTGGCCTGCAGAGTTTCTGTAGAAAAGTCAGCTGTTAGTCTTATAAGAGTTCCTTTGTATGTAACCTGCTGTCTTCCTCTTGCTGCTTTTAGGATTCTGTCTTTTTCTTTAACCTTTGCCATTTTAACTATGATGTGTCTTGGTGTGGGCCTGTTTGGGTTCAGCTTGTTTGGAACCCTCTGCACTTCCTGGGCATGTATGTTGATTTCCTTCACCAGCGTAGGGAAGTTTTCAGTTATTATTTCTTCAAATACGTTCTCGATCCCTTGCTGCTTCTCCTCTCTCTCTGGTATTCCTATGATGCAAATGTTGTTGTGTTTCATCTTGTCCCACAGGTCTCTCAAACTATTTTCATTGTGTTTTTTTTTTCTTTTGTCTTTTTGTTTTTCCAGCTGGGTGATATCTGCTATTTTGTCTTCTAAATCACTGATCCGATTCTGGTGGTGATTCCTTCGAGTGTGTTCTTCATTTAAGTTATTGTATTCTTTTGTTCTAACTGGTTATTTTTTATGATTTCTCTATCCTTCTTTATGTCCTCACTAAGTTTCTTAAACATTCTTATCAGTGTTCTAAACTCTGTGTCTGACATATTGGATACCTTTGTTTCATTTGGTTCCATTTCTAGAGGTTTCTTCTGGTCTTTTACGTGGGACATGTTTCTTTATTTCTTCATTCTGGCTGCCACTCTGTGATTGCTTCAATGTATTAGATAGATCACCTATGCTTCTCAGTCATCGCTGGGTGCTCTTGTAGTGTCCTTTATATTCGGATTGCACAGTCTCTGTCTTCTCCTGTCCCGTGTGTTCCAGAGATGTCGCTGTTGAAGTTGCTCTTTAATTGCCTTTGGCTTGTCAAAGGGTGGGATTGACCCCCAGGCTGATTAGCAGGGAGAATTACCTCTGTTCACAGTGTATGAGATGCTGTGTGGAACTTGATCCCTTCAGAGGGGGTTGCATTTTTATTGTGTCCTTTTTTGGTAATCATTGACATAATCATATAGTTTCCCCTTTAAATCTGTTACTGTGGTAAATTCGGAAAAAAAAATTTCTAATTTTAAACTGTTCTCATTGCTAGAATAAACCCTACTGGGTCCAAATTGCAATTTAAAAATACATTGCAGCCCTTCTTCCTGAATAATTCAGTCCTTAATCCATTATGTAGGGTGCAGCAAATATATCTGGGTGGGAGCAGGGATGCTGCATTAGTCCAGAGTTTCAGCCCAGATTGGGCAAAAAAGGTATCCCCACAGAATAGCAGCTCTGTGGGGCAGGATTCGGAGCTCAGAGTAAGCAGGGCGCCATAGGCAGGTGGCTGTGGCGGAGGCGGATGGATTTTAGAGCCCAACTGAGATGAGTAGAGCATCCATGGAGGGGGCAGGGACCAGCCTGGTGTGGGGCTTCTGAGCCAGAGTAAGGTGAGCGGGCCCTTTCAGTAGAGGGGGAGCCTGGCATAGGAAGTCAGAGCCCAAGCAGGGTGAGGAGGGCAGACCTTACTTTAATCAAGTGATCAAAATGAACGTCATCCATAATGGGACAAATTGAAAACTTGGTAGGATACAATGAGAAGAAATTACCATTGCTTCTGTGGTCGTCTTGCCAAAATGCATAGCATGAATATAATCACAAGAAAATACCAAATCTAAGCTGAGAGACATTCTACAGAATAACTGGCCTGTAATCTTGATAATGTCAGTGTCCAAAATGAGCCTTTAAGTTTCATTTAGGACTTAAAGAGACTGAAGGGACATGACAACCAAATATAACACATGGTTCTGAATTGTATCGTTTTCTATAAAAGACATCATTGGAATAATTGGCATACTTGAATGATGTCTGAGGATTAAATGGTAGTGATGTGTCAGTATTTGTTTCCTTATTCTTGTGTTCATAATCTTGTTATGTAAGGGGTACTAGTTTGTAGGAAATACACTCTATAATATTTGGAGGCAATGGGGCATCAGGTTGACAATCAAGTGTTTCAGGGAAAATATTTCTCTGTAGTACTGTATTTCCAACTTTCCTGTAACTTTGTGATTGTTTCAGATATTTTTTAAAGTTTTAAAAGTTTATTGCAGAATTTGTTTTGGTAACATTTAGGATTTTTAAATCTAAGGGAGAGTGGCCTGTGATTTTTCTTTCTGATACCACATATGTCCAGTTTTCAAATTGATAGGCACCTCAAACAGTGAATAGGGGAACTTTCCTTCCCTCCTTTTTTTCCTCTTTTCTTCCAAAAGGTTCTGCAATAAAGAGATGATTTGTTTCCTAAAGGATTGTTTGATGGCTTTTCCAGTAAAAACTATCTGGTGATTTTTAAAAAAAATCGAATTTGGTTTCTTAAGTGAGTAAAGGATTATTGTTGTTTTTATTTCTTGAGGTAGTTTTAGTAACTTTTTCTAAAACGCTAACCATTACATTCAGATTTTAAAGCTATTTCATTAAAAAACAATAGTGAAAGACTTAAGATTGCTACTTCAAGTAAGGGGTAAAGTTGGTTATTTGATGTATTATGATTTTTTAAAGTTTGTGTAACTTCTATAATTGTAGTCCCCTTCTTATTTATAATTCTATTTTTTCCTTCTCTTTCATTTAAAAATTTTTTTATTAAATTTATTAGGGTGACATTTCCATTTATTCTTTTTTTTTTTTTTTTTTTTTTTTTTTTTAAAGATTTTATTGGGGAATTGGGGGAGGGGAACAGCGTTGGGAAATCGGGGAAGGGGAACAGACAAGTTGCTGTCTTTTTGTTCTTCAGTTTAGTTGCGGAGGATGTTGCTTCACTGTTGGTATCGTCATTGCGCTCTTCCCGGATGAGGCAGATCGGTCGCTGGCCTCTGGATGTCGCTCACTGCGGCTACTGGCAGCTCACTCTTGGCTGCCAGCCGCTCACGCTGGCTGCGGGCCACTCACTATAGCCTATGGCAGCCCACACCATCACCGGGGCTCGCACAGCCCAGCTCCAGGTGGAGCTGTTGTTAGCTGTAGAGGGCAGTGTCACTGGCCCTCATGTGGGATCCGAACCGGGGCCGCTGGCATCCCAAAACCAGCGCTTAACCAATGCACCACTCGGCCGGCCCCATTTATTCTTTTTTTAAAAAAGATTTTATTGGGGAATTGGGGGAGGGGAACAGGGTTGGGGAATCGGGGAAGGGGAACAGACAAGTTGCTGTCCTTTTGTTCGTCAGTCTAGTTGTGGAGGGCATTGCTTCACTGGCCCATGTTGGTATCCTCATTGCGCTCTTCCCGGATGAGGCAGATCAGTCGCCGGCCTCTGGATGGTCACTCACCACGGCTATTGGCAGCTCACGTTGGCTGCCGGCTGCTCACGCTGGCTGCCGGCCACTCACTATAGCCTATAGCAGCCCACTGCAGCAGGGGCTGCAGCCTACACCATCGCCGGGGCTCGCACAGCCCAGCTCCAGGTGGAGCTGTTGTTAGCTGTAGAGGGCAGTGTCACGGGCCCTCATATGTGGCATCCGGACCGGGGCTGCTGGCATCCCAAGCCAGCTTGTAACCAGTACACCCCTTAGCTGGCCCTCCTCTTTTATTCTGGATCAATTTTGCCAAAGGGTTTTTTTTTTAGTCTTACAAATGAGCAATGTTTAGTTTTGTTAATCTTCTCTGTTGTATCTTTATTTTCTGTTTTCTTTATTTTTTATTTTCACTGGTTTTAAATTTTTGTATTTTGAGTTCATCCTGTTCTTTGTCTAACTTAAGTGGCTACTTAACTCAGTTGTTTTTGCAAAATTCTGCATAATAACCACAACAACCTTAGTGACATGTAGCAGTAAGTACGTATTGCTCACTTATCTGAGGTCAGCAGAGTCTTGGCTAGGTATCCTGTCCATCTGGAGTCACGCACAAGTTTGAGGCTGACTAATGTGGACTGATACAGGCTGGCCTCAACTAGAGCAACAGGAATCACATCTACTCATCCTCCTGGGACAGCAGGCTAATCTGGATATATCCTCTTATTTTTGTTTTTTTATTTGTTTTTTTGAGGGCAGTGTCACTGGCCCTCATATGTGGGACCTGAACCAGGACCGCTGGCTTCCGAAGCCAGCGCTTAACCACTGCGCCACTTGGCCAGCCCTATATCCTCTCATTTTGATAAGAGGTAGCAAGATCCTTAAACTCACAGCTGGCCTACCACCACCTCTGCTCCATTCTTTCCGTCAAATTAAGTACATGGTGCAGGAAAATATTCTCTACCATTATGAGAAGTGTTGCACAGTCATGTGAAAAAGGGCCTGGATCCAAGGGGGAGTGAAGAATTTCATCTACCACACTTACCATCACCAATATTTTGCTTTCCCAAACTTTTTGTTATAGAAATTTACAAAAATAATAGTACATGGGACACCCATATACCATTCTGAATGCTTTAAGATGTAGCAGGCTTATGGCATTGCCCCTTTGCAGGTATTTTCTAAGCCAAAGGCGCAGTCATCACACTCAAGAAAGCTAACATTGACACAATAATATTATTTAGGTAGAATATATATACAAATTTTTCTATTAGTCTCAATAATATCCTCTATGACTTTTTCATTTTCTCTTTCCTAACACAGCCAGTTTTGCTTTATTGCAGTATTCCTAGCAGTTACCCTGCTTATGGGAGCGATGGAGTTAGAGGCACAGTACTCAAAAACTTCATCAGTCACACACACAAACATACACAGAGAACCTTATAAAAACAGTAGTACAGTTTTACCCTTATTTAGTGTACATGAATACATGTACACTATATACATAAATACTAAAATAAACATGGCACTTTCCCTTGAAAAAGACCTGCAGTTTGCTTGTGGAAGTATCAGCAGGGATGCAACTTGTGAGTTATTGTCGAATGATGAAACGAGAGCTCTCTGAAATTGGACAGGAAGTTGTAACACTGTGTGTGTTTGGGTGTGGCTCATAGCACACTTGGTGAACTGGGGTAGCTGGTGTATGTGTGAGTTGTATATTTTACATATTTTTACACAGCTCAATTCAGCTGGGTACAGTTTTCTGTTCTTACCTAATGTTTCTTTCTCACTGAAAAAATTGTCATACATAAGCAAATGGGAAATTCATGTTTTGCTTGTACTGTGTTGGAACGCATTTGTGTGTGTTTAAAGCCTATGAGAACTTACAGTATAAACATTTGCACCTACAAATTTCCCTCTTGAATTTTCTTTAAGTACACCCAAGTACATTCTACCAATTTTGTATATTATGTTTTGCTGTAGTTCAAGTCTGAGTATTTGATTTCTACTACCTATGATTTGGAAGTACTTTAAAATTTTTGCAAGTTTATAGTTTTCTTTGTAGGGGTATTGTTTTGTTAATAGTTCCCAACTTTATTGTATTGTGTTCAAAGAATGTGAAATGTCTGATATTAATTCTTTGTTCAATTTCTTGTAACTTTCTGTGTGGCCTAGTTCATGATCAGTTTTTGTGAATGTTTTATTTGTGTTTGTAAAGAATATGTATTCTCTTAATTGTTGAGTGCAGATTTTCTGTAGACTTAAACTATCTGATTTCCTTAGCTGAGTTTTTAAATACACAGATGTGTGTGCACGAGCTCGGGCGCGCTTATTCAGGCACATTTAGTAGACTTCCAGGTCCATCTTGGAGAAGTTTCTCCTAGAGCCATCTGATATGCCATAGTTATTCTTTAGTCCCAGTGCACAGTTGTCTTTGTGGGATCTTTATCACCTCTCTTTTGAGTTAGATTCCCTTTTTCCTAGCTACCACTCTCATTCCTTTCCTGGTTAATTTCCGCATATTGGTGAAGTTCCCTCTTCAGTAGCATCCTGAACAATGCCTAGAAGGTGAAATTTTTGAGAACTTGCATATCTGAAAATGACTCTATCCTAATACTTAGGATAGTTGGATGGAAATCATATCCCCTCACTTTTTAATGTAGTGTTTCATTTTCCTTTGACTCCAGTGTTGTGACATCTGCTGTTATTTGCTTCCCTCAAGCTTATTTTGAGCCTCTCTTTGTCCTGGAGCTCTGAAATTTTATGAAGAAGTACGTACCTTGGTACAGGTGTACTTTCAGTAATTGCGCTGGACATTCAACTGGATCTTTCCAGTCTTAAAATTCATGTCCTTAGGTCCTAGGGAATTAACGTAAATTAGTTCTTTGATTTGTTCCCCTCCACTTCTCTGTTCTGACTTACTGGAATTCCTGTTAGTTATGGGACCTCTAACAGTATTCTCCAGCTTTTCTAATCTTTTTTTTCCTATCCCTTTTACTTTACTTCCTGGGGAAATTTCCTCAATTTATCTTCCAACTTTTTAATTGAACTTTTCATGTCTGCTTTTGTATTTTTAATTTAAGTATTTTTTCTATAAATATTCCTTTATGATATAGTGTTTTTGTTCATAGGTCTAATACATTCTGTTACCTCTTAGGTTGTTAATGATAGTTCCTTGGAATTTTGTTTTCTCCTGGCATAGTCTGCTCACTCCAAGTTTCGTTTTGTTTCTTTTCCTTCCTTCCTTCCTTCCTTCCTTCCTTCCTTCCTTCCTTCCTTCCTTCCTTCCTTCCTTCCTTCTCTTCTCTTCTCTTCTCTTCTCTTCCCTTTTCTTTTTGTTTCGTTTCGTTTCATTTCTGTTATACTGTTTGTTTTGGTCTCTCATCTATTAGATGTTTTCCTCAAATGTCTAGTGGTCTTTAGCCATCCACATTTAAAGGTGTACTTACTGAAAAGCTGACCGAGAGCTCCAAGCTCACAAATGCCAGTTATTATGATCTTCACAATAAGGGGCCTTAGCTGGCTTCTTTCCTGAGCAAGGCCTCGTGTCAGGACCTTTGGATCTTCTCTCTTCATTTCCCAGAGAAGGACTCAACTAAGGACTCCAAGGGTTCTGGCAGTGGTTTGGAAAAAAGGACTTGACAAGGGAGCTGTCTCTCTAGTCAGTATGTGAAGTTGACTTAATGTCCTGTTAAAAGTAGCATACCTCCCCTCAATTGTGTACAGACACACCTCCCTCCTTTTAAAATATCTTTTCTGTAGAATAAACTTCTGGAGAAAGAGGAGGAGTGGCTGGCTTGGGCCACCACTCTGTGGAGAGGGACGAGGAAATCCCTCTTAAACAAACTCAGCCAACCCTGTCATTCTTATCCCCACCTTTATCCCATTTCCAGAGGCACCTCGAGTGCCCCGTGTTTGAACCCTTCCCGGATTGCTGCAGTTAGTGTCTTTATGCAAGGCCTACTTAGAGTGCCTATCTTCCATATGCTTTCCAGTGTTTAAAGTTTTGTTTCTTTTTCCACTGTTCCTACTTTCTTAGTTCTTATGGGTTTATGCCACTTAAAAAAAAAATATATTGTTTTAAGTGAGGCCTGGAGAGAACAAGGTGCTAAATGTATATGTCTAATTTTTTCACAAAAACTTTAAAATAAATTTTAATAACTTTGAAATTTTAAAGACTATTACACATTTACCAAAGTTTCAGCGGGTCCAAAAGGACAAAACTATAAGATATTTGCCTTCTTTCACTCGAGTACAGTGGAGTGTTTCAGAGGTTACATGATGTGTGATATAGCAGTTGATTAAATGCTGAGATAAATATGAGAACCCTGCTCTTCTCTATTAAGACAAATATTGATGAGCTTGAAAAATGTAAAAACAATGTGACTCTTACTAGTATTTTTGAAAATTTTTTATATTTTCATTAAAAATACCTTATTTATAGTAACATGTGATGGTTTATTATTTTAATCCATTCATAAATAATTTAAAACTCTTAGTATTCATTTATAATACGAGTATGGCAAACATCAATAGTTGTAACCCACATAAACAAAAACTCTGGGATTCTCAGTAATTTTTAAGAGAAGAAAGGGTCATGAGACCACAACTTTTGAGAGCTCCCACTCTAGAGAATCCTAGATATAAATTGGAATGGGAACATGAGTATAATCATGTAAACATATCTAACACTCCGCTAGCTTTGTCTTTACGTAGGACAATAATGCAACTTAACCCTCATGTTCATTAAATTTAACACCCCTGTGGTGTTATTTCTCTTTTGTTTTCTGTCCTAATAATCCTTGGAGGAACTAAAGGAAGCTGCTGGAAGTTCATCTATACTGTCTTTTGCCGTAAGGTATATATGTTGTAGTCTCTGTTGATTTAGATAATGAGGAATCAACTTAAGGACCAAAATGTTAAAACATTCATTTTCATTCCCAAGGGGGTGAAAATTGGCTCTTAGGGAGCGATTAGATAGATAGATAGATAGATAGATAGATATTATGGTAGTTATGACCCATAAACAGATATACAGTACATCTGTGGCATTAAAATTTCATAGGAGGTGGGGTGCAGTTAGGAAAAAAAGTCAAAAGGTTTCTTAGAGAAGGGGATGATAGTGAAGAGGTTGAGAAATCCTGTGTTAGAGATCCTGTTGGAGTAGGATCCTTTAACTTCTGTTTGTATTTTTTTCTCCTATCTCAGCCTTCCTCCATAATACACACTATAGAATAGAGACTGTGACCACAAATACCTTATAGAGGTCCAGTAGGTACCTTACAGAGGGAGTGCTAGGTGAGGCTTTCAGCAACTGGAGAGCATGCACCTGGTCTCTGGAAGGGAGTTTGGCGCATCCATACTCAGCTCTAGCCATTTGGTGCCCTGCTGGAATAGGGGTTGCTTAATTTTCCAAAATTTAAAAAAAAGACAAGTTAGAAATCTAACTTTTATGTAAAATTTATTATTTGTAAACATTAGAAACTAAAGTAATTTGTATGATTTATTTTTCCTTTTTTTTTTTTTTTTTTATAGCTGAGCCATCCTGCCACTTGTTGGCAGCTCAACTAGAGCTCAGCTCTGGCTGGGCATCGAACTGCTGTTGCTCGAGCCCAGCTCCCCCTCTTGAGTGAGCTCTTAACCAACTGAGCCGGCCCCTAAAGTAAAGTAATTTTTAAACAGTATGCCTATCCAACAAAACCTGTATGAGCGCCTCCCCCTGCCTTTCCCGGCACACTCACATGCCACTCTAGTTTCTTCTGGTGTGAAGAAATGTGCCTCCAAAATAGGACTCCTCTCCAGCATCCTGAACTCAGTTACCTTGCTTCTGTGAATAACTTCAGTGATAAGTCCTCCTGTCCCAGGAGGCTAACCTGTTCTATTTTGGGTTATCTACCTGTTTGATGTTTCTAACTCATGGGAAGCAGAAATGTATCTCCTTCAAACTTTAACCTGGTTTTTCCTGTGAGGCCACACAGAATAAGACTAAACTCTTTAAGTGAAGAGTTTTCAGATTTGTGAATTTGCTGTGAAATCATATTTCCATTTCTCCAGAAATGTAGAGCATAGTAGTTAAGAACTTAAACTGTGAGTTGGGGTTTGAATCTTCCCTCTGCCTCTTAAATAGCTCTGTGATCTTGGGGCTTGTTACTTTAACCTCTTTATGCCTCAATTTGTCCATTTTTTTAAAAAGCATATTACTGTAATTTACCTAGTACCTAATAGGTAATACATGTAAAGCCCTTGGAACAGTGCCTAGGATATAGTACATAGTCTGTAAATTAAGCATCCTCAGTTTCATTAATGATTCTTCATATACATAGTTTTAAATTTTCTTACTATACTTAGTTTATAGTTTACTCATTAATGAAAGTGATCTGGTACCTTGTAGGAAGACTTAGGTTTCTTTCCCTATCTCTCATTCTCTATACTGTCCCCCAAAAGAGATCATAATTTTTAACTTTATATGTGTATGTGTATATAAATATAAACATACATACACATATACATATATACACATTCACACACATATTCTCTTATTTATTCTTGCAGGCATATGGGAATAAAAAGCACTGATGAGCACTAGTGTGAGACCTTGGCCCCTCCCACTTCCTTAATATAACCCTGATTTTATTCACATTTGTTTCTTCCCCTACATGGCTTTGTGCTTCAGAGAAGCAGGCCCTGTCTCCAGACTTGGAGAGTGGAATCTGATTTGTTTCAGTCAGCCATGAGGTTTCATTATGGCTGTTTGATTTTTGACATAGGTATGTGATGCAGCTGTGAGCTGGACATTGAGACCTGAGCAGAATTGGGTTGGGAGTTTCTGGGAAAGGTTTCCTTGTTCTTAAAACAGATGCGCATGCAGAAATGGTCTCATCTTTTCTTCTGGTTGTTACTGAGTCTAAGGAGCCTGTTTCACTCTGAGACCTGGGGGTTGGGTCGGGATACCACCTGAGGATGGCAGAGTGAAGACATAGGTTGGCCCTTCACTCTGCCATCCTCAGGCGGTATCCCCAGTTCTGGAACTGGCCCTTCCTCTTAACATCCTATTATGTGAGAAACCTTTCTTACTGTTTATGCTGCTTTGGGTTGGATTTTCTTACTTTTAGCTAAAATCTTAACAGATAAAGAAGTCAAGTTATTTAATTCTGTTGTGGCTGGGAAATTGGATCAATAGTACTTAACTTCGTGAAGTTATGGGGAAAAATTGAAATAATCCAGGTAAAAGGCACTTTGTGATTATAAAGTAATTCTACAGATTTATAGTTCTGTTACATTACCACAAACAGTGTTTGCAGTGAACAGAATGTTTCACAGAGAGTGAGGCTGCCTGGCTTTGCTAATTACCAATTGTATTAATATTGTACAGGTCACTGGACCCTTTAATTACTCCTGTAAAACAGAATTAAATGATCTTTATAATTCTGTGAAAAGAATATGAGTCTGATCATTGTGGGATTTCCACTTGAAAACCCTTGTGTAGATTAAGGCAGTAGATACAAATAAGTAACTCTTTTAATTGCAGAAAGCATAATTAACCAATCATACTGGGGATGCTTCCAGTTTCGCAGTGGTTCTACTGATCTTAGTGTCCTGAGAAACTAGGAAAGCTCTACTATCAGTATACTTACTGGCTATAAATACCAACTCTGATAGCCTTATAGAGATACAATTCTTGCTTTTAAACCCAACTTTTAAACTTATTCTCCTATATGTAATCAGTATGAACATGTCATCAGTTTTCTTTTTGGTACTTTCTCTTGTAATTTGCTGTCATCTTTTTTTTTTTTTAGGGCAGTGTCACTGGCCCTCATATGTGGGACCCGAACCGGGGCCGCTGGCTTCCCAAGCCAGTTCTTAACCACCGCGCCACTTGGCGGGCCCACCTGTCATCTTTTTCTACCTTTTCCCTGGATATATTATTCCCAGACTATTAAATAGCCACCTAAATGGTCTCCTTTTCACCAGAAACTGCTTCTTCTCGCTCTTAACTCAGCTGGAAAAATGAAGTTAAGGTGCTTTTTGGTTCTAACATTCTGTGGTTTGTCAGTTATTTTTCTCATCAGTTGAGACTCTTATACCAAAAGAGCTCATCTTTGAATACTAGAATTAAATTTAAAAACTTTTTACATCTGAGGGAGTATTTGCCTGGTATGAAATTCCCTAGACATATAAACTTGTTTTCCCAGAAAAAGGAAAATACTATTTAGTAACTTTATATAGAAAGGTGAATGCTAGCTAGAGTAAGAATTGTTTGCATATTTGGTGTTAATTCTGAAATTCCTGAAGATGTGAGTGAGGTTATCCTCTGTCACATCATCTTAAAATGCCCATGGAAAACATTAAAGTCAACCATCAACATTTGCATATGTAACATTTTTTAGACCCAGAATGTTGTACTCAGATTTATTCCTAGAAGTAGAGGGAAAATCACTAAAGAATCCCAGAATGCTGATTTTCCCATACAATCGGTAGGTTTTGTTTAGTTTTGTAAGTCCTGAAAAATTTTTTTTAACGCTGACACCAAATATATGGTGTCTTTTCCAATACCACTTCTCCAACTCTCCATACCAAATCGGTGTCCAAAGTTGAGGTCAATTCTGACACTACCTACAGTTACTGTCAGACTCCACAGGTTAAAGGGCTCAGTCGCACAAGATGCCCTTACTTCAGATGCTAGTTGCAAGTACAGTGTCTCCATGTTACTTGCACTTCTGTCCAACTTGGAGACGGTCAGGGTCAATGAATATAGGACTCCTCAAAAAGGGAGTTGTCATTATGTTGTTCTTTCCTTGTTCTCTGTGATCACTTACTACTTCTGTTAGTTAGAGGTTAGCAGAGAGGACAAAGCAGGGAGTGTTTTGAGTGTTTGGTAGTAGAATATAATGCCTTTCCTTTTTCCTTCTTACTTACCTTCCTTTCTGTCTTCCTACCTTCCTTTCTATCTTCCTACCTATCTGTGCTTTTTTTTTTTTAAGCTGCTTCTGTATGCCTGAGGATAAAAACTGACATGGAGTTTTTCTTCAAGACACCTTTTTTTCTAGGAAATAACACCTGAATTTCCACATGTGATTAGATGAGTCTTAAGTGTGAAGAGGACCAATTGTGTCAGTTTTCTTTATTATATAAACATTTAATTAGAGTCCTATTCATTTAGCATAATTAGAAACTTTCAGATAGTTATTAGTAGTAACTCACAATTTTAATAGTTGTAGCGTCTTAACATGTGGGTGTTTAACTACTGTAGCCAGTTTCTTTCATCTCTGTAGGATAAACAACATTATTTTTTCTTTTTAGTAATTCTGGTAAGGTGAATTTGAAATATTTGCTTCATTGAGGTTTGAGGTTTTTTAAAAATTTAATAAATAAGCACTTTATTATGAAAAGCACTTGACCTTATAATCTTTGGTATTGATATATGTATATTGAAAGTCTCTAGATGATATTTTAAATTAGCTAAAGCTTATAAAAGAGAGTAATGTTATGTACTATAAATTTTTTTAATAACTGAAAAGTTACGTCTTTTCTGACCATATGTGATCCGTTTATTATTATGTGTTAAGTTTTATACTCCTTAAAAAATAGAAAACATAAATATTCTTTGAAATTCTTCACTGCAGGTCTGGTCAAGTATTACTTGCTCAGGTGTCTTTTTTTTTTTTTTTAATAACTTACATTCTTAGAAATTTTTGTGTGAAAGGTTGTATTTGACTAGGGAAGAGAGGAGATAATGCTTACACTATTTAAAACCAGACTTCATGAAATGATTCTATTGTTGGATGAATTAGCACTAATTTTTTTCTCCTATAGAGAACCGTTGCAAATAAGACTATGGCTTTATTACTTGGAATATTTTAATCAGTATAAACTAATTTTTGTTTTCATAAATAAAAAATGTTATTTTTCAAATTTCTCAGGGAGAAAAGAAAACCAGTTGATTAGTCAATGCGTATTTTGATTTACACTAAATACATTTTATTATTCCTTCCAAAACAGACACTCCTTGAATATGCAGAGAAATGGAAAACTTCAGAAGATCCCTTACCTTTATTGGAGGTATACACAGTGGCTATCCAAAGTTATGTTAAAGCCCGACCTTACCTTACCTCTGAATGTGAAAATGTAGCATTGGTTCTGGAACGCTTGGCATTGTGAGTAGACCTTTGAGTAAATAAAAGATTAGATTTAGCGTTTGTGTTTTAACTTTGTATCTCAGCTCTTATATAGTTTGATTTTAAATAGATTGGTTATGGGGAGTCTACTGATGATATTAGAATTATTCATTTTATTTTACTTCAGATTGTAATAATTATTTGTATCCTTACCAACTTTTTGTTTTTTAGAAGCTGTGTTGAACTTTTACTGTGTCTGCCTGTTGAGTTATCAAATAAACAATGGGAACAATTTCAGACACTGGTGCAGGTGAGAATATTTACCTATTAGTTTTAATATAGGTATATTTTAAGTCAGTTTGCTTTATTGTTAAATCGTTTGGTTAAATTTTAAAACATCTAACTAATGACAAATATTAATTGCTGCTGTTATTAACACTAGTGTCTTACAGATAGTAGAGGCCCAATAAATGTTTCCTAAATGAATATACAAGTATACATTTAGATAGATTGGTTGAATATTGGAGCATTCTTTAAAATCAAATAATTAGGACTTTGTCAGAGCATTAAGGAAACACAAAAGAACATGCCCTTATTGGTATTTGAAACAGTTTAACTAATTGCTGAAAATCTGCAATATGCTTTATAAGAATTTAACATCTCATTTAGTTCTTATGAAAACTTTGTGGGGGTAGGTATATTTTTCCCATTTTAAAGGTGAGGAAACTGAGGCTCATACTCTAAAATATTCATCTGCCCATACTTCTACAGCTAATAATCACAGAGTAGCTATTTGAACCCAGGTTCTTTATTCCAAAGCACATGCTTTTTATCCTAGAGCTGAAATAAATGCTTTGTCACTTTTATTTAGTAAAATAAAAGCTTGGTCGCTTTTATTCTACTTATATGAATACAACACAATTTTGCATTTAGTTGTTTTGGGGCATTTTCAGGAACTTTAAATTGTATTTCAAGCACTAGATTGTGCTTGACATATTGTAGCTTTAAGCTAAATTTTTATTAATTGGTTAAAAAGAATGTTCCTGCTAGCTGGTTTCAAAAAGTATAGTTGTCTTTTTCTCTAGCCACAGTTCTTAAAATATCTTTTGGCCTTATGTTTTTCTGTAGGAGATATATTAAAGAGTAGTAGTCTCAAATTTTAGCAGCATGTGAAATAAACTATAGTTAGGCAGAGAAATCAACTTTCCTATTTAATATTAAATATTAAAATCTATCTCAAGTGCAAGATTCTTGAAGGTAGGATTCATATCTTAATACCATAGAATTCTATTATGTTTTACACATAATAGATACTTAATAACTTGGTCGAAATGAAAGTGTCTTGTCCTATTTTTCACATTGCAACTAACTTTTTTATCATGCAATTTCTACTTCAGCATATCAGTCACTTGTGTCTTAGGTTTTTTTCTCAGCAAGTGTTTAGTTTTAGGTAAATAATCCAGAACTTCTCATTGTTTGGCCTTCAGATACACTCTACCACGGAATTAAATAAGTTTTTATATACAAATATAGTGAATTCCTCATGCTACTTATTATTATTATTTATTTATTTGGTCACCATAAGATAAACTTTCCTTTTTGAAACAATAGCACTGGTTGACACATTTTATAAGAATTGATGAGAAGGAAATATTAATAACTCTTTAAATCCTTCTGTGATCGCTTTCAGCAGTTAAAAAATTTTTTTCTTAAAGCACTTGAACTTGTTGCAATGGGAAAGTTTTTATGGCTTTGAGGAATAGACTTTTTGTATAAACATAGCATGCAGTTTTAAGAGTTTCCATGACACTTCGCTCTTATTTCAGAGCTTCCTCGGGGTTATTTTATACCTGCTGAGCAGCATTTGTTTCTTTTTGCCTGTGTGTGTATTAACTGTTTAAACATTCCTTTACCCTACAGAGGATAAACCCCATAAACACAGGGAAGTTGCTCTCTTCCCTAGTACTTTGTAGAAATTCTCTGTAAATAAATTTTCTAAATTGAATAAAAACTATTGGTCTTTTGTGGCCTGAAGAATATGCCAGTTGCATGAACAATTGGAAAAAAGTAACAAGCAAGGTTTAGTGTGAGTCTTAATAGTGTTTTGCCAAGGCTTTATAATGAATAAATGAAAAATCATGCATTTAGTTGTTTTCTTTTCATTAGTCTTTCTTATTGGAATATGTGTAAGTTGTCACTTAGGCCTTGATGCAAATTTGGCATTTATTAAAGGTAAAAGTTTTGGGTAAAAATTTTTTTTACTAACACAGGATGTAAAATGTGTAAGGTCTTGTATGCTGTGGATATTCTGATAGCTTCCTTGAGAAGTACATTTTCTCTTGGTTTAGGTTTGGGGAAAAATAATATGGACTTATTTATAGAAATACATTGCATTTATTTAAAATTTATTATTGATATAATTCTTATCCTTGAGATTTGATTTTAAAAATCAGAAATGAAGGAATGCAGCACTTTGTTACGTGATGTGAAAATTTTAAGATAAAAGTCTTATTTTTCAAAAATTTAGTATTATATTTAAAGCCTGATAAGCTTGCTTTTAAAAATCTGTTGTAATTCTTTGGATGTTTATTTAATATTTGTAGGTAGCTCATGAAAAGCTGATGGAGAATGGCAGCTGTGAATTGCATTTTTTAGCTACTCTAGCTCAAGAGACTGGGGTGTGGAAAAACCCGGTACTGTGCACTATTCTTGCCCAGGAACCATTGGATAAGGATAAAGGTAAATTTTCTAGAGAGAGAGAGAGGAAAAAAAAAATTTATTAGACTAGAAAAAAATAAGTACTTAAAATTGTTTTGATATAATTCATCTCAAGATATCCCAAAGAAGGACCATTTAATTAAATTTCATCTGAGGTACTTGAGGCCCTTTACCTTGATTTTATTTGGGGGAAGATGTATTTATAGGATTTTACAGTCTTAGCGTTACAGAGAAACTAAAATTTTTTCCCAACTTCTTTTTAATGGAGGAATTCCCTCTGCAACATCCTGACAGGTGGCAATCTGGCTTATATTTGATAACTAACTTATTTGACAGATGGAGAAGCAGAAATGGGGTAGTTAAATAATTTTCCTCAAACTAGAATAAGAAATTGATGCCAGAACTCTCAAATCTTCTATCTCTAGATTAGTACTCTTTCTCAAACAGCTAATTGCTCAGTCTTATTTTACCCTGCTTTGTTGTTATTGTATGAGCTCAGGCAATAAAGATCCCAGTTATTACACTGGCTGGTTGAAAGTATGTGGCTAGATCATCACTATGTGTAACACTTAATGTTCATAGTTCAGAAGTTGTATATACCACAAAGAGGAGCACAGGTTTTGTCTTTGGCCTTCTTCTTGAGATTATTTTGGAAAGTGCCCAGCTTTCACCTTAACCTTTCCCAAGACGTTTAACTAGAGAAGTAAACAAGCTGCTTCCATTGTTTATTGCTGTTTTTCTTGTTGATTGGTGGCAAACTCTAGGTGTTGTGCTCTATGACAGCAAATTATGAAGGCCCTGAGAAGAGAGTGTTACTAATAAGCCCATTGTTTGAGAACCCTTCTGGTACTTTGGTATTTACCAAAAGGCTTCCCAGCCAGTCTCCAAAGTCTCTTCAAGCTGGTTGTTCCTGCCTGACCTCCTCTCTTACTATTTCTCCATGCTTTCCTGATAGTTCTTAGCAGTGTTAGCTGTTTTCTTAGTTTGCACAAGAAGTTTACTTTTAGTACACCCTACCTTTGTGGATATCCACAGATTAGCTAGTGTTCTCAAGGCCTTAGAGAAATGTAGAGTAGACCCTCATTATTTAAAGTAATAAGAACATTTAAAAGTTAAAAATCTGAGGCTTCTTTTGCCTTTGGCATATTAATTTTATTCCCATTATATTAATACCACTATGTTTTTATTCCTATAATCAAATTATACTTTTTAATGTTCTCAGCTTTTAGAGATATTAGGTGTAATATGTTAATAATATCAAGTTATATCGTATAGTTCCTAACAGTTTGAAATGTGCATTTTACATGCATGATTTCATTTAAGTTTCACAATCGTCCTATGAAAAAGGTAGGCTCTTTACTGTCCCTGTTTTACGGACTAGAAAATGGAGGCTCAGAAAGACTGGTTGCCTTTTCTACATCACAGTGCCAGTGATGTGAGCAGAGCCAGGAATGAAGTCAGATCCTCAACTCTCTCTTTTTTGTAATATGCTCTGTTGCACCTAGCCTAATAAAATAAAATTGCACCCAGCTTAAATAAAGAATTAACTCCTTTTTTCTTTTGTCAATTTCTGAAGAGTGTTTTTGCCAAACTCACACATTATACTAAAGTCATAAAATGAAACTTTTACCTGAGCAGAGATTTAAAATTTATTTTAAAAGAAAGTGTGCTCAATTTCCTTACTTGTTTAAATGTGCCTAACATTATTTTTGTTAAACATCTCTGCCCTCTCTCTGTGCTGCTTTATTTCTTGGTCCTCACCTGACATAGCTACTGGAATAATTTGGACTAGGCAGTCAAGAGGAGTTTAATACAACTCATGAAGCAACCAGAGAGGTGTTATATGATTAAGGGATTTGCAGCCATAATCTTTACTTGGTTTTCTGTTATTTAGAATGCTTCTTTGAAAGGAGTTTTATTTTATGTTAATCACACAAACTAGAAATGTACGTTTATTTCCTCCTTTGAAAACCATTGAAGGAAGTAACATGTACACATACAAATTTATTTACATTTTCAAATTTAATGATGTTCAAAAGGACGGGAAACTTTTAGCTTTTTATATTATATATCCAGCCCTTTGGTTTAACTTAATCTAACCTACACCAAGAGGAGAGCTAGAATTTAGAAAATAATAAGTACAGATCAATAGGCTGTGCTCGTTAGTTTGTTTATAGTGAAACCTTTAAAGTTTGATGTACAATAATAGTATTTAAACAGTAGGTTGAAATCTACTTAATTCTGAATTGTTTTCTTTTTTTTTAATTGACTGATTTTTGGACCTACTAAAACCCAGCTACTCCAAAAAAATATTCTTTGATTCTGTGGGATTTGGGGTGGGCAGCACTCCAAATTAAAAATGCTGGTTTCACTTTAAGGTGTTAGCAGTTTAGAATAAGGTAACTCTAGTAACCAAACCGACATAATTCAAGTAGATGGTCTTTGAATATCACAGGCACTTTAGGCTTATATATTACTTGTGCCTTTCTTTAGTCATAATCTTGGGATTGGAAAGGCACTGAATGCTCATTTATTTTTTTAACCAATTTTAGCTCCCTTTTAAAACACCACTGAAAAATAAATGAGCCTTTTTGCTTAAATACTTCTAGAAAATGGTAACTGTGTAGTTCAGTCCATTCTTAGCCTTCTATTAGAAAATCTTCACTGTGAAAATTGTGAAAACTACATTCTTAGCGTTTCTTTTTTTTGGATCTAGTGCTATCCCTGCAGCCATCCCAAGGTATAAATCCCTCTTTCATGCCAAAGCAGTTTCTTCAAGATCGCCATCATGTTGACGCCTAGGCATCTTTTCTTCTATAGACTAAAAGCCTGCCTGATGTGGCTTGATTTGAAACCCACAATCATGATTCCTAATTTTTGAGTGCATTTTATTTGTTCTCTTTAATGTGTAATTCTCAGAACTTAAAATGTACCATAAATATGATCTGGCCAGCTTTGATTGGTACTCTCTCTCCTTCATCCTAACTACTGATATTTAAGTTAGTGTGACTTTAGATGACATTGGCTTTTTGGATAGCCACATCTTTCTCACAACTCAGTGAGGTTACTAAAACCACAAGAAAATGTTTTTAAAATAAATGCTACTGTTAAATTATTTACATTTTTGTACTTGTCTTTTGGCATGTAAGGTATTACTTTTTTTTTTCCTCTTTAATTTCACTCTTTAAGATCCTTTCTGTCTCTATAATTTGTCAAAATACTTTTAAATCGTGATTTTGTTATTCAAGGTTTTTGTCCTTCCCAATTTCCTCTAATTAGCATATACTCTGTTGGCATCCGGGTCCTTGATAATAATCATAAAAAGGTCAGTCATGTCCAGAACATTAGTCCCTGGGATACTTGTAGAACTCTTCCTGCTTGCCTTCAGCCCTTTAATGAGTACCCTTTGATTATGATTGCTTCATCAGACACACCTATTTTTCCTTATGTCTGGTTCATGGTTCTTTTTGTCACTAGGATTTGATGAAAGACTGTAACAGATATTTGGCTAGAATTCTATTAAATTAGGTTGTTTAATATTGAGCTTAGTCTAACCTAATTTATTTTTTAAATGAACTTTTTATGTTAGAATTAAGTTAGATTTATACAAAAATTTTGAAGAGTCCCCACAACCAATTTCCTTGCTATTAATATCTTACATTAGTATGGTACATCGTCACAATTAATAAATCACTGATACTTTGTTATTATAAGTCCATACTTCATTCAGATTTCCTTAGTTTTTACCTAATGTCCCTTTTTCTGTTCCAGGATCCCATCCAGGATTCCATATTACATTTAGTCATCATGTCTCGCTAAGCTCTCCTTGGCTGTGACAATTTTTCAGACTTTGTTTTTGATGACCTTGGCAGTTTTGAGGCATACTGGTTAGATGTTTTGTAGAAAGTCCCTCAATTGGGATTTGCCTGATGTTGCTCTCATAATTAGAACTGGGCTTGTGGGTTTGAGGAAAGAAGCTCACAGAGGTAAAGTGCTATTGTCACTATATTGTATCAAGGATACATTACTTTTGGCTATTGATGTTAACCTTGATCTCCTGGCTGAGATAGTGTTTATCAGGTTTCACCACTGTAAAGTAACTCTTTTATCCGCTTTCATGCTGTATTCTTTGAGTGAAGTTACTGTATGCAACACACGCTTAAAAGGGGAGAATTAAGCTCCACCCCCTTGAGGGGTCAGTATCAACATAGATTATTTGCAATTCTACCCAGGAGATTTGTCTTTTTCCCCCTTTTATTTAGTCATTTATATCAGTGTGGACTCATTGGATACTTATTTTATACTTTGGTCATAATCCAATACTACTTATTTTGTTGCTCAGCTGGCTCCAGCTTTAGCCACTGGGAACTCTTGAGTTAACTTCTGTGTCCCTTTGATATAGCCCCATCATGGTTGGTTATATTTTTTGTTTGCATACTTCCTTGTTTTCTGGCACTAAAAAATGCTCCAGGCTTATCTTGTATATTTCCTGCCCCAGTCCTAAAATCGGCTATTTCTCCAAGGAGTCCTGGTTCCTTTTATTGAGAAGTATTAGAAATCAAGACCTCGTAACTGGGTGTACTCATTGATACTGGGGTATCATTGCTTCTAGAACCTCTCAATGGACAAGGCAAGAAAATACATGTAGGTATACTAATCTGTGTATATGTACACATATCTATAAATATTTCTAAATGTAACCAACTGTATCCATAGTAAACTAAATATGAGAATTCATACTGATGTCTCTAACTCGAATCTATACCACATGGATCATTCTAGCCTCCTCCTCTTAATTATCTATAACCTTCACTTCAACAGAAGGTCGTATAATTGGAATCATGCAGTATATAGTCTTTTCAGATTGGCTTCTCCTACCATTGGCCATGTACTTAATTAATCAGTCCTAGAATACATGTATAATGGTTTCAGAATCATAACCTGTACCCCTGTGGAAAACAGCTTTATCAATTAGAGTACAGTGCGCTTACAGTTCCTCTTGCCATTATTTTTACAGACAGCACTTAATTCAAAGTAGTTAGGTGAGCACCTTTCCTCACCACTTTTAGTGAAGTTTTTTCATAATATTTGTGATACAGTTAGATTCTTTTGCCATATTGTGCAAATCATTCTGGGCTCCCCCAAGCTCCTAAATATATTTTTTAAATTTTCATACCTTAGGATTCCCTGTTTGTGCTGTAAAGTTCTATGAGTTTTGACAAATGTATAGTATCACATATTCACCATAACAGTATCATACAGTGTAGTTTCACTGCCCTAAAAAAATCAGCTGTGCTTCACCTACTCAAACCTCTCCTGAACACCTGACAGCTCCTGACCTGTTTACCATCTATTGACTTTTTGAGATTGTCATACTTACAGCCTTTTCAGTCTAGCTTCTTTCACGTAGCAATATGCATTTAACATTCATCTGTGACTTTGGCTTAATAGTTCCTTCTTTTTATTGCTGAATAATATTCCATTGTATGAATGTACCAGTTTGTTTATTCATTTGCCTAGTAACAGACATCTTGTTTGCTACCAGGTTTTTGCTGTTTATGAGTAAAGCCGCTATAAATATTTGCATGCAAGTTTTTGTGTGGACAAAAGTTTTCACATCAGGCGGGTAAATATTTGGGTGTATGATTGCTAGGAAAGACCTGTTTTGTAAGAAACCGCCAAACTGTCTTGTAAAGTGGTGGTATCATTGTGCATTCTCATCAGCAATAAATGCCCTCACTGCCAATTCGTATTGTCTATTTTTGGAATTTAGCCATTCTAATAAGTGTGTAGTGATATCACATGTGTATAGTGATATAATGATAAATTACATTGAACACTTTTCATTTGCATATTTGCCATCTGTATATCTTTGGTGAGACCACTCTTTAGATTTCTTGTCTATTTTTTAATTGGGTTGTTTGTTTTCTTGTTGAGTGTTAACAGTTCTTTCTATACTTTGGATACAAGTACTTTATCAGATATGAGTTTTGCAAATATGTTCTCTCATTCTGTGGCTTGTCCGTCCCTTCCTTCCTTCCTTCCTTCCTTCCTTCCTTCCTTCCTTCCTTCCTTCCTTCCTTCCTTCCTTACTTCCTTCCTTCCTTCCTTCCTTCCTTCCTTTTTAAAGGTTTTATTGGGGAATTGGGGAAGGGGAACAGCCAGGTTGTTGTCTTTCATCTTAGTTGTGGAGGGTGCAGCCAGCTTAACTCGAAGTCTAGTCACCATCCGGCCACCCGTCTGCAGCTCACAGCTGCTTAGCTAAGGTTTCACGTTCAATCTTAGTTGCGGGTGGGCGTAGCCCAACATCCCATGCGGGAGTCTAACCGGAAACCCTGTTGCTAAGAGTGCACGCCCTAACCATTAAGCAATCCTACCACCTGTTGGCAGCTCAGTGGCAGCTCAGCTCAGGCACAGCTCACACTGGTCCATGTGCGAATTGAACTGGTGACACTGTTGCTCAGAGCTTGCACTCTTAACAACTGAGCCACTCGGCTGGCCCTTGTCCTTTTTCTTTTTTTTTAGGCTGGGCTGTTTTATTTATTTATTTATTTATTTATTTATTTATTTGGGAATTGGAGGAGGGGAACAGACAAGTTGCTGTCCTTTTATTCTTCAGTCTAGCTGTGGAGGACGTTGCTTCACTGGCCCATGTTGGTATTACCGTTACTCTCTTCCCGGGTGAGGCAGATGGGTCGCCGGCCTCTGAACTAAAGATACATTTTGCTATTGGCAGCTCACACTGGCTGCCGGCTGCTGACGCTGGCTGCTGGCCACTCACTGTAGCTTATGGCAGCCCACTGCAGCAGGGGCTGCAGCCTACACTGTTGCCAGGACTCACGCAGCTCAGCTCTAGGTCTAACTGTTGTTCACTATTTTAGCTGTAGAGGGCGCAGCTTCACTGGCGCTCATGTGGGATCTGAACCGGGGCCCCTGGCGTCCCAAGCCAGCTCTTAACTAACATGCTACTTGGCTGGCCCATGTCCTTTTTCTTAACAATGTCTTTAACAGAGCAGAAGTTTTAAATTTTAAAGTCCAACTTACCATTTTTTCCCCCTATTTTCTGCTAAAACTTTTATAGATTTGCATTTTACATTTGAGTCTGTGATATATTTTGCGATAACTTGTGAAAAGTATAACCTAACTTATGTTTAGTGAATCTGTCTTGGCTCTTAACAGTCACACTTCTTTTTCTGAACAATCACAAGACTTTTTTTTATATAGTTAATTTTGAAACTCTTACTCAGGATTATATCTATTCCTCTAGTCTACAGTTTTGCAAAATGTATCTTTAGCGCCATTTTGAAAATTACATTTTTCCTATTTATTCTCATTTGCTCCATTGTTGTTCTGCCCTTTTAATCTAAAGCTTGTTATCAGAACCACCCTAAGAACATAGGAATTCTTTTTTACCCTGTCATCATAAATGATACATAAATAAACCCAAGAAGTAGGCCATTTTCAAGAAGTTACTGACCTCTACCAATTTGATTGTTCTCAACATTTTTGGTGAGCTAGAGGTCATCTTGGGTGTTAGCTTTAATAACATTTTGCATAGGTTAGTATCAGATCTCTGACACTCACAGTGTATCCTTGGTCCTGAGCCTGCTTTCCCTTTTTTGTATATATAATATCATTTGAAAATCTAAACTCTGAGGGAGCCTCCTATTACAGTCATACTGAATTCCTTTGGCCCTTTCCCTTCTACTTCTATACTGGGATAATTTGCAGTTGCACAAATTTTATTTTTGTCAGCTTGCCAATCTTTTCTTGAATCTCAAAGCCCTGCAGGGTTTTTTTGTTTGTTTTGGTTTTTTTTAGAACCCCTTAGTTTTCAAAGGAAATTTCTAAAGCTTAAGCTTTCCATTGTGCTTATAAACCCTTCAGAGTTTTATGAGAACATAAGTCTTTAGTTCAGTAATAAACTTTGCATTTTAAAGTGAACATGGAAAAACTGCTACGTGGTTTGCCAGGTATTAGCATACATAGGATGTAATATCTTAAAAGGAGAGGAGATGTAGGAGAGAGCAAGTGATAACCAGTAAATGGGGTAAGGCCAGATCTTAGTATTGCATGCATAGCTGCGTTTCCTTTCGAATAGTAAATCTCCAGCCCTTACACTATTGGGCACCTTTTGGTATACAGTAATACCTTGGTTTGCGAGCATAATTCATTCAAGAAACAAACTCGTATTGCAAGACATCACTCGTTTACCACTTTAAAATGTATTGGAAATATTTGCTCATCTTATGGAACACTAGCAAACCATGTTATTTGCAATACAAGGTTTTACTGTAGTGTGTGTGTATGTATATCTATCTTCTATGTAGAGAATGCCCAAAGGGGTGACTTTGAGACCTAGACTTAAATCGATTGACAGTTGTTTTTGTTGGGACGTTCCTTACACGAAGTCACAAAGAGGATCTGTTAGAATACATATTAAATACTCTTAGGAATACAGTTTTCCTAACTTCTCTTTGTCTTTTTTTTTTTTTTTTTTTTGCTCTCCCTTTCTCCCTCTCCCTCGCCCTTAAGTGACCTTGTCTTGTTACGAAAAACAAGTAAAATGGAGCATTTTAGTGTTTGTTTGTGTTTGTGTTTTTTTCTGTACTACTAAATTAGATTGTCCTTTACTTGTGTATAACCCTTATCCTTAAGGATCGATGACCTTGTATAGAATTAAGCTGATAGAATTTAACTGCAGTAAGCTTATAAAAGTGTCCACTGTTCCATTTCAGGCTAATGATGTATTTTGTATTTATTTAATATTTTGTTAACATTAATTATACTCTACTATTATATCATTAAATACTGTGACCCCAAAATTTTGATTTTTATTAAAAATGATTTTAAATGCATAAATGCACACTGACTGGTTTCTTGAAACATCCTAGAAAAATACATTATTTCTGACATAATGAGTGTATTTTATAATAATGTTATGTGGAAATATATATCCTAATTTAATTAATTACTAATAATTGAATCTTATTTCACACAAAAACTTTAGTGTCTCATATTAACGAGGTTGAACTGTGACATGAAATTATTTTAATTAAAAAAAATCTTTTGTATCGTCAAAAAATCATTTATCATAAAATTTGCCATAATCAGTTATAACCATAAAGTTTAAGGCTTAATAAAAAAGCAAGCAACATGATTTAAGAAATTCTGAAATCTTTGTGAAAATTCTATTGTAAATGTAATATGTTTCCTCAGGAAAGGGTGAGAGGTGGAGTGAAGATTAGATTATCCCTAATTGGTCATTTCGACACTGAAATCGCTTACATAGGACATTATCTCAACCCTGGTTGTTCTTAAATCACCTGGAGAATTTTTAGACATGTTATTGCTAGAGGTCTACCTCAGGCCAATTACAATAGAGTCTCTAGGATATGAACCTCTGGCATTAGTGTCGTTTAGAAGTTTGAGATAATTGTACAACTGGGGTTAAGAACCACTAATCTCAAGCTTGAAGTGTTGTGTTTTTATTAAATTTCTGAATTTGGAATTTTTAGACTAACAATGCTGAATTTGTTTTTTAAATGCTTCCTTTTACTGTGGTAAAAAATACATAACAAATGTACCATGTAATCATTTTTAAGTGTACAGTTCAGTAGTGGAGTGTGTTCACACTGGTATGAAGTAGACCTTTAGAACTTTTTTCTCTTGCAAAAGTAGAACTCCGTAACAAAACAACTCCGTTTTTCCCCTCTCCACTTCCAGCCCCTGGTTAACCAACATTCTACTTTTTGTTTTTATGTCTTTGACTACTTTAGATACCTCATATAAGTGGTGGTTTACCTTTGAGTGACTGGCTTATTTCCCTGACCATAATGTCCTCAAGGATCCTTCCATATTGTAGCATGTGACGGGATTCCCTTCCTTTTTAAGGGTGAATAATATTCCATTGTATGTATAGACCACATTTTGTTTCTTCACCCATCTGTGGACATTTGGATTGCTTCCATCTTTTGACTATTGTGAGTAGTGCTGCTGTGAACATGAGTGTGCAAATATCTCTTCAAGACACCCCTTTCAATTCTTTTGTGTACCATACACAGAAGTGGGATAGCTGGATCATTTGGTAATTCTATTTTTAATTTTTTGAAGAACTTCCAGACTTCCATGGAGGTTGTACCATTTTACAGTCCCAGCAAACAGTGCACAAAGGTTCCAGATTCTCTACATCTTCACAAACACTTATTTTGTTTTCTTGATAGTAGCCATTCTAATGGGTGTGTGATGATATCTCCTGGTTTTGATTTGCATTTCTCTGATGATTAATGATGTTGAATATCTTTTTATACATTTATTGGTCATTTGTATATCACCATTGGAGAAATGTCTGTTGAAGTCCTTTGATCACTTTTTAATAAGATAATTTGATTTTGTTGTTATTGTTGTTGTAGGAGTTCATTATATATTCTGAATATTAACCCCTTATAAGATATATGATTTGAAAATATTTTCTCCCATTCTGTACATTTCCTTTTCACTCTGTTGATTTTGTCCTTTGATGCACAAAAGTTAAGTTTGATGCATTCTCGTTTGTCTATTTTTGTTTTTGTTTTCTGTACTTTAGTGTCCTATCCAATAAATTATTGCCAAGTCCAGTGTCTTAAAGCATTTCCACTTTGTTTTCTTCTAGGATTTTAATACTTTTTAGGTCTTATATTTAGGTCTTTAATCCATTTTGAACTAATTTTTATATGGTGTAAGATGAGAGTATAGCTTTATTCTTTTGCATATGGATATCCACTTTTCCCAGCACCATTTGTTGAAAAGACTGTCCTTTCCATGGATTGGTCTTGACGTCCTTGTTGAAGATCATTTGACCATATATATGAGGGTTTATTTCTGGGCTTTCTATCTTACTTCATTGCCTATATGTCTGTCTTTATGCCAGTACCATACTATTTTAAGTACTGTAGCTTTAAGTCTCAGACCTCCAACTGTGTTCTTTTTCAAAATTGTTTTGGCTATTTGAAGTCCCTTGGAATCCCAAATGAATTTTAAGATAAATTTTTCTAGCTCTGCAAAAACTGCCGTTGTGATTTTGTAGGGGTTATATTGAATCTTTAGATTGCTTTGAATGGTTGTACATCTTATCAATATTAAGTCTCCTAATCTGTGAACATGGGGATCTTTCCATGTACTGTGTCTTCTTTCATTTCTTTTTGCAATGTATTATACAATAGGTACCAATGTACAAGTCTTTCACCTTCTTGCTTAGGTTCATTCCTAAGTATTTCTTTCTTTTTGTTGCTATTGTAAATGAACTTTTTTCGTTAATTTTCTTTTCAGACTGTTCATGTTAGTATATAAAAAAGCAGCTTATTTTTGTGTTTTGCTTTTTGTACTCAGCAACTTTGCTAAATTTGTTTATTCTAATGGATTTTTGGTGGAATCTTTAGGGGTTTCTACATGTAAGATGTAATCTGCAATCAGATGATTTTACTTCGTCCTTTCCAGTTTGGATGTCTTTTATTTCTTCTTGCCCAATTCTGAGAAAAATACAAGTTGTATTTTTAAAAAAGGAATTGGTGATGCAGATTCATGTAGACTGAGGAAAATTTTGGAATTGGCCCTTTGAAGGTAAAGGGAAACCATGGAAAGTTTTAAACTAGGAGAAGACAATCAAGTCTTTGTTTCAAAAACAAACCACAACGCCTTGGGTCCTAGTGGAGATTTGATGGACAGAGTAGGAGGATGCAGAATACCAGTAGAGTGCTACAAAGTGGCCTGATAGATTAGTGATTTGAGCTGGGAGGAGTGAGGCAAATGGTAGAAGTAGAGATGGAGAAAAGTGAATGGGATTGGGTATTTAGAAATTTGAATTGAGAGAATTAGAGCATTTAAGGGCAACTCCTAGGTTTCTTGAGCACAACTAAATGGATTGAGATAACACATAGTATGGTATAGAGATTTTTGTATGCAGAGTTTGAGATGCTTGTGAAACAGCCAGTCAGAGATCTCTGCAAAGGAAATTGTGTGTGAATCTGGGCGTGGAAAGAAATATACACCCAGTAAATAAATTGACTCCGCTTTGGGATTTATCCAGGAACTAATCTAAGTTTTGGTGCATAGTACATGTTCAATTAATATTTACTTAATGATTTATCATAAAAATTCAACTCATATATTATAATATATTGTCTTTAATGTAGGAACTAATATTTTCTTTTTTGATGTTATGTAAGTGGCAATTTATGGGAAGAAGGCCATTATTTTTTAATTGAACTGGCTGAATATATTAGCTTACATTGCCGTTTTATGTCATCCTGCTCTCCATAGGCTCGAAAGCAGTAAAACCTGCTTTTCTGTTCAAGTCCATTAGATATAGAGAAAATAGATTAAAGGCTACACTCAAGTAAAATTCAAGATTTTTTTTATTTTTATAGGATGGGAATGGGAAAAACAGGGTAGGGAGTAAAATTTTATAACGAGTCACTGAAAGATAGAGATCATAGAACTTTTTTCATAAGCCTGGCAAGTTATAAAAGAGGTAGTCTTTGATGTGATGTTAGAACTATAAGAAAAAACATGTTCTGGATTGGAGAGAAGTAGAGAAAGATATAGAAGAATGAGAAAGAGGAAAATAGTGTAAGCGAAATGGACAAACGGGATGGGGAGAGAGGCAGGAAAGGGAGCTTTCAAGAGGTTCTGAATTGAACTTTAGAATGTAATCTACATTTGATGCATTTGAATCATGGGCTTCAGAATACATGATTTTTTTCCTTTAAAAACTAATACTACTTCACAGTTTTTTATTGCTATAAAGTGTCATTCTAATTAGTAGACACAGTGGTCAAATGAGATTTTTTTTTTTTTTTCCTCACCTAACCACTGTAAAACTGGAAATCGGAAGACTCCATTACTGTAGTCATGGTTCTGTCATTTGCTGGCTTTATGAACCTAGGAAGTTACTTGCCTTCTGTGAGCCTCAGTTTACTCATCTGCCAAATGATGGAGCTGGACAAAATAATCTCTAAACCCTTCTGCTTTAATATGTTGTATTTCTTTGAAATTGGTTTTTCCCTAAATATGACAAGTTTCCCATGTGTGTTTTTTTACTATGTTTTTGAAATTGATAATATTAACATATTCTCCTATACATTGAGTTAGTACAGACATTATTTTGCACAATTTGTCATTCTAACTTACATGCTGCTATTTGAGATTTTAGGGACTATTTGATTGTCATCAGTTTTGTTAAATACTTGCCACCTTTAAATAATTTCTTTGTATGATCTTCAGAGTTTGTTGATTATGAGTTTTTGTAGACGTATTTGAAATAATTCCCAGACTTTGTATCACTAGTTTCCTTTTGAGAGAATTATTATATTAGGAAACTAAAGCTGTTTTTTCATGTCTATGGCTTATTTAGAGCCAGAATAACTTTATTTTAACTTTATTTTTCTTAAAGTTTTTATTTAAAATCTTTACATATTTTGCTTTGACCGTGAACTATGAAAAGATATTTGCAATATAATTGACCAAATAGCATCATGTGATATTAAAGAAAAGTAATACCCTGTATATGTAAGACATATAGAGGCAGGAGAAAGTTATGTATTTATAAGATTTATTTGTGTGCAGTCTTTATACTTTTTTGGTTTAGTTTAATGTAAAGAATAGAGTGTAGACAGTACAAA
Source organism: Aselliscus stoliczkanus (assembly GCA_033961575.1). Lineage (NCBI taxonomy): Eukaryota > Metazoa > Chordata > Mammalia > Chiroptera > Hipposideridae > Aselliscus > Aselliscus stoliczkanus. The sequence continues at coordinate 94,377,143 of CM066733.1, forward strand.
GATCTAGATTTCAAGGAAAGGATCGGAATCCTGTGTTAAAGTGCTTACATGCTCATGGCTTTAATACTGAGGAGCCATGATCGTACTGTCTTATAGACAGATACTAGAGGGCTGTAAAGGATAGTTAAAGAAGGGAAGACCATCTCTCCATCTTGTGGCGTGCAAATTACGTACTAGACATATCTTGCAGTCTGTTCACAAGTAGTGAAAATGTGTGTTTTATTTATAGGGCATTTCAAATTTTATTACTAAAAACCTTGCAAAGGTTCCAAGCTAGTTTTTTTTTTTCTTGTTTTTTAAAGCCAAGTGAATTTTTCAACATGATTTTCATCCTGGTAAAGAAAACTTAGGAAAAAGCTGTAACAAAATTAAATTCTTTTTTTGTAGTTGAGCAAACAAGCACTAGGAAATTAAAAGATTTGAACAGAATAAAAATTTATTATGCATAAATGGACTTAAGCAAATGTTGAGATTTATTCACAGATGTTTATAAAATAACACAAACCTACAGAAGTTTCAGCAGATGCCCCCTTTTATTTATTTTTCTGCATATTTTAATTCTAAAACATATTAAAGCAAGATAGACTTCACCTTTGTAAAATGAGAAATACATCATTAGTATTGGAACACAATATTATAATAGTTGAATCTCTTCTTTTAGAGTATCCAAATATCCATTTGTGATTGTCTGTATAAAATGTAATGTCCTCACACTGCAAATTTCTAGGAATGCTAATCCCTGGTATTCAAGAATAAATGCTGTGGGGCAGGGGAGGAATTAGTATAATTTTGGTAACATTGACTGTTAGAATTTAATGAGAAATTATTTTTACCATCAAGAAGTTAATTCATCTCATTCTAACTGGTACTCTCAGGGGCAAAAATACTTAATGCAACTTTAAAAAGTTAGCTATATAATCTCCTTTTGCTTATAAAGTGGAGTATTTTATGATAGCCTAACACTGATAGATAATTGAAAAAAAAAAAAAGATTTTAGTTCCTGTGCTTTTAAAAAATATTCCTTGTAAGTATTTTATTGCAAATGAGTCACTACTAAAATGTTAATAATCTATTGTGTCTTGTTTTTTAAAGTGAATGAATTTTTAGCTTTTGAGGGTCCCATCTTGTTGGATATGAGAATTAAACATCTAATCAAAACAAATCAGTTAAGTCAAGCAACTGCTCTAGCAAAGCTGTGTTCTGACCATCCAGAGATTGGTACAAAAGGTAGTTTTAAGCAAACTTACCTTGTCTGTCTTTGTACATCGTCACCAAATGAAAAGTTAATCGAAGAGGTGAGTATGTTTTCTTTTGTTAGTAATTATTTTTAAAAGTAAAGACACTTTTTAATTAGATTACGATGTCTTTGACTTCCCTTTCTCTTAGATAATGAGGAACTATTGCTGTCAATCATAAATTTTTGGTGGGCTCTTAGGTAGTGATTCTAAATAGCTTTCAAAATTATGTATATATAAAGTGATTTCATCTAGCTTCTATTTTTGGCTCTTTTAACTGCTTTGGCTAAATTATGAGAAAGATGGTGGTGACTTAACAATTTAGTAGGATGTCTGTGTTTATCAGCATATGGGTCTTAATTCAGTTTTACCTGACTTCAGGATACTTGCAAATCTGTTTAACTGGCTAATTGAAGTAACTTTTTAGAATGTATATGACTTCCTATAAGAGAGAGAGGGAAGTCATAAATAGATAGAGCTGTCTAGCTCTAGGTATCTACAGCTTTCTTTTTATATATATATAAGTACAAAGATAAATTTTATGTTTGCATATTTAATGTAAAACTTTATTTTCTCTATGAGACATGTGATTGGTTTTTTTTACTTCGTTTGATGTAAAGTATAGTATTCATGTATTTGTAGGTTTTATACTGAAGACTTCTGAGAGTAGAATCATGGTCCAAATGGGAATTATGGGAATTTTGCATTTTGAAAGACTCATAATTCCAAAATGAAGTTACAGACAATTGTAGGAAAATTAAATGTTGTAGGAAAATTAAATGTTGATCAAGAAACAGGGAATATGTATTAATAGATAAAACTATTATATGCTAGACAATATTGTGTGAGGATATTTGTACAAGTGTCTTGTATCTGTAATGTAAGTATCCTTCAAATCCAGAACAATAGAAGAGAAAAAAGGGCTTGTGGGACAGATTTAAGGATATGTAAATGGAAAGCTGAGATGCAAGACAGAGAAGACAATTAACAGCATGCATGATCACCTGAGTAGACAGAGATTATTGCAGTCAGTCCAGAAAGAGCATAGCCTCAGACAGAAAGATGAGTGTCCATATGAGGTTAGAGGTTTAATTATAATGATGATTGTGTCATTGTTCTTGGATTGCAAGTGAAGAGGAAGATGGCAAGCGTGGACCAAGATTAGAAATGAGCCTGTTGTGTATACAGAGGAGAAGGAGGATACTGGAAAGAGTGATGCCAGGCAATTTCTAGGCTGGATGGAGTAGACACGTCAATTGGCAGATGTATAAAGTTTCTTGAGATGAGATTTGATATTCGTGTAACTTTGTTTTTAAATCCTTAAAAAAAATTAGTTATTGTGCTGCTATAGCATAGATATTTTTCATTCCACTAAAGCCTTTATTATCACTTCAGTCCCTGCCCTTAAGTCAGTCTGTCCATCTGTCCTTCTTCCTGTAGCAATTTTTATATAGTTAATGAATGATGTGTGCTGTCTAAGCCCTGGCAGGAGGGAGGGGGAGGGGTGGGTAAAGGTAAGGCATAGACCCTTCCCTAAAGAAGCATCCCTTCTAGATAGTTCCCTAGTAAGAAACTCTAAACAGGGTTGTTGGGTTAGCTTTCAAGGCTTATTTGAAGTTGAAGACTGTGAATTTGTAATCTCCAGGGGGAAAAAATCTGTATTTTTAGCTATCTTGAATAATCAGAAGATCTTGCAATACTGAACCTAAATTAAATTCCCCTTTGGCTTAATTATCCAGAGCTGAGTAGCTGCAGCTCAGCCTGCTTTGGGAGACCCTCAGGAAAATTCTCTGTTAGGACCCTAAGTAGCTCTGATGTCATATGAAATGATATTTTTTGTTCTCATGTTAAGTAGGTAGAATTAAGACATTCCATGTTCTTAAGTAGAATTCATTCAAGTCATTTTTACCTGCACGGGAAGGTAGTCACTTTGGAAGAATTTCCGAAAGACATTGCCCCCTTCAGAAGAGGTATGCTTTTTTTCTCACATGACTCACTTCATTTATTCGCTGTATTTTGCTGTATATAATGCACTCCCGTGTATATTGCACACCCACTTTTTTTTCTTTTCTTTTTAGAGGGCAATGTCACTGGCCCTCATATGTGGGATCCGAACCAGCGCCGCTGGCATCCCAAGACAGCTCTTAACCACCGCACCACTCAGCCAGCCCAACAGACCCACTTTTTTTTTTTTTTTAAAGATTTTATTGGGGAATTAGGGGAGGGGAACAGTGTTGAGGAATCGGTGAAGGGGAACAGACAAGTTGCTGTCTTTTTTTGTTGTTCTTCAGTCTAGTTGCGGAGGATGTTGCTTCACTGGCCCATGTTGGTATCGTTATTGCGCTATTCCTGGATGAGGCAGATCGGTCGCTGGCCTCTGGATGGTCGCTTACTGCAACTATTGGCAGCTCACGCTGGCTGCCAGCTGCTCATGCTGGCTGCTGGCCACTCACGGTAGCCTATGGCAGCCCACTGCAGCAGGGGCTGCAACCTACACCATCGCGGGAGCTCGCACAGCCCAACTCCTGGTGGAGCTGTTGTTAGCTATAGAGGGCAGTGTCACGGGCCCTCATAAGTGGGATCTGAACCGGGGCCACTGACATCCCAAAACCAGCTCTTAACCAGTGCGCCACTCAGCCGTCCCACATACCCACTTTTTTGACCCAAACTTTCATGGAAAAAAAAAGAATCTCTCATTTTAATTTTTTAATTCAAATTTTTATTTGTGTATATTTAGGTACTTGTTTTTTGTATTATAAAGGAATTTTAGCATTTGTTTATTTATTATTGCATTTTTAAGTCATAACCATAAATAGAACAATTAAAAACCTAGATTCGGAATTAATACTACCCATATATAATGTACATCCTCATTTTCCCCTCACAAATTTGGGCAAAAAAAAATTGCACATTATTCACAGTAAAATATGCTACTTTGCCTATCTGGTTCTTGTAAGCATTTGAGTTTTTTACCTATTCGTTAGGATATGATGAAAATAGATATTGGGAAACAACCATAGCCTGAATCTATGGCCTTTTTGTGGAAATTCTTACCCAAGTGAGCCAGTAGGCAAGGGATTGATTATTTCCCAGGACCCTTTCAATGTGATAGAAATAGCAGCTAGCCCTGGTGGAGGAATTGCTGCTGAGAATAATGAATGTTTATCTAGTGTCTCTGGAAGGAATGAGCTTTGGTCTGGATTCTTGGTATAGGTATAAAAACAAAGTTAGCAGTATTTATTTTAGATTCTATTGGTTTTGTTGTTAAAATAAACAGAAATTTGAAAAGTAAAATCCTCTATCTTGTCCCTTTCTAGTTATCATTTCCCCATTTAATAATTCTTCCAAGTAATTATTAAGTTTGAAACTTAATATATAGCCTTTCTTACATTTTTCTGTGCATATATACAGAGGGTGCCAAAAAAAGGTATACATATTTTAAGAAAGGAAAATGTATTCAAATTGTAATACAATGAATGATGCTAGCATTCATTTGATTAACACCATCTTTTGAGGGAATGTCATACTACACCTTACTACCATAATTCAACTTCAAAAAATAATACATAGATACCATCTCTTAAAATGTGTACATTTTTTTTTTGCACCCCCAGTATATGTACTTAAAGCATACATACCCAACAGCCTGGATGCTAGTCACTTTCCCCTCTTATTATGGGCATCTTTCCATATCATTCATATAAATCAATCTCATTTTTTCTCATGGCTGCATAATTTCATATTACGTATTTGTATTGAGTTGTCAGAAAAGTCGTGACATATTTTTTCGATGATTTTTGTTGCAAAAATGCGTCATGACTTTTCCAACAACCCAATAATATTGTTAAGCCACTGGGGGATATTTAAATTGTTGGATTGTACATACATTCTTTCATTCTTCTTGGGGGTATACTAGTAGGGTAAATTTCTAGAAGTGGAATTGCTGGATCAAAGAATCTACACATTTTAAATTAATAGATAGAGCCATACTGTCATCCAAAAAAAGATTATGCCAATTTACGCCCCATAAATAGTATATGAAATTTCTTCTTTCCTAACACTGGAGATTATTCACCTTTTACATGTTTGTTAGCCTGAGAGTTAAAAAATAGCTCATTTGATTTTATGTTTTCTTAGTATGACAGGTTTACCATTTAAGTTCTTTTCAGGATGGTAAGCAATTTTATTTTGATAAGCAAAAGACTTGAAATGTAATTAGAGCCAATACATTTTAAAAGTATATTTGATAAGTGTATATAAAATATTGGATGAAATGTTCTGTATTTTAATAGTTGGCATAAAGAGCCATATTAAAACATAAAAACCATTATTCACATTTTTGAAGGGGTCTAGCATTAGTACATCTTTAACAAACACATCATTCTAAAGGCTTTAAATATTTTATTCAGAGTTTTAAATTTTCTGGTATTTAAATTGCTCACTTTTCAAAGCAATGAAAATGTCTAACATATGAGGTGTGATCAAAAGATACAGTGTTTACATGAAAAAAAATTATTACATTAAAAACATTACCATTAATCCCCTTCAAAATATTCTCCCTCACTTCAAACACCTTATCCCATCATTCTTACCACTTTCGGAAGAAGTTCTGGAAATCCTCTTTTGTGAATGTCTTTATTTCATCCTCCATCATGACAACGATGCTTGTCATACATCATTTCTGGTATGGCAATTTCTGTCAAATAAAAACATTACGGTGTGTCCTCATCCACCTTATTCACTGGATCTGGCACTGTGCAATTAATTTCTGGCTCTTTCCCCAAAGTAAAAATGACCATGAGAGGAAAACGTTTGGAATCTACTTAGGACATTGAGGCAGCCACAATAGTGCAAATAAAGACACTTATGAAAGAGGAATTCCAGAAGGTGGTAAGAATGATGGGATAAGGGCCGGCCGAGTGGCGCAGTGGTTAAGCGCTGGCTTGGGAAGCCAGCAGCCCCAGTTCGGGTCCCACATATGAGGGCCAGAGACACTGCCCTCAGAGAAAAAAAAAAATAACGATGGGATAAGTGTGTTCAAAGCGAGGGGAAGTATTTTGAGGGGATTAATTGCAATGTGTCTTTTACTGTAATAATTTTTTTAAATTTAAACATTCACCGCAGCTTTTTATTAAACCATATACACACGTGTGTGTGCGCACACATATGTATACTGGAGGTGCCAAAAAAATGTGTACAAGTGGACAACTTGGTCAGCGTTGCACAAGCAGTAGTTCGCTGTAATCAGAAGTGTCTGGATTCTGATGGTAACCATTTTGAGCACCTCTTGTAATTGCAGAAGTCAAACGTGACTTTTGTTATCAGTATATATTGAATATTACAATTTTAATACAGTTTTTCCTTTCTTAAAATGTGTACACATTTTTTGGCATCCTCCATATACAGAGGATGCCAGGTAATATATTGGTAATCCCTACCTTATGCTGCCTTGGATTTTAAAAATAATTCTTGTTCATGGATGAGCTATATTTGACCTTGTATTTCACTTTCACAATTTCAGGTCAACCATTCTTTAGTTTAAATATGGTTTCCTTTTCCCAGCCATTCTCTTTAGTGTCATATTTTTTTCAAGAGAGCCATCTAGTGGCAAATTAAGGAAATAAAAACTATCCAAGTACATAGTAAAAATTGTTTTTTAGTATACCTATAGAAGGTGAGGTTTTCTGAATTATTGAATATAATATGTTTCAGTTGGTATATTGTATATATGTGAATACATATATAGAGACTGTCTTACGTACATGAAAATATATTTTAAATTATTAAGTGTAAGCTAATGTAGGTAATATTGGGAAAATAAATTTCTTTCCCTATACATACATAATGTACACATTTTGCGTCATTCGAGCATTCAACAAGAATAGCTTAGGTTTTAGAAGAACACAAAGAAATAATCAGAATCAAAATAAATCAGATGTTCAAGACAAGGATTTTTTTTTTAAACCTGAACATGAAAAATCAGTACTTAGCAATAATGGGCCTCAACATGCTTGTGCCTATGGAATTCTGCCAAGCGCACAGACTCTGAAGCTAGACCTGGATTGAAACCTTGCCCCTGCCACTAATTAAGCTTGTGATTTGAGCAAGTAACTTTATCTCTCTGAGCCTATCTCTAAAAAGAAGCAGGAGTGTCTACCAGGCAAGCTGATTAGCAATGCTATATCTGAAGACAGTGGCACTTATAAATAGTAGCTGCTATTGTTATTGATCATGTTTTATGAGAAGTAAAAAAAAAAAAACAACTTACGGGTTGACTTCCTAACATTTGTCTGTATGGGTGTTCCAGGGTAATTATTTAAAGTTAATACAACTTTTATTAAAAGATACTGTGATAAAATGGAAAGAGTAGGGTTTTGATGTCAGACATAATTTGATATGTGGTTCTATCACTTAACTGTTGTAACTTGTGCAAATTACATAATTTCTTTGAACCCCATGTTCATTATGTATAAAATGTTTATAGTATCTAGCTAGTAGAAAAGTTGTGATTAAATAATAATATATATAATGTCTCACAATGCATTAATATTGTAGATATTTGAAAATATTTATTGTGTGTGTCTATACACACACATCCATTACAGCCTTTTTGTTTGTTTATTTGCTTAAATGGGTCACTTATAAAGATTTGTAAGACAGAAGCAGACAGAGCAGTAGTAGAAAGAACACTCCACCAAGGAATTCCAAGACTTAGTTTTTAGTCTTAACTCTGCTACAAACTACATATTTCCTTTAAGAAATTATTGTTGTTAAACACAGACTCAGTTGAGTCTTTGCTTGTCTTAGTGTTTTCTAGCCATACTACATGTATAAAACGGAACTTCTGAATCTTTCCCCATGCAGTCTTTATCCTCATTATCAAAGATCAACTTCAAGATTACCCTCATCCCCATTTAGATACTTGTTCACTCCTAAACACATTATATTTTACACACACACACACACACACACACACACACACATTTTTCTTGTACTCAAAAATTGGTTAGTAGAGATAGAAGATTGACAAGGAGAGGCATGGTTACTTACCGCTGTGGTACATGGTGGGTGCTCATGGTTTGTATTGGTCTTCAATTTTTGCCATTTGTCAATTATACCATGTTGGAATTTCATCTTTCTATTCTGTGGAACACGAGAGATTTGTGATTGTATGCTGTTTGTTACATCCTTGTCTTAGATCAAATGGTTGTGGAGATCTTAAGTAAATTTTGTTTGCTTTACGTAGTAAGTCATTGTCATGAGGTAGTAAATTTTAATTTTTTAAGAAATAAGAAATATATTTAAGTGCATAATTAAATAAAGCAAGTTACCATCATCTAGGTTATATTGTACTTATGCATGACTGTTAATAAGCTTTGAAATGGAAGAATTTTATATGAAAAGAAAAATAATGGAGATTTATGGCAAACTGAGGTGAGCTTAATTTAAAAATGGTGTATAACTGCATAAAATGTTTCATATTATACTTTTTTCCCTCGTGTGAACAGACACTTGGTTGATTATATCCAATAGATCTTTCTGTGTCTTTCTGCTGATGCTAATGCTTTTTAAATTACTGATAAAGGGGGGAAAATACAAGTACTGCAGCTTTTCTTTTTTAGTATGTAGACCTGATTTAACCGGTGGATGTACTTATAATTAGCATTAGTTATTTACATATAAATGCATGCTTGTAAAGTTCTTGAAAATAGTTGGTTCTTGGCTTGAAGAAAGGTTGTATCTTTTGACAAATTATGAATTGATTGTGTTTGAGTTAATGAGATTTTACTGGTGAAAATTAAAATGATCTGCCAATATCTAATGACAAATTTAAAGTATATTACTATATATCCTAATATAAAACCATTTTATGGCATATTTCTGTATCCTTTGTCTATAGATTTCAGAAGTTGATTGCAAAGATGCACTAGAAATGATTTGTAACTTAGAATCTGAAGGTGATGAAAAAAGTGCTCTTGTCTTATGTACTGCATTTTTGTCACGTCAGCTCCAGCAAGGAGAAATGTACTGTGCTTGGTGAGTTGAATTTCTTTTGTAATTCAGATAGCTTAAGAACATATTTTTTTAAATCTTAAGTCATATCAAGACAAAAAGCTTATTGAAAAAATATGTTGTGTAACTGATTAACAAGTAGTTCATATTATAACTTTAAAAACTTTGTAATAAGGACCACACAACTCCTTAATATAACAGTAATGATCACATAGTGATCAACAATGATCAAGAAATTTTTAAATATTGTAAGATGAAAGGAAGGTTTATTTTGTCTAATGCTACAATAAAAACTTTCAGATATGTATACAACCTATGATTGAATGTGTGTATTTTTTTTCTCTGCATATTACACTTAACTACATAATAACTAGCTGTTAGTCACTTATATATGGAAGTATAGTTCATTTTTTTTTTCTATGAGAGATCATTCTACTTCATTAACTTCTTCAATGCATATTTCTTAATATGGTACGTTACCAAGTGGGCAAAACCTGTTATATATAATCCTTCGAGAGGATACAACTAACAGATGTTGACTTTAGTTAACTCAAAAAACTTTAAGATGAGTTGTCTTAAAATTAGCGTTAGCTAAAAGTGACCATTTATCTGGTCAGTCAACAGCATTATTAATCTTCAGTGTTGTGTTAGTATTATAGAAACACAAGAAAATTTAGTTTCAACGTTCTGACATTTAAGAATACTTAACAAGTGACACGTGGCATACAAATGAGTATAGACCAGGCAAGCTAAATAAATGGTTGTATAATCAAAGAATAGTAAAGTGTATAACAAGGTTTTCTGAGCAGTTGAATTTTGTTATGAAGCAAAAATTGTATATGCAATATAGAGAGGGTTAATATAAAGGCAAGTAGAAAGATTCTGAAGGAAGAATAAATAGCATTTATGGAGGACAAGTAGAATTACTGTATAACAAATATCAGTGATAACTAAGAAATTAATGTATTACATTGGTTTTAAAAAGTCATCACGGTCTGAATTACGTATGAAAAGTGAAAGCAGTCTTAATTGTAGGCCCTTAGGTAAAAGGAGGGCAAAATAGAAGTTTAAGAAACACTGTTTAAGACAAGCAGTTGAGAATGGATTAGAAGCTGAGTGGTGAGGGCAGAGTTATGGGGGAAGAAGTGGCAGGATAGGAAGTTGAGTTAGGACAGGAAAATCAACTAGAAAGCCAATCAAGAGTCCAGTTGGGAGGTAAGAAGGCTATCTTATGGATGTATGATGTGGTTAAAGAAATGTTTAAGATTATAGTCTTGAGTAAAGTAAACACCTGAGGCTGATAGGGTCAGTGATAATGATGCAGTAAACTAGAAAGATGGTGAAATGGAAAGAATGTTAATAATCTTTTTCATATATTAAGTTTCAGGTTTCAGAAGAGATCAAAATGGAGAAGTCTTATAAAGAACTAGAGAGGTGAAAGTGGTAAAGACTGGAGAGACAGATTTTGAAGTCCTCAATATATAGGTTAAAATCCAGAAATGAGCAAGTTATTCAAATGGGTGGTGAGAAGGGCAGAGTTCCTAGGAGTGGAAACTGAGGAAATACTAATAGAAAGGCCTGTATTGAGGAGAATACCTGGTGAAAAAAGTTGAAGCAAGGAAGAAGATTTTTGTGGAAGTTAACCATGGAGGACAGAAGAGAAATAGGACGATAGGTAAAAGGGAGAAAAATTCATGACTTCAGTAGGATTCTTCTCTATGAAAAATACATTGTAATTGCATTTGAAATAAATTTCAAAGTACATTTTTCATAATTTCTATTATTTCACTACTGTGGCACAGGTTTTAGTTACTTCTGTTTTCTGTGTCATTGATTCTTAACACCCACCTAATAAAAATTGATTTTAAATTTTAAATTTAATTTATCATTTAAGTTGATCAATTTTAAATTTAAGTTAGAAGGTAAAAATTAAATGCTTTTAAAAACCATTATGCCATTGGTGCACTTTCTTATTATTTAAATTGCAGATATGGCTCAGAGTTACCGTTTATATAACTTGTTTAAATGTCAGGTGCTTTCCTAGTAAAAGGTAGTGCTTTTCTGACTGAGATTGAAAAAAAATATTAATCAATAAAATGATAAATTATATCCTAATTTTATTTAGTCTCTAGAAATTGAGATCTATTTTTTTGTTTGTTTTTAAACTTAATTCTACATGTACAATTGAAATCTAAAGCCAGTTTTACTTTCAAATGTAATGACTGGACTGACACAGTCCATGATTATTATATCACTGCTCCAATTTATTTTTTGTACCGTTTTTTTTGTTTTGTTTTGTTTTAGGGAGCTCACTCTCTTTTGGAGTAAATTACAGCAGAGAGTAGAGCCATCCGTACAAGTGTACCTAGAAAGATGTCGTCAACTTTCTTTACTAACCAAGACGGTATATCACATTTTCTTCCTGATTAAAGTTATTAATTCAGAGGTAAGAATAATCATGGTATCACTTCAGATCATCTTTATGGTTGACTTGGCCTTTGATTCCTCCAAGATTCCTTTCATCAAACCCTCTTCTCTCTAACATGCAGATGCAGCTTCACTGACCACATTCTTTTTTTTATTTTTCCCTTCATATTATAACAGAGGAGTGGCCTAATTGTCCATTAGCATTAGTAGTCCCTAAGGCATGTAACAGAGGTGCATATGTTTTGTGTAAAGTTTTCTGGCTCAGGTCTATCTCAAAATAGTATAACATAATGATACAAGTTTATGTGAAGGCTAGAGACAACCATGTAGTTCCACCTCTTTCTCAGGTGTCCTTTCTTCACTGTCAATTTAAAAATTAAGTCTCATGTGTCTTCTTGTCCATTTTTTTCTTGGTCTTTGTGCTCTTGCTTTTCCTGAAATCAAGGCCAGTTCAGTTTCCCAGCCTCCTTACCTCTTTCTGGCCCACAGATCTAAGCTTCTGTTTTAGTAAAATATTTTACCTCTTTCTTAATCTGTGAAAATACAGGCCCTATCAGCTTTTTGACTTCTTTATTGTCTTTTGCCTTTTTACAACACATATTTCTTTCCCATGAATGTGGCCATCTTGTGGCTGGCTTATTTTTCTTTTTTCTTTCTTTTTTGAGGGCAGTGTCACTGGCCCTCATATGTGGGACCGAACCAGGGCCACTGGCTTCCCAAGCCAGCGCTTAACCACTGTGCCACTCGGCCAGCCCTGGCTTATTTTTCTTATATTTATGTTACCATTTGGCCTTTTAAAACCCATATATTTCTCTTCACTACATGTATCTTTAAATGGCTCTTATATTCATTACTGTTACCTTATAATAACAGTTGAAGATGTTAATTCAAAAGGAAAAAAAGTTTATTATGTCTCCTACTCCTAATTCTTAAGCTGGTCCAGGCAGGAAGTAGGTGCTTTGCATTCAATTTTGTAATAGAACTAGAATTTCCACTACTAAGATCAAATAACTTTATTCTGTTAAAAGCGAAGATCTCTTAGGGCCGGCTGAGTGGCGTGGTGGTTAAGCACTGGCTTGGGAGGCTAGTGGTCCCGGTTCGGTCCCACATATGAGGGCCAGTGACACTGCCCTCAAAAAAAAAAAAAAAGTGAAGATCTCCTTTCATTACTAAGTTAGGAAATATAGGGACATTTTCAGTTTTGTAATTGGGTTAAGAGAGTGTTGTTTCAGACAGATTGCAAATGCAAACTCAGGAAATGAGATTTGTGATAACGTTATAGCATTTATTGATCACTTATGTGCCAGATATTATACCAAACTATGCCAAGTACTTTAGATACATAGTATCTATTAATGCTCACAGCAATTTTATGAAGCATAAGAGCTGTTTTGATCCTTGTTTTATAAGTAGGATATGAAAGGTTAGAGGAGTTAAATAACTTCTAAGTTTGCCTGTATTACATGATTTTATAACCAGTTCTTAGCTCCCCATGCTTCTGCTTTTTCTGCTATTCTATACAGTTTATTATACACACACACACACACCACACACCCCACCACCCCACACCACCACCACCACCACCACCACCCACCCACCCACCCAGGCTAAGCCGCAGTGCTTTAGGAGGAGCATCTTTTCATGTATTGGCTATTTCAAAATTTGAGAAAAGCAAACCTCAATTTTAGAATTACTAAATTCACAAATCTTTGTTGATTAGTGCAGATTAAATTAAAGTGTTTTCATTTGCTTTTTCACAGACCGAAGGGGCTGGACTTGCCACCTGTATAGAATTATGTGTAAAAGCTCTTCGCTTGGAATCTACAGAAAATACTGAAGTGAAAATATCTATTTGCAAGACCATTTCGTGCTTGTTACCTGATGATCTGGAAGTTAAACGTGCTTGTCAACTGAGTGAATTTCTTATTGAGCCTACAGTAGATGCATATTATGCTGTGGAAATGTTGTATAACCAGCCGGACCAGAAATATGATGAAGAGAATCTTCCAATACCAAATTCTCTACGGTGTGAGCTCTTACTTGTATTAAAAACTCAATGGCCCTTTGATCCAGAATTCTGGGATTGGAAAACCTTAAAACGACAATGTCTTGCATTAATGGGAGAAGAAGCGTCCATTGTGTCATCAATTGATGAACTAAATGACAGTGAAGTTTATGAGAAAGTCGTAGACTACCAAGAAGAGATGAAAGAAACTTCTGTGAATGGACTTTCCAGTGGGGTTGGTGCTAATTCTGGCCTTCTTAAAGACCTTTGTGATGAAAAGCAGAAGAAGAGAGAGATAAAACAATTAAGAGAGAGGGGATTTATATCTGCTAGGTTTCGGAATTGGCAAGCCTACATGCAGTATTGTGTGCTATGTGACAAAGAATTCCTTGGGCATAGAATAGTACGACATGCTCAAAAACATTACAAAGATGGGGTTTACAGTTGCCCCATATGTGCAAAGAACTTTAATTCTAAAGAAACCTTTGTCCCTCATGTCACACTGCATGTTAAACAATCCAGTAAAGAGAGACTGGCAGCTATGAAACCATTAAGGAGATTGGGAAGACCTCCTAAGATCACAGCTACCAGTGAGAATCAGAAGACTAATGCTGTGGCAAAGCAGGAACAGCGGCCTATAAAAAAGAATAGTCTCTATTCAACAGACTTCATAGTATTTAATGATAATGATGGTTCAGATGATGAGAATGATGACAAAGATAAATCTTATGAACCAGAAGTGATCCCAGTCCAGAAACCAGTACCTGTTAATGAATTTAATTGCCCTGTAAGTTTTTGTAAAAAGGGCTTTAAGTACTTTAAAAATCTAATTGCTCATGTAAAGGGGCATAAGGATAATGAAGATGCCAAGCGCTTCCTTGAAATGCAAAGCAAAAAAGTGATTTGCCAGTACTGTAGACGACATTTTGTAAGTGTTACTCATCTCAATGATCACTTACAAATGCACTGTGGCAGTAAACCATATATCTGTATACAGATGAAATGTAAGGCTGGTTTTAATAGCTATGCAGAGCTCTTAACCCACCGAAAGGAACATCAAGTCTTCAGAGCAAAGTGTATGTTTCCTAAGTGTGGCAGAATTTTTTCAGAAGCTTACTTACTATATGATCATGAAGCACAGCATTATAATACCTACACTTGTAAGTTCACTGGTTGTGGTAAAGTGTACCGTTCTCAGAGTGAGCTAGAAAAGCATCTGGATGATCACAGTACTCCTGAAAAAGCACTGCCTCCTGAAGACCAACTTAATTCATCTGGAGCCTCTGTTCAGCCTTCCAAAGTGAATCAGAACTCAGAAGGGAGTGTTGAGAAAGAGAGGCCTGTGCTTCCTTCAGAGAACAACATTGAAAACACCTTACCAGCAGATAGAGGTGATGCTTGCGATACGAGCAAGGCAGAATCAGCTGAGACCAAACCAGACCAGATTTCTGCTCCTGAACTCAGGCAAACTGATGGGCCATTGTCAAATGGTCTGGAAAATCCTGCTGCCACTCCTCTGCTTCAGGCTAGTGAAGTAGCCGTGTCCATTAAGGTGTCCCTCAACCAGGGGATCGAGGATAACTTTGCAAAGCAAGAAAACTCAGCAGTGGAAGGCACTGGTGAATCACCAATCACAAACTTACATACGGCAGTTGAAGATACTTGTAATGAGTTGTGTCATCCAGGTTTCCAGGAGAGAAAAGAACAGGATTGCTTTAATGAAGCCCAGATTACTCAGAATTCTTTAGTAAATTCAGAAACCCTCAAAATAGGAGACCTTACCCAACAAAACTTAGAAAGACAAGTGAACAACTTGATGACCTTTTCTGTGCAAAATCAGGCAGGATTTCAAAACAGTTTATCAACTTCCAAGTTTGAATGTGGAGATAGTGTTAAAACATCATCCAATCTTTATAATTTACCTCTTAAGACATTAGAAAGTATTGCATTTGTTCCACCACAGCCCGACCTGAGTAGTTCTTTAGGAACTCCATCACTGCCTCCAAAAGCACCAGTTCAGAAGTTCAGTTGCCAGGTTGAGGGATGTACTCGAACGTATAATTCCTCACAGAGTATTGGGAAACACATGAAGACAGCACACCCTGACCAGTATGCTGCATTTAAAATGCAGCGCAAAAGTAAAAAAGGTCAGAAATCTAACAACTTAAATACACCAAATAATGGAAAGTTTGTTTATTTTTTGCCATCACAGGTGAGCAGCTCTAATAATGCATTTTTTACACCACAGACCAAAGCCAACGGGAATCCTACTTGTTCAAATCAATTGCAGCATGTCTCATCTTCCATTTTTCCAGCTCATTTAGCAAGTGTGTCTACTCCGCTGTTACCCACAGTGGAAAGTGTTATAAATCCAAATATACCTTCTCAGGATACAAATGAACAAGGCAGTGATATGTTGTGTTCCCAAATGGAAAATTTGTCCAATACTGCCTTGCCAGCACAAATGGAAGATCTAACCAAAACAGTTTTGCCTTTGAACATTGACAGTGGCTCAGATCCTTTCCTTCCTCTACCTGCAGAAAGTAATTCAATGTCTCTCTTCCCTTCACCAGCAGATAGTGGGACGAATACTGTTTTTTCCCAACTGGAAAGTAATACAAATCATTTTTCCTCACAAATTGAAGGAAACACTAATTCCTCCTTTCTAAAAGGGGGTAATGGTGAAAATGCAGTTTTTCCTTCACAAGTGAATGTTGCAAATGACTTCTGTAGCACCAGTGCCCAACAGTCTGCTCCTGAAAAAGTTAAAAAAGACCGTGGACGAGGTCCAAATGGGAAGGAAAGGAAACCTAAGCACAACAAAAGGGCTAAATGGCCTGCAATCATCAGAGACGGGAAATTCATCTGTAGCAGGTGTTACAGGGCTTTCACCAATCCCAGATCTCTGGGTGGGCACTTGTCTAAGCGATCTTATTGTAAACCACTGGATGGAGCAGAAATTGCTCAAGAGCTTCTGCAGAGTAATGGACAGCCTTCTCTTCTTGCCAGCATGATTCTCTCCACAAATGCAGTCAATTTGCAGCAGCCACAACAGTCTACCTTCAATCCAGAAGCATGTTTTAAAGATCCGTCATTCCTGCAACTCCTTGCTGCTGAAAATCGCTCATCAACATTTTTACCAAATACATTTCCTCGGACTGGTGTGACTAACTTTAATACAAGTGTTAGTCAAGAAGGAAGTGAAATTATTAAGCAGGCTTTGGAAACGGCTGGCATTCCCAGTACATTTGAGGGTGCTGAAATGCTTTCTCATGTTCCAACAGGTTGTGTCTCAGATGCAGCACAAGTAAATGCAACAGTGATACCAAACCCAACAGTGCCACCCCTGTTGCAAACTGTATGCCACCCAAACCCCCTGCTGACAAACCAGAATCGAACACCAAACTCCAAAACTTCCTCCATTGAGGAATGCAGCAGTTTGCCTGTTTTCCCAACAAATGACTTACTACTGAAGACTGTTGAAAATGGTTTGTGTGCTAGTTCATTCCCTAATTCTGGTGGGCCATCACAGAATTTTACTAGTAACAGTTCACGTGTTTCAGTTATAAGTGGTCCTCAGAACACAAGGTCTAGTCATTTAAATAAAAAGGGAAACAGTGCTTCTAAGAGAAGAAAGAAAGTTGCTCCTCCACTAATTGCACCTAATGCTTCCCAAAACTTGGTAACAAGTGACTTAACAGCAATGGGACTTATAACAAAAAGTATTGAGATACCAACTACTAACCTTCATTCAAATGTAATTCCAAATTGTGAACCTCAGGGTTTGGTGGAAAATATAACACAGAAATTAAATAATGTTGACAATCAGTTATTTATGACTGATGTGAAAGAAAACTTCAAAAGCAATCTTGAGTCCCATACAGTGTTAGCTCCTTTAACATTAAAAACTGAAAATGGTGATTCCCAAATGATGGCTTTGAATTCATGCACAACTTCAGTAAATTCTGATTTGCAGATTTCTGAAGACAATGTTATGCAAAACTTTGAAAAGACTCTTGAAATTATTAAAAGTGCTATGAATTCTCAAATACTCGAGGTAAAAAGTGGATCTCAGGGTGCTGGTGAAACATCACAGAATGCTCAAATAAACTATAACATTCAGCTTCCCTCAGTAAACACTGTACAAAATAACAAATTACCTGATTCTTCTCAGTTTTCCTCCTTCATAGGCATCATGCCAACAAAAAGTAACATTCCTCAGTCTGAAGTATTACATAAGGAGGATCAAATACAGGAAATTTTAGAAGGCTTACAGAAATTAAAATTAGAAAATGACCTATCCAGTCCAGCATCCCAGTGTGTACTAATAAATACATCAGTGACACTGACTCCCACTCCTGTTAAATCAGTTCCAAATGTTACAGTTGTTCAGCCAGTTTCTGAAATGATAAATAATATCCAGTTTAATGACAAAGTTAATAAACCCTTTGTGTGTCAAAACCAAGGCTGTAACTACAGTGCTATGACAAAGGATGCACTATTTAAGCACTATGGTAAAATTCATCAGTACACTCCAGAGATGATACTTGAAATTAAAAAGAATCAGTTAAAATTTGCTCCATTTAAATGTGTAGTACCTACATGTACAAAAACATTTACAAGAAATTCTAATCTCCGAGCACACTGTCAGTTGGTACATCATTTTACAACAGAAGAGATGGTCAAGTTAAAAATAAAAAGGCCTTATGGAAGAAAATCTCAGAGTGAAAATTTGTCATCCCCACGAATTACACAAGTAAAGAGACAACTAACTGTGACAGAGGAAAATAAAAGGGAATTCCAGTCTGCTTTAGAATTGGGAGCAATAAAGGAAAATGCCCTCAGTAATATAGCAGTGATTCCAGAAAAACAACTTACAGAAAAAAAAAGTCCTGAAAAAACAGAAAGTTCTTCACAAGTGATTACAGTTACTTCAGAACAGTGTAATACAAATTCCCTCACAATCATACAAACCAAAGGACGGAAAATTAGGAGACATAAAAAAGAAAAGGAGGAGAAAAAACGCAAGAAGCCAGTTTCACAATCCCTTGAGTTTCCAACAAGATATAGTCCCTACAGGCCTTACCGATGTGTTCATCAGGGTTGCTTTGCTGCCTTTACGATACAGCAAAACTTAATTCTGCATTACCAGGCTGTGCACAAATCAGACCTACCTGCATTTTCTGCAGAGGTTGAAGAGGAAAGCGAAGCTGTTAAAGAAAATGAAGAAATTGAAACTAAACAAACTGTGAAAGAATTTCGATGTCAGGTGAGTGACTGTTCTCGAATTTTCCAAGCAATTACTGGCTTAATACAACACTACATGAAACTTCATGAAATGACTCCTGAGGAAATTGAAAGTATGACTGCTTCTGTGGATGTTGGGAAATTTCCATGTGACCAGTTAGAGTGTAAATCTTCATTTACGACTTATTTGAACTATGTTGTTCATCTTGAGGCAGATCATGGAATTGGGATAAGGGGAAGTAAAACTGAAGAAGATGGCATATACAAGTGTGACTGTGAAGGCTGTGACCGTATATATGCGACTCGGTCAAATCTCCTCCGACACATTTTTAATAAGCATAATGACAAACATAAAGCTCATTTGATTCGGCCAAGAAGATTAACACCTGGTCAGGAAAATATATCAAGCAAGGCAAACCAAGAAAAGACAAAGTCTAAACATCGGGGGTCAAAACACAAATCTGGAAAGGAAGGAACCAAAATGCCTAAGACCAAACGAAAGAAAAAAAGTAATTTAGAAAACAAGAATGCAAAGATTGTACAGATTGAAGAAAATAAGCCTTATTCTCTGAAACGTGGAAAGCATGTATATTCTATAAAGGCTAGAAATGATGCCTTATCTGAGTGTACAAGCAGATTTGTGACCCAGTATCCATGTATGATAAAGGGGTGTACATCAGTTGTTACAAGTGAAAGCAATATAATTAGACATTATAAATGCCATAAATTATCTAAGGCATTTACATCACAACACCGCAATCTTCTTATTGTCTTTAAACGATGTTGCAACTCACAAGTAAAGGAAACTTCTCAGCAAGAAGTTAAGAGTGATGTGAAAGAATCTGACACATGTGTATCAGAGAGCAATGATAACTCAAGAACAGCTACAGTTCCACAAAAGGAAGTTGAAAAAAATGAAAAAGATGAAATGGATGAGCTAACAGAATTATTTATTACAAAATTAATAAATGAAGACAACACAAATGTGGAGACCCAAGGTCATACCTCTTCAAATGTAAATAATGATTTTCAGGAAAATAACCCCTGCCAGTCAGAAAAACAAAAAGCAAGTAATTTGAAGAGAGTTAATAAAGAAAAAAATGTCTCCCAGAATAAAAAGAGGAAAGTTGAAAAAGCTGAAGCAGCATCAGCAGCTGAGTTAAGTAGTATGCATAAAGAGGAAGAAACTGCTGTTGCAATTCAAACCACTGAGGAGCATCCTGCATCTTTTGACTGGAGCTCATTTAAACCAATGGGATTTGAAGTATCATTTCTGAAGTTTCTTGAGGAGTCTGCAGTGAAGCAGAAGAAAAATACTGACAAAGACCATCTAAATAGTGGAAATAAAAAAGGATCACATTCAAATTCAAGAAAAAATATCGACAAGACTGCTGTGACTAATGGAAATCATATGTGTTCATGTAAAGAAAGTGAAACTTTTGTACAGTTTGCCAATCCATCACAGCTTCAGTGCAGTGATAATGTAAAAATTGTTTTAGACAAGACTCTGAAAGATTGCACTGAGCTTGTCTTGAAGCAACTTCAGGAAATGAAACCTACCGTCAGTCTGAAAAAACTTGAAGTATCTTCAAATGATCCAGATGTGTCTGTTATGAAAGAAATCAGTATAGGTAAAGCCACAGGGAGAGGGCAGTACTGATAACTAATGTACTATAAATACATCATTTTCAATTTTATTTTAAATAGGAAGCCATCAAGCATGCTAGAATTGTGAAACTTTTTCATTATTTTTTGTTGTTGACATGAATTAACCTGGCCAAAAAAAGTAAAAAAAAAAAAACCATGACATTTGTCATGTAAAACTTTTTTTTATCCCTATGGGACTTGAAGAACAGAATCAAAACTTCAGTTATTGTAAATAGATGAGCTAAACCTCAAATTTCTATCAACCAATTGCCCTTTTCATGAACTAGAATGAATTATCTGTGTGATTGATATGTTTCACCAGGTCACTGCTCATGTATAACAGTACTCTTTGTTTGTAGATACCTTTTTGTATATATTTATTATTGTAAATCATTTGCTGCCACCAGCAGTGTGTAAGTCTAAACTATTAAATGACACATTTATATTTGGAATTTTAATTTTTAACTAAGTGATCGAGTTTTTAAAACTTTTATTGTTTTAAATTAAGAATTTTTTGAACTAAAACTAGAAACTCTGCCACAGTTCATTGATTTTTACATAAAGCATTTATTTACAAGATCTCAAAATTACTTTTCACAAAGTAGGCATGTTATATTAACACCTTGCTCTGCTTTGTAAACTGACCATCCAGGATTTTGGGGTGGTATTCATGTGAAATTAAAGTGGATTCTTTAGCAGTTTCCTATAGCTACAAGTTTTTTCCCCAATACTTCTAACTGGATAGAGTTAGTATGATTCCATGAAATACAATGGAAATGTGAATAAAGATTTACTACATCAAAGATTTTAAATATTTGGTATTAAAAAAAAAGATCCTTTGTGAATGTGATAGAAACTAGTAGTGTGGAGCAGTGTAAATATTTGAGGTGGTGATTTGTGAAGTAGCCCAGTATTGCCTTAAATAAAATCACATTTCATTTCTTGTTTTATACATGTGATCTTATAAAGGGTTTTTTTTGTTTTTTGTTTTTTTTTTGTTTTTCCATTTTCTGAGATTTATAGATTGGTGTATAGCTTTAAACTGTATAAACTTTGTGGAAAAATTTTTTTAAACATTTTTATAAATCTTAAAATTGGTATCATCAAAGTGAGCCCATCTTGTGTTTATAAAATGCAAGAGTCCTTAACATTTATAATTACATAGATGAAACACTTTCTATAAGGAAGTTGGATGTGTTGATTTTACTGTTTATAGATGTTAGATTGTACAGATTTGTCTGTATTTTCCCACCATATCTAATGATACTTTTTTCATTAGATTGGTCTTCCAGAGCAGTATTAGTTGTTATAATTGATTATTTTGGTTATCCAGTATATAGTTAGCTCTTATAGTTTAGTTTTAGTCATCATATTTATACTGTGGGTTCACAGCCAGAGGTAGAGGTTATTTTAGAAGAATTTATGACCTTCATTTTAAGCCCAACTAAAATCAGTACTGGAAACAAAAGAAAACATCCTTTCAGATTGACTTTTGTTTCTGTTTGCCATAAATAGTAGCATTGATTTTTGACTTTGTGTTTGTTATAAACCAGTTGCATTCAGAATATTATTGGCCTGAGATATTGATGATATTGTGATGATATGAAAATGTGTATATTCCCTGTGCAACATCAGATTCGCAGGAAAAATGAAGCACTTAACAGTAACTGAAATTGCTGGTACTCTGAATAAATAAGCATGGTCAAGGAGCGAATTATTTTCTTTTGGAAGATACTTTTTTAGTTTTATTATTAAAGTATTATAGTTTTATTTTTAGAGTCTCATGGGTTGTATTGAATAGTTGGTTTTACCTCCTTAAGGTTTATTACCAATATACATAAAACTTGACACATTAAAATCCCTACTCTTTGGTAAGCCCACTGTTATTTATTAAAATAAAAGTTTTTATGGGTGATTAATACATGTTTTTTTTCCTAAATTAACAATAACAATAATTTTAATATTAAATTTTTGTTAACAACTTATGTTTCCATACAGTTTTCTTAGAAGTTGACCTAGCTCTTAAAGGTAGGCAGTTTGCAAAACTACCTACATAGTGCAGTAGCACATAGGTGTATTTCTAATGAATTTAGTGATGACCCACTGTTAAGTCAAAGTGCCAGTGTATTGGGCCTTTTCTTTTGCTCATTAGCTTAAGAAAGTTGACCACTAGACATTTCTGTAATTGTTTTACATGTCAGAGGAAAGACTTTGCCAACATTGAGTTAAATCTTTTATATTCCAGGTTCTGTATGCTAAAAGGTACCATGGAAGAGTTGACTTTTTAACATGGAACACAAAAAATTTTATGGTATAAAATAAATATGAATTTATAGAATAGCATGATGTTAAAATTTGATGTGGAATGCAATGGCCTAAGTATTAAAAAAGAATCATAAAGTATATATTTTTCATGGTATACTTTTCCTCAGTCTGTTGTCTTGAGATAATATTTTCCTCCTACAGCCTAAATTTGCCTGAAGTTTCATCATGAAAAAATTGATTTTTTTTTTCTCGTCTAAAGCCAAAAAATTTGAATCTCACAGATCAGAAACATGTTATTTATTCAAAATACATCGTGTCAAGGAAATATAACAGTTTGGGAAATTTTCGATGTTAAATTTAGCACAGTCAAATTATTATTTTGAAGCACTAGATGGTTTTTTAACAAGGCAAATTTTGATCATTAAGTAATACAGTTATTAAGATAAAAGTACATAAATACTACAGCTAGAGACATCAAAGAAAGAATGTTCTTATATTTTAGGGAAAAGGAGATTGATATATGAAAGTCTTTGTTAAGTGGTTCCCGAATGCATTCGAGTTGAACAATTTGATCAGGCACCAATTTTAGAAAGGTAATTGGCACTATAGAGAGAATAAGTTGAATAACTTGGAGATTAAAAACAGGGATACTTAAAATAGTCCAGGCAAAAACTGATAGGAGCCAGAAGAAAAAAATGGAGTTGAAAAAGAGGCTGAACGGATATGAGAGGTGTTTAAAAGTACAGTAGTAAAGCAGCCGCTTTCAAAATGTTTATTTTAGTGAGACACCAGAGCGTTGGAAGGTGAGGTCTGTGTCCAAGTTTTTTAATGTTAATATTTACACATATACCACTGAATTAGCGTCCTAAGGAATACATTTTGGGAAACTGATCTAAAATGGCATTTATTCAGCCAGAACTGATAATCAGCAGATGTGCACCAGTGTGGCTGCATCAGCAGTTTACAAATGGTGATTATCCTGATTGGTCAGTTTATTCATTCTGATTGATTGTATTAGCTAGTGTTTTGAATATCATCCTGCCTTCAAATATTTATTGAATATCAACTAAGTGCACTTTAATTCAAGTCTAATCTCCTTACTCAAAGTCCCTGCCAATTTCTCCAAACACTCTTATCTATTTCCCATTTTCCTGATGTTTCCATCTTTTTGAATACATACTAAGCTTCTCCCCCCACCTCAAGGCCATTACACACATTGTCTCCTTTGTCTGAAATGCTTATTACTGTATTTGTATGGCTGATTGCTTATCAATCAATTCTCAGCTTAGATGTCACTTCATCAGAGAGATACCAAGATCATTCTATAGTAAAATTTCACATGTTCATTCTCTGTAATTTTTTAATTTTTATATTTCTTACCTGTGCCTCTCCGCACTACCAGTCAATGAACAGAATCGTATTTCCCAATGACCTTGCTCACTCGAGGTGCCTCTCATTTCAGTTATCTGCTTCCAATAAATGGGAGCCCTACACTTGCTATAATCAAAACATCTATTACTTCCAGATCCTGGATCCAAGATTCCCTTTCTCCAGCCACCAAGTTCTTCCATCTCACCTTGAGATGCCTATACTAAAATGTACTTCTGTATTGTCACAACGAATCAGTCCTACCACTTGCTCACTATTGATCAACTCCTGTCCTCAGCTTGTTTGGCTTAGAGACTAGATTCTATTGATGTACACACTCCTTTGTGGCTAATCTGAGACCATGCCACTCTGTGTTATGATCTAGAGAAATCTCGGAACCTTCTGTCTACTCTTGAGCAGTTGAATGGGAGAACATTATTACACCAGGCAGGTTTATCTAAAAACTCCCTGGCAATATTTCTGTTGTTTTATTGTAATTTACTTCTACAAATTTAAGTGATTTGTACACTTTTTTTGCTCAGTTTTCTCATTCTCATCTGATGATTGTTTAATCACATTTTGCTGGAAAAAAACCCCAAAAATTTGACAGGAACTTTCTAAACTTTTTCACCAAATTGATAATCCCATTTATACACCATCTTAAACTTAAAAACTAATCCCTCCTCAAGCAGCCTGTATTCCATCGCCTCTCACCTTCTCAAAAACTTTTAATTAACTACTCTTGTTTCATCAACTTTTACTAGATCCTTTCCAAGTAGCTACTAGATATTCCCTAGTAGCTACTTTTCTTGAAAGAAGGTGGGGGACCCTTTTATTTGGTGTCCACCATAGATAATATGAGTTGCCTAGTCAAATACCCCACTTCACTCTGGTTTACCACCACTTTATATGTCCCTACAACTTGTCAAGATCACCAGTCTCGTCCAAGCTGCCATATCTGTTGGTTCTTTTTCAGCCCTCCTTCACTGCCTCAGGAGTATTCAGTAGGGTTGATAACTTCCTCTTTGAAATATTCTTAATTTTCTTGACATTTTCTCTTGGTTTTCTCATCCTGTGGCTGCTCCATCACTGACTCCAATCCTAGTTCCTCTCCCAGCACCTGACATTTGGCTCATTGTGTATATCTCTACAATCTCTCTGGATGATTTAGTTCATTCTTGGGAGTTTAGTATTACCAGTGTATCTGTCACCCAAATTTATATCTCAAAGACCAAGCTTTTCATGGTTCAGGATTGTTTGTATTCAACTGTCTGTCTCACACTTGAGCATATCACATCCAAATCATTTATTTTGTTCCCCACCCCACCTTCAATATTTTCCTCGTGATATTCTTTAACCGAACAAGTGAAGTAACTACTTAAGTTTCTCAGGCTAGTTTCCTTTAACGTTGTCCTCATAACCCATGCTGTTTCCCTATGTTTGGTCACAATTATAGTTATTTCTACCTCCTAAGTTGAAAGGAGGCCTTCCACTTCATGTCTCATCCATATCACCATTATGTGTTGCCAAAACCACTGAAACATACTCTTTATGGCCTTTATTCCAGAATATTATCCACCAGGCAGCTAGGTTGACTTTTTTGTTCTTAAATTAGTATTTTTTGGCCTGGGAACTGGGTCAGGAGGGCTCATTAATTATTTTCACACTGCCCTTTGAATAATTTTTTTTTCCTATGATTCCTGCCTCTCTGTCTAAGCACATTCTGTTAACTCTCCTCTCCATTATGTTCTAGCCACATTGGTTCTTTAGAGTTCCTCAAACTAGCCAAGCTCTTTCATATCTCAGTGCCCTTGTACTAGCTGTGCTGCTCGGAATGCTACTTTTTACTGTGTTTGAACTTCCGCTTTATGGGCCGGCCGAGTGGCTCAGTTGGTTAAGAGCTTGCTCAAGAGTGCGAGCTGAGCTCTGAGCAACGGCAGTTCGAGGCCAGCCCGAGCTGAGTTGCCGTTGAGCTGCCAACAGGTGGCAGGATGGCTCAGCTAAAAAAAAAAAAAACCTGAGCAGTCAGAACTTCCGCTTTAAGTTTTAGGCCGCTATCCCCATAACTGATTACTCCATTACAGTACTCAAGTGACTTGATAGTGTTTATCACAACTTATAATTGCCTTTTTTTCTGCTTTGTCCTTAACCACCCCAATCACTGAACCATAGGCTGCACAAGGACAGAAACCTTTCTGGCTGGGTGACCTACCACTCTATGCCAAGTGCCTAGTCCAGTACCTGGAACTTTGTAGCAGTAGTAAAAATTCATTGAATGCTTGAATGGAGCTGAAGTGAGCATGATTCTGACATATGGAGCTCAGAGTCTACACAATCACTATAAGTGTATTATAATAATAGATAATAGGGTGAGAATATGATACTGCGTACTCTGTGATGAGGGAAAGCACCTAAACAGGTCCCTAAAGAAGGAGATGTTAGTAGAGGGAAGACAGACTCTGAGCTAAGGTGAGCTCTGATAGGGATAGTTTTTGAGGAAATGGTTAAAAACTGATAGAGTTTAAAGTGAACGATGAAAGATAAGCCAGGTCCATATCACACTGTCTTAGACCTACTTGTATTGGACTTTATCCTAAGCAGTGGATTCATTTCAGTTGTAAGCAAAAGAGTGAGTTTCTTAACATTTCCAGTTTTTAAAATTCACTGGTAAGGGGGCATTCTAGTGGGGAATTCAGGATCAGTTAGGAAGGCTGTCCAAGTCATACAGGCAAGAGTGGATACGTCTTGGTGGAAAGTGTGATGGCTGCGAGAGAAAAGTGGACAGACTTGGGAGATGTAGAGTATTTGGCAAGATTTGATCATTATGGATTATGGAAAAAGTAAAAATTGAGGAAATTTCCAGGTTTCTGGTTTAAATGGTTGAAGAAATACCATTTATTCAGGTAGGTGAGGCTAGGAGAGGAGCAGTTTTGTGAATGGATGGTTGCTTAGGGAAAGAGTGTATAGAAAAAGGCCCAGGGCTTAACTGAGGAACTCAACAAAGATTAAAAGAGAAATAGGGGAAGATATGAGACTAGTAGGATGGAAGTATTTTAAGGAAGTATGTTCAGTTCTGTCACATTCTACTGAGGTAAGATAAGAATGAGTAAAGTATCCTTAGGAATTAGTGAAATCAGTGATCCATGACCCTCGCAATTACTTAGTTTGAGGAAGCCAGTTTTAGGAGTGTAGAGAGCAAATGTAAACACCTACTTTTGGAACATTTGGTTGTGATGAAGAGGAGAAGATAGATTGGTAGCTTTAGGGTGTCAGAACCAGTTTTTAAAATAGACAAATAGAGCGTATTCTCATAAAGCCAATGAGAAGGATTTAGTTGAGAGTGATTAAGATGTGAGAGAGAATGAGCGCATATATTACAGAATTCTTAAATTTCTGGCTTGGGTAATTGTGATTGGTGATAACTGTTTACCAAGATGATGCAGAAGGAATAAGGTTGAAGGAAAGATTAATGTTGAGTTTGAGGTTCTTGTAGGTGATCAAGGCAGAGAGGTATAGTGATCAACTCTTTTTAGGGGTCTGAAAGTACAGTTCTGGGATTTAAAGCCCTTGAGGACAAGCATTTTGTCTTCTGTTTCCTGAGGAGTTAGCCCAGAATCTGAGGTATAGTAAGCATTTAATACATTTTGCTGGAATTGAAAGAAGATGCAAGCACATAAGAAAAGTTAGATTGCAGGGAGAGAACCCTGAGGAACATCAACACTTAGTGGACAGAAGAAAAGAAATTAGCAAAGAAGACTTGGGAAGGAAGGGTTAGGTGAGAACCAGGGAAAGAGGTAAGGGTATGGAGTGTTATAGAAGCCAGAAGAGAAAATGCTGAGTGGTAGATGGTCATACCAAATGCTATTGGGAGGTCAAGTTACGGTAAGCATAAAGCAGCTACTAGAATTAACTGTTGGTGCCCATTGATCTTTAGAGAAGTTTTAGTGGGTGCTAAATAGTGAATGTTTATTGTCCAGTTATGTTCTATTGAAAGGTGAATGAACTAAGGAAGCAAAGGCAGTGATTTCAGTATCTTGCTTTAAAGAAAAGAAAATTGGTCAGTACCTGACCGTATTTGAAGGTTTTTAAGGTAAGTCTTGAATATTTGTAGATTCTGGGAAGGTACCCATTAAGGATCTTGAGGTTGAAGTAGAGGAGTAAATAGAACCTGGTCCCAAGAACATAGGTAGGTGGGAGTATTAGCATTACAAGATAGGACATTTCTTACACTACGTTTGTTAATTAGAAATATTGAGCTCCTTGTGATGAAAAAAGGAAACCACATTCCTGCCCAGCAGTAGGATCTCAAAAGTGTAAATGGTGAAGGCTTGAGTTGAGTGGGAGAAGACGGTAAGTAGGAGATACACAAGAATTGATTAGCATTCAAGTTTGACTGAGCTTGGAGAACAATTTGTGTAATACATATTTCCAGTAATGTTCCTCCGCCTGAATGGAGGATGAAGAGAGAAGAGGTTACATGGTATGGGTAATGCATAAGTGAATTGAATCTGGTCAGGGTCAGGAAACAAATCCAAGAAGAAAAGGGAGTGGTCAGGGGACTGGAGGTCTTAATGGTGTCAAAGGGAGGGTAAAGAGGAAATGAGGCCAAGAAATCAGAATGAAGACTAGGGCATTGACATTGGAAGGTTTTAGGAGTAATGCACCGTGTAGTATCTAGAAATGGCCATTAAGGTAGATTACTGAACTAGGATGTAAATGAGGGTTGTTGGAGTTGAGAAATTTAAAGAACTTTTGGCCTAATTTATTGGATGGTACACAGAAGATGCCTGTAGTAGAAAGGGTTTTAAAAGACTTGAGTCAAGTGCTGAACTTCTAAATTAAGAGATTAGGCAGGGAGTGTATTTCTAGGTTATATGGTACATGTAAGGAATTTGGGAAGGTAGCTTGAGAGTACCTGCTTGCCCCCAAAATCTTGGGAGAATCAGGTCCAGTTAAGGTAAAGTTGTGAAATATAAATTTGTGAAGCAGCAAAGAACACCAGTTCTAGAGGAAACCCTTTTTAAGCAGCACAGTGAACACGATTGGGAGGTTTACGCAGAGGTGGTCAGGGAGAGGAATTCAAATAGCGAGAACATAAGTATAGGTAGTAGAAGGGCAACTTTATTGGCCAAGAGGAAAGAAGCTTTGAATCATACTTTCTTCAAGACCAAGGCTACAGTCTAACAGGTATCTGCTGTATGCAGCTTTCCCTGACCTAGGGCCCAGGTATCAGATCTGCTGACAATAGCAGTATTTATTGGCTGCTACTATGGTGGTAGGCACTGTGCTAAGACCTTTCCCTGTATTCCCATTTACTCTCAAACCAACTCTTAAGAGTTCACTGCTCTTATCCTCATTTTAAGATGAGGAAATGCAAAATGTCTTGCCTAAGGGTTACGCAGTATGTAGCAGAGCTGAGAGTTGAAACCAGGCAAACCAACTTTGTGGTATGTACATGCCATGATCTGGAAAACTTAGGCATGATGGCTCTGTCTCTAGCTAGAATGATGCTGTAAAGATTGTTCTGGTAGCTGAAGAAAATTCTCCCCAGGTGATTAGGAAACAATATAAGGAGATAATTTGTAAATGATTTTTTTGAAGACCCATATTTATTTTATATATTTTTTTTGTTTACAGTTTAATATTAATTACAAAAGAAAAAAATTGAACTCCTGGAGCCATGAAGGAAATGACTTGAAGGTAGGGAATACAAAACAAAGGGCTCACTACCAGAGATGTTCACTACAGTTGTGTACTCTTACACCAAAGAAGCGAAGAGAAAAGGAAATGAGAACCAATTGTGGAGAGGTTGGATGGATTCTGACTAGCTCTGTACTCACCCTAGTCAGTGTGTATTGGGAGTCCTATAATTGAAACTTGGAGTCAGAGGTTTGTTTGCTTCCACCTTAGCTTCCAGGTTCTGTGTTCCCCAGATAGCCATGGGCGTGGCCAAAGAATGTTCACTATGAAGCTGCATTTCCATAGGCTCTAGCACCACCACGCCTGGACCTTCTAAGTGTCCCTATCGCCCAGGGCAGGTTGGAGAAGAGGGGGCATTGGTGATACCAGCCCACATGTGCCAAGTCCTTCTTTTGCTGTGAGGTGTTCAAGGAGTCACTGGGCTTTTGAGGACACAGGTGGGTTCAGACTGAAGGAGCAGATCACACCAGGAAAGTCTTCATTGGAAACGGGTACCTAGGAGGCATCCTCACAAGGCTAGTGCCACTCCTTTTGCCAAGCCAAAGTAGCCCCTTTGATATGGAGACTTCAAGATGTTAACAGACACATAAGGAGGGGAAGGGGGATGGAATATACTAAGAATCGATCTCATGTATTTCCAGTACACTTCTGCAATCGCTACAATCCAAATGTTCAACTAAGTCATTTTGGTAGTCCTGTTTGCTACCTCTAACCCTAAAAAACTCATCACATTTACTTATTTGAAAATTTCAGAACCATCCTTAATTTACTAAACCTACTTATGGCTGCTTAAACCTGGAGCATCACAGTTTTCTCTCAAGTACATGTGCCCTCAAAGGAAATTTTATAATCCCATGATGGTAGTTGGGTGTTCTGACCTTATTTATGCAGTTGAAACCAGACCCCTACCCAATGAGAAGAATAGGAAAATTAACCCCATTTTGTAAATGAATACTGACAGGTAAATTTAATGATTTGCAACAGCAAAACGAAACAGGTGGTCTGAACCCTGGTTCAGAATGCTTTCTCTGCTGCCCTGCTGGTTGAAGATATTGCCCTTTCAAAGCAGAAGGTTGAAGGTGGAGAATGTCAGGATTATACGGGGAAACTTTGCAAGTATGGGAAGCAGTGCAGTATACTTATTTCAATAAATAAGGTAAAGTAAGTTCTGTTACATGTCATGGCATACATTGATGTCTTATACTTTAGGAATAGTTTTTTTTTTTTTAATGTAACCTACTTACTACCAGTGTAAAGTGAAAAATGGAAGCAATTCTGGTTCCAACAAAATCTTAATCTCACACCAACACCAGCCAACATAGTTGAGCCTGAAGTATGAAAGGCTCAGCTCTGCCAGAAGTGAAACATCCAGAATATTCTATGTGATAATGGGCCTTTCCAACACAAAATCATGTTTGGTTGTGTGTAATCCTTGGCGTTTTAGCTGTGCACTCTCTTCTCTCTCCCTACCCGCCCCCCCCCCCCATATTTCTGACAATGAAGAAATCTGAGTATTTTAAAACTAGGCTGGAACCCAGCATTCCTGTGGTCCCACGGCCTGGCTACAAAGTACAACACTTGAAGTGAAGGGCAAATGTGACCCAGCAGAGCCTTCAAGTTTGATGCTTTGACTTGGGAACTCAGTGGAGCAGCAGTTACAAAGTGCTGAGCTCAGAGATCCCAGAAGGGAGGCTTGGGAAGCCCAAGACTGAAGTCTGGCTCTCTAGAAAGGACAATGTATAATATTTAATAAGTAATCATGTGTTAGAGGCTCCTTATATGTCACTCATTCATTCAAAACCATAGAAAGGAAATAGTTGTCATTGGAGTTTATTGTCAGAGTTGTTATTCATGTGCCTGACTCATCTATTCCAAGAGATCCATGTATTCTTACTGAGTCAGGCTAATAATCTGAGAACGCCGTTTGAAGGAAAACCTATATAGTATTCACAATACCATATATGTGTATGTGTATACCTTCAGCAGAGAACGCAGACATTGTTCTAAATTTTATAATCTTGTCACAGTGGGAAGAAAGACCATGTCACCATTTAGATTTGGTAAAATTTTCCTTTAAACCGTGTTATTACCTTGCTTTCCCATCTTTGTCAGAGGCCGTGTTCATATTGGCTTCACCGAAAAAGTTACATACCCTCCTTTTCAGCAAACGTATGCATGTTCTCTATTCAATAAATATTCAGATGTTTTTTGAGCCCTTTTCTCTCAGCATATTTTTTTAATTAGGTGATTCACTTTGCTTGTAGCTGCCAGCATCTGTCTTTCTGACTTAGGGTTTGTCAGCCTTTGCTGGAAGTTGGTCTGGGAGTGAAACTGGAGGTGTGATTAACTAACGTGCTGCATATAAAATAAATTTAAAAGGGGATGTGTATGTATAAAGCTCATCAATTTCATGTGGAGCTCAGATGTTGAACTGCACAGGATTAAGAGGCCACAAGATGGCAAACTAACACTGGAAATGTGTATGTATAGCTAAGTTCTGGAAATTGAATGAAAAATTACCTTTCCATTTTTTTTTATAGTGGATGTAGGCCAAAATGTTGTACACTTATGATGAGCTAGCTTGCCAGTTATTAAAGTACAGTTTTAAAAATTGGGAGATGGCTTATGATATGATACATGGGTAGGGTGACTAGACCACTGTTTATCATAGAAACAGGCTAGAGCAACTTTGTGTGGATTATGCATGTTTTTAACTTTCTCCAAAGCACCAGTCCAAAAATCTTGTCATTTTAACAAGAAGGTAGTCATACTGCTACCTCTACATGCAAAGGAGATTTGGAAATGTGCTTGTTTTAGCTGGGCACATTGCCATCCCCAACAAAACCAGTTGTCTAATACTTAGTTATCTAACAAGTTTTTTAAAAAAATAAGTAGGTATCACATAGTTTGTCATTACGGGGAATACCAATATTCCGAAAATCTTTTGAAACAATTTTGTACGGGAAATTTCTAGACCAGATTTGAAATTTTAAAACAAACTTCAAATTCTTGCTCTGTTGTGTAACATTCGGCATGTCACTTTATCATTCAGAATTGTAGTCTTCTCATTGAAAAGTATTTTTAAGATTTCTTCCAATTTCATAATACTATGATTTTTTAGTTTATACAACATAGTTATGCTGTAAGGTTCATGAATACATTAATTGTTGCTGAGCAGCTACTGTGGATTAAGCCCTGAAGGTATGATGACGAAGGAGGTCTCTTGCCTTCATTGAAGATGCTGATAATTTAGAGGGGGAGACAAATGTATAAGCAAACAATATAGTGATAAGTGATATAATAAAGTGCATATTGTTAATTACAATATCTTAACATTTTTAAACACCTCTGTGTGCCAGTGCTTTGCATGGGTCATCTCATTTAATATTTTTAAAAACTGTGTGAGATAGGTAAAAATTTGCTCTCTGGTAGAAATATTTGAGCCAAGTCTTGAAATGAAATTAGAATTTCCCAAGGTGGAGAAAAGAAGAATGAAATATTTTTTCAAAAATACAGCAAGACACAAAATAAGTATCTTACATGTCACTGTAATATCATGATTTTAAAGAAGATAAATCTTCTTTTAATCAGTTCTGTGGAACTGTCTAAACTGTTCCTGTAATGAGGTGTCTTGCTATAGTACATGAAATTTGTTTTTTAAAGGTGGCTCTCTATTAATCTGATCTTTCTGTGATATCATGTTTATATAGCAATATAGCGAATCCAAAGTCCAATATATGTTCTAGGAAAGTAGGCTCTTGGAAAGTTAAAAGGAAATTTGGAGGTCAAATAGCTGTATCTCCCGTATAACCCAGGAATATTCTTGATTGTCTCTTTCAGTGTTAGGGAGTCTCACTACTTTATCTGGTAATCATTTCATTGTGAGACAGTTCTGATTAATAGAATATTTCTATATTGGGTAGAAATCTATCTTTTTTATTTTTGAGCCATTGGTCCTGGTTCTGAAACCTTGGAAAATGAATAAGCTATTTGTCTTTCAAGTGTTGGGAAAATCATTCCCTATAGTCTGCATGCAAATGTCCACTAACACAGGATTAAATGAACTCTTTTTTAATAGTCTCATACTAGGCTTTGCTCATGTTAAGGTGATGGACAGCTGAAATTCCAAGGACTTTATGTCGTGAACTAATATCATGTTAAGATTTCAAATTAAATTTAAAAACCATGTTAACATGGTTTCATGGTAAGATTTTAAATTTTGATGCAGAATGATTACTTGTTCCATTTCACCTGACTTTGAACAAATTCTACTGAGTTTTTAAATCAAGTTTTGTTTCTGCCATTCAACATACTGGTTATTTCTTTTGTCTTTAGTAGATATGCTTTCTGTGTCTTCCAAATTACTAATGTGAATATAGTCAGGAATATACAAGTAGAAGACACTGACAAGAAAATGACTTACATCAGGTAAGAGTTAAGTTGTCTGTCACATAATGACGAAAACAAAAGTATGGGGAATAGGTGGGTCAGAGCTGATATAGCAATTTCATAATGGCATCAGTGCCTCAGGATCCTTCTGCTCTTTCATCTATAAGGTCTTGCTTCCATCCCCAAAGTCACCTCAGGTAGAAAGATTTTCACTGCAGCTCTAGCTGCGATGTGTCAGGCAGAAAGGAGTGAGGGAGCAAAAAGATGCATGCAAGCTAGGTCAGACCCACTTTTTAACTTTGCTCAAAGCATCAATCGATCTGGTGGTTTTGGATAAGAAGGTAATTACATTGTTACCTCTACATGTAAAGGAGACTAGGACATGAGCTTTTTTTTAGCTGGTCACATTGCTACCCCCAACAAAATCAGAATTCTTTTAGGTGGAGAGGCGTAAATATAGGTAGACAAAAGACAAAAGAAGCAAGAGGAACACAAGATTTTTTCCAAGAAAGATTGAGCTCCTAAATAGAGGAGCTAAGCTGTGGAGATAGGAGGATATGAAGAGATGAGTAAGACAAGATCTTTGACCTTGGCCACAGTAGTTTTTAATGTCATCAACAAATTAATGTAATTAGGGGCAATCTCCAAGAAGACTTTCTCAGGTTTGCTAATCTTTCACAGAAGGTCAAATCTCAAGTTACTGCACTTCTTTCCTTTGAGATAAATGCTTTATAAATGAAAGCACTTGGTAATCTAGTGATTAATACTCCATTTAGTAATGGGATTGATGATCATGAATTTAGTTAATGACATTTTTATAGCAAAAGTGGAAATTATATTGCTTAATATTTTGTCTCCTCTGGCCCCAGTATACTGCACAGAGTTTAACAATGACTTATTTTTGGGGATAGGAATCTGGAATCCATTTCTTCCGCTTCCTGTAATTCTGTACGGACAAGTAGGTTCATCCCCAATTCTATGCCATAGCCATACTGTCTGTCTGTATTCTGAGAGGAAACATTAATGTCTGAAAAACATTTTTTTAAGGTAAAAAGTTGAACAAATTGCATATTTTCTCTGAACAACATTTCCCTTTTGCTTTTTAAAAGAAAATGAAATCTCCATAGCTGGGGAAGAATCTGATACTTCACCTTTAATTACATGGGAATGTTGACCGATTTGGGTAACATCCAGAACTCATTTCACTTTGCTTTACAGAATCTATGAGTACATTATAGTATTTTAAAAGATAATTTTCATCTTAGATTAGGAACATTGTTTAGTAGACACTCTGACATAGTGGGAAACATGATAGGTTCATGGGAAAAATCTCAGAACTTCCCACAATTGCCGATGTGTTTTACAGCTGGAGGAAGATTTGCTTTGTGAGGCAAGACCCAATTTCAAATGGAAGGGCTTCTGGTAGGTCTCAGTCAGAACCCTTGAGCTTCTGTTGTAATCGTAAAAATTTAGTTGAATGCTGGCGTTTTTGCCTCCATGTGTTCCACCACTGATTCTTTCCTCACCAGTTTTTTACAGAACTGAAATGCCCTCTCTTTTGTGCTCTATATAGTATTAAATATGCTCTATACAGTATTGTGCTCTATACAGAATGAAATGTAAACTATGAATAAATTGGCATCAGTATTTAAAGAAAGCATGTGATGGGATGTGAGCTAGAAAAAGAGGAAACAGGCTTTTTTTTTTTTAAAGATTTTATTGGAGAATTGGGGGAGGGGAACAGACAAGTTGCTGTCCTTTTGTTCTTCAGTCTAGTTGTGGAGAACTTTGTTTCACTGGCCCATGTTGGTATCATCATTGCGCTCTTCCTGGGTGAGGCAGATCGGTCGCCGGCCTCTGGATGGTTGCTCACTGCGGCTATTGGCAGCTCGCGCTGGCTGCCAGCTGCTCGCGCTGGCTGCTGGCCACTCACTGTAGCCTATGGCAGCCCACTGCAGCAGGGGCTGCAGCTGTACTTTCTCAGGGACTCACAGCAGCCCAGCTCCAGGTGGAGTGGTTGTTTACCATGTTAGCTGTAGAGGGCAGTGTCACTGGCCCTCATGTGGGATCCGAACTGGGGCCTCTGGTGTCCCAAGCCAGCTCTTAACCAACTTGCCACTCTGCCGGCCCAACATGGGCTTTTTCATTGCTTTATTTTCTTTATTAAAATTTTGGGAGCAAAGTAACTTGAAACAGTGAACAGATTTATAAAGAGAAAGTTCATCTCTCCCTCTCATACTGTAACCAGTGTTGAGATCCTTCCACATCTTTCCCGCTATTTACACAAACATTCTGTATGGGCACACGTGTATAAGTTAGGGTGCTTGATGCCTAAAAAGGAAAGGTTCAGTACAAAAGAGGTGTCCTGCCTCTTTTTTCCTACTATATAGGGAAGACACTTACATAGTTTTATTAGGACTCTCAGTTGCAAGACACAGAAATCCAGTGTAAACCAGTTGAAGCAAGAATGAGGAATTTATCTTTCATGTAACTGAACTACAGAAGGGGTAGGGATGGAGCCAGTGTCAGACAGCACGATTGAAGAATTCAAACATTCTCAGGTCTTTGCATTCCCCCCACCCCACCCCTTTGCAGTCTATGTGTCTTAAAGGAATTGTCTCGATTTCCTCAGGAAGACTGGAGCTATAGCCAGTTACAGCCCTCTGTCTTCTCTTGCACCAGCACTTGAAACAAAATCTCCTCCAACTCCAGTTAGAGGAAACCCTGTGTCCAGGGGCAAAGTCTAACCAGAAAGTTTTCTGGGACAAATGCTAGGGAGACAAAATATCTGCAAATCAGGAATGCATTGAAGGAAATTAGGAAGACATCTATTTTAGTGGTCTGGGAAACCTAATATTGCAAAGTAGTTTAAGGATAACTTATGAGTGTGGTTGATCAACTCCACTTTTACTAGATGTATGTCCCTGAAAAAAGCTGACTGCCTTTTTGGGTCTCATTTTCTTCATCCCATGTTGCCGCCTGCTTTCTGAGCAGTGTCTGGCTGCTGGTGCATAACAGTGTCTGGCTTCTACTAATCACTGCTCAATAAATATTAATTTACTGATAAAAGAAACAATAAAAATGGCCACATTTAACTGCCAGTTTCTCTCAGTCAAATACTTTGGGTCTTTATTGACACACAGACAGCCTCCACACGTCTTACAGGAAACACATTTTGTGAATGAAACTTAAAGGAGAAAATACCCCCATTCGATCTAAACAGCTCCATGCACAGCCCTTGCCCCCATTACCTTTCCGTCTCCTCTCTCCACAAAGTGGAAAAGCAAGGAGTGTACACATCCAACCAATCATTTTTGCTTGAGCATCAGAGCTTGTCATAACCGATGTGAAGAGGCTGAATTCCCCAGAAACATTTTTGGAAGCAAACTCATCTTCAGACTGAAAAATTCCCTTGTGTCCATTCCAGTTCTGTGCACTAAAAAACCCCATTTCTAGATTTCATGCCATGATCAGG
This sequence comes from Aselliscus stoliczkanus, assembly GCA_033961575.1. Taxonomy (NCBI): domain Eukaryota; kingdom Metazoa; phylum Chordata; class Mammalia; order Chiroptera; family Hipposideridae; genus Aselliscus; species Aselliscus stoliczkanus. The sequence continues at coordinate 94,414,914 of CM066733.1, forward strand.
GATTCAAAAATCTTAAACCTTGTTAAACGCCTATCACTGTCAAAAAAAAAATTATTCCTGTAAGTCCTTTAATGGTTACCTGCATTTGTGAAGTCTAGATGTTTTTATGTCGAATGGTACAAAGTACATGGATGTAAGCTCGTGAATCTAGCAGCGGCCTGTGGTATAAACTGAAGGAGGGGAAAACCACGAAGTCTACCCTCCTCTCCTGTCTAGGACACAGACTTTAGGACAGATTGTGACCACTGTTGGTGACATGGTCTGTAGACTACATGATGACACAAATAACCTTAATTATGCATGAGTTGTAGTAAGATTTTATGCTAAGGAGGGCAGGCCATGGAACACATGACATAGTGGGTTTTAGTTAAAATTACATTTTTAATATACTGACTTTTTATTTAAAAATTACCAGTGGAGAAGAATGATTTCTGAGCTATCTTCACTAAGCAGAGTTGCAAATTCTCTTTTAAAATTGTCAGAACAAGTTTATTTCACAGAATATCATACTCAGTGCAGCCAAGTAAAGATATCAGTGACAGCCAAATACCACTGCAAAACCATTTTTATTCTGGAGAAAGGCAAATACGTAGGAATATTAAATCCAAAGGGAATATAGTATACTTGTGATTTTTTTAAAAGAATAGGAAAGTAACAGCGTAGTACAAAATTAACTATTCTAGAGGTAGGGGAGATGTACTAGTAAATTGTAGGCAAACAGTAACGATACATTGAATTCCTGATTATAAAGTCCAATGTGGAAATTTACAAAGTACTTCAAAGTTCTCCGGTTAAAGAGAAGGGTTAAATAATTGTCAATTCTCTGGGTCCCTCCCTACTCGCTGTCAATGTGCTGCTGCTTTCTGTGGGACCTGCCTTCCATCATGACTCTAGAATGACTCTTTCAGGCATCTGTTAGCTCAGGCTTAAGTGGGATTTTCCCCAGTGATATTTGTATTTAACTTGGAGGCCACTGAGTGAGGGCTTTTTCCCTCTCCCCTCACCCAGTCCTACCCAGGGACACCTGAACTTCAGAGGTGTGGGCTCTGCGGTCTTCTCCCCAGGCTGGGCCTTCTCACTGTGTCCCTGATTAGTCACTACCCCACCCTCACCAGTCCATCCCCACAAGGACTGAGTTGGGCTGAGTGAGTGGGGCTTAGCTACTACTTTGGAAAGATCACCAGTGCCTGGATTGCAGCTTGAAGGCCATCACATTTGTCAGCAGTGTCACCTTTTATACTTGCTACTTGCAGATCTAAGCACTTAAAAGAATGCTGTTAGTTGGATTTCTTCAGACTAATTTGCAGTTAACTATTCAAACACAATTCCTGTACCCACAATTCCTGAACCCTGCAACAACACAAAGAGGCCTCTGTCTAGTGTAAACAACTGGGTACATATTGAAAAATGGTTAAATTCTTCCCATATTACATGAAGCTAAAACCCTTTGTTTTCTAACCCAGCCTAGGTCTCGCTTAGGAATGCAGGGTTTCTTTGTTTAACCCTCTTGTGTGTCACAAAGGAGCTTTGTTTCACCTCGCTGGGGTGTGCTGATGGCCAAGTTTGAATGGTGGCCCTGGAGCAGTGCAGGGACCCCTCTCTCACCACATTCAACATACGTGAGGCTGCGGCACTCAAATACTGAGGACTTGCGTCTTTTACAATGTTTTTGGAGACAGCACTTAATAAAGCATTTGAGAACCAAAAAGCTCAGTTCAATGAAATTCAACCCAATGCACAGGCAGGAGGTAACCACCACAAAGAGGAGGAAGATGGTTTTCTCAGTGGGCCTGGAGACGAAGCAGTCCACGGCGTGGGGACAAGGCTTCAGATCACACTTCAGAAGGTGGGGAACACTGAAGCCACCGTACAGCTTGTAAAATAAAACCAGGAAGCCAGTTTCAAAACCAGCTTTAACAATGAGGCTGATAAGGTAAGTGTACCACAGGCCTCCATCCATCGTACCTAGGCTGACATAGAGTTTCTTTCTGTGCCTTTTCTCTTGATCCTCACGATAGGCTACATGTAGGACCACCAGAAGTGAAGACATGGAGACCATGATCAGCTGTAAGGCCCAAAGTCTAAGATGGGAGATGGGGAATAAGTAATCAAAACACACATTTTCACAACCAGGTTGGCTAATGTTGCACTCAAACTCTTTCTCCTCATCTTTCCACACGTGCTCTGCTGCCACCACGTAGACCAGCAAACGGAAGATGAAAACAACAGCAAGCCAAATCCTCCCAATCCCAGTTGAGTATTTATTTACTCCACTCAGGAGGTCTCTGAGGAACATCCAACTCATGGTTTAGGCTCAAAAGAAGGCAAGAGTCTGCAAAAGAAAACACTCATCATGATTCATTTCTCTTCCATTCATCATTTCTACTGTCTTGATTATAGGATTATAGAAGATAAATTCAAATTTCTCCATTATTACAACTCTGGATGTTGAGGGCTCTCTTAAGAATCCCATTATAATATGCTTAACTTTCATACAAGCAGATGACACAACTGGTCCACAGATGTAATTGATCCTATGCCCAGTTTAATTTAGAATTTGGATGGTCATCCCCCACACACTTGCCCATTTTCAAACAAATCCTATGTTATTGCTTCCCTCTAAGAATGGATGGGTTCTGTTGCTGATCTAGAAAGAAATAGATATGAGTCCCAATGTGACCTTGGTACCTTGAGATACCCCTCACATGCCAGCTTCTTGAAGTTGTAGTCTCTACTCACTTTCCCTAATTTGTCAATGCCCCTCCCCAATATTCCCTGCCCCTACCTCCTCTTATGTTCCGTATCCCATAATAGCAGCTGAGTTTGCCTGCATTTTGATAGTAAAATGAGGTTCTACAATACAAACTCCCTCAAACTCATACTCCCTCATCTTGCCAAAGATACTTCCATCCATGCCCAAGTTACCTTTTTTACCAAGTTTGGAGGGAGAGGCTGGTCTCCTCTTGCCTCAAGATGATCATTCCACCTCTACATCCCATTCTTGATCTGCCTATTTCCCCTGCCCTTTGATTTCCTTATCTAATTGAATGTCATCACCAACACCCAAGCACCCAAGTCGGAAATCCTATGTTCATCCTAGGCTCCTCTCTCACGATGCTTTTTAAATTGCTCACCAAGTTCTGATTCCTCCTAAATGTCTCAAATGTATCTTCACATCACAGTTGAAATCTCTCTCTCATGTACAGCCTCCCACTTCCTTTTTATTTTCAGTTTCATCATCTCTTCCCTTACCTTCCTCAATGCTACTTAGTTCTCTTATACCTCTCTCCATCTCTCTTGCTCTCTTTCCTATTAAAGCTGATAGGAAGCGAAGGAACCATTTCAGTGACATTGTCTTTCTGGCACACTGCTTCCATCTTGTATATAATGGAACTCTGGTCTGGGCCCTGTTTTCTGTTTGTTGGGCCCAACAACATTCTCAGCACTCTCTGTTCAGTGCTTTTGAGTTGTTCTCTCACAACCACTCTAGAAAGTGGGGTTTTGTTTGTTTGCTTGTTTATGGTGGCAGTTCTGGGTTTTTTTTCAGATGAGAAAGCAGAATCTGAAAAATGATGCCACTTTCCCAAAGACATAAAGTAAGATGCAGAGCAGGGTTCAAATCCAGTTTCCATTATTCTAAAACAGTTTCTCCCAACAATGGCACCATAGATATGTTAAGCTGGATAATTCTGTGTTGCAGCATCTGCCCTATGTATCCTAAGGTGTTTAACAGCATCCCTGGCCTCTGCCAGCTAGATGCCAGTAGCACCACCTCCCGCCCCCATTTGTGACAACCAAAATGTCTCCAGACATTTCCAAATGTACCCTGGAGAAATAGGGTAAAACATCTCCAGTTGAAAATCATTGCTTAACTCTCTCCTATAATCAGAAGTGGACTGGAGCTCCCAGGCCTGCCACTAAAATACTTTGTGATTTCTCAGGTGAAAACCTTGCCATTTCAGATCCTGTTTCCTATTACAAAAATAAATTAATTCTTACTTTCTTCACAGACTCAGCCAAAAGAGTATCATGGCGATGATGTGAGAGAAACCTGGAGGTTTAGAAAATTGGGATGTTGTTATAACAGCACACCTGCTGGAGCACCTCACATTCTCTCTTACAGAGGGAGCAGTAAGCAGCGAGTCCACATGCTAGAACCCTGCGGAGATGGATGAAGGTTAAAAGGTGTTTTCAGAGGAAACAAAGATCCACATACACAGAGTATCTATTCAGAGAATAAATATTTCAATGTCCTTGGCTTCAGAACACAAACAAAATTGTATTAAATAGAAAGGATTCTCAAATCCACCTGAAAGGTTAATGTCTCATGAATTATTAAAACAAAGTCCCAAAGATTAAAAAGAAAAAAAGGCATTCTGTTTATGTTTCCCTGTGACATGTGTCATTGGGTATGTGTCCATATTACTCAAAAGGATATTTGTGTAATGTTACAAAACATTTGAAAGTACTCTGTTGGGCATTTTAGAGAAGGGAGGAAGGTAAGAGTAGACACAGACTGTTTTACTAAAAGAAAAGGAGAAAGTGGTGTTTGAATAGAATCAGATGATTAATGTCACAAATGTGTCAGGATTATGATTTTCATTTGATAAATGTCGATCCTATTTTGAAATTTCCTGCTGATAAGACAGTGGTTTTTCTCAGTCGGGAGGGGTGTTCCAATGTTCGTTCACTTTTAATAGGGGTGGCTTAGCATAGTGGATAAGAGCCTGGGCACAATGTTGTACTCCTTGGGTTCAATCAAGTCCAAGTTTGTGATGATAATAGTCCTACCCCATGGGGCACAAAACAGAGTCTGACACACGGTGGGCACTCAATAAGCCTTATTATTTTATTATTTTCTTAAATTTTGTCATTAAAAACCATTCCTTGGTTTCAAAGTGAAGTCTTTAGAATTGCAAGTTAGGTATATTTTTTTTCTAGCTCTATTCCTGTGAAGGTGGAAAATAGGAATCTCCATATAATAGCCTTTTAAGCATTTGAAAAGTGACATTATTAGCCCCCAAATTTTATCTCACTAATGATTCAGATTGTCTCATTTTTATTAAGGGTCTTTATCCATTTTCTTAAATCATCAAGGATTACTCCCAATTTTTAGAGAGTTTCCACTTACCAATTTGCCTATGGTTTTCTCCTTTCTCTTAAGAAGTAGCTGTTAACTGCGCAAGAATTCAATTTGGAAAATTCAGTTAAACATTTTCAGAAAGTAAATAGTCAATATTCTTAATATCAGGAATAATTTTTGAAAGTTGCAAATTTCCCCCCCAAATATTTGATCTAAATTAAAAGGGGGGTGAGAAAAAGGTGCTGGAACAACCAGATTTTCACATGCGAAAGAATAAAGTTGAGTCCCTGCCTCACACCATTTTAAAAAATTAAAATGGATCACTGACCTAAACGTAAGAGCTAAAACCATAAAACTCTTAGATCAACACATGGGGTGAATCTTCATGACCTTGGATTTGGTAATGTATTTTTAGATATGACACAAAAAGCATGAGCAATAAAATTTAAAAATAGGTAAATTGGACTTCATCAAAATTAAAAACTTCTGTTCATTAAAGAACATCATCAAGAAAGTAAAAAAGACAACCTACAAAATAAGAAAAAAATTGTAAGTCATATCTGGTAAGGGCTTTATAGCCAGAATATATGTATATTTTTAGCTGAGCCATCCTGCCATGGCAGCTCAGTGGCAGCTCAGCTCGGCCTGGGCATTGAACTGGCTGTTGCTCAGAGCTCAACTTGCACTCTTGAGCGAGCTCTTAACCAATTGAGCCACTCGGCCGACCCCAGAATATATTTTTTTTAAATCCTAAAACTCAACAACAAAAGACAGTTTTTAAAAATGGGCAAAAGAATAAACATTTCTCCAAAGAAGGTATACAAGTGGCCAATCCACACATGAAAAGATCATAGCATCATTAGTCATTAGGGAAATGCAAATCAAAACTACAATGAATTATCACTTCACACTTACTAGGATTAGTATAATTTTTTGTTTAAGTAAAATAAGTATTGGCAAGGATGTGGAGGAATTGGAACCCTTGCACAAAGCTGGTGGGAATGTAAAATGCAGTCACTGTGGAAAACAGTTTGGCAGTTCCGCAAGAAGCTAAATGTAGAATTACCAGTGTTCATTACAGCATTATTCTCAACAACCAACAGGTGGAAAGAACTCAAGTTCCATCAACAGATGAATGAGTAAGGAATGAAGTTCTCATACATGATACAGTGAGGATGAACCTTGAAGACATTATGGTAAGCAAAATAAGTCGGACACAAATGGATAAATATTGTGTGCTTCCATTTATAGGAAGTACCTATTATAGCAAATTCATAGAGATAGAAAGTAGATTAGACATTACCAGGGACTGGAAGGAAGGAAAAATGGGGAATTATTGGTGACTGGTCATAGAGTTTCTATTTGGAGTTGAAAAAGTTTTGGAAATAGTGGTGATAGTTGCACAATACTGATAATGTAAGTAATGCCACTGAATTGTACACTGAAAAATTATTAAAATGGCAGATTTCATGATTATATATATATATATATATATATATATTATATATAATAAAAAATGTTCCCCAAAAATGTGGGTGGAAAGAAGCCTATTTAGAATATAAGGGAACAATAGTGACTCCAGTAACCTGAACATTTAAGAACTGTTTATTGTATAGGAAACAGAAATAGGGACAAAAGGAAGCATAACAAAATATTAATAATGCTTATCATTGAAAAAAATTCTTATTTTATTTTTTCATGATTTTCTGTGTTGCCCATATGTCTTACAATAAGAACTTACAAAATTAGGTCTGAAAATAAACTTAATTTAAAAAACACTAAGAAATCAGAGCTATCACTGTTTCACGTGTGTACGTTTTTGTAACAGTTGGACAAAGCTGTTTATAGAATAAATGTTTACAAATCAAGCCTATCAATATATATGTGGAAGGTCACCATGTAGGAAAATCATGTGAATCCTTTTCAGTCTTTCTTGCCTCTACATACATGTCATTGATTCCCCAAATTATATATTTCAGCTGCCTCCTTGTCATCTCTACTAGGATATCATCTCATACACTTAAAATTTCTGAAAGTGAACTCTTGCTATTGCTTACTCCACTCTCTACCTTCCCCACCCCATGAAAAACACTTCTCCCCTTCCAGTGTTCTCTACTTTAGTAAACCCCGCACTATCCACCCAACTGTTGAAGCCAGGAACGTGGAAGTTGTTTTTCACCTTCTGTCTGCCCCAAACCCCATATCCAGTCTATATTGAAGTCCAAAGTTTCTACCTTTGAAATGTACCCTAAAAGTTTTAACTCTTTTCATTTACACTACCACTACCCTAATCCAAGCCATCCTCATCTCCTGCCTGATACCTCGTCATAGCTTCTTATCTGTCTCCCCTTTTCTCATTCTTGGCCTCCTCCAACCCATTCTCCATTCCATAACCAGATTAACATTTTAAAATGGAGGTTATATTATCTCATTTCTCTGCTTAAACCCTAACGTAGCTTTCCATCGCATTTAGGGTCAAATACATACCTGGATGACAAAGCCCTGCATAGTGGTGCCTTTGCCTGTCTGTCCAACCTCATGTCGCACATCTCCAAGACACACTGAACTCCAGGCGTGCTCGTCTCCTTTTACTTCCTCCATCAGACCCCACATCCATTTTGTTCCTCCTACCTGTGATGCCCTTGTCCCCTTCACCTGAGTCAGAGAGGCTTTCCCTGACCCCACCAAACTAAATTCGGTGTTCTTTGGCATTCTTGTTTATATTGGCCTCTTTTCCTTCATGCTACTTAGAGTCACATACTTACTTATATGATCAATATCTGTATAGACTGTTCTGAGAGAAGGGACTAGGGTTGTCAGATTGAGCAAATAAAAATGGAAGATATCCAGTTAAATTTGAATTTCAGATAAACAATGGATAATTTTCTAGAATAAGTGTGCCCTCCATTATTTGGGATTACTTATACTAAAAAACATATTTATTGTTTATTGAAGTTAAAATTTAACTGGGCAATTGCATATATTTTGTCTGGCAACCTAAGCAAGTACCTTGATTTCCCTCTGTTGCACACCCAGTGCCTAAATAACAGTGCAAAATTCTGTGATGAATGGGAACACAGCCTCTCTAATCTCAGAAACTTCCCCAGAACACCCAGGAACCTCACTCATTCTTTTCTTTGTATCCAGCCTCTCTATCTCTACCTGAATTAAATGACATTCCATTCTCCATTAAGTTCAACCTTCCTGTTCTGACGTCTCTGATTCATCTAAATCCTGGCTCGACCTGTGATACAGGCTATCCTGCTTCATCTCTGCAAGAAAAGCAAATAGCAGGTGTCCCCAACACCTTGTCTACCACCATTGACCAACACCCACTTTGGTCAGATGGTTCACCCTCCTTCCCCCGCCCTCCCACACATTTGTTACCATCCCTGTGCACTTGCTCACACTGCTCCTCTCTGCCCTGTCTCCTCATAGCCTTCCCAATTGTGATTTGTTTCTCTCTTCAGATTTTGTAGCCCTAAACCTTAGCACATAAGATGATACAACATCTTAATTAGTCTCTTGTAGATTGTTTTTCCCCAGTGAACTTTATTTGTTGCTTGGAGTCAAAGACCATGTTTTCTATTTGTTTTGTATCTACCAACGGACTTAGTATAAAGTAGCTATTTAGTAAATATTTATTAGATACATTTAGGTTAAAAAAAATAGCAAGGGGCGGCCAGTTAGCTCAGTTAGGTAGAGCCCAGTGCTCATAACACCAAGGTTGTTGGTTCAATCCCCACATAGGTCACTGAGATGCGCCCTCCACAACTAGATTGAAACAACTACTTGACTTGGAGCTGATGGGTCCTGGAAAAACACACTGTTCCCCAATTTTTAAAGAAAACAGCAAAGTTGAATCTCAGGTGAAATATTTGGTCTCAAATTTCTTTGTTCTTCGCTATAGAATAAATCACTCATACAGTCTTTGAGGGCTTTAATTATTCTCATTGACCACACTAAGAGAATTCAGCTAAAAGATGAGAAATTAATTTTCATATCTCTTTGCAGTCATATCTAATGTTAATATTGATAGTTAAGATATATCCATTCATTTCTATTTACTCAATTCAAATATTGAACTTATTGCAACAGTCATTTTCATTATTGGCATCAATGTTGATTCAACTATTTAATCATTTTATTAAAAATCCCAGATGGATTTGGCAAACTACATAGCATTCAGGCCAAATTCAGTCCACTACCTGTTTTGTAAATAACGTGTTTTTTTGGGGAAACAGCCATGCCTCTTTATTTCTTGTTGTCTAAGTCTGCTTTCCTGCTAAAATAGCAGAGTTGACTAGTTGTAATAGAGCTAGTACAGCCTGTAAAGCCAAAATATTTACTATCTGGCCTTTGGAGAAAACGTTTGCTGACCTCTGATATTTACATCATATTTAAAATCATATTGGAATCAAGGTGCAGAACTTTTTCTGGTCTAATGAGAAGCAACACATGATAGGTTGTGCTCAAAAGACAGCCAAAGGAAGCCATGTTGAGAGGGCAGCATGAATGCAACCTGCGGGTAGTTTGAATGAAGACAGGTGGTGGAAGAACAAGCCATTCCCTCACCCACAGGGGGACAGGCAGGACCGACTTCCAAGAACCTGGGTTTCTGCGGTCTGTACTCTTAATGAGTACTGGTTTAATTTCAGCAAAACAACATCTTTTGTCTGCTCAATTATAATTACTGTTATTGGCTTTGTGACGTTTGATTTTTCTTTTGTAAATATAGTTGCATAAGAACCATAAGCCTGTAGGTGTGAAATAATTTTACATCTAATTTTAGGTTTTATGTGTGTAAACAACAGTGTGTCAAAAAAGTAATTTGTCAACACTGAGGGCCCATGAGCAGCCCTGGGTAGAATGGTACCCACACAGGCTGTCATATGTACATATCCATCACTTGCCTGGTATTTTAATTTCTTGTATGAATAAAGGCAGTGCCATTTTTAGAAGATCCCCTCTTAGGAACAGTGCAAAGGTTGTCCTCAAGCCACACAGAAAGGGCCAGGAAAAGGTCCTGGGCTGTTCCTCTGTGTCCCCATTGTCCCACTCATTCACATCAGCCCACACTGTGCTCAGGCCAGGCATTCTGACTTGGACACAGCCTCCAAAAGCCCTCAAGTCAATAGCATGTTCCAAATGGGCAACATTACTTAGAGGCGGTTTATCCACAAAGGGCATCTGTGATGCAATACAAAACCAAATAGCAGTATGTCTAGGTTTATAATAATTAGGATGACTTCTCTCCCCAAAACATTCTGGAAAGAAGTAATGATTACCCAGTTACAAGAAATGCTATTTTTCCCAGTAAATAAACAAATCCTATCATAAGAAAAATAAGCTTAACTTACCTTTTGACACAGATGTTGAGATTAAGAAGAGATCCAGGCGGTTGCTCATTCCATTAAAAAAATCATGAGTTGATTATATTGTTTCCCTGAGAGGGAATTCTAGTTCTTTATGCTCTGGGAAATGGAGTCTAGTGGTTTCCAAGGTAGTATAAGTCAAACAGGTGTAACCCGATCATTTGTTTTGGCTCATAACTTAGATGAAAATTCTTGTGTCTCTGCTGTTTACAATATACATTATGAGAGCATGGAAACTGGGAAAATGAATTCAAAGCCACTCACATACACACAGTTCATTGAACATCCCTTTTTAGAAAACCTTGTCATCTGCACAAAGAAGCTGGAACAATGAGAGTGTTTCATCTCTTTAAATGATTTTCCAAGGTTATTAATCAAAGCTTGTGCACAAAAAAACAATAGGCCAAAGAACAATTTAAGTCAGCTTTGATTAGCTTACTTCAACTTCACTATGTCCTATTCTTAGCAACCCAGAAAGTAAAAAGGCATAGTAAAAATCACTTTCCCAAACCTAGGCAGCATCAATAACAGACATTTTCTATGTATAGAACAGAGAGAGGCGGGGGAAAGTACTTTATCTTTTTATGGAACCACGTCTAGGTGTGAATGCAGCTAAAATTAAAGATGTGTAGGGCCGGCCGAGTGGCGCATTGGTTAAGCGCTGGTTTTGGGATGCCAGCGGCCCCGGTTCGGATCCCACATGAGGGCCAGTGACACTGCCCTCTACAGCTAACAACAGCTCCACCTGGAGTTGGGCTGTGCGAGCCCCAGTGATGGTGTGGGCTGCAGCCCCTGCTGCAGTGGCCTGCCATAGGCTACAGTGAGTGGCCCGCAGCCAGCGTGAACGGCTGGCAGCCAAGCGTGAGCTGCCAATAGCCGAGGTGAGCGACATCCAGAGGCCAGCGACCGATGTGCCTCATCCGGGAAGAGCGCAATGATGATACCAACAGTGAAGCAACATCCTCCGCAACTAAACTGAAGAACAAAAAGACAGCAACTTGTCTGTTCCCCTTCCCCGATTCCCCAACGCTGTTCCCCTCTGCCAATTCCCCAATAAAATCTTTAAAAAAAAAATGTGTAGAAATGAAAATGAAATCCTGTCTCTCTTGGAATATGAATAGCTTAGAAACAGAATTTTACATTTGGAAACCATATTAGATGCCATGAAATTTAATGCCTTCATTTTAAAGATGAGGAAACGGAACCACAGAGTGCGGCCTCCTCAAGTCCCAGAGCCAGTACAGGAGGTGTAGAAAAGAACTGGGGCTGAACCCTCGTCTCAGAGTGCCATCCTCGGCACTGTGGTAGAGGTGGCCACCTCCCAAGACCATGTGAATTTCAGTGTGGGTTCTCTCATACTTCTCTTAACATTTGTGACGTTTACAATATCCCAGGTATTCATATATGCCATTCAGAATTCAAAGAAGAATGCAGTTTATTTTGAAAAATCGTCAATTTTCATTATTAGTTATATTACTGGATAACCCTTCTACATACCCAGTTAAGCAGACCTTGTTCAGTTTGTTTTTTATATAGCCCAGGATCCCAGAATGATGGTCCAGTTTCCGAAAGGTTACTATCATGATAAAATCCTAAAGCCTTGTCTCTGGAATTGATCAGCCCTTTGAATTCCCACTCCTTTGTTCATAATTAGCACTTAGCAAACTTTATCCATGGTCTTAAAACATTTCCTGTATGTACTGAGACACCTTCTGCAGGAACAGTGGGACTGGGATAGTTTGTTGTTAAGGTGACCTTCAAGGTGGCCTTCCTGAATCCCCGAGCTTTCCTCTAATGTTGGCAAGAACCCAAACAAAGGTAGCATTCAGTGACCCAGTATGGCAGAGGCATAATTTTCTAGACAAAGGCCCCAGTCCTCTAGGATCTTGCAGCACCTTGCACAGAGACCAGGGGAGAGAGAAATTGCCAGGTGCAGGGGCAATCAGGAGAGGCTTCATAGAAGAGGTGGGATATGGTTTGGATCTTTGTGGAACAAGAGGCAGCAACATGGGTGTGTTCTGGACAAAGTGCCTCTGCTCAAGCCGACACTTTTTCAGTTACATCTATGACTCTATATGTTTGACAAAGATTTAATTCTTCCACTTCCATTTTGTTGTTTGGAATAAACAAAGACTGCAAAAAGGTTACCACTATGTTGTAGTAGAAATAGCAGCATCTTGAAGTCAGAAAGCTAGGGGTGGGGAAAAAGAAGATGGAACTAGAAGAAGAATGGAACAAGTATTGTAAACCTTGTTCTCCTGTGTTCCTTTAAGATGTGGACTTCAATAGCTTTCTCTTCCATGTGAGAATGTGTCCCTGTAGAATGTCAGCAAGAGGCAGAGCCCAGAGCAGACTGAGTCAGTATAAACCTGAGTCTTCAAATGTCCAATGTGTCCCCCTGGATAAACTGCACAAGGTTGGGGGCTGCAGGAAGACCTGTCTAGGTGACCTCTCTGTCAAGAAGGACCACAGAGTTGTCCCGAATGCAGATGCCATGTGAGAACATGACTAAGGTTCTACGGGTTAACAACTTAGCTGGCTGCAGTGATGGAAGTATTAGCACTGCTATACACTGGGAGCCATCATCCCCACAGCACTGTGCTCTGAAGTTAGCCTTCATAGTTTTACTGCATGATGTCTCTTCCAAGGGAGGTCAGGAGTCTTTCCTGCTCAGCTGAGACACAGTTGGAGCACTGTGTTTTCTTCTGGCCTTAGTGAGACCTTTGACAAACTCTAGAAGACAGTGATCATGGTGGAGAGAGTGTCTCCGAACATGTCATATAAAGAAGAATTGGAGCGACTAGAGTGTTTAGCCTGGCGAGGCAAGGCCCAAGGGAGTTATCAGAATTTGGTGTCAATTCTATTTCAAGATGATTTTTTTTTTAAACAGTAGTGATCCAATAGACTCAGTTCAGACAGGTCAGGGTTGGAATCCTGGACCTATTTCTTAATTTTGTGGCCTTGCTCAAGATGCTGAAGTCCTCTAGCCTCCATTTTCTTGTCTGTGAAATGAGAAAGGCACTCGTTTCTTCAGTGTTCTTATAATGTTTTTAAATGAAATAATAATGGCTCAATAAATGGTAGCTGTCATTGTCTTTGTCTGTTAAAAGCAACACTGACCATGAGTTGTGAGATTTCCTGTCAAAAAAAAAAATAGCACCTGAAATAAGAGAAATGTGTATAGACTTAAAAAACAAACAAATTACCTTTTGTGCCGGACAGCAAAGCACATATGGGTAGCACTTGCCTCCACATCTCAGAACAATTTCTTTTCAGTACAATTTGTGAATATAAAATGCCTACATGAAGAAGGAAGTCCTGTTGCCTTCTAAGAGCAATTCTCAGTTACATGCGGAGCTTGTAGGAGATTTCTATTTAAAACAATTCCAAAAACCATAAACATTACTTAATAACGACTGACATTTGTAATATTGAGTGCTTCTGAGGTTTCACATTTGGGTAAAAAAAGGCTGAAGGGCTGTGTGCTGTAATGTGCTGCTGCTTATTTTGGTGCCATAGGTGATACCTCTGTCCTCTGACTAATACAGGAAAGGACTGAGGGAAAAATGCTCCCTGGGTACAGAATATCCAAAGGGTGCAGGAAAGGTCACATTTTAACACCAATTCTATGAGTTTTCAACATTTTTCAAATGAAAATATGAGCATTGTCGCCTTGATTTTAACCCCTTTTTAAAATTAAATTTATTGACATAACATTGGTTAATGACATTATATAAATTTTGTATGTACAACATTATAATTCTATATCTGGATACCACTGCGTGCTCACCACCCAAAGTCTAGTTTCCTTTCATTATCATGTATTCGACCCCCTTTACCCAGTTGCCCTTAACCACTATTTGAATCAGTCCTTTCTGGGCCCAGTGCTGTGACGGAGCCCTACAAAGCCTTAGCTCCTGGCCCTATCCAGATGCCACGTCTCTTCCCAGGTCATTGAAATAAATATAAAACATATTACTATAATTTTTAGAAGAGAACATAGGAGAAACTCTTCACAAACTAGGGATAGGCAAAGATTCTTAGAAATGATACCAAAAGCATAAGCCAAGAAAACAAAGAAAAAAGGATAATTTGGACTTCCTCAAAATTCAACACTTTGGGGCTTTGCAAAAGGCCCTGGCTTTGATAATGGCCGTACCAGGTGTGAGGTGCTATCTCATTGTGCACTTTGATATGCGTTTCCCTGATGATTAGGGATGTCGAACACCTCAGTCACAAACAGCTTTTTAATTACAGTTTACCTTATTTTGTCAGAAGATTGCCTACTAATACCAGCTAGGTATCGACAACTTTAAAAAATGAAAACTCAAATATAAAGTTAATTTGACTTGAGAGAATAACTTTTAAATTCAAAATCCATTTGCCAAAGAGTTACATAAATCCATGCCAAGATCTGGGCATCTGCTAGTGTAATGATTTTGTTTGTTTTAACCTAACTTGTATCCTAGCAACCTTCAACACCAGGAAAGTATGTGTAAACCTGGATCCATATCTGTTTTTTTGGGGGAAAAAAACCCTCTTGGTTGCTAAATGGGAGGAGGGGAGAGGATGGGGGAGAAAGTGAAAGGATTAGAAACAGCAACACAATATAGTCCTGGAGATATGAAATACAGTATGGGGAAATATAATCAACAATGTTGAAAGATTATGTAAGGTGCTAGATGGGCACTGGACTTATCAAGGGGATCCATATCTATTGTTATCACAACCATAGGTACATACATAGCTTGCATCTTGGCATCTCAAGGCACTTAATAGAATGGCAGAATATTAACTGTACTTGAGTGACTGTGCCTAAAATGGGGGAAGGAGGAGACCAGATTTAAGCCGCCTTTCCCAAATCAGAATGCTTTTCCGTTAAGTAAACATATATTTCTAGGTGATGTCTCCTTTTATTTATACAGAACACACACACACACACACACACACACACACACACACACACACACACACCACGAAACTGGAAGGTTATCTGAACCTGAGAAGCTGAAAATCAAAGGCAAGAAAGTAATCCACTCCCCCACCCCCCAAAAATGTCACAAAACCGCCTTTTGCAAACAATGAACTTTAAAAACTGAAAAATCAAACATAAAGTTATAGTGGCTTGAGAGAAATCCATGCCAAAATCTGGATACCTGCTAGCGGTAGCTACTGTGTTTGCTCTAATATAACGTGTATCCCAGCAAACCAACATCAGGCCAACCCCGCGGAAGGCACCAGGGCCTGAGAGGTACTGGATGGAGCAGCATCCCAACCAGGCCGCGGTCCCTGCGTCTCAGCCTCCGGGCGGTAGAGGCCGCTGCGGCGCGGAGGCACCGGGCGAGCCGGGCCGCGCTGTCCCGCGGGCGGAGACGAGGCGGAGCGTCGCGGGCGCGGAGGTTCGGTGACCCCGGGACAGGTGAGTGGCGGAGGGCGCCGGGAAGCGGGGCAGGTGGGTCGCCCCACCGCGCGCTCGGCTCCGACCTTAGCGGACCTGGCCGCCCCGCGGGCCTCACTCCCGGGTGCGTCGCACTTGGCGACAGTCCGTCGAGCACCCCGAGCCCTCGCCACCCCGGGACGACCTGAGCCGGGTCTCGGAGATCTGAGCCCGCGGCGCCCAGGGTGCGCCCCGCACATGCCAGGACCCCTTCCCCCCTCCCTGCCCGGTTCCCCCCACTCTCTCCTCTGGGCCCCATTGCGGGGCAGCTCCACCCTCTGGAGCCACCTGTTCCTGACAGTTCGTTGGTGTCCCAGCTCACTCAATTCCAGGGGAAATTGGTTTCATCTGCAGCGCCGCCTTTTTTCTTTATGGTAACTTAACAGTCAAGTGTAGCCCATGCAACTCAATGTCTGGAACTCAATGGAATGCCGTTTCTTTTCCGGGAGGCTTCGAACGCGCGTCTGCGTTCCCGCCTGCGGTAGCTGTAGGCGCCACAGGGGCGGGGAGTGGACGCAGATAGCGCCCTACGGCCCTCGGGGTCTGCAGCCGCCTTCGGGAAAGCCTCTCTCCCTTTTGCGTCACAGGAAGGTCAAGAGATGGAAAGATACCTTGTGGGTAGTATGTTGTACGTGAAAAACAATACAGAGTCCGCGTTTTAAAACTGAAGTGATTGTAACCTTGTTTGTCAAATCTTGTGATAACTTGTAAATAGAGGCTTATCGATTTAGGAGGAAGGTGGGGGTGAAGCGGTGGAATGGGAGTGGGCTAGGTATTCAGAGGCATGGATTCTTTCACTCTCCCCCCGGTAAAGACACAGGTCTCCTGGAGTCTAGGTTTCGCTTTGTTTAGAAAAGGGGATTGGCCTAGATGGTGAAGACGCCAATAGCTACCATTCTTTGAACATCTATTGTATCCTTTGACAAATTAGTTATCTCCTTTAATCCTAATAGTAATTCTATGCAATAGATATTACCCCTTTTATAAAGGTGGAAACTGGGGCCCAGAGAGGTTGTCATTTACTCAAAAGACATACAGCTTATAATGACCCAAGTTGGAATTTGAGCATATGCTAGAGTCTCTCAAGACAAAGTCTTCTGATTCTATCCCAAACTTGTTTATTCTAATTTAAATTATTTTTCAGGCATTCTGCCCCAGACGTCATGTTATTTTTCTTAAGTATTAAGGTAGTGTGGTATGTGAAACTAAAAAAAGTGTATTTATATCTGATTAGAATATTTTGTCCAGGTTTTAATTCCCTAAAGTCTTTTAAAAGAAAAGTTTTCATTATTAAGGTTTCTTCTCACTAACATTCTATGATTCTGATAATTTTGTTTTGATTTATCTTCTATTGAGATGCTTATTTCAAAAGTGAATATCTGAAGGTTAAATTTTCCCCCCACGTAACTCATAGTCTTTATATCTTGGTCTGATTTTCATGTACAGTGTAAGATGGAGAACCATGCCAATTTTATACCAGTGAATAATGTTGGTTGCCAAATATATGTGGATCATCCCTCTAAGCAAAAATTTTACTAAAGGAAGGAAAACCGTTCACAAATCACCAGTCCTGGTTTTTATCTCTGACCATCTTGGACAGCCTTGCAACCTATGCATTATCAATTCCAAGGAGGCACTATTCTCACTCATACTTTGAGGTGTATGACGCTCAGAATTGGGCAGAGGTAATCCTTATCTCTGCTGCCTCCTTTTCCCATCACATATTTCCTTCTCAAAAGGATGGGCAGAAGAAAAAGGTAAAGAACTTTCTGCTAGGGAGGGACATATGAAGTAGCTTAGTTTAGATCTTTTTTTTTTTTATAGGTAGGCCTGAAAAATTCTCTCTGTTTAAAAAAAAGTTACATGGGCCGGCCGAGTGGCACGGTGGTTAAGCGCTGGCTTGGGAAGCCATCGGCCCCGGTTCAGTCCCACATATGAGGGCTGGTGACACTGCCCTCAAAAAAAAAAAAAAAAAAAAGTTACAAACAATAGTTTATTTTCATAAACTGATAAGGGAACAGAAATGGGTGATGGAAAATAAAAAAGAAATATTACTTGGGCTCAGTAATCTTTATTTTTTATTTTAAGTATAGAAGGTTGTTAAAATTTATTAGTTCTATAGATGATATAAATAAGTTCATGCAATTTTGGGAGTAGTGTTGTTAAAATCTTCAGTGACTGTGGTTCACAAAAAGAAGCAGCAATAAAACAGCTGTCATATACCACATCTAATAAAAGAATGATATGTAATGGAAAATGTTACTTAATACTTTCCAAAAAGGATCACAAACAATGAAAATTGTGGTATATTATATCTTTTAAAATATAGTATAATAGGTAATTCCTTAATTTGTAAAGTGTACTTTTAGTAAACATTTGCAGTGGTTTCTTTAATTGTCATTTGTGATAAACAATTTAACCTATACAGTGCATTATCATGCGTCTGGAAGTTGCAATATAATAACTACTACCTTGATTGCTTATTTCCTTGATTCATTGCAAAGGAAATGTAGATTTCACAAAGGAAAAGAGGAGACCAGAGAATTTTTTAATTAAAATTAAGTCATTACAATTCATGTTAAAACACTCTTAATACAGTTTTTACAGAAATCTCATTAAAATTGAATTTCATGACATTCAACATGACTGCATCCCTTTAATTTTAAAATAGTGAGATTTCTGTTGGCTGTAACTAATCTTTTTATATATATGTATATAGTTTATATAATTTATACATATACATACATAATCATATATATATGCATACATATATACATATGTATAAATTTGGACGTCAAGTGAGGCTTGAGTTAGCCAATTAATCTTCAGTTCTTGACACATTGTCATCAACACAAAAATGTACGTGATAATTGTGGTCAGAGTTCTGTGTTCTATAATATGTGCTGTCTATGCGCACCTCTCCCATTACTTTGGGGTTTTTTTCCCAGTAAACAATTTTAAATTATATTTACCAGATAGCTTTGTTTTAATTCCATGCAGCTGTTTCTCAGTAATTAAAAGCCAATGCTGTTATTGGTTTCTGGCGTGCATGAATTTTACCTTTGCATATTTGCTTTTTGGCCTTCCTAGTTTTTATCTATTGCCCCAGTTTCAATTAGTGGTATATCCTGAGGCTGTGATTCAGTCCTGATAACATGCCTATTGTGTTAACTGTTTCCTGCTTCACATTTTTTTTAATAGGCATGGCCTCTTTACAGAGTGTAATACTACTTCCATTTTCATGATTGCTGCTTTCTGAATTTTCTCTTTCCCTGCATTACAGTCAAATACATTATTAGCATAAGGAGAAAAATCACTGGCACCTAGCCTAAGCCATCTGGTGACCAACATTTGTTACTTAAATACAAAATACAATCGTACGTGCGCCACTTATCCTATTCTCATGGCTAAGAGGGAAAGATGAAATGCCAGCAGTTTTCATAGAAGAAAATGAAGACAATAGAAGCAGTTGATTGTTGTCACAAGAAAGGAAAAATAAAGAAATTTAGCATCACTCCCCCTACATTGTTGACATTTCTGAAAGACTGAGCCAAAATTGAAATGGAACTTAAAGGGACTCTGGGACTAAAGCAGAAGTGAATGTAAAATCTGTTTTATAATTGTCTTTGCACGGTATTAAGAAGTTTGTGCTAGAAATGGGTATGTAAGTGGAAATCATTGGATTTTTTGCCAACCTTGGGCCTGATGAGTTTAAAGCAAGTATGTTCTAGCTGAACAAATTTCAGACATGTTATGGAATTTTTAGTTTTACATAGTAAAAGAAAAAACACAAAAATTAGTAACTTGCATGCAGAAGAAA
The DNA here is from genome assembly GCA_033961575.1 of Aselliscus stoliczkanus. Taxonomy (NCBI): domain Eukaryota; kingdom Metazoa; phylum Chordata; class Mammalia; order Chiroptera; family Hipposideridae; genus Aselliscus; species Aselliscus stoliczkanus. The sequence continues at coordinate 94,434,629 of CM066733.1, forward strand.
TGACTAGTTACAGTTTGAGTGATATTTTAATTCTGATGAAGTGTTTTATGAGTTGTTGCCTCAAATACTTCATGCTCTAGGTAGATTTCACAAAGGAGATAAACAGAGATTGATGATTGCTCTATTCCGATGTAATGCTTCCTGGATGGAAAAGATGAGACCATTTGGCATTGGCAATCCATTGGCAATGGCATTGGCGATTCAGAAATGATCATTTATTTCTGTGATTACCAACCCCATACACATGCCCAAAGGAAGAGAGATGTATTTGATAGATGGCTGAGAAAGGTTGGCAAGAGAGTGAAAGGAGCAAATTCAATATTCTCTTGCTGATGGACATTTACTCTGCCCACAGCACTCTCCTGTGCTTGGATTATGCATGTGTTGAGTTTTTCCCATTGAACTGCACAGCCACTCTGCAGCCATCCTATTAAGGTATAATCTGTACAGTAAAGCTCACTGCGGAAACAACTCTAAATTTAGATAATGAAGGGAAAACAGAAAATAAAGTGAAGCAAGCCGTTGGCGTGATTGCTGAGCCCTAGCGGTCTGTGGAGCCATCCATAGTAGCGAAATGTTGGCAGAGAACAGGCATGATTCCTGTGGAATACCTCGAGGTCCACCTGGAGGAAGGCTGCAGACCAAACGCGGTGTTTGAACCACTCTGCTACCTAATTGCTACTGTCACTGGTCTCCAAACCAGTTTGTTTTGGATGACTTTGTGGCTATAGAAAGCAACTGAACCATTTCCCAAGATTAGGAAATCCTGAAAGTGCTGCAGAAGTGCTAATTTATGTCACAATGGAACCAGAAAGTGCTGATGACAATGACAATGATAGCGGTAACATCCAAGGGGAACAAGTGCTGGAACAGCCAACAGGGAACAATTCAGAAGTCCTTGCAAGTGTAGAAGGTGTTGAGAATCCTTTCTCTTCAAGCAGATGTTCCTGACGAGGTGTTTACCCAATTATGTGGTATAAATGAGTATTTAGTGGCCACTGCAACAAGGACTGTTTTGAAAAAAAAGCTGACCTGCTCATTTTCTCCATAACTAATAAAGTTGCAAACATATTGCTTTTAAAAAGTATAAAATGAAAGACAAACAATACTTGTATAAACAAAGACTCAGTAAGTGTTTAAATGTGAATGTTTGACTCTTATTTCATAACATTTACTGCATGGTAGGGTTGCAGAATTACTCCTACACCCCCCCCCCGAAAAAATTTTTTTTATTATAATGTGACTAATTTCAACCTTTGGGAGGATTCTCTTCCAACCCCCACCCCTTCCCCCTGTCCCCCATCATTCGGTGGCAGGAACGATAATAAGCTTTTGCCTGATAGTACTTAGAATAGAAAAATACTCACAAAATGTAATTATTCTAGCTGGGAGAACCAGAAGCCAACAGACACACTTAGATTTAATAGAATAGATTTAGAGTAATTAAGAGAAAAAAGGATGTTCAGATTAAGGAGATAGCAGAACAGTTCCAGCTAGTCGCCCATAAGGCAGAGGGGGAGTGAGGACTAACAGCTTTTTACCTTCACTGCTTGGTACAGTGTTTGGTCCAGTGGAGGCTTGGGAGGAGCATGAAGGGAAAGTGGGACAGGGTGAAGCTGTAGGAGACACTGAGCAAAGGAATGCTAGTACTTCTCTCAGATTGGTGTCCTGAAAGGGCTGTCAGAAGGTGAGAAAGAGTGAAAATGGAAGGAAATAGAGAAGGGTATGGATAACCCGCTGGCCACTCCTAGCCTGGAACCCCCTGCGTAGAAGATACAATGTGACTCAGACAACAGGCCTCTGTAAAAGTAGAAAAACAACTTTTGCCCACCATATTGGTTTGTTCTAAGAAATGAAAAACAAAATCACCAGTTTGCCAAACAAAACACCATTTACAAAGTATATGTTACACAACATAATAAAATAATTGACAATCACATTTGGTATATATCCTGACTGGAATTCAGAAAAAGAATTGAGTATAGAATGGCTTTTAAAAGAGCATTATCAAAAACAAAACAAAACAATTACAAAGAACAAAAATGTCTCTTATTTTATTTTAGGTAATAAATCATCATTAGTCAAGATGTCTTCAACCCCAGAGCCTCCAGCCTTTAAAAAGGAACCACCCAAAGAGAAAGACTTTGGAAACCCAGGGCTCAGAGGGGTCCGCACAACAACCTTATTTCGAGCTGTGAATCCAGAGCTCTTCATTAAACCTGTAAGAAATACACCCAAGATGATAGTTGATGTTTAATTTAAGTAGGCTATCAGAAATAGAAAGTTCTTATTTTCCTGCTACATATGATATTATCATGGAAATTTTATGTTGACTGTTAAAGATCTATGCAAATAAATTCAGGTGGAAGGAAAATCTTAAATGCTGTTTCACTAAATACACATAAAATGAATTATTTTTGAGGGCATTTGAGAATTTTGATGGAAAATGGTTGCACTTTCATGGATCAACAAATTCCTATTTAAAATTTTATTTTAATGTATTAATTTTAAGGAAATTGTTGTTTGATCAGGTACTATTAAGTAAGTAAACAAAATGAAAATGTAATCATTACTTTAAATTACAATTTCAGCCTTTATTAATTGCAGAAGGTATGGTGACAGAAGCAGAGAATGCAAACTGAAACTTGTATTGCAACTCTGCACTCACACTGACGAAGAAAGGCCCATTTGATGAGTGTGAACACAAAAAGGAGGGTCTGAGTTACAGTAATAAATATTTCTGTGGCGTTCTGAACATCTTTGCTATATGGAAAAGCATTTACAAAATTCTGAGATTCCCAGGCCATAGAAAAAAGACTGGAGAGGAAAAGTAAGAGTCTTCTATCACCTCTAAATTATCAAGAGTTGAGTTAATTGAATATAGAACTGGGTAGATTATTATAATTGAAAATATTACCATAGGAATGCTAGTGTAGTAATAAAGACTTGATTTATTAAGAGAAAAGTGCAAACGATTTTTGGGTCTCCTCAAATGATTAGTTTTAATGAAGCTTTGTAACTTTTTTTTCTTTGACAGAACAAACCTGTAATGGCTTTCGGATTGATAACCCTTTCGCTTTGCGTGGCTTATCTTGGTTATCTACATGCAACGCAAGAGAACAAAAAGGACCTCTATGAAGCTATTGATAGTGAGGGACACAGTTATATGAGGAGGAAAACGTCCAAGTGGGATTAATAGTGCTTATTACTATGGATGGAGCTAGAGTAAGGGCTCTGAAATTGCCAAATAATAGACTTTATAAATGTATGCCATGTTTCTTGTTTTAGAATATGGTAATGAGGAAAGAAGATAGCAGTTGCAACCATACCAATGTAACAGTAAATTTTGTCCTTTCAAAGCTGTAGCCATTATCTTATTGTTTTTCCATGAAACGATTCTCAATATATTTATTTTATTAAATCGTCTTATGTAAGTACCATGAAAATGGAAGTCATTTCTGTTAATTTTTAAGTGCTATATAATAAAGGTACCCAATGTTAAATTTGCATAGTATTTTTAATATTTTAAGGTGAATTGTGCAATTGCACGTGTTGTGAGGGTTAGTTTTGTTTGCTGTTTGCAAAAGCAGTGTTTATTTTCTACCTGGTATAGAACCTACGTTTGTGAAGAAAAAGAAATAATCGTAAGTTATTGTAAAGCCTGCAGACAGCATTAAAGACAAATAGTGTTAAGAGTGACATATGGTTCATATATTTTGGTTTTCCATTTAATCTATTTTTCATCCAGAATTTTATTTTAATTGAAAATATACTTCCACTCAACTACTAAAACAAAGATTAAATGAGAGAATAAAGTAACTGGAATTTTTCTTAAGAAAAATGTTATACTGAGGTATGATATTTTTATTTGACCAACTGTTAACTATTTTAGTTTTTGTAAATAAATATTACAATGATATGATAAACATAAGACCAAGTGTTCTTGTAGTTATTTAAAAATTAGAACTACTCAATAGATAAGAAGGTCTCCTTACTATTCTGGGTTTACCTTGTTTAATTTAACTTTCTGACAAGGGTTCAGGACTTGTTTCATTGCTGGACATTTAAACCATTCAAATCATTGTAATTGGAGCTCATTAAACCTTATCTCTCAAATTTTGTTCCACTTATTATTACCAAGTAATAATAACTGCACAGGCAGAGTTTATCATCATAATGGAAGTTTTTAATTTCCAGTACTTTATTGTGGTTTTGCAAGATACATACCAATGCAATTGTGTCTGATTTGTAGATATTAAAGAGCTTAGCTAATTGAGTTATCTATTGTACATGCAACTAAATTCTGTACTACCGAGCCCTAAATATTTTTTTTGCTAGGCCTCTCTACATAGTATACTTATTTAGTTTAAAATATACTTAGGTGGTATAAAGTGCCTCTTAATTTAAAGTATTGATATTATCTTTTGCTTTTGGTTTCCCTGTGAACTTCGATTGTTAAAGAGCTAGAATTCTTTTATTTTCAGCTTACACATTTAGTGTCACATTGTCATCCTTTAGAATTCTAGTATTCAACAAAATAAGCTGATACTTGGTGGGGGAGATATTAGTTAGGTGAGCTGTCAAGAGATTATCGCACACAGGAGGGCAGCAGGAACTGTACAGAGTGCAGCCTCAAGCCATGTGACAGTTCCCTGAATGAACCCAGGTACCAGTAGATTCAGTGAGGCTCAGGCTGTGAAAAACAGTGCGAGGGAAGAAACGCATTGAATTTTAGGAACAAGTACCTAACTATGATACTTCTTATGGGATGATTACAAGTTATAGATAGCACAGTCCTTGTGTGTACAGTGTCAGAGACTGCCTGGCTGTGCATGGATGTTTTGATTCATTCTCTAAGGGAAAAATGCCACTTTACAAAGTCAGTTGTGTCTAAGAAGGGCATGGTCAGGGCAAGACAGTGAAGTGTAGGTTCACTTAGTTAAAGGAAGGTCTTTAAGCAGGAATCTCGCTGATGTTGGGCAAAACTCAGTAGCATAGATAAGGTCTTGAAGGAAGTCTTGATTAACTAGGCTGTTGATAAGCAGCAAGTGACCTTCTTGCCCAGGGAATTCATTCTGTTCTAATAGAAGAGCTATTGGCCCAGAGGAGCAAGCTGTTCAATTGATAAATTGGTTTTCAAGAATTTCCAGAAGCAAGCCGTGAAATTATTTATTGGTTTATAGTTTTATCTTTCATAGGACCACCAATCTGTCCCAGTTTGTCGGTACCAAGGGGGGGCGGGGGGGCTCTTGAGATGCAGGACTTTCCATCTTAAGTCAAGGACAACAAATTAACTACGTGATTTTAAAAACCAGACTTAGTAATTTTGAGTGCTAAGTTAAAGTAATTTTTCCTTTAAAATACTGTAATATTTCCTAGTTTTATTGCCAAGCCACATTCATAGATAACCTGGGAAAAATAATCTCCCTCCTTTACTGGTCTAAAAAAAATCAATTTTTCTTTTCTTTTTTTTTTTTTTGAGGGCAGTGTCATTGGCCCTCATATGTGGGACCGAACTGGGGCTGCTGGCTTCCCAAGCCAGCACTTAACCACCGCGCCACTCGGCTGGCCCAAGAAATCAATTTTTAAATAAACCATTTAAAAGAAAGTGTGGTGGGCTGAATAATGTTCCCCATTCCCCACCCCACCTCCAAAGATGTCCTGATCCTAATCCCTGGAGCCTGTGAATGTTACCTTACATGGCAAAAAGAATTTTGCAGATGTGATTAAGCTGAGGATTTTGAGATGGGGGAATTATTCTTTATAATCACAAAGTTCCTCTTAAGGGAGACAGATCAGAGGAAGGAAGAAGTGTTGTCACCATGCAAGTAAGTGATACAAGGTCGTGAGCAAGGGATATGGGTGGCCTAATAGAAATTGGAAAAGGCATGGAAAGTCCTAAAGCCTCCAGAAGGAACCATTAAAATTAATGTACCCTGCTGACACCTTAATTTTAGCCCCATAAGACTCATTTTGCTGACCTCCAGAATTGCAAGAGAATAAATTTGTGTTGTTTTTAGCCACTAAATGTGTGGTAATTTGTTACAGCAGCAGTAGGAAACTAATACAGAAAGTATCTGGGAAATGAACAGGCTAGGCCATACTCCTTTTTATGTCTAGTTGCTTTTATGAGCAAAGCTTGCCTTACCTAGCAACAGTTGCTATGTAAGTTAACAATGTAATGCTAGAGCCTAGGAGGGAGCAATGCTTACATCTCCCCAAATCCAGTGCTCATGCCTTACATGGCAGAGGCTTTCAGTAACACTCTTACACTTTAGGCACACAGTCATGCTGAAGCATTTAATTCTTTCCAGCCTCTAGCATTGGCCTGCAACCTGGCACCTCTCTTCCAGCTTTCTTGAAACTCCTAACTTTTAAAAAAACTACTTTTAATGATCCTAATGGTGTTTTAACTGTATGTAGTAAAAGACAACTTGAATTTAATTATGATCAAGAATCCGAATTACACAAACTTTGTTTGCTGTGCTGTTTGTAATAAAATAATTCCACCAGCCCCTTTAGGGGAAACCTTCAAACAGATCCATGAATACAAGCCATTTAAGACACGCTTTTACACTCACAAGGATATACTGGGTAAGTGACTTTGCTGTTTTCCTTTTTCTCCAATGTTTCATAGTATTGTGTGTCATTCTTCCTGTTATAGACTTGTATCAGCTTTCCTGATCAAAAAGGTTCTTGTCCTAAGGGGTGTGTTTGTCATGAGAAGAACATGGGTTGAAATCCAGCTTCTCCACGTACCAGTAGTATGCCTTGACTGGATGCTTAGCCTCTCAGTCTGTTACCTTAAATGTAAATAGGGATGTTAGTATCTATTTTGCAGATTTGTTATGAGGCTTTAAAGAAATGCTTGTGTTTATTATAAAGCCTGGCACATAATAGTAAATGGGGGTTCTTTTTGTCTTTGCCCGCACTTGTGCCCCCTCCATACACATAGAGAAAATAGCTCTAATTAATATCTTAATAAACGGGGGAAAGAAACTACAACCCTTATTAGTAGCTGGTGACATAAAAGTAGATGCATATAGATAACATGAGATTATTTTCTATCTGTAGACTTACAGTAAGCAAATGAAATCGTAATTACAGGTTTTCATCTCTCCTTATTTTCATCAGTTTTCAGCCTGACTTTGGGCCTTACAAGTGTTTTCCTAAGGACTCTCAAAATACTAATATGATCCTCTCCTTCTTTAACATGGCAAACTAGGGGTGATTTAATTTCACTCCTGAGCTTTGGAAATATAAAAGCTAGAGAATGGATGGCATTTTGAAATAACTACAATTTAGGGGGAGATCAAATTGGAATCATCCTCTAAAAATATCAATATCAAAACTGATTTTTAACTTTTAGAAAATGTTTAGTGTGATTTATTAATTATAGTCTTGAAAATGATTTGACTTTTTACACCCAGGACAGTGGATATCTATCCTTAGATAAACTTTTGTTGATTGACTCCCTATACCTTCTACTATACCCAAATGCAAACAGTAAGTGAATAAATTTAATTAGTTAGAAATTAATCTTGTATATTCAGTGACCTATATTTGTCATTGATTATTTTAAGTCAAAAGAGTCAGAATTCTCTGTTCTTTAGAAGTAAATTCAAAGGCATGTTGAAATGTCTATATAAATGCTTATGAGTATTGCATGGTGTGATAGTTCTCAACCCTAGCAGTGTACTACAGAACGTTAAAAAAATTTTTACTACTAATATCCAAACATAACTCATTGGATTTAATAGTAATTTAAACCAGACTGAATAAATTAGAACCTTCCGAATCAGGCTTTTGCATGTGTTTTCATTTTTTCATATTTTTACGTATTGTAATAGCTTTTTATTTGGAAATAGTTTGACTCACAAGTTTTAAAAATAGAGCAGAGAATCCCCATGTGGCCCCCCGCATCCAGCTTCTCTTATTGATCCCTTACATAACACTGGTACATTGTCAAAACCAGGAAATTGGTATTGAAACAATGCTATTAGCTCAGGTATAGACCTTACATGCACTTTTTATTCTTGGTGTGTAGTTTCATGATATTTATCATGTAACTGTCACCACAATCAGGACATAGAACTAACTGTTCCATCACCACAAAGACACTCCCTTGTGTTATCCCTTAACATTCCTTCATCCGAACCCTGGCAGCCACTAATTTGTTCCCCTATAATTTCATCCCTTTGAGAATGTTATACAAGTGGAATCATATACTATGTAATTCTTTGAAATTGGCTTTTTTCCACTCAGTAAATGCCCTTGAGATCCATCCAAATTCTTTGTACTAATAATTTGTTTCTTTTTCATCATGTGCATTTTTTAAAAAGCTATGCAGGGATCCTGTTGAACAATCAGAGTTGAGAACAACTAATATGAAGTATGGGATTTAAGTATAAAAAAGAGCAATAGCAGCCCACACTTGCATCACATTTTTGTGAAATTCAACACTTTGATGTCCCATGCTTAGTCACATTTCTTCCTAGATTTTTCAAGATGAAATCTACACAACACTGAGCCTGTGCAGCGTTGTCTGTCTCTACCATTGTGTTACCGCCCTTTGTTTTTACACTCACTAATAATCTGGTAGCAAAGACTCTTAAATCAATGCCACCAAACATGTATTTTTCAGTTGCCGATGCCAGAAACACGATTTAGACTAGAGAAGCCCAAGGGGGATGTGGCACCCGGGCTTTCAGTCTGTCCACTCTTGCTCTCTTAGTGATACATTGGCCTAATTGCTTACTACTGCAGCCGGGCTTACTCCAGCAGCTGGGAAAGGAGTAGACGTGTTCCCAAACTTCTCAAAACCTGTTATCTCCAACTTAGAAACCTCAGAGGGAAAAAACGCTGTGTTCTCCTTACCTTCTTATATAAGATCCTAGAGAAGACCCTGGTTGGCCAGGCTTGAGCATGTGCCTAATCCCAGACCAATTATCATGGCCTGTAGGATCGGGATAATGTGTGATGGCCAAGCAGATAGGCTGCTGCGATTGGCAGTTCTACTAGAACAACCTGAAAGAGGACAGTTCTCAAGAGAAATGGGTCCTGTTACCAGGGGGAGAGGAGATGTTGGGCAGACAAACGTGTCCACAATGTCTTATCTGTGCTTACTGCCAAGCTAGGCACCATGAGCGATACACTGCAGTATAAGACCTGCTTTGCAATTTTAGGAAGTTGATCGTCAAGACCTAATCACTTGAAGAGTTAATTCAGCAAATCGTAGGTGTGAAAAATGAATGGAATAAAGAATAAGTGTTCTAAGAGTTTGGATTGGAGAGAAAGATCACTGTGTGTGATTTCAGCCCTCAAAGGGCTCGTCATCCCCATACAGATCATGGGCCACCTTGGACAACACACGCTGGTAGGAGAAGATGGAGAAAAACCCTGTACCCAGCTCAGTGAGCTCAGGGCCTGGCTCCGGGTCTAACCCCTTTCCTAGCTATCTGGTATTATGTTAACTCTGAAATTCTTTAGGCTTTTATTTTCTTGTTTGAGTAGGGAGGATATTATGGGACTATTATTTGGAAATTAAATTAGATCATTGATGGAGAAGTGCTAAACTACCACCCCTTAACACATTCCATAACTGAAGCAGCTAAACCCATGAAGACCCACCCACTAAAGAAAGGCACGTAATGTATTAGAGAAGGCATCCTACCACGACTTTGTGGGTGGAGATACCACCAGCACCCAGATATAAGCTAACACCAGCACCCAGATAGGAGCCATGAGAGCGGAGCTGGGTAATGTGCTAGTATCTTGAGTATTCCCTCACCATTCTACTTTGGAAATACAAAATGTGCTTTTTTTTCTGCTCCTTGCCCAGTGACCCACCATGTGGACTGGCTGTGATGAAGGGAACTGATTCCATCCAGAACTAACAGTGCTGTGTGTTCCCTCCTAATCAGTTAGGAAAAAACTTACCCCTTCATTGGTATTTTTAAAGAGTAGATTGACGTCTTCTACAAGGGTATATATGTCTTAGGTAACTCTAATAACTCATAGTGAAAAGGGAAGCCAAGAAACAGTCTGTGGATACTTATTATTATTTTTCTTCAAATATACAGATATTGGGGCAGATCTTCTGAATAAAGAAGAACAAATTCAAGAGGCTGTACTCAAGGAATGTATTGCAAAAGCAGAAGCTAACGTGTGGATTCAGGTAAAAGAATTTGGAAATCAGCCTAAATGCATCTTTGCAGTTCTTTCACTTTTTGAATATATTCGAAACAATATAGTCAGGCAGAACTGACTTTGAATCTTGGCTATCTGTGGGACGTTGAGCAAGTTCTTCAGCTCTATAGTCTTGGCTTCTTATGTAAAAGAGGAAGAATAATACCCACTCTAGGGTGATCGAGAGAGTTCAATGAAATAGTGTGTCTGGCACACAGTAGGTACTTAGTAAGAGGCAAACATGACCAGGAACTTCCTCCCTTCCAAATTGCCCCTGTGTGTGGATGACTCTTGTTCTCTATTCTCATTGAATTAAATCCTAAAAAGACATCCTTGTTGATAATTGTTTATTATTGCTTAATACCTGATATGTAGACCATCCATTTGTGCAGTGTATAACACCCCTAGTATCTGTTTTTTCCAAATGTTTCATTATAGCTACTCTCCTTTTTACCCATGTCCATGCTCCCCTGCTCTGTAAAGTCCTTGATACCTTGTCCTGATGATCGAGGGTCAGAGGGGCCATTAGAGTGTGTTGGGCTTACAGTCAGATCCTAGACATTTAACTGAAGCAAAATCTCAATCCTCCAGCCCCTACTTCTTCCAGCCATAGGTAGAATGACATAAATGATTTCCTAAAGAGAATTAATTCTCCTTGAGATCAAGCCACAGTGCTTAGATCTTGGTTTCTTTATAAAAGATCTTGGTTTCTTTATTTCCTGGTTTCTTTATAAAATAGACATCATAGCAAAGAATGTTGGAATTGTCCAGTATTCATGCCAGCAAAAGCTTGGTATGAAAGTACTTTGAGAGTCCAAAGTGCTCCAGTGCCAAGGGTAATATATATGTAAAAATCTTAGTAGCCATCTATCTTTATCGATAATAATAAAATTCAAATCGATTGAGAGTCATTAATTATACACCCTAATACAAGGAAATGCTTTTGTGAGTAATCTACAATTTAAATATAAATAATCTAATATTCTGGGCATTCTCTTCAAAATAATAACCTGTTTTTGAAGACCTAACGCGGGGGATCTGGGATCTCAGTGATTTCTAGCTTTGTGCATCTTTCCACTTCTCTGTATTTTCCACACTTTCTGCTCTGGGCCCATATTTGATAGTCAATCAAACAAGAAATAAAGTGGTAAAGAAAAAGACAGCCCAAAAGGCTGCAGTAAAGCTCTCTCGAGTAACTCCTGAACCAGCCGTGTCAGGCGCATGGGTTGGGGTGTGTTAGGGCCTCTGGCTGAGACCTTGGGTGTGCTGGTTTGCTCGGGGAGGTTTGACATGGGGATGGAGCAAGCAGTTAGGTGCCCCATGGTGTTTCCTGATTTTCAGTAAACATGGAAACTTGATACATTAATAAATAAATGGACTCTTTCTTTCAAAGGCTGATGAATGCCAAAAACAAGCTGTGGAGAAAGCACTTGAAGAAGCAAATGACATGCACAAAATTAAAATTCAGATTCTGGAAGAGGAACATGAAAAACATTTACAGGTTTTTATTGGGGCTTGTTTGTTGTTTTTTAAAAAGTCTTTAGTTACCACAAAGCTCCAGGGAATAAGAGAAAAAAACAGTAACGTGTGAAATCGAGGTGGGTGTGTGTGGAAGTTGGTTGGGAGGCCCAGGATTGTGAAAAGAGTTGCTGAACACTATGGCAGCCGTGATGAATGACTGCAGGAGAACCCCACATCCTCTGACGTAATGAGCCCAAGACTTTAAGAGGTTTCAAGGCCCGAAGGAGCCACCCCTGCCTGCCCGAGCCGCCACATCTCTTGCCACTTGCTCTCTTTCCTCCTCTCCCTGCCCTTTGGCTTCTTGAACCTGAATGCACCATGTACCTTCCCACCCTGGTGTCTTCCTGCACTTCATCAGGCTTAGCTCCAACATCATTACTGTAGGGGAGCCTTACCTGACCAGCTCTGCCCTGCCACCATACACTGTCCTTGACACCCTATCCTCCTTCACAGCAGTCACCACCCATCACTGTTGGAATTAAATAGACTATACGATCACTTGTTGGGTATCTGATCCCCACTGACTGCAGCTTAGGGCGCGTCTGTCTCGTTACCACACCAGCCCCAGTGCCTGGCACAGTGCCCTGACTTAGTAAGTGCCCCACTAGGTGTTAAATGGGGGAAGTATGCTGTTCTCTCATCTCCTGGGCTCTCTGACTGCATCCTTTCCCCTAAATTTGCATTTACTCAATGCCAAGAGGGTCCCCTGAGCTGTTTCTCAAGTATTTCCCATAAGACCAGAGGTCATACAATGAAGGGGACCTCTTTCTAACCTGTCACTTATTTAAGCACAGGACTCTCAATAATTAGCAAATGTTCCAGGCAGAGGCCCAGGGACTCATTATTTAGTTCTATGCCTCACCTACAAAATCCACTCAAAATAATACACAATTATTTTTCCATGTTGGCCATGGGAGGAATAGGACAGGACACAGTGTAGATGTGATGATTCATGGGAAGAGGCTGCAGGGAAGTGGCAGAAGTCTGGCCCCAGGTTTAATAAGAACATAATTAATAAACAATATGGGACAATGGGCCTGTTTATTCAGTGTTTTGGCAGTGAGCACCGATCATGTGTCAGCTCTGAACTAGATGAGATTAAATGGACTGTCCTTGTCCTCAGAATACTCCCTGGCAGGAAAGGGAGTTGCGCTTCACAGTTCCTAAAGGATACTAGGACCCTCCCTGCTTGGTTCCAATGACCAGGGTCCCTGAGAGGTTGGCTGTGGTGGCCCACTGCCCATACTCCATTTCAGTTCAAAACGTAAAGAGCATTTAGAGCATGTCTCGGCAGGCCTGCTGTTCAGCTGGCATGACCAGTATGGCCATACTAGTTCTTAAAGTATTGAAATACTTCTCTAACAGTTGATAACCACTCCTCAAGACCCCTATACCTTGCTCACCTGATTGTTCCCCATCAGGCCATTGGACCAATCCAGCAATTTACAGGGGTAACACTTTAAATTGGTAGGGGACTTTACGACCCTGCCCCAATGTTGCATCCAGATAACACATTTTAAATGTCACTCCTGGCGTTAGGTTGTGAAGATACCAGGATAACTTAGATGTGATGCCTGTATCAAGGAGCCCACCTAGTCTTTCTTTAATTTGATTGTATCCCATAGAGCCTTCGGGCAGAGCTGATGCACTGAACACTAAAATAGAAGTCCTAAGAAAACTTAAAAGGAAAAGTTAGAGAGAGGTTGACCTTTCTAAAATATTTGTCTAAGATTTGGGAATTTACATTTATACTGCTGTCTCAGAGACATTTTTAATATAATGAAGGAGTGATTTGTCTAATGAATGCGTGGGGTTATTTCAACTTTCACAGACATCGGTGCTGCCTGTCAGGGGTGTCTATGACCCACCTGCCTTAGAATCGACTCACCTGGGAGCCTAACATGCATATTGCCTTCCAAAATTATATTAAGTATTTATACTCTATTGTTTGCACGTTTCTTGTTTCATTTAGCATCATATAAATGGAAGTTTTCTATATACCCACATTTTTTAAACAATCTGTTTCTAAGTACACATTCAGTGTTCACAAGTACACATTTCATTAGTTGGTGAACTATGATTTGAATAACCTCTTAGTGTGCATTTTTAAACAAAGCTGTATCATCTAAACTTAGTTGTACTGTTGCTTAAGGAAGTGACAACTAAAACCAAGTTAGAGGTTCGTCAAAACATGGAAGATGAACTGAAGAGAGAATTCTTGGCAGCGGAACAACGCATGGCCCATAGAATCCAAAGGATCATGGTAGAGTGCCACAAGGAGAAGATCCAGGCTGTGGAAAAAGCCAGGGCCGAAGAGAAACGCATAGCCCAGGAAGCAATCCAGGCCCAGAGAAGGTATTCCAGAGAACACATGTCCAAATCATATCTTACTCTGTCAAAGTCAACTTGGAGAAAGGGATAAGGTTGAGGCACATAGATGGATATTCCCCACTTTTTGTGTTTTTACATTTCTATTATGGAATATATCAACATAGAGAACAATATATAATATGTTGTAGTGTGCATGTATGGCTTAAACAAAAATAATAACATGAATACTCAAGAACCTACCACCCGTCTAAAGGGATTGAAAATTGGTAACACTTCTGAAGCTGCCATGTGTTCTTCCACAATTACACTTCCTTTCTCTCTTCCCTCTGAAGAGATAACTACTGTCCTGTATATTGTTTTTCATTCTGTATCTCCAGTTTTAAGAGGCTAAGGAGAGGAATCAAGAAACATTTTTCCATAACACATAAAAGTCAATCTTCACATTCTTTAGCCTGTCTCATATGCTGTTGTACATGTGTTATTTTTTGGTCTTTTTCTTATTATACAAATGAGACACACTGTAAATGGAACTGACATTATGAAAATATATAGAGCGCCTATATATTCCCTACCCGCTCCCTGCCTCTCAGAGACAATCATTTTATTTATTTATTTATTTATTTATTTTTAGCTGAGCCATCCTGCCACCTGTTGGCAGCTCAACGGCAACTCAGCTTGGGCTGACATTGAACCGCCGTTGCTCAGAGCTCAGCTTGCACTCTTGAGCGAGCTTTTAACCAACTGAGCCACTCGGCCAGCCCTAGAGACAATCATTTTAAATAATGAGGTCTGCATCTTTCCATGCTGTTTTGATATATTTGTAGTCTCATATACGTGCACAATCACAAATAATTTTTACATAAGTCAGAGTGTGTGTGTGTGTGTGTGTGTGTGTGTGTGTGTATATATATATATATATATATATATATATATATATATGAATACCAAAGTAGCATTTTTATGTATGTAATGAACATTTGATGAAATTGGCTAATTTTAACAACACAGCAGTCAGGAGCCCTAGTGATTATCAGGACCAAGAGAAAATCACAGTTTCCTGCCCCAAATCATGTAACTATAGCTGCAGAACAAGACTAAAACCTCTGTGTTTGGTCTCTTAGTCTAGGACTTATGTCTTTCGCTTTGCTCCTTGACTTAGCAAACAAATCTCTTTGTATATAATTAATGGGTAAAATCTTTCTCATTAGACCTGTTTAGAATAGGGCCAAAGGTAAAATCCTGTCCAATTCTTATTTTGCAGATCAATAAGAATGAGGGCTGTAGCTGTGGTGATTTCAGTGGTACCTCCTTTCTTGCATAGGTGATAAATCATGTTGAGATAGAAGAGGAAGGTGAAAGAGTATTCTGGGTGTAAGTTAGAGAAGGTGGTAACTCGGAAATGAGTGTGGTCCAATGCAGTGGAAGGTGGTACCCTCTTCTCCCCGCCCCTCCCCACCCTCCTTCTGCAGGAGCTCTGCCTGTCCTGTAGGAGCCTCTGGGTCCCCACTCCTCACACATCTGCTCCTTCTCTCGCTCCATTGCTTTTGCTCCTCTTCCAGCCCTTTCTCTGTGAGGTTTGAATGAATGATTTTCAATGGACACCTTTTAGTGAATCTGTTGACTAAGATTAGGGAACTGCCATGCTTATTGTTTAAGTGTATCCAATAAGAATGTCCAGTTTGTTCACTGATGCGTTCCAAATGCCTGGAAGAGAGCCTGGCTCATGGTAGGTATTCTTTAAATATTTATTAAGCACAGGTTCAAGTGTGTTCCACTCAGCTGAGCCCACTCTGCAGCACACCAGATCTTACTTCCAAACACTGCTGGATCCCAGTGTTCTTTAGCACATTTGCAGAAACTAATATATAGAGGAGGACCACTGTTTAGAATTCCACTGTAGACCTTTTATTTGGCTATAAACTTTCACTCAAGACTTAAGGATTCAGAACTTTTACATAGTATGACAAATTTGTTAAATGTGCAGAAAACTTTTTTGTGGTTTGAGGCGATTAGATTCTAAACCGATTATCTAGGAGACACTGTACTCTTTCAGACACTAAAAAAAAAGAAAAAGAAAGAAAAAGAAAAAAATGTCTGCTTGGAAAAGTGTTTTCTGGCCCAAGGCAAAGGCATGATTGAAGTGTCTGCAGCAGGAATCTTATGGTCCTGACTGTCATTCCACACCTAGCACATGCAAGGTCTTTTGTATGTGTCTCACTGAATCCTCATATTGCTTCCTGGGGCCTCCTCTCATCCTCCATACCCTCAGGTGAAGACCCTGAGTCTTAGAGACCAAGCAACCCGCCAAAGGTCATATGGAGAGTAGATGACAGGGCCCAGTGTGAACCCTGGTCTGTATGAGGTCAAAGCTTGTGACCTTCCATTACACTACCCTGCTCACTTCACCAGGGCTTATGAAGTGCCTTCTGTGGATGTGGTCCTGAGCTCTGGCACAAAGAAATAAGGATATTTCCTCAACATTATGTGAGGTAACTTAAGTATGGCTGCCCCGTATGAGCAGGACTAGATGGACTGGTACAAAGAACACATAGGTGATGGAAGAGTTCAAAGTCCTGGAAAGATCAAGCGAAGAGAGAGTGTGGGCTGTGTGGTGAGGTAGGTTTATTAGAGGGAGTTAGTCTTGGGTCTTAGTCTAGGCCTTAGAAGGGAAGAGGTCCCATTTGTGAAAGGCTGAAAAGAGTGAGAACAGAATGAGCAAACACACAGAGGGGGAAAGCAGGTGGTATAATGGGGCAGAGCCAAGGGAAGGTTGCAAATACTAATAACCCTGAGGTACAAAATGTGCTGCCAACGGTTGGCCTCTGGAGATGCCCCCGACCAACCTGTATAATGCCTGCAACCCCAGTTTGGGGGTATCAAGGATTCTCCTGCCAGACCAGAGGGCAATAGGTTACCAGTGTCTCAGGTAGAAAATCAGAATGTATTTTCCTTATGAACACCTGGTTGTAACTGATAAAAATAGTGCTAATAGTCCTTTAGTTCAAATGAAAATGGATTAATAGCTCAGCAGGCAAACGGTCTATTTTCAGCATTGCTCTAAAAACTTGATGTACAAATGAATTTGGAAACAAATCCCTTTGTAATTTAAGAACTGCTTATGGAGAAATGAAGTGTTGGTTCTTACTGTCTTAAGATCCAAGATTTTAATCAATGGACATAGAAAGGAGGTTAAAAATTACACTCTTAGCAACATACATGAGAAAAATGAAAAGTTCAGGTACTAGGTTGAAGGGAAGGACCAGCCATTGATATTTTTCTTTAAACCTCTGTGCAATATATTTTGCACCATTTTGACAACCTCCCAAAAATAGTGAAAAAAAGAGCTAAGAGAGGCCCTGATGGGAGCAAAGGACAAAACAATTGCTAGTATGGTTTTTCCATACTTAATTTTTACCCCCAAGAACTTAGTGAGATTGGATTACTATGTATTAGATATTTTCATTTAGTAATCTATTTTATTCTCTGAGAACCCATTTTATAAAATATCAGACTGAATCCTATAGATGTATATGCACACTAAAATTATTTTGAAAATAGTTCAATTTATGTCCAGCCCTGCTCTTAAATATGGTGTGTATTTAAAAATTCCAGGATAATGACCTCATAAAGTTAGAGATGGCAAACAGACCTCACCAATTACAGAAAGAAGCACAGACATTCATTTCATGCATTATGGGCTGTTGACTTGAACCTGCCATCAGTTATGCTGGATGCCTGCCAGGGGTTGGGGGGCCTCCTGAGGACTTCTGTGACAGGAATTTTAGGTCTGGTTAAAGTAGTTGGTTCAAACACTGAACAGCTTTTCCTGCCATGTGCTTCCTAATGTGAATCCAGAATATACTAGGTCTCAGCCCCATGTCCATCTTTGGCTTCCTGCTCCGCTTCTCCTCCATGCACAGTAATCCTTCAAATAGCTGAGGAGAGAGAGATTGTCCAAGCTTCAGTTTGGAGACGGGAAGGAAAAACCAGAAAGTACTGGTGAACCAGTTGCTTCAGTCCTTCCTCATATGCTTTGTAGGTCCACTTTTGGGGGAAAAGAATGTGGGTTATTTGTATAACCAAGAAATACTTTAGATGTACCACAAGAATTAACTATTTTCTAATGGTGAATATTTTGCTTATGGTAAGAATCCATTTTACACATGGAGGCTTTTTGGCTTTTGTAATGGACTAGTTTAGCTGTTTTAAAATTTGGTGTTATTTGGCACAAAAAAATGTTTTGGGGAGAAGTACATCACCCATTTATTTATTCACACATCTATTGGTTGCCTAGTTTATACACACTAGGCACTCTTCATGCTCTGCACCCACCGCCCTCCTGGCTTCAATTCCACTACTTCAAAGAAATCATCAGAGTAAAGGTCAGAGACACCCTGACCTTAAACTAAAAGGAATGAATCCCAAAGGGTCAAAAAGTCAGGCTTTAAGGCAGGCTGGAAAGGACATTCCAAAAAATACCAGATCCTTTTAGCAAGAACAAGTTTTGGTAGTAAAGAGTTTAAAGGGAGGGGCCGGCCGAGTGGCGCTGTTGGTTAAGCGCTGGCTTGGAAAGCCAGCGGCCCCGGTTCGGTCCCACATGTAAGGGCCAGTGACACTGCCCTCAAAAAAAAAAAAAAAAGAAAGTCTATTGTCTAATATTGGGCTGGCCGAGTGGCACGGTGGTTAAGCGCTGGCTTAGGAAGCCAGCGGCCCCGGTTCGGGTCCCACATATGAAGGCCAATGACACTGCCTTCTAAAAAAAAAAAAAATGTAGAGTTTAAAGGGGCGGCTACATCCTTCAGGGTGGGAGCTGGAGTCATCTAAGATGCACTATTTGAGCAGTTTTACCTGAGGTCACCTCTGCTGGAGTCTTCTAGATGAATACCTCCTCTGTATGGGCCACGAGAAAGCCAGGCCAACCTGGCATCAAGCTCACACCCGTTTGTGACAGAGCCGTGGTTCTGGAGAAGGAATGCAACCCCCTCCTTGGGGATTTGGGGCTGACTCAAGGAAGCTTCCTTCTGTTCCTTCTATCTAAGCCCCAGGGAGACTGGGCATCACTTTCACAATCTCATCACCATCCTGAAGATTTTATAAAACAGCAGACTAACTCCTAAGGATATGTGTAGATGCTCACTCTCACCTCTGTCCATGATAGCACTTCTGTTAATGGCTCCTCCATTCTTCTGTGACCCAAACTGAGAATTGGGAAGTTGGCTCTGATTTCTCTTCTTTCTGCCTCTGCTATCTCCTAGCATTCACAAATTCTGGCACTTACGACTTTGCAATATTTGTTTTATCCTTTTCTCTCCCTCTTCCTGTTTCTTTCTCTCTCATCATTAGTTCAGACCCATTGCACATCCAGGATATTACAAAATAGTATACATTGGTCTCTCTGCTTACCCCACTAAGACTCAGTTTACCCAATATCACCAGAATAACAATTCTAAAACATTATCTTTGTTGTATTACCTTCCTGATAAAAAATTTATGATGGCCTCTTACAGGATTGAAGCAGGTAATGGTCAAGGGTAAGAACTGTCCCACTTTCTCAATTGTGTGGCATTGAACAATAATTAAATCCCTCTAAGCCTCAATTTCTTCATCTGTTACATGAGAATAATAAGAGATAATAAATAAAAAATGTACCAGCTTCAGTGGGCTATTGTTAAAATTAAATGAGATGTAACTAATACATGTAAAATGCTTAGCACAGTCCCTGGGACACAGTAAGTACTCAATAAATGTTACCTCTTGTTAATAATGGATATAGTCTCGGTGGTGGTAAAGGAAGGAGAGAAATAGCATAGAGAGGCTAACAACAAACGTTTACCTCAGGATTGGGGAAGTCTATCAGGTTTGAAAGTTAAGTTGGAAGAGTCAGACAATGAGAGAGTTGCATCTTGGAGGATAGAATTTAAAAGAAATGCCAGGTGGTAAGTCTGGGAAAGACTTTATTAGAGGCAGAATGTGTGTATGGGTTATTAACAACCATAAATATTTGAATCTAACATTTTAAAAGTCTCAGATCTTTAGAGGTTCTGCCTATCTAGGTTAATCAGAGATATCCATCAAAAGTACAGTAATATGGCCAGCCGAGTGGCGTGGTGGGTAAGCCCTGGCTTGGGAAGCCAGTGGCCCCAGTTTGGGTCCCACATATAAGGGCCAGTGACACTGCCCTCAAAAAAAAAAAAAGTCCAGTAATACTTTGGCTTGCTTGCATAATTCGTTCCAGAAACAAACTACTTGTATTGCAAGACATCGTTCATTTACCATATTGAAACATATTAGAAATGTTTGCTCATCTTGCGGAACACTCGCAAACCAAGTTACTTGCAATCCAAGGTTGTACGTATATCACACTAGCTAAGAGCTATTGCCCTGGATTCAGACTGCCTGGGTTGCAGTGCTCATTTGGCCACTTTTATTAATTAAGTGAAATTGGGCAAGTTACTTGACCTCTCCAAAATTGATTCCTGATGAGTAAAGTAAACATAGTAATAGACCCACCTCATAGGCTTGATTTGAAGAATCATTGAGTTAATATATACACAGGATATTCATCAACCTGCCTGGCACATGGTGAGAATTCAATACAGTTGGCTGCTATAAATTATGTATAATTACATACATCATAACCAGAGGTCTACGAATTCATTTAGCAGTGGTTCTCAAAGTGTAGTCCCAGGACCCCTGAGAGTCCCTGGGACCCTTTCAGGGATTCCATGAGGTCAAAGCTATTTTTTTAATACTATTAAAATGTCATTTGCCCGTTTTTTTTTGTTTGTTTGTTTTTGAGGGCATTGTCACTGGCCCTCATATGTGGGACCCAAACCGGGGCCACTGGCCTCCCAAGCCAGCGCTTAACCACCGCGCCACTCGGCCAGCCCTCATTTGTCCTTTTTATTCTCATTATCTCAGGAGTATATATTGGCATTTTCCAGGGTTTTGTGATTTGTGATATCACAACAGATTGAAACAATATGAAAATCCAGCTTTTTTTCTTATTAGGCCAGACAGTAAACAGTTTTGCAAAAGATATAAAATTATGCCACTTTTCTTACCAAAAGTTTTTTTGATTTGAAAAATTTAGTTTTCATTAAAGTTGTTATATTAACATTGAAAGGATTTATTGATACTTTATATGAATTTATAAATATTTTTAAATGTCTCACTTTTAATTTCTAATACTATTAGTGTCAGTAGATATAACTCATATAAACAAAGTTTCCTTGGCTTCCTCAATCATTTTTAGAGTAAAAAGGGGTCTCAGATCAAAAAGCATGCACACTGCGTTCACAGTTTTCTGGCCAAGGGGGACTCAGGTTCCTAAAGTTACAGACACTAGATTAATGGCCTCTCCCTAGCCCACAGCAGGGATGTTGATGGGTGACCCTGCTCTGAAAAATGGTTTTTGATTGTTAACAGCTAATGCAGTCGAAAAGCTCATCTCTACCAGCCTATCTCAGCCTGGTGGCCTCATCTAAACCATATGATAAAGTCTCATACATCTGTGGTGAAAGATAAAATCTTTTTGTTTCTAATGACTAATCTGTTTAACTCATAAACCCATATTATCTTTTGTAGCAAGGTCATAAAGGAACTTGTGAATACTGGTGAGACATTTATTAAGGATCAGAAGAAGTGTGTGAGCCAAGCGATAAAGGAAAAAGAACGTGAAATGAACAGCTTCTACTGCATGGCCAAGAGACAGCAGCAGGAAGCGGTTCAGGAAGTCCTCCAAGAAGCAGAGAAAACTCACCAGGGTGCTCTGGGAAATGTGATGGATAAACTAGCTGACACTCAGGGGGAGCTGCTGTCCATAGAGAAACAACTGGGGATTATGACAAGTTGGAAAGATTTCCTGGAGGAAGAATTACAAGAAACGAGAGTGGAATTTCAAAAATACATCAACTATACATTTCCGAAGCTTTCGCCAGGACATGCAGATTTTATTCTGCCAGAAAGAAAGCAAGTACCTTCCCATCTCATTATTCAGGAGAACCAAAACAACTCTTGATTAGAAGTCTTCAGCTGAAATTTCACTACAAAAGGCACTGTTTGAAAGACTAAATAAATTCACTCAAAAACCATTGACTGATCCCTGGTTATATGCAGGATACTATTGGGCTGTGTGTTTTTTGATGGTAAACCAAAATATTCAGAAGCACATCGTAGACTACAGTAAGTTCCAAGTCTAACTGAGGAGAGAGGTAAGAGTGAGAAGGATCAAAACTGATTAGGAGGGGAAAATGTTTCTTGGAAGGTCTAACAAACTTCTGTGTCTGCCTTTATTCATGTTTACATCAGACATATAACTATGTTAGTATTTGTTGCAGTTGAAAACAAGCAAAGGGACATATTTTTAGATCATTCCCGTTGTGGAAAAGGATACTGACTTCCAGTATAGAGATTATTATTTGGTGAACAGCAATAGCACTGTAGGAAGAAAAGCAATTTCCCTCAAATTCAATAGGATAAAATTTTAATTCTGGGAGCCCTATATAAAATAATCCAGAAAGGACTCACTTATATTTTCCAGTTGTGAAAGAAAAACATGTCTTTAGAGGATAGCCTCCCTGCCTCAGGGATGGGGAGTCCTCTTGTGTTTGTACCCAAGCCCAACAGTCTTTTGAACTGATCTCCTTGTTCAAAATGGAGAAAACTGCTAAGTACCACAGTGCTCAGGACCAACATATAGTATCATCTACTAAATTAAAATGGAAGACACCCAAGCCATAAAGACTTTCTCCCAACATCGATCCATTTTAATGTAACATCCTTAAATTATTCATCACCAACCTCTATTGGTGGCTTTAAAATTAATAACTTGGAAAGCAGTTTCCAGTAAATTAAAAAGGGCTATTCTTTAGAAAGACTTAGTTGAATTTGTTTCCGTTGATCAGCCTGGGATTTTTTTAATGGGAGAAGCAGCAAGTTGTTTACAGTTGCATAGTGGACTACACTCTCTTCCATGCTTAGCTCTCTGGTAGCACAGGACAATTGCAGTCCATACTAACCGAGTGCTTAGGGGCTAGAAGTAATAACATCCATATAGTGTCTTACACTGCTTTTTCCTGTACATTCTTCTCACAAGAATCTGAGATAAGGCAGGGTTGTTGTTATCTCACCGTTTGTAGATGATACAATAAAAAAAGACTCTGTACTAAGGTATTTACATGGGGAAAGCACTTGAAAAACAAACTGAATCTTCACAACTTTTGAAAGTAATTACTATTGCCACCAATTTTTAGGGAGAGAAACCAAGGCTCAGGGAGGTTTAATAACTTCTCCCCAGGACACACAGCTGGTAACAGAACCAGCGATCAAAATACTACAAGACCCAGGTAGATGGATGCACAAGAAACCTAAGGCTTTTCAGAAATGAATACATACCAGCAGCGGCCAACAGTGGGGAGTGCTAGCATATGCCAGGAACGTGTACACAAGTGGACTCATTCATTTTCACAGTCACCTGTGACATTCACACAGGCGCAGACAGGTTAAAGTCATACAGCCAATAAGGGACAGGGCCAGTTTCCAATCCAGAGAGTGAGTCTTCAGCCTATATACTTAGTCATTATTTTGCTCAGCCTGACCCTGAAGGCCTTGGTACAGCCAGTTTGTTGACTCTGCAAGTGTGTGTCTTTGTAGGTTCTATGATGAGGGCTGGAAGAATGTGGTCTGTCCTTTATGTCATGCATTGTTTTTGTCTTCTAGAGGTAAAAGGAAGTTGTACTTAGGACTGTGGTATCTGTTACTGGAGCCATCCACCAGGCTTAAATCTGAGTACACACCACAGGGGAACAGAAGGCAGCTGTCTTTGAAGGGGTCGCTTCGTGGCCACAGTCAAGTGTTTCCTCTGGCATCAGTGGCACGCTTAGTAACATGAAAAGAAAACAGGCAACTTATTTTTGGTTTGGGAAAAGGGCCCTAACTTCTCAGTTTTCAGCCAGATTGGAAGAAATTACAGGATCCATGTTTTCAGTATTTTCCTTGTTTATACTCTAGCCCCTGCTCCCACCCCAATCCCAACCAACAGCATCCTTAGGGCTTTAAAAGTAATTTGGATGCTTCTGAGAAGGGCAGAGTTAGAGCTCTTATTACTGTCCTGATCCCACCTTGACCCCCAGGAAGACTTGCTACCAACCAGAGGACTCTCTCACCCACTCCCCCAAAGTACTAATCGCCCCTCATGTTATGGGGTGACCACAGTGGACCCTATCCCCAGACCCCTATTTGCCACTCACTTTATAGCCTGGAGTCAGCACTCGCCATGGGGGGCAGGGTCTTCTTTTGGTTCTATTGTTCTCACTCAGCTTTATCTCTCCCAAGGCCAAATTGAAGAAACATCAGCTTTGTTCTTAACAAAATCCTTCACGTTGATCACAGCAACCCACAGTTCTTTCTAGCTTGAATGTCTCCCAGATAATACACCTATGAGAATTAAAGTGAGTGCATAATTTTCCCTCAGGAACAGAAAAAGCTAATAGTAGACTAGAAAGAGATCTCACTCATTTTTCCATTATCCCATACTACGGAGCCTCAACACTATCTTGTTTCTTTGGCCCTGATCAGGATGACCCTGATGGATAAAAATGAAACAACAAAAAATACAACAATGGCCATTTATTGAGCATCTACTACATAGCAGATATTGTACTGGGTCCCTTACTAAACCTTGTCATATTGAAATCTCACAGCAACCCTGTAAGTGACCTACTATCACCCTTATTTTGAAAATGAGGAAACAGACTCAGAGAAACAACATCACTTGCTGAAGATCACACATGTTTGACTGAGAAGCCCATGTGTTTTTGACAACTATAGCACATCAACCTAATTTAGTTCCTCTAGCTGTCGACGATGCACTGCTTCCAAAGTATATTGGAATTGTAGCAGGGCAGTTCTGAGTTATTGTGAAGACTCCTAACTCTTTCAGGGATGGGCTGCAAGCCAAGAATGAGGGGAGCAGACCAGGATAACCTTCCCTGAGGGTTCCTGATGAGCTCCCCTATGGCCAAGCCCAGGGATGAATCTATGGAGGGGCATACCTGTGGCTCTCTCCCACCAAAGAAAGACCATTTCCCCCTCTGGGTTCTGGAGAACCCAAGCTGCCTCCAGCTCAAAGGTGAGAATTCCAAAGTCAAGTGAAAATTTGTAAGTGAGGTATAGGTATGTTTTTGAAATCTCAATGGGACCCTCACTCCAGGGTTTTCTAGGGAAACTTAATTGAGACTAAATCAGGCTGATTTCAAAAAGAAAGATTCCCTGAGTGAACCAAATTTTAGCATAAAATTAGCATAGACTTGAGAATACTTAATTTTTCTGGTACCATTTACTTTGAGTACAATACCTAGCAAGGCCATTATAGACCTTAGATACTAAACCCCATATATAAGCTATTACAATTGCAAACATTTTAGGGATGTGCTTTAAAGAGAGCTTAAAGAATGTGTTCTTAGTTGTGTTAGATGCTATCTGTACCACAGAAGTGCATGTAGTTCCCATGGTTTCTGATATTTAGAAATCTATGTTAATTCCTGGAGGCCATCTGGGAAATTAATCTTAATTAAAATAAATTAAGACCCTAAGAGATTACTGCAGCTTAATCTTCTAGGAGTCATTCCACCAAGAAAAGAACCTTGTTTTTAAAGAAAATAAACCTGTGGGCTGGGAAACAGATGCATAATATCATTAGGAGAGATCAAGAAGGACACCCTCCCACCACCACCACCACCACCACCACCACTTCCCACCCACTATCCTAGTTATAAAACACAGGGGTTAGGCTACTCAGTAATCATCGGATCTCTGTTATACAGAACTCACTCTGATGTTTTCTTTCTCTAACTTTGATTCCAATTGACCTATTTAAAGCTTGTGCATTCTAGCTTTGGGGGTCTTATCTACACTGACACCATGTAGACACTATTTGGCAAAACTTAGTTTCATTTACAGACCAGACATTCTGCTGCCTCTATTAAACTCTTCTTTCTGCTTAGCTGAGATCACTCAGAAAAGGAAAGAAGAAAGCATTGCCACTTGTCCAGTGATCATACGCCAGGCAGCGTTTGAATGTTTCACCTGCATTATTCAGCTTCTGCCTCACAGCAACCAGATAAAGAAATTCAGGCACTTCGAGGTTAGGTATTGTGCATGGGGTCACTCCATTTGAAAAGTGCAGGCACATTCAACTCGTTGCAATCTGATTCCAAATTGCAGGATTCAAAATAAGTGGTCTTACTCTACTTAGTTCCAAATATAAACACTTTAATATTGAGTTGAAGTTAAAAGTATCCTTTTTTCCTTAGCAACTACAGATTAGCTCTTAAAATTTACAAGGATCCAAGTCTATCAGTCTGCCTCTCCTTAGTTTTAACCATATGTGACATTTCCTATTTCTCACAGCACTCTTTCCATGTTACCTGCTTTGGGTGTCTGGACTTTAAACAACTGAAGTGTCCTTCCATAGACGATTAGATAAAGATGTGGTCCGTGTATACAATGGAATAGTATTCAGCCATAAGAAAAGATGAAATACTGGCATTTGGGAAAACATGGATGGATCTTGAAAATATCATGGTAAGCAAAATAAGTCAGATGGAAAAAGTCAAGAACCATATGATTTCACTCATATGTGGAATATAAAACTGAAAGCAAAAAGCAAACAAGACAAACAAAAACTCATAGACATAGATAACAGTTTAGTGATTACCAGAGGGTAAAGGGGAGGGGGAGTGGTAGAAAAGGGCAAAGGGGGTCAAATATATGGTGGCAGAAGGAGAGTTGACTTTCAGTGGTGAACCCACAATGCAATATACAGATGATGTATTATAGAATTGTACACTTGATACCTATATAATTTTATTAACGTCACCCTGATAAATAAATAAGATATATACTTATCATATGACTGCATATTTTATTAACCAATGTCACCCTGATAAATAATTAAGTTAAAATATATACTCATCATATGACTATATGAAGTCATATTCCTAGTACTTACTAAGGGAAATTAAAACACATGTCACACGAGGACTTGTGTTCAAATGCTCATAGCAGCTTTATGTGTAATAGCTCCAAACTGAAAATAATGTCCATCAATTAGTGAATAGATAAGCAAATTGTGGCATGCCCATGCAATGAAATATTACTCAACAATAAAAAATAATATCTTACTGATACATGTAACAACATAATAAAATCGTAACTACATCATGATACATTTAAAAATACATCCTCAAAGGGCCGGCCGAGTGGTGTGGTGGTTAAGCGCTGGCTTGGGAAGCCAGTGGCCCCGGTTCGGTCCCACATATGAGGGCCAGTGACACTGCCCTCAAAAAAAAAAAAAAATGGAGTCATAAAAATACATCCTCAAAAGACTACTTCTGTATAATTCAATTTATATAAAATTTTAGAACAGGTAAAAATCTCATTACAGAAAGGAGATCAGTGGTTGCCAAGAGCCAGAGAGCATGAGGGTAAAAGGAGACATGGAGAGTGATGTGTTCTATATTATAGTTTTGATTTTTCTTACACTATTGAATACATTTTTTAAAATCATTCATAATTACTCTATGTAGGAAGTAACCTTACAGATGTTCTCATTCTAGCTTCTCACTTGTACATTGTAATAGCGTAGTAGTCTGGAGTCTGGCCTCATAGGTGTAAATCCTGGTCTACCAGCTGGTAACTGGCTGGCTTTAGACAAATTGCTTATTAAGACTTAGGTGTTTTTCATGTACAAATGGAGACAATAATTGTACCCAGATCATGTAGTCTTGGCGAAGATGCAATAGAATGCTTAGATTAAGCATTCTGAGCTTAATTTACATTCCCACCTGAGACAAAATACTCCAAATGTTAGTTATTATTTTTAATCCCTACGAAAGTGAGACCACAAGACATACATGGTTCTGCATTTCTCATGCACATCCTACAGCCATTTATTCTACAATTTAGAATGTACTAATTTCACATTTTATTTCTTCAGTCTTTTTATGTGTATATTTATATTTACATATATATATATATATATATAATGTGTTTGTGAATTATGGTTGATCTACTGCTTGTAGATTTATTTTATTTTATTTTTATTTTTTTAAAGATTTTATTGGGGAATTGGGGGAGGGGAACAGCGTCGGGGAATTGGGGAAGAGGAACAGACAAGTTGCTGTCCTTTTGTTCTTCAGTCTAGTTGCGGAGGACATTGCCTCACTGGCCCATGGTGGCATCGTCACTGCACTCCTCCCGGATGAGGCAAATCGGTCGCTGGCCTCTGGATGGTTGCTCACCGCGGCTATTGGCAGCTCACGCTGGCTGCCACCCACTCACGCTGGCTGCCGGCCACTCACTGTAGCGTATGGCAGCCCACTGCAGCAGGGGCTGCAGCCCACATTGTCGCCGGGGCTCACACAGCCCAGCTCCAGGTGGAGCCGTTGTTAGCTGTAGAGGGCAGTGTCACTGGCCCTCATACATGGGATCCGAACCGGGGCCACTGGCATCCCAAAACCAGCTCCCAACCAATGCGCCACTCGGCCGGCCCCTTGTAGATTTATTTAAAATATATTTAGTAAATGATGGGTAGAACTTGTTCTTTAATTTTAGCTTAAAGAAATTTAATCTTATGAAATGCCTGTTGACATTATGTAAAAATTCTCTTGCTCAGTTTTGTTTTTCTCCTTTATCCTGTGGAGGATGTTTATTGACTATGGATGTTAAGCACTTGGCTAAGGAATGGAAAGCTGCAAGAGAGACTATGTACTTCCCCTGAGTGGTTGCATACAAACCAGTTGTGTGTGTGAATCTTTAACTCAAGTGGAAAGCATGCTTACAAATTCAAAGGGCAGAATTTCAACATACATTTTGAATTGGAATGCTGGCAGGATTGTTTCAGGATTATAAGACTTCTGTCTAAAAGAAGTTAATAAAAATCGTATTACGGTAAGTCCCTCATAATTATGGTTTTGAACAACCCACTTTAAATTATGCAACAGCATGAAATGATAAGAAAAAAAATGAATACAGGGATATCAACAGTGCTAAGGCTCAGAGCCCAGAACAGCCCGAGGAAGTCATGGAGAAGAAACTAAGCTTGCCCACACAACTAGAAGCCCAGAAAGAATTAGTTCAGAGACAAAGCAGGGAAAAGTTAGTCATTTCAGCATGCTACAGCCAGTAGCTAAGATTGGAGCTGGAGACTATGAATGTAATAGGAACCCACATACCCCAGGGTTGTGGCGGTTGTTGTTGGTCTTGGTCTTGGCATTATTAGAGAGATAATAGATGAGCTGATTCTAAATTCCAGGTGAAAAAATAAGCAGCAGGAATATATATTTAGGGAAATTTTGACAATCAATGCAGTAATGGGCACTAGCTTTTTTTCACTATATGCCATTAGAAACTGAATCAGGAGTTCTGGGGCATAAATAGACACTAGAGTCAATGGACAGAATAGAATTTCAGAATAACATGTAAAGATATAGGGAAAACTTGGGGATGCTTTCCCAAACTATGGAATATTCCATTTTAAATCTCCTTAATGTCACTTATTAATTTAGCATATGGCAAAGATGGCATTTTGAAGTAGTGAAAAAGGGATGACTTATTCAATTAATGGTTTCGGGGCAAGTGGGTAGTCACTGAGGACAGAAATTATTGAATCCTGTCTCACAGTACTTCAAAATATATTCCAGGTGGATCAAAGATTTAAAAATAAAAATGAAACCGCAAAGGATTAGAAGAAGTCATTGGAGAATGTTTAAATAAATCAGATTGAGGAAGGCCTTTTATGTTTGACACAATACCCAGAAGAAAAACTATTAATAAAAAAGATGAATTTAACTTCATAAATTTTTTTTTCTTAATTCTGCTAAGTCAAAAAATCATAAGCAAGGGTAAAAGACAAACCACAAACCAGAGAAAAATATTTGCATTTCCTATCACAAAGGACTAATTAGGAATCAGTCCTATAGAAAAATGGATAAAAAATATAACTAGGAAAAGAATCAAACATAATTTAAACTTATGAAAAATCTTCCAATCACTCAAAATAAGAAGAATGCAAATTAAAATTACATCGAGAATTCATTTTCTGCCTATCAGACTAGCAAAGATAATACAATTATGTTGTAAAAACAAATGATTAGAAACAATCTAAATAGAACTGGTTATATAAATTATGATGTATCTTTCCAGTAATGTAATTCCAATGAAATAATAAGCTTCTATTAAAAATGAGGGGGAAAAAATGTGCATGCTGATAAAATATTTCCATGATTTCCAAGATACATTTGTTGAATGAATTAATATATTTTTAAGTGAAAAGTCAAGGTGCAAATGATATGCATAGTACAACCTATTTATTCATTCACATATTTCAACAAATACCTTTTAGCAGCTGCTATGTGTCAGCCATTACACTAGACACAGGTTGGGCCTTTTAAGGTGAGACTTCAACAAAGCCTTGAAGCGGGTGAAGGAGTTAGCCAAGAGATCTGAGGGAAGAGAGTTCTGGGCTGAGGGAGCTATAGTAAAGGCCCTTGTCTGCTGAGTGCTGGGAACATCAGAGGCTGCAAAGAGTGAGCTGGAAGGGAGAGCACGAAGAGGTAAGGAAGATAACGGGATCAGTGAAGGGCCTTGTAAAGACTGACTTTTATTCTGAGTGAACAGGGAATGATTGTAGGGTTTGGAGGCATGTTGTGGCATTTTATGACTTACAATTGAAAGGGATTCCTCGAATGCTCTGTGGAGAATAGGCTGTGGGAGATAAGGGTGGAAGCAGAGGGAGCCCTGCGGGGCCATGGATGGCAGTGATGCACTTGAGAGATGCTGGTGGCCATGACCTGGGTAACAGCAGAGGAGGGGGTGCGCAGTAATCAGATTCTGGAAACATTTTCAAAGTAGTCCACACACTGTCCTGACAGGCTGGACGTGGAGTGTGAAAGAAAGAGAGGAGTCAAGGATGTGTGAGCACCCTGAGAATGGGGTTGCTGTGGACTGAAGGGGGAGGCTGCTGGTGAAGCTTGTTGGAAGGGAAAGGTCAGGAGATCAGTTTGAACATGTTGACTTTGAAATATGTATTAGACATCCAAATGACTGTCTAATCAACGTCATCTGAGCTGGTATTTAGAGCCGTGAGTATGAATATGTTACTATTTATATAACAAAGAGAAAAAAGAATATATGTATATTTGTAATATGTATAAGGTACCTTTTTCCAGACATACACAAAAATTGGTCATTTTAATTGCCTCTTTTGGAGAGAACTGAATGGCTGGGGATCAAGTGTTGAGCATTAGATTTCATTATATATCAGTTTAAACCTTTTAATTTTGAACCATCTGAATACATTACATTTTTTAGTTAATATGTTTAAAAAATAAAAAGCCCTGTAATCCACATTGTGAAACTGCTACATAACTGTGCCTGAAAGTTTATTTCCAATTGCTGAAAGTTTTTTAAATGCTGAGAAAAAGATAAATTAGTCTCACTGATTCCAGAGACATTAATTAAACCTCTACCCTATATAGGATACTAAAAATGTTTTAAAATTAACAAGATGTGATTTCTTCTTTAACACAGAAATGTGTCAAATTTGAATGTAAATCTAACTCTGCCTTCTGGAACTAATGAGTAGCAAAAGTTACATAATCCTTTTTAGGATTAGCAGGCAGCTGGTTTTATAAAGCACAGCTGCTGGGGGTTTTCAGCACAACAGAGTTAAGTAGGTATCTTATGACTATTTATGACCCTCAGAAAAGATTCAGAGTTTTAGGAATCAAGTTTTGTTTTAGAAATCAAAACTAAGTTAGCTAAAGATAAAAGTTAATTACATGTACAAAGGAAAAATAGTACTTGATTTACCTCTTAATTCTTGCTCAACAGTTTCTGGGTTTTGTGTGTTGTTTTGTGTTTTAATATAGAAAAGTACAGAGACTAATAAAAGAAAAATCTATATGTCCACCACCCAGAATTGACACATGCCAACATTTGGTCATTGTCTTAATCAGCTCAAGGTGCTATAACAAATTGCCCCAGGCTCGGTGTTTTAAACAACACACATTTATTTCTCACAGTTCTGGAGGCTGGGAAGTCCAAGATCAAGCTACCGGCAGGTCCAGTATCTGGTGAGAGCCTGCTCCTGGCTTGTAGCTGGCTAGCTGTCTTATTGGATCGTAATGTGGTGGAGAGCAGAGAGAGCAAGGAAACTCTCACATTTCTTCTTATAAGAGCACTATTCCCATTTATGAGGGCCCCATCCTTATGATCGAATTACATCCCAAAGATCCTACCTCCTAAGACCATCGCATTAGGGATTAGGATTTAAACATATGAATTTTGGGGGGAGACACATTCAGTCCATAGCATTGTCAAGTTTGATTTATATATTTTAATAACATAAAATATTACAGATAACTTTTGGGTCTTCTTTATTCTCCTTTCTGTCCCATTCCCTTTCTGCTTTAGAGATAACCGCTCCCCGTAAGTGAGAGTGCATCCTTCTAGCCCCTGTTTCACTACACATTTGCATTCATAAATAAGATATAAAGTTTAAATAGATGCTGTTATTCTGTACACGTTCTTCTGCAGCTTGCCTGTTTTCACCTACTATTAAATTTGTGAGATCTATGTTAATACATGTCACTGTTTTATTATCTAGAGAGAAGTGAAATCATAACAATTTGTATTTACTTATTTTTCCTAAGGAAACCATATAGAATTGGAATTGGATTATTTGCTACATGCCCTAAAACATTCAGGCCATATTCCCAAACTGCCTGCCAAGTCGTCCCAGGGCACTGTAGCAAACTCATGGGTGAAGCAGGATATTTTTAAATTTCCAGGAAACACAGTGACATTTATCAGAGACCACACAAACTACTACTATTACATTGTTTAGGCCTGTTAGGTACTTGTTTTGGCCTAGGTCCAAAACAGATAGGTACTTCTTTTGGCCTCAGGATACCATGAAAAGGTTATTGAGACACTCAAGTCACCAAAAACCAATAAAGTCTGAGAATCTCTGCATTAAGAATAAGAACCCTGGGCCGGCCAAGTGGCATGGTGGTTAAGAGCTGGCTTGGGATGCTAGCGGTCCGGGTTCAGATCCCACATATGAGGGCCAGTGACACTGCCCTCTTAAAAAAAGAAAATAATAAGAATCCTGTTTACCAGTGTCCTCGTCAGGCCCCACTGCCTGGTGTGAAACTGCAGCAATTACAGGCAGAGTGCCTCAGAGAAACTGTCCAGCCTTATCAATCTAAACCGACTTCACTGATAAAAACATCTCCCTTAAAATATATATGGAGCACCTAAAAGGAATAGTGGAGGGCTTTAAATCTCTGGCAGTCTGCCTACAATGAGTTTCTAAATTGCCTCAAATATATGGTTTTCACCAAAAATGCCCCTCAGACTATGATAAAACTTCAGTGTGCCCTTAGTGTTTACTTGTGCCAGGGGTAGTGCAGGAGTTGAAAGGGGCCAGGGAGGGCTGAAAGGCTACAGGTGAAGAGGGAAGGAGGCCCTCGGGCATAGTTTTAGTAATAAATCAACCAGCTTTTGCTCACAAGCTGTGTTTCTGACGATTTAACATAGGATTTACCTCTTCCTCGCTACCAGGAACTCAGCTTGAGGAATATGATTGAATACTAGGACTTACCCTCGTTTCATCTCAGAGGCTAGCATCAGGGACCCTGTCTTAGGGATGCTTACATTAGTGTGTAGACATCCTTGGGCTGCTATCAGGGACGTTCTGGGGTTTTCTGCAAGGGAGAAGTTGATTGAGGAGACAGGAAAGGTGACAATGCCATTCTCCTCCATCACAGACACATCTGCACAGGTTTCCCTCCATAATCCCAGGGCAGAGGCCACCGGCTTAGTTTGTTGGTCCCTATTTTATATAATCTCAATTTAATATTTCTTGCACCTTTTATATAACATTTATTTCTATTTGAACATAAAGAGCCCTAGAAGAGCATAAAAGTGTTGTCATTTTAGCAAAGGTCATATGGATAGGTTATAAAAATCTTTGAAAGGAAATATGAGAAAGTTTGGGTTTAGGGGGAAATTGCTGAATTTGAAAAGGAGAAAAAAAAAACACAGTAGCTTTAAAAGGAAATGGCTTTTGAATTTAACAAAGTAATTTCTTATGTTGCCAAGAAATCTGAGCCAAAATATACTGCTTTTTCTTCCTGAGTAAGTGGTATCTATCTCTTAGAGGACCATCTGTGTCCATTATGATGTTGCCTTGGCAGAAACTTGAAGACATTAGTGGATCAGATGTCTGGAATCTTAATAAGGGACCAATTACATTTTAAAATAAATGATTATATAACCTATTTCTACTTTCTTTGCAGAGAGGGGCGCTTCCAAAAAGTATCATCAACCATATTCTTTTTTAATTATAAATGGATTCAAATGTAATTTATTCCAGGATGTTAATATCACATTTTATGACCCACTGCAGAGAAATAAATAATTTGGAGTATTCTGTATTACTAGAATTTGAAAGTAAAACCAGCCTTAGGGTCATGTAACAGTTTTGCAAAACCTAAAGCCATCTTAAAGGTCAGTGTCAGATTCAGTCTTGTATGCCTAGTCTTCAACATGATTGCTGTTCTTGAATAAGTGCCTATGGCAGATGTTTTCCACTTTTCCCAGAATTATGATTTTAGGTAGAGAGAGAGACACCTAGTAGTGGCATATCGATCATCATGTCATAAATGCTAAAGTAAAACCTAGTACTAAATAAGGAAAGTGATTTGACTCCTAAATGGAACAAAAGTATAGAAGAAAACATTTTAAAACTGATTTTTTTTCTTTCAGATCTTAAATAGGGAATTGAGCCTGGAGAGTGTGGGCTTGGTCATAGGAAAACCTATGGTTTACAGTTACTGTGCTAGGTTCGTGGGGACTATAGAGATATATCAGACAGCAGTGAGAGATCATGGATTCCTAAACAATAATAGAAACCCAATGCCAAACCTGTGGAGTGCTCCAATGGAGGCATTAACAGAAGGGTGTGGGAATTCAGAGAAATGTAATTGCTGGTTTTGATCTGGGCCTTGAAGGGCCAGTCCAATCCTATCGGCAGATTTGGTAACAAGAAGGTAGGGTTTTAAACAAAGACACTTATGAGAAAAGGGACAGTGAGAAAAATTTAATTTGGTATTGTACATAAAGGGGGTTTGTAAGAAATAAGGCTGGAAAAAGAAATCAAAGTTAATCATGGAGGCTCTCCAACACCGTGCTAGAGAATTAGGAATTTATTTGCTAGGCAATAGCATGACCAGGAACATCTTCAAAATGAATGAGAGAAATATGTCTACAGTAAAATCAGAAGATAAAGAACTAAATCAACCTAGTGATGCTCCAAATTCAGGATGCAGGGAGCTCTTTTGTTCAGTCAAGGGACACTTGCCTATTCAGAAAAATAAAATAGGGTGAAAGCTTTTGCTATCATTATTCCTTTTTGTAATTTGGAACACTGTTTTCTAGCAGGGTTTTAGGAGGACCTAAGGATTAACAAAATAATGCATGTGAGAGCTTTGCAAACAATAAAGTCTTATTTATTTAATTTTTTTTCTCAAATAACATAGAAAAACTCACATGAATGGAAGAATAATATCACATTAAAGGCATGGAATAGGAGTGTTTTATTCATATAAAAACTGACAATAAATAACATCCATCAGGACAAAGTGAGAGAGAAGAGATGGGATGGAGTGGGGAAGGGAGATGGAAGAAGGAAACAAGGGAAGATAAGAGAGAGGATGATGGAGAAATGATGGTAGTTTGAGGGAGGCAAAGAGGGTCAATAGGAAAGACCCAGAGTGGATAAAGCTTAGGTACACAGCTAATAAGAAGCTTCAGAAGATTCCCTCATCTGTTCACTTCCCTCTGCTGACAACTTTCTCTTCTTCTTTCCATCATTGGCACTGTCTCCAAAGTTCTGAGCTGGGGACTTCTTGCTCCTCTCTAAATCGTGGAGTAAAAAGAAACCAAGGGTTATATTTAGGTCATGGTTCATGTGATGACAAGACTTTCAATAGCCCGTGAATAGATAATGATCTTAGGAATTGCCTACTTTTGTAAAAGGCTTTTATTTACAGATATGTAATCTACTGCAAAGACCTTTCATTTTTCAAAGTGCCTTCATGTCTGTTACATTCTTTGGTTATCAATCTGCCTTCTCTTCTTTTCCACCCTGCTTTGTCCTCCATTGTCTCTGTTTTCTTTTTCCATTTCCCTTTGATCTCCCAGGTGTGTAGGACAAGCATTCTTTTTTTTTTTTTCCCCATGATCTTATTTTAATACTTTTTACTTTTATACATCCTAGGAACATATTGTTTAAATAAGTCAGTATTATTTTTAAAACATTTAAAGATAAATTTGTATGTGGGCAAGTAAATAAAC
This sequence comes from Aselliscus stoliczkanus, assembly GCA_033961575.1. Classification (NCBI taxonomy): domain Eukaryota; kingdom Metazoa; phylum Chordata; class Mammalia; order Chiroptera; family Hipposideridae; genus Aselliscus; species Aselliscus stoliczkanus. The sequence goes on from CM066733.1 coordinate 94,471,094, forward strand.
TAAAAAGATGCATTATACTTACCCATATGTTTTACCCTATCTGGTCCCCTTATTGGTTTCTGCATATCTGACTGCCATGTGGTATTTTTTATTTATTTATTTATTTATTTATTTATTTTTTAATTAGTTTCAGGTGTACAACACAGTGCAATAGTTATACATTTTACCCCTCAAAGTGACAACCCCCAACCCCCAATTCGCCACCCCACTCCCCCCATATCATATATATCTATTACTCTTCCTCTGACTCTCTTCCACAGTATAATCCACATCCCGTGACTATCTATATATATATTCAATTACAGTAGGTATACAACCTCCGCTTTACTTATACAGTGCAGTGATCAAACCTCTACTCCATCCATGAAATGGTCTCCCTAACAAGACCTATGATCATCTGACATTCCACAGAATATTTACAACATTATTAATTATATTCCCCAAACTGTTTTTCCTATCCCAGTAGCAATATTGTAGTTGCCTATTTTTGCTGTCTAATCCCTTCCCCTTCTCCCTCATCCCCGTTCCTCTCCCAATTAGCAACCCTGATTTTTCATCTATATCTATGAGACAGTTTCTGTTTACTTTGCTCATTCATACAGTTTTTCAGATTCCACATATGAGTGAGATCATATGGTATTTGTCCTTCTCTGACTGACTTATTTCACTCAACATTATAGTCTCTAGGTCCATCCATATCATTGCAAATGGCACGATTTCATTCTTCTTTATAGCGGAGTAATACTCCATTGTATAAATATACCACAGTTTCTTAATCCAGTCATCTACTGATGGGCATTTTGGTTGTTTCCAAGTCTTAGCTATTGTAAATTGTGCTGCTATGAACATAGGGGTGCATAACTTTTTTTGAATAAGTGTCTTGGTTTTTTCAGGATAAATACCTAGGAGTGGAATTGCTGGGTCAAACGGTAGCTCTATTTCGAGTTCTTTGAGATACCTCCATACTGACTTCCATAGTGGCTGCACCAATCTGCAATCCCACCAACAGTGCAGCAGGGTCCCCTTTTCCCCACAGCCCCGCCAGCACTTGTTGTTCATTGATTTGTTGATGATAGCCATTCTGACTGGGGTGAGGTGGAGGACAAGCATTCTTAATCTCATTTTACGGATCAGATGAGGTTAAAGTGGTTGTAGGCTCTTCCTGAGTAAGTGATATCCATCTCCCAAAAGACCATCTATCGCCATTAGGATGTCACCTTGGTAGAAACTTGAGGACATGAGTGGATCAGATGTCTGGCGGGGTGAGTGGAAACTATCTTAAGTCTTGATAAAGCACCAATAACATTTTAATCACTGATTATTTAACTTATTCATGTTTTTTCTTTGGGGGAGTACAGTTTATTGTAGTGAAAAAGGTACTAGGCTGAATCAAAAGATCTGAGTTTTAATAGTAATAATGATATTAGCTAATAAAATAGGTACATTTAACAAGCGTATATGCCAGTCGCTGCACTGAACCCCTTACATGCATTATTTTCTTTCATTTCCACAACTGGATGAGGTCAACACTATTTTCTGGTAAGTGATGTAGCTAAGGTTTAGCGAGCATAAGTAATTTAGCCAAGGGTTTTAGTTTAGGCACTGTACCATTCAAACCATTTACAATCACTTTGGATCTCTTATTTCTTTAGCTGTAAAATAAGGCCACTAAGATGATTTGAAAAAGAATGAAGATATAGTTTATGCTTCAAAGTAAGCGGGTCTGTTATATTATGTCAGAGGTTGCTAAACTTTTTCTGTAAGGTACCAGATGCAATATTTTGGACTTGGTAGGCCATATCATCTCAAAACTATTCTATCATGGTAGAGCATAAGCAGTCTTAGTATGTACATGGCCGAGCATGGCTCTGTTCCAATCAAACTTTATTATAGATACTGACATGCAAATTTCATGTAATTTCCACATGTCACAAAAATTTAATTGTCCTTTGTTTTATTCAACTATTTAAAATATAAAAATGATTTTTAGCTTGCAAGCTGTACAAAAACAGGCAGGGAGATGGTTTTGGCCTGCGGTCTGTATTGATGACCCTTGCTTTATGTAAAGGTATCATAGATATCTATGTCTACAGATTATCTCAGAAACCACTCGCATTGATAAAATAGACATGATTGATATATTATTTCTAAGTGATCAGGAAGGAAATATTTTTCAAGTAAATGAAACTATTTCATCTATTTTCACCAATTACCACTGACACTGCAGTGCCTTATACTTTTAGTGTGTGCCATATTAGAACAGCTTGCTGGAACACATCCGAATCTATCTGGAGACTAGATAGGGTAGATTCAGTAGAGGCAAAGACCAAATTGATCCCAAAGACAAACTCCAGGAAAGAAACTTCTGGGGGAAGCATTGTTGCCAGATTCAGGAGTAGTTGGTTTTTAGTTTCTTTTGAAAAGAAAAAGAAAAACATCAGTCATTTGGTAATATTAATGAATTAATGAACCAGACCCATAGACAATTATGGGTCCAGTTCTCCTTGAGGTGGCATCAAGTAGAAGTGATCATGACTGTACTGTCCTCAATTATGTCTCCACGTGCAGTCTTCTCAGTGATCTTCCCATTATTAGCACCTCACATTACAGTCTCTGGAAACAAAAATGCATATCACTGTCACATAGGCCCTGCTCATAGGCCCATGTACACATGCATATGGTATCGTCAGGATGTACTCCTGGCTGGAGTTCATTCACCTTGTTGAATTTTCTAATCTCTCAGGTATTGTGGTATGGGAGTTCCTTTCATCTCTTGATACCCTGACCAAAGGAGTTGTTTGTGGCCACCTATGTACATGTAACTACCTTATGTAGCCGTTAGACTTATTTTGTTGTCCTGTTGAGATGTAAGAGCAGGTCTCATTCCTGGAGGGAGTGGCTGAAGGGGAGACAACTCCCCAAGACAGCTCTCAGCTCCAATGGCCCTCATCTGTGGAGAAGGCAGGCCCTCTTCCAGAAAACAGAATTCTGAATTTGGTCTTACCCCACAGGGAAGTCCCACCCCCTCCTCCACTAAACCCTCTGCAGGCCTGCCTTTAAAGAGGAAAGGTGCCAGGTGAGTGCTCTAGTGTGGTAAAAAGAATGGAGGAAGGAAGGTCAGGAGTCTCCATTTTGTTCCAGCCTTGGATAGCTGGCCACATCTTGTAACCAGATTATGGGGCTCTTTGTTATACTCTTCTTTTTGTTACCCTGGACTTCAATAAATTCTGATTTAAATGTTCCAGCCTTGCTTTAGGATCGTTTTAAGTTTTCAAAGCAAGCCTGTAAAAGCCGAGGTGTTAAAAGGGGAGCAGTGCCCCCCTGAGGTCAGCTCAGGGCTGGCAGCAGTAGCCAGTGGGGTCCCCCAAGGGACTATGCAATGCTGAGGACATGCTCCCTCCTGCACTCCTACAAGATGAGAAGATGGTGTTCTGTGGGGAAAGCCATTTCCCTCACTATATATTCCCCATGCTTTCTAAATCGATTTGAAGAGAAGCATTCTTATACAGTAAGTGTGAAACGATAGCATATAGGCTGGAATCTGTGTGACTTGAAGCAAGTTACTTTATCTTTCCGTGTTTTGGTTTCCTCATTGCTAAAATATGTATAATAGTAACTCTCTGAAATGACTTTTTTAAAGGATTAAATAAGTTAATACATTAAATTGTATATTAAATTTGGTGCCAGGCTCATACTTACCTTCTCAGTAGAGGTTTCCTATTATGACTATAGTATCTCGCCAGACTTGTTTTCTTATCAGCCTAATTAATGGAACAAAACAGCCCTCTTCCTTGGGGCTTCTGACTTCATGGAATGTTTATAACTGTAGGGAAACTACTAATAGCAGCTCCTAAGATCCCAGCACTAGGCTAGGTACTGTGAAAACTTCTGAAGAATTTTACAACGTAATTCTTGTCCTCTGGTACTTACAAACAAGTTAGAAAGGCAGATGCAGGGGTTTAATCATGGCTACACTACTTATTAGCTTTGGTGACAGTGGGCAAGTTTTCGTTAACCTCTCTAGGCCTCAGTTTCCTCTTTTGTGAAATGGAGATTGTAATAGTAATTACCTCATAGGGCTACCATGAGGACTAAAGAAGTTAATGAAAGTAAAGTGCTTATAATGGTGCTGGCACATGGCCGGTGCTAGCTCTTGGTACATATCACCATGAAACAGTGTACGCATGATTAAATGCCAACAGGAGTGGCACCTCGGGTATAGGGTGGAGGTTAAAGCTGGGAGGCCAGCATGGGCTGGAATAGTGACAGAGTCTTCATGAAGGGGTAAGATGAGCTGAGGTTGCAGGTTGGGTAGGCTTGGGACAGGCAAAGTAAGTTCAGGAAAGAATAAAATTACCAAAAACATTATGAAGGAAATTGGCAAGAATATTTGTTATTACAGACTGCCTTGTTAATCCCAGCATGCCCAAACCCTCTTTGAGAATTACAGTGTGTAATAAACAGATATAAGTGCTTAATGAATGTTTCCTGACTTGCAAAAGAGACAGGGTATTATGAGTTACTGCTCCCTAAAAGTGACTTTATATCTGCTTCTTGAATTCTACAAAGTTCTTGGTCTAGAATAGATTATTGGTGCTAAGCTTATGCAGTTATGTAGTTGGAAAAAAAAAGGGGGGGGGGAGACTTTGTAGCTGTAATATCATATTTTGACAGCAGGTGGCTCCCTGACACATACGAAAGAAAAGTGGCACTGTGGTCTACATAGGAATCATTTAAGTCATTTGAGTAATTGTCACATATTGTATATCATTGAGGCCGAATTTGGAAGCAGTTCTTTGCATCAATCTTTGCATGAAAGATTACGTTAATGCAGAAGGAGGGAATTTCTTCCTTCTTAGGAGATATGCTTGCCTTTAGGATAACAATTGGATTATTGTTCTTTCTGGAAACGAAAGTCAGACACTTGGCAGTACATGTCCCTACTAATTCGCTCACAGTGATTGCTATTCGGTTTTAACAGTAACTCACTTACATGTGCTGTAGACATCACAGATTCCAACTGCTAACCATTCCAACATTAGAGTACAATTTTAGTGACAGCACTGATGGCCCACCAGGAACCTTTCCTCTCACCATTCCTTGAGGTGTAAACTCTGCAGACCTCAGCTTTGTCTCACTCAGTATCAGAAGTAATAGGACTAGTCTCTCTAGTACTCAGTGGGAACCAAGTGGATCGCCTGAAATCCATGGTTGACAAACTCAGCTCCATCCTGGTCAGCATGGCCCGTTGCCCCATATCATTTCTTCACTTAACTTAAGCTGTACTAAAGCCCTTCATTGTGGGATACTGTTGGAGAAAGTTCACAAATGAAGCAAATTTGAGCTAAAGCAGATATGCAGATGACAAATAGCATTTGAAGAGATGCTTAACATCATGTCATTGAGAAATTGCAAAATTAAAGCAACAATGAGATACACACCTTTAGAATGGCCAAAATCCAAAACATTGGCGACACCAAATGCAGGTGAAGATGTGGAACAAATGCAACTCTTATTCATTGCTGGTGAGAATGTAAAATGGTACAGCCACCTTGGAAGACAGTTTGGCAATTTTTTACAAAACTAAACATATCCTTATCATAAGATCCAGCGGTTGCACTCCTTAGTATTTACCTAAAAGAGTTGAAAACTCATATGTACACAAAAATCTGCACACAATTGTCCATAGCTGCTTTATTCATAATTGCCCAAACTTGGAAGCAACCAAAATGCCCTTCAGTAGATGAAGCGATAAATAAACTGTGGTACATCCAGGCAATGGAATATTATTCAATGCTAAAAACAAATCAAGGTATTAAGCCAGGGAAAGACATTGAAAGAAAACTAATTGCATATTTTTAAATGAAAGAAGCCAATCTGAAAAGCCTACATACTGTGTGATTTCAACTATGTGACATTCTGGAAAAAGTAAAACTAGGGAGACAGAAAAAAGATCAATGGTTACTAGAGGCAGGGTGAAGGGGGAAGAGAAAGAAGGTTGGGAGGGTTGGTGAGGAGAAGCGAGGGATGAATAGGTGGAACGGGAGTTTTAAAGCAGTGAAACTATTCTGTATGGTATTGTAATGATGGGTGTATGTCATGATACATTTGTCAAAACCAGTAGAACATATAGCATAGTGAACCCTAGTATGAACTATAGACTTTAGTTAAATATTGTATCAATATGGGCCCATCAATTGTAACAAATGTACCACACTAATGAAAGATATAGTGGAAACTGGAGGATGGGGTGAGGGGGTATATGAGAACTCTGAACTTTCTGCTCAATTTTTCTGTAAACCTAATAGTGCCCTAAAAAAAAAAAAAGTCGAATTGGAAAATCTCTGTATCTTCCTCTTAATTTTGCTATCAATCTAAAAGAGCTCTAAAAAAATCAAATCTTTTAAAAATGATAAAAGTGTGTTAATTAAAAATAAGTAAATGGATAAGAAAGAAATAAAAGTCATTATTAATATATGATATCACTGTATACTTTGAAAATCCCAAAGAAGCCACTGATAAATTATTATTAGAATTAATAAAAGAGGTTAACAAGTTTGCTGGCTACAAAAATCAACACCCAAAAATCAATGTATTTTTACATACCAGCCATAGTCAGAATATAGCAAAAGATGTTCAAGCTGTCTATGAATAAAATTATAAAACTTTATTGTAAGACAATAAAGAAGGTCAAAATGTTTGAGACAGTTTATATTCAGGGATAAGAAAACTGAAAGGATAAAAAAGATTTAAAAGTGCCAATACTCCCCAAATCGATCTATATATTCAATTCCAATCGCTATCTCAACAGGTTGTTTTCTGGGACATGAAAAGATGATCCTAAAATTCATATGAAAGAGCAAATTGCCAAGACTAGAAAAGGAGGAGACCAAGGGAAATCAGCGTGTGTGGTGCAGTGCAGAGCAGAATCAGAGAAGAGGTTACAAGTCTAGGTGATGTCCCTCAGCAGCAACGGAGCACTCTGGTCAGAGCTCTGAAGGGCACTGTAAAGAACTGAATGTTTGTGCCCCTCCCACTGCATTCATATGTCGATAGTTCAGGGGTTGGAGCCTTTTGGAGGTAATTAGATTAAGATGAAGTCATGAGGGTGGAGCTCCCATGATGGAATTAGTGCCCTTATATAAGAGACACCAGAGAGCTCTCTATTAACCCCTACCCATAGCCCTCCCACCTTCCTAACCTCCCAACTCCTGCCATGTGAAGACACAGTGAGAAGGTGGCCATCTGCAAACCAGAGGAACAGCTCTCACCAAACCTGACCATGACAGCCCCGTGACCTTGGATTTCCCAAACCTCTAGAGCTGTGAAAAATAAGTGCCTATTGTTTAAGCATCCCATCCTGTGGTATTTTGTTAAGGCCGTGTGAGCTGATAAACCAGGCAGCAATGGTTTGGGGTCTTTTACAGCTGCGGGGTTTGTCTTATCCATGGCTAGCAGGTGTTGGATGCATTTTTGTGGGGTGTGCAAAGCAGCAGGCCCTAAATGGCTAAAAACTATGCTTATTTGGGCTCTAATGCAATTGGAGGTGTAAGATTTTGAGTTTGACAGTGGTGGGCTTTGAGTTAACAGTCCAGCATATTGTGAAGAAGTAAACACAGGGCCTTCTTTAACCCATTACACAGCACCAAAATAATCCTAAAGAAGAAGGGGGCAATGCCTATCAGACATATAATCTTATTATACAAATAGTTTGACTTAAACAGTGTGGTATTGGTTTAGGAATCATCAAATAGGCCAAAGGAATAGGATAGAGAATCTAAAAATTGGCCCATTTATTTGAGGATATTTGAGTGATGACAGATCTGACATTGCATAATAGTGGGGAAATGAGGGTATTCACTACATTATGCCGGACAATTGATTATTCATACACTGAAAAAAATTACTCAGACATTTCACATCTGGAAATCTTTCCTGAAGCAATCATGCAATACAAACACCTCGTATACTCAGAGGTGTTTGGTCCAGTGTAATTTATAATGGTGAAAACTTGAAAAGATGCTAAACAATAACTGAAATACTTCAATAAAATACGACATATCCACTTAATCACATATTAGATGACTATTAAAAGTAATGTATACAGAGTCCATAATAAGATGTGGAACTATTTGTATTGTAATGTTAAGTGTGAAAGATAACATAAGGTATGATAAGAGTGTAAAACAGGGCCGGCCAAGTGGCGCATTGGTTAAGCGCTGGTTTGGGGATGCCAGCGGCCCCGGTTCGGATCCCACATGAGGGCCAGTGACACTGCCCTCTACAGCTAACAACAGCTCCACCTGGAGCTGGGCTGTGCGAGCCCCGGTGATGGTGTGGGCTGCAGGCCCTGCTGCAGTGGGCTGCCATAGGCTACAGTGAGTGGCCCGCAGCCAGCGTGGCCCGCAGCCAGCGTGAGCGGCTGGCAGCCAAGCGTGAGCTGCCAATAGCCGCGGTGAGCGACATCCAGAGGCCAGCGACCGATCTGCCTCATCCGGGAAGAGCACAATGATGATACCAACATGGGCCAGTGAAGCAATGTCCTCTGCAACTAGACTGAAGAACAAAAGGACAGCAACTTGTCGGTTCCCCTTCCCCGATTCCCCAACGCTGTTCCCCTCCGCCAATTCCCCAATAAAATCTTTAAAAAAAAAAAATCTTTAAAAAAAAAATGAATAAACATAGAATAAAAATTACACAAACGTGTTAACAATATGGGGCATGGGGTAGGCTGGAAGCAGATAAAACATTTATGAGATTTGGATAACAGGCCTCAGAGCATAGTAATTAGGAAAGGGAATGGATAGAGGTGCTAAAAAGGTAAACTGCTCAGGCTTTGTGACACACTTAGTATGAAGGGTGAGGGAGGGAGAGAATCAGGATTACCTGAAGCAAGTTTGGGATTGCTTAAGTCATTGGGTCTACTATTAAATTAGTGACAATTCATCAAGAATGCAGAGAGTGGGATGGATCTGGAGGGAAGATTAGTGTTAGAGATAATGAGCTTGGAGTGGAGTGAGAAATTCAGGTCATATATTACTATCTTCCTACTTACAGTGTGCCAGGAGGAACTGGTAGTCCAGCTGTCCCTGTCAGAGGGACAGCTGAACTGAGATAATTTAATGGAATCTTTGGCCTTAATTCGATCATAAGAAAACAGCTGAAAATGCGAAAAATGGAACACAGTTCTTTTATGATTTCAGCAAAACTGGAAGAGGATCAGAAAAATTGCTCCTCAGAAAAATAAAAACTTATGGACTATAGAGGAAGGTGGGTTTCTTGATAATTGAGAAAGTACTCTTTCTTTAATAAGGGTTTAGGCTGTACCAACTTAAAGTGTGTCCTTGGGAGCCATGCCATAATGCACCCCCAAAGTGGGAAGAAGTCACAAAGATGGAATTCATTCTGGAGCCCAATCCCCGCCCCTGAGCCCACCTCTAACATCTGCTCTCCTGAGAAGCCTTGTAAGCTTAGGGGTCTCTTAGCTCAGCACCTACCTTCTGAAGCCCAGGCACTGTTGGAAACTGCCCAATTCTAGTTTGAGGCATGGAGGGAAACAAGAGAGCCATCTTTTTCCATGGGAATGCATAAAGGGGTGCATGGGGATAGGTAAGGGATCCTAAGACAAGACAGCCAAAGGTATAATTAGAGGAAGTTCTTCTGAAGACCTGCCATTTAAATGCCCCCTCCTTTCCCTCCAAAATTATCCTTCTGAAATCACCCTAACCCTTCAGGAAAAACATGAAAGACATCTAAAATGTCTCCTTTTTTCATTCACCCACTTCTATGCTCACCTCCCTACACCAAATAAGTGGGCATAACTATCATATCCCAGGCTCTGTTTGTAATTGCTGGGGATTGCACAAAATACATACCCTGCTTTCAAGAAGCTTATGGTCTGTTGGGGAGATAGACAAGAAAATAGACTTCCCCAGAGTACTGAGAGCCCTGCCAGGTGTAAGTACTATGGGGAGGAGGAATGGGAGTGAGTGCTGAATGGGTAAGGAGCTTCCTTTTGGGGTGGGATTAGAGAGAGGTGAAGGTTTAGGACCCCAAACCCAATACTGACAGGTCAGAGAGAGTTTCACAGGAGATATGGCTTTTGAAAACATGGAGGAATTAACAAGGTAAAGAGAGAAAAGTGACATTCAGATAGAGGGAGCCACTTATGTGCAAAGGCTTAGAGGCCAGGGGACATGAGTAATTCAGCATGGCCAGAGAATGGAAAGTGTGTGGCCTCGGAGGACGGGACATAGTTGTGAAAGCTGAAGTTGGATGGATGCTCTGAGATGGGATCATGAAGGGCCTTATGCCATGTCAATGAGTTTGGACTGTACCACAAGGCCACTGAGAAGCTTTCCCGAGGTTTCAAACAGGGGTATGACACGATCAGATTTACATTTTTGAAACATTTTAGTATAGACAAAGATTTGGCAGGATACAAGACCGGAGGCAAGGTGCTCAATTAGTTGGCTGTTGCATAGTAATCCAGGCAAGAAAAGGTAGTTGCTTTAATTAATTCAGGAGAAGTGGGGATGGAGAGAGTTGAATTAATTCAAGAGACTTTAATGAAGACTTGGTTGTTAGTTAAGGATTGGGAGGATGGCTGTGGGAGTGGGTGGATAAGAAACAGGGAGGAAGTCACCCTTTTAAAAAGCTACACGGTAATCTTTCCCGCATATACAAAATACATAAGTAGAGCATTTCAGAGTTTATCATGGAGGACTCCCAAGATATTCTGATATGTTGTCCCTCACTCTCCAGAGGTGAGAATCACTGCCACAGATGCTATAACAGCAGATGTTTTTATGCTTTAGATTATGTTTTCCTGATTAGAACCAAATTTTGAAATTGTACCTGGTTTGAGGGAAAGAATAATTTTAAGGAAGGACCACTGTTGCCTCCATATTTTTTTTAGAGGCTTGGATATGATTATAATAGAATTCACTGATTTAATTTTTTCATTTCGTGTTCTTATAATTTTGATTTCTTTTGTAATACATGAATGATCAGGACTCCGTGCTTAGGTAAATGTTTCAATTTCCTCCCTAATTTAGGTTGTGAAAATCTGATCTTAAGGTCTTTTGTTTCTCTATGGACTGATTCATGTGATAGAGAAAGAGATGGAAAACAAAGAATTGATGCTTTTGTTCATCAGTCATCTTACCTTTAAAGATAGTTGACAATTATAAAGAAAAGTAGATTTTTAAGGATCAGACTAGTGACCTTATGAAGCTGTGCTATTTTTGTGTAAGAAAACTCAACTATCTGCTTTTACCTGTCTCTTCATATCTGTGCCCGGGCAACTAACCTCTAAAATGGAATCTGTCTACGGAAGATGATTAAGAAATGATCTTGTGGGCTGGCAGAGTGGCGTGGTGGTTAAGTGCTGGCTTGGGAAGCCAGCGGCCCTGGCTCGGGTCCCACATATGAAGGCCAGTGACACCGCCCTCAAAAAAACAAAACAACAAAAAAACAAAAAAACAAAAGAAATGATCTTGTGATCTTCTTGACTGAAAGAATGTGGAAAAGTAGACTTAAAATAGTTCATATTTATTGTAAGAGAAACTGGAATAAGGGCAACTTGCATTGTCCTGCTTGTTCCACAATTTCTTTCTCACTTCACCCTGAAAATTCAGCTTTCCTCTTCATTATCAAGCATTTTTGCAGAGAAGGAAAGTTAAACTGGAAAAGGATTGTCAACTAATTCTAAGATGCTTTGAGGTTCATAGTGTTGAAATTGATATGCACTGCATATATTACATAGACTAACACTATGACTGTGTTAAACAAAAAAAAACAAAAAAAACCAAAATGAGCTAACTGTTGTGTAGCATATAGAAAGCAAGAGTAGAATAAACTGAAAAGCAGATCTGTATTTTTTTTTTTAACTTTTGAGGATTTTTTGAAAACCAGGATGTAGCTCTATTTTAATGATCTGTAGCCAAAAAGCATAACTAAAAGTAGAGAAGTTCTACATTATTGTGCCTTTTATTTATTTTTTATGAAGTGTAACATATATATATCAATGTAACATATGCACCATTGAATAAATAAAGTGAACATTTGTATAACTGCTGTGCAGATGCATTAGAGATTTTAAATCAAGAGTCCACTGATGCTTGCATGAGCTTCAGAGAATCTGTAAATCTCTGAAATTGTATGCAAAATTAGGGCCTTCATCCATTTTTCTGGAAAAAGTCTAGAACTTTCTCAGACCCTGAAAAGAGTTTCCTTCAAATTTTAAATACCGATTAGAGCAATAGGACTAGGATGGCTCTGTGACTTAGCTGTGTAGTCTTAGGCTGTCCTCCGATAGATACTCTCTGAAGCTTGAATCTGTATAATGAAATGACTCTAGTTTACTCTCTTGTGAGGCTGTTGTAAGGAAGAGCTCATTTGTTATCTGTGTAGTAACTTTGTAAACTCTAAAGTACTCTTCCAAATGTTAACTATATATCTCTATTAGTAAATGGAAACTTTCTTAGTAAGGTTGTTCTAATATCTAAAGAACTGCTAAATCACTTTCCTTGATCAAAGCTGGTTTAAAAGCCCTAGTCTATCATTATAACAGCTAGTCTGACAACACCCCAATTCCACACTAAGCCAACCATCCACTCTTCTCACCTGCTCCTGAGCTATACTGAACAATTTCTGAAGAAAGTCACTTAACTTGGTAGATTGTTTTTACTTTATATTCATGATTGTAACAGTCAGGTGAGCATTCATACTTCCCAGTTATGTACTGAAAATTTCTATTAAGCATACTTCTCTACCCTCCTAGATGACTGTTTCCTATTATTCTCTCTCAAGATTACCCTTAGTTCCACTCCTGACCATGATGGAATAGCGAGGACTAGACTTAACTTCCTGCCACAAACAACCAGAAAAACTGGAAAAAATATAGTATAAAACAACTACTTTCAGAAACTGGGAAATAGCACAGGACTGAGATAAAGGTCAATGGCAGAAAAGGTTGATTGCCCCAATTTTCTGCCTGGAGGCAATTTCCAGTTCACAGGAAAGTAAACTCAAATATAGTCCAGAGACCTGGCTCCGTGGAGATAGAGATCACCATTCCTAGAGGTGGAGGCAGCTGGAATTTGAAGGACAGAATTTTGGAAAGCAGAGAGCAATGCAAAAAAAAGATCATCATAAATCTGAATCTTTGCTAAGCACTTGGTTGTGTGTGTGTGTAGACTGAAATTACACACAGACCAGCAAAGAACAAGCATGGAGCTGAAAGCTCAACAATTCCCCGAACTTAGAGGATGGGCGGATATATGAGCTCTGGCCATCCGCAGTGGCTTCCACTGGTTTTCCTCAGTGAAAAGATCTTAGCAGTCATTACTTAGTAGTAGGGCCAAATTATCCCTAGAGTGAAAACTACTCTAGACTCATTTTAGTAAAGCTTAAAAACATCCCTCAATGGAACAACTTAACTGCCTGAAAAAATAAAACAAAATTCGACACTCATTAAAGGGAGACAAAATTTATTCACTCAACAAGAATAACATTTACACTGTCCAACATTCAACAAAAAATTTGTAAACATGCTGAAATGCAACATCAGGGAAAAGAAATATATACACCCCCCTCTTTAGAAGTGTGATTGTCCATGACATCTTTAAATCACTTAGTCATAGAAATTAAGTCTACAACATTCTTGAAGTTAATCCTTTGGCTTTTAGATAAAATATTCAATAAAATGGTGCTTGTGTCCTCTAGTATGACTTCCATCACAATTGTGTCAGCTCTATTTATTTATTTTATGTTAAGTTAAACCCACTACTGTATGTAGATTTGTAATCTGGTGTTCTGAAACAATATAAATTTGCTTTCTAACAAAACTGAGAACAACTCTCTCAGGCTGTCTTTTTTTTTTTTTTTTGAGGGCACTGTCACTGGCCCTCACATGTGGGACCGAACCGGAGCTGCTGGCTTCCGAAGCCAGCGCTTAACCACTGCACCACTCGGCCGGCCCCTCATACTGTCTTTTTCTTAAGGTAAGTACATCCAATTTCTTCCACTTTTTTTTCCCCTGACAAGATTCTTCTTATCATTCTCTGGAGATACTTTAGTTCCTACATGTTTCTTTTTAAATTTCTGCCATGTTACAGCTAGAAAAATCAGTTCTACAAAGACTGGTAGTTCAATTAAGTCATGGGAATATGAAATATTTTTTTCATACTTGGATTTTGTCAATAATAGTAATAAAGACAATAATATATATAATTTATCAATCCCTGTATCTATGCCAGACACTATGCTAAGTGCATTATAAAGATTACCTCATTTTACTTTCACAACTCTATGAAATAGATGCTATTATATTATCTCTTCTATAAATGAGAAATTTGGACCATGAAAGGTTTACAGATGAACTAGTACCATAATAATACTGTATATGTATAATAAGCTACCCCAAAACTCAATGGTTTAAACAATGTTTATTTATTATCACACATCTAGAGGTTGGCTGGAGTTAAGCTGATCGAGGGCAGGCCCAGTTGGACAGCTCTGCATCTCACTGAAAGATTGGTTCAGGCAATTCTGCTCCATATGACTTTCATTATTCTCCTGGGACCAAAGACTTAGCCAGGTATGTTCTTCTTATGCCAATGACACATCCTCAAGAGGGGAAGCACAAATGTGGTGGGGTCTCTTAACACCTTAGCTCTGAAGTTGGCATACTGTCACTTCCACATATCCCATTGGCCAAAAGCAAGTTGTATAGCTAAACTCAGTCAAAGGATGAGGAAGGATACTCAACGTAAGTCCATGGCAAGGGTGTGCATGCAAAGAAGTGGGAAGAATTAGGGCTAATAATTCAGTGTAGCACAAAAGGCTAAATAATATTTCTAAAGTCACACCTATTGTAATTAGCAGTTAGGGATTGAATTTGGCTGAATGTAGCAGAAAACCTAAATAATAATGGTTTAATATGATAGAGGTTTATTTTCTTTGATGTTATGGGAAATCCAGAGGCAACCAGCCAAGAAGACTGATACTGTTTGTTGCTGTGATATCACCAGGAACTCAGGCTCTTTTTTAGGTATTTGTTCTACCATCCTTAAGGTATGTTCCTTACCTTCATGTTCACAAGAAGGCTGCTGGAGCTTCAGCCAGTACATTTTAAGTACAAAGAAAATGGAAGAAGATATGAAATGAAAGGGTTGTTTTCTTTCTGACATCCTGTCCAGTGATTCCATTTACATCTCATTGGCCGGTACCATGTCACAGGCCACCCCCAGCTGAAAGACAAGTTGAGATATCTTTCCATTCTTTCTTTTATTTTTTCTAGCAGATAATATTGTCATTCACAACATAATCAGGATTAGTAAGGAAGAAGAAAGTTGATTTTAGGTATGAAATTTGTAGTATCAGATACACCCAGGAAGTATTTGTGCCAGGATTTTCCCATTAGTTTAAAATTATACTTAACATGATCGCATTACTCTTACCATCTAAAAATATTTGATATTCTAATTTATAAGTAATATATACTCATGAAAGACATTTTTCTAGATACTCTAAAGTACCAAGAACAAAACAGCCATGATCTCATTGCCCAGATATAAGCACTGTAAAAATTTTGCTATATCACTTTCTTTTGGTTATTTGGTCTTGTATATTTATAGTTTCTGAATTGGGCTCATTCTCTACAAGTAGCTAGCCCCCTCTCTCCATTATTATTTCTTTATTTTGTTTTATAGATCATTAGACAGTATATTCTCATTGTAGAAAATCTAGAAATACCAGAAAAGTATAAAAATTCATAAGTTAACCATACTCAAATAAGTAATAAACAAATAAACAAAATAAATAATAACTTACCCTTACTTAGATCCAAACACTACTGATGATATTGATAAATTGACATATGTACTTTTAATATATATATGTGTATATAAATATGGTTGAGGTCATATTGTATATAAAGTTTGCATTTGGCTTTTTAAACATATAAGACAAAAACTTAAGATTTTTGTTGACATTATTTGTAATGCCTGCCTAATATCTCTCTTTAATCAACATTCCTTAAATATCAGGTGTATAGAATTCCAATGTTTTACTATTACATATCTTGCTACTCTAAAAATCTATTTTTGCACAAGCTTCATCCACATTCCAAGAAAATTTTCTAGAAGGGGAAAATAAATAAAATCCTTTTATACTATGATTTGCGTATTTTTGTGTCAATTTATTTTCTAGTAATCTGGGAATGTCCTGAAGCAAAGTATATTATGTATATTTGTTTGTAATTTGAGAAAAATTACTGGCAGTGTGGCCTGTTTAAAAATAAGGCGTTGTTGTTTGATGCTCTGTTTCTAATATCAGTTTAATCCTGTTTCATACTTTCATGTCAGTCGCAGGCCTAACGAACATTAATGATAAAGTACAAAGCCTTAATATGCCAACTCCTGACAAGGATGTGTCATTGTCATGTGCTCCTTGAATGTTCAGTTTTCTCCTCTGGCATCTTGGGCTATCCTGTTACGCACTTCCTTTGACAACAGCACATGAAATTAAACCGCGGTCCTCTTTATTATTATTTTTTTAATATTAGACACTTTCATATGAACCCCATTTCTCAACGATACAACCTCTCGGTTTCCCTATCCTCACAGAACTGGCTCACGCCTCCCCAAGATCCTCCGTTGTTTAAACGCCTTTAGGTTCCCATGCTAGCTAGTTAATAGTCTTGTTTAAGAAATCTTGTGTGTCGTGAACCTGCCTAGGGTGTGGACCTTTGTGTTTTTTGGTGGGTTTTTCCAGTTCTTGGCGCCCATCTGCGGGGAGAGACGCTCCAAGATGGGCCCCGCCCACACGACGGCCCCGCCCCTTCGGTCTCCATGGTTACGCGACCGACGCGGGGAGCACCTTGCTGCCCTGAAGGCGAGGGCGAAGACCCCGGAGGAGTGTCGGATAGAAACGACTCTTCTTGATTCCGGCCAATGTCAGCCCACCCGGGCTCCACATCCTTGAACTGGAGGTGCACCCTGCGAAAAGACGGGCACGGGGCAGCGGGCAGAGCCCCGGCTGCTGGAGGTGCCCGGCTGCTGGAGGATCCCGTCTAGCCTGCTGGAGTCTGACCTGTTAGGGCTCCTCCCCGTGCAGGGCCACGGAGCAGAACCAGCGGTCGCTTCGGTGTGGAGGCGCCGAGGTTCGCAGGTCAGACCTTTAGCTCACCTTCCTGCCTCTGCTCCGCGGTGCTGGCAGCCCCAAGGGCCAGAACTCGGGAGATTTAGTGCTTAGAGAGTGGGGCGGGGAAGGTACTCAGGGGCGGCAGTGCGCGCGCGCGCAGCCACGGACATGCGCACAGCCGCGCGGCTAACGGTCCTTGTTACAAGCTGCTATTTTAAGAACTTTCTTTATGCCCTGTGCAATGGTATTTTAACCGCTAAATATGTAAAGCTCAGTCCTCGCAGTCCTCAGAAGAGGATAGCAATTGAATCTGCGTTTTCAGAGAAAGAAACCGCCTCGCAGAGAGGTGAAGCAAATGCCCAAGGTCTCAGCTAGAAAATGGTCACAGTGGATGCCAGGCAGTCTGGTTCTACGGGACAAAATGCCAAGTGCTACCTTCCCTGAACACTACTAATGCGGAGAGTTAGCGTTATCTGCCTGGAATTGCCTTTGTTGTACTCTACACGCGAAGTTCCCCTGTGCTCAGTTACTGATCCTTAGGAAAAGCAGGCAACTCCTTAACCATTAAAACCTACCACCTTATCCTGGTTTATAGTCAATGGAATTAATAACCAGTTCATTTCTTTCCATGACGCATAACTCTCATAATATGTTTTGGTTGTTTGCTTTTATCTTTTTTAAATTAGAGCCTAAACTCCAACCCGGATGGGCAGGAAAGACAATTTAGATGATCTGAGCAAGAATTGTTTTCCAAGAGTCCTATAATATGAAAGGTCACTTAGTAAATGTGGTGGAATAAGCATTTCCGTTTTCAAGCTGGACTCTGCCACCTACACAGATGGGGTAGGGTTTCTTGTTAATTCTACCACCTCCCAACCCCATACTGTTTAGACTTTTATTAAATTAAAAAAAAATCATGATATAATGTACTTTTGGGAACTGCCATCATTTAAATAAAGAGGAAATGTTTGAATCATTTGAAGTCCCAATTGCTCTCTCTGCATCAATAAAGTACTTAATTTTCATAAATATAAAACTAACCAATGAAAACATGAGGGAGCCTCAATGAGAAGCACTGAAGTTAATAAATAATATTATGACTTTACAGATGAAATAGTGTAGAAATCTAAAAAAGAAAAATTATAAATACAATTTGAAAAAGAAATCATTGTTTTATTTTGGTAGAATGCCTTCCACGCAGGCAGAAAGTGTTATAAAGAATATCATTCGAGAAATAGGACAAGAATGTGCAGCCCATGGAGAGATTGTTTCTGAAACTCTGGTTGCTTTTATGGTAAGAATAAATATTTTTGTGAATTACTGCTTTATTAAAAAATGTTAATCATTGCCCATTTTCCTCTTAAAATTCTGTAAAGCATTCCTAAATGTTATTCAGTTGAAAACATACTGATATCATTGGGCCAGTTAGAAAAAAAATATTTTTTAAAAAGTCTATAAAGCATATAGGTTCTAGATTTATAGAGACTCATTTAGAATATCTTGATGAGTTTTAGAAATATCAATCATGTTGTTTTGTATTGGAGTTTTTTTAGCATCGATTTTTGTTCACTGTTGTGAAAATTACTTATTGTCTTGGTCTCTCAATTTTTTCTTTTGATTTAACAATGCACAATAACTTTCAAATAGTTTCACAGTCTAAAATGTATCCATTGCTTTCAACATATTTCTCCATATAATTTTTCTAGCACATATTCAAATTTGGTGGTTACTGCTTCCTCTCTTCAACCTCTAATGAAGGTGCTAATGAGCGGGGCAATAAAAAAGTCAGCTGATTAATCATCCCCTGAGTAATCAAGAGGCAGTTGCTTAAAAAAATGAAAATGTGTTAAACTAATTTCATAATAATATGAAACAAAATTATTTAATGGACTCTTTCCTACTCTCAGGTGAAAGCTGTTGTCCTGGATCCAAGTAATGGCTTTAACATGGATAGAACCCTCATAAAAAGTGATGTGCAGAAACTTGTTAAGGTGATTATCCAACAATTCTCAAATTTTGAAATATTTATTTGCAATTCTAAATACAGCATGTGTGTTAGCCATTATTCCCTTCAGCTCCATGAAACAAAAACACACCAAATGGTGGTGCAAACAAGTAAGGAATTTCTTTATTTCTCATCAACAAAGTCCAGAGGTACATAGGCTGTTTCTCCTGGCTTCCTGGGTCACCGTTGTGCATATAGATTTCATCCCATAGTGGCAAGATAGCATTTCACCTTGAGGCAGGTATGGGGGTGGTGTGATGGGGGAAAAATTGGGTCTCTCCCTTTTTCTTTTTTTTTTTTTTTTTTGAGGGCAGTGTCACTGGCCCTCATATGTGGGACCTGAACCAGGGCCGCTGGCTTTCCAAGCCAGCTCTTGACCACCGCGCCACTGGGCGGGCCCGGGTCTCTCACTTTTTATCCCTCCCATCTGCTTATGTTTACTGACCAGAATGATATTGCAAGTAAGCCTGGGACATAGATTTTTTTTTCTTCTTTTTTGATTGAACAATTTTTTGCCCCAATCCAAAATGGTGCTTTACTAGTAAGGAAGAAGGGGTTCGATACTGGCAGGTAGCAGTGTCGGCCACAGTATTTTAGAGACATTTGTTATTAAACTAATGTTACATTGAGAACACTTTTAACTGACTTGTCATATACTCTAAAGTTACACAGTACTACATTAAAATTCATATCATTATTGCTTCAGTGTAATTTCTATTTTTCAGTTCTAAAGGAAAAAATAAAGCCAAAGTAAAATAATTCATAGTTAGAAATCAAGTAGAAATGCCTGAAAACCAGTTTTAAGAACTAGACAAGGCAGGAATTTTAGACATCATCAATTTTTTCATATGTTTTAAATTTGACTCACTGGATTTAGGTGCTTAAATATTTATTTTCTAAATATCCCTAAATGTATTTCTTAAAAATCAACATTATTTTTATTTCTCCTTGGCTTAATGACTTTAATCCCCTCCTTTACACAAAAGACATGAAACAAGCTTTCCCAAACTTGTATATGGAATTTTCTGGACTCAAAAAAATGGTAGAGAAAATTTTTACCATCCCCATCTTCTCTCATAGTCAGCAAATCACATGGTGGAGCACAGGTCTGTTTGCAGATGCTGGAGGAGTCAAGAAGAGCTCTGGAAACCTGAGCTGGGAAATATGTTAGGATTACTGTGCAATAGAGATGCCATGATTCTCCAGGACAGCCTAGAGCTGGGTCCCTCTGTGCTGATTTTAAATGTGGTATAAAACCCATTCTTAGTGATAGGAGAAATGACTGATGGTCAGTCAGCAATTTTATTGGAAAGCCATGGAGGAGAATCAAGGAGAAACAACAGAAAAAAAGTTTTGCTCATTGTCATGGCTCAGGAAGAATTTTTCTTTTTTCCTCTAATTAAACCAAGTATGAAAGAAACCAAGCTCAATATACTTTTAATATGACAGGAATACTATCAATGTATATCATAGTTCAAGTAACAAAGTTTGTTTCATTTTTTTCTCAATTAAAAATCATGTGGATGAGCTAATCTTTGTAATGTCTGTGTTTAGAACAGTACTTCTGCACCTGGAGGGATCTAGGCACACAGGTTCCATAAGACAAAATGTCTAGTTCTTACTCTTGCATTCTCCCTCCATCCTCCCAGGAAGGCATGGTTAGTACCAACGAGGTGGGGTGAGGGTATATAAAGATATAAAGGGGTGAGACAGGAAAGAGTGGGCGGGGTTGAGGGTTGGAGAGGAGAGAAGAAAAGAAAAATTAAGGTTGATGACCTAATCTAAAGGGCAGAGCAGAGCAGAGGGATGAACCATTCATGGAGAGGGGAATAGGAGAAAACGGAGCAGAGGAAGAAATTTTGAAACTGAAGGCAGAACCAGAGAAATTTTGTGAGCAAAGGAGGGTATAGCTGTAGCAGCTTTTCATAGCTTGTGACCGCCAGCATCAGCTAAGGAGTGTTTTTTAAGGCTCTAATAGGAATCAAGATCTCTAGAAAAGCTCTAGACAGGAGTATAAGCTTCATGGAACATTTAGACTGATTGACTAATCAAAATGTCAAGTATCTTGCCTTCAACCAGACTGTTAGCCACCTGGATATGGTGATATTGGTTAACTCAGGGGAAATATCACTTAATAAGTGTTGGTTGGGCAAATTGTGAAACATGAAGTCCTCAAAGAGAAAAATAATAACAGGGGTTATTGGTGGATAAATATCAGAAACTATCGCTTTGATGTTTCCCTTTATTTTTGAAAATAACTTTACAAAGTACTTCTGATCATTTTGGAAACTATATAAGCATTCATATGTTATTCTTTTCTAGCTTTGTGTGAGTCGGCTATTGGACAGTAAAAATCCATCCTTGGACACCATTAAGATGCAAGTCTACTTTGATATGAATTATACAAGTCGAGGTAACATATATCTACCTATTTTGATACGCATTTTTTTTTAAAGATTTTATTGGGGAATTGGGGGAGGAGAACAGCGTTGGGGAAGGGGAACACACAAGTTGCTGTCTTTTTGTTCTTCAGTCTAGTTGCGGAGGATGTTGCTTCACTAGCCCATGTTGATATCGTCACTGTGCTCTTCCCGGGTGAGGCAGATCGGTGGCCAGCCTCTGGATGGTCGCTCACCGCGGCTATTGGCAGCTCACGCTGGCTGCCAGCTGCTCACGCTAGCTGCCGGCCACTCACTGTAGCCTATGGCAGCCCACTGCAGCAGGGGCTGCAGCCCACACCATCACCAGGGCTCGCACAGCCCAGCTCCAGGTGGAGCTGTTGTTAGCTGTAGAGGGCAGTGTCACTGGCCCTCATATGTGGTATCCGGGGCTGCTGGCATCCCAAACTAGCTCTTAACCAATGTGCCACTTGGCCGGCCCTTGATACGCATTTTTAAGAGTCATATTGTATTTATGGTAACAAGGACTTCATTTGCTTGTCAAAGAACAATTTCAGGTTTTGGTCTTTCTTTTGAATATTTTTTTTGCAATTTTGAAGAATATAATAATGTTGGAAATGCTAAATGAGAAAAACACCAATTCTAATTATGCCCATAATAATTATGTTTCCAATCTATTGTGTTTTAACTGTTATACCACTAATACATAATAATTAGAAATTAAAACAACCAGTCCATTGAAGTTAGAAGTTTTTAATTTGCTGATTTTTTATTTCCTTGTCTATATTATTAACTCATAAAGCTTACCTAGATTATGTAACTACCCAAACATGAAATGAATAATGGTAAATTTAAGAACATATTTACTAGGCTGGCTGAGTGGCGCTTTGGTTAAGAGCTGGTTTGGGATGCCAGCGGCCCCGGTTTGGATCCCACATATGAGGGCCAGTGACACTGCCCTCTACAGCTAACAAAGCTCCACCTGGAGGTGGGCTGCATGAGCCCTGGTGACTGTAGGCTGCAGCCCCTGCTGCAGGGGGCTGCCATAGGCTACAGTGAGTGGCCGGCAGCCAGCGTGAGCTGCCAATAGCCGCAATGAGCGACCATCCAGAGGCCGGTGACTGATCCGGAAAGAGCGCAATGACGATACCAACATTGGCCAGTGAAGCAATGTCCTCCCCAACTAGACTGAGAAACAAAAAGACAGCAAATTCTCTGTTCCCCTTCCCTGATTCCCCAATGCTGTTCTCCTCCCCCAGTTCCCCAATAAAATCTTAAAAAAAAAAAGAATGTATTTACTTATGTAAATAGTTTGTTGCATACATCAGAGAAAAACTGGAAGAAGATAAAAAGGAAAATGAATTCCTCTATAGACCACATTGCCTCCACCCTGCTATAATGTAATCATTATTAACCATTTGGAAATTTTTATTGTCTTTTTTTCCCTGTATGTGTTGAACTTTCAGTTTTGCTACATATGTAAAATTATATATCTTGCTTTTTTGCTTAATAGTAATGAAATTTTTGAATTGATGACATTGTAATTTAGATTTTTTTAATTGAAAAATGTTCTGCTGTTTTTGTGATAAGATTATAGATATGAACTGTGCATGCTTAGTATGTTTATTATCATAATAGTAAAGTGAGGTGTTTTGTTGAGTTAGTACCAAGAATTGTACTGCTGGTAAATTGTGGCTTCCAACATAATTAAGCCTAGACCTCATCATATCACAGGAAGAAGGGAGAGGGATACAGTTCTTGATGAAACATCATATATCAGTAATGCTATTCAAAATAAATTTATCTAGAATTGAAATAGAAATACACAAAATTGGGCCGGCCAAGTGGCGCAGTGGTTAAGCGCTGGCCTGGGAAGCCAGCGGCCCCGGTTCGGTCCCACATATGAGGGCCGGTGATACTGCCCTCAAAAAAAAAAAAAGAAATACACATAATTGAACAGAAATACTTTCACTACATTACTACATTTACGTGTATACTATTTGTGCTTACATATAGCATACATATATTGTACATACATTTATACTATGTGTTTATAATATAAATTATGAATTGTATGTATGCTTTCTGTTTAATTAGGAAGTTTTAGCCCTTTGATATTAGTGTTTGGATTGTCTATTTAAAGTCATATGTGTTTTGACAAGTATGCCATTTAAATTGCTGTAATAAATCTTTCCCACTAAATATTCGTCTTGAGGTTACCTGTTGGCCACTATTTATTATGACATCTTAAGAAAATACTTGGTTTCATACAATAGAATTGCCATACCCAAGCCATTTTTTCTCTGCTCCTACTTTCTTATGTGATAATTCTGAGTATCAAATATATGGAACATTGTCCTTTGTCAATTTTAGAGGAATTTCTCAAAGAACATCACCGGGTCCTGGAGTCTAGATTAGGCTCTGTTCTCAGAGAAATTACAGATAACAGAGCATGTGCTCGAGAAGAATTGGAAAGCCTCTACCGAAAGGTTGTCAGTTATATGTTACTGCGTTCTGGGCTTGGATCCCCTACAGATATCAAGATTGTCAGAGAGGCAACAGGTAAAAAATACACACAGTTTCCATTTCTTAAGTGAGAATATATGAACACTGTATCTTATAAAATGTGTTAAATTACAAGTATTGAAGACTGAAGTTTCCTTTTCATCTGAAAAAAAAAAATCAGCACAAATAAGAGGTTAAAACTTACCCAGGTTCCTTTTACACTGTGTATCAACTCTAAAATTCAAGTAGCACCTCTGGAAAGTGAATATTGTTAGATTTCTTAGAATAGAGCTGTACATATCCGGGGACCTATTACTTCTCATTAGGGAAACATTGGCTGTATGATTAAGGGTACCAGGCTGATTGGGTAATGGGGACTGCTGGAAAGGGAGATTTCATATTGACGAAAGAGTTGAGCCTGTCACCTAAAGCAGATGGTAGAAATAGATACTCTTTTATCCTCAGGAAATACTTGTCTGCTTTCATACTTTAAGATAAGAAATAGGCAAGATCTCTAACCTTCCTATGGCTTTCATCCATAATTATTTTAAATCATCATTTTTTTCTCCTACTTAGAGTAATTAGAAA
Source organism: Aselliscus stoliczkanus (assembly GCA_033961575.1). Classification (NCBI taxonomy): domain Eukaryota; kingdom Metazoa; phylum Chordata; class Mammalia; order Chiroptera; family Hipposideridae; genus Aselliscus; species Aselliscus stoliczkanus. The sequence goes on from CM066733.1 coordinate 94,495,739, forward strand.
CCTTGTTTTAATGCCCATTGCCCAAAATTACTGATGGATGCTTAATTAAACAAAAAATAGACACGAGGCAATGGCATTATTTCAGTAGCCCAGCTTTGATATGAAAAATTTTGCTGTGTGTTCTGTAATCAGGTATCAGGAATTTAAAGTCATACAAGTAAAACACAGGCCTTTTAACTTGTTGCTGAAAGAAACGTGTGATTTAAGTTTTGATACTTTTATTCTATCATTTTGTTGTCCTTTTTGTGATTTGTTTTAGCTGCTCTACAGAGTGTTTTCCCTCAGGCTGAGCTGGGGACATTTCTAACTCTTTCTAAGAAGGACAAAGAACGCCAGCTGAAAGACTTGTCCATGCTTGTTACTGGAATTCGTTTATTTAACCGAGACTGTGGAAAAGGAGGAGAAGGCATTGATGACTGTAGGTATATCATTAGGTTAATTCTGTAAGTTACACAGGTTTAAAATTTAACTTGCACAGTGAGGAAAATAATACCCAGCACACTACTAGCATTCTTAGATTTAAGTTTGGCAGTTTTGTACATTAGTTTACAACTATAATATATAGTAATTTTTAATTTTGCTGGAGCAAGACTTTAAATTTTATGTGAAAGGAATGAGGGGGCCTGCCCAGAAGCCAGCCCCTGCCCCATTTATTGAGCTTCCTACACTTTGCTCCAAATAAGGAAAAGGGAATAAAACTCAGTGATTTAAAAAATAAAAAATTACCTTGAAAACAGTTGCTGATGTAGTTAATGAAATGAAAAGGTCCATGAGGAGATATCTGGTAATCTGTAAATCCTGGAGCATTTACTTGCTGTAATAGACTTAATACATTCACTATCTGTAAGTTTGAAAGTACTCATGAAATATGTGATCAAGGACCTACCAGTAGAAGTAACTTCCTTATCAATTTGGTGCACATATAGGCCCACTATAAGAGGTTATATGATAAGGGGTTAGTGTCTTTTACGAGATCACTGATCCACTGATCTAGTACAATGGGGTAACTTGTTGCATTTTAAAAACTGTTCTAGGAATGGCCGAGTGGCTCAGTTGGTTAAGAGCTTGCTCAAGAGTGCGAGCTGAGCTCTGAGCAACAGCAGTTCAATGCCCAGCCTGAGCTGAGCAGCCGCTGAGCTGCCAACAGGTAGCAGAATGACTCAGCTAAAAAAAAATAAATAAATAAAAATTGTTCTAAAAAATCAAATTCCCATTCTTCATAATGTTCTCTATCTTGTTAGACTATTCTGTTATTTTTCACTATGCCTATGAGTTTCTTAAATTGGACACTTTTCTTCTTTTCCTTTTTCTCCTCTTTCCCCTTCTTCTTACAAATAGAAAAGAAAATTAAACAGAATGAGAAATAGAGTGGCTTTTTCAGAAGCACCTGGTCAATAGCACATAATACCGAATGCTGTCAATTCTTTAGGCACTTCTGTCTTTTAGTGGCAAAAGCTGATAGGTGCTACCTTTTCGTTATCATTCTGGCAATATCTTTTGTTTAGATCATTTTTTTTTCTTTTATTGGTTACTTTTGTCGTGGTGTGGGACCCATGAAATACATACCTTATTGTTATAAATTGGTTGAGAAAAAAACTAAATGCTCAAATATGATCACTTTCTAGGTTTTTTCTTTTTCTTTCTAGATTTATTCATGTCTCTCTTAATATGCCTTTAAAAACAGTGCCAGCTATTCTCCATGAAGCAATCCCAGCTACCACTCAGCATATTGACTCCCAGCTTCAGATTGTCCAGGACCTGGCATACAGGTACACGGCCATTCTTGAGAAAGTAACAGAGAACCCACTCATGAGTATGGAACTGCAGCCATATATGTTAAAAGAAGCACTATATAATGTGCGACAGTATGAGATCTTCCTTCAGATCATTTTGGTAAGTTAATGTCTTAAGATCTGGCCTTTTGCATAGAATGCAACCTCTTCAGCTATTATGGTGCTGAAACAAAAGGCATTAATAAAGGAAGCAACCTGAATAACGTTTGGTTTATGTCACATCTATAGGACCAGGAACTAAAATAGAAATGGTACGGTAGCTGGATTTTGACTTTAATGAAAATATATTGGTAGGAATTGATTTTATACTTGTTGATTCTCTTTGGTACACAGTAGTATGATTATTAATATGCTGTAGTTAAGCATGGCATGTGTGTGTATGTAAGTAATACTACTGTAATAATTTATACTCAGAGCAAGTGTCTAATATATTGTATGGCAGGTAGTTGACACTCAAATAATTTTTATATAATTATTTGTTTCTGTTGTAAAAATTGGTAGAAAAGATTTTTATTTCTGATGATTTTAGATCTAATGAACAAGCCAAACAATATCTCCAAGGAGTTGGAAAATATGGTAAAGTGGTGATTTTGAACTTTTTTAAAGTAGCAGAGCCCTTTCTTTCAGACAGAAACTTACTCAGCATCCTAAAACTATAAAACAGGTATTTAGATGAAAGGATTAGAGGGCCTTTTCACTGAGGAACATCCCCGTGTCACCCCAGGGCCCAGGGCACACAGGTCGTCAGCAATGTCATGACAGCAAGCAAGATTCCCACCAGTCACTGCTTTTGTCTTTTGGGTTTTTTCAGCTTTATTGAGGTATAATTGACAAAACTGTAAGATACTTACCACATTGTGGACCAGTGAAGCAGATTTGCATTTATCTTGATTAAAAGTACCATGTCTACCAAGACAACTATTACAATCAAACTTGCTGAAACTCTCCTTTCAAGGCAAGTTAGAGTATGTGAAACAATAGAGTGAACAGGGGTCTTCCTCCAGGAATAAAAAACGAATCACAGTCTCTGAAACGTGGTGAAACCACATTCAGGAGAAAGAGTGAAATTCTTCTTCAACCCTGGAGGGATACTCATGTTGTCAACATGATTTCCACAATTTGCCATTCAACAATGGTTGATGTTGCACTGAGAAGTGAAGTAAAGAAAAAACCTATTTGTATTTTTCAGTAGAATATGTTCATGAAGGGTGTTGATAGGGCAGATTAGTACTTGTCTTATTATTCTCTCTTGAGAAAAACAGTGAAGTGGGCACAGAAAGTTGCATTTTGGCTTATAAATTGTGCACTTTAAATTCTTTTCGAATCTATCAAAAACTAAACCCTACATCAAAAATGCGATACAAAGGATTTCTGCTACAAGTGGCAAAAGCCTGGGCTACGGATAAGGTGGAGACAGACACAGACACAGCCACAGACGCAGCACGCCCAGGAACATCAACCCAATCCCTCGTGTGCCTCATGAGGTCCCTCCTGGGAGACTTTCCGGTGATATGCACAAACATGTGCTAGAGGAAATAGTTGGAAGTGAACAGGGTAAAAGAAAATATCCTGCTAGGAGGTGCCGTGTTTGTGCTGCCCACAAAAAAGAAGTGCAACTGGGTACATCTGCGAGTTCTGCTTAATGCCATTCCACAAGGGGGAATGTTTCCAGAGGTATCACACCCTCAAGCACTACTAGGGTCTTTGGTGAGTATTTCCTGAAAATTTCAGTTCACAAAAATATTGGGTTGTCAGAAAAGTCATGATGCATTTTTGCAACGAAACAAATATGTCATGACTTTTCCAACAACCCAATAGTTAGCAAATTAGTTATAAATTTTTAAACACAGTCTAAAAATTGATTTAAATGGTTTAAAGCCCAGGAACATGCATTTAAACAATTTAAATGCCCCGTCCTCAATGTGTTAAAATGTACAATGTGGTGATTTTATATATGTGTACATTGTGATAGGATTCTCCCCATTCAGTTAATTATCACATCCAACCCACTGGTGCTGTTTACCTTCATAGCCCCTACTTTCCAGTAACCATGAGGCTGAGAGTCTGTGAGAACCATCTTTTGTATGAGTGAATACTAGTATCCTGAGGGATAGAACAGGATGTGTTCTGGTCATTTCTTCTTTATAACTGGCATGCTAATGACTTGATACTACTTTTTGATGCACTTCATCTGTCTTCTTTCTTTACCGCCACTGTAGATAATAGAAAGACAAATATCCAGATGACGTGACTTCATTGCAACAAACTAGAAGTGGTCCTCACAGCCGACTTACCATCTAATTGCCTTCAGAATGGAGGATTCTAAATCAACTATTCAAAACCAAATCATCCTTTAGGGTGGATGTTCCCCGAACATTGATTTGTTTAACGAGTCAGATACTAAGAGGATTTTAAAATCACTTTATCCTGAAGGGCATATGGGTCCACAGGAGTAGACTTCATATTTCCTTTTGTCATTTACATTTAGAAGGGATATTATCATAAGAAGGTACCTTGGCAAGCTGTCACACATACTGTAAGGATGTTGTAGAGAATGTTCATTATACACTATCGTCTCACAGCTTTCAATCATGAATGATATTCAGTCAACTAGCTTACAGTCTTACATTCTCATTGGAGTTCTCACTCTCAGAACTAGAGGAACATTATTTAAGTAATGAGTAAAGGCTCTGCAATCAGGCTGCATGGATTCTCATCTTGACTTTCCCATTTACTAAATCTGTGTTCTTGAGGAAGTTGCTTAACTTCTCTGTGTCTTGGTTTCCACATCTGTAAAATAGGGTTATTGATAGTCTGCTAAGGTAGAAGAGTGTCTGGCACAGAGTAAGAGCTTAATAAGGTGATGATGATGATGATAGTGTTGCTGCTGATGTTCCTCAGTACCCTCATCATTACCGTTAGGGCTTGAGAAGAGTAGCTCTGATTTCATTGTGGGTAGGGACACAAGCTGAAGAGCTCTTATTTTTCTAGACAATATCTGATTTCCAAACTCTTTGCTGCTTATGTTATTGAGAAAGTTAATTTTCTGATCTTAGCACTTTTCATGACTATTTTGTACTAACTTCAGTGAGGGTGAAGATGAGTTTTGCTAACCTCTGACTCTTTGCTGCTTAATCAGTGTTTCTTTTTGTTGTTTTGTTTTTTAACTATCCAAACTTCCCTCATCAATCTACCTTAGTTATAGTTAAAGGTGATTATTACAGAATGGATACTGGTCTAATTAGTATTATCTCTAGGTTATAAAATATGTGAATTTATGTTTAGCTGAGACTTGCCTATCTATGAAATGCATGAATATTCTTTTTTAAAAGACACATTATTTGAGCAGACATTAATATAATTTTTTGAAATTTTTATTTTGATTTAAGAAAATTTTCTTTGTAGATGCTACATTCAGTTTATGTAAACAGTTTTAAAAATCCAATTATAGTTTGGGTAAGATAGTGAGTTATTTTATTTTCTTTTGATCAGGACTTTATCTGCTGCAATGAACAAATTCAAATATTCTGGAAATAAAAAGGGAAGGTGATCATAGTTTTGTTGATACTCATAGCCAACAGAACAGAATTTCATTCTTTGTGGGTTTTTTTTTTTTTTTTGAGGGCAGTGTCACTGGCCCTCATATGTGGGACCCAAACCGGGGCCGCTGGCTTCCCAAGCCAGCGCTTAACCACCGCGCCACTCGGCCAGCCCCCTTTGTGGGGTCTTAAAGTGCAAGGCAGTAACCAAAGAGAGAAAGCCACTTACTGTATGTGCAAATAAAAGTTGCATTTCATACATAACATTTCTTAAAATGTATAAGATAAGACTTTTGTAGATTTCCTCCTCCCACACTGTGTTTGCAGGGCCCATTCATAGAATATACAACGCAGACTTCTTGATTTTTCCTGATAGTGCAAGAAAAAAAATTACTTCGGTGGAATTTGTGCTTGTTTATGAGGAACTTATTCGTTAACAAGGGAGAGAGGGAAAGAAGCATCCTGAGATCACATGCTTTCCTCAAGCATTTTTTGGCTATATTATGAAAAATAATTTTTTAAGTGAAAGCATTCTTAGAGAACTAACTGTATTAGTACTTTTTTTTTTTTTTTTTTTTTTACCACCAATCTCATTGGATTTAAGTGTTAGGATGCTGTCAAGTTCAAAGTGTCAGATGCAAGGGTTTCAAAATGAGAATTTTATTACTGGCAACAAAAACTATTGTTTTTCTGAAGTGACAGACTCATTCAATCACTTTCAAGAAAATATCTGCCACAGATAAGGCTCAAAAATCAGTTCCTTCTTTCAAGTAAAAATGTGTTCTACTGAGTGGGGGAGGCTAATTCGGCTCACAATTCAATCGTGCCAATGTTTTCCTCAAGAGAACTATGCATTTTATTGTGCAGTAGTAGTGTTTTATATGTACGTTCCATTTCATCACTCTGATTATTTAAAAACTGTGTCCTTAAGGGTCCTGATTTAATAAAATTAATACTTTTTACTGTATCATCAAAGACATTCTTAAGTGAAACATGCTTTTTTAATTGAGATATAATCGACATATAACATTATAGTAGTTTCAGGTGTACAACATGATTTGATATTTGTATATATTGCAAAATGATCACTACAGTAAGTCTAGTTAATATCCTTTACCACACACTTACAATTTGTTTCTTGTAACTTTTAATGAGAACTTTTTTTTTTTTTTGAAGATTTTATTGGGGAATTGGCGAAGGGGAACAGCGTTGGGGAATCGGGGAAGGGGAACAGACAAGTTGCTGTCTTTTTGTTCTTCAGTTTAGTTGCGGAGGATGTTGCTTCATTGTTGGTATTGTCATTGCGCTCTTCCCGGATGAGGCAGATGGGTCGCTGGCCTCTGGATGTCACTCATCGCGGCTATTGGCAGCTCACGCTTGGCTGCCAGCTGCTCACGCTGGCTGCGGGCCACTCACTGTAGCCTATGGCAGCCCACTGCAGCAGGGGCTGCAGCCTACACCATCACCGGGGCTCGCACAGCCCAGCTCCAGGTGGAGCTGTTGTTAGCTGTAGAGGGCAGTGTTACTGGCCCTCATGTGGGATCCGAACCGGGGCTGCTGGCATCCCAAAACCAGCGCTCAACCAATGCGCCACTCGGCCGGCCCTTAATGAGAACTTTTAATGAGAACTTTTAAGATCTATTCTCTTAGCAACTTTCAAATATACAAAACAGTATTTTAACTATAGTCACCATGTTGTTATATTACATCCCCAGGACTTATCTTATAGCTGGAAGTTTGTGCCCTTTCACCCCCTTCACCCATTTCTCCCAGCCTCCAACCCCCATCTATAGAAACTACCAATCTTTTCTCAGTATCTCTGAGCTCTTTTTTTACGGGGGGAGAGGAGGACGGGGTTCCACCTATAAATGAGATCATACAATATTTGTTTTTCTCTGTCAGACTTATTTCACTTAGCATAATGTCTGCAAGGTCCATCCATGCTGTCACAAATGGCAGGAGTTCCTTCCTTTTTATGGCTCAATAAAATTCCATTGTGTATGTGTGTGTGTGTGTGTGTGTGTCTGTGTATATATATATATATATATATATATATATATATATATATATATATATATATATATTTACCACATTTTCTTTATTCATTCATCCATCAATGGACACTTAGGTTGCTTCCATGTCTTGGTTATTGTAAATAATGCTGCTATGAACATGGGAGTGCATATATCTTTTCTAGTTAGTGTTTTCATTTTCTTTGGATAAATACCCAGAAATGGAATTGCTGCATCGTATGGTAGTTCTATTTTTAATTTTTTTAGGAACCTCCATACTGTTTTTCATAGTGGCTGCAACCAATTTATAGTCCCACAAACAGTGCACAGGAGTTCCCTTTCCTCCACATTCTTTTAGATAATAGCCATTCTAACAGGTGTGAGGTGATATCTCATTTGTGGTTTTGACTTGCATTTTCCTGATGATTAGTGATGTTGAGTTCTTTTTCATGTACGTGTTGGCCATCTGTATGTTTTCTTTGGAACAGTGTCTATTTAGATCCTCTGCTCATTTTTTAATTGGATTGTTTGTTTTTTTGCTATTTATTTATATGAGTTCTTTATGTATTTTGGATAATAACCCTTATCAGATATATGATTTACAAATATTTTCTCCCTTTGGTAGGTTGCCTTTTCATTTTATTGATGATTTTCTTTGCCGTGCAGAAGCTTTTTAGTTTGGTATAGTCTCACTTGTTTATTTTTGCTTTTGTTGTCAAAGCCAAAAAAATCATTGCTGAGACCAATGTCAAGGAGCTTACTGTTTGTTTTCTTAAAGTTTTATGGTTTCAAGTGTATGTTCAAATATTTAATCAATTTTGAGTTCATTTTTGTATATGGCATAAGATAGTGGTTCAGTTTCATTCTTTTGCATGTGGCTGTCCAGTTTTCCCAACAGCATTTATTGAAGAGACTGTCTTTTCCCCATTGTATATTCTTACCTACTTTGATGTAAATTAAACGACCATATATACATGAGTTTATTACTGGGCTCTGTATTTTGTTCCATTGAATCTATGTGTCTGTTTTTATGCCAATGTCTTATTGTTTTGATTATTAATGCCTTGCAACATAGCGTGAAATCAGGAAGCATGATGCCTCCACCTGTGTTCTTTCTCAAGATTTCTTTTTTGGGGGTATTTTGTGGTTCCATACAAGTTTTGGGATTGTTTGTCCTACATTTATGAAAAATGCTATTGGAATTTTGATAGAGATGGCATTGAACCTATAGATTGCTTTGGGAAGTATAAGCATTTTAACAATATTATTTTTTCTAATTCATAAGCACAGACTATCTTTCTAGTTATTTATGAGGAATAACTTTACAACTAAAACCTCAATATGATTGTGAACAAATTCTTTTTGCTACAGTGTAACAGAGTGATTGTTTTAGGACATTACCAGGGAAAAATGAAGAAGTTCTGTGAATAGCACATAGTAAGAATAAATGTTAGCAATTATTCCAGATTCAGCATTTAGTAAATGGACTAAATGGTCTGTGAATGGACCCTACAAACATAGCTAGGTGGAGAAAGTCTAGAATATTTTCAATTATAGGTTTTATAAGAAGTGGATGGGCCGGCCGAGTGGCGCATTGGTTAAGAGCTGGATTTGGGATGCCAGCGGCCCTGGCTGGGATCCCACATATGAGGGCCAGTGACACTGCCCTCTACAGCTAAGATGGTGAACAACAGCTCCACCTGGAGCTGGGCTGTGTGAGCCCCAGTGACGGAGTAGGCTGCAGCCCCTGCTGCAGTGGACTGCCATAGGCTACAGTGAGTGGCCGGCAGCCAGCGCGAGCAGCTGGCAGCCAGCGCGAGCTGCCAATAGCCGCAGTGAGGGACCATCCAGAGGCCGGCGACCGATCTGCCTCACCCGGGAAGAGCGCAATGATGATACCAACAGTGAAGCAACGTCCTCCGCAACTAGACTGAAGAACAAAAAGACAGCAACTTGTCTGTTTCCCTTCCCCGATTCCCCAACACTGTTCCCCTCCCCCAATTCCCCAATTTAAACAAAAAGTGGTATGTGTTGAATGTAACTTTACTTTGGATTTCTTGTTGCTGTTTGTGTTTTGTTTGTGTTTGTGTTTTTGTTTGTGTTTCTTGTTGCTGTTGCAAAAATCTAAAAAGACTTTAAGGACTACATTTTCGTATTTGATTCCAAAATAAAACTAAGAAACATGGGGGTAAAATACTCTGTGGGGTAGACAACAGACCCATTAGATAGGCTCGTTAATATATAGGAGAATGAGGAGGGGAGATGCTTAAAGACTAATATGGGCAAAATTAAAAAAAAAGGATGCATGTTGTATTTGTAAATAAAAAATTTTCCTTAGTTAAAATACAGTAATAATATTTGATATTTCTTATGAAGTAATTATTTTTGTAATTTAAAAATATTCTAGTAAAGCATATAGTTAGGCTTACAGATATCTGAAAATGCAAATGCACTCTTTTTCTCTTCGAGTAAATGTCACTCTTTCACACTGTACTGATAAACCCATACCACCACCATTTCCGATCCCATCTTAGTTCCATATAATGGGTAAGAGCTGGATTCTGGGCTCAAATGGTCTGGGGTAGAACCATGATTATACCTCTTATTAGCATACATTCTGGGGCAATTTACTTACCTTTCTATACCTTGGTTTTCTTAATTGTGCTTTTATCCTTTTTGTACCTATAAGTATTTAATATGGTGCTTAGCACACAGTAAGAATGTTAGCAATTTTTTCAGATTCAGCATTTACACCTTATTTTCAGATTACTGTTATATCAGAAATATATTGTTTTTCTTTCAATACTGTGATTTTTAAGATTTTCTACACTCTTGAATGTAATTTTTAAAAATCTTGGTATCAAAATAGTTTTCAGAGAAACACCTCATTAATTTTATCATTGACGAATGGGAAAATAACAGCTATGCAAAGCTGTGTCATAGAATCCACTTCTCAGGAATGCAATTACACTGAATATCAAAGAATAACTGTGTACGTTTGAGAAAAGGTATAGCATTGTATTTCAAAAGATTCTTTCATTCAACAATTACTTCTAGATCACTCTCCTTATGCCAGTACTGTTCTTGGTGTTGGAGATACCACAGAGAACAGAACCCCTGCTCTCAGTGAGCTTACCTTCAAGGGAGGTGGGGAGCATGTAATGAAATTATAAAAATATTAATGCAAATTATGTTGTCTTCACAGTCAGATATAATTAGTTGTGCTCAAGAAGTGGAAATGATGATAAAGCAATTAGGAGCCCAACTGGAACATCTAAAAATGACTATAAAATCAAAGACAGCTGTCCCAACATCACAGGTTTTCGTAAGTATTTGTCATCAACTTTGACCTTGTTTAAGGGTGAATACACTTTTGAGTCCTATAAAATTGAATCAGAAGTGGTTATAATTATATTTAATTACTAAAAATGTAATATTAGTTTTATACAAGTTGATACTGTTTTTCATGATTATTTTGTAGTCATAGTATAGAGAGGATTCCCTTGGTAGGCATTTGCTACTAAAGGAAGTGCAGACACACATGCGCACACACACACACGCACATGCACACGCACGCAATCTTTATTATTGGCCGTGGCAACAAAAATAATCCATCGTACAGTGTTGAAAATGTGTTCACAGTAGTTGTTAGAAATTGCCTTTGGCAAAGAGGTGATATAACTTGGGACTTTCCTGAAAAGACAGATATCCCTTTGACTACCAGGCCTGCACTTAAGCTGACTTTTCTGATTATCTACACCATCTTATGGACAAATCTGATAGCCCTAAGGGGGCATAAGGTACACATACAGTATTTTATAAAACCTCTTGAGGCTCTGATAATTTTCCATAATCGTTCCTAGTATTTGGTTTGAAAAACCAAGAAACCAAAGGCTAAGTTGTTTCACCTGAAGTAGGGCCTGACTTTTTTTTTTTTTTTTTTTAAATCTCACTGGCCTAAAATCTTTAATTTGCAGCTCACAGGACATGCCCCCAACTATATTCCTAGACTTTCCATGTTCTCTTGAGTCATGATTGAGCCAGATAAGTCTAATCATAATCATATTTAGCTCTTTTTAAAATAGAAGATGTTTTCCCTTTTGAAGAAGATATTGACCTTTTGAGGCGATGCACTATAAATCTTTCTGCTTTCAGACATGTTAGCAAAAAGAGGAAAGTTGTATTTTCTCCAAAGTTGCCTTTACTTCTAGTTGGAGCCATAATAAACTCATTTGTGGTGCCTGCTGTTTGAAAATAGAGCCAGCTGATGAAATGTATTTGTTTTTTTGTTTGTTTTTGTTTTTGTTTTAGTAAATTAACTTTATAACAATCATACCAAAATAAAATACAAGTTTATTTTCTCCTAATTTATGAGTCAAATATCTATCTAGTTTCTATTGTCTAATTTCATGAGACTTTTACCTGTCTTAAGAAATAATTTCTTTACAAATAGCATTTCTTTTCAAGACTACAGTGATTTATAATTTTATTAATCAGTTATATTTTGAACATTCTTTTTTTCTTCCTCAGCCCATCTTCATTGCTCTTTCCAATCTGTGGATGAGCTTTCAGGATGAAACTGTTTTGGTCAGTGTCCTCAGTAATTTAACTGCTCACCTTGAGCAATTTCTGGGCGCTCATGAACTACTGTTTCCTGAGAAAGTAATGCAAGATCTTCTGAATGAAGTGACTGTGAAAACTGATGTGTATAGAATAAAAGAACACATGGGTAATCATAATCATCCATTATTTCCTCTTCCTCTTAAAATAACCTCTAGAATAAAGTCACTCTTTTGATTTAAAATTTTCATATTATATCTTTTTTGATAAAGTATTAAACATCTTTCTTGATTGTAAGATAATGTTCATTATTGAAAATGTGGAAAACAAAAAATATAAGCTGAACATCTTACTGTCTAGAAATAACCATTCCTAATGTTATGGTTAATGTTATGGTTAACAGTGATTTTCTGTGCTTACATATTTCTGTAGTAGTCTTAGTGATTTTTATTATTATTATTGTTATTTTATTGTTTTAAAGATTTTATTGGGGAATTGAGGGAGGGGAACAGCGTTGGGGAACCGGGGAAGGGGAACAGACAAGTTGCTGTCCTTTTGTTCTTCAGTCTAACTGTGGAGGACGTTATCTCACTGGCCCATGTTGGTATTGTCATTGCGCTCTTCTCGGGTGAGGCAGATTGGTCACCGGCCTCTGGACGGCCGCTCACAGCGGCTCTTGGCAGCCCACACCGGCTGCTAGCCACTCACGCTGGCTGCTGGCCACTCACTGTAGCCTATGGCAGCCCACTGCAGAAGGGGCTGCAGCTATGCCATCCCAGGGACTCACAGCAGCCCAGCTCCAGATGGAGCTGTTGTTCACCATTTTAGCTGTAGAGGGCAGTGTCACTGGCCCTCATATGTGGGATCCGAACCAGGGCCACTGGCGTCCCAAGCCAGCTCTTAACCAACGCGGCACTCGGCTGGCCCTGATTTTTATTATTGATTTATAGTAGAAACGGATATTAATCCTTGCTATATTTTTACAAATAAAGCTCCATTTTTTTGGACCTACATTTCAAACTTCAGATTCAGGTTGAAATTTATAAATCCATAAGGTTTATCGTTGCAAAATTAATTGAGCTTATTTTAGACTCTTTAAGAGATGCATTGATTTTTGAAAGGTTGTCTTTATCAATAAACTTCTTTTTACTTTTAGATCAAACCTTTGTATTCACTAGAACAGTGTTTATCACGATACTGTTCAAGTGATTGGGAGACATAATGTTTTTCTGAAAGAACTTAATTTACTCTTGTCACATGTCATAACTGTTCAAGGCTTTCAGGCATATCAGGAAAAAAGAGGGAAGGTTTATTTTTTTCAGTGCATGCATTTACTTTTAGTTGTGGCCACAAGATCATTTGTAGTGTCTGCTGTTTGGATACTGAGCCAGACACGGAAGTGTAGTAGGATTGCAAAAGCTAGAACCTCAGAGATCCTTGTTTTTATTTGTGTAAAAATAATTAGTCAATTTGGTTATCAAATGTAAACAGGTAAGCAAACCAACACCAGGAAAACTTTTTTTAAAGTATGAAGAACAAAAATTGAACACCTTGTTATCAAAATGAAGTTACTAAGAGATTTTTCCTTCCCTTTCTGCTCAGCACATTCTCAACTGTTTCAAGAAGCAATAGTCCTCTTAAAAGCATTTTGCCACCTAGTATATAAAGCTACACCGTCTTGAATAAAGTTGATCTATCTGTTAGTCACATAGCAGCTAGTCTCTTCTCATTTTCTTGGGTTGTTTACTCTTCTCATTGAATAAAGTTTTTCTTGTCCTCCTCTTTCATTTTAGAAGATAGAGTACATCTGGTGGATTTCAGAAAACAAGAATGGCTTTTTCCAGAAACAACAGCAAATTTTGATAAATTGGTAATTCAATATCGGGGATTTTGTGCTTACACGTTTGCTACAACAGATGGTCTTCTTATTCCAGGTATATCATTGGAAATAATATGCTCCCCCTCCCCCAATTTTTCCTTAAACAAAGTGCTGTCATTGTCACTTACTTATTTGCTTTTTAAAACTTTATGGGATCTGACGGTGAACTAGAAAAGGAGCTACAAAGATGATCCAGACAAAGTGTTCATCTTAGAAGTGCTCATAGTATAATCTGGTAGACTCACATAAACAGGAAATTATAATACCATTGGTCAATGATGGGATATGTGTATATATAATGAAATATGGATGCTAAGGTATCATAAATGAGGGCTGACTCACATGCTCAGCAAAGGATTCTAGAAATGTTACATGACTTTACTAAAATGTATCATCTTTCAAAGTAATTACTCGAAAGAGCTGCACTAACTTGACTGATATGTTTATTTTAAAATATTCTTTGTCACTTTATGGTTTATATTCCACTAACATAGATCCGGATTTCTGTATAAGGCAGATAACATAAAGGAAATGGCCAATTTCTTATCAAGTAAAATTTCTCTTGATATCTTAAAATTTCTCTTGAAATAGTAAATCAGAAATTTGTGACAACATGGATGGATCTTGAGATTATCATGCTAAGCAAAATAAGTCAGACAGAAAAAGTGGAGAGCCAGATGACTTTACTCATATGTGGGATATAAAACTGAAAGCAACAAACAAACAAACATAGACACAGACAACAGGGTAAAGGGGGAGAGGAGTGGTAGAAGAGGGTTAAGGGAGTCAAATACCCGGTGATGGAAGGAGAACTGACTCTGGGTGGTGAACACACAATGCAGTATATAGATGATGTATTATAGAATTGTATACTTGAAACTCATATGTCACCCCAATAAATTCAATATAAATTTTTAAAAAAGAAATAAATTGAGATGAAATAAGTTGTTATCCAAAAAGTCCTGTTTGAATTGGGAATAACAAGACGTTGGCTTAGGGCTAGAATGAAAACAGTTTGACAAGATTGTTTCTTATTTACCTTACACCATTAATTTCCTCTTGTTTTTCTTCTTTCTATTTCTTTTCTTTATTTCTTTAGTTGTATCTCACTGTTGGGTATTACTTTTTTCATTACAAAGAATTATTGGGATTGTATATATACATACCAATGGACTCATTTTTTTATGGTATTGGATTTTTCATAATGGGAGTAACAAAAGGTTTACCATGGGGAACTGAGAAAATAGTATTCTGAGGCCCCTGTAAGGGTCATTGATACTGGGGAGAAAACAAGCAAGAGCCATGAAGAAGTAAAAAGCAATGGAATGTAAATGGTTGCTTTCTTCCCCTTCCCTTCCCTCCCCTCCCCTTCCCTTCCCTTCTTTTCCCTTTTTCCCTTTCTTCCCTCCCTCCCTCTCCCTCTCTCCCTTCTTCACAAATAAGAATGGAAGGGAGTCTTGAAAGACACAAACACAAAGAAACATGGATGTGTGGTGATGACAGAGGTAGCATGATGTAGCTGAAAAAGCTATGGGCTAGGATTTGGGAGAGCCTGGTTTCTAGTCCCAATTGTAGCAAATCTCATGCCTTCTGTGGAACTGTTTTCAAATCAGGAAAAGGAGAGAGTCAACTTGGAGGTCTGTTTGGTCCATTCCATCTTTCGCCTACTCTGATTCTAAGAAATAGGGAGAAATGAAAAAGTAGCAGGGCTTGTGGGGCTTGGGTTTCAGAACCCTTTCTGAGTAAGCTAGTCCTGATTACTTTATTTCTGTTTACTACGTTCTTTTTACTTACTACATTATTTTCTCGGCAGCAGCAACCTGCACCACCTCATAGGAATCATGTAGTACTTTGCTCTTTCCATTCTGGACTGCAGAGCATGTGGCTTAAATCCTAAGGTGATACTGTGGCTTACTAGTCACGGTCTTTTTTAGATGACCTCACTGACTATTGCTTACCACTACTTGCTCACTATTCCAGCCCCACTGGCCTTCTAGCTATTATTGAACATTTCAAACCCATTTTCACCTCACAGCCTTTGCATTTCCTGTTCCCTGTATTTGGAAAGCTCTGTCCCCTAGATAGGTACATATCTTGCCCTTCATTTTATTCAGCCTTCCCTGATCACCCAATTCACAATATTAACCTCATCCTTCTTCCTTTTACTGTGTATTTAACCTGCATTACCTATTTATTTTTCTGTAGCATTGATCTCTCGCTGGACTATGGTACATGTGTTGATTTGGTGAGAGCAGGGACTTTGTTTTCTTCTGTATGCTCAGTGCCAAGAACAGGGTCAATATTTGTTGAATAAATGAAAGAACAAATAAGTAAGACCGTATTACTGCTTTCTATATAATTCCCATAAACTATGTAAATATTTAATAATCCATATTTTATATAGTATCTTTACATAGTGGGAACTACTTTCTGACATGCAAACTTACATTTTAGAAAAGATGTCCCATTTTTGTAGTTTTTACAGAATTATTGGGTTGTGGAAAAGTCATGATGTATTTTGTCTATGTTTTTCAAAGGTCATTTGTTTATATAAAGAACAAAGATCAATCAATGATATATTGCCCGTTTTGTTCAATATCCTTTGGCCATCTTTCAGTGAGCAAATTCCTTCATAATTCCTCATTCATAGAAGGACCTCTTTTTATTTGCGAAAAACTGAACAAGGTGCTGATTTACAGCCTCATCTGAATTGAGTGTTATATCATGCAAGGAGTTTTGAAGAGAGTGAAACAAGTGGAAGTCTGATGGCACAAGGTCAGATGAGAATGGTGGGTGTAGCAACACATCCCATCCAAGCTCCATTAATTTTTGATGGATGTTCAAACTTGTGTGTGGTCTCATGTTGTCATGATGGAACCCAACTCCTTTACAATTAGCAAGCTCTGGACGTTTCTGGATGATGGATTTCTTCAAACTGTCCAACTGCTGACAATACAGATTTGAATTGATTGGTTCCTTGGTAAGGGCTCGAAAATCCCACCACACTGAGAGCATAACCTTCCTCTGATGAATGTCTGCTTTCGATGTTGTTTGAAGCAAATCATCACATCGGGACCAAGACCGTTTGCACACCACATTGCTGTAAACAATCCACTTCTCATCCAGTTATCCAGCTTCAAAAAAGGATCATTTTCCTCACATTTAATGAGCATACTGCAGATGTTTATATGCGCCCTCAAATGAACTTCTTTGAGTTCATGTGGAACCCAAATATCGAGCTTGCTTACATATCCCAGCTTCTTCACGTGGTTGTGAATGCTTGAATGATGGATGTTCAGTGTTTCTGCAATCTCTCATGTCGTGTAACGTGGGTTTGACTTGATGAATGTCTGTATTTTGTCATCATCAACCTCGATGGGCCTCCCTGACCGAGGAGCGTCGTTGAGAGCAAAATCACCAACACGGAATTTTGTGAACCATTGTTGGCACTGACATTCTTGTAGAGTATTGTCACCATAAACTTTATGCAACTTTTCACAAGCTTGACACGCGCTCTCCCCTTTATGGAATTAAACAGTAAAATATGGCAAAAATGAACAGTTTGGTCTTCCATCTTCAACTTGTTGTAAAATCTCCAAAACTCAACCAAATCACTCAATTTTTTTTTTAGAATGAAGCTAGAACTGTCAGCTGTCAAATGACATAGCAATAACATAGAAGTGAATGACTCTAGTACTTCCAAAAATGAACTAGTGCCATCTGTTGCAAACGTGTCATGACTTTTCTGACAACCCAATATTTTTAAAACAATACTTACATAGGAGTTAGTTTGGTTTAAGGAGATTTGAAAAACCTGCCAGATGACTAAGTGGCTTCTCATAAGAGATTTTTAAACATCTTCTATCTGGTTAGTGAAGTATTTTTATATGAAATCATGCTTTAAAATAAAAATTTATGAAAGTAGTTAATATGAATTTCACATAAAATATAATTTAACAAAATATATAATTTAACATTGTTAGTTGTTACATTTTAGCAAAATAAAAACATAAGTGATGTTAAAAATGGTGTATATAGGAAATGGTTCTATGGGTATATTACAAACACAGAATCACTTAATATTTATAGCTCATTCGATTTCTTTTCTTAATTTTCAGGAAATCCAGCAATTGGAATTTTGAAACATAAAGAAAAGTATTACACTTTCAGTACCAGAAGTGCTGCATATTCATTTGCAGAAAACCCTGAAACTTACATTGATTTAATTAGAGAAAAGGCCAAAAAAAATGCAGAATTAATTCAGCTACTAGAACTTCATCAACATTTCGAAACCCTTATTCCATATTCTCAGGTAAGGCTGATGTTTTAAGAATTTATGACATTTAAAAGTATATTTAATTAAAAAGTTATATTTTGTTGTACACTGGTTTCCAAGTCCAGGCAGAGACAGGGCAGATGAGGACCTTTCCAGGTTATCTGAGAGGGATTCACACCTGAAGATGGAAACTAAGGAAATCCACAAAGAATAGTGAAAACAAGATAAGGAGACAAATTGATGAATTAGACTAGGAAAATATGAAAGAGAAAGACTACATTTAGATAAATAATTGAAACTATTGTATTTTCTTATCTAACATGGAAGGAGTTCAGCACAAATAACATGGGCAATAACGTAAAATTGTAAAATAATTTAACAAGTTTAAATCGCAGTCTGAAAGGCCACAAAATGCATCTGAAAGTGCGATTCTTTGTATGTCAATGCCTATTCAACAATTCATTCAATAGCTACTTACTGAGCCACTTACTGTGTGCCAGGCACTGTTCTTGGCCCAGGGCATTTAGCAGTGAACAAAACATAAAAATCCCCGCCTGCGTGGGGCTCACATTCTACTGCTCATTTTCTTCCTCTTGGTCTGTCATTTATACTATTCATCTTTTAATTATTCTTTCTGTCTCTCCTCTCTCTCATTCGGTTCCCCTCTTATAAAGCTCCCTAAAAAGACAAAACAAAACCGAACAACCCTGAAATACATGATTTAAAATGTTTTTTGTTATTTTTATCAACATTTGACTATGAAGCAGATGGGTTTGAGTTCAGCTGACCAGGTTGGCAGGAACCCAAGCAGTGACTGGTAAATAAGAACAAAGCAGCTGGAGTGGGGCAGCTGTGGCTGTCAAACCCCGGACAGGTCGGTTGGTGCTCTTGTTCTGATAAAGTGCTACCAGCCTATTCATGTGACACTCCTTTCAGATGAGGCAGTTTTCCAGAGTGCTCCAGGTTCCTTCTGTGGTGGAGAGAGAGTGGTATATTTAGTATCCCGTATGCAGCCACGTGATAGGCCTATAATTTTGGGCTCAACTGAAAGGCTACTCTCAACATTTTGGACCAATTTAACTCAAGTCTGTGAGGCTTGTTGCTTATCCATAATCCTGCTAGCACTTTCTGTTATCTGGGTTTATAATTTTTCCCAATGTGATTAATTTAAAATGGTATCTCATTATTGTTTTATTGTACTTTTTCTGATAGTGATGTTCAGCATATCTTCTTACATCGATAGCTCACTCAGATTTCCCATTCCATATGACTATTCATAACTTTTGCCAGTTTTTTCTTTTCTATACTGTTCTTTCTGTCTTGGACTTGTTGATTGGCAGGAATTCCTTGTCTATTGTAAGTAGTAATTTTTTATCAGTTATAAAATTTCCAAATGTCTTTGCCCAGTCTGCCACCTCTTAGCTTTGTCAGTGAGTCCTTCATTGAAGAGATATCTTTAACTTTAATGTAGTCATAGCTATTAATTTTTGTCTTTAAATTGTGCTTCTTGAAGTCTTGTTTTATAAGACTTCATTGTCTTAGGGTATCCATTTATATTTTCTCCTGTTTTAATTTATTGTTCAGATTTAGGTCTTTAGCCTAATAAAGAATTCTAATTTTATTTGTCTTTATGCAGTGAGCCAGCTTTCCTAACATCATTTACTAATAATGTATAGTTTTCCCACTAAATATATGCCATTTCCATTGTATTAACAATTTGCATACCAATTGGGCTTGTTTCTAGGTGTTAGATTCTGTTCTACTGGCCTATTTGTCTGTCTCTATGTTGAGACCATACTGTTTTAATTACTATTGCTCTAAAATATATTTTATTATCTGATAGGTCAAACACTTCACTTTGCCTTTATTTTTTCAAAATTGTCTTAGACATGCATGGATCTTTATATGTCCATGTAAATTTCTTAATGAATTTGCCAACTTTCCCTCAAAATCTTCCTGGATTTTAACTAAAATTACATTAAAGTAATAAAATAATTTGTGGGGGAATTTATGTGTTTATATTAGACTAGTTGTCTTATCCATAGAAAGTACCACTTACTTAGTTTTTTTCTTTTTAACCATCAGTGGTTTCAACAATTATGCCTTAATAAAACTTAATGGATTTCATCTATATTTTATACTTTACTTAATTCTAAAAC
This sequence comes from Aselliscus stoliczkanus, assembly GCA_033961575.1. Classification (NCBI taxonomy): domain Eukaryota; kingdom Metazoa; phylum Chordata; class Mammalia; order Chiroptera; family Hipposideridae; genus Aselliscus; species Aselliscus stoliczkanus. Next base: position 94,515,957 of record CM066733.1, read on the forward strand.
ATAAATGAGATCTTTTTTAAAAAAAAGCACTTATATATAAATTCTGACAAAATAAAACAAAAAGGCTAAAAAGAAAACACTATACTGGGGAAATATGTCCCACTCATTTTAAATAAATAACTTTAACTTTTAATTGTGTAATACAGAGAGTGCCAAAAATGTATACACATTTTAAGAAAGGAAAACTGTATTAAAAAAATGGTAATACTCAATTTATACCGATAACAGAAGATGAATACAAGTCACATTTGACTTCTGCAATTACAAGAGGTGCTCAAAGTGGTTACCATCACTGTCCATGCACTTCTGATTACGGCGAACTATTGCTTGAGCAACGCTGACCAAAGTGTCAACTTGTATACATTTTTTTTGGCACCCCTGGTATTTATATAAACCAAAAGGTATGTAAAATGCATTACTGTATAAAAACAATGAAAAACAAACACCTGTGAGGGCTGGCTGAGTGGCGCAGTGGTTAAGAGCTGGCTTGGGACACCAGCAGCCCTGGTTGGGATCCCACATATGAGGGCCAGTGACACTGTCCTCTAAAAAAATAAAATAAATAAATAACATTATCTAATAAAAAAATAAATAAAAAACAAACACCTGTGTATCCATCATGTATAACAAATATCTCAGTGCCACCTATGTACCCCTTTCCAGTCTCATTCTTTTCTCTCCTGCTTAGTAACTACTTTATGAATTTGGTGTTATTCATTCCTTATCTTTTTATTTAAAAAAAAAAAAAAATTTTTTTTTTTTTGAGGGCATTGTCACTGGCCCTCATATGTGGGACCGAACCGGGGCTGCTGGCGTCCGAAGCCAGAGCTTAACCAATGCACCACTCAGCGGGCCCTTCATTCCTTATCTTTTTAGTTTTTGCCATTCATGTATATATTCCTAAACAATATATCTGTGAAATGAATATGTCTTTCGTCCAATTTTCTATTGGTTTTATGTTGTTTTCTTAGTGATTTGTAGGAGGTGTTTTTTTTTAAATATATTTTTGATACTAATTCTTTGTTAGATTCATGTTGTACAGATATATTCTCCCAGTGTGTTGCTCATCTTTTATTTCTCTTTGTGATGTCTTTTGAGAAACAAAAGTTTTTCATTTTAATGTGTAATTTATCTTTTTTTTCTTAATATCTTGAGCTTTTATGTCTTCTTTAAGAAATCCTCATGTATCTTTATTTTTAGCTTAGCCATTCTGCTACCTGTTGGCAGCTCAGCGGCTGCTCAGCTCTGGCTGGGAATCCAACTGGCAACCCTGTTGCTCAGAGCTCAGCTCGCACTTTTTTTTTTTTTTTTTTTTTTTTTTAGCTGAGCCATCCTGCCACCTGTTGGCAGCTCAACAGCAACTCAGCTCAGGCTGGCCTCGAACCGCTGTTGCTCAGAGCTCAGCTCGCACTCTTGAGCGAGCTCTTAACCAACTGAGCCATTCGGCCGGCCCTTAGGTGTTTTATTTTTGTTTTGTTTTGTTTTTGTTTTTTTAGCTGAGCCATCCTGCCACCTGTTGGCAGCTCAATGGCAACTCAGCTCGGGCTGGCCTCGAACAGCTGTTGCTCAGAGCCTCATGTATCTTTAGATCATAAAAATATTCTCTAAATTGCTCTTTTAAAATACAAATTTGCCTTTCACACTAGAGTCTTTAATCACTTGGATTTGATTTTTAGTGAAAATTGGTGAAGATCAATTTTAATTTTTTTTCCATTTGAATAATGCATTGTCCCTGACTGTATGTTCAGTATTCTCTTTTTTCTCCACTGTGTCTTATATACACAGGCTTATTTTTTAGATTCTTTATTCTGTTCAGTTATTCAATTGTTTAAAAATTTCTGTGCCTATATCTTTTTATAACTTTATAACAGGTAGAGTAAGTTCTCCCACCCTTTTTTCTCTAAAGAATTTTGGCTATATTTGATGCTTGATTTTTCATATAAATTTGAGAATTACACTATTAGGCTCTATAGAAAACCTTGAAAGAATTATGAATTTGCATGTCTATAGACAAGAAATATTTGGCCTTGCTATCATTTATTTATAGTTTACAGAGTTGTAAGATAACTCAAAGACAATGAAAAGTTAGAATCAGATAACCAGAAAGGTGTGCTGTATGTAGACAATGCATAGCTTTCCATTAAAGAACAATTTTTTTCCCTACATAGCTGGTCTTGTTTTCCCTATCTTTCTATCTATTTAATCCTCAGCTGTTCTTCAGTAATCTTCAGTACCCATGGAAGTTGGTTTTCTCTCTTCATGTTTCAACGTTAGAGTTCTTCTTATTTACTTGTATTATATAATATTGTTAATTATCTTTTCAGCATGTTTTTAATCTACCTAACTGTATCATAAGATCATTTTGAAGGTAAAAATTATATTTTATGTTAAATGGTAGGCACTCATCTGTTGTTTGACTTGGGAAAAAGTGTTAATCCTTCTCTCTTCTTTTTACTATGACTCAGCTCCTTAAACCTCTGTCATCCCCTCAGCAATTTCATACCCAGCATAATCATATCTTGTTTAGTGTGAAATTACTGAACATTTAATATTAGAATAGTAATAGTGAGCTTCTGGGTATGCCAGCCAAAAAGCAACATATTCATAACAAAAAAAACAATAACAAAAACACTTCTTGGATAATAATCTGGCTATGTATGCCTAGTTTAAGATGTATTCTGAAGATGTTCTGATATTTTAAACAAATGTGATTTATACCTAATATTTAATAGCTATTCTAAACTTCTATCCATTTCCAATAAGGTATTCACTGATGTTACCAATTGTGAAAGTTGGAGAGGTAATGAGTGATGTTCGGTTTTCCCCTTCCAAAATCCACCTCCTACATTAAATTTAAAAATCAGGCACAAAGCCACAATGCCCAGGAAAATAAATTACATTTAGCTTACTAATTATGAGCTTATTTCCTCTGCTGGTATTACAAGTGTACCCCAGGTTTTTGTTTTCCTAATCTTTTTTCAGTTTTAGCTAATACTTTAGTTTATTTGTAAATAATGCTTATTTTTTTCAAATATTAATTATAAAACTTCATTTCCTTAGATGAAAGATGTTGACAAACATATAAAACCAATTACAAAGAGTGAAACTAGCACACAGACAGATACTCACATATTGCCACCAACGATTGTGAGATCATATGAGTGGAATGAATGGGAATTAAGAAGAAAAGCTATAAAATTGGTTTGTAACAATATTTTCTAAAATTACTTTTAGGTTGGGAAATTTAGTATGATGTTACTCATAGAGTTGATAAGTTAAATTATTTTTATGAAATAGTTTGAGTTCTTTGCTAACATAAAAATAATAAGCATAATTTATAATTGCCAGCTTTACATTGTAAGATTGTCTTCTAATTTTAAGGATATATTGAAATTCAGAATCATGAAACAACGTCCTGATTATACCAGCCAGTAACTAGAACACTGATAGTTGCTATCTCTTACCTCTAACTCTAGCTCTATCTCTATATATCATCTCTCTATTGATCTATATAATAGTTTTAATTTATTGTACTAATCTATGAGATGCTAGTATTTAAAGCTCTCCCAGATTCCTCTAATCATTTGAAGTATACCCTTCTATTTTTAGGACTTTTGTTGAGGAACAGAATGTTACCTCTGTCATATCACAGTTATTGTTCCCTCTCATAGTCAACACATCCTCTCCAGACACTGGGCTCTCTAGTCCTTCTGATTCTCAGTCATCTTAATCACAGTAGGTGCCTACCCTTAAAGCCTGCCTTTGAAACTCTCATTCCACCCACCTACCATATTTATAGTATCTTGTAATTTTAAACAACTATTTACAGTATTAAGGAAAAAAACACTTTTTATAACTGTAGCTTTTTCTTAGTATATGTTATCCATGTCTGTAACTGAAATAAGGTCTGGAAATAAATGAAGACTACCCGAATGAGAACAGAAGCTATTTTTTTCAGAGCTTGCTATAGTTAAAGGAGTTGGCCACCATCGCTTCCCTTTGGCAGAGCCTCAAGGGCAGGGAGAGGAGTGGGAAAACTATAAGAAAACAGGAGGGCTTCAGGTATCCTCTGATTGGAGGTTGCTGACATGGGAAACTGGAGGCAGGCATCTTATGTGATTGGCTTGGTGAGCTTATTTGGCTGTCTCTGGTTGGTCCTGAGTTAGAAGGTGGGTGGGCACACAAATGGGGAAGCTGGCCAAGTCCTGACTGCTCTGGGCCATGACTGCTACCATACAGAGGTTGTGGTTTGGCTTCCTGGACTGGTTGCTGCAGAGATTGTGGGTCAGAGTTCTATTGTCATATAAGCTCGCTAGCCTTTGTTTGTATATTCAGTCTCTCACAGGCTTTTTACTCACTACATCATTTCCCTTGCCACCCTCTCTGATGGCAGCTTTTCACAAAGTCCCTTGATTTCCTGGAATGAGGATGGTTCAGCTTTCTGGTATACCTTCCAGATCATTGATCCATTAGCATTCCTATCAGTTATTCTCCTGCAGTTCTTGAAGCTCCCACCCCCCACATTCTTTTCTATTATCTGCTAAACTCACTTGAACTCATCAGTTATATATTGGGTAACATATTCCACTACCTTGTTCTTCAGGAGCTAAGTCTATCAAGTAGCATTGATACGCTAAAATTATTTAAGTACCTCTTGCTAGGTGGTACAGCAGAAGTGAAATTAAAATTCTACCAAATTGACTTAGGTGCCATTTTAAGTTGTTTTTGACATAGAAATAGGCAAAGGAGAAGAGGGGAGTGATGGTTGGATAGGAGATGAGGGTAGAGGTGACAGCACAAGTCTGGATTGGAAATATTAGGAGAATGGAGTATTCAGTGGGGCTGAATTTCATTCTGACTGAACCCTCTCTTCTCATTCCTGAACCTGTTTCATTCTCATTCCCATCTTAGACCTAATTATCCCCTAGAACTGCATGATGTTCAGTGCAGCTCCCCAGATATCACCAACACAACCTGGTGATAAGACAAAGCTGAATATGTTGGCTCAAAGCCATGAGGGAAACACCACCTCTGCAGAGCTTTGGCAGTATCTCAGAGGAAGAACAAGATCAGAATTTATTGAGCATTTAAAGTTTGGTTGAAGGCAGGTCTTTCAATGCCAGGGGGTGGTTGGGGGATGGGATAAGGGCTTGAATTGGATTGGGTAAAGATCATGAAAAAGCAGTCCAGCCTAGATGGGAATAGCAAGGTAATGTCTGAGGCAAGGGATGCAAAGAATCTTAGGGCTTAATTTATGTGTTAACATTTACTACTGAAGAATTGATGCATCTTTCAGAATATTCTGTAATGAACAATCAAGTTATTTGCTTTCACAAGAGCCTCTTGGAATAGTAAAATTACACTAATGAACACAGTGGAATAGTAAAGTTCTATTAATGTAGACAATATGCTGTGTGTGGGGAGGTAGTTTTGCTTCTCAATCACTTGCAATATCTCAAACTCTGAAATGTTTCCTCTAATTGCAAGTCTCCCTGGACTTTACCATAACCTCAGTAGCTCCTATTCTTTGCATAAGCTCCTCCTTGGTTTTCAGCCTATGTAATCTATGTAACTTCATGTTTACTAGTTATCCATAAAGAGAGCAAGCAAAATGTAGAATAACATAAAATATATTCTGAAAACATCAGAGCTTTTTATATTAAAAGTCTTGGGTGAAGGGCCGGCCGAGTGGCGCGGTGGTTAAGCGCTGGCTTGGGAAGCCAGCAGTGACACTGCCCTCAAAAAAACAAACAAAAAGTCTTGGGTGAAACCTATTTAAATAAGACAATGGAAATCTTAAATTTTTATCTTTATAAAAATAAACCAAGAATGGTGGAAAAATCCAAGTTGTATGACTCTCAAAGTATAGTAATGAAGGAATTAAAAGATTATATTAACAAATAATTGAACTCACGTAAATTTGAACCTGTATGTTATTTCTTTGGGTCCATTTTCATTATTTTCCTACTTCTTGGCAAAGGATATTTATTTTCTGTTGTATTCTAGATTTTCTAATATTCTAATGTTTTGTAGGAAAATGCTATGTTGCAAGACTAATTTCTTTGAAAATTGAGAAAAAAATAGGTAATATTAACTGGTACCTGGTAATATTTTACATTATTTGTTCTTTAGAGAAATGTTAATTTTCGTATTCTGTTTCTACCTAGGCCAATTTGCGTCAGAAAGTTACTCACTCTGTACAAACTGATCTTAGTCACATGAGAAGAGAGAACTGTTCACAGGTGTACCCTTCAAAGGACATGAGCACGCAGTCTAGGAGGGAAGGCAGCTCTGGCGTGCCCAGGCCCCAGATTCACATAGCTGGTCTCCGGGGGTGCCAGAATAAAACCACCTATGGCGTCAGGGTGAACTTAACAAGAGCTGTTGATGAAACCTAGTAAGCAGCCACATTTTTAAAGTAGATATCACCAAATTATGAACAATGGCAAATATTTAAAAGTATTTTTGCATTCATGAAATGTAGCTAATTGTGTGGTGCTGTCACATTCATTGGTTGAGTGAATTTTTTTGGATTCCTATATTCGCTGTCAAACTGCTACAAAAAAATTAAAAATTGTTTCCTGTGACACATTTTTCATTCTATTAAAATTGAAAAGTTAAACTCTGTGCATTCATCTTTTATTTATTAGAAAAAGTTTGGCAGCATTAAGACTGAAATTATGATGCCACTTAAATATTAATGTAAGATTATTATGACTGTGATAGCTTATTTCTAAAACCATATTTAGTGTTACACATTAACAATTTAAAACCTAGACAACAGTTTCAGCTTCATTAGGTATTAAGTGTTAACATAGATTCAATTGATAATACAACAGTCCTCCTTAGCTGCGGTTTTGCTTTCCACCCTTTCAGTAACCCACACTCAACTGTGGTCCAAAAATATTGAAAGGAAAATTCTAGAAAAAAACAATTCATAAATATTAAATTGCATGTCATTCTAAGTAGCATGATGAAATCTTGCACCATCCTGTTTCATTCTGCCCAGGATGTAAATCATCATCCCTTTGTCCAGCGTATTACACTGTACATATAGTGCAATAAGATATTTTGAGAGAGAGAGACCACATTCACATAACTTTTATTATAGTACAGAGGGTGCCAAAAATGTATACACATTTTAAGAAAGGAAAAAACTATTAATATTGTAATACTCAATATATACCAATAACAAAAGATGAATACAAGCCATGTTTGACTTCTGCAATTACAAGAGGTGCTCAAAGTGGTTACCATCAGCGTCCAGACACTTCTGATTATGGCGAATTACTGCTTGAGCAACGTTGATCAAAGCGTCCACTTGTGTACATTTTTTTGGCACCTCTGGTATACTGTTTTAATTATTTCATTGTTATTGTTTTTCATCTCTTCCTGTGACTAATTTATAAATTAAACTTTATCATAGGTATGAATGTATAGGAAAAAACATATATACAGGGTTCGGTACTACTGAGATTTCAGGGGTGTTGGAATGTATCCCCTGCAGATAACGGGGGGGGGGGGGGACTACTGAATAATAAAACCTCACTAATTTGGAACAATTAAAGCAAGGTTTTTTAAAAACTGGAAATTTTACATAAAATCTGGACTTTGGCCCCTTAAAGAAATCAGACTGTCTGGCAACACTTAGCTGGCATTGCTGTGAGTAGTAGCCATGCCCTTTACTAGGACAGGCACTCCAGTTCTAGTTCCTGCTGTCTTCCAGCTCTCCCTGTGCCTTATCTGCCTGACCCTAGAGGCAGTGGTGTTAGGGCCCCTGTGAATCACTGACATATACATTTTAGAGATGTAGTTTTATTACTTTCTTCCATACTTCTAATATCAACTCATGGATAAGCAAAGCTGCCAGGTGAAAGGGCTGTTAAACCTGCTTTAATAGCTAGAGGGTCATGCACCTTTAGCTTAATTTTTCTGCCTACGTGACTTTTACTAAGATGTTTGTGTCATTTGTTTTCTATGTAGTTTAAATGTTGTAATATGAATCGGCTTCAAAATCCATTTTCCACAGCTTTTATCAAAGTAAACTTCAAACAGACGTACTTCTAAGTTTTCATGATTTTCATAATTGTGGTTTTAAAATGATGTTAAAGATAGGCTAGCTGATGTTGAGGCAAGGCCTGGGCCAGGGGCACCTGAGAGTGATCTGTACTTTAAGGATGTGGGATGGTTATAGCTGACACTAACCGGGTAATTCAGAAATTTGATTTTATCTATTCTATCAACTCTCATTCAATTCTACAAGAGTCCTAAACACAAAAAAGAATGATTGATAAGCCACAATTTGGGGTTATAATGTTAGGGCTGAAAGTAAAATTGCTAAGCAAATAAAAATACCAAATATAATTTGCAAAGCTAAACTTAATGTTAGAAAGTTTTTGGTAAGTACAACAGAATCAGAATAAGGAGACCTAGATCAAATGGTAAACACATCCTCTCCCAGCACCTCTACCGTCTACCCAAGCCCCTTTGCTCTCTAAAGATTTCCAACCACATGCTGGACCCCATGTCAGCTGGTCACCCCCATTTCAGCAGGTCACAGGCTGAACTTATTTTCTCTGCCATACTTGTGTCTCTCTCTGTGTATTTCCTTGTATAGTCAAAGGTAGCACCATCTACTCAGTAGCATAAATTAAAAACTTCTTGATTGTCTTTCTCTCATGGCCTCTACATTTAATGAGTCATCAGGCCCTGTTGATTTGGCTTGAATTGTCTTTGGGATTCATGTCTTCCTATTCTCACCACCACTGCCATCGTTAAGGACTGAGTCCTATTATCTGATTCATTGGCATAATTTTCTCTTAATAACACTTTCACCTGATCACAGGCCCCCAACCCCTAATCTCCACTTTCCTTGCTTAAAAACTTACCACGGCTCTTTTCCATTACCTACAGGATGAAGTAAAAACTCCTTCACATATTTTTTAAGACTTTTCAAAATATAGTCATTTACTTTCCAGTTTCTTTTTCTACCTCTCTAATGCTATCTTCACAAACTATACATATTAGGAAAATTGAACCAAAACTCTTCAAATATGTCATGGTCTTTAATACCACCACTCTGCTCTTGTTTTTCTCCCTGTCACCTGGAATGTACTCTACAGACACCTCCATGAAATTATGCTTGTCTTCAAACAGCCTGATTGGATTTTACCTTTTCAGTGAAGGTTGTTCCCTATCACCTTTGTGAGAATTAATTGCTTCTTCCTCTGGATTTCCACTGGTTTTATTTATATTTATTTGCTTGTTTGTTTACTTAATTTCCATCCCCCCTCCCTCCGACAACCAGCGGCTTCTTCTCTATGAGTCTATTTCTGTATTGCTTTGTTTATTCATTTATTTTTTTAGATTCCACATACAAGTGAGATCACATGGTATCTCTCTTTGTCTGACTTACTTCATTTAGCATAATACCGTTTAAGTCCATCCATGTTGTTGCAAACAGCAGGATTTTATTCTTTTTATTGCTGAATAATATTTTTCTCTCTGTATACAAACACACACACACATACGCACACACATTGAGAAAAAATGTATACACATTTTAAGAAAGGGAAACCTATTAAAATTGTAATACTCAATATATACTGATAACAAAAGATGAATACAAGTCACGTTGAACTTCTGCAATTACAAAAGGTGCTCAAAGTGGTTACCATCATGTCCAGACACTTCTAATTATGGTGAACTACTGCTGGAGCAACCTTGACCAAACTCTTATATACATTTTTTGGCATCCCTGGTATATATGCCACATCTTCTTTATCCATTCATCTATTTTTTTTTAAAGATTTTATTGGGAAATTGGGGGAGGGGAACAGTGTTGGTGAATTGGGGAAGAGGACCAACCAAGTTGTTGTTTTTAGTCTTAGTTGTGGAGGGTGCCAGTCGCCATCTGGCTTCCCATTGGCAGCTCATGGCCTCTTAGCTCAATGTGCTGTATTCAATCTTACTTGTGGGTGGGCGTAAGCACCATCCCATGTGGGAGTCGAACCAGCAGCCTTGTTGTTAAGAACGCACGCCCTATCCACTGAGCCATCCAGGCAGCAGCTCAGCTCAAGGTGCGGAGTTCAGTCTTAGTTGTGGGTGGGCATAGCCCACCACTGAAAAGGCAATCTTGTTATTACACCAGTTCAGCCATCTTGCCATCTGTTGGCAACTCAGCGACAGCTCAGCTCGGGCTCAGTGTCACTGGCCCATGTGGGATTGAACCAAAGGCCCTATTGCTCAGAGCTTATGCTCCTAAGCCAACTCTTAACCATTCGAGCCACTTGGCCGGCCATCCATTCATCTACTGATGGACATCTAAGTTGCTTCCATATCTTGGCTATTACTAGTAATGCTGCATTGAACATGGGGGTGCATGTATCTTTTCAAATTAGTTTTTTTTCCCTTTGGATAAATACCCAGAAGTAGAACTGTTGGATCATATAGCAGCTCTATTTTTAATGTTTTGAGGAACCTCCATACTGTTTTCCATTGTGGCTACGCTAATTTACAATCCCACCAACAATGTATGAGGGTTCCCTTTTCTCCACATTCTCACCAGCACTTGTTATTTATTTATTGATGATAGCCATTCTGACAGGTGTGAGGTGATATCTCATTGTGCTCTTGATTTTCATTTCCCTGATGATAAGTGAAGTTGTGCATCTTTTTATCTGTCTGTAGGCCATCTGTATGTCCTCTTGGTAGAAATGTCTATTCAGGTTCTCTGCCCATTTTTTAAAAATTGGATTTAATTATACTTGATGTTAAGTTGTATGACACCAATATATAAAATATTGGATATTAACCTTTATTAGATGTATTATTTGTGAATACCTTTTCCCATTCAATAAATTGTCTTTTCATTTTGTTGATGGTGTCTTTCCCTGTACAAAAACTTCTTAGTTTGATTTAGTCCCATTTGTTTATTTTTTCTTTTGTTTCACTTGTTTGTCAAATGTTTCCAATATTTATCACTTATTATAGCACTTAAATAAGTATAGATATGTTTTTCTGTATTCTCCCTGTTCATTGTGATTTTCTTGAGATTTTAAACTGAGTTTTAGTCATTTTTACTTCTCTGGTATTTGTATAGATTCTTGTTGGATGAATGAATGAAAGGACGAAGTGGAAGCAGAGTTTGGTTGAGTGATTATTTTAATAGACAAGGTGGGAGATGACAAGAAGTTCAACAGCAAAGTAGTTATTGGAAAGGAAAAGAGAGGAAACTGAGAGGAAAAGGGAGATTATTTTATGGGAAGTGGTGGGAAATAAAGTTAGATAAGTAGGGTTGGTATAGCTTTTGGAGCTATATGTTGCCTTCCTGTAGTAGGACATTAGAAAAACACTGCAGATTCTTGAAGATTTATTGTGGGAGAGCAGTACTGGAGTTAGGGATATGGCTAGGAAGCTGTTGAAAGAAATAGGGCATGGCATATTGGAGGACGCGAAGGATGAGATTTAAAGAGTGCAATATAACATCTCAGGAAAGGGTAGGAAAAAATCGAAGTATGATCTTAGGATTTCCTCTCCAGGAGACCAAGGATAATTGGGAAGAGGAACTGGTTAATCAAAAAAGATAACATATTCAGAGTAGAAAAATTGAGTTTAAGGGATGACAAAAATAGTGAGATGGAGTTGACAGGAATTTGAGCTGGAATAAGATAATTTGGAAGGTCAACCCCAAGGAAATAGGGATGAAATGAGGAGAAAGAGACAAATAAGACAGTGGAGCAGTCAGAAGAGCAAAAAAAAAAAAAAAAGACATAAAGGAATCTCTGTGGTCATGCAAGTCAAGTCTAAGTCTATTACTTACCAGCCGTTTTACTTAATATTTCTGCTACAGTTTCTTCATCAGAAAAATTGAGATAACAGTAGTTCCCACCTAATTGGGTTGTCAAGGAGACTAAAGGAGTTAACATGTGTACAGCACTTATGTGGTAAGGGCTTTGTCACTGTTAGCCAAGGGAACAGAGATTCTCCATTGCCTCATTCTATGGCACTCCTATCCTTGCTTTTCTCACTTTCTAGTTTCTAGCTCTCAGTTAGTGTGTGGAATAATTCTTGGCACAGTACAGCTTTTAGTAAATGTCTGATGACTAAACAAAAAAGGATCAGAAATGGGAAAAGGTCAATGGAGCAGGCAACTGCTGAGCTCTGCTCTAATAGTTGGATTGAATGGAAATAAGATCGCAGCAAGTCATGCAGAAAATGGTAGAAATAAGTACACACTATACATATCAATGTCTGTTTGGCAGGAAAAGAAAAATAAGATATGGTAATTTAAAAAGGAAGCAGCAGGAAGGGAGAGTTAAGATCAAATAAGAAATGTTTAGATATTGATGATTATTACTCATGTTTAAATCTCCTAGTCCAGACACTTAATTTTATGTTGTTTCCTTGTATTTTATTATTTTCTCAATTGTAAAGTGCAACAATTCTTCTGGCTTGTCTTTAGTAATAGTGCATCATAGGAAATAATTATTCTAAAATAACAACAACCTGGGGCAGCCAGTTGTTGGTTAGAGTGCAGGCTCATAACACCAAGATTGTCAGTTCGATCCCTTCCCTACAACTATTGGGCTGTCGGAAAAGTCATGACGCATTTTTGCAACAAAAAACATAGAAAAAACACGTCACGACTTTTCCGACAACCCAATAGACTGAAACAACTACTTGACTTGGAGCTAATGGGTCCTGGAAAAACACACTGTTCCCTAATAAAAAAATTAAAATAAAATAAAATAACAACAATCTAGAAAATTGGTTTTGTATCTTTTTCTCAATAGCAGGATGAGAATACTATATTTAAACTGTCATAGAAACAATTATGTTGCAATATCTGCTTTTGTCTACATGTTCTTTATGGTTATCATTTACTATACTTTAAACCTTAGCACTTTAATAATGTATTATATAGCTAATAATTTGAATTTAATTATAACCTCCTTAAGTCTTTTGGTATTTGCTTACTGCACAGCCTTTTTAAGTTCAAGTTTTTACTTTATTACCAATGGGTATAGTACTGGCTTTCCTTTTATACAATTCACGAGACTAGGGTGCTCTCATGCCTGGGCAGAGATGGAGTGAGCAGGTATCAGGGCAAATACTGCAGCATAATAGTGGCAATCAGGGATATCCTTAGGGTCTCAAATGGCAAGCTTAGCGCATTATGAGGCAAATTACCTTGTGGTTCACATGTTCAGGACTGATGCTTCTTGCACTAACCAGGATTGTACACAAAGCTAGGCATACATAAAAGAAACACATTAAGCTAATATTTTCTCCTCCAAGGCTTTGGATAATTCAAAATAGGAAAGGAAAAATTAGTTCAAACTAAGAATGTAAATATTTGCTTGGCTCTTCATTGGGCTGGGGTAACAAATACAAAAGACAGCTGCAAAGTTAACAGGAAATAATATTACTCCCAAGGATATGTTGTAAAGTATTAATAACAACCCCCTCTTTTGAGTGTCTCCTTTCTAACTCACTTAAAAATTTTGTTCTCTACAATCGTACGCTATTAGGAACCTTGCTGTTGAAATTATATCAGTAAGAGTGAAACACCTGACTCTTACTTGGAGGATTTAAAGCATTTTGACACAAAGAAGTAGCCTCTATTTCTAGCCTAGGTGCAAAGCCTTCATTTAAGCGGCTCCTGAATACAACAGTCCATATCTATAATAATTTTGTGGTTTCCAAGAAACAAAATCCTGAGATCATTCTGCAGGCCAGATCTGATGTTGATCGCATACATACAGCCCTGCTCTGAATCTATCAAAATACTGTGTCCTTTAAGTCCATTCTTCCTCTGGATCCTACAATTCTGCTTTTTCCTTTGTTTCCGGAAACATCCCAAGGTTCCTGTCGTGTGCAGTTTCCCCCACTGGAATGGGTCAATAATCCTGACTCTATCTGACTATGTAGGTTTTGTCCCTGGTGGTCTTGGGCTGATCAGGTTAGGACAAAAGGCATCAAAATCTAGTCAAGGTTCATGCCAATGAGTACAAAGTCTATGTGGGCAATGAAAATTTATAACAAAAGTAGGGTTCAGCAGCATGATATGTTAATTGAAACAGAAATGCCACAAGAAATGGCCTGACAGCATTTTACCCACCACTCTAATTGTGATCGCTGTGTGTAATACACTAGAAGGAATCATAGTTCCTTGAAGTGCGGTGGATTGCAGGATCTAGAACACAGAAAAATCAAGATTGGCCTGGAACCTCTTGTCACCCGAAATAAAAAAATATTCAAAAATCTTGTGCAAGCTTAAAGAAAGACACAGGCTTACAAGGGCCATATTGGTGTACTTTCAGTGTCAAAGGAGAATAATTATAGTTAATTAATCTATGTTGAGACTATAATGATACTCCACAATGGAAAGAGATGAACTGTACAAAGCAGTATTTGTAAAACAAAAAAGGAATGTATGATAGAATATTTTAATTTAAAAATTTAATTTCAAGTACACATATGAGTTTTCTTGTTGTTGTTTAAGTGTATATACAAGAACATACACAGTAGAAAACTGAATGATTCCACAAGTGGGAACTGTACCAGTTACAGGAAGAGGTGATTAGCACTAGTGAGCACACATAAAACCAGGTGGAAGGTCCAACACTGTTCCAAAGTGAGATTAATCAAATGTCTGACATTACAAAGTCAACTGTGGTTTCCTGGGAGCCTAATATTAATATGATGCTAACAAGACATGCAAAATTTTCCAATGATGTTAACAGGCTAGATAAGTCTGTATGTATATCTAATGATAAGACAATGGTATATAACACTGACCATTGAAACCTATAAAAATTCATTTTGGGGAAAGATGATTCTATAAAAGGTGTAGGATGCTGGGCATCTCAAAATCTTTTACTCCTGTTCCTGTGAGGGCTGAGGTACCTTTATAGTATTTTTAACCAATCCACATATCTTGAATGCCATTCATTTTGCCACTGAACTATTTCTAACGTTGCTAAATGCTAACCAATGTCCTCTAGTGAAAGTGGAGATTATAGCTATAGAAGTAAATGCCTGTTGACACGTCTAATACTTTTAAAGCCCTTTTGTTGTGTGAAGATCATATAGTTAGAATGTCTGGCGAGGTACATATAATCAATGCCAATCATGACACTAAGAACAGGGCACAGACAAAAGACTTCCGAACAATATGCAATATAATTATATTAAGTTTAAATAAGAGGTAACAATGGAAGGGAATAAGCGAGCTGGAAGTTACGACGTTGCCCAAAGTAGTTTCTGTTATTTTACGATTCTGAGAGTTTCTACAATAGCTTTGACAGGAAAGAAGCAGTAACTCTAACCCCAATTCCTTACTTGCCTGCAAATCACGTTGGTGAGGACTACAATTCCCAGGAGGCAACGCTCCACTCCTTGACTCCGCTTCCTCACCCGGGCCGGACTTGTAGTTTATCCAACGATGCCTTCAAAATAGAGTTTTACGCACTTGTCAGAAAGGACTCGGCCCTAAAGGCCTCCCCTCTATCCGGGTCGTTCCATTTTTGGGCTTAACCCGGATTGCGGAGTCTAATTTTAGTGCTTGGCTGGTACGGAGACTAGCTGTTGGTCGGCTGTCAGGGCGCTCTAGGCGGAGCAGCTTCATCTCTATGACCATAGGAGGCGGTGCCCCGTGTTCCACGCAGGGAGGGCGGAGCGGGGCAGCGTCATTTTCCGCGCGGGGGTTGTCCGGGCACCATGGCTGCTGCAAGAGGTGAGGCTGGGAGCCGCTGGGACAAGGGAGCCCCGTGGTGGGTGGTGGCGGGCAAACGTCAGCGCTTCCCTGCACCTGTTTGCAGCTGAGCACCCTCGGCCCCCGCCGTGCCCCGGAGCCAGACGGGCCCGGGCTGCGGCGGACCCGGAGAGGGGGCCGGGGTGCAGGTCCAGGCTGCGCCCGCACCACCCAGCGGGAGGCGGGACCGTTCTGCGCCGCGGCTGCGGTCTCTTCTGCCCTAAGCTTGATGCTCAGAGACCTCAGGGTACGCTCCGCGCGCAGAGCCTAAGAAGCGTCGGGAGAAAGCAGTCGTTAACAGAGTCCCTCCCACGGAGGATGTTCTGTGTGGTTAGAAGGAACACTGATATTTTGGGGGGAAGGTGAGATACACCTTCCTCTTAGCAGGAATGGGACTTTAGAGTAATACTATTTGATGACTAATTGCCGTTTCATGAGGGTGGGTCTGATGACCTCTGCAGCCCTTTTGTTTTGCTGAGTAGGAAAGGAAGTTAGGACCAGAGGCTGAATTTCTGGAAGATCCAACAGTACCTAGGAGAGGCTGGGCGACACCCTATTCTTTCGTCACCCATAGAGCTCTTGGCTTCACCTCTGAATAAATGTTGAGCAAAATATCTAAAGACTGTATTTTGCATGGGTGGCAAATCATTTTTCCGGTTGGAGAGTCCGCATTATCATGTAAGCCCTGCCCAGGGGCCATTGCCTGTAGTATCATAGCCTTCTCGTATGCATTCTCCCATTTCAAAGAAGTCCAACCTTAAGGGTTTTTTTTTTGTTTGTTTGTTTTTGGTAGCAACACAGGAAGTGAAGGAAAAAAATGAGTTGTTTTGATAACAGAATGGGGACAGTAAGATTACTGATGAGTGAAACTTAAAAATGGAAGGAATTCATTCATAATCTGAAATAGTTGTAACAATTGATGGGCTTAGGCTATTGCTAATATATATTTGTTGGGCTTTGGTCATGTTAGGACTCTTACATGTCTACTAGAAATATATACTGTTAACAGAAATGCAGTTACCATAGCTTCTTGGTATTCACAAAGAATTTATCTGAAACTTACCGAATTTCCAAGTTTTCAGGTATTACAAATATTGTTCCCTCTGCAATATAGTAAAATACAACTGAAACAAAATAAATAACTTCAGACTATAAATTTCTTTTGGGGAGCATTTTCCGCACAGAAACAAATAATGAGTGGGAGCTAATGGGAATCTCGTGAGAGCAGAAAACAGTGCAGATGTTACTGTTCCAGGGTGCCACCTCCACAATGCATTTGACTTATGGGCTATCTTTAATAGTTACTGGCTTTGGGCACGATGTGAATACTTAGCAAAATTTACAGTGAATACATAATATGGATTTTTGATAATACACAGAAAATTGAAATTGCTAATAATTGAAATTTCATACTGGAGGATTTGTGAATGGAATGAAGAACTATCTTGATCTATTGTTAAACTGAATTTAGAGGAAATAATGCTTAAAATCATTAAGATTTTTTTAAGTGTTTTTACATGGTATTTCACACCAAAGCCTATATGTTTCACAGATATCTAAACTTATTTGATTGCTCTTCCATTTAGATCAGTAGTTATTTTCAATAATATAAATTCCTGTATGATCACTGTGCAAGTAGGTATACTTTCAAAGTTGATGACAATAATAATTATAGGTGAGAATATATTTGTAGGCCATAAATACTTGGTTTAGTGTTTAAACATTCACTATGTTGTTTTTGGGATAAGGAACCTATATAATAGCTAAAACAGTTTTTAGTTTAGCTGTCCCGACCTCTTATTCATGAAAGTGCTGATAATCTAGGACATGGGTTGGCAATTTTTTCTGTAAAGGGCTGTATGTCATTTTACCATTGAAGGTCAAAAAAGTAGCCCAGGACAATTTGAAAACAAAGGAGCATGGTTGTGTTTCAATAATGATTTATTTATAGACACTGAAATTTGACTTTCATAATTTTCATGTGTCATGAAAGGTTATTTAAATATTTTTTCCAGCTATTTAAAAATATAAAACTATTCTGAGCTTACAGGCTGTATAAAAATGAGAAATGAGATGTAGTTGCTCACCCCTGATCTAGAAGAAGGGAAGTGCTTTCTTCTTTATAGAGTTATTAAAGGTTATTGCTGTTTATTTTTGAAGTCATACATTTTTTTCCTTATGTAGGAAAGTTTCAGAACAAAGGAAGTATTGTAGCGATCTTCACTTCCTTTTACATAAACATTGCTTTTTGGCTCAGATATTTTGGAAAGAAAGTTTTGGAATTTATAACCTCTATTTCTTCTGTTCTACCATATTACTTTTTAGTCAAGAGCTAATGCAACTTAAAAAATTTGCCTACAATTTACAGATAATTCTTTAATTCTCCCTGGGACATACTTACATTGAAGAACTTGTAACCTTGTAAGTTCCTCCTTACATATCTAAAGATATTTTGTTTGAAACTCCTAGTTTATTTCCCTATGAAAGTCATCTTTGAGTTGTGGTTAGGCTCCCAAAGCTGTGAACAAAAGCATATTTAGTGCAAATTGTAGTTGTCGTGGCCCAGAGTCACCCTGTGTCCCTCTGATTCTTAACCTGGATCGTCAAAGTATGGCCCAGTGGCCAAATCCAGCCTGTCGCTTGTTTTTGTATGACCCGTGAGCTAAGAATGGGTTTTACAAATGAACATTTGCAGTTGATTTGATGGAACACTAACTCTGAAGACCAATGAAGTAAAATGTTACCCCCCGAAAAATAATTCCATTGTTCCCAGTAGTAGACCTATATTGTAAAGCATTGTACTCAATTATTATATTTTTTTGTAAAAAAAATTGTTTTCTATGTTATTACCTAAGTACCTACTGATATCCTTGATTTTGCCTTATGGCCCGTAAAGCCTAAAATATTTACTATTTGCCCTTTACAGAAAAAATTTGCTGATCCTTGTGTGACGTGATCCCAAGGATTTGAAAGGTTAAGGATGAGAGGTGGGAGATGGGTAAAGAAAGTGGAAATAGTTTGAGCTTTGGGTGATGGCAGCAGTATCAGAGCTGAGCTAGGAGTAAGGAAGTATGAGGGAGACCTAATACCCCAGTACCTGTGGTTTAATTGAAGGTGTTGGACCTGCCTTGGTGCCTGAGTGATGGCTGCTGCTCAAATATATTTGCAAGCAGTTCTTAATTGAGTGTTTATAAATTGATGGCATGTCTTGGATTTCAAGTTTTATAGTTTTGTTCTTAATACCCATTTTTGTGTTATGAAAAATTTTTCTGTATTATAAAGTTTTATATTAAGTTACACTTTTATCACTGAATTATTCCTTTTGTTTTCTTTCTGCTGTCTTTAAATTTAGAATATACATTGATGTAATTGTTTTCATCATTTATGCTTTGCTTTCATAAGTTTGAGTTATAAAGACATATAAAATATGTAATTTGTCACATCCGAAACTAGAGTCAGTATGCCACATTATCTGGTAATTGAGGCATTCATTCCCCAGGAACAAAATCAATGCCTTACCAGTTGATATTCAAAGTCAGCTGTGTTTGTGTACATATATTTGTTTATGTTCATGTCATTGGAAAGTATTGCCTTGAAAAAAATTTTAAATATGGGTTTTAAAAAGTATTTTGTGTTTGAAATTGGAGAGCATTTTGAGCTCTAACGTTGATTAACTTTTATATACATTGATATTGTGTACTAAATAATATCTTTGTTGCACATATTTTCCAGAAAATGTCAGTTTAATATTCAAGTTATATTGCTTGACAGTGATGACCCTGGTGGCTGCAGCTTATACCATAGCTTTAAGATACACAAGGACATCAGATAAAGAACTCTACTTTTCAACTACAGCCGTGTGTATCACAGAAGTTATAAAGTTATTGCTAAGTGTGGCAATTTTAGCTAAGTGAGTATAAATACTTTTTAGTGTGCTAAATTATTTTTCCACTTAAGGTATTGCCTTTGTTAGAAAATTCAAGCCACATCTTTATATGTTTGATTGCTCTAGAGCAGTGTTTCTCAGCTCAGGGTGATTTTGCTCCCCTAGAGATATTTTTGGTTGTCCCAACTTGGGGAATGCTACTGGCATCTGGGGGTAGGGATCAAGGATGCTGCTAAACATCCTACAGTGAAGAGGACAGCCCTCCATGACAATTATCCAGACCCAGATTTCTTCACTGAGGTTGAAGAACCCTGCTCTAAAGCAGGGTTTGCAAACTGTGGCCCATTGGCCAAGTTCAGTTTCCTGCTTGTTTTTGTTGCAACAGAAACTGTATGGCTCACAAGGCCTAAACCATTTACCTTTTGGCCCTTACAGAAAAAATTTTCTGACATCTGTTTTAAAGGAATATAATGATAATAATAGTTAACATCGCAAATGTTTTCTGTGTTAAGTGCTAGACACTGTGCTATGTGCTTTTCATAATTATCTCATTTAATCTTTATATATTTTTAAGGTAAGTGCCATAATTACCCGTTTTACCTGTATAGCCCCTGAGGTTCCTCAATATTACACTATTAATATGTGGTAGCACTGAGCTTTGAATTGGTAATATCATATATGAATCTTTTTAGCTAAGGATGCAGTATAAGAGACTTGGGCTTTGGAGTGAGACCTACTTTTAATCTTAGACTCACTGGGATTATGACTTTACGCATATTTCTTAACTTCTCTAAGCTTTAGTTTCTTTATTTTTTAATTGGAAAAATTAATAGGGTTGTTAGAATTAAATAAAATCCTGTAGGAAATTACTTTGGGAAAGATTTATGAGATGAAGACCCATCTGGATCATATGGGCAGGTGAGACTTCATACATGTTTCAGATGTGAGTTGGTCATAGTGGGGAACCAGTGAGTTACAGCATGTGTGTAGGCTTTTAGGTAGAAACAGGTTACATTTATAGAAACAGTTACATTTAAACAGTTTTAAATTTCTTTTAATATTTATTAAGTGATTTCTATGTGATAGTTTTATAGCAGGTGCTGAATGTACAGCTATGAATGAAGTAGATATGGTTTCTGCTTGCGTGGAGCTTAGGTTTAGTGGAAGAGACAGAAAATAAACCAGTAAACACAAACACATGATTACAAGTAATCATATGGGAAGAAAAATTACTGTAAAAATGGCTTGGGGAGGGAGAAAAGAAAGAAAAATAACGAGGCCAGAAAGTGGAAAGTTTTAATATATTTAAGTTTAAAATTTGTCTTGTAAGCAGAAATACTGTGGCAGCCAATTTGTTCTTTTGGCAAAATCTAAGACCTTTCAGTTTCATATTTAACAAGATTTATTTTTATGGATATTTGGCTTTCATTAGGGGGTTCTTCATTCTGGATAATGTCAGATAAATGAGAAGCCTTATTGTACTTTTAAAAGGCAGTGTTCTAAAGGCAAACTTATGTTTAAAACTCCAGAGCAGCTTCCATTAACAACCTAAGAGTTAATTAATTTAGAAAATCTTAAGGTCAAATATAGGGTTGTTGGAAGTAGAGGGGTAGGGGTTCTTCTCCTTATTCCCTAACTTCCTTACGGAGAAAAAAGTGTGACTCAGGATTGAAATAGGACTGTCAAGCATGAAATCAGCTATTTTAAATTGTAAGATCAAATCATGATTCAGTTGTTTTGTAACTTAAGAATTTTAAAAAACCAATGTGCAAAAAAAGCATTGAGGCCTTTGGTGTAACTCAACAGTTTGGCTAGTTTCCTGCCAACCCACCTGTATAGATTTTTTTGTTCTATTTTGATGCTTTTCCAGCTTTGCATTGTTTGGTGTATAGTGTTTCTTATTCTTCAGCTGTTCAATGTTTATGGATATAGTCAGTTGTAGTTTTTTTTTTTGGAAATTATATCAAAATAGAAGCACAAAAATTTCTAAACATTCACCAGACAAGTCAAATAATGGTGTTGCAATAACAACAGTGGAAAAGCAATTACTGTACCTCATCAACATTAATAATTAGTTTCTGTGTCTGTCACCAACATAATGTACAAACTCACAGAAGAGGCTCTTCTGTGAACATTTACCTCCAAAGTACACAGAGACCAGGGACAACCAGGAAAAAGTAAAGAATTAGGACAGAGTTTTGGTTGTTGGCATTTCACATTAAGTGGCTAACAGGAATTTGCCATAAAGAAGAACATTTAAAACATTAGAAAAACAGGGAGTTTCTAAGTGGAAAAAAATTATAAAATATGCAATGCATTTGAAACTACTGGATTTTGTAGTGAATATGATTTTTATGGATAGATATGTTGGTAAATTATGTGCTTATTCAAAACACATTGGTAGAAACTGAATACCTGTTATTCATAACAAAAAATATTTTATTTCTTGGAACAGAGTTTACTTTTAAGACAGCATCTGTGAAAATGTTAATTTCTCAGAATGATAAAAGTGAAAGATAGAGGAGGATTATTTCAATTTATGAGGTCACAGATTGATAGCTATACAATGAAATGGAAGAACATTGTGATTGCATTACCTTCTTCAGCAATGTGTGATGACATAATTGATTTAATGAAACGAAAGCATAGCTATCATTTTGGGAAAAACACCCAGTGAAACATTGAAAGTTAGTTCTAGATTTTGAGAGGACATTTGGCTTATAATAATTCACCTCAGCAGTTTGAAATAGTTTGGAAAAGATGAATGAAATACATCGCCAGACTATGATTGGACCAACAAGAGTGAACAGTTAAGCGTTACAGCAAATGAAAGATCCTAGAACTTTACATGTATCTTTTCTATTTTGTGGTGTAAGGTTTGCAACAAAATAAGATTTTCCAGATAGTCTCTATGCTGTCATTTCTTTGTACACGTATTAAAATTGGTAATTAAAAAAAGTAAGCGGACCAAAGGCAAATAGGATATTATATAGTTTGTCAAAAGCCACAGGTTGAATGTCAGTGCTTTATTTGCTGTGATGGAGAGCCTTCTAAATATCAGAAAATATTTATGAGTTGAAAATTTTATGAGTTGATATATACAGAGGAAACTAGAGTTGACTTCATATTTTTGAATTTATATTTGTTTGAAAATTCTTTACTGCATAAAGCTAAAAACATGAGATTAGACTTTTTTTCTTTATTTTCATAGTAGAAGCAATACGTTTATCATCTGAGAGAAAGGATGACAATTCAGGATATTGTGCGAGAATGAAAGAATTATATTAGAAATAACTAAAAGTTTAGAACTTAAAGAACCACTTCTTCGGAGAAGAAAAAGTAGAAAAACTTAGATCTTGATGATTAACATAATGCATTTCCCCATATTCCCAGGTAAATAAAGTTAATGTAAAAATTAGATAATATATTACTAAATTTTGATTTGAAATTTTTGGAGAATGACAGAAAAGGGAAAAAAATAAACTACTATTTAAATGGAAAAAACTATTAAAGGAACTAAAAGCTTATTCCTTTCTTTCCTCTCTTTGCCTTGTGATAATCCCTTTATAGAGTTGATACAAATATTATTCCAGAACTTTATATGAATTATGCAGAGCTTAACCTCATTATAGACCAACGAGATTGGCAGTTTATTAGTATGGTCTCCATAATAATGCTCTTTGCTCAGTAATATGTCTAATCTTGGCTAATGGTTAAAATAAGCACATATCATTTTATACTATGTGGAAATAGGGGCAGAAACTCAAGAAATTTCTTCAAATTCTTAGTGTCTTGCTTATAATTAACGGTCACTTACAGAGAAACATATCACTGCCACATCCAAATAATCTGTGTTTCCCTCCCTCCAAACATTTTAAGCATGTAATCATGCTATGTCTATTTCAGTATATTGTTAAAAAGATATAATGGGATAGTCAGGTTCCTTTGTTCGTTCATTCATTCATTCGTTTGTTCGTTCATTGTTCATCAAGCCCCAGTTATGTATGTGCTCAGCAGTGTTCCAGAAGTAATTATAGTTGCAGACTAAATGCAGAATCGGCATGATTCTGTCCTCATGGAATTTATAGTCTAGTGGAGAACCAGATATTAAGCAAATAAATAATAAATTGGTGGTTTTAAGGATAAATAGAGGATGCTGTAAATAAGTACAGTAGAGGGCCTCCATTTGGATTAGAGGGCTTCCTCTCTGAGGAAGTTATATTTAAACCTAGACCTGAAGGTTGAGTAGAAGTTAGGCAAGAAGAGCAGAGAAAAGGCAACATGAAGAATGTGTTTGAAGCCCCTAAGGCAGAAAAGTCCTGGATTTTTACAGAACAGCCACGTCTGGAGTGTTGTGAGGGATGTGGTGCCAAGACGAAGGAGAGGTCAGCAGGGTGCAAGAGGAATCCTCTGGGCCAGTGAAGGAGTTTGAATCGATCTCAAGTGCATTAGGAAATCATTGAATGGTTTAAATCAGGAACTAACATGGCGGCCCATTTTACTCTTAAGAGTCACTTTGGCCCCTTTGAGGAGGATTGGATCAAAGGGTGCACGAGTTGGAAGGAAGCTCATTAGAGGCCAGGAAAGAGACTAATTAATCTCTGACTAATTAACTTGAACTAACGGAATGTAACAGCAAGGTTCCAGACCAGTGTTTTAAATGAAAGGCCCGTCTCTGTCAGAGTTTGAGGTGGTAGGGAATTTCTGTACCTAGGGAATCCTATTTGGACAGAACTCAAAATGACAGTCTAAGGCAAATGGCAGATATCTAACTTCTTTTCTTTAGAAAGCAAGTAACTGCACTCTAGAATATCACCTGTTAATCACTGTTAAAACATGTTATGTGAAGTGCCAAACATCATCTTTTAAGATTGCAGCAACTATATTTGCTGCCTTCAGACACTGAGGATCGTGGCTATTGAGAATGGCAGGCTGCCAGAGAAATGGTGTTAAGGAAACATTCTTTCCCATCAGCCCTTAAAAACAGGAGAGGGAAACATACGGGTAAATACGCTAATGTTCATTTAATTCCTGTGCCTCTATTTTATCTGTAGCTATTATTTTGTCTTCTGTGATGAGAAATCCAAGGTTGAGGGAAGTTTTAATTTGCTAGAGATACCCAGTAAGTGATTGGCAGTGAGAGGATTAGAAGACGAGTTCTTGATCTCTAATTTTTAAATTACAAATCTTTCAGAACAATGGCATGATTAAGCAGTTTTTTTATTAGCTAGGACAAAAATAATCACTTAGCACTGTTAGACATCTCAATAAAGTTTTGTGATTCATATTTTCTCTCATTTTGTTTTTATTTCCAAATGTTAATATTTTACCATATCATATTCTTTTAATGTATGTATTTATATGTCTGTGTGTATAATGTTTTTCTGAACTGTTTGAGGGCAAGTTTTACACAAGATGCCCCTTTGTCCCTAAATTCTTTAGTGCATATCTCCCAAAAACAGGACATTTTCATATATAACCACAAAATGTCAATATTGAAACATCAGTATTGATACAATACTATTATCTAATTCACAGATCGTAGATAACTTTGTCAGTTGCCCACTAATGTCCTTTAATATTTAATAGTAAAATAATCACACTTTACATCTAGTTGTCATATCTGTAGCTTCCTTTAAAAGGAAAGTTCCTCCTTTCTTTTTTTCATGTCTTTGACATTGTTGGCAGAGCATAGTTCATTTATTTTGTATAACATCCCTCAATTTATGTTTATGGAATATCATAGAAGTGATGTATCTTTCTCAGTGTAGCATATCATGAGACACATAATATCTGTTTGTCCTATTACTGGTGATTTAACTTTGATTTCTTGATTAAGGGAGTGCCTGTTATGTTTCTCCATATAAAGTTACCAATTTTCTCTTGTAATTAATAAGTATCTGGTGGAGAGACACTTTAAGATTAGGTAAATGTTCTGTTTCTCATCACACTTTCACTCACTAGTTTTATTGTCCATTGATGTTACCAAATGGTAATTTCCTAATTCCATCGTTCCTTGTACATTTATTAGTTGGCATTCTACTCTGAGAAGCCCTCCCCTAGCATAGATTCATAGATTATTTTATTATAAGGGCTGGAATCCATTATCATTCTTTATTTTGCTGTTCAAATTGCCTCAGATTTAGACAGTATCTTCAAGTTTCCTTTTCTTTCTTTTCTCTCTGTCCTCCCCTTCCTTCCTTCTTTTCTTTCTTTTTCTTTCTTTCTTTCTTTCTTTCTTTCTTTCTTTCTTTCTTTCTTTCTTTCTTTCTTTCTTTCTTTCTTTCTTTTTCTTTCTTTCTTTCTTTCTTTCTTTCTTTCTTTCTTTCTTTCTTTCTTTCTTTTTCTTTCTTTCTCTCTCTCTCTCTCTCTCTCTTTCTTTCTTTAAGTTCTTTCTTAATTTCTCTTTCTTTTCTCTCTCTCGCCCTTCCTTCCTTCCTTCCTTCCTTCCTTCCTTCCTTCCTTCCTTCCTTCCTTCCTTCTTTCTTTTCCTTCTTTTCCTTCTCTCCTTCTCTCCTTCTCTCTCTCTCTCTCTCTCTCTCTCTGTCTCTCTCTGTCTCTCTCTCTCTCTCTTTCTTTCTATAGCCGGGGTGCCAATAACAAAAGAATACAAGTCACGTTTGACTTCTGTAATTACAAGAGGTGCTCAAAGTGGTTACCATTAGTGTCCAGATGCTTCTGATTATGGCGAACTACTGCTTGAGCAATGTTGACCAAAGTGTCCACTTGTATATATATATTTGGCACTCCCAGTGTAGACACCTGTCTATTTCTATAGTTATGTATGTCTGTTTATAACTATGAGTTACATATATGTTGATACCTATAATTCTGATCCAACACCACAGAATTGATTATAACCTTCCCCTTTTCCATATTTGTTCCCTTTTTCAGTGGTGATGAGTCTGACTCCCATTATCCTCAAGATATTTACTTATTTGCTCAATCCTAGAATATATAAGTAGATTTAGAATTTCTAGCATACGCCTGTGAAAAAGCAAACCTACTAACTAAAGTTCAGTATTTATAAATAGTTCTTTTTAGCTTTAGTTTTTTAGAGCATACAGTAAAAAAAACTGTGTTTTAGAATACTTAGTTTAATTATTTTTCTGTTTCATTGTAGTTTTGTAATTAAAAAACTGACAGGTTTTAGTGGTTTATAATTTGAGTGTTCCCATGCATGTTGATTTTTACTTATAATTTTGAGTAATTTTTGAAATACGAAATTATACGTATTTTAATCAGAAGTTAGAATTGCAAGAACAAAAGGGAGTATGGGGAAAATGAATGGCCACCTTGTATCATATACGAGTATTCTAGTCTCTAGATGGGCATTTGGCTTGTTTCCAGTCATTTGCTACTAGAAAACAAAGATGTAATCATTATCTTTTTACATACACTATTGTGCACATGTAGGATTACATCAGATCACTTTTAAATTGAAAAGGAAATTCCTAAATCCTGTTTTGGGGGAGGGAACAGATTAGTGGTTTGGTGTTGTATATGTGGATAAGCTCTATATGTGAATAAGTTGATTTTTCTTTTTCTTTTTTCTTTATAGAGGGCAGTTTCACTGGCCCTCATATGTGGGATCCGAACCGGGGCCGCTGGCGTCCCAAGCCAGCTCTTAACCACTGGGCCACTCGGCTGGCCCAGTAAGTTGATTTTTTAAATCTTTGAAGTGTAAGTTACCAATTTCGAAGCTATCATCTGACTGAAACATAAAACAGTACATTTAAAATACTTTGTCCCTATTACAGCTATTAAAACTGACAGTGTCAATTTAAATCTGTCATTTGTGGTATGAAGAAAAGGAAGTGAAAACTTTCACATTGTCTTAGAACAAAGTCAACTTTTTATTGTTTGCTATCCACCAGAGTTTAAATAAACTTAGCAGGATGTATTTATGTACATATACTTTGGGTGTGTTTAGTTATAATCCAGGTGTATCTTAAATCTTTGAACTACTTATCCATTAAGGCTGGAGAAAATTTAACTATTTCATAGTGTATCTAGAATAAATACTTACGTTACAGATCATCTAGCCCTATTCTATTTCTCCTCTGGATTTACATTTTGACTGCCTCTTTGTTATCCTTGCTCTCTACTGTGGGTGTCTGATGATGGGGAGGAAGGAAATAAAAGTCATACACCTTATAGGATGGGCTTTTTTGTCCTCAGAGGGCCTCATTATTGGTTTGTATACCTAGCCCCCAAAGTCTTTTATGTGAGTTAACTATAGTTAACTTTGCAGATGATAAGAAATTTGTAAGCAAGATTTCAATTTCTTGAGCTCATGAATAACTGCTGTGCTCCATCTTGCACAGTCCCTTTGGTAACCGAGCCAAGGATTCTATGCCTCCTAGTAGTTCTCAGGAACCGGAAGAATGAGGCCTGCTTTTGACCAAGCATAGGTCAGAAAGAGTTGGTTTCAGCCATTTGATAGGAAATTTAGCAGGGGAGGCGGCCTCCGAATCACTCTGCAGTTAACATGGAGCTTCAGAATTTCTTTGGGTAACAAAAGGTTGCATGTAGATTCTATTTCAGTGATAAAAATCAAACAAATTGTTCAAATAGAAAACTTAATAGGAAATATTATATGTATAAAAATAAGTGTATGCTTTTTCATTATATGTGTGGTCTCTTATCTAGCAATGTCATTTATAGAATTAAATTTAATAAATTTGGTTTTTTTTAAATATAGAATCTCTGCTTTTTTATTTTTTTATTTTTAGAGGGCAGTGTCACTGGCCCTCACATGTGGGATCCGAACCCAGGCCGCTGGCGTTCTAAGCCAACCCTTAACCACCATGCCACTGGGCCGGCCCAGTAAATTTGTTCTTAACAAATGCTTCTCATTAAAATACTTGGAGTTTGATTTCCAAGAAAATATCAGGGTAGGAAAATGAAATTAAAAAAAAATGACATTTGGTTTTTATGTGTTACCTTTTATAGTATATGCAAGGCTATAGTATATTTAAAATTGATCATTTATTTTTGTATTCTTAATAGAAATAGAAAAGGCTAGATGATTACTAGTATTACCTGGAAGATACATACTGTTACTTTTTGTGTTCTTAGTAATGCTAAATACAAGCTTTCTCAGCTGTATTCTTGTCTTTTTTTTTTTTTTTTTTTTTTTGAGGGCGGTGTCACTGGCCCTCATATGTGGGACCTGAACTGGGGCCGCTGGCTTCCCAAGCCAGCGCTTAACCACCGAGCCACTCAGCCGGCCCCTCAGCTGTATTCTTAATACATATATTAGTGCAAGCAGGATTTAATCTGATTAATACTGAAATCATTTATCTCCTTTAAGACTTTCTGTGTACTAAGATTCCCACGTATTCTTTATTATACTTCCTAAATCTCTTTATTCTGCTTCCCAGTGTTTTTCTATTTTTGAGTTTTTGTGTTCTTTTACAAGTCCTTTTAGCATCCTCTACTATGTTGTGTAACTTATTTCAGAATATGTTATTAATTATATAATATTGTTATAATTCAGCTTCTCTAATATCTGCATTAGTGAGGGAACCAGGAAAAATACTGAGGCCTGGAAGTGAAGAAGTAGTAGCTCCCAAGTATCCAGCGAGAAGGGAAATAGTCAGACGAGCCAAGACCTGAGGGTGCGTCCCCAACACACTGTACTCGCCTGCTTTGTCACAGTGAGGGGATTGAGTACTCAGACTGACGGATGATGTCTCATAGGCCCTTCTTTTGGCTTGAAAGCTGGAAAGTGTGGGAGAAGAGATAAGAAAGGAGAAAAGTGACAGGAGAAAGGGGACTACAGAAACCTTGATTTTTGTTGCAGGTATGGTGGTTATTAGCAATAGCAGTTCGATCTTTCAAGTAGCCCCTATTCCAACAAGGCCAAGAGTGCTAGTGATGAGACCAACTCTGTTCTCTTGTTAGCCAAAAATTCACTTGATACCATTGATGGCTTAGAGTATTTCTAATGGGTGAGGGAGGGTAAGGTCACATTGCACATAGCAGGGGATTAAAGAAAGGATAAATGAGTGATCTTTTTGGTTTCTTTCCCTCTTTTGGATAGTTTGTAGTCTCTCACCAGGCCGTGTGCATTACTTTTCAGCATATACTGGTAGATATGCCCTTGTGGTATGGAGCAGGTTGAATTTGGCAGCAGAGGAAGCTCTGTAACTAAGAGGGATATCTTTTGTTTCTGTGGCCTAGGCCAAATTTCCTTTCTTATGTAAGCATTTTCTTGGGGGCTGGAGTGTTCTACAGTGGGTAAGCATAGACAGTCAATTCAACATTATAGACTTTTTGCTCCTGCCCCAACATAGGTAATTATTTTTGTATGAAGAAATTTAATTTTGATTGAATTAGATTGTTGATTGTAATATGTTAACCAGAGGCTCATTGTGATTATTATGAACTTAGAGTTGAAACAGATGTATCTCCCCAACAAAGTATTATGGTTCTTTTAAGGATATTGTTGAGTTGTGGTTAGGACCCTTTTGGATAAAGCACTTTTTTTGGTGTTGATGCTTATTGTAAAACATTCTTTTATTTGTATTTTCGGGAAATAAGCTGACTTATAATGGGCGAAATATGAGCCAGATTACTAGTTCCTCCTGAGGAAAAATAAGAACAGTTAAGAGCATGCATAGTCAATATTCAGTCAAGCAGTAAACTTCATATACATTACAGATACAGTTTACTTTTGTTGGTATTCATAAATTATTTAGATTTCCTGCATAATTATACAGATATGTACTTGAGTTTTATGAGATATGCTTCAAGATTTATTGTCTACTATACTTCATAACTGAGCTGATTTACAAATGATACTGATCTAAATCCCTCAGTTCCTATCTTTATTAACTTCCATAGCTACCAAAGTTTTTTTCTTTTGTTTTCAATTTAAATCTGTTGTAATTAAAACATTTTTAATGGATATGCAGCCTGATTAATTAAAAAACAATCAGAGTGAACTTGATGTAATGGCAGTCAAAGTGTCAGTATATTTTTTATAGGTAATATAAGCAATTCTGGTTTCCTGTTACCTCTTAAATTTAATATACTCAAAAACTCGAGCTTTGACCAGAGGTTGAGGACTGTAAACTTAATTATTGTCATATTTTCCCAAATAGAACTTGTAATTGTTTTTCTTTTATGCAGTTGTTGGTATATTTCTTTTAATCTAAAATTAGTTGAAAATTATAAAAATAAAATGTTTGCTAATTTACATCAGTGGACTTAGCATAATATAGCTAGTCTATGTGTAAAGGAATCTTATCAAAAGGATGCTCTTAATTTTCTTCCTTAATTCCTTCTCATTTCCCTCTTTTGTTTTCAAAGGGAGACTGGTAGTCTGGGTAGATTTAAGACATCTTTAAGAGAAAATGTCTTGGGGAGCCCCAAAGAACTGCTGAAGTTAAGTGTGCCATCTTTAGTGTATGCTGTTCAGAACAACATGGCTTTCCTAGCTCTTAGCAATCTGGATGCAGCAGTGTATCAGGTAAGTGGTGTAAATGACAATGAGAAGCTCAGAATCTTAAAGTTTTTATGGGGAAATTATTTTTATTAACCCTTTATCACATTATCAAATATTTTTCTCAATAATTCTATTAATGGTATCAGAAATATTTGTGTCAGAGACTAATGTTGACTGAGTTACTTAATTCATTCTTTTGTTTCTAGGTGACCTACCAATTGAAGATTCCCTGTACTGCTTTATGTACTGTTTTAATGTTAAACCGGACACTTAGCAAATTACAGTGGATTTCAGTTTTTATGCTGTGTGGTGGAGTCACACTTGTACAGTGGAAACCAGCCCAAGCTACAAAAGTCATGGTAAGAAACCAAATGCTACTGTAACTAAAATAGGAAACTTCCTATATCTTATACACTTCAGTCACATTGATGAATGTAGCATGATTATATTTCTTTGATTGAAAATAATCTTTGCCCTATAGGTAGGCTTTTTTTCCCCCTTTAGGATAATATTTTTAAGGATAATGTAACCTATTGGCTTCCTTTTTAGATGGGAATATGCATAAAATGTTAGAGATGAAAGGTGTCTTAAATTTATGTCATTTATCCCTTTCATTTTATGGATGACAAAAATTGAAGTCCAAAGAAGTGAAATAACTTACCCAAAGTTACACCGTGAATAGCTAACCTGTGACTAAAATTGTGCCATCTACTACACTGTATATGTTCAGAACTTCTAGGCCTCTTTTAGGCATTTTCTTAGAAACGCTGGGCAAGGTTTTCTCCATCTAATTCTCATCTTCCCCAACTCAACAAAGTTTTTTATCTTTTTGGATAAATCCCTATCACTGACAGTGGAATAGTGTTTTTACTGATAATTGTTTTTACTAAAATAGGGCAAAAAGTGTCCTTTACTTATAACTTAGTTTGTCAGGAGTTAAATGTTAAGGTGCTATAAACTTTATCAGCTATTTTCTCAAAGAGCAGGAGGAAGTAGGACTTTAGTGAATGACTTTCTGAAAGTCATTAGTTTCCTTCTACAATTGAAGACTCTTCTTCAACTTCTAACAATACAAAGTTCTCTTAGGAGTATAAGGCAGCTGGGGATATAAGGAGATAAGGAGAGGCTGTGAAAATAGGAATTCAGTTCCTTTTTAAGTGTTTCCTTTCTAGCATGGTAGAGATTTTTTCCCCCCAGAAAATGAATTTTAGATTAATATTTATTGTCTTCACATGAGGTTTAAGTGTGCTCATATTCTTGGTTACATTTCAAAACATTGATTAAATATGCACTGCACATTTAATTCAGTTATAGACCTGCAGAGAAATAATTTGTTGGGAAGTAAGGCAAATATTTGAAAGTTAAATGTGAACTTTAAGTAACACCTAATACCATTAGAAAGATGTTAGGTCCACCTCCACCTCGTATAGATAATGTATGTGAAAAGTGTAGTAAGCTAAACTTTTGGATCCCTCTAGAAAGTTCTTTCACATTTTAAACAGAGTGCAGCTTCCTGTAACTGCTTCTCATTTTTCTTTGTTCTTGTCAGAATAACTCAAATCCCTAACTCCCACATATCCTGAATTTTTGCAGTGTTGCATCCCCATCCTCCAAGTCTTTTCTTCCCCATTGAGATAACCATGTCAATTTCTTTCTATATATATATTAACTATATATAGTTTCTAGAGCCTTCCTGATCCTTGCCTGTTGCCTCAATGCTTCCTTGTGTTTCTCTCCTGGATGCATTCATCCGTTTCTGTCCTCAGTATGTTTTAAAGCTCCGTACAATCTTTAGATGTTGACTGAGCAGTGTGAGGTGTAATTTGCTAATTATCTTCTTTATTCTGCATACTAGAGACTTGTTTAATCAGCATAAGATTATATTGGTTGTTTTTTTTTGTTTTGTTTTTTTTTGGAGGGGAGAATATCCATTATATAGCTGTTTCACACAAATATAGTTTATCTCAAATGTGTCTTGTCACTGGGCTTCTTCTAAACCAAATGCAGGATGTTTGTATTTGTTAAGCTTCTTAGCCTTGAGTCATTGTTCAGGTCCTTGAGGTCTTTCCAGTTCATATCCAGTATTAGCTGCTGCTTTGACTATTATGCTTTCTACAGATTTGACAAATACATCTTCTGGGCTGTCACTGGAAATTTTAGACAGGACAGGACCAGAGTTCTGTGGCTGTACCATTAGACTTCTCTTTAGCTGGACTTTTGTCTTTAATAAACATTTGTTACCTCTCACACGTCTTATGGGTCAGGAATTTGAGGGTGCCTTAGCTAGGTAGTTCTGGCTTGAGGTCTCTTAAAGGTTGCAGTCAGGATACTGGCTAGGGCTGTAGTCACCTGAGGGCTTGCCTGGGCCTAGAGGATGTTTGTAAGATGGCTCATTCAAGGCAAGCTGGCATTGGTTATTGGTTTAACTTGATTTTGCTGTATTTTACTCAGCTGTGAATAGAATTATACTATTATGCAATTTCTGTCTCACAAAAATATTACGGAAATCTGTCAAATTTCTTGCTAACCATTATCTCTCTGGAATTTCCCACATCACTTATACTAGGAATCCTTTCAGTAAGGAAATTTGGTATGTCTCACTTTTGAGTAAGCCATACTGTTTTCAAGTGGTGACCATTAAACTTTTAAGTCATCTGTTGTAGTATTTTGCTAGTAATCATAGTAACAGTAATAGGTGCAATCACTTACACAGCATTAAATACCAGTAATATTCTAAGTGCTTTACGTATATTAATTCACTTATGCCCGTCAACAACCACGAGGCTGGTATTGTTTTTATTTCCATCTTCAGATGAGGAAACTGATAGGCAAATGTTGGTTGTAATGCGTCCACAGTCACGTTGCTTGACTCCAGGTAGCAAGGCCCCAGAGCTTCTGCTCTTGGTAAGTGTACTGGGCTGCCTTACAAGTCTCAAGCAGCTGTCTGTAATTTCTGCAACTTTTCTTTCCCTCTGCCTTTTTGAAAATGAGGACGGTATTAGTCCAAGTCATATTTTCTGGCATAGCTTCCATTTTCCATTATTCCTCAAAGGTATAGTTACCAGTATCTTGATTTGCTATGGTTCTTAGTCAAGATACTTTTGAATTTATTTTATGTAGGTAAGCTCATAATAGCAAACCATATGTCTTAGACTTTAGTTTCCATTTAAATATATTTATAATTCATTAAAAAAAAACTGTTCAGAGAAAATGGAAAATAGATTTGGGTAGATCTGTTTCCTTGACATCTAACAGTACATTATCTACAGGGGTCAGCAAACTTTTGAAACGGAGGAGGCAATCCTGCCCCTCACAATAATTTAAAAATCATTCGAGAGCCATAAACAAATGAAATTACTATTATGTGAATAATATCCTTTAAAAACTTTATAAGTGAAGCTATGATACTATTTTCATATTCAATTTTACTTCAGAGCCACATGTACGTACCCAAAGAGCCGCATGTGTCTCGCAAGCTGCAGTTTGCTGACCCCTGATCTAGCCCAAGAAACATTCTTTTCTTCCTGAGCTAAACATACTTTTAAAAGCCTTCTTTAATGTTTTAAAGTATTTTTGCAAGCCTCTGCGTATTTTTAATTTCTTGATACTAAAAATTCCTGGTTAGATTCCTTTTGGTTATATGTACTACCACTCTTTTGTATGTTCCTATAAAATCAGAATTCACTGAAGATGCTCTTGATTAGTAACATTGACTTCTTTATGTATAGTTTTTGTACTTTTCACCAGACTCATTCTTCAGAACCTCTTATTCCTCTGGAACCATCTTCCTATAAGTTATGGAGTTGTAACTCGAAATTTTTTTTGAATGTTGATTTATTCAAGACTGGAGTTCATATTTCTTTAACTGTGCTGTGCTTAGCTATTACTCATGCTAAAATGACATAGTGGCTATTTTCTAAAGTTTCCATCACTTCTACTTTATCATCCAGAAGTTTCTTATCAGTCAGAATTAAGTCCAGAGAAGCAGTGTCTAGCACTGTTTTTCTAACTGTAGAGAGATTAAACGGTCAGAAAAGTAAGCCAAGAATTTATCAGATACTATTTTTAGTAGCTTGAGCTTCCTAGCAGTTGGTGGGATAGGTGAAATTTCACACCATTACTTTTTCCTCATCTCTATGCCAGTCTTGTAGTTTGTATTAGGAAAGCATCCATGTTTATCAGGTGAAGTCAATAGCAGTGGATCTCAAACTTCAGTGTACATCAGAATCAACTGGGAGATTACATAGATTGTTGGGTCCCATCCTCATAGTTTACGATTCAGTAGGTATGGGGTGGGGCCTGTCCATGTTTATTTCTAACAGATTCCCATGGGCTGCTGCTGTTGTTGTTCCAGGGGCCACACTTTGAGAACCACTAGTCCATAATATCTTCTATTTCTCCTTTTATCTTCATGCAAACATTTTAGACCAAGCTTTCTTTTTTCAGGTACTTTACATGAAGTAATACTCTTCTTATTTATTCTGAACAAGGTATGTGCTTGTCTTATTATAGTCATGCACATCCACTCTTTATTTTCAGTGTTACTACTGAGAGTGTATTGATATCTGAGGAAAGACTGATGGAAGCTCCTGAGGAGGGATATAGGGAAAAAAGAGGAAATCAAGTTGCAACAATAGATTGGAGCCCTCGTGTGTGCATATGTTAGCACGGTATTGTGGTTACATGTACCTACCTGCCACTCTCTCCCAGGCATGCACTATTTAAGAACCAAAACTGTGCATCATCTTCGTCTTTATTCATTTAGTATGTATCACAGGATATGTGGTACATAGCAAGTATGCTGTTAGTATTTGATACAAATTCAGTAAAGTAGGAAATCATAAAAGTCCTTACTTCATCCTGTAGGTGACACGGAATATATAAAACCAGTTAAAACAGTTACCGTTGCTGTGATCGATGCTATAAGGGCTTGAGGTGGGGTGGTGGTAGAAGTTCAAATTAAGAGGTAGGCTAACTATGCAAAATTCTATGCCAGGGTGCCCGACACCATTAGGAAATAGGAACGTGTTATATTAAGCATTTACTATGGCTGTGATTTGAGGGACACATTTTTAACATCAGTGCTTTGGTTAATCTCTGGATGGCCTTTTCGTTTGGTCCTGTCTTATTCAATAGAATAGCTGTGTCTGATATGGCACATACCTTCAGTAGAACTGTAACACAAACTTTTGTATTCTATTTGGTGTCTTGGGTGAATTCTATTTATTAATTACTAAAAATAACTTAAAACATTACTATTGCAGGTGGAACAGAATCCATTATTAGGGTTTGGCGCTATAGCTATTGCGGTATTGTGCTCAGGATTTGCAGGTAAATCATAAAAGCATAATTTTATTCTGTTGTCAAATTAAAAAGAACTTTAAATAGAGATCTATTTATCTTGTTTATTATAACTAACAGTTTTATTCACATTAAAGCTTACATTCTTGCTTATACTTTTGTCAGCTGTTTTTCCAATAAATATATGGTAGTGTTTAACTCAGATCAGACCCCAGTCCTTATCCATACTTGCAGTTATGAAAGGATATACTTGTCATCCTTGACCATCCTTAGTCCAGCCAAGAACCCAAAAGTACATGAAAAAAGACCACTGAAAATGGAGGAAGTTAGCCGCAGCAAGTTCTAGTACTCTTCCTATTTTCCTAGAACTGTCACTATCCTTCGGCTAGATTCTGCTGCTTCAGGGTGTTAAGTCACCAGCTCACTATCTCGTAACTTCAAGTTCATCCTCTGCTTCAACAGATTGGGAAGCGTGGAGTAGGGAGAAAAAAGGGTTGGGATAGAGGTACCTCAGAAAACTTAATACATAAAAGTAACAGCCAAAAACAGAGGGACAAGAACCAAAATCTGTAACATCAACTGAAAAAGGAAGTCTGGAATCATATGTGTAGGGACAAGCAATCCTCCACTCAGTCAAGAGGCCATCTATGAATAACAGAAGGAAAGTGTTTTAGAAATTGTTCCAACCAGAAGAAACAAAGTTCTTTTTCTTAAAGAGTATACTAGTTACAGTATATTATATTGGGTGGTCGGAAAAGTCATGACATATTTTTTTCTATGTTTTTCGTTGCAAAAAAGTGTCATGACTTTTCCGACAACCCAATAGTATATTATATATAGTTCATTATTTGGTTGTCGGAAAAGTCATGACGCAACGAAAAACATAGAAAAAAATACGTCATGACTTTTCCGACAACCCAATAGTTATATGTCTTTATTATTTATTTTTGTGTTATTTCAAGAATTAGGACTGTTTTTATTTTTGACTAGGAAAATGGACTGTATATGGAAGGAAATATTGCTTGTAAAAAGATGTTTGATAAGGGGAAAATATAAATTTGGGAATATACTTAATGATAGCACTATGCTAAACTTTTATTCTTAGGAACCAGCAAATTAGAAACAAAATTGAATTATCCAAAAAATAGTATGCTATTTGATTTTTAGCACTGTTTTGGACAATTTAATGTTTGTGTCCAATGTTCTGTTTAGTTCAGCCTCTCAATACACCATTGAGGAAATGGTGGGTGGTTTCATATCCTTCTGTGCTTGGAGTAGGCTGAGTGCTCAGCAATTACGTGGCTTTCCCAGATAGGAAATTCAAAACTAGAAATAGGAATAGCCATTATATGCTTGTTCACATTCTCTGGCTCTTTTCAACATATGTTTGTCAAAAACAATCTTGTTTTTCATTAGAATTTTTAGTGGATTAGTATTTTAGTGGCAGTTTCGATCTCTAATTAATATGGTGTTTATTAAAATCTTTTATTTCCTTGTTAAACATACATTCATTTTAACTATAAAACTTACAGCAGCAGTACGCAATTTTTTTTGAGGGGGGAGGTCATGTGTTCTTTTGGAGTATCTGAAAAAAGCTATGGACCTTCAACTCCAGAACAATGCACATGCACACAAAATGTATTTATCTACCTAGGGAGTTCTTGGTCTTCCTCACATAGTTTATGAACTTGGCTTGTGGAACCCTGCTTTAAAGGAAAATGGCCTTACTCAGCAAGTTTTAGTTTGGTTGTATTTACTCACTTTTGAAAAAACCCCAAGTGGTGATTCTATAGGTTATTTTGCAAAGTTGGGCGTATTCATTACTAGACAGATATTATAGGGGTATGATTAAGATAATTGACTCTAATAGTATAGTTTTCCAGCTGAGCAAAGAAAATCTTTTATGGGCATTAACAGAGAGCTTTTGTGATCTTACTGCTATAATAAAGGCAGAATCTGTTCTTATTAAGAGTCTAATTAAATGTAGGTTAGAAAGTTCCCTCTTGTTATTAATTCTCTGTGCTCTATAATACAAATTGGTAATGTTCAGTATGCCATGTGTCACAACCAACATAATAAATGTGCATTTAATGTAAAATGTGTTTGTTCCCCAAATCATTATGTTATGATATCTCTAGGTTATTGTTCTAAGTGAAAGACATTTTAAATTAATTCCTATAATATCTTTATTTCATATTTGCATGTCTAACTTTTTTTCAGGAGTGTACTTTGAAAAAGTTTTAAAGAGTTCAGACACTTCCCTTTGGGTGAGAAACATTCAAATGTATCTATCAGGGATTGTTGTGACATTAGTTGGCGTCTACTTGTCAGATGGAGCTGAAATTAAAGAAAAAGGATTTTTCTATGGTTACACATATTATGTCTGGTTTGTCATCTGTAAGTATCCAGGAATTAAAGGTTCTGGGTAGACTTTTTTTTTTTTTTTTTAAAGAAAAGTTAGATGTCCATTTTAAGCATTTTGAAATTGTTCCTTTGATACTGTGAACACCAGTTTGAAAATGTAATTTTGTTTTCATTGACTGACTTTTGTGGCATAGCTGTCTCAAAGCAATTTTGCCTTCACAATCAAAAGTATCTAATGTGTTAGCAGTAAATGCATACAATTTAGCAGTCGACCACATAGCCCTTTGGGCATCTGAAAAACAATGTTTTGTAGGAACTACTACTCAATTTTAGTATAAACTCTCTCAGATGGCTGCTTCTAAGGAATATAGTATTTTCCCAGGTAAATTACTGTGGCATCTCTGGAGATGAAAAGTGCCTCTCAGTCATAGAATATTTCATTTATTTGAGTGAAGATTTTCTTTCTTTCTGTATCCTACAAGTTCTTGCAAGTGTTGGCGGCCTCTACACTTCTGTTGTGGTCAAGTATACAGACAACATCATGAAAGGCTTTTCTGCAGCCGCCGCCATTGTCCTTTCTACCATCGCTTCAGTGATGCTCTTTGGATTACAGATAAGTATGTCTTAGTTTGTACTTTTACGTTTTTAACATGGATCACTTCCTTGATTCATCTTTTATTAACTAGGGCATTGGTCATAGTGTTTACAGAAATTTCTCGTTTTGTTGTAACTTATTCTGTAAGTGCAGCAGTTCACAGTTGTGTGGCATGTGGGGCAGCAGTACTTAGGTTGTTTAAATGGTCCAAGAGCATAAGCTGAGAGGCGCTGTTTTGTGCGAAAGTGTGGGGGCTGCTCTGTCACTAGAAAGAACTTTTTTTGCAGTCAAGGACTCTGTTTCCCAGGTGTTAGACATAAGTCAACCTAAGTGCTTCAGGGTGAATATATTAGGTTGTCGGAAAAGTCATGATGTGTTTTTTGTTGCAAAATGCGTCATGACTTTTCCGACAACCCAATAGTATGATGAGACACACAGGAGATAAATACAAGGACTTTAGGAAATGATTTCTTTCAGCAGCAGAATTTGAATAAACTGCGTTTTTTATTTTGAGGAAATAACAGAGAAGTTCTTTCATTTCCCCCTTAGTTTGTACTTTCCTGTTTTAGACTTGAGTACAAACTGGTTTTGAAATCACAGTTCAAATATAAATTTTCTTTTATAAAGATCTTTGTTTCATTTTAGTAAGTAATTACTACAAAATTCATTACTGTAGAGGGCATTCTGGCATTGCCACTGTGCTAGTCCTTTTAATATAATCTTCCCTGGCCCACATCCAGCATTAAGTTGGTTTCTGAATTATTTAAGCAGTGATGTTAACTTTTCATGGTGCTTTTGTGCACATTTTATTTACTGATCAATTGTGGCATATACTAACGAACACATGAAGAAAATCTGTCAAATGTCTATATAGTGAGTAAAATTAACAGACCTGGCCTATGTTTATATTTCATTTGAAAATTGACTCTTGTTATAAACGCAAATGGAGGAATACCAACCCTGTAGAAATCTTAAAAAAAACACTTTATAGTATGGTTCAAATCTTGCCTGTACCATTTGTTAGCTGTGCAGCCTTGGGGAAGTTACAAACCTATGTCAGTTTCTTCATCTGTAAAACGGGAGTGGTCATACCACCTGTCTCCTAGGGTTGTTTCAGGTAATGTGCATAGCATAGTGCCTGGCCCATAGTAAGTATTCTGTATAAGGCCAACCACTTACCATTTCAGTATCAGGTATGTATAAGATATTTTTCTTATCTGATTTGGGTGAACTTTTAATTGTAGTTCTGATCCATCCTTATGCTCAACAAATCCTTAAGACTTTGCTCCTAAGGAATGTTTGAGAATAGTACAAAATGCTTTTTGGTCAATGTTTTGTCTTACTGATGGTTAAGGAAATTAATTAGCAATCTTCCAGTTTTCTATTTAGGTTTAATTTACCCCTTCCCCTTTTTTGAAGGCAAAGCTAGTCTTTTCTGGTTAGGAGTGAATTAAAAATCAGCTTGATGTCACTCTGCATGCCATTTTTAAAGCTATTAAGACTAGGCCATTCGGGCCGGCTGAGGGGCGCGGTGGATAAGCGCTGGCTTGGGAAGCCAGTGGCCCCGTTCGGTCCCACATATGAGGGCCAGTGACACTGCCCTCAGAAAAACAAACAAAAAAACCCAAACAAACAAAAAGACTAGGCCATTGTACTGTATATAGAATATGGTTCAGTTTTGAATGGAATATAGTTTTAACATAAGCACTAATGTATAAAGTGACTGGTCGTTTGGACAAGTTATAATTCAGTGTTTGTCCTAATTTTCAGGATTAAGATAAAAAAAAGACAAGGCTAGCAGGAAATGGAATTTTACTTAGTAAATCACCAGCTCTTCTATTTAGATATCTTCAGCAGTTTGAGCCGTTGGTCACCTAACTCTGTATTTTGCTCAACTACCTTTGCTCTAAATTTTCACAGGTTACTAGTATCATGGAAAGCCACATTACATTCCACTGCTTTTCCTTTTAAGCACCGTACAGGGAATTTAGTATGTGTTTTGTCAGTGGTCCAGACACTAAACTTAAAAAAGTATATAGTGTTCTTAAAAAGTATCTAGTCAGTGATTGTGACTTCCTTGATTTTACCTTTTTTTTTGTTTTTGGCTAGAATTGATGATCTTTCTAAACCTTATCATCATAAAAATAGAACACGTAGATTTACTTATTTTTCATATTACATTTCACTTTTGAATTGGCTCTTGTCATAAATGCAAATAGAGGAATGGGGTAAATCCACTGTTGAAATTTTTCAAAATTTTAAAATTAGTATTGTTATAGAGTTTTAAGGACACAAATACAGATTATGCTTATCATGTTTTCTTTTCAGCACTCACCTTTGCTCTGGGTGCTCTTCTTGTATGTATTTCTATATATTTCTATGGATTGCCCAGACAAGACACTACATCCATCCAACAAGGAGAAACAGCGTCAAAAGAGAGAGCCAGTGGTGTGTGATTTCAGCCTCAGAAGGGATCCCTGCTAAGACTAAACCATTTCCATTACACTAGAGCCTTAAGTAAAACCAGAAGATAGCGTAAACAAACAAAACCAACAAATTAACTGTGTGGTATAAGAAGAAAGCTACCTGAGTGAACTGCTATAAAGATTTAATGTGACCTGTTTGGGATCAACTCATTTTGTTTTAGAATGAAGGAATTTTATTATTGTATATATAATGTATATAAAAATTTTGGAGATGATATATTGTTAAAAAATCCTGTGAGGCTATAATATTCAACTAATGAGGTTTGGGACAATGTTAAAGGTTAAAGTGCCAAAGCCATTTCTGTACTAACTGTTCTCTTGTTCAGGTACCAGGGGAGAAGGACAACCCCTC
The DNA here is from genome assembly GCA_033961575.1 of Aselliscus stoliczkanus. Classification (NCBI taxonomy): domain Eukaryota; kingdom Metazoa; phylum Chordata; class Mammalia; order Chiroptera; family Hipposideridae; genus Aselliscus; species Aselliscus stoliczkanus. Next base: position 94,558,153 of record CM066733.1, read on the forward strand.
CTTGTTCTCCAATTCATGTACAATATTTTGTTCCAGCAGCAGTAAAGACCTAGCTCTTTCCTTACAAAAGAGAGGCAAAAACAAGACAGGCTAGTCAGAAACAAACTGAATGTGTAACTTCTCAAACGGAATCTATTTCGTAACTCAGACAATGATTTCTGGGTGGTGACTGAGTACTCCTTTAAGTGCTGTAATTGTGCCATTCATTGTCTGGATTCATATTTCTTTGCTGTTAGATGATATACTTTTCTTCAAAAAAATATTTCTAATGTCACTTTTGTACTTTTTTTTATAAAGTATGTTTAACTGTGGGGCTCTCAATTTGTGAAATTCTGTTTTTAAAAGAAATTTCTATAATGTCAATGGGGAAATTCATCAATAAACTTTATATGAAATCTGTTGGATCACTTTTTGTATTGTAGATATGACCATTAAGATAATATAAAAACAAAAACACCCAAACATTACATTTAAAATTTTTCTCTACAATTGGAATTATATCAATTAGGGTTCTTTGGTTGCAAATAATAGCTCCGGTGAGCCTTAAGCAAAAAAAAAAAAAATAATAATAAAAATTTAAAAAAAAATTTTATAACAAGGACTGCAATCAAGGCTATAGGACTGTAGGTTGTAGGAATTAATGAACAATCTTGTCAGGGATCTGCTTTTGGAAAGACTTGGTTCTAACCATCACAGTCCTGTGATTTCACTCAAGATTCTAACTGAGGAGGCTACAACAGTTCTGGGAAGAGGAACGTTTCTCCAAAAAAGTGGAAAAGGATATTGGACATGAAAAACACATCCCAATTGTATACTTTGATTCTATGGCTGGTTTATGCTAAGGAAATCTTAATGATACTTTAGACAATTAGCATTCTGGAAGCTAACTCACTTGAAATTGAGACTGCATGGATAAGTCTCCTTTTAGGACTAAGAAGGTATACCATACTTGCTAATATAAAACTATGTTTATTCAACTAGAGAAGCTTTGTTTCATGCTAATTTGCTTTCTCTATTCATAAAAATAGTCTGTCGCTGGTATTTAGAAGACTTCTAGTAGCAACATTTAAAATAAATTATAGCAGACCCAAATGGAAATGCTGGGAGAGGAGGGAAGCTGTACTGATCAAACATCATATCCTACTCATGTTACCCAAACAAGTCACACAAAATATGCTTTACCAATAGGCAGACACATGAAGGAAATGGAATTAGAAACTCCAAAGTGTGGTTTAAGTAATTTTTACAAAAAGATCTTAATACGATATCTGTACAAGTAATTCCTTGTTATTCAAATGTATTCAGTTCCCGAGTTCACCTAGTAAGAGTTACCTGTATATTATCAACGAAAAGATAAGCACAAGATCCCTTCTCTGGGAGTTGTCAGCTGTCTTGGCAGAAAGGCTTAATATTGGTCTCCCTAAATTTATTCAAAACTAGACATCATTACAAGAAAATTGAGATTTTTTTTTTCCTCATCAATTTTATTTGATGAAAACATTAGATAATCTCAGTTATAAAACTGTTCGTGGAAGGAAACTGTAAGAAACCTCAAATGAGTTTAAACTCTAATCCTTATTCCCGTTAAACCATAATGAATCTTAAAAAATTAAACTTAGTTTTACAAAAGTCTAGTACTTACTATGAGGAAACTCAGGTGATTTTTTTAAGGATAAAGATTTAATAAGTTGATAAATCATGTAGACAATAAAATATAGATTTTGACACAATAATAGTTTAAATTCTAAAAAGCAAGGCATAAGTCTAGATAACTAGAATTCACTTAGCATTTAAAAAGCCATTTTAATGAGAAATTACATCCTACATACAGGTGTTATCCCAAGAAGTTTCATTCCATTGGCTAGGACAGAACGGACAGCTCTGAAAAGATGAAGTCTGGCCTACAAAATAAAGAATGGTGAAATTCTTGATTCAGTAACAGGCTAATATAAAATAAATAAGAAAACTTTTTAAGAGTAATTCTAACTTCTAAATTAAAGTAGGAACAAAATCTAAAAGTGCCCTTGGGTTTGCTGTAGTAGGCAAGGGAAGACAAATTCTCAGCATCCCTTATAGTAAGAATGGTTGGCACCCAAGGGTTGGGGAGTGGGAGTGACAGTATCATTATACAGTACACTTCAGATAAGGGGAACTCATCACTCTCACACTTGATGTAGGAAAGTGTGCTTCATAGTTTAGAAACTTCTAAATATTGGCTGTTACAACCCAATTCTAATTATGACCTCAGACAATATGTACATTGTCGTAGTTGAACAACAGAATGCTATTAGAGAAACATGTACGCGACTCAGTATTAGTCTGAGGATGCTAGAGATGACACAGAGAACACTCAGCGTAACATACCCCAGCCACTTCAGGAGGGCTGTCTTTTATGTGCAGTGTTTTGTGTGCCACAGCTGCGAGGTGACTGAAACGGGAAGAGAGAAATTGAGATTAGGACCAGCAATAATTTTCTGTTGTAACACGAAAGGTTGATATCTAATCTTACTCCCTCAACTTAAAGATAAAAATAAATAAAGGCCTTGACCCATTAAAGGATGTATATCCGGAGTTGGAAAGTTGAGACTGCTTTTGTGTAACAGGCAAAGTAAAACACACTAACCTCGAGCTTTAGATTTTGGCCTTTAGATTTTGGTTTTATTAATAACAGGTGGCAATTCTTAAGATTTTGATTTCACTGTTGATCTTATAGTATAGGAGATTCCTTTCTAATAATGAGTTTTTCCTCATTTACGTCTCCTTGAAGATGAAAGGCATAACAAGGCCTAGACTCCCCTCTGTACGGTGAGGAAGTGGGGGAGGGCCAGTTATCAGTCCACCCTGCAGACACACTGGCCACTCTTCTTAAAAGCATCTTTTCTATTTAGGTATGACATTAAGTAGAACAATGTGTCAGAGAAATGATGCTTATGACATTTGTTTCAATGATTAAATGACACTTAATAAGACTTTCTGGGTAAGGGGAAAAAAATCTTATTTAAACATGGGGAAGATGGTAAAAAAAAAGGCTTAATCAAGAAAACGGTCCCAATAATCTCTGATTTCAGTAAATCTTGAATAAAAGCAAGTATTTTCTTTCTTAAATAGCTTTATGAGAAGAACAGCTGTTGCTACAGAAGATAGAGTCAACTTCTATTCAGTTTCTAGAACTCCTACCATGAAATTTCTATCCAAGTGTTACTGACACCTCCCAATTCATTCTCTACCCTCTAGCTGATGAATTTTTCTGTTCCTGTGCTTAAAACCTTTTTATGGACTTCCCCACCCCCAGCCTGAAAATAAGATAAAATGCCTTACTTAGTACATGGCAATCAGGTTTGTACATGCTTCATTTCTCACCCCTCCCAGAATTATGCTTGTGGTTCCTTTAATGTAATACGTTCTTGCCTCAACTCTGGGTTTTTTTCCTCCTCTGCATCCTTGCTTCTGATTAATATCTACTTTCCTTTGAGAAGCCAAACCCTCTTTGATCCCTCAAGGCTGGGCTGAGTACCCTAAAATTGTCTCTTGACGCCCACTCTATCCTAACACACACCTATGATAAGGCTGTTGCTTCCTTTCACTTGACTGTAGTGACTGCACCTTATGTCACTGAATGAATGAACATCAATTGCTAATTTTCAGAGATTATTCAAGAATTCCTGTAATTTAAAGTCCATAATTGTTTTTAGGCCAAGCAGTTTGTTTATAGGAAAACTTCAGATTACAGGAAGGTCCTTTGTCAGATCAGGTCTCAGATATCTTTTAACACCGAAAAATTGCCCAATTATAAAGTACCTTAGAGTTAGAAGGTAACTGACAATGTGCCTGGGTTGAAGGTCCTGAGATGATCTATAAAGCACCTCGTCGAACCTAAAAGAAAGATGACAGGAGCAGTTGGCAGGGAAGAATGTGCACCTATTACACTAAGCTAAGATGTTAAAACAAAGATCTAGGATGTTAAGACTGACTTGATATCATCAAGGGTAGAAAATATCTGAAAAAAGACCTGTGTACATTTGAAGGTAAAGGCACATTTTTCTTTCTTAGAAATTCCTTGATGCAGGTACATTAAATCATTTTCATATCCCATAGGCCTAGCCTAGAGCAAGGATTCAAATCCTTAAACTGTATGTAAAAAGCCTCATCCATTTTTAGGAACATAATCTAGAAGCTAGCAACTCCTCAATGCCAAGAAAACCAGGTTGGCTTATTTTTCCTCACAAAGTAGCCAAATGGGAGTAAATTAATTCCTTCTGACCCCGGGAACAAACCACTGACCATCTTGCGGGAATCAGAGAGAACTGCCTGGTTACCTGCTCCCATCCCTTCCAGAGACTGATCTCCTGACAGGTCTGGCTTCCCCAACAAGGCTTGTGACAGCTCAAATGTGTGATCTCTTGCCCAGTGTGGGGGCACCTGGCAGATGCATATTTGAGACTGTGAAGTGAAACCGGAGGCAAATGAAGGGACTTATGGTCTCAGAGAAGCTGCACAAATACAGGGATTTTCCTTCACTTGTCACAGAGGGTGAGATGATCTTTTTAAAAACTAAACGTTAGGGCCGACCGAGTGGTGCGTTGATTAAGAGCTGGCTTGGGATGCCATCAGCCTCAGTTCAGATCCCACATATGAGGGCCAGTGACACTGCCCTCTACAGCTAAGATGGTGAACAAAAGCTCCACCTGGAGCTGGGCTGCGTGAGTCCCGGCAACGGTGTAGGATGCAGCCCCTGCTGCAGTGGGCTGCCATAGGCTACAGTGAGTGGTTGGCAGCCAGTGTGAGCAGCTGGCAGCCTGTGTGAGCCGCCATGAGCGGCCGTCCAGAGGCCGGCAACTGATCTGCCTCACCCAGGAAGAGCGCAATGATGATACCAACATGGGCCAGTGAAGCAATGTCCTCCACAACTAGACTGAAGAACAAAAAAGGACAGCAACTTTTCTGTTCCCTTTTCCCAATTCCCCAACACTGTTTCCCTCCCCCAATTCCCCAATAAAAATCTTTAAAAACAAAACAAAACAAAAAACTAACGGTTATGCTTTTACCAGGCTTCAAGGCTTCCTATTCTCATACCACGACGCGGAGGGTGTTAGGCACCTGGGCTAATTCAGGGTGGTAATATTTTTTAATTCTAACGACTGGCCATGAGCATGGCCTCTGTGTATCCTCAAAGGGCAGACAGGCACATTCGGTCACAGGTTTAGGAAAGTGCTGTCTAGAGGCAGAAGTACCTACTGGCCCATTCACTCCCATGGTCAGCAGCCGCCCGCAGTCATTTCACTGAGCAGAAGCAGGCTTATACCAGAATAACATACCTGAGAAGATGCTGGAGAATTGAAACAGACTGTGGCTCTTGTAAACAAGCAGTGTTGAAGTCATTTAGATAACCACATCCAAAAGTCTCTTCCAAACTGTTATCAAAAGTTTAAAAAGAACAAAGGATTAAACAAGTCATTCAAAGACACCTAATTGCACGCGATGAACACTATCTTATAATATACAGTCATGCTCGCTTTAATATACAGTCATGCTCCACAATGCCGGTCAACCGTGGACCACATATAGGGATGCTGGTCCCATAAGATAAGGATGAAGCTGAAAAATTCCTGTTGCCTAGTGATGTCCTATCCGTCCTAATGCAGCACAACGCATTACACAAATACCACAGTTACAGTTGCCTACAGCACCCAGTACAGTAACATGCTGTACAGGTTTGTAGCCTAGGAGCTGTGGGAAAACAGAATTTGTCTATTTGGCATAAGGATTATTTAGGCTGGTTAATTTTAAGGAACAGCAGACATGGAGAAGCTCTGAAAAGGCAGTAGAAATCACCCTTTGTAAAAGACATTTACATTTGTAAGGGTATCTCCACGCTGTACCAGGAAGAAAGGGATGACCTGACTTCTAGAAACTCTATAAATGCAGAAGCCCACGACTGAAATCTGTAAAACAACCTTGCCATTCTTTACTGTGTTTTCCTGGTCACTTCCCATAACTGGCTCACCACCCCCAATATCTTTTGTCTTCAGCTGAAGATGGTATTTAAGATGGTGGCTCTTGCCATTTTGGCGAATAACTATAACTCATTTTTCCTGGGTGTCTCCCAGGTATACAGGAAGGTGTTCATGTAATTAAACTTTTGATTTTCTCCTGCGAGTCTGTCTTTTATTACAGGGATATCTCAGCCAAGAACCTAGAAAGGTAGATGGAAAATTTTTTGCACTCCCCTACAGAGCAATAGGCTGTACCATCCAGCCCATCGAGGTGTGTAAGTGTGCTCTGTGATGTTCATAAAACCACGAAATCACCTAGCAATGCGTTTCTCAGAACGTATCCCCATCATCCAGTGGCGCATGACTATAGTCCTAGACTTTGAAGCTAACATTGTTTGACCTGGTGCCTCAATTTTTCTTAAATCGGTTTCTTCATTTGAAAATGGAGTATATTCTTTAGCAGGGTTATTCTGAGTACTAAATAAAGTAATATACACAAGAGCATTTCTTACATAGATGCTCAATAAATAAATATTTTAAAAACCCCATAGAAACTGAACATAACAGATGGTCCACTGTACTTTAGTCTTGAATATGAGTTGTCGGAGAAGCCCAGAAAACAGGGCCTCTGGTTGTGGGGCCACACCAGCCGAGCCCCCTTGCCCCCCTCCCCGTGGGAAGGGCAGAGTGCCCAGTGTTTGCCTACAGCCTCCTCTCACCTGTGGAGGCGGGCGTGCGTGTACTGCAGGAAGACGCCTGTGTCCCCACGACTCTGGAAAACACGATCCCAGCTGAACTGATAGTCAGACAAGAGTAAGCCTCTGAAATCCTAAAATGACAATAAATCTTCAGTCCTGGGATCTGTTTTAGTACCAAGCAAAAGAGTCTCATAGGAAGCAGTCTTTACAGACCTGAATAATGAGTGCTGCGAGTCCGACCCTCTCTGCAGTCTCCTGGGGATTCTCGAGTTCTTTGGTAGCTGAAATAAAGACAACAACAACTATCTTTAACCTGCATGAAACTGTAGATATCATCAGAGATTGAAGTGGAGATAAAATCTACCAAAAATGGATGCTGGCAGTATCAAAAACAAACAGGTTCACTGTGGGCAATTTACTTTCTTAATTTGGGCTAATTTAGCTTTGATAATGACAATTCTCCTGCCTTCATTAAAACGGAAAATATACAAATTTATTTTTCTTATAAATATCCCTTGTAAAACATTAGACATAGCTGGTACTTATTTTTCCAAGGCTGGAGGTTAAACAAAGCCATAAGGACTTATGAATTGTTTCCAATTATATAACATAGGAACTTCACATAACCTCTCCAACAGTGGAATGGCAATCTGAAGCTGTCCATGAAAAGGGGCCCAGGGTAATATCAACTCAGATTATTGAACTGAACAACACCTGAGCAGCAAGTCTAAAAATTCTGGCATCTCTAATTAGTGCAAGTTATTTTTGACAAGGTTAGTGAAAGTTCAATGGAGGGATGGTCATAACAAATAAATCACATGCAAAAAAATCCAGCAGAATACAAAAGTAGCACGTTAGTTACGACTATAAGAACAAAAAAGTGAATTCACTCTTAATAGAAGCCATGTTCTGTAGCATCCTTAATCGAATCTCATTTAAGACATCTTCCAGAAAAGTGACATCTCCTCTTCGAGTCTTCATCCCTTGCACTACTCCAAAGGGCACGTGCTGGCACCTGAAGAGAGGCGGGCATTTTATTAACCTAAAACTAAAGAAGAATTGGTGATCAAAGTATAGACTAACACTTTTAGAGAGCAGTCTGAATTTCAACTTTCATAGAGGGATTTCAAAAAATTAATAAATTGAAATGTGATTTGTGTGCCACAAAAGAAGTTCAACACTCAGCTTCATTTTCTAAACATAATCACCAGCATGTGACTAAATTCCTAGTTGCCTTTAGGAAAAAAAGGAGATGGGGGCTAAGACTTTTGAAAATCAAGCCACTGTGAACAGACATCTAATAAAAACACATTTATTAAGTGTTTGTAAGATAGAAAATAATATTGCCAGGACATAAGTGAACACAAAAACAAACTTGCTTTTGCACACTAACATCTTGAAACAAAGAAGTAAAGTTCCAATGAACATCTTTAACGACTTGGTGCACTTTCGGACTTGGCTGACCTAATAATCAAAGATCTGGAGGCAGGCAGTGAAGAGCCACACGGACACAGTACCTTTCTGCCCAGTCATACCCCATGATCTGCAGCATCTGGAACACTTGCTGAAAATGCTTTTTTTGCCCTTTATCTGTCTTGAGAAAAATATATTTAAAATAAAAGAACAGTGGTAAATTAATCTACAAAAATACGCTGGACATGAATCAAATTAAAATACTTGGGTTCTGACAGACTAGAGTCATTGCCAATTGATGTTTTAAATACAACACACAAAGAAGATGCCAGTAGAAGAATGTCTTTGCTGAGTGCAATAGAAGAGAAGGAGATAAGAGCTGAGGCAGGAGGAAATTTGAACTTGAATGTTCTGAGCATTCTATTTAAATTCCTTCTCTCTCAGCTGTAATGACCTTCATCTCCAAGGAGACTAAAGGAAAGCTCTAAGAAGATAATTAATGGCAACTTTTTTTCTTAAGGGGAGGTGAGGTTGCACATGGAAAAGAAGGAAAGGTAAGAAGAGAGTAACCGGGCAATAAAAGGAACAAAATATTGATATAACAGTGTGGGTGGATCTCAAGGACATTCATTATGCTGAATGAAAAATGCCAATCTCAAAAGGTTACCCACTGCAAGTCTATATACATAACACTCACAGTGACAAAACTGTAGTATGGAAAACAGAACAGTGGCTGTCAGGGGTTAGGGTTGGGGAGAAGGTGTGATTATTAAGTGGTTGCCATGAGGGAGTTCGGTTTGTAATGGAACAGCTCTGTATTCTGAATGCAGCCGTGGTTATGTGAATCTACACATATGATAACATTTTTCTCTCTCTCTCTCTCTCTCTCACACACACACACACTCACATACACACACACACACACACACACACACACACACACACACACACACACACAAGCCCACACACTAATACATGTAAAAATTGGCAAAATGTAACTAAGGTCTCTTCCAATGTCGGTTTCCTGGTATTGACAAAGTCCTATGGTTATGTAAGATACTATCTTTGGGCAAGGCTGGGTGAAGGATATACGGAAACTCTGTGCTATTTCAAACTTATTCTGCATCTTACAAGAGTTAAAACAGAATTATTTTTTTTAAAATGCATTATAGTGATCTGTACATATTCATTTCACATAACCATTTTTCCTGATTTGAGTAATTTTGTTTTTATTATGAAACAATCTGAATTTTTTCGTTTAAGTTTTTTTTTTTTTTTTTTGGTGGTTGTTGTTTTAACATAGTGCTTGCTACCTTAAATACCCTTAGTAATGAATTCTTTTTATAGCTCTTCAAAATTATTTTTCTATAGTTTTTCAACATGGCATCTAATTTCTATCTTTGCAGTTTTCATGAGATAGGGATCATAACCTTTTGTTCTTTATTGTGATTACTTACCACATAAATCATTGTATCAAAATTATACTTGTCCATTCGATCTACAGCAGCTGCAAGATCTCTGAAAAAATGGCCATAAATTAAGAATTACTGAGTGGATCTGTGTAATAATTTGTTTTACCTATTTAATAGTAATGAGGCTTTTCTAATTAAGAATGCCTATTATTCCATAGCCTGGAGTATACTATGCTTAGATAATCCCAATATCATACTTTGATACAAAGTAGAAATGATAAACATAGCTTTGGGAAAAGCAATAATAATAAAAGTGCTGTGAAAAGATTTAAAAACACATAAATAAGAGCTCTGGGACAAGTAGTAATAACTAAAATAGCTCTAGGCAAAGTATCTGTAGGTAAATGTTTTAGGACCTGTTAATTAAAAAAAAAAAAATCTAGAAAGGATCACCTAATTGTTACTTACATGCAGTACACTGTCTTAAAGAACACACTTAAAACATAGGTGATGTAGTAGCTAAATAAGTATCTTGTAGCTATTCTTCTATTATAAGTGACACGGCCCATAATCAGAATGAGGACTGGCACTTATGTGCACATAAGATGGTCTTTACAGAGTGAGGTTACCACTGAGCCAATAGGGTCACCTTTTAGTACACATTTCTTGCCAATGTGTAATTGTAAAATATTGTGAAAGAGTTGATTATGAAGTATCTCAATTTTACAGTTTATAGAACAATGTACTTAGCTGTGGAAATCCCACGATGTTCAACTAATTTGTAAATAGTTTTCAATCATGTTACTGATGATATTAAATCTTTTCAGAAACTATAACTGGCAACAAATAGAAACCCAATAAACACATTTGGAGTGATGAGGACAAGAGATTTAGAAACTAGCACTTGGTAATAGTTTTGAGGATAAAATGATTGTTTTAGCATTAATCCTAGAACAAAGAACATGAAGTCCTATACACATTGTAATGCTGATCTTCACATGAGATACAAACCTGGTTGCATAGAGAGAAGTCCCATCACTTCGCATTACAGTACAAATTGAGGAGGGGTCACCATTCCCAGAAAGATCCACTACAGCTGTTCCTTTTCTAGAAATGCAAAATGGTAACTCTGAAGCAACATAATAAATTAAGACCTTTAAAAGTATAATACCTATAACATTATCTTTGGCAAACCAGAAGCTATTTTTATTACTTAAGTAGCAATAAGTAGTGCAACCAACAATGAAGAAACACAAAAAGGAATCTGACCATGAATCTATTAAGAGTGGGTATAATGTAATTAATATTTGGTTATCCTAACTTTTTAAAATCTGTAAACCTGAATAAGGTACTTAGATAATTTTTACCATAGCCAGTTGAAAAAATGAGATTTCAACTGCACTTTAACATGAAATATCATATTCTTCTTCTAATGCAAGTTATTATGACATTCAGTATTGGGTTAATTTTTAACATGCTAGAAAGTACCCTTGAGTAATAAAACCACAGAATTTGTTATTGTCTTTCCTGCCTGATCAAAAATTAGAATTTGGGCTCAGTTGGTTAAGAGCTCGCTCAAGAGTGCGAGCTGAGCTCTGAGCAACGGTGGTTCAATGCCAGCCCGAGCTGAGTTGCCGTTGAGCTGCCAACAGGTGGCAGGATGGCTCAGCTAAAAAAAAAAAAAAAAAAACAAAAAAAAAATTAGAATTTGGGGCTGGCTGAGTGGCCCGGTTCAGATCCCACATATGAGGGCGACACTGCCCTCTATAGGTAAGGTGGTGAACAACAGCTCCACCTGGAGCTGGGCTGCTGAGTTGCCTGCGACAGTGGCTGCCGTAGGCTACAGTGAGTGGCTGGCAGCCTCCGTGAGTAGCGGGCAGCTGGTGTGAGCTGCCAAAAGCCGCTGTGAGTGGCTGTCCAGAGGCCGGCGACCAAGCTGCCTCACCCGAGAAGAGCGCAATGACAATACCAACATGGGCCAGTTAAGCAATGTCCTCCACAACTAGACTGAAGAACAAAAGGACAGCAACTTGTCTGTTCCCGGTTCCCCAATGCTGTTCCCCTCCCCCAATTCCCCAATAAAATCTTTTTTAAAAAAAAATTAGAATTTGTATATGGCAATCTAAAAGTTTTCCTTAAGGACATGACTGAGGATGTTATGACACACATTCTCCATATGAGGATTCTTCCTTATAAGAATGACAAAAGAAGTTGCTCTTTGGTACTATGGAGAGTGGCACTTCTAAGGGACTCCGGTGCTCCTACATTACAGATGCCTGAGCTCCTATGACTGGTATGTCTGTTTAGCTGACAGGAAGCTCAAAGCTAAATTGGAAATCTACCTTAAGCAGGGACACGGAACCCCAGTATGCTATGTGGTGTGCTAATATTATCCCTGATTTCATATGTTTTTTTCTGCCCCTACTTCCTGATTGCCTCATTTTACTCTTTCAAAAGCTTGTCGTAATATACCTATTTTCATAAGCTGCCTTAAATCCTTTTTTGAACAGGATGGGATTTTTTTTTTTTTTTTTTTTTTTTAGCTGAGCCATCCTGCCATCTGTTGGCAGCTCAATGGCAACTCAGCTCGGGCTGGCCTCGAACAGCTGTTGCTCAGAGCTCAGCTCACATTCTTCAGCGAGCTCTTAACCAACTGAGCCACTCGGCCGGCCCAGGATGGGATTTTTTTAAAAGGCCGGGTTGAGTGAGAATATGTGAGTTCTATTTCCGTTTCCCAGTTATAGCATTATTAGCTTGTGTGCCCTCAGGCAGGTCACTTGTACTTCCCGTGCTTCAGTTTGCTTATGTGTAAACAGCAGAACATCCTTTCTCCCAAACTGACCAGAACTTTATGGCAGTGAAAGACAGCATGTGGGAAAGTACTTCGGACAGCAAAACGCAGTGTAAAAAACGCCAGAAGGTTGCACAGCACATTCTGTTGTCCTGAGAGAATATATCAATACCAATATCATAGAAGAACAAATAACTTTACTAAAGAATGGTAACCTGATCATACATTGTTTTCTGTAGGAGTCCTTTACTGTCCAGCAACTTTAAGACTTCTTTAGATTTTTCACGATAAAATGATTCTCCTGAGTATTCATCAAAGTGTACTCCTAGACGCTAAAAGGGTTCAGAAACAGAAGAAAGTTACTTAAATGTCCTATTATTTTACCCTGAGACGGAATAGGATGTTCTACCGTCTGTCACACAGATGGGGAAAATAAGAATTATATCAAGTGGCTCCTCTGCTCTAACCTTAACGGCTCCCTCCACACCAGTCAAATCTTCATTATGCTCAGTATGGATGTTGCTGTAGGCAATATGGCTATTCAAATTCAAATTCAATAAAATTGAAAATTTAGTTTCTCAACCATATTACTCACATTTCAAGTGCTCAATAGTCACACATGGTTAGTGGCTGTGCTACTGGGCAGCACAGACACAGAACATTTCCATCACAGCAGGAAGCCAGATTGGAGAGCCCAGGGAAATGTCCTACATCACACCCCACCCTACAACCCCTTGGACCTCCTCGCCTACTCTTCATCTTGCTTACTTACTCCAGCCATGTGGGTTTCTTTATTAAAACTCTCTTTATTCCACCCACAGACAGCACACCTGATCTCTTCTTCTCTGTTTCACTTCTCTTCATCTAACAGACTATATGTTCTTGTTTGATTCACATATCCTTGTTTAATTCGCTCTCTGTCTCCATGTTAGAAGGTAAAGTCCGTGAGAAAACTTATTTCTTTTATTCACTGTCGTATTTGTCCCATGCCCTAAAAATGTTTTATTAAATGAACAAATTTATACCCATTACATATAAGGCTAAGGAAGCAAAATAATTAAAAATGATTATGAAAAAGTGAAGGTACAGGAGACAAAAGTAAAGCCAGAGTGAGATGAAATATCAGAATGTTACCTGATATTCAATCTGTAAAGTTCACAGGTTTCAAAATGATTTCATAGCTCTAACTTTCACCCTGAGAACAACACTGAGTCCTAATTTTCAATTCAATGACAAATCCATTCTTAAAACCTGAGCTTCAGAAGGAACTTGACTGCCTAGGAGTACCAGTCAGGAGCTGTACAGGAGAGCAGACGAGTGGACGGGTACCTTGTAAATCCGAATGTACTCTTCTATGCTTAAATCCCGAAATTTCTGCCACAGTGCAAGTGCTTGCATGTCACCCAGTTCCAATCGTCGGAAGAACTCCTGTGCTGATTTTGCTACGCTTTTATCATCTGCTGCTTCTTTATTAACTTGTACATAAACCTAAACAAACAACAGTACATTAAATGAAAAATATTACTAGCCAGTTATCTTCAAGAAGGAAAAGAAGAAAACAAAAGACAATCCTCATTCTCATTTAAAGGTTACCCAACTGCCCTCATCATAGAGTACTTGTAGCCTTTTTTCTTTTCTTTGGCTACAGGCCATTAGTGAATCCTATAGATCCCTTCTCCAAATGCTTTTATTTTATTTTTTTTTATTTATTTATTTATTTATTTATTTATTTATTTATTTATTTATTTATTTTTTGAGGGCAGTGTCACTGGCCCTCATATGGGGACCGAACCGGGGCTGCTGGTTTCCCAAAGCCAGCACTTAACCACTGCGCCACTCGGCCGGCCCCTTCCAAATGCTTTTAAATGCATAAAGTAAAATATATTAGATTACAAAAAAAAATAATTACATTGAAATAGTTATTCAAATATTTTTTTTTAATTTGTGATATAGTAATGAAGAAAAATGCTAAATTTCTAAAAGAGGATAGTGAAAATGTGCAATTTTTCCTTCCTATCCAAAAAAAAAAAAATCTGTCTTAGACTAGACTAGCATGTCATCTTTCTTTTTTTAAGTCAAATTATTATTGTTCCACCTTCTCTGAGCAATGGCTGAAGAGAGCAGGATGGTCCAATTTGGCAAAGAAAAAGCCAAAGGATGATTTAGCAGTTGTTTTAATGAAAGATTTTTAAACTGCACTCTAAATCTGTGAAAGACCAATAGATTCGGTGATCTAGGAAGATCATGTGGACAGTTAGCTTAATTACACTCCAAGTTGGGCCCCTGCGAACTGTTTAGAGCACCCACTTTAGAGTGTTTTTGCACCACCTACCTTGGCTGGTTTAATTCTGCACCCACCCGAGGACAGGAGTGGAGTTGGGTAGCTTATTAAGGGCTCCTCTAGTTCTAGGATTCCGTATTCACAACAGAGTTGTTAATCATTTTCCAGTCCCCAAAATTATAGCTCAAATAGTATTGAAGTTGGGCATATGGACTATAAAGATTTTACTTATAAACTGTAACTCACTTCCAGAATGAAACATGAATGATAATTTTACTATCCTCATATTTTTTCCAGGAAGCTATTAACATAGCATGAGAGTAATAAAAATTGGCAAGTAAACTACCAAAAAATACGAGGCCTCTAAACTTGTATAGTACTATCATTACAATATCGTGGCAGCAGCATTTGGGTAGAAAAAGTGGTTTTATTACTAGAGAATATGCTGGACAAGTGGAATGTGGTTTATACCCACTAGATACTACTAACAAAAGGGACAGGGCATTGAACATCGGTCTCAAGGTGTTGAAGGTGTATGAAAATGCCTCACTTTTCATAGATGGCTTGTGTTAATTACTGGAATGGCAGAATTAAATGAATACATACTCCTAAATAAAGGTGAACACTAATTTTTTTTTCTCTTTAAATCATATTGTACAGAAAGGAGTTGATACAGCAGGCCTGAGACTGGGATTATTAAATATTCTGTTCACAAGGTTAGCCCTTGGCTGACATCTGGGAACTTGGATTTTGGCAATGTTTCCACCAACCTGAGTGGCTCATTGTATTGAAGCTGTTTATGCAAACAATATGGTTTATGCTAAACACCTGTTTCCTTCTGAGAGTTCAGAATTTTTGTGCAGGCTAAGCAGAGGGTGCCTACATGATCCTCCAATAGAAACCTTGGACACAGGGCATATAATGAATTTTCCTGGTCAGACAACATCTCACATGTGTCACCACAATTTGTTGCAGGAGGAATTAAGTGCATTCTGTGCGACCCTACTAGGAAGAAAGGACTCTGGGAGGCTTGGGCCTGGTTTCCTCCAGACTTCACCCTATGTGCCTTTTCCCTTTGCAGAGTTTGCTTTGCATCCTTTCACTGTAATAAATAACAGCTCTGAGTACAACCATATGCTGAGTCCTTTGAGTCCTAGTGAATCACGGAACCTGGGGGTGGTCTTGGGAGACCTGACATACATATCATAAAAAATGAATTTCCATGTGGTCCTATCAGTAAGTTCAGAGTCAGTTAGAAAACAGAGAAAAATGATTTTGGTTAGGTATAGGAAAACTGATAGAGCCACTGTAAGATAGTAAATTTCAAACTTCTGACTTTTGAATGACCTATCCATTGACAATTGCTTAATACAGGCATACCTCGGAGATAATCTGAGTTCAGGTACAGGCCACTGCAATAGAGTATTACAATAAAGTGAGTCTTAATCTTTTTGCTGATGGAGGGTCTTGCCTTCCATTTGTAAAAAAAAAATGCAACTGTGAAATGCAATAAAATGAAGCACAATAAAATGAGGTATGCCTGTGAAGTGCAACTTACAGGTATACTATATATCATTTGTGATCAAAATCAATCTCTCTCTCACATGCACACAATTTATAAACAAACATACACAAAATATCCTTATTTTTAGTAGAGGAAAGATTTTAGTTCTTTTAAATCTAAGACTCTAAATTCAAATAGATAAACATTTAAAACTTAACATGCATTCAAACTACTAAGAACAGTTTTAGAAAAAACTTAACCAGCATCTTTTCCCTTTCTTAAAATTTAAAATAGAATTAAAACAAAGAAACAAGATTCTTCTACTACTTGAAGAATCTCAGCATTTCAGCAATTTGTAGTTATAAACTGAACATTACCAAAAAGCAACTGACACTATCAAAAAGAACAATAAAAGAGCCTTAATCAGCACTTAACAATCTGCCTGTAAATACACAATATAAAAATAATTATTAACGTTCATCATTGTTTTAGGAAAAAGAACGCTTTTCCCTAGGTTTCTAATTCTAAAATATTTAAAACATTACAGGCAACAAAGATTTATTGTTATCAGGATTAAATAAAAACTTTTGTGGCAGAGTGGGAGAAACGTAAGAACAGTAACTCTGATATGTGAAGCTGTACTCTAATAAATTCTTAAAAATGTTCTCTCAATTACACAGAGTCTCCAAGCAGGTATTTGTATTTTCTGCACCATGGGTTGTCTCTGTGGGCCTGGATCTGATGAAAGGTTCACTGACCTTGTGGTAAAAAATACTTGCCATTATTCAGTTTTAAAAAATAATAAAGTAAAAATTCCAGACACTAAGGTGGCATGCTTTATTTATAGACAACCACAAAGAATTATTAATTTTTAAACACTTGCCTATCAATAAAACTCTTAATGGGAAAGACAGGAAAAGTCTTTTAGTTAACATTATAAATCAAAAGTAGGCACTTAAAGTGCAGTGTAGGCATGGACTCAGGAGGAAATTATAAACCTTTAAAGGACTTTAAGAATTAGAATGTATTTTTCTTAAATTTAACTACAAAGCCAGCTGCAGGAGAAAAACCAGGTAACGAAAAGAAAAATGATGAAATGCTCTTTGTGGCTTTGGCTGGAGAAGTGAAGCATTCCTTTGGCATGCACTTTCCTCACATTACAGGCATAGCATCTGCAGTTTGATCCCCAGCTCTGTCACCAACATGGCTGACATCGCTGTATTTCTTCTTGTGAGGCCCAGATAAAGCAGAGATAACAACTGGAACAATGAAAAGGAAACACATCTCTGGAGGTTCACTGGACAGAGTTTTATTAATGAACTCCAGGAAGGATTGAGGACACAGAAACAAAGAACTAATGAAGTAGAATAGAAAGGAGTTCATATTAGACCAAAGCCAGGAAAAGGAGCTGAAAGATAGCAATGAAAAAAGTACATACAAATTCAGAAAGAAGAAGAGCAAAAAAGTATATGTGCATGTTTTTCACATCTAAATGAATTATAGTGATTACCGTGAAGAAAGCTGCAGTACAGAGCAACTGACAATATTGAGAAATTTCTCTGGGTTGAATTGTTATCCTATGTGCTTATTCTAAGAAGTTTCTATGCCTAGAGAAATACCATCTCACATCAACTAAAATAGTAATAAAAGAACACTGGATTGGAAAATTAAAAGAACTCCCCAAGAAAATAAAAATGACATTTTCAATTATTTTGGTTCCTTGTTTTAAGGAACATTTTAAAAAAACCTTTGGGATTAAAAATGTGTTACCAAGCTGCACAGCACTCTGCAAAAAAAAGCTGAAGCATTTTCTAATATTGTTTTTGAGCCAACTTACTTCAAAGAGATGCTGTAAAGGGTTGGACTGGAGTTTTTCCTCATAGCCAAACAGTTGGAAGCCAGTTCCCAGAAGACCTACCACAATAATCCATAAATGAAAAAATTATAAAATGGAACAGTAGAGAACAGGCATGGCAGGGAACAGGTATAATTCTATAAAAAGATCAATCTCCATAATTATATATCCTGAGAACATTGCACAACACATGCTATCATCTTCCGCTATCCCATAAATTGATACAAGTCAAATTCAATATTTTGAATCACAAATTGAATACACTGAAATAGATCAATCACTGAATTTAATTTCACAGAAACCAACACACTATGAGGTCAGCAAAGGCAGGATCTAGGACTAATTTCTCTTTGTACTAACAGTCCCCCACACCTCCCTAGCAGACAATAAAACACGCATTTGTTGAGCAGCTACTCTGGGGAAAACATCAGTATCCTTTGGCACTAGACACTCAGAATTTGTGAGAACAAACTGATGGGAAGTGGTTTCAAAACTTTTCTTTTTAAACTTGTAGATCTTAAAACAAAACAAAGGTAGGAATTAGCTGGGTGCTATCATATTAGTTCTTAAACAACTAAATTAAAACAATAAAAGATAAAACTCGAAATATCGCTAATTACTTCTCTCACTCAAGGTGACCAAGCAACAAAATTCTTTTATCTGGCCATATTTGTCTTTTATTTGTCAGTGACATTATTTTAGTCTTTGACGATAAGTTCAGCGTTCAGAGATAGTGCTAATTTGAACCTTTAAAAAAAAAAGTAGTAATTGAGGTTTATAAATTAGCAATGAAAATTCCTAGCATAGACTGTGACTATTTATACTCTTACAATATTTTGCTAAAGGATGATCACAGTTTCAGTTTGAAAGGACATTTATAGCCTGGGGCCAAAAGCAATAAAAGGTAGTTTAACTATTTAAAAAAACCAATGTGTTTCTACAACTATAATATATCAATTACCAAAAAGGAGCTATTGCCACTGGGCCTTGCTGGTGTACATTTTTCTGTGCAGGCTTGGCAGCAAGTGGGATGCTACTGAACATATGGATATACAACACTCTGGAGCTTATACAGGAACTAGAAGGATGACTGAGAAATGTAACAGCTCTATTCACTTTCAAGCAAAAGCAAATGTGATTGTGATTTAGGGTCTTGGGAGCAGAGTGTGGAGAGATGCCCAGAATGTTCTAAAACACAGAACTAGAAAAAGTAAAGGCCAATTCCATTTAACATTCCACCTAATAGTTTCCAAAAACTAATTCTATGCTTAGGAACTGTCTGCCAGCTTTCAACAGGGGATGGCTCAGACAAAATTAAAACTCTTCAGCAATGACGGTTATAATGGAAATGTTGACAGATCATTAAGCACTGTATTCCTTTAGAGCGAAACAGCTGTAATAAAATCCCGCAGCTAAAATTTCATAAATACCATAATCACATATTTGCTAATGCCTATGAAATGCCTAAATCAGTCAAACTAATATAAAGCGGACACTATCTATTAAATTCGACTGCTGAGCCTGGAGCCTAAACCTCTGGCTGCCATATGTTGTGGACTGCAGGTGGATTTTTAAAATGCAGGGAGTGCTTTCTGATTCCTCCATTGTGAATAGAGAGGGCACTGTTAACAGGTTCAAATTCTATCCTGTTTAGGGTCTAAATAGAGTTTTAATTGACTGAAAGGATAATATCCATAAGAGAAGATCATGATAAAGGTCTTTTAAAAGCTCTGACTTCATTTCACTAGGTAAGGAACATAATGTTGTCAGTGAACTTCGGCACTGGCAGCGCACACTGCACTTTATAGAAAATATTGTATTACCTAGCCTTCTTTTGGATTAGTATTGTAAAATATTCCTAGGACAGCCATTCATCATTTTAAGTACCTCTTAGGTGCCAAGCCCTATGGATACAAAAATAATGAAGACACAGTCCATGCCTTCAAGGAACATACCAACTAGCAGGGAGAGAAGCTCACAAAGAAGAATACGGTAAGACAGGAGCCTATTTGAGTAGAGCTGGGGCCTAGGAACCTGGTGATGTGAGAAGATGGGCAAGGGCAAGGGTGTGTATGCCAGAGTGCTTTATAGAGGTGACTCTAGGGCTGGATCTTAAAACACACACAGTCGGCCAGATATTTTTAAAAGTTTGCATTTCACATGTTACCAGTCCTTCACTGCCTTAGCAACTTCATTTATCCTGCCTTTTTACCCTTGGGGTTACTGGTATGTATGAACTAGAAATGGTTCTGACTAAACTCATGACAGTGGAGATAATTTGTGGCACCCATCTACTTGGGTCTCATTCCTCTCTTTTCTTAATGACCACCCCTACCCCACCCACCACTGTACAATTTAAAGGGGAGTCAAAGTATCCCACTTTGTTTGTTCTCGAGGCCACTGGCCCAGGGTATAACTAACTACAGATCACCCTTCATGTAGGATGGCCGAGGGAGGTGGGGCTTCCCTTGTTTTAAAAATGGCAGGGCTGTGGTTGAGAAGGGTGTATATAGTTAGACTTACTTTCCCCTAGCATACTCATTTCTACACTTAACTCACAAATGTAAGCTACTTCTCTTTAATAAAACCATAAATGCTTGTATTTATCAGGTGTTGCCGTGAACGAGTGTAGTTTCCTCCCCCAAATTTACATGTGTGGTGAGAATTACTCTAATAAAAAGAATACAAGGTTTATGCAAAAGAGACATTAGGAAAAACAATTAGGTAAGAGGCACTATTTTATCTAATGGGATTCTGCCTATAATTCTGTCCAGATGATTAAAAAAAATTTAAAACATATTAAATTTAACAGTGAAATGAAAAATAAAATCTCAAACTTACCAAACTGCATGCCCCAATCTCCAAGGTAGTTTATTCTGGTTACTTGATGTCCTAAACCTTCTTTGAGATTTGCTATGAAATTTCCTAGTAACCAATAAAATATACAGTTTCTCATTTTTGTTATCTGTTTTGGCATAAGAACCATGTGCTTCTCTATTATCAAAGTATAACATAGAAAATTCTTTTGGCAAAATTTACCAGCTCAGTTTTGTTTTGTTTTGTTTTACTAAAATGTTCATTATTATGTTTTCATATATGCTATAGAACTGAAGTAAGGAATTATTTGGGGGGCAGTTATTCCAAAGAATCTCACAATTTTCACAAGGACAAAATTTTCATTAACATTAATGGGAGGTGGGAACACATGTGAAAGTAATTGCTACTCCAAGTTAATCCCAAGGACAGAAAATAACAGAATTTCAGTCATTACTAAGAAATAATTTGGCTGTGCCCTAAAGAACCTGAGCTATAATGGGTATTTTTTTGTTTGTTTTGTCTTTTTTCTAAATATATCATCTCCTTTCAAGCACTGAAGTCTATCTTCTCATGCCTCCTCCCTAACAGCACACAGCAGTCCAAGGCCTTCACCTCCCTGAATTGCTGATACTGGATTCATATTCAACATCTATTCCACTCTCCTTCTAGTGTGCCCTCAACATACTCCAGAGGCTAGAAACCTAAAAATTACATTTCCCAGAATCTCTTGCATTTAGAGTTCCAGACGTCATTTAGGTTTGGGCAATCAGATACACTTTGAATGAGATTTCGAGCATGGAAATGAGGTGGATGGGGAGTCACTTCTATTTTTTTCTGACAAACACAGTTGCGGAGGCTTCGTGTGTATGTGTGTGGCATTACTAATAAAGGGCCCAGTGTGCTGACATGTGACCAACCTACAAGGTGATTGAAAGATCGGGTATGGGGCTGACTCTTTTGCTTGTATGAATTCTAGAAGGAAAGGCAGGGCTCATGGCAGTTTCCTGACTATGGCAGTGGCAGGGTGGTTCTATAGCAGTGAAGTGATTGCAGAAAAGGTGGAAGCTCCCTTGATGACCAAGTTCTATGGTACAGTTTTAGGAGTCATGTTTGTCAGCTGAATCCAAAGCTGCTTAGCACTCCCAACAACATCGCATTGCAAATGACTCAATCTCTTTTTTTTTTTTTTTTTTAAAGATTTTATTGGGGAATTGAGGGAGGGGAACAGCGTTGGGGAATTGGGGAAGTGGAACAAACAAGTTGCTGTCCTTTTTTTGCTCTTCAGTCTAGTTGGAGAGGACATTGCTTCACTGGCCCATGTTGATATCATCATTGTGCTCTTCCCGGGTGAGGCAGATCGGTTGCCGGCCTCTGGATGACAGCTAACAGTGGCTCTTGGCAGCTCACAGTGGCTGCCAGCTGCTCACGCTGGCTGCCGGCCACTCACTGTAGCCTATGGCAGCCCACTGCAGCAGGGGCTGCAGCTATGCTGTCCCGAGGACTCACAGTAGCCCAGCTCCAGGTGGAGCTGTTGCTCACCATCTTAGCTGTAGAGGGCAGTGTCACTGGCCCTCATATGTGGGATCCAAACCGGGGCCGCTGGGGTCCCAAGCCAGCTATTAACCAATGCGCCATTCAGCAGGCCCGATTCAGTGTCTTATAGTAAATCTCTTCCTGCTTTTAATAGGGTAGATCTAGTTTTCTGCAAATAATATGTATACACAACTTAAATTACTGCAGCTAACACTCTTCCAGCTTTGCTGCTTCTAGACTTTCCCACTCTACAGTCCCAGCAACAGGAACCACCCACCTTCTTCAGCTGGTACTCAGACTGTTCCTCTTTTTCCTTAGCACCTGATTATCTTACAAATCCAACTAAAAGACTGAGTCAGCTTTGGAACTGAACTGTTTACTTTCCAATCCTAGCTATGATACTTGATAGCTATGTGATTTTGGAAAAGTTACTTTTGGTATAAGAATTTCCTCATCCATAGGCCAGAGTTAGCAGTACCGACTACAAAACAGGGAGGGCTGTTGTGAAACCAACTGAGCTAATACTTGAAAACATTTAACATGGTAAGTAAATTCTCAATAAATATTCTCTCCTCCTGGTCCAAATATTTCCCTTAACAACCATAAACAATTTATCATGCACTATCTATCACTTACTTCTACACTTTTGACTTACTCATGTAGCTTTTGTGATACAGTATATTTTCTTATATTCGTTTTTCACCAAGCCTTGTCATTTCCTCACTTAAAATGTTGCTTGAGAACTTTGTAACAATGAGAGCAGATTCCAGTTTAATAATAATCTATGCCACAAAGTATTGATTTCTCCAATTCTTAGAAGTATTCAAGTATGGGTTAAATGGCTTTCTCTTAAGCATGTAATGAACAGATTTCTATATCAGAAGACAGATTATATGAGATAAACTTCAAAGTCGCTTCTAATTCTATTATACAATTCTAATTGCAGTTTTCAAATTGGGCTATATTATATGTTTTAATTACATGGAAATTATAAGTATATACTCTGAAGCATTACAGCTATCAAGTATGATAGTAATCTATTAGAACAGTGTTTAAATTTCCAGTCTTGAACATTCCAATTAGTACTCACATGACATGAGATTAAGTTCCTTTTTTTAAAAAATTGAAATATAATTGTCATATAACATTATTTCTCTTTTAAAACAAACTATATGGACAAAAAATTGGGGGGGATTACTATCATCCCCACATACCTATTTTCATTTTTGCCTCTTTTAGATCTTTGTATATGAATACATATTTTTAAAAAGTTAAAAACATAAACATACAGTTAAAACTGGTTTCTGAGTTAATCTTTACGTTTTGAAACAAATTTCTTTTTTCCACTTCTAAACCAATTTTTCCCATTTCATGTAATCTTTAATTAGTATCAAAGCTCATATAAATTTAAACTTTTTTGTTTTTGTGTTGTTATCAAACACTGCCCCAAAAGCATGTTTAGTATTTTCTGTGAAACAACACTTACCTATGATGGTAGAACGTAAATGTCCAACGTGAAATTTTTTGGCAACGTTAGGTGAACTGTAAATAATTGGAAAAGTTATATTTCTGTTCTAAGAACAAGAGTTCTAAAATGCACCAGGTCATACCTCCACAGTTTAACACAACTGAGGAACCAAGGCCTTTGGTAATTTAGGGTAAAAATAAGTTAAATATTAGAAATTTAGAGCAAAAATGAACTAGAACTCAAAGAATCATCCTTAGTGGAACTGATCCTGTGATTCATGAAACAGTACCATACACAGAAGTGACACACTTAGGAAGGAGATACATTTCAGGATGGAGAAACAGATGAAGAAATTCGGAGATAGTGTTTTGACACAAACAATACTGATTATAGGGAATTTAGTTTAGTGCACCACTTCGCAAACACTTTATTGTTTTAAAAATTACTGAGGACCCCAAAGGAATTCTATTTTTATAAGCAGTATCTATCAATAGTTATTGTATCAGAAATTAAAATTTAAAAATATAAAAATATTCATGCATAAAATTCCAAGAATAATCTGAAATTTGATCACCACTCCAAATTCTCAATCAATACCCTTATCACCCTGTGTGTGTTTAAGAAGTTGTAATCAATAATTTAACAATAGCAAATGCTTCTAGAGCACTCACTACCTGAGTTACAGTTTCATGCACTCTACATGCATTAACTCCTTTAATATTCATAAGAGGTATGAGGTAAGGTACTCTCATCTCTTATTTTACCAATCAGGGAACTGAGACAACAAAGGAAAGAGATAAGAAAGCAAATGTGTAGTATCATGATGACTACTCAGTCTGGGTGATGAGCATATGGGACTTAACTTACACTGTTCTCTGGTTTGTATATGTTTGAAACTTTCATGAATCTTACAATACCAAAAAGGTAAATTAACCAAAAAACCAGAAAAATATATAAAACACTGGTTTTATGAAACTGGACAGTGAAGGACTGTGATTCCTGAGAGAAGGAGAGCAAACAAGGTGACCTCTAGGACTGCCTTCATAGCAAATTTGTGAGCTAAAGAGGAAAATCTATAGCATGAAATGTTTATATTAGCAAAGTTTCAAATCAATAATCTAACGTTCTCCTTTAAGAAACTAGAAAAGGAAGACAAAATCAAAGAGAACAATATAGATAACACAGATAAAAGCAAAAAAATCAGTAAAATAGAAAAAAAAAAAGAAAAGAGATAATGTTCTATACCATAATTGCACTGGTGGTTACATGACCAAAACTCATCAAATTATATGTTGAAATATGGTGAACTATAAAATATGGTATTGTATTATATGTGATTATACTTCAATAAAGCAGATTTTAAAAACTGACAGAATACTATGACACCATAAAAATTAAAAACTAGGCCTGGATGTCTTGGTATTAAAGGAACATAAGATACATTATTTAGTGAAAAAAGCACAGAGTAGCACAATGCCTAATGTGTGATCTGTTCATAAATGCGTTGACTATCTCCAGTTGGGTAAATAAGAACCTAGTATTGGTGAATGCCTAAAAGGAGGGAACAGGGAAACTGGGCTGGGGAGTAGGCTTCCTTTTCACTGAATATCCTTTTGTAATCTTTAATTTTTTCAAACTAGGTATATTTATATTTTCTGGTTTATTTTAAGTTTTCAGAGTTTTTGTAATTTTTCTCTAAGATTAGAAGAATTGAATCTATCTAGGTCTTCAGTCTTGACAAAATGTTGTTTAATCATCAATTTGCCATTCTCTGGCACCATATTGCTACTGGGAAGGGAACACAATGAAATGGAAAAGACAAATTCAAGTCCTTTGACAACCAAAATAGCCATAGTGAATGAGTTACAATTTGGACACCTTACTGGGACTTGTAAAAAATTACTTCATGTAATTTCCTCAATCTTGTAAAAAGAGACAAATATTATTGCTGTTATTTTCCACGTAAGAGAAGAGACCAGGGAAAAAAGCTGTTCCATCCAAGAAAACCGAATTACTTACTAACAGTCAGAGCTGGTACCCTGATCTTTTGGAGTCCCATTTTACCAACCAGAGGTCCTCAAATCTGTTTTGTGAGGAACACATTTCACGTTGGGAACAGCAGGAGGTGGGAGACTCCATAGGAGTATTAGTGTACTTTGCAATCAGTCCTTATCATAAACAGATGCCTTTACTGAGTCTTAGAAGATCTATCTGCCTTCTCTAAGAACACAAATGAATGGCAGACAACACAAATGTGGAATCCACAAAACCCTCTCACCTCTGTTATCCAGCTGCTAATCATAACTAAGTTGAATTGTTACAATCATAAATTATAATCAGTTAGGAAACCTGAAATCATATTTATCATATCAATTTCTAAAAATCCTCCACAGGATATACTTAAGAAAACAAAAGACTCTAGCAAGTTCTATCTTTCTAAGTGAGAAAACAGTTAATTAAGACTCTTCTTCAGCTTTTAGGAAGGCAAATTCAATATCTCTGATAATTTTCATGAATTGTCAACCTGTAAGCTGTACTCTGAGAGTGTTTCCTTTCCTTTTTTGGCTACTTAAAAACAGTTGAAATATATTAGATGGCTGTATTGTTAGTATATCAGGAAGTTATTTATTATGAAGACTATTTAGAGGCATATTAAAACTTCAAACTATTTTCTGGTAATTTTTAAAATTATATATTACAAATACTGCAAGGCTTTGTTTTCTGGTAATAAAATTACTTTAAAATTCTTAATATGGTCATAACCATTACCTTTGCTTTAAGAGTCTAGTAAAATTAAAATAATTTCTAACATTTCCAGCAGTTTATCTAATATGTATATAAAACGTGCATTGCATTCTTATTATTTGTTTTGCCAATAGGTTTCTATAAAGTATGTTTTTACTATGTTCATGTGTGAATGATTTAAAAATGTTACAGTATAAGGTACAAATGTAGTGTATTTAATAAACTGTCAACCAGGGCCCAGCCAAGTGGCGCGGTGGTTGAGAGCTGGCTTGGGACCCCAGCGGCCCCGGTTTGGATCCCACATATGAGGGCCAGTGACACTGCCCTCTACAAAAATAAAAAAATAAATAAAAAATAAAATAAAAATAAAACAATAAAAAATAAAATAAACTGTTAACCAAAGCAAAAAAAAAAAAAAATTTTGTAACATGAAGAACTTGTTCTTCTAAAATTCAAAAAAGTAACTATTAAATACTTAATTCTGAAAGAAAAATAGCCCATAATAGTTACTAGACAGAGTTTTGCTTAGAGTCCAAAATTTTTAATTCATAGTTCAATGGTCAATTCACTGTGAATTTAGGAAAATACAATCTCACTGGTTTTCAATTCTTCCATGTGTAATTTCATGAGACCTCAGATGATAATGGCAAAACACTCACCTGACCAGCCAGCTGATTAACCAACACATAAGATGAGTAGGTACTCACCTGAATTCAACCACGATCTTCTTCTGGGGAAGACCAGAGAAAAGCTCACTTTTTAATCCGTATTTTGAGCCATCTTCAATTACTTGTTGTAGCACTGTCTGAAAAGTAAAGGCTGGGATTTAATGAGAGAAAAATAAATTGCAATTTTCTTACTTACTTTGTTACTAGGATCTAAATGTTGCTAACTTGCTTATTCTAATTTATGGAACTGAGCATTTCATAGCACTGTCAGCAGCACCACCTTATATTGCTAATGCTAGCCAGAGCAGTAATAACATGAGTTAATATGTTTAGGGGCTCTGTGCCCTTTTATACATCATGTCTATTCCTCCTTCCAGTAACCAATGATATAGATATTTTACAGGTGAAGAAGCTGAAGTTTAGAGAGGTTAAGTAACTGCCTAAGTCCCATGCAAATAGTAAGAATAAAACCAGAAGCTGCGCCTAATATTTACTGACTGCGTACTATGTGTCAGGCACTGTTCTAAGCATTTTCTACACATTAACTCATTTAACCCTCATAATAACCCTAGAGGTAGGCATCATTTTTACAAATGAAAAAATAGAAGCACAGACTGGTTAAGTAACTTTCCGAAGGTCATACGGCTATTAAGTCATACAGCAAAAACTTTTTTTACTCCATAGCTATGTGTTAACTACAGCATGCTGCTGCTACTTTTGCAATACTAATGATCACAAGTAATGGTAGAAAACACAAAATTATAATTCAAATGCCTATTGGCTACACAAATAAAAAACAAGGAATTCTCACAGCAACTGCCAAAACATATTCCAGATTAATTTTTAGTTATTAACACAAAACTACTGTATAGTCCACAAAATTCATAGTTTATTTTTTTACTAACAGCAATGTATCTGCCAAGGACACAGAGAAAATAATAGTCTGTTCACTCATAGAGTACAGGACACAGAGAGAAAGGATTAATAAAAACAGAGACAACAGTACCTGCCATACACTAGGGAAATATTAAATGTTAATTACTTCAAGGATGTGAGCAGCGAGAAGATTGCCAACGGAGAGGTAAACATTAGTGAGAAAAATTTCATACTCAGATTATTCTAAAGTTAAAGTCTACCCATCTTTTTCACTTTCCATGCCTTTTTATGTAATGGATGGTAGACTCCACAAACAGTAATAGAAGGAAGTTAAAATTTTCTTTAACAAATGACTCTTGGTCTATTGATTTCTCTGGCAAAAATAAAAAAGCACATTTAATAAAGGACTCTTTTATATGCCCCACTTCCAAACCTTTCATTAACAGTTTGACCCACCTGCTACTTGGAGCTTTTTTCTCTATTTCACTGAGAGTGCAATCCAAATCAAAATTCTAAATGCCAAACCTAGCTGAATGCTTAAAATTTTTTTAATATATTACTTTTATGAATATTCTTTTTGTAAAATAAAAAAAAATGAAACAATTAAGGCAAGGCTCAAGAGTCTCTTTTGATCATCTGCCCTAACCCTGTCCCTTCCCACCTTCCTCAGGGGTAACCACTTTTCACACACCATCTTAGCTGATGACTACTCTCTTTTCCTTACAACTACCCTCCGCCTTGGTTGTAATGACACTACTCTCTACTGATTTTTGCTTCCAACTTGCCTTTGCAAGCTCCTCTTCCACTGCCTGACCCCACTCCCCACCCTGCACTCTTTCCTTGCTTCAAACTCCTTACTTCATCCTTCTCCTAGGTGTAAGGTTTTAAGATTTCAACTACTATTTACCTAACAAAATGTCTCCAGCGACATAGGTGGATATGTCCAACTCAGGACTGAACAGCTCAAGTACTTCAAATGGAGTATACTTCTCTTCCTTCTGCATTCTCCATTTCCATTAACTTTATCTCCAGCTAACCTAGTCAGAAGCTTAGGAGTTCCTAAGCTTTACCCTTTTCCCTCCACAATCTCCATAACCTTTCACCTATTAATCACCAAGCCCTGCACATGCTAACTCCTAAATTTCATTATAGTTATACCCTCTGCCCTGGTTTAGACTCTCATCATCTGTCAGATACACCACTACAAAACAACAACCACAACAAAACAATAATAACAACTATCTTCTTACATGATATATATAATCAAGTTTATGTTCCTTCAAGGATTTCCTACCACTCAAAGATTTTAGCAATTTGTGATTTGATTTTTACTTTATAAGGCATTATCACCTTTACAGTTTTTAATTTTGAGAAAGTTGATTTGTTAAAAGGCATATTATAATACCCATAAAAAATCAGAAATTAGGAGTGTTACTTATTTTTTTGCAATAAATGATGGGTTAGGGGTGCCAATCCCCACACAGTTGAAAATCCACGTATAACTTTTGACTGCCCCAAAACTTAACTACTAATAGCCTAATGTTGACTGGAAGCCTTACTGATAATGTAAACAACCAATTAACATATATTTTGTATATTATATGTCTGATATACTCTATTCTTAAAATAAAGCTAGAGAAAAGAAAGCGTTAAGAGATCAGAAAAGAACATACATTTACAGTAGTTATTGAAGGAAATCCACGTAAAATTAGACCCACATAGTTCAAGGGTGTTGTTCGAGGGTCAACTGCATAACTAAGAAAATGAAATAAATTTCAGTATAATACCAAAAATCATCTCATGTGCCAGCTGTGATACACATAACACGCCATGGAAAATGATGACACAGGAAAAAACTGAATCTCTTTATGTAGAGATTGTAAAGCCCTTCCCACTGTATAATTTCATATCCTCCCCCAGACCATCCTATGTGCAAACCTTACTCAATCACCTGCTGATTTCTGCAATGCCATGTTTCTGTCTATACTCTGGCCCAAGATGTCCTCTCTGCCTGGAATGCCTGGCCTTGTAACTCCCGGGTATATTCTCTTTTACCTTCATCCCAATTTAAGGTTATCTCCTCTTGCCTCAAGATAGGCTTCTGTGTACCTTTCTTTACACTGGCTTCAATTTTTATACATGCCTTCATTATATTAGTCACCAATTATTGTACCCATAACACATCACACTGATAGGCTTTTCTTTTCGATCATGAGCTCCTTGAGGGCAGGATCTATGCCATTTTATCATCATTTTTTTTTTTTTTTTGAGGGCAGTGTCACTGGCCCTCATAAGTGGGACCTGAACCGGGGCCGCTGTCTTCCCAAGCCAGCGCTTAACCGCCGCACCACTCGGCCGGCCCCATTTTATCTTCATATTTCAGTAATATAATCTCTGGCAAATAATAAGCAGGAGGTTTACTGAATCAGTCAGAAAGCTGTTAATTAAAAAATGTCAGAGAGCTAGTCAAGTTACCTGATGTTCCAAAAGATGAAAAAGCCTAGAGGCCCATCTATTCATCAATACAGGTGTCTAACTATAAGATGTACTCAGTAATGTAAATATAGGTGCATAAAGAGTTTACAATCAGAAATTAAATCTTTCAAAGCTTTCACTTTTGCGCTTTAGCAGATTAATAAATATTCTAACTGGCTGGTACTTTTTGTTTGTCTATCACCATCGCTTTTTCTGTGGATGATTTTCGTCATTTTATCTAACTCTTCGTTGGATGCTATTTCTCTACACCTCTCAATAGGACTTCTAACTAAGCAAGCTACCACTACCTATTTGTCTCCTCAATCCTTTCTTTCCGTGTGTTCAGCCAACTGGCACTACACATGACTTGAATACATCCAGTGCCTACTGACATAGACTTAACTAAATAATGAGCAGAATTACAGCCATTTAAATTAGTATCTCTTTTTCTTTTCTGTTTTCCTTAAGTTTTGCTAGAGCATGCAAAGTTGAATTTGGGAAACAAAAAATGCATGTGTACATATGAAATAAAAATGATGTTATCTATTGTGTATTTCTAAGGCACACCTAAAAAACAGGGTTTTGTTTGCCTTTTTCCTATTTAGTTAAACTCATATTTTCTTTTCCTAAGCTGAATTAGCTATTACCTGAATTTACAGTTTCTCTTGAAAATCATCTATATGCTACT
Source organism: Aselliscus stoliczkanus (assembly GCA_033961575.1). NCBI lineage: Eukaryota > Metazoa > Chordata > Mammalia > Chiroptera > Hipposideridae > Aselliscus > Aselliscus stoliczkanus. The sequence goes on from CM066733.1 coordinate 94,589,370, forward strand.
GACAGGTGCAAGTTTGGTATCAAAGTGATAGCTCTTCACAATGATATGAATTGGTCATATCATCTTCCGGCTTTGAAAAATTCATTATCTAGTCTCAGAGACTTGGCTATTTCTGCTGACTTTAATTTCACATTTGAGCCTCCTACCTTTGAGGAGGATTTATATGAAGGCAGTTTAAGCTACTATTAGTGATCCAAACTTAAGCTAACATTTGATCATTCCTGATGCTCCTGGTGCTAATAATTCAATTGGAATGAATGCATGAAGAGATAATGTTTTATGCAAGTTTGTACACATGTAAGCAATGAGAAATTCGTAATTCTCTGCTTGAGGAATAAGTTTTGGATATAGATCACTGGCTACACATCAATTTTGATAACTTTTAAACGTAAAAATAAAAAAAAGTTTTATAATGGTCCTAAGAAGGGTTAAATTTAAAGATTTTATTGGGGAATTAGAGGAGGGAAACACTGTTGGGGAATCAGGAAGGGGAACAGACAGGTTGCTGTCCTTTGGTTCTTCAGTCTAGTTGTGGAGGACGTCACTCCACTGGCCCATGTTGGTATTGTGATCATTGCGCTCTTCCCGGGTGAGGCAGTTGCTCACCGGCCATTGGACCGCAGCTCACGGCAGCTCCATGGCAGCTTACGCAGGTTGCCTGCTGCTCACACTGGCTGCCAGCCACTCATGGTAGCTCATGGCAGCCCACTGCAGCAGGGCCTGCAGCCTACGCTGTCACCGGTGACTCAAGGCAACCCAGCTCCAGGTCAAGCTGTTGTTCACCATCTTAGCTGTAGAGGGCACAGCGTCACTGGCCCCCGTGTAGGATCCAAACCCGGGCACTGCTGCTCAGAGCTGGCATCCCAAGCCAAGTCTCAACCAACGTGCCACTCAGCCGGCCCTGAATTTTTTTTTTTATTGATGTGATCTGAAAATTCATTAGACACGCAAATGCCACTGTTTAAGGCCTAAAAATAATGGAGCCAGATGTAGAAGAAATTAGACTTTGAGCAAAAAGAATTATAATTAAAAATTTGCAACTTATGACACAAGACATTCAATGCTTTTCTTTCAGAATATCAGTGTTCACTTCTCTAGGATATATCTTTACTTTGACACTGAGCAGGGCTACTGTGAGCAATTTGTTCCTTTAACAAAAATCATACTAAGATCCTGATCCTCAGGGCCGCAATGAAGATAGGATTTCCATGTGAGAAAGAATAGCTGGACCTCAATAGCTCTTGACTCTGTGTTGTCAGTTGAAAAGGATTTGGGAATATTTTTAACAAGCGAGAAAGTAGTCACCGCTGTCACCGGTGACTCAAGGCATCCTTAAGCTAGAGAAAATCTCAGTTTGTTAATTGTAATAAAGCAAGAAAATTAATGGCCATTGAAATTTTAAATTATTAAGTAAATATATGCCTTGCCTTGAAATAAAAACTACATCTCTTTCAGCTAAGCTGGCTGTAAAGGCAAACTTCATCTACCATAACACATTTTCCCACCTCAGGGAAACAAAAAAAGTACAACAATATTGCTGCCTGTTAAGTGGCTTAAAGTTTGGTGGGCATTTTGGGTGAGCTGCATTTCCACTTCCATAAAAGTTGAGCCAGCAACTGGAAGAAAGTTACTTATTTAAAAATGGTAAATTATACTCACTGGTTTGCTAAATTGGCATGAAATGTTATTAAGAGCCCAGCAGGTTGTAGACACTTGCTAACGAGCTCAAAACAAATTTCCTTTTTATTATTGTGACTGATTTTGGTTAATTAATTTACCTTCAAGTAACAGTGAAAAAAGGATAAAAGAAACATGTTCAAAGATCTAAAGACAAACATAAAATACTAACTCTCCTTCAGTTAGAAACTATATTAGAAATTTTGGTTTTATAGTTATTTTCAATTTAAAACTGCAGCATTTATAAAGCCTGACCAACTCAATATTGGTGTGTATTTCTTTTTAAAAAAATAATAGACCAAAGCATGCATTATGAGAAATTTTCAAGTTCAACTGAAACTCTCAACAAAAGGTCTCAAACCACTGCCTATTCAGGATTAAGTGTCCTCCATGGTCTCACTCACTGAGACCCAATTCCTCTATGCAATTTCCCCAATCTCTCCAGACCATCCTGATTTTTCCATCTTTGATCTTTCTTATGCTTATTGTACCAATCATCTTTTTTTTTGTTTTAATATTTATTGTTTTATTAAAAGAAGATGCTGGCTGTCTTACGGTTTCTTGTATAAATCTTATGCTTTCAACAGATTATAGACTACCTGAGAGCAGAACTCGCAGTACCTTTCTTGTATTCAATACAGAGTCCATTAATTCATTCAACAATAGTTAACTCACGCCTACTGCATGCCAGGCATTGTGCTAGGAACTGAGGATCCAACAGTGAGAAAAAAAGGAAACTGGAAGTACTAATGGAAATCAGAGTTTAAAGGGCAATAGGCATTAATCAAGTAAAAGCAACTATGGTAAGTTCTGCAGAGGAGAAATATATAGTGCTATGAGAGCATATAAATGAAGGGGTCAGAAAGGCACTGCCCAGGAACTATCAAGACCTGAAGAATAAGCAGGAGTTAAGTGGGGTGGCACTCCAGGCAGAAGAATGTGCATTAAGGTTTTGAGGCAAGTGGAGGTACAATAAATATAAGAACTGAAGGGAAACCACTGTAGGTAGCTAAAACAGAGTAAAGATGCAAGAGCTGATACATAACCCATTCTTACCTTTGTTAATAGTTCTCTGTTTATTTTGAAATTTATAGTTCCTTGACCAGTGCTGATTTCACTCACTACCGTATCACATTTTAGCTGAAAAGGTAATAAATCAAGTAAAACAGATGTTATAAAATAGGCCTCCTGGGAGCTGTAGTTCTAATATTATCAAATTTTCAACTGTCCAAAGGCAGCAGGTGCATCATCTTTCTCAGTCATCATATCTGCACCTGGGCCTTAGCAAGTCCCTTCAATTCTATCATTCCATTGGGTAAACACATTTTCTTCTTTTTCTGACTAGAATGCTATTCTTTATTCCTATCATTTTCTCACCTAAATTCTTCATCTAACTTGGAAGAAAGAGAGCATCACTTTACTCCCACCCTACGCACCCTGACCTGCATGAACTCCCTTTATCTTACCCACTTTTTAAAAGAGCCACATGACATTCTGTCAGGGCCCACGTTAAAGTGCTTGTACCAACATATAAAATGCAAATAATGTAAATATGTTGTCTCCAGTGAATATGCCTTTAAATTTTAACCAACTAGATGTTCAAAGCACCTGATATACCCATGGAACTTGAAGAGATACCTGTTGCTACTGAAGAGCCACTAGTTTTTATTTTGAGACTAAATATTGTAATTAGGATGCTCCTACTCCTGGTGTACTTGCGGATAAAAATCTGGGGTGTCTTTTTTGATCAAAGAAATATTTACTAAGCTACCAAAGTCCCTTGATCATACTCATTCTTTAAACATCTTTTTCTATGACAGCGACTTTCATTGTTCTAATGCTTCAGTATATCCAGACACCTCTTCTGTGTCATATGTAACAACCTTATTTAAAAACAAAAACAAAAAACAAAACAAACAAAAAAACAAACCTGGTCTACCACCTGCCTTTTCTGATGGTATTACACTAACAATTTAAATTTGGTAATTCTCTGTAACCTTCTGAATTCCTCTTTTAGATTCCAAAGCCATCAGAGAAATTACAAAGAGGTTGATTAAACCATCTAACCACTTCTACTCTGCAATCATGATTCTATTTACTTCTAATCATTTCTTCTCATATTTTAATGCTCATCTTCTCAGAAACTCACTTTAAAAAGTACAATCCACTGTTCTAATTTATCAAGTTTCTGCTCCTAAATTCAGAAGTCCATCCAGCTTTAAGCTGTAAGTTTAATCAACACGTCAGTCCTCCTGTAAGTAGTTAATCAAAAAATTGAACAATGTGAGCTTAAGAGGAATACTTTATAACTAATTTGAAAAATCATCCTAATCTTATAGTACATGGCTAAAATGAATTTAAATTCTATTTGTTCAAGGTGCCTTGAACAAAGAAACACTTAAATTCATTATTATGGCTGAGATAGCCTGAAGGGTATTTTTTTTTCTTTAAAATAATGAGTTCATAATGTCAAAAACAGATAATAATGCTAAGGTACCTTCTCTGCCAGTCTCATGGCTTGAACTTGAATATCTGGTCTTGAATGGTCATTGTTGTTCTCCAATAGAGAATCCACAGAAAGCTGAAAATCCGCTACTTCTCTAAAGACAGACATTGAAATAGGAAAAAGCTGCTGTTACCCTAAAAACATTACTAGTGTAACAGAAAAAGACTCGTTACTAAGAGTTCTCCACACTGACACAATTTTATCAGAAGAAGGTGTTATGCTTTCAATATATAAAGCAAAGAAATTGGAAATATCATCACTTTGTCCTTATTTAGAACTTTACCTTTTATCATCTTACAAAATTCTTCCTCTTCCATTACCTGATTATAGGTTTATAGCTCTGTCAGCTAGAGTAGCCACTTTAGAAAAAGTTAAGACTTGACATGTCAGAAAGTGGGCACATGATTGTTCATTATGTTATTCTCTATAAATTTTTCTGTAGGTTTGAAATAGTTCAAAGTGTAGAAAAAATATTAAATGATATACAAACAACTATATAATTACCCACACTGAACATCTATTAATATTTAATAAGAAACCAGACAGAGGATGAAACCCTGTGGGCAGGGTAAGTGGGCTGAGTGTCTGTCTAGCCCACTGTGACTGACACAAAAGGACGTATTTTAAAGGGATCCAAGTGACTGTTCTTATCACTCTTGAAATTTAGAGACATACCCAAAAAATCCTAAAGTATAACTATTGCACTGTGTTGTACACCTGAAACTAATTAAAAATAAAATAAAATAAAATTAAAAAAAAAAAAAAGAAAATAAATAAATAAATAAATAAATAATTTTCAAAAAAAAAAAAAAATTTTCCTAAGTTTTCATCCATTATCCAGCAACCTAGTGTGGATTACCCTTACAAACCCAAATTCATCCACTGACATTTGAGCTATAACTGCAGACTCAAGTTCATCTATCGATCAGTGTCTGTGTGATCTTGGGCATGTTGCTTAAACATCCCTCGTACTTCAGGAAAAGAGTGATAATAACGGTACTTACTTGACAGTATTGCTGAGAAATTAAGTCCTGGTTAAATAATGCTAAATCTAGTTCTGATGTTAAATAAAAATGTTAAATTGTTCCAGTACTGAGGCCTGGAGAATTATTGTGCATGTAGTTCTTCATGTACTGACTTGGTTGGCAAACTGTACTCTGTTTTTTTCTAAGACTATTCCTCTAACAATTACGTGATAATCTAATTTTCTAAAGATTAAATGTGGAAACTCATATAAGGTTTGAATGCATTTTTATTTTTATTTATTCTTATCAAAGGGCTCTAATAGCTTAGTCGAGTATTTGTGCCAGTAATGTGAGAAACTGAAGAAATTAACAAAATGAGAATAATAAAATTAACACACAAACACAAAGATTTTTAAAAGTAAAAAAAAAAATTAAATTAAAAGTAATAAGATCCATAATAACAGCATTAATTGAAATTATACAGATTTGAATATACCAAAGATTAAACTATGATTTTTGACATATAGCTAGGGCACTTTATAAGAAGTTTAATATGACTATACCTAGAGGATGGCTCGCAAAACATCTAGAAAGCACAAAGACGTCACATGACTTTCTATAGTTTTTAAAAAAATTAAGAGTGGAAGGCACCTATAATTTTATCATAGATGTGAATAATAAAATAGTTCAATTGAATTTAAAGATTTTATTATCAATAGAATCACAAATATTTCTAATTAGTTCAGTGGTAGAAGGACAAATTACAACATCACCCTATTAGTCTATTAATAATGATTTACAATAATCTAGGAATATTTAGAACATGAATTCTGAAATTATGTGAAGGGTTATTTGCCAGTAAGAAACACCAAAAGGGAAGTAAATGATTTAGGGTGGTGGGGGGGATCAACCAGACTTGACCTACTTCCCAGTTTTCACTTTTGGAAACTTTTAATTATATACTCACCAGGAACTTTTGCTTTGTCTATTTAAAGAGGTAATTCTTGAATGTGAATTATGTAAAAAGTCAGAACTGAAAACATTCTAAATATCCATCAACGGGGGAGCATTAGAGTATTATTTAGCCATTGTTAAAGTGATATTTACAAAAAAAGAATGATATCAAGGGAAAAGGGTTCAAAAATCATATATAGTAGTTTTATAGCTGTTTTTTTAAAGGCTGCCAAATATATTCAAAGAGAAAATGTAAAAATACACCAACTTGCTAATATCAGTTGTCTCACTGCAGTAAAACTAAAGGGAAAGTTTTCCTCTTCTTATTCTTTTGTATATTTTTGAATTTCCTTAACATTATATTTTGCTTTTATGATAGAAAAATTTAAGGGCGCTGGACTTATCAAGGGGATCAATTCACAGGCTGTGTAGATGCATGACCAATGAGCTGTACAGCGGAAGCTGAAGTAGAATAATATTGTATGTCAACTATAAGTAAGTGTGTGTGTGTGTGTGTGTGTGTGTGTGTGTGTGTGTAGCCATGGGAGTGGGAGTACAGCATAAGGAAGATAGTCAGTAGTACTGTAAGTTAAATAAGATGTCAGAGGGGTACTAGCTTGGGAGAGGGGGGTTATCACTTTGTGAGGGGTGTAAATGTCTAATTATTATGTTGCTTTGTACTCCAGAAACTAATAAAAAAAAACAGAAGATAAAAAAAAAAAACCTTAAGAAACATAACATCTAGACTATGAAAAGCAGTAGCTGTCAAAATAATCCATTATGAAGACGGAGAGTGGTAGCGGCATAGATGAAACAAAACTGGCTGTGTGCCAGTGCTGGTAAGCGATGGGCACATAGGGGTCATTAAACTATTCCCTCTACTTTACTATTGTTTAAATTTTTTAAAAGTTTAAAAAGCAATAGCTACTTCCCCACTATTTCTGAGAAGTTGTTGTGGTGTTAAGAGTGAAATTCCTAGACTTGAGTACTCCTGGTTTGTAACAAAATTATTAATCTTCTCTACTATGATCAGTATTAAATAGGAATTCCACCATAATTGAAAATATAATTGAATTAGGAGTCCTGAGCATCTGATTCATATCATATTAAATAAACTACATTAACAAAAATAGTATTTCTTAATCTCTTGGCACTTAATAACAATTTAGAATAAAGTTAGAAATATAGAACAGTTAGGCCTGGTTTCAGTATTATAAAGGACACTTGAGTTTATTATGGCAAAGTATTGGACATTCCCTTTGTTTTAAATAAATTTAATATGTAGAATTTTAGACCTGTAGCCTAGAAAAATTTTGAGGTCCTCCCCAATATTTATTTTCTATACACCAAAGTCTTAGTATTTCAAGTTGTTAAAGTGTAGCTGCCCAAAGAAGTTCCAGGCAAGAGGAAATTTTATGAAAAGATGGGCCAAGACAGTTTAATGGCCTTTGAAAAATGAAATAAAAATGGAGACATTCCCATTATTATGCAGAATGTCATTTACAGATTTTATGAAACAGGTAACTGGTTTCGAGCATTACATCAATGCACATGTAATTATGAGGTGCCCTTGGTCAGTTGTTGCCCCTGTTTTTGGAACTCAATAGGGAGGAATTTGCAACAGGCCATTTTAAAAACGGTCTCTTTTACAGTACAAGACCATATGTAGCTTTTCTCTTCCTTTTCCACATATCTCTTAGTCCTATTCTGGGATAAAGAATATCTTACTCTATCTTAAAATTCTGACAAAGTTAAGGGGACAAAACATAAGGACATAATGGTACCGATGATTATATCTTTACATCTTTCTAAAGCTTAGGGCTTAAATGCCTACTATATAGCTAATTGCTTGTTATTATTAATTGACTGAGAGGGTATTTTATCCAAATATTGAAGTTTTCTAGCCAAATGGTAAACAAATATCATTTAGAATAACCAAACTCACAAAGAGATAAATATTTCCCTGCATTCAAGAAAGCAACTATCGGTTGTATGTGTCCTAACCAACAGTTCTCTATCACTGGAAGTCCTCAAATAGAAAAAAAAAACAAAAAAAAACAAAAAATAAACCACAAAAACACGCAGCAGGTAAATACTGTACAATGGTATTGAAGCATCAGATAGGTGTATAATCTAAGAGCCCTTCAAAAACCCTGAGATCCTAATCACAATCTTAGTTCTTTTATTTCCTGTTACAGAATTAAATTTGAACCTCAAGCCTAATTCTTTTTAAAGACTGCCATAATTGTAGTTATTAGCATAAACAAATATTAAAACAACATGAGCATACTAATATAATCTGCCATGTCAGCCTATGTAAAATACAGATTTAAATTTTATTATTCATGTCAATGAGAATAACAGGTTAAATTGTATCTTACGATTAATTTCAAGGACTACTCTGTAAATTGAATAGTGACAATTTTTTTTTTTTGTAGATTGACAAAGTCAGTAACATTTTAGATTATTACAAATATACTTAACTCTTTTCTCGAAATTGGAACTGCAGATATTGACTTGATCAAGTTTTCTGGTGGAAGATCCAACACTCTGGAAAGCTAAAAAATAAAGAAAAAAAAACAGCAAGATTATTAATATATTTGTTCCAGATTCGATGAAATACTATTCAGCATAAAAGAAATACTGAGACACTTACAACATAAATGAGCCTGAAATGCACCATGCTAAGTAACAAAAGCCAGACTTACCAGGTGGCATAGCATATGATTTGATTTATTTGACATTCTGGAAAACCCAAAACTGTAAAGATGAAGACTTTGACAGTGGTTGTCAGGGATTGAGGGTGAGAAGAGGGTTTGACCGTAAGTAACAAATAAAACGGTTCACCCAAAAACTGAATTTTATATTTGTAAATTTTAAAATTAAATTTCTTTTCACAAAAAGAGGGGATGAATCACTGAGGAACCAAAGATAATTCATTTTTATTCATTTATATTTCCTGAGTGCCTATTTTGTGCCAGGTACTGTTCTAAAAGTTGGGGATATGGCAATAAACACAAGACAAAAATCTCAGGGCACTTCAAAATAAACAAACAAGTAATGGGAGAAAAATCTGATCCCCAGGTCCTATCAAAGGTTTACTCACCAAAATAGAAGGGGTGGGAGCATTTGTACTTTTAAAAATCTCCTTGAATCATTGTAATGCATAGCCATAGTTGTGAACTATTGCCCTAATGAATCTCTTTTATTGAATGGTTCTTACATGACAGGCATATCTTACATGCCTTAATTTTTCCTTAAAATAATTCCATGACTTTCACGCTATTACAGACTTCATTTCATGAACAATGGAACAAAAATACATAGAATTTATGTAACTTGTTTAAGTGGAAAAGCTCAGATGTGAATACAAGCTACCTAAAACCAGAACCTACACTCAACCCCTATGTCATATATATATCCTTTCAATGAGAAATGCATAAACACAAAACAGTAAATAGCAGTACAGCTATAATGAATTTAAAACTGCCTTTATCTTTCTTCCCCACCTCCTCAATCTTATGAAACCTTTGCAACATACAAGCCATAGCTGTTGAGGGAGAAAGAAAAGGGAGAAATGGCGTAAATAGGAAAAGTAAAGAATGTAAGAAGAAATCTTCAGAGGTGACTGAAACTATTCAGGAAAGTAATAAAAGTAAAACCACTGTCTCCTGACTAGTAATATTTCCTCTCATATTGTCAAAAAAAAATCATTTGTTGAATTTCACAAATGTTTCTTTAAAAAGGTCAAAACTTATCGACCTGGAACTGTCATTTATCTTTAAAGATGTTCTGTATATTTCTGCTTTGATCTAGTATATGTTGATTTTTAAATTTAAATCTCACAGTACAGTCTATATATAAATTCTAGTCTTCAGGAACGGCATTACTGTATCCCCTACAAAAAGGTTATTTCTTTACGATATTTTCCCAGAAGTGGATAAGTATTGCCAAGCATTTATAGAATAAAGGCTGTAACAGATTATGTTTATACTACAAAATGTTCCTGCCAATATAGATGCACCAGTAATAAAGGTTCTATTATAATTTCTCTTAGGAAAAAAAAAGGATTCAAATTCCAATTCTACTTTTACTAGCTATGAGTCCTTGGGAAAGTCAATTTACATGAATTAGCTTAAGTTTTCACATCTGACAAATGGGGATAATAAATCTATTAAATAATAAACTAGAGCTCTTGTAAGGATTAAGAAAAACGTGTCACACAATAAGGATGTAATAAATATCATTTCCTTTAAACGGTTTTATTTTGAACATAACATCTCCCAAACTTACCCATAACCACTAAGATTTTCTGCCTATCTTAAATGTAACTAAACTTTGCTGAAAAAAAAGTGATGTAGGTAAATTTTAAACCATTTCAGCTGACAAAGAAGTTGTGGATTTAGGGCCTAAAATGTTCACATTCAAATGAACAACACACAAAAAAATTCTTTCTGATATAAACTAAAAACTATTTTTTAAATGTTTATTTCTCTTATTATTACATCTCATTTGCTCCCAAAAGACTCTGAGGGGGCTTAAAAACATAAAAATAAAATGGAGGTACAAAATTATACCAGAAAGCCCAAGCTAAAGATAGTTATTATACTTCTTGGAAGCCAAGGTACAAAGGGAATATAACTACACAGCATGTTTTACCCAATAATAAATCCAGCATGTCAGCAGGAACAAACTTTTTTCCGAAAAGTAAATTCTAAGAACAAGTTATATTCACATGAAGATATCAACACTAAAATAGAAAGTATTTTTAATGGAAGTCTTACAAAGGCACAGAAACATTCTTATATGATGTAAATTTAAAAACCAAAAAGAAAGGGACTTGGGGGGAAACAAGGAACAGAGTAGTCTGTTTAATGGGGACAGAGTTTCAGTTTTGCAAGATGAAAAGAGTTCTGGAGATCACTGGTGGTGATGGCTGTATAACAATGTGAATGTATTTAATGTCACTAAACTGTACATTTAAAAATGGTTAAGATGGTAAATTTCATGTTATGTATCTTTTCCCACAATTAAAACAGGCACAAGAGCTCTCTTGTGAGCAAATCCCCCTCTGAGGAGTCAGTCCTGACACAGCTCATCTGTAGGTGTAGGTGTAGCCAATCCTCACAGTCAGTCAGCTGGGGAGTCATCCCACCTACTGACATGCCAAAAACAATCAAGGCTCAACTACAACAGGAGAATACCCACAGCACACTTAAGGGACACTCCTGGAACACATGCACAGGAGAGTGGGGAGACTGCACCACTGGATCACACAGGACACATTTCTACATAAGGCCACCCAACAAAGTCTAGGTGACCTGGGAGACCCACCTAATACATAGAAGCAAACACACAGAGTCAGCCATTATGAGGAAACAAAGAAACATGGCCCAAATAAAATACGAGAAACCTCCAGAAATAGAACTAAATGAAATGGACGCAACCAACTTACAGAGACAAAGTTTAAAACACTTGTTATAAGAATGCTTAAGGAACTTAGTGAGAGTTTCAGCAAAGCGACAGTGAGCATAAAGAAGGGCGTAGAAACCATAAAAAAGAACCAGTCAGAAATAAAGAATACAATAACTAAATTGAAGAATACACTAGAAGGAACCAAGAGGTTAGATGAAGAAGGGGACTGAATCAGTGATTTAGAAGACAAGGTAGCGATTTAGAAAACACCCAATCAGAACAACAAAAAGAAAAGACAATTTATATATATATATATATATATATATATATATATATATATATTTTTTTTTTTTTTTTAGGGACCTCTGGCACAACACCAAGTTTGACATTTGCTTCATAGGAGTATCAGGAAAGAGAGGGAGCAAGGGGTCAAGAAGCTCTTTGAAGACATAATGACTGGACACTTCCCTAAACTGAAGAAAGTAATAGACATATAAGCCCAGGTAGTACAGAGAGTCTCAAACAAGATGAACCCAAACAGACCCACACCATGACACATGATAATTAGAACGGCAAAGGTTAAAGACAAAGAGAGAATCCCAAAAGCAGCAAGAGAAAGGCAACACAACTAGTTACTTACAATGGAGCTCCCATAAAACTATCAGATGATTTCTCAACAGAAACTTTGCAGGCCAGAAGGGAGAGGCAGAAAATATTTAAAGGGATGAAAAACAAAGGCTTACAACCAAGACTACTCTACCCAGCAGTATCATTTAAAATTAAGGGAGAGATAAAGAGCTTCCCAGACAAGAAAAAGCTAAAGGAATTCATTACCACCAAGCCAGTATTACAAGAAATGTTAAAAGGACTTCTTAAAGCAGAAGAAAAAAGAAAACAAACAAATGAATATGAAAAATATGAGTAATAAAATGGCAATAACTATGCACCAATCAATAATCACTTTAGGGCCGGCTGAGTGACTTGGTTGGTTAAGAGTTAGCTTAAGAGTGGGAGCTCTGAGCAACAGGGTCATGGGTTCAATTCCCACATGGGCCAATGACGTTGTGCCCAAGCTGAGCTGCCAATAGGTGGCAGGATGATTCAGCTGGTGAGAGCATGTGAGCCTAACAACAAGGCTGCCTGTTCAATGGTGGGCTATGCCAACCCCCAACTAAGACTAAACTTGGCATCTTGAACTGAGCTGCCACCTGGATGGCTCAGTGGATAGAGCATGTGCTCTTAACAACAACCCTACCGGTTCAACTCCCGCATGGGATGGTGGCTACACCCACCCACAACTAAGATTGAACACAGCACCTTGAACTTAGAGGCCATGAGCTGCTGATGGGCAGCCAGATGGCGACTGGCGCCCTCCACAACTAAGATTGAAGAACAACAACTTGGCTGGTTCCAATTCCCCAACACTGTTCCCCTCCCCCAATTTCCCAATTTAAAAAAATAATAATCACTTTAAATGTAAATGTATTAAATGTTTAAATCAAAAGACAAGAGTAACTGAATGAATAAGAAAACAAGACCCAAGAGATCCACTTCAGACTGAAAGACACATATTGACTGAATGCAAAGGGATGAAAAACATATTTCATGCAAATGGAAATGACAAAAAAGCTGGAGTAGCAATATTTATATCAGACAAAATAGGCTTTAAAACAAGGACTATAATATGAGAGAAAGGAGGACATTACAGGGATGATCCAATGAGACAACATAACCCTAGTAAACATCTGTGTACCTAACAGTAGCACCTAAATATATAAAACAAATATTGACTGACATATAGAAAGAGATCAACAGTAACACAATCACAGTAGGGGAATTTAACACCCTACTGACACCAATGGACAGATCTTCTAGACAGAAAATCAAAATCAACACAGAAACAGCGGTCTTCAATGACACACTAGACTAGATGGATATAATTGATAGTTTTAGAGCATTTCACCCCAAAGCAGCAGAATATATATTTTTTTCAAGTGCACATGGAACATTTTCCTAGGTAGACCACATGTTAAGCCACAAAACAGTCTCAATAAATTTAAAAAGACTGAAATCGTATCAAGCATCTTCCCTGACCACAATACTATGGAACTAGAAATCAAATATAAGAAATCTGGGGAAAGCACACAAACACATGAAGGCTAAATAATATGCTACTAAATGATGAATGAGTCAACAACGAGATCAGGGAAAAATCAAAGCCTACCTTGAGACACCAAATACTATGGAACACAGCAAAAGCAGTCCTTAGAGGAAAATTTATAGCATGCAAGCCTACCTAAAGAAACAAGAAAAATCTCAAATCAACAGTCTATGTTTATACCTAATGCGACATAAAGAAACAAAGTCCAAAGTGAGTACAAAGAAAGAAATAATAAGATCAGAGCAGAAATAAACAAAATAGAGGCTAAAAAAAACAATAGAAAAGATCAATGAAACTAAGAGCTGGTTTTTTGAAAAGATAAACAAAATTCACAACCTTTAATGAGACTCATCAAGAAAACAGAGAGAGGACTCAAATAAATAAAATCAGAAATGAAAGAGGCACCACAGAATTACAAAAAAATTTAAGAAAATACTACAAGCCAACTATATGCCAACAAATTGGACAATTTGGAAGAAATGGATAAATTCCTAGAAGCATACAACTTTTAAGACTGAAAGAAGAAAGACAAAATCTGAACACACTGATTACTACTAACGAAATCTAATCAGTAATCAACAGACTCCCAACAAACAAAACTCCTGGACCAGATGGCTTTACAGGTGAATTTTACCAAACATTCAAACAATAATTAATACCTATTCTCCTCAAACTATTCCAAAAAAACAAGATGAGGGAAGGCTCCCAAGCTCATTTTATGAGGCTACCATTACCCTGATTCCAAAACCAGACAAAGTATTACAAAAAAAGAAAAGTACAGGCTCATATCCCTAATGAACATAAATGCAAAAAAATCCTCAACGAAGTATTAGCAAACCAAATTCAGCAATACATTAAAAACATCATACACCATGATAAAGCAGGATTCATTCCTTGTATGCAAGGTTGGTTCATTATCCGCAAATCAATTAACATGATACATCACATTAACAAAATGAAAAATAAAAATCATATGGTCATATCAATAAATGCAAAAAAAAAAAAGCATCTCACAAAATCCAGCATCTATTTATGATAAAGACTCTCAACAAAGTGGGGATAGAAGAAACATACCTCAACATAATAAAGCTCATATATGACAAACCCACAGCTAATATCACACTCAATGGGGAAAAGCTAAAAGCATTTTCCTTAAGATCAGGAACAAGACAAGGATGTCCACTTTCACCACTTTTATTAAACATAATACTGGAAGTCCTAGCCATAGTAATCAAACAAGGAATAAAAGGCATCTAAATGGGAAAGGAAGAAGTAAAACTGTCATTATTTGCAGATGACATAATACTATATAGAGAAATACCAAAAGATTCCACCAAAAAAACTATTAGAATTGATAAATGAATTTAGTAAAGTATCAAGATACAAAATTAATATTCAGAAATCTGTTGCATTTTTATACACCAATAATGAACTATCAAAAAGAAATTAAGAAAAAATCCCATTTACAACTGCATTAAAAAGATAAAATACCTACAAATAAATTTAACCAAGGAAGTAATAAAAGACCTCAGAAAATTCTGAGACATTGAAGGGAGAAATTAAAGAAGATACAAATAAATGGAAACATATACCATGCTCATGGATAGGAAGAATATGGTTCAAATGTCCATACTATCCAAAGCAATCTGTAGATTCAATGTAATCCCTATAACATACCAATGACATTTTTCACAGAACAAGAACAAATAATGCTCATATTTACATAGAACCATAAAAGACCTCAAACAGCCACAGCAATCCTGAGATAGAAGAACAAAGATGGAGGTATCATGCTACCTGATATCAAATTGTACTACAAGGCTATAGTAATCAATATTGCACAATATTGACATACTAGGTTGGACAAGTAAGTTTACGAACTCATCCTAGAAAAGTGCTACATACCTCATGCCTAAATATCACTACAGTCACCTTCAAAGTACTTCCCTTGGGAAGCTATGCACTGACGCCAGTGCCTACTTCACCCTTCAAAGCAATTTTGGAACTCTTTTTCTGGAATAGCCATCAGAACTGTCATGGGATTACCCTTAATGTCCTGAATGTCATCAAAATGTCTTCCTTTCATTATTTCCTTTATTTTCGGGTAAAGAAAGGAGTCATTAGGGGTCAGATCAGGTAAGTAGGTAGGGTGTTCCAATACAATTATTTGTTTACTGGCTAAAAACTCCTTCACAGACAGTGCTGTGTGAGCTGGTGCATTGTTGTGATGCAAGAGCCATGAATTATTGGTGAAAAGTTCAGGTCATCTCACTTTTTCACACAGCTTTTTCAGCACTTCCAAATAGTAAACTTGGTTAATTGATTGTCCAGTTGGTACAAATTCATAATGAATAATCCCTCTGATATCAATAAAAGTTAGCAACATCATGGCAACAAGTTCAAGAACTTAATTGTCAGATCCTGTAAATGCACTTTTCTTTGTACCCATGTTATGTAATTAAAGATCGTGATCTGGTTAAAGCAAATAATTTGGCAATGATGTTATATGGGACTAGATCCATCCAATGGAGAAGTTGCAGACTAATATGTTTATTTCACCTGCTGAGGTTGTTTTTTAGCTTGAATTAGTGGACAATATATGAAAATTAAGAAATAACACAGGATTGTATGCATTTGCATCTGTAGTATCAGTCTTTGGAAAATTTAAAATCAGAACTAAACAATCTGGTATCATTGCTTTATTTTTGAAATGAAGATTTTAGATATTATTTCTAAATGTACTATTTTGATATTTCTAAACATGCTAATTTTCTAATGATTAAACCCCCTTTTGATACATATAGGATTATTTTATCTGAGAAGTCATAATTTCTTTAAAAAAAAAAAGTAAAGTTTAAAAAATAAAGCATGGGCCCTTCTTGAAAAATCTACTTATAAAGACATACAGCCACTTGAGCCATACATCAGGAAAAAGAATGGTGGTAAGCATCTTATCCAATTCAATATAGGATGAATAGGAGACAAGTAGTGTGGATATAGTTAATGAATAGACTATAAGTGTTACAAACTTTGAGTGAAAAAATTATTCAAACATATTAGGAAAGGTAGAGCAAAATTAAACCAACTACAGGAGTGCTAATGTCCTCCTCTCTCATGGCAGGGGTTGGTACTGTCTAAATTTGAAACATCAAAATTTTAAAGAAACATACCAAACTGTAATGTTCTTCACAATCTCTTTTCTTAGTTGTAGAGGACTCATTTAGGAAATACATCAATAATTCTTTGAATTGTATTTTGGTTTCTTTTTCTTTCATTAAATTCAAGCAAAACTGTTTAATACTTTTTATTTAAAATAGCATTTCAGTTATGGGTACTTGGGGAATCATAATGCTATTGTACTTTAGGTAGTTGGACATTTTCCATCATAAAACTTTTAAAACGCAAAGGAACCTAAAAATAAAAACTCATTACAATACAGCCCAACTTATACAAAAAGTGTATATATCCAGTCTTCCCATCTCCCTCCCTTTTTTTTTGCCCGTCTATCTGCAAAGAAATATATCTAAAATGAAGATCGACCTGTTAATGATGATGATTATTTACAGGGAAGTTTTTAAAATTCTTTTCACCTTTCTGTATCACTTAATTCTTAACAATGAACAGGCATTATTTTTGCAAAAATTAGAATTTTTTTCTTTACAAAAGCACAACTTTATAAAAGTACAGTTAAGGAATTCCTATTGAAAATTAAGTATGGTTCAGATATGTAGCTTTTTGGTTATCTAACTTCATGTGGGGTCAAAGCAGTCACTAAGTGCGGGGGTCCAGCCTCCGCGGAGTCCAGGGATTCCCTTGGGTGGGACTGAGTCCAAGAGGAAAAAAAGAAAGATGGAGACACCGGAAAGAGGATTACAGGAGTGTCTCACCTTTATTGTTAAAGCCTGGCCCCTTTTATAGGGGCTTCTGACTATTAACTCAATTACAAGTTATGTTTCACATGATCATGATATTTTCTCTTACTCAGAACTTTTACTTTTTTGTAATTGTATCTTTCCAGGGTACACTGTGGCCTGTTCAAGGATTTTACTTATCATCTAAAGAGTGGTTACCATGACTACCTTACAGGGCATATACTTGAACTGTTGCCAAGAGTTTAGCAGTGGCTGAGTTTAGGGCAAAAAACTATTTCTATGTGTTTATAATACTTAGTATCAAAAGGAGTCTCAAACTTTTCCTATCCTACAAAGAGCTGCAAATTATTGTAATAGAGGGGAACATCTGTTTCTCAGTCAAAGCTTCAGTATCTGTTGCTACAGCAATGTACAAAGCAAAGAGTTAAAACAAGGCTGTTAATTAAAATAACTCATGGTCAGTAAGTTGCCTCTTATCAGAACTCTCATGGCCGAGAGACCTTGGTCTCCTGGTCTCCAAGGAAACCTTTCACAGCTGCATAGGCAAGTAAGCTCAAGGTTGGATGATATCACCAGTTTCTCACAGACACTGTCTGTTTCTCACAGACAGGATTTGTCCATATGACCAGAGGCCTGAGCCTCAGTTTCCAAGGGGCTTGAGTCCCCTATTTCTCAGTCCTGGGGTCCCCCTCGGACTGTAGCCTGTTTTAGGGAGTTTCCTTATCTTTAGGAAATCTTTCCCTGTCACTGACTTACACAGCCAGCTATCATCAGGGTACCCCAGGAACTTGCCATAAATGCAGTGAAAGTACTGTCTCTTATAGGATCTGATGTGGAGGAAAGGCACATGGATTCATAGAGGCAGGAGATTTTACATGACCAACCATAAGGCAGCATCCCAGATATCCAGTGCTGAGCGTGGATCTTTGTTTCAATGTGGCCTTGTCAGACACTAGGATGCTGTTGGCTTCCCACAACTAAGGGTAATGAATAATAACTAGGTCCCTCAAATCAGAAAGCCTCTGGGGTGGTAGTGCTGTGGAAAGGGGCTTCCAAAATACCCCATCCTCAGAATTCTAATTTAATGCAATATTTATTGAGTGTATACAATGTACCAAACACAATCCTAAGTACTATATATGTATTAATTCATTATATTCTAATAACAAGCCTATGAGATAGCTAAATTTTCCAGATTTTACAATGAGGGACAGAGATCTTACATACCTATCAGAGGAGAAGCTGGATTTAAATCCACACATCTTCCACAGTCAATGTTCTTAATCACTATACCAGTGAATCCCACACTTTGCTGTACACTGAAATGACCCGGGGATCTTTAGAAAACTGATGCCTGGCTCCCGCATGCAAATATTCTGATTTAATTAGCGCAGGGTGTGGCCTGGGCAACTGGATGTTAAAAAGTTCTCTGGTTGATTCTAAGGTGCAGTGAAGTGTGGGGACCACTGCACTATACCTTTCTGCCTCCTGGTCGTCCTTGGTTAGTGGTTATCAAGCCTGGAATATCAGAATCACTTGATGATTTTTAAACTTCAAGGCCCCTACCCTGTGTTAGGCCAATGGACCTGGGTTTACGTATTTTTTAATGCTTCTCAGGTGATTCCAGTTTGCAGCCGCAGCTTGGGAACCACAAGGCTTAGGGAGATATCAACTGCCCTCCACATTAACAATCATTGTCCACGTTAGTGAGTGTTTCTAATTAAAGGAGTATCTTTCAAATGGGTGGGGCACAAAAAAAAGAAGAAAGAAAAGTTAAGAACCACTGTCAAGTGGTCAAATGCCAGAGAGCATGGTAAAAATTCACCTACATGCTCCTAGGTTCAGTTATTCTAGAAAGAATGACTTTCTTCAACTGTCTCTGAGATTGGATTTAGTGCATTTTCTAATGAGAATGTGGCCTATGGGTTTCCTTAGCACAGGATTTTTCTTTTTTCCCCTTCAGGTTTCTGCTGGTATGGGGCTTCATCTAGGACTACCACAGGTATAATGTATAATATAATAATGGCTAATATGAATTAAGTGCTTAAAACGTACCACGTACAATTCTAAGCCTTAGATTTGGCAACCTAAGGTCAGGGATTCTAATATAATAGAATAATCTTTGGTTCCCAGGATATCAGAAAGCACATTAATTAATCAGCTTGTGGGAAGCTCTCAACCATTTCTTTCCCAGGCACACACAATTCCTACCCCTAATAGCCAGGCACTCAACACAAAGCTAAAAATATCATATCAGTTTGTCTCTAGACAGGTTCTAAATTCAGTTAGGAGCTAAGTTCAAGATCAAAGTCTCTGGTAATCGCATAAGAACCCTAATTTTACTAATGAAAAAGAGGTCCTTTTTCTTTAGCAACCAGACATCTAGATGGCAGAATTGCTGTCTTCTTATGAAAATTAGCTAGCTCTGTATTTTTATCACTATAACACAGTCTACAAAGCCATTAGTCTTAAAATTCTTGAAAGGTTATCAATCACTCTTCCAGATCTTAAACTGTCAATTCTCCCTGGTTATTCCTCACTTCTGACTCTCTAATATAACCAGGTCAGGTGTATATATTTGCCACCAAGACCCAATGCGCAAGCACTCCCACATTTGTTGAGCCTTTCTTCAGATGCTGGTCTGGATTTCCTCAAAGACTCAAACAGGCAGCAAACAAGATAACAACTGAAACTTCAGGGCCAGAAGAGAACATTCCAAATGATTTGAAGGGCAAGTTCTATAACGGGCAATTATCTATAATGAAAGAAATTCAGCATGGCTCTTGTAGTTGTGGTTTTAAGCAGAACTGAATGCTGGTGGGCCTGTGAGTGAAGTACACACCTAGATAATTTAGTCACTCTTGTCATTCACCTGAATGTGGATAAATATCCTCCCAACATAAATATTTCAGTTTAGGACCAAATGACAACAATTGGTCAACAAGTTCAATTACTCCTTGAGACCACACCTGAAACTGACAATAAAACTCATCAGCAGCACCGGCCAAGTGGCTCATTGGTTAAGAGTTGGCATGGGAGCATGAGCTCTGAGCAGCAGGGGCCAGTGACACTGCCCTCTACAGCTAAGATAGTGAACAACAGCTCGACCTGGAGCTGGGCTGCAGGGAGTCTCCGGCGATGGTGTAGGCTGCAGTGGGGCTGCGGTGGGCTGCCGTGAGCTACTGTGAGTGGCCGGCAGCCAGTGTGAGTGGCTGGCAGCCGGCATGAGCTGCCGTCCAATAGCCGGTGAGCGACTGCCTCACCAGGGAAGAGTGCAATGATGATACCAACATGGGCCAGTGAAGCAATGTCCTCCACAACTAGACTGAAGAACAAAAGAACAGCAACTTGTTTGTTCCCCTTCCCTGATTCCCCAATGCAGTTCCCTCCCCCAATTCCCCAGTAAAATTTTTAAAAACAAAACAAAACAAACAAACAAAAAGCTCATCAGCAGTCAATGCCTGTCTTCTATTCATTGTTACGATAGCAGTGTATCTCTATCAAGTTATGTAGATATAAATTAATGAGAAAGAGAACTTCAGGTTACTTAAAATGTAAACAATTACATGACAACTAAATGCAGCTTGTGATCCAACACTGGAAAAAATATTGAAAAACAACAAAATCGGAACAAACTATAGCTTAGATAAAAGCATATCAATGCTATGTAAATCCAATAACTATACTGTGGTTGTGTAAGATAATGGGAATGGAAAAACAGAAAATTACAGCATGGCTAGAGCCTACAGAAAGAAGGGTAGAGTGGCATGAGTTGAGGTTGGGAAGAAAGATGTTAAGGCAGTGGTAGAGAGTTTGTGCAGTGCAGTTTTAAATAGATAAGTCATATTGATTTGATTGACATTTTAAAAGTCACTTCTCTTGCTACAAGAATGGAGGGAGAGCAAGAATGGAAACAGAAAAGACCCATTAAGCAGTTGATGTAGGTGATGATGGTAGCTTGGTTTGGGGTGAAGGGAAAGGGCAGTACTGATGGAAAAGCGTGGATGGATTCAAGATATTATTTTGAAGATAGAATCAATAGGACTTACAAAAGTGAGTCAACAGAGGCATACTCTAAATTTCAGTCATGTCCAAATATTGTGGTTCCATGAACGTAACCATGTTCTCCCATGTGTCTGTGTTTATGTACATGCTCGTCTTGCAATATCCTAGCTCTCCCCTCGCTTCTCACCCTACTCACTTGGTACACTCATTCTCCCTTCAGGGTTGAGCCCAACATCACCTTTTCCACAAAGCCTTCCCTGAAGCTTAAGAAGTTAACCTTCTCCATATTCCCTTAGCACTTCACATATGGTTCTAGCATAGTAGTGACAGACTGCACTGCGATTACTTGTTTATATATGTTTCCCAAGTTAGTCTGGAGACATGCCAGAACAGAAATCATATTCTATTCACTTTCAATTTGGGACTCATGATAATGCTTAGAAAACCGTAGACTCATTAATCAAAATCTGTTGAACAAATGTGCCATTTCATGTAATACATTCCATCATTCCTGAACAGCAAAAGATCCTCATTTATAAAGATAGATATTATTGCACATAATTTTATTTATGCTCATTTCAGATCAACCCTCAATGATTCCATATTTGGAGAAATATATATGTTTGCTTAGTTTATGTTGTCATACAAATTTATTAGATTCTGTTTAATGATCAGATTGTGCTCCTTGCCTTCACAAACAGCATACAGTATAAGAATGAGGTGATTTTGAGGTTAAATCTCGGACCATAAACCAACGTGAATTTACTAAGTGGCCTTGGGTACCTTGTTTAATCTCTCTGGATCTCAATTTGATCAACTGTATAATAAAGTTAATATGTCTGTCATAGGGTTGTCATGGGGTCCAAATGTGAATGTAAAGTAACTAGAACAAATATACACTCAATACACATTAGTCTCTGGTTCTCCAACTTGCCTTTTTTACAAGGAAGCATACAGCCTTTGCAAAACTACACAAAATGTTTCTGGCCATGGCACTTTCTTTACCTAAGGGCTAAGAATGGAAACCATCTTACCTCCCCCACCTCCTGCCCCAACACATACAACTTGTGACACTGAGGTCCAAAAGTACCTACCCTGGACATAGTTCACCGTCTACATTAACATGACTTTATTATTTGTCTTCATTAGCATAACTTTACTATTCTAAGAGACTCCTGCCCAAATATCTTGATTGTTCATTACAGGAACTACCTGAAACATCTATTAGTTCTTCAATAGAAAACATCGACAGTTTATGCCTAACATTCCTTGCTCTCCTCGCCTTGATCTTTCCATCAATCTAAAAAATGTCAAGCATCCAATCCTAATCAAGCCATCTCCTCCACTCCCTTGCTCTCTCACCCTATCACTGAAAGACCAGCCTTAAACCATACTTCAAATCTTCAATAAAATTTTCTCTTGCCTTCTCATGACAGACACTATCAAAATTCTGTTAAGGTGGTGTTCTCCCTTACTCCAGTAAGCCATAAACTCAGTTTCATCTTATCAAAACATCTGACGGTGATATTTGGGAAGCTGACATTTGTCAGGACAGTACACCTAAAACATAAAAGACAGGCAGAGGGATTTCCCCACAAAAGTGCAGAAATACTCTAAAAATGAATTAAGGGAAATTATACACAAGGCAAAATATGTCTACTAACATGTCCATTAATAAAAAGGAAATGGATTTGTTAGGACCACAGTAAAATTTTACTGCAAAATTCCAGAGGTAGCCAATGCATTTTAAAATTTATTTTTGATGAAATCTGATGCTACAGTGTTTTTAATCCCTTCCTCGTTGCAGAGATGTTCAAAGGTGACTCTGAATAAAGAAAAACAGGGTCTCGTTATCTTTGGAGCAACCAAATATGTTGGGCAGGCAGAAAAAGTGACCATTAAGAGAAATGACCAGTTTTTGAATTAGATCCTGTAGAATGAAAATTCAGACCCATTGTCAACTTCACTAAGTGTAAAGAACACTTAGGAGGAAAGAAATAAAATGGAGTAACTATACTCAAGCTGCTACATTACTAAAATCCAGCAGTTTGAGGTATGAGGAAACAATTCTACTATTGTTTTAATTAGCCTGGGAACTTAATTTTCAACTTTCCAGTCCTGCATCAGTGCCTAGATATACACCAAATCTCTAGATAACCCTCTGATGACTTTATGAAGGAAAAGAATGTTCAGTATTCAGACCACTGGTCACCTACAGTTTTATCATCATCTCTGACCAATCCAGAGGCTAAGAATGCAGGGCTGATTCTTCTTTTATATGCTTTTTATTATATACTTTTTGCTATAAGAACCCTCAGTTTTTCTTCCTTCTTCAGAACACTCTGGTTATTGTTTAGTTATATTTTCGGTTTACAAACCCTAAGACCCTTGAATAAATCTTTATCATTTATTTTTAGCCAAAGCCTCCAAATTTCACTAGGTCAACACTAATTTCCATAGGGTCTAATCGTGGCCCAATGGCTTTCCACCAAGGTAAAGACCACAAAGCTGTAGGGAGGAAAGGAGTGAGGGAGGCAAAACGTGCCTTTCAAAGTTAACTTTTCAACCTGAGCAGCTGATTTGGGCCGCACGCCGGACCCTACACCAGGTTTGCTTTTTAGCAGGTGAAGCATCTCTAAAGGAGGAGGAGGCAGCAGAAATAAACAAGGTTTCCTCAGAGAGAGAACCCGCCCTCTCGCTGACTAAGGACTGGCCCGCGGTGGAGAAACGGCGTTGGGAGGCAGGATTCCGCGGGGACCCTCTTTTTGCTAGTTCCCAGGTTGGTACCTGACAGGCGATGGACCTGCGAAAGCCGCAAGCCATGCCGGGCTCCAAGAAGCGCGTCCCAGCCTCTCCTGTAGCCCCGCCTCCGCGCACCGGAAGCCCGCCCCCGGAGGGTGATGCCAACCAATCAGCAAGCCCAGTGCACCGCCACTAACCTCTGCCCTGTGCCGCGAGGGAGCGCGGGAAATCCCGAGCATCTGGAATCCCGTGGGCCGTGTGGATCATGGCCACCTCCTCGGTGTCCAAGGTACGTGGGGGCGGGCGCACACTACGACTCCGCCGCCGCCTCGTTGTCTTTTGAAGGAGAGTTGAAGCAGAAGTTATGCAGGTCTCCGTGCACCGACTCCGAGGGGAGGAGTGGCGGGCCGGGATGTGGCGTCTTCGGTCCAGGTCCAGCTGAGGCTAACTTTGCTTGAGGAGCGAAGACGCCCACCTGCCTTAGTGTTCTGGCGAGGAGGATTTTTAAGTTCTGGTTTGTGGCGGTGGGATGCTCGGAGGATGTGCCCCTTGTCCCTTCCTTTTCCCTCATAAAATATTGTGCGCCAAGCACGCTGTTAGGTACCGGGTGACAGTGGTAAACAAAATAGACTTTGGTTTTGCACTCAAGGAAAAAAAAACGAAAAAAAACAACAACAGATAAACTGACCATAAATGGTGATCAATTTTAGCAGGAAAGAAAATTCGAAGTGAGAGAAGAGCGACGAGAACCTAAACTAGATTGCGGGTGGGGAGTGGGGGACGGGCGGTCAGCGAAGGCTTTTGGAGAAAACGACATTTTAGCGGAGACCTGAGAAGTGAGTAGAAGTTAAGTAAAATATTGGACAGGGGTTCGGTTCCAGCATCGAGAATGACATGTTCTTTGCCCCAGAAGATGGAAATAAAGTGACATACTGGAATGCCTACCAAAAAAATGTATACACAAGACTTGTAATCATTGTTTGTTATCCGTATGTATTCAGTATTACAATTTAGCTAGTTTTTTCCTTTCTTAAAGGTACGTTATTAGGCTGGCCGAGTGGCTCAGTTGATTAAGAGTTCGCTCGAGTGCGAGCTGAGCTCTGAGCAACAGCAGTTCGATGCCCAGCCCGAGCTAAGCTGCAGCTAAGCTGCCAACAGGTGGCAGGATGGCTCAGCTAAAACGAAAAAAAAATGTGTATGCATTATTTTGCACTGTTAGAACTATCCTGAGATGACTTTTTCTAGGTGAATTTCATTTTCTATAGAAATGACAATTTTAAGCAGCTGTCCATCATGCATAACTTTAGGAGTGTTAGAATAAACATAGGACCAGTAGCTTGAGGGTTTTATATCATTAGTCAAATAATAACCTGAAAACTAAATAGAGCTAGGAAATTACCAGGAAAATAACTGGGCAAGCAGTCAATCATCCTGTATACTAATTGCCTAATTTGTAGATGTTAACACTGTCCTAAACATTGGGGAAACGATTATGAACTAAATGCAGTTTGTGCTCTGAAGGTGCTTACAAACTATTGTGCTTGGGGGAGAGAGGGCCCTAAATAACTGATATTTAGTGAAAGTGATTTAAAACAATGCAAAATAAAGATACTCAAGTACTATGAGATCTTAGGAGAAGGAATAATTCTGACTGGAGAATTGGGGAAGGTTTCCCAGAGCAGGTGGGTTTGAGTTGAACTGTAATGGATGAATGAATAAGAGTTTATCAGATGAAGAAAGGTGAAATGATAGCCAAAATGATCTATTTCCCATCACAGTTGAAGTTAGTTGGAATTTAATTAAATAATAAATACTTCTCTTGAGAGAGCATCACCATTTTTTATCTTCTTGATCTTAATGTGTAGTATTAATGTTCTCTAAATTTTATACAAATGGAACCTTTCGGAGTTTAAATTTCGTCAGCTTTTATTTTTGTCTGCCTCTTACATCAGGTCACAAAGAGCAAAAACACACATGGGAAAGAGAAGAAAGAAATAGAAGTCTTATACTGTTTAAAGAGTTTTCCTTCTATAATTCAGATAGAAAGATGATTTCTTAGCACTTTAAAGAAACACCATTTTTAAAAATCGGCTTATCAGTAAAATACTTGGTTAATAGATTTATCTGTTCCTTGGCTACTTTGACTTGATGCTTTCTTTTTTATAGGGTTGCTTTGTGTTTAAGCCAAACTTCAAGAAAAGAAAGAACTCTGTGGCAATAGGTGAGATGTCTTAATATCAAATTTCTTAGTTTTCCTCCACAAATGGTGAATTAGTAATTGAATTTAGCAATTCTCTTTTCTAAGCTAGGCTTACTTACCATGTTGATGTAGGAGTTATGTTCCAAGGTATAGGTCAAAGGGATAAGTGTACCCGCCAGGGTTCTAATATAAAAAGGAATATAAGTAATACCTTGAAAAGGCAAATTGGAAAGTAAATTTCCTTCAAAAGATATGTCAGCATTCTTTAAAAGAGATTGTCTTAAAAATCTCAGTGTCTTGGGCTGGCTGAGTGGCTGGTTGGTTAAGAGTTGGCTTGGGAGCACTGGCTCTGAGCAATAGGGCCACCGGTTTGGATCCCACATGGGCCAGTGATGCTGTGCCTTCCACCAGCTAAGATGGTGAACAACAGCTCGACCTTGGGCTGGGCTGCTGTGAGTCACTGGCGACGGTGTAGGCTGCAGTGGGGCTGCCGTGAGCTACCCTGAGTGGCAGGCAGCCAGCATGAGTGGCTGGCAGTGGGCGAGAGCTGCTGTGAGCTGCCATGAGCGGCTGCCCAATGGCCGGTAACCAATCTGCCTCAGCTGGGAAGAGTGCAATGATCACAATACCAACATGAATCAGTGAAGTGACGTATTCCACAACTAGACTGAAGAACCAAAGGACAGCAACTTGTCTCTTCCCCTTCCCGGATTCCCCAATGCTGTTCCCCTCCCCGAATTGCCCAATAAAATCTTAAAAAAAAAAAAAAAAAAATCTCAGTGTCTTCCTTAGGTGAGGTAGGAGGAATTGATTGCAGAAGGGCAGGAGGGACTTTTCTTGGAGTGAGGGAAATGTTCCGTAGATGAGGGGGTGATCACATGAAAATATACTTTTGTTAGGGCATATCATCTGTTAAAATAGGCACATCGTATTATTTGTAAATTATAGCTCAATAAAGTTACATTATAAAAAAAGATACTGTCTTCACTTCATTAATTTCAGGATATCTGTTTAGTGATCAAGTTAAGAAGACTTGACTTCAAACAAATCACAGTATTACTGTCAGAAAGTTATTTGCACTGGTTCTCAATTGTGGCTGCAGATTAGAATCATTTGGGAAACTTAAAAAGAAAACTTTTTTTCCGATATCGTAGTCTCACATATAGTTGCAAGAAAGAGTGTAGAGAGTTCACCTGTGCACCTGGCTATCCCCAGTGTAACATTTCACATAACTATAGTACAGTATCACAACCAGGAAACTAACATTGGTACAATCCGTTGACCTTATTCAGGACCACACTCCAACCCAGACTAATTGAATCAGAATCTCTGGGAGCGGCATCCAGGTTTGGTATTTTTTAAAAGCTCTTCACAGGCTGATTGAATATTTCTACTCAATATTCAGAGTAGAAAAACTGAACTACGCCATTGTTTCACTAAGGAATAACTAACTTGAATACCTAGAATAGAGTTTTTCTAAATCATCACATACAGGCCTTAAGGTATTATTAATCCTTTATTTTGAGACCAGCTAGATAAGAGACCTGTGTTAAAGAGCAAATAATAAATCCATATTGAGGAGAATAAAAATCTAGTTTCTCATTAACAAGAGACTAAACAGTGGTCCCAAGCTTTACACCCTCATAGACTTAGTCTCAAAAAAACCTGAAGTTTTTTCCTTGTTCTCCTCACCATGAAAATGAAAAGTGACAGTGATGGAATTAGAAGTAGTGAACAAAGAATAGCTACATTATAAGTTATTTTAAGTGATTGACTTATGAACATATTTTTGTTGTTGTTGGAGATTACTAAACTTAACTAGAAATAGTTTATTTTCAGAGAAAAGTCAATGTCCCCCCGTTAAGACGTGTTCCCCCATTAGCCATGAACAATACATACCATTAAATGGCATCTGATATTATCAGTAATGTCAATATAACTAATAAAATTGCTCATATTTATTGAGTGTTTATGTGCCAGACTATTCTAGCACTTTATGTGTTAATTTGTTTAATCCTCTCAGCAAACTATGAGGAATATATTATGTCCATTATAATATATGAAGATACTTAGACATATAAAAAACTTTCTCAGTGATAGTGCTAATAAGTGGCAGAGCTGGGATTTGAACCCAAGTTGTCTGATTCTAGAGTATGTAGTCTAACCATTACTTAATACCTCTCATAATACAAGGTGAATTTTTGCTTAGAACTTTTTGTATTGAATTTCAACTATAATTTATTAAGATTTATTTAAAGTTTTTAGTATTAGTAAACCTGATATGTATAATTGTATAATTTGGATTTTGCTTTGAAGTACATTATATATTTTTTCATCTTGCTAATCTAAGACTAACAGATAGTGCTATAATATGAAAATCTTAGAGGAATTGACCCTAATTTTAAGATAGATGGAGCAGGAATGAGGAAAACATATCTAGATTTTCGCACTTGCCTTCACTGGCTTCAATTCTTGAAACAAAATTGCCTGAAGAAGTAGGACGATGCTCTGCACTGTGCGTCCACCTACCTATCCCCTGACTCAGAGACACTTGGGTATATACTTAAGAAAAGACTGGTAACTTCCTTCCTCAGTATTCTGGAGAGAGGGATGGGGAGGGAGGGAAAGAGAAACAGAAGCAGAATAAGAATGAAAAGGAGGGAGAGCGAGACAGACCGACTGGCAATGGCTCTGACATTGTAGTAGGTGTTCATACTGAAGTAAAGCACTGAGTAGGAGCAGGAGGGAACTTGTCAGCAGTTATATTCTTTAGCTTCTCTTAGTGCTTATTTATTTTCTACTTACTTGATCGAAAAATAGAGAAGTCATGGTAACAGATTCAAGTGTCCTACTGCTTTTGTTTCCCAATGTCTGACAGTTTTGTTTTTTTATATATTTTGATGCAGCATTATTCAGCACATAAATCATGTCTTGATTTGCCACTTTAACATTTTATATGATTTTACTCATTGTCAAAGAAAAATGACTATTGTTATTCTATTTAAGGCTGCCTTATTATTCTGCTATGTCACTTAGTGCTTTGTCTCTTAGTAATAGTGTATGTCCTTTTTTTTTGTTTACATTTTATACTATAACCTTTCTATCATTTTACCGTATACAAGTTCAGTATATTCTAAGCCTTTTGATAAAAGTTAAAAATCAATGTTTGCCAAAAACTCTTGAGTTAACTATGATTTGCAAGAAAGTTCCCTAACATGAAAGAGAATTTCTATTCCAAAATATCAGTTAACATTAAAACTTGATGGTAGAATACTAGCAGCATCTCAGTGAAGTCAGGAACAAATTGTGTATTTTTCAGTTATTATTTATTATCATGAACTACCTAGAAGTAAACAACAAGAAATTTGAAGGAAAGTAGAAAACTATAAGGAATGTAAAATATTTGATTAAAGGAAGAGACTGTGGTGTTTTTGGATGTGAATTTTTAACATATTAAAAATGTCTCTGCAAATCAATCTCCAGATTTTATTTTATCCAGTCAAAATACCAGTGTAATTATTTTTGAGAAATGACAAAAATTAATGTAAAAGAATGGCTTAAATTTTTTGAAAAACAATGACAGTGTTTGGTGGTGATGGTAGTTGAAAGACCTGGATCTATTCAACATTAGAATATGCTACAAAGCTACAATAATTAGAACAGTTCAGGACTGGTATGGGAATAGAATTGGATTCAGTAGAACAAATAAAATGTTCAAAAATAGTTTCAAATGTATATGTAAGTATTTAGATGATAAGGACATCTCATATCAGTGGAAAAGTTACAGATTATTCAATAAATGAGTGTATTTCAAACTGAAGGTTATATAAATACAAGTATGAGTCATGAAATCAGTATGGGTCATGAGAGTTTCAAAAAACAGAATAGAATACATTGGCTGTTGTATGATAAGTATTGTTTTGTGGGACTTTTGTTCATTTTTCTTATATATATATGTGTGTTGGATTGTGATGTAAAATGCATTCCTTAATGTGGATCATGGTTGAAAGAGTTTGAAAACCATGGCAGTAAATCGTGTTTTGATAAATGGCTAACCATTTGGAGGAAAGCATTCTAAAAGTATATAAAGGGCCAGCCGAGTGGCATGTTGGTTAAGAGTTGGCTTGGGACGCCAGCTCTGAGCGGCAGGGCCCCTGTTCAGATCTCACATGAGGGCCAGTGACGCTACGCCCTTTACAGCTAAGATGATGAATAACATCTAGACCTGGAGCTGGGCTGCTGTGAGTTGCTGGCAACGGCCCAAGCTGCTGTGGGGCTGGCCGGCAGCTGGTGTGAGCTGCTGTGAGCCGCCTTGAGTGGCCATCCAGTGGGAGGCGAGTGTCTGCCTCACCTGGGCAGAGAGCAATGATAATACCAACATGGGCCAGTAAAGCGACGTCCTCCACAACTAGACTGAAGAACAAAAGGACGGCAACTTGTCTGTTCTCCTTCCCTGATTCCCCGACACTGTTCCCCTTCCCAATAAAATCTTAAAAATAAATAAATAAATAAATAAATAAATAAAAGTATATAAAGTAATACAGACAGACTAAAAGGCTTGACTAAACTATGTCAATTGAACAAATGAGCAAGAATAGTAGTAGTAAGAATCATTTAATAAAGGAGAGCTCAAAGCAAATTTTGAAGCAAAGTATGTAAGATATTAGGATAAGAGCAAATAATGAAAATATATTAATAAATATATGTTCCTTAAATCAAAACCATTAAATAAAAATGGTTAGAAATTCAAAAGTAAATGACAAATATAATCTAAAAATTAAAGATTTTTAATCTTACAGATACAGTTAATATAGTAAGAATATTAGATATATAAGTAAGATTAAATAATATAAAGGATATACATATATATTTTGATACATATTAAATTTTCAACCTCATCACCTTCTATGTGCCTTTATACAGAGATTTTCTAACTTTTATTATATGAAAAAGAAACTGACATTTCTTTCTGTGTTTGTAGAGGACTATTTTAATAAAGAGAAAAATGAGTCTGAGGACAGTAAGCTTCGATTTGAAACGTATCGGTTGGTATGGCAACAGGTGAAATCTGAAACCGAGGTGAATACTTTTTTTGTAATACCATGTCTATAATACTGTAAATTTAATAGTTGTTGACTCCCATTTCCCTTTCCCCCAATTTACAAGAGTATTGATGAAATATTAGTAATATTGGTCGAGCATAATCTGTATATGTTAAAAAAAACCCTCATGGTCCACGTATTAAGTATAGTTTCAGGTACTGGAACATATGTTTATAATGTTATTAAGGCAAGAGGTCCGTTACATATCCTCACACCACTGAAATGGTGATACTCTTTAAATTATCCATTTGGTTACACAAGTAAGAAATCTAGCTATTTTTAAACTACTTCACTCCCTCATCCTCATATCCTGTTACCATGTTCTTTATATTCCTGCTCTGAAAAGTTTCTTCACTATAGCAGATTTGTAGCTCTAGGGCTGACATCTTGAATGGACTTGTTTTGTTTAACCAACAGTAGTTTTTTTGTTTTGTTTTGTTTTTTAATGCCTCTGGGAGGGTTTTCATTTTCAAATTTATTACTGCTTCCAACCATTCTTGATTGCTTTACACCTAGTGGCTTTGCTCATTCATGTTCCATGTGACCCTTGAAAGAATTTGAGTTTGTAATTTCCAGTTTAGGTCCTCTTTATTTCTTAACCTGGATTGTCTTATTATCTTCCTAACTGATGTCTCTGCCTCTGATGTAAAACCCTCCTGGTCTGTCGGTAGCCCCTGTGGCACCACTGGTCAAATTAGAAAAGCCCTCCCTTTGGGCAAGCTACAGGGATTTTCCAGCCTCATTACCAGTACAGCCTCTCCGATCCTTTCAATTCTGGCTTTTGCAGTGCTGCCAGATTAACCCGTTTTAGCCCTGATTTAATCAGGTCTCTCAAATCCCTTCAGCAGTTCTCCCCACAGGATAAAATCAAAACCCTTTAACATCAAATATTTATTTTTTTGGTTTAGCCCCTTGCCTATTTGTCCGCTCTCATTCCCTACCACTTCTCTTGTTCATTATGCTTAGCTGTATCTGTGGTTCCCCAGATGTTTGTTATTTGCCCCCTCTACTCCCCATTCATTCTGACTTTTACCTACCATCACCTCCTCCATTACCTACTTTAATACTTTGACTCCTCAGCTGAAGTTAGATGGTCCTGCTCTTTGTTCCTATATTGTCATAGCACTCTACACAATGTATTTTAATTGGTAAGTGTTCTTGCTCTTTTTCTTTACATTTTTAGGGTAGAGACTATCTTTCATTTGCAAGATGGTTAGTCAGTGTTTGTTGAATGAATAAAAGAGATTCTATAATGAGGGAATCCAAAGCACTGATCACTGGAGATTTAAGGGAAAAAAATTTATTTCATCAATGATTATATTTCATCATGATTGTGATTTTACATATACGCAATCTTTGGAATTGAATTCATGACAATTTTCTTTCCCAAACTTGGAAAGACACATCAGATTACTACTAATAATAATCCATAAAGTTTTGTGTGTTCTATATAGCGACTGCAAGAGGAATTAAATAAAAACCTGTTTGACAGTCTAATTGAATTTCTGCAAAAGTCTCATTCTGGATTCCAGAAGAATTCAAAAGACTGGGGCTGTCAAATAAAACTCAGAGAAATTCCAACTGCGGCTCTTGTTCTAGGTATGCACGTGGTTTTGTTTGTTTTTTAGTTGCTGGTTTTGTTTTTGAGCATAGTGGGGAATAACCTGTTCTGATGAACTTGTTTTGTCTCTTTCATTTGCAGAATTAAACCAATTATAGTTTGTTAGGCATACTTTCAAAATCAATAAAAGTTCCTTATACTGAGTATGCATCTGTAAATTAAAAGAAATTGAGCTAGGATTAACTAGTACCCTCCTTAGCTTTTTGTTATATATATATATATATATATATATATATATATATATATATATATATATATATATTTTTTTTTTTTTTTCTTAGTTATTTTATGAAAATATATGAGGTTTGAATTTGGTAATAAACTACTAATATGTTAATAGATTTGATGTTTATATTGGGTTGTTGGAAAAGTATTGACGCATTTTTGCAATGAAAAACAGGAAAAGCCCTCCCTTTGGGCAAGCTACAAAGGGACTTTTCCAACAACCCAATACTTTTTTTTTTTTTAGCTGAGCCATCCTGCCACTTGTTGGCAGCTCAATGGCAACTCAGCTCAGGCTGGGCATCGAACTGCTGTTGCTCAGAGCTCAGCTTGCACTCTTGAGCGAGCTCTTAACCCACTGAGCCACTTGGTTGGCCCAACCCAATACTTTTTTATCATGTCTTCAGTGCAATTACTCGGTGACCTTAATTTTATTTCCCTGTCCTTAGTTTTTCAATCTTGGATTGTGTGATAATATTGTATTAATAGTAATTGTTTAGAAGGCATTTTGGATGAATTATGTATAAATTGCTTTCAGACTGCAGGTTTTAAATTTCTTAGGTACTTAAATATCCATCACTAATATCCCATTTTAACCAAACATCTAGATTGCAGGATAATGGAAAGTTTTCTTTGGAATATTAGCACATTTTCTTCATTCCTTTTGAAAAGAAAGTTGAATTAATTTGGATTCCTAATTCTTCATTGTACTTCCAACTTTATATTTATTCTGGATTTGTTGTACTAGCAAGCTCTGAGATAAGAAATTAATTCTTGTGCTTAATGCTGCCTAATACTGTTCATTACCTACCTGATATTTAGGGCAATACTTCTCAAACTTTAATGTGACTACAGATAATCTTCAGGGGATCTTAGTAAATGCAAACGTTCTATTAATAATAGGTCTGAGGAAGGGCCTGAAACTCTGTATTTCTACCAGGCTTCTAGCTGATGCCCATTTTGCTCATCCCAGGACCACTCTAAGTAATAAGACTCAATGGCATGATTTTTGTAATGCTGTGGACCAACTTTTCAGTACAGTCTGCCACTGAATTAAAAAACCCCTTCAATTTATGGAAGAGAAGCTGAGGCCCAGTGATGGCTGGCTTATACTTTTGGGTGCTTTCTTTCCCTACTGCCATGTTACAGCAGTTGGACGTGGAGTGAGAGAAACACAATCAAGAGGGATAGCCTGATAAATTGTTGTGAGAGCACTGTTTAAAGCCCTTCTCTGCCTACTGCCAAAAGGAGAAAGGAAGCTAATGGAGATCATGTTTCAAAGTCACTGGTCTGAGAACAATTTTCCAGTTAAAGACGTTGTTGATTATCTCCTTTCCAATAGAGAAGCCCATTGTCTTAAGGAAATAGTGTTAAATAGCTTATAAAGTCAGTCAGACAAGATAAGCCAGTGTTTTAGTAACCTCCTAAATTTGTTCGGAGATGTAGTATTACAATCATAGACCATAATGCATGCTAACAACACCATTTTGATAACTTGAAAATCTATACTCAAAGATACTACTTAAGTACAGTTGCACATTTTTTGTTTTCTAAAAGTTGTATATCTGTTTATTTATGTATATGTCGATTTAAAAATAGCCTGCCAAAATTTTTGTTTGTTGGCTCTCCTAGGGAAAAAAAAAATGTTGCTTATGGGTGGGCTGGATGATTTTGAACCCTTTCTTTTTCTTCCAAGCAGTTGAAGTTTTATAGTAGTAAACCTCAAGTAGTTTCAACATGTCTGCTGCTTTCACCTGCCTAAGTGCCAAACAAAGCACTTTCTAAAAATTATAGACTGTGATGTTAGGGAAGTTAATAGAAATTTTTCCAAAGTAGTAGGAAAAATTCCACTCAGCTCCGATAATGGCATGCAGAGCAGGAAAACTAAAACCACTTTACCTATTATATTTATTACTGTGATCATAAATAGTTTCATAGATAGTGATTGGATTCTCCTCAGTTGTTAAGTCAGGGTCACATAAAGGCTGGAATTTTAGCCCTTATTTTTGAATAATTATTTTAAAGATCTCTTTATGGATGTGACAAAGGAATGAGATTATTCCTAAGATATTTTCAAGGGTCTACTACACATCCCTAGTCAATTTTTTTTAAGGAGAAATTGTTTTCCTAACAAGTGTAGTGTGTGCCCCTAGATATCTATTGTTAATAGAGATCTTTTCAATTATCCAGTATGTTTTCTTGGTTTCTGTTATTAATCATGTTGTAAAAATATTTTTACGTGGCATGTTAAGTATCTTTTGTTATTAAATTAATATTAAAAATGATGGTGTAATATTGATGTATAATCCCACAGGTGTGAATGTAACAGATCATGATTTAACACTCAGAAGTCTAACAGAGGCCCTTCAGAATAATGTCACTCCATATGTAGCTTCATTGCAAGCTAGAGATTGTCCAGGTAAAGTATAAATGCTTTCATAACCTTGATAAGATGTTGTAAATCTCTTCAGTCCTCTCTTGCTCTCTTTCTTTCCCTTTTAAGCTTTCTTTATCCCTTTTTATTTGTGAAAAGAGATGGCACTACATTTTTGGCAGAGTGAAGTGTAATACCTCCCAGAGTAATTTTCACTATTGCAGGATTCTGCCACGTTTTGCTTCCTTTATTCTGGCCCCACCCCTGCCATATCAGCTTCCCTGCCAATAATAATCCAGGCATTTTAAGTTGGAAGGTTTAGGACAGGGAAATGAGAATTGAGGAATGGGGAGTTCTTATTTAGCCCAACAGACAATAGACTGCATAGGCTCTTATGTACAGCCTAATTATCTTATTGTCCCACTTTGAAAGGCCACCATGGTAAAAATAGTCCATTATCAGAGCTAACCTTGGGTATCAGAAGCCATTAAATTGTAAAGGATGTGGACACTAATAGAGTAAAATTCAATATGGACTGATATAAGGGCCTTATGTGTTTATATTACTTTCATGTTCATAAACTGATTGCAATTAAGTAAAAGCCCTTAGGACATCTTTTAAAATGACTTTAAGGAAGATTTGTAATCAATAAAATAACTTATGTAAGTAACATTTTTTGATTTTTTTTTTCTTTTTTTTTTTTTAGGGGCTTTACAAACCTTTTGCTATTTAATTTCAATATATATTATTCCTATTATAATTAATAGTTTTTGTGTTTATACATTTGCTTAGGTAACACTTCTGTTATAGACCATAAACATAAACTTTGGCCTAGTTAGTCTGAATTAATGAAATTTAAATTTAAATATCAAGGAGAGGATACTAATGAACATTATTCATTAATATGTTAAGTGTTATATTAATGTTAAGTATAGAAAAACACATTCTATGCAAATAATGTAATATACTGTTCGAGAAGTTTCAGTTGTTTTAGATTTGTTGTAAAGAGAGAGAAGCTTTCTTACCTGTCATATTCTGTAGATGTGAAACATCTTTTACAAAAGCTGGTCTCACAGTTAATGGACTGCTGTATAGATGTGGAATCCAAAGAGGAGGAAAGTGTTCAGATCACCCAGAAAAACACACATTGTTCAATGGATTCTCTTTCCAGTTGGTATATGAATGTCACACAGGTAAATATAAACTGACAGTTTTCTCCCAAGAAATTGGCATATGATTGGAGAGGCTTAGAATTATTTCAAGCATAGTACTGTTTTGTTCTATTAATAAGGATATGCTTATACAGCACTAGCTATTAATTTAATAGTAGCTACTTGTTTTTCCTAGGGCTACTAGAATTTAAAAAGTATTCTTTTTCATTATGTAGCCCACTTTTGTTAAATGTTTAGATTCTTGCAAGGTCATTTTGTTTGTGGGAGAATGTCATCTAGTGACAAAAACATCATCTGGAATTGGTTTTGTTGCAGATTCTATCTCTGTGACAATGATTATAAGTTAATATATTATCTCTTTGGTTCCTAAATATTTGCTTTTGTACAGTAGAACTAGGCTGCCAGTATCCATTTTCACCTTAGTCCAATTAGAAATACACACACACACACACATGCACACACGCGTGTACACACACACACATATACACACACATTTCTATATAATTCTATTTAGAATATATGGGGAACACTCTGTAAGTAAAGTATATTTAACAAACAGATAAATAAAGTTCCATTCTACCATGTTATATGTTAGTCTCTGGTGAAAATGAGTAACCTAGGTGATTCATAAAACACAGCCTTAGTTTGTAATGCTGCATAGCCATATATAGAATGGGAAAAAATACTTACTGTGCTGACCTTTTCTGATGAATATATTTACTGAAGTCCTTACAAGTAAAGTTTCATTTTGCTTTATACAGGTATTAAACTGGGTTTCATGCTTACTATAATATCTTAATTTGATCCAGAATT
The DNA here is from genome assembly GCA_033961575.1 of Aselliscus stoliczkanus. Lineage (NCBI taxonomy): Eukaryota > Metazoa > Chordata > Mammalia > Chiroptera > Hipposideridae > Aselliscus > Aselliscus stoliczkanus. Next base: position 94,627,171 of record CM066733.1, read on the forward strand.
TTAGATTTTGTAGGTATCAAACACTACATGCAGTTTTTGTCAGATATCTTTAAAACATTGGGATTAGACCAATTGATATTTAAGATCCTTTTCAACTTGAAATTTATCAGCACAACAGCAATTAGTATTATCCATTACGCTTTTTAATTAAAAACACTAGTTCTCAAAGCAAAGCAAAATATGACATTCTGTTAATGGAAAAATCAATCTTATAGAGAGTGTTCTCTTCTCCCCATGCCCTGTCATTGTCTCTGTAGCAGAAAATATAAATATTTCATTTGAGTCATAGACTTTACTGAACCTTTTTCTTCTTGGTTATTATTCCCATGTCAGACACAGAAAGATTTCTGCTAATAACTGTTAGAATGAGTTTCTATTTATTATGTGGGAGAAAGAAATGAAATAATTACTTTGAAATGTAAAGGGAGATGTATCTATATGTGACATTATGGCCTTGTTTGGGTGGTAAGGCTTACTTTTACTCCTTTTTTCTACTATGGCTTAAAAGAAGACAGACCCAAAAATGCCAGGGAAAAAGAGGACTTCTAGCCAACGGCAATCTCCTCCTGTTGTGCTTATCTTAAAGGATATGGAAAGCTTCACCACGAAAGTACTCCAAGACTTCATAAATATTAGCAGGTAGATGGTGTATCACCTGGCTTTCATGCAAAATTCTTTTTATTAAGAAAACATACAATGTGTAACTTAAAAAGCAACCTTTTTCAGAGAAAACGAATAGCAATTTAATTTCATTTTAATACCATCTGGATGGAAACCAAGATGATATCAAATTCCTTATAATTGAAAGCTCAAAGACCTCCTATCAGATTTTCATTTGCTTTTTGACCAAAGAATGAGAATTAAAAGACAAAAGCCCATTTTTATTTAGTGTGGTAAGGCAATTTAAAATGTAGTTTCTCTCACCAAGGTTGTCTGTCTCTTACTTGCCCATTAAATGGATAAACTCCTACAAGTTGAGATATTTTTGTCAGGTCTTATTTTCTAATACGTATCCACTCTTGGAAATTCTGAGTTACATATAGCTCTACTGAGCAAGAATGTTTTGTGAATAACATTGTCTTATATAATATTTCTAGTGAGAATCTACTTCCATCATCTCATTGTATCTTCAAGGCAATTCTGTGAGACTCAGAATTGAAGTAACACACTATTTTAAAATCCAGCGATATGCATTTTCCATGGTACATTTTTTTTTTTTTAAATAACTGAGCCATCCTGCCACCTGTTGGCAGCTTAGCAGCAGCTCAGCTCAGGTTGGGCATCGAACTGCTGTTGCTCAGAGCTCAGCTCGCACTCTTGAGCGAACTCTTAACCAACTGAGCCACTCGGCTGGCCCCCATGGTACATTTTTTAAGATACGATTTATTTTGAGTTTTTTTGTATAATAGTTATGCTTATCTTTGCCTTAAAAGATAATAGTTATGCTTGCTTAATAGTTATGGCTATCTTTGCCTTAAAGAGCTGTATTGTGTAATAACTTACTAATACACTTATAATTATTATTTTGATAATGTCTTCCCCCAATCCCCCACTGAAATTAAGTTTTCTATCCTAAGATTTTTCTTAATGCTAACACTGCACTGCTTAACATGCTGGGAAAATGCACAGCACAGGATAGTGATAGAAAAACTACTTTTTTGGAGATCAGACTTGTAACTACTTTTGCCATCAAAATTAAGGAAGGACTTAAAACAGTGACAAAGTCCAGGCACTTGACTCCTACAAAGGTAGAACTGCGTATAGTTAGAACACTGAAAAGTAATAGCTAACAGGAGGGAGCAAGCAAAATCATCAGCCATGGTGCAGGACTCTGACCTGCTGTAGCTCGCAGAGTACTGTTTTCCATTTGTGTTCCTACTGGTAATGCTAAGAATCAATCATGTCTGATAAGTTTGAGTTAAGAATGCAAGGAAAAGATGTAACATTTTTTAATAATGTCCTTTAAAGCTCTCTTATGTATATGTAAGAAAAGTTTTCTAATTCTTAGCTATTATGGCTGGATGACAGAATGTCTGTTAAAAATGTCTGTAAATAGAATAAGTTACCTTGAAAATCAGTGAACTTCATGTCACTGAACTCTTAAAGCATTGGCTGGATATCTGTGAGGAAGACTATAGGTAGGACTCAAACTTTGGGTTAGAGGTTAAATTGAATGGTATCTAATTCCTCTTCTAATACTTGAGGCTGAATAACCTTAGAGGGAGGCAGTTGATCTCTCTGGACCTCCGAGTTCTTACTTATAAAATTAGAGGAACCATTAATAGATTGATTTCAGAACTAGAGTATTGGGAAATAACTATTTCTGTGTCACTTTTACAGAGCAAAGTAAGTGATCTAGAAAGTTTTAGTACAGTGTATGTAGAAAATACTTCTTAGCAGTGTCTGATAAAGGAGGCATTAAAATAAAGATTGTCTTATTTTGAAATATGTATTGAAGTATATTTGCTAAAGAAATCCCACTTTTGTATTTTCCTTTGAAAACTAGTCAACATCTACATGAATTTCCACTAATACTTATTGTTGGAATTGCCACATCTCCTATTGTCATCCATCGGTTGCTTCCTCATGCAGTATCATCTCTATTGTGTATAGAACTATTCCAGTCTTTGTCTTGCAAGGAGCACCTGACTACCGTATTTGATAAGGTAAAAAGAAAAAAATTTACCAGTGATAATAAGATGAAAAAAGAAAACTGCTAAGAATAGATTATAAATATAAATGTTAGTGATAAATTTTTGCATCTCAGAGAATGATATTGAACATATTCTTTCACATATTTTAATATTTTTATTTAGTGATTTTTATAGTAGTATACTATTGCCTATGCAGATAAAATATAAGATTTATGAAAAGAATGATATCTGTCAATCCATATCTATTAGTCAATCAGTTATTACTCAATGGAAAATTGTAGGTTTTTAAAATAAATTTTTATGGAATTTAATGACTTCCTGGTAACAGTAATGGTGTTTTGACCTTTACATTTTATATTAAATGATTAGAAATTTTTAGTGGGCTCTTTCCTGTCATGCTGCTCTTGACTGAAAATAAATACTGTACTAATATTTTTCTAAACCTTAGCTTTATGTTTCTACTGATATAGAAATACAGTTCTTTAGTATTGACCTTCCACAAATTGTTGCTAGACTCAGCTTCCTTAAGGTGTGCTTTATGTTGCTTGTGTACGGTAAATTAATAACAACCTTTCATTTATTTACTAACCATTTCTACAGTTTTTCCCGTTAAGGTGATATCGATTGGTTTACTACACTTTCAAGAAAATTTTTCCAGTTATATTATTTAACATTGCTTGGATGTGGCCAAATTTAGTTGGCCTTCTATAACAATGCTTCTGTTTAATGAGCCTTGTATGACTTCATTTTCAGATGAACAGTCTTTACTATAGGCCATTGAAAATTAGCTGAGTAATACAAATTCAGCTATTTTATGTTTTTAAGTAGACATCAGTTAATTTTGGGTTTCTCATTTAATAATACATACTGTGTTACTCTCCATTAATGTGCATCAGTAGGGATGAAAAAGAAATCTTACCAGATAACAAGAATTGCCAAAGCCTGCAGCTTGTTCAGTGGCTTTTGACGGGAGAAAAGGAGTTATACATTTGATAGGCAGTATTTTTTTTTTTTTTTTAGAGGGCAGTGTCACTGGCCCTCACACGTGGGATCTGAACCCGGGCTGCTGGCGTCCCAAGCCAGCTCTTAACCACCGCGCCACTGGGCCGGCCCGATAGGCAGTATTTTTTTAAGTTAGGAATTGAGTGGAGGATGATGGACAACTTTGATTCTGAAGATATAATACGAATACCTTCTTTTTGTCGTATCAATTAATTTAAAATTTTGGTTGATATTTGACCTAAAAATCCTAGCTACTGTTAGAGCTTTCATAGTTACTATGTCATACTGTTATTCTTTGCCTCAGTATTAATACATGATATTTGTGAATAGTAAAGACTAATAAAGAGTGTATCCTGTCCCACATTTTTCTCTTTCAGCTACTTCTTACAACTCAGTTTCCCTTTAAACTAAATGAAAAAGTATTACAGATTCTGACCAACATCTTTTTATATCATGATTTCTCAATTCAGAACTTTATAAAAGGACTTCAGGTAAGAAAACACTAATGGGTTTAAAAATTCACAAGCTGATGGTAAATAATTTATATGTTATTTCAAACTGACTACTTAGTGTGACACTTAAGGCATTTTAAATGGCAAAATCGAGAGTAAGTAAATTCAAGCTATATTATTCTAGGTTCTACCATTGCTTTGTTACCTTACAGCAAGAATGTAGAGAATATATTAATTAGATCTCAAAATGAAAAAAGACCTCCCTCCATTCCAGTGCTTTTTAACCATTTTGTGGAGGTGGGAGGAATAAGGGACCTTTTTTTAAGACTGATGAAAGCTTATGGACTGTCTGTTTAGGAAACGTTATATATGAGGAGTCACCAAACTTTTTATGTAAAGGAGCAGATATTAAATATTTTTGGCTTTGCATGCTACATATGGTCTCTCTTACATATTCTTCTTTTTCTTATTTTTACAAAATAACCCTTTAAAGATGTAAACAAACATTCCTGTGCCATACAAAAATAGGCTGAGGGCCATAATTTGCTATTCCCTGCACGTATGTGTGTGTGTGTTCATTCATATTTATTCTCATATAAATGCATTGGGAGTGCATTTTCCACTAAGGTTTCATGAATTACCAGAAAAAAAATTCATGAGCTTCATAGCATGCTCTAAACTAAAAAAGGACCCCATTCTTCAGTTGTTTAAAACTTAACATTATTTTATTCTCTTGGCAACTACCTAAAATACCTTAGCAGAGTGTATTCATTGTAAACACATGTCAATTGTCAAGTTGATTAAAACCTATAAGTAACCTTCAGTACGGAAGTGCAGTATGATAATACCTTATATTTATATTATGAGAATTTATGATTATAAATTCTCATATATTCCGATTCCACATAAAACACTGTAGTGGTCTGTTATGGCTAATATGTGTCTTTTTGTTTTTAATTTAGATGTTTAAAAATATTTTAAAGCAAGAAAATATTATTTACGTTAGCAATATGTGAGATGAAATGATATTAAGATATAACAATTCCTAATTTATTTCTCATTCATTTTATTCATTTGTTTACTCATAAGTATTTATCAAGAGCCTACTGTAAGCCAAGCACTGTGCTGAGGCCTACACATCCAGAGCACAAAGAAATTTCTGCCTTCAAAATGTTCACTGTTAATGAAGGAAGCAGAAAAGTAAACCTGCATTTACTATTCTGAGTAGTCAGTAGTATGAAAGAAACATCTTTGGAGATTCTATAGGAGAACAGAAGTGTATCCTAAGGAAGAAGAGCTAGCCAGGTCAGAATTGGAAGAGCACTCCAGGCAAAGGCAACAATAGAGGGAGAGAGATCTATCAGAGGGATATTGCAGTAGTCTAGACAAGATACGACAAGGGTTAAACTAAGGTAATGATAGTGGGACTAGAGAAGGGGAAACAAATTTGAGGATGAGATAGAATCAACAGAACCTGGTGACTAAGTGGACAATAGGATGTGTAAGAGAGAGGAGCAAAAGCGACAGACACACAGGTTCTAGCTTGGCAGATGTATTGGAAGTTGGTACCATTTATTAAGTATCCATGTTAATATAAATGAGTCAGTTTGTTAGAAAAGGATGAGTTTCTTTTTGAATATGGTTAATTGAGGGTTTGTTGGACATAAAGATTTGGCACTCAGGAGAAAGATCTGGACTAGAAATAAGATTTATTATTAAAGGTGGTGGTTGAAGTAGTGTAATGAGAATGAGACATGAAGCAGAGAGGTTTGAGGAAAGGACTAAAGGTAGAACCCTAAGGCAAACTGACATAAGAGTGAGCAATGGAAAAGGAGACTAAAAACAAAAAGGAAAGCCAATAGAAAGTAGAGTATAGAGTATTAATGAAGTCAAGAGAAGAAAGAATTATAGGAAATGTAGACTGTAGTCTCAAATACCATTGAAAAAGTGAGTGAAGAAAAGGACATTAACCCAGTTACTTACTCTCTCGGTCTCAGTTTTCTTATCTGTAAAGGAAGGGGAATCAGAATAGATAATTTACTAAGCACCTCCTTTGTGCTAGGCACTTTACTAAGTATTTGCTTTGTTTCATTAATCTGTATTATTATCCTCAGTTTCGCACATGAAAAAAACACGCTTAGGATAATTAAGTAGGTTGGCCATAGTCACATAGCTAATAAGGGACAGAATCTTTAGACCCTATTTGTCCAGTTTTCCTAAGTATAAGTGGGAAATTTGTGTAAGTTCTGATTTCTTTATGAGGTAGAATAGGTCACATAATCATTCTGTGTATGTTGAAGTCCTTCCCTCAGTAGGCAGATCTGTTACCCAGCTTGTTAATTGACCCAGATATTGAGAACAACTTGGACAAAATAATAAAGTGATCCTGGGTTCTTACCCCATCTATAACTCTGCTATAACTCATGTGACTTGCTCCCATTCCTCCCCCACCCCTCAGCAAGTCCCTTATCATGTTTGGTTTTTACTTTTCTTATGTTTAAAAAGTGTGTTAACATTGGAGTAAGTATTATTACATTAATGTAATTGGAAAATATAAGTAAGAAACAAGATTATGTTAATATGTGCAAAAATAATTTAGCACTTGGCACGAACAGTTGCTTTCTTCTTTCTGCTTGCTTCTAAGTTTGGGTGGTGCTTTGCCTTAGACCTGATACTCCCTCCAAAAGGGACTATTTTGGACTTCAGCATAGGTATCTGGTCCTTAGCTCTACAGGCTCAGAAATTCATTATCAGTTTACCCAGGAAGGATAAAGCTCAAATATCTTAAGAATGATATATAAACTAGCATGTAAATTTATTAATTTGGAATGGGAAATGCTGTTTTCCAGTGATGGGAATGTGCTTTGTCAGCTATCTAGGGAACTGTCTCTCCAGAATGAAGGTATCTCGAAAAACCAAACTGGTCATGAGAAGGTTACGTAGAGCAGAGTTTTTAACATTTGGAGAGTCTTATGAGATATCTTACCAGTTATGGTATTGTAGAATCTGGAAAATCATTCTCCCGTGTTCTGGAGACCACAGCATTCTAGTTACTGGAATACTGATTCTATCAGATACAGTACCATGTTTTCCTCTGTGAAATAAAACTGCATTGAAAAGGATACATTTTCTTTAGCCATTTCTCATTTTTCATCATTCTTTTTCATCAGTAGGCAAAGCTTCTAACATTATAGTGTTTTCATTTATTTAGTAGACCAGTTTTTACACTGACTCTTTTCTTACGAGTTTTTGGCCATCAGACCCTTAGGTCACACCCCAGTCTTTTCCCCACAACATTGACTGTTATTATAAGTGAGTTGTTCTGCAGATAGCTAATCTATCCATTTATATTAGTTTCTTTTAGTTTATACTTCAGTGATTATAATTTTCTGACCTTGTCCACAAAATGTGAGCCCTAAAACATTAAATGTATATAGACATTTATGCACTGTTTGTGGTGTTATTTTGACATTACTAAATGTATTGCTGCCATAAATACTTCTGCTATTAAAAAAAAAAAACTTAAATTGAGCAGACATACGGCAGAAGATTTACTGCCAAAATATAACAAATATATTTAATTTTCACATTTCTTTCAGCTTTCTCTGTTAGAGCATTTCTATTCCCAACCTCTCAGTGTTCTGTGCTGTAATCTCCCAGAAGCCAAGAGAAGAATACATTTTTTATCAGATAATCAATGTGAAAACATCCGACGTCTTCCATCATTTAGGAGGTAAAGAAAAAAAAGTACATATTTAACATATCTTATAATAGAATTGGGGGCAAAATAAGGGATCACATATCCAGTTATTTTTGAAGTGGGGAAAGAAAAAATAACCTTTTAATTTTTTTGTTGAGCAAATTAAAACCCCTCTTTTTAATTGTGAGATTTCTTTGTTGGATTTGAAAATTTGGCATTAAGAAAAATACTTTTACAAGGGGACATAATTTGTAGATTCTCTAGTTATTTTTTATAAATAGCATTTTCTGTTTCTGGAGTTTCTGGCCTTTGTTTATGATTAGACCCCTATACTATGAAGTGCAGCTGATTTAAGGAGTTAAAAATTACCATTAAACCATGACTGTCATCTTGAATTTATTTTTGAGAAGAAATGAAAGAATGTGACCACTAATCGAGGCAGTTCTTTCCCCCCACATGCTATTCAAATATTTAGAATGTTTAATTTTCTCTTTTTGTGTATGGGATGGTAAACATTTTAGGTACGTGGAAAAGCAAGCTGCAGAAAAGCAAGTTGCACTATTGACCAATGAGAGATTTTTGAAGGTAGGAATGTGGATATATTTGTTTCAGTTTTATTCCTTTTTTTTCTTCATGAAAAAGAATACGCCCATAACATTTATTGAGTTAATTTTATAGAATGTATCTGTACCTTCTAAAATGCTTTGTAGAACGATGTAGTAGGTCTTGATAATCATATAGAAATTTTACTATTAAGGATGACACAGGGTTGGCTGAGTGGCTCAGTTGGTTAAAAGCACGAGCTCTGAGCAACAGGGTCGCTGGTTCGATTCCCACATGGGCCAGTGAGCTGTGCCCAGGCTGAGCTGCCAATAGGTGGCAGGATGGCTCAGCTGGTGAGAGCATGTGTTCCTAACAAGGTTGCCGGTTGGACTCCCGCATGGGATGGTGGGCTACGCCTACCAGTAACTGTCATTGAACATGGCACCTTGAGCTGAGCAGCCGCGAGCTGCCTGTTGGTGGCTGGATAGCGATAAAACAAAGGATGATACAATCCTCATCTAAGAGATAAGATTTTGTTTTTATTGAGAAAAAAGTATTAACTAAAACATTAGTTTTCTTCTATGGTTCTATTTTGACAACACTTTTTAGATCTCAACTTTCTTTCCACATAGTTTTGGAATCTGCAGGCAATCGCATTTTAATGATCTTTTAAAGGCTGTCATAAATAAAAGCACGTAGAAGCTATCAGCTTAGGGACCCACTGCTAAGTGGGTATTGATTTGACTTGAAAAAAGGTCATTATATATTGATAATATAATGCCAGAAAAGAAGTAATGAACTTAGAATACAATACATACACTGTTCCGCTACCTAGTTTTGTTTTGCATTAATCATGAAAATCATATCAGTACTAAAGAGTGGCATAGTACTTTATTGAATGAATGTATGAATTTTTTAACAAGTCCTTTACTGATGGACAATTAGAAACGTATAATGTCACCCTTAATTTCATATTTTTCATGGCTTTTTTAGGAAAAAGTTGTTAGAATGTTGTAATAAAATTAAGATGACATTGAAGTTAAGCCCTGGTTATATGTGTGAGTTTTGTTGATACATACTATTTTCAAATTTTGAATAAATTTGAAATGTTAGTTCATAGAGGGCATGTATTCTGTATAGTTCTGAATACTAATTTATCTACTTTTTGTAAATTCTCAAAAAATATTAAGAATGGTTCTGTTTTAATTGAGGTATAATTGACATACAGCATTACAGAGAAAAATGGCTTTTATTCAACATTATTTGTAATGCAGAATCCATACTGGGCTATAATATAAAATCACTTCTAGATTGGGTTTAATAATCATTGTAATAATCTCTATAACTTTTCAGAGCAGTATAAGAAGTCCTGAAACCCTAATGCAGGTTATTTTGATAGAAAGGAAATTTAAGAACCACTGGAAAATGGATGCATGCATGTTTACTGAGCCTTTTAAGATTAGATAGATTAGCTGTCTGCTGAGTGAGCTAGTTGCCAAGTGCATTTCCTGCTAGAACTATCTGTCAAGGGTGTGTTTTCAGAAGCCAGGAATAGATTTTTTTAAAGAGTACCTTTTATCATTGAGGTGACAAAGGGAGAGAATGTAGGCTGGTCTGTTATAGAAATAACCTGACATTTATCTTTGCTTTTCAGTAACTTTTTGTGTATTTTCTATGCATTTATTTATACTGTACTCCTTCTTGTTACACTTCTTAGCCCTGTTTCTATTGTCTGTGACATATTCATTTTAGGATTGCATGTTTTATCATTTAGAGGCATATTTTCTTGAGACTTACATAGTGAGAAATATGATGGAGCAGAAAGATTTGTTTCCTTACCCTGAAAAAGCTATCTGCAGACTGCCTGCTGAATTTAAAGAACAGAAGATGTCTATGAAAAAAGTTAATCACTGTGTCTGTTGACTTTCTAGTTTAGAGTGAAAGTATCTTTGACTGTTTTATTATAGTGCCGTGATTGGAGATAGCTGATTTTGAAGGCTGTATTACACATTGACTGACAACCCACAGCCTAATATAAATGTTTGTTTTTTTTAGGTTCGTAGTGTTTTTATAAAAACCTGAGTCAACATTTACAAATTGAAAAACTTTATATTACAAATTCAAACTTCTTCTTTTGAAAAATTAGTAAATTTGGCCCACATCAAGCAAGACAAGTTGTTGCTCTTATTTAAAAGAGTGACCAAATGTTGGCCTTCATTCTTAATGCACTTCCTCATTCAACAAATATTCTCTGATTCTCTGATTCTGCTTTGGGTGCAAGGTATTAATCTAGGTGCTGAGAATACAAGCATGAACAAAGACAAAATCCCATGCCTTCATGGAGCTTACATGCTATCAAGTTAAATAGATAAAATATCTATGTTAGTGATAACTGCTAAGGAGAAAACAAGGAAGGAGAAAAGGGAATATGGAGTTCGTTAACGCATGCACAGTGGGATTGAATATTTAAACAAGGGCCTCACGAGAAGGTGAATTTTGAGTAATGACCTAAAGGAAGTTATAGAGCTTGCCAGGCAGGAATCTGGAGGGAAAAAGTGCCAAGCAGAGCAACAAGTGGAAAGGAGCTAAGGTTGGAGCATGTCTGGCATGTTTGAAGAAGGGTGAGGAGGCTGTTAAGTATTTGTTCTGTTTTTCTTATAGCAGAGAAATATTTCCGTTCCTGTTTCTGTATCAAAATCAGTAAAGACCACGAGGTCATCATGTTTGAAAAACAGAAGAAAGTGTACCTGTTTGGGAAATAATGACTTCCTAGGCAAAGGGTATTTCTGAAAAGAATCACTCTTACCACAATTATGAAATAAAACAGTGACAGCTATGACTAGTATACAGAAAAGATGCTGGAGGAAATATTTAATGACTGGAAAACAGGATTACTATTTCAACAAACTTTGTTTTTGCATGTTTATAGTGTGATGCTGCTGTAATGTGTTAAGTGGGAAATTTTCTCATACATCAAAACCTTCTGCAAATTTGAGTTTATAAAAACAGTGTTCATAAAGTGCATTAGGAATTATTGGCCTGAATAGGTAAAGGTATTTGCAGATATGTGTCTCAGTAAGACAAAGAACTTAGAGAACAGATTACATGAAAAAACTGAACTTAATCATTTGATATTTTCTGCTGCAGCTGATAACAGATATAACAGTGGAATCTTTCTTTTGTGGAGAGTAGGTTCTAAAGTCAGCACATGAGACGAAGATCTGAGATGCTCAAAATTACTCTTGAAAATCCCTTTGAAAGGTGACAGATCTTCTCTCATTACGTCCAACATAGCCAGTTTTATTTGCAGCGTTGGAACCAAAACTCCATTTCAAAGCTCAGTTGAGCATCAGGTGAAATAGTCCGCCATATTATATGAACAAAACAAAACATTTTTTAAATGCTAGAATTCCACCAGCCCAGGGATGTAGTCACACAGTAAGAAGTATAAGGGACCAAGACAATCTGGGAAAAGAGCTTCTTCATCTTTCTCATCTTGCGCTCCAGGGCAGGGTTCATTGAGTGTGCAGCATTGCTCATACTGTGTAAGTGTTGATTTTCCCTCTTCAAGTAAATTGAACATGTCATTCAACTCTACGGTGTCACTCAGTTGTTTGCACACCTACTTACTTCACAGAGCAAAAGTAATAGGTTGTACAATTAGCATGAAGTATGATTATTATTCAGTAATAGATTTCTTTTTTTTCAGAATATCCTTCGTTTAAAAGCTATTTAAGTTCACACCAAGGCAAACAATACTGGCTATATACAATCTCCATTATAGTTTACAGTAAACATAGAATTAAAGTGTGCACTTTCAGTGGTGGGCACTGAAATACCCTTTGTACTGATATACTGATGTACTATTGATAGGAGACCAAGATTTTTGAAATTACCACTTAAATACTGGGAGGAAAAACATTTTGATATTGAAAGCTTTTATTTCATTTGCCCTAGGCTTTCAGATAATGACCCATAGATTGCTGACCAAGGAATTGATGTCTAAGTGAGTTAGAGTTTAGGAAAATATATCAGATTTCTTGATTTATATAGGTTAGATTTACTTGAATTTATTGATACCTGAGGTGTTATTTTCTGCATAGTTGACTGCTAAAAATAATGGATATCTGCAAAATATTACTGAAAAATAAGTAGCCCAATAGTTAAAAGTCCTTTATTTGACTTCTTAGAGGAGAAAAAATTTGCACTGTTCGGACTGAGTCCGAGTTGTTCCAAGATTTGTGCCTCAGACGCCTCAAACCCAAAGAATACACCAGGTGGCTGAATGCAAGACATAGGTTTCTGAGGCTTACAGACCAGGGAGAATCTCTAGTGTTGGTAGTCAGAGGGGTAGTGATCCGCCTGCAGGCAGAGAAGAAGCAAGATTATATAGGAATAGCAAAACGAAGAGCATGCCATGGGAGAAATCCTCTGGCACGTACTGCAGGCCGCTCTCATGTACACAGTGTCCCAAGAAGCTGGAGACCTTGACAGCTGCCCGCTTATCTGCCTCTGGGCCAGTTCCTTACACGTGCCATAGATCATAATCCTCTTAAGAAAACATTAGGGAAGTAAGCTGTTATGAAAGTATTTGAGGCCTGAAAAATGCTTGCAAGGGTGCAGTGTTTTAAAATGACTTCTAAACTATTTCAGAAGGTTCTAGAACACAATGCTCCTTCCCCACAAAACCCCACACTCCCCAGAAAATCTTTTGAAATGGATTTGTGAGATTAGTCATCCCATAGGTTATCTCTCATGTCATATTTAGGATTCTAAATTGTAAAGGTTGTTGGCTTCAGATTTCTCTTTTTTACTACTTTTTTCTTAATCGGTAAAATGAATAAAACCAATACATACTGGAAATTCTCAACAAAAGGCAGAATCACCTGTGGTATTTCTTCTATAGTTTCTTTCTTCCCTTTCAAACACAACTCCGGCAGTACTTTTAAAAAAACATACATCATAAGTGGAACCCCCAGAGCAACTGTTAATTACATTGGTACTGGGCTCTCTAGTCATCTCCTCACTCTCCTCATGCCAGTGAGGTAGAGGTAATAGGCTTCCTTCACTGTGCCACACACCAAGTGACTGGCACAGGTAGGCATCCAACAAGGTGCTCTTTTGTACACTTGTATTTTGGGGGCCAAGTTATTGTTGCAATGCTATAGATAAGAGGAAATTACTTAAGGTATTAATTTTAGTGTGTGTAAAATACCATCAGACTTGATACTAAATGAGAAATACCTAGCCTTTATCCTGGATTTTGTGTGCCTTATAAAGTCTCAGAATTAAGGAGGTTATTTTGTAATTTTGAATCTTCTCATCACTTTCCAGAAATTTCATATCCATGAAATAGATTTTATTATATTTTTTAAATTACTGACTTACATATGTATTCTGTGATTTTTAGGAGGAAACACGGTCATTACTAGAAAACCTGCATGTTTACCATACAAATTACTTCCTGGTTTTGAGATGTCTTCACCAGTTCACCTCTTCTCTTCCCAAGTATCCGTTGGGTCGACAGGTAATTAAAACTTCCTCATTTAGAATCTGTGAAGTCAGAATATTGATAGCTTCTTGCTTTGACTTCAGTGGCATTCAGGTATCAGAATTTGAACTGGATCCAAATCTTGCAGTGAGTGCACAACCTAAATCCATTTCAGCTGTACTGTTAATTTTTTGTTCTACGGCCACAACTAGAAACAACCACATGAATCCAGTGGTGTTGCTTCCCCTACAATATAGTGTTCTAAGACATTTTAACTTTATTTAATACCTTTTCATCACTTAAACAGAGCTAATCCTCCACCTTAGTGAAATGGAAAAAAATCTGTTTGAGGATACTTGATGGTTAACTTTGCATTGCACTAGGAACTAGAAAGGAAGCAGAAAGAAATTTTGCTTCTTGCAAAATTATGCTCTGCTGGCCTTTGTGTCATACCATAAACCTATGAGCCATCAGTAGACTGGATGTTAATGGAAGAATTTTGTATCCCTAAATCTTTGCATCCTTTATCCAAAGGTTTAGAGAGTAAATATGTAAATGACTTGTTTATAAGATAATTTCTGCTATTAAACCTTCTTTTTAATAATCACATTATCATTTCTATCTTTTTTTTTTAATTGCAAAGTGACCAGTGGTAACAGCCAGTTCCAATATAGTTTCGTTTTGCTTTTACATAAATAGTGTTCTTATAAAGCCTGATCCATGTGATATGTGCCATGTCTGTTGTCATCTAAAGAAAATGGTAGTTTTTAGTAACATTAATTTTATGTCTTGAACATTTATGATTTTGTCATACTAGTAGTGTGCAAACTTAGTCCTTCGCTACTGGCTCCTTACAAGTGTGCTGCTCACTTACAGATCAGAGAGCTGTACTGCACATGTTTAGAAAAGAACATATGGAAATCAGAGGAGTATGCATCGGCCTTGCAGCTGCTGAGGTAGTTTGGTCTTTTTCTTCTTAGTCTGCTCTAAGCCTGCCAGTAAGTAACACCTTCCTCCAGACCTCTGCCTGCCAAGGAGTTGCATAACTAGCCTGTTGTGTCTAATATTTGTATCTGTCTTGAATTCCTGTTTGTAGCTTATGGTGTTTTTAATGTAGCAACGATCCATTTCTTTTCTGCTTTTACCTTGGTTTTTGACTTGTGATTTTTAAAGTAAAACAAATATTTGTTTAGTGAAATACTAACACTACACGAGGAGGACTTAGGTATGGATAATTTTAATATAGCCAACTTGACTTCATGACAAGGACTGTAGTCAGGGAAAGCAAGCTCACCGTGGCCCTGACCTATAAGATATCTTAGAGTTATTATCAGACGCTAAAGATCAGTTATCCCCGACAAATGTACCTTTTAAAGTTATAATCATTTGTTGCCCTTGGCTTTACTTCTTATATGTGTGGTGGCTTTCTAGTTTTTCAAAAAAATAATTACCACTTGGACAGTAAGAAAAGGAAAACCAAATGTGAGTTAAGTTTCTGCACATAGTCTTATAATTTTCTTCAATGGACATAAATGCTTATATGCAAGTATAAAGAAATCTGAGAAATGAATATTTATTAAATCTTGGCTTCCTCTGGGCTCACAAGAAAAGAACAGATGGGCACAGTAGGAGGAAAAGTCACTTTGAAAGCATTTTAAGTCCAGAGACTTAATACAAATGTTAGTGATTTAGCAGGTACAGCTTAAGATAGGAAACTAATTTTATGCTATCTGGAAAAAGAACTCCCCATGGAAACTAGATTGCCACTGAAAAGCTATGTTTTATTTCATTTTATTAAGTGCTTATGAAAGATTTCTGTGTATTTATATACTTCAACTGGAATATTTTTGAAACCTCTTTTGCTTTCTGTTCAAGTTAACGTACCTATCTCAAACACCCAGTTAATTCTTCTTGCTAGGTTTCCTCTTTAACCTTTGTGGTCAGTGATTATCTTCTTCTCCTGTTGGGTACTCCCAAATTCACAGATTCCTATGTCAGGGAGTGGCTTGTTCTTTTCCTTCTGCATCTCCCTGGCCTGATAATCTTGGGGTACAAGTCAAGGATGAAGGATGCCAATTCCACACTAGGGTAAGGAAACATGAGCAATGATAATAATGGTGACAGTAGTAAGCACTGTATAAGAAGGCTTGCAGTGTGCCAGGCACTGGGTTAGGCCCTTTCAGTACATTTTCTAGTCTAATATTGAAGCACACCTTTGGGCAGATACCATTAACCACATTTTACAGTTGAGAAACTGAAGCACAGAGTGTTTAAGTGTTTTGCCTGAGTGCTGTTAGCTGTTGATAGAACTAGGATTCTAATACAGGCCTAACTTCAAAGCCATTGTACCTTCCACTATTCTTTGCTAAGATCTAAAATATGGATTTAGGGATCTCAGTAAAGCGGAAACAATAAATAGAAAGCAAGGTTTCAGTCATTTTGCTAAGCTGAGATCAGAAACATAGGAATATAAAAACCATTAAGGATCAAATATAGCAGCTACAACAAGGGCAGGCAAGAGTGGGCAACAAGAGAAGGAAACCTGGGAACCGTGAGACTAGATTTCTTTTCCCCTTTGTACAGATTAGAGGTAGACGAAAAGTCAGGGACACTTATCAGTTTAGATATTCTAAGTAAGAATTATCTGAATTTAGGAAACCAGACATTCTCATCATCTGTCTTCAAACAATTGAAGTCATGAGAGAAAATAATAAAATTATCACTGAGTGTTATTTAGAAACAAAAACTAAGGTACTGTTAGAAACATAGTCTAGTAACATTTCCAATTTTAATTATTTTTCTTAAGAAGTGCCTCAAAGGCAATATTTGTCTTGAAAAATCCCTTTTATTGTCTAAGTAACTATAGAACTACTTGGTGAAGTACTTTGTGGCCAGTAAAAAGTACTTAATGCCTAATATTTGTATGAAATCACAAAAGACCCCCCCAGTAGTCAAAACTATCTTGAGAGAGAAGGTGGAAGCATTTTGCTTCCTGATTTCACACAATATTACAAAGCAATAGTAATTAAAACAGTATGATATTGTGATAAAAACAGACACAGATGAATGGAACAGAGAGCCTCAAAATAAACACACACATATTTGGGCAATTACTTAATGACAAAAGAGCCAAGAATATACAGTGAGGAAAGAACAGCCTCTTCAATAAAGGGTGTTGGGAAAACTGGACAGCTGCATGCAAAGAAGGAAACTGAACCACTGTGTTACATCATATACAGAAATCTACTCAAAGTTGATTAAAGACTTGAACATAGACTTGAAACCATAAAACTCGAAGAAAACAAACAGTAATCTTGATGTGGGTCTTGGCGATGACTTTGGCTTTGACACCAAAATTAAAGGCAACAAACGCAAAACTAAACAAGTGGCTTCTGCACAGAAAAGAAAACCATCAACAAAATAAAGAGGCAACTTACAGAATGAGAAAAAAATATTTGTGAATCATAGGTTTGATAAGGGGTTAATATCCAAAATATATAAAGAACATATAAAACTCAATAGAAAAAAAAACAACCAGTCTGATTAAAAACTGGGGAGAGGATCTGAATAGACATTTTCCCAAAGAAGACCTACAGATGGCCAATAGGTACGTGAGAAGGTGCTCAACATCAGTCATCATCAGGGATATGCAAATCAAAAATACAATGAGATATCACCTCACATTTTTAGTGTGGCTATTATTAAAAAGACAAAAATAACTTGTTGGTGAGGATGTGGAGAAAAAGGAACACTCATGCATTGTTGGTCGGACAGTAAATTGGTGCAGCAACTATGGAAAACAGTGTGGAGGTTCCTCAAAAAATTAAAAATTAAAAATAGGATTACCATATAACCCAGAAATTCCACTTCTGGATATTTATCTGAAGGAAATGAAAACACTAACTCAAAAAGATATCTGTACCCCCCATGTTCATTGCAGCATTATTTATAACAGGAAAGACATGGAAACAACCTAAGTGTCTGTCAGTGGATGAATGAATAAAGTGTGTGTGTGTGTGTGTGTGTGTGTGTGTGTGTGTGTAACACACACTATATATAATAATTATATATATATATATATATAAAATTATTATTTAGCCATAAAAAGAAGGAAATCCTGCCATAACACCAAACTCCTAGATAAGATAGATTGGTGGTTGCCAGAGGCTAGGAGTTGGAGGGTGGCAAAATGGGTAAAGGTAGTCAAAATATACAAATTTTAGTTACAAAGAATCCCTGGAATATAATGTACAGCATGGTAACTATAGTTAATACTGTATATTTGAAAGTTGCTAAGAGAGTAGATCTTAAAAGTTCTTATCACAGGGCCGGCCAAGTGGCACAGTGTTTAAGCGCTGGCTTGGGAAGCCAGCAGCCCCGGTTCGGGTCCCACATATGAGAGCCAGTGACACTGCCCTCAAAAAAAAAAAAAAAAGTTCTTATCACAAAAAAAAAAAATTATAACATGCGTGGTGACAGATGTTAATAGACTTGATGTCGTGATCATTTTACAATAGATACATATATCTAATTATTATATTGTATACCAGAAATTAATATAATGTTATATGTCAGTTATATCCCAATTTAAAAAGTATTTACAAGGAATTTGTCATAATTTACAAAAATGTTTGTTACATATTCATGAGTGGAAAAGTCCTACAGAATTTTATGTCACAGTTATTTTTAAAATGTATGCAGCAGATATTGATGTGTGTGGTGAGGGAGCATGCAGGTATACCTTTATAATATGTCATAATTTGACTGAGTACACTGGTTGTACATGTGTTCTCTAACTTTTCCTCTCTGAGTCAGTTCTTAGAGCATGAAGACCACATCTCTATACAGAATATGAATTCGTTAATTTTTCACTCAACCAAATATTATATAAGGATGTATCTAAAAGTAAAACACCATAGGAATAGGAAGTGGTAAAAATGATGCTAACTCAGCAGTGAGATGGGTGAGTACACTGGCTTTGCCTGGTCAGCTGTGAAAGACCATAAGAGGAAAAATTTTCCTTTCTATTGGAGAGTCTCTACACAGCCATTTAGAAATCAAACACTAGATCAAGAATTTTTCAGACTTCTGAAATTCTAAAAACCTTACTTCAATAATAAGATTTTAAGGGCTGATCTCCAATAAATCAGAGTCCTCAACTTATTGGAACATGATAGGTCAGCTGGACCTTCTGAAGAGTACTGCATCTTCACATCTATAGCAGTGGATTGCTGTGGAATGATTCTTGGAGTGGGGATAATAAAAAGTGTGCCCCCTTTCTTAACGGGAATTTATTTTGCCCCCACTCCATCAATCAAGAATTACCCATCCGGGCCGGCCGAGTGGCGCATTGGTTAAGCGCTGGTTTTGGGATCCCAGCGGCCCTGGTTCGGATCCCACATGAGGGCCAGTGACACTGCCCTCTACAGCTAACAACAGCTCCACCTGGAGCTGGGCTGTGCGAGCCCCGGTGATGGTGTGGGCTGCAGCCCCTGCTGCAGTGGGCTGCCATAGGCTGCAGTGAGTGGCCGGCAGCCAGCGTGAGCGGCTGGCAGCCAAGTGTGAGCTGCCAATAGCCGCAGTGAGCGACATCCAGAGGCCAGCGACCGATCTGCCTCATCCCGGAAGAGCGCAATGACGATACCAACAGTGAAGCAACATCCTCCGCAACTAAACTGAAGAACAAGAAGACGGCAACTTGTCTGTTCCCCTTCTCCGATTCCCCAACGCTGTTCCCCTCCACCAATTCCCCAATAAAATCTTTAAAAAAAAAAAAAGAATTACCCATCCAGAGTTAGCCCATTTTCTTCCAAATAAGAAAACCAAAGCCAGAAACATTGAATGACTTTTCTGCAGTCGGCAGAGATGAAATTTAAATCCAAACCTTCAAAGTTCAGAACATTTTTCAGCCCTATTCCAATTATTTGAGAGGTGGTATAAAAGGAAATTTATATGGGTTTGTGGCCAATAGTCCATGTTCAGAGCGTACTCAGATTTTTTAAAGGAGCCAGCAGAGCAAGCTCCTGTAGTCTCAACCCCATCCCCCCAATTCTGACGCTAGTCATTTTGGCACAGGCGGTGGCCATAAATGAAAGGAGCCACAGTGTCTAGTATGCTTATCCCAAGTGTAACTTATGAGCTTGCTACAGAAACAGATTTGTAAATTGAAGTTGATGGATAGCTGAAGGAATTTATACTGAAAGACATTATTCTAATTTTTGAGTAAGGCTTTTGAGTTAAACAGTAATATATTAGCAGGTCAGCTCAGCTTTCATTGAGTTGAAAAACATGATCCAAGTAATAATATTAACATTTGATCACTTCAGCTTACTTAAAAGAGACTAAAGATTGGCATCTAAATGACACAGCTGCACAGTCTATGAGATGCCTCCTAAATAGTGCTAATCTAACTTTTGATGATCTAGATTTATCCATGCAGAATCTATGAGACTACACCATTAAAATATAATTTCTTTCTTTTAGAACAGGAATTGCCAGTCCTGAATTTCCATCGCCTCAGGTACCTCCACAATAATTGGTTGGCTTGTGGTGAAATCAGGCAAACAGCTGAATTGTTGAAGCTCATTTTAAAGCAAAAGATATTGAGAGTACTGTTTTTAGAGTAATGGTTTTCAAGCTTCAGTGTGCATAAGAATCAGCTAAGGTGCATTAAATGTGTAAATTTTAGCCCTCTCCCCAAAGATTCTGAATCTGACTGTTGGGAACCCCCGTGCGGTGGTCAGCAGGAATCAGCACTTAACAAGCACTCTATCACGTTTGGACAAATGGTCCAGGAACCACACTTTGAGAAAAACTGTTCTAGAAAATAAAGAGAAATAAGAAAAGGATGCAAGAAATTGAGGAAGAAATGCAGGCATTAAAGAAAAGGAAAAGTCTTAGTTGTAGAGAGAGAAGCTGAATGACTGTAGGCAGTTGATCTCAAATTGATCTAGTCCAAAACTGGACTAAGGTATTCAGTGCAATGCTTCATCTCAATAAACAAACAAACAAAAAGCCTGAATTTGTAGTTTTAGATTTTCTTTATTAAACAGTAGTGCCCACTACCACTTTTCTGCTATTAAAAATGAAAAAGTAGCTAAGAAATACTAATTTTAAAAACTCAGATATAGTTGCCTAAACTTAGTTGGACAATGTTTTTTTTTCTTGTGAACTCATATAGTTATACTTTTATAATGAATGCATCAATAACATATATATATATGTATATATATATATGTATATATTCTCTTACTAAAGTTGTTTCTAGCCATGTGATAGAATTAAACTTATTCATTTTGACATTCAAAAAAGAGCATGGTGTTCTATAGAGGGCACCATGATTTCTCGAGGCTCTCCAACATGAACCAATTTGAGAATAGACAAACTATTCTTCACTTAGGCCTGAGGTCATGAAATTCTTTTTCAGTGCATGACTGTTGCCTTGGTCATCCATTTAGAAAATGCTTTTCTGTGCTTGATCTGTGGAGTCACTGATCTGATGGCAGAGATGACCCTGACACTTATCTACTCGGAATTTTGGCAAAGTATGAGATTTAGGTGGACATGTAGATAGGCAATTACAATATAGAGTAATGAGTGCTTACTAGGTAAGATCTTTGGTGCTGAGGAACTAATAGACTGGACAGTTATCCTCCGTTTGGAAGGTCAAGCAGTTTTTTGGAGGAAGTGGTATCCAAGATGAAATATTGAGCCTTAGGAGGAATTACGCATATTTTTGCATTCTCTTTCACTTGGTATGATCATAAATTATTGCTTTGTTGTATTATCTTTGAAGAAGACAATCTCTGTGAATGTTTTCTTTGTGAGCTTTTTGTTTTCTTCTAGTCTTCACTGATACATTTGCAGGTTTGAGTTTTTGAATGTTTTTTGATGCTGTTTCATAATGGTAATGTCTGTGGAGAGCTTGAGAACTCATTATTCAGAAGATCTTTGCATTAGCCATGGACTGACCGGTTTTCCTTACAGCCTGTTCTCAATCAGACATGTATATAATCAGTACTTAACCAGAAATGACTGGCTTTCTGCACGATGAAGCAGAACACCCCGTTGCCCTGCAGGGTGATTGCTTTTAATGATTGCTAAATGATTCTCTTTTTGTCTTAGTTAAGGGAACATTTTTTATGACAACCTATAAAGCTTTAACACATTCAGTATCACAAGCCTTTTTTGGACCATTTACCTGATAGTGATATAATCACTTAATCAAGTTGGTTAAAGATAAATAGCTCTTTTTCCTTATTAACGTGACCTATCTTAGATGTGTTTTTTCCTTTCTCTTCAAAGTAATCTAGTGTTGTGCCTTTCAGACTTTTTAATTCAAATGTTTTCTTTTCAATTTTACTCTCTTTCTTTTAAAGCAACATGCTAGATAAAATCCACCAAAATTCAAAAGTGTTGTCACACACTATCTTCAGTTCCTCTCCTCTCATTCTCCCTTTAACTGATTTGGTTTTTGCACATTATCAGAACCCCTTTGATCAAGGTCACCTTCACCAGTGACTTCCATGTTCCTAAGTCTAATGGTCAGTTCTCTGTCTTGCATTAGTTAACTTATTATCAGCATTTACACAGCTCATCACTCCTTAATGACTTCATTAACCTGGATGCTCTTGGTTTTTCTCCTAACCTCACTGCACCCTTCTCAGTGTTCTTCGGTTTCTCTTCTCCCTGACATTCTGACATTACAGTGCCCCAGAGCATAGTCAAAAGCCCACAGTTTTCTCCTGCATGCCAGATTGTTATGCCATCTACCTATTTAACATCTCCACTTGGATATCTGATACACATCTCAGATTTAACATCTTTAAAACTGAATGTCTTTCCATCCTTCCAGTTGTTCAAAGCCAAAAACCTGGGTTCTGCCTTCAAAATATATCCAGAATCAAACCTCTTCTTGCCACCTTCCATCACTGGTACCACCATTGTCCAAGTCACCATCATCTGTCACCTGGATTATTGCAATAGCCTTCTAACTAGTTTCCTTCCTTCCTTCCACGCATGCTCCCCTACAGGTTTTTCTCAAGATGGTCAGAATCATCCTTTTAATATATGTCAGATAATGTCACTCCTTTGCTCGAGACTCTGTTAACTTCAGAGTAAAAGCCGCAGTTTATACAATGACCCTACATGATCCAGCCTTTCTCTAATTTCATCTTCTCCTTGGTCTCCCTCTTTCCACTTCAGTCACCTTGGCCTCCTTGTTCTTTTTGAATATGCCAGACATATACCTACTGTAGGACCTTTGCATGTTTTATTCTCTTCCAGGAAAAGCTCTTCTAGATATTTGTGTGGCTAACTCTCTTACTTCCTTCACATGTTTTGTCAAATGTCATCTTCTCAGTGAGGCTTAATAACTGTTTTAAAATTGGAAGTTACCTGCACCCCCCCCACGCCCTCACTCTCCCCCTTTACTCTGCTCAATATATAGTTTTTAATTTTATTATTAGTTTCAGGTGTACAAAACAGTGCAATAGTTATGCTTTTCACCCCTTACAAAGTGACTCCCCCCTGCCTTGCCCCTCACTCCCGATATCATACATATCTATTACAATTCCATTGACTCCATCCCCACACTATATTCCACATCCCATGACTATATATGTGTTAAATTATAGTCGACATCTAATATTATTCAGTGGCAGCTTCAGATGTACAGTGCAGTGGTCAGGCCACTACACCATCCATGAAGTGGTCTCCCTAACAAGACATGAGTCCATCTGGTCCCCTATAAATTATTTACACTGTTATTGATTATATTCCCCAAACTGTCTTTTCTATCCCTGCGGCAATATTATAGTTACCAATTTATGTTGCCTCATCCCTTCCCCTTCTCCCTCATGCCCACCCCCATCCCATGTAGCCCTCATCAGTATTTTCTTTGTGTCTCTAAGGCTATTTCTGTTTACATTGCTCTTTTATTCAGTTCTTTAGATTCCACATATAAGTGAGATCATATGGTGTTTGTCTATCTGACTGACTTATTTAACATAATGTTCTCTAGGTCCATCCATATCGTTGCAAAGTATGATTTCTTTCTTCTTTATAGCTGCGTAATACTTCATTGTGTAAATGTACCACAGTTTCTTAATCCAGTCATCTACCAATGGGCATTTCGATTGTTTCCAAGTCTTGGCTATTGTAAATAGCGCTGCAATGAACATAGAGGTGCGTATATTTTTTTTTTCGAATTAGCGTCTTGGGTTTTTCAGGATAAATACCTAGGAGTGGAATTGCTGGATCAAAAAGTAGTTCCATTTCCAGTTTGTTGAGATACCTCCATAGTGATTTCCATAGTGGCTGCACCAACCTACAGTCCCACCAACAGTGCAGCAGTGTTCCCTTTTCCCCACAGCCCTGCCAGCACTTATTGTTTTTTGATTTATTGATGATAGCCATTCTGACCGGAGTGAGGTGGTATCTCATTGTGGTTTTTGTTTGCATTTCCGTAATGATCAGTGAGGTTGAACATTTTTTCATATGCCTGTTGGCCATCTGTATGTCCTCTTTAGAGAAATGTCTTTGTATTCTCTGCCCATTTTTTAATTGGGTTGTTTGTTTTTTTGGTGTTGAGTTGCATGAGTGTTTTATAAATTTTAGATATTAACCCCTTATCAGATATGTCATTGACAGATATATTCTCCCATTCAGTAGGCTGCCTTTTTGTTTTATTGATAGTTTCCTTTGCTGTGAAAAATCTTAAGTTTGATGTAATCCCATAGGTTCATTTTTTTTTTTTTTTTTTTTTTACTTTCTTTGCCTGCGAGGATGTATCAGTAAAACTGTTGCTCAGGGTAATATCTGTAAATTTACCCCCATATTTTCTTCTAGAAGTTTTGTGGTTTCAGGTCTTACATTTAAGTCTTTAGCCCATTTTGAATTTGTTCTCATATATGGTGTGAGGAGGTGGTCCAGTTTCATTTTCTTGCATGTGTCAGTCCAGTTTTCCCAGCACTATTTATTAAATAAACTATCTTTACCCCATTGTAAATTCTTGCTTCCGTTGTCATAGGTTAACTGTCTGTATATGCATGGGTTTTTTTCTGTGCTCTCTGTTTTGTTCCATTGGTCTATGTGCCTGTTTTTATGCCAGTACCATACTGTTTTGATTACTGTAGCCTTGTAGTATGTTTTAATGTCTGGTAGCATGATACCTCTGACTTTGTTCTTATTTTTCAGGGTTGCCATGGCTATTTTGGGTCTTTTATGGTTCCATATAAATTTTAGGATTATATTTTCTATTTCTGTGAAAACTGCCCTTGG
This sequence comes from Aselliscus stoliczkanus, assembly GCA_033961575.1. Classification (NCBI taxonomy): domain Eukaryota; kingdom Metazoa; phylum Chordata; class Mammalia; order Chiroptera; family Hipposideridae; genus Aselliscus; species Aselliscus stoliczkanus. The sequence goes on from CM066733.1 coordinate 94,652,293, forward strand.
TAGTTTGATAGGAATTGCGTTGAATCTATATATTGCTTTAGGCAGTATGGACATTTTAACTATATTAATTCTTCCTATCCATGAGCATGGTAGGTGTTTCCATTTATTTGTATCTTTTATTTCTTTTTTCAGTGTCTTATGATTTTCTGAGTACAGGTCTTTTACTTCTTTGGTTAAATTTATTCCTAAGTATTTTATAACTCTTGAAGCAATTGTGAATGAGACTGTTTTCTTAATTTCTCCTTCTGATAGTTTATTATTGGTGTATGCAAATGCAACTGATTTCTGAATATTGATTTTGTATCCTGCTACCTTACTGAATTCGTCTATCAGTTCCAATAGTTTTTTGATAGAGCCTTTGGGGTTCTCTCTATATAGTATCATGTCATCTGTGTATAATGACACTTTTACTTCCTCCTTGCCAATTTGGATGCCTTTTATTTATTTTTTTCTTGTCTGATTGCTGTGCCTAGAACTTCCAGAAGTATGTTGAATAAAAGAGGAGAAAGTGGACAGCCTTGTCTTGTTCCTGATCTTAAGGGGAATGGTTTAGCTTTTCCCCATTGAGTATGTTAGCTGTTGAGTATGGGTTTATCATATATGGCCCTTATTATGTTAAGATATGATCCCTCTATTCCCACTTTGCTAAGAGTTTTTATCATAAATGGCTGCTGGATTTTGTCAAATGCTTTTTCTGCATCTATTGATATGACCATATGATTTTTATTCTTCATTTTGTTGATGTGGTGTATCACATTAATTGATGTGCAGATAGTGAACCAACTTTGCGTACAAGGGCTGAAACCCACTTGATCATGATGTATGACCTTCTTAATATATTGCTGAATTTTATTTGCTAATATTTTGATGAGGATTTTTACACCTATATTCATTGGAGATATTGGTCTGTAGTTTTCCTTTTTTGTGCTGTCTTTATCTGGCTTTGGAATCAGGGTGATAGTGGCTTCCTAGGAAGAGTTTGGGAGCCTTCCTTCCTTCTGGATTCTTTGGAATAGTTTGAGAAGAATAGTTGATCATTCTTTTTAGAATGTTTGGTAAAATTCACTTGTGAAGCTGTCTGGTCCAGGGCATTTGTTGGTTGGAAGCTTGTTGATTACTGATTCAATTTCCTTGGTATTGTTCAGTCTATTCAGATTTTCTGTTTCTTCTTGAGTTAGCTTTGGAAGGTTGTATGCTTCTAGAAAATTATCCATTTCTTCCAATATTTCTGTGGTGTCTGTTGTCACTTCACCTCTGTCATTCCTGATTTTACTAATTTGAATCCTCTCTCTCTTTTTTTTTTTTTTTTTTTTTTGATGAGTCTGGCTAGAGGTTTGTCAGTTTTGCTTATCTTCTCAAAAAAACTGGCTCTTAGTTTCGTTGATCTTTTCTATTGTTTTTCTGGTCTCTATTTCGTTTATTTCCACTCTGGTCTTTATTTTCCTTGTACTCCCTTTGGGCTTATTTTGCTGTTCTTTTTTCTGTTCCCTAAGGTGTAAGGATAACCTGTTGATTTGAGATTTTTCTCCCTTCTTTAGATAGGCCTGCACTGCTGTGAACTTCCCTCTTAGGACTGTTTCTGCTGCATCCCAGAGATTTTGGGTTGTGGTGTTTTCATTTTCGTTTGTCTCGAGGTATCTTTTGATTTCCTCTTTGATCTTATTTTGGACCCACTCGCTATTTAGTAGCATGTCATTCAGCCTGTATGGATTCGTAAGCTTTCTGGATTTCTTCTTATAATTGATTTCTAGTTTCATAGCATTGTGGTCAGAGATGACGCTTGATATAATTTCAGTCTTCTTAAATTTATTGAGACTTGTTTTGTGACTTAACATGTGGTCTGTCTGGGAAAGTATTCCATGTGCACTTGAGAAGAACGTATATTTTGTAGCTTTGGGGTGAAACACTATGAAAATATCAGTTAAATCCAGCTAGTCCAGTTGGTCATTTAAGGTCACTGTTTCCATATTGATTTTCTGTCTGGAGGATCTGTCCATTGGTGACAATGGGTTGTTGAAGCCCCCTACTACGGTAGTGTTACTGTTGATCTCTATCTTTATGTCTGTCATTATCTGTTATATATATTTAGGAGCTCCTATGTTGGGTGCATAGATGTTTACTAGGGTTATGTTCTCTTGTTGGAGCAAACCCTTTATTATTATTATGTAGTACCCTTCTTTGTCCTTTATTATATTCTTCAATTTGAAGTGCATTTAGTCTGATATAAGTATCTCTACTCCAGCTTTTTTCTCAGTTCCATTTGCATGAAATATTTTACTCCATCCCTTTACTTTCAGCCTGTATGTGTCCTTTTGATCTGAGGTGAGTCTCCTGTATACAGTGTATGCAAGGGTCTTGTCTTTTGATTGGAGCACTTAATCCATTTATGTTTAAAGTGATTATTGATAGGTGTGTAGTTATTGCCATTTTGTTATTTGTGTTCCTGTTCTTAATTATGTTATTTTTCTGTTCTTAAAGAAGCCCTTTTAATGTTTCCTGTAATGCTGTTTTAGTGGTAATGAATTCCCTTAGTTTATTCTTTTCTGGAAAGCTCTTTACCTCTTCTTCAATTTTAAATGATAACCTTGCTGGATAAAGCAACCTACGTTGTAGGACTTTGTTTTTCATCACTTTGAAAACCTCCTGCCACTCCCTTTTGGCCTGCAAAGTTTCTGTAGAAAAGTCGGCTGATAATCTTTTGGGGGTGCCCTTGTAAGTAACTTGCTGCCTGTCCCTTGCTTCTTTTAAGATTCTGTCTTTGTCCTTATCCCTTGCCATTTTCACTATAATGTGTCTTGGTGTGGGCCTGTTTGGGATCATCTTGGTTGAAACTCTCTGCACTTCCTGGGCTTGTATTTCAATGTCCTTTGCCAGGTTAGGGAAATTTACCGACATTATTACTTCAGATATGTTCTCAATCCCTTGTTCCATTTCTTCTCCTTCTGGTATTCCTATCATGTGCTTGTTTTTGTGCTGGACATTGTCGCCCGACTCTCTTAAAGTATGTTCAATGTTTTTTATTCTTTTTTCATTTTGCTGTTCTGCTTGGATGATCTCTGCTATCTTGTGTTCTAAGTCACTGATTCGATCCTCTGCTTCATCCAGTCTGCTAGTAATTCCATCGAGTTTGTTATTTAATTTAGTAATTGTGTTCTTTAGTTCTAGCTGGTTGTTTTTCATGATTTCTCTATTCTTTATATTCTCATTAATTTCTTTGAACATTCTAATAATCAGCGTTCTGAACCGTGTCTCTGATAGGTTGTTTACCTCTATTTCCTCTAGTTCTACTGATTCAGAAGGTTTCTTCTGTTCTTTTATTTAGGATGTATTTCTTTGTTTCCCCATTCCAGCTTACTCTTTGTGTTTGCTTCGATGTAATAGATAGATCCCCTAGGTCTCTTAGTCTTTTCTGGGTGGACTTATGTGTTGTATGTGCTTTATATTTGAATTGCTCAGTCTCCCTATTCTCCTGTGCATGTGTACCAGAGGTGTTCCTTGTGTTGTGTGTCTTTTCCTGTTGAAGTTGAACTTTGATTGGTTTGGCTTGTCAGTAGATTGGATTGACTCCCAGGCTGACTAGCTGTGAGGATTAGCAGTGTCCACAGTTTATGAGCTGCTGTGTAAGGGTTGACCCCTCCAGTGAGGCTTGGCCCCTATGGGCTCTTGTGCCTGTAGCGATTTCTCTTTGGGTGTGACTCTTGTCGGTCAAACACAGAAATGCTCTGGTTTTATCTAAAGTTGGCCTCTGGGTATGATGATTGTTGTGTCTATTTGGCTGGGCCCTGCTGCAGAGCGATTTTATAGCAAAACAGATCAACAAGCACAACCACAACAGCCATCATAGGACACCACATGCTCTCCCATGTAAAAATACCACCAACAACCTACACTCAACTTGTATAGAAATATCAAATGTACTAAAGAAGAAAACAAACAAAAACAAAACAACAGAAAAAAAACAAAATAAAATATAATATAATAAAAAATAGAATAAACATGAGAAACAAAATAGCAATACCTGAAAAAAAAATAATTTGCAGAAAAATGGAAAGAAGGAGTAAAAGTAGAGCAGTGGGAATGAAGAAGGGACAGAGTGAGGGTAGAAGAGAAAGAAGAAAAGAAAGAGAAAAACATATATATGTGTGTGTGTGTGTGTGTGTGTGTATGTCTACACACCCATATTCAGAGATATATATATAGTCCCATATATATATACCCATATATATGCCTATATTAAAAGCTATAAATGATAATGAAACAGAAAAAAAACCTAAAACAACCACAACAAACAACCAAAAAAATAAATAACAAAATAAAATAAAAACCAGTGCCAGTCTTGGCTAAAGTCCAAGCTATCTCCAGGTTGTCCTCTGCTGGACAAAATCTCCTCTGTGTTTTGTTGAGTCAGAGCCGGCCAACTGGCGCCTTGAGAGACCCTGGCAGTGCAGGTCTATTGTAGATGAGTGGGGTTATGAGGTGTGTTTGGTAGTTTTTACAAAGTCAATGCCATTTCTATTCTCATGTGCCCCAAAGCATGCTGAGTACTGCGCAGCAAGAAGGCTCCATGTGCATCTTTGGGCACTCTTTCTGCTGGAGGTGATCTGCTCTCTGGTGCTCCATGTCTCAGCAGCTGTGGGCCGTGGAGGGCTGCACCTCCACATGTCTCACCTCCTTCTTCCCTCACTCGCCTGGTCTGTCCATCTTCCAGCAATCATCATGTGAGGCTCTCTGCTGCTCTGTGTGATGAGCAGGGGTTCTTCTGAGCACAATGGTTTTTCATAATGTTAATTTTAAAATATATTGGATTGTCAGAAAAGTCATGATGCATTTTTGTAACAATAAATACAGAAAAAATACATCATGACTGTTTCGACAACCCAATATATAGTAATATGAGATAGTGTTTATTGTCTGTGCTCCACCCCTGCCCCCTTTATGGGATTTTGATTCATCGAGGTATATCCCAAATGCCCAGAACAGTGCCTGGTATGCAGTAGCCATTCATTAAGTTTTTATTGAATGAATGGTTTCATGACTTACTAATGGTTTCAAACCCACTTTGAAAAATGATAGTCAAATGGTTAGACTCAATCCTTAATTTTTCACTTGGGATAATATATATCTGACTTTTCAGGATAAATTTTTTTAATTTTTAGTGTTCAATTAATTGTGTTTAGTTAGTTTTTGTTTGTTCAAAGTGTTGGTATCACTCTAATAGTAATCTAAATAAAAATATAACATTCCTTCTCTGATATTATTCCTTTTGTGGTATATAGTTTTTAAAGCCAGTCATCTGTTGGCAGTGTGTATTTCCAGATATTTTTCTACACACAAAATATATTAAATAATACTCATACAGGACCAGCTGAGTGGCGCAGCGGTTAAGCGCTGGCTTGGGACGCCAGCGGCCCCGCTTCAGGTCCCACATATGAGGGCCAGTGACACTGCCCTCAAAAATATTAATAATAATAATAACTCATACAGTATTTCAGAACCTGTATTTTTTGTTTTTTGGATTTGTTTTTTTGGTTGTTTTTTTCATGGTAGTTATTTGTTTTGCACCTAATATTCTACCATGGACACAATGTCTTGAGAGGCAGCATAACATGATCAGAAAAAGCACGGAGATGAAGGCAGACTGGGTTCAAATCCCAGCTTTGCCAATTACCAGACTTTGGACAAGTTACTTAAGTGTTTTGTGCCTCTGTTTTCTTATCTCCTAACATGGGAATAATACTACTTCCTACATCATACAGTGTTGTGGAGATCAAATGACGCCTGGTACCTGTATGTACATATAAAATGTTAGTTGTCATCTCTAGTATTACTTCATTGTTTTTCACTGCTATGTAATAGCCCATGTTTTGAAAGTGACATTTTATTTAATCAGTCCCTAATCTGATTTGTATTTAGGTTCCTAATTCTTCACGGTTACAAATAGTAATCACCTAGGGTTGAGAGTGTGTGTTTGCGCATTTGTATAATTATTTTCAGAAAATAAATACATAGATCTAGACTTTCAGAGTCTAACGTATAAACACTATTGTACCCAGTTAACACTTGCACCAACAATGTATCAGTATTTGTTTCCCCACACTCTTAAGGATGCTGGATATTATCAGGCTTCAATATCTTTTGTTTTCTTCTAATATTTTATGATAGATGAAGTAGTTTTTTGCCCTACACCTACACCATACTCACATTTTTATTCTATCTGAAATATATTGAAGTAATCTGTTTTTTTCAAATGAGTTATTTTCAGCACCTCCCATCTCTTCCCCATTGATTTGAAATGCTACTTTTATGCCATGTACCAAATTCCTATATATACCTTGATCTCTTTCTAGACTCTTATTCTCTTTCACTGGTATAGATGGTATACAAGTACCATCTGATTTTAATCACTGTAGCTTATACCTTTGATATATTAATAGCCCCGCTGCACACACAGAAGCACATACACATTGTTCATCTTTTATAATAACAATTATTTTTCCAGATAAAATTTAGAATAATTTTCCTGAATTTTAAAAAGATAGTCACTGGAATTTTGTTTCAAAGCATTAAAAGTGTAGATTAATTTGGAATGAATTTGTACCTTTACAATATTGAGTGTTAGAACTTGTCTGTTTATTCAGGGCTTTCATTCTTTAATATGTTATACATTTGTTACAACATATATTGCTGCATATTCTATGGTTTTTGTTGCTATTTTGAGCATGCTCTTTTTTTCCAGTGGTTCCCCGTAATTAGAAGTGTCTAGATGCTAATGGTAACCACTTTGAGCACCTCTTGTAATTGCTGAAGTCAAACGTGACTTGTATTCACTTTTTTGTTTGTTTCGTTTTTTTAGCTGAGCCATCCTGCCACCTGTTGGCAGCTCAGCGGCTGCTCAGCTCAGGCCAGTTATCGAACCGAAGACCTTGTTGCTCAGAGCTCACACTCTTGAGTGAGCTCTCATTTAACTTAGCCACTCGGCTGACCCATTCATTTTTTTGTTATTGATATATATTGAGTATTACAATTTGAATGCAGTTTTCCTTTCCTAAAATGTGTGTACAGTGTTTTGGGACCCTCTGTATTTGTCTTATATTCACATAACCTTTTATACTGTAATATTTCTGCAGTTCTCTTAGATTTTTGAGCCTTACAGTCACGTCATATGCAAATAATAAATTTCATCTTTCTATTGTTTATATCACTTGTTTCTTTTTTCTTAATTTGTCATAGTGACTGCACTCTAAAATGATGTTGAATGACTGATGATAGCAGGCATCTTCATTGATTCTTTGTCTGTGTATATAATTTAATTAAATGTTAATTATTGACTTTATTGGCTGTATCACATTATTACTTCTAATCAGCCTTACTTCAGGTTTGTTTTATATTATACCAAAAATCTTTTCCTACTCTGGAAACTATAAGTATAATCTTTGGCTAAGAATAAAAAGAGTAATAACTATCTGAATCCTTGGAAGTTCACATCTGAGATGAAAGATCTATCCCCTCCAATGCAGTGCCACATTAAAAGTTATGATTAATAAAGTTTGATTGCAAAATGATATGACGTGATGCTTTTCTTTTTTTTCACCCTGAAAATGAATAATAGTCTGGGCTTCACCTTCCTAGATAATTCAATTTTGTCAGCTGCAAATAGATATGAGATGTGGTGTCCTGTAGCCTGGGCAGCTACACTTCAGGGTGCTGCCCATGTGGGTTAGAGCTCCACCAGCATTCCCTCAACCTTTTCACCCCCTGGAGCAAGTCAGTGCCAGTGACTCCTTGGACCCTAGAAATGCTGACTATCTATTTGAGAAGGGCTAAAGGTCAAGTATAACAGGTTGTTCAAGTGTTAACTCTCTTAACAATTTAACTCCATTTGGGCAACAGAAAGCCAGAAATTTTAATTGACCTGAAACATAATCAAGAATTAAATGTGTTGGTTTAGTTTTTTTTGACCTGTGAGCTGCCCTTCATTCACAGATAAAGATTACACTTTAGATAATTATTTCATTGTTGTAGAAGGAAGAAGAGAAGATTTTATATGTTCTCTTAAAACCACGGAAAAGTTTGCCTTTTGTCCATTCCTACCATTTTCTGTATTTATTGGCTGTATGACGTTTTTTATTTTTCAGTTTGCATTTAAATTTTAGTTGAAGTAACCAGCTTAATGTTTCATTAGTCATAACCTTACTTAACTTTATATCTCTCTCTTTTTTCCTAACTTAGTAATATTAATATTTTTCCCCAATTTTTATTATGAAAAATGTCAAACAGAAGCATTGTCTTGCAGAGTGACCCCCATTCTAGATTTGTCTGATGGTTTCTTCATGATCAATATAGGAACTTTTAATCATTGTAGTTTTCATGATTTAGGCTGGTTTGCTGAGAATAATTTGTGTACATGTGCATGGCACCTAATAATTACTAACATTGACCTGAGTGCATTTCATTCTGTTACTGAATATGATCTTAGTGGAGAGATCCTCTAAAGTAAAGTCTCTGAGATCAGCACCTGATTTTAGAATATCTGTGTTCTAATAAATATTTCCTCTATGGTCTTGAATGAGTTACACAACCATACCTGTGTTATAAAGCAAGCAGAATTTTCTACCTTATTTAAAATTAAGTGGATTTCCAGACTGATATTTATAAAACCCATAAAAGATGTAAAGCATAGCTAACATGGTAATAATTAGAGAAATGATCGTAGTACTTTTTTGGTCCTTCCAAGCAAGCCTCCATTTAGCATAAGTGTTTATCCTTAGCAGACATTTCTTGTCTCATCTTTACATTTAGATCTAAAGGAAAGGGAAAATAACCTTAAATGCCTACTGTGTGGTATGTAAGAACTGTGTTAGATTCCTCAAATGCAGCCTCTCATTTAGTTTTAAAGCCTCCATCCCACCAGTGAGATACGAGTTCCTGTTCCCATTTTATAGATAAAAAAAAATGAAGCATCAGAAGTTTAGTAATTTGTTCTATATTACAAACATAGTAAGTGCCAGAGCCAGACTATAAACGCAAATATTTGTAAATTTTCTAAGTTGAGCTTTATCATGAGAACTCTTCTGAATACTTCTGAATGTCATATACATGAGGAAACAACAGAAAAAGTTGATAGTTACTAATGAATAATTTATACCATCTTGTTTGTTTTGACCAGAATCATTCAATGGGTAGATAATTTTTTAACTGTATTAATTTTGCTGTTGTATTACATCTCCTGTCACTGATTCTGTTCTAGGATGTTGGCAAAGGATGAACTGATGACCATACTTCAAAAATGTCTCAATGTTTTTAAGTCCTCTTCTGAAAAGCAGCTTGGCAGCACAGCAAAGAGAATAGAGGACTTTCTGGCCCAATTTCAGAGCCTTGATGGTGAGAATATAGTGTCTTGCCAATTCTACTGTCTATGACAGCCATTTAACTAAAATAACATGGAAAACCCCACATTCTGATGTACTGAGAGATGAAGGGATAAAGTATTGTATATAGTTCATGATATCAATATACCAAGCCTCAGAATGTCACATCTTGAGAATCACAAACAGGCCAAATTGTTCTCTTCTAGATTTAGTTTAAACAATAATGAAAAGCATCGAATGGGCTGAGGAAAAAGAAAATTCTTTCTCTTGATGGACAGTTTGGAAGACTTACCTTAAAAAAAATTAAAAAGATTGGAAAGAGTAATGGCATCATAATTAAGGACTGCTTTTAGGTTTTTTTCTTGAACATTTCATCAAATTCTTTATAGATTTCAAAAACACTGCATAAATGATTTGTAAGCCTGAAAAATGAATACTTGTGCACTGCTTTCACAGCAGTGAGGCTCATTGGTATGCTGATTACCAAACAGTGCATGAGGTTTGCTTTAATGAGATTTGCAAAACCTTGACTCTTCCATTGTAAATGAACTGAGGCACTCCTCAGTGCTGGAGGGTTACAGTTCCTTTAGCTTCATAACCTCCACATGATCATTTATGTTTGCTTAGTGCCGGGAATGCCTGATTATGTACAGTACACAATCTGTTCTCTGACGCCCCAGGACTTTGTTCTCATGGAGCAGTGCAGATACCGATCATTAACTTTTCATGGGCTCTTCTCGTGCTCTGTTTCTGTTTCTAGCACCGAAGTATGCTACCATTTTGGTGAAAAAACAACTAAGTGTGCATCTTTTATTTTCCCCTATTTAGGAAAATTTTTAATGGAGTTTGGGGAAAAGAGGCGGCTTGAATAATGTGTAGGCACATAGATAGACTAGACATGGCATGGTGCAACTGTTTTACTTGGAATGCCCGTATCAGTCCTTTTTACGTTTGGCAAGTGTTCTTTTGTCTTGAAAAGCCTTTGGATTTAGGAAACTCTTTTGCTGAAATCTTTCCATATCTCTCCCTAGCTGCAATACTAGGCACTTGAGTGCTTAGTGAATGGAAGATGAACGAGAACGTTTGTTTGGTAGAGTGGCATGAGCAGGCTGAATGAGGAAGTACTCCTCCATATTGTGTAGGCATCGTTCTTTTGCAGTATAGTATGAGCGCTACTACTTTTCAAAAAGCCTGGAAATTGTTAATCATAGAGGTCATTGCGTCCAGCTATATACAGAAACTAAAGCCCGGGAAGAGAAAGTAACATGCTCCCCCACAGCTAGCTAGTGGCAGCACCCACACTAGTGCCTACCTCTCTCAATCAGCAGCTCGTTTTTTTCTCACAGATTCACAATTTAAATGCCCCCCAATTGTGATCACTTGGACAGTGAGGGGCCACCCTTAAGGACATAAATAGGGTAAAAGACTTAGAAGAGTATAAGATAAATTAGGTAAATTTCAATCTTTTACAACATTGGACTTAGAGATTTTTGCAAAATGAATGCAGATATAATAATTTTAATTATAGTTCATGTAACATAAGCTAATGAACAATTTCTGTGATGTGCTAGTACCAAATAAAGGAATATAGCTTAATAGGAAAGTTAGAGATTAATAGTGCAAAGAGCAAAGAACTTTATAAATTGAAGCAAAACCAGTGTCTTGAAGAGATGTCTGGGGCCGGTCGAGTGGCTCAGTTGGTTAAGAGCTCGCTCAAGAGTGCGAGCTGAGCTCTGAGCAACAGCTGTTCGAGGCCAGCCCGAGCTGAGTTGCCGTTGAGCTGCCAACAGGTGGCAGGATGGCTCAGCTAAAAAAAAAAAAAAAAAGAGATGTCTGTATTTCTCTATTTTCAAAAGTGACACATTGCTGGGCTGACCGAGTGGCTCAGTTGGTTAAGAGCACAAGCTCTGAGCAACAGAGTCCCTGATTCAATTCCCACATGGGCCAGTGAGCTGCTCCCCAGCTGAGCTGCCAACAGGCTGCCAGATGGCTCAGCTAGTGAGAGCACATGCTCTTAACAACAAGGTTGCTGGTTTGACTCCCACCTGGGATTGGGGGCTGCACCCCCCTGCAAATTAAAAAAAAAAAATTGGGGGGACACATTGCTAATAATAAAAATGAAATTAAAACCCCCTATGTTGGACAAGTAGGAATATTTGACTACATACTATCCCTGGTTCCTTAAATTATTATGTATTATAGTCTGGGTTAAAAATTACATTTGGAGGGCCGGCCGAGCGGCGCAGTGGTTAAACGCTGGTTTGGGAAGCCAGCGGCCCCAGTTTGGGTCCCACATATGAGGGCCAGTGACACTGCCCTCAAAAAGAAAAAGAAAAATTACATTTGGAGGGTTAAGTAGGTGAGAGTGTCGTATCAGATTTATTTATTTATTTATTTATTTATTTTTTGAGGGCAGTGTCACTGGTCCTCATAAGTGGAACCTGAACCGGGGCTGCTGGTTTCCCAAGCCAGCGCTTAACCACCGCACCACTCGGCCGGCCTTCAGATTTATTTTTAAGTGTCTACTACATGTTAATGAAATAGGACAATGAATTTATTAAATATTTTAAACTCAATTATATCTTTCTGGATCTAAGAATTAGCCACCACAACAAAGGAATGTGTTCTCTGAGAACAATGCAGCTTGTCCAACTGCATCCTGAGATTAGGCCAGAGGACCAGGTGAGTGTGAGGTCCTCACCTGCCCTGCTCTAGGAGGAGGGCATTGGAGCCTCATGCTCCCCAGAAGCACAATTACACCTGTTACCAGATACGGTTTTCTGTTCACTTTGTTGAGGAACCCTGGTGCACTTCGTGTGTTAGCAGATTATTTCAGAACTTTCATGCACTACACGCTTCATTACTCAAAAAGCATTTTGACAAAAATAGTGCATTGGATGCATTGGCAGATTGAGGCCAAGCTTGCCAGGGTGTAGGTTTGCATTGTCTACCATCTGGGCATAATCAAAGGAATACAATTTAAATCCATTTTTTAAAAAGCTGTTGATAACAACACAAAGATCTGGAGCTTTTTGATGTTGGTCTAGGGATGGGGGAGGAAGGGTGTTATTTGTGCTTTTTTGTTTTTATTGTCACATTTTTAAAATTCAATAGCTGTTTTTTTTCAAGACTTTTCTGCAGCATAACTTATGTAATATTTGTTGACCCTCAGTTTCTGGAAGAAATTATCTAATGGACCCTTGAACCCTTGCCACATTAAAAAAAAAAAATGGATGCAACTTTATTTCCTTTGGAGTAGTAGAAATGTTGGTTCTCTTGACTTGAATGGACTTACCCTGGTTGTTGTATGTTGGTTTTGTATTAAAGCAGAAGCTAAAGAGGAAGAAGATACTTCTGGGTCACAGTCAAAGGGGCTGCAGAAGACAGACCTCTATCATCTTCAGAAGGTCAGGTCACTTTCTTTTCTATCCGACTACATCCTGTGACACTCCCTTTTTTCTGTGTGTGCTCTAGATTAGCTCTTCCTTGATGTTTTTATTTTCCTTTTAAACCACAACCAGGAATAAAGCAGACTTTGTAATTCACCTATAAATTGAACATCCTGTTTATCCCACTGCCATCTTCATTCTCCATGAACTCAGTCTGGAATTAACTAGTGAACATAGGTCGAAACGGTTCCTGTAGTCTCGGAGAGAGAAATAAAATTAACTAGCAATAAGGGAAAATGGGTACATGGTTGCAAAAATGAATCTGATGGATTTGTTTTTCTGTTTTGATCAAACTGAGACATCCAAAAGAGCCTAACTCATTAGTTTTAGATATTTTTCTTGATTTTTTTAAATGCATATTAAACACAGCAGAAATCGAGCCACAGTATAACCACTATAATCTTTTTCATATAGTTCTAACTTTAGAACTTTGGTTGTCAAAGTAAAAAACTTTCTTTGTATAGCATGATACCAAGGTTATGATAAATGTAGAGTAAAATTTCAATCTAAGCAAAACAAAACACATGGAATCTATTCTGTTAGTATGGCAGAAAGGCAAGATGGTTTTTTACTTGTAAATCCTCTTCTGAAATGAAGTAATGGGTTGTGGAGAGTGAGCACTCTGCCATATAACTTAGTAATAGAGTGAACTGCCCTTTTCCTCTTTCCCTGAAAATTCACTTGATATATATATTTGAAGCAAAACACCTAGGAGGAGAGATTCTTTCCAGGCTTTAAAAATAATAACTAAACAGAACCCATTTCGATCTGGCTCTTTCTCTGTACATTCTCTTGTGGTTCTGCCTGTGCATCAGAGTTCCCTCTGAAGGGTTTTCTTCCTCAGAATCACCAGAAAAGGTATGTTCTCTCATCCACAGTCCTTATTGGAAATGAAGGAGTTAAGAAGAACCAGTAAGAAGCCAACCAAGTTTGAAGTCCTTAGAGAACAAGTTGTGAACTTCATGGACTTTCTGGTGAGGTGAGTGTTGCTCTTCAGAGCTAGAAATCAGACTATTTTCCCAAATAACACTGGAGTGATAGCTGTCCATAGCCAATCTCTTGAATCAGGCTTTATGCTTTTCAGGTGCCTCCTTCCAGCTTAGAATTGTAATTTTGATTCTTTTACCATTCTTATAAAGATGACTAGTCAAATGACTTAGTTCATTGTTTTACTGCCAGTTGAAGAACACAGGTTTAAATTTGATTAGTTCATTACGCTGGGCCAGGGAGGGGTGGTGGAGGAAACAGAGTGTTTCCTCTTGCTAATAACGCAGTATTTGCACTGCACTTTATCAATTATCTTTGCTAGGAGTGTGCTGGGCCTGGGATATCCTCTTTTATCCTGATTAAAGGACTTCTAATTCTGAGCTGTACCAGTGCAACTCATTCTCAGCACTAAATTCATGTTGAGAAATGTACTCATAGTAAATGTGTAAGTCCAGCAGTCCTGCCTGTTTTTTAAGATGATTCCTTTTGGAGAAACCCAGATCTTTCTGATTCATGGATTTCCCAAAAGCCAGCTTTATGTAGTTGTGTAAGACCACACACCTAAGCTGCCTTTCAGGGATTTGGGAGATGCTATATAAAAACATGAGAAGTGTGAAAAAGAAAATGATTTAATAGCTAAAAAGTAGGAAAAACTTATTTATCTTTGCTTATTGTTTTTTAATGGCCATTCAAGCTCAGCAGCAGGCTAGGCACAGAATAGAATCAAGTACTAAAAAAATAGCAGCTCAGTTATTGAAGACAAAGAGTGGTTTTCTGATAAATTACCTGACCTTCTTCAAAGTGAAAAGTTCCATTTTCCAGGACAGTGTGGGGGCAGAGTTACTGTTCCTTGTTATTAGGGAGAAATGACTAATGTCATGAAAGAGGTCCAAATGATCAACCAAGAATGACAAAGGAAGGTTAAAGTGAAAGAAATGTGTCATATAAAAGTGAGGCAATGCAATATTGAGCTGACCTACCAGCCAGAAATGACCTTTTAGAATTCACAGTTAACTTGCCCCACTGGCTTTCCTGTTCTTGGAGTTTCTAGCCCTCAGTTCCTGACTCTTCCATTTTACCAAGTTGTGACCATGGTAGTTGCTAAAAATGATTTTGCAGTGTAATTTAGCATAATTTCTAGGCCAAATGTCAGGTTCCGGAATTTCAGAGTTCCCAAAATCCCAAATTGTAGGCTCTAGGACCAAACAATCATTCTCTTTTGTGATCTTTAACCTAATATGTCTGACTTCGTAGCTTTCTTAGTAGTTACTGAAATAAAGCTGAGCATGGTTAAAATGTGTTGTTGTGAAATCACAAAATTTTCCATATTAAGATTTACTGTCTTTACCAAGATTGACTGTCACAGGAGGGAAGAGGTTAGGATTTGTAGCATATTAGAGCTAAAAGGGACCTGAGGAATCACGTGGCAGCAAAGCCCACAGAGGCTGTGACTTGTGGAAAGTCCCTGTATGCTGACATCTGTCAGAAGGCCCTCCCCATTTCTCCACACTGTCCCCAGGGACTGCATCACAGATGTTTGAACAGAGCTTGGAGTTCTGGAGAAAAGATGTCCTTTCAAGATAAATATAAGCAGTAGACTCCAGCAGGCAGGGTTCCCCAGATACCTTGAGCTGCTTTTGCTGAAACTACTGAGAGCTGAGATTAAGTTGCCGCTTTCTGAGTTACCGTTTTCACCAAAATACAAGCTTCAGCTTTGTAGCCCTAGTTGGTACTAAGTGGTTCTACCAGTTTTCTTGAAACCACCTCTCTTTTGCTTATGCACTCTGATCTGAATCCAAAATGAGCATCAGGCAGTGCTCTAGTGCCAGACACATTGCTTGTTTCTTCTCACAGCAAATAAGTTGCAGAAGTATATTTCTTTGTCAATCTCCAAGTTTGTAGTTGGACAAAATTTCTAATGTATGATGATATTTTGTCACTGTTGTTTTGTTCAACTAGTGTAGCCCAGTGGAAACAAAATACAGGCAAATATTTTGCCTCTGGTTCTTTGAGGATATCCAAAAAGGCCTTTTACCTTGGGAATTAACTGAATTTCTAAAAATTAAGGACGTTAAATTTAAAAAGGGAGAGAAGTACAAATGTGAGACAATGGTTTTTTTCTGAAATTGACTATCTGGTTGCCTTGTGAGATTTTCCGTCCTTATTACATAGCAGGGACTTCAACAGGGTCTTTAATTATTGGGGAGAAATAGCCTGAGGTTGGTGTAGGAAGAATTTATGGTCAGAAATTACAAATGGGTAGCCAGCCAGCCAGGGAGGCAGTCAGCATCACAGAAACCATTCCTGGGGCTGCAGCTAAATTAACTTAATCTTCAGTAAGATGTTAGCAGTACTTGAGGTATAGAATGCTGGTCCTTTGGGCCAAGTCAAAACCGTACGCTCTTTGCAAACGCATGTACTAGGATTGACTGGAGGAGCAGCCTGTAGGAGTGAAACGAGTAGGGGGCCAGGAGCTCCTTAGTGGGGGAGGAGTGACTGCATGGCTGATATCCTCTTCACCTTCTCTCTTCCTCAAAGCCACCCACCACACAGGTGGAGCATCTGTAGAAGGATTTTCTAGGCAGTAGTACCCTCTCCAGAAGGAAGGGAGAAAGCCAGGACACGAGGAAGAAGTGGGTAACTTCCCTGGGGGCTCAGCTGAGGTAAATACTTTGCTTTGACTGCACTGGTGGGGAAAGGCGCTGACACAAACCTGTCATGTGGCCAAATACTTTAAGCCGAGGACTGGACTAAGCCCCAGGAATCTTTATGAAGGCATGTGAGTTAACCACTTTAATCGCATTAGTGACTTATTACTCCATCTTTGGGTTAAGTGTGCTAAAGCTTTTTCCTTCCAACTTGCTACCCTCCAGGCCACCAAAGAGCGATGTCACCATCATGGTAGAAACCAGCTGATGGGCTCATTATATATATAATATGTTCAGTGAACTTTTTAATTTTTTTTTTTAAGTTCAGGTTTCATTAAAATTGGTTTGTCATGTAGCTCATATAAAAGAGAGAAGAATCCCAAATTACAGTCGTTTTAATAATTCAAATTTCAATGATGAACAACTTGTGTTTTTTTTTCCCAATCTTCTAAAGCTAAAATTTAGCCTTTTTTGCCTTCCAAAGTAAAACGTAATTCTAACATATAAAAAACTTTCCAGGTATCATTTCTATGAGAGAGATTAAACCATTTTGTATGATCCAAAAAGAATTTCCTAAACTCTTAATTTCAGACGTGAGGTTTGTATTTAACACTGCCAAGAGTGAAATGTTTGCTATGGTAAGGAATATGGATATCTCCGTTTTCTAAACAATTTACTTTAGAAAGTATTCATGAATACTTTAAGAAAGTCTACCTTAAAGATTTTGAGCAAAAATGTAATTTATGTACATTTGTTCCTAACAGTTTAAATTAAAACTGAAATATAGTGTCTTGTACTCCAGTCTGGAAGTTTCTGAAAATATCATATGGAAAAGGTACAATTCTCAGTGAACCTGCACTGGATTTGATATTTGGGTTTTGTTTCATTTATTTGTTTTTGGTGGTGATTGAATTTGCTCTTTAAGGAAACTGCACAGTCTTCAACAGAGGACTGCCAAAAATGTTATATTGAAATTACACCTGTGCGTATCTAAAAGCTGCTCCCTGACTTGGCTGTTGCAGAGAACACCTCCGGCCCCCTGAGACGCAGCCTTTGCACGAGGCAGTGTACTGTGGCGCTGCCCACGCCCTCCGGGAACACCTGAACGCTGCGCCCCGTATGGCCCTCCACACCGCGCTGAACAACCCGTACTATTATCTCAAGGTAGGAAGCAGGTTATTTTCTCTGGCAGTTTAGTTCAGACTCCACAAAAATATTTATCGCAAAAATATTGTCAATTGGCAGTTCTAATGAGCAGGGACTTCATTGGCAGCTCAGGATTGCACCTCTTGCAGATACTTTTAAAAATCCTTTAGACTGTAGAGGGCGTTTTCTAAGTCTGTGAAAATACTGATCAGTAGTCAACTAACGCAGCCAACTTTGGATCGTGTGTAAGTGTCTTGCCCTTCATGTGATAAAACCAGATCATAGGCACCAAAACTCGTGCATAATGCTACTACTCTTCTGAAAATAAAGGAAATATTTACCATAACAGCAGATAATGGGTCAAAGTGTCTGGCCTAAGGAAATTACTTAAAAGTTCCAATAGTTGTTTCTGATGGAAAAAAGAAACACTTTGGGGTTTCATCTTGGAATTTATTTATATATAAGATTTTATTGGGGAATTGGGGAAACGAAACAGCCAAGTTGTCCTTCAGTCTTAGTTGTGGAAGGCGCAGCTAGCTCAGCTCCAAGTCCAGTCACCATCCAGCCACCCATTGGCAGCTCGCGGGTGCTCAGCTCAAGGTACCGTGTTCAATCTTAGTTGCGGGTTGGCACAGCCCACCATCCCATGTGGGAGTCAAACCAGAAACCTTGTTAGAAGCATGTGGTCTCATCAGCTGAGCCATCCTGCTACCTGTTGGCAGCTCAGCAACAGCTCAGCTGGTGCACAGATCACTGGCCCATGTGTGAATTGAACTGGCGACCCTGTTGGCCAGAGCTCGCGCTCTTAACCACCTGAGCCACTCAGCCAGCCCCAATGGATTTTAAACCAAAGAAAGATCTACTCTGAGAGTATCTTCATAGCTGTGTGGAGAAGATGGCTAGCAATGTGCCAGGAATAAAACTCATAAAATCCAGACACATTTGTTAGGTAAAGCTACCAACTCAGTTAAGCATCTAGAAATCTTCCACAAAAGACACCATAAAACCAGTGTACTGGTTTCCTGTTACAAAATGTCACAGACATGCTAAGCATTACAAGAGAGTGCTGAGGAGGAAGATATAAATCAATGGTTTTCAATGATGGTGGTAGTGGGGAGCTACCCCAGTAATGATTTAAAAAGAAAATCATTTTTATTATATAAAACACACATTAAACCTCTTATAAAATCTTTTTGGCTAGTGATAGGTCACAGAAGAGAACTGGTGTGATTTCAGCAGTCTTCGGGAGTATATATTATCTCTTGTGTATGTGTGAGAGAGATTCTGTTTCTCAAAAACCATGGATTTCATATAAGTTGAAAAACACTGATGGTTTTTGTAGGGGTTAGGATCTGCAGTGTTGACAAGCCTTTCATTGAGAGATAATTTATAGCCTGATAGTGGTGTGTTGGTATTTATTAATACAGATAGTAATTGCTAGAATTCAGATAATTTCAAGTGTTGGAAGTGGCATTTTATTGAAAGTCCAAAGAATTCCATAACCTTTTTATGGAAACCAGAAATGCATTAGGATCTCAGAAATTAATGTATGATTAAAATGGGGAAAAAAATAATTTATGATTAAAATGAAAACTATGCTTGTCTTCTCATCCTGGGAGTATTCTTTTAGTGAGTAGGAGCTAGGGGGATGATGACCAAGACCTAACCCTAAACAAGCACGAGGTAACTTTGGCAAGTAAATGCAACTCACTAAATAAAGGAAACCACCCTAGTTACTGGCTTACTAAGTTGGGAGTTTCTTAATGTCTGATTTTGTTCCTAATCATTTTTCTCAGAGGTAGTCATCTTAGTTTACTGTTCCTTTTAGAATGAAGCACTGAAAAGTGAAGAAGGCTGCATTCCAAATGTGGCCCCGGACATCTGCATAGCATATAAACTACACCTAGAGTGCAGCAGGCTCATCAACCTTGTGGACTGGTCAGAGGTAGGTCAGGGGGAAAAAAGAGCAAGCTGTGTGTTTGTTTACCATCCATGACAACTTTCCTGTGATGTCTGTATTCTTTTGGTACTTTGGAACTCATGTTTATGTAATGTCCTGCCTTTTGTTTGGAAAGCGTACATCGCCTCATCCTTCAAGTTCCTCCAGAAAAGCAGCTCCCTGCTCTAGTCCCACCCCCAGTCCCCTGCACTCTAACCCCACACGCCCCAACACAGGTAGTGCTGTGCTTATGCAGGTCAGACGAAGTATGGCATCGAAGCCCACTTAGCAGTAAGCAAAAACTAAAGCAGGGAGGTCAGTTCTGTTATTCTACAAAACAAAAAAGTGTAGTAACTAGCATTTCCCTTATTGCGTAAAAGAAAAAAACATTGGAATTTGGCAATCAGGAATTACAAGGAATACTTGACAAGGCAGTAGACAACTTATGGTAAGTATTCTTTCCCTCCTCAGAATATTAGAACATTAACTATGTTGAAGGCCTTTTTGACAGATGTTTTGTCGTCATTTAAAAATATTCATAATTGGCTGCTTCCAAGAAAAATAGGCATTTTCCTGGGGTAATGGAGGTTGGGGAGTACAGGATACAAGGCATCCTTTGCTGTTCAACTTGAACTAATTTTGGTTTCTCAGCACATTTCTTAGTTCTCTGAAAATAAGATTATTCAGGAACCATTCTGTTACCGTTTAATATGTACTTGATTTAAAGTGAATATCAGTATAGTTTTGAGAATGTGAATTTGGTATAATTTTTTAAAATGTGCCAGTTAGCAGCAGCAGCAGTGCTTGACATAGGTTCATACAGAGCCATCAAATGCAATTAAAGGTGTCTGGTAACTGGTAGAGATTTTTATTTTCTTCTGTCTTCTCTCTCAAAAGGCTTTTGCAACAGTTGTGACAGCTGCTGAAAAAATGGATGCAAATTCTGTAACCTCAGAAGAAAAAAATGAAATTATCCAGTATCCTTTAAAAACCATTTCTACAATGTCCAATACATACAGAAGGTTTGATTTCTCCAGATCTACGTCAGATTTATAAAGCATGCACCAACTAACTTTACTACTTGTTAATATTAACCATTACCATCCCAGAGTAACTTGTTTCTACGTACTTATTCCAAATTTAACCTAAAAAATTTGATCTAAAACTTGTATGGACATATTCCAGAATTCACCAAAAATACCAAACTCATTGAATTCTGTATTTCTGTTGGGTTGTTGGAAAAGTCAACGCATTTTTGCAATGAAAAACAGAAAAAATATGTCATGACTTTTTCAACAACCCAATATAAGGTTACTTATTGTAATGTTAGAAATGGGGACAATTTTCATACTATGAAAAATTAGAAGTAGGTAAGCATTAAGCACTTTTCTATTTGTGTCTTATTGACGTGGATTCTAAACCTTTTTGTCAAAATACAACATGGCCAATTTCCTTAGCTGTAGCCTCCAGTGCTCGGTTTATTAGAGCTGTTTCTGAACTAGAACTTTTAGGATTTATAAAACCTACCAAACAGAAGACTGATCATGTGGCAAGGCTAACATGGGGAGGATGCTAGAAAGCAAATGAAGCCAGAAGGACCACACTTCGCTTAAAAGACCCAGTTGTATTTACATATCACTAGAGGAAGACTTGTGGTGAGAAAAAATATATTCGTAATCCCAGTGTTTAACCAGAAAGTAGACTGCTAACACCAAACTGGAGTATCTCAGAACACCTTCGGAGTACTTTAGAATCCAACAAATAACATCTTAACGTTGTAGCTAAAAACCTCTCTCACATTATCACTGTGGTTTTCGTATCATTAATAAATTGTTCTTGAACCTAGTGTGTAAATGTAATATTTCTCTTATCTAGGAGTATAAATTATTTGCAGTTAATTTGTACTCATTTCTGCTCCAAGACATTTTGGGGACAAATGGGAAAATCTGAATATGGACTGGATGTTAACTTAGGGAAGTATTATTTTAAATAGGATAATGGTACCTAAAATATATAGAACTATCTTATTCTTAGGAGCTGCAGCTTCTATATGTTATCTGAAACAGTTAAAACATACATATATATGGCAAATGTGGTATAGTAACTAAGTGGATCATTGGGCTGTTCTTTCAACTTTTCTGTTTTAATGATTTCCTAATTAAAAAGTATAAAAAAATGGGCAGGGGGGATTGGAATTTAGAAAATTCTTGTTTGCTCTAAAGATTATAGAGCAGAAAAACGGGGTGATGGAGTAGAGGGAAAGATTTTAGGACAAAAGATTTTTAATAACATGTGTCTTATGCTATGGGAATGAACTAGTAGAAAGAAAACGTATGCAGGAGAGGTCTGCTGGAACTGTCTTTGAATGAGACAAGAATTTGAATTGAATTCTCCTTACCTAGAGCAAGTATGGGGGCAGAGAATTGCTGGTGCCATATCTGAGTAGACCGGGCAGGCTATTAGGTGCTAAGCAGAATGTTTGCTTATGAACATCAATTACTGTGTAATTTTGAAGGGAGTAAAGAGAACCCAAAGACAATTACTTCCAACCCTAGTTGCTTGTGTCATCTAAGGAGCATATTAAACAGATTCCAAGTCTTCCCCTCCCCCATCTTCTAAAGCAGTCTCTGGGGTTAGAACCTGGGATCTTTCCTAGAAGTTCTCCAGTTAATATTGCTGATGCAATAAATGTGTCATTTGGAAACCATTTTCTTCAGGGATGTAAGTTCTTGTTATAGGCCAGAGATAGCTTTGATATTTTAAATCTCCAATACATTTTTCTCAGATTGCCTATGCTTATTTTTTCTCAAAAATAGAATCACACCTGGCAATGTGCCTGTTAATCAGGGATTTACTGAACACATTACAGTAACCTAAGTACTGCACTATTCCAGCATTGCCTTTTAGTAAAAGAATGACAACTTTATTAAAAGCAACTCCAGGGATCTTTGGGAATTCAGAATCCCTAGGTAGCTAATATAATCTTTCTTACTGAGGTCATGTGGTTGGTATTTGGACTAGAGTCATCAACTGTTGGGTACATCTAACTAAATCCAAGAAGTTGCCCACATTCTTTTTTTTGGCAATTACCTCACATGCTACCTAAAATCTGTAAGTATCCCATAGCTAGGTCTTTTTGATAAGGTGATAAGAAATTTGGCTGTGGAGGAAATTTTATTCTTGATCAAAGTGGAATCTAGAATTAAAACCATATTACAGGCATACCTTGTTTTATTGTGCTTTGCTTTATTGCACTTCCCAGATACTGTGTTTTCACCAACATCAAGGCAAGACCCTCCTCCAACAGCAAAATAACTCACGAAGGCCCAGATGGTTAGCATTTTTTTAGCAATAAAGTACTTTAAAATTGATATGTATATTGTTTTATTAGACAGTGCTATTGTACACTAAATAGACTATAGTGTACATGTAACTTTTATGTGCACTGGGAAATGAAAACAATTTGTGACTTTGTGATGCTCGCTTTATTGCCATGGTCTGGAATGGAACCCGCAGTGTCTCCGAGGTGTGCCTGTGCCTGTGGCTCCCTTCAGCTGGGTTTCCCTGTTAGTTTATTTTGTATAACCAACCAGTTCTTTTATAAATTTAAATCTGTGCAAGTTCACACATGCTTGCTTAAAAAATGTTATTTGCCTTTACTGGGAGTTAAGAAGGGATAAAATGTATTTACATTCCCTCTACTCCCACTCCTTCATATTTTAACTTACTTGCATTCTCCTAAAAATGCTGCCCCACTATACAGTGGTTCTCAGCTGAGGACTGTTTCCTCCCCAATATTTGGCAGTATGTGGAGGTACATTTGGTTGTCACAACTGCGGGGGAAGATGCTACTGGCACCTAGTGGTAGAGGCCAGAGATGCTGCTAACCGTCCCACACTGTGCAGGACAGCTCTACAGCCAGGAAGATCTGGTTCAAATTGTCAACAGTGTCGAGGTTGAGAATCTCTGTATTAGTACATTAAAACCAGGTGGAATTATCCACCTTACTTATGACCACCCTGTGTTACACCAGTGTTTCTCCTTTTTTTAGAGGGCAGTGTTACTGGCCCTCATGTGGAATCGGAACCACCGGGGCTGCTGGCTTCCCAAGCCAGCTCTTAACCACTGCACCACTCGGCCGGCTAGTGTTTCTCAAACACTTACGGGGCACATGAATTACCTGAGGAGCTTGTGAAAGCCCTATACCTCTTTGGCCTTGTTTGAAAGAATTGGTGAGATATAATCACCATAGTCAAAAAGGAAAAAAAAATCATTTTTCTTTCTTCCACAAATTAGGCCAATTATAAATATATGTCCCAGTATATTATGATTGGTTTAATTAGTGGAAATATGATAATAGAGCTCAACAAAATAATTCATTGACGTATTTGTGCTCTATTCATTATAGGAAAGGTATGTTTGAAAAGCATGTATTGAAAGTGAGTTAAGTGTGCTTTCATATAGCTACTGTCCTTTAAAAAACTTGGATTCTACTGATATTTGAGGTAAAAATTCCACAGCTGTTAAAATTGATCAGTTATGTCACATTTTCTTATGGAGTGAGTTATAAGAGAAGCAATTTGGAATCAGACTCAGGTTTTGAAAATAGCACTTGAATCTTAGATTCGGTAAATTAAAAGATTGACTTTTAAACTTTATCAGAAAATTAACTTCATTGATTACTGAAAAATACTCACATTTGAAACATTGGCTTTATTCAAATGCTACCCATCTGTATTAAAAAACAAGCAGGTTAGAAGTAAATGTTTTATTCTTCCAACTAAATTCCAGTACTACAAGGGCAGTAAAACAATGATACACTGGGGGGAAAATGCGGCAATAAACATTTGTTAAAAAGACTGATAGAATAAATAAAAACTAGAGAGAGAGGGAGAGAGAGAGAAAGAAAATCATATAAACCCATTCTGAAACCCCAATAAGTCCTGGAATACAGAAATGCCCTCCTCCACTATTTCACAGGAAGCACTGTAGGCTATTTGCTTGATAATGTCCTGGGATTACATTCTAAATTATTAATAACTGGTTACATCTTGGTTGTAGTGCACAATTAAAATCACACTAACTTCATCTGAAGTGTCATTCTACAGTTTTATTTACACAACCAATGAAGGGCATGTTCTTAGAATACCAGCATTAATCCTTTTCAAACATATTAATATAAGAAGCCGAATTGTAATGATACAGCAAATGAGGCCACTGGTATTAATACAGGTAGCAAAGGTCCACATCCGGGTGATACTGACATCAGGGAAATTTCCAAAACCAGTTGCTGCCTAAGAGTGGTTGCCACTGACGAAAGCTTGAAATAACCTGTATTCACAGGGGGGTATTGGCATTGCTGCATGTCATAATTGGGACCTCTTGCAACAACTCAACAAGGAACAAGGCAGCCCACAAATGCAGAAAATGTGCTTCATGAAACATCTAAAGGGGGAGAAAAGGAAAATTAGTACAAAGTCCAGTTCAGAATTATTCAAACATACCAGATCTTTAACCCCAATACTGCCCTAGGTATTTAAGTAGCCAAAAATAAGCCTTAGTAAAACTTTGCTGCCTATTGCCTCGTTTTGTTTAATTTTCTTCTTGAGTATGAAGGTAAATTATACAGTAAATATCTTCTCCTTAAAAGACTGTCTTGTTTTCAGTTCATATATGCAATACTTACAACTAGCAGGCTGTTCTCCATATCGTCGCATTATTTGATCATGTGTAAACTTCACAAATGCATCATATTGTTCTACAAATAAAAGGTACATGGTCAATTACATGACTTGCAGAATGTCCTCTCTAATAAATTAGAGCCAGATAAACTCTGAAAAATACAATATATATTACAGTGAAACAATTCTAAGCTGGCTCTTGTCACATACAAAACATCAGCAATAATAGTATATCAAATGGAAACCAACATTTTAGTCCAAAGCACACAACCTCACAGCTCCGTGGGGATTTCTTAACCTATTGAAAAAAAAGGTTTAGGGGGAAAAAAGGTATCTTTCTACTCTGCCACAGAAGATGTTATATAACTAAACAAATTCTCTTGTCTATATTAGCACCTTGATTTAACTCTTAAGAATCAAACTACTTATAATATTTTGATATCCAGTAAAAGCTGTGCCATAAAAATCTGGAGGGGGATTCTAATTAAGTTGCCATACATAACAAATTTTATTTACTGCAATTAAGTTACCAAATTTTACTAAAAAATTTTTTTGGAGAAGACTGCAGAAGACTGCAGCAGCTTGATGCTCTATAATGATGTACACAATGCTAGTTACGTTATTTCAAGTTTCTGGACTTATGGCAAAGATATCATGAAACACAAAATCCAAAAATCCAACCCAATTGAGGTAAACAGTCAAAAGTCAAGTTTTTAACACACGGTACATCAAAAGAAAAATCTAGTTCATTAATAGTACTGCTGCTGATCTACATGGCTAACAAATACTACGTCTTGTGGTCATTAACAAGAGAACCAACCATGAGCTGCTGAAACGTTCATTTCCTTTTGCGAACTGAAATTCTCTGGTTCTTAGAAAAAATATTGTACCAGTATATAGAAGTAATTTAAGTGATGTGAAGTACGCATGGGAAATAGGGCATTTCTTATGGTGAGTTTCTGGAAGACTGTAGATAAAACTCATCTCATACCTGCAAGTTTTGTGTTCAGTATTTCTTCATACTCTTCTCGAATTTTCTCTTCACGTTCTTTCAACAAACGTTCACAGATCATCCCAACCTGCCGTAGAGTGAATAAGGGCTGTTCTTTTTTTAATGGTGAGGCTGTTTCAGATGAAGTCCCTGTGTATAACATGAACAACAACAAAAAGCACCTGATTTAGAGCTATCATAGAAGGTGTCTTCTAACAGAAGAGGTTTCTGGATCTTTTCCTAGTGACTGGAAAAATATAGCAAGATGTATGCAATCAAATATAAGGGAAAAAGCCTGAAAGTGAGTGGAGAAAACTACAAAATACAAACAAAAAGTTTTTGTTTTTTAATTAGCGATACTAGTTAGGAGACCACTTTTCAAAAATAAGTAACTGAGAATCTATTCCTAATATTCAGTATTTTAGGTTCAGAGTCCTTAGAGATTATTAATCTAACAGCCACTTGGCATTATATGTAATATAAAAGATTTCTTTCTTCAAAATGCATTCTTCTTAAAGTACTTACAGTTAAGGCAATCAATTTTCCAAAAACATTCCTCATTTCTTGAAACCTGAAATCAATCTTTTTGAGAACTTGGGATTATGATAGCCATCCATTATAACATTGCCACACACATTTTATGCATGTACAAATACATGGATTTGCTAGCAATTGTTCTGTGTATCAGTTCTGGTGTAGTCCTAATTCCTCTTTTCACTTACTCCTTATAACTGCATGGCTGAAACCAGTTAATTAACTAGGCTTGTTAGAGCTGTATCTATCACAAGAATCAAGTATACCAGAGCTTTATTTATACCAGCCAAAGTAGTCCATAACTACAAAGGCTATCTTTATTTACTTTCAAATTCCTAGCTTTGTTGAGGCTGCCAGTTAATTGATCTTCTAAGGAATTGACTAATGAATAGTGAATCTTCGTTTCCTGCTGATATGGTCTAGTCTACCCTCACCTCCCTTTACATTTTTTACCCACTCACCACCGTATTTTGTTATGTATAATATGTACTTTTTTGCCCAAATTTGTGAGGGAAAAATAAGGATGTGCATTATACATGGGTAGTACTAATTCTGTATCTGTATAAATGTTTTTCTTTTTAATGCTTGTAAGTTAAAAGTGTAACTCTAGAAACTAATAATGATATCTGTATGCAAAATAATACCCTTGAATATGATAATCGGTTTTGTTGAACTTACAATTTGTAATGACGAAGAGTTCCTGGCCTCCTATGATGTGTAAATATCGTAAATTTGTTACAGGTACATAAAATTTCTCATACCTTTTATCTGTTTTTATGTTTTGTAATTATTTGCTACACAAAATTTCTTGTACCCATTATATGTTAAAAAATAAATGCTAAAATTCCTTTATAATACAAATAACAAGTACCTAAATGTACACAAATAAAAATTTGAATAAAAAATTAAAATGCAAGATTTTTTTCTCTGAAAGTTGGAGCCTAAAATATGAGTGCCCATTATACATGGGAGCATATTATACACGGCAAGATATGGTATACCTGGCCTCCCAAATTGGTAGGAGTACTGCAGAATTTAGTTTTAAACAAGTTCATGTTTCCTAACCTAACTTTATTTCACTGTTTTATTAGTCTTTGTTTTTCTATTTTTTTTCTGCCAGGTTTTCCTATTCCTGCAGGCAACCAATGTCGTAAGAAAAACGTTTACTGAGAACTTTACTAAAGGTTATGAGCCACTTTTGATGGCTCTTTTTCAGGAAGAAGCTTTACTTCCCCTTCACTTCAAGTAGCCCTCACTTTCCTGCCCCTTTTTTTTGAGGGCAGTGTCACTGGCCCTCATATGTGGGACCCGAACCGGGGCCGCTGGCTTCCCAAGCCAGCACTTAACCACTGCGCCACTTGGCCGGCCCCTTTCCTGCCTTTTTTAAAAGTATATTTTCAAACTACTCCCTCCCATAAAAGGTAGGTAAAAACAACATACGCTCAAAAGAATCCACTTTTAGGAATCCTAATAGGACAAGAGCATGACGGTATATATATGTACAGGGACATTTTTGTAAATACTGTGAATCTAATGGTTAAATAATTATGGGACATCCATAAAATGTCATAGTATTTCAGCTATGGCTAGGTACATGTATAACAGGCAAGCACATGGTATACTGTTACTTTTTATTAATGGAGGCTGCATATCATAGCACTTACAGGAAAGTCTACTTAGGAGATTTTATATACAGGTGGTTATCTTCGGGTAGTTAGAATCCAGACACAGTGATTACTTTTTTTTTGTACCATAATTTTAAGAGATCATGCATTATTTGTATATGTGTTTTGTTTTTTTTTAATCAAGGGGAGAAACAGAAGCTTGAAGAGACTAAAGGATTATCTTTCCATACTAAATAACAGTTCCTTTCACTTATTTAGTTCATTATTACCTGGTGAAGCTGGTCCACTGAGGAGAAATGCATGTGGCTGTGCGTCAGAAGTACAACATGGATCCGTCTGTTGGAAACTAGCTTCTAAATGTCTTCTCTTCTGCATGCGTTTATACTCTTGTTTTATGTTGTACAGAATTTGTTCTAAGAAAAAAGTTAAAATTTGGCAAGATAAAAACTCTCAAGTTTAAACAAAAAATGGGTTGGGTTTCCAACAATTATTTAGTAGAACAAATCTACTGAAAATACTCTCTTCAAATATCCAGAAAACTGATATTCTTAGAGGGATTAGTTTCAGCATTAACGGGGGGGCACTCATTTAAAAACTGCACATACACACCACCTGAAAGTCAGCTATTCTACAATACCTTTCTTTTTGAGCAATGATTAGCAAAAAATAAAATTTCTTTCACTCCATGTAAAGATAAGGGGAGTCTGTGAACTAAAACATATAACTTACTCAGATTCTTACGAGTCCCAAACTCAAAGGTCATTTATTCATCACACAGAGAACAATTCAACTTTAGAAGTGGGGAGGACTATGTATATATATATAAGCACATGCCAGTGAAAAGTGACAGCAGGTCAACAAAATGACAGAATAGATGGGACTAAAATTTATACATTAAATGGTCATAGCCATTAATATTAAGAGAAACAGAACCTATGACACAGCTTTAACAGCAGAGTTGCTCTGAATCTTGGGGGTAAAAACCCATGTAAAGTGATTGGTACGTTACAGGCACTCAGTAAGAAGTATTACACCACAGAGCCCTTCAATCACAATCATGGAACCGGGTGGAATTATTATTGAGCAGTATGATTTATTTTAGGAAGATTTCTAATTCAAAAGTAACCATTTAGCTTCTCCTGGAAATCCCTCCCTGAGGTTTCTATGGCCCTCCAAACAGACTGTCTCAGAACCGCCACAGCTCCTAAATTAACAGGCTATCCGTCCATGTGAAACTGTAACAGGTCCTTGAATAACATCACTTTGTTCAATGTCGTTTCCTTATAACAGTGATGAAATGCCACTTGTTTATATCAAGTAGCCTATATGGTAAAACTGGTTTTGTTATACGTTATTTCACGTAATGTCGCAGAACCTATCAATAACATGAAGTGAGGACTTACAGTACATCCCAAGAGGTTAATCCCAATCCAAAGCAAAATTAAACAAAAATTAAAAATTATGGTGAAAACTAACAGGCAATAAAATGATTAATATAATGGAGTGTCATTTTATCAATTGTACAATGATGCATTTAAAAACGAACTAAAAACTCAACTGAAGACTAAAGATTTATGTGAGAACAATCTTTTTTTTAAAATTAATACTGATGGTTTTCTTAGGTATATACTTAATTGTCATGTCTCTTTTCTCACTTTATTTTGTTTCCCTAGAAAGAACTTAGGGCTTTTGAAAGAGAGACTCTGAGGGGACATCATCAATCAGTCCCTTAAAACATTTTGGATTATGCCATTTCATTATTTTAACTGGAAAAAAAGGAGGGGAAGAAAAACTGCAAAAGATATACCCAGTGAAGATTCCCCATTTATGTAAATATTGTGTGTGAGCAAACGTTCACATTTACATGAGTGTGCAGCTTAAATTTAGCACAAAATCACACTTTGGAATGATTAACTTTCAGGGTGGTTTTGTGAGGGATGCTTTAGATATATTTAATATTTTTCAGAATGTTAACATTTATTTCAAGTTATTTTTAGTCTTTTTCTATTCATTTGAAGTAGTTTGTAATTTAAAAACAAAGTTACCAGCGTAACATAAAATGGCTGTCTATTGAACAGTTAAGCTCCTTGATAGAAATAGGTTTCCTAAGATTCAGAGGTGTCCAGTAAAACCAGCGCAACATCCCATACCAACCAGGACAAGCTCACGTATTCTTATTTTTTTTTTTAAACAGACTTTATTTATTTATTTTAAAAATAGACTTTATTTATTTATTTGTTTATTTATTTTTGAGGGCGGTGTCACTGGTCCTCATATGTGGGACCCGAACCGGGTTGCTGGCTTCCCAAGCCAGAGCTTAACCACCATGCCCTCGGCCGGCCCCGTATTCTTATTTTTTAATAAAAGCTTTCAGTAGCAATATTCTAAAAGGTTTCAAAGTAATGATGGTTTGATCTCTGATAAACAGCAAGCTTCATTCATCACTTTCTGCTCCAAATTACCATCATCCTCATCATTCAAAGCATCCTAAAGTTTATTCACAACCAGAAACTTCAAATGTACTAGGAAGAGTAAACTGACCGTAGCATCTTCTGTAGGACTTTATTCTTTGATCACCACAGCTGTTCTCAGATTACTTTAGTCTTTCTTTCTTCACAAAATCAACCAAAGCACAACTAAGATGTACCAAAAGAATAAGTTATAACAAACTTACTGTGTGCCTAACAAACTTAATGTGTTCATTTGATAGTTTCAAAAAATATCTAGTTTAGCATTGATATGATTAACATTTTAAAATTTAGCTTTATAAAAAAACCTCCATACAATAAGAGGCATCATAACAAGCTAAGGAATTGTAAGATGTAATTTACAAATGAATCTACCAATTTAAATGTATACTTCGATGAGTTCTGATAAGTGCATACATAGTCTTGGAACCACCACAGCCATAATAAAGAACTATATTACCCCAAAAAGCTCTCATGCTACTATTCACCACTGCCACCACTATTCATCTATTGTCACCAGTTTTGTCTCTTCTAAAATTTCATATAGGGCCGGCTGAGTGGCTCAGTTGGTTAAGAGCTCACTCAAGAGTGCGAGCTGAGCTCTGAGCAACAGCAGTTCGATGCCCAGCCCGAGCTGAGCTGCCGTTGAGCTGCCAACAGGTGGCAGGATGGCTCAGCTAAAAAATAAAAAAAATAAAATTTCATATAAATGGAATCATAGAGTGCAGACTTTTGTGTATGACTTCTTTCAGCAAAATGCTATTAAAATTCATAGATGATATTGCATGAATCAGTAATTCCTTTTTATTAGTAAGTATTCCATTATCCATTGTGTATGGACTACTCATTAACTCATCCCATAACTTATCCATCTGGGGGCTATTACGAATATTCAAGTACAAGTCTATGGGTGGCCAAATTTTCAATGCTCTTGGGTAAATACCTACAAGTGGGACTGGATGGCCTGATTATATGGTAAGTGCATGGCTTTACTTTAAATTGCTAAACCACTTTCCAGAGTAATTATACCAGTTTGCATTCCCACCAGCAATGAATATTCCAGCTGCTCCACATCTTTACCAACACTTGGTATTCTCAGTTGGAGCTGAAGACTTCTGAATGCTATTATTGCATACACTGCTTTTTACATTTAATATGATGCAACTATGTCATCTAAGCCTCACTGTGCCCTTAAATGCTCTAATACTGGAGGATCCATGATCAACACTGTCATACACTGACTGGTCCAATTCAACGTGACCAAGATCTCAGCAGCACAAGTAGCAAACAGCTAACTGGAAGCCTCAAGCTCAATTTATCTCATTTCAGAGGTATATAAGCAGTTCTGAAGCTGATAACTCAAGTAATTTCCACAGATTCAATTCAATACCATAACTAAGCTCCACCTAGATATTTACCTGATTTAAGTTGATTCTATACCAGCTAGATAAAGGCCTTCCAGTCATCTATAAACTAATTAAAACTAGTAAGTAACACTTTATTCCAAGTATATGTAACACCTGACATTGTGTTACCTACACAATTTATGGTCCATTAAAGAAAAAGTCAAATCTTCATTTACATAATCAGTTGTACTTTCAGTTTTAATCATGCAGCCTTCATACTTACAAAGAACAAACTCAAATTTGCAGCACATCACTTAGAGCAAAATATGTGGTTATCTTCATGACAATCTACACCACAAATGGTTGTATATATCCCATTTCAAAATCCTAAAACCTACATCACTCTTTTACCACAGAATACTGCCAAGAGTTTTCCACTGTACTATGCTAAGTGAAAATGATTACTAGTAAGTTCTATCACTAATGGCATTTTCATTCACAAATCTAATAAATGCCATTGAGATTGTGAATAAAGCTCTTCTCCTTTAACAGGTAGATAGATTATCAATGTGCAAGCACTTACTCCTCTGGGATATTTAAAAAAAAACCAACAAACCAAAAATCTAGGTAAATGTGAAAAGAAAAAAACCTGGTTTGAGGCAATATTAAGCCTACTTCCAAACTGCTTTACTCTTCTTAGTTGCCACTGATTACTTAGGAAAGCCTGGTATAATGAATAAGAACAATATAAACAGGAGGAAGCAACTGATAGGATAAAAACTGGATAAAAACAGCTGAGTTGATGAAGATAAGAAAAACAGCATTAAGATGCGACTGAGAGCAAAAGGAGGAATGTGGATTTAGAAGAAACTAAAAATATGTTTAAAGGAGAACCACAAAATTGGGGGACGGGGCGGAACTAAGTAACTTTTCTAGAGTCCATAAAATGTCTAAAAATCTGTGGTAAGTGACACTAAACTTTTGGCCCATACATGTGCAGACTGTTTTCCTACTGACGTAATTAGTAGACCAAACATTCAGTTTCATTAACTGCTTTAAATTTACATCTAGTATAAGACTGTTTTTCCCATCTTATATGCTAAGTTTTCTATTGCACATCATTTTGAAAAAACAAAATGAAAGTTCATTTAGATAGATAAACAATGGGATTAAAATAAGTCTTCGAAGTCAGTCAGTTCTAGGCAGGAACACAAATGAAATGGAAAACCTGTACACAAGTAGAGAAAACCTGCAGTAGCCATTTTAAGACCTAAAACTAACAAAATATTCCAAGTAAGACCAAATCTAGAGCTCTAAACTACATACTTGACATTTCCATGGCTACTTTATAAATTAAAATACACCATTAAGAGTTGCTATGGAAACCAACCTCTGTAAATAGACTATTTTCCCATAATTATCTGTTCAGAAACTAACAGTTTTTATATTCTCCTTGAAGGAAACTTAAGGCCAATGGTCTTATCTAGCCATGAGCTATTTAAGTAAAAAGCATGTGCTTTAAAATTATTGCTATGTCCAGGGACCTTTAAGGGACCTTAAATCAAACTTAAACATGATTGTGAAGTTATAGCTACAGTTTTAACTTCTATTTGGATTAACATGAATCCTAATAAGCATTATACAGCTGGATACAATTACATAAACATTATCTACAGTACTTTAAAAGAAACTGTCTTAGGTTCTAAATTTACATTATATAATATTTTACTGTGTAAGAAGCATTCATTTATCTCCTAACAAGAGGAAGAAAAACTATAATCGCTATAGGTCAAATTCTGTTATTTCACTGGTACTATAATAGCCAATGATTATTTAAAATAAATGACTCAAATTGTTAAAACCCTGCAGGTCTAAGTATAAATTCTACAAATTAGCTGCACAATGGGAGTCACTAATGCAGAGTCCAACAACACTCAATCAGCAGATGTATCCTCCCTGCCATCCAGTAAGTTTCATACCTCTATATTACACTAGATTCTAAAGGGATATGTTAACACCATTGTTTTTGCTGTTTAGCTTTGTACTATCTACAAGTATCTCCTCAAATCACAAGCTAGGAAAATAAATAAGAACCAAAAAAGCAATCAATGGGGAAGAGAAGGGGAAACTGAACTACCCAAAACCCAAAACATGCATATTACAGAAAATATGTGGTGTCAAGGCAAGAAGTCCAGGCCTTGGACTCCATGGTTAAATTCCAATTAACCATGGCCATGAAGACAGGGTATGATTTGGAAGGACAGAGAGCAGACTCCCTGAGGAGCACTCTAGGGCAGTTCAATCAAGCTGAAGAACAAGCCTGTCTTCTACAGCAACTTATTAGGATACACAAACCACCCCCACCCCCACCCCCCTCACAGCACACTGATGATTCACAGGCTAACGACATATTTGGCTTGAACACTCTCTTTTTGCAAACAAGTGTGAATTTGTGGCCAACATTTAATTTAAAAGTTGGGTAATTTTACATTAAAAGTAAGGTTTTTGGCTGTTGGGGGTGGGACTGAATATGGTAAAATTCAGCTGAAGAGTGGCTGCTACCTTTTGGGCCTAAATTCTCAAGTCCTTTTAAGCCTCAAATGCATACGAACATCACCTGGGGATTCTTTTTTTTTTTTTTAAAGAAAGATGGAGCCTCAGACTGCATTTTAAATGTTTCCAGGTGACAGTAGCAAGGTTGCAATTCATTGGTTCCCACCTAATTTATTTCACTCATTTATATTACTTGCCTGGAACTATGGGCATTTAAGTTTCTATGCCCTGCTTAGTAACGCCTCTCCGATGGCAATTAAAAAGAAAAATGCTTGGTTTATTTATTATTGGACATTGTGGGAAATGGAGGGGAGGAGCAGTTAACAGCAGAGATTATTACCAGTACAAAAATATTCGTTCCTCTTCCCACCCTCACTTGCATGGCTATTGTAGTTCTGTGGTAGACTACTCCTCCCTAGCAGGAGTCTAGTCTGTAAATCAATTTAAATTTGACCTACCTCAGGAGACTCATGTATGACATTAACATACACATATTCATTTTTCCTGACATAAAATTCAAATTCCTTATGTAATTGATTCATTTTTTTAAATTACATCTGCTTTAAAAAATAAACAATTAAGACTACCTTTCACACCAGAAGGCACGGATTGGGAGCCCACAGACATCTTTTGTTTATCCTGTACATTTTGTAAATTAGTTGCGAATATTTAAAAGTCAACAGATTTCACAAAAATTCTGGCTAATGAGCTGGAGGGAGGGCTACTGGGAAGATCTGACAATACAGGTCCAAATTCCCCATGGCCCGAACTGAGAGGAGTGGTCTGAACTAAAGATATAAATTAGGGAGTCATCTGTGAGGGGAAACTGAAGTCAGAAGCACGCACACGATTGCTCAGGGATCTATTTTAAGCTAGATAGTTGAGCTGAATCTAGAACTAAGGAGCTCCTAAGTTTAAAAGTCAGATGAAGACAGAAAGCAGCCAATGAATGAAATGTTGTCATAGAAAGGGAAAAACAGTATTTCAAAAAGAAAGGAGTGGGTTATCAGTGTGCTGTAAGAAAGGTGAAACAAGATGAGGGAGGACTCACTGTGTGCTATAGAAGTCATTGGTGGCTAGACAAGAGGCACATAAATATAGTAGGAGTGAGTTGAAAACCCAAGAAATAGAAGCAAATACATTATTTGCAAGCTCTTTGACTTTGGTTTTGAAGTGGAGGAATCTGGATGTCTGCTGGAGGAAAATGAGGATGTTTTACTTCATAATGGAAGGCTTGACAATATTTAAAAATAAAAGGTCTGGCTGAGAGAGAAAAATAGTCAAGAAGATAACATTTCTTTGGAGAGAAGTGGGATCCTTCCCTCCCTGTGTAAAGTTCTTTAATTACCTCATTTAATCTTCCTCAATATTATAAGTAAAACAAGTAGGCACAAATGTTGGCAGTGTTTGGTGCTGGGAAAAATTAAGAAGCTGCCATTTGATGGCTTCTATTTTGAAGTAGAAGGCAAGGTTATTCACTGAAATGACAGGATCGCTGGACAGTGTAAAAAATCAAATTTGAGATTGCCCTATTGTGACTTTCTTCAGTACTCAGGGACAGGAAAGCTCAATCTTCACAACAACCGTAGGAGGGCGATACTATTATCACCATGGGCATAATTTTATAGATGAGGAAAATGAAACTTTGCTTCAACGTCTTCTGAAATGTCACACAGCTGATTATGGCAGAGCCAACCCTGATCTCAGAGCCTAACCTCTAAATATCTACTCCACTCTCAGGTATTGTAGTACTACATCTAGCTAGTATTCCACAGGTATCTAAAGTTACAATAAATCACAATGAGGAAAGCTAATTTAAAAAAAAACAAGATGCCCATTAGAATAGAAGGATTACGACCATGTGTTATTGATACTTCATATTCTGAAACTTCAAACTCTATGACTGTCCCTGTTAAGGTAGAAACCAAACCGGTGCATAATTCTCATCTACCTAGAGCCTTAAAATTATTATTACTGGCTGTAACAAAATAATTGAAAGAAATCTTCAATTACATTCCTCTTCATAAAATGGGCATCTATCTACATCTAACCAGAATGTTTTATTGGTGTTCTGAAAGTGAGGAAGTATTCTAAATTGGTAGGTAGATCAGCCTTGCCATACATAGGACTGATAACAATGCCAGCCTCTGATACTGTACTATTTTCATCTTGGGCCATGGATGGATTGTTACAGTAAGCATTCAGGTTCCCCTGTTCTGTCATAGCAACCTAAACTTCCTATACTTTAAACCAATTAACCACTTATAAAAGTTTTTCTTCCAGAGCATTATATTTTAGTATTAGGAACAAGGCAATCCTCTGTAAGAATTAAAAGGCAAACTTTAGGGACAATAAAGTTTTAAAAACTGGCTTTCCGCAATCTTTCAAATTCCACTCTATATTCTATTCTTCAGATGCTAGATCACTGCCACAATACTCTGAAAAAGAGGGGAGGGGGGAGAGAGAGGGAGAGAGAAAAATCAACCCTCCCAGGGCCCCTGCCTCCCACCTTTCCCTTTAGTTTGATTTTTAGAGGGAGTTTTCTTAAGAATTAACATTAATGAAAATGAATCATAACTAAAGTTAGAATACACACCATAGACTGAGACAATTTCAGAAACAGCCAATAAACAAACAAGGTTCAACACTTGCCTAAAAAGAATCTTTTTCTTGACGGTTTCAAAAGCAGTAAATGTGTAACTTAATCAGTAACCCAATCTCAATATTTAAGCTGCCAAAGGTGAAATACTGCTAATGTGGATAAATGTCCACACGGGATTAAAATAGGTACATTGATAAAGCATAAAGATTATGTATTTTTATTCAAGTTTAGATAGCTAATTAAGTACTAGCAGTGGCGGCTTTATCAGTCTCTCAGGAGACTTTGTCTTTTCTTTGCCTAACCAGCACAGTATCTGCATCTCAAATGAGGTTCATAAAAGCTAAAGTGACTTCTAGATTAAGTATTTAGATTTTTTTAAAAACAATGTTGAGAAAAAACAGGTACCTGCACAGACTTAGAAATCAAAAAATTAAGTTAAATCCAAAAATTGTACTAATGGAAAGATTACAATTTTAATAAAATCAAAATGTTGCCAAGCACTAGTACATTTCAGGACGATCTGGCCTATGATACCTGTGACAGACAAAAACTTATGACTTACGATTTTTAAAGGGAGGAATAAATTAAGTTACACTCCAAGACAAACTACAAGTATATTATGAGCTGTATTTCTAATACTGGAATGTTAAAAACCATTACCACCATTCAAAAAAGCCTGTCATCGCAAGAAAGGCTACACAATCTGGTACATTGCAAAATTATGATCAAAAGGCCCAAAATAAATATCAAAGCTTGAGACACACTAGAATTTTCATTTACCTTCAAGGATTATTTCCCTACTCAATATAGCTGCAACATCTTATCACGTGAAAAATTTGCTCTAAATTAAAATAATTCAATTATTTTAGAAACAAAAGATCAGAACTACATAATATAAAATATTGTCTCCTAAAGGTCTTTAAAAACGTATTGCTTCAAATGAGCAAATCTCTGAAAATGATAAAATCCTTGTAAATGGGGTTATTTCAAATATTATAACGCACATAATCCATGTTTACCATCATTGCCCAGAAAGATCAGGGAATACTAAAAAGTATACCTCAAAAACCTTACGAAAAGCATTGTTCAAAGTCATAAACTAATTGCTGTATTTATTATCACTACCCATTTGAGTCACAATTTAAAAAAATACATTGTCACAAAAAGTCTTTAAAAGTTGGTACAGGTGAGGGGTAGAACTGAAATTACATTTTTTTGAAAAACTTCAGCATCTCTTAGAACCTTGGGAAATGCCAAGGCTTGATTAACTCACAAATAGAAGAAACATTTTTAAACTTTATTTGTGATAAGAGAGAAGGTAAGGTAGGTAAGAATAACTTTGGAGTCATTTTCAAACTACAAAGACTCATATGAACCACCCTACCCCCTCAAAATCCATGGGGCATTCCTGTTAATCTTTTCACTACAAGACTGCTACTGATCACATTTCTCAGGTGTGTTGAGAAGTTGAGAAATACTGGTAGACTGAGTTCTAGACTCACTACGCTCAGCAATAATATTAAAGCCAAATCTCTCAAACTAAATTCATTTGTGAAAACCTCTTCTGCCAGATGCCAGACTGGTTCATATAGGCTTCAACAAGTATTTCACCTTTCATATATTTTTTTTAAAATTGGGGAATTGGGGAAGGGGAACAGACAAGTTGCTGTCCTTTTGTTCTTCAGTCTAGTTGTGGAGGACGTCACTTCACTGGCCCATGTTGGTATTGTGATCACTGCGCTTTTCTCGGGTGAGGCAGATCAGCTGCTGGCCATTGGACGGCAGCTCATGGCGGTTCATGGCAGCAGGGGCTGCAGCCTACGCTGGCACCAACGACTCAGGGCAGCCCAGCTCCAGGTTGCGTTGTTGTTCACCATCTTAGCTGCAGAAGGCAGGCGCAGCATCACTGGCCCTCATGTGGGATCCAAACCGAGGCCCTGCTACTATAGTAGAGCTGGCACTCCCAAGCCAACTTTTTACCAACACGCCACTTGGCCAGCCCCCTTTCATACTTTTTTGAAAGAAGGTAGTCTTCTCAAAAGCAAGAAATTCACCCTAGCTTCAAGTATTCATAAAGAATATACTGTGAGTCAACAGTACTAGCACTGTGTTAACACCAAGACTGCAGAGTTGATTTAGTCATAGATACTTGAAAAGACCCACTCCCCCCAACACCACTATCTAGGTTCATAAGCCAACTATCCAAGGAGTCCTAAGTTAATCCATGCTATTATTCTGAAGGATTATCAAATTTCTTTTCAAATAGGAAAAATATGCAAAACTAGGCCCTTCCACTGAATCTCTTCTCTCAACCTTTCAAAAAAGCATTGCTAGCACTGTGTCATCCTGGGTCTTTTTAAATAAACACTTAGAAAAGACCTATCTCAGTAATACACACAGTATATTCTTTTTCCTATAAAGCCATTCGAGGACACCTGTTCTTCTCCTTCACATCTCAGATTATGTCTCTGTGGCAACAATGGTGGTGAGCAGCATCCATACCTAAAGAAGGGCTAACTTCTCTCTGATCTAGCCATGTTTATCTGATGTGTTTCTGTGCTCAAGTTAGGCTTCATTTTTCTACTTTCAAAACAAAATAGCTCAACAATGAATACAACTGGACTCTGCTTTAAATGGCCATAAACTTACAAGATTCTTAGATGCATAATTCATAGAACCATAAAATAACTGAAGATACATACATAGTCCTAAATAAAATATCAGGTTTAAAATCCCAAGTACAAAGGCAGTTTATTTGCCAAATCCACCGAGAAACTAGAAGCAACTTAACAGCTGTCTAAATAACCACAAAAATATTAAGAACACTTTTGGCTCAATATAAATGACATCTGAAGTGAAATGCTGCCTTCTCCAAAAGAATCTCATTTGTTTGCCTAGAACCATTTATACTTCATTTAAGCCAGCTGGTGTCTCTGTTTGCAGGCATGCATCAATGTCTACTGAACAATCTAAGTTCCTGTAAACTCTTTCCCATTCACAAGCTGCAATTTCCATTTTTAATGGCAAGTTTCCAGCAAATACAATGAGTTCCTACAATGGAATTTAACTCTTCATCCAAGACCCAATTCTTACAGTGGACTACAGCACTGGTAACAAGACACAAACAATGTGTACGAAAGTGCCTATCAAACTCACAGACAGGGAAGACATCCACAGAAGTGGATCCACATTCACCATTCATTCACTCACTCACTACACAATTATGAAAAACAATGTGTTGGATTTAATTCACAGTCTCTTGTAATACTGCATAGTGTTTTGGTCTTATTATAATAATTTTGTTCTTCAGAATGATGATCTTTTGGCTACTGGTAATATTCTGAGATGTTTCAACAAGAAATTGAAAAGGACAGAAACCTTTGAATCTGTTTTCAACTAGCTTACCAGACAGTATGAGTGCTGACACGGCTGCTAGAGGCATTCATTTCCCCAACCACAGTCAATGCTCCCCCCCACCCCACCCACACCTCCACTCATCATTCACTTTTCCTTTTCCACATCCATGGGTATTATAAACTGCTGACACCCCAGAACAGGGATAGATGAACTTTTTCTGTAAAAGACCAGTCAGTAAATATTTGAGCTTTGGAAAAATACAGTTTCCGTCACAACTACTCAACTCTGTTGCTGTAGCCTGCAACAGACAACACTTAAAAAAAGAATGGGTATGGCTGTGTCCCAACAATAATTTATTTGCCAACCCTTTCCTCTTTTCTGGTAAGTTGCAACAGCTTCAAAAATATTGATTCAAATAAGAGGCATCAAGTCAAACTTTGGAATCACCTTCCTGGGATGACTAAAATAAACTAGGGTTTAAAACAGAAGTCTATGTACCTGAATCTACTAGTAAAGCCACAACACAGCTTCATCTACACATCAGAAGACACTATCTATGTATCCAGAGAAGAGCAATGATAAATAACAATAAATTATATACACACTCTGAAAAAAATTTTGCTTCAGGATTCTCTAGTTCTAAATTGTTTAAATTACATTTGAACTCACAGAAATAAAAAAAGAAACAAAGAGTTTCCGCAGTTCCAATCTCAATTTGGTAAGTCACTTTCATTTACAACCCTAGACACTTATTTTAATGTACTATTCACTTTTGTAAAGTTTAAGAATCACCACTGTTATAACATGAATCTAAAAATTAGGTGACTGGAAAAATTATTTCCAAGTTCAATGACATGAAAACTGGGAAGCTCTTTGATAACCTGCACAACACTGCAGCTCCCATTATGACATTGTAACAAAAACCATACTGGAACATGGCCAAAAGTGGCCATGTAAACACAACGCCAAATTACATGTAAAATGTCATTCAAAATTAGTTTAAAAAGGAAATTTTAGCAATTCAAAACTTTTAACAATTTTAGCATCTTTCCTCAAGTCAACTTTTCATGTTAATATCTGAATTAGTTCTAAGAGCTAAATAACTTTTAACAAATTCAACAGAAATCAAGAATGGTGAGATTTTAAGAGTTCAGGATGTATCAAACTTCCCAGAACAGATGTCAAAAACTCCTTGAAGAACAGACATAGCAATAATTTGAAAAATGTGAATTTGAATCAGTAGGATTAAACAATTCTTTTACTACCCACTTAATTTGAAATTTGAGATAATGTGAAGCCAACTGCATTAGCCAGTGCTACAAAAATATAAATGAAATGACAAATTTGCAAAGGAATACAATCCTTTCTGAATAAATTCCCTTTAAAGTGAAGACAAACATTATACCACCCCTGGCAGGTTTACCATATATGCTCAAGTTTATTTTAGCATTGAGATATACTTTAACTCCCAAACCTAACACTGTATGAATTCACATGGTGGACTGAAATTTATTGCTGGTTAGCTCGAGCTATTTTTAAGTGTCC
This sequence comes from Aselliscus stoliczkanus, assembly GCA_033961575.1. NCBI lineage: Eukaryota > Metazoa > Chordata > Mammalia > Chiroptera > Hipposideridae > Aselliscus > Aselliscus stoliczkanus. The sequence goes on from CM066733.1 coordinate 94,694,532, forward strand.
TAATTAGTTAAGTACAGATTCCATGGTATCATTTCCATTTTCAATGATACCATTTTACTAAAACGACAAACTTGCTACAACTTTATCATAGTAGAATATCCTTAAGTTAGATGAAATATTTAATAGAAAAGCAAGGGAACCCCATATATTTTGGGGAAGGATATTTAAAAATTTGACCTGAAAAAGACACAAAACTAAACTAAGTCCATTCCAAATGGAAGTTACCAAGTAGAGTGGTATATATTGCCCAGATTTCTTTTCTTTTTCTTTTTTAAGCTAGCGATAACAACACATCTGAATCAAGCTATGAAAAGGCTTTGTCTACAGGTCATATTATCGCCAAAAGGCTCACACACAAAGGAAACAGCTTTATCTATCCCTCCAGTCCACAGAAGCCTCTCCCAGGACTGTGCCAGGGGCACAGAAGGCTTTTCAAAGTCCATACTCTGGGCACACACGCAGCGTAAAGCAGCCAAAAGCCATTGCCCCACAGTCACTTTTAGAAAATGTCTCAAGATGAAAAGCAAAAATAGTCTGACGTCCCTTGGAATCTGGGGTTCATTTTTTTTTTTTTTATTCTGAAGGCCTAAGCTTTCTCCCAACATACTTTGCTGGGCAGACATAAAGCACTTCCAACTAAAAAGTAAACTGCTCAACCCCCATTTCCCACCGAATTTGCTTTTCGCTCAAAGTTCAAGTTTCTCCAGGTCCAGACGTATAGCGCGACCGTATTACAGGACTCGGGAAGCGCCTTTTCTTTGTTGTTGACCCTGCTAGGGAAAACAGGTCTTGACTCAGCCAAAGCGGCGTTCTTGTGGGTGATTAATGACAGGCCCAGGTCTCGCCCCGGTGACATCCCTCCGCACCCCCCACACCCCCCTCGGCCCGAACCTCGGCCATGTCTGCGCCGGAGGAGGGGCGGCCGCCTGGCCTCGCACCACCCACTCCCAGCGCGACTAGCTGCAGCCAATCGATGCTGCAGAGAGCCATCGATATTCAAGTGAAATGGGACCCTTCTTCTCGCCTCCATGTAGGAATAATGTCGCCCTCGCTGATCGTTTCCGCTGGGACTCTCCCGACTGCGGAAACACTCCAGTCCAGTCATTCGGCCCAAAAAAAAAGGATCGTCCTCTCCCCCCCGCCGCGGTGCTCGGCCAGGCGCAGCCCCGACCCACCCCACCGCCCGACCCCCGCCTCCTCCACCTCCAGACGTGTCTATTGTGTCTCCGAGGCCGGAGGAGCTCCTCGGCCAACAACGAGGACGCGTCCGGCACCCCCGCCCCTGCCGCCGCCCCCAACCCCCTGGTCCTCTCGCCCACCCACCCCCCCACCCCCCCGGGGCCGAGTCCCACCTGTGGTGAGGCGGGAGGAAACGTCGCCGAAGGGGGACGGCTCCATTCGTAGGTACTTCTGCGGCGAGGCGGCGGCGGCCGAGAAGGAGGCGGCGGTGGCGGCGGCCGCGGCCGACGGGGAGGAGGCGGCCGAGGTGGGCGCCGACAATGGCGCGCATCGTCTCCGCTTTGGGGACGCCGGGCTCAGCAACGGGTCGAAATCCAGAGTCCTTTTCAGAGTGGCTCCGCACGCCATAGCCGGGCCACTGGAGGTGCCGAGCTCGGGTGGGGTCGGGAGGGGAGCGGGGAGCCCGAGGAGAGCCTAGCCGACGGGCTCAAGAGCAGAAAAGGCGAGTGGCGGGGCGCCGGGGAGGCAAGGAGAGCGGCCGCCGCTGCCTCAGCGGCAGGGGCAGGGGCCGGGCCGGTGCGGGCGGGAGCGGGCGGGGCGGTGTCAGCAGCTCACGCTCGCCGCATCGGGGGAAGGGGGGGCTCTTCCGCCTCCTTAGGCGCGGATCCCCTCCGGAGAGGCTCCGGCCGCCCCCGCCGTCCGCTCGAGCTTTGTGCCGTGCCGGAGGCGCCCCTGCGCGGACACCGGCACCCTTCGGAAGTCGATACCAGCCCCGTAAGGGGTGAGGCTGGAACGCGGCTCCCACAACACTCGAGGAGGGCCCGAAGCTTGAGGGCGGCGGTCGATGAGGAGAGATTGTAAGGCGGCAGCGGCGTCAGGAGCTCCAGCGAACACGTCCAGCCACTTCCCCCTTCACCGTACGACTCTTCCACCCGCCGCCGGCCCCAATATGGCGTCAATAACAACGCCGCCGATTCAAATCCTGCGGCGTCAGGGCGCGTGCGCATACGGGTGGACAACCCCCTCCCCTCCCCATGCGTGCATTCTGGGAGTTGTAGGTTTTCATGGTGAAGAAGAAACCTCGTGCAAACCGGTTAGGGAGGGGTCACGGAAACTACGACTCCCGTCATTCAAGACGTGCGATTCCGAGTTCCGGGTTGGAATTTAAATCCCCCTACACAGGTTGAGTGTAAAAGGAACTGAGGAAAAGAGAAAAAAAAAAAAAAAGAGAAGGCTGGGAGAGAGTGGTAAAAAGGAAAACGAGCGAACCGGTGGGGTGGGGAACACACGCTTAAAAGATCTTTAAAATTGAGGACATAGTTGTCCTGATACCGCTCCCATAGTGATTTAACAACCGGAAAATAGGAAACTAAGTCAACCTAACAGGGCAAGACAGATTAATTTCCGTAATCGGCGTGCTAAAAAACAAAACCTGTCACATCGAAGGGCTAGGAAATAATAAGATTATGGAGCCTATTTAAAACTACAAGAGAGAACAACAGTAACAGTATCAGATTACAGGGTCCTTATCTGAATTTGATGCTTTGCCCTTCTCACGTAGCTGCTTGCATCCCTTTAGCAATACTGCAAAGCCAGCTTTACCCTGTAAATGAATAGGATTTGAACGACGTATAGAACCAAATTGTTTTGCTTTGGATAAAAAGCGAGTGATATCAGAAATTGTATTATCTCTGTTGGATATTGGTGTATACCTTGTGAACAATAAAAATTAAATCAACAGGAATGAAATTAGTCTAGGGAGTAGATATTGGACCCATTTTGTAAGCAGAGAACATTTTTTCCTAAAAATGGTACTTTTAATCAGGTACCTAAAATAAGAATCAAATACAGCATTAATAAAAAAGTGATTTATGTAATAAACTGTCACCAGTCCATTGCCGATGGAAGCTATCACCAGTCCAATACAAAACTAGTTATCTATGTAAAAGCCATATTATCAAATAGCATCATTATCAAATGACCTTACATATCAAATACTGGCTTCCAATGCTTATTTGTTCCTGTCATTTATTCAGTAACTAAATGATTTTTCTTAATAGTTTTGTTTATTATTCTTTACACTATTTTTAGAGAGTAGTTAAATATATTTATTCTTGTTTTATAGAATTGTTCAACACCTTAAAGATCATCAGCTCTGATCACAATGTTTGTGTCAATAACTAAGCTGTACTAATTTTAAGATACACTGTTTAGAAAATATCTTTTGAAAAACATCAATATTTAATGAAACAGCAGCTTAACTAAGATACTTCATAGGTAAATTTTTACTGAATTCTAAACACTCCATGAAATCTACGATAAGGTGAAATTAGTAGAGTATATATATTTTTATGTAAATGAGTAGGAAGGATAGGTTAACCCATGGAAAAGAGGTACTAAAAATGTTCCTTGTAAATATTTTCTGAAATTAAAATTTGATCTTAAATTATAGAACTTATATAAGAAAGGGAGTGTTATGAGTTGGATTGTGCCTCCTCAAATTCATGTTGAAGTCCTAACCTTAGGTATCTCAGAATGAGGCCATATTTGGAAATAGGGTCATTTCAGATGTAATTAGTTAAGATAAGGTATTACTGGAAATCCAGTATGACTGGTATACTTATCAAAGGGGGAAATTTGGACACAGACAGGCAGAACACTGTGTGAACACAAAGGCAGAAATCTAGGTGATGAGTCTACAAGCCAAGGAAAACCAAAGATTGGCAGCAAACCACTAGAAATTAGGAGACAGGCATGGAACAGATTCTCCCTCATAGTCCACAGAAAGAACCAACCCTGCTGATACCTTGATCTCAGAGTTCTAGTCTCCAGAGCTGTAATAATAAATTTGTTGTTTAAGCCATCCAATTTATGGTACTTTGTTAACACAGCCTTAGAAAACTAATACAGGGAGTTGTGGTTAGCATGTGAGGTAGGCTGAATGGTCTGGAAAATTAGGGAAGAGTTGTATGTAAAGGTAGAGAGTGTCTGGTAAACTTGACATTATTGTAATAATAGCTGCCCATTTGATCACCACTGCACAGAATATCTGCATAAGGCTCTCTGTTGTGACTAAACAGTGACAGCTGTGGGGCAGCCTCCCCTTCTACCAATGACTAAGGAGTCTGTTCAGAAGCTGAGAAGAACAAGGGGAATCCATCTTCATTTCCTTGTGTCTTTGCTCAGGCTCTCTGCTCCACAATTTTACCTGACTATTTACCCTTTAAGGCTCAACCCAGGCATTAACTCCTATAGGAAGCCTTCCCCCACACTTCAAGGTTGAATTAGCTTTATAGATTCAGAGGAAAAGACACCTATCTGCATATCTTCATCATTACTCTCACCACATTGTAATATAATTCTCTGATCACGAATCTGCCTCTCCCACCAGTATATTCAGCTCCTTGCCAATGGTGTAGTACCATGCTCACTTTAACAAATACTCATTGAACGATTCTTAAACATTTTTAATCACCCTATGCTCCCAGTAGCCCACATTATTCTTGTCCCTTAAGATAGGTGTCTCTTGGGTTGTTGGAAAAGTCATGATGTATTTTGTCTGTTTTTCAAAGGTCATTTATTTATATAAAGGAAAAAGATCAATCAATGATATATTGCCGTTTTGTTCAATAACCTTTTGCCATCTTTCAGTGAGTTTCATAATTCCTCATTCATAGAAGGACCTGTCTTTATTTGCGAAAAACTGAACAAGGTGCTGATTTATAACCTCAGCTGAATTGAACATTGTATCACGCAAGGAGTTTTGAAGAGGGCGAAACAAGTGGAAGTCTGACGGCGCAAGGTCAGGCCAGTAGGGTGGGTGTGGCAACACCTCCCATCCAAACTCCAATAATTTTTGATGGGTGATCAAACTTGTGTGTGGTCTTGTGTTGTCTTGATGAAACACAACTCCTTTACAATTAACAAGCTCTGGACATTTCTGGGTGATGGATTTGTTCCAACTGTCCAATTGCCGACAATACACATTCGAATTGATTGTTTGGTTCCTTGGTAGGAGCTCAAAAAACACGACACCTTTAAAATCCCACCACACTGGCCGGACGAGTGGTGTGTTGGTTAAGAGCTGGCTTGGGACGCCAGTGGCCCTGGTTCGGGTCCCACATATGAGAGCTAGTGACACTCCCCTCTACAGCTAAGATGGTGAACAACAGCTCCACCTGGAGCTGGGCTGCTGTGAGTCCCTGGGACGGCATAGCTGCAGCCCCTGCTACAGTGGGCTACCATAGGCTACAGTGAGTGGCCGGCAACCAGCATGAGCGGCTGGTAGCCGATGTGAACTGCCAAGAGCTGCTGTGAGCGGCCATCCAGAGGCCAGTAACCGATCTGCCTCACCGGAGAAGAATGCAATGATGATACCAACATGGGCTAGTGAAGCAATGTCCTCCACAACTAGATTGAAGAACAAATGGACAGCAACTTGTCTGTTCCCCTCCCCCAATTCCCCAATAAAATCTTTAAAAAAAAAAAAAAAAAGGAAAAAATCCCACCACACTGAGAGCATAACCTTCCTCTCATGAACGTCTGCTTTCGATGTCTTTTGAGGTGAATCATCACATTGGGACCAAGACCGTTTGCACACCACATTGTTGTAAACAATCCACTTCTCATCACCAGTTATCAGTGGCTTCAAGAAAAGATCGTTTTCCTCACGTTTAATGAGCATATTGCAGATGTTTATATGCGCTGTCAAATCAACTTTGAGTTCATGTGGAACCCAAATATCGAGCTTGGTTGTGTATCCCAGCTTCTTCAGGTGGTCGTGAATGCTTAATTGATGGATGTTGAATGTTTCTGCAATTTCTTATGTTGTGTAATGTGGGTTTGACTCAGTCAATGCCTTTAATTGTTGTCATCAACCTCTGTGGGTCTCCCTCACCAAGGAGCGTTGTTGAGATCAAAATCACCAGCACAGAATTTCATGAACCATGGTTGGCAGTGACATTTTTGTAGAGCATTGTCACCATAAATTTTATGCAACTTTTCACAAGCTTGATGCACGTTCTTCCCTTTATGGAAGTAAAACAGTAAAATATGGCAAAAATGCACAGCTTGGTTTTCCATCTTCAACTTGTAAAATCTCCAAAACTCAGCCAAATCGCTCTTTTTTTTTTTTTTTTTTTAGAATGAAGCTAGAACTGTCAGCTGTCAAATGACATAGCAATAACATAGATGCGAATGACTGTAGTACTTCCAAAAATGAACTAGTGCCATCTGTTGCAAACATGCGTCATGACTTTTCTGACAACCCAATACTAAAATACTATAGCAACCCATTAGGGTAGAAGAAAGATATTGAATAGAAAACACCTAAGGAAATATTTCTTAGACCAAAATTAAAAATAAAAATAATACTTGAAGCCCATAAATTTTACAGAGTTCAGAAGTAAGTTTTTATTTCATTGATCAGGAGGAAAAAAAAACTATATTTAACACATTAATAAGTTGAATCAGATGACCTGAATCTAAATATATAGTACAGCTAATGGCTCCAGTGACCTACACAGACTAGAATTGCTGTTGTTGTGACTAAAAGGCCTATAACAAGTTTTAAAGGCTTGAAATATTTAGAATAATTTGGGACAATCTAGCAAGTATTTTCTGATTTGTGCACTCTCTGAAGCCTCTGAAAAGAATCAAGCTATTATACCAAGATGCTGGGCTTTGCTTGGTCCTAGACTTTTCTAACACCTCTGAAAATACTCTGGAGGATCTGATTCCGATGAGTCATTCTTTGACAAAAGGCAGTAAAAGTAGACATAGCTGGATGATGACAAAATCTCATCATCCTGAGCCTGAAAACCCTCTTCATGCCATCAATTATTTTCAAACAGTTGTTCTGACGTCAAATAAAGATAAATGCAAATATGTAAGGTATGGAGAGATATTTGCTGACTTTGCATTCCAAGTTTAAGTAATCATAGGCTCAGCATTAGGAACAGCAGTTCTAATTCAGGAGTTGCTTCAAATCTATATTCAGAGCAAGTGTTGCCTCAAGGCAAAAAGAAATTGTTTAATCACTGTGTAAATGAGTGCAATAGGGAGGATTAGACATTGTAATTCCTTTCACATAAGATTTTTGCAGGCTGGCTGGAACCTCTTGTAGGCACCATATTTGGAATACATACTATTTTCCATTGTAGATATCATGCTGGCTAATTTTACTTTGGTTTTATTATTTTAGATGTGGTCATTATTTTCAGTTGATTGGCTAAATCACAGAGTAATCAAAACTATATATCTGGGGCCGGCCGAGTGGCGCGGTGGTTAAGTGCTGGCTTGGGAAGCCAGCGGCCCCTCACCACATGTGAGGGCCAGTGACACTGCCCTCAAAAAAAAACAAAAAAAAACTATATATCTGTGGGCTGGCCGAGTGGCGCAGTGGTTAAGTGCTGGCTTGGGATGCCAGCGGCCCTGGTTCGGATCCCACATATGAAGGCCAATGACACTGCCCTCTAAAAAAAAAAAAGCAAACTATATATCTGTGAGTGATTTCAAGAGGTCACCTAGTCTAGTTCCCAGCCTCTAGGCATGATTACCATGATACTCAAACCAAATCAGTATATACCTGACTTCCTAAAGATTTTCATGAACAACATCCAAAGTCTTGTTGTGAAAATGCAACTGCAAATTCTCTTATATCTAGCTTTAGCCTCTTCTCCATCAGATGCTAATTTCTAGTTGTACAGGCAAATCTCAGAAATATTGCGAGTTCATTCAGACCATTGTAATAAAGCAAGTATCACAATAAAGCGAATCATAATCTTTTGTTGGTGGAGGGTCTTGCCTTCCCTTTGTAAAAAACGCACCTGTGAAGCACAGTAAAGCAAAGCACAATAAAACGAGGTATGCCTGTATAGTGCTCCATAAAGAACAATGTACTCCAGGAAATAAGCCATGATTCATTTATCATGAGGGACCTGGAAAGAAACCACAAGATGATCTCTGGGCAATTAAAATAAGCTTTTATGAATTCTTTAGTTTAAAATTTGTATACTTTTTTCAAGTTATGTACCTTCAAGTACCTGTATCCTTACTCTGAAACTATTTACTCTCATTTTGCGGAAAAGTCAACCATATTTGGGATCTTATTTCCCAGCTCAAACCAATTAGAACAATCAAGTAGAAGGAGATGGAGAAGGGAATTGAAGATGCTATACACTGACTACAACAAGCAATACAAAGAAAGAGATTAACAAGTACAAAATTCAAAAGCACAACAGCCTTGAGCCACTGAAGTATCAGGACTATTAGCCCAGTTGCACCTGAGGCACTACTATATTATTAAAGCATCATATATTAATGGTAGGGTTGCCAGATTTAACAAATGAAAATATGACACCTAGTAAAATTTGAATTTCAGATACACAAGGAATAATTTGTTAGTACCAGTATGTCCCAAATATTGTGCCTGTGTTTATCTGAAATACATATTTTACTAGGTGTTCTGTATTTTATCTGGCAACCCTAAATAAGACAGTGATCCAACTCATCAATAAAGCACAACCTATATTTAGTATGCAATTGGAAACTGTGTAACCAATATATTAGAAAATGTTCCATCGATATTATTTAAGAAAATTAAAAGTTTCATTTTTCTGAAAAGTTAATTTATCAGAAATGCTTTGAGCTATAAATGTTCTATTCACTGCAGAGTGCTAGACATAAATGTTGGATGAATAGTGTAAATCTTCACACACCATCCCCCAATGATAGAGCACCTCAAGTCCCTGGAGATTGTTCCTAGCCCCTCCTGGTCATGTAATTTTAGAATTCCTTCACACCTACTGCAGGTGCCAATTCTGTTGTCCAGCTTGAGTCCAAGCCTGGCTTAGAGGTGGTATCACTGTCCATGCTGGAATCCCGTTCCTGCTTGTGTCTCTTGTCCTGGACTTCCATGATGCCACAATGAACCTTCTCTGATAAGGTTTTTTGAGGGAATGAGATGACTCCAACACTTCCTCATATTTTGGGCTTCCTCTATAAGCCCATTGTTATAAGAGTTAGTCAGGTGTGTGGAGTGAAGAAACAGGCTCTTCGCACCAGGAGCAGCTTTTCCATCTCACCCACTGATAACAAGCATGAACCTGGGCCCAATTATTGGTCACTTGCAGCCCTGGGAGCCTGTGCTAAGGCAAGGGCTTTACTGGGTGCCCAAGAAACTGCTTTATTTCACCTGGAATGCGTGTCCCACACTTGTTCTTTGTGGACTGATTAGTCCAAGAAATTTGTCCCCATCTGAAGGGAAAGTCTACACTCTTACCAGACTTAGCTTCTGAGCAGTGGAACATGGAGTACATCTGTGGGAACGTGATGAACAAGACACGGTTCCCACCCTCATGATTGTCTGGAGATTTTTTCACAAAAATCCCATTTATCATAATTATTTGAAAAATAAAATATAATTTTCTGGGAAAAAAAAGTCATCTCAATTACCATCAGTCTGAAAACTAAAAGCCTCCAAACAGTGCTTAGCACATAGTTAACCACTAGTAAGAGATGGCTATTACTATCTTGCTAAGTCAAAATCTCACCAAGCCTGAAGTAGTGAAAGAATTTCAAGGGTACCTTCTTGTTTATTAGACTGCTCAGAGGCCAATCACAGCTGCTGCGGGCAAGTTTCTGAGCCAACCTCCATTCCCTGGTACTAGGAGGGAACTCAGACAAGATCTAGGTTCCAAATCAGCATAGTTGGGTTACAAGGTGTGCCTCACTTTTACCCCACTTAGATAGGTGAGTTAGAGCCTAGGTTGGCAATATTTGGGAGGGAACCAAAGTATTATTTATAGAGATCCCACGTGGCCCAGGTGCTTTCTCAGTTTCCCCTAATAAAAATCCAAGGTAGTGGTGTTAATCCCATTTTACTGTTGACCTGTTCATTTTACTGTTGAACCTGTGGTTCATGCTTAAGGTCACACAGCCTTAAATGGGTCAGAGCTGGGACTATTACGGAAGTTTGTAAGATCCCTAAGGTGTGTTCTTACACTCTGCACTGTTGACTTGGGCAGCAAAGAAACCTGGAAAGAAACAAATAGATTAATTTACATTTTAAAAAGTATTGTAATGGTAATAAGTAGCAAGTGGTTAATAAAAAAAATTTTTTATGGACGGTGTCAGCATACATTCTAGAAGACACAAAAGAATGCATCCTATGACTGCTTCACTGTTTTGTTTCTTCCTGGAACCTGATATTTGAGTACCAAGCTTTAAAAGATGATTGATTGTTGCAGTATCACGTTTCTGTTGTAAGGCAATTGTGAGTTCCCAGGGAGTATTGTGGAGTCACATGTGGCCCACATGACTTTCTTTCCTTTCTGAAAAATGTCTTTCAGTATGTCTCCAAAATAGCTAGCTACAGATTACTAAAAATAATTCCTAAATATATTAACCACCTTTTTTTACTTCTTTTGCTAACAAGCAGCTAAATTGAAGTTCAGAATTTTTTTTTCCTATTGGCTATTTGCTACTCAAAATGTGGCCTATGGATCAGCAGCCTTGGCATCTCCTGGGAGCACATTGAATCAAAATCTGCATTTTTAACAAGATTCTGCCCCCCACACACCCACACATAAAATGATTTAATTTCATCATTAAAATGTGAATTTAATGATTCACATGCACATTAAATTTAAGAACTTCTGCTTTAGCTCACTTGGCTCCTCCCTGGCATATATACAAATAGCACTATGCCATGGTCCTCAAGTCTGTGCCAGGCCCTCTGTGAGGCCACAATGATACCAAAATAACTAAGATATGGCTCTTGTAATAGAGAGAAAGTAGAATAAAAGCAAGGGGTCTAGGCAATCTAAAAATGTTCACTTGGATCAGTGAGAATTCCTGTATCTCAATTTCTTTCTGCTCTGCAAAAGAGTGGAGTTCCGAATGGTTTCAGTGGAGACAACACACCTGAGTTTGTGTTTGCTTTTCAGGAGACTGTAACCCAGGAAAGTGGTGAGAAAAAAAAGGAAAGACGTGGGCCGGCTAAGTGGCACAGTAGTTAAGCGCTGGCTTGGGAAGCCAGCGGCCCCGGTTCGGGTCCCACATATGAGGGCCAGTGACACTGCCCTCAAAAAAAAAAACAAGATGCACACATCTTCTATACTACTAAACCACTCCTTCTTCCCTAGTAACTATTCCTCCATAGCACTCCAAAAGAGATGTGAGACAGCTAAACTTCTTAGAATACACTTACTTATTAACAAATGTTTCCTGAGTGATTGCTATATTCCCATCTCTGTGCTAGGTGCTCCAGTTATAGATAAAAACTTCATGGTTCTGGCCCTCATGGAGCTCATAGGTGTGTGTGAATAATTACTACCCAAGTCTATGAGAATGCTCAGAAGACTAGTTTGCAGTTTGGGAAGAAAGAACTAATTCTGGCCCAGTTTTCTTTCCCCTGTAAACTTTGTCACGTTATGTTGATGGCCTGGGTATTCCTCTCAAGAATTTCTTTAGCAGCTGAGATACAAGTGTGTATGAATAGGAGATCTTTTAAAAAGTGACAATGATCTTGATAAGTAACTGAAGCATCCTCATCTGCCATCTAACAACATTTCTTCTGAAATTATGTACCTCATCATTCTGGCACTGTGCTCCATATCACTGCTCAAAGTGTGGTCTGAGAGTTTGTTCCCAGCTGCAACAAGATAAGTATAAATATCGACAATGATGGTTTAGAAACTTTTATTGTAATTTGACATTGTCATAAAATGTAAGGGCATCACCAGAGGACCAGTCTCATGGAACAGCATGTTATAAATTAAATACTTGTGTCCCTCCAAAATTCATATTTTGAAACCTAGTCCCCTTTGTAGTGGTTTTTGGAGGTGATTAGGTCATGAGGGTGAAGCCCTCAGGAATGGGATTAGAGCCCTCATAAAAGAGGCCCCAGAGAGCTTCCTTCCCCTTCCCCCATGTGAGGGCACCGGGCGAGAGCAGATGCTGTCTATGAACCAGAAACAAGACGTCTATCAGTGCCTTGATCTTGGACTTCTCAGCCTCTGGAACTGTGAGAGAGAAATGTTCATTGTTTTTAAGCCACCCAGTTTATGGTATCTTGTTATAGCAGCCTGAACAAACTAAGACACAGGGTATAGTCTGGGTGTTGAACTGGAATGGGTGAATCACATGTGATATTTTAAGGTTAATTTGTCAACTATAGCCTTAAAGCATACAAAACCTAGAGTTCATCTTGTTCATTTGTCTATCAAAGATAATTTAGATTTAACTATAACTTTAAAGGATGAATTTTGGACTGACTACTGATGAAGGAGTAAAAATGAGTGTTGAATATACAACATCATGTGCTTCATTTTAGATAAGAGTAAAAAATGAATATCTGAAGCTTTCAGAAATTGCTTTAAACCCTCCTTTCCCTCTTGTCAACCTATCTCTGTGAGAGTGGTTTCTCTACTCTAAATGTTTTTAAGACAACTGATTTCTCTACTATAAACGTTTTTGAGACAAAATAGAATTGCTTACAAACACATGATGCCCTCCTTATAGTGCTTTCATCTAGCCAACCTTGATTAGATAAATTAACAAGCAAAAAGCAAGTTCACTTGTCACATGAAAAACTTTACTTATATACAAAGTGATTGTTTCCAGTATGTCTATCAGCATTTAATATAAGAATTTCCATTTCCTTCATAACTTTTTGTTTCACCACAGATGTGGAATGACAAAAAAGTACTGAAGTAAGACTATTAATTGCCTGTACTCAGGCTTTCAATGAACAATGTATACGTTTTTGAAATTTATTTTTTTCCTATGTTTTTCTCTGATTATTTTTATGGAAATACATGTCTATTGAATGAATCTAATTTACGAATGTGGACTTGCGTTTTATATTTTCCCTTTTTTATTCCTTTTTCTAGTAATTCATTTTTTTAAAAAAAAACAAAAGTATTGGTCCTTATGGATTGGGGGGAAAAAACCTGGTCGTTCACCACAGATAGTTTGAGAAAAACTTCGCTACAGTAACCTGCCCGTTAGTGACTACTATTGTCAAACCCAGCTGGTGAAAAGGAAAGAATCAGCTATTAGCTAGCATGTATATAGTGTTAAATACCTGCCAGGCATTCTGTCTGGTTTGCATGTATTAACTCATTTACTCTTATGTAATTAATGAATTATGTGCTGTTGTATCACCATGTTACTGATAAGAAAACTGAGGCGCAGAGAGACAGAGTCCCTTGTTCAGGTCACACAGCTCTAATGTGGCAGAGCCCAGTTCCAGAGCTCATGCTCTTACTCGCAAGGGGACATAAGACAGGCATTGTAGTCATAGTTCTCTACCAAAATAACTATGGGTTTACATGAGTCATTTGACCTGTGTGGGAAAAGAAAAGGAAGAATTAGAAAAGATAACAAAAGCTACAATGCAGAGTTCTTCCTATGTGCTGGGCATTGAGCTAAGTGCTTCACACACATGATCTCAGTGTCTACTAAGAATGGGGTGATCCAGCAAATGGTTTCAGGTAATAGGGGAGATCATTAAGTGGTGCATGGGACAGGCAGAAGTCAAATTGCATCACATAATGAGAAAGCTATTTCTTCTTTAAGTCTCTGACTCCTTCTTATTGTTATCTGGAGGATTACCTGAATGTGCAGGTCCTGAATCACTTCCTAGCATCAGCTTTTTCCTTAATGTAACAAAAGGAGAATAGGCCTTAGGCTACCACTTAGGCTTACCACTTACCACTTTTTGTTTTTTAAATTTTCATTGCAACTTCAATTCAGGGGAAGTTGTTTTCCATTTATAATAAGGATGTAAAATTCCCTTTAAAATACATATTTAAGTTTAAGAAGTGAGCTATGGAAAAATATAAAGAGGGTAATATTATAGGTCTTACATGGACTTGACAAAAGCTATGACTAATGGTCAGGAAAATTCTTCATTATCTTTCAACTATGTGGTGAGGTAGACATTATGTTGTTTATTTATAGGTAGGAGACCTGAGGTTTGGAAAAGTTCAGTAAGCTTCCCAAGGCCCTGTATAGGAAAGTGAGGAGCTGAGATTCAAACCTAGAAGTGTCTGCCTCCAAAATTAGTGTCCTTACCTGTGAGTGCTCCCCTTCATTGACAAGCATGCCTGTTTCCTCCCCAGACTAGCACTCTGATTGTATTTCATGATCTAAACCAGCAATTCCCAAAGTGTGGTCCTTTCTGGGAGTCTTCCAGAAAGGTCCCCCTCTAGGTATTTTCATCAGAATATGAAGATGTTGTTTGTTTCTTTCATTCTCTTTCGCTCATGAGTGAACAGGGAAGTTTTCCAGAGGATACATGACATGCGCTATCACAGCACATTGAATACAGAAGCAGATATGAGAATCCAGCTGCCTTCTATTAAGCCAGACATTAAAAAGATTTACAAAAATTTAAACAATGCCCTTCTTCTCATTGAATCTTTTTTGTTTGCTTGTTTTAGAAAATAGTTATTTTAAATAAAAATATGTAATTTATGTTAACATGTAATGGGTGTATTTTTATTTTTGAATGAATAAATTGAGATTTTATGCATTTATCCATCTTAATTTCTAATACATTAAACATCAACACATATAAACCATATAAACAAGTCTTTGGGTTTGTTGTCAAGAGTACAAAGGGAGTTTTAAGATGAAAAATATGTGGCGAGATAACATTTTTAATACTAATGGAAACTTTTTTCTCCCAGTATTTTTTCTCCCACCTTTCCTGTCTAACGCTGCAGGATCCCCATTCTATGAATCTCTGTGATTCATTGCTTCAGTGTAGGAACATTACCAGGTGAAAAGCAGAAATAGGGTCTAACTTTTGTGTTTCCGAAAAGCCTAAATCCATTAAGGGACTTATGGTAGGTGCTTTGAAGCAGTAATATCTAAATACAGCAAGTGCCACTGAGAAAAAAATAATAGCAGTATTGAGACAGGGGAGCTTTCCCAGGGCTAGAAAAATATTTCTCACCTCTTGAGGGTGTGAGGAAGAACAGAGACAGAAGAGAGATTAGGAAAACAGAAAGGACAGGCCTGGGCTGAAGGGGCCAGGAAGATAGAAATAGGCACTGCTCAGCCACAGTGGGGAAACTTGCATTGTCCAGGAGTCAAGTAGGAGCTGGGAACTACCACTGCCCAAATCCCGTGCCTCTAAGAGCCAGCTCCCCGTCTCCATCCCCATGACCATCTGCAGGACTGACAACATCTGAGTCATCCAACTGGGACAACTGCACCCTTAAAACACCCTTAGCCCATCAGAAGCCCAAAGGAGGGTGGCTGGGGCCCTGTGTGAAATGAGGATGTTAATAGTGTCTAACTCTAATGGCTGCTGTGAGGCATAAATGAGCTAATATATATAAAGCACTTTGAATGGCAATCTCTTTGTAGGTGTTGGCTCTCATTATTACAAAGGAGGCAGACCACAGGGTGGTGGGAAGGTGAGTGGAAAACCTGTGTCAGAAGGGCTAGCCCAGGCTAGAGAGGTGAGCCAGGGCATCTTCCAATCCAGCCTGTACAGCCTTCAGAGCTCACTTGTTCAACAAAGGGTCTCAGTCCATTAGAAAATGAACAGCCAGCTTCTCCGCATGTGGTCCAACAGGCTGCCAGCAGCTGGGATACGTGTGCCTCTTGTTCTCAGAAAGACAAGCATCTGAAGGTGGCTATCAGAGAGAGCCTGGAGCCATGATCTAGGAGACCATGAGTCTGCCCTAGAGAGCAATGCCGCTTTAGTTCTGCCTCTGAGCTCCAGGCTGGGCCAGTGCAGGCAGCAGAAGGTGCAGCCGAGTTAGACAGCATGCACTGGAATCCTGCTTGACCACTTTCTAGCTGAGTGTTCTTGAGTAGCTTAGTAAACTTCCCTAAGCCATAGTTTCCTCTTTTGTAAAACTGAGGAATAAGATAACTACTTTGCCATTTAAATAATATAATATAGCATATGCAAAACACTTAGCAAGTACATAGTAAGTGCTCAGTAAGTGGATCCATTACTATGGTAAGGTGTACAATCCTGAGATAGGGAGCTGAGTAGCAGCAGGTATCTGAGTGTCTAATTGGATGAGGAATCCTGGAAGAACAAATCAAAAGACCACTACAGTGATGACACATTTGGCCCATTGTGCAATTTTTGCTTCAGCTTCCCATCAAGCTTGGTAATCAGATTTCATAGGGTTCCTTTGGGCTTCTTAGGAACCATGAAAATGGAAAATTAAGATAAAAATATTCTTTCAAAATCATCTCCCCACCCCAATATTCCCATGGCGAATAATTTGTGATACTACTGATCTTAACAGAAATCCATTCAAACTAGCTTAAGGAAATAGAGCTTTCTCACGGGTTGGGGGACAGGAAGTACTTATGGCCACAGGGCCTCATCTCTGCTTCCAAGGCATGGCTGCTTCTGTCTTTTCTCTCCATAGATCTGCTTTCTCTTCTTTATGATGCACATAACCAAAAATGTCTGACCTAGCCCAGCTTTGCATCATTTTCTGGTTTAAATAGAGCAGACTAGAGGTGCCCTGCTCTCAAATCCAAATTCCGAAGAGAGGAAATTAATTGGCTAGCTGGCTCCTGTCACATACCTAGACCTGCTACTGTCAACCAAGTGTGTATATATGGGGTGGAAGAGGGGGAAAATAGAAGTGAGTGGTACACACACAGGTTCAAACAATTCATAGAAGAAAACCAAATGGCTAAGGAACACCTGAAAAGGTACTCATCTTTACTAATATTCAATGGAATGCAAATTAGCACACATTTTTTTTATTTTTCCTTTTTGGACCATTGGATTAGCAATAATGAAAAATAAAAGTAATTGCAGGAAACCTGTTAATAGTGTAAGGTGCAATGACTTTTCTGGTGTGTTATTGGGCATTAAGTTGTAACATTTTAAATGTACATAAGGTTAACCCAGTAATTTTAGTTGTAGGAATTTATCCAAAGGAAATAATTAGAACATGCACAGGCACATATGTATATGAATGTATGTAATTTAGATGTTTATTAAATTTTTTTTTAATATTTAGGAAAAACTTAGAACTTCATAAATGCCCTTCAGTGGAGGATAGAGAGATGGTACAAAGGAATACCGAAAGGCCATTATAAAGTATGAGATAGATTCATATGTAAGATGTACACAAGCTGTTTAAAGTAAAAAAAAAAAAAGCAAAACAACAGAAAAGTATAAATAATATGATCCTATTTTGTTAAACACATACAGTATATAATATATATTGTACATACTATATTTGGCATATATATTTGTCTGCATATGTGTATATAAGATATATTATGTGTATATATATATAATATGGGTATAAAATATAATAATAATTTATATGTATACATATATATCTGTAAAGATAGATATAAAACTTATAATTTCAACCATCTCTGAGAATAAATAGAACTATGGAAAGCTTTCACTTTCAGCTTTATCCATTTCTATCTTGTTGAACATTTTATTTTATTTTATTTTTTAAAGATTTTATTGCAGAATTGGGGGACGGGAACAGCATTGGGGAATCAGGAAAGGGGAACAGACAAGTTGCTGGCCTTTTGTTCTTCAGTCTAGTTGTGGAGGATGTTGCTTCACTGGCCCATGTTGGTATCATCATTGCGCTCTTCCCAGGTGAGGCAGATGGGTTGTCTGCTACTGGCTGGCCACTCACAGCGGCTCTTGGCAGCTCACACCAGCAGCAAGCCACTCACGGTAGCTCAAGGCAGCCCACTGCAGCAGAGGCTGCAGCCTATGCTATTGCCAATTGACGGCAACTCACGACAGCCCAGCTCCAGGTGGAGCTGTTGTTCACCATCTTAGCTGTGGAGGGTGCAGCATCACTGGCCCTCATGTGGGAGCCGAACTGAGGCCCTGCTGCTCAGAGCTGGTGTCCCAAGCCAACTCTTAACCAACGCACCACTTGGCCGGCCCATATATTGTTGAACATTTTTAAAACAAGCCTGAATTACTTTTTTTTTTTTTTTTTTTTTTTTTTTAGCTGAGCCATCCTGCCACCTGTTGGCAGCTCAACAGCAACTCAGCTCAGGCTAGCATCGAACAGCCGTTGCTCAGAGCTCAGCTCGCACTCTTGAGTGAGCTCTTAACCAACTGAGCCACTCGGCCAGCTTCTGAATTACTTTTATAATTGGACAAAAAACCCAATAAGATATTCCATTTGGTGGAAAAAATGAGATTATAGATTTTATATATGAAAGAGAAACACTTGCTATTTTAAAATTAAAGAAAGACAAGAAAAATTCATTTTTCCAGTGGCAAACAGGCAGAATAGGTGACAACAAAGGTCGCCGCTACCCAGAGCCTGGGATTATTGGGCAAAAGTTTTGTAGGGTGGAAAGGAGAAAAATCAGCTTCTTCCAATACCACAGAGTACATTAGGGCTATCCTAGTGGATAAATTTGGTTTATCCACAGCCCCAAGAGCCTTCCCCTTCTACTATAGATGAATTAACGAACTTGAGTTGAACTCTTCAGCTCAAATCTAGAGATAATATATTTATGTATTTACATATGGAAAAGAAAAAGCAGGTTAATGAGGGGAATTGAGGTGTGCATCCAAGTGAGGGATTGAATATAGGAAGAACTAGAGACCAAACTGGGAAAAGTGGAGTTGGCCTGGATCAGTTCCAGAAACATTTACCTGCTGTCAATCATGGGTTTGTGTGGATGCTTTGGGCTTTTTAAAAGGAACTTGAATAGGTTGGGAAATTGAAATTCTCGCTGGGATTATTATTATTATTTTTAAAGTGTTTCCCTTTGGAGCTTTCCTTTCTTGATAGGGACATATTAATATTAAAAGAGCCAGTTATAATTTCTTTCAATACCACAGGGGAAAAATTAATCTTGCTGTATAGGCAACTTTACAAGAATGCCTCAATTTCACAAGTGGCAGGAGAGCTATATTAATTTGGCACAGATAGAAAGCAATTTCAATTAACACAGTCTTTTGTCTTTATTTGCAGTAGGCAGTTCACCAATAACGCATTTTAGAACGTTGTTCACCGACAGCATTAGAATTGAGTGAATTTCACCATATTAGTTTTTTAAGCCTCTAACACCTTGCCAGGAAAACTCTATTAGAACAAGGTCTGTTTCTCCTCTTCTTTTAGAATTCCACTCTAAGCAAGAAACATTTGGTGAATGCCTACCTAGGGACTTCGGCATCGCTAGTGCATATAATGGCCTTCCAAAAATGTTTACAGTAATGGTAATGTTGGGGATAACACACCACGGAACTTATTGCAAAAACAGCTTTTTGAATGATTGTTCCTATAAAACCTGCCAAATTGTTGATATTAGAGTCAGTCATTCCTTACATTATGAGATTCTGAAGATGAAAATAATAATCATAGACAGTAAGAGCTAGAAGGTCATCTTGTTCAGTTCCCTCAGGTTACATATGAGGAAATGAGTGTCTGAGAGATTAGGAGTGTTGTCTAGTTCATCACTAAGAAGTGGCAGAGATTTCTTTCTTTTTTTTTTTTTTTTTTTTTTACTCCAAATCCAATGCTCTTTTTTATTACAACTCAGCTTGCATGTCTCAGACCCAAGTCTGTCTCAGAAATGCCAAACATTCCCTTCTCCCTACCCACATTCCACCTTGGAGACTCTGCCCCACTCATAGCCCTGGGAGGAACATCACAGCATACCATATGATTGTGCCCCACCAGTGTCAGTGACTGATCCAGGGATAGACATCTGACCTAAGCTGGGCCATTCGGATACTCTCCCAAGAATTTGGAATAGGGACAAAGAGGCTGAGTCATTTAGCTATGCGAGTCAAGTTGCAAGGTCATGCCCCGCTGGCCTGCCACAGCAGGCCCAAGCCTCATGCTAGTAAGCCAGAGGAAGCTGAGAAACCATGAATCAGCAGAAAAAGCCAATCTGCAAACAGAGAAGCAAAAGGATGGAACAGATGCTCAGAGACAAAGACACCATGTACCTCAAAAGGCAAAGGAGAGACCAAGAAAAAATCTGCATAATCACCTTCTTGGTTCCATAATGCCCAGCTTTATGCCCTGTATTGGCTTATTGTAACCCCATAATAAACACTGCCTTTCAACCAACCCTTTTTAAATTTGAACTAGGTAGAATTCTGTCCTTTGCATCTAAATTCTCTCTGTCGAAGGCACTTCATAATTCATAGTAAATATATTCTTGGGTGAAGTGCTGTGTTTTATGAAGATTGTGGAAACTGAAGTTTTATCTCAAAAGCCACAACAGGATGAGTGGTTTTCTGTATTCTCCTCACTAACTATCCAGACTCTTGAGACCAAGTCTTCCAGGTGAATAATTTCTAGAACTTCTGATGGGAGCTAGCTCCACTTTGGATCTTCCCCCAAAGTATGCTAGAGATCTTCTGTCCAGAAATAGAGATCTTACTGGGGTATGTAGCTGCCACCTTGGGAATATATGTCAACACTTCTTAGAGTCTTTACATTTAAAGTTTTCAAGGGTTAAACCTGTTTTCTCATAAAGCCTCTGCTCTATAGCTGTAATTGTGGAATCTCCATAGGGCCAACACTGAGCCAGCTGGGAGGTGGTCATGTCCATGAAAAGCTCAGTTATTCCTATGCTAATCTCTTTCAAATAACAGAAAGACTTTTGGAAAACTCCATTTAATCCTTCTAAAGTTCTTAGAACTAATGTAAGTATAAAATGATGGGTAAATGATTGAGTAAATCAGGGTTCATCTGCTGATGGAATACTATACAGATATTTTAAAAAGATTAAGTAACATGGAAAGATATTTATGATTCAATGAATAAGAAAAAAAAGCAGAATATAAAGTTCAGTTCCTGAACTTTTCCTTATATAGGCCTGATTTTTGCCCTGTCTGATCTATGTGCCTGTCTGTCCATAGTGCTCCCAACTGCTGTGACCTACTGATTATGGAGAGTTCTCATTCTCTGTCTGCAATTACTTAGAGTCTTGTATGGACACCTTTTGCCTTGCATCAGATTCCAACAATGTATGTAGATTGCTTTCATTAGTTCTTTCCTATCTACTATTTCTCAAATCTGTGAGAAGGTAGAGATGTTATTTTTCCACCTGTGCCACTAACTTCTGCAGAGATTCTAGGAATACCCTCTAAAGCTGAGGTGAGAAGGGAAGACATTGCATTTGGTAGCAAGAAACCAACTTATAGACCAAATACCACTTGAAAGACTTCCATTACAGACAAGTTCCTCTATGGCTGTTTTCTGAACCAATCATGACAAGTCTCCCTGATAAGCAAAAGGAGTTAGACACTGGCCTCTTGCTGCTTAACAAGGGTTTGGCTGTGTAATGATCTCATGTAGACATTTGATGTCTTTGTGGCCACACAGCATGTCTTAAAAGCCTTTCTCATATCAAGAAAATGTATACATTATGAATCCTGCCTTCTCAAGGCAAAACTAGAACTCACCATTGCAGCCTTCTTTGCAACCAGGGTGTAAACGTGTGACCGCGTTTCTGCAATCAAATGCAGGTGTTCAAGACTGCAACATAGAAGAGGAAATCATGAGAAAGCAGGTGTCAGGCAGAACGGGTTTTCTGGTAAGGGCTGAGAAGCTTGGCAGAAGCAGCAAGGCAGAAATGGTAGCAGTCCTAGTATCTGCCTCCTCTGTGGGGGTTGTCAGTGAAGCCACAGTGCCTGTGCCTGTGGCAGTCCCTGCTACACTGTCCAGCAGTGTAATTTGGATATGACTTCTTGCAAAGTAGCCTTAGTGCATGATTTTCTGGCCCTTTCAGAAGTCTATGTGCTAACATCCTTTAATCCATTCTTTTTATTTTTGAACTGGCAAGAGTGGATTCTGTTGTCTACAACTAAAAATCTTGAATAAGATATTGGCTTTCATGATTTAATATTAGGCCGAAGAACTTAGAAGTGATTTATTTTTCTTCTTCATCATGCTTTACCAGCTGGGAGATACAAAGAGGGTCACACTGATGACAAATATTAATTTTTACTGGCTCTTGCTCCCACTTGCATAATTTAGTTTTCTGGCCTTACCCAAAATCTCTTCCAGAATCCCCAGGTTTGTTGCCTATGTGCTCACACAGTTCTGTCATGTTCTTCTCATGGCCTCCTGTGTTTTAGGCTGTGACCTAAGAAGCTGGTGTTGGCTCAATACCTACCCAGTGGCAAGCATGAGGGGACTGATACCCATGTCAAATGTGTGCTGCTTCTAATGCTTTCACTCTGTGTCACCCCTGAACTGAAAACATCACAGCCTATGTCCTATGTTTTACAGGTGCCCCTTAAAAATATTTTCTTTAGTGACTGCATACAGCCATTCTCTCTAAGCCTCAAATGTAAGTACCTGGGACTGAGCCAAGGGATCAAATAGGGTTCTGTTTATCTTTTCCATTTCCTTATTCTTTCTCCAACACACAGACTCCTCTCCTTTCTCCCCCTCCCCCATGCAAATCGACTCATGCGAATAGACATCTGCAAATAGAAACCACTGGCTGTAAATTATAGTTCATCATTCAAACCTTGTCCTAGCTGTGTCCTCAAAGTGGAAACAAATTAGGACCAAACTGGTGGACTTCTGAGGCATTATTTTTATTTTTCAACATTTCACAGTTGTTATAATGCTATTTTTCAACAAGTAGAAAAGCATGACCTGAAACAGTCAATTTGTGCTGTGAAATTTAGCTGACACAGCCTGCCTTTGCCAGGATCTTTCTTACAGATGTCTTCTTCCCCTACACCCTTGGGTATTTGTCTATTAACAGAATACAGGCAACTTCTTTGGCAAGTAGATTCAGATTGTCAGCACAAGCGACAAGTCTTAGGAAAATAGAACAATTAGGGGATTTCTCAGCAATACCACTGCCAGTTTTCCCAAGGTACTTGTATCAGTGTTCATTTTAATGACTTCAGTCAGGATATTTCACTCACCCTCTCAGAGGCTCAAGATTTTAGAGATCAACAGAGGATTCAATGTATTATGGTCTTGCTTTGCAGAAATTATTGGGTGGAGTTTTTGTGAGTTAATGGAGCAGTAAAAATCCCTTCTTACCACTACTTTCCAACCCAGCTTTGCCATTTGGCATCTGTCCATCTGTAGTTATTTTAACAATTCCAGCTTATGGGTCATAAAAGATCATAAAGAAATATTATGCCTACAGATGAATCCTGCAAATAGCATTCAAAAATCTCTCCTTTAGAAAATATTGTAAAAATTGCCTGAGAATTCTGTAGTTCCAAGATTTCCATTGCTTTTTTTGATCTATGTTATGATATCTTTGGGAAACACAGTTTGCTCTTATATAGTGAACTCCTATAATCTTTTTCAAATTCATCAAAAGGCAAAGAAAGGTAAGACTGGTGAATGTAAGGAGGACCTTCCAACCGTGTTCTGAGAGAGAGATTTCACGAGCTGCCAAAGTGGCCCAAAAGGATTTAGAGAGAAAAGACGTTCCAAGAAGGCATAAACCTTCTAGTTAATTTCAAGCTCTGGGGAGCTTTAACTGTTGGAAAAGGTATCTCAGGATCTCAGTTTGCTTCTCCTATCTCTAGTTGAAGCCTAGAAGAGAAAGGAGACATATCTTGAAGAAGTGGGAGGAAGGAAAGCAAGCTACATGAGCAGGGATAGCAGAAGGTATAGAGAAGAAATGTGACTAAAGATGTATGTGAGGATAATTTAACTTTGAGGGAGAAGTGATTCTTTCATCAATGCCTGTTTCCACCACTGTAATGCATTACTAACCCTCTCTTACATTTCTGATAACCAATTTTTGAAAACATCTACAAATATTTAAAATATCTAACCATGTATGAACTAAGCATCACATTATTATATATATGAAATAGTTTATCAGATCATTTTAGCAGTGGTCCTATTAAAAGTATAGAGAAAAAACAAAAAGATAATGATAGAAAAAGACACTGACTATGTCCAACAAGTAGGATATAAAAAGTCTCATGATTATATGTGTGGTCAACCTGAAACCTTACAATGCATTAATTATAAAGCTCAAATAGTTCTGTGATAAGATATGATTTTGGATTATGACCATACAATAAAATTTGAGTCTGGGACACATGAAGAGTTTTCCCAAATATTGTGCTTCCTTTCTTATTTTTCTCTCTTTCTTTCTTCTTTTCTTTTTCTTTCTTTCTTTCTTTCTTTCTTTCTTTCTTTCTTTCTTTCTTTCTTTCTTTCTTTCTTTCTTTCTTTCTTTCTTTCTCTCTCTCTCTCTCTCTCTCTCTCTCTCTCTCTCTCTCTCTCTCTCTCTCTTTTAATCAGAAAAAGGTAAGGATCAAGTACAAAACGTATGGAAAGACTAAAACTTTCTTGCTTCTCTCTGATGACAAAAAGGTGAATGAGTCATTTGCTCAAACACCAGCCAAGAAATTTTATCTCGTGCGTCTTCGAATAAGAAGCCTTGGCTGGGCACCCCTCCAGTTGGTAAGAGGATCTCAGAGTCGCATGATGAAAAGGGGACTGCTGAACCTGCAGCTCTCCCTTTCTCCTCCCTCTGGTTTCTGGCGGCCTTTCTACACATAGATCATCCTCTTCCGTGATTCTGCCTGCAGGTTTTCAGGGCAATTCCCCCTCGGCCCACTACCATTTGGATCACAACCCTGAGCCCCTGTGAAGATGTAAAATCAGGCAGCTTAGGCTCCTCTTCACTTTATGACACAAAGGAATGTGACCTTCATGTTCCCTGAGAATGGTTCGTGTCATTGGCTGGGCCCTGAGATCAAGGTCATCTGTGATTCCTGGAAAGAGATGCAGAGTGGGCATCCCCACGCTGAGCCATGAAATTTTAGAACAGGAAATGTGTGCTGTGGTTCTTGAGAAGGACCCAGCAAGTGAGGAAGGTTGCAGTGATATATGTGAACACTTCCTCTAAGGAGCCACATGAAGGTGTGTGTCCTTAGCTGGGTCACCTAGCTCAGCTGAGCCACCTGCATGAAAAAACTCAGCAGCGTGAGTATTAGAAATCAGACAAGCCCCAGTGCATGAGAGCCAAGGCTCCTCATTCGGAGCTCACTTTCCCTTGCAGAGGGGGCAGGGAAGTCCCTGTTTTGACTTTGAATTTCCACCCTGATAATTACACAACTGGAAAGGAACTAAGATGAAGGAAACTCTGTGGCTTCCTTGGTGAAGCAAACCAATTTTGGCCAGAAAGAGGTGAGTAGCCAATGTTTGAGTAGGAACAGTACTTCCTGTATCCCCTTCTGAATCATCGTATAATAGGCTTCTGATATGCAGAAAGCCCTGAAGAAATGTAGCAGAGAAGGAAGTGAATGAGCCAACTGCACTGGCTTGGTGCCAGAGGAACACCCTGCTTTGAGGATAAAATTGCACCTCTTGTGCCAGCAGTTCAGGCAAGGGAACCCATACAAATAACACTTGGAATTCAACGGAAGAACAAGCCAAAAGAGCTCTTGTAGGCATTTTTCATATACATAAATGGCCTCTAAGATTGCTCTTTTGCTTGTTTTTGCTTGCTTGCTTTAGCTCAGATGATGAGATGAGGGAGTAAATAACCCACCTTCTTGTTATGAATTGCATCTATTTGGATGACACAGAGGGATGTCAACCAGGTAAAATAAGGTGTGGAAACTTGCTACCTCATACCTCCCGCCCATGTAAATGAAAAGCCAAGGGCTGCTATAAAAAGTAATTTGTGTCCAGCTCTTGGGGGAGGGAAGTATTTTCACACTAGAATGTCACACCCCAAATTTTAACCTAGTACTGTTTCTTGCTCTTACTCATAAGGTGATTCACATGACTTTTGGTAGTTTTATCTTCTTCAGAATGGAGGAACCAGTAAGCTGGTGGCAGCCCGATGGAGTTACACAACATGGCTTATTTTGGAGGAAAGGGAAGTCAGGGTGAGGATCATTTATTTCATCAGCCTCATGATCACAAAAGTTACCCAGGCTAAAAATGGTCTTTAGTCACTCTGCCATTTATATAATACTTTCTCCCTTAGCTTCCAAATTCTCATGCTTAAATTTTCTTTTTATAAAAGCTGTTTTTAACATAAACATTCTTTCTTCTGTCTTCTTTTCTGTCACTTTTCTCCTCATTTAATCCTTCCCATTATTCAATAATAGAAATAGCATAACATAAGAAATTAAGATTTCCTAACTCAACCCAAAACCAGGGCATAAGAAGAGAAATGGAAGACCCTCACACCCCAGTTTCTTGGCTGTAAACAAGAAGCCAACATGTGACCAAACCCAATCAGATTACATGAAGAAAGTTATAGATTGGGCATGTGCATTACAACCAAACTGAGGTAAAGATGGTCACTGGTATGGTGGTTTGACAAAGGAGAACCAAAGGTCAAGAATTTCAGGATCTGACGGTAAACGCTAGGAAGACACTTGATCTGGTGACATAGCTAATACTTAGGAGCTCACTGTGTGCTGAGCACTATTCTAATCACTGTACATGTATTAACTCATTTAATCCTCACAAAAATGCTACCAGGTATTTACCATTATTATCCCCAGTTTGCAGATGAAGGAAACTGAGGCACAAAATGATGCCTGTGGTACACATGGAGAGGCACCATCCTTCAATGGACTTTCTGCCCAGTTGTCTTTATCTGTCAGTGTCTTCAGGGTCAGCCTCAGCTATTTGGCTCAAGGTCAGGGCCTTCCCAGGGAAGCCTGCATTGGGTGGCAGAGAGGCAAGGTATAAAAAGGCCCAGCTATCTTGGCCCAACATGGGACAATTCTGATGGGTGACAGTTATAGCACAGTTCCCTGCCTGATTGGCAGAATCTTTGATGAGCTTGCATCACATTTCAACTTCTGCCTCAGCTAAGGTGACCAACCATCCTACTTTGCCTGGGATTGTCTTGGTTTTAGCACTGAAAGTTCTATGTCCCAGGAAATCCTCATTCCAGGCAAGCCAAAGTGGTCCTTTGCTTCAGCCCAATCCTGCCTCTTTCCACAGGAATTGATCCCTAATAATCATCTTGCACTACAAACTTTATCTCAATGTATACTTCCTGAGAAACCCACATGTGACAGAGCCCTGATTACATCACAGACGACAGGCATTCCAGCATCAGACTGTGTGTTCTTTTTTGTTGTTGTTGTTGTTGTTGTTTTGAGGGCAGTGTCACTGGCCCTCATATGTGGGACCTGAACCGGGGCCGCTGGCTTCCCAAACCAGCGCTTAACCACTGCGCCACTCTGCTGGCCCCGGGACTGTGTGTTCTTAAAGTCCAAGCTTCACTCTCCCTTTATAAAAGTGTTCTGGTCACTAGAAAGGGGTACTCAGCAGAGCTGCAGACAGATTCTCCAGGCTCCATACAGCCCAGATGAAATATTTCTCAATAAGAATGAAAACAGTTCATGTTTATTAAATGTGTCAGGCGATGAGCTGTGTGCTTTGGCTGTGAAGGAGGTTCTATCAATATCCTCATTTTATAAATGAGAAAGCTGAGGCTTAGAGAGTTTACTTGCCCTAGAACTTTAACCTGGGTACTCTGTCCCTAAATTAGAAGTTTAGATAAACCTGACTAGTTTAGCATTATAAAATGGAGAAAAAAAATTTTTTTTGGAGTAGAGTTGTGGAATGGGTTCAGGATAGGTCAATGAAGATTTTGAATTAAAAAATGACCTGCAAAATAGCAGAAGGCTACAGTCCAAGTTTCCAAAAAAGTTTAAGAACAGGAATGTTAAATATTCAACTGTAAGTTGCTTATATTGCAATGAAGTAAACCTCTATCACTCTCTCCAATTTCTCAAACCTTTGTGATCCTTCAGTAAAGTTTGGCACAGAAGGCTGCATGTTTAGTATGTGTATAAACCACAAAGGGGCTGCCTGAGCCAAGAACAGGAATTAGCAGAGACAAGATATCAGAGCTAGAGGGACCATGTGACAGACTTCTCTAAATTCTCCTCACCCCCACCTGCCACCAGGCCTAGAGAAATTTGCAGAAATACTCAGGAGGTTATTAGACTTGACAGGCCTGGAAAATGATTGAGTCTAATTTGTTTATATCTTTAGGGATAGGGAGATTTTAGATGACAGCTGAGATACGCTTACATGATAAGGAATTTATTAAGATAAATGAAAATGATAAAGGTAGTTATTTAGGATAGGGAAGTATAAAAATGGATAATTTATTTTTTTTGTGTGTGTGTGTGCTTTTTCTAGGTTTTCAAGACTTCAGCAACAAATATGTGTTACCTCTTTAAGTTGAGAAAAGAACAATAAATGACCAGTGTCTGTTTCTCTTGTGTTCCTGGTTGTATAGACTCTTTTGTCTCTTGGGTGTGCCTAGTCACCAAAAAGAAACAAACAAAACAAACACACATATAAACCATATCACTGATTCATACATAGGTATTTTATATACAGTTGACAAATGGACAACATGGGTCTAAACTGTGCAGGTTCACTTATATATGGATTTTTAAAAATAAATATGCAGTTGGACTTTCATATCCTCAGGTTTTGCATCTGCAGATTCAACTAACCACAGGTAAAAAATTTGATAGGGAATTTTCAGATGTGGAGGACTGACTGTATGCATTCCTGTATGCCATTTTATAAAAGGGACTTGAGTATCTGGGGATTTTGGTGTCTGGGAGGGATCCTGGAACTAATCCCTTGCAGATACCAAAGGACTGTAGTTAAGTTTGGGGGAAATCAAAAAGTTATATGCCAAAAAAAAAAAAAAAGTTATATGCAGATTTGTATATGTGTAGGGCTCAGGGCCCATAACCCCAGCATTGTTCAACTGTCAAGTGTAGTTACAGAAAAATGGTCTACATATTGAGTGAGGCCTCATTATCTTAGTATCAGAACACCCAAAATGTTTCAAGTCAGTACCATTGGTCTGGGAAATACAAAGGGTCTTTAAGATTTTACATCAATCCTTGAGATATTGATCAGGCCCTGGTTTAATCCTGACTTAATTCATGTAATTTTGAGTGTGAAGAGAATTTTCTCTTCTTGTGAATTTGATAATTCCTATTTTCAAAATGGTCAGTATTATTTGCAGACACATAATGCTTACAAAGAACTTTGAGATCTCTGGATTAAAGATACTCTATAAAAGGAGTGTTATGATTCTGAGATATTGCAATGTTATTGATCAAGTAAGCAACCAACATTTAGACCAACAAAAAACAGAAACAAAAAATTATGAACAAGTTTTTCTGCTTCTTTTGAATAACACATATCCTAGTACTTAATGAAAAGGCTAATTTAAAATTTCAATGATTTCCCCCTATTTACTGAAAGTATTTAATAGAAAAACAAAGCTATTTTCAAATAGCTCAAATACTCTGTGGTACAGCAGGGTGAAAGATCCATGATTTAATATCTTGGTTATATCACCTTTGACTTGCTAATTTCCACACTTTAGACAGAGCCTGGTTAATAAAATGAATACTCTTTGTTCTTTCAGAAAATGAACAGATTCTGAGTGAAGACATGGAAAGTTTAAAGAGTCATTATAAAGACAAAGGAGATTCTGGAAGCCTTCAAATCCATATTCCCTTGACTGACAGGTCAAAATGAATTGTTTCTCTCACCCCTGATGTCTTAGTCTGAATCTGGCCATCAAACTTTGCTTTCTTCTGGTGAGGTAGTTCTCATGGCTGAGGAGTAGCCTTCTGCTTCTGGATCACTAAGCAAAATTTACTTCTGGAGCCCAACTTATAAACAAACATATTTAAATATCATAGTGATTTTAAGATTTCTTTATTGCTGTGAAGGCTTGAGAATAATGAAGCTATAAATGTTATCAGTGATGATAAGTTTTAGAACTGAAAGAACTTGCAAATATTCTAACCAGATAGATGTATGTCTTTAGTGCAATGACAGCAATAAAATATTTATTTCTTAATTAATAAGGAATTAGTGGGTAATATATGAAATTAAAAGGAAAAGTCTGTATCTGAATGATATTCTATTAAACATTTTTTTTGTATGATCATTTAAAAATTGTTTCTTTTGGTTTAGATCCTGCCAGCTACTAAAGACATTTTGTGGCTAGCTAAGGAAAAATTTTGAACATGGACTGCATTTTAGGTGATATTAAGGAGTCAATGTTAATTTAGTTCAGTAAGATAGTCTTATTTTAGCCATGAAGGAAAATGTTCTTATTTTTAAATGATGCATGCTGCAGTATTTCTAGGTAGGATGTCACTATGTCTCTAAAAACTTTTTTTTTTAGCAAGCTGAGCCATCCTGCCATCTGTTGGCAGCTTAGTGGCAGCTCAGCTCAGGCTGGACATCGAACTGCTATTGCTCAGAGCTCAGCTCGTACTCTTGTCTAAAAACTTTTTTTGCCTTAAAAACTTCAACATAAAAAGTAAAGTGAGTTAAGTTAAAATCTGTTTCATTCTATCATGCTCTCTGTTCACGTTTTAATTTATGATTTTTCTTCTCAAAACATCTTACCTTTGGGTAGCTCAGTTAATTCGAGCATATGCTCTTAGCAGCAAGGTGGCTGGTTTGACTCCCGCATGAGATGGTGGACTATGCCCGCCCCGGACTTCCCTCACCCCCGGCACAACTAGATTGAAAATGATGACTGGACTTGAAGCTGAGCTGCACCCTCCACAACTAAGACTGAAGGACAACAACTTGACTTGGAGCTGATGTGTCCTGGAAAAAATGCATTGTCCCCCAATGAGTTTTTTTTTTTTTAAAAAAAAACCCTTATCTTCTTGCATTCTTATTTATTTATACATTTGTTATTTTTATTATAAAAGTAAGATAACAATTTTACAAAAAAATTGAAGAATTTGTAATTCCACTTCCCAACCCAAAACAATATTAGGAGATGTATTTTCTTTCAGTTTTTTGTTTTTTTTTGTGAAAAAAAATTATATATATACATAAGTTGTATATATAGAATATATATATATATATATATAATTTTTTTTTTTAACTTTAATCACAGGTAAGTACAATTTGGTCTTCTGTGTTTTTTTCCCTTAGCATTGTATCTTGAGTCTTGCATTCCCTTAAATTTCCTAACATACATCCTTTTGGTGCTACTAAAGGGCAAGCTATTTTTAACTTCCCTACATCCCGTGCTTGTCTCTGCTCTCTGTCTCATGGCCAGTGAAGCCCAGTGACCGTTTGCTAAACATATGTGGGTTGCTTCATGGACAGTGTGGCACAACTGGAGTGGACAAAGAAGTGAACCATAGCACAGTGAAGCCTGGGCTCCTCTAACTCACCCTGTACAGAGCATAGATTTGGCTTTTAGGTCTCCTGCAAAGTGGGGAAAAAAGTCCATTGTATATTTACATAATGCCAAAGGATTACTCCACAGATGATCTGCTCCTTATAAGTGGGAAAAAACTTTACAGTGGTGAAATCTGTAAGTAACCACTTAAACCCAGTGATCAATTTCAGCATCCCCAATAGTGCACCTCTTGATATGATGCAATGTGAAGTACAGGTCTTTTATCTGTGAAGCACGGTTGCCAAAATGTTTACTCTACATCTAATCATGCCTTCCATATCTACATTTCAGCTTACAGGAGATTAAGAAACAAGTGATATAATACATGAGGAAACCATCATATAAATCAAGAAGTTGGGACATTTTACAAGGCAATTGGCCCATACTTCTGAATAAGCCAAAATCGTGTAAAGAAACAAGAGGGGAAAGGGGCTGTTTTAGATTAAAAGAGATTTGAGATGTATAACAGCAAAATACAGTGTGTGTTTCTTGTTTGGATCCTGGTTTGAACAAACCAGATAGAAAAGAAATTTGGGGGAAAACTAGGTATAAGACAGTAATAGAAATTATTGAAACTTTGTTGGGTTTGTTACATAAGATAATATTTATTGGAGATGAATAGTTATTGTACTATTCTTTCTACATTTCAATATATTTTAAACATTTCATCATTCAAAAGGTCTTTTGGGAATGTAGTGGAGGCAAGGGAGGAGGAGTTTCCACTAGGGGCAGGATGGGATATTTCTATTGTTTTCTGTTATCATAATAAATGAGTTACTGTTCAAGATATGAGAAACAAAATAACATAATAATAGAAATATAAAGTCACACAAGGTTATACAGACTCTGTTTTCAAAATTTGTTGTAGAATTTAATTTCATTTGCTTGTCCCTGAGATGGGGATAACACAGGCACAGTCTTAAAATGGAAATACTACATACAAAAATTTTACTACCCAGGAGGAAAAAGAAGATAACCACAATCTGTATTTATTGATCACCTATCACATGCTAAGCACTGTACCAAGTATTGGAGATACTACAACAAAGTCCAGTGTGGTCTCTGCCACAGAGGAAATGTGTTTTCTGGAGAAGACAGACAAAAACATGCAAACAGATGAATATAACATAATGGGAGCAATTTCTTTTATGAGAGAAACAAACAAGGGCTGCTAAAGAGAACAGGTGTGACAGTCAGGAAAAGAGACTCCTTGAGGCACACACAGGCTGAGTGCTGTAAGAGGAGGAGTCTGCCAGAGCAAAGGTGAAGAGCATTCTGTGCAAAAGTTTTACTGGGGGGAAAAGCAAGTGAAGAACACCAGTGTGATCCAGGGGTGAGCAAGTGGCACTAGGCGATGGCAAGGAATTTAGATTTTTTTCCTAAGTGCAATGTGAAACTATATTTAATAGTACTCATTTATTGTAAAATATTCAATTTTAAGAAGATTTAGGGAAACTTGCTAAGACACTAAAAGCTTAGGAAAAACAACCACATATCCTACATTCCAGCCACACTCAATCACTTAGTATAACATTTCAGTTCTAAATGGATGCCTCCCAGCTGCCAATATACCAAATTGATTAGGTGTACTAGGAGCTGGATAATAAATTATCACAAAATGTGGTGACTTAAACCAATAAGGAACATTTATTATCTCACAGTTTCTGAGGGTCAGGAATTCAGGAGTGGCTTAGCGGCATGGTTCTGGTTTGGGAGTTTCTCATGCAGTTGCAGTCCAGATGTTGGGAAAGGCTTCAGTCATTAGAAGGCTTGATTGGGACTGGAGGAGCCACTTTCAAGATGGCTCACTCACAGTGCTGGTGGCAGGAAGCATTGCTTTCTTGTCATGTGATCCTTTTCATAAACCTACTTGAGTGTCCTCATGACACAGCAGCTGACTTCCCTCAACTGAGTGATCCCAGTAAGAGTAAGGGAGGAACCACAGTGCTGTTGATAACCTAGCCTTAGAAATAACATGCTGTCACTTCTGCCATATTCTATTAGTGTCACAGAGATGAGTCACTAGGTCTAGCCCACACTACAGGGGAGGGGAATTAATTTCCCCCTCTTGAAAAGAGGAGTTTCCAAAATATTGTGGACATATTTTAAAACCAACACATTCAGTGACCTAACTCAAATGTCATCTTGTATGTAAAGCCTTTCTTGATTTTCCTGAGCAGAGCTATTCATTCTCCTCTCTCAGTTTTTATATTTCATCTCTATCTCTTACAGCTCTTGCCTTGTTTATTGTAACCAATTTATTTACATGTCTATCTTTCTCACGAGACTGGAAACTCCTTCAGACCAAGGGAACTTGTCTTATTAATCGTTTGCATCCCCAGTCTGTTCATTAATGAGATTCTCAGACCACGACAGGACACTACCGTCCACCACTTCTGAGACAGGATTTTTAAAAGACTGTTCACACTTAGTGCTTTTCTTGTCTCTCTTTTCTCTTGATTAACTCTTCGTATCATATATAAACATGTCTTCTCAACTAGATAATAAACTCCAAAAATAAGACTATCTTAGTCATCTCTTATTTTAAATTCTTCATAGCACCAAAGGCATTGCTTTGCATTATAATAATAAATAATTTTTTTTAAAAAATTACACAAGAGAGAGCCCTGCACAGTTCAAAAAATCTTTCCAGCTTCTTTAGTAATCAGAATATCTATTGGCTACCTCAGTTCTCTGTAAACTCTGATAAAGAAAAATTACTCGGTTTGTAATGCATGAAACATTCAGCATTGCAAAAGACCTCTGAAGCACAAGGGGTCCTCTATTCTGTTTTGTTTGCTTCCTTGTTGTTTGGGAGAATCAAAATCTAATGCTGTGAGTCTTCCCTTACCACTCGGCAGAAATAAGTTGAGACCTTGTTTTTGTTGTCTTTCTCTAAATGAGAAGCCATATTACCTCTCATGGTTACAAAAAGCATCATTCTGTCCCTGATCTTAATTTATAAGAATGTTATCAATTCAGGTAGCTCTATCTAGATTAAGTGGGAGGCCTGGATAGCCTTGGTTCTGATGACTTGAAATCTTGTAACATTCCAAGAAGTCTTGTGGGGTGGAATTCTTTGGGTTTGAGAGAAGAGGTTTGACCAGGCCTGAGCCTGAGCCTGCGACAGGCCCAGAGTGATGACAGGGAAAGAAGAAATGAGCAGAGAATGGAACCTCTGTCCCCTTTCACCTTGACAATGATGTTCTTTTTCATGGTTCCTCTTTAAAGAATCAAGATTACTACACATTAAAATGAAAGACAAATAATGAAAGAGCCTCTAGCAAAAATAGCCAATGTAGCAGATTAAAGGATCACTCTCTTCTCAAAAGGAAAAAGTAAATGCATAACAACTCCTTTCCTTTCTGTCTCTGACCTGTAAAGACAGAACTGCCTTGACAGGACAAATGCCTGCTTTTATCAGACTCTCCTATTTCTAAGAAGGTGATCCATTCATGCTAAATAACATGGTAATCCCAGAACATAGTATCAGGCACACAGGAGGCTCTCAAACAATGGCAGTTGCTCTGATGGTTATAATCCAAATGCTGGTTGGGTTCTCTGGTACTGTGACAACTAAGCTGTAATAAAATCCTGAATGACTTCTCCAGCAGGGGAGCAAATAGGTCCTGAAGGAAGAGTTAGAGAATCTTGATTTCATTTATTTGGCATAGACACATTCATATTTTACATGTCTCAATTAAATAGCATGGTAAACTTGAAAGACAGAACTAGGCTTTTAAGGATGTTTGAAAGAGGTGCATCCTGGGAAACCTCTTCTCCCAGGAGAATGTGACCTTTTAAGGGAGAGACACCTCCACCCTTCTAAGATAGGATAGAAGACAGAAGCCTGTTTCACACAGGAGTTCACAGCACAAATTACTGTTTTTTCTGTTAAACAGATTTCTGAGTCATGTTAGTACCTTGTCTGACTGTTGCTTGAAAGGGCTGAGGGCGGAGAATAAAACAGCAAATTGCCGGTTAGTTATCCAATATTCGAGTTTTGACAAATCTGGAATTCATGCTGATGTTATATTTAATTTCAAATTTAACATTAAATCTGGAAAATATAAAATCTTGGTGACAGCCAATGAAATAATAAATGAATTGAAAAATAAACGCAGAAAGATCAAGAGTTTAAAAAGAAAATCATTTCAGTTAATATACTCTCTCCCCTGAGGTTCTCTTTCCTAAGTCAACCAAAAAATGTTTAATCACGTGCCTTTAATTAAATGTCATCGCCCATGGAGAAGCACTAAGTGGAGATTGTTTCACTTAGACAAGAGTGTCCAATGGTTCAGTTGCTGGGAAATTGATATTTAATAACCTACATTTCTAACAGAGACTCCATTTTGTGTCAAGTTGTGGAAAAACTAAACCTTGCTGACAGGGGAAACAGCTTTACATATCTCTTCTGTTTTTCTTTTTTTTTTTTCTTTTCTTTTTTTTTAGTTTTCATCTCATTCACAGTGATTATTATTGGTGTAATAACTTAACTTGAACATATTAAACATAATTTTCTGCATGGGACAAGCACCTTAAAATTCATTTGCTAAGAAACAC
Organism: Aselliscus stoliczkanus; assembly: GCA_033961575.1. NCBI lineage: Eukaryota > Metazoa > Chordata > Mammalia > Chiroptera > Hipposideridae > Aselliscus > Aselliscus stoliczkanus. Next base: position 94,730,460 of record CM066733.1, read on the forward strand.
TGACTAATTTCACCAACTACCTCTAACCCAACCAGGAGAATTCATATGATAAGCACCATTGGACCTACCAGATGCTGCATTATGAGAATATGAAAGGAGAAGCACTGTGTCATGGGAGAAGGCATGATGGACTAGCAACCTGGGGCCTCCGTTCTAGCCCAGCTCTGCTGAGAACAGTTTGCATAAATCAGGATAGGCCACTCACCCCTGTGGTCTCAATTTTCCTTCTCTAGACCTTGAGAGGATTCACTAGATGGCTCATAATATGTAGCTAATTAATGAATCTTGCCCATCTGTACATGGGAAGGTACCATGATGTCCAATGTGGTGTACAGCATAAGCTCTGGAACAAGATTGTTTTGGTTCAGAGTGACTCTTAGTTGAGTGAGCTCACTGCCCCATTCCTCATCAACAAAATGGGGATGATAATTGGTCTCATGCAGTAGGGCTGTTGTGAGGTCTAAATGTGATAACACCCCTAAAGCCCTTAGAATAAAGTCTGGTGTAAATGTTAGCTGACATTTGTTTTAAAAAATATTTCCCTCTCCAGATGGATTTTCCTGAGTTCAATGCTTTTGCCTGGTCACCACCCCCCAACTATCTGGAGTGTCCGTATGTTGCCTGTGACTATTTTGTGACTTTTATTACCCCATGGAAGTGTTTGATGAATGTTCTGCATAGTTATTAGAGCTCTAATTTTCAATTTGTGGGGGGAAAAAAAGTGAAACTTGTTAAGGAAAAATACCTTAAGCTTTAAATACCTCTAATGTTCTTCGGTTTTAATCTCATGTGCAGTGACTGCTGTTTAATGCGTCTGTGTGGCATTAAGTATCAGGGTCTGAAGATTAAGTGTCAGGAGCCGAAGAGTGATATTAGAAATGCTGCTGATGGCTCCCACGGTTTTACAAGTCATTAGACCTTGCCGAGACCCCAATTCAAAGGCATTTATTCATGCATTTATTCATTCTTCCACTCACAAGCTTTGATTGTGTACTCACTATGTGTCAGTCACTGAACAAGATAAATAATAGTGGTTCCTTCTTTTGAAGAGCTCAGAGCTTATGGGAAAGACAGATGAACAAATTTTAAAATTACCAAAGTGGTAATCGCTGTTGCAATGGACATGAACAAAATGCTGTGGGAGTCCAGAGAACTGAGTGATTAATTGTGCCTGGAGGAGCCAGGAAGTGACAACTGAACAGGGTCTTGAATGGCAAGTGAGACCTTTGTGTGTGATTGTGCCTGTGTTTACTCACCCGGGCATGGCTGGGAGGGGGAAGAGCAAAGGCACTGAGAACGGGGCCGAGTCCGTTGAGAGGCACAATCTATGTTCTTTGGAAATAAGCATTTTTTTTTTTAAAAAAAATCTTATTCCTCCAGCAATGAGAGAATTTATATCAGATATCCTGATAGGAAAGGGAATATCTCTATAGGATATTTAAATATTAAGTCTGTACTTAAAAGCAGGTGCATAATGATTTTGAGTTCACCAAAAGAACCTGGTATAGCCACAAAGCAGCCAAATTCATCTTAAAATGTATGCGGTATGGAACCCTATCCACAATTCCCAAAAGTCTCTTTTGAGGCAAGCCTGTCAGTAAGGTAAAAAGAATGGGTGTTAGAATACAGAAGGTAAACTAACAGAAGGATTTTAGAAGCTGACAAAGGCAGTACAAATGAGCAATATACCTACTACCTAGAGTCAATAATCATTAACATTTTTCCATTTCACCATATTTGATTCACATATAGGGGTGTGTGTGTGTGTGTGTGTGTGTGTGTGTGTGTGTATCTTGGAACCATTTTAAAGAAAATTATCAATATCATGATATTTTATATGAAAATATCTCTGTACATATGTCCCTAAATTAAAGTCATTTCCCACGTAACCGAACAGCAGTATCACACCTAACAGAATAAACGAGAATTCCCTAATTTCTAATATGGAATCCATATTTATTTTTCCCTGGTTGTTGCAAATTATTCTTTATAGCTCTTTTTAAAACCAAGGCAAATGTGTGTATTTTAATGGGTGGCATACGATTTTTGGACTTCTTGGACATGGAAAAGTCTAATGTCTACTTTACACTGTATTTTGTACCTTGCCAGGTTTCTTTGAAACTTAAAATATCACTTAGGCTTGTATAAGTACACTTAAGTGTGCAAGTGAAATAGGAATAATTTGCTAAGGAAAGCTAAAGAAAAGAAGAGCTGAGATTTAGAAAACAGGGACATTCTAAGAACTTCGGCCCTTCACACCATGTCTCTCAGAAAAGATGGTTTGCTTTTTTTCTAACAGAGAGCCCTGGAGAGACCAATGACAAAAAAAATGTTAACAGGTGATACTCAACTTTTCTTCTTGACACTCCACAGTGCGCTTGGATATTTTAATCAGATGTTAGGAAATAAAAAAAGTGAAGCAAGAATATTCTGACTGCTTTACAAAATCGTTTTCTCACACCTCTCCTCACCATCTCACACCACCCAGAATTCAATCAGTGCTGTGACAAGTCCTGCCAGACTTCATGTCCCAGACACAAGACATCCTTCATTAAGGTGTGTGGCCTGAAGCTCTGACTCCTGAAAAAATGAGAAATACCCATTTTTAGCAGAACTGAAGCAATGGTTGGAGGAAAAAAAATTAATTATAGTATGGTATAAGAAATGAATTTAGGATCAAATGATATACTGTAATACCTTGGTTTGCAAGCATAATTCATTCCAGAAACAAACTACTTGTATTGCAAGACTCGCTCGTTTACCACATTAAAATGTATTAGAAATGTTTGTTAGTCTTACGGAACATTCGCAAACCGAGTTACTTGCTATCCAAGGCTTACTGTATATTAAAAATTTCTTGAATTATCTCCAATTTACAGACAGAATTTTTTTCCAGAACTGTATGAGAGTAATTTGCTAAACCAATGTTCCATAATCCCTAATAATTTACTCTCCTACAGAATCACAATATGACCATCAAAATTAGGAAATTAACACTGATTACCACCTAACACTCAGAGCCCATTCAAGTTTCACCAAATTCTCCTACAGCCAAAAGATTCAGTTTGGAATCACATGTTGCCTTAAATTCTCATGTCTCTTTAATCTTCTTCAACCTGGAAGAATCCCTCCATCTTTTTTAATTTTTGACTTTCATGATCTTAAAACTTCTGAAGGATCTGGCCCAGTTGTTTTGTAGAATGCCCCTCAGTTTGTTTTTGTCAGATGTTTCTTCATGATTAAATTCAGATTGTGCATCTTTGGCAGGAATATCACAGAAGTGATGCTGTGTTCTTCTCAAAGCATCCCATCAGGTGGGTATTTTAATTTGTTCCATTACTAATAATATTCACTCTGATCATTTGATTAAGGTGCTATCTGCCAAGATGCTTTGATGTAAAATTACTCTTTTTTGTAATTAGTACTTTGCAGAGATGTATTTTGAAATGGTGTAAACATTCCATTTCTAATCAAACTATTAATTTATTCATTTACTCATTTATATCATTATGGGCTTGTGTGTTTATTTTACTCAGTGGTTCATAATGTGTTATTATTATTATATATTTTGAGGCTCAGATTGTCCCAGATTTGTCCAATGGTAGCCCCTTCACGCTGACTTCTGTGTCCTTTTGACAAGGCCTCACCATTCTTTGAACACTTCCTTGCTTTTTGATACAAAATATATTTCAGAGTAATCTAGTACATTCCAAGTCTCAGCCCAGAATCAGCCATTTCTCCAAGGAGCCTTGGTTCCTTTTAGAATCATATTCATTAGCTAAGTATGCTCCTTGCTATGGGGATATTGCTGCTCCCAAGAGCTCTCACTGGACAGAACTAACCAACTCATATGTGTATTACTGTTCAAATGCTGCTGTAACAAATTACCACAAATTCAGTCGTTCAAAACAAATTTATTATCTTGCCATCCTGGAAGTCAGAAGTCCTAAAATCAAGATGTCAGTAGGGCTGTGTTCCTTCTGAAGGCTCTAGGAGAGTATCCGTTTCCTCTCCTTTTCCAGCTCCTAGAAGCTGCCTGCATTCCTTAGCTTGTGGCCCCTTCTTCCATTTTTCAGAGCCTGTAGCATAGCATCTTCAAATCTCTCTCTTTCCCTTCTCTCTGGCCACTGCTTCTATTGTAACATGTCCATCTCTGATCTGACCCTCTTTGCCTTCCTATAAATTCACCCATGTTCACCCTTGTGATTATATTGGGTCCACCCAGATAATCCAGAATAACCTTCCCATCATAAAATGCTTAACCTAATCACACCTGCAAAGTCCTTTTGCCACATAAAGTGACACATTCACAAATTTGCTGCATTAGGATAGGTACATTTGGGGTGGGATGTTCATTATTCTACATTTCACAATATGTATGTACATATACATACATTTATTTCTATATCTATTTAAATATATTGAAAAACATGAGTTCACCTGGATACCTCCAATCCAACAACTACAGGGTTCACTCCAGTTTTCTGTTTCAATATTTGCCACTCCCTTTGCCAATAATTAGAAAACTAGCTCTCATTATCCTTAATAAGTTACTTATTGGGCTGGTGGCGCATTGGTTAAGAACTGGCTTGGGATGCCCCCTCTGGGCAGCAGAGCCCCAATTTGGAGCCCACATATGAGGGCCAGTGACACTGCCCTCTACAGCTAAGATGGTGAACAACATCTCCACCTGGAGCTGGGCTGCTGTGAGTCCCCGGGACCACACAGCTGCAGCCCCTGCTGCAGTGGGCTGCCATAGGCTACAGTGAGTGGCCAGCAGCCAGCGTGAGCAGCCGGCAGCTGGTGTGAGCTGCCAAGAGCTGCCATGAGCAGCTGTCCAGAGGCCGGCGACCAATCTGCCTCACCCAGGAAGAGCACAATGACGATACCAACATGGACCAGTGAAGCAATGTCCTCTACAACTAGACTGAAGAACAACAACAAAACAAAATAAATTACTTATTCAATTTATCACCTCTGTGTAACCAGTCTCCTTTCACTTCCGTTCTCTTACCCATGGAAGAATGTCCTCCCATTCTTCCTGGATTCTGATACTTTATACCCAGCCACCTTTCAAGGGGACAACCTCCTTCCCCCACTTGGATCTATCACCCAAGTCAGGCTACCCCTAGCAGGAACACTGTCCTCACCTGCTGAGGCTCTGCCACCCCACTGCGAACAGCAGTCCTAGTGAATACCCTGCTGGGGTTCCAACTATGAGCTCTGACCATCATGGTTCCTCCCTTGTAGATGTTCTGTCCCACCTAATGGTTTTAGGAAAAAATTGTTAAGAGAGGGAAGAGAAGAGAATAAAAAGCCCAAATGACACATTTTTAGGAAGAAGAAAGGGCACTCTAAAACCTTGATCCAAACAAGGGTGGGAAATGTGGAATGCGGGTGGTGGGGGGAGGTGGGGAATGAGGTGGAAGTACACAGTAGATGGCTTGAGGCTTGAAGATATACTGGTTACTGGAATTGCCCCCTGTTCTTGTGCCTGTTTGCATATTTAAGCAGTCGATTCATATTTTTCTGGGCTGAGAAGGCTACCACCAACTTGGAGCCTCATCATACCACTTTTTATTAAAAACAAAAACAAAAACAAAAAAAACTACGCTTTGGCTCCTGATGTTTTTATGCTGATTAAAAACACTAACATGGCTAAAGGAACAAGAGGTCTGATTGTTGCACTGTCTCTTGAAGCAGAAGAAGCTTTTGATCAAGTTGAGTGGGAGTTTATGTTTGAGGTGCTTTGAAAAATGAAATTTGGAGATAAGCTTATGAACTGAATTTGAACTTCATTCCAAACTCATTGAACAGAAATGTTTCAGATCCTTTTAATCTGAAAAAAAGCCCCCTGCAATTGGCCCTTTTACTCCCTTATTTTTCTTTAAGATAATGCTCTTTTTCAAATTGCTTATCATTAGCTATCTACTGAGAAGGGCACTTCAAAAATAAACTCTGATGTTTAAAAGTGTTTGAATTTCTTTTTTTCTGGGGGGATGGGCACCTTGACTTGGGTGCTTTTTCCCTTCACTCTAGCACCCAGAGCAAGGATGCTGTCCGGCAGTGATGAGAGAGGACCAGTTTCTAGTGGCAATCTGGGGTTACTCTCGGCTTCACAGTATGGGTCTGTGGGTTGGTGAAACAGAAAGCAGAAGTTTGTGGATTCTAATCTCAGTTCCTCCACTGGCTTCTGAGTGACTTTAGGCCAGTCATTTAATTTCCACATGTTTGGTCTGCCCCATCCACCATATGGAGCTAATGATACCTCTCATCCACTTATCTCATAGAGATGTCGTAAGGGCTGATTAATGTACAGGGCAGTCAAACATTGCATATGTGCGATGAGCTAAGTGAAGTGAGACCATGAGCCCAGAGACCTCTTCAAATTAGAGGTGATCTTTCCCTTCAGGAATGAGCCATGCTTATGGTGCTGGTATGTTTTGGCCATTTTATGTTTGTCTTATTAATTCAATTCATGTCATTATATATATATATATATATATATATATATATATATATATATATATATATATTTGGATCAACACAGATGAAGTCATCCATTTTCATATTTTTTGTGTACTTCCTGTGTGCCCGGCACTCTCTGTATTAAAATTAAAAACCTAAGTAAAAACCAAATTATGGGAAGATCAGAAAATGTGAAGTATTTATGAGCAAATTTATATTTATGTTTCTGTTGTAACTCTGAAGATTTATTTGTTTGAACAGAGGCTTCTGTTTTTATTAGAAAACTTATCTGAGGGAAGCTGACCTTCAGTTTCCTGCGTATTTGTGAAAGACACAGCTTAGTTTTTAAAAGGAAGGGCTCCCCATTTGCCAATTTCTCATAGAATGACAGTTCTCCTAAAGACATGGCATTCCACTTAATTAATTGCCACATGGTTGTTCCTGGATAAAAAGTACATTAACCTAAATTAGACCTGCCCCTTTGCAGTAACAAGCACCTAGTGAAATAAATACCATCAGTATGTCCTCAACATAGGGAAGTTAAGCCAGACTGTACATGAACTAAAATCTAAACTAAAAATGATTATTTCATACTCCTGAAAAATCCTCATTTATGCACACATGGAAAGAATTTTTTCTCACAGCACATCCCCCAACCCTGTGGATGATCACCGCCCTCAATGACTTTAACTTGGAACAGGCAGCAGCAGGAAGGCTTTGGGCTTTTATATCAACTAGAGCTGACATCTAAGTTCAAAATGCCACGGGAAAAATAAAAAAACACAAATAATAGGACACAGAGTGGGAAATAATAAGGGTTTGGCAACTTTGTTTCCAGTTGTTGGCTTTGGCTCTGAGTAGGGCTTCTGGTTGGCTGCTGTAGGAAAACTTTTAGACTATTTTTGACAGAAGAGGCCACATGAAATTTCTATTACTTCAATCTTGCTTGGCTCTAGTGCAGAGAACTGGCTGCCTTCTGTCCCTTGTCCTTCAGGGTGTCATTAGTGAGTATAGCTCAGATACCCAGGGACCTTTCTCAGGGCCTATTTCAGAATCATTAGCCATTAGGGATGAGACCATCCCCAGTAAGGTCTCCTCAATACTGTAGGTGCTGATGTTTTTGGAGAAAAATCAAACTGAACTCAATTTTTATTTTCTAAAACTATGTCGTAAGTAACACATGTGTCAACAATCTATGGCACCAATAAGTCCTTAAATTAGAAACTAGATAACATTTTATGGGATTGCAACATGCACCATTGGTGTATAACTCTAATATGTATTTGAGTGAAGAACCAGGGAGAATGTTACCAGTTCTCTAGGCAACTCCTACATTGAGAGCCTGGTTTTGCTCCCCAAACTCTATTTTCTCCTGCTCCATTAAGAAGAAAGGATATAGCAGTTTAAAGGACCTCCTTGGGATTTAAACAGAATCTTTGCAGCTTCAATATTTAAGATAATAATTCTTATATCATTACATGTTTTTACCTCAGGCACTGAAAAACCCCAGAGGCCTGTGGTCTTGCCTGTGGGTATTCACGTTCCTTGGCCTCCTAAGCTAGAACAAAGACTTTGCACCATGCGAAGTTCACTCTGTGGTTGGGGTTGACTGGTTTCTACTTTTTATTAGAAATCCTGAGCTTTAGGAAAATGGAATTTTAGCCAGGGGATAGCTTTGTTTTTGAAATGAATTTTTGTTTCTTCCTGCTCAAGTCCCCTTGTCTTGGGAGCCATTAAACATAGAAGAATGATGATGAAAGAGGAAACGACTTTGTACAGATACGTTGATAGAAAAATTGGGCCAAGAAAAAGCCAGGATGGTAGAGAGTTCTGACTTTGCCACTGATTTCACTTGTGAAATGACCTGAGGTGATTCTTGTGATTGTTTCACAACTCAATTTCTCTCTCTCTGTAAAATCAGGATGCTGACATTCAATACACAGTATGGCAAGAGGGTTGAGAGCTTGGGGTTTGGAGGCAGATTGCCTTGTTTGAATTCTAACCCCACCACTTCTAACTATATGGCTTTAGGCAAGTTATTTGACATGCCTCTGTACATCAGTTTCCTCATGTGTAAAATGAGGACAGTAATAGTACCTACTTCTTAGGATTGCTGTGAAGAATATATGTCATGATATAAGTAAAATGTCTGGCTCATAGTACTCAATCAGCATTAGTATTAGTGTTGTTTTACTTATCTGGAGGTAGTACTGGTATTATCATTATATCCTAACCAGAGATAATGATGTCCACAGAAGTAGAGAAGTAAGCACAAATAAAATTCAGCCTTGAGTCTACTTAAAATGAACAAAAAACCCCAACTATTTTGTATAAGGGCCAATATTTCAAGAACTTTTGCAAATCTGGATTTGCTGGAAATATTTCACAACTAACTCCACGTGATATCAGTAAACATTTAGAGAACAGGCAGAATGATGCAAGGTCAAGGAGCAGAGTGGGAGGTCCCTGCCTCTGTCACCACATCCAGGGTGATGCCAAGGCATTTGCAGGATCTCCAGCAACATCCTCATAACAATTATTTTAGGTGGCATCTGGATTTTACAAACATTAATTAGTTACTTGGGTGAGGTGTGCACTATGTCACTCCCTGGGCTGGGTTAATTGAGTTGCAAATAAACAAATGCTTAGAGATGATGCGTCCCAAAGTTCACTCAGAGAGAAGGGAAAACCCAAAGCTATGGAGATGAGGCAAGAAGTCAGGGGAAACCTGGGTATCTTTTGGTCTCGTCTTTCCTGAGATGGTCCTTTTCCATCTATTCAGGCTTATTTTCTGCTTTTCCACAACATGCCCCCTTCACTCTATTCAATTCTGTCTCCCATGATCCCAGGGTTATGATGCACTCAGGCTTTTTATTCATATTGACCACCTCAGAAAGTTCCCTTTCTTATTCTCTTACCCATATTTTACTCATCCTTTAAGTACTAAAGCACAAGTTTTCTCTCCATGCATCTCTCCCTTACTATGCTGCTCTCATTATTTCTTTCAGCATCTAGAAGAATTATACAGCCAAAAATAAGACTTTCATTTCTTTGCTATAGCCACAGCACCAAGTCTCTGCAAGTGATTAGTACGTTCTTTCTTTATGTCCCTTATTACTATTTATTGAATGCCTATAATGTGGCACATCTTGCTAGCAGCCAATTGTTATAAGTGGATATTATTCCCATTTTGTAGATTTAAAAAAATGAGACTTTAAGATACCAAATAGTTTGCTCAAGATCCCACAGCTAGTAAGTGACAAGGATGGAATTTAAATCTGGGCCTGTCCTTTATCCACCTTTCTAGAGAGACTCTCACATTCTGATTATGAGCAAATCATGACGAGTAAATAGGAGGGGTGGGAAAGGCTTAGAAGATCTGGAGATGAGCTTCGCAGGAGAATTAGAATTGGTTACCAGGCTTAGTGGGTGGTTGGGTGGGGATGGAATGGACAGTGTTCAGGACTGAGGACACAAAGGAATGAGAAGCCAAATGGAATGCTCGTGGAAGAAGACAGAGTAATGTGGCCTCAGAGATGGGTGAGGGTTATATCTCTTTGACCTCTTGTCTTGTGTGGACACTTGTCTAGGCTTTGCCTGAGTGCTGGCCAGAGGCCTGGTGCCAGAGTGAGAGTTTCCCTAAACAGAAGATTGAGAGATCTAAAGGATAAACACAAGCTTTGCCCTTAGGACAGGAGAAGGCCAACGTGGGCTGCTCCTTCTGTCACTGAACCCATGCACTGAGAGTGGGGCCAGTGACTGGGAGACAGAGCTCGCTTTCAGAAGCTAGGTGGATGCAGAATGGAGTAGAGAGTCAAGGGTAAGTGTGGGGCAGAGCTTGGGTCCAAAGGACATTTGATGAATAGAGCTGTGATAGCTGGGTCTTCTTTGAAATAGCTTCAACAGGTAAGAATAAACCTGTGTGGCTTATAGGCATATGATCTGGAAAGAGAAGATAACGGAGAGCTTTAGATCATTATACAGTCACGCTCTACATAACAATATTTTGGTCAACAGCAGACCACATGTACGAAGGTGGTCCCATAAGATCATTAATGGAGCTAAAAAATTGCTATATCCTAGTGACATTGTAGTCATTTTGAGGTCATAGTGCAATAATTTGCTATGTGTTTGTAGTAATGCTGGTGTAAACAAACCTACTGTGCTGCCAGTCATGTAAAGGTACAGCACATCCAATTATGTACAGTGCATAATACTTGATAATGACAATAAATAACTATGTTACTGGTTTATGTATTTACTATAGAGTATTAAAGGGTAGAGTCTTTAAAGAGATCTCTCATCCTGCTGACCTCACAATAAGTTGTTTGGGGTTGGGAGTGGAGGTGGGAGCAGGACTGTTGGTGGAAGAATCAGTGAAGGGCCTCTATAGCATGGATTCATTGGAGCAGCAGTGGTTATGGATAGAATGCCTTACCCCACAAAAGGTCTCAGTGACTGTAGAGTGAAATGTGTCTAGGAGGAGCTACACTGAGTTCTCTAGAGTCTCATGCTGTCTGTGAGAGGGCTTCTCCATGGAGTCTGAGGTTTGTGATTCTCTTCCTTTTACAAATATAGTACTCATGCATTCATTCATTTATTGACTGATTATCTGTTGAGCATGTAATACTGTGCTAGGTATGCTCTGGGCACTGGGAACAGTGGGGCCCAAGGCATAGAAGTCCCTGTATGCTTGAAGATCGATCACAGCAGAGAAGACTGTAGGTGACTGAAACCTTGGCAAGTGAAACCATGGATGGGGATGGTACCCTACAGTACCTGTGAGGTGGAATCCACAGGACTTCATGGTATATTATAATCTCTGAAAATGACACAACTCTTCAAAAATACATAGAATGTGGAGAATCTATAACTATAAATTTGTTTTGATGCCAAAGTTTCAATAAAGATGTTCATGTTCTTTCCATTTACCAAGAAAGAAAGCACACTCCATGTCTTCTCTTGATGATTGCAGCAAGTTGGCACATTAGGTTATGAGGAGTTGTGTGCTTTACTAATATTCTCTTAGTGGCAGTCATTCATTTTTTGTCTGCTCCAGTTATGTTTGTTTGTTTAAGACTGCAGACTAGATGAATTTCACTAGACATGTGTCTTCTGGGAGAGGGGGTCACCAAGGGACAGAGGGGATGTTATGTGAGCTGATATCAAGACAACACACACAACACGGGGCAGATAGAGGCTATACCCCTGCAGGATTGCCTGATGCTGCATAAATCTACTTGTGCTTTAAGAAAGGCATCTCCTTAGAAAATTTTTTTTTTTTTGGCAAAGTAATTTACTGGCGTTCATTTGAAAATTTGGTGAAGAATGACAATAATACAAATATATAGCCGGCCGAGTGGCGCGGTGGTTAAGCGCTGGCTTAGGAAGCCAGCGGCCCCGGTTCGGTCCCACATGTGAGGGCCAGTGACACTGCCCTCAAAAAAAAAAAAATACAAATATATAGATGGCCTTAGATTTCAAAGGGTCTGAAAGTGAGGATATAAAAGATCTATAAAAAATTTCAACTTGTTGAATATGGACAGAGAGGTCTCATAGATGAAATCTTTGGCTATAAATGTGTTGTATTGAGCCTGTACTTTTTTCTTTTTCTATTGAAGTATAACAGACATACAACCATTGTATTAGTCAAATCATTAGTAAAACATAGTGATTCGATATTCATATACACTGCCATATGATCACCATAATAAATCTAGTTAACATCCATCACCATACACAGTTACAGATTTATTTATTCAATTTGCAAGTGACAGCTTTAATTTGATTGATTATTATTATTTTTTTATAAAGAGCTTTAAGTTTATTATTATTACTATTATCTTTCTTTTTTTGAGGGCAGTGTCACTGGCCCTCATATGTGGGACCCGAACCAGGGCTGCTGGCTTCCCAAGCCAGCGCTTAACCACTGCGCCACTGATTATTAACCACTTAACTACTGATTATTTTTGACATGCAATATTATTTTATATTAATTTCAGGTGTACAGAATAGTGGTTAGACATTTATGTAACTGAAGAAATGATCCTCCTGACTAGTCTAGTGCTCACCTGGCACTATACATAATTATGAGCATATCATTGACTATATTCCCTATGCTTTACTTTCCATCCCCATGACTATTTTGTAACTACCAATTTGTACTTTTTAATCCCTTCACCTTTTTTACCTTGCCCCCAACCCCCTCACATCTATCACTTCCAAAAATCTAGTACCCATTTGACACCATACATAGTTATTACAATATTATTGACTATATCCCTTATACTATACCCTACTATCCCCATAACTATTTTGTAACAACTAACTTGTACTTCTTAACCCCTTCCCCTTCTTTCACTTACACTCCCAAACCCCCTCCCATCTGGCCACCATCAAAATGTTTTCTGTTTATGAGTTCGTTTCTGTTTTGTTTGTTAATTTTGTTCTTTAGATTCCAGATATAAGTGAGATCACATTGCATCTGTCTTTCTCTGTCTGACATACTCCACTCAGCACAACAACCTCTAGATCCATCCATGCTGCCGCAGATGGCAAGAACCCATTCTGTTCCCTGGTCAAGCAATATTCTACTATATATATAAATATATATATATACCACCTCTCCTTTATCCATTCTTCCATCAATGGACACCCAGGCTGCCTCCATATCTTGGTCATTGTAAACAATGCTGCAATGAACATATGGATGCACATGTCCCCTTGAAGTAGTGTTTTGAGTTTCTTCGGATAAATACCCTGAAGTGGATTACTGGGTCCTTCATTGTCTCTTCCTAATAGCCTTTGTCTGGTGTAAGTATTGCTAACCCAGCTTTTTTTTTTTTTTTTCATGAAATATCTTCTATCCTTTTACTTTCTGTCTATTTGTGTCTTTCAATCTGAAGTGAGTCTCTTATAGGCAGCATATGTAAGGTTTTGTTTTCTTATCCATTCAGCCCTCCTATGTTTTTTGATTGGAGCATTTAATCCATTTATGTTGAAAGTAATTGTTGATGAATTTGTAGATATTGTCATTTTATTATTCATAATTTTGATGTTTTTTCCCCCTTAAAAAAGTCCCTTTAGGGCCGGCTGAGTGGTGCATTGGTTGAGAGCTGGCTTGGGACACCAGCGGCCTCAGTTGGGATCCCACACATCAGAGCCAGTGACATTGCCCTCTACAGCTAAGATGATGAAAGGCAGCTTGACCCAGAGCTGGGCTGCGTGAGTCCCAGTGATGATGTAGGCCACAGCCCCTACTGCAGTGGGCTGCCATAGGCTACAGTGAGTGGCCAGCAGCCAGCATGAGTGACTGGCAGCTGGAGTGAGCAGCCAGTAGCCTTCATGAATAGCCGTCCAGAGGCCAGCGACCGATCTGCCTCACCCGGGAAGAGTACAATGATAATACCAACATGGGCCAGTGAAGCAATGTCCTCCACAACTAGACTGAAGAAGAAAAGGACAGCAACTTATCTGTTCTCCTCCCACAATTCCCATATTAAAAAAAAAAATCTTTAAAAAAAAAAAAAGTCCCTCTAACATTCCTTGTAATATTAGCATGGTGAAGATGAACTCCTTTAGCTTTTTCTTGTCTGGGAACTCTTTATCTGTCCTTGATTTTAAATGCTAGCCTCTGCTGGGTCACCCCAGCAGGCTCTGGTGCCTGTTGAGACCACCCTTTGTGTATGCCACTTAAGCTAATTGTGTGTTGCTCTGCTATGGTCTGAAGCCAACCTCCAAGTATGTTGGTTCTGGGGCCTCTTGGTTGGTGCTCTGTGCAGGCCCAGGTCATTCACTGCCTGTGACCAGCTGGGGGCTCCCTTGTAGGAGCTACAAAGTGATCTGCAGTTGTTCACTGCCTGTACTAAATCTGGAGACATGTGGAAGAGGCCACGCTGTGAACTGAGGGCATCTGCCACCAGTTCTTTGTCTGGGGTAGCTCCACAAAAAGCCAGGACACCCTGAGGCCTGCTGCCACCTGCCACTCCTTTAAGGTTCAGTCAGCGATAAAACCTCGTGCAGTATGTAAGTTGGGCGAGGCAAAGACTCAGGGAGTCACTAGACTGGGAAGAGTTGTGGTCACTAGGTGAATGTAGATTCTGGTTTTGTGCCAATGCTGAGCCTGGAGTGACTCAGCAAAAGTCTCGGAGCACACTGAGGCCAGTTGCCTCCCGCCTGGGGCCCATGGACTGATAGTTTTCCAAGAAAGAGTGCAATATGGGAGGGGCTGGCTGCTTATAGAGAAAGTGCCTCCAGTGGTGTGTGAATTGGGAGGGGCAACATCCCAGCTGAGTCAGCAGATCAGAGCAATGGAGTTCACCAGGCCAATCAGATTCAAATTTGGCCTGTGGGGGCAGGCTCAACATAAGAAAGATGGTGTTCGCCTGCTGGCTGCATAGAAGGACTCCTCACCAGAAAAATGCCGAGAAAAATGCTGATTGTCCTCCAATCCTCCCTCTGAGGTCACACATCTCAGTTTGCCCCCCATATGTCTCCAAGGCCCCCCAAATCACCCTCCTTTTGGAACCCAAGGTGAGTGACTGCGAATAAGTGAGTCTGTGTGCGGGTTGTTTAACGACGCCTGGGTTTCCTGCAGTCTTCAGTCCCACCTGAATGGTCAGAATCCTCAGTTTCTCACAGGCAGATGTTCTGGGGGCTCCTCTTCCCAGCATCAATACTCCGGGTTGGGGCCCTCATGTCGGGGCGCTGGGGTCCCTGCTCCTATGCAGGGGAGCCTCCACGGCTGAGATATCCCTCCTGATTCTCAACTGCCAAGGGAGGTTTGGGGCCTGTTTCATGTCTCTGCCCTTCCTACCAGTCTCAATATGGCTTCTTCTTTATATTTTGTTATAGGACTTCTGTTTGGCTAGATTTCAGATGGTTCTCCAGGTTGACTGTTCTATAATTTAGTTGTAATTTCAATGTGTTCATAGAAGGAAGCAGGCACAGTGTTTACCTACTCTGCCATCTTGGCCTTCTGGATCATATTTAAGAAAAGAATTAGCCCTTTCTTGTTTAGTGTGGTGCAATAGAAGCAGAGTCTTGTCTTTCTAGTTAAAAAAATCTTAGTTTAGATGTATTAGTTGTATGAACTTGAACAAGTTCCTCCTAGAATATAAGTTCCGTTAGCTTGGGTTCACTGATAAACCAGCATGTAGTAGGCATTCAATAAGTACTTGCTAACTGAAGTCATTAATCTTTCTGAACCTTGGTTTGCTCTTATTAAAGAGGAAAATGTAATACCTCAAAGGGTTGTCATGAAGATAATGGATGATGTATTGTAAAATACCTGACCAAAGAATACAGTCTGGTTAGAGAGGACCTTAGAATAATTTCAGTTGTATCATTGCCTTCAGGCATAGTTTGTTCTTGTCTCTCGCTCTTCTAGGTTTTATATTTTTGCCTGCTTTTACCATTTTGCTCATGAATCTTTTGTCCCTTTATCTTTGCACCATTTTTGGATAGATTTTAGCTCTTGGAGAAGACAGGCAATTCTTTATTAAAGACTATCAACCAGAAAGCAGGATCTTGCCACATATGTTGCCATTGGGCAACCTCTTAATGATGTGTTAAATGAATATTTACATATACATATAAAGTGTTGTACTTTGGGGACTGTTTAGCACATCTAAACAAGTGCTTTTAAAAAAAACAAAATCCTTGAGCCAAGTCCTTTAATCTCCATGACTTCTCCCCATAGTTTCTATTTTCTGGCCGCCCTACATTGCTCTCAGTTCTTGAACAAATCACATTCTTTTTGTACCGCTAGCCTTCACATGTCTGTTTTCTCTGCCTAGACTTCCTATCACCCTACCCAGTCCTTTAGATCTCACTTTAAATGTCACATCATCACTGCTGACTTTTCTAATTTTCCAGAGTAGCTCAGGTCTCTCATCATATGACCCCATAATATCTGTGATTCCTCTTTCCTAATACTCATCATACTTGTTATTACTTCATGACTCTTTCTCACTACACTATGATCCTCATGATGCCACGATCTGCTCTGTTCACGATCACACCTTTAGTATCTGGTGCGAAGTAAACACACCAAAAATTTTTTTGAATTAAAAGTGAACTAAGTAAAACAATGCTTGAAAAAAGATTTCAGCACTAGAAGGAATCTCAAAGGTATAGTAATCATATTTTCTCAAACAAAAGGCAAAAAATTATGTATGGATTTTGGTTTTGATTTGTTAAATTGTTTATATAAAGATTCTAATAAAACTGAAAATTAATCTTTAGTTGTGTATTTAATAATTTGCCTTTATCAAAAATATTAAAATTATTTGATATTATAATAATCAAGAAATATGTGATATGAATGTTTCTTACACCTAAAGCAATCCAGAGTTCAATAAAATAAAAGCCTATGCAGTGGGTTAAGGTTTTTGAAATACCAACTGAGGTATTTTTGATTCTGGTAATTCCTAATTGTTTCATGTTGCCTCACAGCTCTTGATTCTAGAGCCAGACAACCTGGGCTCTAATATAGTTTCTACCACTTAGTTCTTATTGATTTTAGGCAAATTACTTAAACCCACTATACTACATTTTCTGTGTTTGTTAACTGGGATAATATGGTACCTGTATAATTGGATTATTTTGAATACTAACAGAGAGAATACTTGTAAAATTATTAGAATGGTGCTTGGCATATGCTTCTCAATAAATGTTATATTATTATCATCATTATCATCGAGAGAGAGAGAGAGAGAGAGAGAGAGAAGACAGCTGAAAACAAAATAGTCATTGCTTAGCTTTGCATTTTAAAATGCTTTTAATTATCTATAATAGATTGACATGAGCAAAAATGGCAGAGCAAGGACCTCCAAAAATTCTGTGAAAGCAGCAAAAAAACTGGCAAAAGACTCAACTTGTTTAGGAACTCTGGAAACTAATCAAAGGCTCTGGAAACTAATCAAAAGCACTCCAGGGAGCATTAGTCAAGAAAACAATTGAATCACAATAATAGTGAAGTTTGTGGCATTTTTAACTTGCTCTAGTGTCATGCCCACTCTCCAGTTCCATAGCCTGGAAACCAACAATCCACAATCAAGGTGAAAACCAGCAGTGTGGTAGCCACTGGAGAGGGAGTAATGGTGTAGTATTTCCTTTAGAGTCATTCCTCGAGAACTGTCATTATTTGACCTGTATGATGGTTCTCTAGAAGAGGTTCATTTAAAGATAGTCTTTATTTAACTTGGAGCTTGCTCACTGCCACTGCAAAGGGTCTTTCCCTCTGGGACACGGTGTTTGTAAACAACATTTAGAGGCAATTTTTTAACTTTGTGTCTTCCTGAAGTGGTAGATAACTGTTGGGGCAAACAATAGGCTAACCAAAAAGTTTAAAAGGAAAACCTAAGGGGTGAGAAGTCTACAGGGGCTTTGAAAAGCTCTGACACACTTTTTGAGAATTTTAGAATGCTATGTGTATGTGCATGCCAAGGGCTCTGTGCATGCCAAGATCTGTGTATATGTTCAGGAGAAACTTGAGAAAGTCTTAAGGCCTCACCTCTAACTGAACTTGAGGCTCTACAGAAAGTAAAGGCTAAAGTAAAATTATCAACTGCCTGGGTAAATATTGAAGGCATGACCTAACACAGAAACAGATCCCTTCAGCAAGGACTGGGAAACTCATTAATTCCAGATATTTAAAGTTTCTGATACCTAATCACTAATTGACCACTAAGCTAACTGAGCAGAGACTTCAGCAGCCACACATAAAATTAGTTCAAAATTAATTCAGAAAAGCCACTAAGCAAACACAAAAAAGCAACAACAGCAAATTCTGAACTGGGGGGGCAGAATTTGATTTTCAGAGTTGCCACATTATATTATTTTAAACGTCTAGTTTTCAACAAAAATTCTAGACCTTCAAAGAAAAACAAAAGTATGGCCCATATACAGAGGGTGCCAAAAAAAAAATGTATACACATTTTAAGAAAGGAAAAAAACTGTGTTAAAATTTTAATTCTCAATATATACTGATAACAAAAGATGAATACAAGTCATATGTATACATTGTTTTGGCATCCCTGGTAGAGGGGGAAAAAAAATCAATAGAAATTGTCTCTGAAGAAGCTCAGACATTGGTCTTACTAAATACTTTAAATCAACTATTTTAAATATGTTCAGATAACTATTGGGAATCATGTCTAAAGATCTAAAGGAAAGTAGGAGAATGATGTCTCACCAAGTAGAAATTATCAATAAAGAATTAAAAATTAAAAGAAAAAATGAAATAAAAATTTTGGATTTGAAAAGTATAATGAAATGAAAAAAATCACTAGAAGGACTCAGCAACAGATTTGAGCAGGTAGAAGAAAAAATCAGCAAAGTTAAAGATAAATCAAAATTATCTGGTTTGAGGAACAGAAAGGAAAAAAAAAAAATGAAAAAATGAGCAGAGCCTCAGAGCCCTATATGGGACACCATCATGCATACATACTTATAATGGGAACCTCAGAAGGAGAGAAAGAGAGAAAAGGGCAGAAAGAACACTCGATGAAATCTCTGGAGACTCTCCAATTTAATAAAAAATCTCTATCAGAGATGGTAGCTTGAGAATTAAAGAGATTTTGGTTTGCAAGAGTCAGATTTTGGAGGAGAGAGAAGGCCCCCCGTTGTTATTTAAGCCATACCATTTACATGTGGTATAAGGAAGTATGCATAATGTCAGGTATTTCCAGCCAGACAGGGAGGAGATAGAACCCCTTTCTGGCCAACTGGAAGAGCTCAAAGTATTTGAAGAGGAAAATTAGAGTTGAGATGTTTATACCTTCTCTCTCAAAATCAAAATTCTGGTGGGGTGTGGATGGAAATCTCACATACATCTAAGGATACCTCAATTCATCTGGAGCTCTGGAAAATGCCCTGGGCCAATCTGTGGGTCACAATAAAGAACAAAAGGGAAGTGGAGTATGTTTAAGTGAAGAAGGTATGAAAGAGTCGGCTTGCTTATCCTCTCCCTCTCTCTATCTCTCACTCCATGGGGCTGGAACAAATTTGAAAATTATTTTGCATGTCTTAGTGGGACCCTAAACGAGGTTCAAAACTGAGAGTGGGTGTGTCTGTCAGAGGGTCACCATGATGTGGAACAAGGGGACTCAGAGTAGAGGTCATGGGAGAATAGTCCAAGAGGGTGGGATGAAAGATATGGATAAGCGTCAGAGGTTCTGCAGTGCTGAGAGAGCTGGTGTGAGAGAGACCACCACGGCCCCAGGCTTTTCTGGAGCACCAAAGCGGCCAAGAAGGCAAATTGCTCTAGCCTGACTTTGGCCATGATCACAGAGGAAACAAAGCCTGCTGTCCAAGGCTTGGTGAAACAAGCCACAGTTCAGAAAGACCAGTGAAGACAGAAATGACACATCACCAATGACCTTACTCTGGTGCTAGGAGGATATGTAGTCATTCCTCTGGAATTTAGATTATTCTGGGAAGAATAGGAGAAAGAAAAGGGAAAGAAAGAGAAACTGAAGTGGCTACATTTTAAAATGGAAGTGACTTAAGTCTCTAGAATTGGCACAACTAAGTGTTCTGCTAAGCTAGGAGATGGGATCTAGAGAGCTAAATTTAATTTCAGCCATAGACCAAAAAAAAAAAAAAAAATGTCCTTGCACATCTGGACTCTTATACTGTGAAAATGGACCCATTTAGATTACTCCTCATTTCATTCCAAATTATACATATTTTGCATTATATATGCATTTAATTGTGTAAATTAAATACTCTGCAAAAAAAATTTTTTTTTTTTGATTAGTATGGGAGAGCCCATACATCATTCCACTTGTGACTGTATTGTAAATCCCTGAGTGAATGTGAGCTGAGACATATGCATTAGCCATTTCGTAGCTCTGCTCAAGACCTAAAGGCTCCTCAGGGAGTGAAAATCTCAACAAATTGAGCATGATTCTACTGCTGAAGACGCTTAACAACCCCAAATGCATTTCCGTTATTTCATCTGGTGTTCAGCTCAATAGACAACAATCTGTTCCAGCAATGGAGCAAAAACTGTCTCTCTGGAATTTACTGAAGGAGTGTAATGGTCTCTAACGTGGAGACTTCCTAAGGAATTGTCAAGGGGATCTGCCAACATGAGCTTTTCTCTGTATGTGCTAACATTTGAACCTAACTTTAAGGTAAGGTAAGACTTTGTCGTAAGTTCAAGTTTTGGGCTGAATATTCAGAGAACCGCTTTAGACACACTGCCTTTAAAGAGCTTACAGTGGCTTTATGTTTGTGGGTTGACTTTTCTTTAATAACTTCCCAGATCAAGTTGAATTAATGTTTACCTTTCTCAAAATGTTGAGATGATCACCCTAAATTAAGTCCAAATGTGGTAGCTTAATATCTTCATGTAACAAAGTACTAATGTTTGAGGAAAAAGATTGCCTTGTGGATTTAGTTTCATATATACTGGGGTCTCTCAAAGATGAACAAACATTTAGAGCCAACTGGAATTCTATGCTGAGTTGAAGCATTCAGCTAGCTAAGCACAGTTGCCAAGACCTTGGGCAACGATCCTGAAATGGGGGCCCTTGCAAGTGGGGCCCTGTTTCTAAGTCTCAACAGACTCTAGAGTATATCTGGGCATTTTTCCCTCTTCTGTTGGTCAAAATGTCAAAATGGGGAATTCAGCATTGACTTTTTTTTTGGCAATTTGGGAAGTCTTTGTTTAAAACTGAAATTTTATTTTTTTTAAAGCAAAGACATGTACATAGTTTTTAAAGTACAATAATATTACTGGACTCCATCTCTCTGAATCTCCTAATTCTCTTTTCTAAAAAATATTAACAAAAACTTTCAAACATCTTCAAAACTAGCTATAAGATGCTAGCAATTTTCTAGTATTTATTTCTACATTTCTAAATAATATGTTGCTATTTCTTTTTCAGCTTTAAGTCTTACCTATAGACTTCCTACAATGGAAGATGAAGATGAAACTTTCTTACACCTACTTTACCCCAGTACACACACTGTACCTTTAGAGAGAGCCATAGTTGTGGAGAGGTCACCAGAGAGGAGCTGTGGCCAAAGGTTAAGGAACATGGCTGTTGCCAAAATTCCATGACCTGGTGGTAGGAGTGAGGGGGAAGGTGGAATCAACATCTCAATCTCTCCTCTGATTTCTTGTTGTAGACATTGATAGCAGTGGGAGACCTCTGACTGGCTAAACCAAACTAGAAGCCAGAAGATACAAGGTCCTGGGTCAGGCATTCTGCCGGAGGCCAGCTGCCTGAAGGCCAGATGAATAGAGAGCAGAGACAAGCGAACACATACACTTTTTGTTTTCCTTTAAGTTAATAATTGCCTCACTTTTGTTGTTGTTTGTTTGCAAAGTTTTCTACTGCACTGTAGAAACAAAAACTGGTATTTTGCCCTGATTCCAATATAGCTAAACACTTTTCACCCTGAGCCAATTACAAAAATATCAAGGTCAGTCTGGTTCTGGCCTCTCAAATAATAAAATCTTGAATATTTCATGTAAACCTGGACTACCTAACAAAAATAATTTTATCCTGATTTATAGTCTTGTGAATGCCTGACGATGTCATGACCTCTGTGAGTGAGATAATCGTGAAAAAATTATTATTTTCCATCCTGAACAGAGTAATGTAAACTTGGTAGCTTGGTGATTTTTGTGTGTGTGTTTTTTTTCCCTTTAAAAACTTGTTTTTAATTTTGTGGCCAGTCCTTATGGGCCTGACTTCCCTGTAGTCTTTGCAGGTAACATTTTTCTTTCCTTTTCTTTTGACATTGACTGTCAGTAACTCATCTGGAAACCTGCTGACAAAAATGAAAGTTTCTCTTCAATGTTTAGCACATTGGATATTCAATCAATTTCTACCCTTGGAATCTGTCTGATTCAGCCTCTCCAGAAAGTAAACAACAGCCTTTTTGCCTGGGTAGGAAAGAGTCATTTTTTGGCTGCACAGTGAGGAGGGAAATGATGGGAGAGAGGGAATCAGGTGTTCTAAATATTTCTTATACAGATTTATGCAGTGATTATGTTCTCTCTATTACCTCTGCTTGCCTCCAGCATTTCCTGGTGTCTTCAGTTTCTAAGGCTATCAGAGGTGCTTATTGCTGACTCTCTCTCTCTCTCTCTGCCTTCTTAAAAAGGAGGCAGAAATTCACTTTTTTCCACTTTGTTAAATCAGTTATTGCTTATCCATTTGTATTCTAGCTTCCAACATTTGTGTTGATCTCTTTTGTCTGTTCCTGAGGGCCTTTTCTATTCTTTTACTTTTATTCAGTGAGATTTTGTCAGGGAGAGGAATAAAATACGTGTTCAATTAACTTTATTTAGCCAATTGTCAGAACTGCTTCTTTGGGGCACAAAAATGCTAAATTCCAGGATTCAGCATTCTTCTACACAAGTATTTCTGGTCAGAATCAACTCATCTTAGATTTATCAAATATAATAGTTTTGAACAGTTTTTGTACACACCTTACATCCTTTTGGCCCCACCTCTTACTTTGGCCACCACTGTGGTAAGTATTGGGTTGTTGGAAACATCGTGACACATTTTTGCAACGAAAAACAAAAAAAAACCACATCATGACTTTTCCTACAACTCAATAGTGCCCTGCAGGTTTAGGCTAGTGGCATGCAGTTTTATTCTGATAATGCTGTGTCTCAGCCTCTGGTTCCTGTCTTAGAGCTTCTCTGATACTGAGGGGGGATGCTCACAGAATCTCTGGACATTCATGCATAGGAAAACAGGAAGTCAAGAAGAGGCAGTAATCATGGGGTCATCCTTGACCAGTGGGGGATGGAAGTCAATGAGCAAATGCTTCCTTCTTTTGTGCTTGACTAACAGTTCTAAGATGCCTTTCAGGAGATTTTACTCCTCTTATTCTTCAATCCTCCTCATTGGGGTTGCTACCCAAATAACTCCCTGTACATAGACTTGGTTTTGGGTTCAACTCTCAGGAGAACCTGGGATAAGACAGTATCAGAAATGACATTAGAAAGTGGGCCCTCATGGGATTTTAGAGCTGGGTCACTCACCAGTCTGATGGTAATAGAATCCCATTAGTGGCAGTAGGTGGATAGCAATTAGCCCTGACATATAATAGCATCACAATTACTAAGACTCATCCATGCTGGATTGGGATGAAGCACCAAGGGAAGGAGAACACCAGGTTATCTAGTGGTTATGTCTTTGAATGATACAGGGCAATGATAATTATAAAGACTGTGGAATTGTATGGCTTTTATGGATTGCTTTGGAGGCCTTGAGGAAAGAATAAGACAGGTGTGAGTGAGCCAACTATGAACTCAAGACAGAAGGCCTCCATGGCATAATTCAAGGAGACTTTTATCTCCTGTGGTTGCAGGAAAGACTGCTGAAAATTAGTACCAGGGTATAATTGTAAGCGGGGGGCAGAATTAAAAAGGAGACAGAGTGTGTAGTTTTGACAGTTCTCCTACATCAAAGTCAGGATTTTGGTAAAGCACAAGTGCGACTGATATCTAGGATAGGATATTTGGGTGAACAAACCTAAGAACCCTAAATCTTCCAAACCCTCAAAATTTTTGGGTTGGCAAAAAAAAAAAAAAAAAAAAAAATCCCTCTCCTCCTTGTTAAAGAGAAAATCCTGCACTTGCTTCGAGACAATACATTTAGCTTACCTGAGGCAGATGCCTCCATTCTCATCAGGATCTAACTCTGCAGACCAGTAATGAGGGTCAGGTATCACAACAGCTCAAACAAAGAAGCATAGTGCTTGCTCCAGGAGAAAATAGCTTATGCATTGAAGGAATTGCTGGGTCTAGTTAATATAGATGAGCGGGAACTAGGGGAACACAGGATGGAGCAAATCTTGAGGAAATTGGACCATGAAGGATGAATATAAGTTTGGATAGAGAAGAGTTTATTGGACTTATAAATTTGGGGTTTGAATGTTATATGAAGGACACATATCTATCTAAATAGACTGCTCAATCCTCCTTGAACCAAAGTTAGTACAATGATGACTTAAAGTAAATGAGGAAGATACTGAACTGCCTTGGAATGATATTGAGGAATGGATTGGAAGGTTGGGGAAAACCCTGAAAACCTACCACCCAATTATTTTGCCCAGAGAATCCTGAGAAGATTCCCTTTGTTAAGACAATAAGAAAGTCATTGGTGACAAGGAGCCCATCTTTGAGAAACTCAATGGTGGTCATTCTCTGTAGGCCGTATTATCATGGAATTGTGTTTTATAATATCAGTGGAGATGATGATATTTCACAATGGTAGAGGTCAGATAGTGGTATTTGACTGTCAGAGGAAATAAAGGCACTTAACTATCAAAGGAAATCAAGACCACAGTGGCCATCAAGATGCCCTGACCTGCAGATGTCTCTGTTGATAGTCTAATAGATAATGGTGTTCTTAGAGGTGAGGTAGTTAGATAGCCAATTAGGATGTCACTCAACTTGCTAATATAAAACAGAATTGAGGGCTGATCAGTAGAAGGCTGATTTTAGCCACTCAGAAGAAAATTATGGCACCTTACCCAATTTCCAGATTGAAGTCAATTCACAGATCTCTTTGTTTGAAGGGGAGGCCAGGATCTTTTGAGGAAAGATTTTATAATGCAGCACAAATGTATATAAGTAACTACTTCCCACTTCACTTTCCTAGAGGAACCTTAGACATTTGTCAGGGTAACTCTATACTGGGGAGCAAAAAATGGAATATTCAGATTCAAAGAATTTTTGATATGGTATCCAAGTTAACACTGGTATCAGGTAACCCCTAAACACTTTCATGAACCTCCAGGTAGAGTGGGTACTTTTGGAGGTCACGTGTTAAATAGAATTCTCTACTAAGTCTTATCTCACAATGGGTCCAGTGGGACTGTGGACCCATTTTCTGCTTATTTCCCAGTCCCCAAGGGGATAATAGAAATACTTAGTACTGAAAGAATCCTCACATTGGTTCCCTAGCCAGTAGAGTAAGGACCATTAGAGCAGGAAAGGCCAATTGGAAGCTCCAGAAACTCCTCCTCCCCACTGTTCTGCTCCCGCAGCCTAGTTAATAAATCAGAAGCATACTGCATGCCAGGGAGAATTGCAGAGATTGGCACCATTATGAAAGACTTAAAAGATATAGGTGTTGGGCCGACCAAGTGGCGCGGCGGTTAAGCGCTGGCTTGGGAAGCCAGTGGCCCCGGTTTGGTCCCACATACGAGGGCCAGTGACACTGCCCTCAAAAAAAAAAAAAAAAGATATAGGTGTTATGGTTACCATCACTTCCCCTTTCATTTTGCCTGTATATTTCATGCAAAATCTGGATGAAACATGACAGACTATTGACTCTCATAGACTTAACTAGAGATTGTATCCTGCTGCCCTGGATGTAGTATCTTTACGTCTCACACTTGATAAGCAGCTGTTGTTCAGGTGAATGCATACTTCTCAATCCCCATTAAAAGGGAAGATCAAAAGTAGCTCACCTTCACACGAGTAAGACAGCAGTGTACGTTCATGCTCCCACCCCAGGGCTATGTAAATGCTCCTGTTTTCTACCACAGGGACTTCAGTCATGCTGACAACCATTAGATCACCATATGGCATCTTGCCAAACAATGAGCAGCAAGTAGCAAATACCACATATGGCCTACTAGAATCATGTGTGCCTGAGAAAGGGAGATAAATCCCATGATGATTCAGGGATTTGCCAAATTGGTGAAGTTTTTAGGGATCCAGTGGTGTGGAGCATGCCAGGATAAAAAAAAAGAATGAGAGGCTGCACTTCACATTTCCTACCACTAAGAATGCACACTGTGCTCATCTCCCTAGCAGCCCTGCCCTTTGGTGACAGGAGATGAGAATATTCTTAAAAGTTACCACAGAGATCCTCTAGATTTCAAAGCAGGCTTTAAATTGACAGTTGGTTAACATGAGTTTATTTTATTTTGTCAAGGCTTTCAATTCTGCCAACAGCATTAAGGCCTATCCACAATTTTTATAGTCATAATTGCTCCCATAATTGCATATTTTTCAAGCACCATAGTAATGAATATCCCATTGCCTCACCCTCCATTGCCACCTAGTATCAGTTAAATTAAAGTGAAAAACAGAATTTGTGATGCCGGAGCATGCCAGAAATTTTCACCCCACTTATCACCAATAATTTGAATCTTATTGCTTTCATAATCTTGAGTAATCCCAAGTGTCTGCTTTCTAGGGCCACTCTTGGTGACAACTGTCTGTGTGACAGGCAGAATTTTAAGATGACCCTTGTCTTTGTATAATCCATATCCTTTGAGGGTGAGTGAAACCTGTGAATAGTTACATTGTATGGCCAAACAGATTTTACAGATGTCGTTAAGATCCCTAACCAGTTGACTTTAAGATAGAGGATTATCCAGGTAGACCTGACCCAATCACATAAGCCATTTAAATATGGGTCTAGAGATCAGAAAGAGAGAAATCAATAAGATCTGAAGCACAAAAATGATTTGATGTGCCTTTGCTAGCTTTGAAGATGGAGGGAGCCACATGGGAAAGAATGCAGGTGGCCTCTAGTTGCTGAGAAGAGCCCCCAGACTATAGCCAGCAAAGAAATGGGAACCTAGGTTCTACAACTATGACACTCTGCCATGACCAGGTAGGTAATCCAGAAAAAGGACTCCGAGCTCATGATGAGAACTCAACTTGGTCTATACACCATGATTTTATTATGGTCTTGTGAGAACCTGAGCAATAGACCCAGCCATACCATGGTGGAATTCTGACCTTTAGAACTGTGGCCTTGTAAATAGGTATTGTTTTAACCCACTAAGTTTGTGGTGATTTGTTACACAGCAATGGAAAACCAATACAGTTGGAGCCCGTGGTGCTTAGATAGCAGAGTTGGAGGCCAAGGCTTATGTACTCCTATATTATTAGGGAGCGCAATCCCAAATAGGGAGCAGGCATAAGGGAAAAGTAAAGTGAGGAAGAGAAGGAGAGAAATACAATGCGAGAGTGTTTATTAAGAGTGATTGGTTCCTTCATTTTGGGGAACTCTACTGACAGACATATAAATTATTATTTCTCAGGACAGTCTTCCCAGGTGAGAAAAGGGGAAGATTTAATTGTTGACTCCTGTCTTCCTTTGGTCAAAGTTTCACCTCTTGAGTGTTCTTCCCTTACTTCCCAAGTGTGTATGTGTAGGCACTGGATGTGTCCTTGGGGTCGCACCTCAGCATCAACAGGAAAGTCACAGGGCAATAGATGAGAGATATGCATCAAGTGAGGTGTTATTGGTCTGCCTAAGTGGAATTGGTTAAGTTTGCATAGAGTTGGCTGCCACAGTGTTGGCTGAGCTGGAATAAGAGACCAAAGGCCATAGAAGAGAGTAAGGCTGAGAGGGTCTGAAGGGGCACATAAGAGGTGACTGATATAGTAGGAATGGTCTTTTGGTGTCCTCTTTTATGAGGAGAAAACTAAAGAAGTGATTAAAATTTTACTACGTTTTGTTTTACTTAATACTTTCTTTGACAGAGATCATTAACTGCATGTAAAATCTATCACAATATTTGGTGTAAACAGGATATCTAATCCTGTTGGAGCATCTCCATAAAACTTGTTTTAGGTCTCCCTGGGGCACTTTAATATCCCAGAACAAACTATGCACTGTCAACTCTTTTCTGAGTGAACAGGACAGTTTTCTCTCAGAATTTAATTTTTTCCAAACATGGTTTCTTATTTAGACAGAGTTTGATTTGAAGACTGTCTGAAGCGGTAGATACAACCCTTTGATCTGTAAGGCATTCTCCAAAAGTAAACATATATTTTGTAATATCAACACTTCTGAAATTCAAATTACACTGACTTTTGCCTTCACTTTGAAGAGTTTCCAGTTTTCTCCTTAGTCCCTCGGCCCAGGGTAGGCATAAGCTTTCTTTTGGTGGTTTTTATTATTATTACAGAGAAAACTTATTCCAGAAGACTCTCAGAAGATTTCTCTTCATGTTTTTTTTGACTAGAACAGCATCACCTGTTTATCCCTCACTGCAACAGAGGCTGGGAAAGGCAGCCTCTGGCATTTTCACAGCCGATTACAGGAGGTAGTTTCTGACATCAGTGAAAAAGGGGAAAAGAATGGCTGTTGGAAAGGCAACCCAGCAATTATATTTCCTGTTTCCTTAATTTCCATCAATCATGTCTCTTTGAGACTACTCTAGATAACTTGACTGAAGCTAGAGATAGTGAATTTTTTCAGCCATAGATATACAGACTAGTTTCAGGATAGGTGATTTCTATTGATGGTCCCTTTCACCCATTATGTGTTTATTCTTACTAGGGTCACTCTCAGAGGGTGACCTTACTTTTAAGTTCAAGAGGTACCTTTCTTTTCTATAAACATTGATTAACACTTTTGAGTTTGAATCTCTATTGTATTTAGAGTTTGAATGCCTACCGCTATTTTACACATTTGTGACTTGTTTGATCCCTGAAGCATGTGAGCTTGCAACTGCTTGGAAAGAAGCAGGTTGCAAAAGGTATTTATCCATCATCACTGGGTAAAACACATATGTGTATAAGGAAATACAGATTAATTTTCCAGAACAGAGACATTTATTTCCTAAACTATCAAACATTTTGAATCTTAATTATTTTAAATAGAAATCTTTCTAATATATATCCTAGAGCCTACTGAATATAATTTAAACATATCTCTGATATGTGGGGCAGGAGCATAACTACCTTTTGATTCCCATTTATTAAGGGAAGCTTTTAGGAATACTGAAGTAAGGCAGATCCACTATGATCTGTCACTTCTTGCTACTGTTCTTACATCTATTATCTTTTCCAATTTGCTTCTTTATATCTGCATCGGCTTTAGAAAAGGGTCATTGAACTT
The DNA here is from genome assembly GCA_033961575.1 of Aselliscus stoliczkanus. Classification (NCBI taxonomy): domain Eukaryota; kingdom Metazoa; phylum Chordata; class Mammalia; order Chiroptera; family Hipposideridae; genus Aselliscus; species Aselliscus stoliczkanus. The sequence goes on from CM066733.1 coordinate 94,759,781, forward strand.
AAATGAATTTTGTCTAAAATAGAAGTGGTGGGCCAGCTGAGTGGCGCATTGGTTGAGATGGCTTGGGACTCTAGCGGCCCAGGTTCGGATCCCACACATGAGGGCCGGTGATACTGCCCTCTACAGCTAACAGCAGCTCCACCTGCATGAGCCTGGGTGACAGTGTAGGCTGCAGCCCCTGCTGCAGTGGACTGCCATAGGCTACAGTGAGTGGCCGGCAGCCAGCGTGAGCTGCCAATAGCCATGGTGAGCGACATCCAGACGCCGGCGACCGATCTGCCTATCCGGGAAGAACGCAATGATGATACCAACATGGGCCAGTGAAGCAACGTCCTCCGCAACTAGACTGAAGAACAAAAGAACAGCAACTTGTCTGTTCCCCTTTCCTGATTCCCCAACGCTGTTCCCCTCCCCCAATTCCCCAATAAAATTTTTAAATAAAATAGCAATGGTATTTGACTTGTGGATTCTTTTAAGTTTCCCATCAGTGTCTGTGTAGAACAGGTGCCAAGTGAGATATGCCTGCATTTTATGTCACTGCCATCGAGGAGAGGATCTCCTTGGGAAGACCCAAGGGGAAAGAAAACCTTTAAGAACTTCAATCAACATCCTATATTTCTAATACTATACAGTCATTTGATGACAGCCTGGAGAAATTTTATCTCATAGTCAGTTAGTGGAAGAGCCCAGGCAAGAACTCAGATCTTTGATGTTTTACTCCATGTATGCTGAGATGGATGTCTTTGCACATCTTATTCTGTTTCTTCCACAAGTGGAAACTCCATGGGGGAGAGCCAAGACTTTGCCTTATTTACAACCATATTCACAGCTCCATGGGTATGTACATTGGGTGCTCAGTGAAGACTGAATGATTGCCTTCTATATTTTTTCTCAGTTTCCCCTTTGGTATATTTTTACTGTCATTATATAATTCTAAATTGGGTTTTGTTATGATGGAAACACACACACACACATCATGTAATGGGGAAGAAGAGTGTAATAAACTTGTGAGGAGCAAAGGACTATGAAAATTGAAGCCTTTGAAAATAAATGTCTTTGTATGTTATTACTTTGTCAGTACAGAATTTGAAGAGCAGAGTTTGGGAGTGCAGGTCTGAATGAGGGGATCAAATTCAGAGAACTGTACTACAGAGAAGAAGCAAAAAAAGAGGAGAACTCTAATTAGGAAGGATGTCTTAGAGAAAAAGGGGAGTTGAAACGTTTTGTAGAACACCCCAGTAAGGGTAAACTTTCTTGTTGGGAATAGGGTGAGGCGAGAACATTCTCCCTACTCATTATGTTTTTCTGTGTGGAAGATTTTCATCTCCGGGCCTCATCTTAGCCCTGAGAGGAAAAACTGACCAACTCTGTACAGTCCCTTCTTTAAAGACCCGTCTGCCTGTTTTGCTCCCCACCATATCTTAAGGGACTTGCCCATGAGGAGAAGGCCTGTGATTCAGCTGTGCCCATCTAAGTCAGAGGTAAAGCCATGCATGCCACCATGGCCACGCACCAAAGCCATGCCCGGCCATCCATGCTTTTTATCAGTAATCAAATTGGTGTGCTGGTCTCTACCTGTCTGCTCTCTGTGTCTATTTCTTGCTTCCAAATGTGGGAGAGGAAAGTCAGCTGTTATAGGCTGACCCTTACAGTCTCTCAGGAGTATGTTTTGGCTGCTGGCATTGATTTTTTTGAGAATCTGTAATTTCTTGTTTTAAAACAGAATTACAGTAATTATTATCATTTCCTGAGAATATACATATCAGATACCATGTTAATACTTTATGTACGTTATGTTCCTGAATCCTCCCAGCAATCTTTACAGGCAGGTGCCATTACCATCCCATTTTATAGATGAAGATGCATGTTAAGAAAGTTAAGAATTTTCCTATGTTCATCATGGCTGGTAAGCACTGAAACTGGCTTTTGAGCTCACTTTCATCTGATTCTTAGTCCTACTCTCAGCCACCAGCTTATGTCTTCCATAACGATTCAAGTGAAGAACTGTAAGAAGGAGAAAAATGTGAAAGTGTTTTGGAAGAAGAAGTAAAGGAAGTCCTGTGAAAGGCTGTATGGGCTAATATAAGGGATTTCCAAGTAAGAAAGTTTGTTTTTTAGAAAACACGGGTACAATTTGGTTCATTTGTATGAATACATTATCTGCAATTATTTCAAGGAGGAATAGTCTATGAGAAAAAACAAACAAACTGGTCTTATATTCACTTTCAGAGAATATAAGAGCAGTTTAGATTTTGGAGTGTCTCCCCCACCCCACCCCAGCCATGTAACTCCTTATCTCTTTTTTTTTTTTCCTCTCCTCAATCCTTTGCCTGGTGTGGCCCTCAATAAGCAACACCTTCTAATTCATGTTTGTTCTCAGTGCCTTTGGACAATTTTTAAAACCTCACTGTGCCTAAGCTTCTCCATTTCACTTTGTAAAGTAATACTGACTTCTCTATCTGGGTGTGGGCTAAGATTAATTATATGAAGTTTGTAGCACACTTGGAAGGTGCATGATTAAGCTTTTGAGTCTCTACAGTCTTTTTCATACCATATGCATGTTTAAATTTAAGGAGCATTTTCTATTTCTCTTTGGAGAATGACTTCTCCAAAATACTTTAGTGCCAGTTGCATAGTATTGAAGAGTGGGATCTTCCAAACTAATCCTAACTCAAATTTTCCTTTCTCACGATTATAAGACTTGGAGCGTTTGTAATGATCTTTGCTGAGTCAGTCTCCTTGGGGGATGAGTCAGTGTCATCATTTCAAAACATCCTAGCAAAACTCCAGCCCATTCACAGGTGGTAACTTGCAAAGTAGGGTCGTTCCCAGGCAGCTGGGAGGGTAACACAGGCATAGGCAGGAGGAGCAGTGTTAGGGCATTGGGAAATCCTACCTGGAGGCTGCCAAAGACTGACAAGGTGGGGAAACCTTATAGCAAACACCTCACATAACCTTGAGCAAATCCAGCAGGTACTGGGAAAGAAGAAACCTGTTCAGGTATAGGATGAAGGATGGATAGAAACAAGGCTGGGAGGATTGGTTTTTAAAAATTTGTGCTCCCATGTGAATTCTTGTTTTCCTACGTACCACTTTGTTCAATAAAGTATTCCTATAGCTGAGCCAGGCCCCCAGGATCATTCAGGAGAGCAAGAATCAAAGGGAGGGGAGGCAGAGGCAGAAAAGTCACACCTTTACTTGTGGGTTTGATGGACTACCTGCAGGCTTCTGTAGGACTTGTTTAACAAGCCTCTGATTAGTGTAGAGAGATGTCCAATGGAAAGCAAATGAATCACTCTGGGAGCTGTGGCGAAGGTCGTTTACGTGACAGTGGGGAACCTGGGAAATGCAATATCGTGGTCTTCCAGAGAATGACAGCAAGTGTCACCCACCATTCCTTACCCCAAACCTTTGTTTTGCTGTTACACTGCTCTGTATTCAAGATAATGCCACCATTTCATCTTTTGTTAACCTTCATTCTAACTTTTAAGGCTGCTTTGGGTTCTGCTGAAGTGAAGTTTTATCAAAAGCCTAGAGACAGACACAAAATTCCTCTAGACAGCCCAAATATCCTTTAACTTTTCTAAAATATTGCAGTGTGACTGAGGAGTCACACAGCAGTTTTCCATTGAGAATTTCCTACAGCAACCCTCTACCTCCCCTCCTTATTGCCCTCCCTCCATAGGGGACTCTCTTGGTCAGAACTTATTTGGATTTATTGGGTTGTTGGAAAAGTCTTGCCGCATTTTTGCAAGGAAAAACATAGAAGAAAATATGGCATGACTTTTCCGACAACCCAATATTTCCACAAAGTAATGGCATTTAATTGGTAATTTTTTCTAGCTTTTTGAGCATCTGCTAATATCTGGTGGGAGACTTCAGATTCAGCCAACTCGTTTTAAGTGAATGTCAAATATAAACTACTCTGTCTTGGTTATATTATTTACTCGTTCATCTCTAGGAGGGACATTAAGCTGTTATGTAAAGTAGATTCTCTCTTTAGCAAGAAAGGGAAATAGATGAGCAGAATGCTTTTTCACTTTCTCAATAAACCAGGAACAGATCCTTTCCTTCTACCTCCCTCTTCTAATTTTTATTGTCACAACTTGCCCAAACTAAATTTGAATGACTTGTCCTTCTCAATTCTTTTTTTAATCATTAGAATGTGAAAAGGAATTAAAAAATTAAAGAGAGAACAAACTGATATGATTCAGGATAAAAATAAGAAGGAGCTGAGAATATGGGGTTAGCAGTATTATTGGGTTGACCCCTCTAGACAAGTGCTGTCAACAGAAATATAATGTGGGCCACATACATAATTTTAAGTCATCTAGTAGCCCCATTCAAAAATAGAAAAGAAACAGGCAATATTGATTTGAAGAGTGTATTTTCTTTAGCTCAATGTATCCAGATCATATTTCAACATATACTCAATATAAAACGATTAATGAGATACTTTGCATCATTTTGTGCTAAGTCTTCAAAATTTGATGTGTATCTTCCATGTATAACATAGTTTGAATTAGCCACATTTCCAGGCCCACAGTTGCTAGTGACCACCATATTGGACACCCTGACTCCATAGGCTGTTATCAATTGGTGTCTCACAGGCTTTGTTTCAAAACTCAGAGCCCAGATCTTATGGGAAACCAGGCTTCGCTTGTGTATTTTAAAAGCATGTTGTTGGTTTCTTTTTTAGCTTTAATCTTTATTTCCTCCTGACTCACCCGACTTGGAATAATAACCTAAAAATTGATACTGGGTAAAAGGGGTTAGAGGAAACTGGATTGTGTCAGAGGAAAGGATCAAAGCCAGGCTCCCTTGCTGGATGTTTCTCGGTGTGCTGTTTTCTCATGTGGGAGGTCCTACAGTAGAAAAAAGTGTTTATAATGTAACAAAGTCTATACTTTAGTTCCTAGTCTGAGCACATGAATTCACACCAGGTATTTAATAAATAATACATACTCTCACATTTTATTTTTCAAGAGCAGTGTTCTTTTTCCACAAAGAGAAGCACCTTACTGGCAGGGACCACAGTGGATGAAGCAGGCTCATCCCTGTGCGTTTGGGAGTGACGACAGAATGGAATGGGAATGTTAGCCACAGGGTCCCCAGTTGTCCAGAGTTCAGAAAGTTAGGATCCCTGGCTCTCCAGCTTTATTCCCTTTTAGTAACTTTAAGTTCTAGGCAGAAAACTCTAAGTCTTTCTTCTTTCACCCACCTTCTCACCAGGTACAAGATGCCTGTTCCCAAATCCTTAGATGTACTCTACAGTCTGGCATACACCTTTCTCTTCACCTGGAGTATAATCCCTATGGCAGGTAGCTGTGCTTGAGGCGAATGAGCCCTTCAGTTAAAGTCAGATGGCCAGGTTCTGTCACTTCTTCATTATGTGACTTTGTGCAAGTTACTTGCCCTCTCTAAACTATTGCTTCTTCACTTATAAAGTGACAATAATAATATTTACCTCACAAAGCTGACGGAAGGATTAAATGAAGTAATGTGTATGAAAGCACTTTGGAATCTGTAAAATTTTGTACATACTTCAATTGTTAATAGTGTTTTGGTGAGGTTCCAAGATATATTCCTGCCGAATTCCCTGGACATACCAAGTGTTTTTTAAGTTCACGGGGCTCTTAATCTTATTCTGAATCTCAGCTGTCAGCCTGTCTAACTTTTTGCAGTGTCTGGTCCCACAATCCTTGCAAAGTGGGCAATGGGTGACAGGATCACATGCCTGGCCATACTGAGGGTTAGGGGCAGACACCTAACTCAAATTCTTTCCCTGGAATTGGAATTTGGGAGTTTATTAGTTGCTTGAATTTGAATGGTTTAGAATGTCAGTTCTCAATGTGTGGTTCATGGATCCCTGGGGGACCCTGAGACTCTTGCACTGGAGTCCACAAAGTTGAAACCATTTTCATAATAATGCTAACAGGTCATTTACATTTTTCACTGTGCTTTTTGGCTGATGGTATAAAAGCAAAAAAGCTAGCATTTTAGCATAAATTCAGGCAGTGGAACCAAACTATAGTCATTCTATTTTTCACCAGCATGCACTCAGTAAAAGAAAAATAAGAGAAAACAGAAAGAAAAGCAAAAGCCAGTTTCATTTAAATCTTGATGAAGTGGTAAAAACATTAACTTCATTCAAGCTTGACCCTTGAGGACACATCTTTTTAATATTCTGTGTGATCAAATGGGAAGTTTAAATGTCATACATACTTCTGCATACCAAAATGGGCAGCTTTCTTGAGGAAAACCAGTTATGCGATTGTTTGAGTTGTGAACTAAACAAGTTACTTTTTTAAAGGAGTACCATTTTTACTTGAAAGAGCAAACTACAGTTTCTGGGTATTTTGGCAGACATTTTCTTGAAAAAAATGAATGACATTTTTCTGTCACTTCAAGGAAAATAACAGAGCCTTTTTTTTTTTTTCCCAATGATAGTATTTGAGTTCCAAATGAAAACTAGAATTTTGAAAACCGTATAACTGCCACCATAAGCTTGACAGCTTTTCAATACTTAAAGATTTTTCTGATGGAATTAGTGGTGATATTAACAAATGAGATTTTAAAAATATATTTATATAAAACATGTCGACATTTGGAAGATATGCATAACTCAGTGAACCCATTTTTTTCCCCGAATAGTAAACGCATGGGTAAGAGATCCACTCAAAGTGGATATACTAATGGATTTTAATGTAGCAGTATGAAAAGCTCATGGATATGATTTCAGATTCCACATAGCATCTAAACTTTAAGAAACTTCCACTTGTTCAGTTCTGGTGTAGTTACCAAAGATTACCCACAATCATTTGAAAAGTCTTTTAAAATACTCTCCTCCTTTTTAGCTACATGTTTCTGTGAGACTGAATTTTCTTCATATACTTCAACAAAACAATATATCATAATAAATTGAATGCAAAACAGAAGTAGGAATTCCGCTATCTTTCATTAAGCAAACCATTAAAGGGATTTGCAAAAAATGTCGAACAATATTATTGTTGTCACTGAAATTTTTGTTTGTTCATTTCTGAAAAACAAAAAAATCAGATTTGGGAAGCTGCATTTGGCCCATGTGTGTGCAAATGAATAGAAGAAGCTAGTTTTGAGAGAGAGAGAGGAGAGAGGAGAGAGGAGAGAGGAGAGAGGAGAGAGGAGAGAGGAGAGAAGAAAGAAAGATGCCTTGGTTCCTGACAACTTCTGTACCAGGTTTTAATCTCTTAAAGCATGGCCATGCTGCCCAATTTAGAGATCTAGCTTTCCATGTTTTCTTCCAATAAACCTCCTTTCTATTTAAGCTGCATTGAAAAGAGTGTCTTCCTCATGTAATGGTCATAAATCTCAGTCCACAGACTCAGGTGTGCAAGAGATATGCTCTTTTAAATTTTTCTATAAATCGACTTAATTTTATGTTTGGGCCTACATCCTGCTGGGTTGCTGAGTCATTCTTGGGGCTTTTCTGCCCATTTACAGGTTATATCAAAGCATTGGGGAGCTCAGTCTGAGCAGGCTGCTCGCTTGACACCTCTATAGATAGACCAGAAGACACCATGGAATGATCAACTTGGAGTGGCTTCTCCCGCCACGAGGAAGGGGAGGCTAGTGGCCCCTTCTTAGTCCTGGTGAAGTTTTTCCTGATCATGCAGAGAAAACCAAAGGCATATTCAGGTGGAATCCTTCCTTTTAGGTTTCTTGAAATATTTATAGAGAGGAATGGAAGTTTTGGAATACTGATCCTACAGGGAGGGAGGGTACAATTGCCTAGGGACAATGTAATACACTTTCACCTTCTCTCCCTACTCTGCCACAACTTGCATTTGCAAAAACTGATGTTTTCACAGGGCTCTCTTTTGTCTGTGATTCTGTTTTCCTCAGCCCTCCCTTCACTATGCCCCTGGCAGTAATGATGGAAGAATCCAAGCAAGCTTTGCTGGCCTCAGAAGAATCTGGGGGCCACCACGATTCTGGTTTCCACATTTCCTCATAGTGTGATCGGTTTTCCACATCCACCCCTTTTTTCCTTTGTATTCCCACAGCCACCACCCCTGATGGACCACATCCTTTCATGCCTGGATCCACCTGGCCTCCCCACCTTGGTGAGCCATTCTGCAAACAGATCCTCAGAAGAATCCTCCAGAGATGCAATGTTCAGCACGTCATACCATTAATTTATCACTTGGCACATTTAACTCCTAGTTAAAGATCATTTCTTTATGCAAATGGCTTCTTTTCTCTTGAGAGTAGAGACTATTTTCTACCTCTGTGTATCCTCAATGTCCAGTACAACATAGAGTGTTTGCTGCCAATGCCACTTTAATGGGGACACAAAAGGTATCTTTGGATGGTTATAGTGAATTCATTCAATAGCCAGTATTTAACACATGTTGTTTGCCTTACTCTGCAGAGTAGTGGGGTCTCAAAGATGAATCAGCAATATATCTTGAGTGCTCATGACCATGCAGCATCATAAGTGTTAGGGTTGTTCAATAATTGAGCTCCTGTCTCCCCTGTTCTACTGTCCTCAACCACCCTTCTTAGTTGTGAACCCTTCCTCCCTGCTTCCCAAGACCCCTCAGCATTTATCCATTAGTGCATTTAGCATGCAATCTGTATTTGAAAAAAAATCTAACACTTTATTATTAAAACTTTCAAACATACAAACAAGTAGAAGGAAGAGTGTAATGGTCTCCCTCCCTGCTGCAATAATTATCAACATTTTGCCATTCTTTTAACCTATATTCGCATTATTGCCCCTACCCTCATTATTTGTTAAAGAAAGCAACTCAAATGTTCTGTTTGCATTGTCTGGTATTGGCTGATTCTACCCCTGTGGTGTTTTTACTATGTTTTTCTAGCCGTTGTAATCCTGTCAAATGGCAGTTAGATCTAGAGGCTTGATATCAGTCAGGTTCTATTTTTCTGACAAGAGTATGTCATAATTGTGTATCTTTAATTATAGCCCCCTGGGGGCACATAATGTTCTGTTAGTTAACACTATATTCTCATGGTCTATTTCCTTGTCTTCCCTGTTTGACTTGCTGTTCCTTGAAGAGAGGGACTCTTGGTTATTTCAGGCGCCATGTGCCTCACCCCTCCTCAGTCCAGCAGCTGAGGAGCCCATGAATACCTCCACTGAGGGAGCTAGCTGGGAAGGGCTTCCTGCAGGGTGTGGGCCTCGAAGGATGAGCAGGAGTTTGTTAGGCAGATGGTGGGCAGATATCCCAAGGAACAGACCTGGGCGAGTTCAGTGATCTGCTTAACCCTCGTGGGTGTCCTCATGCTGATACAGAGGAGGCATACATAATGCAGTGACATTTGCTTTAGCCATGGTAGTTATGTGGGCAGAGAGGGTTTCTCACACAATAGTGCCAAGGCCATTTCTCTGTTGTCTTTGGGTTAATTCCAGCCCCACTAGGAACTAGCCAAGGAATTTAGAAAGCCCCTTGAACCTCAGGAGAGGGTTGCTGGGAGCAGTGTTAATAGCATGAGGGAAACTGGGATGAGTCACCTTGTAGACATCCCCTTTCATCCACTCATTCATGGAGAGAGAAGAGCAGGCCCTCTGAAGAGGGACAGTTCCAGACCCAATTCTAGCTCTGACTCTAACTGGCTGAGTGATCTTTGGTAAGTCCCCTAACATTTTTGAGCCTCCGTCTTTTTATCTGTAAAGAAGTGATAATAACAATTAACTGGAATGCTGGTTGTGGGGAGTATGTATGATGACATACAGTAAGCATCTAATATGGTAACTGGTACAGCGTAGAGATTAACGCGCGCTAATTCTCTTCCTTCTGTTCTGCAAACATTTAGAGGGACTAGTGACTGTGCCAGACACTGTGCCAGGTAGGGGGGAAACAAAGATGAACCCATCGTATATAGGCTGCCTCCTGGGAGCCTGCAGCCCAGTAATAGAGGAGATAGGGTAAATGGTTAAGTGCACAAATCATTACAACACGAGATAGAGAGTGTGAGGTGCTATGAGACAGATGGAGCTAGAAGTGCGATGGGATAACCATGTCATTGCCGTGGTGTGTGTGTTTATGAACTGATTCCATGCAGGGCAGGCAGTGCCCTTCCTAGATTAAAGCATGTTCTGTTTCTCCTGTTATAACATGTTTGAGTCTCTAATTTGGATGTTGAAAGAAAAAAAAAAAAGGAAAGGACTTTTTTGCTTCTATGAGGAATGGGGCTGTCTACCAAAATGACCCAGCAACATCCCTGACCTAGGGGTGAGGACACACCTGGTTCCTCCATCTCTGCCATAAAATCAGAGGCTCTTGGGAGCCAGTCAGGTCCAGGTGCAGTAGAACACAGCTCTTTGGATCAGTGACCTTAATCTGATTTGTTTCATCTGTGATACTACAAAGCTCAGCTGGTTGATCCAGTAGAAAGAATAAACCACAGCCAGAGCCTGAGGATAATTGGAAAGAATCCCCTGCTGTCACACACTGGGAATCAGAGGGGCACATCAGACTCTGCAGGGCCGGAGGCTCTGAAAGCAACACTTTCCCTTTCAAAGCGAAGGGTAGACTCTGCAAGGCTCCAGACAGCACGACAGCCTTCTCTTCTGGCACCTGGGAGATGGGCCGCTTCTGTGCGGATTTCCGGGACTGTCAGAGGTGACAGGCAGCAGGGCCATGCGTGCTTCCCCAGAAAGTGAGCCTTCCCCAGCACCTCTGTGAGAGCACACACCACTGAACGCTGGGCTGCTAGACTGACGTGGTGAAGGACGGGCGGCTGGAAGGACAGGTTTTTTTGTGTGTGAGACCTAACTCAGTGATCCATCTCCATGGCCTGCAATGTGCTCACACTTGGTGAATCTGACAGCCTGTGGGTTTCAGCTGGATTCGTAGCTTTATTAGGCATTGCAGCCGCTGAACAGGCTTTTCTTTTTTATTTGGAAACGCGAGCTCTCCTAGCTAGTCTTCAAATTCTCAGGCTTTTCTTTTATTTCTAAAACTCTTTTGTTAAAACTGTAAAGTATGGTACAATTACTGAAAAGATCAGAGAAAAAATGTATAGCATCATGAAGGGAACACCCGGGTAACTATCACCCAGATCAAGAAGTAAGCCATTTGCAGCCCTCAGAATCACGTCGCTCTTCCATAGGCCCCTTCCTAGTCATGCCCCTCTCTCCTCCCTGATTTTAAGCTTAATTATTTCCTTGCTTCTCTTTATGCTTTTGGCACTTAACTATTCAACTAGAAACACTGTCATTGAGTCTTGCATGCTTTAACATTTATATAAATTGGATTATACAGCATATGTTATTTCGCTGATGATAGTTTCTTTCACCCAATATTATGTCTGTGAGACACATCTATGTGGTTACATGGAGCTATCTATAGTTTGTCCGTTTTCATGGATATATAGTATTTCATTGTTAGGACATATAACATTGTATTCATTCTGTTGTTTCTGGGCATTTGAGCTGTGTCTCATTTTTGGCTCATATCAGTGATACTGCAGAGAACATCTTTGCATACTAGTGTAGGGGCACCTTTTAAAAGGAAAGCTATGATATCATTTTAGGCACTGGAGACAGGAGCCTTTGGCAATGTTGAGATGCAGGGAGCTAACTGTGTATTCAGGATGGCACTCCAGCCCCTCTACTGCTCCCCATTGGGTGGGTGGATGGGGCTGGAGGCCACTCTTATTAGAATTCTCTAGAAATCCAGGGGGAAAGAAGCCAGAACTTACTGGGCAGGATAAAGGGAACAACTTGAAAGGGTACTGAACTGGAGATCAAAGAGCCCTTCCTGCTGCTGGCTTTGATGTTAGCATAACTGCACACACTGCAATAATTAATTAACTTATCTTCGGAACTTGCTGCAGTCCCACGTACAGCTTTCTAATCAGCCACCCTCCACCCTAAGCTAACACTATCATCATTAACAAATTCTGGGATTTGGAATGAGGGTGCCCTTGGCTGCCGCAGGCACTCTGAGCTGCCAGGATAGCTCTGGGGAAGAGCTTTGAAGCCCACTGCAGGGACTGTAAAATCAGAGAAAGTTGGAACTTGAAGTCCTTAGAGAGCATCATAGGCAGACTACGATTGTTTACAGGCTTATTGGGGAAAGTGGAGTTTTAGTGGAAAAACAGTGGTGTTTGTTTTTATTCCATGGAATTGGTAGACTGGGAATGAGAATCCTCATTCTTCTCCTTTTTCCACTCCCTTTCTCTCAGCATTTCTTCAGCCTGTGTCTCTTGTTTTAGAAATTACTTTGTCTATTCTTCTGGCTTTGAGGAATAGATATACATATCCTTTGAATGAGCCTTTGACAGAAGTGCCAATCAATACAACCTTAGAGGTAACAAGAGCAGAACAGAGAAATGAGAAGTAGGGAAAAGAAATATATATAGAAAGAGTGGTTGTCAGGACAGGTAAAACTAAACTGTGGTGAGAGAGGTGAGAAGAGTTACATCAAATGGGAGGCGCCATCTTGTCTTCTGGTTTATTAGCTAGTAAGGTGTCTATTCAAGTTTTAGCTACCTTCTTGTGGCGTCAATTGTGGAATGCCCTCAGGCAAAAGGATATAAACAAATGGGCAATTATCCAGTGTCGTGCTTTTCCTCTGAATGTGGGCCGCCTCCAGTTTTTGCATCTTATGACCACTCTCAGATGGCTTCAGATATTGTTTCTTGTGTTTTGCTCAGGGTTCATAATTGTTACTTTGGGAGGATTGGTCTAATATGAACTACTCTGTCATTACTAAAAAGGGAACCTTGTGATCTATTCCTGCCTAATGATCTTATGGCTTGATTTCTTATTTGTTTTGTTAAAATAATATGGTAAATCTTCTGATGAGAAATGTTTTTTCTTTCAGCATCAGAAATGCTTCCAGTATTTAAAAGGTAGTTAGTAGTAATAATAAAAGTACAGTAATTTTAAAATCATGACTTAATAAATGTGCTCTAGTTAGAAAGATCTGAGGCCAATGTTTCTTTGAAAATTAGTTTCCACAAACAGAAAGCTTTAGAATAACCAAAAAATTTCAAGAATCTTTTTCTAGTTTTTTTTCTATTTCCAGGGAAAAATGGAAACTACTTATTTTGCCCACTTCTAAACTTCATTGTCCAAACCCATCTTTATATTAATTTGTGCCAAATGTGGTGCTGAAATAGATTTTACATTTTGTGGAAAATTATGGTAAAAGAGTACAGTTGGGTCTAAAAGTAGAGAATTTTTATTACTTTCGGGCATGATTTTGGAAGGATTCTCCTTGTCTTTATTTTTGGTGCAGACCAGAAATAAATATTTGTGTGTTAAAAACAAAACAAAAACAACCTATTCTGGCTTTCTGCAGTTATATAACATCATCCTGTAAAAACTCTAAGGTTTCCTTTGGTCAATTTATCATCCCATTTGATTGCTGAGTGAGTACTCAAGTCCTCATGGAATGCTACAGTTGGTGCTATTGTTGGGACACAGGGGGAAAAAAAATGCTGAAATACTTTATGGCTCTGCTGAGCATTGAATCCTGAGGTTCAAAAGCTCCCAAACTTTTCCTATATTTTATAAAATATAAAAATGAGCAGAGCCCTGGTATTTTAACTATAGTGAAACCTGCCTGGGAGACAAACATTTGTGGGCAACTCTAGATCCCTTGCTCTTAGGAATTACACTTCCTGATTAACCTCTTTTCCAAGGTGATCTCTATTAATATGATACATTACTTATATTATATTTTATCAAGGTTTGAATATTAATTCCAAAAACTTTTTAAATTATTAGTTTAAAAGATAATGAAATAACAAATATGCCTACATATGACAAATAAATTTTATTAATAAATAAAATATAATCATATTTCTGAAGACTCAAATACATGTTATTTAATTTTCTTTACCCAATACCAGCATTTTCCTATACAATAAAACAGCAAAATGTTTTCTTGAAGCACATCTGGGTGGCCAAAGACAACACATTTTTTTACAAAAGGCAATACATTTACATAAGTAAGAAGAGAAGTGGATGGACATTATATTTTGTGGGCACTAATAAGCCCTATCCAGGTCCTACTCTTACTATATACATCCTGACAAACCGCTGACTCAGGAGAAACTAAGAGGTTGTATAACTCCAAATTATAAAAGCGTCTAACAAAAATGTGAGTCTTTTAGCCTTATGAAAAGTAAAAAACTTATATAAACAAACTTTTTATTATTTAATCTAAACATGAAAGTTTGCATTAGTTATCAGTGTGTGCTTTGTTATGCTGCCAACTAACATTTTTTTCAAAATGTTGTTCTGGTTTATGTAATTCTGAACTGATGTTTTGTTGTATTCCCTCATTAAAATTAAGCCAAGGAAACTGGATTTTAAGTTGTTTGTTTTGGAGATTATAGAGTGATGAGGAATCTAAATGTTTCCTTATGAAGCTTATGGGAAAAAGCTTCATAGTAAAAAATAACGGAAGAAAAGGATATTCTTTAAATCAAGTAATCAAAACTTGCCAAATAACTGAGTTATTTCCTGGCTTCTTATCAGGGCATGTTAGGTCCCCGGCCCTGGGTCAAAGTTTGGCAGGATACAGTGGGAGGACCTGGATAAAACTGATTAGTGGCCACATAAGGTAATGTCTTATCATCTTCCTTTCTCACTTTTGTCTCTTGTAAAAGACATTTGTTGTCTTTGGCCACACAGCATGTGCTCCAAGGAAATACTTTTCTGTTTCATTTTATAAGAATATATTGGCATTGGATAAAGAAAATCAAATGACTTGTGTGTTTTATGTCCTCAACAAAAGTTATGAAATGAACGTAAAGAAAGCTTAGGATAAGCCAGAGAGCAGTGATCAATGCTCCCGTTTTTTTTTAACTACTTATTTTCTATGGGCCCTATAAGAAATTTTTAACCTCCCTTGTCTTAATTGTCTCATTTTCTGTTGATTCGAAACAGATGAAGATGAAATTCAGACAGAATGGATGGGATTAGATGTGGAAGTAACCAATCAGAAAACCTTATTATCATTATTTTTTTACCCCAAAGGGGATTTTCTGTTAAGGCTTTAAAAACATCACTTGGATCAAGGTATAAAATAAAAGTTTGGGACTAGAACCAGTGTTATTATAAGTATGTCCAAATATGTTTTAGCTTTGCCAGCCCACTTGAAGGCATTTTCCAGAATGTCTCAGTGAGACCAATCATTTTATAAGCTAGCCGTGTGGATGGACGGTGACCCCCTTTTCTCTAGAATCACTATGTGTCCAATAGCTATCTGAGTGATGTAGTTACTTGGTATTTTTTCCTGTGGGGTAGGGACATCTAGGACACCAGACATAAGTCACCACTTTTAAGATTAGTTTCCCAAGTATAAAGAGAGATTCATCTATAATGGCTGTGAGCACAGTTATGATAAGTAACAAAAAATAATAAAAGACAGCTAATATATTTAATGCTCATGATATGTTGTGCATTATGCTAAGCACTTTACTATACTCTCTCATTCAATCCTATTTAAACATGGGGCTACTGAGACTTATAGGATTTGCCTGATGTCAGATAGCTAACATGTAGAGGGCCCAGCTTTTAATTTTAGATCTGCCCTTCTCCAAAGCTCTTTTTAGTAATTTCCATATCCTACTATTTATTTATGTGAAATTTACCAAATTCAGTAGACTCATAGGTTCTTCAAATTAATCAAATTAATATGATTAATATGGGGAGCCAATGGGATGGACCAGTGTTTATGGAGATGGAGAGGTTACTCCTATGAACCAAGTTTCTTTGTTTAATTTAAATATCTACTTACATGCCTATGGTAGTTTAATCTATGGTGTAGCAGTTTTCAAAGTATAGTACGGAGATACCTGGAGGTCCTTGAGACATTTTGAGAGCAGGTGTGGTCAAACCTATTTTCATAATAAGTCTCAGATGTTATTTGTTTTTCTTTCATTCTCTCAAGAGTGTACAGTGGAATTTTCCAAATGGCATATGATGTGTGATATCACAAAACACTGAAAGAAGGAGATGTGAGAATATACTAACAATCTATAAAGATAGGTAATAAAGGAGATTTACAAAAGGATAAAACATGCCTTTTCACTGAATAATTTTTTTGTTTTGGAAAATGTAATTATTTTGCAATATATATGTATATACACTTATGCTAACAGTTAATGGGCTTATTTTTATTTTAAAATAGATATTTTAAAAATTTCTGTTTTGGGCTGGCTGAGTGGCGCGGTGGTTAAGCGCTGGCTTGGGAAGCCAGCGGCCCCGGATCGGGTCCCACATATGAAGGCCAGTGACACTGCCCTCAAAAAAAAAAAAATTTCTGTTTTAACATTTAATGCAGTAGGTATCTATTATATGCAGATATAGCCCACATAAACGAAAGCTCATTGGGATCTTTGATCATTTTTAAGAGTGCGAAGGGGCCTTGAGACCAAAAAGTGTGAGAACTGCTTCTCTAGTGTAACAAAATTTAGATGGAAAGGGATGTTGGGTTTAATAGTTAAACATATTATTCTTCCTTTTCTTTCTATTGCTTTCTAGCAGAGTAATTTGTAACTTACTGAATCTTGAAAGAAATTTCTCAATGCGAGGTGGCTGTGGAATCCCTGTACATATTTTCCTTATGATGATCTTTCTAGCTCTCAATGCCTCTCAGTGACAGGACCCTGGCAGCCATGTTTGTGTTGTGGATACCAACCCCCTGTAGCTGTTGGTTGGAACAGGGCAAACCAAAGGTGAGCCAATTACATTCTCACTCCCAGGAATTTGGTGTTGAATTCAGAGACAGCCAGTTACTCTTTCTTTATGGCTGGAACTGAGATGGTGAAAACTCAAGCAGTGCATAAGCAACCAGAGAAAGAAGGTCTGAAAAGAGAGAAGAAACAGGTGTACCGAGAGGAAGAAGGAGGAGAAACGGAGAGGAAATACTCTCTGTGTTTCCAAATGGATTTTCAGGTCCTCTTTTTTTCTAGACCCTTCTGAAGCTTGGCTATTTTCAGTCCCCTGGAGTTTGTGAATTATCCCTGTAACCTTAGAAAAAAGTTTCAATTAAGCTAGCTCAAGTTGATTTCTGTTATTATCAGCCAAACAGATCTTAATTAAGGCACTCAAGTTTCTGTAAAGCTGAAATTCTTGTGAAGACTGGACATTTTATACTTTTTTAAAGGTGCAATTGAAACTATCTCAGAAAAATTGAAAATAATTTGTTACAAGAAAGAATGAGAACATGAATAAGGAAACAGATCAAGTCATCCCCATTTGAAATTTTAGCAATGTTTATAGACTCACTGGCTTCAGAAGGGCAAGCAAAGTGTGGCAGATGGGCAATCTGCCAGCGAAACCTGAGGCATGTCTGTCTTTTATTGCCTTATCTGGTTACCTCCAAGTCCCCAGTCGTTGCTCTGCTGAATTAGAGCGTGGCTGTGTGAGTGCACATCATAGAAAGATCTTCTGCCCTATCCAGTTCATTTTAGTGTTACCATCTTAATCTTACTAAACTCTGTAGGGCCACTTCCCTGAAGTTTCCCATTGTTTCCCCAAGAACTTAGAACAGTGCCTGGCACAGTGTGGGCACTCAGTGAATATTTGCTGAACAAATGAGTGATTATTTTAAACAATTGTGGAGGAGTTTCACTAGACCAAATATTATGTGAGTTAACATCTTATTAAAATTTTATTTTTACTTTTAAGGTTCAAATTTGAAATGCAGATTTCACTCAGATAAAACAAAATTTTTTTCTCTCATCAGAACCTCTTTCCTAGCAAGTCTTATTTTCTCTCTCTCTCTCTCTCTCTCTGACACACCATGCAGAGTCATATCACTCCCTTCCTTGTTTCTCATGGGTCAATCCTACAATCCTAGCAGAGTTTCCTGTTTTTTTTTTAAATCCCTGGGTTCTCTGTAGTTTCTTACTGATAAGACGCCATCATGGCTCATACAATGGGGAGTAGCAGAAGATAAAGACAGAATGAGCAATTCAAACTAGACCAAGGGAAGATCTGAGGTCCAGGATGAGGAGTTTAGGTTTTATCTTGTGAATACAAGGCTATCCTAGAAGAAAATCATAAGTTCTTCCACTCCCTGACTTCTTACCTGAAGAAATGCATCCTTTAGGAAGGTTAATAAGGCCTCAAGGTGCAAAATGGATTGGAAACCGAGAACCAAGAGGTTACTTAGGGGCTATTACTATAGTCTGGGTTTGGTGTGAAAAAGATACTGTTTAGTTTCTTCTGACTATGATTGTGGTTAAACGTACATGGGGATACTTCATGAACCGTTAGACTACAAGAAAGGCAGTTTTATACTTCTTTTTTCTCAAGCCTCTGTGCTCTGAACATAGTGTAGGCAGGGCATGTAAGTGGGGCTTAGGAGTTGACGTAATTATATACTTTCTGCATTTGTAAGGGTTTCGTGTCTCCATGCCATTGATATTGTTGGTTTATCTTCCTGCGATGCCATCAGCCTTAATTCTCTCCCAATCGAGATCCCCCTCATCCCCTAGGTCCACTTCATCTCTGTCACCTTCCTAATCTGCTACTCAGATTTAAGGTCTCCTTCCTCCCACATTCCACAGACCTAACTAGTTTCTTTAGTATGCACTCACTTCATTGTGCCTAATATAATGTCCGTCTCCCACTAGAATGTGGACTCCTAGAGGGAGGGGATCATGATGGACTCAGCTTTGTGTGCCCCACAGTGCTCGATCCATGGCTATGCACTTAAATGAGAATTTAGAATATAGTACTTTGAGGCATACTTTTGAAATGATGGCAGAGTTTTGCCTATATTCTTGATAGCTGAGAAGCCATTAGATCAGGCATTTTATTTATGCACACTGGTCAAAATATTGCAAAAATGTAAATTATTCCAGTTAAAGTTGTGAAAATCATATACTCTGTGTTCACACCTACCTGTTTCCAACCTCCTGGGCACCCCTGAATGACTTGCACAGTTATTCTTTTTCCTGAATGTTACCTAAACACCAAGATTACAGGGTAAACCTTTAAGTAATTGCTTCAGAGCTGAATCCCACCTATTCAAGCTCCGTGCTTTTTTGGTGGAGATTAAATGACATGTAATTAACCACGTTGGCCTAGCATGGCTTACAGTAAATGGTGTGCATGATTTGGAAAGGTTCATTAGTCAGATCTAACGACTTGACTACACCCTTCAAAATATGAGTGATTAGGACTCATTCAGTGAAATGAATTGGTACATAGGAGTAGGTTCATGACTCAGGCAGCATAAATGCCTTTTAAAAGTTTTTAGCAGAAGAACAGGAGCCAACAGAGGTAATGTCTGGGCTTGGGTTTATATAGTCTTTTATCCAAGTGCTGTGCCTTAAAGCACTTTGTTCCTCCAACACAATCACCCAGCCTTTAAATTCAGCTCCTGCCCATTCTGGGTGGAGTGGAAGTGAATGCAGACTCTAATAAGAGGTTGGATATGCAGTGGAGACCCATTACTGTTCTTATTTGCCTCTTGGATTCAGAGATCCTAACTGTTCTATACAAGATTGAGGAAAATTACATTGTGCAGCATTATTCAATTGTATTCAAACTCATTTCTTAGGGCTTGACAAACATGAAACAGAATAGATTATTCAATTGCAAGGCTGAGACCATGGAACACCCTGGTAATTGAAGGCAGAAACCAACTTCTCCCTGGAGTTCAGAATTTCCTTCCACCCAAAGAAAGGGAAGGGAAGGGAAAGGTAGGGAAGGAAAAGGAAAGGAAATGAAGGGAAGAGAAGGGACGGGAAGTCAAATCCTGCCTTCTGTATCACCTGCCTTCTATGGGAGGCTTGGACTTCTTCCTTTGTTCTCAAATCTGGGCTATCTTAGGGAGCAGGCAACATACAAACACAGAGAAAACCCCATTGTGGATTGTCTTTCAAAAGCAGTTAATGTCTGGTGATCTTCAGCTGCTTCACTGTCATAATCACGATACCATGCACAGGTTGTGGGCAGTTGGGTGGAAGCAGTTAGAGAAGGTCATGGGAACAGGCATCCACCTTTTTCTGCAATTTGGCAAGCAAAGGCAATAGGGTCCACTAGTGAGAAGACCCTCAATATTCATCTGGAGTTTTTTAGCCTACACATCATTTTGTCCTCAGCTTAGCAGAACAAATGGAACAACTGCTGCTTTGGAAGAGCTATAGCTCTGAGGATTCTTATTTAAAGTATACTCAGCAAATTATTTATGCCAGAGTGGCATAAATTAATTTATAGAAGACACTGAAAAAAAAATGTGTTCATTATCTTATTCTAAGCACCGTTAATTTGTTAATTCATTCATTCATGCATGCATGCATGCATGCATTCAAGCAGTATTTATTGAGGGCCTACTATACGCGAGACACTGTGGTAGGTAGGCCCTGGGGATACAGCACAGAACACATAAGGATTTAGCCCATGGAAACGTTGATGTGCACAGATCATAAACCAAAGGCAGATGAGTGATAGTCTAGTCTGATTCCCTATTTTACACATGAGGGATCTGAGACTGCTCATCCTTTGGGAATTGTAGTTATAGATAAGAAACATAAAGGTGAGCTGCAAGTGGGGTGGAGCGGGGATCCCAGCAATAACAAAGTTCAGGAGTCAAACACTGTTTGAAGAATCATTTCCTTTAGACTGACTCAAGATTTGATTAAGAAGGAAGCCTCTCCTCTTACCTGTAACACTATAAATCCCTTTTCAAAGCAGAAGGGACAAGTTGTATATTGCTGTTAATACTAATGCTTAAAAAACATTTAAATAACATCTTGTAAGTGGCTACTAGAAAACTAACAAAGTGCTTTTTCTTCTATTATCTTATCTAATCCTTGAACCATCCTGTGGAATAAGGATTATAATTCTCATTTTACAGAGAGGGCAACCAAGTTTAAGAGACTAAGTAATCTAGTAAATAAGTAACAAGAGACAGGCCTTAGAGGTTTCCTGATGCTAAGCCCAGTGCTCTTTGTACTGAGCCACACTGCACAGTATTCCTGCCCGCCGGGTGTTGGTTAATTCACTTACTTGACAGTTTTTGACGGTCTATTACAGGCCTGGCACTGTGCTATGCACTATGACAACACAGATAAAAAAACAGAACCTGCCTTCAAATAACCCAAGAAGCATAATATTGTACAATGTGAGAAATGCTGTGGCATTGGTGAGTAGGGGGCTCCGAGGAGGCTCACTGCCCCGGTCCTGAGGTGGTTGGAGAAAACATCCTGAAGGAAGCAACACCTGAAGCCGGACAATTTGCCAAGTGGGAAGTAGCCAGGTAAAGACTGGGTGAGTCCAGAATGTCACAGACAGAAGAACCAGTGTGGGCAAAGGCTCAGGGTTTTAAGCAAGCACAGTGCAATTAGGGAACTGTAAGCAGAACAACAGGAAGCTCAGGGCATGAAGAAGACTGATGCAGAGTCTCATATTTCCAGTGAGTAGACGACTGAAGACCATGCTTTCAAATTAGTTTAATGGCCAAAAAGATTTTGTTCTCCAAAAAGACTTTTTCATGGCAACATAGCTACCCTCAACTCAGAGTTGCAGGTCTGTCATTTTCTGACTTCTCTGAAGAATGTGCCAACCATCTGAATGATGATTTCCCAGGAGGATCAGAAAACCTGATGCTAGAATTATCAACAATCCTCAGATCTCTTCTGGGGCTTCTCTGATCTTCTTGTGGAAGGTTTTGCTTTGAAGTTGCAGGAAGGAACCCACTATGAAGTGACAGCAAGCTGGCTTCTAACAGGAAGCTTATGATCAAATGACTTGATACATATGTCTTGAAAGAAACATTTGTTTGTCTGATTCTTTCTGTTACTCACCAAAGTCTATTCCTTTAAGATTCATAATGTCCAAATATATTCTAAAATATGCACAATTGAACATTTCAAACCTTCTAAAGCAGCAGGGTATGCTGATTACTTGTATCCACCCAGGTGGATGAGCCAGGTTCCAAAAGCTGGCTTTGCCTGCATCTGAAAAATGCATTTAATCTTAGTCTGAAATATCAACAGTGGAAACATCAACCCAATTTAGGTTTTCAATTTCAATTTTAGAATCCCTCGCTTGGCCTAGTTATGCTTATCCCTAATTTGTAAGGCAAAAATCCTTTCTTTTCTCTTCTCCTTTTAACCAAATATTAGCATTGTGCTTCTAACACAAAGCTTTTATACATAATCCCTGCCACAGCTAGACCCTGGGTAAATGAGTAAAAAGCTCTGTTAGGAAAGGACTGAAACCTGCAGTAGAGTTGATCAACGCTGTTTCTCTCAGACTCTTCGTTGCATTGAAATACAAACTATGTGTTGAAGAGAAGTGCTGCCAGAGCTTATCAGGAAGAAGGTCAGAAGACTAAAATGACTTCAGGCCATCTACTTCTTTCTTTTTATGGCCCATAGAGGGACTTACCTAACAAGACTTCACAAAAAATAGCTTATCCAACAGAAGCCAGGTGGTAATCATCTAAATCTGCCCTAGCCCTATAGGAGGGAAAAGTTTGCTGTTCCTGTCATGGACTTCTTGTATTTTTGGTGCTTCATTGGGTGACTATTGGGACCATGCATATAGAGACAAACATACTTTGAGGCTGGTTACCTTTCTGTCACATAGAACCATAATCCTAGAAGTGATCCATTAAAATTTCATTGCCTGGATTATCTCAACTGAAATATGAGGATAATAAACTTGAGTCACTTCACAAGGTTATTGAAAAAGGTTTTAATAAAAGTTATTCTGTATATAAGGGGCATTCTTGGGTTAGAATAACTCTGCTGTTAGTCCTGTACTTTTTTATTATCAAAGCTCTGTCTTAATTTTTTTTTTGTCCTTGAAATATTTACTAAATTAGGCTAGGCTGCATAAGCAGTAAAATACCAAATAATAGAGATTAAACAGTGAGGATTTTATTTCTCTGTCATGTAAATAAAACGTGGAAGTAGGCACTCGGTGTCACAGGAATCAGAAACACAGATACCTACCTTTCTGTTCTACTGTTCTAGTCCAGGATTTTTATTCTCAAGCTCACCTTATCGTCCCAGATGGTTGTTGGGGACCAAGTCATATCTGAGAGGCAGGCCAGAAATAAGAGGAAAGAAAGAAAGGCAAAAAGAATTCTGCCTGGCTGAGATGGTGCCCTAAAAGCAGAATTCCCAGAGGTCCCAGACAATTCTTCCACTTATGTCTCATTGGCCAGAATTTAGACACGTAACCACACCCAGCTGCTAGAGATCCTGGAAATGTGACTTTTTAGCTGGCAGTCTTGCCATCTCAAATAAAATCAGAGATCTCTTACTAAGGCAAAAGGGGAAAAATGGATGAAAGGGTAGGGAAGTAGCACTATTTTTCTTAGTCTAATCCTTTGATATCCAAACATTCATGTGTATCATTCCTATGCATATCAAATACACTCACTCTAAACAGATCCTCAAGGAAATGGGAATCTAGGATTGGGTATAGGATTGAGTTAGCATTTTAAGGCAATAAGAATTCAATTATTATTAAAGATGGGGCATTGGTAGTTTTTGTTACTTGTAAAAGATTTACTTAAATGTTTACCAATCAAATCTTTGGGAGAGAATGGCTATTGCACAAGACCTCATTATGAAGGGCACATGAAGAATATAAGACCTGTGGGCTTGGCTTACTGCTTCAGAGCACCCTGGAGAAGTTAAAGAAAGAAAATGATAGATTAAAGGTTAAATTCTCAGGTCAATGAATAATCAGAAAACCAAGCAATTTCTAAGGTTGTCCTGAATAATTGTTTTTTATTTCATAGCAAAGGATTTATGTAGCTGAAAATCACATCCAGAGTCTAATCCTGTGAGTTGCTGAATTACAATATAGTTTGACTTTGTAGTCTTGCCAGCTCTCTCATGTAAAGATTAGGGCATTGATGGGGAAAAGTGGGACCCCTAGAATTGGAATGAGAACATTTGGGATGAGCTGGATGACTGAGAACCCCAATCTCAAAAACTTTATTTTCGGTACCAATTACTGTATTGCTCAGTGTTTTTAGCTGGAGACAACAGAATCCACACTGGCTAATAAGAGCATGACCAGAGGCTGCACTGCTTATGTTCACATTCCATTTGCCACATCCTGGTGACATGACTACTTCTGCTAGCTGCAAAGAAGACTGGGAAATGTAGTCTTCAGCTGAATAGCCATGTGCCCAAATAAAACTTCTATCATTATAAAAGGACAGAATGGATATTGGGGAGACAATCAATGGTATTTCTAACTAAACTGAAGAATGATGATAGAGGAGATAGTTGGGTAAGAAAGCTGTGGGAAGGAAGAAAGTAAGTTTTGTTTCAAAAGTATTGAATTTAAAAAAGACCATGGGATATCTAGTCTAAAAAAAGACCACTGGATATTAGATGTCCAGTAAGATGGGTAGGAGAAGGGAATCTTACCCAGGGAGAGTTTAGATGAAAAAAGATGGCCAATGATGAAGTGGAGGAAGGGGAGTCTCTGGAAAGAACTAGGAAAGAGAAATTAGAGGGGAATTAGGAGAAGGTACTGTCTCAGAAGTTAAGGAAAGAGATTAAGGAAGGAGGTTACTGTTATTAACTAACAAATGTTGCTGAGAGGACAAATAGGAAAGGGGCTGAGAAAAAGTCTTGGTTTGTCCATTATTGACTGAGTGGAGTGATGGGGACTGAAGACAAATGGCAAGTTGAGTTTATGGACAGGAGGTAAAAAAGTGGAGGTGTGGAGGGTAGATGAGCAGCTGGGAAAGAGTTGTAAGAATGTTTATTTTAGGGATAGGAACTTTTGTTCATATCTGTAGGCTGAGAGCATGGATCCAAGGGAGGAGAGATTAAAATGAAGAGAAGAGAGAGAATACTAATGATATCATGTTTGTATGGTAGATCAGGTGAGGTAAAGACTCAGTGGGATGGAAAGCAGTCTCATGAAAAGGAGTAGGGCTGCCTCTTTCCCTGAGAAATAGAGAAAGATGATAATAACAATTGGTAAAGGAGATGAAGATACATTGAGAACTTACAAAGGAATCTGACAAGACTTCTTTCTGTTTTATTTATTTATTTATTTATTTATTTATTTATTTATTTATTTATTTATATTAGTTTGAGGTATACAGAACAATGTAATAGACATTTACACCTCTCACAAAGTGATAACCTCCCTCTCCAAATCTACTACCCCTCTGACATCGTATATAGCTGTTACAATTCCATTGACTCCATTGCCTATGCTGTACTCCACATCCTGTGACTATGTATACATTAAATTATAGTTGACATTCATTATTATTCAGCTTCAGCTTCAGGTGTACAGGGCAGTGATCAAGCCTCTACTCCATCCATGAAGTGGTCTCCCTAATAAGACAAATGTCCATCAGATACTCTACAAAATCTTTACAACATTATTGATTATATTCCCCAAACTGTCTTTCATATCCCAATGGTAATCTTGTGGTTACCAATTTGTGCTTTCTAATCCTCTCACCTTCTCCCTCATCCCTACCTCCCTCCCAACTAGCAACCATCAGTTTTTTTCTCTATATCTCTGAGACTGTTTCTGATTAGTTTGCTCACTTATTCTATTCTTTAGATTCCACATATAAGTGAGATCTATGGTGTTTGTCTTTATCTGACTTATTTCACTTAGCATAGTATTCTCTAGGTCCATCCATATAGTTGCAAATGGTAAGATTTCATTCTTCTTTATGGCTGAGTAATATTTCATTGTAAAAATGTACCACAGTTTCTCAATCCAGTTGTCTACTTACAGATTTTATTGGGGAATTGGGGGAGGTGACAGCATTGGGGAACCAGGTAAGGGGAACAGACAAGTTGCTGTCCTTTTGTTCTTCATTCTAGTGGTGGAGGACATTGCTTCACTGGTCCATGTTGGTGTTATCATTGCGCTCTTCCCGGTGAGGCAGATCAGTTGCCGGCCATTGGACGGCCACTACAGCGGCTATTGGCAGCTCACTCTGGCTGCTGGCCACTCACGCTGGCTGCTGGTCACTCACTGCAGCCTATGGCAGCCCATTGCAGCAGGGACTGCAGCTATGCCATCCCCGGGGACTCACAGCAGCCCAGCTCCAGGTGGAGCTGTTGTTCACCACCTTAGCTGTAGAGGGCAGTGTCACTGGCCCTCATATGTGGGATCTGAACCGGGGCCACTGGTGTCCCAAGCCAGCTCTTAACCAACGTGCCACTCGGCTGGCCCTGCATATATATTTTTGAATTTGCATTTTGGATTTCTCTGGATAGATACCTAAGAGTGGAATTGCTGGGTCATAAGGTAGTTCCATTTCCAGTTTTTTGAAATACCTCCATATTGATTTCCATAGTAGCTGTACCAATCTGCAATTCCACTAACAGTTCACGCAGGTTCCCTTTTCTCGCCAGCCTCGCCAGCACTTGTTTTTTGTTGATTTATTGATGATAGCCATTCTGACCATAGTGAGGTGGTATCTCATTGTGATTTTTATTTGCATTTCTCTAATGATTAGTGAGGCTGAGCATTTTTTCATATGTCTGTTGGCCATCTGTATATCCTGTTTAGAAAAATGTTTCTTCATGTCCTCTGCCTATTTTTTAATCAGATTGTTTGTTTTTTTGGTGTTGAGTCAAATGAGTTTTTTAAATAAATTTTGAATATTAACCCCTTATCAGATGTATCATTGACAAATATCTTCTCCCATTCAGTAAGATGCCTTTTCAAATAATAATTTCTACTAATAGTTGAATTATGAAGCTTGCTACGGATGAATTTCCAGTGTCTACTAGCACTCAGATATACACAGAGTTCTAGGTTTAAGCAGCTCAATTCACCAGCACAAGTTCCAGCTTTGAGTAAAGGATGATTTTCTTTCTTGAAGTTCTGTAAACAGGAGATATGTAAAACAAGAGGCTAGGGACATCTCAGAACAAATTCCAGGATGCAAGAAAGGGAAGAATCAGCATCAATGAGTATTATTTTCAGGAGTCACCTTGGTTTATCAGACTATAGCAGCTGGGCCCTGGAAAGCTTTGAGTGCCAGGGACTCACTGACCCTGAGGCTCCTCCTGGAAAAAAGAAAAAAATTGGGACCCTCCCAAGCAGAAATCTCAGCAATGCACTAAACTTTTTAAATAGAACTTTAAAATTTTTCGGTGTAGATGGTAAAATAATTATTGGAGGCCATCAGAAAGCTTCCATGACTCACTGTTTAATAATTTCCAGCAGGATTACAAAGGATTTAAAAGTAAGCTCGGAGCTATTGAGAGCAAATAGTGTGCCAAGAATATGAGAGTAGTTTGGATTTTGGGTTCTGTGAAAACTGTATTGTTAATTTAAAAAAAAAATACAAACTGGATTCCTAAAGCACAAGAAGTCTGTATTTTTCCTAATGTTATTTGTCTTGTCTCAGCAAGATATTTGACATTTAAAAAAAGGCTAAGCAGAGAAAGATAGCTATTTAAAACCTTGTTGCCAAGATCATCTCAGAAAAGTTTGGCAGAGCCAAGAAGTGAAAACTTTTAGAGATTTTGGAAAGTAGTTGAGTAGAAAGAGGGCACAAAAAGCAGAGTAAGGTGCAAGGAAAGAAACAGGAATGGTGGCCCTTTCTTCTAATCCTCAGATGTGTTAGATATTTTGTGAAAAAGGGCATAGTTCTTTCTCCCCCTAAATCCATGACCCTTTGCAATGTAACTTTGTCAGTCCCCTCATGAAGAGATGGTGTCTGCTTCCTGCCCCTTGAATTTGGCCAAACTTGTGACTTGTTTGGCCAATAGAATTTGAGGGATATGAATTCTATTAGTTTTGAACTTATGCCTTAAGAGGTCTTGCACACTTTAGTGCCAACTCTTGGACCTCTGCAGAGCTCCCTAAGAACAAGCTGAGGTTAGCTTACTGAATGATGATGATTTAGTTGTCCCCATAGCCCCTGTTGACAGCCAATCAACCCCAGAAACAAAATCTCCTAGCTAAGAAGCAGCATGAATGAACTCAGGCAAGGACAGACAGACAACCCAGCTGAGCCCAGCTCAAATTGCTGACTAATTGACAGAATGAGTAGCTAAATAAATGGTTGTTGTTAAGCCATTAAGATTTAGAGTAGTTTGTTACACAGTGAAAGCTAACTGATACACTACTTTGGGTTTGGGAAAGTAGCGAAGTAAGGGAAGAGCAAAGAAGAAAGAAGAGAGATGGAGGTTGGAAAATCATTCCATAATGAATTGTGCTCCAATATAAACACGGAAGCAAGACTAAAATTGACAAGAGAAGAACTGAATACCCATTGTTATCTGTCTCTAAGCTTTTCCATCCTCTACCTTCTAGAATCAGTACACTGCCTTTTTCCAATACACGTAATGAGCTGTATGCTGCTCAATCAATCTGACTCTTCATGTCAGCTCTGATGGGGTTTGTCTCAGAGCTACAAAAATGAAAATGGAAAAAAAAAAGAGAAGGCTGCTCTTTCTGCTTCTGCTGTGTTAAGCAATCTTTTCTCTGGATGGGCTTTCTGAAATTTGTGGTCTGGTTATAATTCTGTAAGAAGTTGGTGGCCCAGTGGTCTCGGCAGTGGTAGGTGCTTTCAATTTTTCATCGATATCTATTTGGGAAATTTCAGTTTCTTTTTTCTTAGCCTTCCATCAGAGACTCAATTTATGTCACTCAAATTCTTATGAAACAATAAATGGTTTTTCAAAATAAACAGGCTTTCTCTTATTCCATTTTTCTGTTCAGAATGTTTTATAAAAAATTGTTGAGGTACTTCTGGTAGCTTAAGTTCAATTTCTCTCCCTTTGCTAACCAGGAACTTTTATAGAAGACAGTTCTGTTGTGAATGGTCTTCTTATTACCCCATCAGACCAAGATTCTGAAGGCTCCTCCCAAGAAAGGACCTCTCTGCATTTCTTGAAATCCTTACTGGTGGCTGTTGTAAGACATAGAAGCTGTAGGGCCTTTCATCCCAGGGCCTCAGAGCCCCACAAAGACCCTGATTTTCAAGAAGCTGCACTGGCATTTTCAAAGCACTTTGCCACCATTCATTGATTGAGCTGCAATAGGGTTTTGGGAGTGAGGAAGTCTCTGCCCCATGTTTCCTCATTGGAAGATGTTTGCTAAGAAAGATGAAGGGGAGCATCTGCCTAACAGAGCTAAGCGGGGCTAAGGCAGCAAGGCATGGTGAGAAGAGCGTGAGCTTCAGAGTCGGGCAGCCTGGGGGTGAGTCCTGGCTACTTCTTCCTTACCAGGTGTATACCACTGAAGTAGTTACCTATCCCTTCTGAGATTCAGATTCCTGATGTGTAAGTGGGGACAATAATATATACTTTGGAGAATTGTGTGCTATTTAAAAAAAAAAATCAAGATTTTTTTTTTTTTAAAGATTTTTTTATTAGGGAATTGGGGGAGGGGTACAGCGTTGGGAATTGGGGAAGGGGAACAAACAAGTTGCTGTCTTTTTGTTCTTCAGTCTAGTTGCGGAGGACGTTGCTTCACTAGCCCATGTTGGTATCGTCATTGTGCTCTTCCCGGATGAGGCAGATCAGTCGCTGGCCTCTGGATGTCGCTCACCGCAGCTATTGGCAGCTCACGCTGGCTGCCAGCCACTCATGTGGGACCGCAGCTTACACCATTTCCGTGGCTCGCACAGTGCAGTTCCAGGTGGAGCTGTTGTTAGCTGTATAGGGCAGTGTCACTGGCCTTCATATGTGGGATCCGAACCCGGGCCGCTGGCATCCCCAAACCAGCCCTTAACCAGCTCTTAACGAATGCGCCACTCAACCGGCCCTAAAAAATCAAGATTTTATATGTATGTAAAATACCTGGCATGTAATACATACACAATAAATGGCAACTACTGTCATTATAGAGAATGACAAAAGGATTGGATTTTTCTCTTAAGATACATCATAGTTTGCTAGACCATTCAGGCAAAAAGAATTTGAGTCCTAATCCTAGGGATCTCACATTACTTGCCACAACCCTCACCCCACCTCACCCCTCAGCTCCCTCAGTCCCACCCATAGCTCTGATGAATGATCCAATAGGTTATTTCCTCCTTCTTTGTTTTTCGTATGGGACTTTTTTTCTCTCTTTCCCTTGCCAAGGAATTCTCTCTTTCTTCCTGATTCAGGCAGCTCACTACCATGGTGTCCATTGGTTCTATTGGTTTCCACTCCAACTGTGGTCAGGCTGTGACTTTCAAACTTTGGGATTTCCTTTCTTCCCAGCCTGGTAATCACTTTTACTGTGATGAGCACATAATTTGCCCTTGCACACATTGACAAGTTATGCAATGCTTCCCAATCTTTCCCACAGCATGGCACACAGCAAAAGTGATAATGTCTGTAGACAAACTGGGGTGACAGATGAAGTGGCTTATGGATGGAGCCCTGTCCAACTGCCCTGAGGAACAAACAGGGCACATTTCTAACGAGGGCTGGGAACCTGTGTGTTGTTGAGCATGAAAGCCTTCATTCAGTATGTTTCTGTTCATGATTGTGTTGGCACTAGTAATACAATGATGAACAGAACTCGTTCCCTGCTCTTGAGGACGTAATACTATAGTATATGTGTCAATATGGAAATGTTGAGGTGGCAAGATATAAGAGAAAGAAATTCGTCCCCATGGAATCTGTCAGCATGGGGTTAAATTCAGCCTTATTCACTTGCTAGCTATGTGAACTTGAGCAAATCACTTAACTTCTCTGACTTTTAGTTTCTTTTTTAGTAAAATAAAGGTCATAAATCTCCCTTCAGGCTTCCTGGTAGGGGAGAGGGTGAGTTTAATGAGAAAATGTTCGTTTTCTACCCTATTCATAAATAGGGCCATTTATCTGCAAGTGGTTAGTTCAGTTCTTTCCAAAACGCCTGAATACATTCTGAATGCCTATTACAAATATACTGACTATCATTTATGAATCTTGAATATAAATGGTTTATCACCTCTGACTTCAATTTGGAGAAGTATTTGTGATTACCAACTAGAATCATAGATTGCTCTCTTCATTTACTTACAATTAGTTATTATGTCCTCACCACATGCCGAGAGAAAGTCCTCAGTTTTGAGGAGGTCATAGTCTGTGTTTTTGGGTTGTCGGAAAAGCCACGACATATTTTTTCTGTGTTTTTCATTGCAAAAATGCGTCATGACTTTTCTGACAATCCAATAGAATAGGGGCTCAGAGACCAGCTAGTCAGTTGGAGAACTATTATGGAACTCACGTATTCCATTTTCCAGTTTTGTGATTCTCCCATCAAGTCATGGTGTTATTCTATGAGTTCCAGGAGAAACATACAAGGATAAATAGGATGTGCAGTTTTACAACTTGACACTATGGCTAAATTAAAAGACTTCAGTGACTTTGATGAATTAAGTCAGCACCACTAACCTCTCTGATAACAGGGTATTTTGGGGGTCATATATCAAGTTAAAACTAATAATGTTATGGATTTAGGATTATCCTAAATATTTCTCTGAATTCAAAACAATGATTTGACTTCCAGTTACAAATGGCCAGCTATCTCTCCAAGGGCTTGATATTCTTATGGTCCATCTGTTTCTCTATCTTTCTGCACACACAGACATAAATACAGATGTACTTGAGCCACTGCTAAAGGTCACATACACAAAGTTTGCTGTGAGAAAAGAGAAAGTACATGTTTCTCAGTTGGTTCTAAGGACCAACATCAAGTTCTTCATGATAGGATTAGAAATTGTACAAGCAATAAAGCTGAAACAAATAGTTAATGGTATCATGTGTGGCACATCATCTCAAAAGCACCAAAGTAGAAAATGAAAAGGATCAAAAGTCAGAGTGGTTTGCTAAGACTTCTCTTATTTTTATTTTGTCACCCTCCAGGCTTAGAACCATACAGGGGAAAAAACTCTAACCTGGGCAAGTTTCAATTACATTAATTTTTAAGTACGTGAGTTTTTCCTATATACTATGTAGCAGAATTCTTGGATTAAAAAAAAAAATTCCAGAAGGTTGAGGTAGAACACTATTTTGTGTGTGTGTGTGTGTGTGTGTATGTGTGTGTGTGTGTGTGTGTGTGTGTTTTGGGGGAGTGGGCAGATGACTAAAAGTATAGAAAAGGATAGACCTAATGGATTTCAGACAACACACCAATAGGCCTGCATTCCTACGGCTGATGGACATTTGACAGATTGGTAAATATCATGCTGAAATATTTTCAATGAAGGCATTTGTGAAAAAGAAAATACAATAATTCCAGCACACAAAAGAAATACATATTTAATGTTTTGGAGCTTCTAATTAATTTCAGGCAATCTAAGGGATTTCTTGTTAGGGAGAAAAAAATGGATTAGATAGCTACAGTCTGATCTAGTTGTTTAGAATAATTTGGATTTTCAATAATGGAAAGTCAAATTGGTATAAAGTTCTTTTTGACTATCATCATTGTCAATCATGTTATTACATGAAAAGGCTAGGTTCTTCTCTTGGTTGTCTCTTGGTTGCTCCCAGTCCTTTCTCTTAGTTTTTTTTCCTCTGGAGAACAACTCCTTGGATATTAATATAGCCAACAAAAGCACAATGTGAGGGAACTGGAAAGAGAAGAAGAAGAGAAAAAAATGTAAGCTAAATAGTTTCTAGACCCGTGAGAAAAGCTTCGGAAGCATGATTCCACCAGGCTTGGAGCACTCTTGAGAGTTGAAGTAGTATCATGTTTACATCTGTTCCAGTGAGATCTGAACCACCCTTAAACTCCATTGTCTCCCCAGACACAGTGAGCTCTGCATAGATATTCATTGATAAATTAAGCAAAGAGTCATGATTGCCCAAGCCCATAGTGTGAATAAAAATGAAACTTTCTGGGGATTTCTGCAGTGCAAGGCAAGTTGAATTTGAAGAACCCAAGGAGCTGTCTCACTCTAAAATTCTATGAGTCTTTGTATTCCAACCATCAGACAACACTCCCCGAATTCCTGTTCCTGTGTTGGAGGGGTCAGAAAATAACTTCTTGTTTCATGAGTTTCACTGTGAAGTAGCCATGTTACCTTGGTAAGTCTCTCTGCCTTCTCACTGTAAAACAAGGAGCTTAGATTAAGTTAGTACTCTTCCAGCTCTCACATCCTGTCTCATTCTATGGAGCATGAATTTGGACGTTCATACCCAAAGGAGGGAGAGTCATAGAAATAGAAGAAGCCTCTTTTCTGATTGCTCAAGGGCATTGATTCTAGCTTGTATTGGACAGTAAATACTAACAATAGAGAGCAGGTTTTCTTTCTGTGAAGTGCACCTTGTTCCCTAACTCTTGGGACAACCTCATTAATCTCTTCCCAATTATTTTCGAGCTCTGAGTGTCCTTGAATATGTGTTACTGGGCTCTTGTCCTCATGTTTTTAAATGTGGTATTGTGCCCTTTGTGAGAATAACAAATAAGGGAAATATGTGCAGTGTAAGGATAGGAAGTGGTTTCCTTAGCAACGATTGCAGTAAGAAAAAATATATTAAAGGATGTGGGTTTCCCCTAATTTTATTACCCCCAAATCTGGTCTCTGACTATACTTAATCGTCCCTTTTTATTGTAAGATACAATGTAGAATCAGCCATTCCTATAAGAACCGATTATAATTTGGGGGTAAACCAAGGTGCCACACATGCACATAGCACAGGAGTCCTTCACTGCTGTTTGGGATACTGTATTTAAAGCATATGTGTATATCCAGCTTGTTTTCTCCTTGGAACTGTTCAGCAACCTGAATGACCTATGAAAGCTGTTTTTGTTTACCCTTTCTAGATTTCCATATACTTATGCCTTAACGTCAATTTGAAATGTAAACACCCCAAGCCATAGAACCATGGTGTGTAAATGTTGAGGCAAATCAGATGTTTACAAGAAGCCATAAGGATGAAGAGTAGATGTGAGTCTTACTGTCATTCTATAAAGTAATATTTTGCCCCTGGCTGGGCTACCCTCTTTCATCTTTTTTCAGATAAACCCTTTGCAATATGAGCTAATTATTGGAAGCCTATTGAGGTTTCTTCTGTTTTAACTTTTTACTTTTTTGTGATGGAGAGGAGATTTACTTCAACTTGCCAGAATTAGTCTGTTAATTCTCAATAAAGATCTAAGAACATAACTTTCTGGTATGACTTGGCATTACCTAAGCTTGGAGCTTTCTTAAAATTAATTTAGTAAGGAACAAGAAGAGTTCTTGAGAACATTCTGGTTGAAGTTTGATTCTGGTGATGAAAAGCTGGAGAGAGTCTCTCCTGTCTAATTGCTTCAGGGATGGGAGCAGAGCAGGCTGAGGAGATATTTCTGGTGTATTCTAGACAGTTGGTCTACAAATTAAAGTTGATCTTTCTCTTGATTTCTCACTTCTGACTACAGGAGAGATACATGTCATAAAATAATTTTAATGTCATTTCATCAGCCATTATTTTCTCTTCAGATTTCACTACCAATGAACCACATATGACCTCCCTTCTTTTAGGCAAGAAAACTGCTGCCATCCCATGATTCTGCAAAGGAAAAGGGAAACACACTTGGCCTCAACTGATCACATGGGTGTTACTTTGGTCCAGGGAGCTGAGATGTCTGATCCCCTTCCCTACTTCTATTCAGAGTGCCCTGTTTTTAAAATAACAGTGAAACAACTGGTGGCCACAAATCAGAAAAAGAGAAACAAGTTGGAACCTGAACAGTGATGTTTCTGAGTTTCTGACATGGGGAAAAAAAAGAGTCAAGTGAACCAGCAACTTAATCCCAAACAGAAACCATGTGAAGAAAGGTCAGAACTTAGACCTTGGGCACACCCACTGCTGGAGTCCCTAGTGAGAGGAGGTTGGGTGGTAGAGGTTGGGGTTGCCTGGTGATTGGACGCCACTGTTAAAAATTAGAAGTGTAATTTCAATGGCCAGTCCTTTTCGCCTGGAAGTTAGCCCCACTTGACCATGGCTTACTGATGTCTCTGAGAACCTGTAAGTTCTATGGAGTTAGCACAACAAACATTTCCAGTGAAGCCCAATAGTCTTCATTCAGCATCATGTCATTAGTGAGGCATTAAGTTGCATATACTGTAATGTGAATTGAAAAAAAGATCTATTCTAGGAGTGTGAAAGGGCAGAATCAACTGGTTTTTGTTCCTTCAGTTATTATTTAAGATTTCACATTTTCAAAATGTACTTATTCAAGCTCTTAAAAATATCTGGCAATGGAAGGAGACTTGACTTTGGGTGGTGAACACACAATGCAATCAATATACAGATGATGGGGCCGGCCAACTGGCGCATTGGTTAAGAGTTGGTTTTGGGATGCCAGCGGCCCTGGTTCGGATCCTACATATGAGGGCCAGTGACACTGTCCTCTACAGCTAACAACAGCTCCACCTGGAGCTGGGCTGTGCGAGCCCCGGCGACGGTGCAGGCTGCAGCCCCTGCTGCAGTGGGCTGCCATAGGCTACAGTGAGTGGCTGGCAGCCAGCGTGAGCTGCCAATAGCCGTGGTGAGCAACATCCAGAGGCCGGCGACCGATCTGCCTCATCTGGGAAGAACGAAATGACGATATCAACATGGGCCAGTGAAGCAACATCCTCCGCAACTAGACTGAAGAACAAAAGGACAGAAACTTGTCTGTTCCTCTTCCCCGATTCCCCAACGCTGTTCTGCTGTTCCCCTCCCCCAATTCCCCAATAAAATCTTTAAATATATATATATATATATACACACACAGGTGATGTATTATAGATTATACACTTGAAAACTGTAATTTTATGAACCAATGTCACCACAATAAATTTAATAAAATTAAAAAAAATAATAGTCTTTGCAGCATTGTTAGTAATAAAACAAGACTGGAAACAGCCTAAATGTCCCTCATGGATATTATACAGTATACAGTGAAATGCTACATAGCTTCTATTAGTATGGAAGAACCTCTATGATATTTTAAATTAAAAACACATGCAAACTAGCATATATGGTATTCTACCATATTTGTTTACACATATGATGACATATATAAACATGCTTCTAGCACATAGGTTATCACTAGAAAGGTACATAAGTAAACGGGTAACCAGTGGTTGTCACAGAAGAAAAGGGACAGGTGGCCAAAAGTAGGGGATTGGGAGAATTACTTATTACTATGTACTTCTGCTGCCTTTTGAATTTTTGTGTATAGGTATTGACTATTTTTTAAATAAGTTTTTTTGAAAGCAATAAATAATCAACACATCAAGTTCAAAAAAAGGGGCCATGAATCTACTGGCCATGATTCTTCTTTGGTCCTGTCTCCCACTTGAGTTCACCTAGGCATCCCCACAGTAAGGCTATGCAGAAACTAACCAGTAAGGAGGCTTTGGGGTGTGTGTTTTAAATAACTATGTGAACTTTAAAAAGGCTGTTAGAAAATAAGCAGCTTCTGTAGTCCACCTGTTCAATTATAATTTCTTTCTTCTGTTTACTGTGTTACTCTCTTTCCTTTTTCCCCAACCCCTGGCACACAGTCTGATGTAGAAATGCTTTCCATATTTAGTGTGTCTGGTTCTGTTTCCTCTAAGACTGGTAGGTAGTTCAAATTTCATTTTGGGCTATGCCTAGGGGAAAAAAGTCCATCCCTAGTTCTTTCTTTTCCTATTTATATCTTCTTTCCTCCCCAAGGTACTCTTTTCCTAGTTCTCCCTCCCTCTTCTTTGTTTCTTCTTGCATTTCTAGGTCAAATTTACCCTTTTCTAATTATTTTCTCCTTTATCTCAGCTTTCCCCTACTTCACCATCTAATCTGTGGGGAAGATGAGTTTTACTTTGTGAAATGGAACACAACTCCATCTTTGACATCCAAGAATCCCTTTGCCTGTCCAATTTGACGCTAAAAGAATTCAGAGAAAATGACTCCAGATATAAGATTGAGTATAAATTAAGTATCAATCAACATAGACAACAAAGAAATTTCCTAAACATTCTGCACCAATGACTAGTTCCTTTCTGTTTTGCATACTTGCACTGAGACAGATGAGTTTTTAGGCCTATATTGGTAGGTGCGAGAACAAGAGGGGCTTCTGTCCCCATCACTTCACCAAAAAGGCTCTTGTCCAAGGTCACCAGTGACCTCTGTGTTGCCAAATTTGATGGCCACTTCTGTGTCCTTACCTTACTTGACCTCTCAGCAGAGCTGCCTCACTGTCTTCTGCTTTTCTTCCTATTCCCGGCACTTCTACTCAATCTTCCTGGCTGACCCTTCCTTCTCTACTTCAAATGTCCATGTCCCAGGGTCAGGCCAATGCCTTTTCTTGTCTCCATCCAAATTCTCCCCTTGGGGACCTCATCCTTAAATATCACTTATATCCCGAAGACGTCTAAGTATAAATCACCAGTCCCAATCTCTCTCCAAAGCTCCAGACTTCTAACAAGAGATCTGTTTGTGCAGACATCTCCTCATATTTTGTCTTGGTATCTCCAAAAAATTACTAGACATATCCTCTTTTTTTTTTTTTTCTGGCTGAGCCATCCTGCTCCCTGTTGGCAGCTCAGCGGCCAGACATATCCTCTTGAGTAGGCATCTGATACTAAACTATGACCAACCAAAACAGAACTCTTTATTCCCACCACCACTTACTTTCCCAACATGCTTCTCTTGCAGCCTTTCCAATTCCATTAGGTGGCATCACTGTCCACCCAGTTGCTCAATCAAAAGCCATACCCCAGTTCCACCTTTAACCCACCACCATCCTGTTCTAAGTCCAGAATACAGAGGAAATCCATTCAATTTTCACAACTCCACTTCTATCACTTGTCCATGCTACTATCTTTATTTTGTGTATGATTGCAGTCATTTCCAAAGAGGTTTCCCTGTTTCTACTCTTATCTTTATTGTGGTATTTTCTCTATACAGCAGCCAGAATAATTTTCAAAAATGTAAATCAGATAGCCTCATTCCCCTTCTAACTACCCCTCCTCATACTGTTCCTTCATGTCTGCTCCCCAACCCCATAAAATGCTCTTCTTTGCATTGTCTAGTACTTTACTGCCACTGTAGTCCTGACTTACTGAAAAGTTTAAGCCTCTTTATGTAATCTGATTCCTTTCTCATAGGTAAAATGAGGACAAAAACATTTATGGATTTGAAAATTCTCTGAAGTATTTATTACTGTGCATGTGCCAAGCTTCCTAGGCAACCCTGTCTTTTTTTGAAGCATGGACAGTGGTTAACATCAGGGACCAGTGTTTCTTATTATCTGACAAAGGGTACTGGAGAGAGTTGGGAAAAATAGTGTGGACTTTGGGAGACAGAGATGGATTAGAATAAAATTAGAAAGTAAAACATGGCAGGCAGTTTCAAAAGAGGAGCACACAATAACTTTTTTCCTCTATAATTCATATTATAGTAAAATTTTATAAATTGAATTGTAGAAAAAGGAGTAATAAAAGGATACTAATTAGTATCATATTAATAATTACACTATCCCTTCTTGAATTTATATAATCTTTCTGCAAAGAACTAAAAATGGTTCAAAAAGCTCTAATGATATTATATTACTGGGCAACATGTCTATAATAAACATTAATTACATGGTATTAAATGGATCCACAGAGCTTTCTAAGGTACCATAGGCTAATAAAACACCAGAAACCTAATTGCTACTCTAAGAAGTTAGAATTGAAATTAGCTTAATGATAGGAAAATTTTTAACAGGAAAAGTATCCACAAAACATTTGCTACGGTGTAGCTTTTCACTGTAAGGAAATTTTTAAAAAATTAATAAAAACAAAATGACCAGACCTTGTTAGACAAACATTGCTGTTAAATTTTCTCTTTTTCTACGATATCTTATTGTTGTGGTTTTCAGAGCCATTTATAAGTCAGCCACTAGAGAGCAAACTTCTTCTTTTTATCAGGCTGTATTTTATTAAAAAAAAAAAAATACACACCACATGTATATCGGCACTCTTACAAGACCACATTATCTCAGACTGTAGGATGTGACAATATAGTTTCTGGATGCCTGAGGTGGTGAGTGTGAGAGATGAAAGTGGGGAATTTTAAGGCTCTTTATATTAACTATATAAGAAAGAACACGATAAGATGTAATGTTGAACTACCTTCCTGGAATGAAAATGAAACCTTCTGCTAATGGATCATAGTCTTATGTTTCATCCTATGTAATAAAATATGATAGGCATTGTTTGGTCTGACAAGCATCTTG
The DNA here is from genome assembly GCA_033961575.1 of Aselliscus stoliczkanus. Classification (NCBI taxonomy): domain Eukaryota; kingdom Metazoa; phylum Chordata; class Mammalia; order Chiroptera; family Hipposideridae; genus Aselliscus; species Aselliscus stoliczkanus. The sequence continues at coordinate 94,798,887 of CM066733.1, forward strand.
GGGCTTTTTTCCAGGCAAAGGTCTCTAGAGAACACAAAGAAATGATACTATTTCCAGGTGAAATATGGATAAATTACATTGTCAGCTACCTTTACTGCCTTCAGTTCCAGGCAGAAGAAAGCTGCCGGTTGAGGACCATTCTCACCTACTGGATGAATCCTCACTATTGACTTCCCTTCCAAACAGATGCTGTTCCCAAACACCAATATACAAGCAGATCAATTTGCCAAAGGGTGTCAGGAAGCAGAAGAGTGGATGCAAGAACAGTGGGGAGATTTACTGCACATAGATGCCCCAAATTACCAGACTCCAGAGGGTATTTTTCAGCTGGTTTTGGGGGCAAGATTGAGAGATACTCAAGTGAGTAATACTTTTGCTTTTAATGGACTGTCAACAATTGGCTCTGTACCCACAATCTTAGGGTTTCATGGCTGAATAAAGTTGTTGGAATTAAATTTCATCTCTGTTGCCTAGGCTTTGGGATATTTGAGGAGTAACAGTCTAGGATTTAGAGTTTTTGGGTATTTTTACATAATGATATTTAACAACTATAGATATATTATAAAAGATATATAAGAAGAGAGATTTCAAAACCTTCCAAGGATTTGTCGGCCATTCCCATGAGAATATTTTTCTCATATCGAATTGACTGGTGAAAATGTCCGTATTTGAACAATTTGACCTATAAAATGAGTTTCACAGAGTTTGACTTAATACTTTTCAGGGCCTTCTGTGAAGAAACCTCCAGGGGCATGATTCACCATTTTAATAATCAATCAGCAATCATTTCATGCCCACCACGTGCTCAGCACAAGGCCAGTGTCACCCAACAAAGACAAGCACTGAGCGCGTCCTCTGAGGCAGACGCTGTGATGAGCGCCGTAGCAAACATTCAGGGCAAAGAGGTGAGCCTTGTCTTTACAGAGCTCATGCTGCAGTGTGAGAAGCTAACCTGAATGACCCACTGGAAAGAGAATTACACCCTGTTCCGTGCTCTAGCGTTGAAGTGCTGGGGGAATATGAAAGAAGATGAGAGTCCATACTGACTAGGGGACCTCAGGAAGATTTCACTGAGGAGGCAGTCCTTGCATTTGGGAGCTGATACTTACATGGAGGAAGTGGTAATTTAACTGGGACATGAAGGATACATAAGGTTATTCTTACAATTTCTGCCAGATGCCTGCAGTTGTGACTATTATTATCACTATGTAGTAATGAAGTCTGAGGCAGTGGCCGGCCTCTCTGTAACCACAGAGAACCTGACATAGAGTGAGGGTTTCAGTCCACCTTCTCAAGCCAGAGCAGTGCAGTGGGTGAGAACACTTACCCTGCAGCCACACTGCCACTTAGTAGCTGTGTGGACCTGAGTGCTTGATTCAACTTCTCTGTGCCTCAGTGTCCTCATCTGTAAAAGGTGAGTAAATAATAACACCTATGTGTGCTTTCCTCAGGAAGTCAGACATGACTGGTTATTTCTACCAGTCTGTGGTGGGCCCTAGGCAACTCTTTTCACTGACACAACAAGGGAACCCCAAGAAAAGAACTCGAGAGAGCTGGACTTGAGGAAGAGGGAGTCAGGCTGGCAGGGAGCCCCAGGGAATTAAGGGATTCAGGGCGGAACACCTGTCCCATGCAATGTTTTCCTTTGGCCTAGTTTTATGCACTGATTCTTGCAATGAGTGTGAAAACTTTAGGTTTACAACCAAATAAATGAAATCCTGGAAGAGCTATTTTTACCTAAAGCTTTCTAAAACCCCTGGGGGCTTGGTGGAAATTCTTTATTAGCTCTTAAACAGATGGTAACTTCAGGGCGGTGCGGGGAAGGCAGAGGGAGATCTTGGTGGATTGACAGTTTTAGAGGCCACAGGCCACTACGGTGGCCTCGCCTCCAGGGTCCCAGGGCTTCCGCTGGGTGGCGGCGGTGCCTGGCAGATCCACAGCCGGCGGAAGCAGCAGCCTTGTCTAATAGCACGGAAGGTCGTATCTGAGCACATTCGACATAGCTCCTAGGAATGCCCACAAATTCCTGGTGGGTGGGAGTTCTTGGCAGGAGAAGGGTCCTGTATTAAATATTAGGCGGGGTAAAAGTCAGCAAAAGAAAGGTTCTCACCCAGTACTACCCAGTTTGTATTCTTCAGGCTGCTGTGGTCTGGGGCACATCAGTTGCATGTGAATCCTGATTACAATTCAGCAGTTTCCATTGTAATTGAAGGTCAGAAAAGTTTTCAAACCGTGCTCCCCCTCCCTAAGAATGTAACATATCTTTGTGGATAGTTAACAAAAAATGTATAGAAAGATACAAAATTATATTAAAATTACTATTACTTTACTATGCATTGAAAACTACTTTTGATGTATTTCCATCTGAATTTTATACTAACAAGACATGTATTTGGAATTTGCTAAATTTTGAAAATTTATACAAATAGCTTTATATTGTTATTAAAATTTTACCAATTTTATCCTTTTCCATTTATATTTTGAATATTTTCCTACATTAACTATTATTGTAAATATTATTTAATATGCATGTTTCCTTATATAAAAATTTAAAAGATCATTTTAATTTTTATTAAAATATAATATGCAAATATAACAAGCAAATGTTCTGCAAAACGAAATAGCGCTAAATGGCATAAAAAGGAACAATTCCTTCTCTATTCACCCTTACCTGCTTTGTCCTTGTCTCAAGAGGAACCACTTTCAATTCTTATATAGCAATTTGTTTTAATATTTACATTAATATTTAAAACTGACATTAATATTTTATTATTTCTTCATTTACCAAGTTTAGTACATATGATGGGGACTTTTGCTTACTTTTACATTCTCTTTCTTAAATCTTCTTAATGTAATTATATTTTATTGTTTAGCTAAATACATGTTCAGTGTTTTCATGATTATTGTGTGAATATCGTTTACTACAAATGTAACTAATATGCTATGGTTATGTTTTCTTGTGTGTGTTTTGTTTTTTTCTTGGAATTAATAATTGTCATGTTCATTTGCTTAAATTTCTTTGACACATGATTAGTCTTTCTACCTTCCAATAGTTCTATAAAATGGCTCTCTATACAATTTTCCATATGGTCAAACCTGTCATACAATATGAGTTCTATTTTATTCTGTAAAATTCCTTTTGAAGGCCTCTGACATCCCGCTCCATTCTGGACTGACTCTCTGTAGGCCAGGAGCCTGTAGATTTTTTAAATGATGGACTGTTATCTTTTTTTTTTTTAAAGCACATGCCTCCAATATTTTTATTATTTATTTGTTTAAAAAATGTTTTTATATAATAAAGCGGTATGTGCATTATGGATCATAAACAAAAATAGGATTTTTAAAAGGCTAACATAAAAAAATAAATTTAAAAAAGATGTTATTTCCTTCTTGTGCCCCCAATGATTGTCTTTCACTCACCAGGGCATGAGACCACTGCTCTAGGCTTCCAATGACTGTCCTGGAACTTCTCTTTGCCATCAATCTGGGAATTTCTTTAGGCTAGACCTTGTGTTGGACATTGTTTCTTGGAATCCATGTTTCCTTTCTTCTGAGTTCTCTCTCATTTGGATGGAGCACATCCTTTAGCGACTTTCTAAGAAGAGGTGAAAAGGAGGTTAATTTTCTGAGATTTTGCTTGTTTAAAAATGTCTTTATATAAGAGAATAAAAATACAAGTCACAAACTGGAAGAAAACACTTATCTGGTAAAGAATGTGTGTCCAAAATATGCAAAGAACTCTCAAAACTCAACAATATGACAGCAAATAGTCCAATTAAAAAATGGGCAAAAGATCTGGACGATACCTCACTAAAGATATACAGATGTCAAATAAACATATGAAAAGCTACTCAAAATCATATGTCATTAAGGAATTGCAGATTAAAATAATAATGAGATGCCACTACATACCTATTAGAATGGCCAAAATCCAACACGTGAGTGACAACACCAAATGCTGTAGAGGTTGTGGAGCAGTAAGAATTCTCATTCATTGATGGTGGGAATGAAAAATGGTATAGTCATTTTGGAAGACAGTATATAATCCAGCCACCACACTAGCTGGTATTTACCCAAATAAGTTGAAGATTTATGTCCACACAAAAACCTGCATATGAATCTTCATAGCAGTTTTAATCATAATTATCCAAACTTGGAAACAGCAAAGGTATCCTTCAGTAGAAATTGTGGAACATCCATACAAGAAAATATTATTTAGCAATGAAAAGAAAATCTATCAAGCCATGCAAGACATGGAGGAAACTTAAATGCATACTGCTAAGTTTAAAAAGCTAGTCTGAAAAGGCTACATACTGTATGATTCCAACTTTATGACATTCTGCAAAAGGAAGATTTGTAGAGCTAGTAAATACATCCGTGTTTGACAGGGGTTCTGGGGAGAGGGAGGGATGATTAGGCAGAACATAGGGGATTTTTAAGCAGTGAAACTACTTGATATGACATCATACATTTGTTAAAACCCATAGAATGTACAACACAAAGAGTTAACCCTAATGTAAACTATGTGCTTTAGTTAATAATAATGACTCAATATTCATTCATAAATTATAACAAATGTACCACATTAATGTAAGATGTAAATAAGAGGGGAAACTGTGATTGGGAGTTGGTGGGGAAGGGATATATGACTACTCTATAATTTCTGTTTATTTTTTCTGTAAACCTAAAACTGCTCTAAAATGAAGTGCATTAATTAAAAAAATGTATTTATCCTCACATGTGATTAATAATTTGATTGGGTAGAGAATTTTAGACTAAAAATCATTTTCATTCAGAATTTTTGAGACATTGCTCCATTGCCTTCTAAATTCACTATTGCTGTTAGAAATTTCATGCCATTTTATATTGTGATCCATGATACAATGTGTTCTCTCCTCAGTTTATCCCCCAGAACTTTTCAAAACCTCTATTTTTAGTGTTTTGAAATTTCATAATGCAGGTCTTTCTCTCATTAATTTCATTGGTTTTTAATCTGGAGACTCATGCCCAGTAGGTTTAGGAACTTATATTATTCTTTGATAATTTCCTTCCTACTGTTTTCTTTATTCTCTCCTATTAATCCAGATCTCTTGATTGATTCTCTGATTTTCTTATCTTTGCTCTTTTAACGCCTATCTCATTGTTATTGTGTTGAACTTCCTGTTCTTTCCTAGACTTTATTTTCCAATCCTTCAATGGGGTTTGTCATTTTTGTGAAGCTTTTAATTGTGGTATCTTTGAAAGTTTCATCTGCTCTCTGCATTGTATCTGTGTTCCCTCCTACCCCCTCAGTTAATTTTGGTCTCTCATATTAGAGGCTTTCTTCAAATTCTAGTAATCTTGTCTGTTCATTTACAATTAAGAATAGGGCACTAAAAAGCTGATTGGAAGCTCTGTGTGCATATGCAGAGCTAATCAACTAATAGATTGTGCTGTGAGACAATTGGGGATCACAGAACTTTTTAATTGAACTCCCAACATTGTTGACACACATTGTCTCTTCAGGTTCATTTCCTCCAGGAAGGATACACCATCTCCTGCCTTGGGGTATAAGACTGGCAGCTTGTGCTATAGAGTTGGCAGTGGAAATGGCTTAGCTTCCAGAATTGATATTTTCACTTGTCTCTCTGTTTTTAGCTCAGTACTGTATCTCTGCCATCCTTTCTGCCTGGTTCTTCTTGTCTGGAGACTTTCTGGTTCAAGTACTTCAGATACTGTAGGGTGAAGGTGTTCAAACTTTCCTGTCTTTGGCCCATGGGAGGCTTTTCAGGTATACTCCCGAGTCCTTTGACACACCAGTAGTCTTTGATAACATTCTTGCTATCTGTTACAAGATTTTCCAGGATCAACTTCTATCTTCCTTGCCCCAGACCTGGAATCAAATATTTCTCCAAGGATCCCTTGTTCCTTTTAGTTGAAAATGGTATGAATGGTGTGAAGATACTCATTGCTGCTGAATCATTGTGGTGGGCCTTCTCAATGGGCAGAGCTAAGAAATATTTACTTTCTTAAGATAAAATTAACATCTCCTAATGATATTTCCAGCTCAATATGAAGACAACAAAGCTCTTAATATATCCGATCTTACATTTATAATTTCTTTCTTCTACATTGAGCATCCTGGCTCTCAATGTCACTAGAATAATAGAATTAGAATATGATATACTTGCACATTTCTTTTTTTACCACAGTACATAGAACAATGTCAGAATGTAAATACCAACATTACTACCAACAAAATGATTACTGAAAATAGGTTAAGGGTTTTTTTTGTAGGTTGTTTTGTTTTTAGAGTCTATCCACTATATATGAACAGTCACATTATTGTGCTTTAAAGTTACTTGAACTGGTTCCTTTCTGTATGGTTATGACACCAACCAGTTACACATTTAGGTTCATTTTTTAACTTCAAAAAGTGCTCTTTTGGAATTTAATTTTGTTTTAAAATTTGTAAGATATTTACAGAAAGGTTTCCAAAGTCAAATCGACAAAACAAGGTATAGTCAAAGAGCTGCAGCCTTTTTCCTATTCCCTTAACCACATTCTCTCCCTCTCTTTTATAGGTAACCATGTTTTTATATTTTAATCTTTTATTAAAAAATAATATGCATATGTGTGTGCATGTATGCATATATTGTTTTTGTGTGTATATGTACACACACGCGCACCCACATGTATACATATGGGGCTTTCAGGGCCATTTCACTGGCCCTTCTTTTTGTGCCTTCCCTTGTTGACTGCTGTGCAGTTTCCTCATTACCCTTCCCTTCCTCTCTGCCTTTCCCCTTATTTTTTTGCCTCACCCCTCACCTCTGTCTAGCTCTTCATTCTGTCTCCAAGGCCCCCTTCTAGTCCAATGGCTTCATCTACTACCTATTCATGGTGATTGGAGTAGTGAGGGTGGTTCCCAAAACTGTTTTCCAGACTTTCAGTTTTCACTTCCTACTGTATGTTTTCAGTTGTATGTTTCTCACACTACACACTTCTCAAAGTATACTCACCATCTCATCTCAGCCTGCCGTAACCCTCGCCTCTTTTTTGTGGTTCCTCTGCTAAGAGCACCTTCAACTATGTAAGCACCCAAATTACAAAATGGTGGCCCCAGTCCTACTGATTCTCCTTCCAAATGCTTTCGTTCATTCCTCTTCTTCTCATCATTACTGCCTAGTTTAGGCTCTCATTGTCTCTTTCCTCAACATTGCAGAAGCTTTTCAGTTGGTCTTCCTGCACCTAGACTCTCTGTGTTGCTTTGGGCCTTTATCGACACCAGAGTAAATTTTCTGAAACATAGAACATATCATTTTTCCAATTTAAATCTTTTGATTGCTTCTTGTTGCCTTTATATTTAATGATTCTTTTTTTCTGTAATCTCATTCAGGTCATCCTTTTTACATTCTTTTATCCACCTCTCCACATATACCTTGCCACATAAAGCCACTCTGAGGGCTGGGCTTTATGCCTGAATACACGGTTCACTTGAATGATTCCTTTGTTCTTGTTCCCTCCTTCCTGAAATGTTCTTGCCTTCTTTATGCACAGTAAAACTATGTCATTCTTTAAGGCACAGTTTAAATGTCACCATCTTCAAAAAGTTAATTGTTTCCAATTCAGAGTATTTAGGATCCCTCTTCCTAAACGAATGTAGCATTTACCATATTGTTTTATAATGAGTTGAATAAAGAGAAGTTTCTCCATGCTAGAATTTAAGTTCCTTGAGGGCAAGGGGATATTAATTACTTATCTCTTTGCTCCTCCCTAGTATAGTGCCTGTGCTTAGTAATTATTTGTTAAATGAATATATGATCAATAAGTGTTTCCTGAATTGAATTAAATGTGAATCTTTTTATGATGGGCCATCCAGATAGGTGCCAAGAATGAATTATCCATCTAGTGATTGATGTTAGTTTTATGGACTGTATTCTTCTTATAGTCATTTCACATCTATTAGCCATCCTTAATTCTTTCCTCTCCCTTTTCCTGACATCCCTGAAGTCAAGTCTCTAGTCACTATATTTTTATATCGGTTCCTGCTTTCCTTTCCATCCCATTGACAGTACAATAATCCATCCTACACTTGAATAATATGACAGTTTTCTTCTCCCTGACCTCGCTGCCTCCGACCCACCTTATGTTCCATAACTAGATAGATCATCTTAAAATACTTATTTGACTGTTATCTCCCCATTTAAAAATACCTTTTGTAGTTTCTTGATGTACAAAAGATAAAATCCATATTTCTTAACTTGTTCATGACAGCTACCTACCACTGCAGTCTTATCACTGCCCTTGATTCATCTATACAAACTTGTGGTTTCAATTATACTTTCCTGCAAACACAATTTTCATGTTTCCATCTTCGTGACTTTGTATAAGCAATTTTCTCTTCCTGAAATGCCCTTCTTTTCTTCTCTGTGTATTTAATTATATAGAGTTTCAAGATTTTCACCTTGCAGAAACAGAACAAGATGGACCCATCATCCAATTTTTAGTTCCCAATCAAAATTTGGTTTGGATATCAAGGCAGATGATGCATGCATTCGTGCATCAAGAGGGTATAAAAAGGTTTATTACCCATGTACTGAGACTTTGTATGTAGAGTGAGTCAGGTTCCCAAGTGGTCTGAAACTGGCTTGAGAGAGCAGGGAAAGAAGACTGGCTCCACTTTTTTTTTTTTTTTTTTTTGAGGGCAGTGTCACTGGCCCTCATATGTGGGACCCGAACCGGGGCCGCTGGCTTCCCAGGCCAGCGCTTAACCACCACGCCACTCAGCCGGCCTTTTTTTTTTTTTTTTTTTTTTTTTTTTAGCTGAGCCATCCTGCTACCTGTTGGTAGCTTAGTGGCAGCTCAGCTCGGGCTGGGCATCAAACTGCTGTTGCTCCAAGCTCAGCTTGCACTCTCGAGCGAGCTCTTAACCAACTGAGCCACTCGGCCGGCCTCGGCTCCACTATTTTTGTGCGTGATTATAGAGTGGGATTGGAATGAGGGATCCCACATGGGCCAGAACTTGAGTGTTTAAATCTATTGCCAGCACCGAAGGAGAGGACAACCAGGTTTCTTATTGGCTTGCCCAGATGTGGGGCAGAAGGGACATGAGCATGATGGTGCTTGAAAGCTGACAGCAGTCAGATGTCAAAGATGGAGTCAGACTCATCATTACAAAAACCCAACCCAAATCCCACTGACTTCCCTTGTCCTTAGTCATCACTTTTCTTATGAATTCCCAACATTTGGCATTTGCTGCCTCATCCTCTTATTTAACTTTCCTGATATTTGACTTATGGAAATAAATTTAATTACTGTAGATTCATACCTCCATGGGGTGAATCCAAGTTTTATAGGTCCTGATGCGTACACAGTTTGGGGTATGGCCTTCTCTATGTAAGAGTGCAAAATAAGTACAAAGCTTTGGGAGGGGGCTGTGCTCGAGATGGGCTCTGAAGCTTAAGCTTCACCAGCTTCAGGGTAAATTTGCCTCTGCATTCCTCTTATGCATTAGAAATATACAGCTTTAAAATTGACATGCAGTAAAGTTCACTTCTATTGGTTACAGCTCTGTGAGCTTGTACCTATGCACAGACTCTTGTAACTGCTATGACAGACAGGGACAGAGCAAGTCCAATGCCGCCAAGGTTCTCTTGTGCTGCCCCTTTGTAATCAGAGACTCCTCCAGCCCCTCTTGTATATTCTAATTTCTCCACTAGACTATAACGCCTTGCATCTGGTGAGAGTTTGCTGTTGATGATAATGGTAAGAAAGATGACATGTAATTTTCCAGTGGGAATGGATTCTTAGTGATGAACAAAGGCATTGAGCATATTTTCTGTTAAGGATTGCATAATGAAAGACTTTCATTCAACGAAGTCAGAATTCACAAATTTAAAAATAAAAGGACTGGGCCAGCCGAGTGGCTCAGTTGGCTAAGAGCTTGCTCAAGAGTGCGAGCTGAGCTCTGAATAACAGCGGTTCAATGCCAGCCTGAGTTGAGTTGCTGTTGAGCTGCCAATGGGTGGCAGGATGGCTCAGCAAAAAAATAAAATAAAAAAAATACAATGACTATGTTTTGGTTTGAGACCTTCAGTGATGAAATTCATGAAATTCAACTAGTTTTAGAACTTTTCCTTTGACTTATTTGATGTTTAATGTTTGACTTAATTGGCACAACATAATGCTTTCAACATGGAGATGATTTAAATTAGTGGACTAGCTGGCTGAATCAGAAGTTACTAAAGTTGAATGCTAAGCAGCATTCTTTTAAAAGTATACCTTTTCTTAACTTTTATTCGTGTGTGTGTGTGTGTGTGTGTGTGTGTGTGTGTGTGTACACATTTATGTATTCATGGACAGATATATTTCCTCTTCTTTTAGAGTTCTAGAAACAAGATCAGGAAAAACAGTGCTACAAATCAGATCCTTGAAGGAGGGCTGGTTTCTCAACTCAGAAAAAAACTGGGTCTTTTCAAATGAAGCCATTTGAGAAGGGAGAAGAAAAAGTCTTTTGCTGAGATATCAACTGAATAGATAATAACTCCTTTGTAGCCTAATGGCCCCCATATCCAAAATGATTCTGCACAATACAGATCAGATCAGTTTTGCCCAAGCGTATCGGCAACCAAAGAATACCTAATTTACAGTTTTGACAGAATCAGTGCTCCTGGACCCAAACATTTTCACTAATCTGAAATTGAAAATAGCTTTCCAAACAAGGAAAGGAGGAAGTGGAATGCTCTTCTCACCTCCTTAATGCCTGATGGTGAATTGTTTTCAAATATCACTGTGTATTGACTTTTAGCTGGAAATAATTGTGCCTTGGTTTGCCATTGCAGAGCGAAGAAGGGTCACACAACTGGGTGTTCCAGATAAAAGTCCAATTAATCTCAAAACAGCTCCTCACAGAATGAAGAGAAGTGAAGAAGGCAGAGGCTTTAGCTCCCCAGCACATTTCCTCCTCCTGTGATGAGTTGTATTAACCAAACGGTGTGAATTCAGCCTGAGAAGAAGGTCAGAAGTTCCGTTCACTTCTGTCTCCCTGCCACTCCCTGAATGTCTACCCTACAGAGTATTGTCAACAACCACGTACTTCAGTTTGTTTAGCAGGACTACAAACAGAAGTGCGAGAAAGAACTTCAAGGAACAGCAGTCTTAGCAGCAGATGGCATTCAGCCAACAGAGAGTTCTCTGGAGAATGGAAGACATTTTTATCCCCATCTATAGGCCTGGGGATTTGAAACAGTGTGATCGTTCCCAGAAGAGGAGCACAGGTTTACAAAATGCCATCTTTTGTATTAGTGCCATATTACGTTTTTTAAAGCTGGCTAACAGTTGCTTTATTCACCTTTCTGTGAAAGATTTATCTGCCTAGACCAGACTTTCAGCTCTGGATTATTTCCCATTGTGTCTAAAATGATAAGACTAGTTATTTCTTGTGTTCAACCCTTATGGGGAATTAGGTGGCCAGCCTTTTGCCTCTTTGGTTTCACTCTCCTTAATTCCCAGGCATTTACAAGCATCCAAATTGTGTTTGATTAGCATAAGCTAGATTTCCCACAAGAGTTTCCTAATACCTTTCTTCTGCAATCGCATCCCACTTGGACACAGTAAACCCCTCTGTTCATCCAGTGTGTCATTCAAATAGATATAAAGAGAGATGCAGAAGATCACTGGCACTTGGTGACAACAAAGGATAGAGGCTGCAGGATGCAGTTCAGAAACCAATGGGAAACAGTCAAGATAATGGCAAGTGGAGGCAGCAGAGCCCTCGCTACTGCTGTCCTTACAATCTACACTGTCAGCCCACTCTTTAGGGACAAAAACTGATAACAAGGGAGTTAGGATATTTTCTAAATACCAAAGTCTCTGTAAAATGTGATCAAATAAAGGCAGACTTGGTGGCAGCATTAAGGAGCCTCCCTTGGCTAGCAAAAGCCAGGAACTGCAGGGTGACGGTAATATTCTTTCAAGGTCTGCATTACCTTTTCCCCTCATGGTGTCCTTTTGTGTGTTTTGTGATGTTTTTGCCTGGAAGTTCCATATTTTTCTGGTACTTTATCTGTGGGAATCCTTTGAGACCTAGGTGGAAGTTAAAACTGTCATCCCAGGCACTCTAGGAATTATACTCTTTGCTTGACATTTTCCAGTCTACACAGCTAGTATGAATTTGGACTATAAGCCATGTGAGGACTGGCTTATGGCTGTGAACATTCATGGGAGATTGTTTAAGCATCCACTCAGCACCAAGATCAAGAGAGACATGATCCTTGCTGCCATCTCGTGTAGGACAGGGTCTATTTCTCATTCACCTGCATGTTGAAGGTGTATCTCTGGGGTTCCAACATTATGTGAGGGGGGGTCTTCATTTAGGCTGCCTGTCTTAGCTGGGTCCCCAGCCCTGTGCAGCCCTCAAAGCAGAAGCTTAAAGGCTCCATGGTTTGGCAGAAACTTTCAGGGTGAAAGCCTGGTATTCACTTACTAACCAGGTCTCTGCTCTGATTGCTTCTTTAGGATCTACAGAAAACTATATTTTATCCAGCTCATTGATGTATTTAAAGAAATTTTTAAAAAATTAGCTGATATTTTAATTGTCTCTATTGGGGAGTTGTTTGGAAGATCAGGAATTAATCTTGTAGTGTCTCCACTTCTCTGTGAATATCCCTCTGTGTTCTTTTCTGTACTAAATAAGCTTATTCAAAGTTTTCAGTCTTCCTGAATTCTAGCTTATTGTGTTGTGTATGGCTAAGACCTCTTTGGTTCTGACGCTACCTCAGTTTCTGAACTCACTACTATTTGCCCCTGTTACTCCAATTCCTAAATGAAAATTATTAAGAGACAGATCTAATTTTTAAGTGGAGCCATTCAGATTCACATAGGTCATTGGTCACTGATGTTGGGTCAGAGTCCACCCTCGGTTCAATCAAGTGTGGTCAATGTGTGTGTATGTGTTGGATGGGGGGAGTGGTAGGGCCATGTGTGACAAAACAGGGCCACCATTCCTTAACAAGGTTGTGGGCAGGTAGTTTCCCATAGAAAAGTGTGGGAAGGAACCATAAAACATTTATTATATAAACACGTATAAGAATAGCTCTTCCACATCCCCTGCCTTATAAACAAAACAAAACAAAATGGATGGGACCCAAGGCAGAGATGGTTTCCATCAAAGTAAGGTGGATGGTTATTGTGAAGTAATAACATGACCCCCAAAGCTGAGTCCTGATTAGGGCTTAGTATTAGGGCCATGACCCTTGAACTCTGTTTAGCTCTCTTTGAAAGACCAGGAAATGATTGCAGATACACATGAGAATCAAAGCACACTCCCCAAAACAGTTGGAATATTAACCCCCATTAAAATGATGATGTTTGTAAAGAGTTTTAAATGATATTGGGAAAACACTTTGATAAAAGCCTAAACAGGAAAATTATATACTTCATATGATCTTAGCTATTAAAATGCATGAAAGATAGACTGGAAGGAAATACATTAAAATGTTGACAGTGGTTCCCTGGAGTGAATTATAAATGATGATTACTTTTTTACATCTGTTTTGCACTATTCTGCCAATCTTTACTAATGGGTAGTTTTTATAGTTAAACCTAAGTTAAATCCAAGGAACTGCAGAAAGGATATGCTGTAGTATTTCAATGTGCCTTACTTTCAGTCTCAAATAGCATGTATTATTGATGTACTTATTGAAGATGATGTACTGAATAATGAGATCACATTTGACAAGTGTGGATTAATTGTTCAGATGATAATGGATTTATGGTTATTTTTCTCATGTTTCCAGCCACATAATAACCACCTTACCACAAGACAATAGTCACAACAGCAAACATTTATTGGGTGGTAACTATGTGTGGCACATGCGTTATCTCATTTAACCATCACAATAACCCTCTGAGGGAAGTATTATTAATCCCAATATTCAGATGATAAAACTGAGGCATAGAATATGGAGATTGCCCAGGATTGCACTGCTAGTAAATGATCCAGATCAAGTGCAGTTCTTAACCAGTACTCTTGGAGCCATAGCTTTTATCAATTATCGCCCTCCAGAGTAGTTTATCTTGTGTGGAGAAGCATGGTGCCAAACACACACTCTATAAACTCTAACCAGAAACCTACCGCTGCAGGAATTTTCAGAGGCTGCTGCGCACATTGCTGTAGGTATTTTATTTTCCCACTGTGGTTGGCAGAAGTGAAAAAATGAGTTCATAGTTGGCTTGGATCAGGCTGGGTTTGGGACTAAAATGAGAAGCACCTAGTGAAAATAATTTGGAGAGTTGTCATTGCTCAGAAATGCATCACAGCAAAGTATGTTCCAGCTCAAAAATATACTTGACAAATCTGCACTGAACACAGATAAATGGAAGCCACATGGGCTGCATTGGGCCAGGATACCACATGGGAGCTTCTGGGCGGCCCAGATGTGTGGGAAGATAGGAAACACAGCAGCAATAGCCATGGCCTTTGGTCTCAACAGTCTCTGGCATGCCATCAGAAAATAATATAATTTTTTTTTTTAATTGGAAAAGTTATGTGCACAGGGTAAAAAAAAAAAATTACAGAAAGAATACAGTGAAACATCATCCCCCACCGAACAACCCTCATTTTCTCTCCTCAGAGGCAACCATTGTAATGTTCTTTAAAAAACATTTTATGCATAAAATATATATTTAGTATTTGTATATATGCTGTTTGAAACACACACACAAATGGTATCAAATTACACCCACCTCCCTTTTCTCCTCTTAGTACAACTTGGCAAAGTTACCATATACAGTTGTACACTAGGCCCTTGGCAGAGAGGAGATTGGGGGCTGAAATTCAATAAACTGTGTTCTCTGGCAGGAGGCTGGTCTGCCTGGAAGAAGTCCTCTTTTCTTAATTCACACAAAGGTACCATCTTGGTCTCTAGAGTTTGTCCATATCAGCACACATAGGTTTACTTCACTCTTTCTCACCTCTGTAGAGTATTTTGTTGTAGTGGATGAACAATGCTTTAACTAGTTTCCTATGGGTGGGCATTTGAGTTCTTTCCAGTCTTTGGCTCTTAGAAAAAAATGCTGTAACAAGTTTCCTTGTGTAAACATCTTTGTGCACCTGTGTGAGCACATTTGAGGAGTAAGTTTGGGTATGCCATCTTTGAGATTCTGAAACCTTTGGTTTCAAATAAGAAACAAAATACCTTGATTTAAAAAGACCTGAACTCCAGAGGTATTTCCTCTTTCATTTTTGTAAACAATATTTCAAATTCTTACCCATTATCAGCCTTGATAATTGACTTCCAGCTGCCACAGGAAGTGTTTGCTCTTTTCTCGAGGGCCCTCATCATCCACGGCAGGAGGTGTTCCTCTCTTCAAGCAGTCCTCACCACCTCCAGAACTGTCCCTGTCAGCAGGGGCCTAGACTGGCCATCTTGGGCAGGTTCCTATTCACTGAAGTTCAGAAGAATCAAAACTTCTCACCTGATTTCCATGGGAGGGGCTGGTTCATTCTCACACCTCTGAAGGCCTCAACTTTTCTGCTATTAAATATCAATAGATTTTCTGACTCTCTAACGTACAGACATTGTAATGCTGAAGTGAAGGGATTTCCATGAAAGAATTATTCTTAGAGGCAGTGTGGTATAATAAGCAGGGCAGGGCCTTTAGAAGCCACAGCATAGGGTCTAGCAACCTAGATCTGCCTTGCTTGATAATGAACATGAGTAAGGCAGTTTGCACATAGCTGGCAATCAGTAACTGGAAGTAATATTGATGAGGATGATGCTAGTGGTATATTCTATGTGAATAAATAAGGAAATAGATAGATCCTGGGGACTGTGCTGGGTGTTCTATAGATGTTAACTGATGTTCACCCCATATGGTAAGCATCATACCTCCATTTTAAAGATAAGGTCAGAGAGGTAAGAAAATTCGTTCAAGGCTTCACAGCTATGAATGGGTAGGACTAGTATATAAGCCATGCTTCTCCACAGTCGAGCTGATGTTCATTTCCTAGATATGTATAATAAAACTCTTTTTTAGGAAAGTAAGCCACATTTTAGTGGTGTTCTGAGCAGTAAGTTGTATAGATTCATTCTTTCTGCTTTCTAAAGACCATTTCTTTTCAACAAATTTGCATATAGCATTCAAATTTTAAGAGTAGCTTTGAATTTTAATAACAATACAAAAGATGGCTTATTAGGAGGACAGGTTTGCTAACAAGGTTTGATTATCTGAAGAATTAATGAAGAAGTCCTATGAAGAAAGCTTTGATTTGTTAATTCCATAAAAATGTGTTGTCATGATGAACAAGTGCTTTGCGGATCTTTGTAGCCTTAAATATTTTGCTGTCTTCATGGGTTTTTTTTCGTTTTTTTTGAGGGCAGTGTCACTGGCCCTCATATGTGGGACCCAAACCAGGGCCACTGGCTTCCCAAGTCAGCGCTTAACCACTGCGCCACTCGGCCGGCTTCATGTGTTTTTATCAGTATGTACTTCAGCCCTAAAGAAACTTTTCTATTTTCTTTATCCTCTGTATTCATCTTTCCACCTATGAAACAGATTGAGCTCTTAATTTCTTTCTCCATTGCAAAGCGGTAATCTAGACAGGTTATTTCTCTTATCTCTTTCTAACTCTATGATGGGGGATTTTCTGTTTCTTATCTCTTTTTGGAGAAATATGACTTCTAAGATACTTTTTAGGGTAGCAGGAAGAAAGATAAAACAGCCTTGAGGGAAATGCATTTGTGAAGCTTTGCCTGTTTAGAAAGCTGCACATGTCCGCAGCTGCACACCTGAGAGCCGCCTTCCCTCTGGACTGGACCACTGGTTATCTGCCTCCTTATAATGTTGTTTGAGGGAATTACTTGGGTAGTGCCCCTATTCAAAAAGGGTGAATGTGTTCTCATTTACTCTTTCTGAACAGAATCTTTTTTTAAGACACATCTACCCATGTCAATTGGGCTAAAGACGATTGTGCTTTCTACAGTGAAAACTGGACTTGATGTCATTTAAATCCAGAATGAAAGTTATTTGCACCCATCCAACAAACATTCACAGGGTACCTACTGTTTTTGCAGCACAGGATGTGGTTAGCGTGGTAGATACAGGTTTGTCAGATAAAATACAGGATGCCCAGCTAAATTTGAACTTTGGATTACAGCAAATCATTTTTTAAGTACAAATATGGCCCATGCAAAATTTGGCATATACCTGTACTAAAAAATTATTTGCTATTCATCTGAAATTTAAATTTAACTGACATCTTGTATTTTAATTTGCTATATATGACAACCTTAATTGTGGAAGACTGGTGTAAAAAATCAACAATTACATGACAGTGGGGTAAATACTATGATAGGGGTTTCTAAAAACATCCAAGCTGTTGCCTCTGTGGTGTTTGCAGAGAAGAAACTCTGGCAAGGAATGAAGGAAAGACAAAAGATATGTCTTCAGGCTGATGAGTCAGAGAGGTAGGATTGTCACGGTCTGGTCTTTGAGGGATGGGGACAATCAAGCAGAGGTTTGTGGAGACACTGTGTAATACCATATGTAGATTAATTGAAATCCTTCCTGCTCCAGCTCTCACCCCCAAAGACAACCTTCAAGAAAACCATTGGTGTTGGCATGTTGGGTGCCCATTGGATCAGATATTTATTTGCAAGTTTAGTTTTCAAGTCCTTCTGTCTCTGGCTATGAAAAAAATGGTGAGCATATGTTTATTTCTTTAATAACTGTAGTGCTAAAGACACTGTATACTTGGTAATCTAAGAAGGGTGGGAGAAAATAAAAAAATAATCAGATTCCTGCTTTTGATCAATCTGTTGTGTGTATGTGCATGTGCGTGTATTGTGGGGGAGAGAGGAGGAGTTGGGGTGGAAGTAGGGGTTGGGACTGGGAGAGCCAAGAACTGAATACTAACAAGCCATGTTATTTCAGGCAATGTTAAAAACAATCCAAGTCCATCGCAACAAAAGACCTAGAATTTGTTTGCATAGGATTTGACCTTGATGCTTAAGTGTTAAGGGAGCAAGGTGGCTTCATCCAGCCAAGTTGCCTGGAGAAAATGAGTTTTGTCTTAAAGGTCTGGAATTTGAGTAGGTGTAGAGAAGAGAAAAGGGCACGGCCCACACGACAATAACATATGCAACAGCATATTTTAATACACTGTGTACGTGTGTGTGTGTGTGTGTGTGTGTGTGTGTGTGTGTGTGTTAGGAGGATCAACATGGCTGTTTGGTGTGAAGGTGACCGGGTAGGGAGTTCCAAGATGAGTCCAAGAGTTAGAAGTAGAAAGGTTATTATTATTATTATTATTTTAATTTCTTTTTAGAGGGCAGTGTCACTGGTCCTCATATGTGGGATCTGAACCGGGGCTGCTGGCATCCCAAGCCAGCTCTTAACTACCATGCCACTCAGCCGGCCAAAGAAAGGTTATTTTTAACTGATTAGATGTCAGACTCAAGGAGAAAGCTAAAGAAATTCATCTCACCAAAAATGAAAACATAGGTGGAGCTTTTTGGGGCAGGTTGGAAAAAGTAGGGCAAGGCAGGGGTTTGAGATAATTTCTTGGATAACTCAAGAGCTGTCCCACTTTTGGTTGAGTTACTCAGGAATTCAGAAAATTGCTTCACAGAAGTTATGTTCTCACAATAATTTTCTGCCAGAGGCTTCCTCCAGGTGGTATATTAGGAAAAATATTTACATAGAAAAAGATAAAGAGTCATTTTATTTTCCTCCTAATCTATGTTATACCTTAATTGCCTTATGGAAAAATCTTTTTTGCTTGGCTCTCTTTCTTGTATAGAAGTATAGATCATGACCACTGGAAAATTTAGCTACAGTCTTCTGCCACAGCAGGAAAATGCATTATTGTTGGGTTGGGTGTTTTAGTAAAGATTTCTGCAAAGTCTAAGTATCTTTATCTAAAATTCATATTAAAGCCTCAGGCCAAAATGCTAAAAAATGAGAATAATTTACCTGTCAGCCCCTTGGTTTACTCTGCTGTTCCTTCTCTTTTTCTCTGTCCTTTTTTTTTTTTTATCTTGCTAATTATTTTAGTGTGGCTTTGTATAGTCATAATAATTTCTTCCATCTACTGCTTTTAATCACCCTTAATTCAATATATAGAGAGAAATTATTTGTTTTTTTTTCTCTTTGTGGAGATCAGGAATAGAAGGAGATTTACACCTGAATAAATTTTTTCCTGAATAAAGAGGACACAATGGTCCTGAATACCCAGGAGTAGATAATTTGGAGAATCCAGACTCAAAGGAGTATTTGAATGGAGGTGTTTTCTCTGCATGTTGATTTCCCTTCCTGTACCTCTTTATTGCGAAACCACAGACCTTGAAAGGGTCTCCAGAGAATGTCTAGGAATGAATTGCTGTTTCAGGCAGACACAGACCACTTAAGCGGTATGAAGTTAGGTCCTGGCCCTGAAGTTAGATTCTTGGCCATTCCAGAAAGGGCTCCATAAGCTTTCGTTGTTCATAAATTTCAGAAGTTCTCAATTAGAGATGGCCTGCTAACTTTTGTGGTCAACATGTACAGCCAGTTACTAGATGACCCTGAAAAGTTCTCACAGATCCACATCGAGAGAGGTGTGTTATCCAACAGGGTGGTTGTTCTAATCACATTCCACTTTTACACTTAAGTACATATGTAAAAACATATATCTATGTTTCCAAAGGTTTGCATCTCCAGGAGAGTTAAAATTGCACACATGCATTTTTCTGTGGCTTTCTTTGTGCTTCTCAGTGTTTAATACTAAACTTGTTATTTACACGGTTAAAGCCCATGTGACGTCATAACCAGTATTTGTTAATTCAAACTTAAAAGCTCTTAATAGATGCAAATAATTGAGGAGAGATGATTTGCGGAAACTTGTATTACTCAGATAACTTTTGCAGTTTTCTTTTTTCATAAGGAAATAAATAGTTCCCTGTGTCCCGTCTGATTATAGAAAAAAATAATGAAGTTGGCCTCCAACATCTCTAGCTTCTTCTCTTTGAGACTCTCTTTTCTACTTTTAAGTGTTCAGTGCCCCTGGAGCCTCTGTATTCCAGTTTTCAAATGAGTGTCTGGAAAGAACCTTACAGCAACATTTACTTTATAGTATTAATAAGATGAAATTCAAAGAGCTGCTTTAAGGAGCTATTGCCATGTCAAGGCTTTCTGATTGTAGAATGTGTTTAGGCATTTCTGGTGTCTCTGAGCAAGTGGAGAAAGTGCTCTGGGGGTGGGGACTCCTGGAATCCCAGTTTGCACGTGGGCTTATTTTCTCCTTTCTTTCCCTGTACCCTAAGTCGGAAAGGGAAAACTATTTGGGTAGCCCTATGGACTAGCCCTAAGACTCTCAAAGCTCTATCTTGTTCTGTAGCGAGAGTCTATGTGTTGATATTGTTTATACTATTGTATAATAGATGACAGGCACACTTGACATATATGAACTCAATTGACTCAGAATGATCCCGTGGGGGATAATTGTTATCACTCTGTGTAATGGATGAGGAAATTGAGGCATGAAAAGGCTAAGTAACTTGCCCAAGGTCAAATGGGTGGAACTACTAAGCGGGTAGAGCAAGACTCAACCCAGGCAGTCTTTAGTGTTTCTGAACTCTGTGCTAAGTGGCCCTTCTAAGAGCTGACTACTCTGAAAAATTTAGTTTCTGCTCACAAGTGTTCTTTTTATTATTTTACATGTTTTCCACCATTTGTAAAAACGTTTTTCACCCAAACTAAATATCATCCTTTAGTGAGTATCTAGTCTAGGATGGCCAAAGGATTAGTTCCCAGCCCTTGTATGTCAACTCCCGTTACTAGAGCCCAGTGTCATTGAATTTCTCATACAAAAATCCAAGTCTTATTAACCAGAAACATATGACATTTCTAATTTAAACTTTTCAGAAAAGGCATTTCATACTCTACCAATATTTAATGACCTATAATGACCCTTTCTGTCCAATCTATTCTTGGTACCTCTGGCTTTGCTTTATATCCCCAAACCTTATATGGTAAACTTGACATTTGTAGACATTATAGTAATGGGATTATATGTTTGCGTGATCTCAAATAGGTAGTCATTTGTCATTTTACTGAAGCAAAGATTTGAGTTTCAAAGATTGCAAATCTGGTGTTCAGAACCAGTCAGATAGCAAGTGCCTGTCCTCTCCTAGCACCATAAACCAGTGGGGCATTATTGTTCTCTAAAGCGGTATTTGCAAATTTGGGAATTTGAGGTCTCAACAACCATCCCTCACTAAGACACTGTACTGAAATTACAATTTTCAAGTGCATTGTGGTTTTGATGGACTATTGTTCTAATGGTTTACATTTGCTTTTTTATTGTTGTTTTGTTATAAGTAAATGTTTATTGAAGTATAGTGTATTAATCTGCTCAGACTGTTATAACAAAATACCATAGCCTGGTGGCATAAACAAAACACATTAATTTCTTGTAGTTCTAGAGGCTGGGAAGTCCAAGGTCAATGTGCTGGCCCATTTGATTCCTGATTAGGGCCCTCTTCCTAACTTGTAGACAGCCAGCTTCTCACTGTGTGCTTGCATGACAGAGAGAGAAGCCAAGCTCTCTGGTATCTCTTCCCACAAGGGCACTAATCCCATCATGGGGCCCCACCCACATGACCTCATCTAAACCCAATTACTTCTCAAAGGCCCCATCTCCAAATACCATTATATTGGGGGTTATAACTTCAACATATGAATTTTGGGGGACATAATTCAGTCCATAGCACATACCATATTATACTATTATAAGTATATAAGTTATAAGTACACAACTCAAAATATTTTCATGAACAGAGCAGACCTGTGTAACCAGTGTCTAGATCAAGACACAGGATATTACCAGCACTCAGAAGCCCCTCTCTGTTCCTGCCTCCAGGGTAGCATTATCCTGATCTCTAATACTATTGATTAGTTTTGTCTGTTTGGGAACTTTTGAATATTCTGTGAAAATATTCATACCTACACTTTTTTCATAATAGCCTAAAACTGGAAGTAATTTGGCAAACATATGTACCCATTTCTGTAGGCTACAGACCTGGCAGTGGGATTACTGAGACATTAGGTATATGTACGTTCAGCTTTACTAGATCTTGCCCAAGAGTTTTCCAAAATGATTGAACCAATTTACACCTCCATCAGTTTTTATTGCTCTTCTTCTTCACCAACATTTCATATTGCCACTCTTTTTCATTCTAGCCATTCTGCTGGTATAAAATGCTATCTTACATGACTTTAATTTGTTCCCTGATGACTAATGAGTTGAGCACATTTCCTGCCTTATTTTTATTTCAGTTGCTTTTAATTAGGATGCCATGACTTTTTTTTTTTTGAGGACAGTGTCACGCCCTCATATGTGGGACCTGAACTGGGGCTGCTGGCTTCCCAAACCAGCGCTTAACCACTGAGCCACTCGGCCGGCCCAGGAAACCATGACTTTTAAGTAGGCCCACTCAACTTTGTGTCATCTGCAGGGCTAAGGTGCATAATTTTAATCCCAGCTTTCATTTTGATGATATTCTATGGTGCTTGGGCTGACAGTAAGATACTGATAGTTATGTTTTGGCTCTGGCCTGTGACTAGTCAGGTACTAAACCATATCTTGATAGGTTATTGCTAAGAATATTATATATACTGGCATCGAATTTTTTGAGAAAATTATCTCTAATTCTGCCTCCTTTATCTATATACTTTGTAGTCCAACCCTGTAGTTGAAGGGTTTTATGGGTTTTCCCAGGCTGGTTCTTCATGGAGCCATTGAACCTGATGCTTGTCTGGGTGCTCCTCAGCTAGATTACTTGATGATTTGTCCTCATGTCTCTGTAGGAATTAATGTTGAGGAGATGCGTTTATAATCATCCTACATTCCCTGAAACTGTCAGGTCAGTGAGACTGTTTATTGCTAGAAACCTGGAGTATTAACTACTTTCAGTGTTGCCATTGCCAGAATCCTTTCTCTAAAATAGTTCTTTCTTCTTTTTGTTGTGTCTGTTTGAAAATCTAAAGTTTCTTGGTGATCAACATCCTCTTGGTGCTGGCCCATTTGCTGTAGTATACCACAGAATTGATTAAAAAATTCAAGTCAAGGATGCCGGCTCTTGGCAGGTATGGCCCCAGGTAATCACACTGACTGATGTTTAACTTTCTCCCCCAAAAGGAGCCACTCTAAGAACACCTTTTCCAGGGAACTTTGAATTTATTTTAAAATGACACATTGGAACCATTGGATCTTAGTAATTACATGTTCATACCCATAGAGTTGCCGTTCCTTAAAAAAAAAAGTGTCATTTGCAATGCCTTACATTTAGTATATTTCTTCTTGAAAATATTGGTCTTAATATATTTTTATAACTTGCAAGTTTAGATTCCCCAATAGTTTTGTGTTTAGATTTGATATCGTACAGTCCATGGTTTTAACTTCCAGGGGAAAAACAAATTGAACAATTGAATCTCCTGCTAGGTAGTGTTTTGGATGTCTGAGATTCAAAAGGGTGCTTCACTTTGATTAAAAGTGTGTTCTTGAGGGCCAGCTGAATGGCTCAGTTGGTTAAGAGCTCGCTCAAGAGTGCAAGCTGAGCTCTGAGCAACAGCGGTTTGAGGCCAGCCTGAGCTGAGTTGCTGTTGAGCTGCCAACAGGTGGCAGGATGGCTCAGCTAAAAAAAAAAAAAAAAGTGTGTTCTTGTTTTCTCTATTAACCAAGCACTGGATAATTATTAGGGACCTCTCTTGGAGTGAGTTTTCCAGAGGTGGCTTATTTTTATTCATTTTAAGATCCCTGCTGAGATAGTCATTAAGAAATGCCAGCCAGTGAGGAATTGGTCACCTGCTCTGTTTGGCATTGAATCAAGACCACTTTATTTCTTGTGGACCTAAAAACGTCAAAACATACGTGTGCGCGCGCGCACGCGCGTACACACACACACACACACACACACACACACACACCTCAAGATAACAACAATAAAGAGCAGAGTCTGCCTGCCAAGCAGTCTAGGCTTGAATCAACTGCTACTCAGTAAACACCATTCCCTAGAAGCCATCTCCACCTATCCTCTGATTCTCTTGATCCATCTTGGTTCCCTGGTGGACAGCAGGTTTGCTATTGGAGCTCTGTTTGATCTCTTGTCACTAATTTATACCTGTGGTTAATTTTGATTGTCCTGCTGATTGAGGTACTTGTGCTCAGCTGTGGTTGTCACATGCTTGTTAGAGGTATGCAAAAACATGGTATTTAGTGGTGTTTTTCACTCTGTATTCAGAGATCTGAGACTTTTTATGTAAATAACTCTGAAGCAACAGTCAACTTCTGTGAGATGAATAAATCTGGCAATGCAGTTGTTTATGAGTTACTGTAAATCTTTTCTGCATTGTGCTTTGAAAATGTTTTCAGATTTTCTTTCTTCCCATAGCTCCTAAATACTTGGAAATAATTGATTTTAGCTGATTAAACATAGCTCCTCCAACTTATTTATTTAGAAAGTGTCAGCTCAAATCACACTTTTCGATTTCAAAGAAATGAAACAAAATTTACATTTTGAAGTAATTTGTCATTAGCAAAGACAGTAATCTGCTTGGGTTTCATTTTTTTTTTCTCTCTATAGACCACATTGAAAGTTCCCACGAGGGGGCTGGCCGAGTGGCACGGTGGTTAAGCGCCGGCTTGGGATGCCAGCGGCCCTGCTTCGGGTCCCACATATGAGGGCCAGTGACACTGCCCTCAAAAAAAAAAAAAAAAAAAAAAGAAAGTTCCCACTTGGAAATTCATATATCGTTTTCTCTCAGAAGAGTTTATCAGCAGGTAGAAGATAAGAAAACAAGTTAGCTTGCCTTCAGAGTATCTCTCAGTTACTACAGGGAAGGAAGATAAGGAAGCTGGCTGAAACACAGCCTCAGTGGATCTCAAACTCTAGTGTGCGTCAGCAGTAGCCGATATATAAAATATAATTCATGGGTCCCATACCTGAGATTCTGATTCAGTAGGTCTGGGGTGGGCCTTGGCAATCTGTGGTTTTTGGCAAGCACCCCAATAACTCTAATGTGGATGGTCTAAGACCACATAATGTGAAGTACTGATCTAGGGTCTCTTATTAAAACATGATGTAATGTTCTAAACTGTCTTACGCTGGGTTCCCTAAGAGCAGAGCCTGCGACCAGTATTTGGGTGTATGTGAGTGATTTATTGAAGTGGTCTCAGGAAAAGAGTAAGGGAAGTAGGTCAATTCACGCCCAGAGCTCCATTGTGGGATCAGGTTAAAGCTGGTCTCCAGCTGAGACCACATCCTTGCTTAGGATCCCACCATGGAGCTCTGGGTGTGAATTGACCACATAGCTGGTCCCAGCTGAGGAAAGCAAGTCAGCCTTTTGTACCCCATGTCAGTCAGTCACTGGTTGTGGGCTGCTTTGTGATACATGGGCTATGTAATCTCCTGGATAGGGTGACTCCTATTCTGCAGAGGGTAATTTTCTTGGGAGGAAGCCTCTGGAGCTATTAGCAACCAATACGCATAGCAGCTGGGGATGCTAGGTAAAGGCGACCCAGGAAAAACACCATAAGCTTGCTGCTTTTAAGATGCTTTTTATGATTACAAGGGACAACTTGGACAGCAGATATATACCTGGCTTTTTGTTTTTTAGTATTTTCCTTCCTATGCTTTAATAGGGGTTGTCATCCTGCAGCAAAGTATAGAAAATATGGCAACCTCCTTTGTCAATTTTGTTTTCTATTCTCAATAAGAGAAACAATGACTTCAAATATTGAATTATGGATCCTCAGGCCGTAGTGAAATCTTAATGTGTTTTACTCAAAACTTCATTTGCAGATAATTGTCTCATGCTTCATGTAATGATATTACTTGTGGGGGATGTTCCCTTGTTTCGAACATTCAATGAGAAATATGTTCTGGAAACTATTGAACTGGTTGTCATTGGTTACTTGGCTTTATTAAATAAAACAGCCTCTTCTAAACTATGTTCTGTGGAACATTCGTGTCTTTTGTACTGTGTCCTATAGAATACGAGTTCTATGGTCAAATAATTTTGGAGGCTCTCTATTTACTCTATTCCCTTCTAGGAGATTCACAAAGCACTTTGAAGTCTCTAAATATCCTGCAGGAAAAAAATTGCTTTCCTTTGTTTAACCTATTTCCCAAACTTATTTGCTCATAGGGGAGGGAGCTGCTTACCATAACTGCCTCCTTCCTTTTTATTTTTTCAGAATACATGCTACTATCTTATAGAACTAATATTCCATAGAACACAGTTTGGGGAATACTGAAATAAAACTTGATTCTGTATCAGTACACTGATAAGCAGCAACAAACTGGTTCCACTCTTTTATTTTGTAAAACCAGCCTTGATACCTTATCTACATGTAAGGCAAGTGCCAAGCAGGTTTGGGGATCAGAGTAGTCTCTTGAGAACAAGGACAGGTTATTTGTTTCCATGCTGAAGGGGCCATAAAAATAGTAACATGTTTAATGAGGCCTTACCATGGATATATTAGTGTCCATAAAACATTTTATTTAGACTAACCTACAATTTACTTAATGGACAGTGAGTTTCACATACAGCTAGTCCCCAGCCTCAAATGTTTATTAAGTATATGTTCTTTTTTGGAGTGACTTTGCCAGGGGGAGTCATGCAAGATTAAAAAGACAGAATATTAAAACTTCAGCCAAGACACACTAGGGCTGCCCTGATAACCATGGTGTAATGTTTCTGAATTCATGTGGGTTTCCATGTTCTCAGTAAATGATACTCTGTCATTTCCCAACACTCTTTCATTAAAAAATTATCTTGATTGTCATGACTATGTGGCATTTCCTTTTTGCACAAGACCAATGCTCTATGAGTTGCGTTTTTCTAATGAGTTTTGAATTGTAAATGACAGAGTGAATGAATATCGATTTAGAGGAAAAATAGTGACTCCTTACATTTTGTATAGCATTTTGCACTTTACAGAGAACTCTCCTCCCCCTCAATGATCACTTCTGTCTTTACAAAAATACCACGAGAATGGCAGTATGACAGGCACAACAAAAGTGGCCAAGGACTCTTGGAAAGTTGGCCAGAGCGGCTTTACAGAATTCAGAAGCTTTAGTTGTCATTTACTTCGATGATTATCCTAAGTGACAGACACTCTCCTGGGGTTTGTTTTCTTGAACCGTAGGAAAATTCTAGAAGGAAACCACAGGTTTTCTCTTATTTGTTCTTCTTTCATGCTTAGTTATTATGTTCAGCTCATCATCTAGATTCAGTCACTAGCTTACTGCTTCCTAATCTGTTGCATAGCATTAGTGACCTCTTGGATAGGGAGATGTGGTAACATTCCAGGGTATGTGTGTGAGCACGTACGTGCATGAAAACATGTAGGAGATGGTGGGGGATGAAGTAGTCAGAAGCCATATTTCTGTGTTCCTGTGTCCCTCTGTTCCTTGCTGGGGAATGTGGATTATCTCTAATAGAAAGCTGGAGGAATCTAGGATCTTGGATGCCTTGGGCAGGATAGATGTGAGTCTGAGAATACAAACACCAGTGAGGAAGCTGTTACATGGATACAGCAGACAGATGTTGAGGGTCTGAGAAATGGATATGGCTGAAGCAATGGAGAGGATCCCTGAGGCAGAAATGACTGGTCGGGGGTAACAGAGATACAAGTATTAAGGATGTATATGAGGTTTCTAGTATAGATGGACTCTAATGCTATTATTAAGAAAAGAAAATGGGGAAGAGAACTGGGTTAATAGAGTGGGGTGGGGGAGAGTCAAAAATATAGAAATCATTTTAGGCCATGATAAATTTGAAGTGAAATATTTGGAAAAAAACTTAAAATATCCATCCAAATTATAGAGAAAGGGAACAAAATAACACTTAATTTCGTTTATTTCAGTTTTCCTTCCTTTTTTGCAGTGCTGAGGCATCATGCTGCAGAGTGACAATCTGGTCTTTGGTCATCACCAGGTAGGTTACTGCTGAGGCTGCCATTTTTGGTACCAGGTCCCTTTTTCTCTGCTATGGCTATGCCATGTGATGCTTCATATGGTTTTTGTCTGCCTAGCTTATGCTCCACCCAGCCTTTCCACTTGGAGTTTTGCTGTCTGCATAGTGGGAGCATGGGGCAGCATGGCTGCTCTGGTACTCTTGTATCTCTCTTCCTCCCTTTCCTTCCTCTAGCCCAAGGACTTGAGGAAGAAGATGAAGCCCCCTTCTCAATCACTTCTCACACTTTCTCCCATCTTCCCAAACCACCAAGTTCTCTTATAGTCTTAAACATGTTTCTTTGGGGGCGGGGGCAAATCCAAAAGGACTTGCTGGTGATTTCTATTTTGGGCTCTGATGTGTGCTTTCTGGAAGTCATGGCATACCCAGAGTACTACCAATCTGAATTGGAGAAAGGAAAACAAGAAAAAGAGATTAATATCTGAAAATACTATCTGACCACAGTGTTTTAGTGAGAAGAGAAAACAAGCAGGTCTGTGAGCTCCAGAGTGTAGAACCAAGAGAGATCAGAAAGATGGCACCCAGTGCAGAAACCAGAAAACTTCTAGAGGATGCAACAAAAGCACCACTCTTAGGACGCTGAGACACAAGGCAC
The DNA here is from genome assembly GCA_033961575.1 of Aselliscus stoliczkanus. NCBI lineage: Eukaryota > Metazoa > Chordata > Mammalia > Chiroptera > Hipposideridae > Aselliscus > Aselliscus stoliczkanus. Next base: position 94,827,484 of record CM066733.1, read on the forward strand.
TGCCCCAGCTGTGATGATAACTGGATATGCTAGAAGAGGGCGAGTGGGTTCAGAGCCCAGGGTTTTAAAGTATGTCGATGACTCAGCCTGTGGTTGGGAGGAAGCATCAGTCAGATTGAGTTCAAGTGGAGCCACGTCCACCTTGCGCGTAATTATGTCATGCCACCTATATTATTTTCCTGCTCCTTCTCTGCTTCACTGGTAGTCTCCCTCCCTGGACTACAAGTTTCTTAGGGGCAGAGCAATGCACTTAATATTCTTATATACTCAGCCTTTAGCACTATGTCTGACACACAGTAGATTCCTTATTTAGATTTAATACGTGATTAAGAGCCAAGGTTTTCTAAGAGGGTTAGCATTTTCTCTGCCCATCAGTGGGGCTGAAATTGTCCAAGATCTTAGAGGAATTTCCCTCTAATGCTGTGTTGGCTGGACTGGAGCAGGAGATCTGGTTTCTGTGCTGGTAGGCCTAGTAATCCTGTTTCCTTACTTTTAGTGACAAGGGTGGTTAGCACCACTGTTAGCAGTTCGTTTAGGTCCTATGGAGTAGAAGATAGGGTTTGGATATTTTCTGGTCCCCCGCCCCCCACTTGTACCATAATGTAGACATTGGAGTCATAATATATTTAAGAAAAGTTTTAAATCATGAATATAATTCAGAAATATATCAATTCATCACAGATCTATATACTCCCTGTACAAGACTCTTGAGAAATTTGCATATAAAGGGAAGGGATACAAATATACAGGTCTGATTTTTTTTTTAAAGTTTCCTGTCTAGTACAGGAGGATAAGGCAAGTCATGAAATAACTATAATTCATAGAAAAATAAAAGTGCAAGTGTTGACAAATTAATTGACAAAAGAGGCTTCTATTTAACTAAAACCATACATTATACAGACTTTCCCATTTCTTAGCTATCCCAAATAAAAGTTAGTTCAATAAATCTTGCAAAGTAGAAAGACACTTAATTTTCATAGTGTACTTACCCTTTGAAAAAAATCTTCAAAGCACAAAACAATAAAATTTAAGGATGGGGTCTGGGTTATGCCAAAGGTTTATTTCCCAGCAAAGAAGAAAGATGTAAGGAGGGGAAAGGAGGATTATTGAAGAGCCAGGGTTCACTGTTTCCATTTATGGGGAAGTGTATGATTTTTGCCAACAAATTACACACAGCAGACTGACTCCTTTTTTAGCTTCTAAACCAAAGTTGGAGAAGCACACGGTTTGGAACCATTTCAGCAGTTGAAGTAGCTGCGGGATCCTTAGGTGAAGGGTGGTGTGTAAACCCAAATAAATATTCTTGTTATTTCGTTATTGTTGTGATAAGTTATGTTGTCAGAAATACTGGCTGTTAGAATCAGTCTGGGAGCACAAAGGGGATTCATAGCCATCTAAAGATTGTATTTCATAGCTGTGAACACCCAAAAGAACTTTTGGCAGAGGATGATAAGCTATAAATTTACAACCTGCACAGGCATCCAAGCTTTGTTGGAAAAAAAAAAGAAGATCCTCTGAAAATATGTTATTCTAAATGTCCAGCTTCTAATAAAATCTTATTTATGTATTTTTAGTATGAGTAGGGGGTAGAAAAGGGAGAGGATATCAAATGCACTTTAAAGGACTAGTAGATTTTTCTCTGTTTTTCTCCCTAACAAGCCCATTTTCAGGTTGAAATAGTGACGTCATATTTATTGACTGCCGGCATATTTATTGTACCAGGGGACTATAGAATAGGTGCTTAAAGTTGATCCTTGCAACTTTGGAATGTCTAGCTAGAAGAAAAAGACCAGCCTATGGAGAAAAAAAAAAATGGGGAACCTTCCTTAGAAGAGGCTCTATCTTTGGATGGTGGGGTGTGTGATTTAGAGTATTTGGGCTGGAGAGGACAGGGTAAGGGCTCAAATTCAGTCTCTGAGAGGCTCTCTGTTATTCTAGAAACTGAAATGACCCTCAAGGGGAAAATTCCCTTTGTCCTATGTAATAACAGAATAATTAGAGAAAGGGAAGAGGCTCAGAAATGTGCTGTGTCTCTCTGGAGGCGATGGGAGCTTCCTGCTTGGTACCCAGGCGCCAAGAGCACAATGTGGCTTTGACTGGTTAAGGTGAGGATGTGCCCCAGAGCCCAGGGTCTGGCCATGGGAAAAGCAGATATCAACGCTGAAAGCTCATCTCACTGGGATCCCTTGTTCTTCCTCAGCTGTGAAACTCAGACCATGGAGCTGGCAGCCATGGCCTTGCCCTCTGGTCACAGCCCTTCTCAGATTTAGTGGAGTTCTCTGAGGAGTTGGTAGCTCATGAGCAGTGACCTGGGAGTTTCAGAGGGCTTTGAGCAGTTGCTCAGGATTATGTTCTCTCTGATTAGCATGTGGGAAGTCTGCCTATGGCAAGAGCTCTCCAAGCTGTTTGGGTGAACCTCTCTGCCAGAGCCGGATGCCGGAGCCCTTTGGAGCCCACTCAGGAAGATTTGCTTTTCCAGAGGGCTGCAGGGCTATGTAAACAGAAAGATGCTGAACTTGCCTGTCTCACTCCATCTGCTCAGACAACCTACTGGGTGACTACAACATGCCCCATGGGGATTTAGGGGAGTCCCCAGGAAGTACCTGACATGTGCTCATATTCAGCAGCAATCACTCCATTTATATGTGTCAGACTCCTGCCCTGCTCTGAGCAATCTCTGAAGGCATGCCCCCTTCTTCTGAGGACTAAGGCTCTGCCGTTGGGACCAGCTGACTGTGTCTGGCTCCCTCTTGGATAGGATGTCCTACTAAGGAGATCCTCAGCCCCTCATGCACCTAGTTCATTAGTCAACCTCTGAGAAGGATTGCTAGGAACTCACTCTTTTCTTTTTCTGAGAGAGAGAGAAACAGGACTACCTTTATTTTTGAAAATTATTTAAAAATTAATATTTCAATTCAAGTAATATGCTTTAAAGCTTAAAATGAAAAAATTACAGTCACCTGTTCCATCCCATTCAATCCTAAATCCTAACTCCAGAGGTGACCACTGTCAAATCTAGCTGTTTTTTCTGCCATTTATCATCATGTTTCTAAGTAATATGTTTATGTCATACAGTTTTGATTTAATAGCTTTGGACCTCATCATCTCTTAATTTCTTGTCACTGTAAATGAAGGACTTGCTCTTGCACACATCCCCATTCCTATTTCAACCCCAAATAGTGGTATCATAAATTTTGCTTAAATTAATCATCGCTGCTTAGAGTGTTATTATTGTGGAAATAATGTTCACTGTTGAGTCCAGTAATACAGTACAATCAGGCCTCTTGTACAATCCTTTTAGAGTTAATACTTGTCTCCTTTTCATTTGTTTCATTTCTGTGTGCCTTTTGTCATTTTTCCCCAAATACTCTAATATCTCTATCACACATATCTATCAATATTTTCATATGCTCAAACAAATTAATTCCTTCTTGTCCCCTTAAAATTGCCATTACAATCTGGATGCATTGCTCTATTTTTTATTTTTTTCCTTTTTCCTTCAATGACAACCTGTCTTGGTTTGCTAGAATGTACCTTCCCACAGATTCCTAAGAAATAGTATGAAGAAAGTAAAAATTTTGAGATCTGAATGTTTGAAAATATCTTTATGTTATACTCAACTTCATTGATAGTATGTCTGGGTATCAAATTTAATTTTTCTTCAGAATTATTAAGTCATTGCTGCATCTTTTTCTACCTTAATTAGTTGCTATTAAGAAATCTGATGCCATTCTGATTCATAATTCTTTATGTGTGAACTGTTTTTCTCGTGGAATCTTAAAACAATGTTCTATTTATTCCTGAAGTTTTCAAATTTCACAGCAATATGCCTTGGTGCTGCTCATCTTTCATTCATTGTGCTTGACCATTTTAATCTAGAGATCAATTTAAATTAAAAATTTAATTTTTAGTTCTGGAGAATTTTGTTATAAGAAAACTGTGTCTTTCATTGTTTTCTCTCTACTGTTTTTTTTTTTTTCCCTTCTCTTTCTGGAACTCCTGTGAGTTAGATACAGCGCTCGCAAACTGATCTTCTAATTTTCTTACCTTTTCTCTTAATTTGTCTCTTTTTCTGTTTGTTCTTTTTTCTCTTGATTTCTTCACCTTATTTTTCAACTTTTTCATTCTTGCTGTTATGTTTTTAATTTTCAGGAATTCTTTATATTGTTCAAACTCCCCACCCACAATCTAACAAGCACAGTTTTTAATTGTTTTGTGGCAGCCTGATCTTGTTTGAAAGAATATCTTTGCTTATCTTTCTGAAGAGAGTATTCATAGTTCTTGTGTGTATTGTTATAGTTTCCTGCATTCTCTTTGCCTGCTTTGGTCCCTCTCATCCTGGAGGCCTTCCTCAAATGTCTGGTCATTCTAGGCTGTCCATTCAGATTTAGAGTGAGACACTTAAAAGGAGATTAAAAGTTCTCTGTGCATTGGGATGAGTGAATGGAAGGGGTTGTGGACTCTTGAACATCCCTGTGTAGGTTGGCCAAATGGAAAGTCAGCTTTGACATTGGAGACCTAACATCTGGTTTTCCTCACACCACCAATACCTGAAGATGTTTTTCATTTATTTGCTTCTATTGTTGTTGTTTATTGGCTTTTTTATTTTTGTTTTTGGCTATTCAGTCTCCAGAGAAGGATCCTTATGTTTCTTGTCTGGTGAATTAAACTGGCTGCTGATGTTTGGAAGCAGAGCTGGGAAACAAAATGAAGGAGTCCCACCTTTCACAATGCAGATTGCCATTTAATATCATTTTCTGCATGTCTACCCTTAACCCCCAACACACAATGTGGTGACAACTGAGACTTGGGTTCAAATTCCCCAGAAAAGAATCCTCTGGACTCTGTGTGGAGCATAGGTAGTGGTATAGAGGAGAACATAATTGATGGTCTGTGTTGGGTGGGAGAATAATATGGGACTCAAATCAGGTTGTGTATAGATTTGGTGCCATGTCTTGTTTTCTGCCCTGGCATACCCTTCTGCCTCCTCTGATGACTTGTTCCCCACATGAAGGACTTAAACTGTGGTTCTGTATGTTACCGGCCAACTGAGCAGCACCTACCCCCACCACTGAAAAACTTTAATATTTTCTTTTCTATAGAAACGTTAAGTATAAAAATGTTAAGTTTCCTCCCTAGTTCTTTAGTTTCTTAGGTCTTTGGCTTTGATTGCTTTTCTGACCAGTTTGTGAATCTTGGATGTAAGATCCCCCTTGCTTCTTAATTGTTTTGTAAATTAGTTCCTGAATCTGAAACAATATAAGTCTCCTACCCCTGCTTCCCATAACTAGTTGAAAGCCTGAGACTTCCTAATATCCCTGAGGCCAGGAAGCTAAATGTCAAACCCATTCTGTGTCCAGACAACTGACTCCACCTGAATGATGGACTGAATAGCCACAAGTTTCATAACCTAACAGATTTATATTTTTGTCCTCATTCAGGAGCCTTGAGGATGCAGGGGATACCCCAACAAACAAAGAAGCCAACAGGGTCTTCCAGGTGGAGCTTAAGACCCCTTCCTCTCATCTGAGACCAGCTAGGGTGAGAGTTCCGTGAACCCCAATAGGCAGGGCCAGCTCTACGCCCCTGCCCAGCAGGAAGCAGATACAGAAGAAGAGACCTCCTGTCCCTCAGCTTCCCATAGGGATTTTATGGGGATCACGTCTCTCAAGGAAAAACTAGGCAGGCAGTTAGAGGAAGGCATTGGGTCTCTGCATTCCTACACATCCCAGAGTGCAACTGCCTGAGGCACTTCCCCCTCCACCCAAAACTCCCCGTTGCATTGTAATTACCTACCCCTGCAGGAAGAGCAAGTGGACACAAAATATCCAACTAGAGCAGACCAGTCACTCACACCTACGCCCGCCCAGGAAGAACAGCCCATCCTGGAGGATACAAACCCCAAGTCCTGGGAGGGAAAAGCACGGCTGCTGCGGCTGCTACTGCTGCTTTTTCTGCTTTTTCCCTGCTCCTTTTTACCGCTTCTTCCCTTTAGGCCTCACCTTTGCATGTGCCCCCTCCACACTCTTTGGTAATGGGCACTTGAGCCATCCTCTAGTTCTCAGATCTACTTCTATTTCTAAATGTACTATCTGTTCTAATAAACTACTTATTCTACTGCTTTACTCTGGTATCTCGTGCAATTCTTTGCTCGAGTTGCCAAGGACCTGGACTCTGCGCCGAGAAAGGCCCACTGTCTGACAACATGTGTATCAGGTGATCTCATTGCTTTGTATTTCTTTTTATTTCTTTTTTATTTTTTTGAGGGCAGTGTCACTGGCCCTCAGATGTGGGACCCGAATCGGGGCTGCTGGCTTCCAAGGCCAGTGCTTAACCACCGCGCCACTTGGCCGGCCCTCATTTCTTTTTAGTATATCCCTCTGTAGCAGCCTATCTGTACCTTCCTCCTCCTTGCTGAACCAAAACCACGCCTTCAACCTTTTATCATTTTTCAACATTTGTTGAAATCTCTTCTCTGCTGACATTTCTTCAACTGGTCATTTATTCTTTAAGACTGAAACCTTTTAAATTCCTTTACTGCCACTTGATGAAAGTTAGGATATAATCATATGTATAGATCAATCTGTCATGTTTCTGCTCTCCAGTATTTTGAAGACCTCTCCTGACTCATGTTCTGTTAAAGAGTCCTAATTCCTGCTCACTTGTAAACCATGTAACCTTGAGTAAAGGACTCAGACTCTATGGGCTTCAATTTCTCATCTGTAAAGGCAGCGATAAAAACTACAATGAAGCAAGTGCCTGTTTTGTCAATCTTGTGTTACTGTGTAGCTGAAATGATATTGGGTATGTGAGACTGCTCTGGAAAAAAACAAAAGCAGGGTAAAACGACGATGCATCATGAGTAAAACTAAGGAACAGAGAGGACTTCTTTTTACAAATGGCAAAGAGTCCCTTCCTCTCAGGAAAGCATGGCTTTCCCTTGGTTGATGTGTGCAGCTTATGGATAGGGGTGTTCAGCTAGTAAAATTCTATTTGTTTTGATTCAAATTCTTTTTCTCTCACTTCAGAACAGCTCAACTTAGCATGACTTTTAGTTTCATACCCTGCATCATCCTTGGGTACCTTAAGGAAAGTACAGCATGTCTCTAGTGTTTCTTGGTCTCAGTTTGAGCCCTCTCTTAAAATTTTTCTATTTAATTGCAAATTTATGTTCTAACACTGGAAATCCATGTCCTCCTACATTGTCTATTGGGTTATATTACTTGTAGAAATCAAGGAAAACAGCAGAGAGAAATAAAAATAAAATGTTTATTTTATTTTTCAGTCGTAATTTTATAACATAAATTGCAACTTGCTGGAATCCATGGCATTATAAGGCTATATCTTCACAACGGGTTATTGTGAGGATAAAATGGATAATATCAGGGAGTGTTTTGTAAACAATAAAGGGCTATAACAAATGTAAGGAACTGCTATCATCATTGTTCATCTCTCCAGGCCGTAGTTTGCTCATCTGTGAGAAGAGTTGTTGAGTTCCAGTTCTGCTGTGGTGGTTTAAGCTCTCACTGACTGCAACTAAGGCCTCAGGATAAAATTTTAAAAATAGCTACCTGAGGACTCTGAAAAGCCTTACATCTAGTTGAACTAAGCAATCAGCAAAATGGTATGTTTAGAGAGAGAGAGAGAGGCCAAATGCTCTGTAGCCCTATTTATTTGACCTAAAGGTTTTCTGTCCAGTGTCTGCAACCTGACTTGGAGGTTAACTTCCAGGTGGGAGTGTTAGGTATAAGGAAGCAAAATGTTAATACTCCTTGGAAGGTTAACACCTCTGGACTCCAGTATTAATATTTCATTATAAGTTAGTTCAGCCGGGAGGTCTTAAATCCTGTGACTATACCAGATGTGGGCTCCCATTTTTTCTGTCCTGTGGAGCAAGCACCAGAATCTGATCCTGTTTATGCTTCTAGATGAGAAAGGAAATAAGATTTAAAGGTCTTAGCAGTAATATGCTCCAATTACAAGCTGATGATGTAACTCCATTAAGTAGGTCATTTCCTGCTGAAAAAAAACCACCCAAACCTGTTTTCTGTGGTTTTTAAAATAAAAATGTTATTTTACTCTCTTGATAGTCTAGCCAAGGAAGGTAGGGTTTTTCTCTCCATGAAAAGAGAGAACTTAAAGAATCCTAGAGCTTCTGTACTTTAGGTAAGAATTAAAATATTCTTTATAATAGTGTCTAATAATATTATTTCATGTTTCCAAATGGTTTTATGACCTCTCCACTTTAGAACAATAACAATATTAATAAATGTTTCTAATCTTTGTCTGTGTCAGAAAAATTGTACTCATTGAATAGAATTTTGTTTCCCTATTCATGTTTTAAAAAGCAAGTAAGAGCTGAACCATCATTCAAAAATCAAAGTAATTCACCTCATCAACAAGCTACAGAAGTAAAATCATATGATCATATCAATTGATATGGAAAAAGCATTTTACTAAATCCAACACCCATCATGATAAAAGAAATGCTCAGCAAGGTAGTAGAGGGTAACTTTTTTGACTAGATAAACAACAACTACTAGAAATCACCAGCATGAAACAGTGTGGTTGGGTTGGCAGTGCTATTCCACCAGGGTCATAGTGTGTTGGCATTGTGGTGGCAGGGATGAGGGTCGAAAAGCACTAAACATTGTGAGGAGACACTGAAAATGGGGAGTAGAGTGTTGAGATTCACATCAGATTCATGATTTTGCCAGCAGCCATCCTTACATGGTAAGGTTGTGGTACTGGTTTTTCCTCTGGTCTGTAGAAATAGCTGTGACTACACATGAAAAAATAATGCCAATAAAGATGCAGAGTGAGGGGGCCTGTTTTCTAGGTCTGCTTTTTAAAAAGATTTTATTGGGGAATTGGGGGAGGCCAACAGTGTTGGAGAATTGGGGGAGGGGACCAGCCAAGTTATTGTTCTTCAATCTTAGTTGTGGAGGGCGCCAATTGCCATCTGGCCATCTGGTTTCCTGTTGGCAGCTTGTGACCTCTAAGCTCAAGGTGCTGAGTTCAGTCTTAGTTGAGGGTGCGCATAGCCACCATCCCATGTGGGAGTCAAACTAGGCAGCCTTGTTGTTAAGAGTGCACGCTCTATCCTCTGAGCCATCCGGGTGGCAGCTCAGCTCAAGGTGCAGAGTTCAATCTTTAGCTGCAGGTGGGTGTAGCCCACCATTGAACAGGCAATCTTGTTGGTACACCAGCTGAGCCATCCTGCCACCTGTTGGCAGCTCAGCGACACTTTAGCTAGGGCGCAGTGTTCACTGGCCCATGTAGGAATCAAACCGGCAGCCCTGTTGCTGAGAGCACATGCTCTAAGCCAACTCTAAACCAACTGAGCCACTTGGCCGGCCCTCCTAGATCTATTTAACTGTCTATTTGCAGGATTGATTTGGCTCAAGAATTTTGCCTGTGTTGTCAGTATTCACAAGCACCAACTTAAAGAGAGTGGAGATTACATATTCAATGTGTGACATTGAAACCAGCAGATATTGGTCTAACAGTGTGCAATTATGACATGTCTGGTACAGTTAAATCCTTCTCCTTTTGTGGTTTCTGATATAGAAGCTGTTGGATGTTTTCCCTGGATTTTGCTGGTCCACCCTTCTAAAAACTCATTCTCATTGGTCCAGAGGGATATTTTCAACTCAGAAGTTCCACTCATTTGACACCACCTTCTTAGATGAGAATAAAACTTCAAACCTTATTATTCTCCTTCTTTGGTGTGGTTCATATACTAGCTTCAAAATGCTGTTGTGTGATGACGTATATCAAAGGATGCTTCATAAAAATCAATTATAATATGTTTTACAGCAGGGTACTCTTCTTTAATGTATCTTTTTTTGTAGTGTTGCATCAAGGTACACAGGGAGTGTTGTCATTACTAGAAGTTAAGAAATCTGTCAAAATATAAGCATAAAAACTATAGGTGGAGCAAAATTTCCTTATAGTTATGTTGCAAAAGGGAATAGAAGATGGTTTTTCCTGCTACCTCTAAATCCAAAAAAGTGGAGCCCCAACTTTACATATGCCTTAGGAATTTTCTTTTTTTTAATTTAAATTTTCTTATTATTAGTTTCAGGTATACAAAACAATGCAATAGTTATGCTTTTCACCTCTCACAAAGTGACAACCCCCTCCCCCAATCCACTGCCCCCACCCCCAACATCATACATATCTATTACACTTCCATTGACTCCACTCCCCACACTGTGCTCCACATCCCGTGACTATATATATATATATATATATATATATATATATATATAATTATTGTTGACATATAATATTATTCAACGGCAGCTTCAGATGTACAGTTCAGTGATCAGCCCCCTACGCCGTCCATGAAGTGGTCTCCCTAAAAAGACATGAGTTAATCTGGCCATTAAAAAATATTTACATTAGTGATTATATTCCCCAAACTGTCTTTCTTATCCCTGTGGCAATATTGAAATTCCCAATTTATGTTGTCATGTCCATTCCTCTCTTCCCTCATCCCCGCCCCCTCCCATCTAGCAATCATCATTTTTTCCTCTGTGTCCCTGAGACTATTTCTGTTTAGCTTGCTTGTTTATTCAGTTCTTTAGATTCCACATATAAGTGAGATCATATGGTATTTGTCTTTGTCTGATTGACTTATTTCACTTAGACTTAAGAATTTTCAGCATGCCCAGTTTCAGGGCTTTGGTTTTATTTATGTTCCAAAAGTCCCTACGAAGATTTTGTCCTCAGTATCCCTGAGTGTAAGAATTAGCTGCAATAAGATAAAGCTGGGTTGCCTGGTTGCTCATGTTCCCAAGATGGCAAGCAAATATACTTTTTCTTTGCTGTTATTTCACTTAAGGCAACCTTTAAAAATATATGTTTGTCTTATTCGAACCACTGAAAAAACAAGTACACAACCAGAAACTGAACTTGCTACCAAAAGGCATACTTAAACAAGAAGAACCCTGGAAATGACTGATTTAAATCTGATACTCTCTCACAAACACACCAGATGTTTTATATACCAAATTATCCCTTGGTGCTGAAATCTAGATTTTCTGACGTCCAAATATTGCTATTGCAAGTGTTGAAATACTCCCAAGTTGAACATGTGTAAGGAAACCAAACCTTTCTCCAGATAAAACTATGCAATCTCAGGCTATCCAAGGAGCTCTGTGATTTATTTCATGGATTGCAAATGTGTGGCAAGGCGTAAAAACCACCATCTGACATAAGGTGTTTGGATTATACTTAACATGTTTATTTTCAGAGGTTCAACACCATTAATCCATGACAGGTGTGGGGTCTATGATTTAAAACAATTATATTTCGAGTCATTCGTATAACTGCTTAAGAGATGACTTAGTTCTTCCCAGTTACCATATGTCCTAACCATGCAAATGAGAAGGAAAAGAACATCTGGTCGACCATTGTTGTCTCACCTGTCATACAGGACATGTGGTGTTGCACGTGCTCCTGCTTGGGTTCCTTCTGGGTGTCAGCATGGCGGATGGTTTTATATTTTACACAGCTGGTACATTTAGGACATAACATCAATCTTAGCTCTGTAGAATTCTTATGCCTGTGGGTTTCTGTTGGGCTTTGGGAGATGAATCCCATTTTTAGATTACAGAACCATCTCTCTTGGAGCTGCAAGTGAGAATAGCATATCTGTGTAACAACATCTCTGTATACTTTGACAGTTTATGGGAAGAAACATAGTCTAGAGAGACAGTTGTCTGGAAACCCTGAGTTAGAATTTCTATAGTTTGATGTTAATGCTAACTCTACTTTAGCAGCCTTGAGAAAAATGCACTAAGCTCTGTATATCTTTATTTAATCCTGCATAAAATCCAAAATAGCCACCAAATAATTATCCTGCTATTGTTTTAATCATTGGATGGAGGCTATAATACCCACACATGCCACTGTGTAGAAAGCAAATCACCTGTTTTTAGGGTTGTTTGAATGATAATTTATTTTAAAAAGCATGATTTGAGAATTACAGCACAAGTTTGGTAACATATTTATTCACTGTGTTACCTGCCATTTGGCCAATGTGGTCATATCCTTACTGGCCCAGGGCTCTCACAGTAAATGTGGGCATCACGAGATTATAGTTTCATTGGATCAGTGACCCATTCTTTGACACTGCTAAATCCATTGTATGAAGGAGTGTTTAGGCCAGTAAGAAAGATTTAGTCCTAATCTAAGAAAAGTATATGGATCACCAGGACTTATTCCTGGACTTATATATTTTTTACTCTTCTGATCTGAGGACAATTTTATTGCTCATTTTTTCTAAGCCTGTGTGTTTCTTGTATAATGCCCAAGTAGAATCATTTTTACAAAGTGAGGAATAACTAAATTGGGAGATTTCATTTCAGATGCAGCTGCAGATACAAATATGGATTCATTTATATATATATATCTGTATCTGCATATATATACCAAATAAATTAAGTTAAAAGTGAGCAACATTCCAGATCTTCAGAACATGTTTAAATAATGGCCAATATAAACTCAGAATGCATTTTCTTCTTTGTTATCTTTTTCTATTACTAGTCATATGATGTAAAAAAAAAGGAGTTTTCTTTTCTCTTGTTTTTTTCTCCTACATAATCAATTCTTTAAAAAACAGTGAGAGCTGGATTGTATTTTCTTTAGCCTCTGAATGCCAGCCAGCACACTGGGATCAGTTAAATAATAAATAATAATAAATACTGTGTTAATTGACTCCTGACCCCTTGAATTAATCAATTAATTATGATACTATGGCAAGATCAAAGGGACAAAATTCTAAAACTGACTGCAAGATGCAAATGGATAAATCTCCCAGCAGGAATAATTGCAAACCACTTTGATCAAATATAAAATGATGATCAATTATGCTTTTTAGGTCCTGATAACTTACAGTATCTAAAATGCTATAAAGTACATCCCTCCAAGATCTTCTAAGCATCACTTTTTAGGGTAAAGCATTGTGGTCTAATCACCCTAAAGACTGAAGCCACAGATTCAGGGTCTGAGTAAAATCTATATTTTAAAGAACAATTTCCCTGAAAGATGTTCCCTTGCAACACACAATTTGAATATTTCAGCAAGTCTTACAACCAGGCCCCTTTTTCCTGTGGCATTGAAATTAACTTCCTTTTTCCCAGCCCACTGGCTAGGTACTAAAGTCAGAGATTTTATGTGAACATTTTGATCAATTTACAAGAAGCAGTGTAGATGGTACTAAGAAGAAGAGTCAGTCATCAGGCGAAGAATAAAGGGCCAAGTCAGAACTTGCAATATACAGTAATAACACTCGGCCGTGATCATGTGCCCAAGGTCTGCCCTATAGTTGCGGGACACCAGAATAATAACTGGTGGAGGTTTATGCTGGCTGTTAAGGATTTATTTCCTGGGTTTACTTGCTTACCCTTGAGGAGTTTCAAGCTGTGGAGTTGGAACCCAGGGACCCTGAGTCCAAAGAAGCTTCCTGAGTTTTGCCAGAAGATATGATCTTTCCCATAGGCTGCTCAGAATACAAGCAGCAACCATAGCAAGAGAGTTTCTTTTGAATAATTTAGATGCTACCTTCAGGAAATCTTTTTCCCCTATGATTTGGGGGTTGCCTGGTTGTAAATAAGGATATCTGGAAAGTCTTATTTTCAAGGCCTCAGGAAGTTACTATTCAGGGTTGAGATCTGTATGTTCTGTTCTGAGATTTTTCCTTTTTAAGGGCCAGATTGAATTCATTCATTTCTTCAACAAACATTTGCTAAACATCTACTGTGTGCCAGCTACTATAGATTCAAATAGGAATAGAATTAACCACTGTACTTAGGAATTTATTGAACCATCTCTAAGAGTTGAGTGGTAATTTTACATCCATTATCTCCTTTAATTAATTGAGCCATTCTTTGAAGGATGTATCATATTTTAAGATATGGATGGTGTATCTCAGTGAGTTGATATAGTTTGCCTAAGGTTCCTTAGTTAGTATCAAAATGTGAACTTCAGAGTTCTGCTGTGTCTTGGTTTCATGCTCTTTCTTCTACATTGTAGTGTATATCCCCACTATGAGTCTTGGCTTTTTATTCCATAAATTAAGGCAGGGGGACTGTTTTGTCAAATTATCTTCTTTCTCTGTCTAAACATTCTATGTTTTTTGAATAACCAATATTTGGATACAAATATTAAATAGGTCATAGTGACTCACTATGTGACTCACCAACTCCTCTCAAACACCTTGGAACTTTGATAAGCCAGTTGGCACAATGCCTTCCCAATTCAGGTGGTGATTTTAATCTCTGAGAACTTCTTGGAGTTAGTCTTCCATGAGCTGCCAGAAGAGCTCTTAATGGTGGGTCTGGTGTTGAAGACCCTCCCCCACCCAGGTCACAGTGATTGGATGGTTAGTTGATAGTGTTTGCTAGAGATCCCCTAGTCCTTCTCTTCCTCAGCCATTGGTATCACAGCTCTCTTTCTCGTGGGTCCTTCATAAACCATCCCAAGATGCTGGATGAACAGCAATCACTGGGGATGAACACTAACCTCTAGGCTTAATTGTGTCCCTTAACAACTTTATAAGTTGAAGTCCTAATCCTTAGTGCCTCAGAAATGTGAACTTATTCAGAAATAGAGTCAGTGTAATTGTAATGAGTTAAATTAGGATGAGGTCATATGAGAGTAGGATGGGTCCCTAAGCCAGTAAGTTGATGTCCTTATACAAGGGGAAAATTTGGACATGTGTACACACCCAGGGAGAATGCCATGTGAAGATGAAGGCAGAGATCAGGGTAAGGAAGCAGAAGCCAATGAATGCCAAAGATTGCAAACATCAGAAGCTAGGAGAGAGGCATGGAATGGATTCTCCCTTGCAGCCTCAGAGTGAATCTATCCTACCAACACTTTGATTTCAGATGCTTAGTCTCCAGAACTGTGGGACAATAAATATCTGTTATTTAAGCTACCCAGCCTAGTGGCACCTTGTTGTGGCAGCCATACAGAAGTAATATACCCCTTATATAATAGAACTGGCTTGGATAGAAAGGAACTTCTCTTGGCTCAAGATGACATCTCCCTTAATTCTCACCATTAATAGAAGAATGCCCATTCATACCTTTCTATATGGAGCTATCAGTCTTCCTCATGTGACCAAATAGTCCCAAAACCTAATGCCAATGACCTGGAGATTTGGACATCACTTCCTCTCATGTTTTCCTGAGGTCCTGTACATAATGTTCACTAACATCTTTCTGTTACACTCTGTGATACCATAGGCCTTTGGCTACTTGAACTTCTAACAGTAATTATATAATTCTCAGTGTGCTTCTCATTACGAGAAAAGAGAAGACCATGCTTTGATTTGTAAAATCTGTTACTATTTGAGATGCTACTTTCCTCCCTACTAAAAAAATACCAGTGAGTGTTCTTCATCTCCTTCTCAACTGAGCTCTGTGTCCTTTCCCTTCATGCCTGATTAAATTATTCATTCATTCAGCCTTTTCTACATCAAACATTTATCAAAGTCCAACCACATGTGGTCAATACAAATGAATGAAAAATATAAAACAAAATCAGGGTTATTTAGAAACATTTACAGAAGCTGTACCTACAGGCTATGCAGGAAAGAGAATAAAAGTGTAAACCATGGCAGTGCAAGTTGAAACGGAGAGAAAAGGAGGCATTTATGAGTTTAAAAGGTCAGAATAGATGACATATTTAAAAGATGACATATCGAAGAAGAAATAGGAATCAAAGGAGCTTCCAGATATTTTATTTATCCATAAATATAATGGAGATGCTAAGATAACAAAGAAGAGTGATGAATTTTTTGAGAATGCTAATAGTTTGAGTTTTAGAAATACTGAGTTTGATGTATTCATACAGGATATCTAGGGAGAGAGAACTATAGGTAGTTGAAAATATTGGACAGGAGCTCAGAAAATATATTTAGAAATAATTATAACAATAAGAAAATAATATCAACAATTTATTGGACTCTTATGATATGCCAGACACTGTTGCTCAGTCCTTTGTGTGCATTATTTCACTCAGTTCATTCACAATCTTATGAAGCATTGTCTTCTTTTTATAAATACAAAACTTGCCATCACAAAACAAGTAGGTGACAGAATTGGAATTCCAACCCACATCTGCCTGACCTCAAAGCCTGTGTTCTCAACCCCTCCCTGCTACTGCCACCACTGTATGCATGTATGTGAAGCTGTCAGTTAGATGAGGCCATGGGGTCCCTGTCTATGGAAGGGAATCCATAAATGTCTGCTAAATACCTGGTCGAGGCTCTGGATGCCACCTAGGTTAACTACCAGGAAGGAAAGGGTTGCACAGTTGATTGAAAGACAGAAACAAACAACCAATAGGCACCACTAATGAGAACACAGCATCAGCTGCTACTACATGGAGTGGAGACACAATAGCCTTCTCCCTGTTGGGGGGACAAGTTTCCTTGGCCCTTATATCTCACAGAAGCCCCCACTGAAAATGGTTCCATTTAACTGGTTGAAGATCCCTTTGGGCATCAAGTTCTCCAAGTCTCCCTTTCTGATTCTCATGAAGTTGGTATGCAACGTCTTGTCCCTCCCCACACCCCACAACTGTCTACGAGATCCACTGCAAGCCTGCCAGTCCCAAGGAAAGTGACAGTTGATAACCTCCGCACTTTTGGTGAATGGAAAAAGTGGAAGTAGATTTCCTGATCAGTTTTCCTGGTGTGTAATCTCCTAGAAGGCCCAGGCTTTGGGCCTGCCTGATATCTATTCTTACTGTCCCTAACCCACCTATCTGGGTCAATAGAGTTAAGCACACAACACTACATTCCTTTAAAAGGGCCTATTTATTAGGGATGCAGTGGATTAAAAAAAAAAAAAGAAAGAAAAAAAAAGTACTGGCACTAATTTTTGCCTGTCTTTGAATCTCCCACCTTTGATATGAAGGTGCAATCGCCCACTCTCTGTACATCTTTGATCAGCATGGATGTAGCTGGTAATACACATGATGGTAAATTCTCTCACTGTTTGTTCAAGGAGTAGACAAAGAGGCAAGTTAATCTCCAATTATCATCATCTGAATAGCCAGATAGATGCATGTTGTAGCAACTCTCACTTGGGGCTCAAACTTTCCAATAACCCTTTCCCTGACTCCTGTATTCCCTGACTCCTATGGGGCCTAGAAGCTGCCGTATCAAAAAAGAGGGCTTTTCTCCCACAACTTGATTTACTCCACTTATTGGAAGTGCACATGTATCTTCTTTTGATTCAATTGCCTTATGTAGCGGAAGCATTGAATGACTCAAAGTGGGGCCCAGGGCTTCAGCATCACCATCCCCTGAGAAATTCAGAATCTTAGGTTCCACCTCAGACCTGCTGCATCAAAATCTGCCTTAAAATGATCTCCAGTGGATTAGTATGCATACATTTGATAAGCAATGGTTCAGGAACATGAATAATTAATACATCCTGGAGATCAGGAGTGACCAACACAAGCTCATTCACTTTTGATTCGTTGCTAGATTTTCTATCCATAAAGCACATTAATATGCAATCTCTCTTACTTACCTTTCAAGACACAATAATCATAGCTAGAACTTTATGAAATCCTCTATGCAAGCAAATAACTAGAAATTAGGTTCACATTTTGAGGATGTGAATATCCAGGTTTGTTGTTTCCCATTCAAATGAATGTGTCTAAAATTCTATCAAGGTTAACAGGTGGTTCTTAAAAACCACGAGCATATTCTCGCTGAGAAGAAAAGGAGCATGTTCCATTCTTAAGCACCTGAAATAAAAATAATGATTGAAACAAATAAGCATAATCTTTTTGGCTATAGATACACTTCTAGGGTTTGAGATGTGATTCATCAACCGGTAGAAACCAAGATCAACCAATCAAAATATGAGTGAATAAGCAAAGAAAATAGGTGGATACCAGGCTAAGTGCCACTACAGTATAAAGGAGGAGCGAGGATGAATGCTGCTGGTTGCAAAACAAACACTGAGTGAATCCACAAGAGAAGTGGGTTCCATGTAGATGCCACTGGAAAAAAACAAAGGCTGAGGTTCTGCCATGGTATCTCTGCATAGAAGACAAAGAATCAAGGCCACTAAAATTCGAAGGCAACTGGAAGCAGGAATTAAAAGCTTAAAGCAGAATTTTTTTTACAATATTAATCAAAACTTACATAACAAGAAGACTGGAAGAATTTAAACTTTTGATTTGACACTTGCAGGGACTCTTAGTCTTCTGAACAGTCATTGTGGTTCCACCAAGAGAAAATCCTCATTGTTTAAAGTCATTTATCTCATATAGAATGATGTCAAGCCTAAGGACATTCACAGAAATGTCAATGTTGTCAGGAAAATATCTTTTACGTGGAAATACCTTTCTGATTTTTGTGTTGTGATAAATTTGTTGTTAAGGATGTGCCCTGAAGAGTATAAAATCTTTCCAGGTTGCGGATCAAGAATGATTTTTAAAATTAACTCACTTTTGGGGAAGAGGGATCGATAAGAGTCCTCGTGAAAATTTAGATTCATATAGTTAAAGTTAATTTGGAGATAAAAGTTAAAATTCTGAACCTTTGTGACCTATACTTTGATGTGCAATTATCACTTTCTTTTCTGGACCTTGCATTTTAACAGCCTAATATTTTATAAGAAATGGATTCACTGAAGCAGTAGAAACTACAGCATGACAGATCACTTTGATTGAATAGGTGTTTTCACTTTAATTCAATAAGTAAATTAAGGTCAGATTCCTTGCTATGAGCAATGTTTATTTCACTGTAATAATGGGTGCAATATGTTATGTGGGAGATCTTGTGCTTCTTTTAAGAAAAGGATATTCCTTTTGTAAAGCCCCATTAAAAATTTATCTTCCTGAAACAGAACTACCATAAAATCCAGAAAGCCCACTTTTGGGTATTTATCTGAAGAAATTGAAAATACTAATTCGAAAAGATATGTGCACCCTCTGTTCACTGCAGCATTGTTTACAATAGCCAAACATGGAAGCAACCCAGGTGTCTATTGATAGATGAATGCATAAAGAAGATATGGGGCCGGCCAAGTGGCGCAGTGGTTAAGAGCTGGTTTTGGGATGCCACTGGCCCCCACATATGAGGGCCAGTGACACTGCCCTCCACAGCTAACAACAGCTCCACCTGGAGCTGGGCTGTGCGAGCCCTGGCAATGGTGTAGGCTGCAGCCCCTGCTGCAGTGGGCTGCCATAGGCTACAGTGAGTGGCTGGCAGCCAGCGTGAGCTGCTGGCACCCAGCGTGAGCTGCCAGTAGCCGCAGTGAGTGACATCCAGAGGCAGGCGATCTGCCTGATCCGGGAAGAGTGCAATGACATACCAACATGGGCCAGTGAGGCAACATCCTCCACAACTAGACTGAAGAACAAAAGGACAGCAACTTGTCTGTTCCCCTTCCCCAATTCCCCAACGCTGTTCCTCTCCCCCAATTCCCCAATAAAATCTTTAAAAAAAAAAAAAAGAAGATACGGTAGGACCAGCCGAGTGGCTCAGTTGGTTAAGAGTTGGCTTAGAGCGCAAGCTCTGAGCAACAGGGCTGCCTGTTCGATCCCCACATGGGCCAGTGAATGCTGCACCAAAGCTGAGCTGTCACTGAGCTGCCAACAGGTGGCAGGATGGCTCAGCTGGTGTAAAAACAAGATTGCCTGTTCAATGGTAGGCTATGCCCACCTGCAACTAAGACTGAACTTGGCACCTTGAGCTGAGCTGCTGCCCAGATGGCTCAGTGGATAGGACATGCACTCTTAACAACAAGGCTGCTGGTTTGACTCCTGCATGGGATGGTGGCTATGCCCACCCACAACTAAGATTGAACACAGCACCTTGAGCCTTAGAGGCCACAAGCTGCTGATGGAAGCCAGATGGCGACTAGCGCCCTCCACAACGAAGACTGAAGAGCAACAACTTGGCTGGTCCCCTTCCCCAATTCCCAAACACTGTTCCCCTCCCTCAATTCCCCAATAAAATCTTTTAAAAAAGGAGAAGATATGGTACATATATAATGGGATATTACTTCACCAAAGAAAAGAATGAAATCTTGCCATTTGTGACAATGTGGATGGACCTAGAGGGCATCATGCTAAGTGAAATAGGGCAGACAGAGAAGACAAATACCACATGATTTCACTTATATGTGGGCTCTAAAAAACAAAACAAGCAAATAAACAAAACAAAATAGAAGCAAACTCATAGACACAGAGAACAAACTGATGGGTGCCAGATAGGTGGGGTAATGGAGGAATGGGCAAAAAAGGTAAAGGTGATTAAGCAATACAAACAGCCAATTATAAAATAAGTCACAGGGATATAGTATACAGCATAGGGAATACAGTCATGGTACAGTTTCAGATGGTAGCATGGTACAGTATCAGATGGTTGCTGGACTTATGATCACTTCTTTAGGTACATACATGTCTAATCATTATGTTGTACATCTGTAACTAATATAATATTGTATGTCAACTATAATTTAAAAATAAATTTAAAAAAAACAGTTCTATTCACCATAATTAAAAAAAAACTGTTTTCTTGTCCTGACATTTGTACTCATTTCATGACTAAAATAGAATTCTATAACTGAATAATTATAACACTTTAAAAACAACTTCAAACTATAATTATGAATATTGTCTCTTAGTTCCACAGATAATTAATCTTTCCTTGAATTATAGTGAAAAATCTCCTCTGAGCACCTGAAACCTAAGGTTTGAAATAATAATATTCACAGGTTCTGGGTACCGTCAAGCCAAGGAACTCAATACAAATTGTGAGCTGAAGATGCTGCTGTGATACTTTATAGAAGCTGACACAAAACCTCTTCGGAAGCATATACCTTCAGCCCTGTGGCAGAGGATTTCAACAGAACATGCTGAAGACGAGGCCACAATCCAAGATTACAAAACAGATGAAGAAACAGCACAGCATGAATAAGAGGCACCTAACACAATAAATAGAAAACTGAATCGCCTAACCCTCCAAATGATGGAAAAGGAAATAAGTACATTTAAAATAATTAAAAATATAAAGAAAAGCATTAAAATGATAGAAAATACAATGCAATAACAATATCAGACATGTTTGCAAATAAATCAAATAGAACTCCCAGTAATGACTACTATAGTATATATGGGAGTTTGGTCACTGACATTAGTGGCATTAAAATAAGCAAGAAATTATTAATTCTTAAATAATGGTACTAGAACAACTGAATATTTACATGAAAAATTATTTCTCTATCTCATAACACACACATACACACACACTGGCTACTATAGCCATTGAAATAAAAAACCTAACGGGTGAGTTGTGAAGGAAATGCTTAGTGCAGTTCAGTATATGTGAATTGTGTATTTGTACAGGTCTGTTGTTTAGTGAACCCCCAAATGGCAACTTCTTTCTTTTTCTGCCCTTTTCATGTTCCTCATATGGTATGAGTGCAAGAGGGGTATAAAAATTATTCCAAATAGAATACATTAATGAGGTTTTTAAGCTTGGTTCCATAGGCCTTAGGACCCAGACATTAGAAGACATATGTTCACTGAGGAGAAGAAAGTTAACTTCCCGCTCATGGAATCCGGCAGCACTAAAAAATTTGTAGAGATTTATGCTTATGTAGGTTATACCATGACTGGGATCCCTGTGATGCTAAGGACTTAATTGATAAAGACATAGTGAGACCCCAGATTACTGATTTGCCAACAATGAGACAATGGTAGTTAGAGTTTTACCTGTGCTGTGTCCAGACTACCTCTGCAATTCAGAGATTGAAGCTTCAGGTGCTATATCTCATCCCACTGAAGTACTTTTGTTTGCAGATGTTTTTGAGAAAGTACCACAATTGTTTCATGAGAGCACTTGAGGGATTTTCATGCAATGCAATGCTTAAGCAAGGCTTTTCCTCAGAGGGTGCACAGAATTCCTTTCAAAAAGTTAACTATAATTTAACACATATATAGTCATGGGATGTGGAGTAATAGTGTGGGAATGGAGTCAATGGAATTGTAATAGATATGTATGATATCAGGGGTGAGGGGGCAGTGGATGGGGGGAGTAACTTTGTAAGGGTGAAAGGATAACTATTGCATTGTTTCGTACATCTGTAACTAAAAACAAAATGTTTATCATAAGTCTGTAGCACTGAATGAAGCACCATCTCTTTACTTGTCATTTTCAAATGACAATAACTGAAAGTAAATAACATAGGGTTAGCTACAGTAGCTAGGCAAGAAAATTTCAATGGAAAAAATAAAAGACAAATTTTAAAATACTGATAAAATGAGAAGGTCCAACATAGGTCTAATAAGAGTTCCAGAAAGAGAAAAGAAGGAGAATAGTAAAGAGGCAATATATAAAGTTATAATGGCCGGGCCGGCCGAGTGGCGCGGTGGTTGAGCGCTGGCTTTGGAGGCTAGCGGCCCCAGTTTGGGTCCCACATATGAGGCCACTGACACTGCCCTCAGAAACAAAAAGAAGATATAATGGCTGACAAGTTTCCAAAATTGATGTACGAACATGAATAATGAGTCAGAAGCACAATAAATACAAGCCAGAATAAATACAAGTAAGTCCACAAAGATACACATTATAATGAAACTTAACTATAACAAAGCAAACATGAAGATTTTATAAGCAACCAGAGAAAAATGTCAGCTTACAAAAGGAATGACCATTAAACAGACAGATGAATTTTTAATATCAACAATTGCCAGTAGAATGATATTCAAAATGCTGAAAAAAAGTAAATAATAGGGGCCGGCCGAGTGGCACGGTGGTTGAGCGCTGGTTTGGGAAGACAGCGGCCCTGGTTCGGTCCCACATGTGAGGGCCAGTGACACTGCCCTAAAAAAAAAGGTAAGTAATAGTTATCTTAGAATTACCAGGCTAAACTATCATTTAAAATGTACTACTTTAAAATTTAAAACAAAATTAAAAAGACAACCCACCATCTAGAAGACATTTGCAATGCACATAAAGATTAGTACCCAGAGTATATTAAGAACTCTTATAATTCAATAAGAAAAAAGACAGAAAATAACTATGAGAAACATGGAGAAAAGACATAATATGTAATTCACAGAGGATGAAACCTGACTGACCAATGAACATATGAAGTGCCCAACTTCTCTAATTATCTGAGAAATTTAATTTAAAACAAGAGTGATAGACCATGATGTTATTTAGTGAGATTAGCAAAAATTAAGAAGTTGGGTAACTCCAAGTGTTAATGATGTTGTGGGAACATTGCTGGTGGGGTCACAAATAGGACAGCTACTTTGAAGAGCTAGTTGGTACTATCAGGTAAAATTGGAAATGCACGTATTCTATGACCCAGCAATTCCACTTCCAGGGGCACAGGAGGCCTACCACACTGCAGAGACCCTGGGGGTGTGCAAGGCACAGCCTTTCGTATCCTAGAGCAACTCTCACAAATGTGCACAATGAGACCCATCTAAAAAAATGGAGAAAAACTAGAGATTTGGGGATCACACTCATTAGGAATTGTTCTTCTGGTCCCACTTTAGTTTTAAGAAGTTGAAACTGGAAATCATGCACCTATTTTGGTATTTATGTAAGAAATACAATGTATAACATCTATCAAAAGACATATAGGGAAGAAGAAAAAAAGTTTTTTGCCCTATATCAAGAGATTAAAGAATAAATATATCTTGATAGGTTTATATAGAAATGTAAAGTTCTGAACAAAACAAAATGCAAATTTCCTTTGTTTTGCAAGGGCATTCCTGGAAAATTAAGAAATATTCAATATTCCTGGATATTTGAACAGTGCCAAAAACAAAAGAAAAGGAAACATGTTTTGTGATTTAAATATAAAACTGAGTTAGCATCAAGGCTCAGGTAATTCTAAACAGGTTTTTAGCTCCTAAATGCCTGGCATGACATTGAACATGTGGGAAGCAGGATAACTCTTTGTGTGGGGAATTGACCCTGTGTTAGGGTGGTTAGCTTCCCTGACTTCTACCCACTAAATGCCAGTTGTGCTCCAGTCTCTGAGACAAAATAAGCCCCCTATAGGATGAGAAGCACTATTCAATGTAGACATGGCTCAAAATTTTCCCCTTCCTGTAAGCTCTTTATCATTAATTTCTCTGCACCTCCACAGTGCACGTGATCAAAATAACATGTATCCCACTGGATAGCAATGAGCTTTGTACACATCCATTCTCTCCTGCAAAGTGCAGCTTCCCAGAGGACTGGGGCCATGTGTTATTATACACCCAGAGCTTAGAAGCGCTTAATAAATGTTTGTTGTATGGAAAATAATTTAATCCAATCTAGGTCACTGCCTGTCTTTTTTTTTTTGCTTCCCAATCAAAGCTTTTATCTATAAAAGGCTAAAAAAAAAGAGTCCTTTAGTAGGAGTCATCTTCAGTTTTAAAAAAAAAGTCTGTAGTGTACTGTTGGCACCTCAGATTAGTTCTTATTAATTGAATGTCTTCATCTACAGAGAATTTAGGATAAAGGAGGTCATAGCTCTTGTTAGGGAAATATGTAAATATAACCAGTCCACATTTAAGAAATACTGAGAAACCTGGATTTTGCATGCATTCTTCACTCCTCTGCAAGAGTTTTCCCCCCTTCTTTTCATTATATCTTTGTCTAGCAACTCTCATTTGACCAGTTCTGGCCCAACATTTATCATAAAGATATACCATGAGGATCTAGACGAGACTTCACATTCTAAGGTAACTGGATTGATGGAATGGTCTTACTAACCAAAATAAGACTTGTCACAATCTTTAAAGCATAAGTGGCATTAACTGAACCCTAGAAGAAATCAAGAGGATTCATGAACAGATTTATAAATTTTCTTCTTTCTGCATTTTAATTATACTGGCATTTTAATTGCATTGTAATTGCACTTTAATTGCATGTATTTGTATAAATTAAAAAATAATTAGAGCTTTGCAGCACTATGGGAAACTAATTTATGCGTATAGACTTTTAAAGAGGTACATGTGAAGAATACTTTCAGAGTTATCATGTTAGACTCTTTAAAATTGTCGTTGTTGAAAAAGTCTATAGCTATCCAGATTGAGGTGCCTTCCTGTTCTTTCTGTGATTGAGAAAGCAAGACAGAGCTGGAGCTCGAATGGAGGGAAGTGCTTGGTACTCATGGGACTCCCAGCTTGGAAAGCCCTTTAAACACCAAACAAAACAGTATAGATAGATAGATAGATAGATAGATAGATAGATAGATAGATAGATATGTGTAATTTATACAAGAAATAAAATGTATAATTCCTGTATATATATATATATATATATATATATATATATATATATATATATATATATAACCTCTATCAGAAAACCTCTATCAAAAGAATATATATATATATAATTTTTTTTTCCTACCTAGCTTAGCCCTGAGACGTTTCTGTGCTCTGATCGCATGTGTATGGTAAGGGCAAGATGAGCCACTAAATTAAGGCCACAGAACCAATAATTTTTTTTTTTGAGGACAGTGTCACTGGCTCTCACATGCGGGACCCGAACCGGAGCCGCCAGCTTCCCAAGCCAGTGCTTAACCACCGTGCCACTCGGCCGGCCCCAGAACCAATAAATTTTTAACAGTATTCTTGGCACGAATCATCATGGCAAAGCACATATGTGTGATATAGGGGCCATTTATCCAACAAGCATTTATTCAACAACTACTAGGTATCTGGCACTACTGAGGTATGGCCCTGCCCTGTTTCAGAGGCCATTTACCCAAATGCAATTTGGATTTTCCAGCCTCTCCTCTGTCTCCTTACTTAATGTCTTAGCTTTCACTGGAAGCCTGAGCATGATCTTGGCAGATTGTAGGCTGGGCTTCCCCACATCTTGGCTCTCTGCTGCTTCGGAATATGCCCCGCGTTCATCTGCCCAATATCCCAGAGAGTTCTTAGTGTCAGATTTATTTCTTTAAAATAGCATTTTTATCATTTTGGAAAGGAAAAGGCTAATGAGCTTAGTAATTGAAGATTGTGTTACTCTCTTGCCTTGAGATTATGGCACCAAATGCTTTTGTAAGCGAAGGGATCCAGCGTAAGTAAACTTCCTGTCCTCTCCTATCTCAGGACCCGTACTTGAGCTATTCTCTGCCTGCCCTCTGGGTAATCCCCCTTTTACACACACAGTATTCCTTCTGTCCCTCCTAAGGAAACTTCCTGGGTGCCCCACGTGGAATTAGTCTTTCCCTGTCTTTTGTTCTAATAGCAGATTCTACATCCTTTTTTTTTTTTAAAGATTTTATTGAGGAATTGGGGGAGGGGAACAGCATTGGGGAATTGGGAAAGGGGAACAGACAAGTTGCCGTCTTTTTGTTCTTCAGTCTAGTTACAGAGGACGTTGCTTCACTGGCACATGTTGGTATTGTCATTGCGTTCTTCCCAGATGAGGCAGATCAGTCGCCAGCCTCTGGATGGTCGCTCACCGTGGCTATTGGCAGCTCACGCTGGCTGCCAGCCGCTTTTGGCCACTCACTGTAGCCTATGGCAGCCCACTGAAGCAGGGGCTGCAGCCTACACCATTGCTGTGGCTCGCACAGCCCAGCTCCCGGTGGAGCTGTTGTTAGCTGTGGAGGGCAGTGTCACTGGCCCTCATATGTGGGATCCGAACCAGGGCCTTTGGCATCCCAAAACCAGCTCTTAACCAATGCGCCACTCGGCTGGCCCTACATCCTTTTATTTTGTAACAGAGGTTAGAGTTATATTGTTTCAGTTCCTGGAGGTCAGAGATGGTGCCTTATTCATTTTTCAGCCACATGAAAGACTCAATCTGGGCTTTGTCTCTGATAAACATGAGTCTGGTATTCAAAGAGCAAATATTTTCAGGTAGGGGTGTGTGTGTGTAATTGTTAGTGAACTACACGCCCCTATTAGAATCTTGTAGGTCTACTAGTGCATTAAAACACATTAGTCAACATTCTCAGGGCAATTTGTAGGCTCTGCTCTGAGCTGTGGCTGGGTTCCCTGGCCTTGTTCTTTTATGGGGCGGCTCTTTGCAAAGGGAAACTCAACTCTTAAAATGTGTTCCAGGCTTTGGAAGCACGCCTCTTGCTAAAGGGCATATTTCTTTAAAGGGGAGAGAAATGGAGGGGTTATATCTCCTTTGGACATTATTCTCAAGTGTGTCCCGGAGAGAAGAAAATCCCAAAGGAATACTTCCCATTCAAGCCAGGTAAATCTTACCACGAGAGACTTCTGTCCCCTACAAACACTTAGTGTAAACACAGCTCCAGGCTTCTGCCACCTTGGATTTATCCTTATTCGGGTCCCGATATTGCCCCTGCCCTCCAGGAATGACAGTGTTTACCTTTGACCTAGCCAAATACATGAGTTGGGTTAATGCTAGATGCTATTGCAGATAGATTCCACAATGTATAATATCTCAAACACAATAGAAGTTTATTTCTTGCTAAGGTAGTTGTCCAAAGCAGTAGTTCCTTGTTGGTAGATGTTTCCTTTCTTAAATGATTCTGGCCCTGGCTTCTTCCATCCTGTGGCCCTTCAGCCAATTGGGATTGACATCGTCTGCATCTGACCGGTGACATGGGAAAGCGAGAACAGGCACGATAACTTTTTAAAAGCCTTGGTCTAGAAGTGATGTGCACCATTTCTGTTCAAACTACAATGTCTCTGGATGCTACAGGACTGGAAAAGTAGTCCCTGATGGCCAGGCACTTTCCAGGGACAACTCAAAGCTCTGTACCATAAAAGGGATCCTGAATTCAGGGTACAGTTAGCTGCCAGGGTCACTCTGCTGCTTTTCTAGGGCAACACCATTTGTTGTCCAATGGCCCAGATGCGCATGTTGCATCAAATGGTTGTCTACTGCTCACTGCCAAGCAGTCATCTCACTGCTATTGAAACACCAAAGCAACTCCTGCTTTGAAAGGGGACCAAAGTTTTGTCACCCCAAAACTGTGTCTTTTGGGATATTGCTTTTAAGCTGTATTAAGAAACAAGAACTCAGAAAGAACTCTTAACTCTCCTTCTTTCATGCTTAGAAGATTCAGATGGAAAGGCCTGCTCTAGAAAGAGAATCTTAACATGTTCACCTCAACATTAAATAGGCTGGGGCCCGCTAGCTAGAGTCCCCCACTCTGTGTCCCACTATTTCTGGGTTGCTTAGCAAGAGTTGCCTGCCACATGTGTTCCACTCTTCCTCAGCTGCCTGTAAATTGCCTATTTCCTTCAAAACCTCAGACCCCTGTCCCCGTTCTCTTTTGTCATATAAACCACAACTACCCAATGTATTTCAGGTCTCATCTTATGACACCCTGGCATGTACATCTGCAATAAAACTTTGTATATTTTCTCCTGTTAATCTGTTTTAGTTAATTTGATTATTAGCCCAGCTAGAAGAACTTGGTGGGAGGAAAATATATATATATATATATTTCTTGCCCCCACATTTCCCATCGGATAATTGGTTAAGGGTCCCAATGGTGCTCCCAGCTCTGTCTCCACCTGTCTTGGGCAGAGGGGATAAGAAAGTCAGCCTCTCTCATAGGTACTTAACAGTGGGAGTTGATGGGACAGTTCTCATCCTTATACCAGGCATTGCTCATCCCTCCCCTTCTCACAATGGGTACAACATAGTCCATCTCTTCAGCTCCCCTGTGACTTGGATGGTGGGGTAAAACACTTTCTAATTAATTTCACCTAAGCTTGTAGTCCCTCATTTAAAACAATTGCCTTGGCAGAAGGACTCTGCCTGTCTCCTCTAATTATAGCTCACAACTATAGGACCTCTTAGTCCTGGAGCTTTCTTAAGGAGGCTTCCTTAGTCCTGGGCTTATGTAGAAATGGTTCTGGGGCCCCTGGTCCTGATCTCTCCATCCCTTTTCTTCTTAAGCATCCTCTTTTACAACTAACTGTTGGATGTCACAACTTATGGCATATCTTGGAGTCAGAAAAGATGTTTAACTTAGTTGAATTTCAGTCTTCTTGAGAAAAGGTAAGTGTTATGTGTTAACAGAAAAGGAAATATTTCATAAGAAATTTACTGAGCAAGTACTGTGTCCTATGTGGCATGAAAAGGGCTAAGAGAAATATAATGGAACATAACTTATGGTCTCTGCTTATGAGGATCTTATAAGTTAGTAAGAATTGCTAATCATCCAGGAAACAACAACAAAATAGTGTAGTGAGTAACAAGTTAGGAATTCTAGGCTGTCACCCAGATATAAAAAAAACTGAGAGCAAGCATCTTTTTTTTATTATTCAAAAATTTTTTTTAATTTTTAGTTTCATGTGTACAAAACAATGCAATAGTTATGCTTTTCACCCCTTACTAAGTGACAACCTCCCTCCCCTCATCCACTGCTACCCCAACCCCGATATCATACATATCTATTACAATTCCATTGACTCCACTCCCACACTATACTCTACATCCCATGACTATATATGTATTAAATTATAGTTGACATATAATATTATTCAGTGGCAGCTTCAGATGTACAGTGCAGCGGTCGGGCCTCTATACCATCCATGAAGTGGTCTCCCTAACAAGACATGAGTCCATCTGGTCCCCTAAAAAATATTTACAACATTATTGATTATGTTCCCCAAACTATCTTTTCTATCCCTGAGGCAATATTATAGTTACCAATTTATGTTGCCTTGTCCCTTCCCCTTCTCCCTCATGCCCACTGCCATCCTATCTAGCAATCATCAGTTTTTCCTCTGTGTCTCTAAGACTATTACATTGCTCGTTTATTCAGTTCTTTAGATTTCACATATAAGTGAGGCCATATGGTATTTGTCTTTCTCTGACTGACTTATTTCACTTAGCATAATGTGCTCTAGGTCCATCCATATCATTACAAATGGGTTCAATTTCTTTCTTCTTTATAGCTGCGTAATACTCCATTGTGTAAATGTACCACAGTTTGTTAATCCAGTTGTCTATCGATGGGCGTTTTTATTGTTTCTAAATTTTAGCTATTGTAAATAACACTGCTATGAACATAGGGGTGCATATATTTTTTCGAATTAGTGTCTTGGGTTTTTCAGGATAAATACTTAGGAGTGGAATTGCTGGTTCATAAGGTAGTTCCATTTCTAGATTTTTGATATACCTCCATACTGATTTCCGTAGTGGCTGCACCAATCTGCAATCCCACCAACAGTGCACCAGGGTCCCCTTTTCCCCACAGCCCCGCCAGCACTTGTTGTTTGTTGATTTGTTGATGATAGCCATTCTGACTGGAGTGAGGTGGTATCTCATTGTGGTTTTTATTTGCATTTCCCTAATGACCAATGAGGTTGAACATTTTTTCATATGCCTGTTGGCCATCTGTATGTCCTCTTTAGAGAAATGTCTCTTTGTATTCTCTGCCCATTTTTAATTGGGTTGTTTTTTTTTTTTTTGGTGTTGAGTTGCATGAGTGTTTTATAAATTTTGTATATTAACCCCTTACCAGATATATCGTTGACAAATATCTTCTCCCATTCAGTGGGCGATGTTTTTGTTTTATTGATGGTTTCCTTTGTTATGAAAAAAACTTTTAAGTTTGATATAATCCCATATGTTCATTTTTTTCTTTTACTTCCCTTGCCTGTGGGGATGTATCAGTAAAAATATTGCTCAGGGTAATGGCTGCAAATTTACTCCCAATATTTTCTTCTAAGAGTTTTATGGTTTCAGGTCTTACATTTAAGTCTTTAATCCATTTTGAATTTGTTCTTGTATATGGTGTAAGGACGTGGTCCAGTTTCATTTTTTTGCATGTGTCAGTCCAATTTTCCTAGCACCATTTATTAAGTAGACTATCTTTACCCCAATGTAAATTGTTGCTTCTGTTGTCATAGATTAACTGTCGGTATAGGCATGGATTTATTTCTGGGTTCTCTGTTCTGTTCCATTGATTTATGTGCCTGCTTTTATGCCAATACCATACTGTTTTGATTACTGTAGCCTTGTAGTATGTTTTGATGTCTGGTAGCATGGTACCCCCAACTTTGTTCTTATTTCTCAGGATTGCTGTGGCTATTCAGGGTCTTTTATGGTTCCATATAAATTTTAGGATTATATTTTCTATTTCTGTGAAAAATGCCCTTGGTAGTTTGATAGGAATTGCATTGAATCTATATATTGCTTTAGGCAGTATGGACATTTTAACTATATTAATTCTTCCTATCCATGAGCATGGTAGGTGTTACCATTTATTTGTATCTTCTTTTATGTCTTTCTTCAGTGTCTTATAATTTTCTGAGTACAGGTCTTTTACTTCTTGGTTAAATTTATTCCTAAGTATTTTAAAGCAACTGTAGTTGAAGCAACTATAAATGGGACTGTTTTCTTGATTTCTCCTTCTGATAGTTTATTGTTGTTATTTGCAAATGCAACTGATTTCTGAATATTGATTTTGTATCCTGCTACTTTACTGAATTCGTCTATCAGTTCCAATAGTTTTTTGATGGAGTCTTTGGGGTTCTCTATATATAGTATCATGTCATCTGAATATAATGGCAATTTTACTTCCTTCTTACCAATTTAGATGCCTTTTATTTCTTTTTCATGTCTGATTGCTGTGGCTAGAATTTCCAGAAGTATGTTGAATAAAAGAGGGGAAAGTGGACAGCCTTGTCTTGTTCCTGATCTTAAGGGGATAGTTTTAGCTTTTCCCCATTGAGTATGATGTTAGCTGTGAGTTTATCATATATGACCTTTATCATGTTGAGATATGATCCCTCTATTCCCACTTTGCTAAGAGTTTTTATCATAAATGACTGCTGAATTTTGTCAAATGCTTTTTATGCCTCTATTGATATGACCATATAATTTTTATTTTTCATATTGTTGATGTGGTGTATTACATTAATTGATTTGTGGATATTAAACCAACCTTGCGTCCTAGGGAAGAAATACATTTGATCATGGTGTATGATCTTTTTAATATATTGCTGAATTCTATTTGCTAATACTTTATTGAGGATTTTTGCATCTATGTTCATCAGGAATATCGGCCAGTAGTTTTCCTTTTTTGTGCTGGCTTTGTCTGGTTTGGAATCAGGGTTATAGTGGCTTCATAGAAAGAGTTTGGGAGCCTTTCCTCCTTCTGGAGTTTTGGAATAGTTTGAGAAGAATAGGTGATAATTCTTTTTTGAATATTTGGTAAAATTCATTTGTGGAGCCATCTGGTCCAGTGCCTTTGTTTGTTGGGAGCCTGTTGATTACTGATTCAATTTCCTTGGTAGTAATCAGCCTATTCAGATTTTCCGTTTCTTCTTGAGTTAGCTTTGGAAGGTTGTATGCTTCTAGAAAATTATGCATTTCTTCCAGATTGTCAAATTTGTTGGCATATAGTTGGAGAGCAAGCATCTTTATTAAGTATGCTTCCTGATAGCCTTCCTTGCTGTTCTTTATTTAATAGAGTACAAAACTAAGGCTATACTTTGCTTAGCATTTCCAAGTCTGATAAGCAATAAAATTCTGGACTGTGTTGTTATTTTATCCTTCAACTTTAAAAAAAGTGTTCATTGTTTCCAGCTCTGGGAAAGTATACCAAAATTTAATTTGTACTTTTTTTAATTTTAGGGTTAGAAATATTTATGTAACTCTTGCTCATGGTAAAAATATAAACAGCATTAAAGAGTTTACAGTGAAAAATAAGTTTCTCCTTTCCCCTGTATGTCACCTACCCCTCCACCTCCAGAGGTATTCTGTGATTCTTCATTGTCTCCCAACTTCTCCCTCTCCATTTATTAAATCGGTACTTCTTAAGTTTTATTGTACAAAAGAAATAATTATTTAGAAACTCAGATTCCCTAGTTTTATCCCCAGAGATTCTGTAGGTCTGGGTGAGTTCAAGGAATTTGCATTTGTAATCAGGTGATTTTGAGGCAGGTGGAGCATGGAACCTACTTTGAGAAAGTCTTTTAGAAAATAATTAGGGCCTCGCTGCTTTGGGGAACTAATTTGGTCAAGTCACAGTCTCCTGTGGTAGATTTTACTTATTCCTATCATAAAGCCATGTTCACTTTTTCAGTCTTAGAACTTCACTGGGGTTACCTTCCCTTTGGTCTCTATGGTGATGCACAGAGGTCTTCTCATGTAATTAGCCTAAGGATGTTGATTTGTTTCATTGCCTCTGACTGACTGCCTTGCAGCAGTGTGTCATTAGCTAGATCGAAAAACACCAATTTGTTTTCTTCCTCCAGTTGTATGATTGCAATTAACATGAGTTTTCTTATATCTCTGAGGAACAAATAATAGTCACAAAGCTATAGACTTTTGAGAGATGACAGTAATTTAGATATTGTTTCAGCCAATCTATAGATGGGGAGACTGAGGCCCAGAGATATTTAGAAACATAACCATGGTCACAAAACAAATTAGTGGAAGAGCTGACCAAAACACTGATTTACTAATTTTGAATCTGGTGCTCTTCTCTCATCTCAGTGGTGGATAAAATCACAGGGCACTTGCAAGGCATTCAAACAATGCCTGTTCCCCAATCCACCTACCACTTTGAAGTATGTCCTTCTATGCCCTGTGTCCATCCCCATGGGTCACACCTGTCCTGGTTGGTTGTAGTGCTCATTGTCATGATAGTGTGAATTATTTCTGAACTCTTAAACATAGCAAAATCTCATCTACTTGAACCTCTGGTCACCAAATATGAAGCAATTTTGAACTGAAGGGGTTATGGTTACTTGAAGTCTCTGAAGGAACACAGGAGCTCACAATTCTTATTCTCAGCTTCCTCAAACAAAGGCCCAAGGAACAGTCCTTATTTTCAAAGGTTGGGGGAGGGTTGAGGTCATGAAAAGGTTACTTGGTTTACAGTCTCATCCTGTCTCCCTCCTGCTATTGACAAGGCATCAGGATGGTTTATAGATTGCCGCCTCCCTTTAAGGCCGATTTGCTGATGTTTTGAGACATTTATCCAATCTCAAGAAACTCAAGGGATCTGGTTTCAACCTTGAATTATATATGATCCATATTTGGGATGGAATGGGCAATTTTAATGAAAAAAGCCCATCCATCAGGCCAGGGATTAGAAAGGCTTTGATTTATGTATCTGTTGAAATCATCTATATTGATGTAAAATTTTTATAGTTCTATGAATTTAATAATTTTTAACCTGAATATGATTCATAACACTGCCCCACCACTACCACATGTATTCATTCTTTATTTCTCTCTCTCTTTTTCTTTCTTTCTTTCTTTCTTTCTTTCTTTCTTTCTTTCTTTCTTTCTTTCTTTCTTTCTTTTGTCTTTGGTGAAATATTAACTAATTGTACCATACATTTGATAATGTCCCCAGAGTTTAGCTAGTAAAAATATAAAAATGTAATGGAGAACATGTCTGTCTCGATGAAGAAGGATTCCAGGAAAAAAAACTCAGTTCCTGAAATAGATTACAGTACTTCAGAAAGGAAATTAAGTATCTATTGAAATATACATTTATTAGACTAGTGACTTTCCCCCACATTTTTGTAATTCATATATTATATACTATATATATTCAGCAAAAGGAAATGAACTGGGTTTTTCTTTTTTGGAACAAATGGTGAGAAATGGTAATTAGTTAGCATTTGCAAGCCTTTAAGCACATACATTTTGTACTTATGTAATTACAGCTGTGGGTGAATAGCTCTAATACCTGATTTAGTTGCAGTCTTTCAAACAGGTATTTACACTAACCCTAAAGATAGGTCCAGGAATGAAAACGATGTTACCTTTTTTTTTTTAATCTATTGTGATGCATAGCCAGTAAATCAACTTCTAACTGTAGGGTAAGGAATGATGCTATTTTGCTTATGTGCATTATCTTGGAATTCTGCATTCCTGGGAAAATGTTGTCAAAGGCTGCATTAGCCATGCAGTGAGGCAGGGATAAGTGTCCAGGCTACACCTGTCTGCTCTCATGACCAGACACATCCATGTTTATAATTTTTAAGGACCAAAACTTTCCACTGCTATTTTTAGTCCACCTTTTTTGAGAATAATGGTCATTATTCTGATATTTTTGTTTCATATATATTATGCTCTGCCCTTGAAATCCAAATAGATTCTCATTTTCCATCCTTGTGTTTTCATATCTGCCACACCATTGGGCTGGGTTTATTCACATGCAGTTGTCCTGAGAGGTTTAACGATTTAATTTCAAAAGGCCAATTGCTGACACACAACCTATAAAATAGTTATTTGTTCAAGATTCTTCTTACTCATTCCTCAAACACTCAGTTTAGTTTTGATGTTTTTAATTCACTGCTGAAAATCAGTTGCCTCTAGGAATTTCAATATTACAGTCAGCATAACAAACTACCCAATATCACTAATGGCCTATTTAGGAATGAAATGCTTTTTTTCTGGTTTTAAGCAATTTCTAATTTCGATAGGGATCAGACACCATTGACAGGGATGGAGTTAATAGCTCCCTGAAGGGACACATCACTAGCCAGGTCATAAAAATCATGCATGGCTTGCTCTTTCAACCATAAGGCAAGAAGCAAACAAATACATCTATTTCCCCCCAGTATTTCATTTGCGGTCTGAAGATGGCTTGAAAAATTATAGCCATTATATTGTTATTGTTGTTGTCATTGTTATTTTTTATAATTTTCTGAAATCTGGATATTTATCTATTTATATCTATCTATTTGGTATTTATCTATTTGTATCCTTTCTTCAAGAATTTACTCTCGAAGATGTCACCTCTCAAAATCATAACCAAAACAGAATGCAAGTTCTGGGATTAATATAATATACCGTTTGAGACTTTGCCATGCAAAGCTATTGTTTGGAAAATTTAGGCAAAAGAACTAGTTAGTGAGGGAAGAAATTACTCAACATATTTGTTTTGGCTGCTCACATCGATCAGATTTGTGGATAATAGCTTTAATTCCTTGTGATAAATCACACCAATCCTTTCCCATTCCTGTATTGTAAATATACCCCTGCTTGACAAAGACAAAGTGGTTCTAAACTCAAATGTGTTTGCTTTGCCATTGTACAGTGTGCTTGGGTAATGAGTACCTCAGGGGTGGATGGGAGAATACAAAGCAGCAGAGGAGGAAAGAGGAGTGGATGGGCTGAGGGCAGAATATGGGATCCCACCTGGAAAGTTGGTAATAAAAAAGAAATTGAAACAAATATCTCAGTGTTAGGAGGAGAAAAGGGCAAACAGTGAGGTGCAGAAGACGTGCTAGAATTAGACATAGGTGGGGAGGGAGAACATGGCACAGAGATGTTCAAGATGTTCTCTTCTGCAAGAAGAGGGAGGGGCACGTATTATTAGGCAGCTGCAGCAAAGCACCTTGGATTCAGATCACCTAAAAACTAAGCAGATTTGGAAAGGACTTAATTTTCCTCAAGGTGACAGGAACTAATGCTTATTGAGCTCCTACTAAGACTAAGTTTTCCACAGATGTTGTATCATTTAATTCTGCACACATCCCTATGAAGGAAATTACAATAATAATAACTAACATCTTTTGCATGCTTACTATGTGTCCCACAGAGTGCTAAGTGCTTGTTTTGCCTTGCTTCTTCATAATAATTCCTTATAATTGAGGAAACGGACTCAAAGATGAAGGTAACTTACTTAAAGCTACACAGTTAACAGAGCTGGGGAATTAAATCCAAATAAGTCTGACCTAAAGCCCAGAATTTCTGGCTTCCCATAATGCTTCCTCAGTGAGTGAAAAACCCACTGGAGATAGAAGAGCCATCTGTTAATTTGTGACATGTTGCATCTGGGAGATAAGCTGGGTGCTTGCCATTTACTTGGTTGGGACAACTAGTTACCTAAATCCCTCAGAAGTCAAGGTAATAGTAAAAGAAAGTTCTTAGACTGAGGGTTCCATGACTTATGGAGGGGCAAGGGAAAGGAGTAGGAATATTTGGCCGTGCCCCATCCCTAGGTTACTGTCTGATGATAACCAAACACACAAAAACAAAAGACTCCAAACTCGTAACCCTTTGAGTGGTAGTGATGAAAGGAATTTTAGGAGTATATGGAAACCCTTGATTGGGTGTTGTGTCATTCAGCATCCCACAATGCCTCTGGACTTCACAACTACCACATAATGATGAGTCTGATTCTGCTTCATAACTGTCTCCAAATGTGAAGAGAGGGACTGAGACACAGGAGAGGATGGCTTTTTGGAGCATGTCTTTGGGTTGAGCTCACAGTGGATTGGCTCTGCACATAGCCTCATAGGCAGGCTACTGCAGCAATATTCGGAATTGAGGGGAGGGAAAGGTTAAAGAAGCCAAAACCTAGGTGGCAGGGAGCTAGAGCAGTGCGGCCCTCCCCCTCCCACCACAGAGTCCTGTGAGATTAAGAAAAACGCTCATCCCTGGATTTCCGCAGCTTCTGCTGACTCAGGATGTGGTTGTGGTATGTCCGAGTATGGTTAATTTGGAATTTGAGGTTTATGCCCAACTACTACCAAGAGTTCCCAGTGGGTGGTATCCCTGGGCCCTTTCAGACTTCAACGAGGGGAAAAAGTGGATTTGGAAAGATTTTGTCCCAAAAAGATTTTGTCCCAAAAAAGCGTTTTCATGATTAAGTTATAACTTCATAAATGAGACCTGGTATAAGTAAACTATATTACGTAATGGTTTTCAGCTAGAATTTTGTGATGTACTTAGAAAAAAACCCCACATATGTCAGGTCTGTAAAATAAACCTGCTAATTTCTGAACTTCATACAACTTTTTCCCCTTCAAAAATGCCCCAAACTTCATGCTATACTTCTAATCTATGAGAAAGACTTTATTATCTGACAAGTTGGAAAAAATAGAGAATGTGACCTATGAGTTAAGACTTCCAGTTATCTGTGGTTTAATTTAGGCTAGTTTCCCAAATTCTAAACTGTACCTAATATCCTTTCTACTACATGAAGCAGAAAGCCACAGACATCCTCTGAACAATTACAATATTTAAGGGTAGGGAGTTTCAACAACTCCTTAGCTGAGGGAGAGCAGGAAAAGGCCACCTGGGCGTATAAAAACCATCTCCCATTTCAAAGTGGAGTTTGAAAACCCAAAACACACTAAAACACACCCTGAAACCATACAAGAAATTACATCTGATTTTTACTTCAGACATAATTAGAATTGAAAATAAACCTGCCCTGGTTAAAGCAAAGGGGCTCGTTGGCAGAGGAAGAGAGGAAACGGCTGTCCGGCTCATAGAGGTGTTTATGAAATGTGACAGGGTAGGACAATGCCAGTGAAACTGGACTCTAAGTTCATAGCTGGAGATTGTCTGTTGTGACACAATTGTTAATTAGGGCTCAAAAGGGCAGCAAAATTTATATTGAAGGGCAGAAGAAAAAACCCCAACAGCTTCTAGACTGATCTATGTGGTAAAATGCCAGATACCATGGCTTTGACCATAATAAGAATATTTTGTTCTGCCATGTTCAGAGTTAATTTTCTTCTCCTATTGAAAGCAGGAGAAATTACAATAATCTTTTATATCAGATTTTCAAATACCAATAAGTTACCCACCCCCACATTCTCTTTGTCAGCTTGCCCTTTCGACAGGCAGTGCACAGCAAAATGAATAGATTCAGCATATTTTCCTGTTCACCAAGCATAAATTGTTACTAACTGATGAGAGTCTATTTGAAAAGCTGTTTTATTTTATAAAAGAGTCTTCTTTTTATCTATAAATGATTCTGGTTGAAATCAAAGTCGATATTGTCTTATCTTTGTGACCTCAGGAAACTGAACTATGATGACATATTTCCATTAGAAAGAGGGTGATGAGAGGTTCATACATAAGCTGAATAAACACTACTAATCTATTCCTGCTCTTGGATCAGATTCCCAGTCTTTGAAATACTAGGAGAATTACCAAAGCATTAGTATGTGATATGACACCATTGCAAATGATCTGATGAGAGTGTTCTCTCTGGCAGGCTTCAGCCCTGGGTGGGGTGATTGGACTCTGTGACCTCAGAGATCCTTTCTCACTGAAATACATTACAAGTCTTTCACATCACAGTCCTTTAGTAATGGGCTGTTCTGTTGTTTTTGCTGGTCTTTCAGCTCTAGTGAATTAAGTCATGATTTCCCTCAAAGTCACTCTCTAATTCCCATACCTGAAAGGGTTGTAGCAATTTGATAAAGCATCTGTTTGAAGTCACACTCACAAAATGTGCACTATGAAAGGATTATAGCTTTTACTCAATGCCAAACAGCCTGGAAATTCATAAATAGTTTTCATGCGGTAGTACATTTATTCAGTCCTCATTTCATCTGATGCTTGTCTCCTGTCTGGTGCTTTCATTATAATAAACTGGGCATTGAACCATGAAGTTGGCATTTAGCATTAACATGTTATATTGTACACTTTACCATTTTGCTATGTTCTTGATTGATTTTTTTCCCCCTTCTCTTTAGTTATATTTTTATTTTGTAGTTAAGGATCAATGATTTCTGAAAATGTGCATTTTTAATGAAGCAGATCTGGACTGTGACTTCTATTTGGGCATTGGCACTAAAGAAAAGAGACTGGACATTTTGAACCTTGTGTAGTGAGAGAAAATAATACTGAATCAAAGACTCTTGGCTCGGAGCAGGGCTGACTTACAACCTTGGCTCATCCAGGAAGCAGAGCGCACTGGAGACTGACTCACTTGCCCAGGCAGCACGTGCGTGAGGTTGAGCAGTAAGACCAACTGCCTGACAAGCTGTGTTGGTTGCTCTCTCAGTGAAATGAAAAGCATGTGAAAATTATTCATCTTCATATGTTAGGTCTTAAAATAGTTTACACTGTTGTTCCGTTTATAAGAAACGTGCAACCAGTTTTCTCAGCCCACGAGGGTGAATGGTCAAATGACCGAAAACTCTTCATGGTTGAAACACATATGAAGTACAAAATATTGGAGTCAATTTTGACTACTTTCCCTTTCCTGGCCAGAAATGTCTCTTTAGTCACAAGATTTTTATCCCTGAACTGCCTCTTGTGGAAGTTAGCTCATTACCCAATTTAGGCCCACCTAATATCTCACCTGTATCATTGTCATTGCCTTTATTTAAAAAAAAATTATAATTAAGTTTATTGGGGGTGACATTGGTTAATAAAATTATAGGTTTCATGTGCACATTTTCTATATCACAATTCTGTAATACATCATCTGTATATTGCCTTGTGTGCTCACCACCCAGAGTCAGTTCTCATTCCATCACCATATATTTGACTCCCTTTGCCCTTGTCTACCTCTCTGCTTCCTCCCTTTCCCTCTGGTACCACTAAACTATTGTCTATGTCTTTGAGTTTTTTCTGTCTTGTCCCTTTGTTGCTTTCAGTTTTATATCCCACATATGAGTGAAATCATATGGTTCTCAGCTTTTTCCATCTGACTTATATCACCTAACATAATATTTTCAAGATCCATCCATGTTGTCACAAATGGCAGTGGTTCATCTTTTCTTATGGCTAATTAATACTTCATTGTACAACTCAACAACAGAAAAACAAACAATTCAATTAAAAAATGGGCAGAGGACTTGAACAGACCCTTCTCCCAAGAAGACAAACAGTCAACAGATATATGAAAAGATACTCAATTTCACTAGCTACTAGGGAAATACAAATCAAAACCACAATAAGATACCATCTCACACCTAGAATGGCTATTATCAATAAGACATGTAATAACAAATGTTGGAGAGGTTGTGGAGCAAAAGGAACCCTTATACACTGCTGGTGGGAATGTAAATTGGTGCAGTCACTAAGAAAAACAGTACGGAGGTTCTTCAAAATATTAAGAATAGAATTACCATACGACCTGGAGATACCTCTTTTGGGTATCTACCCCCAGAATTTGAAAGCATTTATCCATAAAGATATATGTACCCGTATGTTCATTGCAGCATTATTCACTGTGACCAAGACATGGAAATAGCCATTGCCTTTAAATGGCTTGAAGTGGTTAGGAGTCCTTGGTTGCAAGCACCAGAAACAAATTCTGGGTAATAAAAGGAATTTCTGGAAGGACGCACGGAATCAGCAGGAAATGGACAGCTGGGTTTGTGAAGAGGTAAAAACAAGGCATCTTTGGAATGCCAGGAATCAGGAAGCAAAACACCTGCTTCACAGCAGATTGAATCCAGTATGGAGTCAGGATAACTCTGGCCATGGATGATTCCTTCTGACCTTCCCTTGTTGGTCCAAATGACGCTCTTTGTCTCTGCGTGTGTTGGGGTGAGAAGAAAGACAATCTAATCCCGTTGCCTCCTGGATCCCTGGAATTACTGTTTCTCCAAGGCTGCACATGGTGGGATGAGGTAATTACAAAAAAATGAAACTGGTGGGCCATTAGAAAGTGGAAAAGTATGCTGGATGATAAGTGTCCAATGGAAGGCATTTTTTCCCCTCTAGTTCCTCATCTCTCCAACTGATTTCAATTCAATCCAACAAACATTAGGTATCAACCCTGTGCAAGGTGCTATGTTAGGTATTGGGCACTCTCGGAAAGGGGTCTTCTATAATTTGCTACCAATTTTATTACATATAGTAGGACCATGTGCACCCATGGCTGTTTTTTTAGACTTTATTTTTTAGAAAAGATTTAGGTTCACAGTAAAACTGCAAGGAAGGTACAGTGGTTTCCCATATAGCCCCTACCTTCACACAAGCATGGCCTCCTCCATCAACATTCCCAATAGAGTGGTACATTCGTTACAATTGATGAATCTACACTGGCACTCATAATCACTCGGAGTCCATAGTTTACATTAGGGCTCACTTTTGGTGTTGTATCTTCAATGGGTTTGGAAAAATATATAATGACATGTATCTATCTTTATAATATTAAACAGCGTCACTGCCCTAAAATCTTTTGTGCTCTGTCTATTCCTGCCTGCCTAACCCCAACCCCTAACCACTCACTGATCTTTTTACTGCCTCCATAGTTTTGCCTCTTCCAGAATGTCATACAGTTGGAATTGTACAGTCTGTAACCTTTTTGGATTGGCTTCTTTCACTTAGGAGTATGCAGTTAAGTTTCCTTCACGTCTTATTATGGCTTGATAGCTATTTTTTCTTCTTATTTCTTTTCTTTTCTTTTTTTTTTATTTTTAGTGTTGAATAATATTTCATTGTCTGAATGTATCAGTTTTATTTACCCATTCACCTACTGAAGGACTTCTTGGTTACTTCCACCTTTTGGCAATTATGAATAAACCTGCTATAAACATTTGTGTTCAGGTTTTTGTGTGGACATAAGCTTTGAACTAGCTTGGGTAAATATTAAGGAGCACAATTGCTGGATCCTATGGTAAAATTTGTTTGGTTTTGTATTCCCATGCTTTTCATTGAGGAGTTGAGAAGAAGGGGTAGCACCTCTGGCATGCATTTCAATGCTGTCTTCTGAGAGTACCTGAAGCCTTTCCATGACCCCTCCTGTGTTTCCCATTCACACTTCTCTCTGGTGTTCTTCAACCCTCTAAGGCGCTCTACTCTCCCTTCCCCTTGTGTCTTAGCCTTACTCCCAGCTACCTGTCAAACACTATCATTAAGATGTTAGGTGAAAACAGGCATAAGGGATCTTGCTGGGGTGTTGGAAATTTTCTAAATCTGGATTGTGGTGATGGTTGTCCAACTCAAAAAATTTACTAAAAATCAGTAAATTTTACATTCAAAATAAGTGAAGTTGATGGCATGCAAATAATGTCTCACTTAAATTGTTAAAAAAAAGATATCAGGGGATACTTAAGGCTGGAAAGTACACTCCTTTGCTTGGAAAAGCCTTTCAGAAGGGAAAGAGTCAGAGAGAGTGGTGGGATGATGGAGGTAGTATGGGACAAGCCAGCCTTGGTCACAGATGGTGCTGGGGTTAAAGAAAAGTTCAGACAGGGTTGGGGAGCAGCCCAATTACTTATTTCTTGATCATTTGTCATCATTTTGCTTCAGAAAACTTGGGGCTCAAAAGGTGTTTGCAAGAGGTACCCAGTTGCTGATCAGTGAGCTGAGACTGGGCACCTCATACTAAAAGAGGTTCCCTGAGAAGGAATGGGGAGCAAGAGGTGTGGCCTGTTTCTTCTGAGAGAGGAGTACTGTTTCATGTCCCTCCTTTTCCTCTCAATTGATACCCCCATCCCTGGACATTCACATGAGACGAGAGGATAAATTGAGATACAGCATACTCTCCCTCCCCACAAAGGCTTCCAGTCCCTGAGGTATGCCATATGGAAAAGAATAATAAAATACCTTGTGGGATTTGAAAGTTTGTTCCAGGAACTCTAAATCCCAGAGATTCCATGAAACTAACTTAAAATTCATCTTCTTCTTCAAATGTTGTTCCATGGCTTAAAGACCATCCTATTGGTAGAATTATTTGTTTCAGAAGTTATCTTTGTGTTAAAAAGCCTGTCATAATTTTTAGTCCCTTTTACATTCAATCTTAATAATTTTTCCTGGCTTTTGGGGCCCCCAGCCATTATGTCCATATTAACTCTATGTTTTCTCTCACTACCTTTAACCTTGGCTTCCCATCCTATGCTGGGTTTTTCCTTCTTCCGTCTGTAACCATGTACTGCCCTCATTGTTATACTTTTTCCTGCCTATAATGATTTCCCTTTACTTCTTACTCAGGCTGGCTCAAGAGCCACTTTCCTCTAAAGAGTTTACCTTGACTATTTCTATCCCACAATGTTCTTCCATTCCTCTGAACCTAACAATGATGATAATCTGTATCATGCAATTCGATTATTCTATTATCCTGTATTTTTCTTATATTTTTTCTTGTTAAATTTTGTGCAAGTTGGGTGGCATGCCCTACAAAGAGGAGATCTTTTATTTCTTTGGCATTTCCTACAGTGTGTACAGTTGTCTTGGAACCCAAAAAATATCCTGCTATTCTCTGCTGGCCTCCTAAATTCTACTGAGCTGTTATCCTGGGGCTGAGTGATAGCCTTTTCTCAAAGGCTATTCTCTTTTTCAGTGTTCACAGGGAGGGGAATATTTATTGACCCTTCTGCCGTGTTTTAATGGAGGATAGAGCTCTTCTCTTCCCAAATAGGGCCACATTGGAGTCAACTCTTCCTGACACTTTGTCCACCCTCACCCCCACCTGCTCTTCCTCTTGGGTGAATGAATAGTGACTACAAGTGACCATGTTTGATATTCCTCTGGCAAATTTTAAGAGGATGGGTTTGTGTTCCTTTAAAGACAATGGGCATATGTCTAAGCCTCTCAAAAAAAAAAAAGAAAGAAAGAAAGAAAAGTAATGGGCTGCACCCTTTCTCCTTTCATTGTCTGCCCTCTGATCACTGAGAAGGGATGCTTCTTTCCTGCTTTCTACACCC
The DNA here is from genome assembly GCA_033961575.1 of Aselliscus stoliczkanus. Classification (NCBI taxonomy): domain Eukaryota; kingdom Metazoa; phylum Chordata; class Mammalia; order Chiroptera; family Hipposideridae; genus Aselliscus; species Aselliscus stoliczkanus. The sequence goes on from CM066733.1 coordinate 94,871,812, forward strand.
AAAACAGGGTCTTCCTATGTTGATCATGGTGATGGGAGGAGACAGGCATTTTTCACTTTCTGTTCCAGTTTTTCTACCTGCAGCTGGGGGGCAAATCAGGTCTTCCATTTCCCATTGGTCTGTCCTCAATTTGGAGTATGAGCAATTCCCAGGAAGCCTAAACCTCAGGCAAGAGTCTGTGTAGGTGGTTGCTCATTCTATTAAAAAAGCCAATACAGTAGTATCTTGGTTTGCAAACATAATTCGTTTCGGAAACAAACAACTTGTATTACAAGTCATCGCTTGTTTACCAAGTTAAAATGTATTAGAAATGTTTGCTCATCTTGAGGAACACTTGCAAACCAAGTTACTCGCAATCCAAGGTTTTACTGTACTTGGATTTTTATTCAAATGTCTGTTCTCATATGTCTACTCTAGTGGCCACAACAACGGAGAGGAAGATGGGTGAGTGTTAGTTTGGAATTGGGTTAACCAGATGGTTGTATAATTTTAGTGGAGAATGTCTTATAATCTTAACTAGGATGGTCTGTGTGGCATTGATAAGAGTGTGTGTGTGTGTGTGTGTGAGAGAGAGAGAGAGAGAGAGAGAGAGAGAGAGAGAGAGAGAGACCATGAAGAGTAACAGTGGAGTGAGATTCTCAAGTAGGCCATCAAAACTGCCAGACCCTGAAGCCTCCATTGATTTTGGAGGGACCCTGCCAATTTGTGCAACATCTGCTCATCTTTCTGAGTTTGTGGTCATATGTATTATTTAACTCCCTTCACATCCTCGTGGCCAACCTCAGGCATTATTGAGCTCCGCCAAGATTGTGATAAAGGCCACATTTGCAACATACTCCCCATCCTGGTCTTCCCCAACCAGTGTGCAAACAGCTGACAGTGACATGTTGTTAACAGCACAGTGATGGGAGGAAGCAGACCCAGAGTTAGTTAGCATCCTTTTCAGATGTGAGGGATGCATTTCAGCATACACTCACAGGCACGTAGAAACATGCCAAAGATATTGTCCCTTTATAGTGGCTGGCACACTAATGCCTGGGATTATTTAGGAGGGTTCCTGAGAGGCCCTGCTGAACTCTGTACCTCTTCCCAACCCCAGATGGTTCTGTGTGTAAAAACGAGAGATGTGGCATAGAGCATGGAACTCAGGGTACCTTTAAAGCAGGAATCATGTTACCAGTTTTTGTTGGCATCCTGGCTGAGAGACTTGTTTATTTTTATGAATAAGACTCCATATTCATAAGCAAAAGTATAATAGCAACAGCAACACCAATAATAATGCACCATGAGAATGTGCTCAGCCAAGTTTTTTATTTTTCCTGATATCAAGTAGCAAAATGCGCCTTCTCTCTTTCACCCCCTTCTTCCATGGAGGCTAATGAGCTTTGAAATCCCTTTGATTCTGAATGAGCAGCCCAATAACACGGCCTTCATTTAAAATGGGGAGGCTGAGACAGCTTGCTTTCTCTCCAGCTTCCTTGGTGAGTTCAGCAGCTGACCTTTTGGCTCAGCAACTGGCCTGCTAGTTAAATGCAACCACTGAACAATCACTTGATGGGATTTCCAGCTTATTAAAAATGGAGTGTAGCCACCAGGGATTCAAGCATAAAGGTAATAAAAGAGCACCTAATAAAACCTTAAAACGCGGGCACACACATCCCAAGGTAGATCGGTCTTTAACCCCCACTAACCCCGTAAGATTAAGATTCGAAGACCAAGGTGAAGAAATGAAACTGAGCTACAAAACGGGATTTAGAGGACACTTTCAAACCCTGTGCTTTTTCTTTTTCTTTTCCTTCCAAAATTGTTTTGTAAATGGTGGAGTAGTAATGTTGATTGTGTTGTTTATAACCTAATTTACATTTTATATATTTCAAGATGTAGGCACTAGTTGTATAAATCAGTAAAAGAATATAAACATGCAGACATTTAATCACAAAACTGTCTTCTGATTTTAATGAATGAAATATGTGGTGAATGTCAGAAAATCAGAGTGTCAGCTTCTATAACCATGGATGACCTATCTTATGGGATGATACAATTTACCTGTCACTGCCCTCACCTGCTAATGAACAAAAATATAAAACATACAGTTTCTGAAAACCTACTGACATTGTCTTTTTGCTACTTCTCTGTGATTTCTTCTTAGATAACTTCAGAAGGGATCTTGTTTCCAATGTAATAATCAAAACATGTAGATGTCCCCCAGTTTCCTGTTTCTTGCTGCCTATCATTCAGCTACCTTTTATTTATTTTCCTCTGGAAGATAAATGCTGGTTTCCCTCATGTGGAGCACTGTAAGACTGTTAGTGCCATATTTATTAGCTTCTGTTTCTGAATGAGAGTACTATTAAAAAGAAGTCAACATAGGGAATGTTGAGTTCCCTCTCAATTGGCCAGTGGTGACTGGCAGCTTTAGCAGAACAACTAGCAGTCAGATTCCAGAAGCCAGATTTTCTTTCTGTGGCGGAGAGAGCCATGAACCAGGAGGCGGTGGACCTAGCTAGCTATCCCTCTTCTGCTGACAACTTGTTTCATTTTAGACGAGACACTTCACATCTTTGTCCTTCAGTTTCTTCATCTGTGAAATGGGGGTCTATGAGGTGGAATAGATAATCTCTAAGCTCTGGGCTTTGACACTCTGATCATTTGATTACGCAATCAGAAAAATCTGAAAGGCCCTCCCAGGATCAGCTAGTTCACTGTCTTGTGTTACAGCAATTCTGTACCAATAGCACTCTGGATAAGAGGCAACCTGGTCTAAATCAATGGTAAAATGAAAACTCATATAGGGAGTGCTTTTTATGTGAGCTTCTAACAAATGTAACAAAAGAAAGAAAGAAAGAAAGAAAGAAAGATCTCCACTCTTTTCAGCTTAGAGGATGGGGACGAGGATGTCATGCCTGCCCCTGTAAGTCATACTCTGTATTAAGGAGAGTACATGGAGTTTTGTTCACCATATACTCCTAGCAAGGTGTCTGTAGGAAGTAAATAAATATCTATTGAATGAATGAATGAAACATTCAGGAGAGTTTTTGTGTGGTTAAGGATTTTAAAGAACTCTCCAGCTTCCTAATGGGTCAGTTTCTGATCTCAGGAAAGCCCAATGGGATATAATTTGTAAATGGGAGAGAGGGCTAGGGAAAGAAGGATAAAGAAAAAGAATTTATACTGCTCTACCTTCATTGTGAATTAAGACTGAGTTAGAGAAATATTTCTCTTCTTCAACATCATCTTTTACGAGAGAGAGAGAGAGAGAGAGAGAGAGAGAGAGAGAGAGAGAGAGAAATTCAAAAGTTACATGTTGAAAACAGGGACAGGTGTGTCTTTAGCTCATGTCCTAAAGGGAAACTCACACCCATGCTGTGTTGTTCTGTTGCAGGACTTGAGTGTCAAAGCCCCAACACACACCTTGGAATGTGAAGTGCCAAAGGCTGTCGTGATCTATTGTCCTGGAGGCACCTGGTTATTAGTTCAGACTGAGTATCTCATACCCAGGAAAGGTACTGCTGCAGAAAAGGTGGATCCTGTGGGTAGAGAATGGGGTTTTTCAGAAGGTGGTCAGAGAGGAGAACACATTGTTAGAAGGAAGTTACTCTTGAAGGCATAGGAACATAGGAACAAAGCTAAGATCTAGGATTTCCTAAGATGGCTACCATGAAAACTTTAACTTCTTGGGTATTTTTCTTTTGCAATATAAGACAATTTATATCTAGTGCAAGGTTTAAAACTTTTGTTTCTTTCTGTTGAAATTTCCTTAATTAAACTAACCTTTCAGGATATTCTGATATTCCCGCTTTTCCTACCATTTCGGGAGCTTGAACCGATTAGGAGAGAATATAAAAAGGCATTTTTACAAGAGAGAGCTGAATCTATCTATCTATCTATCTATCTATCTATCTATCTATCTATCTATCTATCTATGTAGCAGAATCCTACAAACTAACCTTTGGTACTCAAGAAGGATCAGTTAGGTCTTATATATACAGCTGAATCACTGTGCCCAAAGACCACCTGGATTGGCTGCCATTATGATCGCAGTACTCTTTCAAAATGAATGCCTTTAAATGGGCTTCACTAAATTTTTGATCACTTAATGTTTTCCTCATGTAATTAATGGTATAGATGTGGAAAAAGCAGCTGTGGCTCCTTCAGGGACCATATTACCTCAAGTAGTTAATATTATCAGAGGACCATTATTTGCCCAAACAATCCTGAAGGACTGTTTGGCCATAATTGGTTATTCAACTGGACCAGGATTATCAGCAACAAAAGCAGCACAGGAATATAAAGAACAAATATTTGTTCTCATTTAAAAAGGAAATATTTTGGAAAGCAGAAAGATTTTATCGTGTGTCTTGCTTTTTTTGCCTCCAAATTGTGTATGTTAGTTCTGAGCTCCAGGGTTGCAGCTGCTTGCCCACAGATCATGACAATTGGGAAAGGAGAAGCTGCCAATCTAGAAAATTCTGCTCTTGCCTGGTAAACCAAAGACCACACAATGCTGGTAGCTTTAAAATGCCATTCAGGCATAAAAATAGAAGTTAAGCCAGGCCTGGACATTTTGTCAATCAGGCGAAAACCATTCTTATATAATTACAGAAGCCAGAAGTTGTTTAAATAGGAAAAACTTGTTCGGGTTGTTTCTTATTTTTGTTGTTGTTGTTGTTAAAATAGTTCTTTATTTCTTTAGAAGACATTATAGCCCCATCTTGATAGATTAATTTGAAATTTTTAAAGAGATGAATTAATGCCATATTTTGTTTATAATTATAAGGATCACTGGCTGCCCCAGGCCCCCAGGAAGCTAGGGGTCCATTTATTGAAAGCAGAAAAGTAAGCTGCTTTGCCTGGAGGGCTTCCACCAGCTAGTGGTTTGAGAGGTTTCATCTTTCTAATGAGTTCAATATTAAAATTAGGTGGGTTCAAGAGGTTTCATTTTTGCAATATTTCAAATTTTATATATATATATATATATATATATATATATATATATATATTCTGCAAATATCAAATGCCAATTGTGTGACTTATGTGGGCACAATTAATTGTTTGTGCTCACACATATGCTGACAGCATTTGTTTTGTGCACCTGCTTCTTCTCCAGTTCCAGTTTGCTTCGATCTTTTGATTCTGTTTTAATGTGCAGCGTTTGCTGAAGTGTAACCACTTAGAGAGCATCTGGGCTCACATGGGTTTTAAAACTGAATCCACATCTTAGCAGTTTCTCATCTCTCGTTCTGGATTAGAAAAAACTGAATACATCATAGTAACCAATATTAATAGTTCTTTCACATTGCCAAGTGCTTACATATGCTTCTTGCTTATAATCCTCAATTTGGAGTTTGGCTCCCTGCTTTGTCTTAGATTCCCATGAGCCTTACAATAATGCTTATCATTTGCATAGCACTTTAAAGCCCCTTTCAATCATTAATTAATTAAATCATAAGATGTCTTTTCACAATCTCCATTTAATGCATAAATTAGCAAACTGCGCCAAACAGAGGTTAAATGACTAGGCCAGGGCTACATAGGGATTTGGCTAAGCCTTTTCATTCATTTTGGCATATTTCCAGGAAGGAAGATACGTTTTAATTCCAGCGCTCACCCAAATTTGCAACTTCGATATCCACTATCAGTCAATGAATTTGGGTAATCTGGGGAAATCTGTGCTCTCTGTGTAGTGTTAGGTTTTCAAGTAGAAATGAGAATGGTATGACTTCTTAAGAGCATGGCAACCTCCTTGATCTACAGGCTTAGGCCAAGCCATAGAATAGAGCTGAGGTCTCCAACCTTTATTTGAGGAGAAGCTATTTTTTTGATGTTTTTTGAAACCTAACAATTATTGCCCAGGAAAGAACTAGAATGCTGATAGTGCAAATCAGAGACATAGAATAGGAAAGGCTTTGAGTTATAGTCCTCTTCCCAGGAGACCTTTCTAAAGAAGGGAAAATTAGAATGGCAACTGGACTACAGATCAAACAGGTAAAAGTTTAAGATTGATAACATGCATTTTAACTTCTTCAGGGACCCAGTGGTGACTATAGAAATGAAGGGAAGGCTCTCCAACTTCTTATCAAATGCTTAAGAAAATCGTGCTTTTTTTGCTTCTTGTCACATTTGAGATCTGCAGGGCACTTTTGCATCTGGTACACCACAGGGCTTCAATAAAGACCTGCTTAATTGGCTGTTACCCTGAGCTCAGAATAGCATCTGAGCTGGAAGAAAATCTGCTGCTATGGAAAAAGAGCAAAGAAAAGGTGGGAAACAGAGAACCGGATTGAGCTGTGTCTACGCCATGAGAAATGGGTTGGACAGAAGAGGCAAGCCACCAGAGAGTAATAATCACTTCTGAGATGGCCACTTGGCCCAAGAGTCCTGAAAGCACTAAATGGGATGTTGTCTCAGTTTCCTAGGGCTGCTCTTACAAATCACCACCAAGGTGGTGGCTTAAAATGGCAGAAATTTATTCTTTCACAATTCTGGAGACAAGAAGTCCAAAATCCACATGTAGGCAGGGTTGCTTCTCTCCTGAGGCTCTGAGGGAGAATCTGTTCATGCCTTTCAGCATCTGGTGGCTGCCAGCAACTATCTTGTTTTGTGGATACATCACTCCACACTCTGCCTCCGATTCTTCATGGCTATTTTTTTCTGTGCGTCTCAAATCTCCCTTTCTTTTCTCTTATAAGGACATTAATCATTGGATTTCAGGCTCACTCTAAATCCAGGATGATCTCATCTGTCCTTAACCTAATCACATTTTGCAAAGATCCTCTTTCCAAATAAGGTTTCATTCACAGGTACTGGGGTTAGAACTTGGTTGTGGTTTTTTTGGGAAAAAAAAAATTCAACCCACTACAGCTATTATCCTTCAAATTGTGGGTCTGGAGAGAAGCTGAAATGGTCTCTAGATACTGCACACCTGGGTCTCTCCTGTGAATCCAGAGACTGACAATAATACTATTACTAAACACTTCAACATGTTTCTCCGAAAAACAATGTTCCTATATAACCACATTACAAAGATCACAATGAGTGTTTCTGGGAGAGAGCTGACAAATGCTTACTTCTGCTTCTCTCCTAGATTGTCCTATTCATCTAACTCTATGCCCAATAGAGGGAAGAATTACTTGGCAGCCACAAGAATCCCCACTGCATCCAATGTCCACAGGAGAAAGGGCTGCTATTTGGACAGCAGAGACAGCCTTGATTCCGTACATACCAGCAGTCAGACACCTCCACTTCCTCCTGTCTCAGACTGTCAGTGGTTCTGTAAGTGGTCCAGGGAAGGAGGGTAGCATCCACTTCTTGGGTATATGAGCTTGTGGGTAGGAGATCATTCTTTGTCTTGCCATGGTGATTCATAGGACATTGACCTGGGTCCCCTGGTAGTGTCTTTTACTGTCCTGATCCTCCTGTTCCTTCCCAGACTGCCCCAAATCTGCTCTTTGGGGAGATACACAACCCTTACAACCATCCAATTTCATAATTCAATGCATCATCCTGGGATTTTCCCTCTTTCACTGGCTACATCAAATCAGTCCCTGGGTCACGCTGATTCCCCAGGTTTTTATTTCCTAATCTAGCCCTCCTTTTCATCCTTATTAGCACTGTTCTATTTCAGGCCCCCATCACTATCTCATAAACTATTTACTATTAGCTGCTTTTCTGGTTGGCCTTCCTCCAGTAAATCAATCCTTCTAATCCATCAGCTATTCTACAACAATATTGGTGCCTCTACTGATTTTTAGGTACTCCCTTGCTTTAAATATTCCAATGGCCTCCTTGGCCAGATTAATGTCCAAACTCTTCAGCAGGCCACAAAACTCTTTGTGACAAACTTGACGGGGTTGCCGCCGAGCCTGCTATGTGTGGTAAGGATATGAATTCTGCTAAAAGGAATTCTGGGTGCCACAATTCTGAGGTAGGTACATAGCAGAAAAATACCTCCACTCACCCCAGTGCTTATCGAATAGACACATCCAGATGCTGCTAAACAATCAGCAACACTCAAGAGACTGTACCTTTTAAATACAGGGCAGGAATATTTTGTGGTCTATTGACTTTAAAAAATGTACCCTCTTGGGCTGGCAGAGTGGTGCAGTTGTTGGGCGCTGGCTTGGAAGGCCGCGGCCTCGGTTCGGGTCCCAAGTATGAGGACCAGTGACACAGCCCTTTAAAAAAAAAAAAATGTACCCTCTTTCTTCTTCCCCTGAAATCTCATCTCTTGGAGCCTAGACTCTGTGCTGGATTGGGTTTTTGCTTGGCAGTAAAATCTTTTCCCCTAAGTTTTCAATCATTGGTCCCTTAACCTTTGCTTATTTTTATTTTTACTTTTTTATTTTTTTTGAGGGCAGTGTCACTGGCCCTCCTACGTGGGACCGAACCGGGACCGCTGGCTTCCCAAGCCAGCGTTTAACCACTGCCCCACTCGGCTGGCCCTGCTTATTTTTAAAATGTATCTTTAAAGCCTTATATTTTCCCCATTTCCCCCAAAGTGTCCTGTGTTCTACCCACTCACAACTTCGTCGAGTTCCCTAAGCACTCATGATTTCATTCCTCCATGCATTTGCCCATGCTGTTCCCTCTTCCAGGAATTCCAAATGCACTGTGCATTTCTGAATATCCTTTGAGCCTAAGTGTTAGGTTCTCTGACTCCCCCAGGCAGGCCTGGGAGCTTCTTGCTTGGCCTTCCCATAGCAGTCTAGTGAACTTGATCACAGAACTTATCACATCTTTTCAACCAGAGTGGAGTTTTAAAAACCATATCAATATCCCATTAGTAAATGGTAAAATCAAGTTTTAAAATGAAATGGAATAGAATATATCAAGTATCTTACATTTAGTAAAGGTCTAATATGTGGACTTTTGCTGCTTCTACTGCTGCTGCTGCTGCTGCTGCTGCGGTGTGTGTGTGTGTGTACTGAGTCTAGGAGTATTTCTTACTGTGGGTCATGGGTAACTAGACTGTGAGTAACCTGAGTGCCAGGATCTTGGCTTAATCATTTTTGTATGCTTTGGGCCTGGTCCAGTGTTTGCAGAGTTGACAGTCAGCGAATGTTGGGTGAATGAAGGAATCCATGCAACTATGAGAATCCTGCACAAAATTCTCAACACTCAACTCTCAGGAGGCTGAGAAGAGTAATGGCAAAACACTGACAGCTACAGAACCCACTTGCTAGCCCTTCTCATGTCTGCAAATATTTGCAGCCAGAAGCTTGGACTAAGTCATGCCTGTGTCTTCTGCAAGTTACAGACTCAGATGCAGCTTAATATTTATTTCATATTGTCACATATTACCTCATTTAGTCTTAGAAAAATGCTGTCGTCATGATAGTCCTTTTTTATTTAGCGAAACGGAGGCACAAATAAGGTTAAATGTTCCTTCAGCCCTCAGGGAGGACTGTGCTTGCATTTGTACCTTTGACCTCTAAGGTGAGTGTTTGTTCTTTTGTCTAAGGAGAAATAGAAGTCAGAAGTGTGGAAGCTTCTGGAAGGCTGTGGAGGAGTGTTAGGGGGAGGAAAGGGGAAGTACAGGCCAGTTGCTCAGTTACAGCACTGAGGAAACAGCCAGGGAGGAGAAAAACATTACCATGCATTGGTGAGAAAGACTTGTAAACCTGTGAAGACGTGATTTCAGTAGGCGTCAAAGGTCCATTAACCAAAAAGCAGAAGATGTGGCTCTGTAAGTATGATGGGAAGTATTTGTCAAACAGTTGTACTGTCACGGATGGGAGCCATTGACAGCTGTTGCGTGCTGCTTGCACATTAACCACACAATCAGGGAGATTGATTTGGGATCCTAGTCCCTGAAACCCTCCCCTGTCTGCCTTCACCTGCCTGCTCCCTCTTCCCTCACCCTTACCCCCATTGTCTGCTTACTCCATATCCCCAGCTTCCCACCTACTCCCATCTGGATGCCTCAGAGCAGATGTGGACAGAGCCATATGTTCCATCGCTCTGACTCACACTGTTGTACTTCTAGATTGGCTCAAGTTGGATTGTGATTAGCATTCACTGTTATCATCACTAAGTCAGATAATGGTGATGGTTATTGATTTGCCCAATACAAAACTCTTTGTTTATTAGGAGCCCTGCACACAACGAAAGGAACTTATTGAAAGATGAATACAAAATATTTATTCATCTAAAATAGGCAAGTACAAGGTCCTTGGCTCTGTCCTGTTGAACATTTTTATCAGGGATGTGAAGCAAGAAATAAAAAAAACCCTGCTGATCAAATTTGCAATTGGCATGAAGCTGGGCAGGATGGCTAATAGGCTAGATAATAAGATCAGATTTTTAAAGATCTTGACAAGTAGAACAAAAGGCCAAAACCAATATGAAAAATAAAATAAGAAGAAACTTAAGGTCCTGCACTTAGAGTAAAAAAGTCTGCTTCAAAAGTATATAGAATGAAAGGAAAAGATCTATCTTTGTAGCAGTTCTAATGAGAATAATTAAGGCCTTTCAGTAGACTACAACTCTGATATGAATTAACCACAAAAATGATGCAAATTAGGCTGTTAGAAGCACAATAGTATCCATCCCAATGAGCCCTGCAAAGATCCAACAACATCTGTAGGACTCTGGGTGTCTGTCACGTGTAAAATAAAAATCAAAATATATGTCACTTATTGATTGAAAAAATTTTAATCAAATTCCTCTACAAAAATTACCAGAGTAACAAGGGTTAACTGAGCAAAGCAAATATGATTAGGTGTATTTAAAAAAACAGTATTCTTCCTTCCAACTTACTCTAAGCCAGATAATCCATGTTAATAGCCTGGGGTGTTATCCTTGCATGCTGTTATTCATGCTGACACAAACATATCAAAACAAGTACACATGCATATAGGATTTTCATCGGAATTGTTTGTTTTTTATTATGTGGACCCTGCAAAAATAGATTATTCTCCAACTTACCTTGTTCACTTAAGGATATGTCATGACACCTCTCTGAGTTAATATGTACAGATTTAAAGTATTAAAAAATAATGAGTAATATTCCATGTTATGGATATGCCACCATTTATTCAGCCTTTGTCAATGTCACATTTTAAGAGGAATATTGGCAAATAGGGGAGGGAATGACTTTCCAGGGTGGGATGGTAGACAGTGGAACTAGAAGCCATGATACATAAAGAAGGATTGAAGCAACCAGAGATGTTTAACTGGGAGAATGGAAGCGGGGTGGACAAAGTGGAGGATAACTAAGTTCATTAAGTAATATTGAGTAATATTGAGGTTTTCCTCAGTATGGGGTTGAACAAGTCCATGATTCTATGTTTAGTGTCTGGTTCCTTGTCAAGACAGGGCTGGGGAATGGGAGAGCGGAAGGACTGTGTTTCTTTCTGGTGATTGGAAGGATGTGCAAAACAACAGTTTTGGGGGTTAACAAGCCTGGCCCCCCCAACCCCACAGAGCTGGCAGGCGTGGAGCAACCTTCCCAATAAACACATTATAAAAACATTAGGCAAAAATAATAAAAACAATGACATTAAAAAGAAATATCATTGTAGAAACCAAACAAACCCAGCCCTAGAGCTGAGGCAGGCACCGGCCGAGATGTTGTTGGCAGGCTTGAGGGAAATTTGATTTCGATGAATTTCATTGTCAGTATAACCCGAGCATGAATCACCCTCCTCCACTCTTTCTCATCATTTTAATACCATGGATTTAGGGAACATGGCATTAGGGAGATAAAAAGGTTCACAAACAGCATTATCCAGGAGCCCCCTGGGCCCTGAGGCAGAGCCGGACTCATCCAGGAGGCAGGTTTCTGCTGTTATGCGCCTATAAATCTGAAGGCAGTGGAACCCCTGCGGGATTTGAAGCGGACAACCTTGAGACCAGAGCTGTTGTTGCTTTTTCTCCTCCCAACCTTGCCTTCTCTCCCCAGACCACCTGACTGAGGCCTAAGAAATGAGTTTTCTTACTCAGAAGCAAGAGTTCTAGGGGAAGACAGGGTCTGGCAGGGCCCGTGCTAGAGAAAACCAGCTCTCAGCTGGCTTCCTGGACTTATTTCCCTGATCCCAAATGCTCTCTTCTGAGATGCTGGGGGGAAAAGCCACCTGCCCTGACAGACATACGGGGATGCAGTGCAGCATAGGATCTGAAGGCAGCATTGTAGGGGATGCTTACAATCTGGTGATCAAGGAGTCCCCGACAGCCTTGAAACCATGCTCCCATTTTATTTTTTAATGAACATGTATTTGATCCTTTACTGGATGCCAGACAGTTTATGTGAATAACCTTGATACATTCTCCTAACCCTCTGGTGGGTACCGTTGTATGCACACTGTGCCTATAAGGAGACTGAAGCTCAGAGATGACATCACCTGGCCAGGTCACTTGGCTTGCCAGGGATGAAGCCAAGGTTTGAATTCCAGCATCTGTATGTACCCTTTCCATTAAGAGTTGATGATGGCATATTGTCATGAAAAGGGTCTTGGGGAAAAGCGGGCCTTCCAAAAAGCCCCTGCTTTCTCTTTTCTGAATATAAACCCAACCAATTTCATAGATTCCATTTCAAAATGCTCAAGCTACTCTTGTTTATCTAGAGTTCACCACAGCCCTCAAGATTGCTTAGGGGATGGGGGACCTGTTTTATTCATACCAGTGCCTCAGGCTATTACCACCCACAAGGGCAACTGAAACAGGACCTAGAAATTAGAATTAGAAAAATCCACAAGGTACTGCGGCTTGGCTGCTTTGTGGTGGCTATTTTTAGGTAACAGAGCCCACTGATGTTGTTTTCTTCACAGAGAGGCAGTGAAGAAGAGTGGTCAGGAATATAGTTATTAAATTTGAGTTCTGGAATTGACTGATTTGGTTTAACCTGTGACTTTGGGTAAGTCACTTAACCATGTACAAAACAGGGTTAATAATAAGATGAGATCTTGTATATAGAGTGTTGAGCTCAGTGTCTTGCAGGCAGTAGGTGTCCAGCCAATGTTATCTATTGTGGGTGTTCTGTCCTTGGGTACAGACATGACACTGCAGAAGCACTATCATTAACATATGCAGTTGGAGTTGTTTTTCCTGTAGTGGCAACATGTTGTAGTCAATCCACTTCTGCTCATAAATCTGGCATCTTTTGAGGAATCATCTGGAAATTGCTAGGCCTGGGCAGAGACATATGATAGGTAGGAAGCAGACCTGGGCTCTGAGGTCCAGCAGTCCTGATGCAGAGTCCCAACTCTGCCAATCACTGATTGGGTCCTTCATGCAAGTCACTCCACTCCTCAGAGCCTCAAATGAAGGATCATAAGAGCCTCCTTACCTAGTCATGATCCACCCGAAATGAAGTCACAAACATAAGGCATCCCCAGTTGTTTGGCTCCCAAAAGATGCACGGTGTCTTTGGTTCCTTTCTGTCATGGACCAACCACCAAGCTTCCCAGACCAGACCACAGTGCCCCTCAGACTTCCCAAACCTGTTTGTGTTCCTTGATGAAGAGGAAATGACATCCTAAGGCACTTAGATGGCCTTCCAGGTAAAACTGAGTTTGAGTATAGAAAAGCCTGGTCATTAGAAGGGAATTCAATCAGTAATTCAATCAGATTCAAACTAGGTGAAGAAATCCTTTCTTAATTATTTAAAAGCATCTGGAGACCTGAATTGATGCAGAAATAGTCAGAGGGCTACCTAGCATTCACTTGAATTTCACAAATACGCATATACATCTCCAGCTGGTACTTTGTGCTGACTGCTCCCCAAGCCTGGACCCCATCCTGCATTAATAGAGATGTGTGCGCGCCAGCACGTCAGCAACCCAATCCAGGGCCTCCGAGTCCTCATCTGAAAACGGAAAAACTGAGGTAGATGATCTTGCAGGCCCCTTTTGGTCACCAGCTTCTATGGTTTCTTTTCTCCACTGAGACCCCCCTGTAAGACACCAGTCATCCCGAGACCTTCTCTGACACCTCTCCACCCACCCCATCCCCCCAACCCCCAGAGATTTCCTACTCCCTTCCAGCAGGCCCTGCTCTGATATGTACTTTTTCAAATCCTTGCACCTGATAGTTGACCTTTATGGTCCCCCTATTCGCCTGTGAGAACCTTAAAAGTAGGACTAACATTTACATTTAGTTCTGCATTCCCAGAATTCAGCTTATTGGCTGGCACATAGTAGGCATTTATTTATGCTGAAGGAATGGATGTTGAAGAAACAGTAAACAAGGTGCTTTACGCTGTAATTCTTCTATCCTGACATGTAATACAGGCTTAATAAGAGTATTTATCTCATAGGGGCTAAATATCTCATAGAGAACTAAATGAGAAAATCCATTGTTAGTGTTTATTTGAGCACAGGGCCTAGCACATAGTCATCACTCAATAAATAGTAAGCATCATTATATAATATTATTATCAACATTCCAATTCCCATATTGGCATCCCAAGTTTCAAAACATACAGAGGAAATGGCTTGCCTTTGGGATAACCCAGAGGGTCAGTACAGTGCTAAGAAAAAAAAGCTTATGAGGCTTATGCCTGGGGGCCTGGGGTTTTAGACTTTGCTCAGATCTGCTGTTCAGCAGAAGAATTTGGCTGGGGCTCCGGCAGGAGGAGGGTGGAGGGTGGGGAAGTTGTCCCTGAGCTGCTGAGGAATTAGCTCCTGTGGCCTTTGAGGAAGAAAGGAAAAGAACCCTTTAATCACTCTTTGATATGGCTTCCATATACAAATCTTTGAGCCTGTGGCTCAGGAGGAGAGAGCAGGGGAAGAAATTCAGGAGGGAAATTATTTTACATAAAAGTAATGTTTGGCAGTATCACAGTGTGCAAGAAATAAATACTTCTTAAAACAGAAGGCGCAGGCACATGTCTCTGGAAATTTAGCACTGTTCCTAAGAGTGATCTAGATGGAGAATATATGGGAGGAGACACGAGGATACTCTGCACAGAATCATTCATGCTGAATGTTAGCACAGAAACCCAAACCAGCACAGAAATGCACTCAGGAAACCTCCGGAGAAGCCTATTGGGTTATAGCTATGAGCCTGGAGTTGTTGCCACCGGGTCGATACCAGCTGTGTGTATATGTAGCCACCTTATAGCTTGGTAATTGTATCTAATTTTTAATAAACTTATAATCAATTACTATTGTGGATTTATTTTCATTTTATGGTTTATTATTTTCTGGAATATAAGGCTAGTTCAAGTAAAAAATATCCTGAACATTTTCAGCTAGAGAGTTTAGGAATAATGAAATGTATAGTAAGCAATATTTTTTGATGAAAATATGTTTTTCTCTCCTTCCTTCCCTCTGTTCCTCCTTCCCTCCTCTGTTTTATTCCAGAGAGACCAGAATGGGTTTATCCAAATATCCAAATAACCCTTTCTCACTTTATCTGACCCATTCATCTCATACATCTCTTTATTATAAGCAGAGATTTTTCTTGCTTTCTTTCCTTTAAGCATCCTTTTGTGGATGTTTGGGGGATTGCATGTTAAAGAATGCTTTGAAAAGGACTAAGAATTCCTAAACACAGATTATGGCTTTAGGGAGAAACTTCTTTCCTCATGGCTCAGGTTCCTCACCTCCACCACGGACAGGTAGTGAGAATTAACTAATTCACAGGCCAGACTAGACTCCTGGGTCACTGTAAGCTTAGGCTGCGAAAGGACCCCTTCCTTTTCTCCAGCCACAACATGGCACTCCTGAGGCACTTTGGAAGCAGTGACTTGGGAGACCAGCAGGTGGCACATGGGAACCAGAATATACACGCTTTGGCTCAAGACAAAGAAATGGAGTGTGAGGCTGATTTAGTGCAGGGTCAGGTGCCTGAATTCCTCAGTCTTGAGGCATTGAATGCTGGCCATGAGGACAAAAATATGCAGGACTGTAGGACCTAAATGAATAAAAGGCAAGGAAGGCAAGACCAGGGCAACACTAAAGGATGAGGGCATTATAGTCATTCTTTTAACCTTTCCTAATTCTCTCTTAAGCCATATGAATTACCTCATATAAGGATTGCAAACTGAAGGACCTATTGTAGGCAAAGCAACAAGCCTAGTGTGAAGAGCTCAGTTTTGGGAGTTGTAAAATAATTATTATCTGGTTGGGTGGAACACACAATCCAGCGGTGTTATTTAGACATTTCTGATTAATACAGTGGTTACATTCTGATTCATTGATCTGTTCATTCATTTTTTTTTTTTTTTCAGTGAATCTCTATAGAGTACCTACGCTTCTTCTGGGAACATGGAGGTGAATAAGACCCAGTTTCGGCTCTCCAGGAAAACAAAGCAACTCACACTTGGTTACATTGTTAGGAAGGTGGGTGGTGTGTTTCATCCAAAACCAACGATTTAGTCTGATTACCAATGCACTCAGCAGAATAGGCAGTGTTGGGATGATGGTTTGGATGGTGGGGAAGCTATGACAGGAACATAAAGGAATAAAGGACCACAGGGCCGTTTATAAACATGAGTCATTTCCAATATTAAAATAACCACTATGCCCACACATTCTATTTAACCCTCCCCCTTTAGCTGAATCTACTGTGGACTCTTTATCTCATAGAAAGCAATATTTTGAGGATAATCTAACCTTTTAAAAATAATATTTACAGTACATGAAGGGTTACTTTTACAGAGAACACTGCTGCTATTCCCTGTCTCCAGAGTACGAGAAGAGATGAGTTTTAACTAGAACAGGAGGAATAGAAAGGATTTCTTGGCACTGAGGACTTAATCCCTGGCATATTAACCCTGAAGATGGGGATTGTTTTGGTTGAAGGCCTTTCAGAAAGCAGAGATTGTCATCTATATGGACTAGTTTAGATGTGTATCTCTTAGAGAGAAAAGATAGACAAGAGTGATTTTTAAACACCCCGAACATACTCATGATTAACAGGATCTGTATCAGACAGAGAGAGAAAAGAAACACAAGCAATCACTGATTTTCAAACAAATGAAGGCTTACAAGAGTCCTATCCTAAGAGGGAGGGCCATTTTGACTCAAAAGATTGTGTGATACCCTTGGGGTAAATAATGAGAAACTACAGTCTCTTTATTTTAGGGGGCATAGGTGTTGAGCACAATTTCAATGTGTGCCAATAGGGCTGCAATTTAAGTTTAATTAATAAGACTATTAGTTTCATTTTGTGTTTTATTTTTATAATCAGCACCTAAAATCTTTTTTCCCTTTATGAATTATTTTAGGCATTCATGAATTATATCAAATGCATATATCTCAAATATATCAAGTCTCAAATAACCAATATTCCTACCACATATTTTTTTTCAATTTCAAATTTTGCCAATTTCCTTCAGACATTTTTTTTTTTTAAGAAACATAACTTTGCAGATTACAGTGATACTCCTTGTGTACCCCTCATTTGGAAGTGTGTGTAGATGATGGTAACCCCCAGCTATTAGTGATATAGCTATTAGTGATTCCTGAGTGGGGTGGGATACAGACAAGATTACCCCTAAGACTCTAACACTTTGGAGACTTCTGGGGGGGGTGGGGTTGATGACCTCATTTCTAAATTGGTAACGGTGATAAACTCCTAAATGAAGTCTTTGAAATATATCAGTTTCCTACAGTCTCACCACAAGTAAAACCAAAGTTTCCTACAGTCTCACCACAAGTAAAAACAAATGACTTGGAAACAATGCATTTAATTACAGGTAATGTTCTTAAGTGGAAATGGGCCACCTCCTACCTTCTGCCTTTCCAAACCTAAACCTAAAGTGGTAGAAAATATCTTAAATTTTTTAATAATGTACTGTGTAGATACTCAGATAATGGAGGAAAGAACTACACAAGACCAAAGAGCCACAAAGTGATTTTTAGTAAATAATCAACCACCGAGGGGAGGAATTCTGATAAATATTCAGGGTAGAGAGTGGTTCTGAATCCTAAGACTAACCCCTCCTTCTGAGGGAATCAGATCTACAGAGATCAGTAGCCAAATGGGAAACAATAGCTAGATTTATTAGTATCTGAACAAGCTCCCAATTACCACATTACTACTCCACCTGGTTAAATTGAATTAGAGCATGTGGCTTAGGCTGAAGGCCAAAGTGGGGCTGAAAAGCTTCTTCGTGACAGGAAGGCCCTCACTGTCCTGATTCCCACATAGAGTCAGGAAGCGTGGGAAGAGGGTAACGAGACCCAGGCATGCCCCTTGTAGACTGGGCCTTCCTCAGTCAGCAACAGCAAGTTTCAGACCTGGTGCTTGCAGCCACCCACCTAAAGTGGTAGGAAATATCTTCAACTTTTTATAATGTACAGTGTAAGTTTTACTCAGAGAATAGAAGAAAGAACTACACAAGACCTACCTACCCAACAAAATTAGGCTGCAGAAAGCAGATTAGCAACTCTTCCTTCTGCGTAAATGAGTGAGAAACAGGGTGTGGAAACAAGGACATGGGAAGAAAGTCCTCTCAAACAAATACTCTCCTCCACATGTCTACCACCATCTATATAATCCAGAACACTGTCCCTCCCATTAATCTGAATGTTAACTAATAATAGCTACATTAAAAAAAAAATTATTGGGGAATTGGGGGAGGGGAATAGAAAAGTTGTTGTCCTATTTGTTCTTCAGTCTAGTTGTGGAGGACATTGTTTCACTGGCCCATGTTGGTATCATCATAGCTCTCTTCTCGGGTGAGGCAGATCGGTCGCTGGACAGCCACTCACAGCAGCTCTTGGCAGCTCACACTGGCTGCCGGCCACTCACTGTAGCCTATGGCAGCCCACTGCAGCAGGGGCTGCAGCTATGCCATCCCCGGTGACTCACAGCAGCCCAGCTCCAGGTGGAGCTGTTGTTCACCATCTTAGCTGTAGAGGTCAGATCCCTATGACCTCTGTGGGATCTGAACCGGGACCGCTGGCGTCCCAAGCTAGCTCTTAACCAACGCGCCACTCGGCCGGCCCAATAATACCTACATTTTAGCAGCCTTAAATGAAAATGGACTCTGGATGGAAAATTTGTAACGCTTATCCCTGATTTTCTTTGTTGAGCTTTAAAATTCTTAAGTTGAATACATTTTAAGATAAGGACTGAGGTTGAGAATAGGTTCAGAAGTCACAAGACTCTCTTTTCATTTCAATGCAGGGCCATTCCTTCCTAAGCATGGCTGAGAAAAGTACATGCCAAGTGAAAAACTTAAAATATAGAAACCCAAATGGCCAGGGGAGTAAAGTACTGGGCTGAGAATCTCTCTCGGTATTACCTACACTCACAATGATGGCAAAACTAAGTTTTAGGAAAGGCAAACCAGATTTGTGTCACACATATGACTATCAACCAAACCATCAAACATTTGTCTTGCCTATGATCATGGCATTCAATCAAAATTAAAGATTAATCTAGCAACAAATTGGCAAGAAAAGAAAAATAAGGAAAAGTAGTCCAGAGAAACTAACTGTATCTTTATGAAAATGAGGGCTTCCTCTTGCTAAGTCATGTTGTCCCTATTGTGGCCTAGATACCAGACGTCACAGTAGCAATGCTGAGTGGGCATTATCACTACCATAATCATCATCAGCACCCGCAGCATTCTGGACCTCATATGATAATATCAGCACCTGCAGCATTCTGGACCTCATATGATAATCAGTAGTGTCTCTACTTTACTTGGGTTGATGGTAACAGGAAAAAAAAAAAAAAAAGGTAATTCAGAAGTAAACAAAGCTGCCCAGAAGAGAACCAAAGCTGAGGGCTCTCTGTGATTGATCTACCCTCCCTGGATCTCTGGAATGTCCAGGACCCTCCAGGGTTCCAAAGTAGTCCACATGCACCTGGGCATCCCACAGCCTGGATTCCTGAAGCCTGGCTTTCTCTGAAGGCAGTCACCTATGTGTCATCCCTCCCCTTGTCCCCTACACCCACTGTGTGCCCATGGTCATGCTCCAACCAATCCTCCTGGCCCTCCCTGTGCTGAACTGCTGATCAAACACATCTGGCTTCCACTCAGCAGGAATTGTAACAGTATAAAAGCATTGTAGTCAGCTTACCCTCTACCTCGCCACTTGGGCTTTGAGTTTTTCTTCTAAAATAATTTCCTTAGAGCAATATTTTTGTGGGTGTTAACAATGCAGAAATACAGTGGGGCCTAGGAACCAGCCTTTGCCCCATCCCCCAGGTGATAAAATTGCCCACAGAGTGGGAGAAGCCTGACCCTGGGAAGGCAGTGGTGCCCCCCCACCCCACCCCAGTTTCACATTCCATGATGCAGGATATACCATAATGACTACTGTGCAACACATTGGCCATGTATTCTGGAGTTGAAGGGTTATTCCCAAATCTGTTACAAACCTCCCAGCCTAGGAGACAGACCATTTCTTCAGAGATATATTTCTTGTGACTTTGACTGTCTTTTCTCTCGCTGGCATTAGTTCTGAGTGTCTCTCTCATCTCAGGTGTTATGGAGTGAATGTTTCTGTCGCCGTTTCACCCACCATAAATTCATATGTTGAAGCTCTAACCCTCAGTGGGGCTACATTTGGAGATAGGGGCCTCTCAGGAAGCAATTCAAGTTAAATGACGTCATGAGGGCGGGGCCCTGATCCAATAGAATTAGTATCCTTATCAGAAGAGACACCAGAGAGCTTGCTCTCGCTCCTCTCCTCCCACCGCACACACAGAGGAAAAGCATGTACGCATAAAGGAAGAAGGCAGCCATCTACAGGCCAGGAAAACAACTCTCACCAGGAACTGAATTTGTCAGAACCTTGATCTTGGACTTCCAGTTTCCAGAACTGTGAGCAAATAAATGTCTGCTGTTCAAGCCACCCTGTCTGTGGTATTTTTTTTTTTTTTAAAGATTTTATTGGGGAATTGGCGGAGGGGAACAGCGTTGGGGAATCGGGGAAGGGGAACAGACAAGTTGCCGTCTTTTTGTTCTTCAGTTTTAGTTGCGGAGGATGTTGCTTCACTGTTGGTATCGTCATTGCGCTCTTCCCGGATGAGGCAGATCGGTCGCTGGCCTCTGGATGTCGCTCACCGCAGCTATTGGCAGCTCACGCTGGCTGCCAGCCGCTCACGCTGGCTGCGGGCCACTCACTGTAGCCTATGGCAGACCACTGCAGCAGGGGCTGCAGCCCACACCATCACCGGGGCTCGCACAGCCCAGCTCCAGGTGGAGCTGATGTTAGCTGTAGAGGGCAGTGTCACTGGCCCTCATGTGGGATCCGAACCGGGGCCGCTGGCATCCCAAAACCAGCGCTTAACCAATGCGCCACTCGGCCGGCCCCTGTGGTATTTTTTATGGCAGCCTGAGAAAGCTAATACAGCAGGTTATTCCTAATAACATTTATTGAGCACTTGCTATGTGCCAGGCAATGCACTAAATATTCTCCATGTACTGATGTATGTATCCTTATAAAAATTGTCTGGAATAGCTACTGTCAGTATATTCATTTTTCAGATGAAGGAACAGCCTTAGAAAGGACAAGAGCTTGCTCAACTTAGCACATCTAGTAGGTTGTGGGATTAGAATTTGAACGCAAGTTCGTCTAACTCCAAATTCCTTACTCCATTTTATTCTTCTTTCCCAGAGGATCTAGATCATAAATACTGGGCTAACGGAATCATGGAATCCTATAATTTTCCAAGTACTTTAAAATATTTTCACAACTTAAGATTCCTTTTATGATTTCTCCTGTTATTCATTAATGCATATTTTGATTACTAATCTGCAAATTGATATGAACTGTATAACTTTCAATGGCTTTTTGAAATATGGAAAATAACTTGTGAGCTTCTCCTATTTCCTTTAAGCTCCCAGGAGTTTGAAAACCTAATTATCACCCTCATTTTACAAATGAGGAAGCGGAACTCCAGAGAGGGTAGTGGTTGGCTAGTTACAGAATCAGGAGCAGATCTCAGGTTTCCTCCTTCCGATCCAAGGGTTTGTTATCCAACATCACATCGAAGTTGTCATGAGCACCTACCCATGCCTGGTAGACAAGACTATGTGGAGGCACAGGAAAATTGTAGCTATAGCTTCAGTATTCAATACATTTACAGTCTTATTTGGGGAAACAAGGCTTAGATATAAAAGGCAATTACAGAAAATCACAAGATAGCGTGTTCCTAAAGCAGTGTTTCTCATCCTTGGCTGCACATCAGAATCACCCAGGGAGCTTTCAAAAACTCCAGAAGCCTCCAGAATAAGGATCTTCAGGGGTGGGGGCCCAAGCATATATATTTTTAAAAAGTATACCCCAGCCAGGATTGAGAACCACAGTAGCATATTTTACAATAGGGACTACAAATGCTGCAGGAATACAGGCAAGCTCAAGGTGAACTTGAGGAATTCACGTCAGGGGACCCCCTGAGGAATAAAGAGGCTTTGGGGTAGATGAAAAGGGTTTGGCTAAGAGGAGAGGAGGTAGAGGGAAACCCATGAGGAAGTCTATGAAGGAGACAGGTGCTTGAGAAGAGAGAGAAGCTGGTGAGGCTGTTGAGTGGCCAGTTCTGACTCGGGGGTTCTGGGAAACATGTGGTAGGGAGGACGCAGCCATTATAAAGGGTCTTCTAAACTAATCATAAGAGCTTGTTTTTGAAAACAAGAAATGTTTCCAAGTTCTGGAATAAAAATATTATAGAACAGATATGTAGTATTAACCAATCCGAAAAGAATTTTCTTCCAAATGTCTGGAATATCTGGATGATTTTGCAGAAGTTACCTCTTGGGCTGGACAGAGCCCATGCAGATCAGCTCATAAGCATCTTCTCTCACTCTAGGAAATGGGAAGCCATTGGATTCTCAGATGAGTGGACTGGAATGGGAGAATGAACTTCGGAGAAAACAGGAAGCAGAAGCAACTGCTCCACCTGGCCCTTGGAGTCCACAGGGCCCCAAAGCTGTGTGTGAAAAGGAAAGAAAGTAGGTGCCGCGAAAGTCCTAGACACAGGATGGCAAAGAGCAGCTTCTTTGGGTTGCACAGGGCAGGTCTCTGCTTGATGGTGGGTGACCAGGATGTACCCATGAGGCAATTCTGAACTGGATAGCATAGGGTGAGCCTCCCCTACGTCTTCCTGGGGTGCCAGCTTATATCTCCTTGTAGCTCCCACTAGGGGCCCCACTGAGTGTGTTTTGTTTGAAGGCAGTGGTGTTACGGCAATGGCGGCAACAACAGCAGCAGGTGTGGGTCCTCTGAGAAGCATGCCTATCGTACAATGCTGGCCACTGAAGGAGCTATAGCCCATGGAGGAACAAGGGAGATGCCTCAGGCATTGCCCCATCTTTTGAACCAGAAGGAGACGTTTACAGGGGTAAAGATTTATTGCGGTACCCTGATCATACCCCTTGGGTGGTGGTTGAGGAAAACTGTTGTAGAGACTAAGTTTATAAAAGATAAGTTTTGGTGGTGGTGTACAACCTAGAATGATGGTGGTGAGACAAGTCTGGATGCTATGAAATGACAGGGGCCTGGATGAGGGCAGAAGGCAGTGGGAATGCAGAAGTAGAAAAAGAACTATCTTTTAACATGAAGTGTCACAGCACAAATGTAACAAACCTAATGTAAATATACACGGATGTTTACTAATGCTTTATACTTGCTCAGAACTTCCGGACCCCACTGGCTTATAGGCCCCTGCAATGTGATGGAGACCAGGATTAAAAGTCCCCTGTGGTTTAGCTCAGAAGATCTCTGAAGAAGTCTGGGCAGTGGAGGAACCCAGGATGAGCATGACATTTTACTGCCCATGTTGGGGAAGACTGATGCTGGGGCAAGGAGAGCTGGGACATGGGAAGAAAAGAACACGTTGCACCTACAGAGGTGGGTTTACCATGATGCTAATAAAGCTCAAACTTTAGGGTCTCTCACTTGAGCAGGCTTTTCCCAAGGCCCTGTATTTAATTTTCTATTTGTAATTTTGTATTGTTTCTCATAAAAAAGGTCCCCAATGTATATTAGCTTTGTGCTCCCTGCAAATCCTGGATCAGCCCCTAATCACCCCTATAGCACTGTCACTTCGCTCTTATACTTCAAAATAGGTTTATATCAGCCCCCTACTGTCTGGTATCCTTTACTGCTGTTAAAAACTCAGCCATCAGCTTAATCAGGGCGTCCATCTTGCATAAGTCCAGGGCCCCATTCGTATTCTAATATACATAACTGGGAGTCCCTGGAGGTGTGCAATGTCTGTTCATCTTTGTTACCTGCATTTTATATATTTTCGTCTTTGTTGGTCTTCAGTTTTATGATGAGTATCTACGTGTGATTTTCTTTTTATTTATTCTACTATTTTGGGCTTTGTCAATCAGCAAATCAATATCTCTCATTAGTTCTGGAAAATTCTCAGTCATGTGTTCAAATATGCTTCTGTCCCATTGTCTCTCCACTTTCTTTCAGGAACTCTAGTTAAACATACGTCAGACCTTCTTCTATTTTTCTTGTTTCATAACATCTGTTCTTTATTTAGCATATGTTTCTCTCTCCTGTGCTTCATTTTAGACCAGGGGTTGGCAAACTACTACCTGTGAACCAAATCTCTCCCACTTCCTCCTTTTGTAAATGAAGTTATGTTGAAACACAGCTATGCCCCTTTGTTTACATATTGTCTTTGACTGTGTATTTGTGATAGAGATTATATGGCCTATAGGCCTGAAAGATTTACTATCTCTTTACAATAAAAGTTTGCTGCCTCCTTGTAGATCATTTCTTACCTTCCAGTTCACAAATTCTCTCTTCACCTGTTTATTCTACTGTTAAAATTTTCATTTTGGCTACTATGTTTTACATTTCTAGTGGGCCCTTGTATCGCTGGCAAGTCACTTTTTACAGTTTCCTGTCCCTGATATTATTTTCAAGTTTTCTTTTATATATTTAAATATAAATTCCATAGTTGCAAGAGACTGAATATGCAAACATTCTGATATGTCTTCTATCTAATATCTTTTTTGTTTGTTTGTTTGTTTGAGGGCAGTGTCACTGGCCCTCATATGTGGGACCGAACCGGGGCCACTGGCTTCCCAATCAGCGCTTAACCAATGCACCACTTGGCCGGCCCCAAAATGCTCAGTTTTATTTATTTTATTGTATTGTATTTTATTTTATTTTATTATATATATATATATATATATATATATATATTTTTTTTTTTTTTTTTTTTTGAGGGCAGTGTCACCGGCCCTCATATGTGGGACCCGAACCGGGGCCACTGGCATCCCAAGCCAGCGCTTAACCACCGCGCCACCTGACCGGCCCTCTAATATCTTTACAGGTCTATTTCTGCAATGTGTTTCCTGTATGCTTACTTTCTTTATTTATATTTTTATTTTATTATTTTAATTGTATACAGCTCATTGTTTTTGAAAAACTCTCTTTGGAGGTTCTTTGAGGACTGAGAAAATAATGTATTTCTCCAGAGGATTTACTCTTTTTCTGCCTCATACCTAAACCAAATTCTTTGAAGTTCCCTGGACCACCCAAGCTGCAACTTCATGTCAAGACTAGTTCATGGTCACAATATCTCAGGAATGTTTTTTCTTTGCTTATTTTTCCTGTTGCTAAGATGATTAGTGGTATGTTGGAGAAATTTTTCACTAGACTATACAAACTTAAAGGCAAAAACTGAGTCCTTTTCATCATTGAGTTTCTACCACCTAGCACAGTGCTTGGCCTCATACATGTTAAATGAATGGATGGATGAATGAATGAATGAATAGGTTCTGCTAATTAAACTTCCTAAATAGTTCTCAACTCGGTCTCCACCTTTTCCCCACTCTTATGGTCATAGTTCAGGCCCAAACTATTACAATGTAATCTCCCAATTTAATGGTCCTCAGCTGAGGGTATATTTCAGAATCTCTGGAGGATGTTTAAAAAAAAACAACACATATGTTTTTAAAATCTGGTGTGAGTTGAGGAAATCTTTAGTTTAAAATATTCTGCAGATGATTCTTATATGTACCTCCGGTGAGACTCTCTCTATGCCCACTTGTCTTCAGTCTTGATGTCTCTCTTAACTCCATTCTCCATACTTGGTTAGAAAATCCATCTGTTATGGGAATCTGACTAGTCCCCTCTCCTACAAACACCCTATGATGGTGCTGCGTTGCCTATAGAATGAAACCCAAGCTATTAATCATGGTTTACCCTCCATCCCCTGCCTTATACTTTATGCTTTGGTGGCACTAAGCTTTGTGCATTACTTCTCACATACCATCTTGTCCCCCATGCCTTGCTTTTGCTCACACTATTTTGTGCCTGAAGTGCCCTTTCAATTTTATTTACTGACTTACTTCTACTTGTCTTTCAGCACCTACCTCAACACCAGGAAGCCTCCTCAGACCCAAAGGTTGAGTTTAATGTTCCCCTTTCATGCTCTTCACGTTCCCCATCAGTTACATAACCAACCCATACACTGAAAATATAACTCCCCTATGAGAGTGTGAGTTCCTCAAGGGACTTAAGTTACTCATTTTTGTTAGCCCAGCACAGTTCTCATAACACAGTAAGAATTTAGTATATATTTGTTTCCCAGAGAATAGTACAGATTTATTATATATTTATTGAACTAAACTGAACTAAGTTTGCCCTTTTAAATTCAGGTGCCTTCAATATCTGGGAACACTAGCAATGATACCTCTGGGGCTCTTGAAGTTCACAATATTTGTGATCATATTGTCCAACTAAATTCAGTTGTTTCCAGTTGCATTAGGGAGAAGAAGAGCTATAACCTGGGGGTTAAAATATAAATCCCAGCTGAAACAGAAAACTGAATAATTTTTAAATAAAGAAAGATAAATGAAACAATTAAGGATCTATCATCAGCAATTCTGTGAATGGGTGTCATGCAAAGGTTGATTTCCTTGCATGGGTTGCTTGGATGAGGGAGGAGGCTCTTTCTGCAGAGGTCTGGGTTCCCTTTCTATTCTTCAGTGCTGCCTGAGCTCTTGCCCAAGTCTCCCAAACAGATAATGAATACCAAATCTTCCCTCCTGGATAGGATGGTGTTGGAGAAACAACCAAGAATGACAGGCTTGTGTGAGGGTCCCAGGGAAATTAGGGAGAGAGTAGAAGATTGCTGGAGATCCCTGCTCCCTGGGATATAAGACGATGTGTTGTCCCCTCCAGTGTGAAACGGGGTGTCTCTTAGTTTCCTGTTTTTTTTTTCATTCTCTACCATCTGGGACAACAAAAGGGATAAATCCAGCATTCCCCAAACAATCCCAAAGACAAAGCTGATCAAGTCTTCTGGAGTTTCACTTGTGTGGGACCAGCTGGCCATGCCATCTCTCGGACATCTTCCTCAGAAGTTGGGGCTGTAAGCTCATGGTGGTCCCCAGAATTAGTGGCATCTTGACTTCCTCTTCAGTTCACATCCTTCTAACCAGGATTCATTTCAGAGCTATAGCCCTTGGGATAGAACAGAATCCAAAGTCTGTGTGGTATCATGCTTCAGCAAGTATTCAATAAATGTTCATTGGTAAGGCTAATGACCATGAAATGGAGGAAAATATGTTTTGTGGCACTGTCTAGAATAGCTATAATTTCACCCTCTGCTAGAAAACAACGACAATAATACAAGGATTCTCAGACAGAAGACAAAGAGGTGGCAGAGAGCATTTCACTCAGGAAGCTGCAGACGGAGACAGCTGCTGCAGAATTCCATTACCTTCACCAGACCTGTTGCCCTGTGTGGGAGATGATGGCTGATGTCAGCTTTAAAACCATGGCAAGGTCAGTGTGCCAGTAAATGGCTGGAAAGCAAGGGGGAGGAGAGGAAAGGTGTCCTTGGCAAAAAAAAAATAAATAAAATGATCTGACACATTGATGAATAAGCAAAAGGCTTCTATGTACAAAGGCTTCTATGTATAAGGATTCTCTTTATTCCTGGAAACTGCTAGACATTCAGTTGGGGAAAAAAAATACCAGGGGTGCCAAAAAAATATATACACATGACTTGTATTCATCTTTTGTTATAGGTATGTATTCAGTATTACAATTTTAATTGTTTTTTCCTTTCTTAAAATGTGTATACATTTTTTTTTGGCATCCTCTGTAGTTATCTTTCCATTAATAATATGACCCATCACTTTAGATCAATCTGCTAACTGGTAATATTTCATTACTATAAAATAGTGGAGAGAGGATTTAAAAACAGAAGGCCTCGGTTAAGGCTGTGTGATCTTAGGCAAGACATGCAACCTCTCTGAATTTAGCTTTCTTGTAGGTACAATATGGATAATAGCAATATTTATCAGTTATGAGAATTGAGCTAATGTATGTGAAAGTGGATTTTGCCTCTAGATGATCATGCAGTTTAAGACATTCTGTCTTTGAACAGGCTGAGGAGAGGAGGAAAGTGCAGATAACGCTGCTAATGAATAAAGCTGCTTCCAACTCCCACCCCCCACCCCCCCACCCCTGCCAGAACATACTAATAAATCCAGATTTATGCAGACTGGTGTCAGGGTCTGCATTCATTAGCCAATTTAAATAATTTTATATCTTAAAATAATTATGGCATTTGCAGTCCTGTTTTTCAACACATTCCAGGTCTAAAGCAAAATGCCCCAAAGACAACCACATGTAATCATTGCATTTATTTACATTTTTAATGAACTTCCCTGTTCTCAGAGCTGTGCTGGGATTCCCTGGTAGTCTGGGTTCTGTTTGTGTTCCTTCATGGGTACAGTGGGCAGCCTGCCTGTTTTCTTGTCTGCACAGGCATTTTAGCTTCATCAGAAGACAAAGAATATGGAGAAGTTATTGGTTCCCAAAAGGTTTTTACTTCTTTCCCAAATTACCAACCACAAACATTTGGTTAAAAAAAAAAAGTAAATAACTATATGTGGTTTGTTTATTTGCCTTGCTACTTGTTTGCAATGGCTTTAGGGGCTGAGGGTAACATTCCTTCCCTGAATCCACCATTTCTATACTGCACTTCATATTCAGAAAACAGTATTAGAAGGAAGGGCAGAGGCCAGATATCCCTGGCTTCATCCAGATTGAACAATTGCACTCTTCAAGACAACCCCAGGATAAGAGAGATTTAATGAAGATTGTACATAAGTGTCACTGGCAAAGGCTTCGGCAACAAAGAAGAAACATCCAACATGCTTACAGGACCTAGGCCTACACTGCATTATCTTTATTTGGGCTGTGACTCTTCTAAGGACTTTCCATCGAAAGTGTTATCCAATCTCATCCTTACAAATCATTCTGTCAGTTCAGGAAGGCAGGCATTATTCCTACAAGGCCCACAGGGTCTGGCTCCTGCCATCTGATATTGTGCCCACTCTGCTTTCTATGTTCTATCCACACTGAACTTCTTTCTACTTCTTCAACACATTACTCTGGTTTCCAGGGCCTTTGCATGGCCACTCCCTCTGGAGAATACTCTTCCCCCTGACTGTGCTCTTCCAGTGACTGCCTCCTCATCATGTAGCTCTTGGTTGAAATGCCTTCTACTCATTCTAAAGAAACACTATCCTTGCTTTATCCCTATTGCAATACATGCTTCTATATTACCTTATCTTGTTTATTGTCTTTAAAGGCTTTATCTGGAATCAATATTTATTTGTTTATTGCCTTTGTTCCAAACAGAATGCTATAGGTCATGAGGGAAAGGATCTTTTTTGGTTGGTTCATTGCTGTGTTCCCAGCATCTGGAACAGTGCCTGGCAGAGTAGATAATTTAAAAACAAAACAAAACTATTTATTAAGTGAATTCCAATTTAGCCAATGAGGAAACCAAGATTAAGTGACTTGCTGGGATCTAGTTAGAGCAAAACTTGGACATCTCTTAACTTGCAGACCTGTGTTTTTCTCTGTAGGCAAGGAAATTCATTTCTTGCCCTTTGGATAACCCAGAATTAACAAGTTATCCTTTTGCATAACCCAGGAGATTGAGATTTCTTATTTTCAGAGACAGGTAACACACATCAGATTAATCCAGAGGTAGGAATGGACAGTCACCCTGTTGAGGTATGTGAGTAAAAATTTAACCCAGAGTTCAGTGGTGGTGTTCTGCCTTATTTTCCTGGGATTTGGGGGGTTTGCGTCCCACCTGGAGTATGTCAATTTTGAGGGCAGCATGAAGGGATGAAAACAGACACAATCCAGCTTGAGTCCTGACCAAGCCATTTACTGCTAGATGATCTTGGATAAGTCTATTGACTTCTCTCTGAAATAGGGATAACTTAAGCTTCATGGCTGTCCTGAGCTGAATAAGCCTGCACACTCAAAGCACTCAACCCAGGGCCAGGGGTACAGGACAAGTTCAGTGGCTTCTTCAATGTTTTTCTCATCCAATTTTTGATTGAAGCTTCCTTCTTTAGGATGTGGGCTGAGTTTCTTTCTCTTTTCTTCTCGCTGTCTCTCCATTCCTCTCTCTCTCTGTCTCTCTTAAGTTCTCAAGATGTCTAGAAGCCTGGTTTACCATAAACACAAGTGTTTTATTGATACCTGGTGATTAAGTAATGATGACAGAAAGAACGGAGGTGAATCTCGGAGGGGGCTGAAATTTTTATACTAGGTGTTTATCGTGTAGTTGAGTTATATGACATTGGGGAAAAGAAGACTAAAAGCTCTGACTGTCTCAGTGCAGGTTGTGGAGAGATGGAGAACTCTGCATGCCACCAGCATAGGCTCATGCCACCAACACGGGTCTCATGCTTATGGCTGTCAGCACAGAGAAGACCAGTCAGAACGGGCCAGAGGCTCCATCCTCAGGCCAGGGTGAAAGGATAAAGCAAAAGTAGTGCTTACGGGTCCAAAGAAGAGGTGTTGAAGAGGTAAGTTTAAATTCTGGGTCCCCTAAGTCAAGTCTTGCAGAAAAGGTTTATTCTGCTACTCCTCATACACCCTGGAGTTTTAAACATGGCAGATTTGGAATGCAGTTACCACAGGAAAACTCTGGAATTCCAGGGTGAGAAAAAAGACAGCATTTAAGAAAATAATGATGTTCTACCTCTATGAAAAAGATTGATAATGTTAACATGGAGGAAATTCATGTGTAATGGGGGAACTCTAGCCATAGGCTTTTAACCAGCTGTGCGAATAACACCTGCTTTCTCATAGAGCTACAGAAAGGATCATTATGGAAAAGTGTTTGTTAAATTCTCAGTCACTCCATAAATGCTAGCTTTTTTTTTTAATTTTATTGAGGAACAGTGTGTTTTTCCAGGAACCATTAGCTCCAAGTCAAGTAGTTGTTTCAATCTAGTTGTGGAGGACGCAGCTCCTTGGCCCATATGGGAATTGAACCGGCAACCTTGGTGTTATGAGCCTGCTCCGCCCCAGTGCTAGATGTTTTTATGATGATGATTTGGTTGAGGATGGTTGAAGCAGGAAAGATGTCAGAACAAACTTAGGCTGAATCAAACGCTTAGTCCTGCACTTACCTTTGACTCTCAGAGCTCAGTTACTTACTCAGCTGTAAATAAGCCCCAAGATGCACTAGCTCAGTTCCCCTGCCTTTCTGCCTCTCTCCTCTCCTTGAAAACATCAACGAGGTATTGGATGGAAACAAATAGTAAGACAGAAATATACTGAAAAGGAGAGAGACTTGGTGTAGTCTTGGAAACTGTCTCTAAACAGTACCTTTTAGAGGCAAAGCACTTCAAAAACAGCTGAGTATTAAAGATACTGAATCAAACAGCAGAGAATCAAAAGAGGTAAGCCTCTTTCCTTATCAACAAATGCAATCTATGATGAAAGCATTTATTTGACTACAGAGAATTCAGGGCAGAGAAATAAAACCTGCTCAGTTAACGGAAGGAAGGCAGCGAGCTTTGTTCTGGCTCAGACCATGTTGCTTGATGGCAGCATGCAGATATAGGAAAATAAAGATGATCAAACAGAAGAGTATGCTTTGTCAATTCAAATTTTGTAAAAGAAAACCTGTACTGTTCTGGAAGAGATGATTGTAACTGTTCCAGATGCTGCTACAGTGCCTCGGTCCACACGCCACGTGACCTGATGTCTTCATTTACCTTCTCATCATCCCTCTCATCATTTCCTCTTTATCCCCTGCTCTTGGGTTTAATTTTTTGGCAGACATTCTTATTCTCTTTACTAACAGGCAATCAATATTACATCATCCAGTTCTCTGTGATTTCTCTCACACGATGAGATATATTTGAGCAAATTCCACTGAGACTTGTTTTTCAACTCCCCGATGCCTGGCAAAGTGAGGTTATGAGAATGCCATGCAAAATACTGAAATTTGATTGGACTGCAGCCCAGACAGCTTTATTTCAGCAACATTTTTACCCTTACCCTCCCCTATGAGAGCTGCTGGCTGTAAGACATCCATATGCTGTTACTTGTGCTTCCACCCAATATGAATAAAGAACAAATGAGGAAGGAAAATGATAACAAGCTAATTAGAACTGTCCATTAATTAAAAGGGTTTGATGTGGTTATCTTACATTCAATGGATCATGCAACTGTCAACATATGAGAGGGCAGAGCTTGGGGTAGAAAATAAAGAGAATTACAGTACAACAGGGTTTCTCAGTCTCAGCACAGTATATTTAAGCTGGATAGTTTTTTACTATCTTGGGCATTTTAGGGTGTCTAGCAGCATTCTTGGCTTCTAGTGACTAGATGCCAGTAGCACCCCTCCCCCGAACTGTGACAATCAGAAATGACTCCAGATATTACCAAATGCCTCTGGGGAGCAGAATTGCCCCTGGTTGAGAACCACTGCAGTGCAGTAAATCGAAAATAATCTATGGCCCCTCTTGATGTCCCATGTCACATGTCATCCCTTTCCCAGTGACCTATTTGACAGAAGTTTGTTGTAAAGCTACAATGAGACCAGGATATTTAGACAGGAAGCTGAAAAGAGGTGGTAGTTTAAGAAAGAGAATAAATTGTGTGACATTTCTTCAAATCATTGTGATTTAACCATGTTCTGCCTAACATGGGGATGTCGCCCCTGACAGGGAATTCTGGAAAATGACTTTGATGAAAGCTCAGCCACTGCTTTCTATGGACGGGTTTTCAGCCATTTCTTGAGGAAAACTCCTTTAAAATTAATTTCTCTTCCAGATTTTTTTTTCCTTCTTGGCTTAATCCTCCCTACCTTGCTTTTCACTGCAGCAAGATGGCGCTGAATGGATCTTTGAAATTTAGCATACGACAATGTTGCAAGACTTTCTGAAGTTTAGTAATAACCCTTTGAAATGATTTGGATGTAGGATTTGAGAGGAGAAAGGGCTTTATTTAATTTGTTTTAAACATTTACTCTGCTATTTTAGTGGATGAGCAATCTGATAGATTTTCCTCTCTTTCTTCCTCTTTTTCTTTGTGAAGGATATCTGAATTAATATAATTACAGAACTTTATGCATACTTAGCAATTTATCAGACAGAAGCGACTAATCTACAGGAACCAGACAGCAGGAGGAAGGCTTGTTATTGGATAAATGGAAATTATTCCCAGACCTTTCATTTTTATTTCTGTAAACAGGTGCATAGTTTCTGGCCCACTTAGACTCTGAATATGCCTCTATACCTCTCCTGAATAAATGACCCTTTAGAGCACTATGACAAATTCTTCCTATTTTTCTCATCAGCAGACTCACAAAAATCCATGCTGACCTGCAATGTTTATACTGTCCCTGTTTCCTCCTGTGAAGTTAGGGCTGGACACAGAGTAGGCCCCTAAATATCATTTATTGAAGCAATTAAACAGTAGAAAACTAGCTGCTCTAACCACTGCCACTGTGACTGCCAGTCCCTTCATTAGTACAAAGGACCTTCACATGTGTTTTCCTTACAACAACCTTGTACTACGAAGGACAGAAAAAGATGTTTATACCTCATTTTACAAATAAAGACACTGCCACATACGGAGACATGATAATTTGCCTTTATTCATTAAGCAAGTAAATGTTGAAGCTGGAGTTTATAAAAGCTTAAATATCATTGTTTAAAGAGAGATACCAGGTCTCCCTTCTGTTGTGGGGTTAAAATAGCTCATCAGCTATCTTCTCTATCCTTAAAACTATTTCACACTCTTTCCTCTGATTTACTAGCCATTGCAGAAGCTTAGAATTGTTCATTTGACTAGATTGTACCTTCCAAGAAGGCAGAAATCATTCTGTTTGATTTGCTAGCACAGAATCTGGCACACAGAAGGCAATCAATAAACATTTGTTAAATAAATGTGTTGAAAGACTTTGTGTATGGACAGAGCCTTCAGAAATTTGATGTAAAGAAAGAGGTAGACTGGAGAGCAGATAGAAATATTCAGGCCCTGAAAGGCATATTGCTCACTTTATAGGAATATAAAGAAAGTGTTGACCTGGCTCCTGCATTTCCCTATGATCAACCTGATTAGTTAAGTTGGTTGTCCATGAATTGCATTCACTTCAGGAACTTGGACAAATTTATTTTTCCAGTCTGTGAAGCTCAGGATGGATCATGGGCCTTAATGTCTCTATGAGGCTCCAAGGAACCGAATCATCATTAATCTTTCTTCTATTTTAAATTTAGCATGAACACCCTAAGATGTAGTTGTAAATTGCAGTTGTAAATTGTTTTGTTTTTTTGCAGATATCCTCTCTTCATCTCTATTGCCTCACCTCTGGCTGGGAGCCAAGTGGCTGGAAATCCTTGGTATTCCTGGGAGTAGAACAAAATTGCCAATGCAGAAAGCACCCCCTAAAGCTGACACCCTTCCTCACACTCCAGGCCTTCATGAGTAGATAATGGAATTCAGTGCCTCCTTCCCAATGAAAACTGTCTCTATTCATAGAGAACGAGTCAGAGTGATTATAGTTCTGGGTGTTGCAATAAAGCCAGGAGGAAGAGGAAGAGGATCATTGACTATCCTGAAATCAAGGCACCTTTTTCTGAGTCTTTCTATTCCTGGTTTGGCCCTTCCGCTAACCACCTTGCGTCTCACCCAGGACTCCATTTTCTTGGGCTTGGGGAATAGCACCTCCTGTGGAGTGTAGAGTCCCATGCTGCCTTTCTTGCCCAGATGGCTGTGAGCTCCTGATATCCAGGCTTGATTCTTGCTCAGTCTCTACTGAGAACCAGCTACCATGAAGAGAAATTGAAGCTGAGATATGGGACCCTCTTTGTCTTACAGGTTGAGATTTAATATATACAGAGGGTGCCAAAAAAATGTATACATTTTAAGAAAGGGAAAAAAAATGTATTAAAATTGTAATACAATGAATGACTCTAGCATTCATTTATTAACACCATCTTTTGAGCGAATGTCATACTACACATTGCTACTATAATTTGATTCAACTTCAGAAAGATAACATCTCTTAAAATGTATACATTTTTTTGACACCCCAGTATATATAAAGTTGACAGGTTAAGATTGAATGTATGTAAAGTTGTGTGGCTCCTCTAAAATGGTGTTTCTGAACCATGTGCAATTTTACTTCCCAGGGGACATTTAGCAATGGAGACAATTTTGGTTGTCACAGCTAGAGTAGTGGGTGTGTTACTGGCATAGATGGGTAGAAACCAAGAATGCTGCTAAATATCTACAATGTACAGGACAGCTCCCCATGAAATGCAAAGCAATGGAAAATAAAAGGCAGGCCCATGTAGATTAGAGTTTGTTTAGGTTTGTGGAATGAAGGTTTTTCAGCATTAAAAAAGTCAAACAGCTTTCATTAGGATGGCCTGTGATTTATACTGAATCCACATGATCATGCGTCAGCAAGGACAGGACATCTGGGGCTTGTTTGCTGTGATTTCACCAGCCTCTGTAGCACAGTACCTGGTACGTGGTGTGCATTATAAGTATGTACTGAATTAAGTACCATAATTGGTGCTATTGTACCTCTTTTAGGGAGTGAGTCAGTTGATTAACTGGTAAGGAGGGAACAACAGAAAGTGATGTCAAAAGAGTCAGGGGATGGATAGAGCCAGGAGGTCAGGTAAGGTGCAAAACTTCATGGGATTGGCGCTCCATGGTAGCCAAATGTCTACAGATTTAAGGACCAGAACTCCAGCCACCCAAGAAAGCTCAATCAGAGATGTCAATAAGGTAGAGGCCCTACAGCACAGAACTGGCCCTCACACTTACCCACCCCTTCCTTTTTGGAGAGCCTCACATACACTAAAGGCCCAGTACCTTCAGTGGTTCTTGAGGTACTTAGAGGGCCGTTCATCAATGTTTCAAGAACCAAGTTCTCAAGATCAAAGCCTGGTGTTGACTGGGCCTTCCTTGCTATTCTAGTCTTTCTCCTCCCTCTGAACTCTCTACTCACTGTTTCCAAGGAGTTATCCTTAGGTTAGTTCTGATATATCAATCCCATATTATAAAACCTACAACTCCCCATGTTTTACCAAATTAAGTCTAAACTCTCTGCTCACACCAGTGCATAAATCTCTCTATATTCTGACTCCACTGCCCTTTCTCTTGCCCTTATTTTCTCTCATTACCTTTTCTCCTTTGATCCTTTTATCCCTTTCCATTCTATCAGGACTACTTCTCTACACACATCCATAGCTTCAGCCCAGCTGGACTATTTGCTTTTTCATGAATAACCCCATGCTTTCTCTCTTCAGTGTCATTACCCCAACATAGGCAAACAGTGTCATCAACTGGCTACCACATTACCCTAATGATGGCTACCCTCGGTCCTATGCATTTCTCCTTTCACTGTGTTCATTTTTCAGGGATCCTTCTGCTCCCATAAATATACAAATTATTTAACACTAATGGAGTCAGAATTCCAGAATAAATACCTACTTCCTATCTGCTGCTTGCATAGGGAATGTGTGTGAATGAAAGAGATAATGCTCTCTGCAAAGTGCTTTCATCTTTCCAGAATGAGCTATATTTCTTCAAAGCATTATTTATATTTCACGTTTGCTCTGACATGTGTTGAGCATAGCAAGGAAACCTAGCCTGCTGAAAGCAGGGGCCTCAGTGTTTTGCTGAACCATGGTGTGAGCTAAGGTAGATATTAATGTCATTGCAAATGTTCTTGAGTTTATTATTTAGTTTAGATTCAAGTTTTAAATTTAATAAAAGGTTTTCTCTTCCATGCTGCTATCTTATGGCAGACACATTTCTCTCTTTGGGAGGTAGAGACTTTGAGGATTCTCATAAAACCCCAGTTCTTTGATTAGATATGTCATCACCATTTTCCATTATGGAAATAAATTTTCTACTAAATATGGAGAAAATACATCAGCAAACTTCAGTCCTCAAAGAGAAAGTATGATATGTGTAGAGAATGGGAAAGTTGTAATATGATCAAGAGTCTGGGTGGCCCTGTTCACCAAATCCAAGAACAAAAGTAGAATGAATATCTAAAGATGGAAGCACAATTAAGAGGAAAGTTTGCTCCCTACATATAATCCTTGCTTCTCTGGCCACATAGTCTAGAGTTAAAGAATAAAAGCAAGAAAGAGGAGGGGTTGTAAAAAAAAAAAAATCCCAAATATTCTTCTACCTGCAGTATCCACCAGCCAATACGGGATTTTCAAAACATTTTTGAACCTGCCTTTTCCATCTTCCCCCACTTCCGAGTTTCTGGGGATAGCTCGTGTGTATTTGTAGACCTGGTTCTTATAGCTACCATGTTTTATTCTCTATTTACTCCATGGCCTGTGATGGGACTGCTGATGCCTGCCATCACTGGACTGCCTACCCATGTGGGCACAGGGCCACCAGTCTCCATGCTGTGGCCACCGATGTCTATCCAGAGGCCTCTAAGTGCTATGGTTCACCTTGACCTTCCTAAGCTGCAGCAGGTTCTGTGCTGAAGAGCTGAGGAGCATCTCCCTCCCTAGTGTAGGAACTACACAAGTACTTGGAATACAGAATAGTAATGTTTTTTTGTACCCCAAAATCAGAGAAGATTTTTTATTGTTATTGTTTTCTTGTTAGCTTTTGAAGACAGGCCTTCATTTCAGCCACCTCTTCAGAGGATTCAGGATGGGTTTTGTAACTGTTACACTACTGTACTAACATGCTTAGTATCTCCACTGTACTGGTGATTGTTTTTGGACCAAACCTGTATGCTTTAGTTCTCTTTTACCTTAGGATGAATTACTTCGTAAGTAATTCCTAAGTAAGGAGGCAACAGACTCCTTACACATACAGATACAAGTACATGGTTAAGTTGGCCCCACCAGACATACCTTGATATATTTTACTGCACAAGGATTAGACCTAAACTGAGACTCTTATTACATACAGAAGATAGCAATCCATGGATCTTTTAGTCCAAGACATACTGTAGGCTAAAAGCATCAAGTCATGAGGTATTTTTAGTTTTAATCAGAACTTGTTTGATCAATAGGAACAGAAACCCCTTAAACTCACAAAACAGCAGTTAATATAGGATAGCTGATGTAGGCAATGAGGACAACTTGAACTGTAGGGAGTTGTACCTTGCCAACCGCTAGGCCCAGAAAGCTCTCTGCGTCTTACAGGCTGTATGGGCTTCTTTGTGCTTTTACAATCTGCTCTCCCTTTTGCTTTCTCAATCCTCTTTTTCTGTTTACACATTACTCTAACTGGCCAGCAGCCCTGGTCAATGTGTTTTCCATAGGTCCAACTAAATACAGCCCCTGTCAATTATAATTCTCCTGAAAGAGAACATAATTAGGCACCAGCTGGCTATTAGAAGGTCTGGTTTGGTTTGGATGTCCACCCTGCTTAAATCAGCATTTCCTGGGGGAATGTCATATATATCAACATTGTTTTCTCCCCTCCAATAGTGTTTTGAAAATGGAGCCATGAGAGGGACAGTTACCCCCAAATATGGTTACGGTGTTCAGGATGGGCAGGCTTATGTGACAAAACATTTCCCCAAAGCAGATACTCAATAAAGGATTATAGGAAGAATGTTATGTAAAAGGGTCCCTGTGGTCTTAGACCCTAGGACCCAGATGGAAATCAGCTGTCCTATAAATTAGGTTTGCCTTCCTATAGGATAATGACATACCACTAAGCCAGGGACCTGAAAACCTTCCTAATGACAAACTTAAAAAAATAATAAGGTGGCTAAGGGTATATCCCATTCCTGTCAATACTGAGTTAATAGATTTTCAGGAGAAATCTTCTAATCCTTCTGGATATAGTTCCTTTCTCAAGAGGGCTTAGGCACTGGAGGAATAAATAACACTGAAAAAGTTTGGGTTCCCTTCAACTGCTGCTGCAGTTCCACTGCCTTTTAAAAGCCACTGTGATTAACAGCTCTGAAATGTTTTTAATGAGCGTTTCGGTCTGGGTTTACATATTCTTCAAAGAGTTAAGATTTCACCCAGGAGGTTTCAAAACCGAGTTAGCACGTGTGCTTGTTAATGCTTGAATCTGTTGCAGCAGACTTACTGTGTTTTCAGCTGAGAGGCAAGAGGGTCTTAGGTTTAGAGCTTTGAGAGGCTTGAGCAGGTCAGAGCACCAGGGTGGCAGCTCTAAGGGCAACAGCAGTGCTCTGTTGGTCCAAATCAAGAGGTATGATGTTAGCACCTCCACAAATTGATGCTACAGCATGGGCATCAGCATCTTACAGTGGGCAGCTGTTCAGGCAGAAGTGGTGGGTGCACAGGTGGGATTTGGATATGTTATAGTTGAGCCTTAGTTGTTATTGGCATGTCAGTGGGTGGGACTGATTCTCAGACTGACTGGAATGTGGGGTTTGGCCACATCCACAGCTTATGGGCTACTGTGCTGAAGGCTTACCCCACTGAGTGGAATTTACCCCAGTAGGCTATGGTGCCCTTTGAGACTGCACTTTGGGTGTGCCACTTGTGGGGCTAATTGTATGATGCTCTGCTGCCGTCTGTGGCCAACCTTCAAGTATGTTAGTTCTGGAGTCTCTTGCGAGGGGCTCTGGTGCAGGCCCAGCTCAGCCACTGTCTGTGACTGGTCAGGGACTACCTGATAAGAGCTACAAATTGATCTGCAGTTGATCTGTGGTTGTTTGCTGCCTGTGCTAACCCTAGAGGTGTGTGGGAGAGGCCATGCTGCAAACTGAGGATGTCTGCCACCAGTTCTAGGCCTAGGGTAGCTCCATGAAATACCAGGACACTGAGGCCTGCTGCCACCTGCCAGATCCCTTAAGATTCAGACACTGATAAAGCCTCGTGAGGTACACAAGTTGGGTGAAGCAGGGTCTCAGAGAGTCACTAGAGTGGGAGGGGTTGTGGTCACCAGGTTAATGTAAATTATGGTTTAGTGCCAGTGCTGAGCCTGAAGGTACTCAGTGAAAGTCTCAGAGCACAGCCAGTTGCTGCCCACATGGGGTCTGTAGGGCTTTTGATAGTTTTCTAAGAAAAAGTGCAATGCTGGTGGGGTTGGCTGCTCTTAGAGAAAGTGCCTTCAGCATTGGGGGAGTTGGGTGGGGCAGGGTCCCACTGAGTCAGCAGAACAAAGCTGTGGCGCTAATCAGATTAAGACTTGACCATGTGGGGGAGGGCCCAACACAGGAAAGATGGAGCTCACCTGAGGGCTGCATGGTAGGAGAACCTCCTCACAGGGAAATGGCAACTGTCCTCCAGTCCTCAGCCTGAAGCAGCACAACTCAGTCTGCACCCCATCTGTCTCCAACAGCCCCTGAGTTACTGTCCCTCCGCTGGAGCCCGAGGTGAGTGCCTGGGAGTGAGAGAGTCTGTGTGCCGGTCCTTTAAGAAAATGCCTGGGCACATCGATCAGTGGAACAGAACAGAGAGCCCAGAAATAAATCCAAGCATTTACGGAC
This sequence comes from Aselliscus stoliczkanus, assembly GCA_033961575.1. Taxonomy (NCBI): domain Eukaryota; kingdom Metazoa; phylum Chordata; class Mammalia; order Chiroptera; family Hipposideridae; genus Aselliscus; species Aselliscus stoliczkanus. The sequence continues at coordinate 94,912,438 of CM066733.1, forward strand.
AGTTAATCTATGACAAGGGAAGCAAGAATTTACACTGGAGTAAAGATAGTCTATTCAATAAATGGTGCTGGGAAAATTGGACTGACACATGCAAAAAAATGAAACTGGATCATCTCCTTACGCCTTATACAAGAACAAATTCAAAATGGATTAAAGACTTAAATGTAAGACCTGAAACCATAAAAATCCTAAATGAAAATATAGGGAGTACATTTGCAGACATTACCCGGAGCAATATTTTTACTGATACATCCCTACGGGCAAGGGAAGTAAAAGAAAAAATGAACATATGGGATTATATCAGACTTAAAAGCTTTTTCACAACAAAGGAAACCATTAATAAAACAAAAAGGAAGCCTACTGAATGGGAGAATATATTTGCCAACGATATATCTGATAAGGGGTTAATATCCAAAATTTATAAAACACTCATGAAACTCAACACCAAAAAAACAAACAACCCAATTAAAAAATGGGCAGAAGATATGAAGAGACATTTCTCTAAAGAGGACATACAGATGGCCAACAGGCATATGAAAAAGAGTTCAACCTCACTGGTCATTAGGGAAATGCAAATAAAAACCACCATGAGATACCACCTCACTCCAGTCAGAATGGCTATCATCAACAAATCAACAAACAACAAGTGCTGGCGGGGCTGTGGGGAAAAGGGGACCCTGCTGCACTGTTGGTGGGACTGCAGATTGGTGCAGCCACTATGGAAGTCAGTATGGAGGTATCTCAAAGAACTGGAAATAGAGCTGCCTTTTGACCCAGCAATTCCACTCCTAGGTATTTATCCTGAAAAACCAAGACACTTATTCAAAAAAAGTTATGCACCCCGATGTTCATAGCAGCACAATTTACAATAGCTAAGACTTGGAAACAACCTAAATGCCCGTCAGTAGATGACTGGATTAAGAAACTGTGGTATATTTATACAATGGAGTATTACTCCGCTATAAAGAAGAATGAAATCGTGCCATTTGCAATGATATGGATGGACCTAGAGACTATAATGTTGAGTGAAATAAGTCAGTCAGAGAAGGACAAATACCATATGATCTCACTTATATGTGGAATATGAAAAACTGTATGAATGAGCAAAGTAAACAGAAACTGTCTCATAGATATAGAGGAAAAATCAGGGTTGCTAATTTGGAGAGGAATGGGGATGAGGGAGAAGGGGAAGGGATTAGACAGCAAAAATAGGCAACTACAATATTGCTACTGGGATAGGAAAAACAGTTTGGGGAATATAATTAATAATGTTGTAAATATTCTGTGGAATGTCAGATGGTCATAGGTCTTGTTAGGGAGACCATTTCATGGATGGAGTAGAGGTTTGATCACTGCACTGTATTACTAAAGTGGAGGTGGTATACCTACTGTAATTGAATATATATAGATAGTCACGGGATGTGGATTATACTGTGGAAGAGAGTCAGAGGAAGAGTAATAGATATATATGATATGGGGGGTTGTGGGGGGGTGTATTGGGGATGGGGGGTTTGTCACTTTGAGGGGTAAAATGTATAACTATTGCACTGTGTTGTACACCTGAAACTAATTAAAAATAAAATAAAATAAAATATAAAAAAAATAAAAAATAAAAAATAAAAAAAAAATTAAAAAAAAGAAAATGCCTGGGTTTCCAGCTGCCTTCTATCCCACTTGGATGGTCCGAATCCCCATTGTTTTCCACAGCCAGATGTTGTGGGGACTCCTCTTTCCAGCACCTGTACTCTGGTTAGGGAGGCTCCTGTCGGGCTGGGGTCCCTCGCTCCTCTGGGGAAAACTTCCACAGCCAAGATACCCCTTCTGGTTCTCAACCTCCACAGAGAGTGGGGTCAGCCAGTTCTAAGTCTCCACTCCTCTTACCAGCCTTGATGCTGCTGCTTCTTTATATCCTTAGTTATAAAACTTCTGTTTTAAGTTATAAAACGTAAGTTATAAAACTTGTATATCCTTAGTTATAAAACTTCTGTTATAAAACTTCAGTCAGATTTCAGGTGATTCTCCAGATTGATTGTTCTATAATTTAGTTGTGTTTTTAATTTGTTCATGGAAGGAAGTAGGCACAGGGTTTATCTGTTCTGCCATCTTGGATCTCCTCTGAAGTGTTCAAACCTTTTGCCCATATTTTAAAAACAATTTTTTAAATTGAAGATTGAGAGTTCTTTAAATATTCTGGATATGAATCCTTTATCATCTATATGATTAGCAAATATTTTCTTCTAGTCTGTGGCTTGGTTATCTTTCCATTCTCTTAAAACTATCTTTTGAAGAGCAGAAGTTCTTAATTCTAATGAAATCCTATATATCAACTTTTTATTTTAGAGATAGTGCTTTTAGAATTGTGTCTAAGAAATCTTTGCCAACCCAAGTTCATAAAAGTTTTCTCCTGTGTTTTCTTCTAGAAGCTCAATAATTTTAGAGTTTAGTTTTTTGGGTTTTTTTTGTTTTGTTTTTTAATTTTTTTTGAGGGCAGTGTCACTGGCCCTCATATGTGGGACCCGAACCGGGGCCACTGGCTTCCCAAGCCAGCACCCAACCACCCCTCCATTCAGCTGGCCCTAGACTTTAATTTTAAGTTTATTGTCCATTTTGAGTTAATTTTTTAATGTAGTGAAAGGTATAAATTGAAGTTCATTTATTTGCCTATGGATACCCAATTGTTCCATTACCATTTCTGGAAAAGAGTATCCTTCCTCCACCGAATTGCCTTTGTCAAAAATTACTCATCCCTATGTGGTAAGTCTATTCGGTTCTACTGTTCTACTTATCTATCTTTATACCAATACCACAATGCCTTGATTTGTGTAAGTCTTGAAATCAAGTGCTATAAGCCCTCCAACTTTATTCTTTTTTTTAAGTTTTTTTGTTTCATTTTGTTTGTTTGCTTTTTTACTATTCTACATCCTTCGTGTTTCTGTATGATTTTTAGTATCAGTTTATCAATTCCTACAAAGGCTCTGATAGTTTTTTGTTTGAGGTTGCATTGAATCTGTAGATCAATTTAAGAAGAACAGGCATTTTAACACTATGAGTCTTCTGGTTAATGAACAAGGTATATCTCTCCCTTTCTTAAGTTTTTTCTAATATCATTCAGCAATGTTTATTGTATTTGTGTACAGACCTTAAGAGCTTCTGTCAGATTTATCCCTAAATATTTCATATTTTTAATGCTTTTGTAAATAGTGTTGTTTTTTACATTTTCAATTTATGATGTTCATTGCTACTATACAGACATACAATTGATTTGTGTATTTATCTATCCTGCAACCTTTCTAAGCTCACTTATTAGATTTCACATAGCTAATCGTATCATTAGTAAATAAACAGTTTTACTTTTCCTGTGCAATATAAATGCCTTTTATTATTTTTTCTTGCCTTAATACACCATCTAGAACATCTAATACAATATTGAATAAAAGTGGTGAGAACAGACATTCTTGTCTTTATTCTGATGTTAAGGAAAAGTCAACCTATTATCATTAGGTATGATATTAATTATAAGTTTCTCATATCTGCCCTTTCTCAGGCTGAGGACATTACCTTTTATTCAGTCTGTAAAGATTTTTCTTTTTTCAGAAATGGGTATTGGATTTTTTTTTTTTCTTGGACTTGGGGTTTGTTGAGCTTCTGAAATCGGTGTTTGTAGTTTTCATCAAATTTGGATTATTTTCACCAATTTTTTAATTGAGGTATAATTGACATTATGTTAGTTTCAGTTGTGCAATATAATGATTCAGTATTTGTTTATATTCAAAAATGATCACCATGATAAGTCTAGTCAACATTTGTCACTATACAGTTACAAAAAAAATTATTTGTCTTGCAATGAGGACTTTTAAGATCTACTCTCTTAGTAATTTTCAAATAGGCAACGCAGTATTATTAAGTATAATCACCATGTTGTATATATATTCCTATGACTTATTTTTTTTATGACTAAAAGTTTGTACCTTTTGTTTAATCAAACGTTTTGCTTTGTTTTGTCCCTTTCATTCTCTCCTCCCCTTTGGGGACTCCAATTTTACAGGGATGCTTGAAGTTGTCCATGAGTCCTTAATGCTTGTTCCAGTTCCTTCAGTGTATATTTCATATTTGAATAGGTTCTATTACTATATCTTCAAGTTCACTAAGCTTTTTGACTCTAATGGCTAATCTGCCATTAACCTCATCCAGTGTACTTTTTACCTCATACATTATAATTTTCACTTCTAAAAGTTTTATTTTTGTTCTTTTTTTATATCTTCCATGTCTCTACTTAACATATGTAATCAGTTTTCTAGTTCCTTGAATATAGGAAATCTGTTATAATAATGTATAATAATGTATAAAATCCTTAGGTAATAACTCTACTGTCTGTTTTATTACTGAATCAGTTTAGATTGCTTTGATTTTTAAAATACCTTATTTTGGGTTGTATTTTCCTGTTTTTTGCATGCATGACAACTTTTGAATGGATACCAGACATTGTGAATTTTACCTTCTTACCTTGTAGATATGTTTTTATTCCCATAAATATTACTGAACTTTGTTCTAGGGTGTGGTTGACTTACTTGGAAACAGTTTGATGGTTTTGAGCCTATTTTTGAACTGTTTTAGGTGGGACCAGAGCTGCCTAACTAATGTGGCTAACTTTTCCCCACTATTGAGGGAAAACTATTTTTAGTACTCTACCTATGCCCCATGAATTATGAGGCATTCTCCTATAGTTGATAGGAAAAGGAACTACAGTAAAATCTTGGATTGCAAGTAACATGGCTTGCGAGTGTTCCGCAAGATGAGCAAACATTTCTATTAGGTTGGTGCAAAAGTAATTGCAATCTGTACCGCTATTTGTAATAGAAAAAACGCAATTACTTTTGTACCAACCTAATAATACATTTTAACTTGGTAAATGATTGATGTCCCACAATCTGAGTAGTTTGTTTCTGAAACAAATTATGCTTGCAAACTGAGGTATTACTGTATTCCCAATTCTATGTGATTTCTAGAATTGTTTCCTTTGCCTCTTTTGGGTGGTTCTTCCCTGGCCTCAAGTAATTTCCACACACCTATATTCATCAGTACTCAGCTGAAGTCTTGTTCGGGACATCTTCATATCTCTTGAGTTCTTTCTCTGTGCAGCACTCTCCTCTGTAGTACTTTGCCCTGTGAATTTTAACATTTGACAACATTCCTGAACTCCCAGCTCCATCTATTAAACTTATTAAAACTGCTGGGCTCTGCATGGATCCCCATGTACCCATGTATCTCAGCATGGAAACTCTCTACGTAGTAAGTTAGTGCAATTTGTTTTCCGTATTTCAGGAATTAATTCCTATTTTTTCCTGATGTCCAATGTCTTAGAAACCATTGTTTTATAATTCAATCCAGGTTTTCCATTGTTTCAAGAACCAGGGTAGGTCTGTTTCTGTTATTCCATCTTTGTCAGATGTGAAAGTTTAAGAGCCAAGGCTCTTGATTTAAAAGAGCCTGAGTATTTGACTGTCAAGTGCTAAATTCTGAAAGGCTCAGAGAATAAAATCTGAAGTGTGAATTTGGACGTGCGTTTAATTTTGTGAGTCAGATTTACTTTCCCAGATAAAAATACTGGTGTGGGAGAGAGGAAGATAATTAGAGGGAGGGATTGGCATTATATGTTGGTGAATGTTTCTAAAAAGAGGCCTTGTTCCTTGTCCCCTCTCCTCAAAACAGTCTCCAATTGTGTAATGGAAGAGTATACATGATAGAAACCTCAGTCAGGTTTGTAGGGCTCCAAGAACAGAATGAACTTATGTGTCTTTTCTTGGGTGGAGCTCAAAGAGGTGCAAGCCTCATGAATCGCTCCACAGACCAGAAGTAAAGTAGAAATCACTATTTAAATTACATAGGCAGACCAGCCTGAGACCACCTGTGGAATTTTCCCATACCCAGTATTTTACAGGTAGAAAATATTTATCAGGTGTCCAAGGGGGTGTTGGTGTACATGAGAGAAATCCAGACTGGATTGATCTCATGTTTGGGCCAGGTCAGCAACAATTGTGTATACCATAACTGTATAAAGGTCTGAGAAGATGTAAGGTCTCCATAGAATCAATCAGTGATAAGTGACAACAATCAAAAACCAATTGTCCCTTTACTATGTCTTCATCCTACAATGTCCACTGAAAAATAGTGACACACCAGGGATAGGGCAGGAGCTGAGGGTAGAAAGGCCATGATGGAAAGGCCCTGAATTGGCTGAGATTTGAGTCTGAAATAGAAAATAGTTGAATTTTAAAAAATGAGAGTCATATTTTTTTGTACTTGAGTTTACGGCCTAAAATTTTTACCCATTAAACACATGCTCTGTAGTCAGAATCTCACAGTAGAGAAATTATGGGGTTTGTTTGGGTTTGCTTGCAAAGTAACTAACTGAATTTTAACTGAGCTTACCAAAATTTAGAGAAGATTGTTGAGATATATGTCAAAAGAACTTTATAACGTACATTTTCTTTACTGAATAGAGTGAGCTATGACTGAAAAGTATAAGTGACTCCTTCATGAAAAAACATGAGTGGACACTTCCAGGAAGTCATTTTTTCCAGGGTGACAGAGTTGGGTCAAGATGATTCATTCCCTATATGCCAGTGTCAGAGAATTTTTAATTCAAATTCAAATCTTATGTTATAGACCTTTGGAATTCTTCCAAAAAAAAAATTATGAATGTGAATTCTGTGGATAATGAAGATTTTCTCCATGTTTACTATTGATTGCTATATCTATCAAAGTATTCATCTTGAGGAGTTACACTCTTATCTCAAAAATTATACCTCTGCTCAAGATATCTGCAGACTTCATCTTCTGCAATTTTCTTCAGAGGCTACAGCACATTTTATTGACTCTTCACATTAATGACTGATCTTTATTCTTTGAGCAAAGATTTGATTTCTTTGGTAGCAGCCAAAATCATTTAGAGTTAGGTCTAATGAATAAAGAAGGGAGTCAGGGCCGGTTGAGTGGCTCAGTTGGTTAAGAGCTTACTCAAGAGGGCGAGCTGAGCTCTGAGCAACAGCAGTTTGATGCCCAGCCTGAGCTGAGCTGCCACTGAGCTGCCAACAGGTGGCAGGATGGCTCAGCTAACAAGAAAAAAAAAAAAAGGGGAGTCAAATCAGTAAAACCATTAAAACCATTGTGGTAAAAAATGAAATATGACTAAAAAGAAATTAGACTGATTTTTCTTGGTAAAGATAAGGAAACTAGTAGATACTCTAAAAATTATTTATTTTTTTTAAAACTGAGAAAGCCTCTCTTGAAACAAACCTTATATGAAATTTTAAGCAAATGGAACCAATAAAAGCAGAGCCGTTCTGTTTAAGGTGATGTGGAGCCTGTGCCCCTCCTCTCAGATCCTTGCACACTCCTTAGATGCCCATGACACTCCACATAAGAGTAAAGTTAGAAAACCATTGCTGGAAATGATGGCAAGCTAGAAATATGATTTTAAAAGATAGATTTAGGCAGATGACCCACAGCTATGTCAAACAGTGAATGGCTATTATCAAAGACTTTTCTGAATCAGAAGGGGTAGGGGGAGATACGAGGTGTGACTTCAAAGTAATAAATGAGTTCTTCTCTGTAATTGTAATGGATAAAGGGCTTCTAAGATAGCCATGCCAGACAGCTAAACTCACCACACTTTACTTGCTGTCCTGCTACTGCAATCTCCTCATCTTCATAGGTGATGTCCTTTACCTCTTTCCCTCTCCCCTCATTCCTGTCACTTAACCATTAGGCCCAATATTAAACTCTGGAACCAGTCCATGTCCTTTGTCCCAAACACATAGATCAAGGGCTTAGCATTGATTAAGTTCTGCTCCTGGTCTAACTAATTTTTGGGCAATTTATTTCCCGTGACCACGTCTAGGCCAGGATTAAATGAAGATCAGGTTTCCTGCCCTGCAGTCACAGTCTCCCTGTGATTGTCACTGCATAAACCTTTGGTCTTATCTGTTTGGCCCCAGTTTTTGTACATTTTGAACTCAGTTTGAAACCTAAGCTCTGACATTGAATTGACCTTTCCCAATCCAACCAATGATTTCATATTTGTTTTTCAACCATGAAAACCTTTTAATAAAATAAAAATCTTAAATGAAAGTATAATATGTTAAAAAAAAAAAAGATTAAAAATGGAACTGCCCTGGTTGGAACATGTGAGGACTCCCATTTGTATAGTGTCTTGCCTGGCATAGAGTTAACACTAAGTGAATGCTACCTCTAAAATAAGAAGAGCGGTAACAACCACCGTCACTAAAAAGCTCAACTCAAATGCTACCTTCTTCAAGATTCCCTTTTCCTTTTCTAAACTCTCACAATAATGTATTTTGTACCACTTTTTGGGTAGAAGTTTCCACATCATGCCTTAAAGTTATTTTTATGTTTCCAACTAGGCTTTAAGTTCCTGAGGGAATGCTCCCCAACCATTTCACTTGGTCTCTATACTTTCCATAGAACTTTATAGTCCTCCTAGGGCTGATAGATCCTAAAGTGACCCCTCCCCTATGACCCTGTCTTCTGGTTTTCATGCCCTTGTATAAGCTCCTCCTCTTGAAGTGTAGGCAGGACTTGGGGCTGGCTTCTAACCAACAATATGGCAAAGGTAATGGGATATCACTCCCACAATTATTTTAAATTGTAAATGACTCCATTTTTGCCAGGATTTTGGCTCTAGAATTTCTCTTGTGGTTGCTGACTTTGAAGAAGAAAGTTGTCATGAATCCTACAGCCTCGAAATAACCTTTCCAAACCCTGAGTGAGGTTGGAGGCAGACTCTTCCCCCATTGAGCCTCCACATAGACCCCAGCCCTGGCCACATTTTAATTACATCCTTGTGAGACCCTAGGAGGAGGACCCAGCTAAGACATGTTCAGACTCTTGACCCAGAGAAAATTTGAGATAATAAATGGATATTGTTTAAAGCTGTGAAGTTTGTGGTAATGTGTTATGCAGCAAAGAAAACTAATACCAGTCTGATGTAAAATTTTAAGTCTCCTTTATCCAAGTGGACAAGTACAGCTCTGTGATATTTAAAAATTATTTGGTAAGTAATTTTAAATGCATTAAGATATTCTGTAGCAGTTGAAAAGAACATATTGATATGAAATGCTCTCCAAGGAATATTGTTACGTGAAAAAAAAGCAAGGTGTAGAACACCCTGTGTAATATTCTACCATTTGTATAAAAAAATTTACTTCACAAACCTACCTGGAATATATCTAGAAGTAACAATAAAATATAGTAGCAGTAGTTGCCTCTGGGACTGGATGATTGGGGGACAGAGATATAAAGAGACTTACTTTTCCCTATATTTAATTTTATACTTTTCAAATTTTATACCATGGACATCGATTATCTATTTATAAAAATTAAATTAAAATTCAGATCAAAGGAAAAAAACCTTAGGAACACATATTTGAAACAAATAACTTGAAAAACATGGATAATTTAGTAAAATGTATTACTCCCAAATAATAAATAATAAATAGCAAATAAAAAGCCCCAAATCTAAGGTTTTTGAATAGCCTACCTAAGTTTAGGAAAGAGATTAATGTTACAAACCTGTGATAGATGAAATTTTCACAGTAGTGCATTTCTTCCCAACCAAAACACCCCAGGGAAACCAGTTGAATACCTTATACTGTAATTTTAGTTTTTCATTTCCTTGTGTAAAAACACCCTCGGAGCTTTGTTACAAAAAGGAATTCCCTGGGATTTAAACCAGCATGGTTTAGAGAAGTCCTAACTTCAAAGTTAGGTTCCCTATGTACCTACCCACAGGTGGCATCTTTCAAAATGAAATAATTGGAATTCGGTGGAAGTAGTGGCAGCCACACCTGGGGTTTGGTGTTGGAATAGGCAGGAAATGCGGTCTGGCACCCAGTGACACAAAGCTGTTACAGAGAGCATTGTTAACTGAGTGTGTCCTTGATCAACCTGAAATGATTTTAACATTACATCTAATATGTATATGCCTTGAGACCAAGTGTTCAGAATGATTTCATGAAGAGACCAGGGAAAGGGAAGGGCACCCTTCTCTGTGTCCTTGGTGGGACAAGGGTATGCCTGCCCACTGCCACTAACCGCCCCACTTCAAAAAAAAAAAAAAAAGAAAAGGAAAAAGCTTCAGGATATTGATGCAGAGGAGAGTGGTGTGGTAAACTTACAACATACCTATTGTTGCAGAGTTTTTGCCCTTCAATTCTGTCAGGCCAACTCTACGTGCTGGAACTGAAGGCCTCTATTTTAAAATATCAACTCCATTGCTGTTAGTCCATGGTTCTAGCCAATTTTGGCTCTGATAGCTGTTCTAATCTCACATTTTCCCCTTCCCAGTATTGTCAGAGACTCACAGGGATATCCAAGAGATGACTCAACCTGAAGCACGGCAGTGCTGGCTTCACACAAAAAAGAATTCAAGAGTGAAACAGATGCAAGAAAGTGAAAGTGATTTATAGAAAATGAAAATACACACCTGAGAGCAAAGCCTGGGCAAACTCAGAGAATGAGTTGCACTGAGGAAGTCACGATCAGGGGTATTTATCCCTCCTCAGGTGGTAGTTGGTGACATCCCATTGACATGGTTTGTTCATCTCCTCCCCTGAGTGGGACCCTCCGTTTCCCACTTTTTCTTCTTTGTTTGGTTCCTGTGGAACTGTCATGGCTTCAGATGTATGATGGTAGTAGTAATGCAAATGATATTATAATGACATTAAAATTAGCTAAAGGTCAGGTCCCAGTCATAGGGATCAGCTGAGCTGGATGAAACTGATCTTTGTTTTTCTCCAGTTGCAGGTACTAGACACATTCACTTGTTAACTTGTGTAACCAGTGAAGCACCTCAAGTTGTACCTTGGAGGGGGTTGTCAGTTTCCTAGGCTACGTGTCCTGCCTTACTATGTGGGATCAGACCTTGAATTCTAATCACCTTAGTTAAGAAAAAACCTCAGAAAGACTTGTTGACATCCTAGATGAGATCAAGGATGTAGGAGGAGATAGGGAGGGGGCCAAAGACCCACTTTGCTGCCTCTGCCATTTTCCGAGATGGGTCCTGGCCGAGGCATGGAAGAATCATCTTCTATACAAGTCAGTCTGACTCAGACACTAGAGAGGACCATGATGTAACAGCTGGCCCAATTTTTGAAGTGCCTGGCATCCTCTGGGACTCAATACACTCTTATTGATTACTCTGTTCTTAACTAATCGACCCTCCTTAAAAATGGCCATAATTAATTTTCAAGTTCTGGAGGGAAGTTGTAATAAAGAGTTCTATTTCCAGTGACAGCCAGCACTTGAATTTTCAGAGGTTTACTTCATCTACTCTTTACTAAGTTTTGCTAAGTTCACTAGCAAATCTTTAGAGGAAATTAAATAAGGGGGGAACCCGTGGAAACTTGCCTTTGTCAAAATAGTTCTGGTAAAGGATTTTGTCAGCAAGTGCTTATAACTACTGGCTTATAAAAGGCTTGATATTTACTCTGTATTTAATTTGCCTGAGCTATATATTTCCCAGTCCCCAGGAAATGACCACAAATCGATTCTGGATGGTGACAAATCTGATCACCATCACATTTGAGTACCCCTTGGGGTTAGGCAAGGCATTATAATACCAAAGTACAAAACGGATTTCTGCCCTGCTGCTTGCCATGGTTGACTATAGACACACACATTGAGCAGGAAGGAGATTTCAGGGTGGGCCAACTGCCTGACACAATTTGTCCTCTGAGGTTTCTGAGCCCCTCTGTCACTGCATGGAAGGTCACTAGTTCGACTGGAATTTACCCCATCAAATTCAAGTGTAGAATACTTCCTGGTATTCATACCAGTGTTTATGAAGAGTCCACAGTGATGCCTGACATGTCAGGGATAGTCAGTACTTCTGAGGAAGCACTGACCATCCCAGCACTGATGGTCAGTACACTGAGTCAATTTGGAGGCACATGGAATGAGCTGTTGACAAAAGACCCCTTTGTAAGGTGGCTGGGTCCCCATAGTCCGTCTAATCACCTTAAACTATTATAAGAATGAGTTCTTCTCTTTCTCATATTGGGGCCCACTTATATCCTTGCCACTAGGTTATATTTAATGGCATTCAAACTCACATTTTCCAGCATCAGTGAAGATGGGCCTAGAAAAGATGATCCTGCATTCAGGTCTCCAAAGAGTGCTTTCCTTCTGACTTTTATCTCAGCCTCCTCCTTTCCACCCCGACTTCTCTTTCTTCTTTCTAGTCTATTCCAGTGTGGTAACTTTCGTTTTAAAATACTGAGGCAATGAATATTTTCTCTTTTAGTAAATCTCATCTAGTTCCATGGTCTTAATAGAATTTAGCTATTCTTTATCTTCAATGCTTGGTTTGCATTCCTTTTATCTGTTCCCAAAGCGAGGCTCGTACTCTCTGGCTTTATTTGTCATCCCCAAATCTAGATAGTATAATTTTCCTCATTTTACTTCTTGTAACCTGGATGGCTTTCTAATTAGTAGCTTGGGCATGCTTTAGAACCCCACTTCCAGATTCCCTTCATAGAGGTCCTAGAAACCCACCTAGCTCCAACATTTAACATCTATGTCCTTACCCTGTAAAAAATCACATTCAGGAGACAGGAGTTATAACTTCAGTGCATTTTACCACTTCAAACATGGCACATTTCTTGAACTCACTTTGACAGTCATAATGAGCCTGGAATGGGAAGCAGTGGGTTTGTGGAGCTTTTAAGTAAAGAAGAGTGCTGGCTTTTTGTGCGTTCACATAGAACAGGATGAAACTGAAGTGGCTGGATAGATGTTTTAGTCCCATTAGGAGTCTTGCTCCATTAGTCAACAACTTTAGGCAAATTTCAAGTTTGAGAAAGAGGCAGGAGTTTTGTCGTGTGAAGCCCATATTCATTTTCTGCAGCAGGTGTGTTTCAATTAATTTGGTGCATATTCTTTCCTTTGGAAAGTTACACAGATAAACACAGAGAGACCCAGGGCTTTTTTAAGGGTACAAAGATTAGGACACTATGAGGGAAGGTATAAGGAAGAGAGATGAGATTTATTCCAGGTCTCAACACTCCAAAGTAAAGCCATAGGTAAGTCTTACATAGCATTCTCTCTCTCTGTGTGTGTGCGCGTGCGCGTGTGCAGGCACGCAGTGACTGGTGACTCCAAAGTAATAAAGCAGATTGTCAGATGTGGTTTTTGGAATCTTTCTTATTACATTAATACCTCAGCTTGTATATATGTGACTCCTATGCATGTAGGTATACATTGCTCATACACGTAAGCTCAAGATATAAGATCCAAAGTGCTAACCTTAGAGATGCCTCAGTGAGATGATGAAAAGTGAGCTTGCAAGTCTGTGTCGTGTATGTTTACATCAAGATTTTGAATCCAGGGACCTGCTGTTTTCATACTTACTGCCATTCTAGGCACATCCTCTTTGGAAATGCTATCATCCCTGAGAAGCAGGGGCTCAAGAATAGGCAACGAGATGCCTCCTCCCTTGGGCTGTGAGATGCTGGAATCCCTCTTGGAATTTTCTCTGCTTTTAGAAAATGTGTGCTTCACTTGTAAATGTAGTTTCCAGGGCTGGTAAGAATATCTTTGTTGTGAATAACAATCACGGTCTTTCCCACAGCCTGAGGCACTCCTGGTGAGGAGTGGGGAGGCCCTCCCATCCGGATCCTTTTTCGGGGTTAGGCAGCGCCTGCCTCCGAATCCTTTTTTATAAACGACTGCGCTGCACAACCCGCTCCTGAAGTACATAGTAAACATAATTGTTCTCACATTAAAAGAAAGAGGAAAACAAACAGAGGCGCATTTATGTTCAACAGTTTTCACGGCACTGTGGGGAGGCTGTGGTCCGCAGGGAATGGAAGACTGCGGGGGGTGGGGTGTGTATGGGGTAGGGGAGCTGGTCATCCCTCTCAACAGCTGGGGGACCTTGGATGAGCTGTGTAACCCCTCTGTGCGTCAGTTTCTCACTCCCTACGATGAACCTCATGATTGTTGGGTAGATTAAAAGAGGTAATCCATAAAAAATGCCTCGACTACTACCTGGTGCATATAAACTATGAGTACTGCTGCTGCTGTTACAGAAGGCAGCTTTAATGGGAAATGAGTCTTCCACCTACAGACCCTAGTAGATTTAAGCATCAACACTCAGAAAATGTAGTGCTTTTGCTCCAGATCTTGTCTTGACCTCCTTTTTTCTGGCCAATGCTAGTTTTTTGTTGTTTTTTTTTTGGTTGTATTTTTGTTTTTGTTGTTTTTTTGTCTCAGAACTGAGCCTATAAAATTCAATTTAAGAACATTAGACTCTCTGCCTTCCTTAAAACTCTTTTGTCAGCTCTTTACCATCTATAGAGAAAAAAACCAAACTCCTCAGCAAGACATCAAAGGCTGTTTGCAGCAGTAGCTACCAACTATTTCTTTGTTGTCATCCCACTAGGAACCTTTCTGTGTGTATTTTATGCTCCAGCAATACTGAACTGGCCACGGTTTTGCTACAGCACTGTATTACTTCATGTCCCCAGGCCTTTGCAAATGCTCTCTCTGCCTGGATTGCTGTCTGCCTCTTTGCTTTTTGGGACAACTGACTTCATCTATGGCGTGTCTCCTCACACTCATATTCTCCAAGATTAAGTTACTGCCTCCATCTTCTACGTCTTGGTTATATTTTCAGTTTGGTACTTATTATGTGTCATTGCAATGCATTTATTTATTGTCTCCCCCAGTTGACGATGAGTTTCTTGAGAGTAAGGACGAGGTCTTATTATTTTATTCCAGTGCTGCACAAACAGCATAGGCTCAGTGAGTCAAAAAAATGTTTCACTGTTAAATCGAAATAGGGAATAAATATTTACATTATTAAAGCAGAAACTGCAGAGATTTTTGTTTTACCATATTTTGCTGTATATAACCCATGTATAATGTGCACCCACGTTTTTGGCCCAAACTTTCAGGTAAAAAAAATCTTTCATTTTAATTTTTTAATTCAAGTTTTTATTTGTTTATATTTAGGTACTTGTTTTTCATATTATAAAGGAATTTTAGCATTTATTTATTTATTTATTATTACACTTTTAACCTTTCAACATAAATAAAATAATTAAAAATATTTATATAGATATGGAATTAGTTACCCATGTATAATGTAATGTCCTTATTTTTCCCTCACAAATTTGGACAAAAAATTACACATTCTACATAGCAAAATACGGCAATTTTTGTTCCTTTTTTTTTTCTTTACAACAATGAGGTCAGCTATTGTATTTAAAATATTTTACAGTACAAAGCATACTTATATAAATGAAGAATAATTAAAGCAACAACAAGGCTAGGGTTTCTAGGATTAATTTTGTTCACTTCAACATATATTGCTATTAAGTGCTATGGGAAATAATGAAGATGGAATAAGATACATTGTTTCCTGAAGGAGGTTTCCATCTAAAAGGAGATATAAGACAAATAGAGTAGAAATAGGCAAAATTCATGCCATTAGAGGTGAACCAAAAAGAGTACTGGAGATTTGAAGGAAGAATCAGCCAAATGCAACTGGGGATTAGGAAGTGGCAATGTGGAGATTGGCCTTGATGTACAGGTAGGTTGTACTGGGCAGAGATGGGCAGGAAAAGCATTCCAGGCAGGAGGCACAGTGTACATAAAGACCTACAGGGGATTTGCACAAGGTGTGTCTGGAGACCAGCCACCATCTCCCTGACTCCATCTTATGCTCAGTGTGGGGCATGATAGGAGAAAAGGCAAAACAGTAAGCTTGTGGACAATGCACAAAGAGTCTTCAGTCCCAGAATGGGGATAGTTAACTTAATTTAGTAGGCACTGGTGAGTAATCAATAGTTTTAAGCAAGAGAGTGATATTAATGGAAGAATGCTTAAGAAAATTCTGATTGTCAGTACATAGGGACTGCACTAGAGAAAGAGAACACAGCCGTAGAAATAGGAGATAAAAGACCATTGCACCGGTGTGTAAATGGGAGGAGCTGTAGTGGAATGTAGTGTCTGAGAGGCCCTATGGAATCAAAGTAAAAAGGACATGGTGGTTGTTTTGATGTAAGGATGGGTGAGAAGAGAGAGTTTCATGTGATGCTCAGATTTAAAGCCTAAGTTTGAAGGGAAATACTGGTCCTGTTAAGAGAATTTGATAAATCATGCAGAGTAAGTTACATTGTCAGGGAAATTGTGGGTTTGGTGGGGGCCTTGTGAGTCTGAGAATCTCCAAGTTGGTCTGAAACTGAAGAGAGAGATCAGGGTGAGAGCTGTGCACTTCTCACAGTCACTGACATTGGAAAATGGATGTTGTATTGAGGAAAGGAAGGTAAAGAGAGAAGAAAACCAAGTATAGAACCACAGAGAATTGCCTACATTTAAAGAACTGATGGGAAAAGAGGGGTTGATGAAGTAGGAAAATGGTAGTAATAGAACCAGGATAGAGAGTAAAACCTCATGGAATTCAAGGAAGAGGTTTCCAGAAGGAAGAGTTACTTCCTGAAACATGCTTTAGAAATTTATCTGGGTTTCCATAGCTCTCAAAAGCATGAGCTACCTTTGCAACTATGTGTATATATGTATGTGTCTCCCCTTCCAGACTGGGCGCTCCTCCAAGATAGAAACTTGTGTTACCTGTGTGTTTATAGCTAACATTTAGCAGAGTACCTAGACTATAGCTAGGGCTCAGTAAGTGTTTGTTGAATGACTGAGTAAACAACCAAAAACTACAGAGAAGATGAAGACAAGGAAAAACGCATTGTACCTAAGGAAGTAATAGCTACTGAAGTAAAAGAATGACTGTCTGAATAATTTTCTGCTCTTGAGAAAACAAGAAACAGAGTCCATGAAAAGGTGGTAAAAATATGAATACTTAAAATACAGAAGGTGCCAAAAAATGTATACACATTTTAAGAAAGGAAAAAACTGTATTAAAATTGTAATACTCAATATATACTGACAACAAAAGATGAATGCAAGTCACATTTGACTTCTGTAATTACAAGAGGTGCTAAAGGTGGTTACCATGAGCGTAATTGTAATACAGCTTTTTCCTTTCTTTTTTTTTTTTTTTGAGGGCAATGTCACTGGCCTTCATATGCGGGACCTAAAGCTAGCTTTTTCCTTTCTTAAAAATGAGCCGGCCGAGTGGCACATTGGTTAAGAGCTGGTTTGGGGACACCAGCGGCCCGGTTTGGGTCCCACATATGAGGGCCAGTGACACTGCCCTCTACAGCTAGCAACAGCTCCACCTGGAGCTGGGCTGTGCGAGCCCTGGCAATGGTATAGGCTGCAGCCCCTGCTGCAGTGGGCTGCCATAGGCTACAGTGAGTGGCTGGCAGCCAGCGTGAGCGGCCAATAGCCACGGTGAGCGACCACCCAGAGGCCAGCGACCGATCTGCCTCACCCGGGAGGAGCGCAGTGACGATGCCACCATGGGCCAGTGAAGCAATGTCCTCTGCAACTAGACTGAAGAACAAAAGGACAGCAACTTGTCTGTTCCCTTTCCCAGATTCCCCAACGCTGTTCCCCACCCCCAATTCCCCAATAAAATCTTAAAAAAAAAAAAAATGTGTATACGTTTTTTTGACACCCTTCGTATTTCAAGTCTTCCCTTATGGTGTGAAATTCATCATCCACATTCTCATAGATTTAAACTTCATGATTTGTGAGGTATTGCAGTGAAATTATCTAGGAAGTAAAGAGCTCTATAACATTCCAGCTGCCTGAATTCAACTGGCCACATGATTAATGACACTGCAAGGCACATCCAGGGCCTTTCATTTCCCAAGCACTTTATAAACATTGAGTAATCTCACCGTGCCCTTGTGAGATATTATCATGTTCATTTTCCATGTGGTTTAACTGAGCCAAGGAGGTTAAACGACTTGCTCAAAGGCCACACCGGAAGTCAATGACATCAAATGGTCAGACCGAAGGAGCTCCCAGGTCCCATACGTCACAGGAGATTGCCGAACCAAATCACACGCCTTACATTATCAAGAAGCCTGACTGACAGGCCGGTGCTGTAATAGATCATCTTCACAGCCGAGATAAGTGAGGATTAGCATGCTGTCTCACGCAGGTCAGGGCTGACCCTTGGAAAGAGAGAGAGCTATGCTCTGCAAGACCATGTGATATAAGACATGCCTGGAAGAGTAGAAACAGGCATGGGTGAAATCTCCTTTAAGGATTTCCAAAAGTCTTTTCCAAGATGGGAGCTAGGGTGCATGTAGAGAAGGCAGGTAAGGAATCTTGGTTGTTGAGCATCTTAAATCTGAACAATGATGCCCTCTTACCTTACAAAGATTTGCATTCTTCTTTATCATTCAGTTTTGATTTTGTCTTTTTGCACTTCTCCTATCTCCATATTTCTCAATGTGATGCCCCTTTGTTCTAAAAAAAAAAAAAAGCCAAAATATTGTCATAATGTCAAGTCCTATGCTGTTGGCCTTTAAAAAAAGTACAAGCTTCTAGGAATTGGTACACATAGGTGAAATTTGACAGTCTTTGTAATTGAGTAGCTAGCTCACTAGGTTGGGATATATGTCTTTGATTTGCAATTACACATTTATAGGCAAAACTTCTTTGAGCTTTGGTTTTCTCCATGGAGAAGATGCTGTTCCCTTGTGCATATCCTACCCCCACCCCCCACCCCCAGCCCATATGAGAGCATGCTTACCCAAAGATTTCTACTGCAAGCTTCTGTGACTCTGCCTGTGGGCTTTCTCTGACTGCTGGAGCATGTTCAGTCTGGGCTGGGCGAGATCAGGAGTTTGGAGAGCTAGTGCCCTGAGAGTACACCCCAACCCAAGACTGATGGGAATTGGTGGTGAAAGACCTCAGCTTGCTCACCACTCAGCTGCGTTCTATGCTGCCTTCCAGAGGTCCTTATCACGGCTGCACCTCACCAATTTACTGGGTCAATACATACCCAAATTGACTTCTTTCCCTTTCCTGCCTCAGTTTCTGATGCTCTCCTATTAGAGCTTCCTGGGATTATCATCGGAATAAACTACCCGCACCCAAATCCTTATCTCACAGCCTGCTTCCTGGCCAGCCCAACATAAGGCTTTCTTATAGCTATAAAAGTTATAAGGACATAAAGGATAGTGAGACATTGAGGTCCTGATAATCAATATGGGTACACAGCACTGTTTACAAAGCACATTTTCTCATTAGATTCTTATAACCACTGGTGAGTTATGACAGCTATTATTATCATCCCCATTTAATGTTGAGGACATTGAAGCACAGTGGGGTTAAATAAATGCCTTGCCGAAAGCTAGGAAGCTGTGCCTCTGGCTTTAATTCAGACCTGTCTCCAAATCCCTAACTGCGTCTACCTCTTTGCTCTCTGCTCAGGTGCTGTACCCAGAAAGGTTGATGAGATGACACCTAATGCTTCTACACATTCTAAGTTCTGTTAGTGTAGTTGAATAGCTATTTAACCTCTACTTACATGTTGATTTTTTTTGAAATATGTTAACTAGATACATATCCATTTAAGAACTTTGATCAGCCACCATTGTGTTTTAAGGTAAACTAAACATTTATGTTTAAATTATATCTTGATTTTCTTTACAGAAATGTTAAACATCATTAAAACCAGTTGTTCTTCAAATGTGTTTACGAATTTTTTTATAATTTATGTATTTTTTTTTTCAAATCATAGTTTCCTAATGTTGGAAGACCTTAAAATTTAGAGATGCTTAAAATCTCTTCTATAGCATCTCTGACAGATAGTCATTCAGTCTCCACTGTCATGTTTCTAATATTGGGGAGGTCACTGTCAAACAAGGGGGCTTATTTCATTGAAAAATTCTGTTTTTTTTTTTTAATTCTTCTTAAAAAACCAAAAATGGTTTTCTTATCATTTCCCTCTCATTAGTCTGCTTGAGATCTCTAGAAATGCACAGAACAAGTCCAATCTTGTGTCTTGGCATGGACCCCTTTCTACACTAAAATAATTCTTCGAGTCTAATCTTTTCTTGTATTACCGTCTGTGTAATGTTGCTCCAAGTAGGAGTGGCTGTGCTGGTTCCTCTAATACATCGCTAGCTCTTTATCTCACTGCAGTGATTCTCTTTACAGGTGATGTTTTCACTCCTCTATAGTGGTCCCAGCATTCATGACACATTGTAGCATATTGGAACATTCTTTTACAATTATTATTTCTTAAACCATGAGTATGTTAGCTCATCCTTGCCTGTGAGTTTTTGCTGGTTTGTTATTGGATTTCTTTTCTTAATTGTTGTTAATTTGCTCTTCTCTTTTTGGTTTTAAAATTATATGTATCTATTGAATGTATATTTAGATATTTGCTTTTTGTCTTTGAGGTTCATCTTTCTGGGTCTTGTTTCTCCTTGAAGTTGCAGTTTGGGGGGACTAATTTGTTTAGAGGGGGTATAAAGTACTCCTCCATATTTTTGCCCTGGACATCCTACTTGAAGACAGTTTTAGCTTTGTCCCTCTTCCCCAATTTTCTCCCCAAAGCCCACAATCTGCTTTCTCTAGCATTTCCAGAATTCAAAGAACATGGGCTTTAGAGTCTATTAAATATGGGTTTTAATCCCACCATTGTATTAGTTTCCTTGGGATGCTGTAACACATTACCACATACCAAATGGCATAAAACACGAAATGTATTCCTTCACAGTTCTGGAGGTCAGAAGTTTGAAATGAAGGTATCAACAAAGCCGTACTCCCTCTGGAAGCTCTAAGAAAGAATCCTTCTTTGCCCTTCTTGCATTTGGTGGCTGTTGGCATTCCTTGGCCTGTGGCTGTATCTCTCTCTGCTGTGTCCTCACATCACCTTCTCCTCTGTGTGTGCGATGTCTAGTCTCCCTCTGCCTCTCTCTTACGTGGACAATTATGATGGCATTTAGGATGCATCCTGATAATCTAGGATTAGCTCCTTATCTGAAGATCCGTAACTTAATCACATCTGCAAAGGCCCCTTTTCCAAATAAGTTAACATTCACAGGTCCCAGAGATTAGGACCTGATACTTTCCATGGCTACCCTGCAGTCCATTACAACCACTTTTATCATGATGATTTTAAGCAAGTATAAGCCTCAGTATTTTCCGTCTGTAACTTGGAACCAACAATGACTATTTTACAGTATTGTTTTGAGGTTTAAATGAGATAATATATAAAAAGGGCTCAGTACATAGTAAGTGCTCAATAAATTTTAGTTATGTATCCTGCCTTCAAGTTTAATGACCTCTTGGGTTCTCAGTATGCTACTCAGGAACAGGCTCATAATGCTTCCAAACTTTTGTTTTCTGAATCTTTACATTTGTACTTAGGGATTAAAATACTATCTCACAACATCTTTCAAATGCTTTGTGAACCAAAGACTGCTAAAAAAACATAAGTTACTACCATCTACTACTATTATTAACTTGTGTTAAAATTGTGGCCAAGTGTAAATCCCAGGTATTCTTCCAGTCACCTGCTGTTTAGTCAAGTTTCTTTCAGTCTATATTTGTTTAATTGATTTTTTGAAACCAAATATAGAATTTTGTATCCTGTTAAATTTAGTCTTGTTTGTCTTAGAGCAGCATCCTGTATGTCAATTTTCTTTGAGTCTGGATTTGAGAGTTATTTCTTGGTTAAGTTACCACGTAAAGCTATGGGGTTCCTGCTGGCAGGCACATGTTAGATTATAATGCCTGCGGTGTCAAAGAGTCTGAGTTCTAAGTTCCCCACCATCACTACCCCCACCCCCCGCCTGGCTTTCCTTAATTTTAGAAAGTCAGAGAAGCCCCCAACTTAGCCTTTTTGATTGAATATACCTACTAGAGAACTAGCTGCTCTCACTTCACCAGAATTTGAATTTTTCTAAGATTTGATGGCTCTATATAAAGGGCTCGAAATTAAAAAAATAAAAAAAACTCACAGTATGTACACATATTCAGGGACAAAGCAATTAGAAAATTTTGTCTTTCATTATCCTAATGGAAGACCAGAAATGCATTTGTTAGTGTCAGATGTCTGGATTTTTAAAAGCTTTATACACCCCTCTCCCCCCCCGCACACACACACATCTTTCATCATGTGCTTAATGTCATGGGTCTTAATTTTTTAAGGTTCCTGTTTGTTATAGCATTTGATTTACTGTTTGAGTACCTCCATTCCTTTTTAATACCATGCTTTTTATATTCACATGCACATAGAGAGAACACACACACACATACATGCATACATACATACATACATACACACATACATACAAGCAGGACCCTATTAATGCAATGTCTTCAGTAAGGATGAATTTGTATAACTCAGGAACGAACAGCTACAGCTCCCATCACAGCTTGTCACATTTGTATGGCAACAGGAACTACAGCGTTTCAGCCTGACTTGGGGGTTTGG
Source organism: Aselliscus stoliczkanus (assembly GCA_033961575.1). Classification (NCBI taxonomy): domain Eukaryota; kingdom Metazoa; phylum Chordata; class Mammalia; order Chiroptera; family Hipposideridae; genus Aselliscus; species Aselliscus stoliczkanus. Next base: position 94,934,837 of record CM066733.1, read on the forward strand.
AAACATTCAAGTTTATTAGGCAAAGCTTTTACAACACCCTCATTTGTAGAGATGTTTCCATCAGAGCCACAAAACGTCCTCTGAATGAAGAAAATGGGAATAGCAGTGAGCTTGTCAATCTTTGTTCTTTCAAATGTAGCATTTCACAATTTTGTTATCTGCTATAAAAACTTAGCAAGACAAGAGTCTGATGAATATCTTTCAACTTCTATTAGGATCAAACTTGGCAGCCTGTACCTTGTCAACCGTCAACCTTCTCTATTCATGAAGAGAAACAGATCACCCCTGAAATTGTTGAGAATATGTAAGATGGTGGCTAGATAAAGATTATTGTGCAACAGTCGAATATGTAATGGAATCTACTGGCAATTTAAAATAATGTGACATTATAAGCTGCTCATTATTTCCCTCCGGAAATGTATCTGGCAGGCTGCTGAATAGGCTGTGAATTCAAGCTTAGGGAATCTTAAACCATATTCTATTCAAGGGGGAAAGCACATGATTCCCTGTGTTTGGAAACAGCTGTTTAAAGATAGGGCTCCTCGTCTTTCTTAGGCTAACTCTGGAAATAACTTTCACTCTCCTTTGGGGATGCCTCTTGCATCCATCGTATTGGTTTGAGTCGCTATATATCCTACTGTCAGGCCACACGAAGGATCCTTTTACCTGGAAAAACTTCTAAATTGAACAGGGAGAAAGAAAGAGAGAAAGAGGAAGAGAGAATTTTTTTTTAGAGAGCTCTCATATTGTTATAATAGTTGGTCATTAAGATTCCTTTAATAAGATGAAGTACAGAAATTAGAACAAAAATCTAAGTCCATTCAGACCACTTCCTATCTGCCTTTAGACATTTGAAGATATTGTAAAAATCAGGACATTAGAAGTACAATTGTCCTACACTTAAGAAGAAAAATAAAAGAAAAAGAATGGCAAAATCTTAACGGCAACCTAAAATTTTATGTCCAAAGAACTCAGCTTGGAAACAGCCACTCTGGAAGCTCCAAAATATGGTCAGATAGAAATGTGGCCTAACCTAGGGTCCTACCAAGCTGCTGCCAGCCCTTAAGGAAAATAATCTAAAGTTAAAATGGCTATTATAAGGAATGTGCCAATTAGGGAAAAGATGGGGTAAATAAAACAGACACTGACATGGTTAAAACAAAGGTTTAGTATAGCACTGACCAAGGCTGAATAGGCTAAGCTGACCCCCTGTTGGCTCTCCAGTATCAAAGGGCCCCACAGGTCTGCTCTATTTACCCGTGTGGAGAAATTTTAGAGACTAAAAGGGAGAGATTGCCGTGAAAACCTGAACAGCAATCACTTGGGGCAGCAGTCAGGCTGGTTAAATCTAGTAAAAGATTGATAACAGGGTCAGGGGCCCTGGGCTTGATCCCTTCCTGGGGACCCAAAGCCTTTTATTCAAAAGTGGGTAAAATGGTCAAGAGATAGAAAAGAGCAACTTCCTAGGACTCTTTGATACGGAAATTCATGAACTGTAGTACCAGAATCCATTGGTGAAACCCTGACTCAGGCTAGAATACAATTATATTAAAAAAATATGGAAATGTAAGGATGAATAATATTATGAAAATTAGAGTATTTATGTCAACTGTAATTAATTGCATCTCTTTTACCTGATTGTCTGGTGGAAATAGACATTGCATCTCATTGGGGAGCTGGGACATGAAGACTATCAGGTCTTTCTTTTGGCTTTCAGAAGGACAGACTCTAGAAAGTGGTAACTTTGTACCCTCTTGGATCCCTGGAGTTGTTTAATAATGCCAGAAATATTTAATTCTTTGTCCCAGATGAAACCTGACAAGATATTTGAAAGGATTTAATAATTTTTTATCAGAAATTTGGTCAAATTAGAAACTCATGTCAGAGCCTAATAGGATTTTTTTTTTTTAGCTCCTTCCCTAAACTAAAATAAAACTAACTATACACCTAGATGGAAAGAAGCAAATTGGAGATTATGTAGTTAGACAGGTAGACCAACCTATGATGTCACTTAAGTTTCAACCCAAGTTTTGAGAACAATTGTTATCTTACAAATCTTTGTGAAATGCAGCTCTAAAAGCAGTTGAAGTCCATCTATCTTTAGTATCTCCAATTCTAAGACTGAAGAAAAAAAAAAGGAGACTAAGACATTTTTTAAAGCACAAACTGATTCTATGGCTCCAAGATTCCCTTGCCAAGGGCAAATACAAATCTTGAGTGCTTTCTCCACAAATATTAGTTGCTAACATTTTTTTTTTTTTTTTTAGCTGAGCCATCCTGCCACCTGTTGGCAGCTCACTGGTTGCTCAGCTCAGGCTGGGAATCCAACCGGCAACCCTGTTGCTCAGAGCTCGCATTCTTGAGTGAGCTCTTAACCTACTGAGCCACTTGGCCGGCCCTCTCCACAAATATTAGTAGGAAAAAACTTTCGCCATCTATACTGGTAATCTTAATTTATTCTGCCAGAAACACAGTTTGGATCCAACTGTTCCTTTACATTATCTTATCTGTCCTATAGCAGTAATTTTAAAGTAAAGGCTAAAAGGTTTCTGTTCATTCCTGTTTTCATGTTCACGTGTGCTTGTGGTGTTTTTTACATCTGGATGGTATTGTTGATGTATAAAAAGATAAGCTCTATTAAATTTGCTTAAACAAATAAGCACTTACATGAGAATTCTCAAAAATATAACAAACTAATCCAAATGCTTTTAAGGATCACGTGATCTGGGAAAATATTTGATATTAAAGCTGGTTTGCGTTTGGTTTAGTTAAATTGGCATATCATTAGAATAATCATTAAATAATCAGCATTAAATAAGTATTTAATGCTTATTAATTAAATAAGTTCATGTTATCTCTGTTGCAAAATTTGTCAACAAGAAAAACAACGTATTATTTAGTCAAATAAGTTCATGTTATCTCTGTTGCAAAATTTGTCAACAAGAAAAACAACTTGGTATGATAAAATTTTCATAAGTAATCTAAACTTAATTGTTAGGTACAGTTAAATTAAATAAGTAGGATAAAAAGCTTCTTTTTAGATGAATTCTTTAGTGATAACTATGTTGTTTAAAAATATTTTCCTAAATTTCTTCAGTAACTTGAAACTCTAAAGTTTGGCTAGATAAATGATGGATATTCATGGATTGTCTAGACCATTTCCAAATAAGATAAAATAATTAAACATTAATCACTGACATAGGTTTATCTATTTTTTGCTACTTATAGAGTAGCTAAAGATATTTGGGTCTATTAGTAAACATGTCTTGTGCAACATTAAAAAATTGTGCTATGAGGAATTATATTTCTAGAAACTATTAAATGTGTTCATAAATGTATAAATCTAAAGAATACTGGTGTAACAGGCAGTTCATAATTGCTTCTTTTTTATTAAGGTTTTTAAAAGTTAAGAATTCTAATATATGTGATTAAACTTACAAAATTAATAATGATAGGACAAAAAAATTAAACAGAACGAAAACAAACAAACAAACAAAAATAACGATAAGACAAACAACGGTGTATATAAGAAAATTAGGGTGTATTTTAGTTTTTTAAAAAAGCTAAAGATATAGAGATGTATTTTTGAGGAAAAAGAAATTTTGTCCTAAAGTAAGGCTGGTTGTTTCAGAATGGGAAAAAAGAAAAACCGGACAAAAATATGAATGAAAAAGGAAAGTTGTAGGTTTGTGGAAAAGGGACTTGCGAAAAGAAATTTTAATCAAGGCAGTGAATTTAAATATCAAAAGTAAGCTGATACAAAATTAAAGTTTGGCTTTCTTTCTCTGCTAAAAGGACTGCTCGTCTGCTACTGATATTGTGAAAAGGTTTTTGCCTCGAAAGCAAAGATTTTGTGCTTTATTAAAATTAATTTTCTGTATTTTATGTTGTTTTAATCAGGTTCTGGATTACTTAAGAAAACTGAAACTCCTTAATAGCAAGAACTAAGTTTTGCTAACAATTATATAGACTTCTGATTTTTCTTTGAAATCTTTTATTGCCACTTTGGTTAAATGGATAATTAAGTATTGCTTCATAATGACTTATGATCTTACTTAATCAAATGTCCAAACCTCTTGATACATTTTGGCAAGCTTCGCAAATTTTAGATTATGAAGAGTTTTGATCTGGGAATAACTTTGAGATATAGAAAAAGGAGCCTTTGAACACCTCAAAAAATTGGTTTTCTCTCCGTACAAAAAGCAAAATATTAAATTAATTAGGCTTATTTGGGTGTGTTGAAATTACCTGGGAAAGATTGTCAAATAAAAAACAACATTGAGCCTCCTTTATGTTGTATTTGTATATGTTATAAGTATTCCAGAAATATATGTGAAATTGCTGAAAACCTAAGATGTCATGAAAACAGAGGGATGCACTGAAACGACTGAACCTGAATATCAGATTGTAGAATAAGTGGATGAAGTGGATTTTTTTCAAAAATGATCCGTTGTTGCCAGACTTTTACTACCCTGATTTTCTTGTAACATGGCAACAGCCTGTTCCTGAATCAGAGAAATTAAGATGGGTAAACAATGACTGCAAATTAAATGAATATTTGGGGCTATGGGAAACCTAAGAGGGACATGAGCGCTTGGTTCTTTCCAGCTCCCTGGCACTTTTTTCAGTTTTTGCATTCCTTCATCTACCATAGTACATTTAAGCTGGACTTCATTCAACTGCCATTTAGTATGGGTTATTACATTGTCCCTGTTGTATGTATGTTTTTTTGGATGAGCTGAAGCTTTCCGCTGCTACAGGGCTGAGGTCCTCTCAGTGGCAAAGAAACTGTCAGGAAATGTGTTTCCCACTTGGGGTATACCTTCCAAAATCTCTAGTGATCAAGACACCCATTTCACTGAACAAATATATGAGGCTTGATGGACAGCCTTGAAAACTTCTTGGAATTACCACTGACGTTATCACCCTCAATTATCAGGCAAGGTCGAGAAAACTAATGGGAAAACTGGATTCAAGCAGAACAAGTTTAACTACACAGGACTGAACTGATGAGAAAGGTTATAACTCTATGATTTTATTTGAAATATTGCTGATTTTTAAAATCTCTTGTTTTCCAGATATAAGCAATTTTTATTTTCTTTCTCTTAAACTACCAGTGACTTAGCAATTTGATAAGCTGCACCTTGGTAAGCAGTATTGAAACATTTTTTTTTCCCTCTCTAATTGATCCCTCCAAAATTTGGAAACTCTCAATGAGTGAGTATTTTTATGGCACTATGTTTGCCTAAGTTCAATAAGAATCTGTTCTCTTGACAACAGGACACAATTGGAAACTAGTCATGCTACAAGGCTTTGACTGGAATGTCATATTTCAGAGAGACATGCATAGGCTCAGCTATAACCACAAAGCTTTAAGGAATTAATACTGACTTTGGAAGCCAATAAAACCCCCTAGTAAAAACAGCCTGGCACTTGCTTACATGATACACAGTAAGTAGTCTTTCCAGGTAAGGAATGAAGGTTGCTTACTTGGAGATGCAAAGAAAGGAACTCAGGTTGTGCTGGGGATCTCAAGAAGAGAGGGATTAACCCCAATAACTACTGCAGGTGAAGTCTGTTGGCAAATATGAGGCTTGGCTTCTTGGCCTCAAGAGGCCTTTCTGAGTTCAATCTGGAAATTCGCTATGAAAAATTCCAGCAAAGCAAATTTAAAAGAGCCTGTGTGGTTAATCACTATTCTTGCTGGGCATATATAAATAACAGGGCCAAGTTGTTTGGAACTATTTATTTTGCAAATAAATTAGTCTTAATTTGGTTATCTTTGGTAAAAATGGGGGTGATTTTAGAGAGAAAAATTGTTTCAATAGAAACTATAATATACCTTTATGGATATTAGATTCTAGTGTTTTTCATTGTCTTGTTCTTTTTAAAAATTTTCTACCTATAAACTGGACTGGATCCTGAATTTTTCCAGTTTTTTTTTTGTTTTGTTTTGTTTTAATAGTTGGATGCAACCCTCCAAACTAACATTTTCATTTTCCCACCCATTTTCTCGGACTCATTGAGAACTAAAACTGCTCGTTTCCTATGGCCATGCAAGCTAACGTGGGACAACCTGATACAGACTTCAGAAAAATCACAATAGCTCATCTATGGACAATCTTTTGTGCCCATTCTAGAAAAATCACCAGAGACATTCAAACTGCAGACCAAGAGAATCTATCAGATTGTAACTCCCTCCTCTTTCACTACATCTCAAGATGACTCAAGACACATCTAGAAATCTTCTTGACCACCTGCCTTCAGGACTCAGAACCCGGGATTATAGTAACCTTTGTTTTTCTTTTGCTTTCATAGAGATACCTCTTATTGAATACCGGATTGTTTGTACCACAGGCTTAACTTTAGGAGCCCACCTGCACCACCACCTCCTGAAATGAGACACAACTGTTTAACTGAACTGAACTTTTCTCAAGACTGAGACTGGTTTAATGAGATATGAAACAATCTACCAACCCAGTTTCTGGAATGTGAAACTTCCAGGGGTGTTTCAGAGGAGGGAACTATGGTGCTCCAGGATGAGTCAAGGCAACCTGTGCCTTTGAGGTCTGCAGACTGTTTGGAGCTGAAGGCAACTTTAGCAGCAGGTTCAAGAGAAACTTCTGCCTTCCGCACTTTGCTTTAACTACCTAGAAGAATTTGAATTAGAGGCCTTGCTCATAAGAGATTATGGGAGATAACTTCTTTTGACCTACCTCTAGGGCAGAGCAAACTTCTGTTTACTGAAGGTCTGCTCTTCTTATCATCCTGCAATGATTTTTGAAGCCCCCAGGGCACTGTACCAGCCCTAGCTCAGAATGTCCTATGTACCCATGTTCCCTTTCTGTCTCTGAACCTCTTGTGCCTGTGGGCTCTCTGACTCTCTCGTGTATGTGGGGTTCCCATAAATATGTATGTATTGAATTAGGTTATTTTTCTCTTGCTAAAAAAAAAAAAAAAAAGAAAAGAAAAGAAAGAAAATTGTTGAATTTATACAGTAGGCTTAAGAAAGATGCAGGAAGCGTGTCACATTATCCAGTTTGAGTATTAGTTCTCAGGGGCTCCTAGCCTTGGGTAAAATCCCGTAATGATTTTTCCATTAATCATTGGATCAAATGCGGTGACCTTATAGATACCAGCTAGATTAAATAAGTTATTCTTCCTCAAGAAAGACATCTATAAATATACTTTACAAAACCATTTCTTGAGGGTTATTTTTCTTCTCCTTTAGTTCATGGCTGGCCACATGATGATTGGCTGAACATGAAATATTTAGATATTGGTTCCTTAAATATTCCAAACTGATTCAATTTTACAGGTTGAATTTCCTAAATTAATCAGTTATGTTGCTCTCATCCAATTATTTTGCTGTCATCCACTCTAAAACTATGACTTTTACAATACTTCTAATTTCTTTGAAAATTTTGATGCAGTCTATCTTTTGAGAGGTGCTTCAGAGCAGTTAAGAATGCAAATACATATTAAAATATAAATTCCGTATTTCACATTACATTATTAGATGTATTTTTCAAATGGTTTCAAATATTAAAGGAAACTACTTCAGAAGTTATCAATATTGTTTCCCAAATCTTCATCTTGGTAATGAGAGAAGAGGGAAACAACCAATTAAGAATGCTTTCTGTATGCATAAGACTGGGTAGGTTCTTACTGGTGCAGGATGTTTTGTGTGTGGCCAGGATCGTGGTCTCGCAGCACCAAAAACTGAAAACAAGGACAAGAAAGGACAAAGTTTGCAGTAAAGTACAGTTTATTAGAGTAAAGAGATACAGCTCTCTAAAAGGGAGAGAGCATCTGAAACTGGAGGGCCCGCTGACTAGCGTGGAGGCTTCTATTTATATGCCTTTCCTAGCCTATCTGGGAAGAAAACTGGCGCCTGCTGAAACAGGTTGGATTTATTTCATTGGCCATTTCAGCTTGGAGGAGGCTTTTTAGGGTAGTTTTAGTTGCCTTAGGGTGTAATTGATGTCCCTGGTCTGGTAGGAGTAGATGTCTCAGGGCTCTGGCTTTTGGGGTCAGGGCTGAGGGCAGAGGCCTTGAAGATAAGTTTATCTTTTGCTCATCCTACCTGGGAATCCCTAACTGCCTAATTGTTACACTGACTAACCTGTCTTACTATGAAGAAAGTAAGATGAAAATAGAAGAAAAAATTCAAAATGAAAGCATAGTTCTGGCTCTTAAGAATTTATAAACAGTAAGAGGAAAGCATAGCTATCTTATTTTACCGGTATACAAGAAAAGAATAATAGCACTTTTACTTCAGGGTCAAGTGAAACCCAAATTAATTATTTTGAAAACATTCATTTAAATAAGAACATATTTATAAACATCCACAACAATGATGTTTGTTTTCTGAGTTACAAAGATGATAAGATATAATCACTAAATGTCAGCAAGGTGAAAGCCCAAATCTCCAGGAATGCTGCAGCAGTTTTTTCAAAATTCCATTTAAAGAAAGAACAATGGAAATTTACCTGCTGGATAACTTAGTTGCTTGAATTTTTAAACTAGAAATGTCTGCATCTCTGTCTCCTAAAGCATGGGCTTAAAGGAGACACTTCCTAGGCTGCCATGCTGATAATTATAGTATTGAAACCTACATTGTCCTTTGGCCAAACTTTAAAATGAAACATGTTTGGAAGATTAACATATAAACTGGCCCTGATTGTCTCCCTATCTTTTCTCACCAATTTATAATCCATCAAAAGTTTGTTTCCATATAGAAAACAAGTTTTCTGACAAGTCATCATGTAACATCTATGTAAGACTAAGCAGTGAGTTTTAATCCTAGTAGACTAAGAGTAGCTTTAGTTGTACACTTTCAACTACTTAAGGCTTACAAAAGGAAAACATTCAAAAGAACCCCCAGTGAGTCAGCAAAAGACTTTGGAAAGATGTGTGCATTTTCTAAAGCATATTTTTAAAAATCACGTACAAAGGAAAAGTGTAGAACGTGTACCCACAAGAGCTAAATTTAAAAAATGTGCATAGCAGTGAACACATGCATAGCATATGGATTCAGCTGATGGAAGAGTTCCTGGCCGCCATTCAAGACACCACTCACAGCAGATGCACCATCATAAATCTGAACTGCACAAACCACATCCCCATTTGTGAGGTTCCAGTCACTTGTCTTCATATCCAGTATGGCTGACGCACATGGGGACTTCAGCTTTCATTCTAGTTAAAGCCAAGAGAAATTCCTGCATGAAAAAGCCAGGGCGTACATTTCCCAGATAAAGAGGTACTCTTTCAATTCTTAGCTCTCACAAGACATTGGCAAGGAAAGTCTCTGGCACCTTTTCATTTTCAGCTTTTTTTGCCTAATAGATTTTGTGCAGCAATCTGTCACCTGATTTCAATAGTGCAGTAAGGATGAGCATAACATTAGGGTAACCTTTATTACTTTCCCTCTTATGGCCCCCCAAAAAAGAACATTTTAGAAATTTATTTGCTGGCAGGGGTTCTTGGATTTTCACTTACAATTTTGGCATGCTTTTAATATTTATAAAATACGTAAACATTTTACAATTCAGTATTTTATGAATCAAATAAAATATTTGAATCACTTCTGTATGGACCTACTAGTTTATTAGAGTTTTGTCTTGATTGATTCAATAACTGAAGGCTTTTATGAAAAAAGGTGCAGTGAGTGGACCAGCAACTGGCATAATGTACTCTATGAACAAATCAAATAGATGGCCATCCTGGGCCCTTCGCTGGATGGGTAGAGCAGATGTTGGAAAGGAGGAGCCTGCTTTGCAAAAATCCTTTTGACAATAATTTGATAACTTTGGCAGAATTGAATCTGCTAATTTGATTCTTAGATTTCTAGGTGGTGGAACAGTACCAGATGCCTCACAAAATATTAGCATCCATGTTTAACTGTTCCTCATCACATCCTGTTCACTCCTCTTTTGGGAGCTTCATATTAAATTAGATGCAGCTGTTGAGTGAAAGATTTCTTTCATGTTCCCATTTAGTATGAAAACAACAGCAAAAATAAACATTCGGTTCCCTAACTTTTAGGAATTCTTCCTTTGGTTTTGATTTTTTTTTCTTTTTTCTTTTTTTTTTTTAATGGAAGTCGGGTGGTTTGATCAAGGTACTGTTTTAGAGACAAACCATCTGACTAAAAAAGACATCACCTGGAGACCTCCTCACTGACCCCCTCAACTCCAGCAAAGCTCAACTAAATGTGCCTGAGGTGGTGCTTTTTGCAAATAATTTGTCTTATTTTTAAAATTATATATTGGTATGTTATTTTTGCTAATTTTGACAATTTTTTAATCACATTTTTAGCTCATTTGATGCATTTTAGTGAACTGGACATCAATCCTACTTTGTTTAATTTAATTGCCATTGCTCAAGGAATTAACTTATTATTTGTTGGTTACTAGTTTCAAAAGAGAAGAGAAAGCACTTGGGAAAAAAAATGGAAATTTCATCCCTGATCTATATTACAGCTTCTTATATATTTTTAGATGCCAACTTGTAATGTCAGAGTAACAGCTGTTAAAATGACCCTTATTTAACAACCATGAGGGAATGGAGATTTCCCCCATGTTTTGTGTGTATACCTGGTTGATAATCAGCGAAACTTGACTCTCCTTTCTTTCTTCCCCTTTTCCAATATCCTGAGTTTTCTTTTCTCTGGTCATGGTCTTGCCAGTTGCTGTTTTTCAGCTCCCTGCAGTGGAAAATGGGAAATAGGAGGCCACTTAATAGTTCATGCTAATGTGGCCCAGACTTTGGGATAACTTGCTTTGGAGTCTGTTTCCCAAGTTATATTTGCCTGTGGATACAAAGTGCTCTGAGGTGCAAATCTCAAAGGGGAAGCCTAGAATCCTGTCTTTGTTTGGGGGCCTTTTAAATCTTTGAAGTCATTAATACTTTATTGACGACCTGTGGTATAAGAAATGTCTGGTTTCGCTGGTTCTAGAGAAAAATGTCTTTTCCCTTCAGACTGATCTCAGTGGAGCTGCCATTTCCCGCTGACTCTGAAAGACAAGGCCAATGCCAGATTGTCATTTAGTTTAAGTCAATGGAAATGAGGCAGAATCTAACCATGACTAAACCTTTATATCCAGCAAAAGGACACAGGGCAATCAAGGAAGCCTGCTGCTGTCCTAGGAGGACTGCCTGCTGCTGGATTTGCAAGACATGTTAGGCAGACAGAGAGGGAGTCCCCTGAAACATAGAGGTGACAAACGCTCTTACAATTCATTTATCCAGGGCTTTCATTAGGCCAGAATTGAAGCACTTACATTAAGGAGGCTGCCCTGGAGAGAGCTGTGGCTAGCTTTCATTACCAAGAAAGGGTAAACAGAAAAACTAACCCATAAGCCACTAGAGGAATGACCACAACTCTCAAGAGAGATCTAGCTCAATGGACTATTCCAGCTGTCTTCCTCTCTTGGCTTCTATGTGGGTGTTATGGGAACACATACATACACCTTTATCAAGGTAGGTATTTCAATTTTCCTCTATGTTTCTTGCACAGGACTCAGAGGAAAGAGAAATGAGTGTCAACATCAACTGTTCTTTTTCTCTTTCTCTGTGTTGCCTCTCTCCCCCTCCTTCCCTCCCTCCCTTTAGTTAATTCTTAAATTGACTAATTTAAATGAAAATATTTAAAAAGGTAAATTTATTTAGAACAATAACTTTTTTCTTCATTTGTAAATACCTTTTAGGTCATTATAAAAGCACATTTTACATATCAATTTTACAGATAGATGTTAAAATTTCATGGGCTCCCTAAAACATGTTCGTGAGTCTTCTACATTTTCTATAGTATGAGTAGTATGTGTAACCATGTAGACCTGATCGTTACATTCACCTAGCCCTAAAGGTATATAACATGGTTCTAGCTTTGGGAGTTAGATTTTAAATTTCCAGAAATCCTGCTGCCGGTGTTTTATTGATTAAGAAGTTATATTCTTAAAAACTTTTCAACTAATGCAAATTTATATTTATTATTTAACTGGATGGGGTAAGAATACTCAGCATGTTGCCCAAATTTCAGTTCAGCATTTCATTTTGCAAACTCTTTTACATTGCTATTTTTACAAATTATTTCCAACAGTCCTGTGAGATAGGCTAACGCTGTTGTCCAGAAGCTGTCCAGGTTTTAGAAAGGGTACATGATGTGTCCTGAGACAGTGGCAGAGCTAAGATTGGAATTCACAGTTCCTGGGGTTCAGGCCACCATGCTTTGTCACCCATCTGATGTATCTGTTCCCTTCCTTTAATTATATTGTTTTGGTGCCATCTCAAAGGCGCAGATTAACATAAAACAGCACAGTTTACCTGGAAATGGGGTCCATGTCCATAAAGGCAGAGCCTGGTGCTTAGCAGCCTGAATGGTGCTTCACATGGGCTGGTTGCTCCCATCTCTTCAGAGTCGCCTAGACAAATGGCTCCTCCAGAATTCATTTCTAGTCTTCTGACTCACTTCTATTCCAACTAGATCATTTAGTTCAACTCCTTCTTTTGCAGAGAAGGAAACCCAGTTCTGGAGAGATTAAGGGACTTTCCCAGGGCCTCAGGACAAAGTTGGATCAGTATCAGGAGAAGAACCCAGGTTACCTGATGCCTGGCTTCCACACTCCACCTCCCAGACCATCCTTTTTCTCAAGGCCGGCTCCCAAGTCTCTTTGCATGGAGTTTGGAAATGAACAGAGATATTAGTCAGTGTCCACACAGCATGAGTTTGGGAATGAAGCCCAGAACTTGACATAGTTCATAGATGGAAAATGAGATTAAAGTCAAAGAACTGGTGAGTAATGTTTTCTATTTCACCAGGTAATACTATTTGTTGTGTAACTAGAATTATGCCTATAAAATCTAGAATGAAATGGAGACTTCAAATTGTTTTTGTAATTAGCCAAACTAAATCAATTACCCAGGCCTCATAATAGAACTTTGTGGTCTGAATGTGAGGGACACATTCTAAGTAAATTCTAGTCTTCATAACAATTGTTATTGTATAAAACTGTCGGGTGAGAAGACTCTAGTTAGAAAAAATAAGCCTTTACAACCTATACTTTTGAAAATATATTCTGGGAATGAGGGTCTCCTACATTTCAGTCATTCACATGCCACCATCACCATTTTTACTATATCTGTGTTTTCGTGAAATTGATTTTTTAATATAAATAAATGTATGAAAAAAGGAAAACCTTATAAAACTACAAAAAAATGGTAAGCCAGTATTATTTGTCACAAAATATTCAAATAAATTTATAATTATAAATTTTTAAAAAGTTGTATCAATGCCCCATGATAACTATCTCATGTATGATCAGCAGTGTGTGTATTGTGCCTTGGGAAACACTGATCTAAGCTAGCAGTTATCAATATTGATTTAGGGGTGGGCAGAGGTGATTCAGGAACCATTTACACTCCTAAAAATTATTGAGAACCTCCAAACATATTTTATTTATGTGGGTTATATCTATAAATATTTGCTACATTAGAAGTTAAAACTAGGAAGTGTTTAGAATATGAGGTTGGACCATTAAGTTTGTGAACTCATTCTAGAAAAAGTGCTATGTACCTCATTGCTGAATATCACTACAGTCACCTTCAAAGTACTCCCTTTGGGAAGCTATGCACCAATGTCAGCACCTAGTCCACCCTTCAAAGCAATTTTGGAACTCTTTTTCTGGAATACCCATCAGAGCTATCCCATTTGATGGTATTACACTTGATGTCCTGAATGTCATCAAAAGTCCTTCCTTTTAATATTTCCTTTATGTGCGGGTAAAGAAAAAAGTCACTCGGGGCCAGATCAGGTGAGTAGGGAGGGTGTTCCAATACAGTTATTTGTTTACTGGCTAAAAACTCCCTCACAGACAGTGCGGTGTGAGCTGGTACATTGTTGTGATGTTAAGAGCCATGAGTTATTGGCAAAAAGTTCAGGTCGTCTTAACTTTTTCATGCAGCCTATTTAGCATTTCCAAATAGAAAACTTTGTTAATTGTTTGTCCAGTTCATACAAATTCATAATGAATAATCCCTCTGATATCAAAAAAAGTTAGCAACATCTTTGCAACAAGTTCACGAACTTAATTGTCAGATGTCATATGTATCTACCCATTTAAAAATAAACCCATCATGTGGTAACATAAATATCATAGTTGTTATTAAAAATAACTCTATTTTCCAAAGCAGAAAAACCATGTATTAATAATAATGGCATTGTTTTACATTTTTGTAAATTAATATCTTGCTTAATAGAAGATAGTTAGGTTCTCACACCTGCGTCTGCATTCACTATGTTGTGATATATTGTTTTGGTTAAAGTTTATGAAGAATATCTGGCTTTACACAGATATGTACTTGGAAAAGAAGTGTATTTTAATAGTCTTTCTAGATAATTGTAGATATTCTTCTTCGATACTACACCAAAGCTCAACAAGATATAGAATCTGAAATCAAATCAATGAAATTTTACTTTAGAATCTATTGGTCTACCTTCCACTTTGAATGAGTCTTTTACCCATGCCTGATTTTGTATATTGGTCATTTGGAAAATATTATTTCACTGAGTTAAGCAGATCTTCCAAATTTTAGCACATTTCCTTACATAATATTTAAAAATCACATTTTAAACATCTCTGCTGGCCACATCAGGAAAATCGTTAAGTATTGAAAAGCTGTTAAGCTTGTGGTGACAGATATAAGTTTTCCAAAATTCCAATTTTTCTTGAGAGCTTCAATTTTATCATTGGCAACAAATGTTAAAAAAAATGTTGTTTTACCTTGAATTGAAAGGTCTACTCAGGTCATTTTAAAGAAAATGCCATCAAGTACCAATGTCCCAATAATCATCATTTGTCTGCAATTCTTATTTCATGAAATCAAAGTCTGTAAGCTGTGGAAGACTTACCAGTAAACTGGTGCTCCTTGAAAATGGCAGCTAGGTCAGCGTACACTTCAACTTCACAAGTGCTTTTCCTTGAGACAACCATCATACTTTAGTATGAAGCAGACATACTTTATGTGTGCATATCCCATTTTGTCACTCAAAATATTAAAAATACATGTATTCAAGGGTCAAGATTTAATAAAATTAATAACCCTGACTTCATTAAGGACATTCTTAAATGAAATTAGTGATAGTTTTTATCCTGAGTGCATGGTGTTGAAAAATACGACTGCACGACTATAAGTAAAGTGTGTTGTCATTGCCTTGATTCATGAGAAGGGGTTAGTTGTTTTATCTATCATTGTTTTAATACCATCAGTGCAATAATCAACATTGGAAAAAAGGCAAATAACATCTTAGTTTTTGTATTACTGTGAAAATACTTTTGATCTCACAAATTCCCTGAAAGAAGCTTGTTGATTCCTAGGGATCCAAGGCCACACTGAGATCTGGTAATTTAGGCCAACCCCTCATTTGTAAAATTAGAGGGAAGGGGAAGGAATATACACCAAGTGCCTTATAAACATTATGTTATGGACTGAATTGTGTGCCCCCCAAAATTCATATGCTGAACTCCCAACTCCCTCCCTCCCCCTGAATGTAACTATTTAGAAATAAGGTCTTTAAAGAGATGATTAAGTTAAAATGGAGACCATTAGGGTGGGGCCCTAAACTATTGGGTTGTCAGAAAAGTCATGATGCATTTTTGCAATGGAAAACATAGAAAAATACGTCATAACTTTTCCAACAACCCAATAATATATGTGGTGTCCTTATAAGGAGAGGAAGAGACACCAGGGATCAGCCTGTGCACAGAGGGATGACCATGTGAAGAGGTAGCAAGAGGGCAGCCATCTGCAATGAGAGGCCTTAGGGGAATCCAACCCTGTCGGCACCTTGATTTTGGGACTTCCAGCCTTCTGACGTGTGAGAAAACAAATTTCTGTTATTTAAGCAGTCCAGTCTGTGGTATTTTGTTATGGCATCCCTGGCAAACTGATACACATTGCTATTTAGTCATCATAAAATCTTTGAAATACATATTGTTATCCTCACTTTATGGAGGTGGGAGTAGAAGATCAGAGAAGGTGAATAATTTGCTCATACTCATGCAGAGAAGAAAGAGCCCAAATCTAGATCCAGGTGTGACCTTAAAGTCAGTGGTCACAGAGCCAGTGCATGAGTGAGCTTATACAGGATCCCGGGTGCAGTGCTCTGTGACAAAGGGGTACCCTGTAAAAATGAGGATGTTATTTCCTACTAATGATCCTAATAAATAGGAGACCTGAATTTTCATAAACAACTTTATTACTAGTGCAATATAAACCAATTTCCCGAAGATATTGCCTTAATTAATGAGTTTGCAACAATTTATTTTTGCTCCATGGACACTGCAGTTTGGTTTTTAAAAAATTGTAATTATAAATAGATAGAGAACAGTGTAACTAAAACACAGGATCTTAGTACAACTAAGACGTACAAAACCAACCACACCCTACTTGCTCTAATAAACATGTCTTCAGGAGCTAATACTAACATCCCAAATAAATAAATAAATGACCTAACACCTCCTTCTAGAAACTGTGGCCTCTTTCTGCCTGTCTCTGTAATGTGCTATTGATTGGCAATGGTTGAGCAGCCTGCTCTCTATAGGAGGAGGACTTCTTTTTCCACTTGGTGTCTTGGTTGACTCCCCAGGAGGTGTGGCTGAAAGTTCAGCATCAAATGGCTTTTAAGAGCTAGGTTTTATCCTAGAATCTCTCTCAAGTTCAGCAGTAATGAAGTAATTGCGTGTCCTGCCATCATAAACCTGAACCAAAGTAAAGCCAACCTTCCAGTGAGCCCAGGGTATTGTGCTCTGTGAGGAAGCTTTTGTGCAGTGCTCTGATCGAAGAAGGGCTGGAAGCTCCATCCTTTGGCAGAGAGCAACTCTTTTCCCTGTGCTGTATGCCATTCACATTAGAATTTTGATTGTCAAGGATTTTAAGCTTTTTTGGTGAATTTCTAATCCTTTCTTTCAATGTTCCTGTTTTGGTTGATGTCTTATATTTTATGCATTTAGAATTAATTCAATCACTCCCAGAGGTGGGGATAAAAAAAAGGTGCACACCTAGTGAGTGCCAAGCATAGCATTAGACTCCAAGGATCTTAGGATAAACAGGACATGGATATTTTGCTCTCAAAGAACTTTCATTTCTTTTTTTAAGGTTCTTTTAATTCATAATGCCATTGCATTCCCTTATTAGTCTATTTTATGTAAACTATTTACCAGTATCAGATAGTATCCTGTTTATTTATTAATATACTTATTGCCCATTTCCCCAACCAGAATGATTCTCTGTGAGAGCATAGATCTTGTCTTCTCTGCTCACCACTGTGTTATCAGACCCCAAATAGTGCCTGAAATACTGTAGACATCCACAAAGAATAAGCAATCTACAGCTAGCAAATGTTGGTACAGGGCACTTAATAAATCTGAGTGATTTGAGAACATTGTCTTTCTTCGCTAAGAACACTAATATTATGACTGAATTCATAAGACTGCATACTATCTCAGCTTGTATACTTCTATTTTTTTAGAAGAGATTTTGGAATATCTGTTAAAACCCATCTGAAACTGATGTTCTAACAGTTGGAGTGATCTCCACAAATTCTCAGTGTAGTAAAATGCTTTCCCCCAAATCCCTTTATCTTCATTCACTGAGCTGCTATAACAGAATACCATAGACTACATGGCTTAAACAACAAACATTTATTTCTCACATTTTTGGTAGTTGGGAAGTCCAAGATCAAGGTGTCCACAGATTTAGTGTCTGGTGAGAGCTTGCTTTTTGGTTCAGAGGTGGCCGTTTTTCTGCTGTGTCCTCACACGGTAGATGGGGCAAGGGAGTTGTCTGGGGCCTCTTTTATAGGAACCCACTCATAAGGGCCCCACCCTCAGGACCTCCTGAAGGGTCACCTCCCAAAGGCCCTACCACCAAATACCATCACATTGGAGTAAAGTTTCAACATACGAATTTTAGGGGACAAAAACATTCAGTTGATAGCACCCTTTGAACCACCTCCTTGAGTTGAAAAAATAGAGAACGTTTTCATGTGGATTCCACTTTATAACTGAGTGTCCAGAAACATCTGCTGTGATTCTCTTACCTTGAATGACACAGTAGAATTTAAGCGGCTTGTCAAATGGTTCTTGAGGAAAATTCCTGTGGAGATTATCTTCAACATTTTGAGAAATTCTACAATCAGAATTGGCTTCTAGCTTGCACATGACTTCTGTGGCAAAAATTCAGTTTTCTGAGGCGCCTTCTCTTCACCCTCTGAGGAATATACATCTCCCTATCATTTCTGTTATTAGAGTAAGAAAAACATCTGGTGCCAAGTGATATGATTACATACTCCAGGGCCTTTGATTTATAGCTTTGAATACACACATATGTTGCATATTGTGTGTGCACACATGTGTGCATGCAGGCATTGCATGGGTGGGTGGAGAAATAGGGGTTGGCCTTTTGCAGAATTGAATTCTATGGTTTTTCCACACTGGGCATTTCCTATATTTGGCTGACCCAAATGGTAAGAATACTTTGCATCCATAATGGGTTTGACGGCTAAGAATGTTACAGTGAGTTTCATGAATGATGCCTTTTTCTTGGGCTGTTAAATGTGTAGTTAGGAGTCACTCATAGACATTTTTTTTGCCTCTGCATATGAGATGCTTCCATGGCATGCCATATATATTCTCAAGTTTCAGTGTTGACAGATGGTGCTGCTCTGCAATATAAGCAGCAATGTCCTTGCAAGACTATTGATTTTGTTTGAGAAATATAAATCCTTAAACAGTGACTGATAGTCTGGTGAGAGGTGCTTCTTTAATAATTCAATAATTTCATTAAATGATCTGGTCCTAAGTGAAAAGGAGTGGTAAGAGACTGGACTGGACTGCGTTTAAGTCTCATATAAAAACAAGAACATGGTCTCCTTTGTTCATGTTTATCTATGTTGTTTGCTTCAAGATAAACTGAAGTCTTTCAGTATATAAATCCCAAGAAATAGGGTAGATGACATCAGATTCTTCACTGTGTCTCACAGCAGCCTTTTCAGCTCAGTTGGCCCAAATTCAAGACAATGGCTTGGTTCATTTGCTTACTAGGTAGATTTGAACATTGATTTATTTCACCTGCTTTCTTTTTTCCTAGCAGGCTCTCATCTTAACAGAGAATGGATTGTCTGTAGGGTGTAGAAGCCAAGATGATTCCAGCATAGAACTTTATTACAGGTAGAACGAAATATTAACCAAAGCCTCCTTTTTCTGATGTGCAAGAAGCAACATGACACAAAAACTCTAAGAAACAAATACAAGCTGAAACTAAATCATAGAAACTCCTAGAAACACAACTAATTACCCAAGGATATCTTCATGCACTTGTGTATTTATTATCTAAGCAAAGTCCTATAGAATCAAATTGATTTATTTTACCTTGATTTATTTCAGAAAAAGTTTAAAATATAAGCAAATTCATGTATCATGCTTGCTTTTACAAAGGAGTTGTAAATCTAATGTTTTGTATACTTAATTTGCTATCTTAATTAGAGACTTGTAGATTTTCAAAGAGATGTAATATATCTTAAAGTAATACAATTAAGAGTGAGTAAACACATGTATAATTTATTCTTTTTGGCCAGTCTCAGAAAAAAACAATTTTGGTATGCTAATGGATTCTAATGGGAAAGTAGCTATTAATTAAATAAATAACCCATCAGGCTGAAAAGTGAAATGTCAATACAAGGACAGTCTACTAACATTGTTGAAGTATAGTAATTAACTTAGTCTTTAGCAGTGGCACAGATATATTTGTATTTCATTTTACAGATATTTGTGTCAGCTATACCAAATTAATTAAAGTAACAAATGAAACCAGCAATTATTGAATATATCTCTAGAGTTTTCTGTGCTAAAAATTTGGACTAAAACAAGAAAGTAGAAGACACGATCTAGATTCTCAGAGAAAATGAAGTATAGGTGAGAGAGGCAAGACTTAAGTAATTCAAAATATAATGGTTGTACATGTCACATATTAGAAATGTTTTAAGGCCTTACATCATCATTTAGCATTTTTATCATAGTCCATCATAACTTTCTAACATTTGTTGAGGACTAATAAATAGGGAAAATATATTGCTGAGATAGGGCCTGGGGATATCAAGAAGGTGTCCATCCTGGTCTCTGTACAGAAAACCAATGATTTAATTTGGCAGATTGATTGCTAAATGAAATCTTTGCCAAAGTAGAAAGTCCCATAAATGGGAAAGGTAGAGAAAACTGAGGGCTAGAATGTTCTGACAAGTTTTGTGGAAAACTTGATCTTGAGGTACAGGTAGACTATGTCTAAACAAAGGAGGGAGAGCTGATGGCTAAGGTGGGGACAAAGACTAGAGCCAGCATCATCATGGGGCATGGAGGGTGAGGCTGGAGAAGAGAGTTATGTTATTGGAACCACATTGTGTGGATTCCAAGGGTTGAGGAACTTGGACTCAGCTATCCTGAGGAGACTGGCAGGATTAGAATGGTTTTAGGAAGATCGATCAGATGAAAGAGTGCCAGGTGGATTTCTGGTAGGCATTAGAGGATAGAGGAAGTAGGACTGGATGGGAAGCCATTGTGAAGGGTTACAATATGAACATACCTTCCCAAACCAGATCACAGACTTCGGAAGGGAAAGGACAGTATTTTGCTATTCACTTGTTTGTTTGTTTGTTTGTTTGTTTGTTCACATTCAGTCCATAATGTACACTGCAATGTAATAACCCCTTGTAGGACCACCAAGTTTGTGAGCTACCTACAGACGGATGCTGACCTTGGCCTCCTGGAACAAGAGTGCCTTATGAATAAAACAAGTTGGAGAAACCTAAGGAGATTTGAGCAGAGGTCATTCTATAGTGAGGTGATAAATTTTGTGACTATCAGAGACTAGTCACAAGCAATCGTTATTGAATTACCTGGTAATAACAACTGGAGGTGAACAAAATTTGCAGTCTAAGCACATTGCAAATGCAAATTACTAGCTTCCTGGAGATCTGATCAAATAAAACTTAGGTTTTAATTAAACTGTGACCAAGTTAATTGAAAGTTACTCTATTGTGTGATAATTATCAACTAGAATGGTATTTATTTTGCTGTAGAATCTTGATTTTGTCTTCTTCGTGTTCTGAACATGCAAGATATTTGTGTCTCTTAGTTATAGTCAGAGGCTAAAATATTAAGTTAGCAGAATGTATTAAACCATAGTTTAATAAGAGTTCAATCATAGAAGCCTAAATTTCTTTTTTTTCTCTAACTATATTTTAAGTTCTTAAGATAAATTTTACTGTGGTGCATCTATTTTGTTCATGAATTTTTTATAAAATGTGGTAATAGCAAATAACAATGCTAACAATAACGATAGCTGTCATTTCTCTCTGTAGTTTCAGTATCATTATATGCTGTGTTCACAACTGAGTCATAATTATCTATGTTAAAGGATTGTTCCTAGGTTTTATTTATCTTGTTCAGCAAATAAAGAAGCCTTTTAATTCAATTGGTTTCTTGGCTGATTTACCTCTCAGTGTGATTAATCAATGGGAACTAGAGACCCAATTCACATTTTCACTTACGTTGATAGAAATGTTGAGTGTGGTTGTGGTTGTTTAGAAAGGGATAAGATGGGGTCACTGACTTAAGGATCATTTCATCTTGTTTTTGTCCCTTCACTTTATTTTCCCCCAGCAGGCTTTCTGGTAACTGATTCTCCTGGTTATAGAAGCCTGCAGGGAGCAGAAAGGGAGGTAACAATTTCTCTCCAACAGACAGTTTCCATTAATTTTGTTATGTCTCATCAACAACTGATGTATACCCAAAGGTGATCTAAGTGAAGGTAAATGATCAGTTTCACTTCATATCTAATACTTTCCCCAAAGCATTTGTGATCAATATCTAATAGGATTTAATAGAAATCTAAAGCTGGAAGAAAATTGGGGGGCTATATTTTTCACCTCCAAGTTTTTCTCTCCCATCTAGTATTAGATACAATGGTACTGCTTCTCTTCTTCAAGGTGACCAGGCAGGATGACCCTGTGACAAAGCTAGGCAATCCATTTCAATATTAATATCCCTCTTGACCAAGAAAGAAGTAATTTGGTTCAAATATAATCTGGTTCTTCCTCCTCTGTGTTGAAAGCCCTTAAGGACGCAGCATCTTCGCTCAGCAGGGTTGAGGGTATTCTGTCAAACTGCCATGATGGATTATGCGCTCAGCGACCTTCTCTGACTTTCTGCAAGGCATAGAGAAAGGAATGAAAGGGTGGCGAAGAGGCAGGGGAATACCCCTATTTGCCATGCCTGCCATCTCAGCAGCAGGAGGAAGGTTCGGGAAGAAAAAGCTGAAGGTGACTGTCTCCTGCTTCCCTGCTCCCCATCTCCCCCATATCCAGTGACCTTCCCTCCAGGGAGCACATGAGCCAACACTGGAAATGGCAGTGCTGGTAACAGTGGACTATATCCTCCACTTTGAAAGCTTAACAGAAGGAGTAACTATTAATAACTCTTTAGGGAAAGAAGGAAAATAGCCTCTGGAAATTGCCATTTTTCAGGACTGTTGCAGTTTAATAAAAGGGAAAACTGACCTCATTCTTGCACACCTCCTGTGGTAACTCATCTGACATAGACGTGATACAAATTAGAATACATTTAGTGTTAAATACTTGTGGGCAATTTTTATTATTTGAGTTTTCCCCACAAAACAATTATGGAAAATAAAGAGCTCACTACATTTAAAGGGACTTAGTAAGAGGCTGTGACAACTGAGTCAGGGGTTTGCTCACATGAAAACTGCTCAAGTAAAGAGAACATCTCTTCACCGTAAAGGAGTCACCCACAGAACAAAGACCACTTAAAGTTTGTCCAGAAGTAACCTCAGAATTATAGAATTATAGGTTTGCAGTCAATGGTCTATGGCCAGAGCCCACTTTGGATTTTTAACACTTGTGTTTGCAAGAAACACTACCATCAAACCATGAAATGACAATTTTAAATAATAAAGTTTTTAAGCTTCTATGTTTGTGCTATCCTACAGTGGCTTTCCTGTGAGGTGCCCTAACTACTGTGTATTGTGTTTTGTCTTCCCATCGAGCTTGAAAGCTGGATCATCAGAACCCCTAGCCCCTCGCATAGCGTCTAGAAATGACTAGGCACTGATCAAACAATTGATGAATGAATGAATGAATAAACATAGAAACTGTCATCTTTCTAATAGGTTTGTCCAGAAAGACTAATTGACCTTTCTTTGTAAGAATTTTACTCTAGTACCTTATTGGAGAACAAAAAAATAGAAGAAAAAAAAAAAAGGAAGTACAGGTTTCACTCGAGACTATTTCTGATGAAGACCATGGCAATTTATGGACTGAGAAAGGCCAGTAGAAGGTGAGATAGGAAATGGTGGGAAACATTGTGAACCTCTCTGGGGTTTTGGGGACCTTTTGTACAGATTGGTTTCTGCTGGGCACTTTTGAAACACATTTTGGGTGGGCCACTGAGTGAGGGTCTAGATGAAACTCATTTCATTGTTTAAGGTGCAGGAGAGTGGAGACGTGAGGTACAAAGTCAAACCAAGAGGAAAATGCAAATGAAAATCATGTTTCCTTGAACACATTCTATAGCTCCTCACTTCTATGACCAGCTTATATTCGTGGCAGTTTCCTCCCTGGACCAATATGTCATTTATTTTAGCTCTGCTAAGTCAGTCACACACCACTGGAACGCAATTGGTATTCTTACCAACTGAGAACCATCTGCTCTTTTCTAGACAACAGCTATTTTGTTCTCTCTACCTCTTGCTTCTTTCAGTTTTCTCATATTTTCAATTGTATACATTCTTTTCCCTATGAATAGGAGATAGTAAGAGCCTGAGGAATTATCTCTTTGGATACATTTTTTTCCACAGGCATTGGAATTTTAAATTGTTGTTTGTTCCCTTTCAGAGTTTGATCTTCTATATGTAAAATAAAGTGTTTCTTTGTAACACTGACAATGAGAAATGTAGTCTTCCAGAAAGCTTCTCAATGATAGTCCTGAGATAAATCATGAGTCACTTTTTAACTTCTGACCATTTGATGTCATAGTATGTCCTCTGTTTCTCAAAAAATCAGGTAAAAATGGTAAATAGTTACCAAAGAAAGTTTCAAGTAATAGATGAATAAAACAAAGTGATTTTGATGTAAACCTTCCTCCCTATTTGAGAGTGCCTACTGATAGGCTCCTCAGTGGTGTTCAAGGCATTTTCAGTTAGAATCTCAGAGGAGCAAATGCTTTCCTGGCTAGTCGTATTTACCTGGGGTTTGCAGCTTTGACACCCATGTTCAAGTTTCACCTGTCTTGTTTAGAGGAAACTGCCTGATTTAAAGTAAGGGGGTGTGGGTTCATGGCAAGTGATAAATACCTCTCTGAACTTGCGTTTCCTCATCTGTAAGATGCAATTGACACCTATACTACAAAGGTGTTAGGAAGACTAACTGAGAGAGCATATGGAAAAACCTTAGAATCAGCTGCTGTTTGATAAATGTTGGTTGAATTTTAATCTGCAATTACTAAAGAGAAGTCCAGAAGTGAGATCACAATCTGGATAATTCATCCTTGCATTAATTATTTGAACTCTTTACACAAAGAGAAAAGCTCAGGGTTTCAATTACTGTATAATTATTCAATTCTGCTCTGCATCTTCTAAACATACTTAAAATTTAACAGGCCATCATATTCTTTCTGTAGGTAATTACTTGCAGGGAAAAAAGGGGATTAAGGAACTGCCTTTTCCATTTTGTCCAGATTTTTTTTTTTTTAATAACACTGAGAAACAGAATCTAATGTAACATGTCAGCTCCACATCAAAATAAACCTGCTGTTATTATCCAAAATTCTCTTGGTTTATTAAGATGTTATAAACCTAATTAGTAGGATTTCCATCACCCTCACACTATTTGTAGTGACCAAAGCATAAAACCATTGTTAAAGCCGCCTATTAATCAATTTGCTCTTCTCCTTTTTGGTAATTGAGTTTTCCAGATGAAACAGTATATCAACTTTAACCCTTTTCTATTCAATTAAGACTTTCCTTTTACTAGCCAGGATCATTTATGACATTTTGTATTGAGATTGTTCACGCTTATACTATTAATCATTAAAATAATTAAAATTGTTTTGAATAGGCATCCTTTAGTCTCCAGGCTCTTTTATGTCTGTATGCCCTAAAAATTCTTGGACTCATCTAAAGCCCTGTGTAATATTTTAATTGAGCACTTTAAGTTTGCCATATAGATTTGCTATTAACTTATTAATGACATAAAGGTGAATTCTAAGAATATCCCCACCCTCTACCATCTGCCATCCATAATATATCACCAGTCTCCTGGCCTTCCGACAAGTTCCTCTTTGGCCTAATATCATCAATTTTAGGTATCATGATCCATTGAAATTAAATCCATTTGGTTGAAATCAATAATACCATATAGTTACTGTCAAATTATCTTTTAAAATGGTATTTTCATACAAAAAATTTAAGTGGTATATATCTTTGTTTTTTTCCATGTTTATTATAAAATACCTCTTTTTTTTTTTTTTTTTTTGAGGGCAGTGTCACTGGCCCTCATATGTGGGACCCAAACTGGGGCCTCTGGCTTCCCAAGCCAGTGCTTAACCACCGCTCCACTCGGCCAGCCCATAAAATACCTCTTGAGGTCCACTATTATATTCTTTTAGAGACTCAGTAGGAAGAAAAAAACACACTCAGATGAGGTAACTGTAAGACTTTTAATAAATAAACTGTGTAATATGGTACAGGCAGGGTTGAAGGAAACAAAAAGGTATGGGAGTGTGTTCCAGAGGTAGCCACAGTGGGGAGCCATTAGCAATCTTAGACTTGAATGAGCAAAGGGAGGAAACAATTATTGAAACTGCACTGTATTACTAAAGTGGAGGTGGTATACCTACTGTAATTGAATATATATAGATAGTCACGGGATGTGGATTATACTGTGGAAGAGAGTCAGAGGACGAGTAATAGATATGTATGATATGGGGGTGTGTGGGGGGTGTATTGGGGGTGGGGGGTTTGTCACTGTGGGGGGTAAAATGTCTAACTATTGCACTGTGTTGTACACCTGAAACTATTGGGGGTGGGGGGGTTGTCACTTTGAGGGGTAAAATGTATAACTATTGCACTGTGTTGTACACCTGAAACTAATTAAAAATAAAATAAAATTTAAAAAAAAAAAAAAAAAAAAGAAACCTGAAGTGAGTAACGGTGACTAACAGAGAAGACTGACTGACAAGATCTATGTCTTTGTTAGGGACTTGGTCAGCCCAAGGTGACCTTGCAGGGAGGGAGGTGGAGGAGTAAATACTACAAGTCCATTTTCCTCCAGCCCTTCCAACTCCTACTGGGAATTCCCATTGACCAATCCCAACCAGAAGCTAGAAGCAAGAGTGCCTTAAGATACAGGCAGTTCATAAGGGTCAGCCTCTGTGACCAGAGAATCGTAGAGCAGGAATGAGTCTGAAGTGGCAAAGGGTAATTATCAGGTAGAATTACTGAGCACATGGGTCTCAAACACTTTTTGTTTGTGATTCTTTAAATTCTATTCATTTTAATTGGACAAACATTGATAGAACATACATTAGAACCACTTCAGTGGGTACTAAGGATGCAAAGATAAATATGCAGGGCTGGACTGGGGTCAGGCAAGCAAGGCACCTAGGGCACGCTTGCAAGAACTTAAGAGTGAGTGCCACCTTAAATTTTGCACTTGAGGTGCTTCGCTTGCTTTTCATCCTGGTCTAAGCTCTATAAATAAGACTCTATCCTCTCTGTCAAGGATTTGTCAATCTAGTCAAACACATATAAATAAAAAGAACTATAACACAAAAGGTTTAATTACAAGTGTCATGCTAAAAGTATAAGGAGTATTGTGGTTGATATAAATGTCTGACCACTATGCTATATGTCTGAAACTAATATCAAATAATATTGACTGTCAACTGTAACTGAAAAAGTAATTACAAAATAAAAAAAGAAGTATTGTGAAACCCCAGATGGCTGAACAGTAAATTTCACTTCCAGGGATCTGGTATGGCTCCTCTAAAGACAGATCATCTAAGCTGGATATTGAAGGGTAAGTAAGATTTTCAGAGATTTATTTGTTCAACATGTATCTACTGAGCTTCTACCATGTGCCAAGTGCTGTTTTATGTGATAGGAGAAGAGTAGAGACAAAGACAGAGATAGTCCCTGCTTATGAACCTTATGTTCTGGTGGGAGCAAAAGACAATAAAAAAGTAGACAAATAAGAAAATATCAAGAGAAAAGCAATGGATGTTGAGACCATTCTCCATGGATGTCCTGCATTTCTGCAAGTCTATGAGCAAAGACACTAACTTCTCTCTTCTTTTGAACTCTTTTCATGGAAATTTGTATAGCAAACAAAAAGCTCTATATCCCAAAAGCTCTACCTCCAAATGCCATCATAACAGAGATTAGGCTTCAACAAATAATTGTTTTATGGAGGGACGGGACACAAGCATTCAGTCTACAGCACCAGGAATCTTGTGTCTTCTGCCAGCATCCATGAAACTATGGCAGGCAACCCAATCAGTTTTCAAATAGGGTAAAATCTCAGACCCTTCATAGTTCTTAGCAATTTTTGGTGAGAGTATAAGATACTGACAGAGACATGGCTTTCTGGAAAAGAAAAGATAAAAACCACATGGACCAGTTTCAGGAATATGAAAGGACTTCATGACTTCCATTTATTTTATCAGATAAACTGCTTTTATTTGAAACTGTAATCCAACAGCACGAATTTTTTTCCCTTTTGGGATATAATTTACATACAATAAAGTGATTTAAGTTTAAGTATATGTTTTGACAAGTTTTAACAAATTTATCATCACAGTCAAGATACAGAACTTTCCCAACATTTCCAAAAGTCCTTGATGCCTCCTTTGCAGTCAACTTCTCCACCATCACCACAGACAACCACTTACCTGCTTTTTGTCACTATAGATCAGCTTTATCTGTTATAGAATTGTATGAATAGAATCATCATTATGTACTTTTTAAGTGTCTGGGTTCTTTCACAGAGTGAAATGTTTCTGATATTCATCGGTGGTGCTGAGTGCAGTAGTTTGTCTTTTTTCCTGCTGAGTAGAACTCCATTGTACAAATATTCCACCATTTGATTATTCATTCATCTGTAAATGGAAATTTGGATTGTTTTCAGATGTTCTGAGATTATGAATAAGACTGCTAAGAAAGATCAGGCTTTTTTGTGAACATAAGTTTTCATTTCTCTTGGGTAAATACTTAGGAATGAAACTGCTGGGCTACATGTTAACTTCATTAAGATGTTGCCAAATTGTTCTCCAAAGTGGCTGTATTATTTTATATTCCTATAAGCAATGAAAAGAGTTCCATGTTTCTCTACTATTTGTCAACACCTGGTTTTGCCAGCCTTTTTACTAATAGCCATTCTAGTGGGTATGCACAGGTCTCTCAGTGTAGTTTTAATCTGAATTTCCTTGGTGAATAATAATGTTAAGCATCTTTTTATGTACTTATTGGTCATATGTATGTCTCCTTTTCAGCATATATTAAAATCTTTTGCCCATTTTTAAATTGGGTTGCCATTTTCTTAGTTCTACGAAGAGTTCTTTAGAAAATCTGGATACAAGACATTTGTCAGGTGTCAGAATATTCTCTCAGTCGAACAGCACTTTTAAAAATTGCTTTGATTTCAAAAGCTCACCTCTAGTAAACTATGTTTTGTTTAGTTCAAGACTACTGTTGCTATTTCAAAGTTATTGTCATATTCTTTTTTTTCAAGATTTTTATTGGGGAATTGGGGGAGGGAACAGTGTTGGGGAATTAGGGAAAGGGACCAGCCAAGTTGTAGTTCTTCAGCCTTCATTATGGAGGGCGCCAGTCGCCATCTGGCTGCCCGGCGGCAGCTAGTGGCCTCTAAGTTCAAGGTGCTGTGTTCAATCTTAGTTTCAGGTGGGCATAGCCACCATCCCATGAGGGAGTCAAACCTGGCAGCCTTGTTAAGAGTGCACACTTTATCCACTGAGCTATCCGGATGGCAGCTCAGCTCAAGGTGCCAAATTCAGTCTTAGTTGTGGGTGGGCAAAGCCCACCATTGAACAGGCAATCTTGTTGTTACACCAGCTGAGCTGGCAGTTCAGTGACAGCTCAGCTCAGGCACAGTGTCACTGGCCCATGTGGGAATCGAACCAGCGGCCCTGTTGCTCAGAGCTTACACTCTTAAGCCAACTCTTAACCAACTGAGCCACTTGACCGGCCCATGTCATATTCTTTTGAATAGCTTAAAAGAGTAGTACATTTTATGTACATTCATTTAATGCTTAGTGTTTCCTGATGTCCATCCATCACTATACTTTGGCCAATTACATACCTGTAGCTCTGAATGCTTCTTAAATTTCCTGTGACTTCAGATCCCTGGCTTGGGTAAAAAATATTCCAATCACCATAATGATGTGAAAGTCATGTTAGCTGAGTGTGGCAAGGACAGTCATAACCTACCCAATATGACAGTCCCTTTCTTCTTGATTGTATTAGAGGAAGCAATGTGCTTAGCCAAAATACATTTCCCAACCTCTGTGAAGCTGTGTGTGGCCATGCGACTAATCCTGGAAAATCAGTGGAAAATAAATGAAGAGAAAGAAAAACAATATATATTTTTTTTGTAGTCAGTGTCTTAAGACAAATGCCAGTGATCATCTTATACTCATGGAAAGCTTTATTAGATGTTATTTTTCTTCCCCCTTTCTTTTTCTTGCCCCTCCTTTCCTTTCCCTTCCTACCTGTCTTCCTTTCCCCTCTCTCCTATCTCCCATTCTTTCTCATCTCTCTTCCCCCTTTCTCATGAATCAGAGCTTTCTATTTTTTATAATTATAATAGGTAGTTAGACCAGAGGTGGTCAGTTGGTCATAAATAACGTGAAACTGGGTTGGGGGTTATGTGCAGGGTACAGTTTCATTCTGATGTAGGGTCTTTCTTAAACTTCCATTCGAAGCTATTTTATACATCTTCTCTGGCACTTAACTTATTTGCTTTTAATAATTCACTGTTCCATGGTTCTGACTTTTCATTGCCTCCTACACATCTGTTTGGATTGATATTCTGCTGTTCGTCATGCAAGAATAATTTCACTTTGAAAATGATTTTCTTTTGATGGATGCTGTGGTTGTTCAGGCAAGTGTGGTCTTGTGTTCTTAACATTCTGTTAGCTGGTCTCAGCACCCCAACAGTCACGCCTCAGGGTCTCAGGCATTCATTTATGCCAGCTCTGGACTTCTTCGTAATTAAATGCCAAAACTGTTGTATTCCTTGGACTAATCTATATCAGGGCTTGGCAAACAACAGCTGGTGGGCAAATCTGGTCTTAGCTTGTTTTTGTATGGCCTATGAGCTAAGACAGGGTTTTACATTTTTTAAGTTTTGTAAAAGCACACAAAAAACAGGAATATGCTCTAGAGACTGTATATATCCCAAAGAGCCTAAAATATTTATTATTTGGCTCTTTATTGAAAAAGTTTGCCTATGTCTGACATATATTAAGAAAATTAAGTTTTTATGTGAGACTCACCCTTTCAGGCAAAATAACAAGCCATGTATTTTTTCATTACTCTTTTTGGTATGGTTTGACTTTATGTATAAGCTATATAGACTATTAAATAATACTTTAGGAAGATCCCAGGGAAGATCCCAGGAAATACATAGTGATCTCCCAAGGCAGCTGAAACTGAGATTCAGTGAGAGACTGTTTATGAATTAGACATACCAGACAAACAATAGTTGCAAGTATGAGCACCACATTGAAAATGACAAGGACCAATGCTCCAAATCATATGAAGACAGAGCTTTTTCTCATTTTCTCTATAGCAAGCTGCATAGTGATTGGCAGCAGCAGGGCTTTATTTGTCTGGTGATGGGCAATAATTCACTCAAGAAAACTCGAGGGGAGGTTAGCCAGTATCAAATAACCCTTTCACTCATTCATACCATTCATTATTCATACTGCTCATTATACAACAGAAAGGAACAAACCTTGGTTACTTGCCTTCTACATTATGACATTTGCAATCCGCTTGAACAGAAAACTATTGCATAGTTATTTTTACAAAGAAAAAACTTTGGCTATATTGTCTCTTTAATCTACCCCCATTTCAGCCTGTTTTCTCGCTCTACTCACTTCACAAGCTCCTTACCTTATGCCACTTAATCCCTCTTGTGCCTTTGCCCTGAAATAACCCTCCCCTAATTGTCTATTGAAATTGTTTATCCTTCAAGCTCTGACTCTCAACTCAAATATTACCTTCACTAGGAAACCTTCCCAGATCCCCTCAGTTGAATTTCTTCCTTAGGGCCCTGGGGTCTCAATAGTCCTGGGCCAAATTTTAGTCTTGTTTCTTGGCCTGGAGCTTCCCGACTATAGTATAAATTCAAGTTGTACATCCCAATGTGTCACAGAACTCAGGTTTTGATTTCTGGTGACTGTTTTCCAACCCAAGGCCCCAGAAGGACAGCAACCTTCCTCAAGGCTTGTCCAAACTAGTGGGGAAGTTTTCCTGGACCATTTTCTCTAGAGCAGGCAGTGCTTCACAGCTCTGATCTTCATGCCCAGATCCAGTGAGGCTCTTCAGTAGATATAGGCTGAACTTTCTGTCCTTTAGTCACCAGTCCCTAAGGCCTCCGCCTATCCAACCCCTTTAGGCTGCTGCTACACAGTGCTATTGCAATTGCCCTGGCTTTGGCTTCTTTCTGTTTGCTTCTTATGTTTTTACCTTTCTTTTGTGCTCAGCTTGTATTGTGGTGTTGTCCTATTTTATCCAGCATTTCTATATTTTCAAAGGTATGTGCAAGGATGATGATGATGCTGGGAGGAAGCCTGCTCCCATCAGCTCATTCTGCCATCTTGCCTGATGGTCATAGAATAGTATAAAGTTCTGTTTAATTAGGGAAGTGTTACAATTATTCATTCCATTTAATTTGAGTGAATAAAAGGATCCTGAACATACTTCTTATGTAATATCACTACTTCTCTAATATCGAGATATATAGGGGTCCCACATAATATTGTTTCTGCATTTTTCCAACTAAAGAAATAGGTCCTGGTGAGGAAAGGTTAAGTGGCCAGAGGTGATTGGGAGAAAAGAAGAAGACCAAGGGAAGTTTGAGACTAATTAAAATACAATCAATTTTCATTTACCTGGGCAGATGGCACTTTGCCACAATGCAGATAACCAGGAATTCACTTAGTGGCACAGTTCAACTATATGCCAAATGATGCTTAAATTATAATTTAGCATTCTGAGCCCACTTTTCATATAAAGTGACTGTTATAACTAGTCAAACAAAGGATGATTAATATTGAACATAGTTTGCATTTTAAAGGCCAAAACTTATTTTAAAGGTCAATGAACTAACTTCATGCAATTTCAATCAAGTCCACAATGGGGGAATAACATAGGGCTGATGGTTAGAAGCCATAATACCAGGCCATTATTTTAATTCTAAGTTTGGATTTACAGAAAATTATGGCAACTTGATCTATTACTTGATACTGCTTACTTTTAGTTATATATATGATATGTTACATACATAATATATTACATACACACACACACACACACACACACACACACACACACACACACACACAGGATGCCAAAAAAATGTATACACATTTTAAGAAAGGAAAAATCTGTATTAATTGTAATACTACATATATACCGATAACAAAAGATGAATACAAGTCACATTTGACTTCTGCAATTATAAGAGGTGCTCAAAGTGGTGACCATCAGCATCCAGACACTTCTGACTATGGCGAACTACTAAGTAATACATAGATAACATCTCTTAAAATGTGTATACATTTCTTTGGCACCCAGGTATATATATTTTACATTAAAACAAAAACAAAAAAAACAAACCTTGAAATAACAAGTATCCTCTCTGAAGTTACAGCTCCCAGAGTGAATCCGTGGATTTATTCCTATAATATGCATGACTGGGAAAACACTGAATTAAATCTTTTTGACAGGCAGGTTGTGTTTACTGCCAAGTTTCCATGAGAACAGATACTTAGCACTGCATTATGTCAGTAAGGACTATAAAAGTGGAGCAAAAACATCAAAGAATGATAAAGGGATCCCATATTTTTCTCCTCTTCAGGGGGCCACAGGGATTTGTAGTGAGTGTGAGCAGGGGACTCAGAGACTGTGAAGTACAGCTTCATCCATTTCACACATGTGAACCTGGCTCAGGAAAGGTGAAATGACTTGGTCAGGGTCACATGGCTAGAAGCAGGGTTGCAGCTGGAACCCAGGCCTCTTCTTACCCAGCTCCTAAGAAGCACATTCATTACTGGGATAATTTGAAGAGCTTTGTATAATAGTACTTGAAGATAATGGCCTCTTTGGGAGTAAATGTCTACATCTTGGCATAATAAGCGCTGCCTGTGTATGTGTAGCTTTGTTACTGAAGGAAGCAGACACATAATTGGTATACATTTTTTTTCCTTCTAGCTCTTGATTCAAAACCATCTGAATGTTTCTCAACATTTTGTAATATAAGAAATTGCAACTCATTTCTCATATTTTGTGCAGGGTATGTGGTACTTATGTGGTATTCATGTGGACTTGTGGGGAATTGTGATGGTAAAGATGAATAGGACAGTGGGAAAAGATATTTAATTTTCTTAGGTGAACTATGAAATATAATACAGCAACAATCAGAGTGTGCATTTTAAGAGACAGCTGGGATCCTGCTCCCCTGGTACATTCGGCATGCATTTTTTTTTCCAGTTTAGCAGACAGATCCACAGCCTCTGCATTTGACATTGCTGTTTTTTAGCACCTGGCATAGTCCTCTGCTTTCAAAGCAGTTACAGGACACTTGTTGGTTGACCAGATCTCCATATTATAGAAGTGATGAGTCATGAGGAATTGCTCAAAGCTTTATTCTACAGTTGAGCAAATAAACAAAAGAGGGAGGGTATAGCTTTAGACTCACAAATTGCATCACATATCTGAGATACTTTATGCAGTTCTAATATTGATCTAGGAGTGTTTTAAAAACATTACTATGGCAGCAATCCCTATTCAGTGGGGGAAAGCAATGCATCATCTATGCAAAGAAGAAAGTGAAAAGAGTATTTCAGATTATGCCTTTTTACACTCTACAGACGTGCCCCAATCTCTCAGCATTATTTTTGCTGAGGACAGTGTTTGGAAAATAAAATCTGTTGAGAGTTACTCACTAACTCTGGAAAATATTACCGATTCGGGCACTATGTCATAGAAAACTGCATCTCACTGATTTAAGATTTTCCACAAAATGAATACTTTCATCATACTTGAAGTCGATCAAGTTATCATTTGAGAACACCAAGAAAAAAAGATAATATTTTCAGCCAGTAGCTAAAAATTGCTGCATATGATGCATTATAAAGATATTAAAGATATATAACTGTAGGTATGCATGAATTTGTTCACGTGGCATTCACCAGCAAGTATTTATTGAGCGTAGTCTCTGAGAAAGAGGAGTGCTGGATGTCAATTCCATCAGAAAGAGTTACAAGAATCTATTGATGCTTTTTGAACATTTACAACCAGATTTTGCTTTTATATCATTGAATACATCAAACCTCTGCCAAGAATGATCTCACTCAACATTTCATTTCTTTCTTTACCACAGAATTTAGGAACAGTAACCCACTGTTTATTATCTTTGTTTCAAATTTTAGAAAATTAAGGAAATTACGCTGTTCATATAGCATAAATCGCAGTGTAAATTGGGCAATTTCCAAAATTTGCTTGATGTTGACAGCCAAACCTGACAAAATACTTAAAATATTGTATATATGCATACACACATATATAAGTACATGAATTTTCCAGATTCACTAGATAAGTAAATTCCTCACATACTCTATGATTTGTTACTCAAGTATGGTCCTTGGA
This sequence comes from Aselliscus stoliczkanus, assembly GCA_033961575.1. Classification (NCBI taxonomy): domain Eukaryota; kingdom Metazoa; phylum Chordata; class Mammalia; order Chiroptera; family Hipposideridae; genus Aselliscus; species Aselliscus stoliczkanus. The sequence goes on from CM066733.1 coordinate 94,969,859, forward strand.
CCAGCAGCATAGGCATCACAGGGAACTTTTGAGAAATGAAGAATCTCAGGCTCCACCCTAAATCTACCAAATAAAAAAGGCTGCCCTTTAACAAGATCACCAGGTAGTTCATATGCAATTAAATTTTGAGAAGCATTGCTGTAACAGATTTTAACCAGCAAAGTTGAGGGTTTTATCTAAGGGGGGGAAAAAAAAAACCCTGTTTCAATTATCTATGATTTTTTTAAGTGATTATTTTGGGGAATGATCAGGATGTTGAATTATCTGGATAAGTACTTCAATTCTCAAATTTTTCTGCCTGTTGGTACTGCCATGATGATTGTTCAAGGGTAATTATTTAAGTCTCTTAAATCCCTAATGAATAGGGTTAGGCATAGCACTGCTCATCATTTAAAGATAAATTATTTATTGTACAATGATAGGAATTTAAAAATTAAAAAGAAAATCCTAAATCTCACCATGTTGCTTTTTAATTTCAATACCTTGCCAATATTTTCTGTATATTTACATATGATATTTACATACTTGTATCTGTACACTAATTCATTGATTCCAGGGTAAGGGGCGAGTGTGGACCAACTTGTGGAGGTTAAATGAAAAGAATGTCATGTCTGAAGCTTTTGTATTCATTCTTTCTCATGTAGTGCTACATTGAAATAACTAAACATGATTTTAATAACAATTCCAACTATAAATCAAACTTCCTAATGGTTGCATCACATCCCACTGAGTTGATGCACAAAGATTATTTCATCATTCTCCTAAATCTATGGATAGTTAGACAATTTCTATGTTTAGCTTTTATAAATAATTTAGTAATAAACACCTTTGCATAATAATGTAATTTATTAAATTTATTTCCATAGCATTAAATTTATTTCCATAGCATCAATATCAGATTTATTGGATTCAAGTATATATAATAGTATAGGGTTTTGAAAACTTATGGATAAGTTGTTTTAGAAAATGTCTACAACAACTTATTTTGAAACCTGCATTGTTAGAGCATTCCAATTTCACCACATCTTGCAACAGAAATAGTTATTTCCAAATTTGCTAATTAATCAGTATACAGCTCATGATTTTTCACAATGAAAATAATTAAGACCATCATTAAAATTCACTTTTTCTCTCTTGTTTTCTTAGAGCAAAATTTCCCAACAGCTGTTTTGTGGCCTAAGCAATAAATGGGCTGCAGGTGTGTGGAGATATTGTGCTCTGTAATTTTCTGAGTAGGGCTGGAGGTAGCTTAAGCCTCCTGTATGGTCACCCTCCACTACTAACAGATTGAGAAAAGTTTGGGAAGTGCAGCCTTATGCTCATTGTTTTTCCTACGTCAGGTCTCTTACTCGTTTTTATTAATTAAAAAAATTAATATCCTTTATTTTTTGAGCAGTTTTAGGTTTGCAGAAAAATTGAGCAGTAAGTACAGAAAGTTCTCACATAGAATATAGGAATCTCCACCTTCCCACCACAGCCGCCATCCTGAGTCACACTATTATTAACATTTCACATTAGTGTGGTACATTCGTTATGGGGTTGTTGGAAAAGTCATGACACATGTTTGCGACAGATGGCACTAGTTCGTTTTTGGAAGTACTCAAGTCATTTACATCTATGTTATTGCTATGTCATTTGACAGCTGACAGTTCTAGCTTCATTCTAAAAAAAAAAAGAGCGATTGGTTGAGTTTTGGAGATTTTACAACAAGTTGAAGATGGAAGACCAAATTGCATTTTTGCCATATTTTACTGTTTTACTTCCACAAAGGGAAGAACATGCATCAAGCTTGTGAAAAGTTGCATAAAGTTTATGGTGACAATGCTCTACAAGAACGTCAGTGCCAATGATGGTTCATGAAATTCTGTGCTGGTGATTTTGATCTCAACGATGCTCCTTGGTCAGGGGGGCCCACCAAAGTTGATGATGACAAAATAAAGGCATTGATAGAGGCAAACCCACGTTACACGACATGAGAGATTGCAGAAACATTGAACATCCATCATTCAAGCATTCAAGACCAACTGAAGAAGCTGGGATATGTAAGCAATTTGATATTTGGGTTCCTTATGAACTCAAAGAAGTTCATTTGATGGCGTGTATAAACATCTGCAATATGCATATTAAATGTGAGGAGAACAATCCTTTTTTGAAGCGACTGATAACTGGTGATGAAAAGTGGATTGTTTACAACAACGTGCTGTGCAAACTTCTTGGTCCTTATGTGTTGACTCAAACAATATCGAAAGCAGACATTCATCAGAGGAAGGTTATGCTCTCAGTGTGGTGGGATTTTAAAGGTGTCGTGTTTTTCAAGCTCCTACCAAGGAACCAAACAATCAATTCAAATGTGTACTGTCAACAATTGGACAGTTTGAATGAATGCATCATCCAGAAACATCCAGAGCTTGTTCATTGTAAAGGAGTTGTGTTCCATCGCGACAATGTGAGATCACACACAAATTTGATCACCCATCAAAAATTATTAGAGCTTGGATGGGATGTGTTGCCACACCCACCATACTTGCCTGATCTTGAGCCATCAGACTTCCCCTGTTTTGCTCTCTTCAAAACTCTTTGCATGGTATATCGTTCAATTCAGATGAGGCTGTAAATCAGCACCTTGTTCAGTTTTTTGCTGATAAAGACAGGTCCTTCTATGAACGAGGAATTATGAAGCTCACTGAAAGATGGCAAAAGGTTATCGAACAAAATGGGCAATATATTATTGATTGATCTTTGTTCTTTATATAAATAAATGACCCTTGAAAAACATAGACAAAATACATCATGATTTTTCTGACAACCCAATTCAACTGATAGGCCAATACTGATACAGTGTTAATAAAGTCCATAGTTCACTTTAGGGTTTGCTCTTTTGTGTTATATATCCTGTGGGTTTTGACAAATGACATATATCCACTATTACAGTAGCATACAGAATAGCTTCCCTGCCCTAAAAATCAACTGTGGTCCACCTATTCACCTCTCCCTTTCCTTGAACCTCTGGCACCATTAATCTTTGTATTGTCTCCATAGTTGTGCCTTCTCCAGAATGTTATGTAGTTGGAATCACATAGTATATAGCCATTTCAGATTGGCTTTTTTCACTTGGCTATAGGCATTTAAGGTTCTTCCATGTCTTTTCATGTTTGATAGCTCATTTCTTTTGGTTGCTGAATGCTATTCTGTTGTATGGATGTACCATAGTTTGTTTATCCATTCACCTTTGTTGCTTCCAAGTTTTAGCAATTATGAATAAACTGCTATAAACATCCGTGTACAGGTTTTTGTGTGGACTTAGGTTTTTAATTCATTTTTAGTAAATACCAAGAAGCTCAACTACCCTGTGGTTCATGAGATGATAAGAGTATGTTTAGTTCTTTAAATACTGTACTGCCAAACTGTCTTCCAATGTAGCCATACCATTTTGCATATCCATCAGCAATGAATGAAAGTTGCTCCACATCCTTGCCAGCATCTGGTGTTTTAATGTTTTGACTTTTAAGTGTGTAGTGGTATACCATTGTTTTAATTTGCAATCCCCTAATGACATAGTGTTGAGCATTTTTCATAAGCTTATTTGCCATCTGTATATCTTCTTTGATGAGGTGTCTATTCAGACCTTTTGCCCATTTTTAAATCAAGTTGTTTGTTTTATTGTTGAGTTTTAAGAGTTCTTTGTATATTTTGGATAGCAGTCCTTTACCAGATGTGTATTTTGCAAACATTTTCTTCCAGTCTGTGGCATCTGTTTTCATTCTCTTAACAGTGTCTTTCACAGAGCAGATGGTTTTTAACTCTAACGAAGTCCCAACTTATCAATTTTTTCATTCATAGATTAGGCTTTTGCTGTTGTATTTAAGAAATCATTGCCAATCCCAATGTCCCCTAGATTTTTCTGTTATCTTCTAGTAGTTTTACAGTTTGCATTTTACATATAAGTCTAAAATCCATATTGAATTATTTTCTTACATGTGGATGACCAGTTGTTGCAGCATTATTTGTTGAAAAGATTATCTTTTCTACATTGGATTACCTTTGCTCCTCTGTCAAAGATCTATTGACTATACTTGTTTAGATCCATTTCTGGGCTCTCTGCTGTTCCACTGAAGAACTATTTATCTTTTCTTTCTTTCTTTTTCTTTTTTCTTTATGGCCAACATCTGGGTTACTGCAAGTTTATATTAAATCTTGAACTCAGGTAGTGCCAGTCCTCTGACTTTCTTCTTCTCTTTTAAATACTGTATTGGCTATTCTGGTTCTTTTACCTTTCCATGTAAACTTTACATATCAACAGTTTGTTGATATCCACAAACTGGGATTTTGATTGGGATTGTGTTGAATTTACAGAGTAACTTGGGAAGAATTGACAACTTGAAAATACTAAGTCTTTCTATCTGTGTACATGAAATATCACTCCATTTATTTAGATGCTCCTTGATTTCTTTCATCAGAATTTTGTAGTTTATCTCATATAGGTCTTGTACATATTTTGTGAGTTTTATACTTAAGTATTTTTGGAGGGGGTGCTAATGTAAATAATTTTTTAATTTCAAATTTTCCTTGCTAATATATAAGAAAGCAATTGACTTTTGTATATTAACCTTGCATCCTGTAACCTTACTTTAATTGCTTATTAGTTTCAGATTTTTTTGTTTATTCTTTTGTATTTTTTATATAGCCAGTCATGTCATCTGCAAAAAAAAAGTTTTATTTCTTCTTTCCCAATCTGTATACTTTTTATTTTCTTTCCTCATCTTATTGCATTAGCTATGGCTTCCAATACACTATTGAATGGGAGTGTTAAGAGCAGACATCCTTACCTTCTTCCTGATCTTAGGGAGTGAGCATCTAATTTCTCCCCATTAAGTATGATGTTAGCTGTAGGGTTTTTACAGATGTTTTATATCAAGTTGAGGAAGTTCTCCCCTATTCCTACTTGGCTCAGAGTTTTTATCATGAATGGGTGTCCAATTCTATTAAATATTTTTCTGCATTGATTGATATAATCACATTTCTTTTTTAACCTGTTGATATGATGGATTATATTAATTTTTGAATGTTGAACTAGTCTTGCATACCTAGAATAAATCCCGCCTGGTCATGTGTAATTCTTTTTATATATGTTGGATTTGATTTACTAGTATTTTGTTGAAAATTTTTGCATCTATGTTTTTGAGAGTAACTGGTCTGTAGTTGTTTTGTAATGTGTTTGTCTGGTTTTAGTATTAGAATAATACTGGTCTCATAGAATTAGTTAGGTGGTAGTCCCTCTGCTTCTATTTTCTGGAAGAGATTGTAGAGAATTGGTATAATTTCTTCCTTGTATGTTTGGTAGCATTTACTAGTGAAGCCACCTAAGCCTGGTGCTTTCTGTTTTAGCAGGTCATTAATTATTGATTTAATTTCCTTAATATATATAGGCTTGTTCAGACAGTCTACTCCTTGTGTAAGTTTTGGTAGATTGTGTCTGTCAAGGAATTGGTCCATTTCATCTAGGTTGTCAAATTTGTGGGCATAGAGTTTTTCATAATATTCTGTTATTATTCTTTTAATGTCCACAGGATCAGTAGTGATGGCCCCACTTTCCTTTCTGATATTGATAATTAATGTCTTCTCCCTTTGTTTCTTAGACTAGCTAGAGGTTTATTGATTTTATCAATCTTTTTGGTTTTGTTGATTTTCTCTATTGATTTCCTGTTTTCAATTTCATGAGCTTCCATTCTAGTTTTTATTATTCTTTTCTTCTGCTTACTTTGGGTTTAATTTTTTACTTTTTCTATTTTAAGGCAGAAGCTTGGATTATTGATTTTTAGATCTGTTTTCTCTTCTAATATATGTATTCAATGCTATAAAATTCCCACTAAGCACTGCTTTTACTGTATCCCACAAATCTTGATTAGTTATATTTTTATTTTAACTTAGTTCAAAATATTTCTAAGTTTTCCTTGAGAGTTATTCTTTAACTCATGTTATTTAAAGGTATATAGTTTAATGTCCAAAAATGTTGGTGATTTTTCTAGCTATCTTTTATTGATTTCCAGTTTAATTTGATTGCAGTCTGAGGACATACTTTGTATGATTTCTAACTATTTTGGTGAATGTTCCAGATGAGCTTGAGAAGAATGTATACTCTGTTGTTGTTAGATGGAGTATTTTAGAAATGTCAATTAGATCCAGTTGATTGATAGTGCTGTTCAGGTCAACTGTCTCTTTGCTTATCTTCTGTTTGCTTCATCTGTCAATTACTTGAAAGAAGGGTATTGAAGTCTCCAACTACAATAATGGATTTGTCTATTTATTCTTTCAATCCCAACAATCTTTGCCTCACATATTTTGACACCCTGTTATTATATGCATACATGTTTACAATGGTTATGACTTTTTCAGCATATAGTCTAACTATCAAGTCAAGAATAATTGTATAAGATTAATACAAGATTTAAATAATCAAGTGTAAGATGGTCTTTCTTTCATCTACAACCTCAAAACAGTATCCACAATTCCATCAAATACATTCTATAAATAAAAAAGAAAAAGGGGCCAGCCGAGTGGCGCTGTGGTTAAGGGCTGGCTTGGGACGCCAGCAGCCCCAGTTCAGATCCCACATATGAGGACCAGTGACACTGCCCTCTAAAAAAAAAGAAAGAAAAAAAGAAAAAGAAAAAGGGGGGATGTACCACTATTGTCAACTGGTCCTAAGTTTGATGTGAAAAAAATTTCTTGTAAATACTTGGTAAAGAGGGAGAATGTCCCTATCATGTTATACAGTGTTCAGACAAGTTGTACTGATAGGATACAGTGGTGCCATCATGATGCTCCCTCTACAACTGAAGGCATCTTTATCAAATAAAATATTAATTTAAAGCTCAGGTGATAAGTGTACATGATTCATTTATTTTAAAGGTACATTAAGTCCTCACTGAATGCTGTCAATAGTTTCTTGGAAACTGCAACTTTAAGTGAAATGATATATAATAAAACCAGTTTTACCATAGGCTAATTGATATAAATGAGTTAAATTCCCATACTATATTTCTGGTCACACAAAAAATCACCAATCTTCTGAAGACGCAAAGCACTTCTAATATTAAACACTGAAATAAATGTGAGGTCTATACATATCTTAAAAAGATTAATAAAAACAAGTAAGGTAATTATTTGTAATCCATTTATTCTAGTTCAAGGTTGCAGGTGGCCAGGAGCCTATCCTTGCAGCTCAGTGAACAAGGTGGGAACCAACCCTAGACGGGATGCCATTCCATCACAGGGCGCATTCTCCTTTCTTCCGCTTCCCTCTTCCCTCTCCCTCACTTATATTGGGACAATTTAGATGCTCCAATTAATCTAACATGCATATCTTTGAGATATGAGAGGAAACCAAAGTACCCAGAGAAAACCCACACAGACAGTAGCCCCACTGGGAATCAATTTTTTCTCATGAATGTTATAACAAAATGATATTGAGTGAAATGACATTATATGAGGACCTGCAGTCTTATAATTGATTATCATACAATATCTGCATAAAGGCATATACAACCCAGGTCTACCATGGAAAAAGCCACCTCAAACTTGGGAAAGTTATCTAATAACTAGAAATCATGTCTAATAATGATGTCTATTGGCCACTTTCCCCTAAATACTTGGCTTCTATAAGGAAACTACTCTGCCTACTACTCTATTAATGATAAACATTCAGAGAAGAGGCTTTATTCACTGAATCAAAATGGTATTGGGAGATATAAAAAATGTGGACTCAGCAGCTATATAAGTGCTCTTCAAGAGAAAGTCTCAGAGAATTGTCCATTAGATCTAAACTTATCACTGCACTGTAATACAAAGTTAGACTAACTCCTCTTAATATTCCACTGGAATTTTCTGAAGGTCTGAATTTTCTAGATTGTGATTTAGAGAATAGGAGCACAGGGAAGGAGTCCACTATATCCAATACTATTAAAACTCATATTGAGTCGACTAAATCCAATACTATTAAAATGCATATTGAGACTTTGGCTTATGCCAAAGATGGAATAAGAGGGATCATCTTTACCCTGTCATTTCTAGCAACACCTCCACCCCACCAAAAACAAAACAAAACAAAACAAACAAACAAACAAATACACAAAAAAACAGGAAAAAAGATATGAAACAACAGTTTTTCAAGACACTGGCCATCAGGCAATGAATTACAGTCATCTCTGCATCCCTGAATGACGGGAAACAAATGAGGTGGGCCTCATTTGCCCCAGTACTGCCTTGCAAGAGTTTCCAGTCTGTGGCACAGGGAGGATTAAAGTCAGGAAGATCCTAGTAGACTCTGAGTGGGGAAATGGATTTGACATTACCTAAAATGATAAACAAGTCAATCCACCAAGAAGATATTGCTATTTTAAAGGAATATGTACCAAACAAGAGTTGAAAAATGTGTGAAGCAAAAACTGATAGAACTGAAAGGAGAAACATACGATTCAAAATTATAGTTGAGACTCAAAACAGCACTCTCTCAGCAATAGAACAACTAGACGGAAAAATCAGCAAGGATATAGAACTCAATAGCACCAAGAACCAACAGGATATAACTGACATTTATAGAACATGCCACCCAACAGCAGCTAAATACAAATTCTTTCCAAGTGATCACAAAAAGTACAGGAGGAATCCAAAGATCAGGATTCTGTTTTACGTATTCATGTGTGGCACATGGAGCTAAGTGGGGCTGTGCACCTGAGTAACCATAGAGGGGGCACCCTATTCAATCTTAGAAATGCAGCTTAGACAGCCCTACAAATAGAGAAATTTGAGAGTACCCCATACCTTCTATCAAGACTTATTCACAATGTGACACTTATTCCTTTCACAAAGTACTGATCACCTTTCTCTAGAATGTTATTTAATTTTCAAAGGCCTTTTCAACTGTTGTTACTAAAATAGAGAAAGAACACTTTTTGGGTACTACTCTTCCCTTAACACCTTGTAAACACTTATTGCCTTAGAAGGCATTTAGAAAGAAGGGCCTTTGTGGGCAGCTTCATCAGATGAGAGAATAAAGGGGTGGGAGTGGCTGCGACTGGAATAAAGAAGTGGTCAAACATTTGATAGACCAAGAGGATATGCTGTGACTATTTGAAAGCACTACTCCTATGTACAAAATTCCAGGGGGCTTCCTATAGATTGTACCACAAAATTACTCCATTGTTTAACAATATAGCTTTAAATAACAGACAGAGAATGAGGACACAACACGGTTACAGTACCATTTTACATTCCCACCAGCAATATATGAGTGACTGACATTCTCCACATCTTCACCAACATTTGGTATTGTCATTTTAAAAAAAAAATTTTAGCAGGTGTTACTATATATTCTAGATAGTATAAAGAAACTTGAGATTTGGGGGGAACTTTTGAGTTCAGAAATTAGGACAGTTTAGGCTTGTCACCTGGGAGTCTGTGCTCAGAATGCACATCTGTTTCGGCGGAATTAGATGAACAAAACAGGAAAGCAATTAAGTTGGGTTTGCAATGGGTATGAGTACAACAGTATCAAAATGGGATTGTGGGGGAGACCTTGTTCCTTAGTAACCAAAGGAAATCAGGATATTTGAGTTCATGGGACTCAAAAGTGAAAGAAAGGAGCACAATATATGATCATAGCAGGGGTAAGAGTGCCAAACAAAAAGATAGGGGAGAAGTTCTGCTCTTAAAAACTTGCTCCAGGAAAAGAAAATAGATTTAGCTCCAAGATACCAATTTTCATAAATACTACTGTAAATTAATGTTAGTAACTTTGGCAGTGGTTTTCATCTTCTGGCTCTTTCTTTCTTTCTGTCTTTCTTTCCCTCCAGCCCTTCCTCCCTCCAGCCCTTCCTTTCTTTTTTCTTGTGGTCATTTCCAATTGCCCCCTGGACATTTCCATCCACTATACCTCCTGCTTCCAACTTAACCTTAACCTTTTGATCTCCAAATTAACATGTCTAAATAAAACATCTACTGACTTTCCTAAATGCCTTTACTTGCTCCTCTCCCCCATCATCCCTCTTAGGCAGCCAGTATCTCAGTTTTGTTCATCCTTCCTTTGTAATTTCTCTCATTCATTTCTTTCTTTCACTTTTTTCTTTCCTTTATTATGGTGATCTTTTATTCAGGCTTTTATTATCTTGTGTTTATATTACAAAAACTTCAAATTGGTCTATTCAGAGCTCGAGGTCCTTCTCTGGGGTAGACAAAGTGGAAACCAGATAAAGGAATGATTTTACTGGCCCCTAGGCATCCCAGCTGGGCTCAGGAAAAGTAAAGGCAGATTAGGATAGGTGAGATAGGTTTGGGGGAGTGCGGCAGAGAAGTCACAGAAAACTCAATCCCTGTTCCTTAGAAACTGGGGTTAAGGGTGAAAATGTTTCCTGCCAGGCAGGGTCAGGGGAGCTGAGTGAACTGAGGTCAGAAGAGCAAATCAGGGACTGAGATTGGAACTCCTGGTCCTTGGTATTCTTAGGTCAGAGAAGGGTTAACCCTTCTGGATGCTGTGTCCTTACCCTCTGGCTAAATATTTACCTTTCGCTTATGTGTGACTTTAACTAGATAGCATAAGTTTGTTGAGGATAGATATTATACTTTTCTTATAATTTATGTGACAATATTTTACAGGTGATTTGTATTGTCGCTATTACAGATATTATTTTAATATTCTTTATTTCAGAGTCAAGTCTTTCAGTTCCTCTTTTGAGACCCTCAAGTTCCATTTGGATTCTCTCTCTTTTTTTTTTTTTTTAGATTTTATTGGGGAATCGGAGAAGGGGAACAGACAAGTTGCTGTCCTTTTGTTCTTCAGTTTAGTTACAGAGGACGTTGCTTCACTGGCCCATGTTGGTGTCGTCATTGCGCTCTTTCTGGATGAGGCAGATCAGTCGCCGGCCTCTGGATGGTCACTCACCGCGGCTATTGGCAGCTCACGCTGGCTGCCAGCTGCTCGCGCTCGCTGCCGGCCACTCACTGCAGCCTATGGCAGCCCACTGCAGCAGGGGCTGCAGCCCACACCGTCGCCGGGGCTCGCACAGCCCAGCTCCAGGTGGAGCTATTGTTAGCTGTAGAGAGCAGTGTCACTGGCCCTCATATGTGGGATCCGAACCGGGGCTACTGGAGTCCCAAACCAGCTTAACCAATGCGCCGCTCGGCCGGCCCTGGATTCTCTTTTGAGCTGTTTATTTGGTCATTCATGTCTCCTTGAATTAAATTACATACTTTAGAGTTTATGGGATGTCCTCTGACCAAAAAGGATACTATCTCCAGGAACAGATATGTCCTAAATTGACTTGAAATATTCAACAATGTTGCCTGTGACACTGCTATAAATCTTTTTAAAGTTCGTATTTGAAAGCATAACTCCTTACTTATTTTTTTTAGCATTTCAAAGAGAAAAGTTTTGACTCCATTTGGCCAGAAAACAAAAAACTATGTGTCTCAAGATCATCTCTAAATTTCCCATTTTAGTTTCCCTCATAACCTTGTCAGGTGCTATATTTTATGGTATTTTAGTTGATATAAAATATTCCAGAAACTCCTCACAATACCAATTTGAACTTTAATACTGACCATTTTTTAGCAGTTCTTGTCTTTTGCTATTTTCACAACCAGAAGCCTCTGTGAGATTAAAATTCAAATAAAAATTTTGACTTTTGTTTCAAATAATCTACTTTCGTTATAAGTAAGGAGATTGAAGACTCTCCTAATATTCTCTCTGTCACTTGCTTACCTGTTAGTCTACTGAGGCCAAATATACACGTGTTCCAAAAGCCAGAGTTTATCCTCAAGTTCACTTTGTAGTAGGTACTCTTTATCCCATGGATCATAGGAATTTAGACATTAAACCTCAAAGTGTAGTATAATATGTAGAGACATAGCCAACTGTGCTTTGTCTCAATCCCAGATGTAAATCCATTGAACCTCCTATTCATCAATATTCTCTTACTACCACATTGTAGCTACTAGATCAAATCAAACTTGGAATAACAAGATCAAATTTCAACCCTAATTGGTGTTCGTGCTTGAATTCTTGACTCCCAAACATCCCACTGAATACTTCTTTATTGTTAACTTTAAATTACATGAATCACAAAGCATTGGATGAGCATTCAGGAGATCTGGCTGGTGAGATCCTGCTTTGCAAATCATTTGCTGGATGATTCTGGGTGAGTCATTTAATCTCTCCAATTCTTTATCTCCTCATTTAAAAATGAGGGGCTTGGGGTCTTAGGTGATTTCTAAGCTTCTTTCTGACTCAAAGGGTCTGTGATTCTACTCCTGAAGAAGAAATCTGAATGAATGAATTAGAGCAGACTTCTTGAAATGAACAGAACTTACCAAACTTCATTTCTTTCTATGGCATAATTGGACATGTTGATACTGAACACTATCAAGAGGGCTATGGGGAATTACACTTCCTTCTACGATTTTCTGCTGATTCAAGTGGGAATGCCAACGTGTTCTTGCTTCTAGTCTGATTCAACAGTAGTAAAAAATACGGCTCCTTTTTGGTAAAATAATTGATTCTTGGGTTAAATCAAATGTGTGAATTTGTGGATCCTTGTCAGAGTAATCTCTCAGAGCCCTACACTTGCTCATTGCCCTTTTTCACATTTTTGTTAGTGACCTGAAGGAGACATACTGTCCAACTCAAACTTGGAAGAAATATCTTATATGCTAAGACAACAGGATCAGGATTCAAAAGAATCCCAAGGAGGCTAAAAAAAAAAAGATGTAAAAAGCAAGATTAAAAAAAAAAAAGCAACAGAACAGAAATTAACAGGGACAACGTTTAAGTCTGATATTTGGTTCCCAAAGCATCAGCTTTCCAAATCCAGAATGGAGAAGAACTAGCTTGACAATACTTGCACCCTCTCCCTCTCTTCTGATTTAGCACAATGAAGCCCCCCAGAGCATAAGGCACTGCACAAAATCTTAAAATGTAAATACGTGCTTGAGCTACAGTAACAATAGTGTTCAGATCATAGAAAGAAAGTGTACCCCCCCCCCCCATAGAATCTATAAATCAAGCGTCACCTGCAGAAATGTATCTAGTTTGAGGCAACACACTCAGTAAGGCTGTGATGAAGCCATCTTGATACCCATCAAATTGGGTCTTCGACTTAAGGAATCTGAAACCACGTGACAGGTAAACGGAGTCACTGAGGGGAGTCAACGCAAGAAGGACGCAAGTGTTTTAGAAGAGAGCAGGGTGAGCGTGGGAGCGAAAGGCCCAGGCGGCGGTTAGCGGGCAGCGCACTGAGGACGCGCGCGCAGCGGGCGGCGCCGCGGGAACGCCGGAAGGCGAACGCCGCAGCCTGGGCGCCGTCGTAAGGGGTCCGCGAGGCGCGACGCTCACGGCCCGCGCGTTCCGCAGGCGCCGAGAGCCGAGGCCCGGGCCTCGCGCCTGTGACGCGCGGTGACGCCTCAGTGGTTGCCGGGGTGCGCCGCGGGGTTTCGGAGTCCAGCGGCTCCTGCCTTCGACAGCTTTCGTGGAGAGCGCACGGCCGCGACTGCGTCTTGGGCGGCCGTCGGGGCCGAGAAGCATGAGCCCCGGGGGCGCAGGCTGCCCCGCCGGGCTGCTGCGGGCTGTCGGCTGGCTGCTCCTGGCGGGCCTCGCGTCCTCGTGGGGGACGAACGTCACTGCCTTCCAGGATCCCGGCGTGGGCGGCCCAGAAGGCGAAGGAGACGGCGAGAATGAGAACGGGGGCGAGGAGGACGCCGAGAACTTCCTGGGCGGTGCTGAGAACGCGCCGCAGGCGGCGGAGGCCGAGGAGGACAGCGAGGGTAGGCTAGGAGGCGCCTTGGTGGGGACGGAGGCGCCTGTGGAGGGCAAAGCCCGATGACAGTGAGAATGATCCCCGTTAGCATCTATAGAGCCCTCTCTCCAACAGCCCTGAAATCGATACATGTTTCGCACCCGTGATAAGAAAGGGGTGTTAATTTTACAAGGCCCACAGCAAGCTAAATAAGCCGGTATATACAAGTTGCTGTAGAAGTACTGCTAACTAGTGCTCTGGAAAAGCAAAAAGATGCTTTTTTTCCCCCCAAAATGGTACGCGTGACCTTCCACCTAGGGGCATTATTTTGACTCCCATTGCAGTATAGTTTTTCCTTCCCATTGGGGAGTGTTATTTATTTATTTATTTATTTATTTTTGAAGTTCCAAATTGCTTGAGCTCGTCCTCCTTTCCACATCGGCACTATGATTCGGAACACAATGGAATTCAGAATCCCCCTCCCTATGACACATCTAGATAGACCAGTGTGCTGACAAAGCTGCCCAGAAGCCCTATTTCAGCTTCTTGCAGCCCTAACCTTGAGCACCTCTGCCACGTGGTGTTTTATTTTATACGTTCAACTCGACCCACAAAGGAACGGTGGCCTTCGGATAACATCTATCAAGGGATCCAACTAGTGGCTTTGTTAGATGATTCGTGTTAACCAAGGGAGAAGGAGCCTGTGCTTGGTACATAAATTTGCCTTCCTCTGCTGGCTCATTAAGCAATAAAACTTGACACGCTGTTGTACATGTTCTATTGATTAGTAACTCACATGCTAGTAGGTAAAAGGTCAGTTGCAGGTTTGCAGCCATCTGAAGGGAAATGATTCCCGTCCCCCCTAAATGACCCAGCTGAGATTCTGTTAATATCCTTGGCAGTCTCATGTCTCCTATACATATAGAGTAGGTGCTATATCTATCAGCCTTTCTTTTATTTCCTGATGACAGATAGTGACCCTCAGTGACAGAAAGAAATTGGTTATCTGAGGTTAATGGTGGGATTGAGGTTTGCACTGACTTGATTACATTACAGAGAACTTGCAGAGGTCCTTGACTTTGGAAATGTGAAAAAGAAAGAGGACCAGAGAAGAAAAGAACGTGTTCTAAATAAAGCACAGTCGCTATTGCTTCACTCTCGTTTTAAAAGTAATGGAGTTAACAATTTTAGTATTAAACCGGTCAAGGGAATAGTCCTAGCTGTAAAATGCTAAATAGAGTTTAGGCTAAAGCCAAGTGATGGAGTTATAGTGCCTTAGATTCAAATTCAAATGTAGGAAAGTTATTTATTCTCTCTCGGAGACTTCATTTCCTTATCTGTGAAGGTCAGGGAGTCCATGTATCTTCTGGAATTTTATATATACAATTTCATGCATAGCAGCTTTTTCCTGGGGAGAGTTTAATCCAGAACTTGAATCCGAGGTGTCTGATATCTGAAAATTTCCAGAGCCATTATTAAAATTTGGCAAAACCCTTCTTAACCCTCAGTGGACCAGTATAAAAATAGTCATCACCATTCGCTATCTAATGGACTCTATTTTTTTTTTAATTTTAAGTCATTTTACAGATAATTTTCGAAAGTAAGAATAAAGGAATTGTGAAAACAACTTACTTGAAATTTTAATAAGAATTTAAACATGGAAAACCCAAAATTTTATTCCATTTTTCCTGGTTTTGAAGATATATGAGCGAAATACTTTGAACGCAACTAAAAGTTCATTAATTGTTATGCCTGAACCTGGTATATCCATCTTTTAAGTACTGATTCCAGATTTCAAGTACATTTCAAATAGATTCTAGTTATTAATCTTGTTCTTTTTGCACTTGCATTGTCAAAACACAATATTTTTGAAAACTATGAAGACACATCTTCTGTTGAGAAGACTGCCATATTCTTTCTCCATAATTGCAAAACATTTCCATCTTTTTCATCATTTATAAACAATTAGAATTATTGGTTCAATTAATTTATTCATTTCTACATCTTCTGTTTTCTTTCAGTCACCTTTGTATACATACCTGCCATCATGATTTTTAAAAACCTTATTTACAAAGCCTGTTTACAAACCTTATCAAGTAAATTTTGGTGTATAAACAGCTTAAAAAGGAAAGAATACTGTCCATATCCTTTTAGCAAAACGGCATGGTCTGGCTTATTTTCACAAAATATTTCAGAATCAAGTCCTTCCTGTCGAAAGACTAACTGGATGAGAATACCATATATCCTTTTCATCCTTAGAAATATAATGTTCTTTCAGTGATTCTTGAATTAGAGAAAATTGATATAGGATATTCATCTAAGATATCATCTCTCATTTTGCTTATGCAATCAGTTTCACAATCATCATTGGCATCTAATGTGCTGCTGTATGTCTGTGTTCATCTTCTGATTTGTCTAATAATTGTGAAATAATTTTCTTTATCAGTTTTCTTCGCCATTATGGACAAAAAGAAATAAAAGAAAAATTCTAAAATCCGAACTGTGTTCAATGAAACCTGAAAATAGATTATGAGAAAGGTGCCTCTAGACTTGTTTTATATTTCTCTAAAAGATAATGCAATCCTTTGAGCAAAGCAATACGAAAACAAAAGGTGATACAATAGCTATGATTTATTTTACAATTACATCATCTTTCTAGACAACTCCAACCATTCTTCGCTTTTATTATAGTCTTTTTAAAAAATGCATTTGGGAATAATTGATAAAATCCATCATTATAGATGATGAAATAAAAAAGTGTTTCAAAATATAGGAAAAATTACCAAGATATTACATTAGATATATACTCATAAACCTTTTATTCCCCTATTCCTTTTAAACCTTTTACCCATATACCTTTTATAAATCTAAGATTTGTAAGTTTATTCTTACCTTATTTACCCTTAGATTTACAAGAGGGACCAACAGTAGACCTACATAATAATTGCAAGATAGAATTTTATTCTATAAGATGAGTTTTATCCTATATATTTTTTCTTTGTCTTTATACTCTTTATTGTCTTTATTCTCTATGGAAGAATAAAAAGCATGAAATAAACTTAGTCAACTTTCAGAAAAGAAACAAAAATTAGAATTGGACTCTGATGGTATATACCAGCAGTTAAAAGTGTGCTGTCCAGAATTGAAGAGAATATTCCAGCCATCTGGCTAGAACAAAAAAGAGCAGGATCATTATCAGCATCATTGTAGATGTCAAGCTTTTATCAGCACAGTCTAAGACCAAGTAGATTTTTAGGGAAGCCTCATTCCACTCATGACCCCTATTGAACTCATTATTGAACTCTCCACTCATTTTCACCTGTTTTACTATCAAATTAAGACAGCCTATAAAGTACCTGGGGGATAACTGATTTTTCAGCTCTGTGTATAGGACTTTTTATTTCTCTGACGTTTATTTTGTTAGATTTGCCCATTATTCCACCCTGTTCATTTTCAGATCCAGATTTATCTTCAAACATATTACCACTCTTCCTGGTTTTGCAGAATCCCCAGGTTCAGTCAGCATGAAATCAATATTTTCTAAGTCATTAATAAAAATATTGGACAAGACAGAGTCCTATGACATCACTCCTATCACATTGACACCAACCAATTAATTAGCATCATGGATCTTACTGTTTAACAAGTTGCACATAAAACTTGATCGACATTCAAATCATATTTTTCCTTTTCACTCATAGGTATATTCACTCATTGGGAAGTTTTTTTTTTTTTTTTTTTGAGGGCAGTGTTACTAGCCCTCATATGTGGGACCGAACCGGGGCCGCTGGCTTCCAAGGCCAGCGCTTAACCACCGCGCCACTCAGCCGGCCCTTCATTGGGAAGTTTTGACAAATACCACACTCGAGTCCAGATACATATAATTTCCCTTGTCCTACCATTCATTATAAGGTCCCCATCAAAAAAGAAAGTCAATGAATGACCTAATAATGGACACTCAATACTGAAAGCCAAAAGGAACTTTGAAGATAATCTGATTAAATCTCTCTTTTTTTCTTTAAGTTAGGAGAACTTAAGTAACCTTCCCAAAGTAGCATAGGTAGTGAATATTAGAGCTGATTAAGTATTTTTTTTGAATAGTTTTTGAAAAGAGGTATTTAAAAGTAGTCTAGTACTCATTCTCCTACCCATGTTTTCTATATTCAAGATTTAGCTTTTAATTTATAGCTCATAATGTGCCAGCAGAAAGTATCCAAGCATTTCAAGCAAAAATGTCAATTCAAAATTATGATATTCCAAATAATTTATTTTAACAGTCAATGTTGGTTTACTTAACATACATATAACTAGTGCTTACTATGTATTCAAGACACTGTATTTGATGCATGTAGGTATAGAATAGAGGTGTTTATGAAAATACCTTACGGTAATCAAAACAGGAAAAAAAATCTTAGGATTATATAAAATCAATAAGTATGAAATGAGTGTGAATGAAGTTATGATATCTTAAGCATATCTATAGCTCTAAACAGGTTACAGAATGTTTTCACACATTTTCTCATTTAATTCTCACAGTAATCAAATAAGATTGGTTCTCCTTTTCCAAATTTTACAGAAGGGTTAACTAGGCCTGACAGAGTTAAGTAATTTATTCAAACTCAAAACAGCTAATTAGGGGTAGAAGCAGTAATTTGGACTTCCATGCACTTTCCCATGTAATACTATTGCCTCAGTGTACAATGCCTTCTAAAAATTATCTTCTTATACTCCATTAACATTTTTTTCTGTTAAGATTTTAGTCCTAATCTGAGCTATGGAGAATTGGTTATATACAACTAGTGGAATTCATGCCAAACTTCAGAATGATTAGAAAAAGAAACACATTATGTGATTTAAAACCATGATATTTAGCTACCCAAGTACTTCTTTATTCCTAGATTATCCTGCTAAATAAAGTCTTGAAATAAATTCTTAGGAATAATTTACTATCTTAACCTGAGAATGAGTGAACCAATCTATAACATGATTTTAATGAGTACTTAGTATAAAGACTTCTGTTTTGGATGGAAATGATACACCTGATTTTTTTTTTCTTTCTTTTGAGAAATAGAGAATCGACAAAAATTAGGCCTTACAATTAGCTGGCTTTTTTGTGTTTTTCTGATCTTCTGTAGAACTTTAAATCACCATGTATTTAACTAATGAAAAAATTATTTTTAAGTTACATACAAGGTTTAAATATAAACTTTCTTTGCAAGTTATTTCATAATTTATTTAAAAGCTTAGGCTTTTTATTTAAAAAATAATATTGGGTTGTCGGAAAAGTCATGATGCATTTTTGCAACGAAAAACATAGAAAAATACATTGTGACTTTTCTGACAACCCAATAGAATAGCATTGCTTTCCTGATTTAATAAAAATTTTAAAATATCTGCTTTCCATATGATAAGTACTTGTATCCTCCATCCCCTTAGAATAGTTTTCATATGATTAAATAATATGTCTTTGCCCTTTATGTTTAGTTTCAAATTCGACAGCAATCAAAGAAGTAGAATTTGGGATGTGCACCGTTACATGTGGTAAGTAGCATAGAGCACATAATATCATAATTTTTGGGGGGAGGAAAGGTAAAAACTGTGGCAATTTGTATTTGTAATTTTTGTACTCTTATTTCTCTCTCATTGGCTTCTATTTCTAATGACTATAATTTACACAGAAAACAGAAACTGATTGCTTTAAAAGGTTGGATATATCGGGCCGGCCGAGTGGCGTGGTGGTTAAGCGCTAGCTTGGGAAGCCAGCAGCCCCGGTTCGGTCCCACATATGAGGGCCAGTGACATTGCCCTTAAAAAAAAAAAAAAACAGTTGGATATATCAATTTATAACCTCTAAGTCTTATTTTAAGCCAGCTCCCTATATTTTTTTGTGACATAAACTGCCTTCACCAAAGTAAAACTTTCTTTATCTCACAGATGTTAGAAGATGAAAGATCTTTCGATGCATCTCACAGATGTCTTCCCACATAGTTTGTTGGCAAATCTATCAGATTTGCTTATTTGTAATAGTCTATTCTAAATTCTACATTTCTCCAATGTATATGTCATATCTTGGAAAAAAGACGATTGGCTTTGTGGGGAAGGTAATGACTTATTACCTTCAAGGACTATGACTTATTTTGATCATTCCATGAATAGAAATTGGACATAAAATCTTCTACATGGGGATGGGATTAAGGCAATACATGTTCTGTAATAGACCAGTGTTTCTCAAACTTAATTGTTCATCCTAAGTGCCTGAAGGGCTTATTAAAACAGATTGTTGGGCCTACCCCAGAGTGTCTAACTCATTAGGCTTTCAGAGGGGCTGAAGAATTTATATTTCTGGACAAGTTCACAAGTGAAGTTGATGCCGCTGGTTAGAAGACCACATTTTGAGAACCACTTTGAGAACCACTATAAACAAGCATGCTGAGAAGATAATAGATAATTCACAATGAAATTAAGTTTATTCTAAATAGAATCTGCCTTGAAAAAAAAGACAGTGATAGGAAGGAAAGGCAAAAACAAGAGGGTAAGAAGACAGAAAATCCATGAGTATTTATTAGATCAGAATGATTTTTTTGGTTAAAAATTACACCTGAATTGTTTTTATTTGCAATAGCTCTGTGTGTGTGTGTGTGTGCGCGCGCGTTAAAATATGTTAGGTAAACATAAAACTTACCATTTTAACTATTTTTAAATATTCAATTCAGTGACATTAAGCACATTCATATTATTGTGCAACCATTTTTCATCTTCCCAAACTGAATCCTCCCCTCTCATTAAACACTAATTCCCCACTACCCCCTTTCTCAGCCTCTGGCAACTATCGTTCTACTCTTTGTCTCTTGAGAGAATTTTTAAACCTGTTTTTTATTTACTTCCTTTTTTTTTTTTTTTTTTTTGAGGGCAGTGTCACTGACCCTCATATGTGGGACCCGAACCGGGGTAGCTGGCTTCCCAAGCCAGCACTTAACCAATGCACCACTCGGCCGGCCCTTTACTTTACTTCTTAATGAGTGAAAGAAAATAAAACCTGTGATTATTCATTTGTAATTTATATCTTTCTTCTGCTGCTGAGAAATTTTCATAAGAATTATTTTTAAAACAATCGATATTGTTTTACTTTATTATTTAAAGATGTGTTTCATAAATTATATATTACATTTGTTCATTCAACAAATTATTCTGTTTTGGGGGCTTTTAAAAAACTTTTTGCGACTATGCATTAGATGTTGTTTTGATACTGGGACTATAACAGTAAACAAAGTAGAGAAAATTCTGCCTTCAAGCACTGTATATTCTAATTGGGGTAACTGATAAATAGTATGTAATATATGTAATATGTCAGAGGGCAATAAGGCCTAAGAGGAAAAATAAATCAGAAAATGCAGTAGTTAACATCTAAGATATTTTTCAAATATTTAAAAATCTTTTCAATTTATAACAGAACTTTTTAGAAGAAAAAATGCTGTAGTGAAAATTCTATTGACCTTCCAAAACAGTATTTTAGCAGTCAAAAAGTTTTCTTTTTCTGGAATACACAGGCAGATTTTTAAGTTTTACTTGGACTGAACAGAAAGTCTCACACCCTGGCATATCATTGCAATGAACTGTATTTGGTTAAAAAAATGAATACATAAAACACCTGCTTGAAAAGCATTTATGCATGTCAGAATAACACTGTGCTTCTAGAGAGGTACCTTTCATAAATTCAAGTGGAGCCATACTGTAGTCATTCTTAGGCATCACTTTTAATCAAAAGAGACAGTTTATCTTCCATCGTCTATCTCCTTATCTCATATGGAGTCCTCTTTCTTGCTACTCTAAGTTTGGTCTAGAGACCAGGCACATCAGCATTGCCTAGGAGTTTGTTAGAAACGTAGAATCTCAGGACCTACTCGAGACCTGCTGAATCAGAATTTCACGTTAGTAAGATCCCCAGGTGATTTGCATGCACTGTGAACTATGAGAAGCGCTGTTGAATGCCATCTCTAAATTTCAGGTTTCCCTTGCCCTTGAGAATGGGTTTTGTGATTAACACCTTGTAATCATAAAAGAGTTGAAAGAGGGAATCTGGGAGACAAGGAAATCAAGATGGATAGTTCCTTACTTAGCCTGTGACTATGTAGTCATCATAGGTCATGTCAACATAAGAAACATCCAAACATGTAGAGAATTTTTATGAGTTTATTTGAGCCAAACTGACAATTGCCAGAAAGCAAAATCTCAAAATGAGAAAATGCGCCACAGAATGGCAGTTTTGCAGCTTATTTTATACATTATTAATAGAATAAAAGGAGGAGATGTAAGGAAGGTTACATGAAATCCATTGGTGGTAAATTAAGGGGGCAGGAGAAAGCAAAATGGAAATCTCTGGGATTGGATAAAACGTAAAAGAGAGAGACACATATTGGTGAGTTACAGGATAGTTAATAATAAACATTCACAGCGCATAGAGATGGTATATGGGGTACAAGATAACAATGAGGGGTCTGTGGTCTCATCTTCTCCTGCCCCAAGGTTTGGCCTTAAGGGGTCTGGAAAAGAAGATTACCTTGACATTTCAAATGTATGTGATCTTAGATACAAAAAGACTCACTTATGGTAAAGACTGACCTTTGTCAAGGAAGCTACAGGCCTAGAACATGACTACCCTCCATGACCCACTTTTAGTTAGGAATTTTTATGTTCAAGCCATCCTTTGTGGTTACTTTTAGTCTCTGAGTTTGTAAGGCCTGCCATGCAGACCTCCCTGGAGCTTGTCAGGTTTAATATGTGCCCTGTTTTTGTCCAGTCACTTGTCACAAGACTTGTTCAACATGTCACTGATGCAGCATTTTACCATTTCCCTCAATTCTGGCAAAGTCAGTGGAGATTTGAGATCAGTTAGTAAAGTCTTGATTTCTTGTTATAAAAACATGTGGCAATTCTAAAGAGAGTATCTTGTTGGAAATGGAGATTTGATCATAAATAGTTTGTCCTGCTATATTTATTACCAATCTAAATACTAAAAAGCATCATTTATGTTAAAATGTGATTTTGGAATTTCTTGCACAAACTCCAAACTCCCCTCCCGCTCCTAAAAGTTCCATGGTCAAATAAATTTGGGAGATCCTGTATACTACTATGTTTCATTAAGTCTAAGACTTTATTGACTGTCAGAAACACATTTTATACACCTCCAAAAAGGAAAAATACTTCCAATTTGTGACGTGCTGTCAATTGTAAGGTGTATTCTGATTTCAAAGATGTTAAAATACAAAAATTTTGCATCTTAGATCAATGGAAGTTTATATACAATAACACATTAATTTATTAGCATATTTAAAGTCTCCCCAAAATTCTGTAGTAAAAAGGTCTCTTGAATTTTATTTAATGTATCATTTTCAAATGTGTATAATCATGGAATTCTTTTTATGGTACCAGAGGAACTAGTGTTTCATGTAACTTGCTTTGGTAATGCTGTTTTATTAAATAATTCCAAATGAGGGACCTAAAAACATTCTAGATGTTATCACCTTGAATTTAGGAATTTAATTTCTGAAATTAAGTCTCAAAAGAGACCTGGATGGGGAAAAAAAAAAAGAGAGATTCTCTGGAATTAATTTTTCTTAACATTTGCTGATTTCTTTTACCAAAGGTGTTGGTATTAGAGAAGTTATATTAACGAATGGATGCCCTGGAGGTGAATCTAAGTGTATTGTACGGGTGGAAGAATGCCATGGACCAGTAGACTGTGGCTGTGAGTTGGACTCTGTATTGGTGGGGAGGCTGAGGGGGGGAGAGTTTACTCTGGGGAGATACCCTTAATCTCAGGTTTACATAAAGAATTGATATACTGAAAGGAAATCATAATAAAACTTAAAATTCCACTTCTCTAGATAGTTATAGTTCTGAATAACTTTATATTCAGTTGCTTTATATTTTTCAATAATGCCTAAAATTTAACATACATTCTCTGGGATACACTGTAACTTTATTGTATGCAGGGCCTGTGGTCAAAGCTGTGCTATAGTGAAATGCATTGGACATGCTAGTCGTGACATTGTATCAGTAGATTGGTACACCCTAAATTGGGAACTTAAAGAGATGTTCTGTATCAAAGTACACTACTCTGAGATTTCATTATCTCTAATAGGGTCTGTAACCAGGAAATTGGAAGCCACTAGTGTAGATCTCAGAGTTTATTAGATCACTAAGTCGGTTGCCCTTACTATTCCTCTTCTTCACAATTTATTCTGCAGAAGGAGCAGATAGCTGTGGTGTCTCCTACCTGCTTCTTCTGGTGACTTCATCTTTGCATCCATCACTCCTCTCTGTGCTTCTACACCGAAACACAAAAAGTTTGATAACTTCCAGCATATAATTGACTTTAAAATTGGAGGTGGCTTTAAAAGTAGTATTGTTTATAAAGCAATTTACAGTGCCCCATGGTATACACGTATTTAATGTTTCCTTTTTTTAGGGGGTAAACCAATATCAGAAAGTCTTGAAAGTATTACACTGGCATGTGTTTATACATCTCCTGTAAATCGTTTCAAATATGTTTGGAAACTTCTAAGGCCAGACCAAGTGAGTAATGAATATGTAATTTGGTGCTTCCTAGTGAATGAGAAAATTTATTTCCCAGTGCTTGATGACTGTGAGAAAACTTTAAAAGCAGTTTGCAAAAATGAAGTTAAAATCATACTTATTAGGATTTAAGTTTTTTCATTATTTATAAAACTTAAATCCTAATAAGTATGATTTACATATGTTTTAGGGTTAATTATTATCATAACTTAAAAACATCCATTTTATATAAAGTATTCTATTTTGGAGCAAGGTTTTCATTTGTATACATAGGAGTTATATAATGATAACAGTAGCTAATGTTAATTGAGGGCTTATTAAGTGCTGGATTGTCCTAAGCGGGATGTGGTTATCAAAGTAGCAGTCTCACACAAGTTTATGTCTTTCCACAATATCAGACTTTATTAGAATAAAGCCATGGATCTAGTACTACTGACTCGATTTACCATGGGCATTAACAAGGCTCCGGCCAGAGGATAACCTCCTTTTTCTAAGGAGGGCGCAGCTCACAGTGGCCTATGTGGGGATCAAAACCGGTAACCTTGGTGTTATCAGCACCACACTCTAACCAACTGAGCTAACCAGCCCACCCCTCTGTGTGCATAATTAATTACTGCCCTAGACTGAGAAACAATGACTCTTTTTTGCAATAAATAAAATTCTTTCCTGATCTTATGTTTTCATGAAGAATGTTGATACTTTTTTTTTTTTCTCTTAAAATAGCAACCCATTGTACTTGCAAATGATTCAGCAATCCTGGAAGTACAGAGAGAAACTCACCCCTTGGCTTTCGAGTGTGATACCTTTGATAATAATGAAATAGTAGCATCTATTAAATTCACAGTCTATACAACAAATGGTAAGTGCCAGTTTGCTTATACCTCAAACTTTAAAGAGCATCAAAATCACTTTAAGGGCTTATTGAAACAGATCCATAGCCCCACTCACCAAGCTTCTCATTTGGTAGATTTTGGTGGGGCTGACACAAGAATTTGCATTTCTAACAAGTTCCCAGGTGCTGCTGGCCGAGACTACAATGTGAGAACCACTGGTTTATACCATTTCGACTTTTCTACAAATAGTGCTTAATTTATTTTTCACGAAGTTAGATGAGCCTTACTTTGGGAAATTGGTGTATTCCTAAGTATCTCCAAAAAATAGCCCTCTAACGTGGATTATATTCTTACTTCTATTACGAAAGTGAAAATGGATACATGAATTCTCATGTATGCTAACAAAAATTTTTGTACAGTAAATAAAATTAAGAAACATTATGTCAAGGTGTGTCTCTTTAAAAATTATTCATTTGAAGAAAATATTTTTGATGAAACAGTAATAGTCATGAATATATGTCACAATGAATATATGGCAAATCTTGTCCTGAATGTAATTTTACATGTTAGAAACTGCTTCCCTTGTGAAATGGATCCATGTGCATGTCCTTTCAATTTAAACTATGATGTCTTCTATATCCAAATAATTATTTCTTTTTGTTCAGTTGCTCTTAACCATTTTTATTGTTGTTGGCAACTTTGTTGTTGTGGGTTTAGTCACAGGGCTTTTTGGAATCCAATCAAGCTCAGGAGGCTCTTCCCAGAAAAATAATATACAAATACATATACAAACATGCCAAAAGTTACTTGTAATTTTAAGAGAGTTCATGGATTTCTTGAAGCTATTTCTTAATCCCAAGTGAAGAATTTATGCTGTAATCTAGAGATGCCATACAACAACATAACACATTCTATTGAAATGAAAACAAGCTAAACTATTTTGGGGTGGTTTTTAAAAATATAACTTTTTTTGATGTGTTGTCTAGTGTCTTTGAAAAACATCTTTATAGTGAAAGCTAATAATCTTACTCCTATGTTAGATAACAGGTGTTATTGAAAGGATAATTTCAATAAGGTGCTATAAAAGCAAAAAAGGATCAAGCATCATCAAGCTGAAAAATATCTAATTGAGTCCTAGTTCAGGACATCAAAAGTTTCTGGGGCCATTCCCAGTTCTTGTCCTCATAGCCTGGTCCTTATAAGACAACTCAGTGGTTAGCTCTTCCCATGATTAGAATAGTGTGTAAGCTAAGGGCTGGAACACAGACCCCAAAATGTCAGACCTTAAATGAAACAAAGTTGACTTCGCTCTTGTAGCACTCTAGGGCTGGTGGGGTAGCTCTGCCATCTCAATACATGTACTAGTTAAATGATAAAATGTTTTCAGAACACTTTGGTGTCTGTTAGTTTCTTTTTAAAATGACAATTGGGTACACCACATGACAGACCATTTTGGCTGTTTAGACATCAAACAAATGTGTTGGCTATAAATGTGCACACAGTATGGTACTGGTTTGAAACAAATACATAATTGAAATATTTTTAGGGTAAATACGGTTTAGTTAATGAAAGTTTCCCATACCTTCCCTTACATATCAGATTTTTCACTTCCACAATAGTTGTCCTTCATAATTAGGCATTGTTTTGGATTGAATAGTATTTCCCCCTAAAAAGATATTTTCAAGTCCTAACTTCTAGAACCTCATATTTGGAAAAAGGGTCACTGCAGATACAGTAATACCTTGGTTTGAAAGCATAATTCGTTCCGGAAACAAACTACTCATATTGCAAGATATCGCTTGTTTACCAAGTTAAAATGTATTAGAAATATATGCTGATCTTGCGGAACACTCGCAAACCATGTTACTTGCAATCCAGGGTTTTACTGTATAATTAGTTCAGTTAAGATAACGGTCATATATATTCGAGTGGGTTTTTAATCCAGTATCACTGGTGTCTTTATAAGAAGAGGGAAATTTGGACACAGACTGAGAGAGACAGACAGACAAACGAGAATGCCATGTGAAGACACAAAGTCACACGAGATGGGGTTGGGGGTGGGAGAGGACAGCCTTGTGAAAATGTAGTTGGAGGTGACAGCCAAGGGACATCTACCAGAAGCTGAAGAGGAAAGGAAGGATGCTCCCCCAGAGTCTTTGGAGGGTGCATGACCTTACCAGTACCTTGTGTTCCGAATTGTAGCCTCTAGAACTGTGAGACAGTACATTTCTGTTGTTTTTAATTAACCAGTTTGTGGTATTTTGTTATGGTAGCCCTAGGAAACTAATACAAACATAGGCTTAGTTTTCCTAAAAAGTGAGAGCATCAAAATTCAGCCTAGTTTTCATTAGAAAATTTCCGTAGGAAATGCAGCCTTTTTTGTTATTAGATATTGTCCATGTAAGAAACACCCAAACCTGTAGAGAATTTTTATAAAAATTTATTTGAGCTAAAAAGAGGACATACCTAGAAGCAAGATCTCAACAGACTGAGATAAATGCTTCAGAGAATAACAGTTTGCAAGTTTTGTTTTTATGCATTTGAGATTAAGGAGAGAACATAAGGAAGATTACATGAGGGTGGGAGGAAGCAACAAGATATGGGATTACAAGTTAGTTAAGAATATGTGCTCTTTTGGGGGTGTGTAAGGTTTATTTCAAAGGTGTGTTAACCCAGATGCACAGAAACAAAGGACAGGGCTTGGTTAAGGCAAAGATAAAACTTTTACTTAACAGTCATATACCCTGGGAAATGAATACCCACTATGACCTACCCAATTAGGAATTTATGACCAGATTACCACGTGAGATTACTTTCCATAGAGCTTCTTTTTCTGTCCACAATGCATAAGTAAGCTAAATGACCCTTGCAAGAAGACTGCTATTGAAATGAACTAAAATCTTCATACACCTCATTCTCCACCCTCTCTTACACCTCATTCTCCACCCTCTCTTGGCTAGTATTGGGGGAGTGGAAAAATGGATAGGAATTTTGGATTTCTTCTCAGGTTTTAATCCTAAAACGTGTCTTTTATTTGAGCTTAAAAGATCCGACTGCTTCTATACACCTAAAATTATCAAAAGTAAAAAGATTTTTAAATGTTGGAATATAAATATGATGTAGTTACTCTATGATATGTGGAACTATTTGCAATCATTAAATTGAGTGTGTAACTCTAGAATTACTAAGAAAAATGGAAAATTATACTTTGTTGTATTTAAAGTGTAGAAAATAAAATTCAGACAAATAAGCAGTTGAGATTGCCCATTATACTGTAGGAGACTACTTCTGATAGAGTGGAACTTACCAAAATTAAATATTAAAATACATAAAACATAGCTTGCAGAAATTATTAAATCTCCTTGGACATTGTTTTACTTGTCAGTATGACTCCACAGCTGCATCTCTTGTCCTTCCCCACATACATTTTTTATGATTATATGATTTAGGGACCAGGAAGAGCTACAAGTAAGCTGTATAATTCACAAAGTGAGTAATACTTGATGTAAATTGGCTTTTCACCAATTTACAATGTAATAATGTTACATGGTAGGCTGGCTTTGTCTCTTTAAGAGCCTTATTTTCAGGAAGAGCAGAAAGATATAGGAGAGAATGCCTGATTTAAAAGGGGTGTGTGGATATTTGTATAAAAAAAGAATGATCTTCAACACCCTCCTTTACAATATATACAAAAATTAAAGATATAGCATAGTCCTGAATGTAAGAGTGAAATCCATAAAGCTTTCAGAAGAAATCGTAGAAGAATATCGGCATGATTCAGGAGTAGGCAAGGGTTTCTCAGATATGACTCCAAAAACAATCAGCATAAAAGGACACATTGACAAAGCAGGCTTCATCAAAATTAAAACTTCACCTCATTAAAAGAAACCATTAGAAAAATGAATAGGCAAGCCAAAATCTGGGGGGAAAAAAATCTATAAAACATGTACAGTCAGTACAATCAATTTAGGGAAAGATCTTGCACTTTCTTAGAAAACTAAGCGTCCCTCTACCCTATGACCCAGCAGTTCTACCCTTAGATATTTATCCAAAAGAAATGAAAATGTGTGTTCACAAAATGACTTTTACAGAAATGTCCATAGCAGTTACTTTATAACAGTCCCAAACTGGAATAGCCTTAAGTGTCCATTAGTAGAAGAATGAATATGTAAACAAATTGAGGCATACTACTCATTAATAAAAGAGGGAAAAAAAACCACTGGTGATACATATGCCAACATGGTGAATCTCTAAAACATTATGCTGCATAAATAAGCCTTACACAAAAGAGTACATAGTATACATTTCCATTCCTATGAAGTTCTAGAACAGGCAGAACTAACAACCTATGGTGGGAAAGGAAATTAGGACAGTAGTTGCCTCTGGAGGATGGGGAAGGGTTTAACGGGGAGGGGCTGGAGGGAGCTTTCTGGAGAATAGTAATATTCTGTGTCTTCATAGGGGGTTTAAATTACATATGTGTGTTTGCATTTGCCGAAACTAAACAAATGTATATTTAGGATCTTTCAGCTCTTTGATCTGAAATTTTGCCTGAAAAGAAAAAATGTAAATAAATATTGAACTCTAGTTAATGATATTCCTTTTTGAAAAATTTTGTGAAAAGTGTGCAGACATCAGAAAATTATGTTGAAATGCATCAAAAATATAAGATGGATCCATGGATTGATAGAAGAATGAATAAATGGATATTAAAATATTGGTGGCAGTATCTAGGTGGTGGGATTATAAGATGTTCATTGTCAAGTTCTTTCAACTTCTGCATATTTGATAAGGACATTTTAAATGCAGAGCAAATTAATTAATAACTTTCTTTCCACTTATTCTTTTTGCATATTTCTAGAGTTGTTTTTCAGATATTAAATTTCCATTTAGATATCCATTTCCTTTTTTTTTTCCAGTAGTAATAATCATCAGGTGTATGTTTTTCCTCTAGAATTGCAGATGAAAAGATCAAGACAACCAGACACTGATGCAGTCCTAGTTTTCGTGCTGACCATAGGTGTTATTATCTGCATATTTGTGATCTTTGTACTGATCTTCATAATTATAAACTGGTATGTGAAGGACTGAAACTGAGTTTCACCCTTGATTGATGTCCTTTTGTTTGCCCCTCCCTCGTCCCATGAAGCAAAAGTGCTGTCATTGATGCTTCTCACATGTGTCTCCAAACCCATCCAACTTCCTTAATTCCTCCTGCAACTGCCCTCGTTCAGGCTACCTAATCACATAACTCTCTTCCCCAGCCATGAGAGAGCTTTTAAATGCAATTTTAAAACATTTTACATAGTAGTTGCTAAAAAAAAAAAGCTTATTGAATGAATATTTGTGTCATCCAGTTGCAGTTATCACAACTCTAAAATTTGGTTAATTGTAACCTACCAATGCATTTATATAAAAATATTTCTAATACCTACATGAGTATCACACCCTGATATGTCTGAGGGCTCATCTACTATCACAATGCAACTGATACACCGCAACCTCAAAATAAATTGTGACTATGGACACACTTTTATATAGAAAAAAGTAAACATAAATCTATTTATGTTTAGTTTTCGTTTCATAAGAGATTTTTTGTTTTTGTTCTTTTTTTTGTTTTTTCTCCCAGGGCGGCAGTCAAGGCTTTCTGGGGGCCCAGAGCCTCAACTACTGAGATGCATTCTGAGCTGAGTTCAATGAGATATAAAGATTCGACTTCTCTTGACCAATCGCCAGCAGAAATACCTGGCCATGAAGATGATGCCTTAAGCGAATGGAATGAATGATGGATAAATGATTATATAACAAACCAAAGGAGATTTCAAGCATATCAGATTCATTATTATAAAAATAAAATATATAATGAAATACTTTCATAATATTGCAAGTGGTTTACCACAGTCTAAAGGTAATACAATATGAGAAGGGCTGTTTTAATCAGTGCATCTTTGTGATGGAGTTATCAAAAGCTATTTTTAATTTGTTCTCAACATGTACCATTTCACATAATCACTTGGTAAACATTTATCTAGAGGTACACACAACATTTTCTAAACACATTTTTGATCATTTTGATCACTTCTAAGTTGATTTTCCTGTTCTGTCTCAAACAAGAAGAATGTAATATAGAAGATGCCTTGTATATTAGACTTTCTCCCTGCTGGGAGCACTGGTTTGAACTTGCTAAAGCAAATCATACTTTATTTATTTTATTTTTTAAAGATTTTTATTAAAATATAGCTAACACAATTGTTATTTAACATTTATAACCTAAATAAGTGATCACCACAAGTCCAGCAACCATCTGACACCATACTATGCTATCTCAATATTATTGACTATATCCCCATGCTGTACATTACATCCCCATGACTTGTTTTATACCTCTTATTTGAACCTCTTATTCCCCTTCACCTTTCCCTTCCACTTCGTTAATTTTTCAGTTATGATATTCAATATTATTTTATGTTAATTTCAGGTGTACAACATAGTGGTTAGACATTTATATCATTTAAGAAGTGATCCCCTAACTGGTGTAGTACTCACCTGGCAGTATACATACTGCCTATATTGACTATATTCCCTATGCTTTGCTTTACATCTCTGTGACTCTTTTGTAATTACCAATTTGTATTTCTTAATGCCTTCACCTTTTCCACCCTGCCCCCATCCCCTCCCATCTGTCACCCCAATACATTTAGTACCCATTTGATACCATACATAGTTATTAACTACCGGGGTTGCCAAAAAAATGTATACAAGTGGACACTTTGGCCAACATTGCTCAAGCAGTAGTTCGTTGTAATCAGAAGTGTCTGGATACTGATGGTAACCACTTTGAGCACCTCTTAATTGCAGAAGTCAAACATGACTTGTAATCGTCTTTTGTTACCAGTATATATTGAATATTATAGTTTTAATACTGTGTTCCTTTCTTAAAATGTGTATACATTTTTTGGCACCCTCTGTATATTATGTTATAGCCTACATCCCCATAACTAATTTGTAACAACAAATATGTACTTCTTAACCCCCCCCCTTTTTCACACTACCCCCAAACCCTTTCTCATCTGGCAACCATCAAAATTTTCTCTGTATCTGAGTTTCTTTCTATTTTGTTCTTTAGATTCCACATATAAGCAAAATCACATTGCATCTGTCTCTCTCTGTCTGATATATTCCACTCAGCACAATATTCTCCAGGTCCATCCATGCTGCCCCAGATGGCAAGAACTATTCCCTTCCCTGACCAAGCAATTTTCCGTTATATATATGTACTACCTACTCTTTATCCATTCATCCATCAATAGATGACCAGGCCGCCTCCACATCTTGGCCATTGTAAACAATGGCCAATACAGATATACACATCACCTCGAAGTAGCATTTTGGGTTTCTTCAGGTAATTATCCAGAAGTGGGATGACTGGGTCCTTCTTTGTCTCTTGTTACAGCCTTTGTTTTAAAGTCTATTTTGTCAGGTATAAGTATTGCTGCCACAGCTTTTGTTTGTTTCCATTTGCATGAAATATCTTTTTCCCATCCTTTTGCTTTCAGTCTGTGTGTGTCTTTTGATCTGAAGTGAGTCTCTTGTAGGCAGCATATGTAAGAGTCTTGTGTTCTTATCCATTCAGCTCTTTTATGTCTTTTGATTAGAGCATTTAATCCATTTACATTTAAAGTAATTGTTGATAGATATGTAGCTATTGCCATTTTATTATTCATAATTTTGATTTGTTTTTCCCATCTTAAAAAGTCCCTATAACATTTCTTGTAATACTGATTTGGTGGTGAGAGGAACTCCTTTAGCTTCTTCTTGTCTAGGAAGCTCTTTATCTGTCCTTCAATTCTAAATGATAGCTTTGAAGGGTAGAGTAATCTTGGTTATAGATCCTTACTTTTCTAGCCTGCAAAGTTTCTGTTGAGAAATCAGCTGTCAGTCTTATGGGACCTCCCTTGTAGGTTGCTAACCTTTCTCTGATGCTTTTAAGATTCTCTCTTTGTCTTTAACCTTTGGCATTTTAATTTTGATGTGTCTTGGTGTGGGACAGTTTGGGTTCATCTTTATTGGGATTCTCTGTGCTTTTTGAGCTTGTATGTCTATTTCCTTCACCATGTTTTGGAAGTTTTCAGTCATTATTCCTTCAAATAGGTTTTCAATTCTTTGCTCTCTCTCATCTTCTTGTGGTGCCCCTGTGATGCAAATGCTGGTATGCTTGATGTTATCCCAGAGGCCCCTTAAACTATCCTCATTTTTTTGGATTTTTTTCTTTTTGCTGTTCTGATTGGGTGTTTTTTGCTACCTTATCTTCTAAATTGCTGATTCGATTCTCCGCTTTATCTAATCTGCTGTTGTTGGTTTCCTCTAATGTATTCTTCATTTCAGTCATTGTAGTTTTTATTTGGGACTGATTCTTTTTTATGTTTTTTTTTTAATCTCCATATTTTATGTTTCCTATCTCTTTATTGGAGTTCTCTTTGATATCATTGAGCACCCTTATATCCACTGTTTGGAACTTTGGATCTGGTAAATTGCTTGTCTCCATTTTGTTTAGTTCTTTTTCTGGAGTTTTGTTCTGTTCTTTTATTTGGGAAATGTTTGTTTGTCTTTCCATTTTGGCTGCCTCCCTATGATTATTTCTATGTAGGGCTGCTATGCCTCCTGGTCTTAGTAGAGTGGCTCTATGTAGTAGGTGTCCTGTAGGACCCAGTGCTTCAGTCTTCCTGGTCACCAGACCCAGGTGCCCCAGGTGTGTCCATTGTGTGGGTTGTGTGTGCCCTCCTGTTGCAATTGAGACTTGATTGAGGTTTACATGTCAATTGGAGGGATTGACTCTCAGGCTGATTGGTTGTGAGCACTGGCTGTGACTGCAGTGGAGGAGCTGTTGTGCACAAGCTGACCCTACAGAGCAGGGTTTGCTTTAACGGGGCTCTAGTGCCTGCCAAGTCTGCCCTTTGGGTGTGTCATCCTTGGAGGTGGCTGGGTGATGCTCTCACCCAGTCCAAAGCTAGCCACTGGGCCTGCCAGCCCTGGGGCCTCCTGGGAGGGGACCAGCTGCAGGCCAAGTTCAGCTGCAGTCTATGCCCTGACTGGAGCCACCTGGCATGAGCCGCAAAGCAACCCAGAGATGGCCATCACCTGCACTTGTGCTTGAAGATGCCTTGAGAGGTCAAACCATGAAACAAGACTTGCTGCCACTAGTGCTGGGCTTAGGGTTGCTCAGCCAGCAGTTCAGACACACCGAAGCCAGATGCTGCTTCTTTGTGTTTTGTGAACCTTTGAGAGATTTTAATAAGGTCCACAACATGAACCAAGGCAGGCTGTTTATATGGAAATGGCACTGGAAGTGTCTTGGGTGTGCCCTAAAATTGGGTGAGGCGTGGTCTCGGGGAATCACTAGGATGGGGCAGGTGAAAGGTGATAGGCAATTTGATGGAGACTCAGATATGACGTCAGCCTGTGTCTGCATGCAGGGAGGGGGAGGGCTTAACACAGAAACAATGGCTTCTGCCAGCTTCTCTATGCAGGAGAAAGCTGTCCCTCCAACCCTCAGCCTGATTGTTGACGGTTCTGTTCCTCCCTGTATGTCCCTGGAGCCTTACGAGCTGCTGCCCCAGCGCTGGAACTCAGAACAAATGAGTTCATCAGCAAGTAAGTCTATGTGGGCCCGTTAAGAGGAACACCTGGGACTGCAACCTCCTTCTGTCTCAGGTACAATTTCTGCTGGTTTTCACAGCCAGAAATTATGGGGACTTCTCTTTCCTGCACTGGGCTGGGGAGGGGCTGGGAGCTCTCACTCCTCAAGGGAGAAATCTCTGGAGCTGGAATATTTTTAATGGTCACACGTGGATGTGGGAAAAGCCTGTTCTATGTCTCTATGCCTCCTACCAGTCTCGAGTAGCTGCTTCTGTAAATGTGTAGTTCTTGGTTCAGCTAGACGTTAGGTGATTCTCAG
Organism: Aselliscus stoliczkanus; assembly: GCA_033961575.1. NCBI lineage: Eukaryota > Metazoa > Chordata > Mammalia > Chiroptera > Hipposideridae > Aselliscus > Aselliscus stoliczkanus. Next base: position 95,005,006 of record CM066733.1, read on the forward strand.
TAATGGTTGTTCTGTGGTTTAGTTGTAATTGATGGTCCTGAGGGGAAGTGAGCACAGTGTTTACCTACTACACCATCCTGACCGGAAATCAAGCTAATCATACTTTAGAATCTCTGCAAGCCATGAGACATACAAAGCATCACTTGACATGAAATAATAATAATGATATCATACAACACTTAGTGACTACTATATGCCAAGCATTTCCCAGAGTATTTTATATGCATTAGGTAATTTAATTATGATTGTATATTGGAAATATGTAAAGAAGAACTGGGGAGAAACTTGGAGGTGGCTGAGTAAATGTCATGAATTTAACATACCCTATATTTCTCACAGAAACAGTGAATTAAAGACTTTTGAATGACCACTAAGTACCTTCATTGTGTTTGGTATGCAGATGATAACATCTTAAAACCAAGGTACTTATTTCTGAATATCATCACTGCCTTTTTGTCTGGTTATCATTATGTGATACAATTATGGCCAACTATCAAACAAGATACCAAGGCATTAGATAATTTGATTAGGTAGACCTCATCAGAAGTTAATTTTCAGAGGTTATGAAAGTGGCACAAAATACACTTAATTTTTTGTTTAGATGAATTCTATGCTAACTTCATTGCTATTGTGGGATTTATCTAATGATAGTATTACCTCTGCTTATCTGTGAAGAAGACATTGTAAATGGGCATTAATGGCATGCCTCCCTCTAGCAGCCTAGAAATAGGCTGTGTTGTAGAATTATCCATGTTTTCTATTACATAGCATTTGTATTTAAGAGAAGCAATAAAAAAAACTTTGGCTAGAAAATGATTTTGTGGGAATTCCACTAGAGATTTAAAGAGAAAAGAAATTGTTTTCATAAAAGATTCCAAAAGAATTTCTGTTTTTGGTGACACTCTTCCTCCCCCCAGATAAGTGAAAAAAAAATCAGCCTTCCATTTCTTATTTCTGATTAAGTATGGTCATGCAACTTTATTCTAAGTGGTAAACTTTCTTGAATAGTAATTATTATCCTTATTTTTAAAACCATGAACAGCAGTGGTTTCCATCTGTATTTCAATAACCATCAGTGTTCAGACAGGTTAACAGGTTTAGTTGTCAGCGCTATTCACTGAATATTTCTGTCTACTTTCCAGGCACGTGGTAGGATAGTACCTCCTCAGCCCCTCATGGTTGGGTGGGGCCATGTGATTAGTTCTAGCCAGTGAGTTATGAGCCAAAATTTCAAATGTGACTTTCAGACTAGAACATTTGATTGTGAAAATCTTCAGAGCTCACTGTTTGCACCCTCACACCCAGGAAAAAGCCCCAAGACTGAAAATCTACCTCAGTAAGCAGAAGGCAGAGAAAGATCAAAGAAAGGGGGTGGCCACTCCAGTCTGGTAATAGAGTTTATTAAGGGAAACTTATGTACGAGCCATGTCCTGGATGTGTGCAAGATGAAATGGATCTGCACCACTTAGCAGCACACAAAGTGGGACAATAGTCATGGGTACTAGATGTGAATGCTGCCAGGTATGGAAATTACGTTACATGATTGACCAGGTCAGAACAACAACCTACTGCAGGAACCAGAATGAACATCAGACAGTCTCTAAGGGGGAATTTGTGGAAAGTAAACTGTGTTCTAGCTTGGGTCCAGCTCACGGGACAGACAGTGGTCACATAAAGAAACAGTCTCCTCCACACTCACCTTCTCTCTGCTAGAGCAACCAGAAATGCTTAGATGGTGACTGCTCTGACACTGATCCCAGAATAAGGGACACATGGCACAGAATCTCATCAACCAACAGTGACTATGTAGCGTGAGAAAGAAAGAAACCTTGTTATTTTAAGCTACTAAGGGTTAGAGGTTTTTTGATATAGCAGTTTTCCTAAGACTATCCTGACTGACACGTAAATGTTTCTGAAAAGTAAGTTTTCATAATCAAATGAGTTGAAGATTTCTTTAGTGCAAGACTCCCCATCAATGTGCATTTTACATTGTTACTCTCCAAGAAGGGGTTATAGGTACAATATTTCCCAGATTTGTTGGTGGTCTGTAGAACAAAATGAAAGCATGCATGAATGTTAATATTATACCAACTCAGAAATACACTTTTGAGCAGGTGTCTGATAGGTTTGTCAACAAGGGGTCAAAGCTCAGTGAGCTAGTCTTTCGTAATGTATAACACACAGCAAATCAGCAATGCACCTTGACAACAGTAGCACTTTTCCTCTTAGATCTCTGGGTGTTACTTAAGAGTTTCCACTGGTCCAGACCCACCTTGATGGTCTTTCTTAAAATCCTCCTCCTCCCAAGACCAGGGCCTCCTCTCTCATAAGTATTAGGTTAAAATAATCAATAAACCTTATATTGAAATAGGTTCTATTACGTTCCAGGTTTCCATGAAATCACCCCAGGTCTCACAAAGGCCTTCTCTCATTTCCCATTTATTGTCTGTGTGTTGGGGGGATTGCTCCCTGCTCTGGTCCATGAGGGCTCCATTGCACGCCACTAAATATTAATGGGGCCAATCACTTCCCTCTCCAAGCAGACTGGGCCAGAGGCATCTTCTTTTTCTCATCTACTTCTAAATCCTAGGCATCTGTTACTTTTCCTAGTCACCAAAATATCCACAGGGAAAGCCTTAAATGTTGTATCTGTATCCCTGAGGTAAATAAAGCCAAGCAATTATGTATCAAAAAGTCTTTCCTTTTGGATCCCAAGACATTGGTCTCTGTATATGCAGCAGCAGAGTTTTGTGAAATGTTCAAATAACACCGTACTCACCAAGAGAATCCTTCATTCATCCTTTCATTCAACTAACATTCATTAAGCTATTCCTATGAGTCAAGTACTGTACTAGGCACTAAGGAATATAGTTTGTGCAAGGCAGGGAGGGGGACATCAGGAAGAGGGAGAGAGAGAGAGAGAAGATCCCTCTTTACTAGGAGTTTGTCATTTACCCAAGACACAGTCATTACAGTTAACCACAACTGGAATGAATATTTTGAAGGAAACCTGTAAGTTTTTGTGAAGCTGTTATAGGGGAAATGGCAAAGGAGAATTAAAGCTTGAATAGGAGTTACCCTGGTTAACCGGAAGAAGCACCTAGGCAGCGGAAGAGCAGGTGTGATGGCTCAGAGTCAGGAAGGAGCATGACACATGCCGGAAGGCTAGCTGAGCTGGAGTGTAGAGAACGGGAAAAAGAATGGTGGGGGGAGGAGGCTGGGGATGCATACAGCAGCAGGCAGTATGCCTCTGTGTGTGTGTGTGTAAAATACAATAGCTAAGTGACCTGAGAACAAAAATCAAGACAGTCAGTGTTGAAATTGGCACTTTTGATTTTTTGCTACACCATGTTTACCCACACCTTTCTGGAGTTCATTTATTGTTGGCCTTTTGACAAATGTTGACTGTCAGTCCTTACCTAGATAGTTTATACTTTAATCTGGGTTCTTTTGAGTCTTACTGAAATGCAAGATTACATTGATTAGACCTTAATAGTTCCCATAATAGTTCCCAATTCGCTTTTATATTATGCAGCTAAGAGCTGGGTACAGGAGATTAAGGATTCCCAACAATGACTGAGGTTGGTGGGCATACCTCTGAGGGTAGAACTATGGTTGATGGACCCAGTAGGCTGCAGTTTTCTACAATCTTGGACACGACATTGAATAGCATTACTCATCCTGTTGAAACACATTCCAATTTCCTTCTTTTAACATATGCATGATGTTTCAACTCAAAATGGTTTTCTTTCCAGAGTGGTTTTAATGCAGTCTTTATGTTCTCTGTTTGTCTTCTTGATCTCTTAAAAATTGATGTGATTTTCTATTTTGGTTCCACTTTAACTATATTTTAAATCTACTTCTTCAGTCATTTTTTTGTTATATTCTCGAATATATTCTTTTTGGAATTCATAACCCATCACTGTTGTGATCCACCATCTGTCTCAAAAAACATAGAACCCATTTACATGGTTATTTAGGCTTTGAGGTTTGTGCAATTTTATTATCTGTGATCAAGTCATTTGTATGAGAAAAACAGTTTGTCTTTGACCATTTTCTGATTCTTGCTGAAAACAAAGCTTGGATATTGAAAATCAAGGGTTTTTTTTCCCTCCATTAAAGGAAATAAAAGAGGAAAAGAAGTACACATCTTTCTTTGATATTCAACTTTTAATTCTGTGAAGCTATCACATGCATTTAGATAAATGATTGGTATTCAAGTCTTTTTTCTTGTTAAGAAAATTTAATATTAAGCAACAATCATTTAAATCATGCTCTTAGAGACATATACTATACAAGTTTATTTCTTTTTGCATCTATGTATTTAAAATATAAACACTATTTGAAATTAATCCTCTAGGCTCTGTAGTGAATATTATTATTTTTTTACCAAAAATGAAGTACTTTAGTACCTCTGCTAAGTGAAACATATATGAACAAAGATTCAAAGGCAGCAATGCAAATTGTTGCTTCATCTGATAACAGTAGGATATGTCATTGAGAAAAGTTTCCATGGCTATAGAGGAGTTATGCTGAGCTACCTATGATGCCCTCTAAATTTCTCTTTCACTCAGATAAATTTTGTGTGTGTGTGTGTGTGTGTGTGCGCGCGCGCATTATTTGTTGAGGACAATAGAAACATCATAGCTTTCTTTCTGTGCATTAATCTTCCCATCTTTTTTTTTTTTTTTTTTTGGGCTGATGTGATTTTCTTCCAGGTATTACTGAGATACAAAACTCAAGGTGCTTTTGAACAACCTGGTTGGGTTTAAGCCCTCTCATCTAAGAGGCATTGTCAGATTTGTATTATTTATGCAGTGCCCCAAAGTAACACCAATAAGTACTTAACAAGGGACAGAAATCATCTGACAGTAATGAAATCATGTTTTTCCAGAACAAACTATATAAGGCCCTAGAGGTAATAGCGACACGAAAGAGTAAAGTACAAGCAATACTCTTGCATATTCTGGGGGAAAGCAGCACACAGCATACAGTTATTGGAGCTAGCTAGTTTCATAAAGGAAGTGGATCTGCTGGGTTTCTTGGCAGCAGGCAGGGATAGGAGTTCATGTGCACAAGTTGGGAGGTCTGCAAGGGAGGATGACATAGGGCATGAGCCTAAAGTTCTGAGGGCCTGAATGTGATAGTTACAAATGCCAGAGGAGATGACAGGGCCAGAGGAAGGAGTGGGGGTGCAGTGCAGCCTGGGGGCTGCAGGAAGGAAGAGGAAGAATTGTAAGCAGGTGCAGAGTCATGGGGAGGCTGGAAGGTGAACAGAAGCCAAAGCAGAGTGGGAGAAACATAGTCTGAACAGCAGGAAAGGAAAATGGACTTGGCAGTAACATTTGGCAAAGATTAGAGTAGGGAACCGATGAGAAAGAGGCCAATGAGAAGGAGTTTGTGTAAATCAAGGCAGGATGTGATAAGTGTCTTGGCAGCAGAGAGAAAGAAAAAAGAACAGATTTTAGGGGAAAAAAAGATTTTAAGTAAATCTAGATATGAGGATATACAGATAAAGAGAACATGATCCCTGGAGCCAAGTTTAATCTCTTTTTATAGTTACATTCCCTTTCACCATTCCCATGTTAATTAGCCTCTATTTTTGTCAAAAAAAAAATCTCCCCTTGACCTTCAGGAACACTGTTTTCTTCTTTTCCGTCTCTCTGTCATCCCTTTTCATATGGCTTTAGTCTCTCTTTCTGATGCCTCTAATTATATATCTCCAACCTGGACAGATCCCCAGAGCTTTAATGTTGCATTTCTGCTTTTGGATATTTCCTCATCAATGCACTTCTCAGAGTATATAAAACTGAGGCTTTCTTTATATGCATATATTTTTAAAGTACCTCCTCTGCAGCATCATTATCCTCCAGTCATCTGGCTCCAAAACTCACCTCTACATACGCAAATAATCAACAAGGCCAACAAATGTCTCCCCCAAATCCGTTCTTCCTTCCCATCCCAGCTCAGGCTCATCTTTCCTTTGCCCTCCTAGGGGTATCTCTGTGAGCTGCCTCTGGCCATTCAGTGCCTTTCAGACAGATTTTCTATTAAAACACTGCTCCCATTTCCTATGTGAAGAATTTTACTTTACTTAGCTTTTATTCAAGTACTTCCACTATTTGACCTAAACCCAACTTGTACTTTGTTATCCCTCCTATGTGTATATCTTTAGCTTCAACAAAATAAGTCCATCAACTCCCCCTCAAACAAGTCATGTACTACATCCACATCTTCGCTCGTATTTTTCTTCAAGTGGGAAATCTCATTTTCTTTCTCTCACCATCCCTCATTTTCACCTCCCCTTAATCTAAATCTTAGGTACTCTTCAAGTCATTTCATTATGAAACTTCTCTTTTACCATTGTAGAGGTTAGGCTATGGTAATAAACAGACCAAAGCATTTAATAACTCAAATAAGATAGAGATTTACCTTCCTCTCATGTAATAGTCTAGAGATAAGCGGGAAGTCTGGAACGGGTAGGCCTCTGTTTATGAGATGATCCAGAAGCGTTCAATTTTGTTGCTCTACTCATTTACATGGTGAGAGCTTCGTAAGGGCAAAAGGCACAGGTCCACATTCCAGACTACAATAAAGGCAAGAGAGAAAGTTAAGGATAAAGCAGCTACCTTTCAAGGGTGAGACTTGGAAGTTGCACACATCATTTACCACTCACATCTCATTGGGCAGTACCTAGTCACATGACAATACTTAGCTACAAGGGAGGCTATGAAATGTAGTTTCTATCTGGGAGTCCAATCCCACCTAAAACTCAGAATCCTAAAAAGAAGAAGGGGAAGTTGGGGAGGAGGGGGGTGAAGAGAATGTTAGGGAGCAGAGAAGAGGAATGTGCAGTAACCACGAACCCCACAAGGATCTCTATTAACTCTTTTGTACTGATCTACTTGCTATGAATTTATGCTCTTTTCTTTTACATTTTTCTCACCTCTCTACCTAAAATATAAACTCCTTGAGGACTCCAACAGCATGATATAATCGTTGTCTTGCGTACCTAGTACAGTGTCTGATATATACTAGGCATATAAACATGATCATTCTTGGAAATTCTGGTGAAGATGCCTTTTGGATCTGGACATGATTAGAATTTGTGGCTCAAGCTCAGAGAGAAGAATCTATTCTGAACAGTACATTAAGACTTTTCAGTGGAAAGAGTGTTAAAAACTCCAAGAGGGCTAAAGAGTGGATGTGCTGCTGTTCTCTTGACATGATTACTCTCATACAATGAGGCTTAAAATGGGAAATGGTGCAATGCAATATGCTGTATATGTTTCTCAATTTCCCTGTGCTCATGGGGAAAGTTTTCTTACATACTTAGAAAGTGCAAGCATAACACATTCTTCTGACTGCCATGTCCAAACCAAGGGCTGCCTAGGGCAGCCTGTTCAGTGGTTGACTTCACAAAATAAAAGTAGCTCCTTCTCTCCTTTGTACCCAACCAGTAGCAGCAAGCACCAAGGGGAAGACTACAATGAGACTTTTAGATCTTCATAAACTTGACCAGTTTCACCCATTTTCTGATACAAATAATAGAAGATTCCCCAGTGCTATGCAAATATAGCACTTCTTTGCCATCCCTCCCCCATACTGAAATGCTGCCGCTAATTCTTGCTTTTACAGAAACTCTAGAGCTATTATGCCCAGATAGGCAAGGTATTAGAGCCTTCCAGATGCAATGCATGGAAGAATAACAGGGAAGAGAACGATCTGATTGTATGGCACATACTTAGTACACATATGAAAGCTTTTACCTGAGAGTGCTTCAACATCATTTAGATAACCTTCCTAATGTCATGTAAGACATCCTCAAGTGTAATGATGATCAACAGATCTGAAGAGTTTATGTCCAGGCTCATGCTCTCACTGAATCCTTCTAAGATCTGTGTGAGATCACTATCTGTCTCCTTTTAAAGATGGGGAAACTAAAGCTTAGAGAAGGCTGAAGAATTTACCCAATATTATGAGTACGTTTAGTGATAGATTTTAACTCTGGTTTTCTGAGTTAAAATTTATGAGAATGCTACATTTAAGATGGCAATGAGATAAGTAGAAATTCTGAACATAAATAGGAGTGATGTAAAAAAGGAAGGAAGAGGGCCGGCCGAGTGGCTCAGTTGGTTAAGAGCTCATTCAAGAGTGCAAGCTGAGCTCTGAGCAACGGTGGTTCGATGCCTAGGCGGAGCTGAGTTGCCGTTGAGCTGCCAACAGGTGGCAGGATGGCTCAGCTAAAAAAAAAAAAAAGGAAGGAAGGAAGGAAGAATTTAATAGGCAAATGCATGGAATCCAATGAGACCATTCGGCCAACCAGTACCGTTAGATTAAAAATTGGGTGAGACCTTACAGAAGCCATACTGTAGTATTTTCATGCAAATAGAGTAAAAATACCCCATTACTTCCGAAGCCTAAAGGGTCATGGCTCTAGGTGCTACATTGTTATTGACAAACTTCAGGGCACTACATGATTCTGTGAGCAATCTGAAAAGCTAAAATGAACAGTGCAAGATGGTCTGAGAACAGGGCAAGGGCTGGAGGGTTTCAGAAAAAAGGAAGAAAGGATTACATGTGAATAGTCAGAGGGTTGTCACCCTGTTGGTAAGGGACTAGATCAGGATACAAAGCCCTAGAGAGAAAGGCCAGGGTGTGTATAAAAGAGTCAGGTAAACACAAGGAAATGACCTCTCAACAGGGAAATGGAACACAGGAGCCTAGGAAAGTAACTTACTGCAGACAGCCAAAAAACCATTTACATCATTAATAAAAACTGCCACATTGAATGAAATTGGCAAAACCTAGCTCTAAACTCGTTTCATATAGAAGTAAAAGAAATGTGAGGTATAGGGGTAATCGCTTAATAATTTAAAGGCTTCTGGCAAAATTGAGGGATCAGAAGAGGCTGGGTGACAAAAGAAGTCTTCGAAGTGGCAATTTTATACAATTTTATACATGGCTGCAAGTGGTGCTAAGGTCACCCAGGAAGCATAACTGGATCCCAGTTCCTCTGCTGTATTAGTGGGGACACACAGTCTTCCACTGCTAAGAATGGTCAAAAATATGCTTCAGTTTTTCACTAGGGAAAAAAAAGTGCCTTTATGTTATTAAATTGTTTATTAACTTATTGATATAATTCCATAATACTGTCAGAAATCTGGTCCAAGGCATTTCCCACAGAGATTTTCTTTCTAGCGATATTCTCCCAGAATGTTGGAAGAAGGACAACCATTATAATTTTGGGAGGAAATTTTGATAAGATCAACTGCTTTTTGTTTTGTTTTAACAATAGAGATGACAATATTTATGGTAATATCAATAATATATTGCCTGTGCCTCATTTTACAGGGTGCTGTACCTGAGACTAGTCCCTCCATACTCTTTACAGAATTGGGAATGCAAGTTAGGAGTTTCTTTTAGAGGTGGAGATATGAGGTCAACTTTAAGAGAAAATTGCCCTTGTTTGTATAGGGAAAACATCTATTTTAGCTTTATGATTAAGGAAGATGAAGCCAAAAACATTTTTTTTGAAGTGGTAAGAGTTGAGAGGTTGAGTTATGTAGTCCAGTCACATATGTCCCCTGGAGAGGTGTCATATCCCAGCAGAAGCCACTCTGAATGATAGTGAGGGGAAGGCTCTGAGAAGTCGAGGGCTCAGGTTGGGTGAGGAAGGAAGAGCAGGTTGGCACTAAGTCATGATCTAAGGAGAGAGACACCAATAAGAGACCCTGTAGGGCCGTAATCTGGGGACCTTGGACATAGTCCAGTTTATATCAATGTTTAAGTTTTCGATATTTTAATTCCTGTTTGTGACTTCTAAATCTGCAGTAAGATTTGGTTAAGCATGATTGTCTGGCCTTAGCTGTGCTTTGGAGAAGTGATGGATACGTGTAGATCTGTGCCCACACTTGGGAGAAGTAGTAAGAGGAAGGGGGCAGCAAGGTGAGCAGACACAGGGGCTGGTGAGGGGTCAAGAGGTGGGAGGGTACAGCCAAGACAGGCTTGGGACCTTGTAAGCATTCCTCATGGGTTCTAGAAATAATCAGTGAGGGAAGCTTTGTCTAGGGCTACACTCCTGTGGTCAAGTGGACTGGAAGCTAGAGCCATCACCATCCAGGCTTTACAAGAGGTGCCATAATTGAAATGCAGAGACATTTAACAGCTGTGTTAAATTTTTTTGCAAAAAAATTCTGAAAACTTTTCCCCTCTGTAAAAATTTTACATATATCAGTTTCAATAATCAATTAAATAAATATTAATAATTCTTTGTTCTTTCTGATTGGTTCATACAATGTCTTGAGACAGCTCACCTCCCATCCTTTTTTCTTTATTCTTCTCTGTCCAAACCAAGAGGCACTCATTCAGGCATTGGCTGGAATTGGACTATTATCTCTTTCTCTGGAGGCTAGAGCATCTTCCCCTGGTACTGGTGAGTTTCCCTTAGATCAAACCAGAAGTTTGAGACCTCTGAAGCCAGGGTCCTCCTTCACACTAACCCAATGTAAACCAATATAATCCTTTATGTCTCCACTGCCATGTTTTCGACATTCTAGAGAGCAATCAGAGATTTATAATCCAAGAAGGGTAATATAGGAAAGTGTTATAACTTCAAGGACTTAACCCTTATTTAGAAGTCATATTCCTTTTGGGTGACCTTTTGGGGTAAACATTATAAAAGATAAAGCTTCCTTGGTGAGCCAATTCTTGAGAAATTTTCTTGGCCAGATAGCATCTTCCATGCAATATTCTAGTTCAAGGGAAACTCAAGAAAGGAAAATCTAAAAAAATGGTTAGCCAAACATGTCACTGTATTTTGCCTTGGCCTCCTAGCTTATCAGGCCATTTACCAAAAGGGACCAGATAAGGAGGGTTATCTGGTGCTACTGAGGTGAGGAGCTTCGTTCTCCGTGATAATTTGTTATTTGTCATCACAGATGGATGGGTTCTTCACTGTACTTCAGAGAAACTTATTACTTAAATTTTACCCAGCAGTAGGACTAGAAATCTAGAAAAGAAGAAAGTAATTTTAAACTAATTAGTTGAGATCAACTGAAAGAAGGTGATGACAAGAAAGGTATTGTGCTATTATCAGATAATCCAATAAATTTAAGGTCAAAAAATCTTATAGTGGAGAAGAAAGAGGCAGTTGCAAAAGTTTTAGTTTGTTTTGTTTTTAACCAAAAATTACTTCCTGTGCTCTTATTGCTGCTGCATCTTTTAGCATTTCCTGTTCTGTTTTGATAGTAGAAAATAACCGGCTTGTGAAACCTTCTTAACATTTATCAAGAGAAATGATATGAGATCTGAGGTTAGGGAAATATAGAAATAAGTTTGGTTTTTTTGTTTTGTTTTGTTTTTTAAGATTTTATTGGGGAATTAGGGGAGGAGAACAGCATTGGGGAATTGGGGAATGGGAACAGATAAGTTGCTGTCCTTTTGTTCTTCAGTCTAGTTGTGGAGGACGTCACATCACTGGCTCATGTTGGTATTATCATTGCACTCTTCCCGGGTGAGGCAGATTACTCGCTGGCCACTGGACAGCAGCTCACAGCGGCTCTTGGCAGCTCACGCTGGCTGCTTGCCACTCTCGGTAGCTTATGGGCAGCCCACTGCAGAAGAGGCTGCAGCCTACGTCTTCGCCAGTGACTCATGGCAGCCCAGCTCCAGGTCGAGCTGTTGTTCACCATCTTAGCTGTAGAGGGCGAAGGGTCACTGGGCCTCCTGTGGGATCCGAACCGGGTCCCTGCTGCTCAGAGCTGGTGTCCCAAGCCAGCTCTTAACCAGTGCACCACTCGGGTGGCCCCAGAAATAAGTTTCTTCTGAAACTTATTTTTCCACTTGTGGGTAAACTTACAGTTCATGTTTTTGTTGTTCTGGAAGATCAGCAATCTTATCAGGATATAGTTTGGGATTGCTTATTCTGTAGCATCTTTTCTGGGTTGAGGTTTTTCTTTCAACCTGTAGATTCAATTCTATCAAATATTCCAGAAAAGTTTTCTTCTACTGTACTGTTGAATACTTTTCTCTATTTCATATGTTCTGTATTCTTCTTCAGAAATTCCATTCATATGGATGTCAGATATCCTCAGTTTGGTTCTTATGTCTACCAACCTCGATCAGATCACATTACCTGCTTTTCATGTAGCCACACCCAACTGCCTGACATATAGCTAAGTCTTGTTCTTCTAATAATAACATCCTTAGATGGTCCTTGGGCAGTGGCAGTTATTTTTATAGCTCATCTGTATTTTGCCACAAGTCTGAAGAAGTACATGTTACCTCTCCATATCCTTATTTATTTTGAAACCAATTTTATAATAGTTGGCAGATATTTTATAGTATGTGATTTGGTGTTGTTGCCTTCTCCTTGTTGTATCCTTTTCGTCATTTTGGGTAAGTTTTGAAAGAAACAAATTTCATCTTTAGCTAGAAGTATCAGAGTTGTTTGTATTAGTTGTTATATAGTCCTGTACAATGATGAAGTGGTTGGAAATGATAATTTTCTCCTTGATGCTTGCTTCCTGCCCTTACTTTGTATGGAAATCATGTGATTGGGGAGATAACTTCAATTTCAGTGCATGGCACATCCCTGAGTATGAAGTTGGTTCAAAATTAGGCATGGGAAATGAAGCTCGCAAAGATTGTGGGAAATATTTTCTCCATCATAAGAAATAATGCTAGAAAGCACAAGCCTGCATGTATGTGAAGCCCAGAAGTGATGCAGCCTCCTTGATTTCATCTTAAGGATGAGACTACCATATGGTATCTTCAGAGACATAAAAACCTGAGGGCAAAAAAACTGGACTAAACAATGCTAATTCGCAAATTGCCTTACCTTTAGACTTCTTATTCAAGCCAATGCCAACATATTTTCTTTTTTGTTTGTTTTTTCTTGAGGGACCTCATCTGTGGGACCTGAACCAGGGCCACTGGCTTCCCAAGCCACACTTAGTCACCGTGCCACTTGGCGAGCCCCCAACATATTTTCTTATTGTTTAAACATGCTGACTTTTCTGGCACTTCCAGGTTAAAACCATCATAACTAAAAAATATGGCAATATGGTTCTTTTCTACTGCAACTGGGCCTATGTTGTGTGACTGGTGTTTCACCTCAATAAGAAGTTCATCTAGAAATATGACAAAGCAGAACAGGTAACCATGATGGCAACAAATACCAAGCTTACCTTGGACCACGGTATATGCACTGAAATGTTCCAGTGAAATTTTAAATTTTATTTTCATTGTAACAATTACAAGCAAAGTAATCAATGATCAAAGGCATCATTGGCTATATCTCTGTAATTTTTACTAATAGTTGTGATTTGCAACCTAAGAAAAGTAATACTGAATATGTGTATATTTCTTGTTCTCCTTCTGGAAATGTTTGATGAAAACAATGGTGTCAATAAAGATATTTGGGAACTGTAGAATAATTGAAGAGTGATAGAATGGACCACATATGACTAGAACAGGGTCTTTTTTCCAAGTCATTCCCTTCCATTACAGCTAATTTTACATTGGGAATAATTTTGTTTTTTTAAAAAAAAATAATTTAATCCGAAATAAAATTGATTTTTCCATAATAAAATAGGAAAAAATCTTTTGTAATTCCACCTGAATTTTTAAATCAACTGGCTATAGTTTTCATATTGAATTATTAATTATTTTGTTCAATAGCCACCTATTTAGCACTATTTGTTAGTCACATTGCCAGCCACCAGAAGTTCAAGGGGAGTAGAGACAAGAGAACATGGTGATAATTAAGGAGATTCTCAGTCTTTGAAGAGCTCATAGACAGTGAAAGAACAGACTTGAAGAAACAATCCTTCCCAAGGTAGTTAAGAGCAATAGCATAGTTAAAAATCCAAAAGTGAAAATTGTAACAAATCTAACCACTAATTTATGCTAATGCATTAATATCTTTTTTTTTTTTTTGTAAGAAGAACTTGGATACCATGTTTTAGTTCTTAGAAGAAAAAAAAAAGGATAATGAAGAAGAATTTTGAAGAACACAATCTTCAAGTAATATGATTCAGGGAGCGACTTCCTTTGTCCAAGTATACTAAAGTCTAGACAAAGGTATTTGCATTCATTTTTAGCAAATGGAAATAACACTGAGGTTGAACTAATATTTACAATGACACACGTTTTCAGCTATACTGAGGTTTCTCTTTGCAAAATACTTCTCAACCCTCAAATAAATTTGGAGATTACATTCATTTCTTCAGGTTATTCAAATGCTAATCATTAAATAAAGGCAGCAATGTTGTATTCAAACACCAGGGACCCACAGTGTTAATTCTGCTTCAAAAATGCCTGACTTGGATTCAGGAAAAAAGCTCAGAATATCTAGTTGACGTTTATGCATGTGGTTTGGAACTCTCTTTGACAGGTTAGAATATATCTTCAAGGTCTATTACCATGCACACAAGTGACTGTTGGAATGGCATTTACAGGGCAAGGATTATTATATGTCTAGCTTTGGGGTTATTTTTATCTTAGAAACTAGCACAGCTTTCCCTACTATGATGAACAATGGACGTTAAGCATTAGCCTATTTCTTGGTAACATCTTATAATGGTAACTGGCATTCAGGGTAATTGATACATCAATAAGTGATTTGTGGGAATTTCACCCTGGAGAAATAGAGCCATAAGCCACAACGTCAAGCCTTTTTAGATGATGACTTTATGCTGTTACAGAATTTTCCTGCCTAGCCCCAGATTTTTCTATTGGAAATGAAAACTTACTAAAGGAATGTAGAATTAAAGCTCAGGATTGCCCAAGAGTGTTTTTATGAGAGTGCTGAATTTGCTTTCTTTGTGGCTGAGCTCATAGGCTTGCATCATTCCTTACTTCTGTAAAACTAGGTGCAAGGAGAGAGGAAGCTTTAGTTTACGGACTTGATGTCCCTGTCTGCTGCCATATTTTCCAGTCTCTTCTACTGGATGTGATTTTCAAATGCTTAATAATTTCTGGGCTTATCCAAAACCAACTCCAGGGCCGGCCGAGTGGCGCATTGGTTAAGCGCTGGTTTTGGGACACCAGTGGCCCCGGTTCGGATCCCACATGAGGGCCAGTGACACTGCCCTCTACAGCTAACAACAGCTCCACCTGGAGCTGGGCTGTACAAGCCCTGGTAATGGTGTGAGCTGCAGCCCCTGCTGCAGTGGGCTGCCATAGGCTACAGTGAGTGGCCCGCAGCCAGCGTGAGCGGCTGGCAGCCAAGCATGAGCTGCCAATAGCCACAGTGAGCGACATCCAGAAGCCAGCGACCGATCTGCCTCATCAGGGAAGAGCGCAATGACGATACCAACAGTGAAGCAACATCCTCCGCAACTAAACTGAAGAACAAAAAGACAGCAACTTGTCTGTTCCCCTTCCCCGATTCCCCAACGCTATTCCCCTCCACCAATTCCCCAATAAAATCTTTAAAAAACAAAACAAAACAAAACAAAAACAACTCCAATCACAAAATCATACAGCAGATGTGTTAAATCCCACCTAAGGTGATCTGACACAGAGCTCTCTCCATCCTATCAGTAAGTCCCAAGGGATCATTAATGATGGTGGTCCCCTAACTAGCTTCATATGGAACATTTGCTTAACTTTCAAACCTATTGCTCCCCAACTTCCTAGCCCTGGCCCCAAAACTCTTAAGAGACACATGGCATCAAGACAATTTATTTTCCCTCCAAAACTTCCATCAGGTTGCCTCTAGCAATCTCCATGTTCTGCTAAGGACTGATTCCCTCAGACTATCTGTGGCCACAGGGAACCTAACTTCACCAACAGATGCCCACTTCCCCACTCCTCATCAGCCTTTTGATAGAGAGACCAAAGCAAACCTGAAGTTTGTCTGAAAGACTCGGGAATATGAACAAAAGAACCCCTCCATCCCATCAGTTCTGCTGAGCCTGTGTCCAGAAAGACACCCACATCTTCTGCTCTATACAGGAATATGATAGCTCTGACTTCCAATTTGAGCAAAGGCTTAGGAGTAGTAAAGGAATAAGCTATTGAGCTGGAAGAGTCACAAATACTACTGTTCATGGTTCATGTAAACTTGAATATCCACCAAAGGCAGGACACCCAGGACATGCATCCTGGTCCTACACTGCCCCATCTTCTTATGCTCCCAGGACCCTGGTCAGATGCTTCCAGGCTTTCGATGCTTCCATGGACATACTATCAGAACTTTGTGAACTCTGCACTTTTGCTTCCAGAAAATCTCCCTTCTCTTGTTTCTTCCTGGCCAAATTACTCTGTGCTAATGTTGCATTCTCCTTAGTGAAGGCTACTCTGCCTTCACAAAGTACTACCTCCCCTGTGGTACTTTTGCCAAGGTTACCACACACATGGTTTTCTAAGAAACCCTTCTTCATTATCTGTAAAGCTTTGGCTGAGAACATTATCAACTGAACCAGGCCCTGCCTTCTAGAGAGTCCCCCGTAAAACATTTCTATCAGTTAGATAAGAGATTAAGCTTTGTCTCTTATGATGATGAGTTGTTATGTTTCCTAATTCCTGCCTTTTATATTATATAATAAAAAACTACTATATTCCTGCCTTTGCTCCTACTGCCAGGAATGTAAAGCTAGATTTTATATTCCTTCTCAGTAATAGAAGGGGTTTTATTATCTGTTTTGCTCCTTGTAACCTATCCCTTCTCTGTTTTTATTTCCATTGTGTTAATTTTTTGTATTTAGCATTTTTGTGAACAAACTCAAATTATATTTATAAATAGGGCATAAGCAAAGACAAGACCAAAGTGTTACATTAGAATGCTTCCTGGAGAAATTATTCATGTGAATGGGTATAGTAAATAGGTCCAAGTGGATAGCCTCCCCAGGACCAAACTTAACTTAGCCCACAAATAGAGCATTGAGTGCCTAGGAAAGAAAACCAATATCTCTAAAAATATCATCTTTACAAAACCACCCCTTTGATTTTTGGATAAAAGCTAAATATCAGATTATTTAAATGAAGGTATTGGTAACTTCAGCAAATTGAGTGCAAGAGAATGTGGATCTATAACTTAGGGCCAAAATGAGAAGACACCTAGTTTGGGAACCTGTGTCTGAGCCACGTGATTTGATAGCATGGGTCCACACTGCAACATCCCTGGATAAACCCTTACTCTGTGTGGAGAGAGGCTTATGCTGTAAAATTCTTCTTGCCTTAAATTCAGCAGTAGATACCCAGTTGAATGGGAGTTATAGGGGTAGATCGGGATCAGGAGAGGAAGAGTCAGTGGGTTCCACTCTGGAGAGTGGAGAAAAAGGGAAGGGGAGTAAGACTAGGTTTGGACACATAGACTCCATGCTCTTGTTTTCCTTGCTGAGTTTTTTAATGACAAGTACCTACTTGCAGTCCAGTCTAGTCCTTCTTAGTCTGTCCCTGCCTCACCACTTTTAGCAGGAGGTAACTCTGAGGCTGAAGGAAGCCAGAGTAGGTGGACCCCAGGGACCAAGTATTTCCCACAGTCCTCATGGAGCTGCAGTCCTCACACCACCCCGTTCTGTCCACAGCTACCTCATTCTTACCATCCACCTCCAAATTCCCTGTGAGGAGGACCTGGGGAGGGGAGAAATGTAGATCTAGGGGCGCCTTTTCTTTTTCAGGGCTGCAGTATCAAAGGTAGGTGGGACAATGGGAGGGAGGGTAAGGTGAGGCCAGCCTCATTCCTAGTAATGCTTTAAGATTAGACATAAACTCTTGAAGTTACGGTAATCTTCTGAGGATGCCAAATATTTATCAGAAAAGTAGGTAAAACTATTTTATTTTTCCTAATACTCTTCTTGGGCAAGACGATGTCAAAAGAAACAACCTTAAAGCAGGGGGACTACCCAGCCATGAATGTCACTTTCTGTATATGGAGCTATCATTCCCCTGCCACCACCAATGACAGGAACTGACAGCTTCCTCACCCCTCAATTTCTGTTTCAAGTTCTTGTCTCCAAAGGGGACTCCAACACTCACCATCTGCCCGTTTCTAATCCTGGAAGGGTGCTCCCACTGGAAATCCTGTCAGAGAAGGTGATTCTTTTGACCCCAGTTTCTGATGGAGATGGTGACAATGGTTCCTTGATGGATTCCATTTCTGACTTGTCTACCTTTCCTCTGCCTGTGTGTCAGTCAGTCTCTACCACCAGCTGTATTTTCTCTATGTCTCTGGAAGTGACCCTTTTCCCTGATAGCCGCTGAGTTTCTCATCAAAGGACAAGCAAACCATTTTCATATGCTACAGAAGGCACCTGGAAATCTCTTCTGTTCTTTCCTTTTCTCAAGATCCATGAATATTTAAACAAATTATTTCCAAAATCAGCCCAGGTAGAAAACCTTATAAATCATTTATTATTTTGATAGTGATGCATGATTTATAGGTCAACTTTTATCATTAATCTCACCATTGTTTGTTTTTTTAAAAAGTTCCTTTCAACATTGAAATTAGAAATATTTCCAATTAAAAAATTTACATGGTTTATTTCCTTAAACTAGCTTTCATGTTTACTTTGGATAAAAGAAAACAGTAGTATCTTGAAAATGTACCATCACTTGACTTGATATGCAGAAGGCAATCACTGTCCTCTTCCCTATTAAACTCAGCCAAAGCAAGGAATTTAAGGTGGGAGACTAGATAAGAGAAATAATAAGTCCTAATTACATAAAAGGTAGAATAGAGATCGCCCTCAAATTGAATATTTATTGCCAACTCCTTGTTGTCCACCCAGGTGTTTTTTTCTGAATTGCATCTTGAGATTTTTGTCCCAAATGAATGCAAATAGTAGCAATGAGCCATCTACATAGTAATGCTCAAAAACATCACTGTGGCTTGGTCTGAAAAGCAAAATACAGATATGGAAGAAAGACAAAATTTATATTTATTTTCTGAACCATGGTGCATCTCATCAGAGGCTTTAGGATGAACCCCAGGGTCTTCTTCCCTCTGTCTATTTATTTTGCCCTGAGACTGTCTAGGCAGCATAATAGATTTCAATGATGAGAAGCTACTCTGGTTTTATGTCAATGGAGCTTCCTTTAGATATAAATGTAACTGAAGGGCTGGCCAAGTGGCGCGGTGGTTAAGTGCTGGCTTGGGAAGCCAGCGGCCCCAGTTTGGGTCCCACATATGAGGGCCAGTGACACTGCCCTCAAAAAAAATAAATAAATAAATAAATATAACTGAAGTGTAAAAAGACCTGAGAGGAAGAAAAGAAATCAACGTCTAATCCTTAAGTATATATTTGTAGTGTGCCTCTGACAATATGATAGATGATTAGAGAAGCTTGATTTCTTTTCTAAAATTGAAAAACATTTCCCTCCAACCACTAGTATGATTTCTTTCTCGTATAAATTTTTCCACAGTTATAGAATATAAAACTATAATTAAAAACACAGAGGACATTTTGAAGGACTCAAAAATCTGCTGTCCTCAAGTTGTTGCACTGAGCATGACAAGTCATTTTTGCAAATACTCTAGTTTCATAAATATGAGATTCATTTACTGCATATTCAGTTTTGATGAAGATCCTTCTGGTTCTAAAGCAATACTATTAGCCCAAACCGTGTCACTGGCAGGAAATGCTCGTGGGATACTGTGTCAGATAGAGGAATATCAGAATTTGGGGAAATATGGACTGTATATGTGTTTTCACTTACTTAAGGTAGGTTTGAAGTATTTCAAATTGTTAAAGAAATAACTTCTCAGTTCCCCCTTTGTGTAATCATCTGGGGTTGGAAATGGAACTGGCAATCATCGATGTTGTTCAATCTCATGGAAAAGTCAGGCATAGTCTGGTTATGTACATATTTGACATTGGGTATGGAATGGAAGAGGTAGTTAGATGGGTGGGAAGGAAGAAGAAAACTTGCCTACTATAGCAGGATGTCCGTATTCACTACTACTAATTCTATATATTACTCCTAATGTCTTGTTAGTTAAGAACATGCATATAAAATCATTGACTTGATATAAGGATGAAGTCTATATATTCTGCAGAGAATATAACCAACCAGTGAAAATTATCATCTTTCACCAATTCTAGGACATTCATCAGTTAGTTTTCTTAGAAAATGTTAAGAATATTACATTAAATGAATATATGAATTATAAGATATGTATCCTTATTTCAGAAATGTGAAAAACATGTTTTTTTAGAATCCAAAAAATATAGATTCGATTACTGACATTGTGCTAAATGATATGAGAATATAAGAAATATAAAATCCATTTGAATAGATAATACACAGACAACAAATCAATTAGAAAACAAAGACTCATCTGATTGTAATACTAAAAAAGACAGTTATACAGATTACAATAATCTCAACTCTGTGATTAATGTAGAAAAGGAATAGAATTTGAGGAGTGATTAGAGAAACAAGAGATAAGAGAAGATATTTACATTTGAAAAGGTAAATCAAGAAAAGCCAAAGCAGTGGAGTGTTTTTATCTGTTTACATCTTCCTTGACTTTGAAATTTAGAGCTCTTTGACAAAACTTTAGAGAAAACGTTCCCCTTAATCTCCCACTTACATCGGAGAGAAAGGCTTAGTTCCTCAAAGTCACAGGGTGAGTCTAATAAGACATTCTGTAAAGCAATTTTAGTCTCCAGACATCATTAAAGCATAGAAAATGAGACTTAAAAGGAATGTATTGAAGAATAAAAATTCATCCTCTCTCTCTCTCTCTCTCTCTCTCTCTCTCTCTCTCTCTCTCTCTCTCTCTCTCTCTCTTTCTCTCTCTCTCCTCTCTCTGAAAACTGATTAATTTTCAGGGTTTTCTAATGGTTCATAATAACTATACATCTACATATGTTCCTTGGGATTATGCCATCTGTGAAACTCACATATGTTCTTGGGATACTGTATCTCAGCTATAATCTAAAGTGTTTCTGTTTCTCTATAACCTACATTTTAAAGTTATAATTGCTAAACTATTCAGCATATTGCCTAATGGTTTTGAAAATACACTTAGCAAGACAAACAGGTGGCTGGGTGATGTTGGGAACAATAATGCTGCCAAATTAACTCCTTTTAAACTTAAAAAAAATAAAGCCAAAGGCAGTGAAATTTCAGTGTTTAGTGTTAGAAGACACTTTTGGGTTCTATAATAGTTTAGTCCAATAGCATCAGATAAAATGTCAACCTCTAGAGGTGGGCTCTGGGCTGTGATATTTGTAGAGAGCTGCCCAGAAAACTTTTGACAAATGAATACAGTTATGTATCCATCATTAAAATCATGATATGGGCTATTTTTAAGAGAGCACCGAATCCTAACCACTAGACCACCAGGGAACCTTGGGCTATTTGTATAATCCCTCAAAGTTTCGTTGTGCTCCTTTGTAGTCAGTTTCTGCCAGTCTCCCCTAGCTCCTAGAACCATTGTTCTGCTTTCCATAGTACTGACCAGTGAAACCACCTGAGCCAGGCGGTTTTTTAACTATGAATTGATGTTATTTAAATAGTTATAGAGCTATCGAAGTTCACATACCTTCTTAAATGACGTTTGGTAGTTTGTATCTTTCAAGGAATTTGTTCATTTCATCTAAGATTTTGAATTTATGGACACAAGATTTATAACATTTCTGTGTTATTCTTTTCATGTTTGTATAATTTGTACTAAATGATCCCTCTTTTATTCCTGACATAGGCAATTCCTCTCTCTCTTTCCCTACCCCAGTAATTCTAACTAGAAGGTTAGCAATTTTATTTATTTCTTCAAAGACCCATCTTTTAGTTTCACTGATTTTCTATATACTTCTCAGTTTTCTATCTCACTGATATTTTTTCCTCCTATTTTCATTATTTCCTTTCTTCTGTTTTCTCTGGGCTTAATTTGGTTTTTCTAGTTTAGGTGGAAATGTATTGAATTCATTTTGGTCTAAGTACTGTTTTAGATACATCCCACATATTTTGATGTTGTATTTTATTTTCATTTAGTTAATTTCCCTTGTGATTTCTCCTTTGACTTGAGAGTTATTTAGAAATGTTTTTCACATTTTTGGGGTTTTTAAGGTATTTTCTGTTATTGATTCCTGGTTTAATTACATTATGGTCCAAAAATATACCTACTAATCTACTATGATTTAAATACTTTTAAGTTTATTGAAACATACTTTATCCCCCACAATATACTCCATGTTGGTGACTGTTCCATATACACTTGAAAAGAATATGGAACCTTTTATTGTCAGATTGTATAGAAATCCTTACAAAACTATTGGCAAATCAAATCCAACAGTATATAAAAAGGATAATACCAGGAGTGCCCCCCAAAATGTATACATATGACTTGTATCCATCTTTTGTTGTTGGTATATATCATTGCAATTTTAATACAGTTTTTTCCTTTCTTAAAATATGTATACATTTTTTTGGCACCCTCTGAATATCATGAAAAAGTGGGGTTGATCCCAGGAATACAAAGTTGGTTTAACATTCAAAATCAATTGATAGGTCATATTGGTTGATAGTGTTGGTAAAGTCTTGTATATTTTTAAACTGATAAGAACAGATACTATATTTGATCTTAGCGAAAAGACCAAGAAGCGATAAGTCTTTTATATTTTTAAATGATTTTCTATCTACATGTTCTATCAACCACTGAGAGGAGTGTTGAAATATCCAATCTTATTTGTAGATTTCTCTATTTTTCTTTTCTGTTTTATAAGTTTTGGCTTATGTATTTTGAAGCCCTGTTATTAGGTTCATACATAGTTAGGATTATTATGTTCTTTTGATTAATTGAAACTCTATCAACATGAAATGTCTTTATGTCTGTTATATTCTTTTTTCTGAAATCTAATTGGTATGACCACAATATTGTCACTCCTACTTTTCTTTGATTCGTATTTGCATTGTATGTCTTTTCTATCCTCTCAGCTTGACTGACTCTATCTATGTCTTTCAGTTGATTTCTTATAAAAATTTAATTTTTCAGTTGTTGCTTTACAGTTTACAATATACATTTTTAATTTATAATCTGTATTCAAATAATGTTATATCATTCATATATAGTGTAAGACTGTTACAACAGTATACTTTCACTTTCCCCCTCCTATCCTTTATGCTTTTGTTGTCATATGTTTTACCTCTGTATATGCTATAAACTCTAAAATACATTGTTATTCTTTTTACTTTAAACAACCAATTATCTATTAAAGAGATACACAGATTTTTTAAAAAGTATCTTATATTTACCCATATGCTATTTACCATTCTTCTGTATAGATCCATCTTGTATCATTTTACTTCTGCCTAAAGAAATTCCTTTATTATTTTTTTTGTAATGCACATTTGGTCCTAATAAATTACCTCAGATTTTGTTTGAAAAAGTCTTTATTTTGCTTTCACTTTTGAAAGATATTTTCTATGATATAAAATTTTTAGTTGACAGGTCTGTTTTCAATAATTCAGATATGTTGTTCCATTGTCTCCTAGCTTAATTAGCTCCAAATGACATCTGTTGTCTTTCTTAACTTCGTTCTCCTGTACATAACATGTCTTTCTTCTGTTTGAATTCAAAACTTTAACACCAATGTTTATCAATTCGCTTATGGTGTGACTTAGTGTGGTTTTCTATATATTTATTCTGCCTTAGGTTTATTGTCCTTTTGATCTTTGAGTTTACTATTTTCAAGATATTTGGAAAATTTTCAGCCATTATTGGTTCAAATATTTTTTAACCCCATATTTCCTTTCCCTCTTTTTTTGTGTGACTTTAATTATATGTGTATGTGACTACTTGGTACTATCCTACAGGTCACTTTTTTTTGTTGTTTTTTTTGTTTAGCCGAGCCATCCTGCCACCTGTTGGCAGCTCAGCGGCAGTTCAGCTCAGGCAGGGCATCGAACTGCTGTTGCTCAGAGCTCAGCTCACACTCTTGAGTGAGCTCTTAACCAACTGAGCCATTCGGCCAGCCCTCAGGTCATTTTTAAAAATCCATTTTTTTTCTCTGTTTGCTTTAAGTTAGTTTCTGTTGTTATGTTTTTAGCTTCCCAGATATTGTCTTGGGAAATGTCTAATCTGCAGTGTTTATCTTATCAAGTGTATTTTTTTTTAAATTTCAGATACTGTATTTTTCATCTCCACAATTTTTTTTTTTTTTAATCTTCCATTTCTCTCTTCATCAATTCATTCTTTGCTGGAAAAACCTACAGAATACTCTAAATCATGAGAAACCTATGGAATCTCTAATTAAATATATATATTTGCTTATGAAATATGTCTAAATGTTAGAAAGTTTCTCCTATTATGAGTCAGTCACATGAAAACCCTCTAAAGATTTGAAGATAATTATCATGGCTGATCTAAAGCTTTCTTGCTTCCAGACTGAAAGATTATCCTCTCCTTTTTGTTTTCCTTTTCTCAGATTCTTTATCCTCTTTTTCTATGCATTCCTCAGATATCCCTCCAGGTTACTGGCCATCAACTTAACATGAAACCTCAACACTGAGCACAATGCTGCAGGTCTGTTCTGATTATATCCAAGCAGAGTAGGATTGTCTTCTTCCACACTCCAGACTCTAGTTACATGTAAATGTAATTTAGGATTTCATTACTTTTTTTTTTTTCAATCTTGTCATATCATGAATCACACTGCACTTGAAATAAACTAAAACCCTTTACACATTTTCACACATGTAGGTTTTAGTCATTTGTCTTGTATCTTGTATTTGTGCTTTAGAAATTTGTTTATTCCTATTCAATTGCATCCTCTTTAATGGAACCAATCATTTCTGTTTCTGTTGAAACCAATTTGATCACCAGGCACTTCAGCTAAGGTTGATTTCTATAATGTGTGATCACTCAGACATCAAATACCACGAACAGCTCATCAGATTGGAATGTTATCTCAGTATCTATTAACGTGTAAAATCCCTGAGATCAGAGACAGTGCACTCCTGCTCTCTCTCTTTTTAATAAATCCCTAGTGCCTGTGAATGTGTCCGACACATAGTATGTGCTCCATAAATGTCGTTTGTTTACAGACTTGAAAGTTGAGTCATTCGATGCAGAGGGAAATAGAGCAGTTAAATGTGTTTCTTTGTGTCTGTTTGCTTATGTTGGGCTGCAATTCCCTCATATCAATGTTAATTTTTCCCTTTCCCATCTGACTAGCATTTCTTCTTTTTTTTTTTTTTTTTGAGGGCAGTGTCACTGGCCCTCACATGTGGGACTGAAGTGGGGCTGCTGGCTTCCCAGGCCAGCGCTTAACCATCGCGCCACTCGGCCGGCCCTAGCATTTCTTCTTGACACAGAAGACAAAAGAAAAATAGGAGTTGAAACATTTCGCTTTCTTTCTAGCATTCAGGCTTTTTTCATGGCATTCACCCAAATCAATGAAACAATGTTTTACTTGGTCTTCTGACTCCAAGTACAATTTATAAAGTCTTTTTTGATGATTGTAAGCAATATCTGTAAGACTCAACTCTTTCCAGTTTTTTGACTTCTTTATGTTTGTGGTAGATTAAAAACTGGCTGTAAATTCTTTGTTAGTCCCACCAAGACATGGGATTTCTTTCTCAAACCCCTGAAACTAGGCTAGACCTTTGACTACTTAGATCATAGGGTCCCCATGGCAATGATAGACTACAAAACTGGAGATGCCTTGGGTCCATGAAAATCTTATGGAGCAGATTCACATGCCCTCAAGCCTTTGGAATTTTAATTTAGAGTAAAACAAACTTTATTTTGTTAAAGCCACTGGTATTTTGAGTCTTTGTTACATGGAGCTGAAACTAACCTAATGGATAAAACCTCTTTGTTTATCGACATTTGATCTAGAGTAGCAATTTCTCGGTAAATTTCTAAATTTTGAATGTTATTATTATTCTTTTAGTTTATATTTGTCTTTCAAGCATTGCAAAGGGAATAGAGGGATGCAGAATTGCCTCAGGCAACAACCTAGCTGATATGTCTCTGGAACACAGGACTTGACGTCTACAGTAAGAGTTCTAAGGGTTTCCAAGTTTTCTTATGAGAGCATTATGATTTTTATATCCATTTTCTTTTAGCGTTTCTCTGGAAAACGTTAAATCTTTTTTAGAGCACTAGACTTAATAGCACAAAAACTCAACATTACGTTTTCCTGTAATTGTTTCTTATGTGTTAGCTTTGTTTCTCTGATATAGTAAGGAATATGAGTAAGGAGAACATATCTTATACTTTCTGTAGTATTCATAGTATTGAGAACCCTGCAAGGCACATAATAAAACTGAATTATGCTCAAATGCCTGATATAGAGTCATTGAAAAAATTGTCATTAAATTGGCTTATGTATTTTCTTTAACACATGTCTTTATAATGCTCAATAATTTTTATTTATGACCTATTCATCATTTGTAAGAATCTTTTCTATTTTATTTTCATTTATTTATTTATTTATTTATTTTATGTATTTTTTAATTAGTTTCAGGTGTACAACACAGTGCAATAGTTATACATTTTACCCCTCAAAGTGACAACCCCCCACCCCCAATTCACCACCCCACTCCCCCCCCATATCATATATATCTGTTACTCTTCCTCTGACTCTCTTCCACAGTATAATCCACATCCCGTGACTATCTATATATATTCAATTACAGTAGGTATACCACCTCCGCTTTAGTAATACAGTGCAGTGATCAAACCTCTATTCCATCCATGAAATGGTCTCCCTAACAAGACCTATGATCATCTGACATTCCACAGAATATTTACAACATTATTAATTATATTCCCCAAACTGTTTTTCCTATCCCAGTGGCAATATTGTAGTTGCCTATTTTTGCTGTCTAATCCCTTTCCCTTCTCCCTCATCCCCATTCCCCTCCCAATTTGTAAGAATCTTTTTTAAAAGGCATCACATATTTATTATGCTTTGAATATTTTTCTGTAATACTTATTAACATTTTCTCTTCTAGAATTGTGAACATTGTGAATGGCTACATACAAGGAAGTTATCATAATATGTTAATTAAAAATTATCTTTCCTTGAGAGATGAATTACATTTGTCTAATAATTTTTTTTAAATTTCATATGAAGTCATACACCTTTAAAGCACTAAACGTTAGTAATCATTTAGTCTAACCTCCTTAATATACCAGTAAATAGAAACTCAGTATATTTTCCTCCAGCAAACAAAATAAATGGTTAAGAGTATGTGAAAATCATGTCCTAACCAAAATTATGCATCATTAATAAAAATTTATGTATGTAATTTTTAATTCATTCAAAATCTTAAAGAAAGCCTCAATTCGAATGAGAAAAAGATTTGAAAAATAGGATCATAAATGCTTTGGGTTGCTTCTGGCAAATGCTAAATAATCAGATCCTGGCTCATGATTAATATGTTAAAATGTACTGCAGTAATGTTAATATTATGGCAAAAACAAGCTTAGATCATTTTCCTGTTTATTATTCATTATTTTAAAAAACTCAGCCTCACATCAAAAATTGGTCATGTGTTGGAAGGTATTGTGAAAGGATACATAATCACAGTCACCATGTTGGATGTTAGGTAAAATAAAGCATGGTCTACAGATTTCAGCTTATTAGGTATAAATGAGAACAGTTAACTTAGTAGAAATGTAAAAAGTTAAAAAAAAGGGGCTGGCCGAGTGGCGCAGTGGTTAAGGGTTGGCTTGGGAAGCCAGTGGCCCGGTTCGGTCCCACATGTGAGGGCCAGTGACACTGCCCTCAAAAAGAAAACACAAAAGTAAAAAAAAAAAATTGAAGCTCTGACCTCCTTTTCCTTTTTGCATTGAGATAGTTCCCTTTATGAACACTGTCTTAGGAATTCTTGGATTGTAGTTGGGGAAGTCTTTCAAACAAGAGATTGCATCTGAGGTCTGTAAGGTTAAAACATTGGGTTACTCTTCTTGCTTCCTTTTTTTTTTTTTTTTTTTTTGAATCTACCAGGAATTTTGACTCAATTTCTCTCTGTGCCCTTACTTAATTTTTACCATCCTTCACTTCCTGCTTCCCCATCACCATCTCCTGGGTTGTTTTTTTCTCTACTCCAATGGCATAAACCCTGTCCTGACTGCTCCAAGACAGCATTTCCTGACTCCTGGGTTTTGGGGACCGGCCAGAGACAGTGTTTGTAGCTGACTTAAGAATCTAAGCTGTGATTTCAAAAGTGTAGCATTCAGTTTCTGCCTTCTTTTATTCCCTTTTCTAATCAGATTACCTCCTCTAGGAATTGAAGTCTTCCTACTATATAGACCCTTTTTCTATCCAAACAGGGAAAGGTATGAAGTTACTTATATCTTGACCATCTCATCCACATCAATGGTTAGAAGTTCTGCATATTAAACTCCTTATCTGTAGAATAAAAATTTGGGGACTTGGTTAAAAATTTCTACCTCATGGGATAATGCTGAGATATCTTTTTGAGCCAATCAATCTAGCAAATTGGAGCATTTTAGAGGGACTGGGGAAGCCAAGTAGAAAGGAACAATCAATCAGCCCCCAGTCTCTTTCTTTCCTTGATTCATTCTTCTTATTGTTTTTACGCTATGCTCAGTTCTGAATTCCAGGGACCTATAGTACCAAGCTGAGCCTCCCTGTCCCTCCTGGCTTTCATTGTGCCACTCCTGGTCAGCTTTTCACCACAATCTCCCCATCTCTCATTTGAGATTATTTTTCATCTATTGCACTCTCCTTCTTGGAACACTTAGCTTCATGTCCTCTAGTCCTCAAGTCTCCCTGTGGAGCTTAGGCATAGAGGGCTACAGAATCTGCTAGATTGAGGATAAGAAAAGGAGCAATCATGGAAAAAGGGAAGCATAGAACCCTGATTCTGACCATGTATTAATGGTGGTAATGGTGGTGGGATGATAAAAGGATAAGGATCATTGGTAATAATTCATGATGATCATGATCATTATGGTGAAAAACCAGAGTAATACTGGGAACCATCTAATAATAAGGCAGGATAACTGACAATGCGAGATGAGAAACAGAAAATGTATGGTGGCATAAAAATACAACAAAAACTCAGCCATCTGGAGTCCTTAAGGATTAATAGCAACAGCTACTTAGTGAACAATTGCCAGTATGGCAGACATTTTGCAACTTTCAGGACAGAGCAGAAGAGGTTAACTAGATCTGCCTATAGCAGCTTCTCTCTTGTTTATGTGCTAATAATATTAATAACAGTAATGATAATTATTGAATTTGCTGAACTTTTATTATGGCATTGAGTTCAGTATTGTACATTATCTTATTTAATCTTAACACCACAACACCCATCTGCCAGGAAAGCAGGTACTATTGTTAGCCCCTCTTTGCAAATGAGGAAATTGAGGCTTAGAGATGTTTAATAAATTATCTAGCATTATACAGCTAATAAATAGTAAGTCAGAACTTGAACCCAAGAACTGTTTGATTGCAAAGTTTAGTCTACCTTGCTTTCAGTTGCCATAGGATAATATGTAAAGCAGCAGGTTCTCCAGGGAGTTACACCCAGGTTAAAGAATGGGGTTACTTGATGGAAATGGTGGGAGGTGAAAATGAGATGTGTGGTCTAGGACCAGATACTGCAATTAAGACAAATTTTAATTTTAAAGTTCCTGCCAATTAAGTATAATAGGAATCATGATTTTTTTTCCCCTTTTTTTGCTGGGGGAGTGCGGGGAGGGCTCTCTTTAAATCTCTTTAATTAACAAAAGCACACAAAGCGCATTAAAAATTTCATTCATTCAAACACATTTTCTGTGAACCCACACCATGACTATTATTTTGTGAGACAATGGGAATAAAAATAGTAAGACCACATTCCCTACTTTGAAGACATTTATAGATTAAGGAAAAGATAACTATGTAAATAAACAATATGAACATAGTGTGATAAGGCAAGTGCTGATGTTTTGGAGATATGGACTAGGAGGTGATAGGTCATCCTGGAGGAACCAGGAAGGTTTTCAGTAACATGTGATTCCTGAGTTGAATTATGAAGGATCAGTTGGAGTTTCCAGACATAGAACGAAGGGAAGAATAGCCCAAGCAGAAAAGCCCAGGTGAGACGGTCTAGATATGGCACTGTGGCTTACTCTAGAACATGGCAGAAGCAAGGTGTGAGATGAGGATGAGGAAGTGATAGGAAACAGATTACGAAGAGCTTCCTATGTAATCTAGAAAGCTTAGATTTTGCCCTAAAGACACTGAAGGAGCCATTGGAATGAAGGGAATTTTTCACAAGGGAATGAAAAATCAGGTTTCTGCTTTACAAAACTGATTTTTGAAATAGTGTGGAAATGGGTTAAAGAGAATGAAGCCATAAAAATCCAGTTAGAAATCTTTTGCAGGATTCCAGATGAAAAATGATGAGCCTGAACTCAGGAGATAGAAGTAGGTAGAGAAAGGGGTGGATGTGAGAAACAGCAAAGAAGCAAAACTTAGACACCTGACTGGTTGTGGGGGTGAGAGTGTGGAAGGTATTGAGGATGATTTTGTCTTGGGTAATTAGAGATGTCATTCACTAAATCAAAAGGAGCATCAAACCCAGGAGAGTGGGAGTGTTAATAATGAGTTTGATTTGCACACGTTGGATGTGAGGTGCCTGTGGCACAACCAGGTAAAGTTGTGCGATAGGCTCAGGAGAGGGACCTAGGCCCATTTGAGAGCCATCAATGTGCAGGTGGTGGTTGAAGCCATGTGGGTGACTCCTGGTAAATTCCAACTGTCCTTTGTGTAAGCAATACTGAACCACATGATGGACAATAATTTCAAAAAGTGTTTTCACAGATGATATAAAACCACTGGTCATACTTGAATTCCCAAATTCACCTTCAAGAAAAGGTGCGAGCAGAACATTAAATCATAGTTGTGTAAAAATATTTCTCCTAGGACCTAAAATAGTATAATTTAGATGCACAGTTTTCTAGTCATCTAAAAACATTTTAAAATACCTGGTTGCCCATTAGAATCACCACAAGTGCTTCTGAAAAATTCCAAGATGTGCTAATTCAGTTATCCTGGGAGTGGGGTCTAAGTTTATAATATATTTTTTTTTCTACCATTATGTAACTTTATCACGTAGCTAGAAATAAATGATCGGCATGATATCCCTATAGAATTCCTCCTGAATATCAGTTGCCTCAGCTGGGTTTTGGACAAGCGTTCTAAAGCAAATAATTCAAGACGAGGTGAGTCATACACTTTAGATTCCAAGCATCTTGTTAGCAAAGATGATATTTTTGCATAAAAATTAAATTTCTGCCATAGCTCTTGCTTGGCCAGATGGAAAATGTCTGTCTTCTGCATAAAAGTTCTGGAGTGCAGAGAGAAGGACCAAGACATTTCTTCAGAAGCAGCTTTAGATGTTCTCAAATGCTCATATGGCTGAATTGAGGCCTTGGGGTGGTGCTGCATAAAGCAAATGAGAGAAGATCTTGACAGGAATACTTTGAAGATGAATTCTCATATATACTAATCATAGATTACTGGTGAAATGAACGGAACATCATTAAATATATTAAACACCAAAGTTATCCTGATTTTAATTTAATCTCTGATGATTCAGAAGACGTATTAGGATCAGAATGTCATCAGGTTATTATCATGAACATCAGTGATTACTCTGAAACTGCATGGGAGTGCCGGTTAAAAAGATCTGTTAACAAAGTTTGCTGTGTAAAATGCCACTGAAACTTTTGCTTCTGGCCATAAGGAACTAGCTTGTAGGAGATAATTCTTCCATGAATACCAAATAGAAAAGCTGGATAAAAAATGTTTTTAAATCTGTTTGAAAGCTACCAAGAAATCCAGGACTCAAGGTTTAAGATCATGGAGAAAAGGGAAACTCCAGGTGAATTCAACATTTTACATTGTCCCTTCAGAAATTTGCTGACTCATATGTGGCATTTGTGGAGAGAATGAAAAGAAAAATAGAAAGTAGTTGCTAAAGGACAGAGAATACAAGTAGAGCTTTCAGCAGCTTTATAGGACAAAGAAGATAAAAACTGGAGTACAAGGCTAGCCAAGGGAGAGAGAAGCCCTGGAAAACACCTAGATTTTCACTTGATTCTGAAGGAGTGTGACATATGAGTGTGGCCAAACTAAAAATAGATCAGCCTTATGTAGGATAAAGCCTAGCCTCAATTAGCTTTGTCCCTGAGTGGATGAAGGTGATTGTCTCCTGCTCTAACTGCTATGAAAAGACCCTCTGCATATATAAAAACATCATCTAGGTTTGCAGAGTCAATAATAAAGTAAATACAAGGAAAACTACATTTCACCACATTGTGATGTGTAATATTGCTGAAAACCAAAAATAGAGATAATATTAAAAACAGCTAGAGAGAGAAAAAAAGACACATTGCCTTGAAAAGTGCAATATATGAGACTTAGTATTAACTGTCCAATAGGAAAGATGAAATCCAGAAGACAATACAAAGATATCAGTAAAGTGAAAGAAAATAACTACCAATCAGAATTTCTCCCACTATAGGGAAGTGCAGTGAAGACAGAACGATCTTTTCAATAAATGGTGCTGGGCCAATTGGATGCCTATGTTGAAAAAAGAAAATTTTGACTCTTACTTATATTATGTATAGAAATCCCTTTTAGCTGGAATACAGATCTAAATATAAAAGGGAAATATTTTTATGACTTTTGAATATGCAAATATTTTAAAACAGATACAAAATGCACCTACCATAAAGGAAACGATTAATTTCACTAGATTAAAATTAAGAACTCCTGTTCAGTGAAAGCTACCATTAAGAAAGGAAAAAGGTAAGTCATAAAGTAGGTGAAGATATTTGCCATAAATATGGCTAAAAGAAACTCATATCCAGAAAATACAGAGAATTCTTTCAAAACAACCAGAACAATCCAATAGAAAAATGAGCAAACGACTTGATTTTTTACTTCACAATAGCGAATATCCAATGGTCAATACCCATATGAAAATGTTCTCTACCTCATTAGTCATCATCAGGGAAATATAAAATAAAGGCTCAGTAATATATCAACAACCACTAACTAGATTATCTAAAATGAAAGAAGGGGAGGGGCATGGAACACTCTACCCAGCTGTGGGGCATTTGAGCTATTTGGTAGCAGAGAAGACCCCGTCAGTGCCCTGCTTGTGTCTTCTCTGCATTTACCACTGCCCTGCACAGGAGCCTGACAGTTTCCAACAGCAAACACACTCTTTGTATGAGGACTTCCCCTGGGTGTCAAAACTTGTTTGATCCCAACACGGGGCTGGCCAAGGAGCTGGGGAGTTAATAACCCCTGAGAGATAAGCTCAATAAATGACTGATGAAAGGTAATAAATAAATATCCCTACCCCACCCCTTTCAATTGGGATAACTGAGCTTTGTCCTACATTACCTCTCCGCGTTTCACAGTGGGACTGAGCCTCAGTCATCTGCAGCAGGAATTGGCTCCATATCTCTAGAGCAATTAATTTCAAACTCAACTTCTGCCAGGGGTCCAAGGAATTTCACTGATCCTGGACTGTTTCTGATGTGGGTTTTGGCCTAATATACCTGTATAGAGATAGTATTAATCTAGACCCCACATCTACATGTGGTACAGGCATGGGGTTTTTATGTCCCATGGGCTCCTTGCACACCTCGTCAACTAACACCCTGCATAAAGAGCACACTTCTTTTTGTTTCTTCATGCTAGTTGACACAGATTTTTAGAGCTCATCTTATGAACTCCGTAGTGTTTCAGGCTAAGGGCTCTACACAAGGAATCATTTCCAGTGTCACACAGACCCAAACTCATATCTTTTGTCCCCATTCCCAGAAGTTAGAGCTCAGATCTGATCTGAAACTCATGTGAATAGTGCTATTCACTTCTGATTGTTGCTTTGGTTGTGATTTCTCTCTTCATTTTTGCCACATAGAGATTTTACTTTCTTTTTTGAGCTCTGCTGTTGGCCCATAGCTTTTTAGCACAAGCTCTATATGCGGAAGGCTCCCCATTCCCCTCAGCTCTGCTTCTCAGCTTGCAGGTAGGACAAGCTGGAAATGCCAGAGATTTGTTTTTCACCCCTCAGTTGGGATAACTCAGATACCTTCTATTAAGCTCTAGTTGCTCACAGTGATAACTTCATCACTAATGCATTCTTTAAGGGATTTATTTCATTACATATGTCTCCATTTCTATTACCAATGCTTTCTGGGATTACTGCCTAAATACACTATTTTTCAAATCTTTATCTTGGGGGGACTGACTCTGAGGCATAGGCATCATCAATGAAAGCTAATTAGGAGTATAACGTGTGACCCAGCATTCCTCTCCTGAGTATATATACAAGTATATGCCAAATAACATGCACAATAATATCTATAGATGTATATTCATAATGCTTCAAGCTGAAAACAGTAGTACATCATCCATAAGATAGATAAGTAGATGGTAGTATATTCAAAGAATGGAGTACTACACATCAAAGTGAATGAATGAATTTTCACTAAACATAACAACATGAATGAATTTTGCAAACATAATGTTAAGCTTAAGAAGCCAGACAACCTTGTTTAATTTATTGAATTCCTACATCAAAGCATTGGTGCTGTGTTTTTATTGGGGTCAATAACATACAAGCCAAAGTATAAACTATATAATGAATTGAAAATGTAATATCTTGTACCATACTTTGAAAAACTAAGGAAGAGTTAATCTTATATTTTATCTCCCTAAACATGACCTTAATTGTCAGGTTATCATGTATATGAGAATATTTATTATTTATAGTATGAGGCTTAAAAATTCACAGTATTCCCTTATTTACTGATGTATATTATCATGCTAATAATAATGGCCTTTTTTTCCGCTTCCACTTCTGATTAATTATGTGCATGCAATGATACCCGTGCTACCTATGTGATTCTCATTTTAATTGATGCAATTAAAAATAACAGATTGTTCAAGTTTAACAAGCAGAAACTAATAAGTGATGGTTCACATTTTAAGTCATCAACATATCAAAAAGCAACCAGGGCAATTGCAGGTAACTTTTGGTTGAGATCATTGGTTTGCTGTTCCAAATTGAATCCTTTGAGGTCAACAGTTTATTCAGTAACCATATTAACATACTTTAGTCCCTGTTGAATCTGGAGACTCACTAATATTCTTAGTAAATGAAATTGTTATTTATAGTTATTAACGTTTTCAATCTTCATCCTAGCTACAAGATTCTGAAAGCATTATTAAAATCCCATTAGAGTAACATTACAGATTCTCTGTGAGTGATTAAGATTATTCTGCTATAGAGCAAGCAGGAAAATATAATCCCACCTTTTGGAGAGAACCTTTTTCTTTTAGGCCTGGGCTCCTATATGGGCTTCCTGAGAGGCGATTCAGTGTGGGGTCTGGGATCACATTGCACAGCTTTGCCTCTCAGCATTCTTGCTCCATTCATTACTTAGGAATAATGTAGCCTTTAGTCAGTTACTAACATCCCTGTGCCTCAGTTTCCTCATATGTAAAGTCAGAATAATAACAGTACAAGTTATCCAGAGATTTAAATAAATGTGGTGCTGTTTGAACTGTACCTGGCATGAAGTTAGGTACCTTCATTTATTCAACTAATACTTATTGAGTGCCTACTATGTGCCAAGGAATATCTAGACACTTGGGTATATCAGCAAATAAAACAGGTTCATGCTCTAATGGAGTTCATTTATATTCTGCCAAGGAGACAAACAATAAACATAACAAATCGGCCAAGGATATAGTGTGTTAGAAGATGATGGGAAATCTGGGAAAAGGCACATGTGGAGTAGGTAAGGGAAATCAGGAGTGCCAGCAGGGGCCAGGCAGTTTGCAGCACATGAAGTGGTCAGGGAGGGTCTTCTGAGAGGAGGCAAGGGGGTGTAGCTAGTGGATATGTGGGGGAAGAGAGCTTCAGGAAGAGGAAGCACCTGGGTCAAATGTGCTTGGTGTATTCAAAGAATAATAAGGAGGCCAGTGTGGTTGGTCATGGCTCCTTTCAAGGTTCTAGGGTTTCCCAAGATCTCCAAGGACAAAAATCATGAGTTGTTTACCTAGTCAGGGTCATGTCAGATCCAGTCTATGTGAGTGTACATCACAAGGCAGGATCTGCCCTGTTGCTTGGGAGTGGAGGCAGTGGCTGTGGATGCTGGCTGAGTTTATCTGTCTTCAGGAGCGTTTCTATATTGGTGTGAGTAGGCCATCAGTCAGCGGCCCTGTGGCTAGCAATCATTCAAGGCGGAAGATCCTCTAGACACTGCCACACCTCACCAAACCACTTGCTTAAGCCACATTAGTGTAGGGATAGGAAATCCACTTAAATGGGGAAGAAGGAATATGACATGAGAAAAAGGATGGAAATTCTTTGTTCTGTCACCTCTCTATGTGTTCCAAATCCCTGCCCCACCTTTCCAAAGCATATTTCTACAACGTGTATGGGTCGGATATGTGTGCGCAACTTGGTGTGTGCCTGCATGAGTTTTAAGCAATGCCCACTGTTGAAGCTATGATGTCTTTGGTTAGTTATGTGTGAAATATATTAGCAGCGTTTTTAGCAAATGATGGGAGTAAGTTAGCCAAAGAATTCACAGAACACTCCAGAGGACACAGAAAAATTAATTGCCTTTCCTTGTCTGGGCTTGGCTTTTAGAGAATAACCTCAGCTGCTTTTTGAATGAAAAGCATGCCTCACTTCATGATTCTCCAGGTAACTGGCCAGTTTCTACTGCTGAGTTGATTTTGTTCCTAGTTTTCTGTACATATTAAACAGGATGTGGTGACTCATTGTTTCCCAAGTTCTTTGAGGTTCATAACCAAGATAGATTCTTCAGCTGGAGTCAATGCAATTCTACTCTGTCTCTCCTCCATCTTCATGGCTATGTTGTCTTTGTGTGTCTTGGGACCACACATCTGGAAAACTGTAATCTTCCTCTCAGAACCTCCCCCTGTACCCTGCTCTCTTTCAGGAAGTTGTGGAGACTTTGCCAAATGCGCGTGAATGCAAGTACCAAAATGTAAATGCAAGCACCGAAACGTTTCTGTTGTTTCAGCCATTTACAAATAATTTAACAGCTTACAAATTATTTAAAAGCAATCTAGCCAGAATTCTCAGAACCTCCAATCATACTTTAGTACTTGCTGCTATGGCAATGTTTGGGCATATTTTCCCACTCCTCTGGGCACATTATTGGATTTTTTCTATTATCTCTTACATCAAATTTATATTTGCCCACCCTAAATTTTGAGGAAAACATGATCTTTCTTTTCTCCGGCTTTCCTGTTCCAGCCAGCAGAATTCCACTGAAGAAACTTGCCTTTCGCAGTTACTTCGTCTTTTTCTTGCCTATTCCCTGCCCCACTTTCACCCTCCCCCACCCACCCACCCCCAAATAGTTACTGAGCATCCATTACATGCCAGATGTCCTCCCTTCTAAACCTCAGAACAACTTCTCAGCGTAGGCATTATTAATCCCTTGTTATCAATGAGAAAACTGAAGTGTGAAGCAGGCAAGTTATTGTTTCAAGGCCACTCAACTACCAAGCCAAAGAGCTAGCATTCAAATCTACATCTTCTGCTCCATGGCCCCCATCCATTCCCTTGCCTTGTCTTTTCCACCAGATGGCTCCTTATTCTCAGAACATCATCCTGGATGATATATCCATGGGCTGTCTCTATTTGTTTTGTCTAGCTCTCTAGACTCAATTCGTCCAATGGCTACTCCAGCCTATTACACCCATATCTGTGAAGGGAATAAGGAAAAGAGTACTTATAAGGTCTTATGGATGTGATACCAATCACCTCCCCTCTAGTGAAATTCTGGTATATTTTGATGTGGCTATGCAGATAGTGTTTATTAACGAGGGCACCTAACCCAGTCAGACCTCAGGGGATGGATCCTCTCCTTCACACCAGAACAGGATTAGCTTGGCACTCTCTGGAGTGCAGGAGGAAGATAAGTCTGCCTTTATTTCCTAAGCCAAGGTCTTAGGACTTTAGCACTTCTGAAGGACAAGAGCAAGGGTAGGTGGCATTTATACCAGTTGGAGGTTGGCAGAAATGTCTTTAAATGGAAGAAACCCAAGGAACAGGAAATCGAATTTTTCATCTTCTGCAAGCTGCCTAAGCACTCTCCCTTAAAAAATTCCTTAGATTTTTATGAAAGCTCATTTCTTTGTGGAGTATATGTGTGTGTATGTATGTATGTGAATGTGTGAGGGAGAAAGAGAGAGAGAGAGAGAGAGAGAGAGAGAGAGAGAGAGAGAGAGAGAGAGAGAATCTATAGTGGTAGCTCTCTCCTCAGGAGAGTGAAATTTGGGCAAACTCAGACCAGATCCACAGCGCCTATCTCTACACCCATGTTTTTCATTTTCTGTTGCCTCAGAGAATTAAGACCCTTACTTTACGGCACCCTTCCTTTCTCCATGCTTTGGTTGACCTTGCCTCCTATTCAATTAACCCACTACTCTTTGTTTCTCGAGCACCTTCATTTTCTTCCTCTTCCTTGTATATGTCTTCCCTGTCTTGAAAATGTGTTAGTGTCTCCGTGGCTCTCTCACCACCATATTCTGTCTCACTATATTCATAGCCAAAGTTAGAAGGAAAGCTGTGTTCAACTCACCACACCCCTCTGCTTCCTACACCCACATCAAATGAAGTTGTTCTCTGAAGGATTCTCCTAGTCACCCACCTGATGTTCCCTCTCATTCTTTCTGGACTTTCTGCAGCTTTCATAACCTTGACAATACTCTCGCCTTTGTTTTGAGAGTCTCTTCCTACTCACCTTCTAACACTCCCCTTCCCCACCTCAGATGCATCTGTCTCCCTCTCCCATTCTCTCAGACGTTGGCTCTGTTTGAATCTCTCTCCAAGGGACTCATCCCTTCTCAAGAACTCAAATAGGACTGCTATACAGATGGCTTTGAAATTTATATGTCTAGTTCTATCCTTTCTTTTTACTCCACCTCTGTATGTATAACTATTAAATATTTCCACCTAGATGTCCCAAGATCACTCTTAAAGTCAAAATCTCAGAACAAAGAGATCTTCATTTTCTCCAGAGTTAGCCCTTCCTGATATCCTCATATTTGGTAATAGCACCATATCCTGTAAGTCACTACAGCATAAAACCCAGTCCTCTGGTGTTTTTCCTTATTCTACAGATGACGTAGATTTTCCTCTGTGACATATTTTCCATGAATATTTTTCTGTCTCTTTTCACTCATGTCCCCTAATTCTTCCTTGATCTGTCACTAATCTATTTTCGTTTTTAGTGCTAAATTCTCTGTACTCTGGGTACAATTTCTACCCATTTTCTTTGCATTTTGCTACCAGACTAATTTCCCTAAAGACTTCCATTCATCACCTCAAAACACTTTTCTGGCTCCTCATCACCCACATAACAGAGCCCTTTAGCTTTGCATCCAGAGTGTCCCTACCTATGTGACACTGTTCCCCCACCTTTTCAGCCTTACCTTCTACTTTCCCATATAAACCTACACACCTAAAGTTTCTCTGGTCTTAACTTTCCAAAACTAACTTGTACCCTCCTTGCATATCTTTTTTACTTCTTGAAATGCCTACCCTTTATTTTTGTTTTTTTCTTGAGAAATACCACCACCCCCCTTTTATTCTACTTCCTCCAGGAAACATTCCATAATTCCCAAATGGAGTGGCCTCAGCCCCCATGGATATCCCAGAGTACTTCTTTTGTGCTATTACATACATGCCTTGATTCCTCCCTATGAAATTACATAGTTCTGTATGTTGGTTATTTCTAAAAGTGTTTTTTTTCTTCCTAACTATACTGCAATATCATATTTACATTCTCTGTGACACTTAAGATAGAATCTTTTACTTCTTTGTTGAACAAGACCAGTCTTGTGCATGCGTGTGTGCGTGCATGCATGTGTGTGAGTGTGTAAAGGTAGAGGGAGGAGTTGCACAGACAATTCATTGAGATGTGGGAAGAAAATATTAAAACTCCAACTTGTATTTATTTTTTCCACATTTATTTAAAATTTTTATTTTGTGAATGTTTTAGAGTAAAATAATATTTGAATATAGTATATATATATTCAACTTTTATATCAGTATTCATTATAAAAATATATCTGAGAGTTGCCTTAGTTTGGATTCACTATAAACAGACTTCAAGATAAAGAGTTGCATTAAGAAGGTTCATTGGGAGAACCCTTGGGAGAAACACCTTTGCCCAGAAGGGTGGAGGCAGGACTGGGCAAAGGGAGAAGGTGACCTGTGATGCATTTGCAGCTGAGGCCTCAGTAAATCCTACTGCCAGCTCTGGAGCAGGGAAGACACTTCAGAGTTTTCTTGAATTAAGTCAGGAGGCTGGGCCTTCCTACCTCCACATTGGCCAGTCATTAGCCATGGGCCACCTCCAGGGAGGAGTGAATCTTGAGTGAGGCGGTTCCCTCTAGCTGAGGGCAATTACCAGTGAAGGATGCAGCTGTGACAATCAGCAACCCATATTTCCACCAGCAGGGGATTATGTGCATCAACCCTGAAGAGGGGATCTAAGTGGAGCACCACCATATCCACTACAATGGCACAGCCTTCAGAATATCATTCTTTCCTTCTCTCTCTCTCTCTCTATCTCTCTCTCGCGCGCGCGCATGCAGGCTTTTTTAACTGATGGGAGTGTTATTGAAAAAAATCTTTGGCGACTCCTGAATCAGAAAAATGATTGAGGTAGAAAGCAGAGTATGGAAACTAACATTGCTTAAAGCCGCTCTGCTTTAGGCACTTTACCAAGTTACTCAACTTACTCTTCTGCTCCATTTCCAAACATAAAGGGCAAAGAAAGAGTAAAAATTGATTAACATCCTTCATGCACATTTCATGCTGCCAAGAAACTGGACTATTTATTGAATTTAGTTTTCTAAAGATGGGGCTATATGATTCACATGGGGATGACTCAAGAATAAATAGTATTTAAAGATAGACCATCCCCATTTCCATCCATGGTCACCTCCCAAGTTGTGAGGAGACAATTCTACCCAATTCCCTTTAATGTTCAGTAAATGTGTCAATCACAAAGCTGGCTATGTATTTCCACTATGGGGTTGGGGAGAACGGGTACTGAGCTGGCAAATGCTTTCCCTGAGAGTCGGCTTTGAACAACTATGGTATCCTTTCTTACTGATGAATAATATCTTTATCTCATATCTGCGATCTCTTCTATGACTCCCAGAGATTAAGAACATTCACTTCCTAATCCTTTTCTCTGTGGTCTTTTTAACTTAAGCGACTCTTCAATTGCTTTTCCAGTGTGTATGTGGAGGAGACAGTGCAGCATGGCTGTGGGAGTGAAGACTCCAGGGCAGGACAGATTCGGGTTTGTTTGTTGAGCTGTGCATCCTGGGACAAGTGACTTACTTCCTTTTAGCACCAGTTTCCTAATCTGTAAAAAGGAGAGAAGATTAGTACCTACCTCATGGATACTTTATTATTGAAAATCCACTCTCATGTGGTTGTGGTAAGAATTCAAGAATAAAAATCATGTGAAGTTCTTAGCCTCTTGCCTGGCTTATGGAATGTGCAAATTAAATATTAGCTATTTTTAAATTTCTGATTTTTCTTTTTTCCTTCGCTTTTCTCATACTCTTTCATATTTTCCTCTCTATGCCCCAGGAGATTGTAGCATTATGAAATCTCAGAGTAGAAGGGGCCTAAAGATTAAGCAGATCATACTGCCATCTCCATCTTTAATTGCCTTTTCAGCATCCTATATACTTTTGCTCTCTGATTCCCCTTCCCAACTCCATTTTTAATAGCCTTCTCCTTCACATTTTCAGCTTGAGCATCAGATTGCACCAGGGGTACATTTCTGTTTCCTGATGCCCAGAGGACACCCAAAGGCCGGCCCACTGTGCAGTGCCAGTACCCTGGGCATGGCCACCCATGAGGGGCCAGCCTGCTCGCTGAGATGCCTGGTGCGGATGAAAACCCATCAGTGTCTGACTGCTGTGCTTGGAGCTATGACAGTGTTCATCTAAAATGAAACAATTTGTGCTCGCTATGACCTTGTTTCCTAATGCAAAAACAGAACTAGCTCAGGCTAGTCTAAGGAGAGCAGTTTTACCCAAATGCAAAGAGAAAGAATTAAGGAGGAAATCATGTGAGCTAATAACTTTATGTTGCCTTGTGGCCTTGAAGCTATTGGTATAAAATTATTCAGACTTTTAAAAGTCCTGATTAGTGATTACTTGTCTTGGTTGCTAACAACTGATGAACTCCTTGCTCTACAAATACCTGCATTGACTCCCCCTCCACATTCAACTTTACACTTTCATTTCTTGGTTTCCTTTTTTTGTGTGTAAGATGAATAGGCCAAATCTCCCCTCATGTTGCCTTTAGGCCAAGTTTCCAAGGAAGGCACATTCCTGCTCAAATGCCACAGCTCACACCATATACACCACACACACACACACACACACACACACACACACACACACACACCCCAATCACCAAATCATAACTTTCTCCAAAGGCAAAAATGCCTTTGTGTCTACTTGTTCCAGGGGCTCCTTCCATCTGCATGTCTGTAGTCTTCACCCCATTCATCTTGTTTCTCTTGCTGCTTTATTTTTGGAGATCTACTGTAGACCACATTCCAAGAGGAATCAGGGCCTTTCCAAGGCCAGGTTCTTCCCAAGGTCTTTCAAAGCCCAGGTTCTAGGAGTCTACAGGAGTTTCCCTTTTGAGCCTCCTCAAATGACCAGCATCCCAGTGACACTGACAAGATTGCCTGTTCTCTCCGTCAGTTGCATTCTCTTGCTGGGAAGAGGCAGAAAATTTCCAGTGAGAAGAAGAGCTGTTAGCCAGTTCTCTCTGACTTCTTCTGGCCCTAACTGACCCCAGAACACAGTCCATAGAGATGCATGGTGCAGAAATAGCATATGCATTTGTTATGCTCCCAGAGATTTTCAGACCCTTTGAACCAGGAAACAATCATCTGTATCCTTCTTTTAAATTTTCCATAGTATCTTTCTCATACATGCATTTCCTGTATAGCATGGATACCTTTTTCCTTTGAGGTCATTTTAGCAGTAATCAGAACTATAATAATATATAATTTTATAGCATTCTTCATCCAGGAATCTCATTGCACTTTATAAACAGTAACTAATTGGAGAGGGACTGCTGTGTATTTATTTAATAATACGGTTGTATCTTCTGTTTTAACAAAATGTTCGGTTCTCTAATGTTTGTTGTCAATGTAATTTCCTTCACATAATACAAATTAATGAGGAAAGAAAAAAGCAAATTTGTTTTTCATTAGTTACTAATTTAGGTATTTCCAAGCTGATTAATGAGAGTGTTGCTAGCCCACCCCACCCTGGCTCTCATGCACTCAACTGATCAACCATTTTTCTTCCTAAGAATGTGATTTGCAGTTAAATATTTGTTTTGATTCCTTAACCTATACTAATTTTCCATTTGCTTATACAGCTACATTTTTCACAGTTCTCTTTTCTCTTCCTCCCTCTCCCTCAAAACCCACGTGGACATGATACAAACACATACACACCCATTCTTCCAGCATCTCCCTCTTCCTTTTCATCTAGTCTCTCAATATTATATCTTTTTCTCCCTCCCTTCTTTCTTTCCTTCCTTCCTTCCTTCCTTCTTTCTTTCCTTCCTTCTTTTATCTTACTTTCATTTTTTTTTTTTTTTTGAGGGCAGTGTCACTGGCCCTCATATGTGGGACCCGAACCGGGGCCGCTGGCTTTCCAGGCCAGCGTTTAACCACCACGCCACTCGGCCGGCCCTCCTTCCTTCTTTCTTTCCTTCCTTCTTTCCTTCCTTTCTTCTCTCCTCTCCCTCTCTCTCTTTCTCTCTCTCTCTGTTTCTTTCTTTCTTTCTTTCTTTCTTTCTTTCTTTCTTTCTTTCTTTCTCTTTCTCTACTTTTGCATTTAACTCAGTAGCCTCAAGGGTGATATTTTTCAGTTGGAGTTATCTCCAAATATACACACAGGCAGATGATAGCTTTCTGCTGCTGGGGAGATTATTAACTGCTCATATGACTTCATCACAGAACGATTTTTGTGTCTGACAATTGCTTAGAAAATTTGTATTTTTTCTCCAGTTCTCCAACAGTTTGTGTCATCATCACATGTCTTCTCCTTTATTGGGCCCACAGGCAAAACCCACTTATTATTAATTGTGAAATAAACAGCTCTTCAGCAGGAGTGTCCCTTTCTCCTTTCACAGGAACCTCTAGCAAGGTTGTCTTCATGGGTGTGTGAAGTTGTACAGGGTGCCATGCTTAGAAGGACCCCATGCTTGGTTTAATGCTTTGTTGTCACGGTCTTAAAATTCATAATAATTTTTGAACAAAGGGACTTGCATTTTTAATTTGTATCTGGCATCACATTATGCAGTCAGTCCTGCTCCCTCAGTAGTATTTGATTCTTCCTTCTATTTAGAGGTCTTGGGACACCAAGTAAAGTCAAAGGATCAGATTGGCCCCTTGGTGTGTATTATTGTCATGGAAGAGGACACAGCAGGCCCTCTCACCAGTAGGAAGTTTCCACTATCCCATTCACCTCCAGTGAGAGGATCTCCTGGG
Source organism: Aselliscus stoliczkanus (assembly GCA_033961575.1). NCBI lineage: Eukaryota > Metazoa > Chordata > Mammalia > Chiroptera > Hipposideridae > Aselliscus > Aselliscus stoliczkanus. The sequence goes on from CM066733.1 coordinate 95,049,554, forward strand.
TCTCCTAGATCATTTGGTGACTTTTACTATAACACATTCTTTTCCCCAGTCTTTGACCTCAGTTATTTTTCCTTCTAGGACTCCTCATCTGAACTTTTTCTCATCCATTTCCACCTTCAGGTCACTCATCTTGATCAGGTGATTGGGGGCGACACAACTCAGTGATTCAATGGCAGAGTGATTGATCCTGGTATCGAAGAACCTCTGGCTCTGAATGAAGCCTGAGCTCAAATATTCAGCACAGCCTGAAAAACACTTTCCTGGTAGAGACTAAAATGCAGCCAAAAAACAACTACCAGGAGGTGGGCTGAGGAGAAAAGAAGGAAACAAATACTTTGAAAGAAAGGGATTACAAGATGATAAGAGAATCCACAGGGTCAAAAAGTAACTAGGTCTGGGGCCAGCCGAATGGCGCAGTGGTTAAGCACTGGCTTGGGATGCCAGTGGCCCCGGTTCAGGTCCCACATATGGGGCCAGTGACACTGCCCTCAAAAAAGAAAAAATAAAAAGTAGCTGGTCTAAGGAAGAGGACTATGTTCATCACTTATGAAGATATATGCAAACAAGTATGCAAAACTAAGTGAAAGGAGACAGGGAAGATCTCCCCATGAGTATAAAACTGATTGAAATGTCAGCTGGCATCTGTTACTTAAGGGCCCATTGTGAAGGAAATACTGAGACTCTACTGGAAAACAAATTGGACAAAAACTACAATGTCTTTCTGTTTTAAACACATAAGCACACAGACACATATATACAAACAAAAATGACAACAACAACAATCATGACAATATTATTCTACTCTACTCAATTTATTCTGTTTGCTGGTCTTAGAGAGCACGGTCTTTAGCTTTTTCCTTAGGCACTGCCATTTATCGCAGTATCTAGTACTTGGTATGTGCTTTCAAAATACTAGCTCTTTCTTTTTAGTACTATGTGTTCTACATTGGCAATGACATTTAATGCAACAACATTTGAAGAGTAAAGAGCATGGGACATACTGCTTGGACTCAGATTCCCATTTTGCTGTTGCCAGCTCTGTAGCCTTAGACACATGTCTATAAACTTCTCTATGCCTCAGTTGCTTCATCTATAGACAAGTTGTTGTGAGAATTAAATGGGTTAATATACTTAAACCACTTAGAATGCCTGGTACTAAGTACTCAATAAATGTCAGCTGTTATTATTGTTGTTGACTTTCCTCTCTGCCTTGTGAGAATACAAACCTGGACTCTGCAAAGTGTATAGTAAGGCACTGCTTTCTAGAGAGCTTCAGAGCCCCATTTCCTGCCCTAGACAAGGGCTGTAATTTTCCCAGGGTTCCATAGCATCCTCACTTCTTATGGCAGGAGCAACACTTGATTTAAACGTACAGCTCAGTGCCTTCTTCCCTTTCTTTCATCTTCCAGGGAAAAAGTGATATATTCCTTGCTTATTTCCTGAGAGGAGATTTGCCAGGAAGAATGTTTCTGACCATTCACATCCAGAGCAGACTACAGACATATGACTGTGCTGTGTGGTAATGTTATTTCCAGATATTGATAAAGCTGGTGCGGTGGTGAATGAGACAGCTAGATGAAGATGATATATCCAATGCATAAGTAAGAACAAAACATATTACACTTGGAGAAAGCCTCTCTGGGAAATCAGTGGGACCAAGAGGTAGACATACTAACATAACTGACAGAACTAGAGCACCTGAAAAAAGGTAGTTACCTTACTGTCCACATCTCTGCAGCCCTTAAAAAGCAATAAAATCAAACCATTGCCCAATAAAATATTTAGAACACATTATGTAGTTTAACTTTCTAACACAATGATAGACCTTGGCATTTTCCATTGCTTATAGTTTCTTTGTGGAAAGAATTCACCCCATTAGGTGACAGCTGTTCTTGGTACTAAAATAACATTCAATGTCTCCTCTTTTTTTTCAGATGCAAACCAGGGACATTTGTGACTTGCTTTCATAGTGTCTAAAGCACTTAGGTTTTTTAATTGATTATTTTTTTTAGAACAGCCAAACTTGCCATTGGAGAATTCTTTGAATTTTTAAACAAAGCCCAATGCCACAGAAACCCTGTAGAGTCCCAGAATAAAGCAACATGATATCCCAAAGAAAGCATTTGATTTCAGGAGCAGCCATGATAACATTGATCAACAATATCCTTAACTGCTCCTGGTAGATGCACGTAAGTGGACTCCTGCTGGACGAGATTGTTGTGTTCTATGACCTTCCAGTTCTCTCTCTTTGCCAGCATCAGAAGTCAAATTATTAGAAGGCAAGAGCTTCGCAGAGAGCCAAAGGAGGAGAAAAACAACCTCTGTGTTCCAATTTGGCTTCCTGAAGCCCTTCCATGTGAAGGAGCTAAGTGAGGGCATGTGGGAAATTATGACAGTAGAATCATCTAAGTTACCTTTGCTCCCTGAACACTATGCATTTTCAACTGTTGAATTGCCAGTTGCTTAATGTAAGCATTTGGAATGCTTTTCACAGGTAAAAATAATAATAATCACAATAGGTTAAAAGAATAGCTTTCTATACTTACATTTCTTCAGATCACAGCTGGGTGATTCTTCTTTCTTTTCTTTTCATGCATCAGCCCATGAGCAGGAAGGGACAACAGAGATATAACATACTAGATGAATGTATTTAACCCAAATGTACTGTGACACTAATGGAATACATCTTAGACATGGTACTATTAAGCTATTTGCATTAACTCTCCCTTGTTGCTAGCAATCATGCTGTGACAAGCATCATCTTCGGCAAGAAGATAACTTTATACATTCAATTTTGGCACAAACATCTTTTACCAGCAATGAGAAATCACAGAAAAACAAGTGCTTCTACATAGATTTCCCTTGTATCCACTGACCTTAAATAAGGAGGCAACAAAGTCTGACTAATTAACAAGATGTTTTGAAGCTAATACTCAGGAGTGCCTATCCTTCTGATTTCCATTAGTAAATATTTTCTTTTTTTTCCTGCTTGTAATGAAATCTGATGCTAGTAAGACTTTTGATTGGCTTTAGGAGTATTTTTTTTTGGTTTTTTAGGGGGTGGTTACAGAATTTCCTTCAATGTAGTGTGAGGATATGACATTTACTCTTAATTTATTCAGAATGTGTAATAAAATATTTGGTGTAGAATGTTTATCTACATTTGCAATATCTATTCTATTAGTATTTCTTTTGGTTATTAGTATTAAAAAAGTTTGCTCTGCCTTCCTGTATGGAAGATGGGAGGGAACGCAGCCCTTTGAGATTCAGCTAACAGAGTGTTTCTTGTTCCCTCTTGAGGTTTTCAAGATGAGAAAAAATTTCCAGAATGTGTTCCCAAAGGGAATGTAGTCAAGACCAAGGAAAACAGTTGGAGGCAACTCACTAAATCCAAACATTCTAAATAAAAATTTAAAAAAGCCAAGATACAAAGCCAAATGTTTCAGAAACCAAAAGGTGTCAGTGAAAAGAAAAGATTTGGAGTGAGATAGGTGAGCCAACTGAATTCTCTGATTTTGGATTTTGATCCTCACTCTGGCTTCTTTGGGTACCGATGGCTCCTGAGTTCGGTGTGTTGAAAGGGGCCAATTCCAAGTGAACAGCATGACTATCTTCCATATGTGGGCTTTGTTATTTTTACATGGGATCTAGACATCTCAGAGCACAGTGTGTTTGGATAGTTTTCACCCCCATGGAGAGCCTACAGTATAGTAATATGGGTTAACAATGACAGAAAAGGTACATAATTTCTGTGATGAGTATACATACAATTTTTCAGTAGATGCATTGGTCTTTAAATCATTCTCTTACAGTTTAAATTTGACCTGTCTTCCTAATTTCCTCCATTCACTAGGTAAATAAATCGTGTGTGAGCACAAAGGATGAAGTTAAATCAGAAAGGTATAGGGTGGAGATGAACATCTTTACTGTAATTAGGCTAGGGGGAATGATTCCTATGGACAAAGGTTTGCATAAATTCATGAAGTTTAAGAGACAGGTTAGAAGATAGCTGAGTAGAAAAGATTGCTTACTGTATTTGAACATGGTAGATATTGATTGAAAGGATGGAGATGTAGGAAAAAGGAGGGGAGCAAGGTAAGACCCAAAGGAATAAATCCAGGTCTAGAGCCCACAAAAGAGCAAGTTGGTGGTATTTTTAGAACTACCTACAAAAAGGTCACCTTTGCCTTCCCTAGGAATTGATTGAATCCCTGGGCCTCAAACATTAGCACAGCATTAGGCTAAAATTAGTTTGAAGTTTTCAAATATGCGAGGCAACTTATGAACACTTAGGTAAGTTTCTTAAACTATTTTAATCTCCAGAGTTACCTAGTAGAAGAGGGCTTACTACCTGGCTAATTTTTCTTGAGAACTATCAGGTAGATCACTTGAGAAAGCATTGGAAAGTATTGTAACAGTCAAAAGTGGAACTTTCAACAACATGGAAGACTAAGAAGACAAGGGTGCAAGTTCAAGTGCTGGAAAAATATTTCTCCACCAATTATTTAGTACATAGCTTAGCTCAAAAACTGAAAAGGAAATCCCAAGTGGCAGAAACTGAGAGGGAAACCAAAACCAGAGCAATAAGTAGGAGCTGATACCACTTGTCCAAGTGGGTTTCAGATCAGATGTACCTAGAGTCCAGAGGTTGGGGACAAGAGATATGGCCTTGGATCTGTGTGAGGTTGGGGACCTGATAAAGAATTCTGTGCATAAAGCTTGGAATCTTAAAACGCTTCCCTATTTATCTAAAGAGATCTAGAAAAACTTTTCCTACCAGCTCAGAAAAACAGAAATGAAACTTACTATTTGTTCAAGGCCTTGAGGGGAGGGGTAAACGTTGCTCATGAGAAATTTAAAGTCACACCTGGTTTATGCCAAATGTAGGTAGAAAGTCTGAATTTATTCTACTTGAGTGGTACAGAAAACTTAAATCATGAAATTAGCACTAGATGCTGATTTGGGGCTATTGAGTAACTTGAAATCCTTAGTGAAAACAGTGAAAGGACTCAAAAGTGTTTTATTTTTTCCCCACATTTAGAGCAATCAGGATCTACAGGGAAAAATAGGCTTTGCAGAAGATGAGTTCACAAATTAAAAAATTACAAACCACACGAGGAAATGAATCACCATGAAGGAGAGTCAAGACATAAAAACAAATGAAAACTAGCTATCCAGATCTTGAACATAATAAATTTGAGAGTACATGGATTTTGAAAGAATTAAATAGAACTTCTAGAGATGAAAACAATAAAGATTAAAATTTTTAAATACCAAAAAATATGTATTTGTATGATGAGAGGTTGTATATCAGAAATAGATGTTTTTATTTTATAAAATAATGATAAATATTATGAGAATAAGGAAATCTTATGTAATGTATCTTAATGCCTACTATGAAGATCTATATTAAGTTCTGAAGATACTAAAATAAGTTAAAATGCAGTTCCTGACTTTGTGAAACACATACTCTAGAGTAGACCACAATAGTGCAAAAAAAAAAAAAGCAATAAAATGTTATAAATGAATAAAATGTTATAAATGAATATAGCACAATGTGGATATAAATGGGGGAGTGGTCAGGTCTACCTACTGGGTTTGGGTGAAGGGTAGTCTAAAAAAGAGTCTTGAAATATGGGTGGGTTTTTTCCAGACCCATAAAGAGGGAAGCCATTATAAGAAGAAGGGGCATGGTAAAAAACAGTGAGTATATTTGGGCTACTGGATGTGAAGGTAAAGGAAAGGGCCAAGAAGTAGGCAGGGACAGATCATGATTCAATTTTTAAAACAAGGTCTTTTAAACCTAAATTAGTCCTCTGAAAAACCCATGCAAAATTGAAGACAAAGTAAGAGTACCTGAAGCCAAGTGATTTTCAATGGCGCCATTCTACATTCATAGAACACCTTGATTTTTACAGAAAGGTATAAGGAACTCACAGTAACATAGTAGTTAGAAACCTGGAGTCAGGCTTCCTGGTTTAAACCTTGGGCCTGCAATTTACTAGTAATCTAACCTGTCTCAAGTTACTTAATCTCTCTATATTTCAGTCTCTTCTATTATAAAATGGGGAAGAATCATTCAAAATCTTCAAAAGAGTTCAGTGACAATTCAATAAGATTATGCATGTCAACACTTGGCACAGTTTCTAGTATGTTTTAAGCACTTAATAAACATTAGCCCTTGTTATTATAATTAGTATTCTTTTTAAGATAGAGAGGACTTTGAGAGAGATGAAAACAAACAACAAAGTGAAAAATATCGCAATATTTATTCAGTGAACGAATATTGAGACACTGTGTAAAGAACAAGGGTTATTGTAATAAGCAAGACAAAGTCAGTTCATTCCCTCAAGAAACTTACATTCTAAATGGGAAGACAAATATTAAAGAGAGGCAGAGAAAATACATTGTCTTCATCAGCACCACCTGGAAACTTGTTTTAAATGCCATTTCTCACATTCTATCCAAACCTACTAAACGGAAAACTTTGAAACCCTACTGTAATGTAAACTTAGCAATCTGTGTTTTAACAAATTTTCCAGCTAAATCTGATGCAAGCTAAAGTTTGAGAATCATTGTACTAGGCTTTTATTTCGTATGTGTGTGTGTGAACACATTTTTTCCCTCTTATATGGAATTACTGAGTCAGTGTAAGTGGGTGCTAAATTTTATAAGAAATTGCTATGTAGTTTTAATATCTTGAACTTCCACCAACCATATATAAGGATTTTAGTTTCTCCTGATCCTCAGAAACTTAGTATTGTCAATCTTTTTAACTTTGGCCATTCTAATGCCTGTGTGGAATGCTGGTTTCTGTCATATTGTGGTTTAAATCTGTATATCCCTAATGGTTAACCACTTCATGTGATTATTTATTTCTTTAAGTTTAATGGAGAGAACTCTTCATTATAGTTGAAAATACCCTAATAGCACCTGGATGCTGTTGAATGTAGAATGGAGCCATTGAAAATTACTTGGCTTCAGGTACTCCTACTTTGCCTTCAGTTTTTTATGGGTTTCTCAGAGGACTAATTTAGGTTTAAAAATACTTTGTTTTTAAAATTGAATCTTGGTAAAATCTTAAGAAAGAAGTCAATAGCTAATTATAGTCTATAATTTCCCCTTTCCACTACCCTCTGGGAAACAGAATATGGGCCCATTGTTTCCAGTGGCGGGTGGGGGTGGGGGTGAGGGGTAGGGGGTCCATGGTCATCCAAAGGGGTAAGGAGAGGGTCCTTACCCAAGACCAGGAGTGAGGGCCAACCATACAGATAGGCTGACTTTGCCAAGAATACATTCTGTGGACCGTGCCAACTATACAGCCACTTGTGTGCTACTTAAAGCACCTAAGTGGTGAATCATGAAGTACTTCTAAGAAAGTAGATTCAGTTAATCACCAGGCTTTCAATTTTGTGACTGGGCATACAAATTGGGACAATACTACCTTTTGGCTTTCCTTTCTGACCCTCCTCCTGAGTAATACTCAACCTTTATCTTAAAAATACGTTGAAGAACCATTTAATGAAAATTCATTGCAAGGGATGCCAAATAATTAGCCTGCCCAGGGCTACCACAGGTCCAGGTCAGGCCAAAACAAATGGGCAGTTCTATGTCACAGCTTGTTGAGACATAGACAGGCAATGGGTTCTTGGTCTTTCTCTGGGACAGCTCACCTCAAAGGAAAGTCAAGCTGCTGACCTTACCAGACGTTTAAGCAATAGTTACAGGTCAACACAGCATCTTGGAGGTTGAATCTAGTCTAGAGGTAAATGTTCTGACCTAAAGTTCATTTGTAAGGTGGTTGTTTAACATTTGGAGGAAGGTAAGATTTCCTATAGATACTTTGTTGTCTATGGTTATTAGGTAACCACGTCAACCCATACTGTAGAATAACATCAACAGTGCTACTTTTAACTAGACTGTATAATCACTATTTTTAAAGGGAAAGGAGGGATGCATTTGGATGTCAAGAATACAACCATCTCCTTTAATGGCAGGGTCACTAAAAAAGCCATGTTTGGTGACTCAGCATTGGGCTGGGGGAAGGGTGGAGGAGAGAAGGTGCATTCTTTCAATAAGGGTGTAGTGTTTTTCTTAAACTTCTGCATCTCTTGATGTGGAAAAAAATAGTTGATATTGAATATAAGAAGTCCTCTCTTGATGTTCTGCATTGGAGACTACAGGCATTTTGATGCGTGGGGAAATGGAGGGGTGAATTGGCGCTCTGCATCATTTTAAAGCCAAGAAATAGGGGTGGGACTAGCTGTTTGGCAGCATTTGAACATGGTCCTAGAGTAAGTTCCCAAGGGGATACATTGACATTTTCTTTAGATGAAGAAAAAGAAAGTGATTGACAGATGCAAAGTCTTTTGTGTGTGTGTGTGTGTGTGTGCGCATGTGTGTGGCCAGAATATGGGAACCAATATGGGATCCCTAATATTCTAATTCTAAATTCAGTAGCATGCCTGGAGCTTGGTTTAGAACCAACCATGATAAAAGTGCTTCTGATGACATTTTACCATGGCAGCAGAGGATTCCATAGGTTCAAATTCCTCTTTGGCATTTGTTCAAGGTTAGACCATGTTGTGGGCAACAAGGATAGGGGTTGGTTTGTCACAAAGTCAAGAAACACCCCATGACACACATGGAAGTCATGACAGAAGATGACACCTATCTCAATTGATTTTTCAGAGTAGGAAACTGGGTATTTTGGGAACAGATGTTGAAGATAATAAGAAAAGATAAGAATAATTAGATTTTCAGCTTCAAATGGCTGACTAATTGTCCTTTATGCATAGTTTCTTATGAACTCTCAAAATGGTACAAATGGGGAAAAGAGGGTAAAGAGAGGTTAAGGAACTTGCTTAAGGTCACAAAGTGATAAGCTGTGTTTGAACCCAGGCACTCTGATTCCAGAACCTCTACTCTTTCTTTGAAATTAAATTTTAAAAAATTTTCAATTACAGTTGTCATACAATATTATAATAGTTCCAGGTGTACAACATAGTGATCAGACATGTATATAACTTATAAAAGTGATCACCTGATAAATCTAGTACCCATCTGACACCATACATAGTTATTATAATACTACTGACTATATTCCCCATACTATACTCTACATCCCCATAACTATTTTGTAACTATCAATTTGCACCTCTTAATACCCTCTCCCCCTTTACTTATTCCCCCATTCCCACATCTTGCAATGCTCTCTGTATCTATGAGTCTGTTTCTGTTTTGTTTGTTCATTTATTTTGTCCTTTAGATTCCACATATAAGTGAAATCATATGGTATTTGTCTTTCTCTTTTTGACTGATTTCACTTAGCATAATACCTTCTAGGTTCATCCATATTCTTGCAAAAGGCAAGATTTCATTTTGATTTTTATGGTGGAGTAATATTCCATTGTATATTTGTACAATAATTCTTTATCCATTCACTTAATGATAAACACTTATAGAGTGTTAATTAGCTAACATCCGTAAACTTAATAGCCTCTTAGTCTCTGGATATATGGGGAAAAAGAAACGGTGCCAGTGTTTAGCAGTTTAACCTGCCAAAGGTGGAGGAGCCTCTGTATTTTAAACTTTGCCCTTACCCTTAGTTATTCTGTAAGTTCAGATATGCATGCAGTGAGATTGAGGGTATTTTCAATGCATTAGTTTAACTTGGAAGAATTCCATTGGACTATTTCTCTTCCTACTAGTCTCCACTCACTTTCCCCACCTCACTATCTCTTTATCATTTAAGGAGGATATTACAGTGGCTAGAGCACTTTAATTCCTAGATCTACTATGTATTGTACATGACCTTAAAGTGGAGCAATTCTCATGTGATTCTACTATCTACATCTGTAAATGGCAGGTAATGGCTATTGCCTGATGGGTTTTCAAAGAGCAATTTGTTTGTAAATGACTTCTGGCTTCTTGGCTCAAAGAATTAAATCAATTAAAACAGAATTGAAATATTCTGACATAATACCAGTTATTACTGGGAAATAGAAGAACGTGCCTATACTAAGAACCATGGAGATCAAAGGGCAAATGTATTCAATTGAATGGAACTAATAAATTATTGGAAAATGCTTTTCATGTAGAAAAAAATGCCATATATATGAAAAATAGCTTATTACTAATTTAAAAGAATATAAAACTCACATTGCAGCCCATTAAAATCATCCTTTTTATTCAGAAACAATGACTTACTACAATGTTTATTTAGAAATTGAAATTCCCAGTACAGAATAAGCACTTATTTCATTGCTGGAACTCTGGAAGTTTAAAAGGCTTTAGACCAAGATGATGAAAGCAGCCTACTGGCCTCTTCACAAATGAGATAAAGACATGCCCAGGAGAATTACCAGAAGAATCAATGGTTGATCTGATGAGAAGCTGCCAATAGATCAGAACTACATAGTAGACATGTATTATTTAAAACATAGGCTTTATATAGTATCATAAAATATAGGCTCTCCTCCCGAAGTATGAGAACCACGTGGCTTCTAAATCTGACTAGTAAAAACCTAACAATTGATGAAGGAAAATCCTCTCGCTTCATATTCAGCCAGATGAAAAGAATCCAAGACTTCTTGCTACCCTCTGGTTGTTCAAAGCCTTCCAACTTCCTCCAAAAACTTCACGCTCCCAAATTCCCTATCTTATATAATTGTCAAGTTAAATTTCAGCTTCCTTAAGTCAGACGTTCTGAGCCAATGTGCCAGAAATACATTACAAGCATGTTGAATTTTTCTTTCTTCAATCCTTAAGGTGGCTGGGTCATGTCTGAGGGCAGTGGTCTCCAGTCAGGAGCAGCTTCAGGAGTTTACTCTAGTATAATATTATTTTCTATGTGTGCTGTGGCATTTTTTAAGTTGGGGAAGGATTGTCCTGAGTATTGCAGTTAGGTATTCTTATTATGAGATCAACTAATACTGATTTAGGAAACATTTAGAATAATGCCCAGAATGTAGTATGTAAAAGTGCTTGTTAGAAGAAATACATATAATTGAGGCTATTATTTTAAAACATTTACACTAAGGTATAAATGACTGATAAATTTAGTATGTCATTAATCTGAATTCATTTCTAATTGGAGAAATCACAGCTTCACTTTTCCTGTCTTGCCAGCTAGTCCCATGTGATGTAAAATGTACAGAATTAATACTGTTTCTTAGCAGGAAGTCTTGTGTCATCCAGACTTCTCTATCCTATCACCTTTGTGACTTCATAGCTCATGGGACTTGGTAAAAAAATTGTCATTTTTGGAGGAAGACGTGAACGTTGGCAAGAACCTAATGGGTATTCCAAATCAAGGAATTATAGACCCATGATTGCAGAGGATCATTTATATACTATGAATTATCACAGAACCATACAACCTCCAAGGGGCTTTGAGTTGTCTTCCCAGCATAGGCCACAGATTTGTGCAAGTGGTTGTTGAGTGAATAACACATTAATCAATAAATAATCAAATAATCTAGTTGATTCATGTCAACTTTCACTAAGGAGAGTACAGGGTAAAATAATTTCATCTTTGTGCTTTAGCCTGACTAAAACATCAAGGCTAATGTAGCAATAGGCAATTATACCAAACAGCATAACGTGATATTTGAGAGGCAGGAATCAAGGTACAATCCTGTACTTGAAAATCAAATGTACAATTTAAGTTTTCAATCTACATTCCCAAAATTTATGCCCAAAATTAGATCTCAAATCATTACCGAAATAGTAGTATCAGTCACATGGAGAAGTTTCAAGTGTACTTCTAAATTCTTTGGGAATCATCATTTTTTAAATTCTCAGTGCCTTCAATTTTTTTACATATGTATGATCTTTGGAAAAAAGTAATATCTATTTCAAAGATTTTGACTTTATGTATGAATTCTGTGCCCAGAGACTGACTGTTACTGAGTCATCCAGGAGACTCTGGGAAGAGCTAGGTGTCACTGAATTTGATCATAGAAGACAGAATCATATTATTTTTAAAAGAATTCTCCCAGCATCTCAGCTATACAGCAGAGGTTTGCCACTTTTCTTTTCAGTGTTGGCTGCAAACTCCACATTCCCCTTCAGGCTGCCAGCACTCTTGGAGGATGGTAGAGAAGGTGGAAAAAATAAAGGGATTGAGCCCTATTGGAGGTCCATGGAAAGACAGTCCACCTGACATTACTTGTACTACTATCTCATTTTCTAAACCCTCCCAAGCAAAACTTTACATTAATACTGCTATTTACAGACTTATGGTGTGGCCACAGAAGTGATCCCATGTAATCACAATTCTAGCCCATTGGCTCAGCTAAGCAACCAGGAGAAGGATTGTTGGGGCCTCATATATGGGACAGGGAAGAAGTTCAGCCAAGATCAAACCAAGTCCGGTCTTGAACCTGGCCTGGCATCCTTTCCACTGCAGCACATCAGCATCAATGAGGCTCTGCAGCTTTAGAGAGCCACTGTTGGAGGAAGCAGTCTGATACTGATGGCCATTCTGGGGAGTCTTGGGAGAAAATCCAGGGTACCATGCAGACTGAGGTGCTTATTCTTCTTGGCACAGGGGAGGAGGGTAAGGGTGTGTGTGTGTGTGGGGGGGTGTTGTTACTGTGGATGAAATCATTACTAAACGAAAGTAAAGTCCCCTCTGGCTTGCTTCTGCCTTGTTTACAGTCTTCTTATTTAGGAGTTAATTATGCAGTCTGCTGAATGTCTCTGCTCCCAGGCCTTGGACTGCCTGCTCTCTCACTATTTGCCTGCCTATTGTCTCTGTCAACAGACAGAGAGGTCTGCGAGAGACCTTCAGATTTTAATCAGCTTTCTCTCCCACTTGTTAGCATCAGTGGAAAAATCTTATCAGAATGTTTCATATTTGGCTATCAAGGATTTGGACATTTGAGGATAATTTATGGATTTCATTACTCACTGTATTTCATTCACTATTACTGTGAATAGCTGAGATTTGCCTATATCCCTAACATGACTTCAAATTTGTAGAGGTGTCCTATGCCCTGAAGAACTGAACATGTTAGATCATATCTATCCACGGCAAACAATTCTGGGTTATAGGATACAAAAGTGTGTAAGAAACACTTCTGTAGAATTAGAGGGTAGGATGGGTAGAACAATAGAGCCATTTCTGAAAATTTCTTATAAATTGGATTTATGAACATTTAGGTACATTTGAAATCCCCCAGAGGAGCTGACAACTCAAGGCACACCCTGCTACCAGCCTTTTTGCAGGTGCAAAGTGTTTTTGTGAGGAAATAATTCCCTCCTCATTTGTCTTTTTTATGAATTTGAATTTGAATATACGAAGTTGTTTTAAAACACCTGTAGAGTTAAATCTTCCAAGATGCTTTTCATTGACTACCTGGTAGATGAATAAACTTATTCTCTCATGGGAACATTACAAGCTATCTGGCTGATTTCACTTTCAAAGCTGAGAAGTACTTATTGTAAATTGGACTTAAGGTTTTCAATGAGCCACACCTGATTAGATTTCTACACTTTTTGAATGCTCATTCTCTGTATATGACCAAAAGCATATAGCCAGGTTTAGAAGTTTCTACTTTATGTCATGCTAAATCTATTGGTTAATGTGTTTATGTATATTTGGGTAAGAAAGCCCTATTTATTTTTATTTTAAGTTTCTAAATCTAGTGTCTTTGTAAATACTTTAATCACTTGCCTATAGAATTTTTCTTTTAGACCCCAAAAGTTGGAATAAAGTCATTTTCATTTATAAATTTCATACTCTTTCCTGCTGTTTATACCTCATCTTTGCTCTTCTTATCCCTAGACAAAAGCTAGTGTTCTTAGCTTCCATTTCCCAGACAATTGCTCTGTCTTCACTGTCTTTTGTGCAGGTGGCTTCAGAATTCCAGCACAAACATATATTGTCAAGAAAAATAAGCCAAAAAAATCTGAAGCGTTTCAAGCATAGCAAAGCTGATTTTTGCCTACAGTTTCAATTTCCCTTGGCCCACTGCCTGACATCCATTAGGTCTACTCTGAATATTCTAGCCCTGGACACAAAGGAAAGAGCTTGCTTTTAGATGGTTTGGACTATTTACTGTCAGAGATGATAGCAATGAGAATAATAGCATTAAACCTTGTTGCCAAGTCCCCGGGTTCACGACTGTTCCCTGGCTTTGGTTTTCATTCTCATCTTTTGCATCTAAGATGAGAAGTGATATCTTGGTTACATGCATAACCATTTTTAGAAGCAGACTTGGAAGAGCTTTTGGTTGTCCTTCAACCTTAAGAAAAGTAGGTTTCTGCCTTTTAGGAAAGGAGAATCATGGAAGCTGATTCCACTGGTAGGCACTGCATTTATTATTATTATTATTATTATTATTAGTATTATTATTAGTTTCAGGTGTACAAAGCAATGCAATAGTTATGTTTTTCACCCATTACAAAGTGACAACCCCCTCCCCCATCCATGCTTCTCCACCCCTAATATCATACAGAGACAAGGAGGAAAAACTGCATTTTAACCATAGTAGTGTTTATTTCTACTGTCAGACTACCAAGAGTGGTCTGTTACTATGCACACAAAGCCTCCAGAAGCTTCCTGGGCTACTATAAACATCTCCTGAGGTCACCTTGTTAAAGAATTTACTTTCATAATCAGTTTCTAAGAATCAATATTTCTTTTCCTATTTCCCTCTGCTTGGACATAATGCAATTAGAACAAAGAGCTTTCATTCTTTGGGACTATCAGAATTGTTGCTGAAGAAAACACTGTCCCATAGTCCTCCCTCGCATATAACTCTGCTTTTCTCTTTCCACTTGGACATCACAATGGCTGTGAGAGCTGCGGAGCTCAACTAAGCAGGCTTGGAACTGGGACACTAGGGGAAAACAATGTGCCCCCATCTTTTTTGAAGGGTCTCTAGAAAGGGCAACTTGTGCCAAGATCTGTGGTGGCCCATACTTGCTGTACAGCCACATGCATTCATTCATTGTTCCCTGGAGGCTGTCCCCAGGAGATAGCGGCATTTTGCAGTAAGTGTGATCTAGTCTGGGTCATTCAAAGGGATGTTTGAATTTATCTATTTTGGTAATTAATGCTGAAATATGTAGGGATTTTCCCTCTGTTAGGAAATGGAGGGCATTTTCTAAGGCTTTTCATCTCTAATTCCTCAATCAATGAGAAGGGATTAACACTTGAAAATATTTGCATTGGATGACCAAGTAAGACAAATTGCTCATAGCCACCCAGGTTAGAAAGATTTGGATTTAACAAGACAAGCAATCAGAGGCTGAATTGAACAGCTAAAGGGTTTCTGCCCCTTTCTAGAATAATCAGACATTTGAATGAGGCATTTAAATGAAGCTCAAAAATGGTTGTTAGGTTTATAAATGCAAGTAATAAAATGTATAAGAAAAATGTATGACAAATCTCCCCCTGCCTTAAAAGACACACAATTTAGTTGTATAGATTTTGTGAATATACATAAAATGTAATCTTTACAAAAACTGTGAAATATGCAATTAATTTGGACAGGGATTAATGCCAGAATATTTTAAAGCTTTATTCCCCTACCCACAGCATAACTCAAAGATGCTTTCAGCTTTTTCCTTCCCTTTAAAAACTGAAACTCCTCATTGAAAAACAGTCTGTGTTATTCAGCATAAATGAAGGAATTATACTTGGGTCAGGTGTAGGATTGGGTTGCTTTGGACAGTTTTTAATAAATGTCCTCCTTAGCCCTTACCTCTCAGTTCCCTGAAGAATTTCTGCATCCATTCATGCAAACCAGGCAGCCTTAGCAGCAATCATTTTATTTACAAAGGGGGCAGGAGGCCAGAGGGTTGAAGCCCCAAGGGCTGGTGTTCAATACTGTCCCTGTCATCCTGAGATCAGAGGGTTTGCCCCAGCCCAGGTGAATAATGACCAGGAACACTGTGACTGATGACTGCTCTGTTAGGGGAGCTAATTGATGTCCCTCAGTTCCTAGTGAATAATGCTCTTTCTAGCAGTGACAGTAATGTCATCAGGAGGGAAAATAAGTGACCAGCTAATGAGGAAACAGGACGTGGAGCCCTGACCCCCCACCCCCACCACTGGGTGCTCTACTGAGCCAAGCAGAAAGTGATTTTACATATGTATTCAGTGCTTTGTAAAAAACCTCTTTCCAGTTAGCAGAGCTAGGGAAAAGGCTATCTAAACTTGGAACTTTTTGACTAGTATTATGAACCTGCTCAGACTTGAGCAGATCACAGTGAGGTGCACCAAGAATAATGCATCTCCTTAGCATCCATGGCCCTTCGTGATGTGGGTCCTGGCCCTCATCTTCATTGCTTTCCCATAGGTCCCAGGTCCCAGCCACATGAGATTTTGTGTCCTTCTCCAGACGTATCATGCTTTCTACAATCTCATTATTTCTCTCCCTATAACACCCTTTATCTCTGTTTTTCCCCTTTCCTGTTTTCCTGGCTTGCTCCTACTTGGTCTTTGATACTCAGCTCACGTATCTCCTCTTCTTCCTAAGTCAGTTACTTGTGCCCTTCCTGGTTTCCCAGAGCCTCCTCTCTTTTAGCATTGATTACATTGCATTGAGATGATCTGTATTAAATATTCACCTTCTTTCATTAGATCTTAAGTAATTTGATGACTTATGAATGGATGCTCAATAAATGTTGCTTGAATTGAACAGAATAACTGCAAGGTACAGTTTGCTAAATGGAAATTGGCTTGCGGCGATCAACTCAGTAATATAGTGGCTAACAGCAAATCTGAAAGCTACCACTACAAGTTCTGTTATTGTCTATCAAAATGCAATAATAATATTTCACAGGCTGGTTGAGAGGTTTAAATGAGATGATGCATCTCATAATAAATGAGATAAATGTTAACCATTATTATCAGCACCAAGTACAATGAAGGTTCTCAGTAAATACTTGCTAAATTGTATTTTACAATTTTAACAAGTTACATATCATTGACTAGTATTGTGTCCTAGATGCCTTGTTCTACCTACAAGTTAAAAATAAAAAACAATTTTTTTTAACTAAAACTTTGCTGTAAGAAGTAGCTAAAAAGCTGGAAAAACAGCTGCTGTGGGTGGGATTAGAAATATCTTTGTAGCACCCAGCTCTGGGGATAAAATAAATCAAACTTCTCCTCAGACAGTTTCAGCTACCCAAGGTGAGTGATGATTCATACTAGGCAAGTAATAAAGAACACAAATTTAATTTATTTTGACATCCAGAATGGATTTGATAAAAGTTTTTGAATTGCTGCCCTCTGGAGAATGAAGGAAAATGCAAGGGTCTGGTTAGAGCCATTCACCTCATCACCTCATCACATCCCGTGCTCCCCTGCAATGTGGTGTGATGGAAAGATCCAGATTTTAGAGCCAAAGGACCTGCATTTGAACTCCAGAGATTCAACTTAGTACTAACTGCCCATGTGAACTCGGGCAAGATACTTGACTGCTTGGGCCTATCTATGTGAAAATGTACTGCCAAACACTGGCACTTTGGGCATTATTTTTATTAGGCATTCTGTAAGCAAAGTTCTTCATCTTTGCATTTCTTAGCACATGGGAAGTTTTCAGTAAATACTTTGGAGTATATGGCTGGAGACACTGGTTTAGTAAAAATAATATGGGCTTTGGAATCAAGAAGGCCTGAATTCTAACCTAAGCTATGTGGTCTTTACCTCACTGAGCTTTGGGGTACCTATAATATGAAGTTAATAATATATATGTCATAGAGTTGCTCGAGGAGTAAATAATATACGTAAGGTGCCAATGTAAAGTGCTGGTACAATGCCTGCCACTCAGTAGGCACAACAAAGTATCTTCTTTGTTCCTGGTTATTAGCTAAAAGGTGGATATAGACATTAACTGAATAATTAAGATTAAATGAATTATTAAATATGAATGAATTCTAATATTTTATATTGATATAGTCCACCATTTCCAAAGCTCTTCAAAACACTTTATATTATCTGATTCCAGTGGTATTTTTGGAGCTAGCATTTTTTTACTGATGAGAAAACTAAATCAGAGGTTGTAGCTTGTCCAAGTCCAAACAGCTAGAAAGTGACTGATCCAGAACTGCATCTTGGGCCTAATATTTCTTCTCCAGTGTTCTTTCCAGCCCAATAGCTGCCTCTGTCAGTCAAAGCTGGGTATCTGATATTTGTCATGATTCTTATGGTAGCCAAAAGGATTATGTACTGGACAGGGGACACTGGGAATATTTTCAAATGGATCACGCTTACCCAAAGATGTTAGGAATTATTATTATTATCATTATTATTATTATTATTATTAACTAAAGTGCTGCATTAATCATCTATTTCTTGGCATTAACAGAAAAATTATTCATTTGCTCTACAAATATTTGAGTACCCATGTTCAAAGCAATAAACCATGTGCTGTAATTAATACTGGGGAGTCCCAGAATCTATTTTTCTCTTAATCCAAGACTGAAACTATATATATTTTAAAGTACTCATCCCATTTGTCATTCCTTATTACCCTTTTCTTTTCCTTTGGATGTGTCACAGAGAACTATGTATTCTATAATCCTCTATATTCATTATTTAGCCTTACCCAGAAACTTCTGAAGTGGTTAAGATAGTAACCCAATGACTTGTACTTCTGAGCTGTTCAGAGACATGCCCATTCCACATGTTTCATTACCCTCTAAGCTAATCAACTATGTACACTCCAAATTTTCCTTACCAGCATTCCAGAGACAGGGAATTTAGGAACAATGACGATGTTCATTATTTACTTTCTCTACTACAGGATGGAGCCAAGAACTTTGCAACTGTCACCTCCAATCCAGGAGAAACTCTGTTTAGAGGTGGGTGTAATTTTTCCAGTTTGGACCATCCATGGGGACACTATACAGATTCCTGCACCCCTTAGTTTTCTGTTTCAACATCATTTTAAATGTATATTTTATTATAGATGGGAACATATATTATTGATTAGGGGTCAGTTTTTGAGTTTCAAAATGCTATATGAAGATACTGAAATAAGTATCATATTCCCATCTAGCCCAAGTATAAAACTTAGAAACATATGTCATTTTTTTGTTAGACACATTCAGCTTATGCAGTTAATCACAGTGTTTACTAAAAGAGGCAGAATTATTTTTTAGTTATTAAAAATAATCTATTTTTAAATATTTGCCAGTTATGTGAAAATTTAAAGCCTTCTTTCAAAATTGACTACAAACATACTTTATTTTCAGACAGTAATATGTATAAACTTAATTATAATGCTTTTTTTACTTCATTATATAGTTTTAAAACTTTTTCTCTTATTGTTCGAATAAAAGTTGTGTGAGTTTTTACAAGCTATGTTGAAAAGTAATCGCTTCCACAGGGTTCAGAATACACGTTTATAAAATTCTTTAGACATGTATCTTACTAAATCTGCTAAATTCTGTTTAATTTATATACTGTGAATAGTACATTTGTTTAATTTACTGAAAAATCATTAAACTCTTTAATGAAATAATGATTTAAAAAGGCACAGCAGGCTTTTTTCTTTATTATGCAAATGATGGCTTTTGCATGTTTTTCCTATGTGAAAAATGAATATATTAATCCAGTCTGTCCCCATTTCTCAAATAAAGTTGTAAGAGATTCTTGTGAACAGATAATCAGTTGTTTAACAATCTTTCAGAACTTACATCTTGAATGTTCTAACATCGGACTATGAAATAAGGCAGAACAAAGGTATTTTATGTTGTTCATGATAATCTAGAATTTTTATTTGATTCCAGGTAACTGTGGACAATAAACATGATGGGATGTTTTCTCTTTTGTAATTAACAATTTATAACAATTAATTTTGTAAATAACAATTACATCATTGAAATAAAATATAGTGTGGGCTTAATACATTGTAAATATTACAGAAGTACTACTTTGCTATAGTAATTTAATGACTAAAGCGACATTGAATAACAATCTTACTAGTACTTGTGTACAAAGTATTATACAGATTACTAACGAACAAACTGCAGCGGTTGCAAGGATGTTACCAGCTCAACAAACATCTAACAATACAATATTCTTCTAAGAGGAAAAGTAATAATGTGGATTTACAGACAATAAAGAATTACGTTTCCCACTTGAAACATTGGAAGTAAGAATCCAGAGAGTCTGGTATCTTGATTTATATTATTACAAGAAAAGGTTTCCTTTCTTGGGGACTCCAATCCCCAGCAGGCCTAGAACACTAAGTTTATGTGAAGATAGCTTTCAGGATGCCACAACAATGTCAAGAAACTCTTCTATCTGAAAATTACCAATTTGTAGGCCACTGCTTAAACATCTGACCTTTTTTAAAACCTATTTACATACATTCAGCCCAAATCAGTTGATAAAATGTTTTGTATATATTACAATAGGCATTGGTAACATTTCATCAGAAGGCCAGTGCAAGACAATTGTTAATAGCCATTGCCCAGCATTTAGATTTTAAAATATCATACAAATATACAGTTTGTGAAAAATCTGATTTTGCGCATGATATTGGTGGTCTCTTTTACAGACATGGAATGGCATAAATTAATCAACAGGACAATAACTAGAATGCTACTCTTCCAGGGCCTAAGTCTCATCTGGTGGTTGGGCCTATTTCCTGCAGGGTGAGTTTAAGTGGCCAAAATTCCTGGACACTTAATGCCTGATAGACTTGACTCAAAGTGATGGGGAGGCATGGGAATCATCTCAAGTGGAGCCATATGTCTGCAGCTTCTCCCAGGTCCATGTGTCTTTTACATATATTTCATATGTAATGGAAAACTGGAGGTTCTTGGAGACAGCTCTCCTTGACCAAACAAAACTGTTAGCTTAGAACTGAAAGATTCATCATTACTCTGAAGAAATTGAGCAGGTTGGAAATTTGGCCCTTTCTGAAGACATATGTGATGGTGAAATGCATGGTTAGGACAAATATACTACCCTCAGAGGAAAGACGATAACTCTGAAGTCAAACCTTATAAAATTTATTAAAATCTAAATTATATCTAAATTAATGGGTCTCATTAAGGGACTAATTAATGAAAGATACTAATAAATGATAACTCTAATGAGTATATTCATGGGGAGAACATTTGAGTAACTTGAGTTAGGAAATGATATTAAAAGTGTCCAAGTAAATCAAACTAAATTTAAACATTTTCAAACGAAGGTGGTGTAACATACATCATGATATTTCACAGATATTTCTTAGAATATCAATAAGCACCAAGTTTAGTGCTATCAGCCCCATGGTCCCTTAATTTACTATGTATGATTTAGATCTTGCAAGCACAACACACTATAAAATCTACACTGCATACACACAAATACAGTTTCAAAAATGAATCCTGGAGTTTTTCTACCAATAACTAGAATTTTATCTTCACCAGGTCTTCATAGCTATGAGAAGAAAGTTGGTGCTGCCTGATGAGCTCTGAGACATGTAAATTAGTATTCAGGACAAGGAGGGACAAAAGCGGCCTTTTTTAATGGAAAGTAGACCCTGGTGAGTTTTTTACTATATATATATATATATATATATATATATATATATATATATATATATATTCCTTTCTCCTTCTTCTAAAGAGATCTTGTTAATCCTCTAGCACCCTGAGCCTTATCTGCATATGACAGAGAGGTAAAGTAAGGGATCCAGTGGGTGGATTCCAGCTGTAGCCAGATTAGAAGTCTCCCAGCTTGGTCCACAGGCCACCTTCAGCCTTAGACCATACACTGCAAGAAGACCCCATCACATTGCACGGGTGTCTAAACAGCCCCAAATCACCAGGTAAACACTAGCTCTCCACTTCATTTCATGCTATGCAGGCCTCTGGATCTGCAGGAGCCATGCTCTTTCTGTATAAGGAGAAGATTCTAAGTAAAGTTTGTCCAAGTCAAGTGGTTTCTTAAGCAATATCAATGCCTACAGGGAAAGGGCCTAATTCTGAGCACCCAGGACACCATTAAGGAGTAAGAGACTAGGGCTAAAAAGGAAGGAAAGCTGTGCTCATCTTTATGCATCAGCAGATCTTCATATCCGGGAGCAGAGCAGAGATCTGTTCCTTAACCGAACCTACCCAGATAAAGCTGAGTGCTGGGTTGTCCCCAAAGGCCTCTGGGTGAAGCACAGAAGCAGCCATATGTTATCCAGGCCTCAATCACGAGAGTGGCAGCTCCTCACTGCCCTCTTCTGTCTCACCCACTGTCCGAAAGCCCTCCTTAGCCACAAGGGCCTGACTTGGTCGTCTTACTTCAGCAAGTGGTGCACAGCCTACAAACACAACTGAGAAATGTTATTATTGAAGGTTTTTTAGAACCACTTCCCTTATAATGACTTACATCTCCATGGACTTGATATTAGGTGCTCAGAAACCAAAACACTCTCATTTTCTGACATTAACACTGTAAATACAGGCCTTCACTTAAATAGTTGTGATTCTTCCTTGCTAAACATTGGTCTTATGGGATACCCTAAAGGTCAATTTAGTAATACGTGACCCAAACTCTTCAAGGCCAAAAGTGGGGAGAGGGGGTTCTGAACGTTCATGGTCAGTATTTTTATCAACAAGGTTTCTGGGTGAAGTCAATTTTAGAAACTGAATTCATGTACAAGAGCGCAGCAAGTAGTACAGTTTACACTTGGTCACAGTTTTCTCACTTTATGACATTACTGTAACAGTTACAGGATAGCAATACATACACATACACACATTTATAGTCACACTCACACAGAGTATAATTTTACTGATCCAGACAATACTTCTTTTCAATTAAGAAAAAATGAAGATTATTGTTTGGCCACCCAGGCATGAAATCTACTTAAACCTGGAATATAAGAACACAATACTCTTCAAGTAAACAGCAATTGCACAGTGATAACAATATACATTAAGATTGACACATGCTGTCTTAAGAGGTCCAGTAAGAGCTAAAGACTAAAGGAAGTCAGAGATGTCAGCCAAAAAAGTCAATATGCCTTCTCTCTTCCATTCTAATTATAATCCATCACCCAAGAGAACAGCTATAGTCCAGAAGATAAATGTCCTCATATGAAAATGCAGAGCTAATACATTTTTGAGTGTCAATGAATTCTGCTCAATACTTTGGATAGTCTTCAAATTCTTCTTCTTGTATTAACAGAAAAATAAGCCTTTATGGTTATTTCCTATGTCAAATTTAAATAGAGATGTTTGAAAAAATATTAAGGTTTCTAAAGTCATGTCGTGGGCAATACTTTTTAAAAAAGTGGTCTCATTGACATATAGCCACTGCTCGTGTTCCACTGTTTTCATGAAATTCTACTTTTCAGTTTTGCTGAACTAGACAAATATAAGCAACACATAGTAAACACTGATACACATCTCATAAGACACAACACATTTTACAAAATAGCTCTACTGTAGTACTATAACTGTTGTAAAAATGGACATCTCTGCTACTGATGGACAAATACATTTCACATTATAATGAAAGTTGTGGTTACAAAGGCATTACTCATTTGATGGCATTTTTCTATTGGTACTTAGGCTTCTAATTGTGTAGCCAAAGGTTTCCCTCCTATTTTCCTGGAGTCTTTGAAGGACCTTCCAGTCACTTAAGCAACAGGCTTTCTTCACTGTTCTCAAACTCCTAGACCACAGTTTCAAAACCTACACTATCAAAACGTTAGAGAACAGATAACTGATCATGGTGGCAATCACCTTTTTAGTGAGCATGGTAAACTTAAAAAATATAACCGATGAGACGACAGACTCTCTTAGATTTTGAGCTTTAAAAAAAAAAAAAAATGAATTTCTTTTCCTGAGCCCCCAAGGAGGCATCAGGCTCACACAGCCTCGGCAGACGTGTCTGTAGACACAGACATGGTCACCTTGGCGATCTTGACTGTGCTCTTGATGCAGCTCTCAGCTGCCCTGTGAACACTGGCTGCATTGTTTGCATGTTTGTGCAGGCAGTCCGAGTCCCCCATGCTGTTATCGAGTGGCTGCGCGGTGCCTTCACACGAGGGGAACATGCTCCGGAAAGCATGTCTCAGGTCCTTGCTCCTCAGGGCGTAGATGATGGGGTTCACGGTGGAATTCAGCAGGCAGAGCATACTGCAGAACGCAAACACTGTCTTAATGAGCTTGTTCATCTTCCCAAAGACATCATATACCATGATAGCGAGCAGAGGGCCCCAGCAGATGATTAAAACCACAAGGATGAGGACCAGGGTCTTGGCCAGCCGAATGTCCATGCGGGCTTGGTCCGGCCGGGTCACCTGTACCTTGCCGTCTTCTGACGTATGGATGATGATGCTCTTCTGGGTGCCGCGCTGGATCATGCGGACCGCGTGGCTGTGCGCCTTCCAGAGAATGTACATGTACGCGTACACGATGAACAGCAGCAGCACACTGGTGACCCCGATCCAAAACATCAGGTAGGTTTCATCAATGAGCGGGAAAATGTCAGAGCAAACGGACTGCAGCCTCTTGCAGTTCCAGCCCAGGAGCGGCAGCACAGCTATCACAATGGCTATGGTCCACATCAGGCAGAAAGCTACCACAGCCTTGGGCCTGGTGACGATTCTCTTATAGGCCAGGGGCCTGTGAATAGATATGTATCTGTCGATGGCTGTGAGGAACAGGCTGCCCACTGAGGCGGTGAAGGAGGCCGTGACGCCACCCAGTTTGAACAGGAACACGTTGGGGCTATCTTTGCGGTGGAACACGTGGAAGTCGACGAAGCTGTAGACGAAGATGACACTCCCCAGGAGGTCTGCCACGGCCAGGCTGCCAATGAAGTGGTAAGAGGGCCGGCAGCGGAGGCTGCGCGAGTGCAGGATGACGCACAGCACCAGCAGGTTCTCCAGAACCGTGAAGGTGCCCAGCGTGAGGGACAGCACAGCGATGGCCAGCTGCTGGCTGGGGTTCAGGATCATGAAGCACTCCATGTCCATGAAGTTCTCCCCACACTGAATGTTCTCCTCATTCTCTTTGTAGGATGAGAGAGACTTGTTGTAAAATTCGGTAATGTTCACCTGGTCCACCGGGACTAACTGGGGGTTGTCTCCTGCAGTCATCTTTTCTTGGAAGGGACTTCCCCTAAAGGAAGTTAAAGGAAATTTCTGTGGGAAGTACCCTAATTTGGATGCCATGTCGCCTTTGACGTCTTCGTACTGAATGTCATTCGAGCCCACGTAGAGAAGGTCTGTGGTGATGGTACGGAAGGTGGTGTCTGCAAGGCCATCTAGGATCGACTTCATAACCTCCGTCTTCGATTAGACCAAACTCAAAATGACTAAGAAAGAGACCCGCAGCAGGGAATCCTAAAGGAGGGAAAACAAATAAGCTGAATGGTGAGAAAACCAGAAACAAAAAAACCACAAAAAACAAAAAAATAATGAGTACCATGTTATTTCATTCTTGTCTCTGAATGCAGGTAAATCCTTGTCATATGCAGTCAACAAAATGAGTCAGTCACTTAAAGAAAAGCTATCAGAAAGTTGATGATGTGGCACGTACCGTAAACAGGTGTGTTTCTTTCCTTATTTAAGTTCTCTGGGTATAAGTCACTGTGAATCCTGTATGGACCTCTAGGGTCTGACAGTCAAGTGAAGAAAATGTATTTTGGATGTGGCGTGCAATTCACAGTCATGTTATGAAGCGTTTACCACCTGGCTTCTATTGTCACATACACATAGTATCCTAATGCTGGTGGAGGACAGGGGGAAGCAACGAGTCTCACAATCTCTGCTCTTGAAGAGTTTAACACCTAGCCATGCAGGTAAGACTGAAAGTGCAAGACGACTGAAGAAGATGACAGTGTGAAATCATGGGTTGAGTTGTGTGGACAAAGTTGAATATAAAGGCGGAGGAAGACTGACTTTTAACACCTACAGGAAGCATATGGCCATGGCAGGAAAATCCAGGTTCTAGCTCTGGCTCCATCAGGAAAGTTTTCTCACCCAGCAGAGATGTCTGGACTGAGCCAAGGCTGAGAAAAACCTCTAAAATGTCTACATCAACCAAGAAAAATGTCACGAAGGGCAAACTGGCACTGAGGCTCATGGGAAGACCAAGATCTTTATCACTGGAAAGGAGTGGTGACGTACAGTGCTTCCTGGCAGTGTCCCTATGAGTGGCATTGTGACACAAGTACACTGGAAGACAGGACACAGGCCACCTCATCCAAGGCTTTCCAAGCGGATAGCACTGGAAATAAGGACAACTGAGAGGGGAGGCCAAATTGTAAGAGCTCTTCAATTCTAAGCTAAGCATTCTGGTTTCGTTTCAAAAGCAATAGCCCCAAAACTGATTTTACTATTTATAAATGTTTAAAATGTGGCTATTATGCTTTTTCACTTATTTGAGTGATAGCTGTAATAATTAAAATAATTATTAAGCCAGTATTTTATTTACAGTCTTTTTGCTGTTCCTAAAAATATTACACTGTCCTGGAGGCAAGGGGTAGGGGTGGGAGGGGAAGATAGTCATTACCTTGGAACAAATTTTAAAGTTCTGAATCCTTCTGCTAAAATACAGAGATCCTACCTATCTGAATTAATAACTCATTTATTCATCCATTCAACAAACTACGAATGTCCACTATGTGCCAAGTACTGTACTAGGCACTAGGGACACAATTGCATCAAGACAGCGACCTTGACCACATGGAGTGCAGTGTAACAGGCAAAACAGGCAGCTGACCCCATAATTATGGGAAAGTGTGGTACCAGCTACAATTAGAAACTTACAGGAAGGATGTTGTGGGAGTAGCCAGTCGATGGGGTTCAAGGCGGCTCCCCCAAGGAAAGAATGTTCATGTCCAGAGTATACGTATACAAAATGAATGTGGATAGAGACAGGACATCCTGTCATTTAATCCTGAGTTAATATATTTATTTTCATAACTGGACTCTGGTTTCCAAGCATAGGAATGGTGTCTATTTTTCTTATGTGATTCACCAGCCTGATAATATGATAGCAGATGAGAGAGGGCTGGGCTCTCTTAGAAAAGCCTATATCAACCTAACAGGTGACAGTGAATTTTATTGACTGGTGCATTAAAGCAATAATTTAATAATATTTATTAGCCTTTTCTTAAAATTAGAGGCGAGACAGGTAATTAATTCGATGGATACTTGACCCCAAAACCAAAGCCTGAGCCCAACATTTCCAAACCGTTACTTGAAACCAGTCTGTCCCATAGGTCATCTTCTCTCAAATAACTAACTCTCCCTTCACACGTGCCCACTAAAAACTAATTTATTTGAAACTTTGGTTATATTATTATATTCAAACTATTCAAAAGGTACAAAAGGTACAGCAGAGCAGTCCATCGCTCTCATCCTGATGATCCCAGCCAACTAGCTTTCCTCCTCAGAGGCAGGGAGTTCTTGTTACTCCTTCCAGAGATTCCCAATGCATATTCACACAAATATGCATATTCATTCCCCCTTTCCTTTCCTTTTAACAAACTCTAATATACTATGCACAGAATTCTGCACGTTGCTTTTCCACTTAAAAGAAGCCAATTCCACATTAGTCCACAGGCCCTTTCTCCATTTAGCAGCTGCCTTAAGCCCCCAGTAGACAAATGTGTCCAGCCTCCTAGTGATGGAGGTTTAGATTGGGTTGTTTCTCACCTCTTGCTATTACAAATGTTGCTGCAGTACATTACCTTCAGTCATAGCATTTTTCACATTTTTTACAGTATTGTGAATAATCTTTTTAGTCATCCAACTAGCTCATACCTTAGACTTACCCTGGACTTCTCCTCCTTGGTCTCTAGAATCAGGCAGACCACCAAGTCTCACTGATCTTCCCTCCATAAGCACTTATGATATGCAGGTGGAATTCTGAGACTCTTACGTGTATCAGATTGTTAACTTTTACAATGGCCTTGTAAACCTGAGTGCTGCTATTAGCCCCATGTTACAGACAAAAGGCACAGGGAGGGTAAGTAATTTGCCATTTGCATAGCCAGGAGGTAGCAGAGCCAGAATGAACCCACATGCTCTAGTTCTAGGGCAGTGCTGTCCAATAAAAAAGTAACGTGAGCCACATGGGCAATTTTAGTTTCCAGTATCTAGGTAAAAAGAAAAATGTAACAAAGGAAATGCATTTTAATATATATTTTATGTAACCCAATAGATCCAAAATATTATTTCAACATGTGGCACTAGCCACATTTAAAGTGCTTAATAGTCACATGTGGCTAGTGGCCACCATATTGGACAGTAGAGGTCTAGAGCTGTGTTTAACTTTATGACGCACCATCTCTCTAACCTAAGACAGCGATGCTCCTATCTCCCTTCTTTTCCCCACTGATATCCACCAGTCAAAGCACTAGTAATGGAGAAAAAAAAGCACTGAGTTAGGAGCTAGCAGACCAAGATCAGTGTCATGCCTGTGTATGTTAGTCTTTCAAAACCTCAGTACAGTAATACCTTGGTTTGTAAGCATAATTCGTTCAGGAAACAAACTACTCATATTGCCAGACACTGCTTGTTTATCATGTTAAAATGTATTAGAAATGTTTGCTCGTCTTGCAAAACACTCGCAAACCAAGTTACTCACAATCCAAGCTTTTACTGTATTTTGTCTGTAAAATGGGAAGGAGGAAGGTGCTTAAATTATAGAATTGTTCTGAAAATTAAATATTAAAAAAAGCACTTAACATAATGCCTGGCATAAAATTTAACTCCTCAATAAATATTATCATTACTTAGTACTATGGCTCTTTGCCATACATTATTAATTATATTTCAAGATAATTCATTGCCTTAATTAGATCATAGGCTGGGTTTTTTGTTTTGTTTTTTTCAATTTTTATTTCTGTCTCAGAACTTAGCATGAAGCACATAGAAGATACACATATGGGTGAGGGGAGAGGAATGTCTACTCCAGGTATTGAGAGCCTCTCCATATATTCTATCATTAAATTGTCATGATAGCTCTACCACATGCTTGTTTATAATTCCTATTTCACAGACAAGAAAATGGATGCCATTAGATATTGAATAAACCGTCCAGAATATGAGAAGTGTATAGCTGAGCACCTGTCTCTCAGGTTCCTGAGTTTCTGCCTTTGGACTTTATGCACTGTTTTAAGGATTAACAGTAACTATGATAAAGCCATTTTGCATCTTATAGTCAAGTCTTCTAGCTTCTTACAAACACAAATTGAGGCATTTTGTCAATACGTGTTTATTGTAGTAATTAAGACTACCTCTTACTAAATCACTATTTCCTTTTCCAGCCCATCTAGGTGGCTCTGTCTAACAGCATGATCTCAAGGACTAAAATTTTAGTACTTAGGAGAGCTATAAAGTGCAGAAAAAGGATCACAGGCCTTATTTCCAAATGCAAAACATGTGTGCCCGTGATTTACTCTACATTAAGATTACCACATATGTGATCACAATTTCCCATTTTAATATAACTAAGAACTTTCACTAAAACGAACTAGCCTGGTAAAATCTGAGCCAGAGCATGGTGTGGTTATGAGATATAAAATAATTTCTGTCCAATATAAGCCAACTTTAATTAAAGAATACAGTTAAAAACTGTTCAAGGATCTCAGTAATGTCCAAATACCACTGGGCACAGGCTACTTCAAGTTAATGGGATCATAGCAAGAAAACTGGTCCTTTGCATTTCAGTAATTCTTGTCTTATTTCTACATTTGGATTATTACAGTAATTTCCACCTGCTTATTTTTTGCATTGCAAGTTTTCTTTGAGAGTTCATTAGGAATATAGTTTAGGCTTTGGGAGATGCAGTTGCCATTAATTTTGGTTTTGTTTGCTACTGGGAAAATCATAATGGGAAATTTCTAGCAAGATGAGCAGATGCTCCTATTAAAGAAGCAATTTTTATTATATAGTAAAATAATAATTCAATGATATTTAAGGGGATTTTCCTAGAATTCTTCTTGCATATAACCAACATATTCTAATAATTTAAGCTACACATCATGCCTTTATAACAGTATTAAAAATATTTTGATCGTTGCATCCATTTTTTTTTTAAACTTCAATTTTTTGAACTACTACCACCTGTCCTTTTTGTCCATCTCTATATGCACACCTGCCTCTCCATCCATCACCCTCAAACTTATACCAACTAGCAAGCTATGATATCATCCAAGGAATTTTATGGGTGTGGCAGTAGCATGGAGTTTTTTAAAAAAAATCTAACCAGACTCTGTATCTTTGTTTCTATAACTATTAATGGAATGAAAACATCCATGTTCTGATTAGGGGAAGCATCGAGAAAGTCCTCAAAACAGACTTCAAATAGCATCTTTTCTACATCAGTATAATCTGATAACAGGTTATTTAGTCTCATTGCCCAGCAGAAGACCTTTGTTTTAGAGATACATTTCAATAATTTAGGTATTTATCACTGTTGTATCTGGAATCAAAATCCTTGCACTTCTGGCCTGTGAGGGAGCAGACAGTAGGCAGTGTTTGCTTCCTGCAGGTTTTCCTGTCCAGCAAGGCAGACAACCCACTGGAAGCATCAGAAGGACTGATGCTCCCAATGTAACTACAGATTGTATCAGCCCACCAGAGTCCTTCTCTAATATTCTAACTTTATAATAAATACTTTAAGAAGACAATGCAAACTCATAGTTTCTAATTTAATAGGAGTCCAGGATATCAAATGCAGGAGTCCCAGGCTCTGGCTTTCCTGTTTTTTCCCTACTTTCTTTGTCAGGTTTGTGTTATTCTGCTTGGCTAACCTTGTAGAAGGGCCTTGTGAAGGGTTCAAGAGAACGACAGTGCCAGTGCATATATGTTTGGTTTCCATTCATTTCTAGGAACAAGTCTGGTTTCTGCTAATTTAATCAAGAAAAATAACTTGCTAATGTATTTCTCTAAAGTTAGTACGGAAAATTTTAGTTGACTCTTATAATTGCATTATGTCTAAGTCATGTTCTCAATATACATGGCAGATCTCACAGGCTAAACCATATGTTGATTGACAAATGATAGTTCTGCTATAGTTGAGTGGGCAACTGAGTCTTTTCTAACTCTTACTTAGCCATTAGTGTTTTGGAATTATTAAAGTAGTTTGGTAACTTTTTGCATTATCTTCTATAGCAAAGAGAAATAAAGGACTGACTTTATTATCCTGATAATTCAGGCAAAAATACATAATCCTACTTCCTTGTGTTAATGTCAGCTCCTTTTCCCATATATAAAAGAAAATTCCATTATGCTGGTAATGCTTGGTTGGTTCTCAAAGCTTTAGCTTTTCATTTATTTTGTAATGTAGAATCAAAGTTATTAAATGCACTGTTTTCTCTGGTCTATTCTTACTAACTAAATGAGTGTTACATGTTTCATAAAAATATATCAATTAATATGAACTAAACAGATACTAACACACTTATGAGGCTATATTTCTTTTCAACTTTAACCTGAACTATGCTTAATTATTTAACATTTAAAAGCTTTTTACAACTTAAAGAATTTCAAGGCTCAAGAAATTATGCCTTTAAGCTACAATGAATTAAACACTCACTAGTAGGTAATGATGCAATGAGACGAGCCTATCACAAAAGCAAATTAATAATACAAATGAAATGATTTGCTGACTTTTATAACCAATTTATCATTTAATTTTGCTCTGCTGTTTTGATGTTTCCTACTAAGTAACTTTTTTTTTTTTTTTGGTTTTTTTGAGAGATCTTTTTCTCCATAATCTGTAAGGAAAGTAATCAAGTATAATTGAAGCAGTCTTCCCTTGAAACAGATCATGCAAAGTTTTCAATTCACTAGAAGCCCAGTCTATATATAAAATGCTCCATAAGATGTCTCTATCTTGTATATGAAGTTTGGTCATTAAAGGTTAAAAGCAATATATTATTCTGATCCACTACACATGTAGAACCCATTAGATAGGTTACGTTTACAGTTCATTACAAGGACAGCAATAGTTTCGAGTGCTCCATGTTGTCCAATGGTGAAGCATACTTTTTAGTTTCCTCATTCATTCAATAAAGGGCACTTTCTCTTTGAATTCATGAGCATAAAAATGAAGTCCAACTAAAAACAAAGTATTATTTCTCCAGGTTCAACTCTCAAAAAATTTGGATGCTTTAAATACACAATAGAGAAAATTCCAATTCACAAATATTTCAGTAAGAAATATTTGAATGTTTATGTGCCAGGCATCATGCTAAGTATATATATTATTTTTAATATTTACATGAAGTTGGTGCTATTACAATTCCCATTCTACATATGAGAAAACTGAAAGGTACATGCTTTCTACAAGGTCTCCAACTGGAGGCTGAAACTTCAACCAAGTCTGCATAACTCAGTCTCTGCTCTTAACTTTGAGGTCCAGGAACCATTTAATAAGACACTCTTTCTCCATTTCTAAGGAAGGGGGAAGAGTATACTTTGGAAAACATAATAAAGAGTGCATGATAATTTTACACAGTGAACAAGTAAAATCTGGAGGAATGATCTGTTAACAGCAGAAAACAGTGCCCATGGCAAATCATCCTTGCTCCATGGCCATCAGGGACAAAGTATGACAATTAGCTATAAGCTGTAAATCCTAACCCTGAATTGCCACCTTATTTGCAGTGACTCTTGGCAAATAATAAATAAAATCAAACTGTCATTGCCACTATTTATTTTATTTTTTTAGAGGGCAGTGTCACTGGCCCTCATATGTGGGATCCAAACAGGGGGCCGCTGGTGTCTCAAGCCAGCTCTCAACCAATGCACCACTTGGCAGGTCCCAACCACTATTTATTTTTTAACTAGTTTTATTTATTTTTTCCTTCATTAGTCAGTTGTAAGGACTGTGGACAGTAATGAGTTTCTACACCAGCAGCGAGGAGTGGAGAGGCCACCTTCTTTAGGTCTGCATGAGACATGACTGTTAGTAAACAAAACCTTTTAAACATTCCTTCTCCATATGGAGAAATTCACTCACTTGAAATCGCTCAACTTCTCATCTTGAGCAGTGCGTTCACTTAGACCCAGAGAGGGAAGAAGACTCTCCATGACTAGGACTAGTTCCTACGATCTTGGCTGGAATCAAGGCAGTAAAAATTCTGTAAACCATAGTAAACTGGGCTCCAACAAGACAGCGCTGATGCCAACTCTTGGTGCCCATAGGGCACATAGCTGGGTTACTACAGCAGTGTGCTTGATATAGTCATAGGCCCTCAGGTGCTTCATTTAACAGATTTTTATTGTGTGTGTACTCTGCGTCTAGTACTGTAGACATTATATATCCATGCATCACACATGTGCAATGGCTATGCGTCAAGGCAGCATGGAAATGATTCTCTATTCTACCTCACATCAAATAAAGCCCATCCATCTGCCCTTCTCCTTCTACTGAAGACAGAATTGGATATGGATATAGATAATAGGCACCTGATATTTCATCATCAAATAGTATCGGGTTATATATATGCTTTGAGATTTTCTCCAGGAGAGATGATGAGCACTGCTGAGTCATCCCATAGCGATCTTTCTTGTTTCTAAACCCTTCAAGTCATGAACACCTTGATGGTAGGGACCTGTCTTACATGGCCTTGTATGTCTTCTGCCTGGCACAGGGTAGGTACTCAATACCTGTTTACTAAATGAATGTTGGTGTGCATGGGAAACATGGCAGTTCTAAGAAGAATGACTTTTAACTGTGGATAGTTTTTCTTGACATAAAGTCAGTTTATCATTAGAAACCTGAGTCTTGATCTCATACAAACTTCCGTCTGAAAAAAAACAACGAAAGCTGCCCACATGTAAAAGTTACATAAAAAGCATCCATAATTATGTATCCCAGGATCTTTTGGCTCAATATCAAATAGTAGCTATACTAACAGCAAATGAAGATTACGGGCAAAGATCTGATATTTTTTATTCTCATCCTTCTTTAGCTCAGGTGCATATTATCAACTATAATGTTTAGCCACATAATGATATATAAAGAGATCTTGGTGACATGCACAACCTTTAATAAATCCTAATTATACACTCTTGATAGACTTTTAAAAAGAATATATGAAATTGTGATCATAATGGACTTTTTCCTTCCCTCAAATGCATGCTATTATACATTGATCTTTCCCAAATGGGTTTCTCCATGTGCAAGTGCCTTTTCAAAACCTGTCCAGAGAAGTTATGTGAAAATTCAACCACTAGATGGAGTGGCTTTTATAAGCCCTCAGGAATCAATCTGTTATTCTATTCAGGACATACTTCTTGCTTTGGTTGAGCAACTTCTCCTGCTACATTTTATGCATTTTACAACTGAATTAATGAAAACATAAATAAGAAAACATTTTATGGAGGGTTAAAATGCATTACTACTGACTACAAAAAACAAATTTCAAATTGCTTTTCTGGGGCAAAAGGATGTTGAGAAAATTTAATACATTAATAAAAATTAATTGTAATTATTTGGAATTCTGCCTCAAGAAAGTAATTAAGAATGAGTAAAGGAAAGGAGTTCTACTGAAAACAAATGATATGTTTATTCCGAGACATGCTAAAAGTAAGAAGGGAATGTCTCATGAGCCCAAAATCAATTCTAATGAATAGAAACTCAACTGGTTTCTATTTTATGAAACATTGGGCTTCCCAATTTTCAAATATGAAATCACCAACACAGGTCATAACTCTGTGGTGAAAAAGAATGGAATATTATTTTTTATTATTACAGAGGCTAAACTGGAATAGTTCACAAGAGAAGCGAATATTTGTTGAAATACTCATATAAATTGAGAGGGATACAGCTTTCTAAACAATTCAATTTCCTTTCTATCATTGTCTTGCTGGAATAATTTTAAATAAGTTTTGATTATTGTGTAAATCCAGGGTTCTGTTCAGACATGATTTTAAAAAACTAAGGAAAGTATCACCTACTTTAGTTGAAATGTTAAATGAAAAATTTTCACTGTGTACTAACAATGCAAGACATAAACAGAAATATGCTTGCAAGATTCAAGTAATTATGTACTAACAGAACTTGAAGAACTAGGTTTCAGTTAAGATTCAAAATATGCTTTGGAAACGTAGTTATAATTAAGAAGGTAGTATGAAAATTAGATACAAGTACAGAATATTTATGCCATTGAAACCATGTAGTAGTTCTACTGTATTCATTCAAGATCAAATCCTTCCTAAGATTTGTGTATGCAATCATGCAGTTTTGTACAGAGCTGAGTAACAAAGTATTCAGAAAAAAGAAATGACATGAAGGTAAAGAGTTAGGAAATAACACTGGTGAGAATAGGCTGGGAAATTCCAGTGTATATCTTAAAGAACAATCTGAGAAGTCTCACAGCAGTTTGTAAGCACATACAGAGTGATTTTATAGTCAGTGGCTCTCAAAGGGTGGTCTCCAGCAGCGTCAGCATCACCTGGAAACTTAAGAGAAATGCAAATTCTCAGGTTCCACTTCCAACCTGAGAAATAGAAACTCTAGGGCTGGGGTCCATCTGTGTTTTACCAAGGCCTCCAGGAGATTCGAACACACTCTAAAGTTTAAGAACCATTGTTAAAGATTATGAAGACCTATAAAAAAGACTACCTGAGAGGGGTGGAGTGGGGGGGAGGGAAGGGAGACAGAATTAACCTCTATGAAGAACTGAGGTTAGACAGCAAGAAAGACTATTCTGTAAGTATAGGTTTTTAGATCATTGAAATGGATTGCTAAGTGAGCCCTGCTCATGTTAACGTAGGCTCTCACAGAAGATCTTTAAAACCAAGGCATTTCTATTTGACTAGAATAGAACAATGTAGTCTATCTATCCTGAAAATAAGCATAAGGAGTGGGGTAACTTTCAAGGTTACAATTCAGGGCTTCTCTGCACTTTTTCAGGAAACTCGCTATTACCTATTTTGTCCAACAAAGAAAAGTAACTTCAAGATATAATATGTAAGTACCCAGTATGCAGACATAAGTTAAGAACTTGACACCATTTTCTCTTAATTCTATTTGACAAAGTTTCTGTAAAGTTTTATAGGATTCCTCGCCACTTTTTTCAACACCATTGTGAGGGAACCTATGGTTACTAAGCATAAATGAACAGGAAAAAAGTAAAAGTAGTTAACAGTCCAGTTTTTTTTTTTTAAAGATAGAAATGTTTGTTTCTGTTCTTCTTTTCCCAAAACCATAAAATAATGCATCATAGGAGATGGACACCCCCCCCCCCCGCCGCCAGCACCCCCAAGTAATGCAGATCCACTGCAAATTATCTTACAGAATTACCCTGGTAATTATGTAATTCACACTGCTCCGAGGTGGCAAGTATCTTTCAAAAATACCTAAAAGTTATAAATACATGGAATTGTATCCCAAAGCACTAAAGTATATGACTCTGAGCAGACTGCTACCTCTTTTAAATATTTCATCAATAAAATGGATCATAGATTACTCATTAGTTTCCTTAGCTGAGGACTAAAATAATTCAAAGATTTCCCCTTTTTAAATTTTGTAAGAACTTAGATATAATTTCCAAAAGTAGCTATACATTTTCTAACGTCATATTCTCACATATACAAAGATACAGAACTCTCTGGACAATCTTGTTCTTCCTTTGGTTATGTGTTAAGTTGTTTAATTCTCCTTTTTCTCCAGGGCATATAGCTTGCTCCCCACAACTTATATAAAAGCTGGAGAAAACATTAACAAATTCTGGTAGCAGTGCATTACAATGAGTTGAAAATCTGGTCCATTCAACAACCCACACCAGAATGAACCAAAACACACAGATCATAGTGGCCTTACATTAAGTCTCGCTTGTAAAGAATAAATCAAGTTGATTCATTTTTAAATACAGTAGAGTTAAAAGCAAGCGAGAATGGCAAAGGCATGCTACTGATGATGATGGTACAACTGTTATATTAAAGACATTGTCTTTAGCCTCTTGACCAACACAAATCAATGTTACAAAATTTCCTAGTACCAATGTCCCTATGTGAAAATAGAGATTTGATTTTTAAAGAGCATAATGAAATTTGTCGCCAATTTAAATGTGAAACTCCTTGTGACAATTTACAGAATTCATATTGATTCCAATTTTCTTCTCTAAATATATAGTCTAAAAGAACAAATGAAGAAATGATGAAGGCAAGAGGGGGACCATCCCATTTAGACATAAACTCTGACAAACACTATTTCCTAATTGTATTTTATTTTAATTATCTTTAAATATACGACTGACATATACAGTTTGTGAAAGCATTTGCCAGGACACTCAACTACCATAACAGATTGCCTGGCACATCTTTGAAAAATGCCTCTGCTTTTCTTTAAAAAGCAATAGCATGGAATTTGCTAGTAGGACTAAAACGACAGATATTACACTGTCAAATTTAGGAAACTATACTGCACTTTATCTCCTGAAGTTAAAAAACAATTTAAAATGCTATTCAGAGTTGGTAATGGTGGCAAGGAATCAAGCCAACGATATCAAATTCCTATTCAACAAATCCAAATTCTAAACAATTATGAATCTAGAGTGGAAAAATAAGACATTAGATAATAAAATTCTGGACTCTTAGGGGGAAAATGATTTGCCACCTGTTTAGGAAAAAAGGGAATTTATGTCCCTTGTTGCATTAAAAAAATGCAAAATCAACTTTAGGAATCTTATTCAAAAATACAGAATGCATTAGAACAAGAGGTTAAAAAAGAGTTAGCTAAAAAATATTGATTCCCACCTAACCAGTTTCAACTCACATGTTCAAAAACAAAACAAAACAAAAAAAAACAACGTAAAACTTTAAAAGCTTTCCTAAAGTGCAGGTGTGAAAATTCCACCAGCTGGGGCTAAAATAGAATTCACAGTATTCTGGAAAACTATTACTCAGCAGACCCATTTATTCAGGTTCGGTGAGTGAACAATTCTTCCCTCAAAAACCTATACAAACACTACTATGAACCTCAAGAATCCCATGGTCACTAAGTTAAGCAATTAACTTGTCTACATGAAACTTTTAAATTAGAGGCTATCTCAAATTTATACAATAATCTGTATGGAAAATATCAATGAACACTAGATGAAGAATATGCTTATAATCGCAACTGTCCTAGAAAAACTATTATAATGAAATGTAGTACTTTATTTTCTATGAGGTAACCTGTTCAGTGAAGAGATATGACCTAGGAAAACTTTTGGTAAATATTTTATGTTATGAACTAGAAGTAATCACACTGATTACTTAGTGTAAGTTTTGACCTACTGCTGACAGGTCCTAAACATACCTATTATTCGTGTAGGACTGTTTGAGATAGAAGTTTATCTAACATCAAACCATTTAAATAGCACCAACAGAGGCACTGGAAAACCACTACATACAACCCTCCCTTTCCCCCCACCTCACAAATTTCCTATAGCTGTTACTTGTGATCACATTATAATGTGTTATACAATGGTAACAAATATTACCATGTTATATGCATTTTGTGATGTAGTAACAACTTTGAATATTTTCTTCCAACTTTCCTTCAAGTTTCTTCCCCAAAATAATAAACAATTAGCAAAATTGGTGAAAACTGTGTTAAACCCATCAATTAGTGTTTATAATAAAATTACAATAGAATGTGGTTATGCCCATCCTGGCATGTTTGCAAGATTCTCAGATCACATGGGCCTGGAACCGAGTTTCACTATCTTGGAAAATAAGAACAGCCTTGTTTTGATTCAAGATAGAGACCTCCTTTTGCTTTGAGTCTTCAGTGTCCATCAGCACAGCTGCCCTAAATTTGAACATTTTCCCAAATCTACAGTATTTATTTAAAACCTGAATTATGTGTTTAAATATATAAAGGTAACATGTGTAGTTTTGGGGGGCCGTGGTACACATCTATGAAAAAGTTTGTTCATACTTATGTATAAAAGTGTGTTTATATATCCAGTCATCTAAAATTATGCAGTATATAATTTGATATGTATATATTCTGGATGACATCTATTGTTTCTTGCAGTCCAGAAAATATCTGAGAGAAACATGAGTTGATCTATAATATATTATAAAGTTAATCTGATCTAAAGGTTATAAAACATTTAATAGCAACTCAGTGGCAAAGTGTTGAATCCCCCCACCCCTCAAAAACAGCATTCATGAAGTTATAAAGTTAACATTACTTCAGAACAGGATTAGAAAGAAGCTTAAGATTCAGAGGAAAAAATATGTAGTTAAAATTTTGC
Organism: Aselliscus stoliczkanus; assembly: GCA_033961575.1. Classification (NCBI taxonomy): domain Eukaryota; kingdom Metazoa; phylum Chordata; class Mammalia; order Chiroptera; family Hipposideridae; genus Aselliscus; species Aselliscus stoliczkanus. The sequence goes on from CM066733.1 coordinate 95,088,732, forward strand.
CAACATAAAGTACATCCATTGCTTTTGATTTCCTCTTATTCTTTAACTTCTATACCAATCTTCAGTCAAGGAAAGAAAAATCAACAGAGCTTACAGTCCCTCGAAATGTAGATATGCCATCTATAAACCTGGCCCCAGCACATTTTTTTCAAACAATATTGGGTCCAGGTTGTTTTAGAGTGAAAAGCAGAATTATAAATAATTTAAACCCAAAGACTGGATTCATTCTAATTTGTCGGTTCAATTAGAAAATGATGAATACAAAAATAGAAGAGACAGACTTACACTGGTGGAGACACGGCATCCTTTTATTTTTGCAGGAACGAAAGCTCTCATCTGTGTTCTTCATGCAACTGAGCTAACATAATTACCCACTAGAACAACAGGCAGCCACCTAAAGGACAGTCTCCATTTTACTGACCAAATTCAAGGCACTATAACCAAATCAAATCTTGTTTTACTCATCATGTATTGTTAGGGATTTCCAAATCAACTTATCACTCTTTTTTTTTTTTTTTTTTTTTTTTTTTTGCAGCATTCCTGGAGAGCGAATTATGGGAAATAATCCCCTTCCTTATTATGCCAACTGTTTTCTGGGAAGAAACATTTGGTAAGCGTGGTGAACTATAAACTGCTATTATTATGTTCCATTTCAAAATAGTTTATTCGTATACGGCACAGTTTTCCGATTCTAATTCCAAACACTAACATGCAAGACAACAAGGAGCCTGCCTAAATTTCCTGGTGGTTAATATTAATTCTGAGTCAAAGCAAAGATGAATGTCACACAATTGTGTTGAAAGAGTTTTTCAGGCTTTGCCTTAGTAATTAATAAGCTGACACTGCATACTAAACACTTATCAACACTAATCAATGAGGCTGCTTCTTTCTTGAGAAAACAGGTAAACGGATTCAAGGAGTTTTCTTTTGGAATAGACTGTACTATGCCACAAATATAGTGGTTCTTTTGGAGGATTTCATTCCCAGCAGTTTCATCTTGGTAACATTTAACAATTTCACTATTTTAACATTTTGAAATGCCAAAAAGAACACACTGATCCTGCAGCTAGGCTTATTAGAGAAGAACAATCTCACAGGCCAGACAGGGAGGCACACAGTCCACTGGGAAAAGGGTAACAGAAAAAGACAGAAAACAGGGGATAACAAACAAAGCCCAGCACTACTCCAACATGAGATTGAATTTTCACCAGAGTGGAAAACTTCACACACCAAATTAAATGTTATCCCCTATGGTTTATTGAAGGGACTAGGCATAACGTTCTTTTCATATGCACAAATACTGATGCTATCCATTAAAACTGGGGGGCATGATGCTCTAATTTGCCTTCACAACAACGAGTATGCAAGCACTGTCCTTTTATTTTTGAAAGGTCAGAATTGAGCATTTCCCCCCTGTGGCATCATTTTACTCCCACGAAGACTTCGGAACACAATGAGACCTCTCCCCATCAGACACTTGATACATACCTCAGTCAAGACTGCTCCTTGTCTGGAGTGGAGACATCTTAGGGAAAAAAAAGAGTCCTTTTACAGTAAGTTCTTTTGATAACCTAAAATGGATTAGTTTTTAAAAAGCAGGTCCATCCTCCAGCCTCTTGCCCAAACTATGGAAATTGCTGTTGTACCTACAAATAACCACCTGCAGTATACAACATTTAAAATTCTGGAGGTGTGTGGATACTATTCACACATGTATGGCTATCATCACAAAATAATCTGTTTCACTTAAGAAACTATCCATGACCTTTTATTTTGATAAAATTGCTCTAAACTGAGTTAGAGAGCGGGGGAGGGGGAGGAGTACCAGGGCAAAAAGGGACAGAGAAAAATCAATCAGTATATCTTCCCTTGCAAACTGTCAGTAGGGTGGGATTAGAAAAGCAACACTTTAAATCAGATCAAGTCCTATGGGAACCTTAAAGGTTGGTTGCTCTGAGCTTCTCAATATTCCACAAAATAGATTGATGGCAGTGGTTATCCAACTGATACTCAATGTCCACTCAGAAATTGCATTTCCCACCTTGTTCGAAAGATATTCACTTGGTAATAAAAATGAGAAGTTATGGGACCCATAGAGATATCTTTCACCACCTTTAAAAGCAGTAAATCTGTTCTAATCTCTTATTAGATTAAATGCCTGAGGATGCATAATATATCAAGAAAGCAACAAAGGCAAGAATAGCACTTATTTGAAAAAAAAAAAGGTAAGAGACAAAATGATTAATAGGTAACTACATTTTTTCCTCATCTGTTCAATGTAAAACTCAAATTAAAAACATGCATGTTGCTTTTCAACTTTCAAATGACCAAATGACAGTTTCTCACATCTATCACAGAAAACATATTTGAACTCAGGAGGTGATCCATTTATGAGAGTAAGCCTAGGCAAGAAATACCTTTTAAAAACACATCAACTTTTTTCAGCTAATAGCTAGTTCTGAGTTACATGGTTCCAACAGCATTCAAATTTAGGTATTAGTTACATGCCCAGTTATTTTTCCTCCAAGAGTGGTTCCTGTAGCTTTATTTTTCTTACCAAAAGTTTATATTTTTATATACATTTCTTTATATGACACTGAATATTTTACTTCAAACAGTGTCTAGGTTTGGTGTACAGATCGATGTATATCTCTGGGAAGCCTTAGTTGCTGATATGATTTATAGACACTAAGCACCAACTCAAGCGCCTGTTTTTTCAAACATGCACCATTACACATTTTCCACAGACATCAGTGCATAGACAGCCAGATGCACACATATTCAGTGACTAGTAAATGGTAGAAACCTCCAGAAGTAGCACAGACCGCAGTTAATAGGCTGGGGCTACACAGTTAAGTCAACACTGATGCATGATTCGCACGGAATACGAACTCCACGACGGGCACTTGGGGACCACACTGGTCAGTCCCCAAGGGGACAGGTGGCGGAAAAAGTATTTCCAAACGCAAGTCTGCCAGGTCTTACCCTTTGCATTCCCTGGTCCTCGGGAGAGATGCTCCCTGGGCACCTCTCGCCCAGCGCAGGGGCTGCTGCTTTGCTAGAATGAAACGTCCCCTTTGACTCCACGGAGAGCTCCGCAGGCAGCAGAGGCGCGCCCCACCCGGGCCGGGGGAAGGCACAGGCGCCGCGGGAGCCTAGAAGAGGCGGAGGCGGAAAAGAAGTGGAGAAGGAAGGGGTGGCCGCAGGAGCCGCAGGAGTCGCAGGAGGGAGGAGGCGCGGGCGCTAGGAATCCGGGCGAGGCCGAGCAGGGTGGAGCGGGGTGTGCCTCCGTCCGTCGGTCAGTAAGTCAGTCGGTCCGCGCTACCCGCGAGCCGGCGTCCCCTGCCTGCAGCGCCCTTCTGCGACCAGGCCCGGGACTGGCACCCCCTCCGTTCCCGCCGCCCGCGAGCCTCGCCCCTTCCCAGGCTCTTCCCTGGGTCTTCCCGCTCGCCCCGCCTGGCCCGGCGTGGGGCCGCCCGTCGCCTCTCCCAGCTCTCGCGCTCCCTGCCTCTCCCTCCGCTCGCGCGCTGTCTCTGGCTTCCTCTCGCTCCAGTCACATTTATGAAGCGCGGTCCCATCACGTGTTAATGAGCCTTTGTCCTGCCCTGGCAGCGGCGGCGGCACAGACCCCGCCGAGGAAACTGCGCGGGGAGGGACCCGAGCCTCGCGCAGCGCGGCGCCTGAGGCTTCAAACTTTGCTGGCGCTGGGGACCCGCCCGAGCGCGAGACCCAGGGCCAGAGGGGACTGGCCACTCCGGGCCGCGTCGCTCACTTCTCCTCCTCCTCCTCCTCCGCGGTCCCGGGGGCCCCGCTGCCATGACCTGGCTCTCCTCCCGGTTACCCTCACACCCTAGCCTAGCTAAGCAGAGGGTTGTGCCTGCGCCGCCCCCAACCTCGGGGCCATTAATCACGCGCGCCCTGGCTGCGCGCAGCGCCGACACCTTGAGCGGGGGTCACGTCTGGGGCAGCGGGCTGAGCCGGAATGGAAAGGGGAGTGCGAGGGGCGAGGCTGAGGCTCCCTGGGCGCTGGGGTGCAACCTCGAGCCCCATCCCCACGTCCCAGGCCGCCCCCGCGGCGGGCAGCAGCGAACCGGCCCAGGGGCTGGCGAAGCCTTGGGACCGCGCCGCGCAGCCCTCGAGCCGTTTGCTACCTGGCGGCTGTCGCGCGGCTACCTGTCCTCCGCCCTCGGGGCACCGCCTGGCTCCGCGCCGGGCGCCTTCGGCAGCCGCCGTCCCCGCCCGCCGCGGACCACTTGGGCGCGCCCCACTCGCCCGGCCCCGGCTGCAAACAGTTGGGTTCGTAGGCGGCTAGCTCTGCGCCTCCCTGCCCGGCGTGCCCCCTCCCCAGCCGCCCTGCGACCCCCGCTCCTCACACCTTCTTGCTGGAAGAAGACGCCTCTCTCTAGGGCCGGGCTGGGGGGACGGGGGGCGCGGGGCTCCAGGGCAGCCGCCGTAGGGGCCTGGGGATCCGCGGTGCGCCCGGCAGCCGTGGCAGGAATTAGGGGACATGCTCGTTAATTGGTTCCGCTATCAGCCGCCGTCTGCCTCCCGTGTGCACGGATCAAACCTTAATTGGTCTTTACATTTATCATGGTGAATTGCGAACCTACAAACAAGCCCCCCGCCAATGCTTCAACAGAAAAGCCACCCCCCCCTCCTTCCTCCGGGCCCAGACAGGGTTGTGGCGGCGGCAGTCGTGGTTATTTAGACATCTTTATCTCTCCTGAGTTGGATTGAGGGAGGACTATGTGGTTTCCACCTGATGGAGCCACGCCACTTAAGCCCCGCGGAAGGTACTTGGTTCGGTTCCCTGCCCTTCTCTCCGGTGGCCACCTCGGCGTTCATTTAATGACCTCGCCAGGGATCCGGCAATTTCTGCCCCAGTTCTCATCCCACATCCCCTCTAATACCGACCTCCACTCTCCTCTCTCCCAAGCCCAGAACCCAACAGCAACTGTAGCAAATTTGTTGCCCATATTTTAACTACGTGCTGAGAATCCGGAAAAGCGAGCTTTTGAAGGAAGGGAGGAAAGTTGGTGGGAAGGAAGCCCAAGGTTGGTGAGAAGGAAGCCCAAGGTTGGTGAGTACAGAGCCCCGCAGGAGCGAAGGCTGTACACAGTGCCTTTTGAAAACACCAGGCCAAATCATAGAAGGGCTTCCTGTAGAACGTGACTTGTCTTTGAAAAATCCTCCTAGACTACTTTAGGTTAAAAAGAGTATTTCCCATTTCTCCATCAGGAGAATGGCCATTTGAGATAGAGTCCATGGCTGAAATGATCATTTCTACCTGGTAGGCAGATGGAATCTGTTATAAATAAAGATCTGATGAACCCATCAATAGATGAAAAAATGATTGATAGGTGGGTATATGTGGAATGAGCCCTGCTCATTAAACCTGAAGCCTCCACAAGCTCGACTCACCTCAGAAGCCATAGTCAGTCCACCTTCCCTGCGGAGACAGCCCATCTCCATCTAGAGATTTATAAGAGGGTTATGAGAGACTTCAGCACTTGTTGCTTTTTTCTTTCTTTCTTTTTTCTTATAGGGGTCATGGTTGTTAGATTTTACCTTCACCTCACAGGCAGGAGGAAATATTCACAAAGTTTTGCCCTCGTGGTGACCTTCCAGATTCTAATTTCCCAAATTGTTAACTTGACAGGAAATAACTTCCAAGTCTCACCACTCCCTGGTAGTCCAGGTTTAAATGATTGCTAGTAATTGAAAGAAAGTATCTAGGCAGCTCTTCTGGCTGTGATAACATCTTTCAGGCAACAGGAAACTCTGGGAATCTGGGCTCCTGGAGGGTTTTCAGGCAACAGGATTTCACATGGGTGCTGCCACCCTACCCTGTAGCCAGGTCATCTGTGCCCTTGGAGTGGCTGATGTGTTTAACAGCTCTCAGATACACAACACTGACATTCTGGGGGCATTCTCCCACTGTTCTTCTTACCCCATGGGTGTCAACCTCAAAACTAAAGATGGGAACCACTTACAACCTTGGAAGGAACTCCGTGGAAATCTATCTCAACTCAGCCACACCAACTTTTGCTTTTTCATAAAGAGGAGCAATCCAATTATCTTAAGTGTCTCTAATAAGTCACCCCAAACTTCATGACAGATGGTGGATTTCTTCACTGAATTCTATGAAATTCAAAGCAGAATTCCAAGAGGGTATCCAGGAAGGCACACATACATCCATATGATTTGAAGTCTGTTTGTTGAGTGATTGGCCAAAATGACCTGTGGACAGAGCCAGTCATTAAAAATCTAATCAAGTAATGACTAGAGCAGCTATCTATAGCTGTTTAGCCTGTTTTACCCTTGTTCATGGTTGGAGTACGGCTGGAGTTTGACAGCTGGTGAATTGTACTGCCTTTCTATTTAGAACTCAAGGATAATGCTCAGTAATGGAGTCAAAATTTGACTTGTGACCTGGCATTTTATCACCACAAGTGAATGTTTTGTTGAAACTGAGAGAGTTATTATGTTGTTTGGAAAATGGTGTTCTCATGGACATGCTTGTAGGTCTTTAAAATTTAAAGTGTGTCCTGAGCTCATCAGGGTGTTATACTGCCAGTCAAAGAGCTCCTATATGTTTCCCTCAGAGCTGGAAGAGACACAGACAATAGACAGCATGAAAGCAATATGCTCTCTAGTGCCTCAGAGTTTACATTTTGCAAGGATCACCTTTATATGGGAGAACATGATTTCATTTCCACATGTGGTTGACCTCCCACTGTACTCCTGAGAGTGGCAGCAAGAATGACAAATGCAAGCTGTCAACATCCCTATTAGGAACATTATGTTGAAGGTACACATACATTTAACATCAGACATTGGACGGTCCTTGGTCACCACAAACCTAGGTTGAGTTTGAACCCATGACCTTCTGGAGAAAGACTATGGCAGCCCCTTAATGGGTTTCACCAGTCCCTGAACTGCTACATGTGAGGCCATCTGGTGTTTTAGTTCTTTATCCTTTTAAAATTAGAACAGGGCTATGATGAGCCAATTTACTGCTGTTGTATGTAATTTAGGTTATTCACTCAGTGATATGTAGAGGATGCACAGCTAAGTGCACAGCTAAGACTGCATATTTCAACTTCAAAGACAGATCTCTACTCCTGACAAAGTTTAACAGTTACACTGGACAGAGGCATTAGGGAAGTATGTCCTGCCTCCCTGAGATAGCTGTTGATCCTAAAAGAGCTGTGCTTTAAGGTTTCTTTTGTTATCTGTTGTGGTTGGTCATGCCTCTCTCCCACTCCCCAAAAAGTGGTCTGTTGGGAATGATGAGTGATGATCTCCTGGTTTGGAAACTGGTGAAGCAAAAACATCATTCTCTCTTCAAGTTTTGGGAGTTCTACTTGAGTTTGGCTCTCATGTTTTATTTGGTATTTTAGGTGTGATGCTCACACCACAGAGCTGGAATGCTCACTGATTAAAGACATTTTTGGAATGATATTATGACTACATGATTTCATTCTAATTCAGAGCATTGCTGTAGAGCTTTGACAGCTGTTATCAACTCTCCTTTGAAGCATTAAAGCATTTTGTTTTTCAAGTGGCTCTGCATTGCTAGATGGGAATTGTCTTCTTCATTCCCAGTTTAAAGGGCAGGGGTCAGCAAGCCTGTGGTCCAGGCCAGGGTTCTGTCCTCCAAAGCTGAAGACCCGAAATGCTTGTTCATGAGATGCTCTACCAGTGATGCAAGCAACCTAAAGAGCCTCCCGCACCACTTCTGCATGTTTCTCAAGAGCACAAGCTCATGATGAAAAATGACATTCTTTTTTCACTCCATCATCAGAAATTAAACTCCATAAAATCTGTTCTATGTGGAGAAGTTGGTTGCCAGGATAGAGAAAGAATGGATGAGGAAGGAAGGATGATGGGCTTCTTTGACCTTGGGGGATACTGCGTTACATTAGGCACAAAGAAACTCACTGCCATTTCTCAGTGATCTTTCCTTATAACTAAGCACATGCTCATTAGGGCTCTTTCTTCACCTTCTCACCTTCTTTCATTAAACCCCACTCTTTAACGTACCAGCTGAGCAGCAGCAAGGAAGGCTGAGAAATGACAGGAAGGCATTTTTCCTTTGTTCATATGTTTTGTTTTGTTTCTCATCACCAAGCAGAAGATTGGTAATGAGGAGATGGATCATCCTTTCATTTCAAACCATATGAGGAGTATGTTCTAACAGATAATAAATAAGCACATAGTGCAAATAAGGAGAGTGAAAAAACAGGTTAATAAAGCTTTTGTTTCCTCCTGATTAAATCCTTGCAAAATAGTCATCAAAACTCTATAATAAAAAAGGCTATAAAATTATATGTCTAAATATTTTATTTAAAAAACAGGACAAGCAGCAGCAGTATTATGTCAAAATGTGGCAAATGATAGAAAAATAGCACTAGAAGATGTGTACTTCTTAAATAGTTACTTGGCTGGCCATCTGAGTAACTCTCTTTCTAGTATTCTTCATGTTTTTTTTCAACTTCAGGTAGGAACTGAAAAAGAAAAAGAAATGACCATCTATCTTGAGTTATGAGAATGAAATGAAGTAATAAATAGAAAACTCCCAGCCTGGTGCCTGGAACTTAGGATCTTAAATGATTGTTGTTTTTATTTCTCCCACTACTACTGCTACACTATAGCTGCATCTCTATTAAATGTCTGGAGAAGACCACAGTATGGCTGGACACTTTAGTTCTCAAACCACAGGGTGAGCAGCTGATTTATAAATAAAGTGCTCACATTTTGAGGGTTTCTTGGGACTCAACTGTGACTTCTTTTCTGCCGCTCCCATTCTAAGCAGATGCCGTGGATTATCTGCTTTACGTAGTGGTCTGGATGTACTGATACCTTGAGAAGCTCCCATTATCTACCACCTGCAATTCACTTGCTTTTCCTTGAAAAGAAGCTGCCAGTAAAAATGAGAATTGGCAGAAGCCAGTGGGGTATATGATTAGTTTGTGGGTTCATTGTCTTGTCTGTTTTATCTGAAACATGTTAAAGAAACAGGTACAGCTCAGGTTTTATTTTTTCAACAGCATTGAAGAATTGAAAGTATCACATTGTTTTCTAATTTTTGTTTAACGAACTATTGATTTAGATAGGCTCTAGGTGAGATTTGGGAGCAGAACATCTGTGGATATATATTTAACCCCTAGCTATGGCAATGATGAGCTAGGCGATCACTTAGCATTTCTAGACCTCACTTTTCTATTCTGTGAGATGGGAATAACACTCATCTAACTTCTTTTACACAGTCTCTGAGAAGGTCTAATAAAAAAATAAAAGAAGAAACACCTTGGAAAAGTCTTCAAGAAAATTTCAGTGAAATATTTTATTACCATTAATAATTTATCTGATGTAATGGTCCACTTATTTCTTAGTTTATAAAATTACATAGAATATTTTAATTATTATGCTCATTTTGAGAGAAAGCAATAATAAACAAATTGTGAATATGAGAGCTTTGAAGGCATTGATTTTGTATCTAAGGCCCAGAGAAGAGGATGCAGTGTGCTAATAACCAAGTTGAAGACTCATAAGCAAGAATACTGGACTGATGTCCAGGATGATTTCATGTATTGAAAGGAATTTCAGCTCATGGCATGATCATATGTCTCTTGAAGCTGGTAAATTATTTGATCCACCCGGTGGTGGTTCCTACTGCATGCTACAAATTGCTGCTCACTGGGGGTTACTTTTTCAACTCAAGGTGACATAGTTTCCTTACACATAAAAAACAGGAAAAGGTGTAATTTATTATTCCTTTAAAAACATCATTTTCCTCAATACTTGATGCTGAGTGTTAAGGCTGTATAACTCATATTCTTCCTATAGTAGAAATTGAGTAAAATAAAAGTAACTTCGTCTCTGTGCAGTATGTGGTTCTTAGGCATCAGTGCTAGGCATCAGAAGAACAACTCTAAAGGGAGAAATCCAATGCAAGAAGTTAATTTAGAAGCTGTTAATAATTTGCCAGATATGATTTTATGCATGAACTCAGCATAAGGGTCTAGAAAAAGAAATCACATGACCCTTTTGTACTGTCAAAGTTATTAAAGAATATGGGGAATGAACCATCAGAAAATGTCATTTAAAACAACAACAACAACAACAAAAATCAGTTCTGAAGTTTTCTATCATGATCTGTTATGAGGAGAATCCTAATGTCAAGGCCATGCCTCCAGCACTCTGAAATATTCTCTCCTTTGTCACCTTCTAGAGGAAGGTTTTCTTTCCCCTTCTCTAGTTCTTTCTCCCTTTAATGGATGTTTTATTAAAAAGGAGCTCATTGAGTGGGTAGGTGGGAGATATAGGAAAGGAAAAATAAATGGAAGGAAAAAAGAAACAGGAGGAAAGCAGAAAACAAGAAAGATTTCTCAAGAATATTTATGTCTCTAAGGAAGGGTCTCTTAAATACTAAAAATGAGAAACTTGAGATGGTCTGTGAAATTTGTGATTTGACACTTTGCCTAATATGAAACAATAACAGTGCTCAGCTTTCACAGGCAGCCCCAAGGGTCTGACTTTGGAGAATACTTGGTGTCTTCTGCTAGGCAGCCCCTGACATTCATTTCTGCTTTAAAAGACCTCAGAGAAACAAATAACCTTGAAAGACAGCACTGAGATAAAGTATGGATATTTAATTTTATTTGATTAGGAAATGAGTCAAAGATAATACAATGTCAAGACAACATCTTTTACTGACATCACAATAATATGTTGGGGCTAATGTGCTCAATTTGATTAGGTCAGATAAGCAAACCATGGATTCATTACTCAAGTCAATCATTACATTCTCAGCTTTTATTATTATGCTTGAGTAAAAATAGCATTTAAAAACTTCCATTTTAATAAAAGTGAAATATGCTCATTATAATGAAAAACTATGTGCTAGAAAGTAAAAAGTCAAAGATGCCACATCATACCTCTGTCTTCCAACCCTTTACCCAGAGGTATTTGCTGTTAAGTGTGTTGTAATTCTTTTCCACATTGTTTGTATATATAATTGGTTGAGTGAATTAAAGGACAAATTTCTAGAAATGGAATTTTAGAGTGTGAATTTTATGTATTTCAATTGTTGAAAGAAAATGCCAATTGTACACTGAGCCCTTTAAATTGACATGATCAACCCTTATAAACACATTGCGAGACTGAAGTGAAAACCCAGTCTGGCCCCATCTCTAAGATAGCACTGGGCTGGCTCAAAGATGGTAGACGGGAATTGCCCCTGAGGGGTCTGAAAATTTGTAGGAGAAGGGGTAGTCTGTTGTCACCATGATTGGAGGGTGGAATAAAGGGCTGGGACATTAGACAAGCTGCAATGCATAGGGCAGTCCCGTGTCACACAATTAAAAATAGTTCTGTGTCCCATACAATTTACAAATGTTTTGGTGGGCATTCATGTTGGTGAAGAAGCTTTATTATTCTGGGCCCAGAGCCTAACTAACATTTTACATATAAGTCCATCCAAAGTTTTTGTTAGTTTGTTTTTCTTTGTCATGGTTTTTCATATAAATTGGATTTGCCAGGAATACAATCACCATGTAAATTGAGAGTTAAATACTTTGGAAAATTGTATTACTGTGGCATTTAAGTCCTAAACTAACGTGTCTTTATTGGTCTCTATTTGTAACTAGTGCACTCACAGTGGTTCTATGTATAATTTGACAATACCACCACTGTGCCCAAGCTTTTATATATATATATATATATATATATATATATATATATATATATATATAGAGAGAGAGAGAGAGAGAGAGAGAGAGAGAGAGAGAGAGAGAGAGACAGAGAGAGAGACAGAGAGAGAGACAGAGAGAGAGAGACAGAGAGAGACAGAGAGACAAAGAGAGACAGAGAGATTATATAAATTGCTTTCCTTTGGTTCTTGTTTACATTTTATTTAAGGCATGATGTTAACTTTTTTTAAAAGCATGTGTGTAGAAAATTATATTAGGTATGAATTTAATATCACTTTAAAGTTATACAATAGTCACCCCTTTCCCATGGTTTCACTTTCTACAGTTTCAATTACCTGCAGTCAACTGCAGTCTGAAAATATTAAATGAAAAATTTCAGAAATAAACAATTCATTAATTTAAATTGCACGCTTTTCTGAGTAGCATGATGAAATCTCGCGAGGTCTGCTCCGCCCCTCCTGGGCCGTGAATCATCCAGCGTATCCACGCTATAAACGCTCCCCACCCCAGCTAGTCACTTGGTAGCCATCTTAGTTATCAGATCATTGTTGCAGTATCCCAGCACTTGTGTTTAAGAAACCGTTATAGTAGCCTAACTGTAGGTCACAATGCCTACATCATTCACTTCACTTCATCTCGGCACCCTGGCATTATCTCACATCGTCACAAGAAGTGGGGTGAGTAAAGTACAAAAAGATATTTTGAGAGAGAGAGAGAGAGAGAGACACCACATTCACATACACTTTTATTTACAGCACAAGCACACCTTATTTTATTGTGATTTATTTTATTGTGCCTCACAGGTGTTGCATTTTTTACAAATTTGAAGGGAAGACCCTCCACCAGCAAAACAATTATGACTCACTTCATTGTAATACTCTTATTACAGTGGTATGGAACTGAGCCCACAGTATCTCCCAGGTATGCCTCTCTATTGTTATAGTTGTTCTATTTTATAAACTGAACTTTATCGTAGGTGTGTATGTATAGGAAAAAAACATAGACTATATAGGGTTTTGTACTATCCATGACTTCAGGCATTCAACTATAGGTCTTGGACTGTATCCCCCTGCAGATAACCCACCGTATTGTCACTGGGTTCTTAATTGACCTAGATCCCCTAAGAGATACGTTCTTATGGTAACCAAACTCATAAGAGACTGATGTATATAAACTGAAATGACAATGAATGGTGAGAATTGTACCCTTGTGATTCTTCTGACTAGCACAGGCTTTTTCAATGCACAGAAAGTTAAATTACTATCAGAACGTAGTTTGTAGGTCTGAGAACAGAGGAAGGAACGCTTTTGACCTTACCAGCAGCTGTCATGCAGCTAAGGAAGCCTAATATACCCATCTTCATTATAAAAACCTACTGATGGAGTGGAATAGCCCTGTCACCTGCTCAGGGTACCTCTCTCCTTGACCATAGTCAGAGAATCAGTCCTTGTTTGGGCCTCATGCAGCTTCCCCACCCCTTGGTAACAACAACAAAAAAGAATACATGTGATATAAGTAAATTACGAAACATTAATAAAATAAATACTCATGAACATAACTACCCAACTTAAGAACCAGTAAATTTCTAATACTTTTTAAAATGTATATTTGTACTCCTCTCCTGTCACATATGCTGTGTCCCCATCAGAGTAACTGATCTGAAATGTGTATTATCGTGCCTCGCTTGTTTTCTTTTTAAATGAATTGTATCACATACTTATCACCAAAAATACTGTTTTCAATATTTATAAAAATGATATTCTAGTGTAGATTGCTTTTTTCATTCAGCATTATTTAGACAAGATCTATTCAGTTTTTCTTAATAGCTATATTTGTTTTCACTTTTGAATAGTGTATCTTTGTGTGAATATACCACAGTTAATTTGTTTTCTTTTGAAGGATGCTTGTTGCTATAAACATTCTTGTGCATGTGTCCAGATAAGACACAAGAGTTTCTCATGGATAAATATACCTAAGTATGGAAATGCTGGGTTATAGTGTATGAGCATATTCGACTCATGTTTAATGCCAAATTATTTTCCAAAATTGCCTATACTCTTCAGTATAGAATACTTCTGCTTGGTTCACATCACCATCAAAATTTGGTCTTGTCAGGCTTTTCTTTTTTTCTAATTTAGTTGTATCTTATTTTGCTATTAATGCGTAAAGTTGTATCTCATTTTGTTATTAATGTGACTTCTCTTGATTACTATTGAGGTTGAACATTTTTCATGTTTATTCACATTTTTATTCCCACTTCTGTGAAATTCCTGTCCATGTCTTTAGCTCGTTTTTATTGTTTATATATAATATAATTTGTTTTTTTGATTCTGGATAATAATGTGTTATTAGTTATATGTGTTGCAAGTACCCTCTCCCATTTTGTGGCTTGGCTTTTTACTTTGTTTATCATCTTTCAGTAAACAGAAATTCTAATTTTATCCTTCTATAAGAATTTATTGGCTATCTTTCATTCTTGGCTTTTCAACGTAAGTTTAGAATTGGCTAGTCCATTTTTTCTATATACCTTGTTGAGATCTTGAAAGAATTAAACAAAATCCATAGATTAGGGAGAATTAACATCTTTATTACATTGACTCTTTCTATCAAAGTGTGTATAGTTCTAGTCAAGTCTTCTTTAATATATTTCAATAAAAGTCACCATAAAGGCCTTGTACATTTTTTGATAGATTTCTTCCTGGGTGTTTTATACATTTTATTGCCATCATAAATGTCTGTTTGTTTCAAAAAATTACTTTTTCTGTGTATTTATAGAAATGCAATTAATTTTATGTATTATGTATTACATTGTTTATGTAATTAATTGATTATGTATTGATCACTTTGCTAAATCTTCTTATTTTGTCTAGTAATTTGTAGCTTCCTTTAGGTTTTCAATGTAGACAGTCATATCATCAGCAAGTAAGGGTTGATTTGTTTTCTTCCTTTCCAGTCATTTTGCTTTTATTTCTTTTTCCTGTTACCATACTATCTAGGATTTCCAATTGAGTGTTGAATAGAAATGTTGAAAATGGGCACACTTGCTTGTTCCTTATTTTACAAGGAATGTTTCTAGCTTTTCACCATTAATAATAATGTTTACTATATTTTTTTGGTAGATACTTTTTATTGTGTTAAATTTTATCGAATACCTTTTCCCTATCAATTGAGAATAATATTATGTGGTTTCTCCCTTTAATCCCATAATTTAGGTTGAATTCCATTAAAACATTTTCTAGTGTTAAGCTACTTCTGCATTCTTTTCTTTCTTTTTCTTTTTTTTAAAGATATTATTAAGGAATTGGGAGAGCGGAACACAGTGTTGGGGAGTTGGGGAAGGGGATCAGACAAGTTGCGGTCCATTTTTTGTTGTTGTTCTTCAGTCTAGTTGTGGAGAACGTTGCTTTACTGGCCCATGTTGGTATCATCATTGCGCTCTTCCTGGGTGAGGCAGTCGCTCGACAGCCTCTGGATGGGCGCTCACAGCGGCTTTTGGCAGCTCATGCTGGCTGCTGGCCACTCACTGTACCCTATGGCAGCCTATTGCAGCAGAGGCTGCAGCCCACACCATCGCTGGCCATCTTAGCTATAGAGGCAACCAGGTGGAGCTGTTGTTCACCATCTTAGCTGTTGAGGGCAGTGTCACTGGTGCTCATATGTGGGATCCGAACCAGGGCCCCGCTGCTCAGAGCTGGCGTTCCAAGCCAGCTCCTAACCAATGTGCCATTCGGCCAGCCCTACTCTTGCATTCTTGACTCAACTTGGTCATCATATATTTTTTCATACACTGCTAAGTTCATTTGCTAATATTTTCTTGAATTTTTGCAACTATGTTTATAAGTAAGATTGTCCTATAATTTTCCTTCCTTATACCATCTTTGTCTTGCTTTACTAATCAAGATTTACTACCTTTATAGGAGGCGTAGAGAAGAATTTCCTCTTTTTCTATTCTCTGAAAGGCTTTATATAAGATTGAAATAGTCTTGTTTTTTGAAAGTTCCTTAAATTGCCTGCAAAACCATCTGGGCTTGGTGTTTGTTGTGTAGGAAGATTTTAAACTACTGATTCAATTTCTTTAATGATTACAGACATTTCTGGCTATTTCTTCTTGATTTGGGTTGATTAAATTAATTCTTATAAGAATTTGTTAATATACAAATTTCTAAATGTATTGGCATAAAGGTTCCATATGTTCTTTATCTTTTTAATTTCTAGTGTATTTGTACTGAGTCTGTTCATTATTTCCTAGAGTTGCTTATTTATGCCCTATTTCTTTTTTTTTTTTCCTTGATCATTCCTGTAAGAGGTTTGATTTGAGAGATATTCAGAGACCAGGAACTTTTAGAAATTCCACAAAGAGCATCAATGTGCTGAATCACTGAAATTTGCTTTGGTGCAATTATTTTTATCCACAAATTTTTAACTGGTCAACCAAATTATTATCATGAAACGTGCTTATGCCAGGTACACAACAATCTGCTATATTTTTGTTTGTTTTTTTTAATCTTCATTTTTTTCTTTCTTTTTCCTCCTATTCTCCTTATTTCATTTTTTTGATTGAAAGTAATCTTTATTATTGGATAACCATTTTTTTTTTCTGTTTTTAAAGATTTTATTGGGGAATTGGGGAGGGGAACAGCATTGGGGAATCGGGGAAGGGGAACAGACAAGTTGCTGTCCTTTTGTTCTTCAATCTAGTTGTGGAGGACGTTGCTTCACTGGCCCATGTTGGTATTGTGATCATTTTGCTCTTCCCAGGTGAGGCAGATCAGTCACCGGCCTCTGGACAGCAGCTCATGGCAGCTCTTGGCAGCTCATACCAGCTGCTGGCTGCTCACACTGGCTGCTGGCCACTCACTGTAGCTTATGGTAGCCCACTGCAGCAGGGTCTGCAGCCTACGCCATCACCGGTGACTCACAGCAGCCCAGCTCCAGGTGGAGCTGTTGTTCACCATCTTACCTGTAGAGGGCAGTGTCACTGGCCCTCATGTGGGATCCAAACCAGGGTCCTGCTGCTCAGAGCTGGCGTCCCAAGCCGGCTCTTAATCAATGCTCCACTCGGCTGGCCCCCTGGATTATCGTTTTTTTATTTTTTTAATTATGAAAGAAATACTGGACATAGAAAAAGTTCTGGGGTATAAAATGAAAAATTAAAGTCTTCTCTTTTGTTTTTTAAAGATTTTATTGGGATTCCTCTTTTTCTTTGTATTAACATACTTTGATTCCTTTCTTATTTTGTTTTTGTGTAACTTCTATTGGCATTTTCTTTGTAGTTACTATGGGGTTTACATAAAATATCTTCTGGTTCTAATAGTCTATTTTAAGATGGAACTTCAATTACATACAAAAACTCTACATTTTTACTTCTCCCCCCACAGTTTGTTATTGATGTCACAATTTACATATATTTATATTGTATAACCATTGACATATTTATTAGTTATAGTTGTTTTTTAATACTTTTATCTTTAATATAAGATATATAAAATTATCTATCTATATATAAATTTATATATAAAAGTATATGCTTTTATAATAAAAGTATCTTTAATATTTTCATGCTAGAATTAAAAATGATGTACTATATTAATTAATACAGTAATAAATTACATTAATGAAATATTCTATATTTGTCTATATATTTACTTTAGTAATGAGTTTTATACTTTCTTACACTATTTATTGCTGTTTAGCATCCTTTCATTTCAACTTGAAGAAATCCCATTAGCATTTCTTTTTTTTTTTTTTTTTTTAAGCTGAGCCATCCTGCCACCTGTTGGCAGCTCAACGGCAACTCAGCTCGGGCTGGACTAGAACCGCTGTTGCTCAGAGCTCAGCTTGCACTCTTGAGCAAGCTCTTAACCAACTGAGCCATTCGGCCGCCCCATCCCATTAGCATTTCTGATAAGACAGGTCTAGTGATGAACTCTCTCAGCTTTTCTTTGTTTGGGCAAGTCTTTATCACTTCTTCATTTTTGAAGTATACAGTTTTCCCAAGTATAGTGTTATTGTTTGTGAATTTTTTTCTTTCAGCACTTTGAATATCACTGTCTCCTGGCTTTCAAGATTTCTCCTAAAAAAATCCGCTGACACTGTTATGGGAGTTCCTTTGTACGTGACAAGTTTCTTTTTCCTTGCTGCCTTCAAAATTCTCTCTTTATCTTTGACTTTTGACAATTTGATTATAATGTATCTTGGTGTGGTTTCTTTGAATCCACCGTGTTTGGTTTTCTGTAGATTTCTTGGATCTAGATGTCTATTTCTCTCCCCAGCTTTAGAAAATTTTAAGCCATTACTTTTTTGAATAAGCTTTCTGCGTTTTTCTCTCTCAATTGTCCTTCTGAGACTCCCATACTGCATCTATCAGTCTGTTTGATATTTTTCCATCACCCCTTTATCTTTTTTTCTTTGATCCTCTGATTGTATAATTTCAAACAATCTGCCTTCAAGTTCACTGGTTCTTACTTTTGCTTCTTTCAGTTTGTTATTGAATCCCTTTATTGAATTTTTTAAATTAAATTATATTCTTCAGCTCACCATTTTTGTTTGGTTCTTTAAATTTTTTTTTTCTTTTTGTTGAAATTCTTACTTTGTTCATGCATTGTATTCCTGAACTTGTTGAGCATTTTATGATGGTTATTTTGAATTTCATGTCAGGTAATTTCTATATCTCCATTTCATTAGAGTCAGTTACTGGAGTTTAATCTTGTTCCTTTGTTTGGATCATATTTTATTGTTTCTTTATTTTTTTCTTAACCTTGTGTGCTGGTATCTATCTATACATTAGAAAAAACTGCCACTTTTCCCATGCCTCATGGGTTGGCCTTTTACAAGAGAAGACCTTCACCAAACAATCCAGCCAGACCTTCTGTGGGCTTCTCAAACCTTCATACTAGTCCAAACCATCATCTTTATTATTAGTGGCCCCCAGATATCTAGAGTATGCCACGTTTTTTTCAGCACTCTGAGACAGGCAAGAAAGAAGGCAGTCCTTCAGGCAGCATCTAGGAGAGTTGGAATGTGGATGTTTGGTCCAATTCTTTTCCTTTTCTGGGAGAAGTTGGGAGCTGAAGTTTTCCTTCTGATCATATGGTACCATAATAGGTATTAAAGTAAAATTTGTTTTACTTGAATTTTTGAAAGACAGCTTTCTTGAAAAATAATTTAGTATAGTATACAATTCACTTTAAAGGTAAATTACACTGTCACTGGCTTCCATTATTACTGTTGAGAATTGTGCTTTGTCATTGTCTTTTAAATGATTTGTCTGATTTACCTTTTCTCTTAGCTTACTTTTAAAACTTACTATTTTTCTTTGATACTTCTATTAGGGCTCTCCAGAGAAACAGAACCAATAGGAGATATATATGAATGAATGAGCCCAGGTAATTATGGAGGCCCAAAAGTCCCATGATCTGCTATCTGCAAGCTGGAGAATGAGGACAGCTAGTGGTGTAATTCAGTGTAAATCCAAAGGCCTGAGAACCAGGGGGTGTGAAGGATGGTGATGGTTTAAGTCCTGACCCAAATTTGAAGGCTCAAGAACCAAGAGCACCTATCTCTGAGGGCAGAAGATAGATGTTGCAGCTCAGAGAGAGTGATTTTTGACTTATTTATGGTCTCAACAGGTTAGATAATGCCTAATCATATAGGGGAGGCCATCTGTTTTACTCAGTTCACTGAATTCATATGGTAATCTCTTTAGGAAATAGCTTCACAAGCGCACTCACAAATAATGTTTTACCGATTATCTGGGCTTTCCTTTGCCCAGTCAAGTTGACATGTAAAATTAACCATCACAATATTCTATACTTTCACTACAATGCTTCTAGTTATTTATTTATTTATTCTTAAATCATGCCTTCTATTTTTATGGGTTCATGTCTTTCATCAAATCTGGAAGTTTCTCCATTATCACTTTAAATATTGTTTGTCTGCTATTACCTCTGTTCTCTCAATCTCTCTCTCTCCTTTTCTTGTTCTCTCTCTCTCTCTGATTCTAATTAGATACAAGTTAGACCTTATTCTATCTTCCAGATCTCTTAGCTTCCCTTGTATATTTTGCAGCTCTTTGTTTCTCTGTCCTGTATTCTGGGTAATCTCCACAGATCTGTATTTACATTAACTCATTTCCTCTTTAACTGTGTCTAACTGAATGTTTGACCCATTCACAATTGTGTTTTAAATTATAATTATGTTTAGTTCTTCAAGTTTAACTGGTTTTTAGGACAGTCTCTTGTTCTTTTCTCATTTTGTATTCTACTTCCTTTACATGTTAATCATAATCATTTTACATCTCTTATTTAAATCTTGATGATTGGCTATCTTTTATGTGTTGGTTTTGCTTACTTTCTTTTATTGTACTTTGTTTCTTATGGTCTGGTGATTTTTAATTGAGAGCTTATATTCTGTAGAAATTAATCTAAGGAAATTTTGAGGCTCTAAATTGAAGGTGCTTTACCTTCAAGAGAATGTGCTCTTGATTTTGCTTTTATTGGAAGCCAGAGGATGCTACTGATTTACATGTACTTTAATCCTCACTTAAGATCCTGGCTTCATATAAATATTTTGAATGCTGCTTTCTTACCTAGCAGGATGTCTAAGGCTCAGATCTTCAGATTTTAAGATTAATATCTTCATATATGTATAGGTACATATATACATATATATGTCACGTGTGTGTGTATTTTCATTCAACCTATCCTACGTAATTGGTGCTTTCTGTAGTTTCAGGTATGAAAAGAGATTGCAAGGGCAAGAGATATATGGTTTAATATACAATATGCTAACCATAGCCCGGACTGCCAAATTTTCAAAGTGAACTTACCTATTGTGTTAAATTACATAATTACAATATTATTCAGTGGCATTTTAAATATTTTGCAGTCACTTTCTTATTCTCCTAAGATGATTTATTACTGTTTACTTTCATTTTGCATAATGTGAAAATCCTTTCTCCAACATGTTGACTGTTTATAATATTTTCGCAAGATCCTGAAATGTAAAAAAAAATTAAGAAATCTGCAGTCATCACTGAAATGTCATCTCTATTCACCAGAATTCAAGCTCCATGAGTTTAGGGTTCTGTATGTTTTGTTCATCATTTTAATTCCAGTATCTAGAAGAGTGCCTAATAGGTTCTCAATAACATTTATTGAATTAATAAATTAATACATGCTATAGAGAATCACTCCCTTCTTTGAGATTATAAAGAAGTGTGACAGATGTTACTCTTATTTCACCAACAACTATGCTTATATTTCAAAGGTCAGAAACCTTTTTGCACAATCTTATTTAACCCTAATCTACTCTAATTGTTATGAAGAACCAATATTGTGCTGGATCACTGTTACACAAGAGTATTTTACAGAGTTATACATGTTTTTTCTAAATGAGGATAATCTAGGAATCATGAAATCCCTCTTATGGCATTTCATTCTTTTTTTTTTTAAGATTAATTGGGGAAGGGAAACCGCCAAGTTGTTGTCATTCAATCTTAGTTGCGAAGGGCGCAACTAGCTCAGCTCCAAGTCCAGTGACCATCCAGCCTCCCATCAGCAGCTCGCCACCGTTCAGCTCAAGGTGCCGTGTTCAATCTTAGTTGCGGGTGGGTGTAGCCCACCATCCCATTCGGGAGTCCACTGGCAACCTTGTTGTTAGGAGCACATGTTCTCACCAGCTGAGCCATCCTGCCACCTGTTAGCAGCTCAGCGGCAGCTCAGCTCAGGCACAGCTCACTGGCCCATGTGGGAATTGAACCGGAGACCCTGTTACTCAGAGCTCACTCGGCCAGCCCTGGCATTTTCCTTCTTGATACTGGTTTTATTTTGTATTTTTCAGTCAGTATTTCTACTGTAGATCAAAACTCTTACTCTTGTTTCTCTTCTAAAACAATGTGGAAACCTGAGTGTCGTGTCTGCTTGTTGACATTGATAAGACGGTATTGCAGTGTTTTGGGGTTTGGTCCATCAGCTTTAGTCACCTGAGTTTAAGATTGGTGTGCTCTAGAGTGTGCCAGGCAATTTTCCTTCAGCCTATGCTATTGCTAGTACGTTTTGCAGTTTTATGTATGGAAGGAGAGTGTAAGTATCAGTAGATTGATGACTTAACAATGTTACCAGGCTGCTATGCTTTTTCAGCAGTACATTTTTGAAAGGCTGGTTCTCTATCCCTATGGTAGGTAACATATTCCACAGAATATCACTTACCAATCAAAAGGGTCCATATAAGAGTATTGATCGATCCTAAAAGAAGTAGAAAATAGCTATTCTTGAATTTCTTTATTTAATCTACTCTTTGGGGGATGTCCACTGAAAATTGTGTGTTCTCTAAATCTTTTACTCAGTTACAATTTTGAAATAACCATCATTTTAGGAACTGAGGTAGATACAGCAATAAATAAGATGGAGTCCCTGGCCTGGAAGATTTTACAGTGTGCAGGGAGGATGACATGGATGCAGAAACTTACATGCAATAGAAATCCTTGAATTGGGTATAGAGTGCTATGGAAACACAGAAGAAAAGATAGCTAATTGTTCCTGGACTGAGAGTTGGAACAATGGAAGATGATTAGGAAAGGCCTCACAGGAATGAGATTTGGCCTTGGCCTTGAAGCATAAAAGGCAGTTCAACAGACATTCTTAACATAGAAAATTCCATGTATATTCTTTCTTTGATCTGCTTTTGGAAGAGACAGCCTCCCTGATCTTCTCGGGTAGGCTGTATTGGTGTTCAGTCACTCTGAAAGTCAAGGATTTTAGTATTTTTCTCAATTTCTGTTTCTTATTTAAACTCACTTCCTTTTGTTTCACCTTCAGTGCAGCCAGAGATCGTTGTTTTTTTCTCCCACTCTTAAGTCTTGTATTCTTTAGCTTCTGAAAAATCTGCCTTATTTATTTCAAAAGAGGAAACAAAAGTACTTTTTAACTATGAAGTGCTATGGAAATCTTAGTTGTGGTTAT
This sequence comes from Aselliscus stoliczkanus, assembly GCA_033961575.1. NCBI lineage: Eukaryota > Metazoa > Chordata > Mammalia > Chiroptera > Hipposideridae > Aselliscus > Aselliscus stoliczkanus. Next base: position 95,111,410 of record CM066733.1, read on the forward strand.
TATTATAATTTCATGTACTGTATTGATTTTTCAGATAAGACAACTGAGACTTTGCTTAATTGACATATCTAAGTCATATGGCTAGAGTGGTGGAAATGGAACTTTGATACACTCTCACAAGTCAGTTTGCTCTTTTCTTGACATCATATGCCTCCCAAGGCCCATTTGCAGGTCGGATGATTCATCTACATATTTATTCTCTGTAAGTATAAAGAGAAAGAATATTGATTCAGGACTTAGAAAACAATAGTATTTTAATAAAAATGACATTTGGGGACTTAAAAATATTAAATTAATCTTTTCTTCAAACCCACAATTTTATTGAGTTGACAGTGTTAAAATAATGAATATTTAAAATTTTAATTATTTAAATATGGAAATTTCTTTTAGTAATGACTTTAAAACCTCTTGAAATTTGAACTCATTCATTCCTTTATCCATCCATCAAAACTTTTTTTTTTTTTTTAAATCAGATATTGTGCTAGGAATACAAAAAGGAATAAAACATTACTTCCAACAGCAACTCAGGCTCCAGGTCATTTCTGACTCTCTCTACTGGATTCTGCTGATATCTTTTAAAGCCTTTTTCTCTTTATGTTTTTAATTTGGACCCTGGTACTCCTACAAAAGAAGGGGTTGGACAGAAACTCACACCAATCTCTGATAGAACCTAACTCATTTTACTTAATTATAAGCAAAAACTGGGAAGCATACAGTATCCTCTGAATGATGAGTAAACAGAAATATCATATTGCCTACAAACACATTTTTAAACAAAAGAAAAGTAGGGGGGTAATCCAATTTTAAAAACTTGTCATTTCCAGTAAACTGGTTTGAAAAATATATGGTTTGTCTTCTCTTTAAGATTCAAGAGAGAATTGAATTTACATAATTGTAATAAATTATGAAAATCTCAAGCAATGAAGGATTGCTTGAATTTGAAGAATATGACATCCAAATTTAAAGAAATGGAAGCAGTCAATAGAAGGGGAATATTGAAGAGAATCAATTAGTGAAGTAGGGAGGAATTTGCAAAACTCTGCTGGAACACAGAAGAAATGGATAAAAGACTGAAGTGATGAGGGAAATAATAAAAAACATGGAAAATGATCATGGAGATCCAACCAAGGAATATAGAATTCCGAATGGAGAGAACTAATATATGGATCAGAAACAAAGACCAAAGATTTAATGGAAGAAAATTGGCTGATCCGAAGAAACTCAGTCTAAATATCTAAACATCAAAAGCATGAATAGTACCCTCAGGCAAATTCCATAACATAACAATACTTAATCATTTTTAGTTATTAAGAGTACATAAAAATCAGACATTTCAGAATCCCCCTGCCCCAAGACACACACAAAATAAAACCAACATCCACCCCTCAACTGAGTAAGTTATCATACCTGCAGGAGACAGGAACCACTTCTGATGGTTCATTGAAGAGACTTTGGTAAGGTCACTACTCATAGAGAGGGTTAGAGGTACAAGCCAGGAAGGTGAGGCACCCTGAGATTAGCACAGTGGGAAGCTGTCCATACCTTTTGGGCTGAAGGAGTGAGGGAAGAAAGTAGAGTTAGCAGAGTCTAATGAGCTGGAATTCTGAAGGAGGGGCCTTATGTATATTCTAAACTTGCTACCATGTCTGCACTGATGCTGCACTAAGCAGGAGGGAAAGGGAGAAAGGTAACTTTGACCACTCTCTGCCCTCTTGTCCTCTGACTCCTTCTGGTACCTCTCATTGGCTGAACTCAACCAGGAGCCAGCCAGCAAGAGTGCCAACAGAGGCAAAAAAAAAAAAAAAAAGAGAGAGAGAGAAAAGGAAGAAAACAAAATACAGCTGTCAGTCTTCTAGTGTCAGTGAAGTGTAGAGAAACATGGAATGGATCTGGATGGTGGGATGGACATGTGCATAAGGAGAATAACTGGTATATCTAGCAAGGATCAAACAACTAGTTCAATCAAGAAATATCCAGTTAGCTTTGGAGACAAACAAATACTGTAGTACATGCAGTCTGTATCCAATTACTTTGTCATTCATGTGTGAATGAAGTGAAAAGATAGTCAAGCATAAGCATGGACTTAGGGAACTTTCTGGGGAATCAGTGAGTACAAGAGAGATTCAATCTCTGCTTTTAGTAAGCTTGTAGTCATGTTAAAACCAATTTGTAATAAATAGTGCCATGTGTTGGGAGAGAAAACTTCACCAACTTAGGTCAGACTGGTCAAGGGCCTGCAAATTAACTGACAGTAGGAAGATTAACAAGAGAAAATGTTATTATGTATGCAGGAGTATGCTATATAGATAGTAGCTCCTGGGACAGCTATGGGTAAAGGTTTATATCCCAGCTTAATAAAGGCTGGAGTGGGAGGAATTAAAGGGCTTCAAAGGATGGAAGTTTCTGCTGAGGTTTGTTTACACAAGTTTTTTTTCGGAATGTCCTGGTGCCCCAGGTCAGTGCCTCTTTGCCTGGAGACCTCTCTGGAGGGGGAGATTGTGGCAGCTGACTCTCATAAAGATCTGTTCTAGTCAGATTAGGGAAGTTCAGATAAGAATTCTTTCTGTACCTTCTGTAGTTCAGATGTTTTCACGTTGAAATCATCTCTGTACCAGTTTGGTAGGTCTCTTCACTTGGCTCTGGAAGCGGGACAGGGAACTATAGGAGCACCTTGGAGGAGAACCTAGTCCAGGATGAACAGGGAGACTCCTGATCTTAGCTGATGCTCCAGGTCTTAGGTGAGATTAAAGGATGAGTAGGTGTTAATAAGGCAAAACAGCTCAGAAGAAATCTAAGCAAAGGGCTCGGCTGTGTATATGATCAGGTTGGCACTCAGTGTGGATTTAGCAACCAGGATACAAGAGTTAATCAACATAGCTTAATTAAAAGTTTTAACAAATTTTTTGTAGAGAACTTTCTTAGTCCATATGGGCTGCTATAACAAAATGCCAGAGATTGAGTGGCTTAAAAACAACACACATTTATTTCTTCTAGTTCTGGAGGCTGGGAAGTCCAAGATTAAGGGATCATGTGTCTGGTGAGAACCCACTTCCTGGATAGCCATCTTTTTGCTGTGACCTCACATGGCAGAAGAGGTGGGCTAGTTTTCTGGGGTCTTTTTATAAAGACACTAATCCTAAGAGCCTTCATGACTTAATCACGCCCCCCAAGGACCCACCACCTAATACTATCACATTGGGCATTAAGTTTTAACATATGGATTTTGAGGTGATACAAACATTCAGACCACAGCAAGAACTGATGTCATATCTATATTTAAGAAGCATGTATTGATCACCCATTAAGGAGCTGGCACTGGTGACACAAAAAAGTGTAAAATACATTCAATTCTGTGTATTTGAGCAGTTGCAGGGGGAAGCAGGTAAACAGAATTAGAGCAGCTTTGTCCCTCCTACCCCCAATTATACTGAGAAATAATTGGCATACATCACTGTATAAATTTAAGGTGTGTAGCATGGTGGTTTGATTTATGTATATTGTGAAATGACTACCACAATAGATTTAGTTAACATCCATATAGATGTTTAAGTTAACATCCATATCATATCATATGGATACAATAAAAAGAAAAGAAAAAATGTAACTTCTCTTTGTGATGAGAACTCTTAGGATCTACTCTTTTAACAGCTTTCCTATAAACTGTGCAGCAGTGTTAACTATAGTCATGCTGTACATTACATCCCTAGCACTTATTTATCTTATAACTGGTTTGTACATTTTGACCACCTGTCTTCAATTTCCCCTCCCCCGCCTCTAGGAAACATAAATCTGATTTCTTTTTCTAGGAGTTTGGTGTTTTTTTTAAAAAATAGATTCAACATATAAATGAGATCATACAGTATTTGTCTTTCTCTATCTGACTTATGTCACTTAGCATAATGGCATCCATGTTGTTGCAAATGGTATGATTTTCTCATTTTTCTATGGCTGAATAATATTCCACTGTGTGTGTGTGTACCACATCTTTATCCATTCATCCATCTATGAACACTTAAGTTGTTTTCATGTTTTGGCTATTGTAAATAACGTAGGGCAGCTTTGGATGAGAGCTGCATGTTCAAAAGCACCATGGGCGGGTATGGATGGTGGAGGCACCTCCATCTTCTCACATGCCAGCAAGAGGTTTGATTTGGTATGCTATTACTTGGCCCCCAAATCATCTTGTCCTCAGAACTTTAGTATTATGTCTAGAGGGACTCTAAATAAAATGTCCCTACTAAAGTTCATGTTAATATCATCTTTGTCAATGAGAATCATATACTGAAAGATGTGTCATCAAGTTGGCAATACTAACTCTGTTGTCTCCATTTTTTTCATTTCTTTTCACTGCTAAGATTTATCACAGTAAGAGATGTAGTGTAGCTACCACTGTCAAGTTTCCCAGAAATTTGAATAAATAAAGTTACTCAGAGAAAGTTTTGTCAAATTTTTTTTTTCTTACTGTTTATTCAAATGAAGAAGACATTGGGAGTTCTTCAAATAATCCTACATAAAAAGAGTATCTTGTATTGGTGTGCTTTTCAGTAGACATTATTCTTAACAATTCATTAAGGCACATACAAAGAGAAAAAAAGCACAAAGCACATAATCACAAAACTGTTCTTGGTAATAAATGATGTATAGCCTGAAATTCACATCAGTAATTAATTGGAACTGTTCAAAATTACTTCACCTCTGGAAAAACAAGACTTCTACTATAATTAAATTTATAATTAAACACTCTGTGCATGTCATGCATAAAGGCATGTTTATACAATGTAATTTTGTGTTATTTCTCAATAAGAATAAGAAAAATTCAAAAAGTCCTTGGTGTTTAATTATAAGGAGTTTTAGCTCTCACATACAGTCTTTTTGTGGGAAAACATAAACTTGTTGGATAAGAAATATGCTGATTCAGCTTATTTTTAAGTTACGAAATTAGTGTGATTATTTGGTAGCTCTGAAAACAGAGTAATCTCTAATGAAATATATGCATGAAGAGAGCCATTAAGACATACTTTATGTTCTTTATCTAGGCTTGTGATAAAATGTTCCCTACTGGTAAAAAAAGAAAAAAAAATCTATGAATTGAAGCGCTGAGCTCTCTACCAAGGGACTAATGATTATTGTATTAAAATGTAAATGGAGTGGTCTTGAGTGCTTTAAAATTTGTGAGAAAAGACTGTGGAATTGTCATTATTGTGTCATTACTGTGGCTCCCCACAGGAGCAATTGTGAAGGTGGGGGTGGGGATGGTGAGAGCTGGGGACCCTTCCTGCAGGGTTGAGCTGGTCAGGACAGCATGGCAGCATCACCGAGGATTCCAGGATTTGGAGATGTCAAACAAGAGCCGGGAACACATTTTAGAAGGTCAGGTTAGACTAAAAACAGAGGCCCATGTACACTGTCTGGATGGGCACACTATCTGTCTGGATACTGAAAAAGACTTATTTTTTGAAGCCAAACTGGATCAATCTGAGGCTAGGCTCAATCTGGGAAGGACATTATTCTTCCAGAAGCAGAAAGAGGTTCAAAAGCAATAAATGGTCTTAGGACGGGGAAATAAAAATGGAATGAAACAGAATAGAGATCCCATGGCTCATTGAAATTGTGTGTAAAAAAAAAAATACATATATATATATATATATATATATATATATATGTATTGGGCCTTTCTTCCCCCTGTCCACAACCTATTTAATGTGGAGTGATGAAACCTGGATACCACATATGAGCAAGATGTCATTCTCAGTGTGGCATTTGCTGTCCATGTCAGTTGGGTTTGCTAAGCAGCTGGCAGTCCAGGCATTTGATAGTTGCTCTTTGTGCAAGTTTTAGATCTGTTGTCATTCTAAGCTGCTTTCTCAGGAGGCAGGTAGCGTCAGAGGCCACACAGAAATGGAAATGGTGGGCACTGAACTTTGTGGCTGGGTTCCTTTCAGATCAGTTAGGGATTTATTCATCATCTAGCTAGAGGGGAAATTTGTGCGTGTTCTCAATAATTATAAGTTAAATGCCAAAATATAGGCACACATCGCTGGCAGTCCTTTTAATGATAGGATAAAAAGCTTTTAGAGATGAGAAGGTAATGGTGGAGCGCAAAGAGACTGACAAAAATAGAGACTTCATAATTTGTCTCTCCTCCACACTCCTGAATTAGAATGTATGGGAAATTGACTCTGGGGTAAAGCTATTTCTGCTCTTCTCTGCTCTCATCCATTTGAAAACAGATGAAAATGCCTTGTACAGATGAAAATGCTGAAAAAACTATGAACCAAGAAATCTTAATGTACCATGATATAACAGAATATAAGTAAGCAGGGATGTCTGAAAAATGTTTTACTTGATGCAAATCCGATATAACCAGGAAATTTGATAAGGTTGGAAATTAATCAGCCTATTATTCTGTAAACAAAACTAGTCAGGCTAAAGACATGGTATAGAATATAGAAGACTTTTCCCCTCTTTGGAAATACTGTCATTCAAAATAGGTTTTCAAATTTTTAAAGATAAAATTTGATACTAGAATTTTACATACATGTATCTTTCATGTGTTAAGCTTTTTAAAGAAAGACACTTAATGGATTCCCTGAATTTTATATTTCTTAAAAATATATTGAATTCAATATATTTATTTTCAGTGGCATTACACTTTTCCAGAATCATTTTGTGGTGTATATACACTCTATTTTATATTTTAAAAAATATGATTGTATTTTTTTTGTCTTCAAGATGATTTTAAAATAATTTTATATTATGGGTAGTTCTACACTTCATAAATTCATTTTTAAGATTTTGATTATGCCTTCCAACTGAACAGTTTGTTTAAAGGGGGGACCTCATATCAGAAGAATAATTGTTCAAGTGCAACTCTTTTCTCATCTATTATCTCCTACTATTGCAGTTTAAAGTTTGGAAGTTTTTAATGATGTCACTCAAAGTATATGTTAAAATAGTCTGTTCTAAAAATCAGATAGCTTGAGTAAAATAGATGATAAGCATTTACCATATTTTTTATATTCTTAAATATATTTTGTATACTAACTCTGTCACCTGAAAAGGCCTAGAAACAGTGACTAACCCAATAGCAATGAATACCTCTAGTACGCAGATTGTGGTCTCTAAATAGCCATTTCCCACTAAAATAAACCAAAGCTTGTGGGAGAAATGGCTGATTTCAGGTCAAGGTCAAGATGAGCCTGGCATATCATATGTGAAAGCTAGGAAGCTATTAAAGTCTTGTTGGAGTCATGTCAAAAAAAGCTCAGAAGCCAACTTAAAGAGCCCCTCACCCACCCATGCAAAGATGGGAGCATTGGAATATCAAATATATTAGATGCTCAAAAATCAAAGACAAATATATTTAAATTCTTAAGTTCATAATGACACTGAGGGAAAAATCTCATTGGGAAAAACAAGTCGTTGGTCAACTTTAGAGAAGACCAGGGAATTGATTTATTATTTTTGAAAACTGATAAATAAAGGGAAGAATTCAAGCATTTCTTCTGGTTTTCCTGTGTAAAGTATACCACAGAATAACCAAATGTTTGAAGAACGTAAGTTTCTTTTTACAAAATTGCAATAAACAGCTGTAGAAGGAAAAACAATATCACCATGTTGCAACCCCTAGAAATAATAGATCTAGGCTGTGATTATCATGAGCTGCTATCAACACAAAAGTGATAACCAATCATATGTGTCCCCTGATGGAAGTACACACCACCAACCATGAAGTATTCCTGCCAAAAATTAAACCTGAATCCAATCAGCCTCTACATACAGCTACCAAATTATAGGAAATACCTAGGATAATGAAATATGTCAAACTACCTCACCAGGGATGCATCAGCCAACCAGAAGCTCTACAGGATACACAAACTACAGCTGTTTTCATTCAATAAATAAATAAATTGCAAGGGAAAAAGAAAGGGCGAGGTACCTATAAAATAAATGAGGTTTGAGACATCCACCAATTTCAATGCGTGGACCTTATATGATGCTGATTTAAACAAACCATTTTAAAATTGGGGAGTAAAACGAAAATACTTGAACACTAAAAGTCTATTTGATGATAGTAAGAAATTATTTTTAATTTGTTTAACTGTGTGATATGGTATTACACATTTTATGTTTTAAAAATTGCTTATTTTTTGAATTATATATTTACAGATAAATTTTGCTTCAAAACAATCCAGGTTGTAAGCAGGGATTGAAGATGTGAGAGAAAATATAGATTTAACAAGTTTGGCCATGAGTGGATTATCATTAAAGCTGGGTGCTTATCTATGAAGATTCACTATTCTACTTTCTCTACCCTTGTATACATTTGAAATTTTCCATAATAAAAAGTTTAACAAGTATTTTGAAGAGCTTTTTCTTAAACATTGTTCTAATACCTTATCTTCCTATGTATATGAAGTTAAAAAAAAATGGCCCTGTAAGATCTCAAATAGAGGTGACTCAGGAATCTTACTTCTTTTAGCTGGTAAACAGTGAGATTGAAGCACTATTTCTGAAACTCTTTTTCCTCTGCCAAGACTTTTGTCAGTCATTGTAACTTGAGAAGTTAGAGAAATTATGCACTTTTGTACTTTTCCAAAGGGATATAAGCTCCATTCCATTAGCACGCTCTGCTGCTGTAACAGAAAACATACTCTTTTACTCTTAGGCTGTTTCTCAGGAGGTGCTAAATAGTAAGGATAATAGTTGAATAATGTATGTACACTTAAATGCACATTTACTTAAAAGTCTTTAGAAGAAAATTTTCAGAAAGAAGTGTAAATACGCAAACAACTCAAAGTTTCAAAATGTCATACAGTAAAACTTTGTTTTTGTATTTATTTATTCATATATCTAACCACAAACTTTCTTTTAAGTATCTATCATATTAGATAAACAAGATAAAAATCTCTGTTCTCAAAGATTTCAAAGTCTTAAAATAAAAATAAAAAATCAATGATTACAATAGAATGCTATAAATATTATAATAGTGTCTGCTTTTCCCACCATTTTTTGGCTTAGCACCTAGCAATATCTGCCATGTAAAGAATCTAAATAAATATTTTATAAATGGGTAGATGGATGAATGTTGTTATGGAGGGATGTGGTGGAGAATGAACTAAGAGAGATACATGAAGGTCAGATCAAGAAGGGCCAGGAATACCATGCTACCAAAATAATCTTTATCCCAAATACTAGGGTTTCTTTGTTTGTTTTTAATAGACTATATTTTAGAGCAGTTTTAGGTTCACAACATAATTGAGCAGAAGGTACAGAGATTTCCTATATACTCCCTGTCCCCATATGTATTCAGCTTTTCCCACTATCAACATCCTGCCCCAGAGTGGTATATTTATTACAATAGTGAACCTATATCATTATCAACTAAAGTCCATAGTTTACATTAGGGGTCACTTATGGTGTACATTCAGTGGGTTTTGACAAATGTATAATGACATGTATCTACCATTATAGTATCATACAGAGTAGTTTTACTGCCCTAAAAAATGCTCTGTACTCTGCCTATTCAGTCCTCCCTCCCCTAATCCTCTAGCAAACACTGATTCTTTTACTGTCTCCATAGTTTTGCCATTTCCAGAATATTATTATATACAGAGAGTGCAAAAAAAATATACACATTTTAAGAAAGGAAAAAACTGTATTAAAATTATGCTGATGGTAACCACTTTGAACACCTCTTGTAATTACAGAAGTCAAAAGTGACTTGTATTCATCTTTTGTTATCAGTATATATTGAGTATTACAATTTTAATAGAATTTTTTTCCACCTTAAAATGTGTATACATTTTTTTGGCACCATCTGTAGTTGGAATCATATGTATGTAGCCTTTTCAGATTGGCTTCTTTCACTTAGTAATATGCATATAAGTTCCTTCCAGGTCTTTTCATGGCTCGATAGCTCATTTCTTTTGAGAGCTGAATAATGTTCCATTATCTGGATGTATCACAGTTTATTTATCTATTCACCTAAAAGGATACCTGGGTTGCTTCCAAGTTGGCAATTATTAGTAAAACTGCTATAAACATCCATGTGCAGGTTTTTGTGCAGGAGATAAGTTTTCAAGTGATTTGAGTAAATACCAAGGAGTGCAATTGCTGGATCACACAGTAAGAGGATGTTTTCTTTTGTAAGAAACCGCCCAACTGTCTCCCAAAGTGGCTGTACCATTTTGCATTCCCCCACCAGCAATGACTGAGAGTTCCTGTTGCTCCACATTCTCTTCAACATTTGATGTTGTCAGTGTTTTGGATTTTGGCCATTCTCATAGGTGTGTAAAGGTATTTAATTTTCAGTTCCCTGATGACATGCAATGTTAAGCATCTTTTCATATCCTTATTTGCCATCTGTGTATCTTCTTTGGTGAGGTGTTTGTTCAATCTTTTGCCAATTTTTAAATCACATGGTTACTTTTCTTATTATTAAGTTTTACATATTCTTTTTACATTGTTTTTCACAGAAGTTTTTAATTTTAATAAGTCCAACTTATAAATTATTTCATTCATGGGTCATGACTTTGGTGTTGTATCTAAAAAGTTATTTCCAGAGCTGGCCGAGTGGCACATTGGTTAAGAGCTGGTTTTGGGATGCCAGCGGCCCCGGTTCGGATCCCATGTGTGATGGCCAGTGACACCGCCCTCTACAGCTAACAACAGCTCCACCTGGAGCTGGGCTGCGAGCCCCGGAGACTGTGTAGGCTGCAGCTCCTGCTGCAGTGGGCTGCCATAGGCTACAGTGAGTGGCCGGCAGCCAGCGTGAGTGGCCAGGAGCCAAAGTGAGCTGCCAATAGCTGCAGTGAGTGACCATCCAGAGGCCGGGGACCAATCTGCCTCATCCAGGAAGAGCGCAATGATGATACCAACATGGGCCAGTGAAGCAACGTCCTCCGCAACTAAACTGAAGAACAAAAAGACAGCAACTTGTCTGTTCCCCTTCTCCGATTCCCCAATGCTGTTCCCCTCCCCCATTTCCCCAATAAAATCTTAAAGAAAAATAAAATAAAAGTTATCTCCATACCTAAGGCCATCTAGATTTTCTCTTATGTTATCTTCCAGGAGTTTTATAATTTTGCATTTTACATTTAGGTCTATGATCCTTTTTTAATTAACTTTTGTGAAGAGTGTAATAATATCTGAGTCAAATTCATTATTGTCACATGTAGATATACAGTTTTTCCAGCACCATTTGTTAAAACAACTTAAGAGGGATTTTTTTTGTTTTTAATATTAGGAATAAAATTATATTTCTTAAGAAACCAAATGAGAAACTTTGAAATGGTCTTTCATTTAATGTTTCAGGATAAAATATACTCTGTATAATCAAATAAGGGATTAACCTACCAATGTTGAGCATTGAAGCAATTAAGTCCTCTATGTCAGGCCTCCCAAAATATGTATATATTCTACTATCTTCAAAACAGAGATGAACCTCACAGTTTTCTATTGTTATACTGAGCTGAGCATATTTTCATGAATTTAAGCTATTTAATTAATGAAAAAACAATCACATATGAGATTTCTAACTCAAAACAATAAAAATATTCTAAAAACTTAAAGGAAAACTGTGGATTCACAATAGAACTATTGTTATAATAATTTTCAAATAACAACATGGGATTTTAATTTTATTGTTTAAATAAAAATGCAAACTGGAAAATAGAACTCTTTATTTTTCTATTTTTTTGAGGGCAGTGTCACTGGCCCTCATATGTGGGAACCGAACCGGGGCCACTGCCTTCCCAAGCCAGCACTTAACCACCGTGCCACTCAGCCGGCCCGTAGAACTCTTTTTAATAGTAATTATAATTAATAGCTTAGATTTGTTCATGCCACTCAAAAACTACAATAGATGAAATAACTCCCTCATACTAAGGCAAGACAAAGACAGACATTACCATTAAAATAACTTATATAGTGCCTTGTGCCCAAATTGTAAAACTTGAAATTCACATTTACAGTAATTCTAGATGCAATATAAAGCTAGCTCATAAATGACCAAATCTTTTCACTAAGATTTGGGAGCAAAAAGAGAAAGTGATATTCATTCCTTCATTCATTCATTCAATATGTATTATGTCCCTATCACAACTAAATAAATGAAGAGACAGTATTATAGTAGATACAAAGATGTATTAGACAGAATTCCACTTTCAAAGAGCAAACATTCCTCTAGGATGGATAAGAATGTACCAGAATGACTTCAGTTAAAAAAGAAAATGACTGGAGATAAAAGAGGCACAAACTATTTGCTAGAGATTTCAGGGAAGAAAAGAATTCTTTCCAACTAGGAATATCAAGAAATACTTCATGATTAAGAAAATATTTGAAATAAATCCTAGGAAAGGAAGAGACTACTATCCCCCACAACCCTTTCATGCAGAGCCTGCTTGTTTCACAAATCTTAAATACATCAGTTAAGGAGGTGGGGTTGGTGTCCCTTTCTTGCCCTCCATTCTTTCTTCTACACCATTAGTACACCTCTGTAAATTGTAAATTCTGTTTCTCTAAGGCTTATGCAATTGGAATTTCTACCCTTTCCCTCAACTGTTGCTGTCAGCCAACAGCCTCTGGTCACTGACTTTTTAAAAATTATTATTAGTTTCAGATATGGAAAACAATATAATAGTTAGACATTTACACCCCTCACAGAGTGATAATCCCCCTCCCCCAATCTACTACCCCTCTGACAACGTATATAGCTGTTACAATTCCATTGATTCTATTCCCTATGCTATACTCCACATCCTGTGACTATATGTATATTATATTATAGTTGACATTCATTATTATTCAGCTTCAGCTTCAGGTGTACAGTGCAGCGGTCAGGCATCTACACTGTCCATGAAGTGGTCTCCCTAATATGACAAGTGTCCACATCAGATACCCTACAAAATCTTTACAACATTATTGATTATATTCCCCAAACTGTCTTTCATATTCCCTTGGCAATCTTGTGGTTACAAATTTGTGCTTTCTAATTCCCTCAGCTTCTCCCTTAACCTCAGCCCCCTCCCATCTAGCAACCCTCTTCCTTTTAATCACTGCTGACCTTGGTTCCTAGAACACCTTCTTCCTCTTCACCCTGACTTTTTAATATTCTTGCAGGATTCAACATACAGACAGACAGAACTGCCACTTAGACTTGTGCGAGTCCAGGCGGGTCTTCTCCATCAATGTCTCTACCATTGAGTTGCATAGTTATTTTAACAAATTCTGGCAGATGATGGTAAGACATCTTGAGGAAAAGGGGCCATTTTCTAATTTGCACCAAGTTACTGTAGTGTTTGGTAGCAGGGATACCTATGGCTAATTCATTCATTACCCTGGTCCCTTTGTTCTTTGACCTCCTCAACATGGATTACCTTGACCAGCATTCCACTTCAGCATAAAATACACTTCATGCCATGGATTTTATCATCTCTGAAGATGAGGTTACCTCCAAAATAATGAATCTACAGACCCTACTTTCCTACCTTAACCTCCTGTATTGCTACCTCACTTAGGTGTTTTTCTGAAACAATTTTCTTAGCTAGTTAATAGTACTACTTCATTCTCCTTTGTATTTTCTTTCTGTTCATTAGTTTCTGTCATTTTTTTTATTCCCTCCTATCTATTGGGTTGTCGGAAAAGTCATGACACATTTTTGCAATGAAAAACACAGAAAAAATGTCATGACTTTCCCGAAAACTCAATAGCTTAGATTGCATGATCTTTTATTAGAGCCATTCTGTTACAAATACTGTCAACATCTTTGCCCTTTATTCCTCTTTCACATTCTCTAGGGGGGAAGAAAACAATCCTGGAGGAACCAAACATCTGCCTTGTCTGGGCTGGCACTTATGCAACTAAGTATTGCTGGAGAAAGACCATAGCCAACAGGTGGTCACCTCCTACCCCTTCCCATAGCAGACTGCCCTTTACACGTGCAATTCCAGCAACTCATTCTGATAGCTTCTATAACAAATTGAGCTCTATTGCCTTTGCATATGCCATTCCTCTTCTTGGAATGCTTTTCCCCAAAACTCTTAGCATATTTGATCCCTGCATGGCCTTCAAGTTTCAGCTTAATTATAATAATTAGTAGATAATATTTACTGAGGAAGTTTTTTTGTGCAGGATTTTTATATGAATTAGTTCAATCTTCCTAGTACCCTTGGGGGTAGATGGTCTTATTATCTTCACTTGACAGATGAGAAAATTAAGGATTAAAGAGGTCTAGTAACTTAAGATCACATACATAGAGAGTGGTTACTATAGAATTTGGACCCATGCTAACTAGCTATAGGGCCTGTATGATTAGGTAACCTACACTTTGTTTCCTTGTTCTGGGCTATCTTCCCCACTCTCCTCCACAGATATATCTTCCCAATGCCACCCTAAAATATTTAATAATAATTTCCTAAATTTGTAATCATATACTTATTTCCTTGCTTATGCCTTGCATTTTCATTCTCTCCCTCCTCTAACTAGACTTAAGCTCCATGGAGTCATGTGTCCATTTCACTTACCATTTTGTCTTTGGGGCCTAGCATCATGCCTGGCCCATAACAAACATTGGTCACTGCTTGTCAAATGAGTGGAGAAGATTGAGGACGAGACAGGCCAAGAAGGGCATTCCAGGCAGAGCTAGACATGAACAAAGTCCTAGCAGGAAGATTTGAAACATGTTAATGTGACAGCCTTATATGGTTGTGACATGATAGGCTTTCCTATTCTTTATGCTGGCATTGGTGAGATAAACAGGGCTAAAGAACGGACAGGGACCATATAAAACTAAAAAGTCGAAGGCATCCTATCCTCTCCAGCACTGAGGTCCAGGTGTGAGGTCACTGTCATTGCTGGGGAACATGGAGCCAACTCACTCTGCCCTGAGTTGTAACTGAGGTGACATCACAGTGTCATCCTTCCACCCCATGCAACGGTTTTTGTTGAGACTCAGGGCACTTCCCAAACAAGTAAGGATCAAGCTTCAGGGCACAGATCCACACAGTAGCAAGTTCTATAAAGCAGGCAGGAAGTAGGAGTTGGATAAGAGGCAAGACAAGTAAGCTGCAATAGGATAGAATTTTATTACATTTGACCAAAAGTCATTCCAACGCACTTAACACAGCAAAGGGCAGGTACATGTAATCTTTAAAATAATTTACGAAGATTAAAACAGAACAAAGCTGAAGTGAAATTTTGAGTGCCCAGAAAGGTAACATTTGCAGCATTAGTTTTATGAGAGGAATCTTCAAGGCAATAATATATCACTGGGTCATTTTAACTGCAGTGTATCTGACGTAGCTTTAACTCTAAATTTTAAAGTAGCTAGTACAAAAAGAGAGTCTCTAAAAGTTATGTACGTGTTTATGTACTACAGAAAGTTATTTATCTTTTCTGATCTTGTTGAAGAGTTATGGTAGCTTTACAATGTTCTTCAAGTTTGACACCACATATATAGGGCAGAATAAAAGGTGCGTGGAGGTGCGGGCTTTATAGGAATAGGAAACTTAAACTTGACCTGGTGTTACAGCAAAGATTACAGCAGGGAAGACAGCAGGATGTGACTCATAACTGACTAAACCAGGGTTCCCCACACACATTTTGTGCAGAGCATCAACTTCCACCATGGAACCCAGGGTTTGACTTGGCTAACACTGCCTTCTGTGAGAATGAGGGCCACAGGGTTCTAATTTGCTTTGGTTTTCAGGTGTTTAGGAGGAGGAATGAGAAGGTTGAGAGTCCAGGAAAACTCAGCACAGGTCTGCGCACGCACAGCTGACCCCGAGTACATGGAGGGTGGACAGCTGCCCTTGAATGCTGTCTCTGGGCTAGTGTGTGCCTGGGAGGTTAGAGCTGGAGCACAGAAGACTCCTCGGCGTCTCACCACAGATCTGTGGGATCGCATTCTTGTAGGCATCTGTAACTCTCGGCTATAGGAGTGTGCTTGGCCCAGGGAGGGCAGGCCAAAATGCTGGGAGCAAATGCCCTTGGAAGCGACCCTCAGACAATAACAGCTGGGAGTTGGTGGATAAATGCATCTCCCTAGGACATCACTGAGTGTGTTTTATCCCTGCAGGACTGAGCTGCATGCACCCCCAGCAGTCTCTTCTCACTCCTTTGTCGAGATATAATTCACATACCATAAATTCACATTTAAAGTGTACACCTCAGTGGTTTTTAGTATATTCACAGAGTTGTGCATCCATCACCATAACCTAATTTTAGACCATTTTGTCATCCCAAGTGGACTTTGTTTTTGCAATAATAGAAAACAAACATTTAACCTATGTGTGAGGTCCTGTGCTAGGATCTGTGCAAGCACTAGACCATGTGGGTGAGCAAGAAAGACATATTCCAACCCTCATGCAGCTTAAATCCCAGTGGGAGGGACAGGCACAGATGTACAGAAATACGGTAACAAGAGAATTGTAGGCTATGGCAATAAACAGGGTAATGAGAAAAATGAGGACAAAACTTTATGTTATAGGGTCAACGATAGCCTCTTTGAGGAGATAACATATAAGTGAGGCCAAAAAATATTGAGGAGGCATCAAATACATGCAGACATGTACAAGAATGTTCCAGACTCAGGGAATAGCAAAAGCAGAGGCCCTGAGAATTGGGTGGAAAGTGGCCTGAACTGACCTTAGAAAAATAGGAAGAAGACAGATCCTGTATGGCTTTATACACCACCAGAAGGAGTTTGCATTTTATTCTAAATGCGTTGAGATGCCACTGAAATATTTTAATTGTCAGGTATCATGGCCTAACATGCTTTTAAAATATTTGTCTTGCAGCTCTGTGGAGGGTGGATATTTGGCAGGCAAGTGTGGAAATAGGAAGAATGGATAGAAGGCCACTGCAATTGTCCGGGCAAGAGATGATGTTAACTTGGACCAGTGGTGGCTGTGGAGAAAGAAGAGAGTAGATGGAGTTAAATATATTTCAGAAACAATAGGAGGTGAGAAAATCAGTGCAGTATGTAGAGTTTTCTGGAAGGAGAGCAGAGAAATGGAGTGGTTATCTGGAGTCAAGGGTAGGATGTTAGAAAGTGAGAGGTGTTTGAGCATATTTGTGATTTTGATGAGAAGAC
The DNA here is from genome assembly GCA_033961575.1 of Aselliscus stoliczkanus. Taxonomy (NCBI): domain Eukaryota; kingdom Metazoa; phylum Chordata; class Mammalia; order Chiroptera; family Hipposideridae; genus Aselliscus; species Aselliscus stoliczkanus. The sequence goes on from CM066733.1 coordinate 95,128,505, forward strand.
TACAGATAAGAGGGCAAGAGAGCTGGTACCAAGAGTAACTGAATGAGAGGTGGAATGGGTGAGGTCTCAGGTAACGCAGCTGATCAGTGGCAGAGCTGGAGCAGGATCCAATCACACCCACGGCCATCAGTGTTTCCTGAGGACTCTTTAGGGATCCTCGGACCCATGCAGAGGGAGGCTGAGCAAGTAGGAGTCTTTGGACCTCATTCCCACTTTAACCAGAGTAGCACTTGCTTTGTGTATTTTATATCTGGGGCTTATGCTTGAACTTTCATTTGAAGAAAGTGACCTGGGCTCAATGAACTTAGAGAACAATAGCACTATACTACTCCACTTGCCAAGAAATAATTTGTTTGTCAAATATCTCTATAATTTTGAAGGCATTCAAAATCAAACCTAGAGGAAGCAGTGTTTCCAACTCTTTTTGTTTCCTAGGATGTACAGGTTAACCAGAGGTGATAGAAACTGAAATGTGTGGCACTGAAGAAATTTTAAGGGTCCATGAGACCAGACTGCTGCAGCCTCTGGCTTGGGATGTGGGTAGGGCAGGGGAGTTGAGGGGGGTGGCAGGGGTAGCCTCCACATGGAATAACCTGGGGTAGCCTCTACACGCAGGCCATGGAATTCACTTTGGAGGTTCACAGTCCTCTCCAGGAAATTTTGGACTCCCTGATGGCTCATTAAGCAGGGGGTGGCTCTTTCCAGAGGCATCATTTCCAGACATTATTAAATTGGCTTCTGCTCAGGTTCCTCTGTGTAGGTGAATGTAACACGTACAGGTCACTGGGAGGAGTGCTGTCACCTCCCAGAACACCCTGACACTGACTTGAGTAGGCTTTGGTGGGGGACTCTGCTCTAGCTCTGATGTCCTTTCACCCTTATTCTCCGAAAGAACTTTGTCCTGGCCCTGCAGGCATTATCAGAGTATCCCAGTTGTTCTTTTATTTAATGCCACAAGGCAGTGGGGCAACTTACACAAATCATCTGCATATAGACACACATATTCCAGTGTGGTAGAAATAAACAAAAAAGACATCCTCTTGCAATAGCTTATAGACAGAAGTTTTATTAACACTCATAATTGTGTTATTTAGCAAAGAAATGTTTAATAATTTACTCAGTGAATATTTAAGGAGCATACAATGTGCCAAACGCTGCAAGGAACTGGCATAATATGATTCCTACTGTCTTCTGGAAAAGACAAATAACTACGGTTGAATCTCATTCATGCTATAATGGAATTAATTATAAAGAGTTATGGATGCAAAAAAGCTAGTGAATAACTGTCACAGAAACTCAGTGATGGCTTCATAGAGGAGGGTTGACTGACCAGGTCCATGAAAGATACACAGGAGTTTAGGTAGAGAAGTGGCAGAAGGGTTTTCTGGATTTATGAGGAAGCGTACAAAGCCATGGAGACCTTAAAGGAGTTGATATGTCTGAGACATAAATATTTCAGGATGCTGAGAGTGGGGTAGGCTTAGAAACAGGTGGGAAAGGAGTTTGGGTCTAGATAATTGCTTTCTATGCTAGGGGTACCACTGAAGATTTCTAAGCAAAGAGAGAAGCGTGCTCAGACTAGAATTTTAGTAATATCCCTGTAGCAGAAGAGGCATAAAGTGAAGCCAGGAGATCTTAAGGAAAACTCACCGTGGCCTAAAGGTGCTAGTTAAGGCAACTGGAGGAGGGAAGATGGAGTTTGAGATCTGCAGGAGTTAGAATGGAAAGATCTGAAAAAGACTGGATATAAGGGTGAAGGAAAAATTGATATTGATTAGTTTTCTGATTTGGTAACTTAGAGTAGGTCACGATGCCATTAACTAAGAAAGATGATAAGGGAAGAAGAGTTGGTTGAAAGGCAGAGAGGAAGAAGCTTACAGTTTAAAAATTCTGTGTGGCAACACAAGAGCTCAAGCGCTTTATTGAATAGCTACATATGGATATTATTAAGACATTTACATTTACCTTGATAGTCCCTTTGGCCAACATTTATTTTGAGTTCTTTTTCTAGCAATGAAGAGAGATTTCTACACTCACCTGTCCTCCTCTTTTGTAATCACATCTGTGCAAAACCTGGGATGGAGACAAGGTTTGAAATTCACAGAGAAAAAAAATCACCCATGAGGGGTGGAACCCCAGCCAGCAGAGGCTCTAGGGTATCCTCTCACCATGAGTTAATTGACTATAGATAGTATCACAAACAATGCATTCCTGTTGCCACTGGATTTTTAGAAAATACTCATTCTGCTATTTCCATATCAAAGCTTGTAAGGAATAAGCTGTAAGTGGGTTTCACACCATTTAAGAAGCTCCTGACATTTTCGAAGTTCCCCTGGGGTTTACAATGAGAGTCTATCTAGGAATACTGACTGATCTCTAGGAAATGAGAGGAAAATTCCTTGCAAATTTTTGTCTAAATGAAATAAGAAAGGAGTGCTTGATATTCAGACTCTTCAGAGAAATTGCATTTTTTAAAAAATAGAAGAATAATAGAAGCTGCAGGTTGCTACTTGCTTTTTACTTGTGCTTTTGTGGCAATGTGCATGCTGAGTGGGGAATTTGAGGAAGAGGGTTTGAGCATAATGAGCAGAAAATTGCAAGGGATCGATCTGTTATATACAGTATTTCAGTGTCTAAGTGAAGAAGAAGGTGGTGAAATTATCCTGTGAATTCAAAACCATGCTAATCATCAATCTGGATGAATTTTTCAGTGCTATGTTGTTGTTTTTTTTGCTTTATTTTCCAAGCTGACCACCCAGTGACTCCAAATCCATTATGAACCACACAATCCCTTGCTTTGTTCTTGTTGGGTAGACAAGAACATCTTTTCTTTTAAACAATGGTGTGTTTTGATATGCTAACTTAATACTTATCTGTCAGGGAAAAGCCCATGAGTGTGTCTGTTGCTGTTCATCACTGTATATCTAGCAGTTAGCACCATTCCTGGAGTATGGTGGAGCCTCAGTAAACCTTTGTTGAATGAATGAATGAATGAATGAATGAATGGTAATTTGCTACTCCTGTTCTCTACACCTTTAATTGATCCAGATATTACCACCAACAAGAAATATTCATTCACTGATTTTCTTCACATAGTATCTTAATAAGGTGTCATATAATTTTTAGTTCAAACCAAAACACTTTTGAGAATAAAAGGAATGTTAATAATTACATCAAGACAACTGGCATAAATCAGGACCATCTTAGACAAATTGGGACATATGGCCACCCTAAACATATAGGATTATGAAACAACGAAGGACCACAGAACATGTTTCTTGTGTATATTTCATGTCTTCTCTATTTTCTTGACACCTTACTTGGCTTGATATAATTGATCTGCCCTTTGGAGCTGATTATTGGATGTTTCTTAAAGTCAATAGTGTTTCTTTTCTCTTTTTTATTTGCCTTCCAATTTAAATTAGCATTAAAGTAACAGAAAAAGAAAGCTCTATGAGGACAGCTAAAGAGCCTTTGGGGCACTATTCTAACCCCCAAACCTAACTGTGTTTGACACATAGTTGGCTCAATAAATGCTTGCTTATAAAAAAGGGAAGTTCTGTTTCCAAAATGGTAGAATGTAGAACTAGTAAATACTACTCCCACACAAAATACATACAAATGATTAAAAATACATATTAAAACATATATTGGCATATTAAATTTGATGGAAACTGTTATTTGACAAATAAAACTAATGAAAGCTTGAGTAATGGAATGCACACTGTTTAAGATGAATTGGAAAAATCACTTGTCAAAATGTGTAGAAGAGGGCCAGCCGAGTGGCGCATTTGTTAAGAGCTGGTTTTGGGATGCTAGTGGCCCCGGTTCGGATCCCACATATGAGGGCCAGTGACACTGCCCTCTACAGCTAACAACAGCTCCACCTGGAGCTGCCAGTAGCCGCGGTGAGCGACCATCCAGAGGCCGGGGACTGATCTGCCTCATCTGGGAAGAGCGCAATGACAATACCAACATGGGCCAGTGAAGCAATGTCCTCCACAACTAGACTGAAGAACAAAAGGACAGCAACTTGTCTGTTCCCCTTCGCCGATTCCCCAATGCTGTTCCCCTCCCCAAATTCCCCAATAAAATCTTAAAAAAAAAAAAAGAAAAACTAAAAAATGGACTGACTAGCAGAATAAACACAATTAAAGAGCAATTAGTGATGTGAAAGACTGTACCAGGAAATTATCCCAGAATGTATCACAAAAGGAAAAAAATGAAAGCATGACACAAAAGTTAAAAAACAAACAAACATTAAAAACAGGGCTGGAAATCAATTCAATAGGGGTCCAAATTGAGAGAATATGGCGAATGCAAAGGACACGATACTGGGTGACATAAAAGCCAAATAAATAAATAGATAAATAAATAAATACTCTGAAGGAAGACTGAGGTCCTACAATTAAAAGGGCCTGTCAAGGGACAAACACAGCAACAATAGCAACAACGATGACAAAATCTAATTCTAGACATTTCATAGTTATGTCAAGCCTAAATGGAAAATCCTAAAAATTAGGAGACAGAAAAAAATTACAAATTTAAAATTGTAAACATAAAATTAGATACAATTAGAATGATTTAATTTGTTTTAATTATATAATTGTCACAAGTCCATAAATGTACGAACTGAGGAAGATCAGAGGGGGACGCCCCACTTGTCCTGATGCAAGAGGAGGGGGAGGTGGGAGGCCAGAGGCTAGGACAGAAGCAAGATCTAATCCCTCTCAAAGAAGTTAAGAAAGCCAGTGTACCACAACCCCAACTCAGAGCCACCTCTAACCTTTAATGTGGCTTCCTGAAGATCTGTATTTCCCATTTCTGTCAACAACTAGTTTTTTCTCATTTGCCATTTTCAAGGAATCTTCAAAGGTTAACAGGGTTTTTATAAGGAGAAAATTTGATAAATCAAATAAAATTGAGTATTGGCAGAATATTGAGATCCCAGAAATGCTCTAACTTGCACTATAACTCTTTAACTTTCCTCTTTCCAAGTCAAGACATAAGGAGCTCTGAATACTATGTTTGTTTCCTTTGGTATGGCCTCCCACTATCCAGGAAGCAGATAGCCTCCAAGGGAGAGGTCTTTGTCTTGGCTGCTCAATTTAAAAGTGCAAGTTTGTTAAGAGAAGTAACTTGTAATTACTACCTAAGTCAGGAGAATGTTGTATTTCTCTTTAATTAATGTCTTACTTGGCATCGAGCCTTTGGTGGACATCTGCTGCTGAGACCACCCAGCTCACCTCCATCTTCCTGCAAGCACTGCCCTACATCTTCCCCTTTTTCCACAGCGGGAGCTGCCCTGACCCTGTCTACCTGACCTCAGTGATTGGCCTAGTACCTCATACTCTGTGGGCCAAAATCCTTAACTTTCTGTTCACCCCTAAAATTGAGAGAGACAGGACCCTTCCTCTCTGGAAATCTGTGAGGATGTGGTCTGGGTCATGACCATATCCCAGTACGTGGAAGAAGAAAGCTTGCAGATAGAGGGAATGAAGCCAGAGAGCCAGGAATAAGGGGAAGAGGGATGGAGTCCTGGTGGAATCGGGCTCTGGGTCCTGTGGCACTAGTGAAAGCCCACCCCTGCTGGGTCTGGGCCAGTATATTCACCCTTTGCCTAGCTAGTTCAATTTGCCTTTCTGTCATTTGCATCCAGAAGAATCCTTTTAGTTCAGCACCATCCCCAAACAGGTGCACAGTAAAGGTCACTGGATCCAGAGGAGCAGGCCAAAAATCAACTCAGCATGAGATCTGGCTCTGGAAGAGGGAGGTGAATGGGCCAGGTCAGAGCATCCTTGTTGGGACAGAGCATGTGTGTGGGGGCAGGGTATACCGTGTGGGAGCAACTTTGCCAATAGGAAACAAATAACCAAGCACCTGGCAGCGGCTCATGCCAACAGAGCACAGCAGAGGTGACAGTAGGTCCCAGTAGGAAAAGGTCCTTTATCTAGAAATTGAAAATACTATTTAAGGAATTCTGTTTTGAGTATTGTAGGGTTTAGGGCTGCTGTGATCTTTCTGTGGTCTAACAGTTGATTTACATTGTTTTTCCTTTTTCTTAATAATGCTCTTTTGTTACTTTGTGCCAACATACCTATATGTGAGTTTGTGTATATAATTCCAGAGGGGAAGGAGAGGAATTAACATGTCAGCCTGTTGGACTTTCTAATGGAGAGAGATTTTCAGGGTTCTGGGTAAGGAATCAAGCCAGGAAGAATGGAACTACACAAAAGTCAATCCTACTTAAAGGCACAGAAATCTCTGACAAAGGGTCACCTCTAAACTTTAGTGTCGCTTTCTTTGGAGCTACAGGTTTTGTTTGTGACCACCACTAAGACATCGTTTATGTGAGTTTTAAGGATTCTTTGACTTATCATATATTTCTTAGGCATTTTGTTTTGTCTTCAGTTTCTTCATTTGTTTCTAGGTGGTAATCAGCTTTGGTCTAAACCAGGAGCATGGTATAGAAATGATTGTTTAACAGGGTGTTAGAATGGGATTCATCCCGGCTTAGTTTTGACTGAAGTGCCAATAGAAAGCCAGAGTGAGTGTGAGACAAACCCTCACCTGCCAAATTTAGAAAGGAAATGATGACTTGTAGACCATCCCCACCCCCCACCCCCAACCAAATCAGAGATATAAATAGAGAAATTTATGAAAAGGGAAGAAAATGTGCTGATGACATTTTTTTGAGAGAGCTGTTGTCGCTCTGTGAGTCTTCTAAGAGAGGAGGGTGTGTTTTAGTTCTATCACCTCAAGCTTTGTAGGAGAGGGTTTTATGAGGTAACTCAGAGAACTTTGAAATGTATTGGGAATTCACAGACACGAAGACAGATGACTGAGAAAGTTAAAGTACCCCTGAATCAACAGAGCTAGAGCTAGCTGCATTGGGAGCAGCCTAAACTTTCAAAGCTTACTGTGTCAACATAAATGTCAGTGTTTCCTGTGGATCAGATATGAGTCTCATGGGAAGCCCAGTTGAGTAGGGTCATCTGACATTCTATCCTAAAGGGCTACACAGAGGAGTGGAGGGTTCCTAGTAACAAGACATTGGAGGGGAATTCTTAGGGTATGTAAGAGAAGTTGCAAGTGACAGCCTGGAACAGAGATGCATCCACCCACATCATGAAATAGGCCATTAGAGGGGTCGATCATAGAACCTCTAAAGAGACCATAAAAACAGCTTTTGGGAGAAAGAGCTGGCTGTTCTCACAAGCCAAGCCCAGAGAGCATGAAGCCAGCTTACAACAGTCCCAGTGTGAATAATACCTTTTCTGTTCTCCTCGCTCATCCTCCTTCCACGACCCCACCCACCCCAGTTGTCCCATAGAGGATTTAGATTTGGCCTAGAAAGTGGGGTGAAGGAAGGAGCAGCCCAATGTGGAAACTGGGAAAACTCCATCCTGCCCCTCTTTTCCACCACAGGCTTCCAACCTGAAGCAACTCTAAGCTAAAGAAGGGGAAAATATTTTAATTTTAATGCTAAATAAAGTTTAGTGATTTGAATAATATCTCAGGCTGGATGTTTGAATTATTGAATTAAGATTGTTTTGGGGACTCCAAGTGACTACCGGACCGCCTGTTACTTAAGACTGAGTAGAAAGACCAGGGTTCCTAAACAAGTTTCCATCCTCAGGCAGGCTAAAATTAACCCCATTTAATGCTTTAAAAAAAGTAAAGCTGTATTTTGAATACATCATCACTGAGATTAACCTAGTAATTGGAGCAATAAGTATAAAAATAAAAAAAAAAGTAGTAATGCCTGAAATATGTGAGCAATCTTGTCAATAAGCATATAGAGGTCACTTTAATTATTTTCAGAACCAGTCATCTCTCAGAGGTTGCATTTATTTCTGATCTTTATAACTTAATATCATAGTTTACCTTTAGAAGCATGATGAAAGTACTGAAAATTAAGGTCAGGAAGAAAAGATAGAAGACTTGGTTTATTTAAAAGAGAGAAATGAAACTTCTAATGGCACCAATTCATAAAATGTTTGTGTCACCATGAGTTAGAAGCATCAAAGCAATGCACCCATGTGTCACAGATACACTTTGACTACATTCCTAACATAGGAATGGCAATAGTGAGATATGGCAATAGTGAGGAAGAAAAACCATGGAAGCGTCGTGTATCCAAGAATCATAATTGACAGCCTGTTATTGGTTGGTCTTCAACATCCATTAGTTGACATTCATTAAGCAGTATATGCCAGGCTCTGTAGGTAAGGAGGCAGAAAGGTACAAAGTGATGAGTCAACAAGGAATAAAAGTAGATACGAGAGGGATGAGAGCCACTGTGGGCAATTGGGACAGCAGTACAGAGGAAGCTGTCTTAAATACCTCTATTTAACTGGCCCCAGTTAAGTTAATAGAGCCTATTATTCCTCCTGCAAAACATACTGACTGAGGCCTTAAATGTTCTGAAACGTTTTCAGCTCCTCGCTTAGTGTGGCTGTGTACTTCTGCTCTCATCTGTTGAGTTTTTTGTTGTTGCTGTTGACCAAGAGTTAATTGTGGTCATTTCCCAAATTTATTTATGCCAATCGTACTATTATTGTGATGAAATAATTAAAAAAATAATATATGATACAATAAAATATAAATATGAAAATAAGCATAGGTGTTGCTTTTGAAAACTAAATTGAATGCTTTGGAGAGAGAATAAAGTCTAGTCATTGAAATCACTACATAATAATCCTAATTCTTTAATAGTTCTTGAAAGTTTATGACTACATGGTGGAATGTGCCTGCCATTCTCTCACCTTTCTGCCGTAAATGCTTTGTAAATGAGCCAATTTTGTTGTCCGGTTAAATGCCAAAACAGAATAAACATTGGCAGAGAACACACTGTCATTTTCTCACATAGAGGAGCACTGTCAATTGCAAAGCCATTGTCTTGGCCACCAGCTAGGAAAAGTAATAACCTCCAGAAATTCTATTATTTGTGTGCCAGTAGGGCCATATGACCACTGCAGGGCAAGTCTTTCAGCATCACCCACCACATACTTCATGTCAGTTCATTCATTCATCCAATTAATATTGATTGAGCCCCCATAGGGAGACTGGCAGAAAAACAATGCCTCTTATTGAACAAGCAGGAGACAAAATTGCATGACTCACCTGATTCTATCAGTATGCTTCCAAGGAAGAATCCTGAAACAGGGTATAGCTTATGGTGGCCTCTCTCTTCTGACAAAGCTCATTTTGCTGGGAGGGTTATTAGCCCAAGACTGAAGGGGGTTAGCATTCAATTATTTGTATCTAGTCTGACCTGTTCCTTGTGAAAGGAGAGGCTCCATCTTGATACAATGTTAATTATACATGAGTTTACAGGCCCCTGGGAGTGGCCCCCAGCCTGGCTGGTGGTGCAGGGCCAGGAAGCCCAGCCCAGGAAGTAGAAAGGTACCTTGGTGACTCTTGAGTGTGTAGGGAGACAGTTGGTTCTTATGCATAAAGCAAACTTTATCATAGATTTCTATAACATTGATCAATTTCTATTAATATGTTTATATTTAACAAAATTTAAAAAACTGAATGCTAATTTTCCATGATACTCAATGTTTATGATGTGTTGAAAAATTCTGGTAAATATTTATGATGAAGGCTGTAAAGCTCACTGACTTTCAAGTAACTTTCTGTTTCCAAGATGGCTTAGACATCATATAAAATTATAGGTGAAATCCTTTTCTATCTCAAAGGGTGTTTTAAAGACTGAGACCCTATTCATATAGCACTTATTACTTAAGAAAGGAATTAAGTATATGAAAGATAAATTGACATAGTATTTGTAAATATTTTTGAGAACTTTGGAAATTTGAATATAATTTCCCTCTGAGTGCTATAAATTTCTTACTATTGAAATGCAATGTCTTAAACAGGCATTGAGAATGCATCCTACTTATCTCATATCCTGTGGCTATGAGTTTTTATTTTGAGCAAACATGATTAGGGTGATGAAACTAGAATGGATGTTCCAACAACTCTGTGTGTTGTCTCAAGTTGGCTATTAGAGAAAAGTAAATTGAATTGTCCTAATGTTTCTTACTATTAATATTAATTTAAAATTCTCTTAGTGTTCTTTCTAAGTTTGGCATATGCCAAACACAGGAATAAACGTATTCATAAGAGCCTGAATTATCCTCAAACATGTATTTGGTGATAGGAGGGAGGAAAGAGTGGGGATACCCAGATACTAGAGACTCCTAGTGATCGGCAGTTCATGCTGGCCCTCTCATCTGCTTATTAACTGACTCATTCTCTACAAGAGGTTGCTTAAGGAAGAGAGACTTGAGGATTTCTTCTAGCTCGTTCCTGCTTCAGTATCTCCAAAAGAGAGATCAAGAGGAAGAGCATGTAAGCATGAGCATGGACAATTAAGCTACCCTTTGTACTAATGGGACCTTGCATCTCTCTGGCCTTTACTTTCTCTCCTGGGTAGCATGAAGGTTACTATGGAAATGTGAGTTCCTGTATTCCTCCTTAGCCCTTCTAGGTTATTCCTTTGTCTGGGGTGAGCTCAGAGGCACTTGCTCTGGTATGGAGGCTGTGAAAGGGACTGGGAAGGCATATCTGTGCAACTCTCCTTCAATGGAGCAGATCATTCCAGTAGAAGCAAATGTCTCTGCAACGTACACACAGAGGACATGAGACAGTTCATCAGGAAAACTAGCTAGGCAGAATTTGGTTATAGGTAGCATATTTTTAATGTGGCCATGTTAGTCAGCAGTATTTGCAAAGGAGAAGAAATAATATATAAAGTTACCATGTGGGAGAATGTGATAGATGTCAGGGACAGTGGTATGTGTGTGACACACACAATTGTCCACACAACAAACCCATGAGGTTGGCATTATTTTTATGGCCACAGGGCAACTGAAGGCCAGAGAGTCTACATAAGCCTGTGTGACTAAGAAAAGGAGAATCTTGATGAAAGGACAGGACTATTCAAATTCAAAATCCACACTATTACCCTCTACAGGGATTATAACTAAATGGGAAGGACTCTAAAAGCAATATTCATCCTTGAAAAGATGTTTCTAATCTAAAGCCATGAAAGTATTTATTAGACTGCAACATATGAAACTAACAATGTTCAACTGCTTGACCTACAAAAATGGCAATTTCATATAGTTCAATAATATCTATTTATAACTTGTGCAGAAGACATTCACAGATGGGGGACACACTGCAGAACAGATTTACACTGAGGAACCCTCCACATTTCCTATGACTCACAGATTTTTATTGTGTAAAATAAGGAAAATAACCAGAGTAACAGAAATGCACTTCATAAAGTTTGTATAATTAAGGCAGAAAATTTCTATGCATTAAATATATTCAAGTTCTACCATTTGGAGGTAAAAACTGGGAACTCTTTGTAATAAGTACATCAACTCTGGTACAAGCTGCCAGTTTGACATGGACAGCCGAGAATACCAAAGCAGGACAATAAAATATGATGGTCTAAACCAGGTCTAAGAGAGAGATGCGTTTCTGACCACTATCGGTTGGTGGTATTTATAATTCACAATGCATTGTTTATGACTAGCTTAACTATTTAGTACCATGAATACAATTCTTTCATTATACCTATCTAGTTAATTCCAACTAATGCGATTTTCTTACGAATTTCCAAACAAAAAGTGTTCTTTCAGGTCTGTGGTTGTCATTCATGCTGTTGGCCAAATGTGTCCAGTTTTTTGCTCTTTCTCACACAAGAAAATGAGAATGCCATTTCCGAGGCCCCTGTGATTAGTTCTGGCCAGTGAGTTGTGAGCAGGAGTAACATAGCTCACTTCTGGGCTAAGCAGTGAACTGCTGGTATGAGACCTTCCAGAGCTCTTTTCCCCTGGCATGGTGCTTGACAACATTTGATACAGGGCTGCTCTCTCAGCCTAGATCCTGGAAGGGGGAGATAAGCCCACAGTACAGTGTCTAGCCCATCTGTGATGGGTAGATACAGAAGAATGAGTTAAACATTATTATAACAAGAACTACAATTTGGAGATTGCTTATTATGGAAGCATACCTTAGCCTATCCTGATTGATACAGGTGTTTTGAATAGCCTAACTACATTTTTGATCCCCATTCTGAAAACTAAGGTTGGGTCTATCTGATTCAGATATTTCTACTGGTTCTGATGGACAAGACTAGATACCTGACTTACAAAATGGTGCCTGAAAAGGACATATTTCAGTGTGGGGGTAGCTACCCTTTCTTCCCCCAAAGTAGTATCCTTCATGTCCAATGACCAGTTCCCCAAATAAAGTACCCAATGATTGACACAAAGCATTTGTAAAGGTAGGAGGAGTAGAAAGCTTTATAAGAAATAAAATTCCAGAGGAAACACAAGCTCCATCTGGGAGGGAATATTGCCCCTACCCCATCTATCATGGAGTCGGATTACTTCCATTCATGTCTTTTATTTAACCTGCCACATCTTTACCAGAAGAGTGTCATAACAAAGATGATTCCTAGGAAGGTTGAAAATCCATCATAACCCATTAACGTGTTAGCAAGAATTGTGTATTCACTAGAAATACACGCAGCATACAGGGAATAAGATAGTTTATAAATAAATCTTAAGGCAAAAGAGAGCCCAGAGGTCCAAAGCACCAGGTGACTCCTCAAATGAACTGACACCACACTGTGAACAATAACACAGAAGAGTGGGGAAGCAGGAAAAAACGATTTTTGCCAACTCCATGATTTCATCCTGGAGAAGAACCAGTTTTAACACTGGTTCCAAATTAGATTTTTTTTTTAAAAAAGCATCCCCATAAATGGCGATGTATATCAGTAATATAAAGGGAAAAACAGTTTTCTGTTAAGATAACTGAGTCTCTGTAAATAAATGTATACTTTTTTAGTCTACTAGGTAAAAATTTGCCTACTTATTGATTGGTGCCAAATTTGTAGCATTTATTCCAGTTTATAGAAAATTTCTGTTAAAATGTATAGCTTTAGGCTTGCCTATGAAGCCTCCTCACATTTCTGCAAGCAGTGTCTTGTCAGAATGCCTTGATATCTGCACTATTCAAAATATTATTACAGGTCAGGCTATGGCTGGTAATCATGTGATGAATTGGAGCATAGCACAAAAAAACCAAGTATCTATGAAGAAAACATTCATCACAAGAAAAAGGTACAGGATAAAACATGACAACACATTTTACTACAAGAAAAATATATATACAGAGAGTCCTTCTGTCCTCCCCATGCTCAGTGCTCACAGTATCTGCTAGCAGGGATCTTTGAAAGAGGTGGCCATTGCAACAAGTAATTTATGCAGCCCTTGTGACACCCAGACTCTAATGGAAATTCCCTACTTCAGAATGCTGACCTTCACAGCATCAAATCAGGGCCCAGCAACTAGAAATTTTCCTTCAATTTTGCATAAAGAAGTCACATTTTAAAGCCCGTCATCCTGCTTTAAAGGGAACTACCATTTAACTGTCATTAATATGGCTTTCATAATTTAAACTGAATAATATATAAAATACTTCTTAGCAGCATATAATTGTAGTTTATAATTTGTTTCTTCCTTTGAATGTTCTACTGCAAGACACTGAGCCTTCACATTAGTCTTGATTCTGAGTGCTCAGTTTTGAGGGATTGGTCAAGAAATAAGTTTTTATAAATAAACAAAGGTTAAATAAATAAAAGTGCAACAAAAGTTGAAACTTTTTACCTAAATGGTATTGAATTTTGGAAAAAAAAATGTATTGCACTTATTTTTAACTGCCTTTAGTGCATTAGTTTGCTAGGGATTCCATAACAAAGTACCACAGTCTGCATGGCTTAAAGGACAACAAAAAAGGCATCAGCAGTATAATAATGCTTCATGTGACCAGGACTAATCAACAAAGCTTTTAGAGGCTCCAGTGTAGAGAGAATTTTCTCATGGAGAAGAAAAGGGGGAGAAATCAGAGCCATGTGAGGAAGGTGTACAGCCAAGGTAGAGAGACTTGAGTGAATGTGGAATATGTGAAAAGTGATAGTAGAAAGGGGTGCCTTTGGAGGAGAGGAAGCTCTGGATTGAGGAACAGGATAGATGAATGGGGGTAAAAGTGGGTAGGCTGGCAGGTTTGGAGTTAATACCCAAGTGAGAGTCACAGTGGGGCATTTTAGTTCTCTCAATATGTTTCCGAGGTAATCTTTAGAATTATTTTTTTATGATATACACTATAATGTACTTATGATTGTTTGATTTATTCAGCTTACTTTCAATGACTACCTCCTAGTTAAAGCCTTTTAAATTCTCATCTCCCTTCAGGTTGCTGGTAATTATTCCATCTTAGCATCATACATATATTTCAGGAAAATTCACCTTGTCAAAATTTCTTCCCTTTATTAATTTATTCAGCATATATTTATTGAACACCTACTATGGTCTGAGAAACCAGTCAAAGGGCTTGGACAGATCAGTGGACAAAACAGACAAAATCTCTGCCCTCAGAGAGCTTTCATTTAGGTAAGTAGTGAGAGAGAAAATAAAAGTAACCCATGTGAAGTAATCATTATTATCCCATTTCATAAGTAAAAAAAACGCATTCAGAGAAACAAGTGAACTTCCCAAGATTACAGTTACTGAATTGTAAAATACAATTCAATCTCTTCTATATTCAACCATAGCCACTTATTGTGAAATAATTGACTACCAGAATGTAGAAATACAACTCTTCATTTGGCTTTTGGCATCTGAGATGCGTATGTTTTCCCCACCAATTCTACTCATTTTCTGCGTTTTGGTTTTGAAAGACTGGAGCTGCTGTCTGTTAAAGGTTCAGTGGGAAGCAACATGAGGATCTCTGGTGTTAGAGTATATTACTAATCTTTATTCCTCTGGAAATGAACATATTGAGAACAGGTGGTAATTTGATCTCTGATCATGAACTCATTGCCCACTTAGCTCCACACTGTCAGTTCCTGACTTATCAGAACCATGGACAGCTGCTCTGCATCCGGGTCCTTTCAAAAGATTCTATAGTAAAATATTGCAGTCTTCTGTTCCTGTGCATTTTAAGTATAATATGGCTATTATAATAATTATTTAACCATTTCTGTATAATTCATCATCCAGAACATTTATTAGCTCTATATGCTTAATTAGGAATAGCAAAATGTGCATTAAAAAATGGCATTAGAATTTAACATCTTCTGGTGTGTGTGTGTGTGTGTGTGTGTGTGTGTGTGTGTGTGTGTGTGATAGTAAAATTTACACATCCTATAGGACATTGTTATATTTCACTAGTACACTATTTGTGTTTACTGACTATGGTTGCCCTAAATGAATCATCAAATATTAAAGTTCAAACAAATACTTGGATGTACAAATCAGATGCCAAGAAAATTCTCTGATCTAAGTATACCCATAAATATAAATGTTCTCAGCATCATCTCATTGGATGACAGTTATTATAATTTAAGTAACTTCTCTACATTAAGATGATCAAGTAAAGCCACTTAAAAAGAGAGTCCAGGGCCGGCCGAGTGGCACATTGGTTAAGAGCTGGTTTTGGGATGCCAGCGGCCCCGGTTCGGATCCCACATATGAGGGCCAGTGACACTGCCCCCTAGAGCTAACAACAGCTCCACCTGGAGCTGGTCTGCGAGCCCCAGCGACGGTGTAGGCTGCAGCCCCTGCTGCAGTGGGCTGCCATAGGCTACAGTGAGTGGCCGGCAGCCAGCATGAATGGCTGGCAGCCAGCGTGAGCTGCCAATAGCCGCAGTGAGCGACCATCCAGAGGCTGGTGACTGATCTGCCTAATCCGGGAAGAGCGCAATGATGATACCAACATGGGCCAGTGAAGCAACGTCCTCCGCAACTAGACTGAAGAACAAAAAGACAGCAACTTGTCTGTTCCCCTTCCCCAAATCCCCAATGCTGTTCCCCTCCCTCAATTCCCCAATAAAATATTAAAAAAAAAAAAAGAGAGAGTCCAACCTCCCAAAGTAGAAAGGGCTGTTTATGAAAAAACTCAGGAAATAAATGCAAGATAACATGTTTTCTTCATTTTGAATTGGTGTGGAGGGCATACTTCATTATTTATAAGTGGAGAAGTAACCTTCCATGCTGGAATTTTGATAAATGATAAGAATTAATGAAGTGAAACCTTCTGAATACCAAGCAAGAATGTCATTCATTTTTAGAAGGAATGCTTTTCTGAACAACCCATGCTATCGTCTGACCTTTGTAACTGGCTATGGTGTGGTTTACACAAAGAAAAATGGACATTTGTAACTTTTAGAAATGGTCACCTAAATGAAGGTACATATGCATATAAATCCTTGCTAAAAGATAAGTAAGTTGGTTAATGCAAAAGAAGGGAAGGGAAGGGTAGGGAAGAAAAGGAGAGGATAGGAGAGGAAAAAGGAAAGGAAAGGAAAGAAAAAAGATGTTACCTTCCACTGTAGGAAACCTTAACAAAATGAATGAAATTAATTTTCTAATTTCTGCAGTGTCACCTAATTTCATGTGCATTATGTGTACAAAAAATTAATTTTAAGTGCCACCATGTGTCAAGCACTGTGCAGGGTAGCGCAATAATTGTATATGACCTGCAATTTGTTTTTCAGCCCTGAAATCTGTTTCTTTCATGTACTAGTTGCTTTACTAGAGAAAAAAACTGACCATTTTCATGGCTGCTAATGCCCCAGCATACTATCAGCTTCCCAGCGAGGGTCTCCAATCATCCTATAACCTAGAGGGTCAATCTGACCATGAATCAGCTATGGGATTGGGCACTATGGTGTCATGACTGTGCCTGTGCATTTGAGTCTTTGTGTAGTTAGTGCCAGGTGGCAAAAGCTGAGAATAGAAATTAAAGAGGACCTAACTTTCCAGCAGTGCAGAGTTTAGAAATGTCATCCACTGACCCATGGCATAGCCTTGGCAGGTGTGGGGGTCCATATATAGACAGGAAAAGTCATTTATAAAGAGCAAATGCCTTTGGCTTAATTAGGAATTGTAGTACTATTTCTTCCTAGCCATAGCCCTTTGACAAGGCCCTTAAACTTGCTGAGGCCTCAGTTTTTTTCACCTGTAGCATGGGGGTAGTCATACCAAGCTCAATACATCACTGTGAGGATTACATAAAACTGTTTATGTGAAAGTATTAGGTAAATTCTAAATCATTCTAGCAATATCATGAGAGATAGTATATGCCTGAGAGAAGAGCAGAAAGGCTAAGGTACAAAAATAGCAATGTTTCTTTGCATTTTTTTGTTTCATTATACAATGCAATGCAAATCTAAGGTCTATACTTTTCACCATGGCTTATATACAATAGGCAGTATAGGCAGAGAAAAAGTAATGGAATAATGAAATACTCTGATGAATCCCTTTCACCTGTTTATCTGAGAGGCTGAGAGTACATGTTTATAAAAATGTGTGTGTATCTGATGTGTGTATGTGTGTGAATGTGTGGTGTGTGTACAGTATATGTGAGTGGCTATGTGTGTATAAGTGTGTAATGTGTGTAAATATGGGTATCTGCTGTGTGTGTGATATGTGTCTGTGTGGTTGTGATATGTGTGCATGTGTTGCATATGGTATGTGTGCCTGGTACATATGGCATGAGGATACATGTGTGTATCTTTGTATGTTTGGGGTTAGGTCTGCATGTGGGTAGTGTGGTATTGTGTGTGGGCATGTCTGATATGAGGCTCTGCAACTGATATTGTAATTGAACTCAAATGTCCTCCAGGAACAGAATTTCCAGGGGTCCTCATTTTATATCTGGCATCACAACTTGAATTTCACTCATTTCCCATGTCCTTGGGCCTAAAGTTGCCTTGGCCCAACAACAGTAAACAGTCAACCTCTAAATTAAACATGAAGGTTTGACCTTTCATTTCCTATTCCATGTAAGAGTTAAATACTATAAAAAAAGACACGTAAGAGTTAAATATTAAAACTGTGGGACTAAAAGCTTTTCCAAGAAGGAATGCTGATTTTGTGTACATGTTACAGATTTTTTCTAACTCTTCCTGTAAAATATTCTAAACTTTTATCACCTTCAAACTATACATTTAAAATATTTCATTAATTCATGCAAGATGAAAGGTAATCGAGAGAATTTAGCAGACATTTGTTTAAAACATGTATTTTCAAATTTCTACCAAATAAACATTAAAATGATATACAGCCCTAACTCTTCTAATGGATCATTATTTTTTATTCTTATTCTCTGATTTGTTTTCTGGAGGAAATAACTATCGGCTAATAATATGATAGCATAAAGTAGTAAAATGATGTACTTAACACTTCCAACTCCGTAGAAGATTAAAATTCTTCTTTGCTAGTAATGATTGCCTCTTTTATTTAAAAAGTTGTAGCTCTATAAATTATGCCAGTCTGATCTCAAGTGGTATGGTATCCTATTCAGCTTTCATGCAACAGTAAACACCAAATTGATGTAGAAAGCACATGCACAGAGTTTAGTTTTTATTAGAGATTTTAAAGGGCATTATAGAAAGAATTCAATAGAAAAATGTTATTTAGACTGTGCATTTGTTTGAAACATTAGGCAAATTAAATGAAATCATTTCGCTGAGTTAGCCATTGCATAGATGGTGGCTTTATCCTTAAATATTTCAGTGTCTAAGATCATACAGTCTTTGGTAACATCATACCAGTGACTGATATAATATTTCCAAAATCCTTACAGCCTCAAGCAAGGTCAGAAAGTATCCTTAAAATAGGCTAGTGAAAATATTACTAGCCTAGGATTTCCTTTCAGTAATTGCAAGACACATACACATTACTACAGGTTCATTAGAAAATCAGATATTTTCTATGTGGAGTTGTCAACAGGAAAGACCAAAAGATCACATTCCTCCATTCTAATGCATTGCTGATTTCCAGCTTATTGTATGTGTGAGTGTCCGCACATACATGTGCATCTGTGTTTGTTGTACTATTTCACCCTTATTTTTTATTCTGTTTCTATCCATTACCACTTGAGGTCCAAACCCAGTTTCCAAAGCAAAAATGTTTTTCGTATCTTTCATAAACAAATTGATAACCTTTAATAAACTCAATAAGTGCATTTCTGTTCTCTTATTTAAACAACTAAATGGCTAGAACAACACAAAAGGGCTTGATAACCTATGTTATCATAAAGTATGTTCCATAAAGCTAACATCTGGGCTGGTGAATAGCGAAAGCATTAGTAAGTTCCATCAACAAGACAAAATGTTCATTATTTATGCCTGATAGGCATAAATTAAAGAATGTAAGCCATTGGAAAAAAACTAAGTTTATATTTTCTTCATACTGGGCAGCCTAGGAAGTATATCTTCCCACTTTCCTATCTCCCCATCACTGCTCCTCAATTTTTCCTTCAAAATAAAAATCTAATGATACTCATAGAACTGTTGGGAAGGTGATCACAAATACCAAGGCACAACCGTAATGATTTATCTGGTAAACTAATGACACTGGTTGCTGAATATATTTCACTCAAGGCCCTCCCCTGCCTATACAAATTTTATAATTTCCATGTGTCCATACTGAGAGATGCTTCTTTGGTATTTTTAATGCCAGGGGATCACAAATGTTTTTGGGGATTATAATGTGATTATTGGTTGAGTGTTAAGAACAACCAATTCTTCCTCTCCCTACCCCCTTATAATTTCCCCTAAACCTGTGCACACACTTCATTCTTTCCCTAAAGAACACACATGGCAAAGCCAGACTAGCTAGCCACCAAATCCATTTTCCTGTTTTCTTGGGCTCACAGCTTGACTGTACTTCTCACCTCCTGTATAGCTAAATAAATGGACAAACTTCTGACCAAATAAATGTGGGGGAAACTGATACATTGCTACCAGGCACAACACAGAAACGCCTTCAGCATGATCCTTCACTCTCTTTTTTTTTTTTTTTAATTAGTTTCAGGTGTACAACACAGTGCAATAGTTATACATTTTACCCCTCAAAGTGACAACCCCCCACCCCCAATACACCACCCCACTCCCCCCCATATCATATATATCTATTACTCTTCCTCTGACTCTCTTCCACAGTATAATCCACATCCCGTGACTATCTATATATATTCAATTACAGTAGGTATACCACCTCCACTTTAGTAATACAGTGCAGTGATCAAACCTCTACTCCATCCATGAAATGGTCTCCCTAACAAGACCTATGATCATCTGACATTCCACAGAATATTTACAACATTATTAATTATATTCCCCAAATTGTTTTTCCTATCCCAGTAGCAATATTGTAGTTGCCTATTTTTGCTGTCTAATCCCTTCCCCTTCTCCCTCATCCCCATTCCTCTCCAAATTAGCAACCCTGATTTTTCCTCTATATCTATGAGACAGTTTCTGTTTACTTTGCTCATTCATACAGTTTTTCATATTCCACATATAAGTGAGATCATATGGTATTTGTCCTTCTCTGACTGACTTATTTCACTCAACATTATAGTCTCTAGGTCCATCCATATCATTGCAAATGGCACGATTTCATTCTTCTTTATAGCGGAGTAATACTCCATTGTATAAATATACCACAGTTTCTTAATCCAGTCATCTACTGACGGGCATTTAGGTTGTTTCCAAGTCTTAGCTATTGTAAATTGTGCTGCTATGAACATCTCTCTTTTTCCCCATCTACTAATTGTATGTTGACACCAGGTCCATCTAGGAATCCATGTGTTGAAAATGACAGAGCATTTGTCAACCTGGGTCTCTGAATGACAGTGTGAAACAGAGACTCCTTTATACTCCAGATTATACTTCATGTAAGCAAGAAATAATTGTCTATTGTGTTAAGCCATTGAGATATCAGGGTTCATTGTTATAGCAGAGAATATTATCTTAACCTATACAACAGACCACACTCAAATGAAACTAATGGTTTACCTAGTGCTTGGTACACAGAAGATGCTTAATAAATTAAAGCTATTATTATATAAATATTGAAAACTATTATTTTGCCTATCTTGCTTGAATAGCCTCTATAAGATTTAAACATATTGTAATAGTAGGAGAAAAAGGCATGCAGCTACATGGGGTTCTGCTTTGCTGTTATCCATGGAGATTTCAGAATCTGTTATTCCTGCGGGAAAATAAGTACAAGTGGACATAGCCAGAGGTAATATCCAGCCCTTTCCTGGTGCACTTTATATAGTAAAATAATAATTGCTTTTTCACTGCTCTGATGAAAATGCTAATAAATGCCTCCATTGTGCCCCTCATTCCCCTGTCATTAGGTTGTGATATGGTAATTCTGTGATACACCATAGAGAAGCCACAATGGCTATGGGACTATGGTGAGGCTAGGAGGTACTTTGAAAGCAAGGGCTTCAGGTATGTAAAAATAATTTTACATTAGTAGCAGGAAAGAATTGTTATGGTTGACATTTAAATCATGTCTAAGTATAAGGACCCAGCATACAAAATAGTACATAAAGTAATAATTGAGAAAATGTCAAAATTTGCAGCTTATTTTCAGTTGGGCATGACATTTTGTCAAAAAACTGCAATACCTCTTTGAGGTTTGACTTGTAGGATCTCTAACCTAAATTCACAAAGTGAACATTCGGTGTTAAGTTTCCATTTTTTTCTATCTATTACATTGGAAGTATAATATAGACTAGCCATTGTTGTCTCAAAATACCATCACCACATGTTTAAATAGTGGTACAGTAATCTCCCTTTACCCATGGGGGTATGTTCCAAGACCCCCAGTAGATGCTGAAATCTCAGATAGTACCAAACCCTATATGTACTATGTTTTTTCCTATACACACGTACATACGTACACTTTTTGGCTTCTCTTTGGCTTTCTAAATTGCCAGCATCACTGTTCTTGCACTTCGGGCCATTATTAAGTAAAACAAGATTTACTTGAACACAAGCACTATAATACCGAGATAGTCTATCTGATCACCAAGATGACTACTAACTGACTAACAGGAGGGTAGCATATACAATGTGGATATGCTGGGTAAAGGGATCATTCAGGGCCTGGGCAGGATGGAGATCGTATTATTCGTATTATGTGCAATTTAAAACTTATGAATTGTTCATTTATGGAATTTTCTATTTAATATTTTCAGACTGCTGTTGACCACAGATAATTGAAATTGCAAAATGCAAAACTATGGATAAGGGCAGACTACAGTATTAAATAATAGTCTTTTAAACAGGAATTTTAAGTGCATTGATCTAATTAGATGGGAAAATTATTTTGGACAAGCTAAGATTTTTCACTTACAATAGCAAAGCAATTAGCAAACAAAGTCCACAATTTGTCCATAAGAGGCCATTATTTACCATTCCTTGACATATGATTGATTCTCCAATAGAAAATGCTATACTATTGTTTGAATTTGTTAGAATGAACTGTATTACATTTTTGTAGTGCTAAACTTTTTATTGATGTGTAACACACATACAAAGAAGCACACAAATCAGAAATATGCAGCTCAATGAATTTTTAAAAGCCAATCCACCAGTATACTCATACTCAGATTGAAATATAGGACATTATCAGCATCCTAGAAGCTTATACCTCCTTCTAGTCAATAACCCCTTTATCCCAAGGATAACAAGTACCCTGACCTCTAACATCCCTACTGCTTTGGTTTCTTTCTGAACTTTGTGTAAATGGTATAACATAATAGTTTTAATATATATTGACAGTTTTCCAAAGTGGTCATCCTGAATTATACTCCTGTCAGCCATGTATGAGAGTTCCAGTTGCTACCATCCTCACCAAGACTTGACAATGCTCATGTATTACCTTTATAAAAACAATAATAATATTATTGCTATAAAAGTAATGCACAAAGGGCCGGCCAAGTGGTGCAGTGGTTAAGCACTGGCTTGGGAAGCCAACAGCCTCAGTTTGAGTCCCACATATGAGGGCCAGTGACACTGCCCTCAAAAAACAAAAAAACCGTAATGCATGAATACTTGGTTAATAGTTATAACACCATCTCATTTCAGAGGAAAAAATATGAGGCCTAAACTATTTAAAAGAAAGAAATAGGAAAAATCATACACAAAACCCCCAACTATTTTATTTAAATTTTTAAAACTTTTATTTAAAATATGTATATACATACAGAAAATTAAAGAAAATCACCTATATTTAATAATAGTTAACATTTTGCCACAATGCTTCAACTTCTTTTTGCTGAAATATTAAATTACAAATGTCAAGACATTTCAACCTAAACATTTTGTATACATGTCTAAAAAAGTAAGAATATTTTTCTACAGAAACACAACACTATGATGACATCTAACAAAATTTACAATAATTCCCTTATAGCATCTAATATATAATCTCTATTCAAATTTCCCTAACTTATCCAAAAAATATCTTTGACAGTTGGTTTATTTAAGCCAGGATTTACTCAAGAACCACACATTCCATTTGGTTGTTCTGTTTCTAAAGTTCCTTTATCTAAGTCCATGCCCTACCACTCCCACCACTCTTTTTAAATGCTATTGACTTGAGTAAATAAAGCCGTTGGTCCTGCAGGATATCCCACCTTCAGGATTTATCTGACTGTTTCTTTAGATTCATTTAACTTGTTCTTCTATCCCATGTATTTCTTGTAAACTGAAAGTTAGATCAAGAATGCCTCATGGAGGGGCAGTGGCCTTCACATTGCATTACTCTAGGAGGTAAACACCATTTGGTGTCTCACCATTAGCAATGCTGAGGCTGATCACTGGGTTCAAATGGTGACCCTTAGACCTTTCCATTGTAAAATTACATATTTATCCTTCTAATCTTCAATTAATCTGTAGGATGACTCCAACTAATTTTATAGTAACAACAGAAACATTATTTTAAAGGAATATTAAGATATAAGGTGTGTCCTGGCAAAATTGTCAGGAAAGATTTATCTACAGCATATACTTTCCCAACTTCCATCTCTTTGACCCTTCTTCTCCTTCCCCAAGGCATCCTATGTCCCCTCCTTCCTTTCTAGGTTTATAATGATGCTAGACAGAAGATAACAACTGGATAGGAAAGGTACACTGGAAGAATTCTGGCTATACCTCCTATATACAACCTCCACAGGTGGGAAAAAGGATATGAACATCCTTTTGCATTTATTACTTGCATGGTGGCCTCATTCTCAATATACCTTACAAACAATGACTATAGGAGCAATCCTTTTCTCCACCTGTGACAATGTTTCCTAAAACAATTTATTTTTACAAATGTGGAATAAGCTGTTAATTATTAAAAATAGTTATCATCATTAGTCTCACAATAATATCACCATCTGATGGGATTAATAATAATACAAGGCATAATAAAATTGAAATGTTTGGTTGGATTTTTTTATAGTGTTTCAATAGTTTGGAAGAAGCCATGATAAGGAAGCAAAATTCCAATTCTGCCAATTACATGAGCTGCAAAATTACTCAGCGAATATTTGTCTCTTCAATGCCCTGTGTCAATTCCTGATGTTGTTTCATTGTCCCATGACGCATATTACTGGGTCTTAAGGGTGGGGAAATGTTAGAAGAATATTAAGCCCAGAATATGAAGGATGGACAGTCACCGTGTGCTGAGCAGCCTGGAAATTATTGTTTAATATCAATTTATTAGATGATTGCTGAGCCAAAAGGACATAATATCCATTATGTAAATGTTCAGTCATGGACACTGTGCCCCAACACTTATTAACTCCAAGTTGAATACTGAATGGCGTGCACCCAAAATTAAACACATTCAACTAGACAAGTACTTTGTCATGAAAAAGCAAGGCCATCCAGTAAGTAGTACATTGTGTCCTACAAATGAGAGTGCTTTTTCTTGAACCATACTAAAGACTCAAGCCAGAGAAATTGGGCCCTGGGAGAAGAAGCAAATAATGGAGTGGGGAAGGAAGAGCTTTTCATTGCTACACATTAGTTCACATTTTGTCCTTCTTCTATTTGAACAAATGTCTTAAAGATGCAGTGCAATTCTGTGTGCAGAGGGCTGGTGGTTATACTTGGAAAGTCTTTCAATGGTTCAGAAAAGGAATTGTCCTCTTTGTATTGTTATGCATGACAGTAAGTGACTTGTATAATTCATTGGTTTATCTGCTCACCTTAGCATTTTCAAAAATGAATGTGTGACTTGGTGGTGCAGCTTTTGAGCGGCCTTGAGTTTTATACAGTTGACCTGACAACCTTTTATATATAGTTGCTCACAAAGAAAAAGTATTTTTCTATTTTATGAGTCTCCCTGTGGCTCTGAGGAAGTCCCTGTGACATAGAATTGCCTTCACTGCTTCAAAAACCTGTTCGCCCTTTAAACAACCAGTGTGAGAATGACTTTTTGACCCCATTTCCCATCCCTGAGGCTTATGGTTTTTTTCAGGTCCTATCACAGTGTTTAGCATGGAACAGAGGTCTGTGAAATGTCTGTGGAATGAATACATGAGAAAATGAATTATTGTATCCTGTCAATAAGGGTATGTGTTCTGGGCAAGTCTTGAAGCTTAGATGGTGAGACTGTAAACAAGTTGGCCAGTTGAATCATTTTCTGAGCAATTGAAACTATTTAATCCTTTTGATGAAGGCTTTCTGTGGTAGCGGGGGCAGGATGTATGAGTAGAATGCCCTAAGGGACCTGTCTTTACAGTTATGTTCTTTTTCTCTTATAAGGAACCGCTGCACATCTGTGAAGCTCATATGTGCAACATGTATTTTCAGAAAACATGCAGCAACATGTAACCTAGGCGGAAAGCGGAGACATGAGAATTTTTATTGGTGAAAGAATTGATTATCAGACATAGAAGCCCGCTATATGACTTTTCCTTGTTTCTCACATCTTTTCTGGGGAGGAGACTCCTCTCCCTGAAACACAGTCCTGGGCACTTGCTTCTTTGTTCCTTCAAGGCAACTGACTTTTAGTCTGCAAACTCCTGTGGCACCGTGTCCTACCTCCTAGGAAAAGACTGTCTCCTTTGGCTTTCAGCTGGATCTCTCCATGACTGGCTGCCTCTTTCTGGTTTTGCTGAGAGCCATTCCAATCATCTGCTATTGTCCAGCTCAGTCTTTTGGGCCCTGAGCAGCTCTCCTCTTTCTAGCTGGTGAATTGGCCAGGATAGGAGATAATGACCATTTTAAGAAGAACCTAAGTTGTCACTATCTACCTTATCTGGGCTGTAATTCTACTTGCCATACATAAACCTCACTCACTGTGATACTCCTCTTGACCATATTCACTGGACCCTGGCACCCACTGCTGAGTTGGCCATGCCTCTGTCAATGAGCCTCCTGGGGCTCCACAGTGAAAAGTATGTTTATCTCGTCAGGCCCATTTGGATCCTACCAGTTAATCAGCATAGCAGGGAAGTTAGATTATGTGTTAGGTTGGTCCTTCAAATCTTGCATGTGATTATAAATTAAACCACCACTTTCTGGAGACCAGCCTTCCAAAAGCAGCTGGAAGCAGGGAAAAAAATAGTTCCATTGAATAAAAGCCAAAGCGTTGATGTTTAGTCGCTAAATGGTTAAATCTTAATGATTTAGAAACCTTTCATATCTAGAATGACTTGATTAAGAGATCAGGGAGGCAGGTGGAGAGATAGAGGATAGTTTTTTCTAGGAAATCATTTAGTTTTAAAATGAAATGTGTGTTTCGTTAACCTATACTTAGAGTCCTGAGTTTAAATAAAATTGCAATTGAGTGAATTTAAGAATTTTGTTTGTTTTACACATATTTTCTTGACCCAAACAAACAAGTAACACGAGCACCATTTAAAAAATCTGATTTACATTATTAGTTAAAATATATCCCTTTTAACTATAGTTTGCCTTATAACTAGTCTTTTTTATTATAATTTTGGTTATAATTTAAATTTGTAAAATTATATTTAAAATTATTCCTTCTATATTTTAAATAAGAAAAATAATTTTGTTTTGTATATTAGGTGATTTCAGTATTTAATGCATACAATTATATAACTATTTTTTTAAAGGCTAGAATTTCTCAGTTTAAAATTAACATTCACAGTTATATGTAAAAGTTTAACACATTTGTTCACAACTAACATAGTTATTTTTAATGTAATTTAAATTTCTGGGCTTGACTATTTCATTTTTTTATTAGATACTTTAAAGGTTGGATTATTTTCAATTACTAGGGTAAATCTATTAAGAATTTGAAATGAGTTTTATTACTTAGATAAGTTTATTTTCCAACAGATGACATTTTAAATCTTTCTGTATTCAAACATGGAGTAAACTGGCTTGATATAAGATGCTCAAATTGCAAATTGATTTATTAAGTAGGAAATTAACATTTACTACATATCTATTAAAGTAAGCTTAAATATCTGTAAGGCAATTACTTTTGAATTATTATAAATTGAATTAAAATATGTAGACTCACGCCTAGAAACATATCCTTGTAATAATGTTTTCTCTATAACATAAAATTGGTAAAGAAAAATAAGGACACTTGTATTGCTCTAATAAACTAATATGTCTGAATTTTAGTTTTGACCTAAAATTCATGGGGAGAAAGTTTGAAGTTCCCTCAAGATTTGAATACATTTATTTTACATTTCTGTAAAATATAGTTTAGTGCTTTATAACTGATTTACAATTTTCGGTATGCTGAAAGCATAGTATGCCACAACATACCCTTATTTTAGTTTACATATGATTGTCTTTTTACATTTCTGACACATAGACCATTTGCAATGCAGTGGCATTGTTATATTTCATTTTCTTATGTTTTTATGATGAAAAGGCTATGATCGTTGGGTTCTCAATTTTCCATTACCAGACAGGTAATTTTATTCCTGTGTTCAAGCATTATGTCCCTTCCAGAGGTGTTGAAAAACTGTCATATACACGCATTTCATTCTCACTAGGCCTGGCTTTTGGAAATGCACTGTAAGTGCAGCCATTATCAAATGCAGAATCAACTCTCTATAGAAACAGATTGAAATCTGGGACAAGTGAAAGAAAGACCCACTGTATGGAAATTAACATAGCCTCTGAAAAACTCAACAATGAAAGGCTCAAATTACACGCCCAGGCAGAAACACCACAAATGGCTCCTTGCTCACAAAGAAAAATCAATCCAAGAAGATGTACTGATTTACATAGCTGATATGGCTGAAAAAAAAATGGCATGGAGAGAGCATAGCTTTCAAGATACAAAAAGACAGGTGAAGAATTAGATTTGTACTAGGAGATGCATAACAGAGAAAGAGCTCTTCAGAGTGAGTGCCATATAAAAGGGATGTGTTTCTGGAGTGAGAGCAAGGGCAGCTCTGCCACTGTCCCAGCCTGAGGGTTGCTCCAAGAAGCCTCTGGTGAAATAAAGCTCTAAGAGGGATTCATTAAGTTTCGTAATGGGCACCCAGCGGTGATCATAAACCTGCAAAGAAACTCTGTCACTTAGTTCTGTCTTATTACAGTCTCTACACTGGGAGTTATGCAATTTCCTATTCCTCTAACAGATTGAAAAAGCACACTTTGATGTACCTTTTATTGATTTCACTGGCTTTTAAATTGTCTGAACTGTGGAGGCCCACTATAATGTATCAGCCTGTTCATTACAATTCTTGTCTATTCACAGTTTCTGGAGAATGAATGAAATAGTCTAGAAATTGAAATATATAAGATTGTTAAATTACCCACGAGGGCAATTTACCTGAGTCAGTAAATGTAAGGGGATATATAAGCAGTGTGCTTTTATAGGGAAAGGTGAAGCTGGGTAAATTTTTTGAAGGCACACATCACCACTATATTTCTAACAATCCTGAGCTGCATATAATGGCATTTATCACACTGTATATCACTCCTTTTTTTTTTCAGTTTGCTTTTTCCTTCTTTCCTTGATGAAGGTGAAAGGGTGAGAGGTGATGTAATCAGAGTTGGCCACATTCCAACACAGCATCTCTCTGTCACACATACTGTCATCAGTAGACCAAGAGCCACAGGCCCTAATTCATCTTAAAATCTAGGGATGAGGTAAACATTTCAGAAACACATCCATAGACCATATCTTCATAGCGTGATAGAGTTAACTCTGCATTTCTCACTTGGGTTTGAGTCCTAGCCCCACCATTTACCAGCTGTATGATCTTAGATAAATTGCTCCGTATCTCTAAGCCATACTTTCCTCATCTCTCAGTGGCTAAATAACCAATATCACTGCAAGGTTTCTAAACCTCAGTACTCCTGACACTTGGGGCCAGATAACTCTTGGTTGTGGAGGGCTGTCCTGGGGATCCTAGGTTCTTTGGCAGCATCCATGGCCTCTACTCATTAGATGTCAGTAGCATCTTCTCTGCTCTCCAGTGTGACAATCAAAAACTGTCTCCAGACATTACCAAATGTCCCCTTGGGTGGGCGGCAACATCACCCCTTCTTGAACACCACTGTACTATTGAGTATTTTGATGAGTGCCAAGTATTTTCCTAAAAGCTCTCCAAGTGTTATTTTATCTATTCTTCCCAACATAGATGTGGATACTATTATTATCTGCATTTCACAGGTGCAGAAATTGGAGCCTAGAGAAATTAAGTACAAGCCTGGGAGTTACACAGCTTTAGGGGGCTGAGCCTGGACAGCCAACAGGTGTTGGGCTCCATGTATGTACTCTTCACCTCTGCTTTCTATTAGGTTGTCAGAAAAGTCATGATGCATTTTTGCAACGAAAAACATAGGAAAAATATGTCATGACTTTTCTGACAACCCAGTACTACCTGGGATGATCCCAGCACTGCCTCACTAAGCTATTGTGGGCATTCAGTGTCTCAGTGACTATACAGGCTATTGCTGTTGGTGTTTACTGTTGTCACTATCAAGAGCACAGCTTACCTGTTTTGCAAGGCAAAATGTTATCCCCTGAATCTCAAGCCCCAGCTATTGCCCTACCCCTAGCCTGTGCCTCAGGAGAAGGATGGGGGCAGCAACCTCTTAGACTGCCCTCTCTATCTGCTAATTCCCACTTCATGCCAGTCCTGCCATCCAATCTCTGTTATTGTTGGACTCAAAGTTTCAGAGAAGTCAAACAAAAATTTATATTCAGATGCAGAGAAGGACTTAATATAGAACCAATGGCTCTCAAATTTGGCTGCTCATGGCAATTACCTAGCAAGCTTTACAATACCTACTGGTGCCCAGGACCTCACTCAGAGATTGGACTGGGGTGCGGCCTGTATATCAGGACTTTTTGAAGCCCCCCATATGGTTCTAACAAGCAGCCAAGGTTTGGAACTACTTACCTAAGACATCTTTCTGTAATAATATCTTAGTTTATGTAATTTTAATATAATTTAATTATTACACCTCACTGGTTAAAATAAGGTGCTGGGTTTTTTTTTATGTCACTATAAGGTAACTAACCTAAAATTTACTTGATAAAAATAAACTATAATCACTAGGTAATTGAAAATACTCAGAAAGGAATAAATGCAGAAGAGAAGAATTAGAGTTTATTTGCTATTTTTACGAATGCTGCCTGGAGGGTAATCCAATTTAGATGAATAGCTGTTGTTCTCTGGTCAGAAACTCAACAACAGTGGACTAGGGGAGTTCACCAAGTTAAAAAAAAAAAAAAAGAAAAGAAAAGAAAAGAAAAAAAAAAAGAAAACTTAGAACTGAGTCTCTAATATCTAAAAATACAGGGATTGACTAAATAAGGTCATGGTATGGAATGCCCTGCTTCCATCAAGGTGATTGTTCTAAAGTAATAATAATGACAAAAAAATTCTCACAGTGTGTTATTCAATGAAAAAATTCTCACAGTGTGTTATTCAATGAAAAAATTCTCACAGTGTGTTATTCAATGAAAAAATTCTCACGGTGTGTTATTCAATGAAAAATTCTCACAGTGTATTATTCAATGAAAAAATACACTATAACTAAATAGTGTATACACAAACACTATTTTTCTTTTTAAAATAAAAGTAGCCATAGGAAAACATCTGGAAGCATGTATCCCAAAGTTGTCAGAGTGATAATTGCTGGATGGTGGGATTGAAAGTCATTTTTTCATCTTTCCGAGTCTTAATATCTTATAACTTCTTTACGATACTTATGTATGACTTATGTAACAAAAATATAATCGAATATAGAAAGCTAGCTCCTTTGTTCTAAATTCGTGATCATGAAAGCATTCTCCTCGTCTATAATCTGACAGATTTAATGGGTCTAACCCCAAACAAAAAGACTAACCTAGCTGGCTTCAGACATCCAGTATCAGGTCATTAAAGCTACTAGCACAGTTGTGACAGTTTTTAAAGTGAATTTCTGCTGCAGTCAAGATCAGGCTTGCACATGTCCCTGAACCAGCGCCTGAATCCCCCATCCTCCATGGTGAGACCTCTCTGGGAAGCTGCTCTAAAACAGCCAGGGGGATTTAGCCTGTCTCCTCACACACATGACCATATGCACGTCGTTTTGTATGTGCTTTCATTTGGAGACATCGTGTCAGCCACTGTTCTCCTGGTGGGGCTTTGTGAAGATTCAGGCCACTTCAGCATGAGGTTGATTTTGACCTAGAGCTGGGCTTTGCTTTCCTGTTAAAGGAAATAGTAAAAGCAGCTGAAGACGTTGTAGGAAGAGTATATAGACACAATCAAAATGTAGAAAGTCAGCTTTTGCTTTTATTTTGAAAGTAAGTACCTAATACAACCATATCACTAACAGAGTTTTACATGCGATAAATATTTGATGAATGGATAAATAAATGCATGAACAAATATAATCTAAAGCCATCCATGTAGAATGAAAACAAATCTTACCTAGTATGGGGCAGGCCCCTCAATGAGCCAGGCTCATCTTTTTTTGCACTTTTAGATTCAGACTTTTTCACAGATGAGTGACACATGGCTCCCGTGGTTACGAGCAATTCACAGATTCTTTGTTCCAGAGTTCATATGACAAGCCATGTGAAAATGCCTTCTGAGTGAAAAGAAAATGTGGGGGAAAGCCCTTTCTCTACAATATGTGCGTTTGTGGGATTGTTACATCCTTTTCAGAAGCTGCTTTTGTGGTCTGATACATTAACATGCATTATTCTGCAATACTGAATTAGTCACCACATTCAGTAATTAGAAATATCATCATAAAATCACTTATTTCATCCAACCTCTTCCCTTCCCCTGCCCCCATCTGTGTGAAGAAAAACACCTAACCTCATACACATGATGTCTGATTGAATCTCAAAGACCTCCAAGGAAGGAGATCCTATCATTTTTCTTAGTAACCTCTTCCAAAGTCTCATTTATCGAAGTGAAATTATGGGATTAATTTTATCTCAGATATCAGGGTTTATAATCACCACAATATGTTATTATCCTATTGAAAAAACTAAAAATAATTTCCTTAATATAGTCTTTCTAATCTGAGTCAAATCTAAAATTAATCATCTATAATTATCTAACCTAATTTAATTAAAACTGGCTGTTCACCATCTGGTCTTATTTGTATAAATTTAAGAATCTACCATTTCATAAGAAATTCCTCTATTTAACCAATTATGTTAAGCATAATTATTATGTAATTAATCTCAGTTCAAATTGCATTTGTTGTCACTTGACAGAAAAGTAATTTATGTGATAAAAAGTGGTTGGCCAACTAATTACTCTGCCAATTGGGGTGTTTTATCTCAATGTCTCACCTTTTTTTTTTTTTTAAAGGTATTTTATAGGAAAACATCCTTTTAAAACTATGAGGTTAGCTATTGTTAGTACGAAGTAAACATAAGAAATAATATTTGGAATGAATCATCATTATGTATTGTAGTGTCAAGACCTTTATCTGGATAAATTAGTAAGCAAGGGAATAAATTAATGGTGGAAACAACACAAATTATAAAGCTAAATGTGGTGAACCAAAACATTCATAAGGAAATAGGACTAGGTAAGAATGTGTGTACTCCCAAAAGCACTCTCCCTGCAGTAATCTTTTTTTTTTTTTTTTTAGGGCAGTGTCACTGACCCTCATATGTGTGACCCGAACCAGGGCCGCTGGCTTCCCAAGTCAGTGCTTAACCAGCGCGCCACCAGACTGGCCCTCCCTGCAGTATTCTTAATTATCACTACTTTCAGATACCTGTTTCCCTCTTTGTGATTGACAAACCTGCTAATAGAAGAGATGAATAGTTACTGATTATGAAAAATATACCTTTATAAATAATGCTTATTTATAATGCATTTCCTTATGCAGACTTATGGAAAATCAGTTGCGCTGTCCTAAGGAGTCTAAAGAGTACATATTACCTAAAATATTATTATACAGGAGGGAATTTGATCATTGAAGGAGTAGGTGAATCTCTAAATAAGAAGAAATAATATTAAAGACAAAACTACCTTGCTTGAATAAGGTCTATGGAGAGAAACCAGAGAGTATGGCAGAAAAAATGAAAATAAACATTTAGAATTCTTGCTCTAGATGCAACCTTGCACTGAATGAGTGGAGCCAAAAAGGGAAGAAGAGAAGAAATTGACGTTTACCCAAATCTGAGAAACGCTTTGTAGCACAAAGGAAGAACTTATAGAAGCTCAGTGAGGAGTCAAGTGTACACCGTTTTTTCCATGTGTTCCAGACTTATTCTGTGCTACAAGTTGGGAGAAGTGTACTGGGCATTCAAAAGTTGTCAAGTTTCCATAGAAGAAGCGATAATATGACAAGAGAGGCTATAAACATTTTTACCAAACTGATTAAGGGGAGAAATATGGTGGAAATTTTTGTAATTTTAGCATTGGTTTTAAGTCTTAAAGCTATGAACTGCATGTTTAGATAATAGTTTTATATCAATGTTGAATCTCCTGAACTTGAAAATTTCACTGTGGTTCTGGAAAAGAATGTCTTGCTCTTAGGAAATATACACTGAAATATTTAGGGGCAAATGGGACACAATTTTAAAATCAACTCTCAAACTCTTCAGGATAAACATATATAAAGCAAATGTACCAAAATATAAGCCATTAATGAATCTGGGTGAAGTATATATGGAAGTTCTTTGTCCAATTCTTATAATCCTGTAATTTGAAATTATTTCTGAATAGAACTTTAACACATAAAAATGATAACCTCAGTGAGTTGTCTGCAACTAAAAAACTAAAACTTTGTGATCAGTGTATTGCGCTGTATCATATAAGATCTTTAGTTTTTGTGGCTTGGAGCTGTTGCTTTCACCTCTTCTTTCTCCTATCCAACCCACAACCCAGCACCACTCCATAGGATGTAGAGGGCTTCTTGACATTTCTGATAAAAAATTAAAAAAAAAACAAAAAAAAAACCCCACTAACAACAGAGCTATAAGCTATGAGAAAATAGGATACAAAGAACACAACAGCTGATGCTGCGTCCCTAATGGGAGCGGAAAATGTTCATTTTTTTTCTCTGAACATGCATCTCAGTGGTAAAACATAGACCCCCACTTTTTCACTGGCTTCCGTGAAAACCAGATGGCATCTCTCGGATAGAGTACTCATGACTACAAAGGTGGCATATGGGTCAGTGCCAAGATGATCACTTACACGGCATCTGCAGATGGTGGTCCACCACATCCTGAGGCGGAATAATGAGAACAACATCCACTTCATCATCATCTGAATATCCAAACAAACACCAGAGGAAAGTTAATGCAAACAGCACCAGGGCATGTCCCAAGAGGATGGAGGGGTCTGTTGGCTTACCTGAGATGAAATGAGAACTGCAGCAAAACATATGCAAAATATTGAATTTGTCTTTTAATTGAGAGTTAAAGATGATGGAGCTAAAAAAGAGTAGTGTGAAATGTAATGCACTAAACAAAAAGAAGAAATTAATTCTGTCTATGAAGCTGAATAATGAAAACAAATATGTTTCTCAAATGTTGCAGAAGTGAGCAGGACAGCCCTAAAATAAACAACAAAATTTTTTCACCAGGATAGATAAACTGTATTTAATGTACTTTCAGACCCTGAAATGGCAAATTCCATAATGTATACAAGTAATGCAAATGGTAAACAGAAAAATGTTATTAAATTAAGCTTGATAATTATAGATGATTATCGTTAGTTCTGAATTGTAATATGATTAACTATATGGTTACCAGGACCATAATAAATGATGTAATTATACATCCTCCGACATGCCTGAAATTGCCCACCTAAATGCATCCTTGATTTCCAGTGCTATTTAGCCATACCTCCTGATTATCAATAAGCAATTAACTCTTGCTGGGAAGAAAGAATAAAAATATTATTGGATGGATGGATGGAAGGGTGGATGGATGGATAAATGGATGAATATAAAGGTAAATGGCTAGATGAAAGAATGGATAGAAGAAGAAATGAACTGAAGAATGGGTTTTAAAATAGATCGATGGATGAACAGAAGGATGGCAGGATACATGGAAAGAGGCTGGGTCTCACTAACATTAGCACAATGAAGTCTTTGGATTTTAATGAGGCACACTTTTTAAAAATAAAATACAGTTCTCAAATAGTCTGTTATTTCTATAATAATAAAATTGGATCAGCAGTTAACTCATCCAAGAGGTTCTGCTTTTATTTCAATGCTATTTCAATTTCCATTTTTTTTTTTTTGGTTTACTTTCAGTTACCCAAATGATGTGTCTAATGCAACAATGATATACTGCCTTAGTGAAAGTTTTACATGTATGTTTTAATTTCTTTAGTTAAACTTATCCATCCATTTGTTTATTTGCTGTTTTAATTCAATAAATATTGAGTGCCAACTCTGTGCCATGATAGTAAGCAAGCAAAAATCATCCCTTGTCCTCACAGAGCTTGGTTCCAGTTGGAGTGGGGTCAGGTACTAACCCCTACACATTACTTCCTACTCCAGGATTTGGCCAACAGATGTCCATGTCTTAAACCTGCCTTTGAATAGCATGATGGAAAGAGCTAAGATTAAAGGACTGGAAACTTGGCTTAAATCTACTGATAAATCTTTATTAGTTACTTAACCTCTCTATAACTTACCTGTCAGATATAGATAATAAGTTCTTTCATAGCTATTGTGATAAATAAGATAAAGTATATTCAAATTCTGTGAAGAATAATGTGCTAATTTAAGGCATTTAAAGTGAAATTATTATTTGCTTGTATTCCTTTGCAGTGCCTTTGTCCATTTTGATTAAAGTGATTCAACAACCTTCAAAAGAGTGGCACAGTGCCTACCACATTATAAGCACTCAACAAATATTCACTTCCCTCCTCCTACCCTAGTAAAAATTTTAGGTGTCAACTTTAATGTAGAATAAACAGAGATTAATGGAGTCGATTGTATTAATTCCCCTAGGCTATCCCCTGGCTGCAATTTTTCTTTTCTCCTGGCAGGTAAATGGATAAATATGGTGTTTGACAATAGCTAACAAGGATAGTTGCTAGCATATCCAGCACTTTAGTGCAAATGTCAAGGTGTCTCTTTCTCCCAGCTCAGCCCTGTTTCAGAATGCGTGACTGAGTATCAGCATCACTAACACCCAAGTTACCCCCCTTTGTTCATGCACAATCTGTGCAACCACAAATGGCAGCCCAGTAACCATGCTGGAACTAGGAAATTGGAAGATTATGTCAGTTAGCCATTACTACAATATCATTCAAGCTGAAAATATTGGCTCAGCTATTTCTAATCTTAGACTTTTCACAGACTCTTCTGTTCTACATCTGTTGGCTTTAAACCATGAGACATATATAAGTTTTCAAAGGTACCCTTGTTTGTCCCATCATGGAAGTGTATCTTTTAGGATATTTCTCTCATCATTTTGTACTATTATAGCCATCAAAATGGTGCCTTAATATGAGACAGAATTAGCTGAGATTAACAAATGTGACATTCTTTTGATTGTTCTTTCAAAAAGTGAAAATTTTCCCTTGAGTAAAATAACACAAGAATTTCCATTGAAGGACTATTACATGGAGACCTCTTACTTACATACTTCCCAGTGAAAATATAAGCTCGTGTCTGTTTGATCTAACTAGACGAAGGGGTTTCCTACCCCTGAAGGTTTTAAGAGGAAGCAGACATCCTAAGCCCACTAATTCCTTCTTCTGGCCCCTCCCCAACATTACCTGGAGTTTCCTGGAGCCATAACAAAGACATTCCCTAATGGCCATATCTCCTAATGGAAAAGGAGAGCCACCATAGGAGCAGCAGGAGTGGATGGGATTTCACCATAAGTTTTACCCTTCTCAAGAATGTGTTTTCAAGGATTCCCCACAACCTAAGCAGGATGTATAGAATGAATACACAGGAGACAATGACTCTCAGTACAATGTGTGCTGGCTGCAGGGCAGACAGATGTGAGGATATTCAGGCAGCCATATTTCCTTCTGACCATGCCCTGGAAATATGGAGAGAACACAGCCACTATCTGAGGC
The DNA here is from genome assembly GCA_033961575.1 of Aselliscus stoliczkanus. Classification (NCBI taxonomy): domain Eukaryota; kingdom Metazoa; phylum Chordata; class Mammalia; order Chiroptera; family Hipposideridae; genus Aselliscus; species Aselliscus stoliczkanus. The sequence continues at coordinate 95,165,864 of CM066733.1, forward strand.
TCCATGAGTCCTTCTTTCCATGTTCCAGGGAGAGGCAGCAGAAACAGAAATGATTCCCAAGCCTCTACACTCCGTCTTTTTGCCACAAGAAAGTGGTTAGGGCCCACAACCAACCTGTAAAAGCCTTCTTCCAGTTATGGGTGGTCTTTACAGGGTGTACTGGGGACTCAACCACTATTGATAGCATTGTTTCAAAGAGAAAAATATGCCATGCATTTCAAAAACTAATTTCCAAGTGGATGTTAGAGCATAGCACATGAGTAAATTGGAATTCACTTCTAAAAATAATCCCTAGTAAGGGTGAAAATAAGTAAACACTTCAATATGATTATGAACTTATTTGCTACTCCTTACACATTATGTTTGTCAAACTTGTTTTTAGATGTAAGTTTAAAAATGCTAACTTATGTTTCTGAGCACCTTCCTTCTAGTTATTATTAGTTACTACTTGCATAGATAATTTAGGGTATTCTTAGTTCATGGTGCCCTTTGACATACATGAAATTCTCACAGCTGGGTGAACTGGATGACTGTTGCTATTCCCATTTTGTAAGAGAGGAAACTGAGACTAGATGAGTTTGACTTGCTCTGGGTTATATAAGCATTAAGCGACTAGAACTGGAACTCCACCCCAGATCTGAAGGCAAATCCTTCACAGGCTCTTTGTACATCCCACTGTATTGCACAAGCCTTCTGATGATAAAAGAACGAGAGTAATGAAATGATGCTGTTTGTCTAAAGGAAAATCCTCTATCACTTTTTCCAACAAGAAAACTGTTAGCAGGTTGCTTCATTAACTAGTTGGAAACCTTCCCCTTTCTTATAATCAACACTTGGCTCGCTCTTATACCACATTCTTCCCTTAGCAATCAGCAGCTGGCCTTTGATGCAGAGCTTGGTCATTTTCTGAGAGCAGAAGTATATTTTCGATAATGAACTATTCAAAACAGCATTTAAACCAAAAATCTAGGGTTTTTAAACAGAGTCTTAAAGCCATTCTCTTCCCTTTGAGCAATATTCACATCCTTCTCTGGTTATCAGCAGGCAAAGAAAATAGACGCTTTTGCCTCTAGCGAATATACTCAGAGGTCACCCACAGACATGGATCCCTGTGTGAAAGGCAATTGAAACAAGACAAACTAAAGTAAATGGATCAGTAGGTATACTGAGTCTTACCAGCATGATTTTGTTCTGGTCCTGAACCTAGAGCTTATTTCATGAATAATCAATGTTATTCTTAAAAATGTTCAAGAAAGGAGACTCTACATATAAGCAATTGTAGTATCCTATATCATTATTTGACAGACATTGCCATTAATAAGCTTTTCTTTTTTTCTTTTTGAGAGCAGTGTCACTGGCCCTCATATGTGGGACCGAACTGGGGCCGCTGGCTTCCTAAGCCAGAGCTTAATCACCGCGCCACTCGGCTGGCCCCAATAAGCTTTTCTTTACTATATTTCTTTCTATGCAAATAAAACCATATTTTTCAGTTTTTTTTTTAAAATCTGTGAAGTTAGCAGATTTAAAATTTAAAAAAAAAACACAAAAACTTGGTATTTCTTTTTTAAAAACGTAAGAACCTTTCATTATCCTCTCTTTATCTCTGTTATCTAGCATATAGCAGGCACTCCATAAATAGCTGTTGATTGAATGTTGATATTATTTACTAATTCAGTACATTTCTATTCATATTATACTATCAGCCCATCCTATGGGAGATACTGGATTCAGAGAGAATAATTAGAAAGTTATAATTACAGAAGCATCAACAGAATGGTGACAATGACAGTGAGTGAATGCAAGAGAGATTGGTAAGGCAGGATGACTTGGCAATTGAATCTAGAGAGCAAAAACGAGGGAAACATCCAAGATAATCAATGTTTCTGAATCTGGGTGACTGAGATGACAGTGATACTAATAGCAGAGTTAGAGAACATATGAGAATCAGGTTTTGTGATGGGGAGATAATTATTTTTCAAACCCTTTAAGCTTGAGGTACCAGTGGGACATCCAGGTAGAAAGCCCAGCAGGTCAGTGTGTGAGTGGAACCTGGGAAAGAAGAGCAAGACAATGATTTGAACCTATCGTCACTGAAGGGTCTGACATCCTGAAATTGGGTAAGATAGCCACGTGAAAGAGTGTAGAGAGAAGAAAGATGGTGACACTCATGCTAAGGAGGCAGAAGGAAGAGGGAGGGCCAGAGAAGGAGCACTCTGAGAGGGAGCCGGAGAAGGAGCAGAGCCAAGTGAGGGCCATAGAAACCAGGGCTTAGCTGGGAGTCAGCCGCGGGCAGCAGGGAAATGAGTGAGAAAAAGCCACTTGGAAAGAGGTCCTGGTGGGCCTCAAGAGCCATCTCAAGCGATAATAGAAGCTGAAACAGAAGACAGAGAATTGAAGCTGTGGAGGTAAAAGAATATCTAGACTCTGCTCTTAAATCATTCAGAGTTTCAAGGAAAGAGATAAAGCCTGTCTCAAATAGCATCCCAGAAACCTCAGTCACATCCATCATTCTACAGCTTTACTTCTCTAACTCAGCTGTAACTTTTACTACTTCCTCTTTTTAAATATTTTTTAAAGTCTCCTTTTATAGTCCCTTTTAATCTCCCTCTTTTCAGTTGTTTCCAGGCAATTCACATGTTTGCCATTCCTTTCCTGTAGTATTCTAAAGTTACTTTCTTCCTCTTCAAGCCTCACAGCCAAGACATTCTTCTGCCCTTATTATTTTTCCCTGGAATATTGCAGCCTCTTACTCAGTTTTCTCCTGTTCCAGACTATTTCCTATGAAAATCTATCCACATCTTCAGGAAAGGATTCCATTTAAAACTACACCCCTAGTTAAATCTGGGCTTGGTTTGTATGTTAAATCCTATTCTTGACCCTTTGTAGTTTAGTTTAGAAGCTCAAAAAATGGTAAAATCAATTATTGGCTTTTCTAATCATTGTATTTGCTTTTTAGACTTTGAAGAATTAGCATAATAAATATTTATTAGGAATAAAATTTAAGTAAATACAACCTCACAAATACATCAGTGGTAAGCTTTGCAACATTCCACATTTTCTGAATAATCTGACTTTTATCTCAAAAATTATTTGTAGAAGAATAAGCCTGCATAGTAATATCATCTAGTTTTTAGTGTAATTTTTATCCATTCTTTAATGAAAGAATAAACTAGTAGACTTACTATTTGAGTGAATAGAAACATAACAATTTATCAGTTTTGAAGCTTATAGCATAGTTTTCCTTCTTTAAAGACATTTACATACACTGTGTATTACAGGACCAGAAAGATTGGGGTCATATTTCTACAATTCAAGTAACTCGTACTTTTAACTTTCTCTTCTTTAAGAAAATAATATTTAAATTTTACTTTTAAATAATAACTTAGTTTACTATTTTGTGTTTTATAAGCACTCATGATTTTTCTTCAGTTTTCAGTAGGTTTTAGTCCAAGACATGGATAATGAGTAGTAGATATAAACCACCTTGAAATATTACAAAGATTGTATGGCTAGTGAATGCAGCATGTTAATAAGCACAAAGAATGGCTAGACTGTTATCTATATTATGCAAATTCAGAAGTCTTTTGTAAATTTTATCTCAGGGGAAAATTTCTGAAAAGCATTGTCTTCCTACTTTGGATTAGCACTTAACGATTGTAAAAGTTGATTTTTCCCTTGTAAATGGCTCAAAAATCATCCTTACTTCTGCATCCCTAGAGATAGGAAAATCTTTTATTAAAAAATCAGTTGTTGAATTTATTCAAGACTAATTATGACTGCAAGATTTTCTGAAGAGTAACTAGCAGCCAGGGTTATCTTTGGTTCATAGTTTACTCTTAGCATAAATTAATGAATTTGAAATAAACCTGGCCCAAACACGTTAGACAAAGCTCCATTATTACCCAGCTCTAACCTATCACTTATTCACTGAGGAAAAAAAAACTTGGGTAGAAGCTTGCCAATGAACCAGATGTCACCATCAGTAGACAATTATGTTCCACAGTTTGGCACCTGGGGCCCACAGCCATCATCCAAGGAGGAGGAGAAATAAAAAGTAGAACATTCTGGCAGACTACAGACTAAAAGATTCCAAACGGCTCATGGTGAAAATGGAGGCCGAAGGGCTGCTTCTTTAATTCTCAACAAGGAGGCCCCTGGACCAAAGCCTGCCCCTGTTCTATTTGTTGAGGATGTCATGATCCTGACAGACACACCAGAGTCTAAAATGCTCAGGTGCTCACAGGGGCTGGCAGTAAAGCTGGTTTAGCAGTGTTTTGTACACCAGAAAACTTGCCACCTCATGTAGAAGACAGCTTTGGGGTAGATTATCAATCACTGAAATCTAAGACATTTCCTTGTTTAATTTATTTTAAGGGATGAAAAGGAAAGAGATATGATTTGGAGCTGGTTACAGTGAAGTACTGGCTCAAACATATGGATCTGCACTGCATAAAATACCTTTTCACATCTCCAGTTAAGAAATTGGAGACTTACACAGAGAATATCATCAAGGGTCTTCATAGCCTTGAAAAAAAAGAAAATGAACTTCCTCTTTTGAAATGTGTTTCGATCTAGAATAGACACCTCATGATCCTGTCATGGCTCCACATGAATACCTAGATGGATTAATAGAATTTACTAAGAATTAAGTAAATAAATAAAAGTTGAAATAATTCACTTTTCTGAAATTTTTGCTAAATATTTCTTTATATAAGCATATGCGTGTGTGTGTGTGTGTGTGTGTGTGTGTGTGTGTGTGTATTTACCCTTACATGGAAACTGCCCATTTCCTCATAGTCAGATAAATATAAAGGGTACACATTAGATTTATTAGTTTCATCTGCAAAGAAATAGAACAAACAAAATCCTGTCAAGTGGAAACTACTTTTTCTATCTTTCCTTGCCTTTATAAGTCACCAAATCCTGGATAGCACAAAATGAAGTATAATTTAATTTAAACATTCTGTTTATTGTACTTATTATGTGGTTATTATTATACATTTTCATCATCAAAATTAGGTTTTTATAAAATTGAGGACATCTTTGTGCTAGTGTTGAATAGTTCTTCTTCTTCTTTCTTTTTTTTTTTTTTTATTTAGCTCAGCCATCCTGCCACCAGTTGGCAGCTTAGCTCAGCTCAGCTTGGGTTGGGCATTGAACCGCTGTTGCTCAGAGCTCAGCTCGCACTCTTAAGCAAACTCTTAATCAACTGAGCCACTCGGCCGGCCCTTGAATAGTTCTTAATGTTTTGTTTGTATAGAGCTAACTGGACCACTTACATTAATCTATGAATCCACAAATTGTTCTTTTCCACCAATAACCTTTACCATATTTATTAGACTAGTCAACATTTTGGGAAAGGAGCAAGATTTTTCTTTGTGTATGATGTATATAATGCTAAGCATCTACCTAATTAATATGTATGAATTAATACAAATATATATTATGTAATTAGTGTAACATAATTAATTATACATTAATGTATGTCTAAATGTTGTGGTTCCAGAGCGTATCTTCAGGCTTATGTTTGTTATTTCATGATGAGGTAGCACGTTAGTTTGTTCCTGGAAATGCCAGGCTTTTAATGCAGTGGTTTTCAAGTGTTTTGGTTTGTGAATCATTTTATTCAGGGTAAAGACAAAACAATGGACCACGCACAACTCCCCCTAGTACCACCACTTCCTACTTCCTTTGCCATCTGCCCTCCCCACTGAAACCCCTCATGAGCATTACTAGAAAGAACATTGCTGTGTGTTTAAATGATACATACAAATTATATCATAAATAATTTCCTAGTTTGCCTCTGACGTAAATAAACATTATGATTCCCTGATGGTCATAAACATCAATGCTGTCAGTCTGCATGGCATTCTTGGTCGATGGAAAATCGTTTTTCTAAGTGTCTGGAAACAACAAGCTGAGAATCAGAAGTCTCCAGTTCTATTGCAGGATTTGCATGATCAGGAACAGAGCCTCTCTGTGTACCTGAGTTGCCTCAATTTACACGAGGAATTGTTATTCCTGCCCTTTAATTCACTGCACAGAAATAATGAACTCTGTTCTCAGGGCCTTGGAGAGCAATGGCCTGTCTGCAGACCTGGGTAAATCGAAAGAGCAGTAACAACAAGCTGTCCCTTGGTCTTGTTGCTGAAGCCTCACACACTCCCATAGTCCCTCTGACACCTGTCTATTCTATTTCTAAGGTAGCAGGGGAGATGCTTGGAGTTAATGGCTACACTCTTCACTAGTTCCTGTCGAATGACCCTGAGAACAGATGAAAAAATACGGAAGGACCAGTTTCTCTCTTCAGTCTAGCAGGAACTTTGTGGCACTCTCTCAAGGTCAAGAAGAGTACTGAAGTGGGTGGAGAATTTCTGCAAAACACTTCAAGGCCTATTGAAAACTGAAAAGGACACACTTTTATAATAGTACATTAGGTATTGTATACGCCTCTGCAAAGTTTCTTGACAGAAACCATGACTTTGATTGCTTTGTCTTTGATGTATAGTCAAGAAATGGTTGGAAAGGGGGTAAAACAAGAGAAAAATGTTATTTAGTCACTGATGTCAGTTTTTAAAAAATTAGTATATATAATCTTTGATTTAAGGACTTTCTACCCTTAGTTTCAGTACTCCATGATGAATTTCTTCATATAATTTACAATCAAAAATGCTATTTGATCTCTGCTTCCAGATAACCCAGTATTTTTCCACAGAGGAAGGGAAATTCAAAGGAAACTTTTAAGAACCTACATAGAACCTACATATGATACAATGTTTCCTGACCTTAGGAAGATGGCTTTCTCAATTCCTCCATTTCTACCCCTCAGAATGGAGGTAAATGTGGGCAGACTCTTCACACTATAGTGGAAAGTGGTAGAAATCAATAGACCTGGAATTTGCTTCCAGCATCATTGGGAAAACTGTAAAGCCTCTCCAGATCCCAGTTTACTATTCTGTAAAATAAGTGGCTTTTTCATTCATTTATTGGAAAACATTTGTTAGGCACTCACTAGATTGAGGCACTGTTCTAGGCTCTGGGAATAAAAAGCCAAATAAGATGATTTCCTTGTCTTCAGAGCAGCCAAGCAGGAGGCAACAGCAGCATAACCAAGTACAGGAGAGGGATAGATGCTGTCATGGAAAAGTTGTTGGGGAGCCAGGGAAACCAAGGAGACACATTGGGTGCAGCGGGCATTGAGTAATTTCTAGGGTTGGTGAAACTCTGCAAGCCCAAGAAGCAGTAAGAGAAAAAGCACAAAGTATGAAATAGTGTGGCCTACCAGGAAAACCACAGGGGCTCAGTGTGGCCAGAGAGGACATTAGGAGCCAGATGGCAGAGCATAGTAAGGAGTTTGTGTTTTAGTTTGTGGGTATAACTTTTCAACAGTCAGTGGGCATGTTCTTGCCTCACCCACAAACCCTTCTAGAAAAAGCTTCCCCCTACCACTGCTGAAAGCAAATCAGCAATATGATCTACCATGTAATTCCATCCTTCACTAGCTTCTCATGATTGGACGAGGTACAGGCACCCAATCTAAGAGTGGCCAATCTGGATCTGGGTGAATGGGCTTGAAAAGAGGAGCAACACTGCAAGCCCATTTTGACAAAATTCAGAAAGCACTATCATAAGTATTCATGAGAACATAGAGAAATGGGAACCCTCAGGCACTACAAACACAAATGTAAATTTGGTAGGCCAATCTAGAGAGTAAATTGGAAATATGTGGTAAAATTTATTATGCAATCCCACTTCTATATATGTAATCAAAATATTAATGTCATGAATCAATAAGTGGACATATACAAAGTTATTTGTTCCAGCATTTATTTTAGAAGCAAGGAGTTGGAGGCAACCCAGTTGTCCATCATTATGAAAATGGAGAAGTAAGATATGATGGATGCATGCCATGAAAAAGCCTGCAACTGTCAGAACTAGATATATATACAGAAACATGAATTTTTAAAATGGGGCTGAATGAAAAAAGAAATAGAAAGTGAGCAGTAATTTAGCATTATTTACATAGATTCTAAATGGAGACCTACACAAAATAACACTATCTTTCAAAGACACATTCCATCCAAGAACATATATTACACATGTTAAAGTCAATGCTTTGGGAAAGAGCGAGGATGAGAACTAAGAAAGAAAAAATTAAAAAAATTAATTTGACCTTGCATAAACAAATTATAGTGTGCTCGAGTATGATTAACTCAATTCTATACACTTGCGGTCAGAAAACAAAAAGTAAAATATAAGTATAAAGAATCATATTCTCTTTTAAGAAACTAAGAAATAAGGCAAAGATTTGTATTTCTAATGAGTTTTAAAGGGGGTACGGCTAAGTTACATTTATGACGGGACATCATCTACAAATTTGCAAACTCTGCCTTCTAGCCTACACAGCCTTCTTAAATGAAGTAACACCTTCAGCTCCTGTCTCTCTGAGGTTCAACCTGTCGTAGTTGCAGTTTTCTGAACTATTTTGGGTAGTTTTCAGTTCCTACTCTCAAAAAAGCCAAAATAAAATGTAAAATCTGCACAACATGCTACAGTCAGGGATACTTGTCAGGACACTGCTGACAATCCAAGGGGAAAAATAATGCAGGATTAAGGAGAGGGGTTAGTACTAGAGATACAGATTTGGGGAAAAACAGATTACAGAAGATTATTGAAGTCCTGCAGAAATGAATAAAATCATGGTTATAAATGTAGAGAGGAGAAGTGAGTAGTCTTTTAGGATCTGTGTAAAGAGAGAGAAACCAGCAAAAGGAATAGCTGGGGGAAAAAAGAACCAGGGGGGAATGCCATTATGGAAACCAAAAAAGAGAAAACAAGGGGCCAATTTCATTAATTACTGCGAAGCCATCAAGTATATTGAGATGTAGAAATGTTCCATTGGACTTCCAATTCAAGGTCATGGTGACCTTTTCCAAAGCAGTTTTTGTGCTGTGATAGTGGCAGGAGTCCACTACCCCCCACTCCAGGGGGTTAAGAGTAAATGGGGTGCCATTCTGGCTAACATCCAAGCTGATGTTGGCTCACCTGACCCCAAAAGGCAATATCCAGCCTCTGGCTTTCCCATGATGATACAAGGGAGAAAAGAAAATTGAGAGTAAAGATAAACTTAATGAGATTAAATTAAATTAAATAAAGATACTTTTAATAAAACAAGAAGTCATAATTATTTCAAGAGTGACCAGGCAGTAAAGCATTGGAGGCAATAAATATAGACTGTCCATTGTAAGATCTGGCTAGGAAAGTTGCACTTGAAATCTAAGTCTCTTCCAATTCTAATAGTCATGTTTAGACTATAGGTCATAAACATGAAAATAACCTTAAGAATGTTAAAGAAATAAAACAATATTTCTTTTATTCAGGATGCTTATTGTAAAAGTAATCCATGCTCATAAATTTATGCAATGCAGAAATACATAAAGTCAAAATTAAGTTCCTACCTCTACCTCACCCTAATCTCACTCCCCAGAGAAACCACATTTTCTAGGCATATATAAACATATATGTAAATGTACAAAATATTTTATGAAATAGAATCACTCTGTTTTTAACATGTCATATGTATGGGCATGAACAATATTAAAAATATTTTTAAAATTTGAGTGGCAGGACCCTGGCTAATTGGGATGAATGCTCATGGTAAGCAGAGGGGCTGCCTAGTGAGCCATATTTTCTTTAACAAGTCCCAGGAAAGGCACCAGACCCCTGGCGAGGTGGGAAAAGCTGCACTGTCAGTGTCCGGCTGTGGTGGTCACTCTGCTGTCCTGCCATGTGATTCAAACATGATCTGGGTGACACAGCCTCCAAGCTTCACTCGTTAGCTCTCCAAGATGTTTCTAGGAGGTGCATGAAAAGCTTTAATAAATTCCTTTTCTATGTAAACTAGACAGAATGGTTTGTTTTTTTGCAAGTAAAAACAAAGGTACATTAAGAGAATTAAAAGTCAGGTGCTCATTTCATTTACACCAAGTTTCGTGATCTGTGGCCCTGTGCAAGGAAGGGACCACAGCCCTGAGAGCTGTGCCTCTCTTTCCTCTTTTCTTCGTAAAGAGTTGGCATGTGGCATCTGTGGATTGCCAGGCTCTAGGTGGAGACTGACCTATGATCAGGACACCTATTTTGAACAAAACAATTTCTCTCCTTTAGCTTTAAAACCTTTAAAAAGTACATATTAACTTATTTCCAATTTTTCTTTAGTAATTTAAAAAGAAACAGCAATCAAGAAAAAAAATAAGACCTTCTTTGTATATGTCTGCTCTGAAGGAAAAAAATACTCTTTCTTTTTTTTTCTTTTTTTTCCCTTGATTACATCAGCAAAAGCCATTCAAAACACAATGTTTTCAAATTATTGCTTTGGGTTCTGATTATTTTTGGTGTCCTTGAAATATTAGTTAAAGAAAAAGTGGAGAAGAAAAATTTCTAAATTTTCTCAAATATACTAACTATGCATATGTTTATGTTAAGAAAATAAACTTTGAATTTTTGATGAACTGTAATACAGAATAGTCCTGAGAATAGTCTTATAGATGAAAAAAAGGGGAAGGGAACATTACAAGTGTGGAAATGCATTTCATATGTTCGTTGTCTTTGATTTTGATATATGCTTAACTATATTGCCTTCTAGGAGCAACTAATTTCCATATAAAGTGTAGCTACTTTCAATTTTACTATGCCTTGTCTGCATTTTGATTTGTGTGCCCTAGGCTAGATCAGAGTAATGCATAATTTTCTTTAAGTTCCTTCTGTCATGCACAATTGGTGAGTTTCAGCACCAATTATAACATGGATGTTTAGAAAGACATTATTCAAAAGGGGGGAAAATAAGGTAAATGGCATTAAAAAAAAAAGGTTAGCAAATCAAAGAAAAATTATCAGAGAGAACCTGATGGCAGTCCCTCTGTAATTGTACGCATTTGGGCATAGGCCAATGTGAATCTTGGTCTGTTTTGGTGATTATAACAGCTAATTCAAGCCTAATAGCAGAAGGGAGATTCTGCAGAGTCATCCCACAGCATCTGCTGTCATTCAGCCCCTGTGTGATGGTTATTACAAGCTGGTAAGGGTCTCCTTTGTAGAACTGAAGGTGGCTTGCCCATGGGACAGTCAGGATCAAGCGAGGTGTGACTTGTGCAATAGCATATAAGACCTCACCCCCAAATATTTTCTAATGGCATCCTTTCATTCAATTTGCTCCTTCAGTTCCCATTGAAGATGTGTGCTTTTGAAGTAGATTAAGGAATTCTATTACCTGGGGGGATAAAATCAGCTACTCATACAATATCAGCCTATGCTATATAATCAAATGACTTTTTCTGATTACCATTTAATGGAAAGAGCTCCAAACTGGGAATTCAGAGACCTGTGGTATATTGCCAGCTCTGTGTCTATGGACCTCTGAGCAAATCACTTACCTTCTTGGGGTTTCAGTTTCTTCACCTCTAAAATGAAAAGATGACCATGAAGATCTCTTGTAGTTTGGAAATTCTGACTCTGTGTCCAGATTATCAGTCACCCTTGTAATTTAGCACCTTGAAGAAATGGGAATCGAAAGAGTTCAGTTTTGATAAACCTGGGGATGAGAGAGAAAAAATGGGAGATGAGTCATTCCCAGGCCAGGAAGGAGTATGGAATTATTAGGTAAAAGACACAAACACTGAGAGAATTAAAATTGGAAAAGAAAACAAACTTCCTCTGTCTCTATCTCAAGTCATCATGTATTTTTGAATTATTTTTTCCTTTTTGAAACATTGGTATGTGAATGATTTTCCTTTTAAAGAACTTTTGGTTGGATTTATTAGTACGATAAAAAAATTTTAAAAGAAAAAATAGAAACTGTGTGCTCTCATCTCAATTCTTGTACATCCTACAAGATAATCATTGCTAGCAGTTTGGAGTTTCTTCTTGCAGACTTTTTTCATGCCTATACAGGATGTAAGGAGATTTATATATATATATATATATATATATATTTCCATACATACCCCTTCCCATAACTTGCTTTTTTTCATTTCATAGTATAACATTGTGATCCTCTCTGCCTATGACAAGAAAGACTGACTGCTAGTGAGTATCCCTATACATATATCTCTGACACAACATTTAAGTCAGCTTGTCCACAGGAGAGATTTCAGAAAGTGAGATTGGCAGGTGAGGCAAATGCACTCAAAAGCATGCTGGCTATTGCCTGCCTTAGCCTGATTTCCACAGAGCTTGAGACAAAGGCTTATGTGTTAGTACTTTATGAGGAATGTGAACCCAGGGAGCAGGAATGAGAGAAAGGAGTGAAGTGGGGAAGGAGAGAGAGCTGATACTAAGATGTTTTATTGAGTTGGTGGCTGTTCCAGGTGGCTGAGGAATTTCTGAGAAGCCAAATGAAATATATTTCAGGACCATCTATGTGGATGGGAGAGGGGTGTGAGACAGGGGAAAGCATTTATCCATTAGTTCTGTCCTCCCCTGGTCAGAGATTTGCCTCATAAGATACTGACTCCCCAGCACATCTGCTCTGCATGTGCCTCGGCCCTTGTGCATGTTACTGTGGAGCCCTGAGTTGTGGGGCATCCAAGAAGCCCTGGGGTGAGGCAAGAGATAGGTCAACTTGCACCAGTGTGAAGCCCACCTGAGCCCACACTGAGTCCCCATAGGCTGGGATAACACAGGTGAGGTCAAGAAGATCCCAAGTGGCACATTGAAAGTTTCAGATACACTAACAATCTGTCACACAAAGAATGTGTCTCTGTGTGGGTTGTATGTGCCTTCCTGTTCATAGTTGAGCTGTTGGCATGTCAGTGGGTGATGGTGACCCTCCGGCTGACTGGCTGTGGGGTTTGGTCATGTCCACAGCTTATGGGCTGCTATGCGAAGGCCTTGGCCCATGGATCGGGATTCATCCCAGTGGGCTCTCATGCTTGTTGCCTCTGTGTGTGCCACTTGTGGGGTTAATCGGATAATGCTCTGATGTGGTCTGTAGCCAACGTCCAAGTATATTGGTTCTGGGGCCGCTTGGGAGGGGCTCCAGGGAAGGCCCAAGTCAGACACTGCCTGTGAATAGCCAGGGATAACCTGGTAGGAGCTACAAAGCAATCCATGATTGTTCCCTGACTGTGCTGTACCTGGAGGCATATGGGAGAGGCCACACTGAGAACTGAGGATGGCTGCCACCTGTACCAGGTCTGGGTAGCTCCACAAAAAGCTAGGACATTGGGCCAACCGAGTGGCGCGTTGATTAAGAGCTGGCTTGGGACGCCAGAAGCCCTGGTTTGGATCCTACGTATGAGGGCCAGTGACACTGCCCTCTACAGCTAAGATGGTGAACAACAGCTCCACCTGGAGCTGGGCTTCTGTGAGTCCCCGGGATGGCATAGCTGCAGCCCCTGCTGCAGTGGGCTGCCACAGGCCACAGTGAGTGGCTGGCAGCCAGCGTGAGCAGCTGGGAGCCCATGTGAGCTGCTAAGAGCCACTGTGAGCGGCCGTCCAGAGGCCGGCAACCGATCTGCCTCACCAGAGAAGAGCGCAATGATGATACCAAATGGGCCAGTGAAGCAATGTCCTCCACAAGTAGACTGAAGAACAAAAGGACAGCAGCTTGTCTGTTCCCCTCCCCCATTCCCCAATAAAATCTGAAAAAGAAAAGCTAGGACATTATGAGGCCTGCTGCCACCTGCTGGTTCCCGGCTCCTGTACGATTCAGCCACTGATTAAAGCCTCGGGAGGTAAGCAAGCTGGGTGAGGCAGGGTTTCTATGAGTCAACAAGGTGGAGCAGCGGCGCTCACCAGGCCAATCAGATTTAGATTTGACCTGCAGAGGTAGGCTCAACACTGGAAAGATGGCTTCTGCCTGCTTGCTGCATTGGAGAAGGGCCCCATGCAAGGAAAATGGGGACTGTCCTTCCAGTCCTTGCCCTGAAGTTACACAACTCAGTGTCTCCCCGTATGTCTCCGACACCCCCAAAGTCACATCCTTCTGCTCGAGCCCAGGGTAAGTGCCTGTGCGGGCCCTTTAAGAGAATGTCTAGTTTTCCCACAGTCTTCTGTCCCACCTGGATGGCTAAACCCCATTTTTCACAGCTAGAAGTTGTGAAAGGGGCTCCTCTTCCTGGCACCAGTACTCTGGTCCGGGGAGCCTGCTGTGGAGGACTGAGGTCCCTCACTCCTTCATGGGGAACCTCTGTGGCCAAGATATCTCTCCCAATTTTTAACCATCACACCTGTATAGGACCAGCCCATTTCACATCTCTGCCCCTACTACCAGTCTCTACTGGCTTCTTCTTTATATACTTAGTTATAAAACTTCTGTTCAGCTAACCTTCAGATGGTTTTTCAGGCTGCTTGTTGTATAATTTAGTTGTAATTTTGATGTTTTCATGGGATGAGGCAAGCACAGTGTTTATCTATTCCGCCATCTTAGATCCCCGAATTTCTGTATTATTGAGTTGAATGTATTTGCATATGTTTATTAGCCTTTGTATTTTGTCTACTTTATGCATTGTCTACTATATATTCTTTGCTCTTTTTTTTCCTAGTGGGTTGTGCTCATTTTCTTTTTAAAACCAGGAAGACTACTTTCACAGATCTTTGTAAGTACTCACCCTTATTATCTGAAATACAAATATATTGCTTCCTACTTGCCCAACTTCTAGGATTTAGTGTGTACTGATGACAGTACTTAATCACATGTATATTCTTTGTATTAGCAAAGTTACTGCTATATTTTTTTCATTATTAGAATAAGAATACATCGTACTTCATATGTAATAGCAGATATGGTTTTTATTTCAGGATGAATACATTCTACTTCAAATACTTTCTGGAGCAAAGTCATAGTTTTAAGCTTACTATTTTCATTCTTTTTTCCTTGGGATAATTACTGTGTATCATTTTTTGGGGGAAAAATCTATTATACTGTCATAGTCCAACTCCACTCTTATTTGCTACTTGTTAAATGGCTTCTGAAAGAATACAAGGACTTTTCTATAACCTGTTCATGATATCACTTTAGATCTAATAGTTCAACTGCTTCATATGATCTTGTCATTCAGTTATCAACCAACCAAACGAAGTCTACTATTTTATCCCTTGTTCCACAAACCTAACTTTTTATTCTTTTCTGCTATTTCCATTGTTATAGTAAAGTGTAAGTGCCTGGAATTTCAAGTGAATCACACATATTGCAATAATATTATGAAAGATAAAAACAGGAGGAGCTTATATTTTACTGATTGTGTCTGTGTAATTGTAGGAATATTATAAGATGAATGTGATTTTTCTAACTATGGGTTAGAACAAAACACTAGAGTGAATAATTGTGCAGGTGTCATTTTTAAAAGTAAGTCCATCCTAATAACACACCTTCTAGATAAATTTTTCTTTGAAAAGTAGGATCAATGTATAATTTCTTTTCCTGGACTAAAGAAGTTGGTTGTGACTCAAGGGACACTGACCCCACCTCCAACCCCAGGTGCCACCTCATTAGTGTAAGGGTAATTAATTCCATCTTCCTTTTTTGTTATTGGTTCAAGAATAAGCTTGTTTCCTAACTCTGACTAATAAGACAAAAGAGAAATCATGCTGAGGGACTCCTAGGGAAAAATTTCCTTTTTCCTGAGAGAAAACCACAGGAAAGTACTGTCTCTATTCTTCTCTGTGGTCGTGTCTGGATTTGCCTGATGTGGCTATAGTTGGCTTGCTACCAGTTTGAAGGTGAAGCCAATACTGAGAATAGCAGAGTGGGGGCATGGAGAGAACCTGAGTTTCTGATGATATCATTGAGTCACTGAGTCAACTGGCATTGAAAGCTGTACTGCCTCTGGATCTCCTGTGAGATGACATTTTCTTCTTGCTAGAGCCAGTTCAAATTGGGGTTTCTATTTCTTACAACCCAAAGCACCTTACTAAATCAGCTCCCTTCCACATTGGGTCAGAGGCATACAGCATTAGCCAGGAGAAATATCTAGGTATCTTTTTTCTTTTAAGGTCCAGAGAGACCATATTGTGAAACTGGCATATCACAAGGCTTGCAGAGGATAGAGTCTTCAGACGTTTCTAAAATAAGACCCCGATACTCACACTCTGTTATTTAAGGGCTGTGTTACCTTGGGCAAATCACTTTGAGTCTCTGAGCTACAGCTTTTTCAATTGCAACATGGACATGATAATCATGATAAATTTTTTTATATATTATTTATTTTATAATCGGATATATCATATTATGTGTTTTATATATGCTATGATTATTTCTCAATTGCAACATGGCAATAATAATCATGATAAAGACTGTTAGTATAAGATAATAATATGATAATAAAGTGGCAGGTATAAATGTCTTACAGATTTGTTAAGAGGATCAAATAAGTTAATATATGTGAATGAAACCCAAAGCATTTATAACATAATTAGTAATATTATTAATAATGAGAAAATGTTTCTTCAATTCTACATTCCATTAATTATAAGGCCCACTATTAAGAAAGAGAAAATTCTGTCAATTAAACTATGCCTTTACATAGTACAGCAGGCATCTTTTGGTTTGACTTGTTTTTTTCATGTATATCAATGAACTTGAGACTGTCTCCTTCAGTTGCCCGGGTTGGCATGTAATAGATAGTCCTTTTATATGTATCTCAGAAAAACATACTTAATTTAGCTTCATCTACTTGTGGATTCTTCCTTCCTTGAGTCCCACAAAGCACTTGGCCGTTACTTTGCTAATAAATGGAATCATAGTTATTTCTCCAACTGTGAATATTTGCTTCATCAATATCAAATTTATGCCCTACTGTTTTGTTTCCATCCATTCCCTTTACACAAAAAATTTTCTATTTCAATCTCAAATTATAGTATAAACTTTCAAAATATATTTCAAATGATAAACTCAACATGTGTAGCACCAACTGTATGCCTTCAACTGTATGATGTCAAATGTGAAAACACATGTCTTAGCATTGATAAAATGTTCATGAAATGACTACAAGAGAGACAGGGGGGCCAAGTAACAGGAAGCTATTCAAGTTTTTTCCATTGTCCATGATTTTGAGAGAGGAGATTTAATTAATAGTATAAAAATTTGTAAACAAATATAGATAGATGATTTTTAAAAAGGCAGTTTAAAGAAGGAAACCATTTTCCCTCTACCAAATTAACAAAGACTCAAAAAATGAAAAATATTCAATTTGGTACAGAAAAAGAGAAATGGACATTTCCATGTACCATAAGTATTACTTTTTATGGAAGAAAGCTTTGGAACCTGACTGACTTTATTTCTTTTGTATTTGGGTACTTGACAGAATAATTCCTTTGACCTTAATTTCTCTCTCTAATAAAAAATACAGAGAAGTAGAGGTAATGAGGTGGAGGAAAAGTATTAACAACTAGCCCTGGGTTCTCAGGAAAAGAACACTCTTTGGAAAGGTGCTCTATAACATGTGTGTGACAGAAGTTGAACCCCATGCTCATCCTGGACCTGGGTGTGGGAAGGTGCCACGCTTTGAAAAAAAAGGAAGCTACTCTTTGTGAGTCAAGGGGAGGAATTTTTATTTGCTGTTGAAAGGAGGGAGAAAGTGGCAGAGAGAAGAAGAGAGAGAAGGGAGAAGTAAGAGGAATAGAACCAGTGAGATGGAGAGCAGCTAGGACAGATGAAATTCCATGGTGGTGAGGAGAACATAGAATTTTAAGAATGAGGAAGATCTTTGTGTACCCTGAAGTTGTTTGCTTTTTTTCCTCTCCATTTTCTCTGGGAAATCTTCACTAACATCAGCTAAACCCACAAATGCTTGCTGTCAATGTTTTGATTGTAGTTTTTAAGAAAATTGAGAAAGAACCCTAAGTCATGGAAGGATTGTCATAGCATGAGCCAGATGTAGGACAGGGTAAGGATGAGCAGGAGTTAAAGCCCAGTCCCCTCACCCGCCACCACTACACCCGCTTCTGCAACCTTGGTCAAATCTGCAGAGACTGGGAGGGAGGGGACTCTGTTCTTCCACCAGCTGTGCATTGGGTAGGAGGTTGATTCTTTCATTCGATATGTATTTATTGATGACCAGCTACGTGCCAGGCACTGTTCTGAATACCAGGAAGGGAACAAAGGAGTGTCCATTCCTGTGAAAGAGACATAATAAACAGAGACAGGCAATATGATCTAACGTCTTGTTTCTCAACTGCTATGAAGAAATATAAGGCAGGATCAGAGAGCAGAGATTGATGGGGTGAGTGAATGACTCCCTGTGGAAGTGAGCATTTTAGGCAAGAACAGCAAGTACAAAGGCCCTGCGACACGAGCCACCTAATTAATGTGTATGAGGAAAAGGTACAAGAAGGTATGCAGGGATGAGGAGAACGAAGAGCCTTATGAGACAGGTCAGAGAGAGGCAGGGTCCAGGTCACCGAGGGCCGCATAGGCAGAATACATCCTTTGGGTTTTATTCAGAGTATAACAGGCATTGGAGGAGAGGAGTGACAGGGTCTTATTCACTGTTTGATTTGTTTGTTTATTTTAGCCAATATTTTTCTTTTTATACATCACAGTATATCTCAGAATGCTTCAGTGAGAAAAGATTTGGCCTGCTAAGGAATCCACTTGATAGCTACATACTTTAGACCACAAAGTTAGCATTAGGTTACATACATCTTACAACCTCAGTCTTAAAATAAGGCAACATGAAACTAGAAAAGAAAAACTAGCTCTGCTTTAGTGCCTAAGTTATCACAGTATCATACACTTAAAAGTAGAAAGAAATCTTATCTTTCCTTTAAGTAGTTATTGTTATGCCATACAGATTTTTAAAATGTTAACAAAAATTTAAAATTCCTTGAAAATATATTGGAGGGAATGAAGACACGTCATACATGGAAGAAGTAGACTGAGCTCTGCCTGAAGAATGGCTTGTATACCTGATTCAATGTTTTAAAAGGCCAATCTGGTGCCACGTGGAGAAGAAATGTAGGTGACACAGATGGAAGCAGGAAGACCAGGTGAGATAATGAAATGATGAATTAGGCCTGCGTCAGGATGTAGGTGGCAGGAATGAATATATGTTGAAGGAGCAATTGACTAGATTGCAGATGGATTAGATATGAGATAGGAGAGAAAGAAAAGAATAAAATGACACCTAGGTTTGTTTGCTTAGTTTTTTTAAGAATAATTTATGATTTTAATTAGAATTAGCAAAGCAACACATGTTTATTATAGAAACTTTAAAGAATGCAGAAAAATTAAAGAAAAAAAATAAATTTTTTCCCAGCACTTAGGAACATTTTCGTGTATAACATTATATATATAAGAATATATATAATGTGTGTATATGTGTATGTATGTACATACATATATATGTATGTTTAGGTAATCCCTATTTTCTAACTATATATATATATATATGTATGTACATATATGCATACTAACTATATAGTTAGAAAATTCAGGTTATTTGTTTGATTATTGATTTATATCAGTATAGACTCATGCATATTTATTTTATTATAAAGATTAAAATTCAATACTATCATTTATTTTATTGCTCAAATTTTTCCATCTTTGGCTATTAGGAACTCCTTCTGGTTGGGTCCTATGTTCTTTAGACAAGTCTTCAGACTTCTCTTTATTTATTTTATTTATTTTTTTATTTATTTTTTATTTTTAGCTGAGTCATCCTGCCACCTGTTGGCAGCTCAGCAGCAGCTCAGGTCGGGCAGAGCATCGAACTGCTGTTGCTCAGAGCTCAGCTCGCACTTTTGAGTGAGTTCTTAACCAACTGAGCCACTCGGCCGGCCCTAAGACTTCTCTTTAAAATTATTAAATATTTCATATACACAAAATAATTAATATACATTATATATGATATAAATAACAATATAATAAAAATTTGTGTACTCAACTTCTAGATTGTTAACCTTAGCAATTGAGTGAGGGTATAGAAAAATGTGAGACAAGCAGGATGCCGGGTGGGGGTGGGGGGGTGGGAATCAGTAGTTTGGTTTCAGCTAATTAAGTTTAAGTGACGGATGCTGAAGAGGGAGTTGGAGCTCAGGGCAGTGGTCGAAACAGAGGGACCCAAGCTGACAAACGGGTTTCAGGAGAAGAATAAAAATATTCTACACAGTCCCACTACTCAAAGATAAATTCTCTTAACTAAGATTTTTGATTAATTCCTTCCAATTCATGTTTTCACATGGCTAAGATCTACTATCTGTGCAATTTTGCATTCATTTTTTTCTCACTTAATATTGTAATATAAATATTCCTAATAGTTTTAGGATATATATGTATGTGACATCACATTCAAACATGTTTGCACACCATAATTTATTTATTTTATTTTATTTTATTTTTTTAGGGCAGTTTCACTGGCCCTCATATGTGGGACCGAACCAGGGCCGCTGGCCTCCCAAGCCAGCTCTTAACCACCGCGTCACTCGGCCGGCCCCATAATTTATTCTTAAAACTCAAAAATTTTATCCCTATATGTCTTGGTTTTAGATTCTTCTCTCTAAATTTTCTTGGCTCCTGGCGGCCCTTTCAACACCCAATCTCAGGGCTTTTATACATCTGAAAATGTCCTTCTAAGAGGCCTTAGATTATTGGTTGGGCTTATTTTCTCTGTGTTCTTCTTTAGAAATAGGTACAATTTAGAGATTTCAACTCTGTTATTTATCCTTCGGGGTCATTATCTTGTCTTTTTTTTAAGGGGTGTGTGTGTGTGTGTGTGTGTGTGTGTGTGTGTGTGTGTGTTTTAATTAAACTTTTCTCTTTAGCTCATTTTTTTTTCAAGCCTTTCTAAAAGTTTATGAATAATAATTATCAGATATAATTGGTATGGACGAAAAAGCGTCCACATACCCAACCTGACAAGCTCCAGGGAGGTCTGCATGGCAGGACTTAGAAACTCAGACCAGAAGTAACCAGATAGGATGGTCTGAATATAAAAATTCCTAACTAAAAGCGGGTCATGGTGGTCATGGTGGGTAGGCAAGTCCTAGGCCTGCAGCTTCCTTGACAAAGGTCAGTCTTTACCTCAAGTGAGCCTGTCTATGGTCTTTTTGCATCTAAGATAAAATACCTTCGAAATATCAGAGTAATCTTTTCCAGACCCCTCAGGGCACAACCTCAGGCAGCAAAGCAGGAGACTACAGAACCCCTCATTGTTATCTTATTCCCTATTTACTGGCTCTATGCTGGAAATGTTAATCATTAAGTATCCTGTACTCACCAATGTAAAAGGAGTATGTGTTTCTCCATTTTGCTTTTTATCCAATCCCAGAGATTTCCTCACTTGACTTTTTCCCACCCTCTTAATCTATCACCAATGGATTGCATGCAATCCTCCTTACATCTCCTCCTTTTATTCTAATTTATAAAATAAGCTGCAAAACTGCCCTTCTCCTGAGCATTTTCTCAATTTGTTGAGATTTTGCTTCTCAGCACTTGTCGTCAGAAGTCAAATAAACTCCAAAAATTCTCCACAGGTTTTGATGTTTCTTACATTGACATTGGTAATACAAGGAAAATGTTTTCTAAGATATTCTTTACCTAATGAAGTAGGAATGAGTAGTAATTTTGAGTCCACTATTGCATTTTTAGATTCTTCAATATATATGTATACCTCATCTCATCCTATATTGTTTCTATCTAAGTCAACATCTAAACCTGTTAGTTTTGTGTAGAATCCAGCCATCTTTTCATTCCAACTCTTCCTATCTTTTTGTACTCCTTTTTTAACCACGTAGAAATATCTGAAAAAAAAAAGTTTTGTTATTTTGTTTCTTGTGGCAAATCGTTTTCAGAAATTTGTGTTCTTCCTCTCTATTTTTAGATAATGCTCCCTTTCTTGGGAGTTAGGTGTTTCTCTGTCATTGTTTCTCTCTTTTTTTTCTAATATCAGTAACTTATCTTTTTGAGAGGATGGGAAGTCCCTATATAAATCTAACTTTGTCAGTGGACATAACCTTTGGATTATCCGTGGTGCCACTGACTGCTCTCTTGGGCACAGAACAATTGATCTCTAAGGTATGTACACAGACTCTCTCCCAATTCTGTTGATTTGTGGGCTGTGGAGGAATGAGTAAAATCTGACTCTCACTGGAATCTGTCCATCAGAAGAGTTCATATTTGTCTGTATTTCTTCTTCTAAAAATCACTGAACATGTAATTTATACGGTTAATACTATAAATATATATATAAATATACATAAAGGCCATATTTTCTGGTCCTAGTTTAATGTGTATAGTTATTAATAATAAGTTTGTAAACAAATATATATTACCTTCCTTTGATGATGTCTTATGAGACACTTTATATGAAACCACAAATTCTTAAGTACTATTTAGATGTAAGGTACAATTAGTACTATTGTTATTATTAAACATAACAATTTTTTCAGATAAGTAAAGAAAAAATGTACATGACTAATTAGTGATAATGAATGAAATTGGAAGGTGGAAGCTGTGCTGCTTCTAACGGAGTAACAACCCACAAATAGATCAACATGAGCTCTGAGGTGCTGTACCCTTGTTATACAGGAAATGTAATGGATTCTTTTATCCTATTTATTCCTTTTTTTTTTTTTTCAGGGCAGTGTCACTGCCCCTCATAAGTGGGACCCGAACCGGGGCCGCCGGCCTCCGAAGCCAGCGCCCAAGCGCCGCGCCACTCGACCGGCCCTATCCTATTTATTCTTGACAAAGGGTTTTTTGTGAGTTCCTTAGCAAAGTAGAATTTAACACTGATATCAAACCCAACTTTATATGTAAGTTATAATTTGTTGTATGTAATTATATACTATAGCAGACCATATTAACGTAGGTTCACTCATTCCCAAGTAAGCATTTTTTCTGTCTCCTTTTTATGTCCTCATTTGAAGAATCTCTTCAAGTACTGTTATGGAAAGACATTTAGGTTGAGAGATGCTTTCCTGACTTTTCCAGTAAAATATCCTGATGTCCACATGTAGATAGGCATTATAAGTTGCAACTGTCTATTTCAATACCTCAAAAGATGGTTTTAAAAAGCAATACCAATCACTAAGGAGCATTTAATAGCGTAACCATGCTGCTTACAGAGAGATACAATAAAATAAAAATCAGACATTCATCCTGATGGGGGAATAAAGTTACATAATTGTTGTATCAGGGACATTTCTTTCCCTTGAAAATCTTAAATTTTTGTCCTGTGGAATTTTTTTTTTTTAAAGATTTTATTGCAGAATTGGGGGAGGGGAACAGCATTGGGGATCCAGGGAAGGGGAACAGACAAGTTGCTGTCCTTTTGTTCTTCAGTCTAGTTGTAGAGGACATTGTTTCACTGGCCCATGTTGGTATCATCATTGCGCTCTTCTCAGGTGAGGCAGATCGGTCGCCGGCCTCTGGATGGCCGCTCACCACGGCTCTTGACAGCTCCGCTCACACTGGCTACCGGCCACTCACTGTAGCCTGTGGCAGCCCACTGCAGCAGGGGCTACAACTATGCCATCCCGGGGACTCACGGCAGCCCAGCTGTAGAGGGCGGTGTTACTGGCCCTCATATGTGGGATCCGAACCAGAGCCACTGGCATCCCAAGCCAGCTCTTAACCAATGCACCACTCAGCTGGCCCTGTCCTGTGGATTTTTAAATCATAAATTTCAAAAATCAAACAGCAACAATGAAATAATGTCAACAAAATCTAAACTCACTCATCCAGAAATGTAGACTAAAAGATAAAAATAACACCCTGGGAAAACAATTGCTTTTATCCAAAAGCTCTAGCAGCTGAAAAACAAGATCCAATCAATAAAATACAGAAAAGTAGAAATGGCACTTATTATTTAATTAAGCACCTTGCATACAGCTCTTGATTCTCTGTCAAATTAAGGTGAGATAAGCCAGTTCACTGTTAGTAATAAATATATTATTTAAGGATTCTTGAAGATCTCTTGCCTATGCCTCTGAACCGACTCTGTTCTTTAAATATTCTCCATGTCAACGCTTCTGTTTAAGATACTGAAGGCTACTATTTACATGCGAAAAAATTTTATAACCCCTTCCTTGCCTTGCTCCCAGTTCCCTAGAAGGGGTAACATACTCAAAAGTTATCTTCCTTTAACCTTTTAGTTTGTCAAGTTTACTAGTTAGTCATCTATTAAAGACCTGAAAAACTGGAGCTCTGAGGAGAAAAATTTTACATGTAAAAAAAGTTTTTATCACATTAATGCATGATGTGGTTAAAAAAAATCAATAGTACAAAAAGGCTTTTAATAAGAAAAACAGCTAAATTTTGAGGACGCTCTTTGGAGAAAAAAATGGCTGGAGTATCCATCCAGAAGGCAGCCTGAGTTGAGTGCCCTACAACAAGATGAGGAGACACCAAAAGACAATAGAGAAGGCAGACATGCTGAGATCAAATTCTACCTATTTAGCTCTTTTGCCTAGATCTAGCTCTGAGGGAGAGAGAAATAAGGAAAGTTCATTTGTTGTTGTTTCATCTCTTTGTTTCAGTGCTTCCTAATTAGACCTGTAAAGTGTTGTTTCACCTTTTCTCTTATTCTCAGGTAGAAGTATTATACTAATCTTCAGCTAAATGATCTTAAGGCAGTCAGGTAGACAAGGAGAAGGCACAGAAAAACGCTCATGGGTACCCAACAGGAGCAGGTGGTGCTCTAATTCTTACATCAGGTTAGTAACAGCAAGGTCCAGGGGGCAGCTGAGCCTCCACCCATACCTGGCATCAGTGAGGTGGAATGAGGTAGCCTAAGGTGGGACTAATTGGCACTATACTACCGCCATTTCCAGAGCTAGGGTCAGTGGGGAGCTGACCTTCCACTAGCAACCTGCCTCAACAAGATGGAAAGAGTAGTGGGTATTTATTACTCTGATTCCTTCCAGAAAGAAGTGACACAGCATTTTTTTTAAGTGCTGAAAGAAAAGAACAATCAACCCTGAATTCTATACCTAATAAAAATATTCTTCAGGAATAAAGGGGAAATCAAGATGAAGGATAACTAAGAACCTGTTGCCAGAAGAACCCTGTAAGAATGGCTAAATGAATTTCTCTAAACAGAAAGACTGGAATTTCAGAAAGGAAGAAAGAAAAATAGGAGCAAGATAAGACTAAAAATAATGAATCATCCTTCTCCTCATGAGTTTTAAAGATTATGATTTTAATAGTTGAAGCAAAAACTGTAACATCATTTGATGTGGTAATCAATATGTGTGGAGGAAAATAAGACATATTTTTAAAGTAAAGGGGGGGTGGTAAATGAACCTAAATGAAAGTAAGATGTCTATACTTTTCTTTTCTTTCTTTTTTTTTTTTTTTTTTTTGAGGGCAGTGTCACTGGCCCTCATATGTGGGACCCAAACCAGGGCCGCTGGCTTCCCAAGCCAGCGCTTAACACTGCGCCACTTGGCCAGTCCTATACTTTTATTAAAGTGGTGAAATATGAATGCCACTTATCCGTGACGTATTATATATCTGTATTGTAATACCTAGAGCAACCTCTTAAAAAAAACTATAAGAGAGATATTCAAAAGCACTATGGGGCCGGCTGAGTGGCTCAATTGGTTAAGAGCTCGCTCAAGAGTGAAAGCTGAGCTCTGAGCAACAGCAGTTCCATGCCCAGCCCTCGCTGAGCTGCCGACAGTGGCAGGATGGCTTAGCTAAAAAAAAAGAAAAACACTATGGATCAAAATTTAATTCAAAAAAATGTTCAAGTGATCCACAAGAAGACAAGAAGATGAAAATAGAGAGTCAAGAAACAGAATGAACAAACAGAAAACAAATAATAAAATGGCATAAGTAAGCCGTAATGTAGCAATAATTACTCTAACTGTAAATGGCTTAATATGCCAACCTAAACAAAGATTGTCAGAGTAGATTAATAAAACATGACCCAACTGTATGCTATCTGTAAGAGACTTCTTCAAATCTAACAACGTGGGTTATTTGAAAGTAAAAAGATGGATAAAGATATATTATGCAAATATTAACAATGAAATTCAAGGAATAGCTGTATTAATATCAGCTAAAGTAGACTTCAGAGTGAAGGAAATTAATAAGGCAAATAGGTGATGTAGAAGTCAAAGTACAATAGCCAAATTAAAGGAATCCCTAAAGGGAGAGAGAAGAAAAGCACAAACAAAGGAAATTAAATAGGTAGTGATGAACCTGTCTGAATTAAAGATGAAGAACCTCAAGTCAAAAAGACTCCACAGAGTGTCAAACAAGATAAAGATATACTCATCATTGGACTTATTACGAAGAAATTTGATAATCTCGCTTTACACTGAAATTTAATAACACTTAAAAACTTCAAGAAAGAGCATCTCAGTTCTAAAAAACCAAGAAAGAGATTTACATCTGAATCCTCAGCAGCAACACTGAATGCAAGAAGGCAATAGACTAATATTTTTAAAATATTAATGAGAAAGAACTTTAACCTAGAATAATATCTAGTCTACCATTTAAGTGCAAGGATATCTTTAAAGAGAAACACCCTTGATCTTATACATTTGTATCAGTCTATTTCTACTTAATCGGAGTCTTAAAATTTTGAGGATGCATTTATAATTATCCCAAAATACATTTGAGGTGACATTTTTATTTTTGCATTATTACTTATAAATACATGTTTAATTGTTGTCAGCAGTTGGATGAAGATACTGTGTTACCAGTTACTTTGATCACTTATGTTCCAAACTCATTCTTTTCGAACAGCAAATA
The DNA here is from genome assembly GCA_033961575.1 of Aselliscus stoliczkanus. Taxonomy (NCBI): domain Eukaryota; kingdom Metazoa; phylum Chordata; class Mammalia; order Chiroptera; family Hipposideridae; genus Aselliscus; species Aselliscus stoliczkanus. The sequence continues at coordinate 95,192,565 of CM066733.1, forward strand.
TATTTCTGTGAATGCAGAATTAATAAATAATGCAATATAAAGAGAAAAGAATAAGCTTAAAGTTGGTAACCTCAGTAAGATGTTCATTCTGTATTGTTATTTATATTATCTAATTGACTCCATTGGGCTTCCCATAAAATTAAGTGGAAAATACATCCATCCACACATACATACAAGAATAAATATCAAGCATATAAAGATTTAAAAGTTGCCACAGAAGGACCTTTTCAAAATACACTTTGAAGAAGTACTTCAATGAGAAGAAAAGAAAATCTAGAAATATGCTACAAGAGATATGGGGACTTAAAGGGATCAAGTAATTAAGAAAATGTATTATCTAAAAAGCAATGATCAAAACAGAAAAACTAAAAATAAAATAAAACTCATAAACAAAAAAAGGGACATCCTTAATAATCCATATCTTCTAGGTGATCACACCTAAAAGGGGTTGTTAGAGATAGCAAAGAAGGTGATAGTAAGCTAAAGCATTTGTCTTGCTAAGGGAATGAGATAGAATAGATCCATTAGTTAACTGATACATTTAAGAAATTAATTTTTAAAATTTGCATAAGTATAAATCTTAAGCAATTTGACACAAATGTCAGAATGGCAAAAATAGTTGGCATAACATTAAAAGTAAAAGAATAAAAGTTGATACAGGCAATGGAAGACTTCCGGGAAGGAGAAAACAAATAGTAACTGCAAAATATAAAGTAAGGTCATAGAAATAAATCCTAATATAATAATAATTAAGATAAACACAAATGTGTTACATTCCTTCTGAAGATACACAGCATCTCAGAATGGATTTAAAAATAAGATCCAGTAATATACTGTCTATAAAAGACATACTTTTATAAAAAGAACATAGAAAAGTCAAAAATCAAAGGATGTGAAAAAATATACCAAGCAATGATGAAAGGGGCCACATCCTAAACCTGACAAGCTCAGGGGAAGCCAGCATGGCAGGCCCTATGAAATCAGAGGCCAAAATTAATCACATAAAAATTCCTAACTAAAAGTGGGTCATGGTGGTAGGCCTGTCCTAGGCCTCTGGCTTCTCTGACAATGATCAACCTACCTTGAGTGAACCTGTCTATTGGCTTTTTGCAAGGTAACATACCTTTGAAATAACACAGTAATCTCTTTTCCAGACCCCTCAGGGTACAACCTTTCACCAGAACACAAGACCACAGAACCACTCATTATTTTATCTTGTTCCCAGAATACCTTACAGCTCCTCCTTTGATTCCACTGTATAAGCTGCAAAACTGCCACTCTCTCAGTCTGTTAAGATTTTGCTTCCCAGCAAATGTCATTAGTTTAGCTCAAACTCATAAAGATCCTCTACAGGTTTGGACTTTTCTTATGTCAACAGTAGCAACTTTAATATGTTACAAAAGAATTCAAGACAAATATAAAGGACCAAAAAAAAAAGTGTTACATTGGTAAAAGAAACAATATACTAAGGGAGGTAAGGAAATAGACACAGGAAGTGACCATAACTCAGAAAGTTTGGCTCTAAAAGGAAGGATAGGATTGGGTGGTATGTGAAGGCAGGATGGCATTTTTAGTATATAATAGTAGAAGCTTCTTGAGAAGGTGATAGAGCCAAACATTGGAGGAGACAGAATATTTCCACAGTAAAAGAAAAGAAAGAGGAAAAGACAGGCGCACAGAGGTGAGCATACAGATGTTCTAGAAAGAGTGAGATCTTCTGTTCTGTTGAGCCTGGATGGGCCCTCACATGCCTCTCAGCCCAGCATTTAGTTTGTAAATAGATGAATCCTATGTGTCACCCCCCATACATCTAAAATGTTCAAAGACGAGATCTGGGAGTCTAGACTACTCCTTCATTGGACAACAAGAGAAAGAAAGAAAAATAAGTTTTACATTCCACAACCGAAATGCTTATCACATCTGAATAACCTCACAAAACTTGCTTTTAAATTATATATATGTGTGTATATATATATATATATATATATATATATATATATATATATCTCTTTTCTCTGATTATGTTAAAAGATAGAAAAGCAGAATGTATAAATGCAGGCTAAGTCAAGATAAGACATATAACTCAGATTTCCAATCCAGATTTCAAAACGCAGAGATGCAGTCAAGCTTTGAAAGCTTGGCTATACATGTGAACTAAGCCTTTGAAACTTCTGTGTGTGCCGTCTCTGATGGAAATGTCTACCTCAGAAATGTTCCTTTATTACACCGAGAATGAAAACCATCCGTTACAGTAAGTGGCCTGATGTCTCCATGAGGGACTTTCAAATGCATGAAGGAAATCGTGCCTATGAACCACAGTGATGGCGCTTCCAGCGCTGGTGCAAAAAACGAGCCAGAGACACAGAAAGCTTGGTCTGGCTTCCCTCTTCTAAGAAAATAATAGATATTTTTTCCCTGGAAACAAAGAAACCAGTCCAACATGTGCCTGGAGGAGAGAATAAAGGTTGCTATTTTTCCTTAATGACAGCACTGGATTCTGAAATTGAGCACAGCAGGTAGGAAGAACATGTATAGATTTCAAAATATATCTGAATTTTACATAGGCACTTCCCCTAAGAATGAGCAGCACCAAACATGTTAGCAGTTTTTCTTTATTTTCCATCCAAAAACAAGACATTCTGAGAAAAAGAACCCCTATTTTGCCTCTCACTGCCATGATTTATGTCAGGGAGGAGAGATTTGGCTATGATGAAAGTTGGGGGCTGGGAAGGGCTAACCTGTCTATTCTGGTGACTTCCCACTTTTGATTAATTCCTAGCTTCAGGGGATGCCTCTCTCAGCTTCTTTCTTTGTTTCTATAATTGTCATTATTGTTTACTTAATGTGTCCCTCTGTGCTCTCTACTGCAATACGCTGTTTTTGGATCTTAGGGGATTCCTCTACCCTGGGACATTTCACAAATAAGTTCTATCTCCCAAGGCTGATGCTGTTTGATGACTTTATAAGAGATCCTATGAAAAGAGTTGTTTTTAAAGCATTGATCAAATGTCCAATGTATAAATAAAATAGACAAACAGGTAACATTTTAAAGGATGTTTGTGACAAGGCAGTTTGATCTGCATAAATGAGTGATTAAGCAGAAAAGAGAGAATGGAATTTGTAAAATTAGGTACAGAGTAATTCAAGGAGGACCTGAAAGCCCCAATCACTGCTGGGTTTAAGAAACCAAAGGCTGGACCCCAGCAGTGCATCAAAAGACTATAGATAGCTGATGAAAACTAAAGATGACTATTCAATGCTGTGCCATCATTGGAAATGTAAATGTGTGGCGCAATTCCAGATGTTAGATATGTTAATGAACAAGTATCAAACAGAGTAAATTTAAAGATCTAATTGGCTTTATTGAACTGTTCATGACTACGACAGCATCTCATCTACTAAATAAAGAAGAACTCTGAAGTTGTACAAATAGAAGGTTTTCATAGACAGGAATTGGGCTGGACAAGAAAGTCAGCAAAGGAAAAGAAAGGATTGTTTCAGGCAGTCACTTGTCTTTGGGGGAAGGGTAGCAGGGGTCTTATCAGACAGATGACTTCACTAGTGTTGATATGGAAATTATAGACTGGTTTAAGGTCACATTTCTGGGAGGGGCTGAAACTGCAATTAAGTTTTGATTTGTTGTCCTTGGGTAATCCACTCCACCTTGGGCCTGTCATTTCTTGACAGACAATTAAGAAAAAGTTATTTCCTTTACCTATTGATAGCTAGATCCACAAACAGATGATGAGTTTTGTAGGAGGAAAGAAGTATGTCAAAGTCTTCACCAATAGGCATGGCAGAGAGGGGCTGTGAATAGTAAAGGAATGACTTCATGGTTAGGATCATAGAGCAATCATTCTGTGGAGGATATACATCAATGGAGGTTTCCAAGTTAAGATGGATCAATTTTGCTATGGTCAAATGAAATTAAATCATGAAAAATTATGTTTAGATAAGGGTGGGATGAATAACAATGGACATATTGAGACAGAAAAAGAGATGGATGAAGCAGTAACCAAGATCCGAGGTGTAGGAATTAAAATGACTGGCAACTACATTTGTGGGACAGCCTAATGCTCTTATGGTAAGCTTCACTCTTCTCCCGCCACCCCCAAAAGAGCAGGAGGGAAGTCTGAGTGCCTGAGAGATTCTTACAATCCCTGACAATTTTGTGACCTCTGTGTGTACAGAATTACTTATATTTCTCTGCACGGAAGTGAGAAACTCTAATCATGTTGTGTTTCTAATCTGAAGTTTATGTTCTCAGAATTGTGAGGTCATCCTGGGCTGGCATCTCTGGCTGTGTGGGCATTAATTATGTCTGAAAATCAAATTAGGGTGTGGAGGGGATGTCAGGGGAGACGTTTGAAACAGTGCACAGTGGCAATGTGATAAGGCAAGGGGTGCCTTATCTAATCTCCAGTATCACTCTTTAGCATAATTTGGCCTTCTTTATGTTACCCTAGTTTCTTCTTTGTGAGCTTTCTCAGATGAGGCAGACAGATGGTATATTAGGAGACAGGCTGAAATGAATGGGAAAAAAAAGTAGGCGGTACTTCAGTAGAAGGTGAAAAAGATGAGAGACTAAAGTTGACCATAATTCCAGTCTCCTGGATATAATGTTGGTGGCATCTGTTTGCTTTAAACTCAATTTCCTTCTTATTTCTTTCTCAGTAAGACTTTGTTGACTGCTTTCACTTTAGTGTTTAAGTGAAAAAATAGTATGTGGGTTATCTAGTGCCTTACCTTAATGAAAAAATATTGCCTTTAATATTTCCTCTGTGTTAACTGAGTGGCTTAGCTCTTGATGTGATGAAAACAGATTATTCAAAGACTCTTTCCACTAAAAGCAGATACCATTGGAGTAAGTGTCCATTCTAATAATTCAGCAGCTCAGTTTGCCTCCAGCAGAGGTTAGAATGCTCAAAACAAAAAGAAAAATGGTAATGGTGGTAAAGAGACAATTGTAGTTCCTGCCCAATGGTTGAAATTTCTCATAACATTATCACAGGAAAACGGTTTGCTAGGGTTATGACAGTAGTATCAAGATTTGGCTTAAGACTGAAAAATTGCAATAATTTCTCTCCTCTCCCATTACTTCAACCCAGGAAGTCAGCTGGATAAACACTGTCATTCGAAAAGCAGATGTAATCTTTAGAAGCAGAGAAAAGCTCTAGAGTTTAGTAAAGGACAAAGGAGCAGGCGCCATGCAAGGACAGGGTTTCCAGTTCAACAAAAGGAACACTCACTAACGATGTCTCAAAGCTGGCCTTTGGTATCCTACTTGAACACAGTGCAATTATAGTGATTCAGACCCTAAAAATGGCTTAATGAAAGTACTGTCTTCCCAATACCACCCATGAGCTGTATAATGCCAGAGACTAGAAATGTCTCCAGTAACTGGTCTTGGTTAGAATTGAATGACTTTCTATAATTAGTTTACCACCTGTATTAATTTCCCAGGGCTGCTATAACAACGTACCACAAACTGGGTGGCTTAAAGAACAGAAATGTATTGTTTCACAGTTCTGGCAGCTAGAAGTCCAAGATCAAGGTGCTAGCAGGATTGGTTCCTTTTGAGGACTGTGAGGGAGTAACTGTTCCCTGCCTCTCCCCATAGCTCTGGTGACTTGCTGGCAATCTTTGACATTCCTTGGCTTGTAGATGCATCCCTCTAATCTCTGCCTTCACTTGACATGCTGTTCTTCCTGTGTGCATGTCTCTGTATTCAAAAATTTCCCCTTTTTATAAGGACATCAGTCATATTAGATTAGAGCCCACCCTATTGACCTCATTTTAACTTGACCGATTCTGTGAATACCTCCTTCTTCCAAGTAAGGTCACATTTTGAGGTACTGAGGGTTAGGACTCTAATTTATCTTTTTTGGAAGACACAATTCAATCCATGATACTATCTAATTTAGTTGGCGATAATTCAGTTACTTTTTTTTTTTTTTTTAGCTATTTTTAAGTGAGAATAACCACCTGCCCCTGGAAATGACCCACCAAAACTTCTCATGTAAAACTGGTATCTCACATTACTGGTTCCAAATACTTCCAGAATGGAGCTATGCCTTTTCTGGCCCTAAGGAGCAGAAGTGACAATTACAGTTGTATTTAATCCCATGCCTGTTTTGGAGGTTGTTACCAGGGCTCCAAGTTCCCTTTCAGTGACTTGCCTTTGCTGACAATCAGAGGGGTTTACAGTTCACTTCACAAGGGAAAGTGTGTGGAATGAGCCCCAGAACTACTTCTCCCACTAAGATACCAGCTCCACTATTATGGTTGTTCACTGCCCTTTCTCCTGGGGTTGGAGAGGACCTCAGTGTAGAGAGCATTTTTTTGACCCAATGGTATCGGTTCTTAGAGGTTTTCAAAGGTAATCCCCTCCCTCCAGCTGGCTATCCCCTCTGCTGAGAATACTAGGAGTGGGGCTGAGAATATCTGAGGATATCATTTAATGTCTCTCCTCATCTGATATTACAAATCTAATGCAATTGACATCATGAGGCTTGAAAAGCACACCCATTACAGGTAGCCTGCTAAGCTACATCTGGGGGCTTGGACTTGCAAGTAAGGAGGATGACATCACAGGGATTCAAAGGTGATTGCATGATAGCACAATGGATAAAGTGGTATGACAACATAAAGCAATAATTTAGGCATCAGATTAATCATCCTTTATTATTACACATAACCTTTGTCCTGTCCTTGGGCCTCATTCAGAAACCACAGTGCTAACAAATTTGAAAGATGCGTGAGGATCTTTGGCTTCCACATGTGTGTCTCACCTGGGTAGCATGTTCTCATGTGTGTCGCTAGGCCACTGATTGCAGTTTTTCCTTTGGCTCTTTAGCTACCAATGCTCAGCAAACCCTGAAAACACCACTGAGGGGACTGCATCAAACAAGGCAGGGATGTAGGAAAAAGGAAACCTCACATTGTAGGAGGGATTATTTGTGGGGTCACAAATACTGATTTCATTGACCACTTCCCTCTGATAGCAATATGGAACCTGAGTTTACCCAACTCGATGGTGATGAGGGAGCTCTGCAGGCATTCAGAGGGGTATGCACAGGGGTTTGGGAAACAGTAGTAGTGAAAGTCAGATGGTCTTTCTTATAATTATGGGAAGAAGGAGGTATTTCTTGAGAAAAAAAAGGCAGTTTTCCACTTCTACCATTCTTTTCATGAGTCAAATGTCTATACCATGTGGTGGTTTGCAAGATAAAGAGAGGTAATGAAAAGTAATATTACCAAGAGAGGAAAGCATATTTCAGCTTCAGATTTTAAAACCTGTATTGCAACATACATTTTATTTTTATTATAAACACAAGTCCATTATTTCTGGCAAAAGGAAAAAAAATTTTACTACTTGTGATGAGACTAAAAGCAAATAAGGACTGAATTGTATTATCATTCAGTGAAAACTGGTTTCTTCTCTTGGTTGACACAAAGAACTTTTCCTACAGCCTGTTAGAAAGTAACTTGAAATTGGTAAAATATATAAGCCAGGTTCTCAGGTTGAAATACAGAAGGTTGAAAGTTGCATTGTACACTACTCATATGCCATCTATTTTCATGGCACTTATATTCAGTAGGTATAACAAAAACCAGGGATAAATGAAGCAGAATAATCATGTGAGGAAATAAAGCAGAAAAGACTATGCTGAAGAAAGTACAGGAGAGAGGCTCTGGAACCAGAGTTTTTAAACATATTCATTCTGTTACTTCCTTAAGGTCGTCCATGTCATCCCTCAGCACAGAGTCCAAAAAATAGTTTCTGAAATTTCCTTCTTTGGGAAAAAAGGAGCTAAAGTAGCCATATTCTCTCTTCCTGTCATAGCAGAGGAGTGATGATGGAGAAGACCTATGTGGTGAATGACTAGTAACAGGAAAATTTGTGCATGTCGGGAGGAACTCCTCCCATTGCTAATTACTGACAAGAGGAAAAGTAGCCAAAAGTGGACCTCATCACAGGAAAGTGCTGGAAAGCCAGTGTGGTGCCTAACAATCACAAACCCTGAGAGCTAGGTCAAGCTGGAATTCTTACCAGTCTTGTGATCTTGGACAAGTCACAGATGACTCTGAGTCTCAATCTCCTGTTCTATAATATGAGCATTACTCTCTTAGAAGTATTGATGAGATTGGAGTGGTGAAGATTTGCTGGGACACATACCCTCACTCAAATGACAGTGCAAATGGGAGCAGAAGCCATTTTATTGTTAGCTGGGCTAGTGTTGCTTAAGCTCAATAAGCTTCATAGGTCTTCTACCTCTGCTAGAAGGCCAAAACTTAGTGCCAACCAGTCCCTGGAGAGCAAAACACTCAGTATTTACACATGAAGAAGAAAAGGAAGCTAGAAAAAGGGCCAGCTCACTTCCAAAATCCAGACACGGGGAAAACATGCCACGTGAGGCTGAATACAAAAGGTCAAAGATGGAGGATTACTCCAATGCAAGTGTCTCTTAAAATATGGCTACCCTGGTCACCAGTAAATGTGGCCCTGTCAGTATGGAGTTTGGAGATAAGCAAGGCAGGAGATGGAGGGAAAGGAGATTTCCCTGCCACCTTTACCCTCCTGCCTACTTATCTCAAAGGACTGTAGTGGTAATCAAAAATAAAGGTGAAATCCCTTTGTAAACTGTAAAGTACTATAGAAATATTATGGGTTATAATTTTAGTAGAGGGAGGAACTGAGAGAGATTTTGCTAATGAACCACCACAATAAACCACCATAACAGAAACATGCTTTAAAATGTCTTTGAGCCTCTCACTTTTGGGAATGCCATTCTAACCTTAGTGGTTAGTCTCTAGAATACATTGGTTTTATTTTTTTAATAAATTTTTATTTTTCAATTACAGTTGACATAAAATATTATATTAGTTTCAGGTGTACAGCATAGTGATTAGACATTTATATAACTTATGAAGTGATCACCCCAATAAGTCTACTACCCATCTGACACTATACATAGTTATTGCAATATTATTGACTATATTCCCTATGCTGTACTTTACATCCCCATGACTATTTTATAACTGGCAATTTGTACCTCTTAATCCCTTCCCCCTTTTCACCCAACCCCCTAAACTCCCTCCTATCTGGCAACCAAAATGTTCTCTGTATCTATGAGTTTATTTTTGTTTTGTTTGTTTGTTCATTTTGTTTTTTAGATTTCACATATGACTGAAATCATATGGTGTTTGTCTTTCTCTGACTTATTTCACTGAGATTAATATCCTCTAGGTCCATCCATGTTATTGCAAATGGCAATATTTCATTCTTTTTTTTTATTCCATTGTATATGTGTACATATACATATTATTCCAAATAATATTCATTTGTATATGTGTACCGCATCTTTATCCATTCATCTATCCATGGACACTTAGGTTGCTTCTGTACCTTGGCTATTATAAATAATAGCTGCAATGAGCATATGGATGCATATGTGTTTTTGAATTAGTGTTTTGGGTTTCTTCAGGTAAATACACAGAAGTAGAATTGCTGGGTCCTTCTTTGTCTCTTGTTATAACTTTTGTTTTAAAGTTATTTTGTCTGATAGAAGTATTGCTACTCTAGATTTTTTCTCATTTCCACTTTCATGAAATATTTTTCCATCCGTTTACCTTCAGCTTGTGTATGTCTTTTAATCTGAAGTGAGTCTCCTGTAGGCAGATTTGTAAGGGTCTTGTTTTCTTATCCATTCAGCCACTCTATGTCTTTTGATTGCAGTATTTAACCCATTTACATTTAAAGTAATTGTTGATAAGTATGTAGTTTCTGCCATTTTATCATTCATATTTTTTATCCTCTTTTCCATCTTTTTCTTACAGAAGTTCCTTTAACATTTCTTATAATACTGGTTTGGTGGTGTTGAACTCCTTTACCTTTTTTTGTCTGGGAAACTCTTTATCTGTCCTTCGATTGTAAATGATAGCGTTGGTGAGTAGGGTAATCTTGATTGTAGGTCCTTGCTTTTCACCACTTTGAATATTTTCTGCCAATCCGTTCTGGCCTGCAAAATTTCTGTGGAAAATTCAGCTGACAGCCTTATGGGAGCTCCCTTGTAGATAATTAACTGCTTTTTTTCTTGCTGCTTTTAAGATTTTCTCTTTGTCTTTACCCTTTGGCATTTCAATTATGATGTGGGCCTCTTTGGTGTGAGCCTCTCTGGGTTTATCTTGTTTGGGACTCTCTGATGTTCTTGGACTTACATTTCTATTTCCTTGGCCAGGTTAGAAAAGTTTTCCATCATTATTTCTTCAACTAGGTTTCAATTCTCTGCTCTCTCTCTTTTCCTTCTGGTATGATGTGAATGTTGGTACACTTGATGTAATCCCAGACGCCTCCTTAAACTATTCTTATTTTTGGAGTCATTTTGTTTTGTTTTGTTTGCTGTTCTGGGTATTTTCTGCTATGTTGCCTTCCAAACTGCTGAGTCTATCCTCTGCTTGATCTAATTTGTTGTTCATTCCTTCTAGTATTCTTTATTTCTGACTGGTTCTTTTTGATGGCTTCTGTGTCCTTTTTTTATGTTTACTTTCTCTTTGTTGAAGTTCTGACTAAGTTCCTTGAGCATTATTATATAACCAGGATTTTTAACTCCATAGCTGATAGATTTCTTACCTCCATTTCATTTAGTTATTTTTCTGAAGTTTTTTCCTGTTCTTTCATTTGGAACAGGTTTCTTTTGGCTGTTTCTGTTTGTTTCTATGTTTTATGTAGACCTGCTATGTCTCCCAGTCTTGGCAGGGTGGCCTTATGTAGTAGGTGTCCTGTGGGGTCCAGTGGCACACACAGTTTTTCTAATCACCTGAGCCAGGTGCTCTAGGTGTACCCCTTGTGTGGGTCCTGTGTGCCCTCCTGTTATAATTGAGCCTTGATTGCTGTTGACACATCACTAGGACGGATTGACCTACAGGTTGCTTAGCTATGAGCACTGGCCATGACTACAGTGGAGGAGCTGTTGTGCAGGGGTTGACAACATGGAGAAGGATTTGCTTTAGTGGGGTAATGGTGCCTGCCAAGACTGCCCTTTGGGTGTGTCTTTTGTGGATGTGATTGTGTGGAGCCCTGGTGTGGTCTGAAGCTGGCCACCAGGTTGTTTCTGGGGCTTTGATGCAGGCCAAGGTCAGCCCCTGCCTATGTCTTGCCTCGAGCCACTTGACATGAGCTACCAAGTGATCTACAGATGGTTGCCATTTGTGCTGGACTTGAACGTGCCTGGGATAGGCTATGCTTTGAGCTGTAGCTGGTTGCCAGAAGTATTGGGCTTGACGCTATTTAGCAAGAAGTACAGGGCATTCTGTGGCCAGATGCTGCTTTTTGGGGGTTTGTCGACCTTTGAGAGATTTTAGGAAAGTCCAGAGCATTAGCCAAGACTGGCCATCTGTATGGAAAAGCCACTGGAAACAGCTTGGGTGGGCCCAAAATTTGGGGTGGGGAATCTCAGGGAATCACAAGGATGGGGTAAACAGTGTTTAGCCAGGTTGATGGAGACTCACATATGGCACATACAGGCTGGGTGAGAGGAGGACTCAGCAAAGGAACAATGGCTTCTGCGAGCATGTCTGTCTGGGAGAAAGCTGCCCCTCCAGCCCTGCCCTGAATCCAGACAATTTAGTTCCCCATATGTCCCTGGAGTCTTTCAAGCTACTGTCTCAGCACTGGAGCTCAGAGTGAGAGAGTCCATGAGCAAGTAATTCCCTACAGAGACCCTTTAAAAGGAGCACCTGGGACTCCAATAGCCCTTAGTCTAACTCAGCCACAACGACCACTGGTTTACACACCAGAAGTTATGGAGGCTTCTCTTCCCAGCACTGGAACCCTGGGCTGGGGAGCCTGGTGTGGGGCTGGGACCCCTCACTCCTCAGGGCATCCTCCACAGCTGAGATATTTCTCTCAATTTTTAATCACCACACGTGGACATAGGGACCAGCCCATTCAGCATCTCCACCACTCCTACCACCTCAATGTGGCGTCTTCTGTATATCCTTAGTTATAGGACTTTTGTTTAGCAAGTCTTGGGGTGATTCTCAATGATGGTTGTTTTGTATTTTAGTTGTAGTTTTGATGTGGTTGTGGGAATAGGTGAGCACAACATTTACCTACTCTGCCATCTTGACTGGAAAACATTGAGTTTTCAATTCTATTAAACAAACTAGAAGTAGGGGGTGATTACTTGAAAGCCCGGCTCCATGTTGATATTATATTAACTTTGACATGTACATTTTTTAGTTCTGGGTCCAGGAACCTGCCTCTGCATCTTGCCTGCTTGCACTTGATGGGAGGCTGATATAATATATGAATAGGGAAACAGAGTGTGCAAGAAATTAAGTTATTGGTTCCCTGGGTATTTTGCTCTGAGAAACAATTCCAAATTTCTATTCAAATTTAACATTTTAATACTAAATCACCTTTCTCATTCCCTTGGATTTCTCTTTCTTTTGTTCTCAGAAAGACTTCAGGAATCAGAACCAATCCAAATATTGAGCAGCATAGAAGTGGGTAAATGTATTATGTTATATCCATATAATGGGACACTATGCAACCAGATGTGAGATAATTGTGATGTAATGGGTTAAGTGACAAAACCTTCTTACAATGCAGTGGATAGGCCTTGATTTCATTTTAGTAAGACAAACAAAACCCATAGCTGTATGGAAAAAACCAACAACTTAAAGTACATGCATACTCATAAATGTAAACAGTAGTTATTTGTGGATATAAAATATTTATTTTCTCCTTTTAACTTTTCTCCATGTTCATATTTTCTATAGAGAATATATAGAATCACTCTATCATTAAAAAGAAATAAATGTTGGGGCCAGCCAAGTGGCTCAGTTGGTTAAGAGCTCACTCAAGAGTGCGAGCTCTGAGCATCAGGGTTGCCAGCTTGATTCCCAGCCCAAGCTGAGCAGCTGCTGAGCTGCCAACAGGTGGTAGGATGGCTCAGCTAAAAAAAAAAAAGAAAAAAGAAAACCAACAAAAAAAAAGAAACAAAACAAACAAAAAGAAATACATGTTATCTTACAAATAATAAATTTAAAATGAACTTATAATTTTTTTTTAACTCATTAGAGCTTAACTTCAATTCTGAAATGAATCTTGGAAAACGTGGTACCTCAAAACCATCATGTTTTTCAGATCAATTTTTATTGGTCTGAAGGCATATTGTCAGTACATATTAAGTAGCTCCACACCCTGGGGTCTGATGCCTGGGTCCAGAGAGTGGCAGTAGGGTGCGAGTTACCTTCTGTAGAAGGCTGGAAGCAGCCTGACCTGAAAGCCTCTAGCATGGCCCCAGGGAGAGCCAGTGTGGTTCTCAAGTAAGATCCTCCCTGTGCTCTGAAGGGGTTCAGGGTATGCTCTCCTGATATATAAGTATTATTCTGAGCTGAAGGCAATTGAGAAGAAGCAGATACAGAATAAGCTTTCTGTCCGCCTACCACAACTGCCTGAAAGCAGAATATAAATTCCCCTTGTGAATGTGCCCCCTTCAACCTCCCATACTAAGAATGGGACAACAACCTTATTACCAAAGACAAGATGGCACTGAGAAAGAATCTACACAAATAAATCTTACTGACTAACCCTTATCTTCCATTAGTTTCCTCATATATTTACCTTCCCACAATTTGCCCACCATAAAATCTCAAAGTCCTTTTCCATTGTCTTGTCACTTCTCTTCAAATTTATTGTTTTTATGCTAGCATGCTGTAAAAGCCCAATTCTAACCATCCTTTGAGTTACTCATCACTGAGTTCTCCCGTGTATGTGTACATTGCATGCATTAATACACTTGTGTTTTTCTCTTGTTAATCTGACTTTTGTCAGTCTAATTTTCAGGGCTCCAGGAAATGAGCCTAAGGGGGTAGAGGGAAACAATTTTTCCTCCCCTACAGGAAACAATGCCTTCACTCACATACCAGTAAATCCAGAAATAGTGGGATCCACATGCTGGTTGATTCAGCCATGAACCCAGAGTCATCACATCCCTGAGTTCTGCCATCCCCTGTGCTGGGAGCAAACTGACTACAGCAGCTCCAGTCACCGTATCCAGACCTGACAGTCTTGGGAGAACAGATATTGTCTGACCCTGTGTCTCTCTGAGAGGGAGGAAGGCTTTCTCAGTCCCTCCGACAGGCTTCCTCTGGAAAGGAAACTGGGACCTTTAAATCATTCAGGCCACGTCTGGGACCAGCAACTTTCCCTGACGCTTGGATACTCAAGTGATTGGAGGATACCTAACAAAACCAAGGTCCATTAGGAAGAATGAAGGGACACTTGATTCTGGGTGGGCAGCAAAAGTGTCTACCACACCCCACTCAATCTGAACTGTTTGGATTCTTGTGGTCAGTGGGAAACTAAGTTTCTTCTACCCACTGGATGAGGATGCTATGAAGTCAGAGCTGGGGACTCATGCTCCTAAGAAAGGGGACCCTGACATTATTTTTCTTACATGAAAAATTGCACATGTAATATATTTTTAGTGCAATTACATAACACAGAAGAATGTAAAATAAGGTATAAACATTTCTGTGCCAGAACGGAAGCTTTCTACTTGCCCTGCCAGAACCATTCTCCTCCCTTCTCCACCCTGATTCTGCTCTGCACCTGCTGCTGTGTATAGATATCAATGGGCTCCCTCACCTCTGACTTCCAGGAGGGTTCAGCCAATAGGGAACCCTGGCAGGGAATGGAAGGAGGGAGGAAAATGACTTGGTCAGAGTATTTATTCCCCTGGTTTCCTTCCTGAGTGGTCATCACAGACTGTGTCTCTTGACCACAGCTTCTCTCAAACAGTCCCGTCCCATGACTCTCTTCTATTGGGTTCCAGGAACTATTCTCTGCCCTAGTCCCTTCAGACCTAGGGATGGCGACAGCCTTGCTTTTTCTAACTCCAGAGAACTAGACTATCCCTGGAGGTTTTCCATACAGGCTGCTCATAATTTGTTAAATATTAAACTCTCCTCAAATTATTTTAATTTAAGGAGATTAAATTGAATTAATTTCCTGTTAGAAAACCAACACTGTCCCCATTCACATTGCCCACTCCCACTCCAGACCATTTAGCCTACATTTTGGCATTTATATATGGATGCATACTCATACATGTAATATATGTGTATATATATATGGATGCACATATACATATATGTATATACACGCATGATATGTATATATGTATGTATATATACAGATATGCAGATATATATATGATTGTTTTGTTTTTTAATAAATTGCCATTATGTTATATAATATTTTGTTCAATTCCTTGCCTTTTCACTCCACAATCTGTTAGGAGGTATTTCCATGTCAGTGCATTCTGACTTATCTCACTCTTTTTAGCAGCTGAATAGTATTTCTTAATATGAATTACCAGAGCTCATTAAACCTCTTACCAATAAACAGTTGTCTTATTTATAATTTTTAATTAATGTAAACAATGTCACAATGTACATCTTTACACATACATTTTTATGTGTATATGCAAGTATTTCTTTTATAAATTTTTTTTTTAATTTCAGTTATGGTTAACATTCAATATTATGTTAGTTTCAGGTATACAGCATAGTGGTTAGACATTTATATAACTAACGAACTGATCCCCCAATAAGTCTAGTACTGATCTGACACCAAACATAGTTATTACAATATTATTGGCTATATTCCCTATAATGTACTTTAAAGCCAGATAACTGTTTTGTAATTTGTACAAGCATTACTTTAGGAAAGATTATTGGAAATGGAATTGTTGAGTGATAGGGCATTGCTTTAAAATTTTTACTGAAACTGCCAAATTGTCTTCTAGGAGGGTGTCACCAGTTTTCACTCCCAATAGAGAAAGAAAAAGCCAGTTTCTTCAGACATGCTTAAATTGACATTATCCATCTTTTTCAATGTGGCCATTTATTGGGCAAAATATATCTCATTTTGATGTGCATTTTACTTTTATTACTACTGTGGCTGGGCATCTTTTCATATGTTTACTGGCTATTTGGGATTTTCTTCTGGGAATTGCCTCTTCAGATCTTTTGTACATTTTTTTCTATTGGTTTGTTTGTCTTTTCTTTTTGATTTAAAGGAACTTTTATATATTCTGTACATTAATCTTTTGCCTATTAAATATGTTGCAAATATTTTCTCTCAGTATTTATTTAATATTGTTTACGTTATTTTCTGGCCTACAGAAATTATGAATTCTGTAAAGTTGAAATCACTATTCTTTTTGCTCTTTCTAATACAGGAGTATAAGAAAAATACATATTTAAAGAGTTGAATTAAAGTCTAACCCTATTGTGCATTTATTTATTTTATTTTATTTTAAAAATTCCCATAATATAAAAATCAACTATTTTCTTTGGTGCATGTACAGTTCTATGAATTTTAACACATATATAGGCATTTGTAGTCATTATCACATTCAGGATAAAGAACATCTCCATCACCCTATGCTATCTGATTTTAGTCACACTCTCCCCTCATCCCAGACCCCTGGCAACCTTTGATTTATTTATTCTTCACGTAGTTGTTCATAACATTCAATTATTATCCTTTTCTTCTCTGTGGGGCATATCCCCTCTATCATTCCTGATATTGGTAATTTGCATTTTCTCTCTTATTCTTTGTCAGTTTTGCTAGAGGCTTATCAATTATATTGATCTTTTCACAGAACTAGCTTTTTGTTTCATTGGTTTTTCTCTATTTCTCAATGGAGTATACTGCTTTCTATTCATTGATGTTTACTCTTATCTTTATTAGTTCCTTTTTTTGTACTTGTTTTGGGTTTGTGTTGCTCTTATTTTTTTAGTCTATAAAATAAAAAGCTCAAGATTATTGATTTGAAACTAGTTTTCTTATAAGCATTTAATACCACAATTTCCCTCTTCGCTCCATCTCACACATCTTGATATTTTTTATTTTTGTTTTGTTCAATTCAAAATATTTTCTAATATTCCTCAACTTTGGTTTTGATCTTTGAATTATTTGGATATGTTTTATTTAATACCCAAGTATTTGGAACATTCCCTTTATGTTATTCATTTCTAATATTGTTTTATATGGTCAGTAAACATATGTTGCATGTTGAATATTTTTAATTTATTAGGATTATGGTCTATATTGATAAATGTGTTCCATGAATACTTGGAAAGAATGCTTACTCTGCTGTTGTTGGATGCAGTGTTCTGTAAATGTCAATTAAATCCAGGTGTTTGATTATGTTGTTCAATATTGCTACATCTTCATTGATTTTCTGTGTCTACTAGTTCTACAAAGGAGTATTGGAGTTTCCAAATATAATTGTGGATTTGTTTGTTTTTCTTTTCAGTTCTTTCAATTTTTGTTTCATCCATTTGAAGCACTGATTCCAGATATGCACATATTTAAGATTTTTGTGTGTTACTGAGTTGACCAGTTTTTCATTATATTATGTTCTTCTTTATCTCCGGTTCCATTTTTTTGTCTGATACTAACATAGTCACACCAGTTTTCTTCTAATTCGTGTTTCTATGATACATATTTTTATTCTTTTACCATGTAAAATTATGTCCACTTGTTATCTTTTTATTCAAAATGTGGTTCTTACCCATGTATATGATATACAAAATGTGTTTCCTACAGCTGGCATATCACTAAATCACATTTTTTTAAAAAAATCTATTCTGTAACCTCTTTTTTAATTGGTGTATTTTTACCATTTACATTTAATGTAATTATTTATATCTTTGTATTTAAGTCTACCATTTCATTATTTGTTTTCTGTTTGCTTCCTCAGTTTTTCATTCATCTGTTTATCTTTTCTCATTTTCTTTTGGTTATTTGAACATTTTGATTTATTTATTGTGCTTTTACTATCTTCTTTGAATAAGTTTTTTCTTAACTTTTTATAATCTATTTAGAATCAATATTTTACCACTATAAATGGAATGTAGAAACCATCCCACTATGTAGGTCCCTCCCTCCCTCTATGTTATATCATATATTACATCCATATTGAAAATGCCTTCTTTATATAAATGCTTAAACTATTTTTATGCACATTCATTTCTTTATCAACTCTATAATCAGTTTGTCAATGTCCTAAAACATTCATCTGGAGCGTTTATTGAAATTACAATAAAATTATAAATATTTGGGAGAGAATTACTATTGCTAAATAAAGTTTTTGACACATTAGAGATCCTTAGTAACTACTTGTTGAGTGAATGAGCAGTTTGTATTACTGAGGTTTCCATAGAGGAACATGGTATGTCTTTCCATTCACTTATATATTTCAAGTATTATTTAAAAATAGATTTAGTTTATTCTTATGTTAGAGTAATTAATCTGCACATAAATTACTGAAGTTGCACCAGTCATAACATTTTGACTCCCTTGGCCATAACTGATTTGTCCAGGGATGGACATTTGACCCAAGTTGTGACAACCATAACCCTTACCAGATTTATTTATTTATTTATTTATTTTGAGGGCAGTGTCACTTTCTCTCATATGTGGGACCTGAACCAGGGCCGCTGGCTTCCCAAGCCAGCACTTAACCACCATGCCACTCGACCGGCCCTTACCAGAATTTTTTAATTAAAAAACAGATAAATAGTTGTAGTTTATCTGAGGTGGTGAATGGAGTGAAATGTGGGGCCCTGTCACTGAGGGTAGTCATGGCACTTCCCATATAAGGGAAGCCTGCCAAAAGCAGGAGGGAAATTTATTCCTTTCCTGGTCCTAGTTATTCCAGGAGCCCAGTTGAACTCTTGCTCTTCCTGAAATCAAGAGAGTGACAAATCAACCTTTTCAGCTTAACCTTGTTCAAGTTGAGTTTCTGTCACTTAAACCAAAAGAGTCCTAATTATTATAATCCATAATGATTCAAAGAGGGTTATCTCTAAGGTGCCAAGGAAATATTAGAGAAACAACTTTCATGAATAGGTAATGATTATTACTATTATAATGATCAGTTAAGTATTGATATATAAATGATAGATAGCTTTTAAAGTATTTAAGAGTACTTGAATCTATTTTCAAAAGTACTTTTAAGCATTTTCCTTGCAATCTTACTCAACTTAGCCTAGTAAATGATAATTAACGTAAATCAGTCAAAGATAAATTAAAGCTAGCCCCTGTCAGATTATCTAAAATAATGAATTAATTAAATATTACAGTGCTAATTTTTTTCAGATATAGAATAAGCCACCATAATTAGAAACCACAGATATTTTCTAAAACTATAAAAAGTCCTACAAACATTTCAATATTAATAGGGGGGATTGTCAGATGACTTACCAGTGATATCAGTATTCCACCATTGTCATTACTCAAAATAAAATGCTAAGTATACCTTTGGCAGTTAATGTTCTATGATGTTAAGGAAGAGCCTAATGAATTACCTATAATGACATATGTAGGCTCATTGCCCCCCCTCCCTTTGCTCCCCATAGCTGGAGCTTGTTATTTCCTCCTATAGTCTCTGCCTTGTCCTATACACACACTCACTCTGACTCTGAAGTCAACTTTCTTCTTGCTCAGTTTTAGGAGAGATTTAAGAAGCCCCTCACCAGAAGCGTTATGGTTCACTGTTAACTCAGCTCTAAGGCTACTCTTGCTCTGATCTTATTCCTTATGACAAACTTAAGGCCCAGCTATAACTGCTAAGGGCCCCTGACAAAGTTCCATGGGAATTTCCAGAGCCTTGACCCTGAACTCTGGTGCTTGTTTCTGGACTCCATTGCTTGTGCTAGATTGAGCTCCATGATGCCTAATGCCCTATTGCCCTTTACCCACCACCAGACTTCCTTGTGCTCACCTCACCTGTCAGGATATCTTTCCAATGCCAATGCCTGTGTCCTATGTACATTCATCTTCTATCTTCTTGTGGGACCTCCTCAGGTCTTTCGCTCCATCTCCTCTGACAGGAGCATCTAGACCCCAGAATCTAGTCCTCCATCAGTTGCTCATTGTGCTACCACCTCAACCCTAGTACAAGCAGACTCTGCAGATCTGTTCTTCACTGACAATGTAAATCTTTTCTTGACCATTAGGTAAAATTGTTTCTACTCCTGTTCCTTGAGCACCTTCTATGAGCCTCTATTATAAGATGTAACAAATGCATTATAATTGTTTACTCAGCTGCACTTTGAAGGCAGGGACAGCATTCTGTTCAGTCTTAATGTTCCATGTGCCTATGCACACTCTTAACCTTCAATAAATGTGTATAATAGTAAAGCAGAGGTGTAATAATACCTCAAATATTTTTTTTCTTTATTAAAGAGGATATTACCATTCTCCATTAGTCAGAAGAACTGTTGATCACAATTCTTAGCAGTAATTTTCTCCCATCGCTAAGCACCATGGTATCCAGGAAAAGGGAACAAGACCACTATTTCACGCCATCTAAATCTGTCTTGAGGATCCATAATGATGCCAGTGTTCTTTAGACCACAACACCAGGGAATGAAAGACCAATACTGCATTCTTTCAACCTAGTACAGTGCATGTCTTTGGTTTTTTGCTCAAGAAGATTCATCAGTTTTAACAATTAATTCTGGCATATGGGATATCATAGTAATGGTAATAAAAGTAATAATGCTAAAACATCAACAACCATTTAACATGATAGGAATGTATGGTATAAAGATTAAGACCACAGAATCTAGAGTCACACCTGTGATTAAATCCTGAATCTGACTGTGTAATATTAAGCTAATATTGATTCAACCTCTGTAAGGCTCAGGGTTGCCCTCTTCTGAATGGGATATGATTAAATCAGGGGATGTATTTAAAGTATCAGTACAGTTCCAGGCCAGGCACAGAGAAAGTTCCTTTTTAGGGGGGGAAAAAAAAAAGTTATTGCTTTTGTTAGTAGCTCTTGTAAGCTTTCATTTTTATTTTTATTTTTTTAATTTTTTTTGAGGGCAGTGTCACTGGGACCCGAACCGGGGCCACTGGCTTTCTAATCCAGAGTTTAACCACCGCACCACTCAGCCAACCCAACTATTGTAAGCTTTTGGAAGCTTACAGTTTTTTTTTCTTTTTTTCTTGGTATTTACTAATTCAAAATTGTTTATTGAACACCAAACCATATAAAACACTTAAGCATAGTACTATGGGAAGTATGAAGCAGAGTAAAATGCAGTCTGCCTGCTGAAGCTTGTAATCCAAAGGAGGACTGAAGCATGGGTAAAAAAAACTACACATGAGGACAGCAAATAGGAGGTGCCTCCCCCCAAAAGTCACCAACAGAATGCTAGGAGAGTTTAGCAGATGGAAGGAAAGGGCACTCATATCTCAGAGAGGAGAACCTCTGTGTGCTCCATGCAATGAGAGGTGCATAAGAGCTGTCTTTTTAAATGCCTGCTCTTTGTCCCACAGTAGGAATGTTCTCAACTGGTAAAAAGTAGCTGCTCTAAAAGAAATGCCAATCTAACTAAGTAGCTTGAATTTTTTCTGCTTCTGCTATTTTTGATCCAACCACCATGATTTTTAATTGTATGTTGTTCTTTAAGAGCCTTAAAGGGATTCTTACAAGTCTGCCCAATAGGTATTCATTAATTTAGCCAAGCTCAACAAGCTGTAAATGAAACTGATAAATGATATTATCCCACTTGCTATATTTTTCTTCTCACATCCAGCAGAAGATAGTTTGAGGATTTTAAACTTCCAACACTCTGCAGAGACCAAAGGGCCAGAGATGATTAATGTGGACTGGTGCTGAATCCATTTCTCTTTCATCTTTAATGCATAATAAAAGCCACTGGAATATGAATCTAGAGGCTAGGATTCAATAGTCTAGTTGTCCCTCAAAAGGCATCCTTTTCCTGGTCTGTAGGTGGCAATGTGGAAGTGGATCTGTAGAGGAGAGCTAGCTTTCTGTGCTGCTTGCTCTAGAGATGGGTGAAGATTCTGGACATGGGACAGTGAAGAGATAAATTCTTTCCAGAAGTTCATGTCCTTGAGGATGAAGAACAAGGATGATTATTTTAGTTGATCTCAAGATTACGAAATCTGTGCTGGGTTTTTATAGAATCATAATTTATTGATGATAACATGACACATTCGGAAGACTTAGGGCCAAACCTGCACTCACCTTAAAATGTCAGGCCTCATATTACTCCATTTAACATTTATTCTAGGTTCTGCATATCTTCTTTTTGTAGTCCTCTTTTTAAATACAAATGCCTCTAAGAGAAGCAAAACATTGCTGCAGTACTGTTATGCTTTAGCAAGAACTGGTTTGTCAATATCTCTCTAGTCATCACCATCATGTTTTCCTTATGATCACAGCCATCATTTATCAAGTGCCTATTTTATTCCACACAGCCATAATTTATCAAATGCCTATTTTATTCCAGGCATGCCATATCTGGGTCAGAAATGGTGAGTATATGGAGACTTAAACACAATTTAAAAACCATTCATAGCAATCATAGATGTTGCAGACAATTATAAATTACTTATAAAATTGTTCAAGCTAACTAAATTGCTTTTCTCTCCTCAATTTCTAAATATCCAATTCTGTAGATTAGCAAAAAATAATTTATATTTGGGCTTGAAATCAACTGTGTGCTTCTGTTTAAATATAAATGTCCTCATTATTCTGGTAATCCAGAAATATTTCTTCCATAGTTTGAATTTGTGTCCCCCAAAATTAATACATTTAGATTCTAATGCCTAATGTGATGGTATTAGGAGACAGGGCTTTTGGGGGGTGCTTGGGTCATGAGGGTGGAGCCAAGACTTGGAAACAACCGAAATGCCCATCGGTAGATGACTAGATTAAGAAATTGTGGTACATTTATACAATGGAGTATTACTCCGCTATAAGGAAGAATGAAATCGGACCATTTGCAACGATATGGGTGGACCTAGAGACTATTATGTTAAGTGAAATAAGTCAGTCGGAGAAGGACAAATACCATATGATCTCACTTATATTTGGAATCTAAAAAAATGAATGAACGAGCAAAGTAAATAGAAATAGTCTCAGAGATATAGAGGAAAAACTGATGGTTGGTGGGGGTGGGGATGAGGGAGAAGGGGAAGGGATTAGACAGCATAAATAGGTAACTACAATATTGTCACAGGAATATGAAAGACAGTTCGGGGAATATAATTAATAATGTTGTAAATATTTTGTGGTGTGTCAGATGGTCATATATCTTGTTAGGGAGACGACTTCACAGACAGCGTAGAGGCTTGATGACTGCATTGTACACCTGAAGCTGATGTTGTATAACATTGTATGTCAACTATAATTGAATATATATATAGTCATGGGATGTGAAGTATAGTGTGGGAGTGGAGTCAATGGAATTGTAATAGATATGTATGATATGGGGGGTTAGTGGGATGGCAGATTGGGGGAGGGGAGTTGTCACTTTGAGGGGTAAAGAGTATAACTATTGCATTGTGTTGTATACCTGAAACTAATTTAAAAAATAATAATAATAAAGGGCCAGCTGAGTGGCGCAGTGGTTAAGCACTGGCTTGGGAAGCCAGTGGCTCCGGTTCAGGTCCCACATATGAGGGCCAGTGACTGCCCTCAAAAAGAAAATAATAATAATAATAATAATAATAATAATATAAAATTTTAAAAAATTCTAAAGACAGCAAGTCAAAGTGAGATCTGTTTCTCTCTCTCTCTCCAATCTCTGTCTCTCTCTCTCTCTATCTATCTTTTACATCTACATCTATATCTATATCTATCTATATCATTCAGTACTAAGGAGAAGGAGAAACTTCAAAGGAAAGGAAAGCAATTTACAGGGAGATGAAAAGAATTGATTTTTAGTAAACAAATGTTTGCTGGATCATCTAGAGACAATAGGTCTTAGAGAAGATTTAGATCTTGCTGGGTTTCTCCATGTTTACCACACCTAGTTCATGTTAATATTATACTATGGTTATCTATGATGATAGTTCTTCCTGGAATAGGCCTTCTACATCTTAAAATCTCTTAGGCAGGTTGGAGGAAGTTTAAAGTTCCTTCCTAAGTCTTTTGTTTTTTAAAAATAAAATAACCCTCATGCCAGAGAGACACATTTTGGGATGGCAAAATTTGCTTCCCTACATTATCAAGAGATACAAGCTGAGGTGCAATTTTTGTCACAAATCCCTGTGCAAAGACCCTAATTAGAACAATGCTTTATATAGATACAGTTGGACCAGGGTTCACCGTGGGTCTTCCACAGGTGTATTGGCGCTCTTGACATTAGGTCCCCATCTAAGCTGCTTCCACTGTGCACCAGAGATGCTCCTTTTCTGTGATTATATGATGATGCCTGAATTACCCTGGGCCTAATAATGATTTCCTTCCTGAAACCACCTGTGGCCACTAGCAAGGATTTGAAATTCAAATGAACTCAGATGAAATTTACTCACTTTCCCAAGATTTATTTAAAATTACACTCCCTGCTAGTTTCCAGCACACCTATCTCCCTTCCCTGATTTTCTCTTTCCCAAAATATGTACCACCATCTGACACACTGCATATTGTATGTATTTATTAGTTTGTTTTCTGTGGGCTCATCTTACTACAGATAAACTCTGAGAGTTAAGAAATTTTTGTTTTGTGTTGATTATTGGGTCCCCAGCATTAGCATATTATCTTGTACATAATGGGTGTTCAGTAAATAATTAATTGAGGAAATAAATAAATTTTGTTCCATAACCATTTGTACTCTGAATACAAAAGTAGTACAAGATTAATGAGGACTTTTAAAACTACAGAAAAGCACCAAGAAGAAAAGAAAAACCACCACTCATAATACCACCAACCAAAGATGTTAACATTGTGGTATAAATATGTGCAGTGTTTTTTCCTCAGTTTCTAAAGGACAAGATAAGAATTGCATTGCACATATTGGCTTGTAACCTGTTTGCTGCATGCATTTTTTTCTATTGCATGATTTTTAATGTCTGCATAATATTCCATAGTGTAGCCATATTATACTGCATTTAATTAATCACTTGTTGACTATTGAATTTTATTATAGGAGACTTTTTTGAAATTCCCCTCTGTTGTTATGTATCTAATTTTTCTTCTCTATAAGAAGCATGTGGAATTCACAAACGAAGATCATTTCTATCATTATTAAATAAGAGGTGTCACAGACCATGCAACTCCTCCTAGAGATAGGCTATATAGATGCCATAAAGTAAAAATGTTTGCAAATCCGATGCTTAAACGTACGTTTTTGTTGAAAAAAGTTTGCTTGTTCACTTGATTGCTTACTTTAAATTTTTTTATAAAAGAGGGAAAAAGAACATTCTCTTTAGCGTCCCACATGAGATAAGAGACTCCCTTAATTTCTACCTCAGGAAAAGCAATATTCTCAGTAAAGGGATTGGATCCTTCCCCTTTTGACCCTTGCAAGAGGTTTATAGAAGACCAGCTGAGCCTCAGTTAACCTTGCCACCATCACCTCCACCACTAGATGAGGCTATCTAGGACCCATGGACCCAGAGAGAAGTATAAACTCGCACCTTAGGCCAAGGGCAAAGGCAGTGGGGATAAAATATATGTTATTAGATATGGTTGGACAGTGACTTACCGGGAGTAAAAAGTTTAAAGGGGCCTATGTCTGCTGGTGAACTGATTTCCATCTTGTTTGTATAAAAAATATAAAAATCTATGATCTTGTCCAGAGAAGGAATTATCTCTCATTTTATTATAGCAGCCCTCTAATGGGGCTGTTTCTAATTTTTCATGTTTATAAATAGAACTGCTTGATTATTTTTGTAATACATTTTTGTGCATATCTATGATTGTTTGTAAAGCTTAAATTTCAAGATGTATCATTGTTAAGGCTTTGAATCACATGCTAACTTGTCTTCAGAAAGGTTGTGCCATTGCCAAAATCCCTTCCACCAGCAGTTAAAGAATGCCTCTTTTCCTACACCCTCATCAACAGTGCCAGTTACAGTCAATAGGTGTAGTAGATAATCTATCTCAGCCTGCAAGTGACAAATGAGGATACCTGCCAGAGTCTGAGGATGAAGCTAGAACTGGGAATGGCAAGCTGACCACTAGCTAGAGATCCAAGAACACTCACAGGGATAGTAAGCAGGGCCCGAAAAAGGAAAACGATTGTTTATTGTCAAAGTCTGAGTCCGGGTGGAACTTTCTGATGGAAATTAAGGAGGAAAAAATAGCTCAAGAATATTACAGGACTAGGAGACTAGATTTTAATAAAAAGCATAAGGAAGAATGGATTGCTAAAACAAATGTGTTCCTAAAACCAGAAAAAAAAAAAGAACAGGAATCCTTAATCGTGTACTAGAAGACACAATTTTTATGATTGAGGAGTAGAAAAGTCTAAACAAGAGTAATCATATCAGTTAGGACAAAAAGTAATTGGTTTTAAATGTCCTGTTTAAACATAATGAAACCCATCACTGGGGGAAAATAATCAATTCTATCTACTCACAATAGATGTACCTAAAAGAAAATACTACTGAAAAGTCAGAAATAATGTACTACAAAAACTAAAAGAGAAACAACATAGATTGAGCATATATACTAGGGCAAACAAATGACAAAGCAGGGATCACAAAGATATTAGGTTGGTGCAAATGTAATTGTGGTTATTGCTATTATAGATAATGGCAAAATTGCAATTACTTTTACACCAACCTAATAATACCAAAAAAAATTCAAGATAAAAACACTGAAGAAGTGAAAAAGAATCATTTTATGTTGATGAAAGGTAAAATTCATAACAAAAGGATTAGATGTACAAATCTGTAAATCCTATATAATGTAGTATGATATAAATTTTAAAAACTTAGATATTCAAAGAAAAATGGAATGAAGAGCAATTTTTTGGAATGTTAAACTAAAAGCAAATCATATACTCTTTAAATTTATTTTCAAATATGTAAATTTTACAAAAATTGTCTTGTAATCTATTACCAAAGTCTCAATAGTTTCCAAAAAAAGAAATTAAACTAGATACATTATCTGTCTACTGTGTACTAAAACAACAAATTAATAATAATACTTTAAAAACAAACTTTTTATAACAATAAATACTTATATATGTTCCCCAAAATAACACTGTAAAAACTATTTGATCAAAACCAAAAAAAAACAGAATATTTTTTTAAGCAACAAAAATTGATAGAACAGTTTCAATGGTAAGGAAAACAGATTGAAAATAAATAAGTCATTCAACTCAACATTATAGAGAATACCAAAAAAGTTAAAGAAAGAACTAAAGTGAAGAAAAAAGGTAAAAGGTAAAGAAAGAACTAAAGTTAATAAGGTACATTTTAAACAAATAAGCAACAGAAAGAAGGCTAGACAGGGCTCTGCCAAACAAGAGAAAAATAGCCACAATGCAAGGAGTAAATAGATATATGTAGGAATGATATGGAGGTTGCAACAGCAGACACACAGTTTAAATCAAGGGAATGTGTTGTATTATTCAATGTTAATATTAGAAAATTCCAGTGAAAATAAGCTTGTCTTTAAAAACCAAGTTACTGAAATTGACTCAACAAATAGTCAAAATCAAATAGACACAAGCCACAGATGACATGAAAAGGTGTAAAAGAGGTACTGGCTCTGACACCAGATGGAGTTTTTTCGAATGTTGAAGGAACAGCTAATGCTACATAAATGGCTCCAAAGAGCAGAAAGATATAGATAGCTACATAATTTATTTTATAAAGATAACATAGCTCTGATACTCAAACAAAAAGAAAAGCCAATTCTTTTTTGATATTTCCAAAAGCCTGAAATAAATTGCTAACAAACTAAATTTAAGAATATATTAAATCAACCAAGTGAGATTTATCCCCAGAACTCACAGACCTATTAAATAGACTCAATAAGAAAAAATATTACAGGATAAATAATAGATATATGCTGAAAAAGATTTTGATACAACCCATTCTTATTGTTTTAAAGATTAAAAAACTAGCCGTTAAAGACTTTCTGAACATTATTAAATCCTCAAAGAAGGAGCTCAACATCACATTTCAGGGTAAAATATTAGAGGCAGCCCCTATTACAATCAGGAGAAAAGCAAAAATCCCTGCTATAAATGTTATTGTATAAAATGTACATCGAGGGCTGGCCGAGTGGTGCGGTGGTTAAGCGCTGGCCTGGGAAGCCAGCGGCCCTGGTTCGGGTCCCACATATGAGGGCCAGTGATACTGCCTTCAAAAATAAAAAATAAAAAAATAAAAAAAATAAAATGTACATCGAGTTCATGCCGATAAAATGTGAAATAAATATGACATTAAAAAATAACCTCTGGAAATATAGGAGACAAAAATAATCATTGTTTACTGGTGATTATAGTTCAAAAATTAAAGAAAATCATATTTCCTATTCAGGCATCTTTCTTCTTGAATAAACTTACTTCCTTGCTCTTCTCAAAAAAAAAAAATGAAAATCATATTTAAAATAAAACATCTTGGAATTAAAAAGAGAGCTCAGTAAGTGAGTCAGAATTTTAAATCATTGGTTTTTCCATACACCGATAATCTCCAGTATGAAAATGTAATGGGAAAATACCCATTCATTAGTACGGCACTAAATTCACCATCTTTAACATTGGCTGCATCCCCCACACTCCTGAGGAATCCTACTACAGTTCTTTGGTCCATTTTCTATCCCATCATGATCATCCACCCTTCCACTCCTCCTCCATCTTAGCAGATAACTGCCCCTCCTCATCAGATGGGAACGCTTTTCACTACCTGCCACTCATCCTACCGGCCTACTTGCATTTGAACCCATCCTTCTCTTTCTTTCCCAGTAAGCCAGTGATCTCACCCTTCTCCCTATCAAAAGCCAGGTCTCTATCTGTCCTTACATCCCATCTCTTCCCACCTTGTCAGAAATCTCACATGATGAATTATCCCTTTTTTCTATTGTACCATTAACCTCTCCTTTATATTTTTATTCTATTACCATTTAAATATGATAAAATCTCTCCCATCTTTCCTCAATCCTCGCTCCTTCTTTTCCAGTTCCAGTCCCTTTTCCCCTTCATGGTCTTTTCTCCTTTTAAATAAATCTGGAAAAGATATTTATATTCATCACTAGTAAGATCTATTCAATAGGCAAATTCATCATGTAAATTGTCCTTTTACAACTTCTTCCTGTAATACCCTCCAACTAACCCAACCTTTCACCTGGTTAACTTCTATTCATTCTTCAGCTCTCAGATCAAATGATGCTGCCTCAGATAATGTGATCCAACATTAAGATTTGAATACATGGAGAGATAATATGTTCCAAGATAAGAATACTGAATACTAAATAGATGGAAATTTTTCTAAAATAATTTGTAAGTATAACACAAGTCCAATCAAAATCCCAACAGAAGGTAACACTGACACTAAAACTTGACAATGATAGCACAAAATGGTAAACTGATCTCATTTATTAATAAGGATGCTAAAATTCTTTATAAAGTTGTAGAAAATAAAATCCTCCCCTTTATTATAGCTGTATATTTTTTAAATTACAAACAATTTCACTATAGGATATAATAGAAGATTTGAATTAATGTAGAAATATATCATGTACCTGAAAACTTTACTATCAAAATGCCAATTCTTTTCCAAACAAAATCTCACACAAAATAAATCTGATAAGAGCAAAACATGAGGGCCCGCCAAGTGGCATGGTGGTTAAGCGCTGGCTTGGGAAGCCAGCTGCCCCGGTTCGGGTCCCACATATGAGGGCCAGTGACACTGCCCTCAAAAAAAAAAAAAAAAATTAAAAGTTTCCATACATTTAGAAAACAGAAACAAACATAAGGTTAAAAAAAAAACAACAACAAGAAAGAAATATTTGCAACATTTATTACAGGAAAGAGTATTACCCTATCAAAAGAGATATAACTTACAAGTCAATAAAAAGATGAATGCTCCTGTAAGATATGGAGAAAGAATATAAATTGGCAGAATAAATATACAATATTCAACAACACTGACAATGAAAGATTTTAACTAAAATAGCATTGATACAACTTTCACACATATTGAATTGACACTTTCATAAATCCTAATATCAATTATGATGAAGATGTGGTAAGACAAACATTCGATTACAAAATTACAGTAATTTAGTAACTTGATATCACTCACTCCTCTTAAAACTAGTTTTTACAGTGTATATCATAAAAGTTTTAACAACTTTTAAGGAAATAATTAAAAATATGGAAACACTATATATTTTTTATGTAATTATTACAGTATTATTTTTATTATTGAAAATTGTTAGAAATGACCAATTATAATGTAGTGATTAAATATATGGGACATCTACCATGTATCCATTAAAATTCACATTTTTGAGAAACATGTGGCAATATACTCATGTATCAATTGAAATAGTTTTAGTTCAAATAGCAGAATCTGATTCTATTAATAACCACATATTGGAAGGAAACTGGGCTACCTCACAGAGCCTAAATAAAAGCTGAACAAGGGAGCTTCAGGAAGGACCCAAACAAGGAATGCCTGAGGACCTCAACAGCGAGAGCTCTCAAATCTTCTTGTGAGTGGGCCGGCTGAATGGTGTGGTGGTTAAGCGCTGGCTTGGGACGCCAGCGGCCCCGGTTCGGTTCCCACATATGAGGGCCAGTGACACTGCCCTCAAAAAATAAATAAATAAGTAAATATAACAGACAGTAAGACTCAAGAAGTGATCTGGAATGGCTGGAAATGTCACTTAGAAATGCTGTTTTAAGTATGGAGGGAGTTAAAAAAATCTTCTTGTGAGAACACAATCATCAGATGTGTCCACTCCAGCCACCTTCCACCTCTGAATGTTTCCTTTCAATTCTCATGGTTGTTTCAACTTTGGTTAGTTTTGTTTCTGTTTCACTCAAGTCAGGCAAAGGTTTACGCACCAACACTGCCCTCTAAAAAAAAAGCTAGTCCAATATATGTCTACTATAAACTATGTCATTTTTAAAAACAGAGTCTAAAATTGCATTGGCTTGGTTTTATGTGGGAGTATATGTAAGAATATTAGAGGAGAGCCAGCCGAGTGGCGTGTTGATTAAGAGCTGGCTTGGGACACCAGGGGCCCCGGTTCGGATCCCACATGAGGGCCAAGTGACACTGCCCTCTACAGTAACATGGTGAACAACAGCTCCACCTAGAGCTGGGCTGTGGTGAGTGCCCGGGCTGGCATAGCTGCAGCCCCTGAGGCAGTGGACTGCCATAGGCTACAGTGAGTGGCCGGCAGCCGGTGTGAGCTGCCAAGAGCCGCTGTGAGCGGCCGTCCAGAGGCCGATGACCGATCTGCCTCATCCGGGAAGAGCGCAATGATGATACCAACATGGGCCAGTGAAGCAATGTCCTCCACAACTTGACTGAAGAACAAAAGGACAGCAAATTGTCTGTTCCCCTTCCCCAATTCCCCAACACTGTTCCCCTCCCCCAATTCCCCAATAAAATCTTTAAAAAAAAAAAAAAAAGAATATTAGAGGAATATCTGGAAGAAGATACTCCAAAACGGTGGCATTGTTGTCTATGAGTGGGAGGTTTATGAATGACTTTTATTTTCTTCACACTCATGCATGTACAGTAAAATTCTTTGTACAGCAGTAATGTGAATTTGGCTACAATGCCATTAAAAATTGGCCACACTCCTCAGCCAACTCCCTATTTTGCTAAAATTTTTACATTCTAGAAATTGAGCAGTATAAGAAAATTGAAGAGAGGAAGAGCCTGCTAAGGAAATGGCAGACGGTCCCTTCTTGGAAAAGTAGAAAGCCTGAAGTGTGTGTCCTCTTGTCCCCAGTATTCTCATAGCCTGATTGCTTCAGATTGGATTGACAAAATGGGCCCCAGCTCATTAGAAAGTTCCTGGAAGTCCCAATCAGTGATAGGACCCAAAATCATCCTCATCAATATTTATGGCAGAGTGGGCATGGATCACCAGATGGCATCAAACTACATCTGGGACCAGCAGCGATTTGGAGTCTGATTGGACTTCCAGGTATGCTCAGGCCATTTTACATGTTTCATTTTTTAGAGTCTACTAACGACATTATGGTGGGCCTTACTGCATTGCCTTTCTCCTAATTAAAAAAATATCTTTAAATTTTTGAATAGATGATTCTTTACTTAGTTCAGGTCGCCAATGAAATATTGGATTTATGCAATGTTCAGCAATCTCTTTGCTAACATCATAAAAAAAAAGACAACCAGACATTTTTATCTCCTGATAAGAGAATGGAACACCATATATGAAGTCTTCTTGTCAAAATGTCAAACATATGTCTGCTTAAGCCTCTAGAATATAATAGTCAGTTTAAAGATATATTGGGAACAGTGGAACATGTAAAATGACACCATGGAAACAATCAGCAAAACATGGAATCTAGGAAACTCTACTCTTAAAAAATAAATTTCAAGGGGAAAATTTAAAAAAAGAAAGGAAGGAGAAGTTATAGACTAAAAGAGAGTTAAAGAATTTAGTAATCAAATGTCATGTAGACCATAGCATGAATAAACCAACAGCAAAAATATTTTATGAAAAAAACGAGCACATTTTAAAATACTAATACTTAAAATTATTGTTAAACTGTTAATATCTGATAATGGTATTGTGTTTATATGTTTAAATGTGCTCTTATATATTAAAGGTAAATACTAAATATTTTTTGATAAAATTGTATGATATCTGGAAGTCCCTTGAAAGCAATCCAGTAGGGGTTGGGAATATAGATAAAACAAAATTGTCCCTGAGTTGATAGGTGTTAAAGTTCAGTAATAGGTATGTGAGGATTCACTATGCCATTCTCTCTACTTTATCTATATTTAGAAGTTTCTGTTATAAAAAGCTAAAAAAGAAACTACAAAGTTTCAATTCTATTCTCTTATCTACCCAGTTCCCAATTCTCTCTAGGTAATAACTCTTTGTAGTTTCTTGTGTATCCTTCCAGAGTTTTTATGCAATGAATTATTTTTATAATTTATAATATAAACACTAAAGTATATTTTATATATATATTTCTTGGGAAGTACCTGACTTCCAACCTATCAGTTGTCAGTTATTTGAGATCATTCCATAAAACTGATGCTCATGTCCTTTCTGAGTTCCATGGACACAGCACCAGATCATTGGAACCAGGGTAAGTGCTTGAAAATAATGACAGCGGAATCATTCCTGGTGACTGTTTCCATGGGAATGGAAATGAATCAGCAGCAGAAAACTCTTAAATTTCAGCCTGAGGGTCACAGAAGGCCATTCCATTTTCAAAGGATTGTGGCTGTTTACAGCTTTTATGTTTGGGGGTCGGAGGGGGGATATTAAAAAATATCAAATATAAATTTATTTAATTGAAGAACATTACCTAATCGTACATATGAAAACTCAGCCATTATTCAGGGAGATCTGACAAGCTTTCTGCCTGTACACAGCCCTGGTTGTGAGTGGCTGCTGAACACCATCATCTTCAATTTGACTGTGATTATTCTGAAATTCTGCCATTCTATAGCATTTTAGAGTACAAGGTAGGTTTACGGGGGTACTTGCAGAGTACTGATTTTCAACTTTGAGTAGTATTGAAGGGGCTTCCTTTGGGCTAATTGGAATGCAATGAATGTAACGCTGAAAATTGGGATTAATTCAAATTAATTTTTGACAAAAAGCAATGCACAAAGAGTTTGAAGAAGGACAGTAATGTCATAAATTCTTGTATGGAATTAAGTTTTGAGAGAAGCTATTTAAGGATATTTCAAATAATTATACTCAATCCAAAAGCTGTTTGTACATCTGTCTTCTTATTGTTTAATAATAGTAGATTGTGGTTGCAGAACAATACGTGGTCTCTTCTTTATGCACATCTAGCAGCATGAATCTTGGCAACATATCATCTGGGAAAATTGGTTTTTGGGTGATGAATTGCCAGGTTAAGAGAATTATATTCCTGCTATCATGCCTTCATTATCAGAGCCTTTTATAAAGTATGTTTTTATATGATACAGGAATATTGTTGTGATAAGAATTAATACACCACCTTAACAAGCAGCTTAAGAAAGTCAGTGTGGTGTGGTAGTTTTAGATTTATACTCCACAATTTTACATAGGCAATGTAGATAATAGCAATAAGGGCGTCTTAAAAAAAACAACAACTGCAATTAACACCCACTTCTACAAGGAAACACAAGCATAGGAATACTATGAAGGCATTTTTAGCTGATTCATTAAAATAGATAAAGAAAAATGAATTTCATGTGTAGCACCAGAGGCTGGTGCTTTAATTTAATTTAATTCCACTTTCTTGGTATTGGAGAGAGAGAGGTGAGAAGAGAGGACAAAGACACCAATGCTGCATTGAGAAAAAATCATAAACTCATAATTTTCTTGCTGTGGTTGAAAGCAGTAAGTAATCAATTTATGCAGTGACTACAAGTCATGCAGTTTACATAGGTAAACTTCAGAACCTCCTTTGAGGCATGAGAGATTTACAACTAATTAACAGTTGTTAATATTGGAAAATTCCCCAGGCTTTAAAAAATATTTTCTTATAGAAACATGTAGTGAAGACACCTGGTTGAGAAGAGCATCCTGTTTTCTTTAAGTGGGAGACATAAGACAGAGCAAGGAAAAACGCAACTAACAACTAACATGAAACAAGCTAACAAAACAACTACCAGCTGACATATTCTAGACAGAGAGAACTTGTAGGAGCATTAAACAATGGCACTGGCACCATAAAGAATAAACACGGCATAAACTTTCAGCAGTGTTCCTTAGGTTGTTGTGTCATTTCTCCATTGTTTTTTACAGTTCCAAGTTTCTCATTTAGAAAATACTATGCAAACATATACAAAAGCAATATTATATTTTGCCTTTTGTTTATTTGTCCTGAGACTTATTTATAATGTTGGATTTTCACAACTAACAGCCAAATGGAGTTCAAACTGTTAAAAGTAAAAAAAGTTCAAAATTTACCCATTTTTAAGCTTTTTGGGTGCATATTTCTATATTTACCCATATATGTTTAAACTACTATTTTTTTAGTTTTTAGTTGGGTAGTTTTTACTTTAATTTCAAACTAAGGTTTAATTTGGGGTAGAATTTGAGTTATCGTCTATTAGGAAATCATTGTTTTTGTCCTTGCCATGAGTGAAAGAAAAACATCCCAAACCTTGGATGTCGAGTGCTCTCTGTTCTGGCAGGCACTGTCTGGATAAACCTCTGCAACAACCTCTTCCGGCAGACATAATTCCCCATCTGTACAAGGCCTGACACTGGGCTAGATTGTATGGACTCTTGGCACATATTTTGATGATCTGCTAAAGAAACTGAGGCTGAGGAATTATATAATTCATCTAAAATCATCTGCTTAGTAAGTGGCAGAGATTCCAAACTTGTGTTTCTGATTCTAAACTCATATCGTTGCACTTTCTAGAGCTCTTTCCTTTAGAATTAAAATGTGTGCTGAGTATGGGACTAGATAGTGTCCATTTAAAAATGATGCAGTTCCCTGAATAACTGTTTGTGAAGATACTACATCAGAAAGGAAATACGTTGTTTTTCATGTAGGACCTAGGAATTTATCTCTGGCTTTGGCTTTAGAATTCAGCAATCATGATTCCCACCTCAGAAAATAAATCAATAAACTTCCAACCAGGTAAAAACATCAGAGTCCTTTATATGAATATTGTTTAATGTCATTTTACAGGCCTGTATCTTGGATTATGCTTTGGAATCAGAAGACAGACTATGGTAACAGAAATGGGTTGCAAACCTTCTCTAGATCATAAAATGCAACAGTTTGTGCCAGAATAATATATGGGGCTGGTGGCCTTCCTGCAGTGAACGAAATTCAGAGGGATATTTCAGGGTCTTATTTCTAGGGAGAGGACTGTGTATTTGGGCATTCATCCTTTTTTTTTTTTTGGAAATCTTTCAACAAATAGTTGTGAAGTGCATTTAATTATAATTTAAGTAACATCTCCTCATCTGTAAAGTGGTGGGAAAATAGAACTTATCTAGAAGAGATGTCAGAATTAAATAAGAGTGTGTGCAGATGGCTTAGAAAAATACCTTTGAGTAACTCCTAAAAAATATTAGTTGTGACCATTATGTTCTAACAGTGCCTTTGACATTGTGCTGGGTGCTAGAGGTTCAAAAATGAATTTGACATTAGTCCTTTTCTCAGGAAACTCACAGTTCAGTAGAAGGCAATGTATAAAGTCATGCAGATAAGACAGTAGACCGTTCTATAGGATGCAGAGGGAACACAAAGGAGGGAGCAGCCAAGTGTATTTGGGGGTCAAAATAAGCTCCATGCAGGAGGTAACAATCTGAGTCATTAAGGGTAAGTAGATATTCTGCAGGCGGGCTGGGAAGGTGGTGGGTGCATTCTAGGGAGAGGGACTTGTAGTAGCAAAAATGGTGGGTGCATTCTAGGGAGAGGGACTTGTAGTAGCAAAAACAGGCTCAGAGTCAAGGAAAGCCTGGTCTAGAGGAACTGCTTGTTTATCAGTATGGCTGACAATAGTTGCTTGATGGCAAAAGGGAAAAAAATGAGTCCAGAGAGAGACCAATTCATAAAAGACTGTCCTGTTAGCAATGAGAAACAACTGAAGTACTTTCAACAGGAGGATATTATAAACAGATGGGTGCTTTAGAAAACTCATGGAAGATAGACTGAAGTGGGCTAGAGAGAAGGGTATGAGACTGGATGCAGGAAGAATAGTCAGGAGATTGTTGAAATAGACCAGGCAATAAATTAAAAAGACTTGAACTAAGAGCAGTGACATTGGGCTTGGAGAGGATGACAGATTCAACATAAAATAAGAGGATAGGATAGAAAAGAAGTAGGGATCAATTAGGTGGGGTGGCAATGGAAGTAAAGGTTGGGGTGGCAATGAAAGTAAAGGTTGGGTAACAATATTTCTTTCTTTTTTAAAGATTTTATTAGGGAATTGGGGGAGGGGAACAGTATTGGAGAATCAGGGAAGGGGAACAGACAACTTGATGTCCTTTTGTTCTTCAGTCTAGTTGTGGAGGATGTCGCTTCACTGGCCCATGTTGGTATTATCATTGCGCTTTTCCCAGGTGAGGCAGTCGCTTGCTGGCCATTGGACGCCCGCTTAAGGCTTTCACAGCAGCTCACGAAAGCTCACGCCCACTGCCCACCAGCCCCACTGCAGCTTACGCCATGGCCTACCACTCATAGCAGCCCAGCTCCAGCTCGAGCTGTTGTTCACTATCTTAGCTGTAGAGGGCACAACGTGACTGGCCCTCATGGGCCCTGAACTGGGGCCCTGCTGCTCAGAGCTGGCACCCCAAACCAACTCCCAACCAATGCACCACTCGGCCCACCCTGGGTACCAATATTTCTAACTTAAGTGCTTCAAAGTATGTTTAGCAAATGAGAAATGGAGGTGGAGGGTGTTGAAAGATGGATAATGAGTCCTGCTTTGAACACAGGAAATATGAGTGCCTCTAGGACACCCTGGTGAAAATATGCAGTAAGCATTTTGTATGTAAGGAAGAGGTGAGACTAGAAATACAGATTTGGAGGTTATCAGCATGGACATGAAAACCACCAATAAGATTTCTCAGAGAGACCATGTAAGCAGAGAAAAGAATAGTGGTAAGGACCAAATGTTGGAGAACCAACATATAAGTGAGGCAGAGAAAGAGAAGCCTGAACAAACAAGGCTGATAAAAATAATCAAGAAGATAAAGGTTGAAGCAAGAAAGAGTGGAGTCACCAAAAGCCAAAGGGAGTCTAGAATCTCAAGAAGGTCATCAGTATCAAATACCATAAAAATTACATGAAATCTAAAAGAAGCTTATTGGATCTGAAGCTTAGGGGTTTGTTGTTATTGTCATTTCAATCTTTACTATGATAGTTTCAGTGGGAGCCAAACCATACTCGGTTTCCTGGAATTTGTGGTCATGTGTGTATACGTGTGTGTTTGTGTGTATGAATATATATATATATACATATATATATTTCCTCTTAACTGCTTTCATAAGACTGCCTGAACATTTCTTATTGTATGTGTCTCTTCTACTCATGTTTCTATAGGTTTCTCATACGTTTATACCTGATTTGGCAGCCTAAGTATCCATATGTTGAGTTACAAATTTTAGGAGACTAAGTGTCATAATTGGCAGTGTCTTTCCAAGTTTCAGCTGTAATAAATATGGACAAGTAAAAGTAATTCTTTCAGAGTCCTTCTTCCCAAAGAAAATGACTTTTAGCAAAGAGAGAGCTACTCTTTATGATTTCAGTCACATCTACTCAGAAAATGACCTGAAGGGACCCAATCTTAATAGAAAGATCTGGCAGACCTGCCATGTATTCCTTAAATCAATTCAATTTGAAACAATGTCCTTTTACTTCTCACCACAGGGTGAGTTTTTTAAAAAGTTTTTTTTTTTTAAATTCTAAAGAGATGATTGTTATGTAGGTTTTTCCATGGTGAGAGCAGAATCTCAGTACTGCAGGCCTCTATGCTCCAGTGTCACTCATACAAACTCAAAAATATAAACAAGAAATCCGTATTTGAATTTTTAACTTTTGATCTTTAAATAATTATAGACTCACTGGAAAATGCAAAGACAGTACAGAGAGGTCCCATGTGCCTTTCACCTAGTTTCCCCCAGTATTTACATCTTATACGTAGGACAACACCAAAACCAGGAAGGTGTGACATTGGTAAATGTGTGTATATTGTTCTATGTGGGTTTATTACAGGTATAAATGTGATGACACTATAGTTACCCTGACTCAAGATACAAAAC
Organism: Aselliscus stoliczkanus; assembly: GCA_033961575.1. Lineage (NCBI taxonomy): Eukaryota > Metazoa > Chordata > Mammalia > Chiroptera > Hipposideridae > Aselliscus > Aselliscus stoliczkanus. The sequence goes on from CM066733.1 coordinate 95,231,321, forward strand.
TACTCTATCACTGTAAAAGTTTCCCTCATGCTACCCTTTTTGTCATTTCAAAAATGTTATATAAATGGAATCAGACAGTATGTGATCTTTTGAGGTTGGCTTTTTGTCACTCAGCATAATGGCCTTGAGATCCATCCAAGTTGTTGCAAGTAACAATAGTTTATTTCTTTTTATTGCTGAGTAGTATTGCATGGTATGGGTGTACCACAGTATGTTTAACCATTCACCCAGTGAAGGACATTTGGGTTGTTTCCAGTCTTTTAGCTTTAACAAATAAAGCTTCTATGAACATTCATGTGCAGATATTTGTGTGGACTTAAGTTTTTATTTCTCTGAGATAAATGACCAGGAGTGTGAATGCTGGGTCATATGGTGAATATATATTTAGTTTTCTTAAGAAACTGGGGAACTGTTTTTCAGAATGGCTGTATTCCGTTTTAGATTCCCAACAGCAGTGTGTGAGAAACCCAGTTTCTCTACATCTTCAAAAGCATTTGGTAGCGTCACTATTTTTTTTTAATTTTAGCTGTTCTAATAGGTGTGTTGATAGATCATCATAATCTTAATTTGCATTGCTCTGATGGCTAGTGATGTTGAACAGCTCTTCATGTCTTATTTGCTTGATATTTGTATCCCTTTTCAGGGAAATGTCACTTTATGCCTTTTGCTCATTTTCTAACTGTATTGTTAGGGTTTTTTTTTAACTGATGAGTTTTGAGAGTTCTTTATTACATATAGTATGTCTCTATATATTCTTTGTCATATACATAATTTGCAAATATTTTCTCCCAGTATGTAATTTTGTCTTTTCAGCTTCTTTTTTTTGAGGGCAGTGTCACTGGCCCTCATATGTGGGACCCGAACCGGGGCCGCTGGCTTCCCAAGCCAGCGCTTAACCACCGCGCCACTCAGCTGGCCCATCAGTTTCTAAACAGACTCGTTCACACAGCAAAATATTTAATTTTAATGAAGTCGAATTTATCTTTTTTTTTCTTTTATGTTTCATTCTTTTGGTGTCATGTCATATTTGGATTTTAGGATTGAATATTCATTTGAATTTCTGAAGGACAATAAGACAATCAGTGTTTAGCTCAAAAAATGATTATAACTGAAATGACAGACTTGGATTTGCTTCAAAATAATCCACTTTGGAGGATGAGGTAGGAAAAAGTGGGCGGGTTATAGATAAATAAGAATGGCCATGAGCTGATCATTATTGAAGCAGGGAGGATAGGTCAAGTTCATGACAGTATTCTTTCCACTTTTGTATCTTTAAAATTTTCCACAATAAAATATTTTAAAAAAACAACAATGCATATCTTTGGATTAAATAATTCAATTTGGGGAACTTTGCCTTAAGGAAAAGATTGAAATGATGGAAAAAGAAAGCTATTTGTACAGAGATGTTTATAACAACATTATTTGTGAAAGTAGAAGGAAAAATCAGAAGTACAAATAGCTAATGATTAGGGAATGGTTATATAATCTATGGTATATCATTTCAGAAACAATAATGGAGCCATTAAATTGATAAATGTGAGGCTGAAGGTACATGAAAAATATTTTACAAGCCGGCCGAGTGGCACAGTGGTTAAGCGCTGGCTTGGGAAGCCAGCGGCCCTGGTTCGGTCCCACATGTGAGGGCCAGTGACACTGCCCTCAAAAAAAAAAAAAATTATTTTACAAAATAATGTTACATAGAAAAAACAAAACACAATCCTTTAACTATAATTTAGCCAGCCATAGTATTGGAATAATGTGATTTTACATTTCTGTAGCAAAAGTTTAGTTCATTCTCTTAAACAACTTTATGATAATTTCAGTTGCCATAAATAAAATAATATGGCAACAAGATTCAGCCCCTTGGCAGATCTAGAAAGTTGGACAGGCAAAATGGTCTCTTTTGCTCCATCATCTACACATAAGGGTAGATGGCAGCAGCACATACCCTCCTTCCCCTCAAATATACACTCTTGAGTATCGATAATGTGTTAAAATTCCTGGCAGTTACACAAGCATTTTACTAAAGTTTATAAAGATTAAATAGGAAAATACAAGTGCAAAAGACATTAAATGTTAAGCTAGTAGTGGGCTAATTTTGTTGAAAGTTGCTAAAGAGATATAGTTTACTTGACTTATAACTTGAGGGATACTCTGCCTTAGAGTATTGTAATGCTCACAAGTACTTCTAAATAAATGTGGTAAATCAGGTGGTGAACCCCCCACCAGATCATGTTCTTAAAGGCAGCAAATCTAGTTTGTATTGCAAATCATGATGATTTTAAAAGATAGCCACAAATTATTTGTTATTTCTTCCTTCAAAAGGTGGAGCTTAATTCCCCTGCCCTTACGTGTAGGCTGTACTTGCAAACATCTAATGCATAGAAAGAGGTAGAAGTGAAGGTGTGTGACGTCCAGGGTTAGGACATAAAATGCATGTGGCTGCTTTCTTGCTCTCCCTCCTCTGAGGGAGAACATTTGCTCTGGGGAACACTGCTACCATGAAGAGGCTCCTGCCAACAGCCACACAAGTTAGCTTAAAAGCAAACATCAAGCAAGACCCAATAAACCTTTCAGATGACAGCAGCCCCCAATGGCATCTTTACTGTTACCACCTGAAAGACCTTGAGGTAGAATCACCCAGCTAAGCTACTCCTGAATTCACGACCCACAGAAACTGTGCAATAATAAATGTTTGTTGTTTTAAACCACTATGTTTTGAAGTAGTTTATGCTAGAATAGATGATATAGAAATTTCTAGAAGCTTTCTAGAAATTTTATTTAATGTAATTCTTTAGAATATATGTTTAGTGGTATTTTAATGATTTCTCCTAATCCCTAATAGTCTTCTATGGAACTATGATTTATGCCAACAGAAATTTTGTCAACTAGAAAAATGTTTCAGAAACATAATTCTACAAATGCAAAAAAAATTCTGAATCTAAACTCTATAAACCTATATGATACGGACCAGAAAATATCACTGATATAAATAGTAATGCTAAAAAGAAAAGGATTTTTGGGCCGACCGAGTGGCACAGTGGTTGGGTGCTGGCTTGGGAGGCCAGCGACCCCGGTTCAGGTCCCGCATGTGAGGTGACACTGCCCTAAAAAAAAAAAACAAAAAACCACATTCTATAAACTACATAACAACACTTTAAAAAAAAAAAAAGAAAAGAAAAGGATTTTTGAGTACTTTTAGGTTGCTTAAACATTAATAACTTAAAATATCTTTTGTATTAATATTAGTTCTAAAAATTTTTGTCTGTAAAATGTTTTATTGTTTGAAATTTGTTTTATTGGTTGTTTTGCTTTTAATAATTATACTGGAGAGATGGAAAGGGAAAAGAAAGATGAATAGATTCAAAAGCCTAAGAAAATAGGACTCCCTCATTTGTGAAAATATTTCCACACCTTTTTTAGATATTTAGGGCAAATGCTCTTCCGTTTTTGGGAGACAAGGGTATTATTGTTTAAAATGTATGACAGTTTTTAAATTTTTTATTTTAAAGAAAACAATATTATGCAACATTTCCTAGCTGTGATTTAAGAATCTGCTATGATTTAAGAATCTTTTTCAATGCTTTCTCTGACTGTCAGTTGATTTAGATTCTTTCCCTTCATCAAGCATTTCAATTAATAGTCGAAACACCAAAAATGTGTTCCGGAGTCTTGAAAGAAAGGCTACAGGTCTCAAAGTCTTTGATTCTTCCATATTTGTATATGAATTGGCAGGTTTATTCTGTAATGACACTCTCAGTGTACTCTATAAGAGAGGCTTTGAATTTCATCGTAAGAAGTTATTCAGTGGAAACAAATTTTCTTTCAAATACTTCCACAGAAATAATCTAATGGGAAGTCTTTCTATTGAAGGTATGAGGATATTAGTCCATGTTGGTTGGGGAGGGAACATGGAGTTTGGGAATCATGATAAGGTACCACAAAGGCCAGATATAGTTAACGTAGGACAAACAAAAGACTTCCTGAAGCTGAACAACTGTGAAAATGATACATTCTAATGATAAAAACCAAGCCTGATTAATGTCTCTGGCTTAAGGAGCAACTTAACATATGTAACTGAAATATGACAGAATAATAAGGGGATGGTACCAGGAATTACTAAATACCCAACCCCCCTTAGGATACTAAAGTAACTTGTGGAAGCAGGCGCATCTGCTTTTGATTCCTGGACTTTGGAGAATACAGAGGTAGCTAAAGCCGTGCGTTAATTTGACAGTATTGTGGGGCATCATGTTGAGTGTCTTTTAGTGATGAGCAATATTGTGCAGAACTCATGCCTATGCTCACAGATGTTTAACATATTCCTAAGTGGCTTCTATGTCATTGAAATTATACTCATTAAACCTACAAATAGGTGCTTTGCCATTCAAAGCATAAGATTAAACTTCATAATATGGAAGAATTTGTGCTAATGTACAAATTGTTAATAAGAATTAATGTAAGTCTCCTTTGGAAATACAATTAGACAGTAATATCAGGTGTAATGTACAATACGAGAACTGTCAAGGAAAAATATAGGACTAATAGTTAACCAACAGTTACCATGATTTATTTTTATGAAGAAAGTGACTGTAAGATGCAAAAGTAAAAATGTGGACTATGTGACACAGCCATACAATTATATTATATCTTAGCCACAGTCATTACTATTGTTTGCTAAGCAATGTGATGTGTGTAATATTCTATTGTGTGCCATGTTTAATAAAAACTAAAGTATATAGCTAATCTTAAAAATTAAACATAGAAAATAGCATTTTACATCTGTAGTCCTATAAATTAAGACATACATAGTACCTGGGGCGAAGTTCCAAGGAGTAGGACATGCTGCCATTCATCTATGAAGTTGATTCTATTGTCCTTCTATGGGGATGCTTTGAACTTTGTTCTGTTTCCAGACTGTTGTTGACTTATTTGGGGGTCTTTCTTTGGGCCTATGTCATGTTTTCATTAGCTGACTAATGGGGTAAAGGTGAAGGTCAGGAGTGCAGAGCAGATGGGGACTAACTGGTCCTACCAGGGTTCCTTGCATACATGTCTTAACAGAGTTCCAACTAAATTCTTTGACTCATAAGGAAACTCTGACGGAATTAGGTTTACTGAGTTTGGACAAGAGAAAGTGGTGGACTGTCCTGGTGACAACCTTAACAGTGTGTTTGAAGCTGCTAAATAGATGTTGTCCAACTGTTCTTTATTCTACACAATTGTGGTCATGACCAACACAGAGGGAATGCTCTTTAAAACGGTAGCTGAAGAAACCCCTGATGCAATGTGAATAATTGTTGCAATTTAAGCAATTTAAGAGAAAGAGACAGGATGGTGTCTTTTTTGTAATAGTTGGATATTGTAATTCTTTTTTGTAATGGTTAGATACCTCCTTGAAAATGAAGGAATGGATCTCCTGCAACTCTGTAATTTCCAAAAGCACAGACTTCTGTTTGTAAGAGCAAGATGAAATAAAAAGCGGTTGCTATTGATTTCACATCCTAAAATCAGAAGGTGGCAGGTTACTTTATAGAAGACATACTAGTCATATGCAGAGTATTGTACTCACTGAGTTTTTTTTATCTGAAAAATAATTGATATTTTAGTCACATTGGTTAACATTTAAACATCTAGACTTTTCTTCCCAGACATTGCCTAATATATCTATTGGGTTGTCAGAAAAGTCATGACGTATTTTTTCTATGTTTTTCATTGCAAAAATGCATCATGACTTTTCCAACAACCCAAAAGATTGGGGATAATCATTGAGGGTGGTGGGGGATTGGACACATGTTCCAGGAAGAGCACCCTGAGAAGGAGGATGGCCTTTCCAAGCCACATCCTCGTATTCACACAGGCCTCGTTATGAGTCACTACTACAGCCGTACATTGTTATTAACAGGTGATGACATATCCTTCTGTGAGGTCAATGGAGAAATGATTGAACACCCCTGATGTAGATCAATGCAAGATGAAATCTGATTTGGAGCTCAAGCTGTGAGGGTGGCTGCCTGGGTCCAAATTTTACCTCATCCTAGCTGTTTGACTTTGGGCAAGTTACTTAACCTCTCTAAGCCTCATTTGCCACATTTGTAAGATGGGCATAAAAACAGAACCTTGCTCCCAAGTGAAAATTGGGAATTTAGATGCAATAAAGCAAGTAAAGCACTCAGCACAGTAACTGGCACATAGTAACTGGCACTCAATAAATGTTAGACAGTATGGTAATTCTTCCCAAAAGGATTTAAAACTTCTCAAACCTGAGAAGAGAGAAAGCTGTTTTTCAAATACCATTAAGGAAGTGTCTAGGTAGGACTAAATTAATGGTAATTTCTCTTGAAAATTGTAAAGGAAAGCCTTCTATTGGGTGGTATTTGACCATCTCCAAGTTTTCTCGTTACATTTTAGAGTTCTTTGAAATGCAATTGAACACAGGAACTTTTGCTACTTTGGCAGTCTCTATAGAATGAACGCTATGCAAGCGAGTGATTATGTACTTAGTAATTTCAGTGTAATTTAGAGTTCACTGGTCAGGATCATGCCTACAATTCTTTATCTCATTTGTTCTCAGCTATACTGATTCTCATTATCTGTGAAGATTCACATGGAATAACTTATTAAACTTTCCCAAAAATCTTCTGAACGATGGCCAGCTGGTCTAGGAGAAACATTCTATGTTGAATTTTATTATATTTTGCCCGAAATATTGCCACCCTTTGTGTCTTCTTGCTGTTGAAGGAATTCAAAGTCCTTCCCAAGTTGGTCCTAAATTATGTGGCCAAGTTCACTTCCCTAATTGTTCACTCAAGGCTTCAGGACATGCCTTTCTGCTGGACCTTCATGGGGAATACAACCACCCTCTTCTCCACATCTCTGCCCTTCTTTCAAGGCTTTTCAAAGGGCAGTGCAGATAGTCTCTCTCTCTCTCTCTCTCTCTCTCTCTCTCTCTCTCCCCCCCCCCGCTCCCTCTCCCTCCCTCCTTCTCTCTGTTCTCAAGCTGCAATAAGAGAATACCTTAGACTGGGTGGCTTAAACAGCATACATTTATTATTCCCAGTCTGGAAGCTGGAAGTCAGAGATCAAGGTGTCAATATGGTTGATATCTAATGAGAACTTTTTTCCTGGCTTGTGGACAACTACTTTCTTGCTGTGTCCTTACATCAGCCCACTATTATGACCTTATTTAACCGTTACCACCTCCTCACAGGCCCCAACTCTAAATACAGTCACTTTGGGCATTAGGGCATTAACACATGAATCTTGGAGAGGGACACAATTCAATCCACAGAACCCTCCCTTCCCCCACTCCCTCCTCTATCCCTCTCCTGCTCCTCCCCCTTTCCTCCTCCCCCTCGCCAAAACCCTCCCCCTCACTCTCTCTTCACCTTTTGAGCCTGCATAGCTTCTATGATCTGTCCTGTTCCCTTACTGCGTCAGACAACATGTTTTCCATTATTGGGTAATTTCTTTTATATCTATATTTTATCTCCTCAACTGGGCTGTACATTGCCTGAGGAAGACACTGCAGTTTATAGCCTCCTCACAGTCTGAGCCTGTAGAAGAGATTCAATATAGATAATACCTGATTAACTCATTGAAGGATACCTTCAATTCAGTAAAAGTATCCACTACAGTATCAAAAACAGATAAAAATTATTAGCATTTATTGAAAGCTTATTATGAGTCAGGCACTATTCCAAGTAGTTTAAAAAAATTAATTTAGCTAATATGGTTCACTCATTTTCTTTAAGTGTGAACTAAATGCTTCCCATAAGCCAGGTGCTCTGCATATATGTTTTATATCTCATTTAATCCTCACCATTACCCTGTAAAATAACTATTATAGTGACCATTTTAGAGATGAAGAAACTGAGGTTCAGAGAAAGCAAGTTCCCAAGGTTATATGGCTAGCTAGAGGTGGAGCTGAAGTACAAAGCAGATGGGTCTGATTCGAAAACCCACATTGTCTCTCCACTTGATCACACTGCAGTAGAATCCACACTGCCAGGTAACAGAAACAAGCAAAGAACCAAATTCCTGAGAGCACTGACAATGGCATCTTGACTGCTCCTGGGACTGAACCATTTTTCTGACACTGTTGGATTTTTGCTGCTGGCAAAGGAACAAGCAGAAATTTTTGTACAGTATTGAATGTTTTCAGCAATCCAACAGTGGATGAGAAATTCATGCTATGCTTATGAGGCTGACTTCAGTGGCCAAGTTGATATTATCTGTCATTCAGAGTAATTCAGCTCTTAATTACAAATACTACATGGGGACAATTAGTATTCCATTGGTTCTGGAACAACAAAACCCTAAGGTGTTCAGAAAGAGTATGTGGAACCTGGCCATGAGCAAGTGTTTCCTGTGAGATGCCAATAGGCCACCAGGTTGTGAAAAATCCAGTCTGTGTCCAGATAAATTCATACCAAAACCCCAAACAGAAACAGCACCTTTTTGAGTATTATTGCTCAGTAATTTCATCTCCAAATAATGTAATAATGTAAAACAAACAAAAAAGTAACTTTAGGGGGTACAAGGAAATGGATTCTCTCAATCCTTTGCTGGTGATTGTATAAATTAAAATCACCTTTCAGGAGACAATTTGGAAATACATATTAAAATTATACCTTTAAGCTAGCACGCCAGATGGCCCCTGAACTAACTAGAAAAAAAGAAAACACACAGGGGAGTGAGAAGCATCTCTTTCAGGGGTCCAATACCACCCATGACCAACCATATTGAGCACTTACCTGAATGTTTGTTGAATTGGGGAGTTTTGAGAAAGGGGGAATGCATTTTATGTTATTTTATAATAAGCAGCTCAAAAAGATGCACAGTGTATAGTGAAAAGTCTCTTTTGTATGCCCCATAGCCACCCAGTTCTGTTCCCCAGAAGCAACCAGTTACTGGCTTATGAATCCTTCCAGAAATAGTCTATGCAAGCACACACACACACACACGTGACTCCAGTGATTTATGTTTTCTTCTGCATTACAATCAATATGGATTACAAGGCAGGCACCAAATTTCAGTGTAAACTTTTATATTAGAAATATACTTCATTGTCTAATCATAGATCTCATCAACACACTGACTTACATTATGTCTAGCTGGGAAGGGTGGTCATGAATATAGAGCTCTATACTGTTTTGGCCACAAAAGTTGGAAACTTTTCAATCTAGGTTAGTTGCCTTCTCTGCCTGGGATTCCCCTTCACCAATATCCTGGGAATTCCTTTTGCCTCTCGTCTGTGTTTGTAGCCTTTGTTTCCTGCATTCAATTATTCCTCTCTGGATATTTTAGATACAGCACATCCTACAGAAAGTAAGGGAGCAAAATTTTGCATGTCCGAAAAATCTCTTTATTCCACTCCTTCCTTTGACCAATAGTTTGTCTGAATATAGAATTCTAGATTGAAAATAATTTTCTTTCTGACTTTAAAAGCATTGCTTTAATGTTTTCTAGAGTTATTGTGGAATAATATGAAGTTATGCTAATTGCAATCCTCTGTCATTTAAGGGCAAGACAAATAAATGAAACTGCATTCGTATCCATGCTCACCCTTCTCCTCCACTGGTCACAAGGCAAGATACTAATGTTCTCTTTCAAGATAGAAATGGCTGATGACCTGTGAGATGTCTTCTAAACTTAGGGTTCAATTATAAATATATAGATAAGAAGGGCTGGCCAAGTGGTTCAGTTGGTTAAGAACTCGCTCAAGAGTGCAAGCTCTGAGCAACAGGGTTAACGGTTCATTTCCCGGCCTGCGCTGAGCTGCCCCTGAGCTGCCAAAGGGTGGCAAGATGAGATCAGTTAAAAAAAACAAAAAACAAAAAACTAACAAACAAAAAAGCTATTATGTTTTTGAGCCCTCCAAGTGGCTCATTGGTTAAGAGTTGACTTGGGACACCAGCTCTGAGCAGCAGGGTCCCAGTTCGGATCCCACATGCAGGCCAGTGACACTGAGCCCTCTACTGTTAAGATAGTGAACAATGGCTCAACCTGGAGATGGGCTGCTGTGAGTTGCCAGCAACAGCGTAGGCTGCAGTGGGGCTGACCAGCAGTTGGTGTGCACTTTCATGAGCTGCCGTGAGCTGCTGTGCACTGCCATCCAATGGCCGGCAAGTGACTGCCTCACCCGGGTAGAGTGCAATGATAATACCAACATGGTCCAGTGAATTGATGTCCTCCACAACTAGACTGAAGAACAACAACAAAAAGGACAGCAACTTATCTGTTCCCTTCACCGATTCCCCAACGTTGTTCCCCTCCCCCAATTCCCCAGTTTAAAAAAAAGTATATATATGAGAACATTTTGAAACCCCTCTGGGTATGAGAAGTATTTATTATCTCTACTGGTTAATGATCATGGAAATTTTCACTTTTATCCTGCCTATCTTTTTCCAAAGCTCTCTTTGACTCTATCCTGACTTGGGAAAACACATTAACTTGGGCTAATTGACCTGTCAGGATTAATGAAAAGTCTAAATTACAGAACATATTAAAACCATTATGGGCATCTGTGTTCCAGAGAAACGAGTTTTGGACTATGCATCTGAAGACCTATGTTTAATTAAATCCCAGCTTTGCCATTTACTATCATGTGTCCTTGAGCCAGTCTATTAACCCCTCTGATATACTGTTTTCTAATCTGTAAAATGGGCATAATGCCTAGCTCAGAGGGTTGCTGTGACAATTAAATGTAATACAGGCCATTGTTTAGTAAATTGTACAACAAAGCATTATACAAATGTAAGGCATTCTTACAGTATTTTAAATTAGATAAATAAAGTTGTCTAGTAGAGTTTCTTGGGAAGCTGTTTTAATGTGTAAAAAAAGTATGTTATTTGCATTTTTATTTATGCTCATGCCTTTCCAGGTTGCTTAGAGACTGTTACTTCTACATAATTTAAATTCTTGTGATAGAAAGTAGCTTAACTAATCCTTTCTTCCAAGGTATGGTAAAAATAAACTTTAGCCCTGTTCCTTATCCAAATTATTAGAAACTACAAATAAGTTTTATTGGTTTTACTTTTTTTTTATTTATAAAAACATAAAATTGTCATTCTGAAGTAGTAAGGCTTTTCTGAGAATAACTGCTAAAATAACATTGGAGTTTGGGTGATTTGAAATCAACGGAACCTTGTCATTATTACTTGAAGCTGAATTGGATTTTTTAAACAGAAAATAAAATAGGATAGAAATGACTTTAAGAGAGAAGGGGCAATTTTATTCTATTTTTTTTTAGATAGAATTCTATAGACATTTCTTTTAAAAAGTCCCAAACAAGGAAACAATGACTAAAGATTAGATCAAAACAGATTTCATACACATCTGACATTGTACCTTGAGGACTCTTGTCCTTTGCATGTACTGCTGTTTAGGTCAAAGAAATACACAAGTAGCATCTGAGACGTCTGTCATTCTGGAGGAAATACAACTGAATACTGATAAATATATAAAGAGGGATTCATCTAAAATTGAAACCAAATGAAAAGGGTATAAGAGTTGTCGCTACTCTTCCTATCACAGGTTTCTCTTGTCAAAATGCCCATATTTCTAATATTGCTACAAATTTATGAGAAGAATTTCTTACAGTTTCAGCCTTTGACCAAATAGTATCATTTGCTCATTCCACACATATTTATGAAGTCCTTCTGTGTACCGAGTATAATTCTAGATGCTGTGAATGTAGCAGAGAATAAAATAGACAACATTTCCTGCCTGTATGGAGCTTCCATCCCAAAGGCACTCAAGGGTTGAGTCAGGAGAAGAGAGCATGGATGGCAGGCATTACAAAACATGAGGAGAAATGATCCTGTATTTCTTGAAAATATGATCTTTCTCTTGGTGCTTAAGGCAACTGAAAGCCGTGGGAACTCTTTCACTCCAGACCTGATTCCAAATAATCCTTCTGTATATGCCTGGAAGGCAAGGAAAAGACTCAAGGCATGGTGTCTAAAAAATCTGGGTGAATACAAAGAAATCAGATCATTTAACTGGAAGACCCACTGGTCCTCTCCTTTCACCAGACAGAGAATGACAAGCTGCCAAACTGATCTGATATATCAGGAGTATTCCAGGAGAGCCTTAACTTCTAATATCCTGTCCTACTCTCCTTATGAGTACATTCATACTTGTCTCACCATGTTTTCCTAAATTTTTGGTTGGGAAAATATGGCCTCTGTCACTATAAAGCAAATGCTGAAGCAGCAGCTGAGATATTGCCACTCTGCTCTGCCAACACCATGTAGCAAGGGCAACGAGTGGAGACTGATTAACAGAGGCAGTAACAGCCTGAGATCATGAGGAAAACATCCATAACTCTTAACATGTCAGGAAGCACAGTGGCATCTAGGGAGACAGAATGACTTTGTGCTTTTGAAGAGAGAGGAATTTCAAACCAGCTAAAGCCATTTGGAGCTATTAAAGACAGCAGAGCACTACCTAAAGAGTAACATGTTTTCCCCTTTACCCTTTGTTTCCGAGATTGGGTGAGAGAGGACTCTGACCTTCTTATTGGGAATCTCCAGTGGAATTTCTGGCCCCATCTAGCTCTTACTGCCCTGCTGTTTTCCTATTGCAAACTCACGACACTTATTTTCCGCTAAGGAACAAGATCATGGCAGTGGCACCACAGTAAACATCCATGGAGCCACAACATAAAATGAAATCTCTTAGCTTTGTCTTATTTGATTGAAGGTTCTATTCCCTTTTAACAACAAAAATTACAGGTTATATATAGATACGTTTGTATATTTTGAACTTCACTTCGGTTTTTCAAGGATGAAGATAGTTTTGTTCTCCACTCTTCTATCTGATCACATCCAGAAAAGTGGTCACACTCGTTCAAGTTACTTGATTCCATTAAACACAATGTTGCAAAAAAATTTAAGCCGAATCAGATTTTACAGGTCACCTAGCTCAAACCCTTATTTTACAGATGAAGAAACTGAGACCCAAGGAGGTTAAGTAATTCTACCTGGTCAGAAAGCCAATCAACAGCAGGGTCAGGGACAACCTGACTCCAACCCCATAGTTATTCCACTAAATGCAGGAATACTCGTACACTCAATAACATTTCCAACAGACTTCTTGTATCCCTGACATCATCTGCCACTTTAGGGAGGAAGTGAAATCTCTATTACGAAGACAAAGAAGTAGGAAAGGTACACAGTCTCCATAGAAAAGCGAGATTGCCCCTAGAGTCCCCAACAGCTCCCCATGGCATCAGAGGCTTTCTGACCACACCCAGAGTTTCTTCAGCCTGCAGATGGCACAGTTGGGCATGGAGTGATTTAAGGTAGCTGTGTTTGTGACCCTCTGTGTTTGAAGACTTTTGTTCATGTAAGATACAATGTTAATTAATCAAACTATAGAATTTGTATGATTTTTTTAAAAGATTTTATTGGGGAATTGGGGGAAGGGAACAGTGTTGGGGAATTGGGGAAGGGGATCAGCCAAGTTGTTGTTCTTCAGTCTTCGTTGTGGAGGGCTCCAGTCACCATCTGGCTTCCCGTCGGCAGCTCATAGCCTCTAATCTCAAGGTGCTGTGTTCAATCTTAGTTGCGGGTGGGCGTAGCCATCATCCCATGCGGGAGTCGAACCAGCAGCCTTGTTGTTAAGAGCTCATGCTCTATCCACTGAGACATCAGGATGTCAGTTCAGCTCAAGGTGCTGAGTTCAGCCTTAGTTGTGGGTGGGCATAGCCCACCATTGAACAGGCAATCTTGTTGTTACACCAGCTGAGCCATCCTGCCACCCGTTGGTAGCTCAGCAACAGCTTAGCTCGGGCTCAGCATTCACTGGCCCATGTGGGAATCGAACCAGTGGCCCTGTTTCTCAGAGCCCATGTTCTAAGACAACTCTTAACCAACTGAGCCACTTGGCTGGCCCAAAAATTTGTATGATTCTTGACCCATAATATTGTCCCCACCAATAGCAAAAACATGCTATCACATGTGGTATAGAAAGCTTTTGGACAAGTGTGAACAGATATCCCTTTTCATCACAGTGGATTTCTAAAACTGATTTTGTGTAAAGATGACTGCAATAAAATGGGTTGTAGTTACCATAGGGACACAATCTCTGGTGTTTGGTTGCAGTGTTATAAGTATATGTGTGTGTATGAGCGTATATACCTTGGGGTGAGGGGGTGTATTTTTACCATAAAGGAGCTCCAGTAAATGGGTAGCACTTCAAATGGATAAAACTGATCTGAAAGCGCAGTAGTCTTACACCATTCATTTGTCTTAGATCTCTAATTCCAATTAATTCCAATATGAATTAATTAAATATTAAATTTGCCATCATTTGATTTACCTTCTTAAATTTTAGATGGTCTTTGAGGTATTAATTTTGATAGCCTAGTTCTTTTTAATTAGCTACCCACTAATTTTGAACTACCTCTTTTTTTTGTCCTTGGAAAATATCTCCATAGCAAACAGAATTATTAAAAATAATTCTATTGCCCACAGTTTCTTTTAAAGTGGTGATTACTCCATACATTTTTGTTGGCATTACTAACTGAAAAGATTTCTGAAAAATATGAGTCAATCCTACAATTCTCCCCATCTTCTTCTCCTGCCTCAATTTATTTAAAACTACAAGTTAGGGCAGCTGTTCACTTGTCAGACAAGAAGCACTATGGTCTGGGAACAGAGAGCTGCTGTGCATCCTTCATTGTCATAGGACCAATCTGACACTTTGTGGCTGAGTTTTTTGAGCACTTCACACTCGACTGAAAAGCATCAAGCCAATTACCAGACCTTTAGAATGGGCATTTTACAAAAGAGCTCACAGAATTATTAAGACAGGCATAAGCAACAGTCTGGCTGTACTAGTACTTTCTTTTTCCTTAGACTGGGTACATTGTCACCAGAAATGCTGAATAAAAGGGAGCAAACATGGAGAATTTAATTATGGGTATAGACAGCTGGATAATTGGGACTGACTATACTGTCTATATGGCACAAGACTCAATGAGACTGGTCAATTAGCAAAATATACTTAATTTTTCTGTCTGTGAAGATCTGAATTTTGACTACAATAATCAAGTATGTCTTCTAATTGTGTGTTCTATCTATAAATGTATTTGAGGGATTCTTTATCCAGGAACCTTATGAATACCTCAAAATATAAATGGCTAGTAAACTTGAAAAAGAGTCACTGTGGAACTTAATAAAGAATATAAACATAAATGATAATGCTCTAGCTTTTATCTATTATCCAGCCTAATAGTGCCAAGGATGAGGTTAGCAGGAATGATCACATGCTGAAGGTATAAGTATAAAAAATATAACTTCTCTGCCAAGGAGGGAGACATTTATCACTTTTTAGCCAGTACTTGCATACGTAGGAATCCTAATTACTAGTAATTAATTATCTGTATTTCCCTTATTCTGGATTAAGAATTACCCTCTCCTCACTAACAACTCAGAAGAACACAATGTTCTAAATCAAAGTTTCCACAGAACACTAGCCCTGTTCTGTTGACTAGCCATGAGCCAAAAAGAGTTCTGAGCAATATTGAGTGGCCTCTGTTGACGTTCACAGTGCATTTTTGACGCATTAAAACTCAAAGAAATCCTGCAGTAAAAACAACTTACCTAACTTTATTTAACTGTTTTCCCAAATTTATTTGGCCATGGAATCCATTTGTCAGATTACAGCTATTGACCTGCTCAGGTAGTTTGTAAAACCCCATTCTGGAACAGAAAGCCATGGAATATTGTCATGGAGAACTTAGTTACCTGATCAATACTTTCTCCAAGCTCAGATGTCTCTACTACTTTATCTTCAAGATGTGGTCACACAAGTCTAATACAAGTGAACTCTATTTCACAAGGAGGCTATTACATTGCTACTAGAAACTCCTTCACCCATTGCTACTAATTCTAGTCCCTGGAGCAACGTGAGGTGAGATTTTCTTCCATTTGGCAGTTTTTCAAAAATCTGAAGATAATGATAATGTTTCTACTGAGTCAGTGCTACTCCAGGCTAACTAGCTCCATTTCTTAACAATTTGTCCCATGACATAATTTTCAGTCTTTCAACATCCTAGTTTCCTCCTTGGTCATGCTCCACTTTGTCAATGTCCTTCTTAAAATTTAACCCCAACAACTGAACATAACACTGCAGGTCTCACCATATTTTAGATTGTATTATAATCTAAATTATAAATGGTATTATAATCTGCGCAACACCGAGGACATTGGGATTATTAGCTCCCTTGGTCTCAACATTTACTTCACAGATTACCACAATTTGGTTTTCCAGGAAATAATTCTGGGATGAAAATTAGTGTGTGGTAGGTTTATCAGGGTGTGTTCTTGGGATCAACACCCATGGAAGGGAGCAGAAGGAAGCATGATAAGGCAGAAGGAGAAGCTGAACTGTGACGCAGTGTCAACAGAGGCATCAGCTGAGCTTGTGGGGTTGTTACTTTAACAGCTGACACAAGTTGGAGCTTAACAAGTTGGGGTGAGAAGGCTGGGCTTTTATACCATCCTTTCCCATCATCATTCAGTAATTGAATGAATGCCACTCCAGAAAAGGGAGCCATCTGCTTGGGAAAGGCAACTCTCTTCAGTTTAGGCAATCTCCAAATGGAGCTGACAGCCGAAGGCTGGCAGCTGAGCACACTCCCAGGAGTTGGGGGAATAAGTCCTTTATTCCTAAAGGGTATTCTGGGCAGCACATGATAACATCTACCACACAGATCCTTCATGACCTTATAGACTTGGACTAAGATTCTGTCTTAAATACAACTGAAAACCATTGAAGAGTTTAAAATAGGGGAGTGACATGATTGGTTTTGCATTTTTAACAGCTTACTCTTGCTAGTGTATAAAAAATGAGATGGAACAAGGGAAGAACAGGGGAAACACTTTGAAGCCTACTGAAGAAGCCCAGATGAAAGATGGTTATGGTTTGGATTAGAATGATGGAGTTGAATATGAAGAGAAGTGACCACATTTGAAATATACTTCACAGGTAGAAAAGTTGGGTCTTGGAAATGAAGTTGATTGGGAGGAGAAGAGTTGGGGTTAGACATGACTTTAAGGGTTCTGGAGGCCAGAAGTCTGAAATCAAAATGTCAGCAGGGCCATGCTCCCTCTGGGGATTCTAGGGGAGAATCCATTTTGCCTCTTCCAGCATCTTGTGGCTGCTGGCATTTCTTGGCTTGTGTCTGCATCACTCTAGTCTGTGTCTCTATGGTCACGTTGCCCCCTCATCTTCTGCAGGTGGGTCATATCTCCCCATACCTCCCTCTTATAAGAACACTTATGATGACATTTAGTTCCCATATTGCTTGGAAATCTCCTTAGCTCAATATCCAAGTTCATCATTTATAAGATCTGCTTTCCATACAATTGTAGGACACAGTTTAGCTAAGTTTCTGCCACTACATGATAAACATCATCTTTCCTCCAGTTTCTAATAAAATGTTGAGCCCTCACTAGAAGTACCTTTAACATTCATGTTTCTATAAATATTTTGTTCAAGGCAATCTAGAGTTTTTGCTCTCATGCCCCTCAAAATTCTTCCAGCCTCTGCCTGCCATTCAGTTCCAAAGCCTCTTACGAACTTTTGGTGTATGATTCTGCAGCACCCATTTTCTAGTTCCAAAATCTGTATTAGTTTCCTATGGCTAGACTTCTTTTTCACTCACAGAACCAGTCTGAATGAAGGCACATGGCCCAGGTCAGACCCATTGGAGATCTCTGAGATTTTAAAAACTTTACTTCAAGAGAGAAAATCCTTATTTATTCTCTAGTTAGTTCTGTTAGACTATGTGTCTAGGGTTGTGAGCATCCAATTCTGTGTAATATAGTCTATCCTCACTGGAAAAGGGTAAAGTCAATACATTAAAAAACACAGATAAGGGACAGACATGGAGTGAAGGTCCAGTCTGAATTCTATTTCCTGTATCCTTTTGTCCTTAAGGTCAGGACCAAGCCTGAGGATCCCATTTAAAGTTGGTGCCAACTAAGGAGACTGAAAAGGAGTGGCTAGAGTGGCAGAAGTATGTGAAGCCAAGAGAGAAAATGGCTCAAAGAGATGGGAGGGTGAGCCAGGGATGCAGAGAGATCTAGAAGGGAGGATTGAAAAGCCTCCTGTAGGTTCAACAATCAACAATAATTAGTTAAGGATCAGGGAGCCCACTCTAGGGAATAATGAGGACTAAGACAGGATTAGAAATGGCAGAAGAGTGAGTGGGAGGTGAAGAAGCACAGAAGGGATTGAGAGCATATGTGGAGACATAAACCTTTGGTAAGAGAATAAAGAAAATGGAGTGGATGCAGGTAGGACTGGCAATTTGTTGGCAGGAACACAAGGACTTACATTTTCCCTGGAACATATGAGGCCTATTGTGGATGAAAAAGAGAAAAGCAGTAAGGTTTGATAGATGGGAGTTTTAAAAAAAAAATAAGAGGAGAAGATATTAAAGTTATTGAGGATGATGGAAAAGTATCTTATAATCATCCCAAGAAGTGGCATTATCTATATAAAGGTCTTTGGCATGTCCCAAGGGAGACATTTTAACTAGGGTCCAACTGGATAACTTGGAAGAGTAGAACAATGTATCTCTAATCCAAGGTACATTGTTAAACTGTAATTTGTGAGTATTTTCTATACATTTTTTTTTAGTTTCCTTTTTTTTTTAACTATATATTAATTTAATAACTGGAATGTGACTTTTCCCCTCATATACATAACCCCACTGGGGACCATTCAGAAGCCATGTAGAGCATGCCTCAGGATTGTCCACCCAAGAGATGGGAGAAGGAAATGCTTATCCAGGTGGTCTACTCAATGAGGTCTATCCAGTGCCCTTGGGTGCTAACCCTCCTGAGCATGTGTCAGAGTGGCTGGTGTGGCAGAAAAGCCCCAGAGCACACAGTGAAAGACATGCAGGCAGATAAGCTGTGGAGTCACCAGTGTGTGGCCGGGGTAAGGAGGTGAGTTGAGGCATGGCACACAGGCACTCAGGCTGGAGTCTGTGAATGGAGTACACAAATGTTTTCCAGAGCCCAGAATCAGAAAATTAAAAAATAGCTCTTTAATAACTTTAGCTGTGAGTCAGTGAACAGGGCCCTGGACTTGGTCAAGGGGCTTTGTTTCTAGCACAGCACACAAGTTTCCTTACCAGCTTGTGACATCTCCCCAGTGTCAGAATCCTTATCTGAAAATGGAGAGCAATACTTACTTCACCAGGTAGTATAAAATTAAATTAGATGGTAGAGACATTTATATACACATACATACATTATCTAATACATAATATATATATATATATATATATATATATATATGATGCTGATACATAGAATTTTATGAAATGTGACCCCCATGTACAACGTTCCTGTCGCTCTCCATTGCAGTATTGAGTGGAGCTCATTCAGGATAAGGCTTCCTGCTGAGTCTCTGAGAGGCCTTTGGGACCCCACACAGCCTGCTTCCTATTTCCTGAACAGCCGCAGAGTTGGAATCTGGCCCCCCTCACCCTAACCACTTTTCTCTTTTTTCCTTCCCAGCATGTCCCCTTTCTGTTACTAATTAGTGGATGTGCCCATCAGAGAACCCCAGAAAGGCCACTAAGATGGATCTTTACAATAAATGCAGTGTGAATTCCATCAAAGACCTACTTACCTATACTTATTTTGTCAAAGAAAATCAGTGATGATGCCCAGCCCACCTTGGGTATGGCATTTTCACCTTGTTAAATAAATCCATAATCCATACCAACTGAGAATGTTAAATTGTTCATGGTTCCTTAAAAGTTTCACTTCTTTTTAATTTCTCATTGCACTTGAAAAGAGCCAAATGATGATAATTTGTGGTTATAAATTTGTGTTCTAAGTAAGTCTATTTTCTTAATTTGATTTTTATATATTTCAAGCTGTATCTTATATACTGTAAATGTACTTTTTCCAAAAGTACAGTTTTGTATCCTGTTTTTCTATATATAACTTGATAGTGAGATCATTTCCATATGCAAAAGCTGAAAATCAGAAACTGGCAGTAAAAAAGGTGAATAAAAGGGAAACTTGGTCTGCTGGTCTCAGCACCTCTGGTAGGAGACAGATGGGTCCTGTAAGACATAGATACAAGATAGGCGTAGGGATGAAGTGTGGGACTCTGAGGGGGTGGAGAAAGATGGGCCACAGGGAATAAAGACTAGAAGCATCTAAAGTGGGCAGAAGGGATGAGACTACCTTCCCAACTGTCTATCACACATGGCTGTATCCCAGCCAGCCTCAAAGTAAAATCCCACATGCCCACTTGGGTAGTCTGATACTGTTTCTAAATTAATTTGCTGTCCAAACTTTTTTCTGTTGGCTGTAAAGATAAGGTTTTATTGTTTAGTGGTATATAAACCTCCAGAAATCAGATTTATGCTTTTGGCTTCACACAGTCCCTCATGTGAAACTCAAAGAAAATAAAAAGCTAGAGGTGGGAGGAGAAAAGTGATAAACTTAGGCGTTCTCTGTTCATTGAACAATACCCTCATTTTCATGGACTTCAAGGTTATATTGGCTTTAAAGATCAGGATGCTGGTCTTTACATTGGGATTTCAAGGAAGGCTGCACTTATAAATTAGTAAAATGTATGAGTCATTGCAAAGTTGTCTTTGATCCAAGATTCAGCTCCCAGCCTAGCATAACACCAGCATCTGTCCTAAATTCCGCAGGCCCTTTATTAAAGCTCCATTCCTATAATCCAACCAATCTTGGGATTAAACTACAGAATTTTTATTGCAGTCCACATTAACGTTCGATTACTTAAAATGCTGGACTTTTGTTAGAGATCAGTTGCTATTTAAGAATGTGTGTTTACGTGAATGCATTGGTTGGATTATAAGACAGAGCTTCCTAAAAGACTATAGCAAGTACAGCTTTTAAAATGAACTTTGGATAATAACCTTGACCCCTGTGTTCCAAAGACATTAGCAAGATGTGAATAACACTGTTGTGTGTTTGTGGCTTTTAGAAGAGAATCAAACTATTTGGGAGATATAAGGCTGAAGGGGGAAAATCAAGAAGTACCAGGTAACTCAGTGAGAAGCATTCAAAGATAGGCTCCATTAAACCAGGAGCGTTTCTTCTGGTGACAGCTAACGTCACAGATCATAGAGGTTATTAAATTGAATTATTTGTTCAAAAGATGAAACTCCACAAGGAAAAGAAAAAAAATTTTAAATGGCACTGCCTTGCACAGATTTGGGTTGGGAACCAAGTTCCCAAACAATTTTACTTATTAATGGATTAAATTGTATTAGATTATGAAATCAAGTAAAAGGCACTACATTCCATGTTTGGGGCCCAGAATGTATATGTATTATTGCATTCATGCATGTCTCTGCTGAGTGAAGACGTGTATGTTTCACAGGTAGAATAATTTTCCAGCTTTTAGTCCAAAACTGATAAAATGCCAACACCAAGAAAATTGGTAGAATATCACTGAAGCTTAGATCCTGTCAGTGGGAATCAAATGGGAATTCGTTTATGTGCCTAATAGTGTGTTCCTTTTATATTCTGTGCAAAAGGGAGTGCTTCTTCTCAGAGGTTAGGGGGTGCTTCTTCTGCAGCAGGGGACAAGGATAGAGCTTTGAGATTGGCAGTTTTGTGCTTTTGTGCAATCAATATTGTTTATGGATTGCTCTGACATAGCTACATCTATTTGAAGGAGAGAAAAGAAAAAAGAAGAAACTACAAACACATACACTTGAGAATTTCAGGAAATTACCCAAATGCTCAAATCCTTCCCGGGGGCAATGGTTTTCAATAAGAGTTTACATGATAAATCCATGCAGTGAATACATTTAAAAAATAATAATCTGGCAGCCACATGGAACAGTAGCACACCCATATCGGCTGCTCATTTTGAAAAGAGTCCTTAGTCTGAATGTGTATGAAATTAGGCTATCAAAAGGGAAACAAGACAAAGGAGACCTAAAATGACTGAAACAGGCAAGGCAGCTTATCCGCTAGTCACTGACAATGCCACACATGCTGTGGAAACTACTCAGAGCGGGGCTTACAAAGAGGCTCACAAAGCCAGCATGGAAATGGATGATAAGCAGAAATATGCGGCCATCGAGAGCAGGAGGGGAGGCAGCTGCAAAGACAGGAGGCCGGAAACCATGGAGTCAGGTTGTCCATAAAGATACCTCTAATAATGACCATGTGAGGGCCATAATTTGCTGATTGGAAGGTGCTGCCGTTTAGTTTGCTCTTTGCCATATCAATGGTTTATGAACTGCTGATAAAACAAGATCAATTTCCATAGCCAAAATTATGTGAGGGTTTTGATAAGGAGAGCAAAGATACTGCAGATGCCAAGTATGGTTTTAAAAAAATATCATGTCTGAAACTAGAGTAAACAGCAAAGGCTAAATTTTCAAAAGCAAAAAAAACGAGGGCCAGCATTTGTGAGAAAGCCCATTCACGCCCACACTCTGGCTGGCACAGGGGATGTGGGCATAACTTGCAGGGAAGTTGCTTCCGAAGTGAGAGGCCCACTGACAGCCGTCATAACTCTCCCGGCATAATCTTGCAGCTTTAGCTCTATCTTCTGTGAGTGCAAGATCGCCACATTTTCAAAAACATTTTTAACACCTGAGTCACTTCTTTGCCACAAGGCACAAGTGTTCCCACAAGACAAGTGACATTCAAGGTATAAGCCAAAAGAAGCTGTTTTAAAAAAAAAACAGGAATGTGCCAGAATCCAAAATATCCTCTCTATATTGAAACTCTCCATTTCCAAGCCTGCAATTTTCTAAGTATTGCTTGAATGCCCCCTTAAAGGAAATTTGCCAGCTAATCAGTTTGGGGTTTCTTTGCTCCCTACTGTGGATGGACAAAAAAATCAGGTATAAACCATCACTGAGGAATCAAAAAGTATAGCACCAGGCCAGGATTTGAACTACCTAAATCAACCCCTCTAGATTCTCAAATGAATGTGAGGGTATCATAAGTTACTTTGTATTTTCGGCAGTAGAGGAATAATTTAACAAAAGCACCGTGAGTAGCACAGTTCATTAGCTGGTCAAAAAGGTTAAAGAAAAGGAGTTTAGAATTTGCTTTTAAGAAAAAAGAAGTCTCCCTGATCCTGGCTTTATGAATTGCCCCTTAGCTCCAGCACAAAAGAATGATGAAGGAGAGCGCTGATGAAGAATGTTGTTTCTTCCTATTATGTCTCACACCTGGCTCCATATTTACTTGGAGAAAATTTCACATTTTATAGTCTACTCTGAGTCAACGTCTGCCAAATCACTACTGTGCTGTACTTTCCCAGCTCAGAGGACACCATGGGTATGTAGAAGGAGGCCAGCATCCCTAATTCAGCAAGGTGGCAGTTTTGGAGGTGTGGGGGGAGCTTGTGATTGTTGTTATGTGTACACTGTTGAGAGTTGCTCTTTGAAGCACAGCCCTTGTTTCCAAATGAAAGGCAGCCTTTGAGAAATGTGTCTCTGGTAGGTAGTCACCTAATAACAGTAGGAAATTATTTCCACAGCATTTGGGGCTCTGCTGATTCCCTTGACATCTCTTCCCAGTTCAGCAGTCTCCATCCCTCTCTTGGATTACAAAAAGTGAGAGCAGGTCCAGGCCTCATTATAACAAGACTCCAGGGGGTGGGGACAGAGCTCTTCTGTCTATAGTAATTGTGTCAGCTGTAAAAACTGTGCACCGACCTCCTTTTTTTCATCAAAGATCATATTGTGATGAAGAGGCATCCTTCTTTCTTTGTTGTAGATTTATGCCTAACTCTAGAAAGAAAGATTTCCTGGTGTTGTTACCTTGAGGGGGACCAGTGCCACTAATAACAAGTCAGCTCAACCCGGATTCAAAATGTTAATAGACTGATGATGGGCCTTGGGGGGAGTCATTCTGGGCTGGGGAAGCGGGCTGGCAGAGGCCCATCTCACTGCGTTGACTCATGCCTGAATCACAGCCAGGCTGGCAGGATGTTGTTTTGGGGAAGTTCGCAGGCCTGTCAAAAACCTGCTGTTGCCATTGGCTGATATTATGCAAGATTCCAAATGATATTTATTTATATTCTCCTTTTGGGTTTGTTGTGGGGTTTTTTTCCCTCCCCTTCCCCCCACTGCATAGGCACTACAGCTTCAAGTGAACAAAACGACATTTGAAAGATAGGCAAGCTCCCATTAAAAATAAAAGGCACTGACCCCAAGCTCCCTTCTGCTCTCAGCTCAGAGCAGTGTCAAGCAATTTGCTCTAATTCATTAAATCCCTCTCTTCACTCCTCTAGAAGGATGAGTTGGGGGACAGGCCTGGGGAATGAGGCAGAACCCCCTTAGAATTCCATGGATAGCGGAGAACAGTGCACAGTTATGTCCAAGCGTACTCCTTTCCACACTTGCAGAAGCTTTTTCGAACTTGCTGGACTAACAGTTTCTCACATTAAACATGTAACTGCCCTAATGAAGTTGGCCTAGGACTAGGAGGATTTTGTCTGTTTTATGTCTAACTAATGATGGGGGGTAGGGGTAGTGGTGGCTGTGTAGCTCTTAGAAGATTCGAGGAGACTTAAGCTTTTCAATCTGAGCTTCTCCCACTCCCGGAGTCTGTAGGAGTTTGACTGTGGAGCTGAGGAAATTCTCTCAACTGTATCATGTAGCACTGAGAAGTTTCTCTGCAGAAACTTGGTAGGCAGAAAGAGTGTGAGTGAATTCATTTATGTGCCTAATTTAAGACACAATTGAGAGGCACAGTGTTCTAATAGATGGAGTTCTGGCTGAGAAGTTAAGAAACCTGAGTACCATTTTTAGCTCAGATGATGGCTCAGCACAGTGAAACAAGGATTGGCACTTTGCAGAAGAATTTGAACTCTAGTGACAGTCAATTCAGGACAAAATTATATATAACTACTGCCACGTTCCCCATTATCTAGAACTTTTATTGTTCTGACAAAACCCAAATTTTGCTCTCCCTAAATTCTTAGGAAAGTCCTAATAAAAAATGTTCTTTGAGTTGAGCCTCAAAGGGAAAAAGAATTGTTTATTATTCACTGCGCAAGGGGAGCTTTCTTGGGAACATTGTTCAAAGCCGACCTATGCTGCAGGGGAGGGGCACTCCCTCCACACTGGCAATGGAGACACAGCGTTCTTTCAAGTCCTGCCTAGGGCAGTGGACACAGCTGCATCTCTCCCTTGCTAGAAAAAACGACCTTGGCCATTAGCTTGAGTGCTTAGTATTTGTTTCCATCTGCATAGCACACACTGGAAAGATTTTAGGCTTAGAAGACAAAAGAATCAATGCCGATAGTTTTGTTGGCCTTACATCCACTGCTATCTACTCAGTGGCTAAAGTGTACCTTCTCAGGCCACCATGATTACATAAAAATAGATCTCAAGTATGGTTATAACCAAATAACATTACCAAAATTCCCCTCCCCGCACCAAATAATTGTCATTTAATGAATTAACACAGTGCCCCACTAAATAATACTGTAGTACAATGTTCCACTCAAAGTAGTGCCACTCAGCACTAAAAACATCTTTGATTCCTTTTACTGTATGCATTTCAATTTTTCAACTGTCAATAAATCTGTATTTGTAACCTGTTTTTTTTTTGTTAAAGATAAACATTTTATTTTTAGCATATTTTATTGATTCAGTCATCAATAAATATTTATCAGTAACAATTGTTGTACCTTTTTAGGTATTTGAGAACCCACCAACCACCTGAAAGCTGTGTGGCCAAATCAAACAGGATAGAGGCCAGACATCCTAGAGGTGGCGATTTTTTTTTTTTTTTTTTTTTTTGGAGGGTAGTATCACTGGCCCTCATATGTGGGTTCTGAACCAGGGCCGCTGGCATTGCTGGCGTCGCAAGCCAGCGCTTAACCACTGCGCCACTCGGCCGGCCCCCTTTTTAGGTATTTGAGATACAAACATAAATGTCTGTCTCTTGTGGAGCGGATAGCCTATAGGGGAAGACAGACCAATCGGGATAGGACTAGGTCACAGACGCTCTGATACAAATTTGTTCAAGTTCAGTGGGGAGGCAAAGGCAAGAAAGGTTATAGAAAAGGGTTAGGAAAGAGGAGGTAAGGAATGTGTATTTCTAGGTGGAAAACTGGGGTGTGTTTTCTGAGCAAATTCAAAGTACAGAACAGCACGAGGTGTTTAGGGAATCTCAGTGATTAAAGCCAAAGCAGAGTGGGGACCTCGGTGAGAGAAGGAGAACATGAGAAGGAGGCAGAGGTCAGATCTTGGAGTGCCGCTCATGCTTTTCTAGACTTTATCATGCAGGTAATGGGACATTATAGAAGGATTTTATCTGGGGAAAAATATAATTCAATATGCACAAAAAGACCACTCTGGTCCCTGGATAGAGCTTAGGTTAGAGAGCGATTTAATGAATATTTACTCCCAAGTACACATTTTCTCTTTTCTTCTAAAAACCACAACTCCCCATGCCCATTTGATGGGGTTTGTGTAAGATGACTTGACTCCTTTTCTGGCTCTGTTGGGCATATGGCATGGGGAGAATTGATTCTGGGACTATGCTGAGGCAGCTAAGCAAGGGTCTGTCTCTTCCAACCGAGATTACTGAAAGAACAGGTCTGGAAATGTGCTGCCAGCATGGCCTACATTTGGAGAGCCTGCCTGAGATGGAGCTACACAGAGGACAGTAGAGTAGAAGGGTGCAGTGAGACAAAGCTCTGATGATGTAATTTTAGTCCCTGGATTCAGCTGTCTCTGAATCCTCTGACTTCTAAGTTTTAAGAGCCCAATTAGTTGAATTTTCTGTCTTTTGCAACCAAAAGATTCCTGATCAATACAGTGAGGCAAAAAGATCAGCCAGAAGATTAATAAAATAGTCCAGGGGAGAGATGAGAAGAGGCTGAACTAAGGCAATAACAGCAGGAAGGGAAAAAAAAATAGTGAAAAAAGTGAAAGAAACTAAGGAAGTGTAGACCTAGGATTTAGTGTTAGTGACTGCTTAAATGTGGGGGCAAGAAGATGAAGGCCTCTAAGATGACCCCCAGGTTTTTAACTTGACTCCCATGGCAGGACCATTCACTAACACAGGGGATGTTTGAGATTAAAAGGAGAAAGTTTGAAGAAGAGAATGAGTTTGATTTTGGATGTGATGAATTAGGTCCTCTGAGATATCCAGATGGAGAAGTATAATAGTATACAGTTGGATAATGATTCTGGAAGTCAGAAGAGAGATCTGGACGAGCTTGAGATCTGAAATATCAAATGTGGATTACAGATTCCTACAACACATGACAACCATTAAAACCCAAAGATCCCAAGATGGGATCAATCAATAAATATGAATTAAAAAACCCCAGCTGCTTCTCAAAGAGGCAACGATTTATAGTAGTTCCCCTTCATCTGCAGGGGATACATTCCAAGACCCCCAGTGGATGCCCAAAATGTGGATAGTACCTAACCCTATATATATTATGATTTTTCTTATACACACATACATTTTACATCTTCTCTTTGGCATATCAAAATTGCCAGCCTCACTACTCCTGCGTTTGGGGCCATTATTAAGTAGATTAAGGGTTACTTGGACACATGTACTGTGATACAGCCACAGTAAATCTGATAATTAACTGACTAATGGGCAGGTAGCTTATATAGTATGGATACACTAGACAAAGAGATGATTCACTTCCCAGGAGGGACAGAGCAGTACGATGTGAGAGTTCATCATGCTACTCAGAACAGCTACAGTTAAAATTTATGAACTGTTTATTTCTGGAAATTTCTATTTAATGTATTTGGACTGTGGTTAACTATCTGAAACCAAAGAAAGCAAAACTGTTTTGCTTTCTTTCGGGAATGGGGGGGTGGCTACTGTACATTTTTAGCGTGACAATACTTGGCAGAACTGTTCAGGATGTTGTTGAATCTTTAACATCTCCTGAAGCTGTACACTAAATGTTAGAGCACTTCCCATCCTTCAGTCAATGCTCCAACTGGAAATGGTCCCAAACATTCCCCTGGAGAGGCAGTATCATTCTCCATATCCCGTTTGAATTATCCTGACTAGTGTGAGTATCTAAATACTGGCATGTGGGTGGTCCTCTACTACTGCGTCATACACACACATACAGATAAAATGGCTTATCTGTAAGTACAGCTGAAAGGCCACACAATGAATCTAAGTCTGAAGAAGGTGGAGTGCTTCCCCACTGTGTCATCCTGCCTGTCTGCTCTGCTCTTCTCATGACTTCAATCTTCTCAGACTGCTTAGAAGTTCTATCTGTAGCAGCTGCTCTCACCACCTGAAACATCATTTTCAAATGCAAAAATGACCATACATATAAATGTGCATGTGCAATGTATTACAATATGCATCTGATTTAGCATCTGTTTGCAGGTGAGCATCTATATATGACCTATTTGGCACCATTTCTAAGTTTGGGGAAATGTTTTTTTTTAAAAGATTTTACTGGGGATTTGGGGTAGGGGAACAGCGTTGGGGAACCGGGGAAAGGGAACAGACAAGTTGCTGTCCTTTTGTTCTTCAGTCTAGTTGTGGAGTACATTGTTTCACTGGCCCATGTTGGTATTATCATTGTGCTCTTCTCAGGCGAGGCAGATTGGTCACCGGCCTCTGGACGGCCACTCACAGAGGCTCCTGGCAGCTCACACCGGCTGCCAGCCTCTCACGCTTGCTGCCGGCCACTCACTGTAGCCTATGGTAGCCCACCGCACAGGGGCTGCAGTTATGTCAGCCCGGAGACTCCCAGCAGCCCAGCTCCACGTGGAGCTGTTGTTCACCATCTTAGCTGTAGAGGGCAGTGTCACTGGCCCTCATATGTGGGATCCGAACTGGGGCCGCTGGCGGCGTCCCAAGCCAGCTCTTAACCAATGTGCCACTCGGCCCTTTTTTTTTTTTTCTTTTTTTTTTAGCTGAGCCATCCTGCCACCTGTTGGCAGCTCAGTGGCAGCTCAGCTCAGGCTACATCGAACTGCTGTTGCTCAGAGCTCAGCTAGCACTCTTGAACGAGTTCTTAACCAACTGAGCCACTCAGCCGGCCCTGGGAAATGTTTACTATCATTCAAAGTTAACCAATATGGCAGCATACTTTGAAAGTGAAACTCTAGTAATGTAAAGGTCACTTTTTAACGTTCATTTTTCTCCACATGAGCAGGTTTCCATGTGTGAGTGGTAATGTACTCATGTGTTGGTGGTGACATGTAACATGGAGTTTATAAAACTCTTTAATGATGATGACTATATGAAAGACATTACTGAAGTGTGCTGTGATTGGCTCCTTGATTCAAAGACTAATAGGTATCTCTCAGAGAAACTTGAAAGCTTTCACTTTTTTGACAAGCTCTTTAATTTGCACAGCATCATGAATTAACTGGTATGTAAACATAGCAATTTGATGAATTAAATAAAATGCATCGAAATGCATGCCACTTTATACACTTGCTCCTGGAGTAAGAGTCTCAATGAAATTAAGTCATCTTTATCTTTTAAAGCAGAAGCTGCAGGAGGCTAATTTTTCCTCTATTTCTATTGGGATAAGAGAAAGCCTGAGAAAAAGGAGAAAAACGGAAAAAGTAAGTGATAGGATCCTACTATGAGTAGAGACTGCAGCTCTGGGCTGAGTGGGAGAAGTGTCATTGTCTATTAGCAGCATGTCTATACAAGCCAAAGAACAGTTTTCAGGCCTAGAGTTTGTGCAGAACAAAAAACCCTGACCTTGTGAGTATATGCTTACTAACAACCTAATATCTGGTCAACATTTCATGGCATCTTCACTTAATTACCAAATTGAGTCACCTGAGTAAGTGACTAATTTAGACATTTCTTCCCAATTCATTACCACTTAAACAGAGACAACGGATGGAAAGAAAATCAACTAGAAAATGTCTTCTCTCTGCCATATTTGATAGTGTGTGCTCTTAGATGTGGTGGAGAGACTAGAGCCCAATCCACTTACATCAGGGTATAGAAAGGAAGGGAGGAAGAATCAGGGCATTTCATCTGGTCCTTTGTTTCCAGATGGGGAGCTCTCCAAGTGCAGAGTCATTTACTGGAAAAGAGAATGATTTCTAGTTGAGCATGGAAAGGCTGAGCAGCAGAGAAATTAGACAACATTTTGAGTCTTACATCTATTAATGCATGAAAAAAGGGGAGGAAAAAAGAGGAGGGGTTAAAAAAATGGTTTTGATGCATGCTCAGCAATTTTCGTCAACGAATTGCACTTGCTCTTTCTTTAGCGATATCATCTTCAAAGTCCCAGGATATGCTCTTTGTCCGTCTTTGAGCAGAATCTTATTCAGGATAAGCTGCCACATGGCAGCATTCTCATCCACCAGGAAAGCCTATCATGTATTGACAAAGCCAGGGATATTTTTAAATATACTTTATAACTAAAGAAATGGAATCAATACTGTTCCATGTTATCACTTGGACTTCTTTATTTACCTCTTATTATTCCAGTGAAAACTAGATTTCTAAATCTCATTTTATTTATAAAATAATTAATAAAAATTAATATCAGTGGCATTATTAGCATTATTAGTACTGATTGACAGTAATGTTATCAGTAATACATATTGAAAACCTCCTTTTTGTACTTGACAAACTATAGGGATTATTTTCATTTATTGTTGAGAAAATTCTATATTCAAAATCAAGGGACTTTCCCAAGATTTGGCAACTAGGAAGTGGCAAAGGGAGGATTAAGGCTAATGCCAGTACTTCCTTATGCCAGTGCTTCTCAAATGTTAGTGTATATCAGAATTACCTATAGGATTTGTTAAAATCCTGAGCCCCACCCCAGAGTTTCCTTCTTAATAGGTCTGGATTGGGATTCCCAAATTTGCGTTTTTAACAAGTGCCCCAGTGATGCTGGCGCTTCTGGTTCAGCGATCACACCACTCTTTGAGAACTGTTCACCTATTATCCATGTATATTTTTTTCATCCTTCGGTCCTTTGAAAGCTGGCTGCCGTTTTATCCAGAATACAAAAGCACTAATTACTAACTGGCCTTGCTTTTTCCAATGTAGTCTGAAGACGTAAGTAAAATATGGATTTATGGTAAAGATGGAAATGTGTTAGGTAATGAAGCATTACCGATACTGATATTTAACAAGCACATAGACTATGAAAGGCAATTGGATACATGTGTCCCAATAAAGTTGCTCCTCCAAAGAAGTCCTTTGGGGAATACATGCTTATTCAAAAGATAATATTATTGAATATCCTTATGATATATTTTTATCTTTTGAAAAACAAATAAACAAACAAACACATGAAGTCTAATGAAGTAGATAAACAGCCTAAGTGAAATACATCACTTTGGATTTTTAAAAAGACATATTTTCTTGTATGCCCGTTAGACTAATCATGAATAAAATTCTGGAAGAAGAGGTTCAAACATTCATAAAGTCATGGCAGGTTGCCAGTGTAACTGCTTTGTGTATGTGGAAGGATTTTGGGCTAAACAACTGTAAGATTCCTTGAAACACAATTCAGTAGCAAGCTAGATCAAAAGGTCTCATTTCTTATTACTTTCTATTGTCAACTGAAGGGTCCACAGTTCCATAGGAAATTAGTTTTATGGAATATTTTAAAGTAAACATTTGTTAATGCATAACATACATATGGAAATGTAAACAAATCATAAGTGTGCAGCTCAACGTAATTTCACAATGAACACATCCATGTACTCACCACCAGGTCAAGAAAAAGAACATTACCAGCATCCAAGAATTCTCCACCCTCATGTCCACTGCCAGTCACAACTCCTGACTTTTATCACGATCTATTAACTTCGTTTATTTTTGAACTCTTAGTACTCTTATGTCTGGCTTATATCACTCAATATTATGCCTAAGAAAGTCATCCATATTTTTGATATAGTAATAGTGGTTTACTTCCATTGCAATATAATATTTCATCACCACAATTTATCCTTTCTGCTGTTAAAAGGCATTTGAGTTGTTTCCAGTGTGGGCATATTACAAATAGCACTTCTATAAACATTCTGATACATGTCTTTTGGTGCCCACCCCACGGGTATCCCATCCAAGAGTGGAGTTGTTGGGTCATCAAATATGCATATGTTACTTGAGTAGATACTGTGAGTTTTACAAAGAGCTGTGTCCATTTACCCTCCTTTCAGCAGTGCACATACACAAGACACTGCTGCACATCCTTGGAAGCCCGTGACATTGTTTGCATTTTTAAGTTTATCCATTCTGGTAGGTGTATGGTGGTATCTTATAGTTTTCATTTGCAGTGCTCTGTTGCCTAAGGACTGAGTACTCTTCCATCCACTCTTGGATACTCTCTGTCGTGAAAGTCCTCTTTACAGTCTTTTGCCCATTTTTCTGCTGGTTTGGATGCCTTCTCTTATTTACTTTTAAGAATTTCTAAATACTTTTTGGATATGAGTCATGTGTCAGATATGTTTTGAAAATATTTGTGTTGTGCTTGCCTTTTCATTCTCTTAAACGTAGTTTTTAGTAAGAAGTTCTTCATTTTAATATAGTCTGATTTATCATCCTTTTCATTTATGACTTATGATTTGTGTATCCTATTAATGATATGTTTGCCTATCCACATGTCAGGAAGGTAACTCCTAATTTACTTTAAGATGCTTTAATATTTTGCTTTTTATATTTCAATCAACAATCCATTTGGAATTAATTTTTGCCTGTGGTGTGAGATAAGGGTCAATATTTAACTTTTATTCTTCATTATGGATATCCAATTAACGCAGAACCAGTTATTGAGAAGGTCATTTTTTTCCTTTACTGCATTGCAATGTCATTTTTGTGAACATGTATGTTTGGTTTCTCTTTTTGGACCTTTCAATTTGTCTATTCAACTACCCATTTGTGAGTACCACATTGTCTTAATTACTCTGGCTTTATAATAAGTTTTGACATCTGCAAGTGTAAGTTCTTCAGCTTTTTTCTTTTTCAGTGTCGTCATTGGTTACACTTTGTATTTGCATATTTGAGATTTGAGAATTGGCTTGTCAGTTTTGAAAAAAATTAATCTGGTATGATTTTAATTGTGATTACAATAAATCTATAGATATTTGAAGTGGGGGAAAGAAGTGATATCTTAGCCATATTGAATCCTCCGATTCATGAATATGTTACATTCCTCTGTTTATTTAGGTATTCTTTAATGTCTCTTAATAATGATTAAGGAAACTACATAGTTTTCTTGTACATCTTTTGGTCAATTTATTTGTGAGAATTTGTTGTTTTTAAGGCTATTGTAAATTGTATTATTACTTAATTTTCATTTTCTGTTTTTCAATATGCTGCTATATGGAAATATAATTGATTTTCATATATTGATCTTGCATCTGATGACATTAACAAATTCACTTATTAATTCTAATGGTTGGTCTATAGACTATTTAAGAATTTGTACTCAATTGTTATTGCATATCTAGAGAATTTTATTTCTTTTGATTTAGTTCTCACATTTCCCTTAACTTATTGCACTTGCTAGGACTCCTAATACAATACTGAATAAAAATGGTGATAGCAGGCATCCATATTTCATGTCAGAATTCAGAAGGAAAGCTGTAAAAATTTCACTATTATATACGAGGTTGGACAATTAAGTTCATAAACTTTCCACGATGTTTACTGGATGATGTTTACTAGAGATTCAAAAAATCAAACCAAGGACATTTTCTTCCATTTTTGTGAAGAGTTTATGATGATGATGATAATGATGATGAATGAGTGCTGAATTTATCAAATGCTTTTTCTGTGTCTTTTGAAATACTTATAGGATTTTTCTCCCTTATTTGGTTGCCCTATTCATTACATTGATTAATTTTCAAATGTTAAATCAATCTTATGTTCTCTAAGTAAACCCAAGTTAGTTAATTTTTTGATCTTTTTTAATATATGGATGGATAAAAAATGCTAATAGCTTTCTTTGGATTTTTGTGTTGACATTTGTGAGAAAAATTGACCAGGTTTTGTCAGGTTTGGGTATCAAGGTTATATTAGCCTTATAAAATAAGTTGGAAAATGTTCCCTGCGAGAATTGTGTAAAATGGGCTATTTCCTCCTTAAATGTTCCATGGACTCCACAAGTGAAACCTTCGTGGACTGGAGCTTTCTTTCATAGCAGCTTTTCAATTCCAGATTAACTAAGTTAATAAGCATAGGACCATTCAGATGTTTTAGTAAAATGTGTGATATTAGGAATTTGACAATTTCATCTGAATTTAAAATTTATTTACATGAAGTTGCTTATAATATATTTTTATCCTTGTAATATATGTAAGATTTATAGTAGTATCTCCTTTTTATTCCTTATATTTGTTATTTGTGCCTATTCTCTTTTTTCTTTAATTAGAAGTTATCAATTATGTCTGTCTTTTCAAAGCTTCAATTTTGTCTTTCTCCAAAAAATTTTTTTCATAAACAGTAGTATATAGTAAGCTATAAATTCTGTAATCACAAAGAAAAATGCAGAACAAGAGAAACCTCAAACTACAAGGATTAAACAGCAAAGCTTAATCCATGAAGTGTGTTACAAAGAAGGTTCTAAAATGGTTGCTATTCATCTATTTAAAAATCCCAAATTCACATCTATTATCACATTAAATAAATGTGTTCTGCTCATATTGATGTCAACTATCTCATAGCTGCAAATTTTAGTAATGTTATCATGTCATTCATGCAGAAAAATAAGACTCGATGCAAGAGTTAGATGACTATTATACATTTCTATTTCACTAATTTCCAATCTTACCTTATCTTTAATTCCTTCTATTTTCTTTGGGTTTAATTTGTTTTTACTTTTCCAACTTTCTGAGCTAGATAAAATCATTGATTTTAAGACATTTCTTTTTAAAAATTTGTACATGGGCCCATAAGTTTTCCTTCAAACAAGCTTTAGCTTCAAACTGAAAATTTAGATATGTCAAATATTTTATCATATGTCAATATTTTATCATTAACTTCAAAATATTTTCTCATCTCTATTTAATTTCTTCTTTAGTCCATGGGTTATATAGAAGTGTGCTGCTTAATTTAAAAATTTTGAGGGATTTTCTATTTGTTTTATTGTTAATTTATTTCTAACTTAATTCTACTGTGGTCAGTAAGCACACTTTTAACTGTCTCCATCTTTTAAAACTGTTACATGTTGCTTCATGCACTAGAATATAGTTAGTTTTTGTTAAAGGTACTTCAAAAGAATGTGGACCTGTTTATGGTTGTGTTACATATATTTCATTTACATCAAGTTTGTAATCATATACTTCAAATTTTTTATATTCTTGTTATTTTTCAGTTTAATTCCTATTAATTATAAAGAAATTGTGCTATTATGCTCTTTTCAGCCTTTTCCACCCTTTCTCTCCCTCATCTTTAGTCTATATATTTTTTACTGTTCTCTCTTCCAATTCGCTCATCCTCTCGATTTTATCTATCTGATACTGAGTGCTGTATTACAGTAACTATATTTATCCATTCTTAAAATTTTACTTTATCCCTTTTTAAAAATAGATTCTAATTATCTGGTAAATGTTTCCATCTTGTAATCTGTTTTCCTAGACATAGCAATCAAATTATTAAAGAAAAATGTATGACTGATGAATTTAATGGCTTGGACACCCATAAGTCTATATATATTGTTTATTTCTCTCCTTGTTCTGTTTCTTTATATGAATTTCTTATTGAATGCCAAAATTTCTTGTTGAATGCCAAAAATTGTAATTGAAGTTCAATAAAGGTACAATGCTATCTTTCTTCATAGTGCATTTACCCTACCCTTTGCCAGGGAGAGAGCAGATCACGTTTGTACTCTTTGAAGGCTTAGCCTGCCTTAACCCTGATGGTATAGTCAACTGAAAGTCTATGGTATTAACTAGTGCCTATACCTTTGGCAGGTCTTAGGCTCCAATTTTTATTTCCTTAGCACCATGAAACTGATAAAAAAAAAATTCATTCTGCTATTTTATCTGCTTTCTGTTCAGCCTCATAGCCTCTGACAATGCTCAGTTTAAGAACCAGAAAACGCCTCCAGGGAAAGACTGGTACCAGACTTGAACTTAGTTCTCTGTACCTCCTTTCTCTCTGGGATCTTGGCCCTTGGAGATCTGGCTGCTTTAGCAGGCTCAAACTTCAATTTGCCATCCCAGCTCGGTGAGATTGCCTATGGCTCTGCTTAGCAACTCAGCCTGTTTCTCCAGTCCAAGAATTGAGAAAATGCCTCAGGAGAAACCAGCATGCAGAATATCTGGCTCACCACAGTCAACTTGTAGACTCTCTTAGATCTTTGTCCGTCAATTCTTGGCTGCCCTCAGTCCTTTCACACAATTTCACACATTGTTCTAGCTGTTGTCAATAGAATCATCAGTCTTTTATAAACCACACCATCATAACCAGAAGCAAAAGTCCTCAGTTTTATTAAATATTTTTTGTTATATAACACATGCCCTCCTTCCCATGCCAACTCCAACACTCTTGTAGTATAGGATAATGCTCTATTTAACTCTCCTGACAAGTTTATTACCCAAATTTATTAGGAAATAACTCTTACAGAATAAACATAATAAATTTTAGGACTGCCACTTGCATAAGGAGCTGAGATTTCCTCAGCCGTATACAGGTGTCTTCAGGATCTACTGCGCTGTTTGAATCGAGGACACATACAATCCTAGCCAATAACTGAGCATGGCAGGGGTACCAGATCCTGGCCATTTCCACCCAACAGGGAATTCTTCTACAGGGAATCTTCTAGTAGCCCAGACTCTTTCAGACTAGTACTCACATCTTAGACTCTTCCTATGCAAATGCTCTTCCTTTCTTCTCTCCTTTCACAGGTGTCAAACCTGCACTGCAGCCCAAACACTTTCCCTGTCTACTCCTGCTCCCTCTTCCTTTATCTTTACAGGTGTTACTCCAGAAAAGCTTTTGTACTTCTAACTCCATCTTAGTGTCTGCTTCCCAGAAGACTTGAACTGATACACACTTACATAGATCCCATTCTTCTAGGTATGTTTCCTTAACTTATGATAGCTGAAGAAGTAGAGATATTCTTGGTTGGGTTTTCCCACCAGTTTCTGTCACATGTAATATGGTGATATTTATCTCATTTCCCTGGGAACTCAATAGTGAACACTTCTCAAATACCAACATCTCTTCTCTATGTAGGTTATTGCGTTTTTGATGCTGTTGCTGCAGTTCTTGGGAATAAACATTTATTAATGTATTCTTTCCTTTATTCTTTCATTAAAAAAGAAAATCTTATTGAGCATCTATACCTACCAAAAACTGTGCTAGATTTTTCTTCTCAGAAAAAAAAAAAGAAAGAAAGAAAAGCCCTAAGAGCACAAAACAAAACTTATCATGCAGCAGGTCATGTTCAATCTCTTTTTGGTGTCTCTCTTACCAAATCCCATCAGACATAGGCCACTCTTTTCCAGCCATATTAGCCTTTGTGTTTTCAGTCTGTGAATAAGCTCTCTGCTTACTATTTATGGCCCAATTGTAGCCATGTTTCAGAACAAACACATAATGCACTTTTGGTTAAGCTATATGAGTGGCTCTGGAAGTTTGAGTATCACTTCTTTCTACTCTTAAACAACATCTAGCCAGTTCTGTGTTCCTTTGCTCTTAGGATTCTGAGTACATTGCAGTCAGGGCAGTAGGGAAATGGAGCTAAAAAGGAGATTATAGAACAATGCACTAACAGAAAATCTGAGAAAAAGCCTTGCCAAGAAGCAGGACTTAAAGAGAAGAAGGCATCAGGCAACTACCACAAAGCTGATCATTCCCAAGGACTGGCATTTTCTCTAGAGGTATGGCCAGAGAGAAGGCTAGTGATGGCCTGTGGGAAACTCATAATGACTTCCTGGTTCCCTTCCATTGCCCATGCTAAAATGACTCTCATTTCAGAAAACACTTTTCTCAGTCATTCTCTTAAAATCCATGGAAATCAGGCTAAAGAGTTTCATTATCATTATGTGGCAGAGTGGAAAAGGTCTCTGATTAAAATGCCTGCTCTAAGGCAGTGATGAGCACAAAAGGGCCAGTGACAGAATGGGGGGAAAAAAGTGATGTGATTCTAACACGTTGTACACCTCTAGGCTTGCCAATCCCTTCCATGGTCTCATAGCCAACTCCTCACTGCTGAATAATTTTATAGAAAAAGCTGGGCCTTGACACTTAGAGTAAGATGAACTTTCACTCTTCCACAGTGTCTAACACCAGGGTTCCAATTTTGATTGGCTTACATGAATGGGTAATTTCCTCCCTTTTGACAGGGAACCCACACTGAAGTCTACTAAATTGTACAAGAAAGAATATAATAAAATACAAGCACAACTACAATAAACTCTAATGAGAAGGTTAAAAATATAACTGATAAGCTGAAGGATCTCAAGATAAGGAATTGAAATACCACAAAGAAATGAGGATTACAGAAGGGCTATATGTTTAGAAGACAAGCACAGTTGAAAGCTCACTGAATCGTTTTTACCAGTCCTAAAAGGGCAATAAATCAGAAATACTAAAGCCACCAAAGATGAGATGATACTGGAGCAATTTTGCACTCTTAATTACAGTGAATTCTTTCCTTTTTGCTTTACATCCCTTTGTGGATGAGTCAATGCTTCTTTATACTTCTAAATTCAGTAAGAAATGTATGCTTGAGCTAGATAAGAAAAATGTGCATCATTTGTCTGTTCTAGTCTACCGCTAGAGTTTGCCTCTATTGGAGATAGTGTGTGTATGTCAGAAAATATTCCTGAGCAAACTGTTAGGTGACTCTGTGTAGTTCCCTCTTGCTATCCCTTTTGGAGCTCCTCCTGGTGAAATACCAAGATGTTCCCACCCCAGGGAGCCAATTCTGTGTGCTCTTCTCACTCTCCATACCCTATCATCCTTGACCTGCTGAGGTGTTAATTCTACCAAGCTGTCAGAACAGACCACAGCATTTTGGCCTCCAAACTTTGGCTCAATTCTTTCCCTGCCTAGAATTCCCTCCCCACACTTTTCCATCTGTTTAATTTCTGCCTTTTTTTTTTTTTTTTTAAGTCACACATATTGGCCAGAACTCTTTTGATTATAAGTAACTAAATCATACTCAACTCAGCTTAGGCCAAAAGGGCATTTCTTAAACTTAGGTACGTGAGTCATAGGCAGAGTAGAATTAAAATCTAGGTGGCCACAGCATATCTGGAACCAGGCTCTAAAATGTACTCAAGTCCTGGTATCTCTGATACTTTTAGGATTTCAGCTTTATTCTCATAAAGAAGCTTTTACTTCATGTTGAAAATGTGGTTTTCTGCAAGTCAACTCTTCCCAGTTTTTCCAACAGACAATAATTGCTCCCTTTCCTTAGGTCAAATTTTAAAATTTCATAGAATAATATTGGGTGGACAAGTTAGGGTCACATACTCATATTTATGCATGTGGGAACAGGCCTGTAAGGTTTTCAGCCTTTACCAGGGCTACACGATTGGAGAAAATAAGACAGAGAATTCCCTAAAAGAATTTCCTAAAAATATGAAGCTTTTTGTCGGAGAATAAACTGTTGGATAGACCAAAAAATGAGTGTCCCCGTATATCTCAGTTTAGTTCTGCCTATGTTCAAAAGAGTACTCTCACATACTTGGGTAAATCACTGTCTTTGTCTCAGTCTCTTTGTCTCTCAAAGTAGGAAGTTGAGTTCAATTTTTCAAGAACCCTTTTAAGCTGTAGAATTTTATAAGTATGTGTTTCTAAGTCCCTCTAGAATAAAGACTTTCATGAGCATCTTTTATTGTTTTCTCCCTTCTCTGAATCTCAGCATTGCTGATATAATTTTTATGGACTATAAAAGGAAAGTGTTTATGTTGGACTTTATAATTAGCCTGAGTTGACTATTTGGAGTGTTGACTTAGGATATTGAGAGTGTCAAATGTATATGACTCCTGATAAGAAAGTTGAACAACAAGTTGATAATTTACTCACTCAGAGAATCTATGGAGGCAATATAGATTAAATAAAAACAACTAAGATAAAGTTATACCACTATGAAAGGAAGAAGGACTTAGAAAGAGAGGCATTCCTCTTACGGTCACCAGATAAGATGGTAATTGTGCCCAAATATTAAATCTCTCCCCAGATCATCACCATAGTTGGACTGGAATGACTAGTAGAATATAGGGGATAGGAACATGGAAGAAATTTCACCTCAGCAATGGGAAAATGATATTGGACCATGTATGAGTCACAAACAACGCCAAGGAATTTTAGCTAGACATACTGCAGGTAGAATTTTAAAAGATATTAAGATACATTCCTGAGAAAGCAATGCCAAGTTGTAAGAAAAAAGAATAAATTTCAGAAAAACACCCCACATATATTATAATAGAATTTTGGCTAATAGCAAGTAAAAATATAAGAGATAAAAGCCAATTCTTTTGGAACCAATTTCAACAACTTGGGTCAACAATATTCAGTAGTATTACCTTCACATGCTACTGAATAAAACTGATAAAAGCTAATAAGAGGAGCTTCTTAATGCAACAAGGTTTTCTCATCAGGTGGCTGCCAGCAGAACTAATGTAAGGGCAGACATTCTTATCATGAGTATCTGGAGAGGAGACTAAAACAAAATTGAAAACTAGATGCAATGAGTCAGTCCCTAGTGCACTAGCATCATTAACAGAGAAGAAGTTATGCAGAGATGAAGTTTCCCTTTTGAAACTGCAGAGGAAATTGAATTAGAGATGAAAAATATTTTTAAAAGAACTTAATAGATACTGTGGACAATGAATAGAGATCAAGAAACAGGCACAAGTGTTCGTGAGAATCCACCAGAAAACAAAAATGAAACAATTATTGAAAATATAATGAAAGCAAACTTAATTGAGGTAAAGAAAGTTGAATTTAAAGACTGAAAGAATTTGTTGTGTACTAAATGAAATCAGCAAAAGGAGAATCACATTTAGACATACCCTAGTATGTTGTTGAGCAAAAGAGGGGGGGAAAAAATCTATGACAGTCAAAACAAAAGTTATCAACAAAAGAAAAAATAATGTCTTTTTTCAGATTTTTTTTTTCTCTGTCACATACAATAAAGGAAATTTTGTGACATTAAAAGGAAAAAGTTGTGGCCAAGAATTTTATAACCATATAGAAATAAGAAATGTATATAAAGAAACAGACATTTTCAAGTATGCAAGCATCACAAAGTTATGGCAATTGAAAATATTCAAGAAAAATGGAAGCAATAGAATTAAGAGTTCTGAAACAAAATAAATTGCAAGTAACTGTTGTAAATATGGTAAACAAATACATATATCACAAATAATTTTTAAAACACAGACACTTAAGATCTAAACAATGCTAATTTAATAATATTAATTCAACAATGTTAATATAAATAACAACAATAAAGGAGGCAAAAATCTTTAAAATACACTTTATTATTATTTTTTTTGAGGGCAATGTCCCTGACCCTCATATATGGGATCTGAACCAGGGCCGCTGGCGTCCCAAGCCAGCTCTTAACCACTGCACCACTCGTCTAGCTCAAGGTGGCAAAAATCTTAAGATAGGCCAATCATAATCAAGATGTAAGAGTAAAAAACATGGAATGATGTCAAACTTATCAATAATATACTTTAAATTGGTGATTTTTATTATGTGTAAGCCATACATTAATAAATACAGCTAAATATACATATACAAACATACATACACATATATACAGGGAATATTATGGATAACTTTATGCAAATAAATTCAAATATTTATATGTAATAGACTTTTTGGAAAACACAAACTTGAAATTTGACAAAAGAAGAAACACATAGTATAAGTTGTCATGTGTCTACTAAAGAAATTGAATCTGTAATTAAAAACTTTCCCATGAAGCATGTGACAATGTTCAATGCTAATTCATAATAAAAGCTTTGAATGAGCTGGGGGGAAAAAGTAAGCTTCTCTAATTTGATATAAATATCTCAAAAACATCTATCAATATCATATTTAATGGCTAAAATTGAAAACTATTCCCTGAGATCAAAAATAAGACAGCAATGCCAATGACCAGCATTGCTATTCAACACCGTACAAGGCCAAGCCAGAACAATAAAGCCAGAAAAATCAGTAAAAGTTTTAACAATTGAAAAAGAAGATAAAAAACTGACAATATTTACAGACAATATAATTTTGTAGATAGAAATTCCACAGTCATCTACAGATAAATTATGTGAATTAAAAGTCAATTCAGGGCCAGCTGAGTGGCGCTTTAGTTAAGAGCTGGCTTGGGACGCCAGCTGCCCTGGTTCGGATCCCACATATGAGTGCCAGTGACACTGCCCTGTACAGCTAAGATGATGAACAACAGCTCCACCTGGAACTGGGCTGCTGTGATTCCCCAGGACAGCATAGCTGCAGCCCCTGCTGCTGTGGGCTGCTGTAGGCTACAGTGAGAGGCCCGCAGCCAGCGTGAGCAGCTGGCAGCTGGTGTGAGCTGCCAAGAGCCACTGTGAGCAGCCATCCAGAGGCCAGCGACCAATCTGCCTCAGCTGAGAAGAGCGCAATGATGATACCAACATGGGCCAGTGAAACAATGTCCTTCACAACTGGACTGAAGAACAAAAGGACAGCAACTTGTCTGTTCCCCTTTCCTGGTTCCCCAACACTGATCCCCTCCCCCAATTCCCCAATAAAATCTTTAAAAAAAAAAAAAAAGTAAATTCAGCAAGATTACTGGATATAATGTCAACATGCAAAAATTAATTTTATCTCTATATTTTAATATAAAACAATAAAGAAATAATATTTGAAAGACAATAGCATTGAATGAAAATGTCAAATACCCGGTAATACATTTTACAAAAGATATAGAAGATCTTGATCCAGAAAACTCAAAAACTTTATTGAGACAATTTGAAAAAAACTAAATAAATGGACAGATATATAATATTCATGAGTTGAAAGATTGTATATTGTAAAACTATAGATTTTCTCCAAATTAAACAATATATTCAATCCTAATAAAAATTCCAACTAAGTTTTTGTTTTTGTTGTTGTTGTTTCTAATTGACAAAATAATTCTAAATTCTACATGAACATTTGAGATTCCAGAATAGTAAGGGCATTCTCAAAAAACTAGTCTGGAAGACTTATAACATCAGATATCAAGATTTATTATAAAGCTACAGTCATGGCACAAGGATATGCAAATATCCCAAAAGAACAGAATACATACAGAAACAGACCCACAGTTACATGTTTACTTGATTTATGAGAACAGTGATACTGCATAAGAGAATGGTCTTTTCAATGTAGAGAAAAAGAAGTTAATAATGACTTCACACGATACTTAAAAATCAATTAAATATCAATCCTAGGTGAAGGTTAGACCTAAATGTAAAAGGCAAAAACAAGGGACTCCAGACTATTGTAATTGGAATAGGCAAAGCTTTTTTTAATGACACAAAATACCATAAGAATAGAGAAAATGATTAATAATTATGTATCTTAAAATTAAGAATTTCGGTACATCCAGAGACACCTATAAAAGAGTCAAAAGCAAGTCAAGGAAAGGTATAGAAGAAGATATTAATGAACATATATCTGGCAATGACTTGCACCCAAAATATATAAAAATTCTAACAATAAATTTTAAAAATATGACCCAATAGAAAAATGAGCAAAATGCTTGAACAAGAACTTCACAAGAGAAAATAAC
The DNA here is from genome assembly GCA_033961575.1 of Aselliscus stoliczkanus. NCBI lineage: Eukaryota > Metazoa > Chordata > Mammalia > Chiroptera > Hipposideridae > Aselliscus > Aselliscus stoliczkanus. The sequence continues at coordinate 95,275,031 of CM066733.1, forward strand.
TAAATAGTCATAAATACATTTTTAAAAAAGTGCCCTGCCTTTTCAATCTCAAGGAAATACAAATAACCACAACGAAATGCTAATACACACCCAGCATAGTGGTTAAAGTTACCAAGAGTTGACAAATATGTGGAGCAATGGAAAATCTCATACACTACTGCTGCGAGTGTAAATTGGTACCAACATTTGGGAAAACTTACTTGGCATCTCCTAAAACTGAACTTAAGCATATCCTATGACCCAACAATTGCACACCTTAGTCTATAGTCAATAGAAATACATACATATTTACTCCAAAAGATATGTACAGAAATGCTCATGGCAACACTACTCTCAATTGCCCCAACTGGAAATAAACCAAGTGTCCTTTCATAGTAGAAAGAAAAAATAAATTGTGGTGTCATTATATAATGGGATATGGTACAACAATAAAAATGAACAAACTGCTAACAACAAAACTGTGGATGAACCTTACAAATACAATGCTGCAATAAAGGAGCTGCAACAAAGGAATGCATAGTGTGTGTTTTGTTCACATAAAGCTCAAAAGTAGTCAAAACTAATGGTAGTATAGAAGTCATGATAATGATTAACCAGGGTAGAGGGAGCTCATAGTTCAGGGAGAGGGTCCACAGGAGGACTCCAGAGGGCTGCTGATATTTTCCTTTCTGCCCTGCATAGTGGTTACCCAGATGGGTTCACTGCATGAACAATGAACTAACTTATATACTTATATTGGTGTACTTCGTTATATATATATCAATAAAAATTTAGTTAAAATCAGCTCATAGAACACTATAATATAGTATTAATTTTAAGAAAAATAGGGGATGTGTATATAAGAAAAGTCGAAATGTAATCATTCCTGTGTTTTAGAAATACCTAAGTGTTAATTACTTCAGAATTAATTGTTTCAGAATTAAAGATCATTATTTTTTCATTTTATTTTTTCTGTTGTTCTCTATTTTCAGCTTTTCCACAGTGACCAAGAATCACTTCTCTATTTTAAAAGAAAAATAAAAAGTATTTTAAATACAAGAAGGCCTCTTTACTTGACCCATCAGATGGTTGGACCAGGAAGGCTATAGTTAATAGATGGATCCAGAAAAGAAGGTGTTTCTTAAAGAAGTTACTGAACTGAGCAGGAGTGGCTTATGAGCAAATAAAATGAGTCAGACCAGACAAGATTAAAACGTTGTACATGATGTTAAACTCATTGAGAAATGATAACATCTCATATTTCAGTGGCCCTTTATAGTTTTGATGTACTTTCATGTCCATTTTCTGATTTTTGCCTCACAAAATTCTGTAAAATAACTGGGCAATGACTTCTGATCGTTTTATGAATAAGAAGTGACTCCTAGAGAGAAAAGTAACATGCCAAAACCTAAAACTTGATAAGTGACTATTTGAGGGAAAATGATAGTGACACAAAAATTCTTGTCCCAATTAGGTTGTCTTTTGTGAGACCATGGCAGTAGATACTTTTTAATATTCAAAAACACCCAAAATATATCCTTCAAATAACCATCCCCCAAAATTACTCAAACCAATTCTAGACCAAAAAAAAACCAACCATGATAATTTAAAAAGCAATAAGTATTAACTAAGACTTTAGGAATTAAAAAGTAAGCATGTGAAATGATATGCATCAGCATTAAAACCAAATAAATGTATGGAGTTAAATATAAATAATATCACCAAATTGAATAATAATATATATTACAAAATATATATTATTTGGTATATACATAAATAATACATATTACCACATTGAATCTAGAAAATAAAAATAAAAATTCTGAAATCTTGTATTTCTAAGCATATAATAGTCTGAATCTTAACTATTCATGTAGTTAATACTGGCATGTGTTTGACATATCAGGAAGTCAAATTTATTCCTTTATGCTTAAACTTTGAAAATTAAAGATATGCTTAAAGTATTTTTTAAATGTTAAAAAAATCACCAGCAGAATTTGAAGCAAGATGTCCTCCTTATTATATTCTTTATAGAGTAAAAGAAAAGCAAATGGCAAAAGGCACAAGTAAATATAAAACAAGATGGCACAAATAAGAACTAGTGACTCATGTAGATCAATATAAATGACTTAAACTTGACATTAAAAACAAAAATTCTGAGAATGGATTAAAAAATAAATTCTAACCAGATGATTCTTACAATAAAATAACTCTCAAAAATGATGATAAAACTTAAAAGAAATCAATGGGTTTTATCAGGCAAAGACAAAGGAAAAACAAGAGCAGGAATACTAATATCAAAGTAAATTTCAAGCCAAAGACACTAGATGCGGTAAAAGAAAATTATTTTATTATGAAGTAACTCTATAATGAATATACAGAAATTAGGAATTATATAAAATGAATCGAGAAATATATCAAATAAAACCTATTTAAAATAACATTGTGAGAGAGGCAATTATAATGAAAGGTTTTGTACAGCTTTCTCAGTCTCTGACAGGTTAAAGTAGATAATTAATAAGGATATGAAGCTTTAAATATTATAAATTGAATTAATAGATACATAACATTTGTTCCTTACAGAGAATATAACTTCTTTTAATTGTTTATGGATCACTTACAAAAATTGAGTATGAATACAACTTTTGAATTTAAAAAGTGGACATTCTGTGACCCACATATTGAGGAAGTTAGACAGGACTATATGTCAACAACCAGTAACAAATGTTTAAGCACAAATTCTCAAACAACCTGAACATTTTTTTTAAAAACTCTGTCCTAAATAACTATTAGGTCAATAAGGGCATCAAATTAAAATCACAGACTCTTTTTAAAATAGTGAAATTGAAAACACTACTTTTTAGAATTTTAGAAATAGGGATAAAAGCTATATGTAGTATTTAAAAAATTAAAGACATTTTTCTCTATTTCCTTTATTCTTTTTTTTAAAATATGGGTCTTTCTGATTATATTTCCCTAGCTAATGAAATTTAAACTCAGTCACCTAACTGTCCCTAATAAAAGTTGAGAAATGAAAGTACATTCTCTCAGGTACATGGCCCAGAAAGTAACCTAAAGAATAAACTGGATTTTTGCAGTTGGGCTGTAAAGCAGGCCCTGGAGATGACCCTGCACAGAGTTTGTGCCCCACAACTATTACTGCCATCCCTAAAACACCACCTCTATTCTCACATGAGTTTCTTAGCTGCCTATAAAATTTGCAAGTGACACCTGCCTTTATAGAAATTATGCTCTTGGGAGGCATTGGCAGGGTGATATAGCAGGTAGAACAGGAGAAGGGGAGCATTGTCCTGCTGAGGTACGTTTAACGCTGCTGGTACTAGATTAACCTGAATATCTATCTGGGCTGCAATGGCCGGCTGCAGTGGCCGGCAGGGTCTCGCTCTGGCTGGGCAGTGATAATGCACACAGGGCAGAGAGAAAAGATGGTGTGTCCAGCTGGACAGCTCTGATAACTGGGAAAATCAGCTGTGGTGGGTGGCCACCCGTTGACAAACATAAATGTCCTATAATGAAATTCACTAAGTACAATGATAAGCAAGTTTCATCTGCTCCATTTCAAAAGGGGAGTTAAGAAATCTGATTCCAAAGCGCTCTTTTTACACTTCATCGAAGGCAGTAATCTCTGTATCAGACAGGGCTAAATTTTCTCCATACAATTTGGAATGAGAAAATGCTTCTGCTTGTGGAATAGCTAATATCTTCATGCTGGCTTAAAGTCTGCAAAATGCAGGTCATTCGGTCCCATTTTCATAGTGATCACAGCAAGTGGGCCCCTGAATCCAAAAAGCTCCTAGCATCTACCATTGGTTCTCTTCAAGAGACTGTGCAGAATTATTTCCTGGTGTGACTGAGAGATTTGCAAAGTAGAAAAGAGCCTGAGCACATCTCTTAAAATGTGGCCTGCCTTGGAAACCCTGGGTCAAAAGTCAGAAACAAAAAAGGGTAGTGGCCCAATACCTTTGGATATTAAATAACAAAGACAGATGGTAGGTATAGTGATTATGAAATTACAGTGTGTAAAGTGCCTCCAACTAAGATGTGAATGAAAATCAGTAGCCTTTCATCGGGAAGAGCATGTTTTTGCAGAACCCCTTAGTTTGCTATTCAACATTTAACCTAGATTTTACCCTTTCAAACTTTGTTTATTACCCAGTAACTCCTTTAAAACAAAGCCAAACAAAACTTGCTTTCCTGCCCAGCAAACTCTCTCCCGCTTACTCATGAAATACATAATTTGTCATTGGTAAATAGTGTGACATTGTGCCTTTGATTTCCTTACTCTTTTTATGTTTGATTTTTGTAGTTAATATGAATTGTGAATTGTATTCTTCCCTTATCTCCCTTGAAGTTAAGTATTCTGAGCCATCCACATTATTTTGCTGAGCTCACTAAGACTAAAGACCCACACTTTTGAGGTGATTGGCTGGAGTCAGGGATTTGAGTTTGATCTTGGAGCAGTTTTTCTTCCAAATAAAGTCAACTGGCTTATGTGGGCACTGAATCAAGGACTCTGAGTCCATGGATTTCTAGAGTTGTCTCATGACTTATAATTGTGTCATTGCTTTTTCTATTATACTTGGAATCCTATGGAAAGTAGTTTATGACCCCTTAAGCTGAAAATTGTGAAATTATATTGTCAGGTAAGGTAACTCTGCTGAATCAAAATTTTAATATATCTTCATTTATTTCTCATGGCATTGAGAGAAAATACATGTCATGAAAAAGGATGGAGTTCTTAGAGATGGCCACACTATCTAGCTATAGCCACATTGACTTCTGCAACTTGTGTTTAAAAACTGTGGGACTCCTGGGATGCATTTGCTAAAGTGACTCTGTTTTTGTCCTCCATTGTCACTTTAAATTTGCTCTGTAGAGAATTTTTTTCCTTTTCCTTTGATGATCATTGGGGCAGGCCCTGTCATTTTTCTGTCCACCTTTTTTAACAGCTTTATTAAAGTATAACTCAAGTTTAAGTATAAAAATACTCATTGTGAATGTACAATTTAGTGATATTGTTAGTAAATTTTAGTAAGCTGTACATCCATTGTGACAGACCAGTTTTAGAACATTTTCATGACTTCCTCCAAATTCCTTCAAGGCCATTTGGTCTGAATCCCTCCCTGCTCTTTCTCCATCCCCAGAAACCACTTTCTGTCTATAAATGTGCCTTTTCTGGACACTTCATATAAATAGAATCATACAATTCATTGTCTTTTGTGTCTGGCTTGTTTCACTTACCACAATGTTTATGAAATTTATACATGTTGTAATATATATCCTATTTTATTGCTTTTTATTACTAACTAGTATTCTATCCTATAGACATGCCACAGTTTTATTTATTTATTTGCCAATCAATGTATATTTAGGTTGTTTTCATTTTGGACTATTATGAATAATGATGCTATGAATATTCATGTACGTGTGTGTGTGTGTGTGTGTGTGTGTGTGTGTGTGTGTGTGTGTATTAATGGACCATAAATATAAAGGTTCGTTTTTGGACTCTCAATTTTCTCTTACATCTCTAATGTATATCTATCCTTACACCAATATCAAACTTTCATGATCATTGCAGCTTTATGTTAAATTTTGAAATTCAGTAATGTAAATCCTTCAGTTTTGTTGTATTCTAACGTTGTTTTATCTAATCTAGATCCTTTGCATTTCCATATAAATTATTGGATCAATATGTCAGTCAGAGTTCAATCAGAGAAGCAGAACCAGTAGGAGAGATATATATATAAAGAGATTTAGTACAAGAAATTGGTTTATGGGATTGTAGCGTTGTAGGATTGCAGGGGCTTACTAAGCAAATCTGAAACCCGTAGGCAGGAAGTCAGGAAGGTCAGCCTAGAACTCGTGGGCATGGGCTGCAGCTCCTGTCTGCAGACAGAATTTTTTTCTTTTTCTCAGGGAAATCTCAGCCCTGATTTTAAGGCCTTCCAATCAACTGAATCAAGCCCATCAAGATTATCCACCATGATCTCTCTAACTTAAAGTCAAATGAATAAGGTATTCATTACATCTGCAAATTCCCTTCACAGCAACACCTAAATTTTTTTATTTTTTTTTTAAGGGCAGTGTCACTGGCCCTCACATGTGGGACCGAACCGGGGCCGCTGGCTTCCCAAGCCAGCGCTTAACCACTGCGCCACTCGGCCGGCCCTAGCAACACCTAAATTAATGTTTTATTGAATAGCTGGAGACTAAAGACTAGCAAAGTTGACACATCAAAAAAATTACAATCAAGTTATCAATTTTTACAATAAAATCCTGCTGGGATTTTGAAAGGGATTGTGTTGGTTGTAGATCAATTTGGAAAAAACATCCATCTTAACAATATTGAGTCTTCCCAACCAAAACATGAAATGTTTCTTTATTTATCTTAGCAATGTTTTGCATTTTTCCATGTGGGAAGATTTTTCATTACTAATTAGGTCTATTCAGATTTTTCCACATTTTGCATCAGTTTTGGCTATTTGAGTCTTTCTAGGAACTTGTGCTTTTCATCTAAGTTGTCTTGTTTATTGACATAAAACATTTCAAAATGTTCTCCTATAATCCTTCAAATTTATATAGTACCAGTAGTGGTGGCCCTTCTTTCATTCCTAGTTTTAGTAATCTGTGTACTCTCCTCTTTACTCTATCACTCCATTTAAGGGTTTGTCAACTGTGTCCATGTTTTTCAAGAACCAATTTTGGTTTCATTAATCTTCTCTATTATTTTTGTTTGTTTGGTTTCTATTTCAATAATTTCCATCATACTCTAGCTGTTTGGTTTCTTCTGTTTTACTTTTAGTTTAGATTGCCCCTCTTTCTCTTGTTTTTTTTTTTAAGGTAGATATTTAAAGTTATCAGTTTTCAGCTCAGCACTACTTTATATTCTTTCCATGTATTTTATATGTTGTGCTTTTGTTTCATTCCGCTAAGAAAATTTTTACTTTTCTTTTTGATTTCTTCTTTGACCCATAGGTTATTCAGAAGTATGTTGTTTAATTTCCAAAGAGATTGGATTTTCACCAGATATCTTTTCTTTTGTGAATCTCTAATGTAATTCTGTTCTGGATCAGCATACGGTCTAACCTAGAGAGTGTTGCATATGCACTCGAAAAGAATTTGTAATCTGAAGTCTTTGGAGTGTTCTATAAATGTCAGTTAGATAAGGTTGGTTGATAGTGTTGAAACTGGATTTTTCTACCCAGTTGTTCCATCATTTATTGAGAGTGGGCTGTTGAAATCTTCAACCACTATTGTTAAATTGCCTATTCTCCTTTCAATTCTGTCCATTTTTACTCCATGTATTCTGAGACTCTGTTGTGTGGTATGCATACACATTTTTAATTGTTATAACTTTTTAATATAATGATTCCTCTATAATTATGAAATATCCCTTTTTCCAAGTGATATTTCTTGTCTTAAAGTTTATTTTGTTTGACACTATTATAGCCACTCCAGTTCTCTGATGGTTACTGTTTCATAACATATCTTTTCATCCTTTCACCTCCAAAGTATTTGTGTCTTTGAATCTAAGGTGTGTCTCTTGTAAACAACATATAGTTAGAACTTGCTTTTTTGTCTGGCCTGACAATCTCTGCCTTTGAGTAGGGTGTTTCATTCATCCACATTTATCTAATTATTGATATCATTGGATTATGTAGACAACCTTGCCATTTGGTTTCTATTTGCCTCAGGTTGTTGTATTCCTCTTCTCTTCCTTTGCTAACTTCTTTTGTATAAATAAATATTTAAGTGTTCTAAACAAAGAAGAAAATCTTCTGGACATAGAGCTAGTTTAAGAGTATTAGATATGAATCCAAAAACATAGTTATCTATGAGAAAAAAAATGATAAACCATACTTCATCAAAATTAGAATCTTTTACTGTGTGAAATATCTTTTTAAGACTATAAAAAGATAGGTTACAGACTCGGAGCAAAGATTTATAAACTACATATTTGACCGAGAACTTGTATCAGGAATATATAAAAATATCTCAAAACTCACAGTAAAAAAAAAAATCTAATTGGAAAATGGACAAAAGACATAAACAGGTGTTTCACCAAAAAGGAGATATGGATGACAAAGCACACAAAAAGATTTTCAACATCATTAGTCTTTAAGGAAATGCAAAGTAAAATCACAAGATACTAATACTACAGAACTGTGAGTCTAAATCAATTCAAAATAAAAAGTTAAGAACAAAACACACACATATGCATATAAAAAGTGTCTAGTTCAATATATCAATCTATACTTCAAATCTCATCTGATGATAACGCTCCTTCTTGGAGTTTTTTCCTCTTTTCCTGGCTTACTAAACTGGTTTCTTCCTTCTTCAGAGTTAGAGTTGGGGATGGGGGTGTGTGGGTTGGGGATACAGAGTAAGGAGGCAAGCAAGAAGGGATGAGCGGATAGGACAGCTCCTGTCTGATTGGTGCTATATTAGAATGGCCTCATGTTCTTCAGGCCTGGAAGGAGTTTGAAGTGGGTATTCTCTGATCAGCACTGTTATGGGTTCTTCAGAGACTCCTGGACCTTCAGACCACAGCTCCCTGAGTAAAAGCTACCAGACCAGTCCCCTCTGCCTCTTCTCTCACTGATACACCCCACAAGTTCTGAGTGCTAACCCCTGGCAGGTCACTGCTTGGGAAGAATCTCTTTTATTTATTTTTTTATTACTTTTTACTTATTTATTTTTATTTATTAATTATTTTATTGGGGAATAGTGTGTTTTTTCCAGGACCCATCAGCTCCAAGTCAAGTAGTGGTTTCAATCTAGTTGTGGAGGGTTCATCTCAGTGGCCCATTTTAGTGGCCCATGTGGGGATTGAACCAGTAACCTTGGTGTTATGCACACTGCGCTCTACCACCTGAGCTAACCACCACCCTTAGAAGAATCTCTTTTAAAGCAACCCTATGCCAACTTCTCTGTGGTTTCCACCTCTGGTAACTGGGACTCCCATACCTTTGATCTGCTGATGAAAGTGGGTGAAGTTACTGCCCAAAGGCAGTGTCAATTGTGTGGCCACAACTTTCTCAGAAGTGAATTGGTCATCAGTTCTCTGTGTACTCCCCCACTCTGGTAAGGTCTCTCTAGAATACTCATAAAATATAAGAACAAGAACATGAAATACTACCAGTGCCTTGGCAAACATATATCACTTCTGATATCACCACATTTGGTCATAAAAACAAAACCCTACAGTTGGTTGAATTAATCTTAATTGCAACTTGTCTGATTCATTTTTCATACCTAATAGAGAAAGAGGGAAATACATTGAATTTAGATTGAGTGGATCATTTTTATTCATACTACAAAACATGCCACCTATTCTAAAATCTGTTTTTGAATCATTATAACGCAATTTAGCAACCAATTAAACACACACACATACACACACACACATCAACTTTAACCAGACAAACTTTTTACATAAGCGTAAATCTTCGCAGAACCTAAAGACTGCATGGAACCCTGCAGCAGCTTGAGCAACACTCTAATATGACACACCAATAAGCACACAAAAAATATATTTAAAAAAAGAGTTACAACAAATGACCCAGCAGAGCTTGAGGGAACTAACAGGCAGAATCCTAAATTGGATATGTCACATTTTGGCAATAGCAGTCACTTATGATTAGTGTGAAACAAGGTGCTAACAGGCTAAAGGACCCACAAGAAGCCAAAATAAGTGGAAAACAAATGAAGGGTGAAAACAAAGGATGAAAACAAAGACAACTCAATCATTGCAGGCTTTCTTGTTTTGTCAATAATTCCACCATTGCCCAGTATACACATTTGAACTTGTTTTTGTTCTTTCCTCACCTTCACACTCTATGTGCAGTCCGTGCCCTGCATTTGCCCCCTCAAGCCTACCTCTATTTCGGGGCTTTTCCTCGCAAGCCTGGTCTCTCTGGGTTTCATCTGCTGCCTCTGATTTCTCCTGTACAAATCACCAAACCTTCCTCAGATGCCATGTTCAACTTGCCACATCTGAGGTCAAGAACTTACTGCTTTCTCATTGGTTACTTAACTCTTACAAACTCTAACTCAATTTTAGGAGTGAAAACAGATTCTCCCTACAAGAGTATACCTTCACACTGAGACACAGACTCATGGAGAATACATAAAAACTCTAGCATATCTTAATGCTGTCTGGTATCTTCGAAGATCCAGTCAGGGAGAAAACTACCATCTTTAGCCAGAGAGGGGAGTTAGGGTCTCAGATTCTCACTACACCACGCAAGATGCAGCTCATGCTTATTGCATAGAAGGGCATGGGTGTGATTCTGACTATCTGGACAAAGAGTGTTCCTCTCTACTCCATCCTTGTACGTTGGCAGTCAGCTCCGGCAGTTCCAGCAGCAGCACCAGTGGCTGGTGCATGTTCTACTGTCCCAGGCTGTCCTCAAAAGTTGGCCATCATACCCTCCTTCTAGAGAAGCTCTGCATACAGATACTAATCCAGTGCTGTCTAAGTATTAACATTAATGTATGATCAAAGCCACCGGTAGTGGGTTGAATCATGTCCCCCAAATAGCTATGCCTAAATCCTAATCCTCTGTGCCTGTGAATATAACCTTATTTGGAAATAGGGTCTTTGCAGATGTAATTAAGTTAAGGATCTCCGGGTAAAATCATCCTGGATTTAGGGTGGGCTCCAAATCCAATAAGTGGTATCCTTTGAGAAAAAGAAGAGCAATATTTGGGACACACATATAGAAAAGAAGGCCAGTTGAAGAGGGAAGCAGAGATTGGAGTTATGTAGTTATAAACCAAGGAACACTGAGGGTTTGCCTTGCTGGTAGCCACCAGAAGGAGCCAGGAGAGAGGCATGGAAAGGAATCTCCCTCAGAGCCTCCAGACGGAACCAATCCCACCAACAACTTGATTTTTGACTTCTGGCTTCCAGGACTGTGAAACAAGAAATTTCTGTTGTTTTAAGTTATCGAGCTTGTGCTGATTTATTACAGCAGCCAAAGGAAATTATTCACCACCATAGTAGAATGAACTTTTGGAAACAAGAGTAAATCTGAAATTGTGTACAAAAAACTTTAATTATTTTAATTGTATTATAAAAATTTTTATAGTCACATTTTAAACATTTGTTATTATATGCAGTAACAATAATTTCTCAATTGCTACATTTCACCCATGGTCACTACACTATATATTCATGACATGAGTAAATGCTCACTCTCAAGTAAAGTTAGTGGAAGAGCAAGATTTCCAAGGTACCTCATTTTTCCTCTATGTTTTTTAGTTTCATCAAATTCTTTATATATGTATATCTAAGGTGGTTTATTATGGACATGGTTGTACATAGCTTAGGAGTTGAAATCAACTTTGGTTGGCAAAGTTGGTATTTAACCTCAAATGATATATTAAAACCTTCCCTTGAGCAAGAATTTCTTTTTTGTTTTAAAGATTTTATTGGGGAATTGAGGGAGGGAACAGCGTTGGGGAACCGGGGAAGCAGAACAGACAAGTTGCTGTCCTTTTGTTCTTCAGTCTGGTTGTGGAGGACGTTGCTTCACTGGCCCATGTTGGTATTATCATTGCGGTCTTCCTGGGTGAGGCAGATCGGTCGCCAGCCTCTGGATGACCGCTCACAGTGGCTCTTGGCAGCTCACACCAGCTGCCGGCTGCTCACGTTGGTTGATGGCCCCTCACTCTAGCCTATGGCAGCCCACTGCAGCAGGGGCTTCAGCCTACGCTGTCCCCAGGGGAATCATAGCAGCCCAGCTCCAGGTGGAGCTGTTGTTCACCATATTAGCTGTAGAGGGCAGTGTCACTGGCACTCATATGTGGGATCCGAACCAGGGCCCTGCTGGTGTCCCAAGCCAGCTCTTAACCAACGCACCACCTGGCTGGCCCAAAAATTTCATTTTTAAAAACTCATAAGTGGAGTGATTTAATCCAAATTTTAAATTAAATTCAGTTCTCAAAAGGTTATTTTGTATAATAATATGAATGTTGGTGCATTAAACAATTCTATGAAAATTATAACATACAATCTAATTTCTAGTATAGTACAGCACTATTAGGAATGTAATGTAAACCATCTATGTAATTTTAAATTTTCCAGTGGCCACATTAAAAAGGTAAAAAGAAACAGGTCAAATTAATTTTAATGATATATTTTATTTAATCCAATAAAGCCAAATTATTACCATTTCAGCATGTAACCAATATAAAACAATTATTATGAATTATTTGACATTCTTTTTTTTTTGTACCAAATGTGTATTTTAGATTTACAGCACATCTCAGTTCAGCTGAGTCACCCATCAGGTGCCCGATAACTACATGTGGCTATTGGCTACCCTATTGGACAACACAGCTTGAGAGAGTACTCTTGGGCACTCCTGAATTAGATGACCACTTCCAAGTGTACCAGTGGTTTTGTGACAAATTTCAACTTGACAATATTTTATTAAAGTTTCCAAACATACTTACAGAAAATAATGTTGTTTCATATAAGAAATTTTAAATGTTACTATCAAAGCAATCTTTGTTCATCCTTTTAACCTCAGTGCCACTTTTTTTTTAATGCTGTTTTCCAAAGAGAACCCAGGTCAAGCCAAATAATACTTGGATTTAATTCAAGGGAGTTTATTTTAGGAATTATCAAAAGACCACAGACAAATAATTTTTTTTATCTATAGTAGTCTGAAACTTGAACTCAAATTTAGCAATATATGGTAGGTCAATTGACTTGATATGCCCCCTGCCTCTGATTCATTCCTATTGTCAATTCTTTTCTATTCAGATCATACTTTGGACCCTTGAAATATTTAAAAGATACAAAATTAAATGAGGAAAAAAATGTGTAAAATACCCAGCCTGGTCTTTGGCTCATGATAAAAACTGTAGAAAAGATACACCTATGTTCATAGCAGCATCATTCACAATACCTAAAAGGCTGAAGCAACACTAGTGTCCATCAACAAATGAATGGATAAAGAAAATGTGATATGTTAAAAAGTGGAATGTTAATCTTAAACAGGAAGGAAATTATGACACATGCTATAACATGGATAAACCTTGCGGACATTATGCTAAGTGAAGTCAGCCAGTTACAAAAGGACAAGTACTTCATGAGTCCACTTACATGAGGTCTCTAAAATAGTTAAATTCATAGAGACAGAAAGTAGAAACATGATTGCTGGGGGTAAGGGGAGGGCAGAATGTGACAAACTGTTTAATGGGGACAGAGGTTCAGTTTTACAAAATGAAAGAGTTCTGGAGATGGAATGATGGTGATGGTTGCACAACAATGTGAATGCACCTAATGTTCACTGAACTGCATGCTTAAAATGGTTAAGAAGGTAAATTTTATGTTATATGTATTTTACCACAATTTGAAAAACAATAGAAAAGAAAATCCAAGTCCCATACCCTTAATGAAGTCTCTCCTACCTAAACACTGACAATTCCAACCACATGTAACCTTTTCCCTGTGAAATTCTGAGCACTCTCACAAAGAAGAGACTATATTTGTATATCCACAAATTTCATTTCATTTTATGATTTCAGCTCCATTCTCCAAAGAGTTTTAGCTAGGCCAGTAACTGAAGGCCTATGCCATGTAACCATTACTTTCTCTCTTTCTTCCTTCTAACACCACTTGCCAGTAGAGCCATGAGTTCCTTAGTCAGGAGTCTGAAGAATCAGAAAAGGGAATGAGGTATGCACAGGCTGCATAATCTGACCCAGAGTCATAGGAAATGGACTTAATCACTTTGTGAGTACTGATGTCTTCTGGACTGTACTTTCCCAAAAGGCCCTGGCAACATAAGCTATGACAGCTGGGTGGCTGTCGTGACTGGCACTTGGTGGATCATGTCTGTATCTACTGAAAGGTGTGTACACTGCTCCAGGAATATATTCTCAACCATGTGAACAAACAGTGTGCAACCTAAGTTCAAGATGTGTGGCTGTTTTTCCTGGTGTATCTGAGAATACTGCAAAGCTGGGGATGATCAGATGGAATAAGAAGTCCGAAAGGTGATAGAGGGACTCCAGAAGTAAGAGTCACAAGGACACACGGGAAGCTCCCATCATCCTGCACTTGGTAGAGGTTTTGACCACAATTTTTGCCACTATCAGGCTCTGGAACTGGCTTTTGGCCCTAACTCAAATCCTGCCTCTACTCAGGCTCCCCATATACAGTCAGACTTTCTAGGTGAATAGAAATGAAAGATGTTTTAGAGTAGGAAGCAAAGTGCCCAGTACTATAGACCACTTTAAAAACTGAGTCAGGTGGTATTGTTAAAAAACAAACAAACAGGCGCCGACCGAGTGGCGCGGTGGTTAAGCGCTGGCCTGGGACGCCAGCGGCCCCGGTTCGGGTTCCACATATGAGGGCCAGTGACGCTGCCCTCAAAAACAAACAAACAAAAACAAACAAAAGAGGACAGGAATGACTTTGGTAGCAATAGAGAAAAGGGGAAAGACAATAACAACATTTATTTTCGCCGCTCTTTCAAATATTCGGTAGGTAAGCAAACACGCGGCCAAGGAGAGGGAGGGCACATTTTCATAGTTCTTGGATTCCATTAGGCTTTATGAATAGCTTTCTTGAAGAAAAGTAAAACTCCTTTTAAAAGTAAGGTGAAAGTTGATTTTCGTGTACTAATGAAAAAGTAAGACAAAAACTTGGAGCCAGACCCATGGCTCCCTTTTTTATAGGGAAGAGGATGGATTTCATTAGGAGCCCCAGCAGCCCTTGATCTATAGAAGAGTGAACACAGGAAAAAAAGTTATTTTCATTTTTCACTTTTATTGAAACTTTCATTTTACAAGTTGCATTATTTGTATAATACTTAGAGTATATAAAAATATTAATAAGCATAAAGTAAAAATCACTCAGAATCCTACCAACCAGGCAACTATTTTCAATATTTTGATGTACACTATTTCTTTTTTTAAGATTTTATTGGGGAATTGGAGAAGGGAACAGTGTTGAGAAATTGGGGAAGGGAACATGGTGTTTTTCCAGGACCCATCGGCTCCAAGTCAAGTTGTTGTCCGTCAATCTTAGTTGTGGAGGACGCAGCTCAGCTCGAAGTCCAGTTGCCATTTTCAATCTAGTTGTGGGGGTGCAGCCCCCCATCCCATGCGTGTGTCTAACCAGCAACCTTGTTGTTAAGAGTGCGCTCTCTAACCAACTGAGCCCCCCGGCCAGTCCCTGATGTACAATATAATTTTAGAAAGAAATGGATCAATGCTCCATATTTTATGTTACTTACTTTATTTTTCCATTATTTTAAAATTGAGGTATAATTTGTATACAAAGCACATCAATTATCTACTGCTGCATTAAAAAGTACTCCCAAAATTTAGCAATTTAAAAAAACAGCAAACATTTATTATCTCACACAGTTCCCATGGGTCAGGAATCTGGGAGTGGCTTAGAGGGGTGGTCCTGACTCAGGCTCCCGCACAAGGTTGCAGTGACAACGCCAGCCAAGCTGCTGTCTTCTGAAGATTGGACCAGCCATTTCCAAATTCCCTCTCTGGTTGTCTGCAGGCTCCATCTACTCACTGATTGTTCAACTAGGGGTTTTTGTTCCTCTTCCCACGCTGCCTGAGTATCCTCACGACGTGGCAGTTGGCTTCCCCAAAGCAAGTGACCCAAGAGAGAAAAAGCATGAAAGCAAGACCAAAATGGAAGCTACAATGTCTTTTATAACCCAGTCTACAAGTGATGTATACGAGTATAACATCACTTCTGTTGTATTCTAAGGGCCAGACAGACCAGTCCAGGTACCACATAAATGCCAAGACACAGGGATTATTGAGGACCTTCTTAGAAACTGGCTTGCACAACATATTGCACAGACTTTAAGTGTACATTTGATGACTTTTGACAAATGTACACACTTATGTAACTATTACCAATCAAGAAATATTTCTGGGGCCGGCCAAGTGGCACAGTGGTTAAGTGCTGGCCTGGGAAGCCAGCGGCCCCAGTTCGGGTCCCACATATGAGGGTCAATGACACTGCCCTCAGAAAAAAAGAAAAGAAAAGAAATATTTCTGGTCAGTCCAAAAAGTTTTCTCATGCCCCTTTCCAGTCAAGCCTTATCCACCTCACCAAAAGGAACCACTGTTTTGATACTTTCACCATAAACTGATTTTGTCAGTTCATATACGTCATATAAGTGGAATTGAACAGTAAGTACTCTTTTCGGTTCAGCTTCTCTTACTCAGTAGTATCTCCTGGATTCATCCGTGTTGTTAAATGTATTAATCTTTCGTGCCTTCTTATTGAGACTAAGGAGTTTAGATGCAGGGTCACAGGGTAGATACAGGTTTAACTAGGTTTTAAAAATTGCCTAACAGTTTTCCAAAACGATAGAACCATTTTATACTTGCACCAGCATTTTATGAGAGTTCCAGGTGCTACATATACTTGCCAACGTTTAACATTTTGTTTTTAAATTTCAGCAACTTAGTGGGTATATAGGGGTAACTCATTGTGGTTTTAATTTGCATTTCCCCAGTATCTAAAGTTATTCAGCACCTTTCATCTGTTTAACGGCCATTTATAAATCTTTTGTGAAGTATCAACTCAGGTCTTTTGCTCATTTTTTAAAATTCATGTGTTTTTTTCAATATTGTCTTGTTGGTATTATTTATATATTCTGGACACAAGTATTTTGTCAGATATATAGATGGTAAATATTTAACACCTGTTTGTGGTGCAACTTTTCATTTTCTTAATGGTGTATTTTTATAAGACAGTTTAATAAAGTCCAATTTAACAATTTCATGTTTTATCATTAGTATTTTTAGTGCCTTAACTAAGAAATCTTTGCCTTTCTCAAATTTACAAAGATATTCCCCCATGTTTTCTGCCAGCAGCTTTATAGTTTTAGCTTTTCTGTTTAGGTCTATGATGCATCTTGAATTACTTTTTTGGTTTGCAGTGTAAGGTTGGAGCTGAAATGTGTTTCTTTTTTCGCATGGTTATCTAGTTCTTCTAGCATAATTTGTTGAAAGGGGTTTCTTTCTCCCTTCAAATACTTTGTGCCTTATTGAAAATCAATTGGTTGTATATATTTTCAACTATTTCTAGTCTCTCTATTTCATTCTGCCAATCTATTTGCTTAAATTTACACCACTACCATACTATCTTGACTACTATCACTTTCGAGTACATCTTAATGTAACCTGATTTTAACAGGTTATATTCATAACCGCATGTCATGAATATTTTCCCAGGACAACAATTCTGCTGTGACACCTTCAGCTTTTATGAATGTGCAATGTTCTACTCTATGGATGAATTACAATTTATTAACAAAATTCCTTATTATTGGATATTTCTAGCATTTATATTTTAAAGAATCACTTAACATTCTCTAGTGAACATCTTTGACATTGTTCTACATTATTTCCTAAGAGTAAATTTTTAGAAGTGGAATTGCTAAATTAAAGTGTATGTTGATTTTTAGAGATTTTCATATATATTGCCAAACTACTCTATAAAGGGTTTGTCCATTTATAGCTGCCACAAGTAGGGTATGAAAGAGCTAGTGCTGTGTATTATTATTTAAAATAAAAATTTATTGTGTAATTTCAATTGATAGATAACACTAGTATATCATTGATGTTTTAATGTGCATTTGTAACTTATAATTTATATTTTCTAGTAAAACTAAAAGAATATTTTATGCATATTGGTCACACAAATACAAATTTGTATTTTTTCAAATTGCGCGCTCTTGCCATTTGGTCATTTTTCTGTTGCCTTTACTTCCTTTGTAATAGACTAATGGTTAAAGCTATTATAATTTTAACCTCAATGTGGAAGTCATTTTAGGCCAATTACAGGATAATTAAATATATCATTTTTTGTTCTAGAAATAGTATATGTGAAATGAAGTTACAGAAGAGATTCTAGCAAAGGTAGCTGTTAAAATAATTTTATTCATTGTAATTATATTATACCCTTATCCCAAATACGAACTCATTTTCCTTATCTTTTGCATAAAATTCAGGTTCTGCTACTTCAGGGCTTTGGCACCACATTCCATCTGTCCAGATGGCTTCTAACTTCCTAATTTGCCCTTGCTGTGCCCTGAAAATTTGTCATTTCTGTACTCTTGGCCTGTTCCTTCTAAATTTGTTTCTTTACCACTCCTTAGTTGTCTCTTTCAAATGCTCCCTAAAAATTATTTTTTACCTACACAAGTTTTGGGCCAATATAGCCTTCCTGTGAACTTTTTGTTATTGAAAAACTAGAATGGAGAAAGAAATACTAAAAAAAAAAAAAAAAAAAAAAAAACCAACCCAAAAAATATTAAAAGGGAGAATTCCGTGTCTTTATTCAACTGTTGTGCCTCCTTCTCTTAATCACTTCAGAGTCACTGTTTAGAACAGGAAATTTCCCTCTGATCTTAGTACCAGGAATAGTTTGCTTTTGAGCAGTTGGTTTGTTTTTACGTATGGACTTCATGAATCATTTAACCGATCGTGTTCTCCTATCTGAGCTGGCTTCTAGAAATCTCAGAGTCAGATTTGCAGTCCATCTGTACCAACTGGATTGCATCTCAGGACATACTTTCTGTCTATTAATCCCACTCTTTTTTCATCATCTTATTTTTTCTACTTTTCTCTTATTTTCCTACTAATTATTATCCATTTACCTTAACTTCTTTTTACTTAAGAAAATTAAAGTCTTATAGTATATGTTTTGAATACTGACTTAAAACTTTTTTCAGAATGAGATAGATTATCTATAAATAAACAGACAATTTCCTATTTTCTAAGAGGAAAAAAGATGAAAATTTGCTTCAAACTAATGTCATAATTCATGTCTCACCTATCATGGGCTAAAAGCTCCTAAAAGTAGTAACTCTTGCACCGCATTTGCGAATAGAGAGGTGGTTATCAAGAAATTAATTGAACTGCCCAAGATCACAGATTGAGTCAGTGACAAGGGTCCACAATGGCACACAGCACATTGTTTATGTGTCCAATACTCCACTTGCACTCTGGTCATGACTATTTAGGTTAGTTAATTACTTTAAAAATTCATTCAAAAACAACAGTACTTGGCTTTGAGGTTATTACAAAGTTAATTGTTTTGGATTTCTTCTTCTTTTTTTAAAGCTGCAATGGCAGAACAAAAAATCATTGTGTCTTGACTTTTCTAAAATCTATGACTCAGAGTTAGGATAAATTACTGTGATTTTGTTGGTCCTCTCTGTTTAAAGAAAATACAAAGTAATTATATTCCAGAGGAAAATGTTATTATATTTATAAAAGTATTAAGCTAGTGTGTTAAAATACACAGAGATGCTTAGGAAATTCAAAGTTAGGTCAAAGATGATTTTGGTTAGTGCTAAGGGGAAATTGAGGCGCATACATGAGTTAGGATTTGAGAGAAGGATAGGGCTTGAATTTATTTAAGTCAGGAGACAGTGAAGGTACAGAAGCAGAAATGAGGAGGGCATTTTGGAGAAGAAGGAAGGACATCATTTGACCACAGTGGAGGGACCATTTGGGGGATTGTAGGTTTAAATTGTATTTTTCACCTTCATAGGACAAAATGAAAACCAAGGGAAATTTTCATTTTCATTCTGAGAGGTTACTGACATAACCATAGATTCCTCAATATGACAATAATGGGCTGGCCTTTTTGTTGTTCAAAAAACACAGCTGAAAACACAATGGGAGATAGCATTGGGAGGGGCTGTGTCAGTTAGGATTGCCTCACAGTGACTATGTGAATGGAAAAGAAATGTTCAGTTTAAGACTCATTGTCTGGAAGAAATAGAATGTAATGATTGCTAAGGTAAAAAGAAAGTTGAAGAAGGATAATTGTAAGGCCTCAAATGTTGGCAATGAGATAGTTTTGAGACGATCAGAAAGCATTTGGAGACAAGGCCCTATGCATTTGATAAGAAATCAAAATTGGAAGTGATAATGTGATAGTTTTAGGTTATTCAATTCAGTATCTCAACTTCTGAGTTGCCTCTTAATATATGATTCTATGCTAGACACTACAGAAGGTAAAGGAGGGAGAAAAGATACTCTATAAGAAAAAATACTCTAAAAACATCACTGATCATTAGGGAAATGCAAGTCAAAACCACAATGAGGTATCACCTCACACTTGTTAGGATGGCCACTATTCAAAAAAAATAAATAAATAATAGGAAGAAAGAAAATAAGTGTTTTCTGAGGATGTGGAGAAATTGGAACCCTGTGTGCTGTTGGTGAGAATGTAGGGTAGTGCAAGTTGCATGGAAAACAGTATGGAGATGCCTCAAAAAATTCCCATATGATCCAGAAATCTCACTTCTGGGCATAAATCCAAAATTGAAAACAGGATCTCTAAGAGATATTTGCACACCCATGTTCATTGCAGCATTAGCTACAATAACTAAGAGATGGAAGCAATGTAAATGTCATCAGCAGATGAATGGTTAAAGAAAATGTGAGATACATGTATATATCACACACACAATAGAATAATATTCAGACTTAAAAAAGAAGGAAATCTTGGGCCAGCCTAGTGGCACGGTGGTTAAGCCAGTGGCCTTGGTTCGGGTCCCACATATGAGGGCCAGTGATACTGCCCTCAAAAAAAACAAAACAAAAAAAAACAAAAAAAAAGAAGGAAACCTTGTTATATGCCACAACATGGATGGAATTTGAGGACATGATGCTAAGTGAAATAAGCCAGTCACAAAGAGATAAACACTGCAGATTCCACTTATATGAGGTACTTAGAGTAGTCAAATTCATAGAAACAGAAAGTACAATGATGGTTGCCAGGGACTGAGGGAAGAGGGGAAGAGAAGTTGTTGTTCAAGGAGTACAGAGTTCAGTTTTGCAAGATGGAAAAGTTCTAGAGATATGTTGAATTAGAGGTGCATATAGTTAATACGGCTGAACTGTGCACTTAAAAGGGTTAGGATAGTAAATTTTATATTGTGTGTCTTTTTATTACAATAAAAAAAAAGAATAAAAATATAAGAAATCTCTGAGGCTGTGAGCACTGAAAAAGAAGTTTCTATGGCCCAGAACTGAGCCTTGGAGGAAGCCACAATTTAGAAGGAACTCAGAGAAGACAGAAGGAAAGCAGTGAGAGATTGAATAAAGAGTATAATATCACAGAATTTGAGAGAAAGGGTGTGTTATAAGAAGAACTAAATGCAACAGGGAAATCAATAAGACATCAAAAAAGCAGGGGAATCATTATAGACCTTTGATGGAGCACTTTCAGCATTCATTAATTGATCCAATCCACAGAGATTTATAGAGCTCCAACTATGTGCCAGGCACTGTTCTAATAGGGAACAAAGGAGACAAAATCTTTTTCATTGGTTTCCAAGCAACCAATAAGTATATGCCAGATAGTAGTAGGTACTATTAAGAAAAATAAGCATTCTAAGGAGGCTGGGTTGGGGGATACTATTTTGTTTTTTTTGGTTTTCTTTAAATAGAGTGACTGAGGAGTCATCTGAGCAGAGACATAAAGGGAGTCTTGTGACTATATGGAGAAAACCAATCAAGGCATCGGGAAGAGCAAATGCTAAGGTCTGAAACAAGAACTGACTTGGCCTTGAGGAACATTAAGGAAGCCAGTGTGGTTGATGCATGGCCTAAGAAAGGAATATCGATAAGAGATGACTCTGAGAGATGGCCAGGTAGTTTCTGGTACTGAGGATCAAAAGGGAGGGATATGAAGTTTGCAATAATTCAGAATCTGATAGTGAAAAAAAAGGAGAAATGAAATGAACTGAAGTTGAACAGCTCATTGGTGTCATAGGACGTTTACATTATTTGTCTTAAGAAAAGATCTGGTAACCAAATAGACTTGAAAACATAAGCTATAACAAGAGACAAAGAAGGATCCAGTAATTCCATTTCTGGGTACTTATCTGAAGAAACCCAAAACATTATTTCGAAAAGACAAATGCATTCGTATGTTCATTGTAGCACTGTTTACAATAGCCAAAATATGGAAGTAAGCTAAGCGTCCATTGATCGATGAATGGATAAGGAAGAAGTGGTACACATATAAAATGGAATATTACTCAGTCATAAAAAAGAATGAAATCTTGCCATTTGCAATAACATGGATGGACCTAGAAGGTCATTATGCTGAGTGAAATAAGTTAGACAGAGAGAGACAATACCATATAATTTCACTTATATGTGGAATCTTAAAAAAACAAACAAAATACAAACAAACAAAACAGAAACAAACTCATAGATACAGAGACCATTTTGATGGTTGAGAGGTAAGAGGGTCATTGGGGGAATGACAGGGGTGTAAGAGATTAAGAGGTACAAATTGGTAGTTACAAAATAGTCATGAGGATGTAAAGTAGAGCATAAGTCAACAATATTATAATAACTATATGTGGTGTGAGATGGATGCTGCATTTATCAGGGTGATCACTTATATGTTATATAAATGTCTAATCACTATGTTATACACCTGAAACTAGTATCTCAATTGTAATTGAAAAATAAAAAAATATTTTAAAAAGATACAGTAAACTTTGGGGGGCGGGGATCAAGGGGGAGAGGGATTTGTGAAATGGGAGGGAATTATCATAGAAGCAAAAACCCCTTCAGAGAGAGAAAGAGAGAGAGAGAGAGAGGGAGAGAGAGAGAGAGAGAGAGAGAGAGAGAAAGTATACACACATTTTAAGAAAGGAAAACTGTATTTAAATTGTAATACTCAATGTATACTGATAACAAAAGATGAATACAAGTGTCACTTCTGCAATTACAAGAGGTGCTCAAAGTGGTTACCATCAGCATCCAGACACTTCTGATTATGGTGAACTACTGCTTGAGCAACGTTGACCAAAGTGTTTACTTGTATATATTTTTTTGGCACCTCTGGTATATATACAACGTCTGACAATTAAGTTTGCGAACTTGCCACCATGTGCTTACATTGGCAGCACTGTACAAACAGCTCAGTAAGGCTTTGTAACCTCAGTGTATCAGTATCTCACTGCTGTGTTCATGTCGATGTGTGGTGCTGTCTTACTGAGTGGCATTCATTATTGTTGTTGCTTGATTTTGTGTGCTGTTACAGGAATGTGTGAGCTTGAATTAGAGCAATAAACATTCAATTTCTTGTTAAACTTGTCAAGAGTGGACTGCAGTGTACAAATGATTAAATGTTATTCTGAGGGGAGAGAATTGCGTCACTGATGAAGAGAGGTCAGGGCGGCCAGTAACGAGCAGAACTGATGACAACATTGCAAAAAGTCATCAAATTATGTGTCAAAATCGTTGGCTGACTGTGAGAAGTATAGCAGACCAAATAAACGTCGATTAGGAAAATCTTAACTGAAAATCTTGGCATGAGAAAGGTGTGTGCAAAAATGGTCCCAAAGGAGCTCACCGATGAACAAAAGCAAAGGAGAGTCAAAGTTTTCCAAGACCTTTTGGAGAGGCAAGACAATGTTTTGAGCCACATTATCACTGGTTATGAAATATTGGTGTACTAATATGAGCTTGAAACAAAACGTCAAAGTGCATAATGGAAGTCAGCCAATTCTCCAAGACCACAACAGTTCCGTCAGTCCAAATCAAGAGTAGAAACGATGTTGCTAACATTTTCTGATATCAGAGGGATTATTCATTATGAATTTGTACCAACTGGACAAAGAGTTAACCGAGTTTACTATTCGGAAGTGCTGAAAAGGCTGTATGAAAAAGTTAGATGTCCTTAACTTTTCGCCAACAATTCATGGCTCTTGCATCACGACAATGCACCAGCTCACACGGTATTGTTTCTGAGGGAGTTTTTATCCCATAAACAAATAACTGTTTTAGAACACCCTCCCTACTCACCTGATCTGGCCCCTAATGACTTCTTTCTTTACCCAAAGATAAAGGAAATATTGAAAGGAAAGCATTTTGATGGCATTCAGGACATCAAGGATAATATGACAACAGTTCTCATGGCCATTCCAGAAAAAGAGTTCCAAAATTGCTTTGAAAGGTGGACTAGGCACTGGCATCAGTGGATAGCTTCCCTAGGGGAGTATTTCAAAGGTGACTGTAGAAATATTCAGCAATGAGGTAGGTAGCACTTTTTCTAGGATGAGTTTGCGAACTTAATTGTCCAAACTCGTGTGTGTGCTTGTGTGTGTGTGTGTGCTTGTGTGTGTATGTGTGTGTAGTCAGATATTATAAATTCAACTCAAATGGGAGAAATGCTTTGATCTTCATTTCCTTAAGCCTTCTAAAAAGATAAAAACCATTTAAAAAGAAATCTAAAATAAATACTTTATAATAATTTAGCAAGCTTATAAACACATTAGAATATAGTCGTAGCATGATTTTATGGGGAAAATCATGCAAAGTAAAACTTAAAAGCTCTAAAATATCCACAACTTGACTAAAGTAAATATTGAGAGATTTTTTAAAATATTAAGCCATACTATTCAACATTAGGAATGTTGAACAGTCTTAGGTTCATGTCCCCTCTGTCTTTAAAAGGTTTGCAGTAAACAAGTTTCTTTGGATTTGTGACAAATAAGCAACACAAAGTGTTGATATTTAACATGTAAGTTAAATTGGTTGGTGTAATTGACTAGAGTGCACATGGTCTAATACTGGAAACTATTAGAAAAAGCACAAAGATGAAAGACAAAATAACAGCATAGTGCCTTTATGTGACCCACAATGCAACATCTACCAAGTATCAGAATGACTTTTAGTATTAACTGATATCAATCATTAACTTCATTAATATTTTTTAAAATTGTGAAACATATTTCACAATATGTGTATTTCACAATATAAAATTGTGAAAAATTTCCTCAAAACATGTAGAAAACACATATGCATAGTTTAATAAATGATAATCATCATCCTCCCTTCACTTTCCCCTCAAAGATAACTGCCATCCTGAATTTTGTGATACTCATTCTCCTACCCTTTTTTACAGTGTTTCAACCTACATATACTTCCCAAACACCATATCGTTTCACCCCAGCAGTGGATGAAGGATCCTGTTTGACCTACATCCTGGCATTTGTACTGACCAACTTTTAGATTTTCACCCTTCTAGTGGTTCTGAAATTAGACATCATTGTGATTTTAATTTATATTTCCCAGTTACTGAGTTTGAGCATCTTTTCACATGTTTATGGGACAGTTGGAATGGCTCTTCTGATAGTAACTTTTCACACTTTTGTATTGGGCTGCTCATTTTTTTCTTGTTGAGTTTTAGGAGTTCTTTATATAATCCTTTGAGTTATAAGTCTTACAGATATATTCTCCCACTTTTTGGACTGCTTTTTCACTTCCTTTTTGATATATTTCAATAAACAAGCATCCTTAATATTAATGTAGCCAACATTTGCCAGTTTCTTGCTATGGTTTTAGCCTTTTCTCTTTCTAACTTAATTGTATTATAATCAGAGAATGATTACAAATTGGTTGGACTGGCTCTTGTCCTAGCAAAAATTCAGTTTTTATAAATAAAAATTCAGTTTTATGTGGGCTATACATAATATGTAGAATGTGTATTTCCAAACCATTAAATGTATTGTTCTTTAAATCGCTGTTAGATCAAGTTTAATTGTTCAGTCAATATCTTCTATATCCTTACTAATTTTTGTCTGCCTAGTCTGCCTAGTAGTATTTTAGAGAGCACCATAGTAGTAATTTGACAATTTTCTCTGTAGTTTGTCAAATTTTGATTTACATGTCTTTAAACTATGTTATTTTTTTGATAAAGTTTAGATTTGCTATAACTATAGGGTGAATTAAGAATTGTAATGTTATTTTGTGCTCTCTGTATTTCTTGTTTCCTTACAGTCTAATAACTAATATTAAGATAGCTGCCCCAGGTTTCTTTGGATTTTTTGTCTAATATGTGTTTTTTTATCTTTTAGTCCTAAAAATTTAGGTATCCTTTTGATGTATGTGGTCTATTGTATGGCTGGATTTTTTTTTTTTTTTTTTTTTAGTCAGCCTGGTTAATCTTATATTTTACCTATAGAGTTTAGTCCATTTACATTTAGTATGATTAATAATATCAAATAGGTTATATATAATGCTTTTATATTATTAATCAATATATATAAAGATATTTTCTATGATGAACTGGCTCACATAATTATGGAGGCTAAGAAGTCCTACAATCTGCTATCTGTAAGCTGGAGGCCCAGGAAAATAGCTGGTGTAATTCAGTCCAGAAGGCTTGAGAACTAGGGTAAGTCTTAGTCCAATGGCAGAAGACCAATGTCCCAGCTCAATCAGACAGAAAAGGCAATTCTGCCGTTCTTTGACTTTTTGTTTTATTCAGACTTTCTCTTGATTGGATGATGGTCACTCACATGGAAGAGGCCATCTGCTTTATTCAGCCTACCAATTGAAATGCTAATCTCACCCAGAAACCGTCTTACAGATTGTTTAGCCAAATAGCTGGGCACTGATGGCCCAGTCAGGTTGATTAAAAAAAAAGAAAAATTATTGATCATCACATCTGCTAATGTCAATAACCCATTCCTAAAACATCTCATATTTTACATGAAAACACTGAAAAGCTATTTTCTGTTATTTTATATGAGAAAATGTATAATGCATTATATGTTAACCCTGCCTCCAAATTTTCCTAAATAAAATACTTAAATATAAATAACAAACCCTCATATTAGGATGCAAATGCTTAAAGCATTATTTTATGATAACCAAACATGAAAGTCTGCTTGCATACTGTGAACATTATGTGTATAATATGGCAAAGCAAATAACAGCAATAAATACATTTTTTAGTAAAAACTTCAGAGAAAAATTTCCAGGGAAAAAAAACACAATTGCCTGCAATAAACTGTAACTCACCAAATGAAGAGAAAACTTGATACTAAAAGAAAAGCGAGGAGGGAGCAGGGCCAAGGTGTAATTGTTTGTCACTGCTTGTAGAAAGTGAGTATGTGGACGAATGTGTTGATAACAGGTAATTTCAAGCAAACTATCCAACTCAGAAGCTGATAGAAATTTTTTATCACTTGGCACTGTTGAAGAGGCTCCCGAACAAGAAAGCCATGAGAAATTTTCAGAGGCGACCAACATTTAAGGATGAGAAACTTATAAAATGGAGCTTTGTTTAAACTCCCATCTGTTTTCTCCATTTTATCCTTTTCACCACAGTTTTTTTCAGGGTGTGTGTGTGTGTGTGTGTGTGTGTGTGTGTGTGTGTGTGTGTGTGTAACTTATACATCCCTAGTCAAAAATGAGAGGCCCTCGGCCGAGTGGCACGGTGGTTAAGCGCTGGCTTGGGAAACCAGCGGCCCCGGTTCAAGTCCCACATATGAGGGCCAGTGATACTGCCCTCAAAAAAAAAAAAAAAAAAAAGAGAAAAGAGAGGCCCTTTGGAAATGTGTTCAGGACAAGCAAACTGGAAAAGAGTGGTTCCCACTGAGTGTAACACTGTGATGTTCTGCTCAGGGCCAGCATCCCCTTGGTTGGAACTCTGCATGCTTTTCAAAAAACCTTCATGTGATAGTGATAATTTACCCATTGTATTTGAAATGTAACCTGATAGTGCTCCAGCACATCATTTTGTTAAAAATGCACTATTTGGAATGTAACTAGACACTGCTCCTATATAAACACTGGTTGATAGATGTATTCAGAGCTCTATGATAATTTGGTTATTGAAAACCAAGAGGCATTTTATTGGAAAAAATATTAGCTGCAGAAAATTCTACAAGATATGCCTTGTATATTTTAATTTACTTTTATAATCTTATTCTTTTTCCAATTTCATCTCTGGTTTCTGTTCTCCCTCCTTACTTCTTTCTTGCCTTCAAGCCCAAATGTGGGCTGGCTTGTGGTTATGAATTATCAGGGGACATATTAGACCTTATTTTTGTCATTCCCAACACTAAATTCAAGTCAGGCAAATCATCTTGCTGCCCACTTCTATCTGATGGACTTCATTTCTCACTTCCACTGCACTAAGGGTGTAGCCTTTCAAAGTCCTGGCTTATTGGAAGATCACCTCTTAAGGCTCTCTTAGCTTTAGCTTTCATTCCCTGAGTACATGCCTCGGTCAAAACAGAAGCACAGGAGCTCAGTATGCAAGCCAGCTTGGGGGTGCCCAAGGCTCTGCATTTACTTGAGTTCTCACCTCTGAAAAGACTTTACTTTTATGCCAGCTCAACCATGAATTTTAAAAGATTGAGAAGATAATTTCGTCTTTAGCTTGTTTGCATCAAGAGTGCTATTCAGAGCATTTCATGTAGCCACACTGCTAGAAACAGAAGTCTTCCTTCCTTTTCTAACATCCTTATTAGTATCCAAACCCAGGGAGAAGGAAAGCTATCAAGTAGCTTCTCAATTCATGCTAAATGAACCCAGAAAATAATCCAAACAGGTCAAAAAGTGCCATAATGTTTTAATATGGAAAAATGTGACAAATCATGAGTAAAATTAAGGTGAATCATGTAGTCAGTGGTAACAAAAGGCTTGTATGCCTGCAGGGGCTTGCTGCTCACCAAGTTTAGTAGGTTTATTGCTATTGGGAGTTTGAGCAAGACTGGTAGGATTGGAGGATAGCTATAAAGAAATGTTATCCTGTTTTTATGTAAAATAACAATCCTATAGGCATACAAAAAAGGCTGGTTAAAAAGTCAACAGTTGACCTCTGGGTGATGGGACTATGGCTCATTAGTTGTTTTATATCTGCTTATCTTTTCCCCCTAAAATTTCTATAATAAACAGGTTTAATTTTGTAAAAAAGAAAGGTGGCAATAAGGTTTTTTTAAGCAAATATATATGAAATATAGCATTTTGAAATTGGGAAGCAGGGTCCACAGGGACTTCAGAAGGTCAGTGCTTTGCTATATAGACACCACAATACAGATGCTTTTGATGAGAAGGAGCAGAAGAAAATGATAAAATGACTCATGGGAATAAATGATGTGGAAATGTTTAAGTACAAGGATGTGGCAGAGAATGGTTTCTGAATGTCATAGGTCTTAAACACTTAGGAAGACATCTTCCTTTAACTCGTAATAAAATGCTATAACAAGAAAAGTAAAATGAAAACAGTTCTTTTGAAGGCTGACAATGAAAAAAACCACTTCCTGAAATTGTCTAAGATTAGAAAATACATTTAAATTTTAATTAGGATGATTAATCAGCTCACACAGGAAGGTACAAAAAGAAAAGCAGGCTTTTTGAGGATGCCCATGCTGATGTCAGCAAAGAAATTTCCTTACACAATCCATTCGATCAGCAAACATTATTCAGTACCTACTATGTGCCAGGCATTATGGTGGATCCTGGAATCCACAGGCAGCTAGTGAGAGTATCACTTATGCTCTCAAGGATCTCAAGCTCTGTTTCGGAAGACAGACTTGTACCTGAGCTCCACTGTAGCATGATAGAACCATGTTCATTGGGAATCAAATCCTTTCGTGAAATTGCCACAGCACAGCGGCCTCTTCTATCTCCTTACCAGGCTATTAAGGAATCAATTTCTGGTCTTGGTGTCTGACCTATATTCTTCCCTCCAGACCCACAGGTTCAATTTTACTTGGTATGTATTTGCTAAAAGCAATAGAAACAATCCCAGTCCCACCTATCACTTGAACAAAAGGCTTTACCTGAATTTACATTAGGGGAGCTGGGGTTCTGGTTTGTGGTCTATTTGCCGGATCCAAGCCCTGCCCTCTGAGCTTTACTGCATGGTCATTGGCAGTGAAAATATTTGGCCCCCAAATGAAGCCAAGAAAAAGAAATCAAATACTGGTGTTTTGAAGTAGAGAACATACAGATTGATGGCCCCCAACTAGAAACTTCCAGAAACTACTTCACTTGTATAGTTTCTGCAATACTAAAAAACTGTAATGCAAATGAAAGCAGGGTGTTTATTCAGGAATGTGGACATGTGATATAATTGTTCCTATCTCCAAAGCAGCTTGAATAATTAATTACAGGACAATAGAGTGAAGTCAGAGCATGATGGGAATCTCATGACTTGTCGTGTTTTATGGCCTGTGCTTCTTAGGGCCCCTTCTAAAGAACGTGCTCTCTCCATGGGCCATGGAAACAGCATCCCAATGGTGACATCCCTGTGGAAAAGGTAGGCCAATCAGATTCTTGGGAGAAGAGTTTGAACTTAGCAATAGAGACTATAGAGAGGCAGAGGTCATGAAGCAGAGTTGGAGCTGTGACTTTATTAGGTCATGTGCAAGATGAATAAAAAAAGCTGACTAAAAGAGCAAGAATAGAGAGATGAGAGAAAAACAGAGAGAGCCAGAGGTAAGAGAGATTGCATGGCCCTGAGATATTGGGGAAACATTGGTTCTTCACTTCAGTCTCTGAATCCATACATAGCCATGAAATGACCTGACATTTCTGTAGAAGAACTCCTTTTTACTTGGGCTAACTTGGGTGGGTTTGTTTTATTTGGATTACTAAAGAGCTATGACTAAGATAAATCACAGCACAGTTGAGCAGAACCATTTTATTACCTGGCATAAGTAAGATTCAAATGCATCAGTGGGTAAACAAACTCTATTAGTGAAAATCAACAGAATACTATAAAGCAAATGTTGAAAAATGTACTGCTAGCTACCATAATACTAAAACAGGAGAGGGCGAAATGGATTGCATGCTCAACTTGAGATTCAATGGGAAACCAAGATACATGCCACAGGGGACATTTTAAGCCCTCATCTCTGATAGAAATAACAGCTTGAGTGCCTTGATCAACTTCTGGGCTCAAAAATGCTATGAAATCAGGTACTCCCAACAGCACCAGTAGTGATATTAATTTAAGAGTAATTCATAACTCAAGACAACAAACTGCGGCTTCTTGACAGGCTCCTGGATTTTCCAAATCATAGGCATGGTTTGATGGGTTGAATACATCAGCTTTTGTTTTGTACATGGCAACATCAGAGCCATGTTTCTGTGCCTGAGCCACAAATGCATTTACACAATCTTTTTTGATACTTACAATTCATTTGTTAAATGATAATTGTCCATTCCTCCAATAAAGACAAATTAGTCTTTTGCTTAGGAGATAAACCTATAAACCTGGTTTCTTGTCTACAGCACTCATCTATTACAGATCTTGTGCCTTCTGAAAGATGAATAATTATATTCCCTGAGGAGATTTACTATATATATTGCTGTGGTAGTCATCAAATTGGAGCGAGAGTTGATAAGTGTGGGCAACAAGGATAAAATGAACAGCCCTCTCGTCTGTCAGGCAGCAAAGTAAATCAGTGAGAACAGCCCTCATTACCGCAAGTTGAGTGGGTATGTGTGATGTCCAAATTCTGGGCATGTACTCTTTTTCTCTGTGATAAAATAAATACTATATCATAAGGACTTACTTATCATAAATAAATTCACTTAATGAGTAAGTAAAAGAGATTATCTGTGACTTATGATTGAGTTCATTTGGAGCCTATTTTATATAGCTAGCTTTCTTTTTAAAATAAAATAGTCATATATATATATATATATATATATATATATATATATATATATAATTTTTCTTTCTTTCTTTTTCTTTTTTTTTCCTTTCCTTTTCTTTTTTTTTGCCACATTGGAAGTCTATATTCCTTGGGGAAAAATGGCAGATCAGAAATCAGAATTTAACAAGCTATGCATAATAAATGTGTAGCATATGTTACGGTTGAATTCACTTCTACTGTTTGCAGCATATACCTTCTACCTAGAATTGCAAAAGTGCTTGTTATCTTGATGACACTGAGGCAAGAAGAGAAAATGACAAGAAGAACGCCATATTTAGCTCAAGATATTGCCTCCTGGGACCATGTTAGGATTTCTAACAATAAATCCATGGGAATAAATTCAGGAATCACTAGAGTTTAAACTTGCCATATCCTAATTATAGGCTATTCTTAGCAGTCTCATAGGTCTTGTGGTTTAATTTAATAAATTATGTTGATTTTATTATGACATATATCCTTTACAAAGTGCAGATTATAAATGACTTAGGCCTTCTGTTAATTATATTCTTTGGATGATTCTGTCCTACCAATTCCTAATGGTAAATCAAATCCTTCTCTCTCCAGCTTCAAAATCCCTAGTTTCTACTTTTAAAAACATCTACATGATTTGTTATCTTATTCTTCATTAAGCAAGTACTAATTGACTGCCAATTATGAGTATGGCATTATGCTAGACACAAGAAAAGATATAACGATGGATAATGCTTAGCCCTCTAAACTCTTAGCCCTCTAAAAAATTCATCTTTCAGGACAATAAGCATGATATTTCACAAAAAAGGTGAAATATCAATACAGAATTAGAATAATGCAGGATCATAAAAGAGATATCTCAAAAACATACATTTTGAAGTGAAAATAACTGGTCTAGAGAAAAAAAATAAATGAGGAGAGTAGAAGAAGCAATAATCTTTCAGTGTTCAGTGGTCAGAAAAGCCTTCTTGAAAAAGGAGAGAGAAGATTTGAACCATTTTAAAAGAGGCAGTCTGAAAATGGACAAGGACATGGGTCAATATGCAGAGGTGGGTAAGGCATGGTGTGTTGGGAGAAAATGTTTCATTCCTTAGACTGGGGGAAAATCTAGCTGGAGTGCTAGAGAACAAGCAGGAGAGTAATTTGAAGATAGTTTGTAGAGCATCTTGACTAGCAGTCTGCTTCATCTTAAAGTAATGTATATTTATAAAAGGTTTTATTATTAAATCAACTTTATTGAGGCAAAATTTATGTGCAATCATTTGCACACATTTTGAATAAACTGTTAGGTGAGTATTAACAAATAGATACTGTCATATAATCACTACTTCAAAAAAGATATAGAACATCTCTACCACTCCAGAAAGTTCTTTTGTGACCTCTTCCCATCAGCCTTTCTCAAACCCTTTGGTTTTCGTTAACATACCACAGTCCACTATTACCTATCCCTGGACATTTTGAGTAATTCCAGTTTTATGCTATAATATATTCAAGCTGCTCTATTATATTTTATACACCTGTAAACACTTTAAAACACAAGGGTTTTAAAAGTTTTGTGAATTATTTTCTTAAGCCTGAGCCTCCCAAGTTTACTCCCATTATTACTGGGTTAAACTATATGATACTCCATTCACCACTACAGTTTGAGTGTGGTGTGGCATCTGAAGTCATGTTTCTACATTTCTCTGACTCCCAGAGTACATACTAATTTTTTTCATTGGTTTTATTATCAGTATCAGCAAGCCCATTTAAGACTTCAACTTAAACATGGCAGATTCATCATACACATATGTCTCCTCTCATTCTCAAGACCCTGGTAGAATAAAAATAAAGGAGAATATATATATATTCACAAGGATAGACAGAATGGGAGGTAAGATATCATCAGACAAGAAGTTTTAATACATCTTGGGAAGACAGAAGGCACACAGAGCAGCAATAACAGATTTAACAGAGGAAACTATATTTGAAAGAGCCTTAGAGATGAGAAACCACTTTATCCACAGAACATCTCTGAGATTCTCAGACTCAGTCAGACACTATAGAAAGAAGAGATGAGGCATGAGGTTGAAAAAAGGAATTAATTGAAAGTCTGCATATACAGAGTGTCTAGACTCCAAGGATCCCTCTCCCACATTATTCAGGCAATTATGCACCATCTGTATGTCCAACCTCCTCCCCAAGCAGGAGAAAGGAGATTTAATTTCTTGAGAATTCAAGGAAGAAGCACTGAACTCAGAGATCCCAGACCTAGTGGTAGACATTAAGTGAAGAGATTAAATGAAAGAGAGAATACTGAATGGTGGGTGGTCCTTACTTTGCTCACTCCCATGATATTGGCAGCTAGGCATATGGCTCACAGACAAAAAACTAAAAAATTCTTCTCACAGACACCGAAGCCCCCAGACAAAATTCTAGAGAGTGGCTTGTAGATTCCACTTCAAAATCAAATGGCCACTTCACTGCCAAATCACCCAGCAAAGAAATCTCCCAGCTCACAAATCTCCTCTGTGCATATTTAGATTCCAGGAAACTCTTTGCTGCTTCTTTTATCATTATTAGAAATTAACCGCCAAGGATTATTGACATTTCAGGAAATTCTCCATAAAAGAAAGGGAGAGATGAAAACAGAGAATAAAAAGAAACCCAGAGGAAGGAAAAAAGAGTGAAGAAAACATAAGAAATTTTCTCCCCCCAAAAGTAAATACCCTAGAAAAATAAGAGAATATATTGCATTCATAAAATCAGAATAGAAAGTTAACAAAAAGGAATAGTTAAGAATCAGAAAATGATCTTAAAAGTTAAAAATTAGATATAATCGAGGAACTCCCCTAGAAAATAAAGCAAAAAGCAAAGAGGTCAAAAAATAGGAGAAAATATATTAAAGTTTCAACCTAGGAAGTACAGTTGAGTTCCTGGAAAAGAAAACAGACAAAATGGGAGGAAGAAAATTACAAAAGAAATAATTTAAGAAAATTATATGAATATCTAGATAGAAAGTGTTGCTCAGTAAATTGTAAACAGACTTACATGAAGACATATTATTGTAAAATTCCAGAATACCAGAGATATAAAGAAGATTAATAATTTCTAAAAGCTTTCAGAGAAAAAAACAATACACAAAGGAACATACATCACAATGGCACTGGATTTTTCAATAGCTGCACTGGATACCAGTAAACAATAGAACAATAGCCTCAAAATGATGAAGGAAATGTATACCCAGCCAAACTATCAATCAAGGATCAGAGTACAAGGGAGATATTTTCAGAAAGGCGAAGTCATAAAAACTGACCTCCTATACAGTCTTTCTTAAGAAATTACTGAAAGATGTTTTCCATAGACATAAGGAAAATTATCAAGATAGTGGAAGGCACAGAATTCAGAAAAATGTGGGAATTCAACAGGAAAATAGTGAATGACATTCCCAAAATGAGGTTGAAGGAAGTTATCTTTGACAGCTGTGTAGGAAGCCTAAAAACCAGCCAGCCAGACCAGAGTGGGGCAGGAGCACCAATGGTTCTGGGAGGGAGGTCTTCAGGGGAAAAAATATCATTGATAGGCCACCTGAAATGTTTAAATGTCTTATAGAGAGTTATATGAGAGAAAGAAAAGAAACAGTTAATAAATTCAAGTTGAGCGCACACCAAGTGCAAGTTAGAAATGAAAGTGAAATAACTAGGTGAAGGAGGCTTTAAATAAATAGGTCTAAAATGAGCAGGGGGTGGGAGCAATGTGGAATTGGAATGTAAGTGTGTAAATGCATGTGTGTGCATTACACATGTAGATGTATAAATGCACAGGCAAGCATGCACAGGTGAGTGTGTGTGTGTGTGTGTGTGTGTGTGTGTGTGTGTGTGTGACAGGAGAGAGATGGACAGAGGAAGAAGAAAGAGATTATACCGTATTCAGAGGTTCTATTGCTGACATAAATCTCATGCTTCTTTATGGACATATCTTTCAGGTGATTTGTTTTTGTTTTTGTTTTGTTTTTTGCTTTTCAGTTTGTTGTAAGGTTAGAGGTCACTGCTAATTCTGTGGTGTGCTGTATCTTCTTGGGAGTTGGAATTTCCAGAGTGCAGCATCCACACAGCGCAGCCCCTGCCTGAAGGCTGGAGGAGTTTGATGGCTTTCTGAAGTCTATTGATATGAAAGGGTTTCCTGGGGATCCATAGTATAACCCTTTTTGCAGAAGTCTGTTGTCACATCCTGGAGCTGAGTTGTATAAAGTAGACTAAGTCAAATCCATGTCAAATGCCACCTTTTAAAGCCTCCACCTGTTTCAGCAAAAAGAACACCAGACAGGGAGGCCTCCTGCTGATTCTCAGAAAACAGGCTGACTCTGCCTTTTAAAAGTCCTGGTGGAAGCCACAGTGGGAATGCTATTTGGCAGAAATGTTTGCTCTTTTTTTTACTCCCTTAACTATTATTGCTGATTATTATTCTTTGTCATTAAAACCTGGGAAGCAAAATATATATATAAATATTCTTTATTTCACACACATTATTCTTAGGAATGACAGAGATGATACTAGGATGGTGGTGGATTAGCAGCCTAGCCAAAAAGGACAGCAGGCATGTCAAGGGCATTGGCTTAGGGATGGCCGCAGATCCCTGAGGAGGGCCCTAAAAGGGTGTGATTATTGGGCAAAAGACCCTGGAGCCTGGGATCAGAGATCTGGGTTCAGGTCTTACCTGTGAATGCAGGCAAATGACTTGACATGACTGTGCCTCAGTTTCCTCATCTATAAAGTAGAAATTATTATTCATATCATGGGATTATTTCAAAGTTAGAATATGTGAAAGATTTTTAAATGTCAAAAATTATAAAAGCATAATTTATTATTACAATTCATATAACACATTTTATAATATATAATTAGCATAATAGGTGATATTATCCTGATTTATTTTATAACAATATGTGTTTAATAGATACCAAATTCTTTCCATTTTTCATACTTTGATGCATTGTTTCCAACATGTAGACAATTAAACTGTGGCTGATATATAACTGCAATCACTAAGGTGATAGATCTTGAATTATGCACTTAGTGCTAAGACAAATGTCTCAGCTGGGGCAGCTGCTGAGTAAGTAAATGGAGCACTGGGTATTCTGAGATCCAGGACCAGTCTCCTTGACTCTGCCATTCCCTGTGCACCCTGATCAGGTCATACCCCATCTCTGAGCCCCAGTCTTTGCATCTGTACAGTGAAGGAGTTGGATGGTCTCCAAGATTCTCTATCAGAAATTTTCTCTTAGAAATTGCTTCTCATGCACATCTGAGTTAGACATAAGGGTAATCAGCAACTGTGTTAGTTATCTATTACTAAAAACAAATTACCCCCAAATTTAGCAGCTGCAGCAACATTTATTATCTCACAGTTTCTATGGGTCAGGAACCTAGGCTCAGCTTAGCTGGGGGCCTCTGACCAGGGCCTCTCACAGCCTTCAATCAAGCTCTTAGCAAGGGCTGCAGTCGTCTCAGGGCTCAATGGGGGCAGGATTCACCTCCAACCTCACTCAGAAGACTGTCGGCAGAATTCAGTTCCTCCAGGGCTATGGGCACCCATTCCTTTTCACATGGATTTCTCCACAGGGCTACTCACAGTGAGGCAGCTGGCTTTCCCCATGGTAACATCCGATTGCTTCTGCCAAGTTCTATTCATTAGAGGCAAGTCAGGAAGTGTAGCTCACATTTAGGGGGAGGGGTTACACAAGGGCATTTTCAGTGGGAAGCAGGGATCTGTGGGACATGTTAGAGTCTAGCAACTCCCGCAACTAAAGGAGAATCACCAGGGAATTGCCTCATAGTTGGAATCATGTGATGCTATTTACCCATTGGTTCATTCATACAATAAACATTCATTGACTTCCATGACAATGCCTTATATTACATGCTCTGGGATAGCAAAGATAATGACTAAAAAAGTCCTTGTCCCATCTACCTACGTTTGTTCTCTGTGGAGTGGGGGTGGAAGGTTGTTGGAATTACCTGGAGCTACTTCTCAACTATGTGTGTCCAGGAGGGCACTCCACCCACATGGATTCTAATACGCTTTCCTGTTAAGAACTACTAATAAGGTAAAGCTAAGACTGGTACCAAAAGAACATAGGCTAAAGTAGAAACAGGGAAGGACTGTAGAGGGCTCTCCTGCCCACAGACCCAGAAGTGTTGCTCCCGGTGGCTGTCCCTGAGACATATTATTGGAAGAAACAAATGTTATACATATAATGCCAAGTTACTATAAGGAACCAGAAGGTGGCTGCTTCCTTACCAAACTTCCAGCACCCTCCCTATTTTATTTTCTTCTTTTATCATTTTCTGTGCCCATTTTCCCCGCCAGATGGCAAACTTCATTGAGGGCAGTGTCTGCCATATTTATATACCTCCCACATTCCCTCCCTCCCTCCACAACAAGTGTCCCCCTTCCAGTCAATCGCCCCCTTTAGTTTATTTAGTTTAATGTTTTACATGTGGTACTTTGTTACAGCAGACATGAAATTAATACAGTCCCTAAACACCCACAGAACTATGGGTAACTTAGAAAGAAAATGCGTCAATAGTCATTTCCTAAAACAAGTGCTAAATTTTCGAGTTTTTCTATACTCCAGGTGGGTGTTTTCTGCTTTGGGGACTTTACACAGACAGGAAAAAGAGCAAAAAAAGGGATGCATTTGAAGCGCTCTGTTTTTCTGGCAGAGAAGATGCCCTGGGTGCACACTGCCTGGCCACTTCCCCGAAGGCTTCACCTCAGCAAATGGGCAGGGATATTTAAAGGGTGTCTGTTAGAGTTAGGCAGCAGAGTGAGATCATGGGACCAGCATGTCCCAATTAGACTTAAAGGGTTACAGGAGGTGAGAGAGTTATTCCTTCACAGAAATGGAAAAATTAGCAAATTCTACAAGGTACTGACTATGTATGTGATCATTAAGGCTCAGAGAAGGAGGCTAACTGGGGAAGAGTTTGGAGGAGTTAGGGTGATGCTAGATGGGGAGCCAAGGGGAGTGAGTGAGGAAAGGCAGACAGCGTCTGTGCTAGCTAGGCACACAGACCTTGTATTCTAGATCAACTCTTGCTTTGAATCCCTGCATTGTTTCAAATTACCTGTGCACTCTTAGGGGATTCTAAAACTTTCTAATCTTTAAAATCTAGAGAATAATAGTACTTATCTTGTGTTGCTGTTGTGAGAGGTGATGCAATAATGTTCAGAAAACATAGAATTATGTGCTTATGACATTATAGCTTAATAAATGGTTATTATCATCATCATTATTAGAAGCTGGGACACAGTATTAGCAAATTGGAGCTCACCTGATGGACATGAGCATGGAGAAGACTTGTTTGAGTGGAGGATTCTGCAAGGGTCAAGGCCCTTTCAGGCTCGGAAATGAGACTTCTTTTCTTTGGACTTTAAACTGTTCCCTTAAAATTCAATCAGCTGAAGCACAAATGTATATTTTTGTAAGACTGAACTTCTGTGATAATTGATAATTTGGAAAATGATTAATTTTATATATAAAACAGTTATTAAGAAGTTTCAAATAGGTAAATAGCCCAATACAGTCATTTTATTTCATGAGAAATGGGTTAGCTTATTTTAGAAAGAACATAACTTTACTTTTGAGCCAACATGTGACAAACATTAAAATATAAACACAGACAGGCCACAGAGCTGCCCTATCTAATATGGTAGCCACCAGCCACATGTAGCTATTGAAAAGTTGACATGTGGCTAGTCTGAATTGAAATGTGATATAATTTTTAAATTCTTTCTGAAATTTAAGGAGAGTATAAAAAAGAATTTAAAATATCTCAGTTATAACTTTTATATCAAATACATGTTGAAATGATAATATTTTGGAAATGTTGGGTTAAATAAACTATACTACTAAAGTTGATTTTGTTATTTACTTTTTTAATATGGCTACTAAAAAATTTAAAATTACGTATATGTCTTGCATTTGCATTTCCCTTTATATACCTCTTGGATATCCTTGCACTAGACAATCAGAGGCAGAAGTGCCTTCTATTTATTCATTCATAATTTATTCTATCAGCATCAGTCCTTTGTACTGGGAATGCCAAGACAAACATGCAGTCTTTATTCACATTACAGGGTTTAGAGCTTGCTGAGTTAGGGTAGGATGTATGGAGCCAGCAGGCCCTGACACCTGAGTGCTGGGCTGGGTGAGTCACTCCTTATAATATCCACGTTCTCTGTCCTGGCAGCCGCAGGCCTCACCCGAACTTTGCTTCTCATTTTGCATTTTCTCTTAATCACAGCCATTCCTTCCTTTGCATCTACTCCTCTACCACTGCCTCTCCCTCCTCCAATGGGAATTTGACACTCAGATTGCAGCACAATGCCACACCCAGAGAAATTACGTCCATCCGTCTCTACATCACTCCCAAAGAGCAGGCTTTCTAAGATGTTAGTCTTGTGTGTCTAGCTTCTTTACTAAGAGGTAGCTTAGATCTTTGTTTGAGAGACAAATACAGACATAAATAATTTTCTGCCTCCTTTGCCTCCTTTTCTCTCCTCTCCCCCGACTCTTAAAAAGATTCCATAGCCTTCCTTTGATAACCATTTTGATATCAAATAACATAACATCACATGAGGAAGTGACTTTTTTACACCTGGATCTTCCCTGCTACAGTCAGTCAAGTCCCTATCCTGTAGTTCTCACAGTGGAGAAAAACGGCTTCCCCTATCAAGCTATTGGCATTCCCCTGTGTTCGCAAATAGTTAATGCTTAGTCTTTCTTCTGTTTTTCATATATTATAGAATAAACACAATTTTTAAAATGTTTCTTTGGTTTTTGAGTTTATTCTTCTTATTGTTATTAGTTTTCTTACACCTTCACCTTATTCTACTTAGGTTTTGAGTCAGTAAATTATTTTATGTACTTTGAAGGTTCTTACTTCTAAAAGCTATTTATGCTGGTCTTGTTAGAGCCCACATGCTTCCCCAACAAAGGTCTTGGCATTCCATTAAATAAATGAAAACAGTGCTTTAAAGTATAGCACATAGAGTGAAAACGGAATGCTTGGTTTCCACTTTTTTGTATTTTTCTTTATCCTTACCCAGTATTCCCCATCACAGTAACAAGGCTGCATTCTTAATTCATGTTCAACATCCAGGCCACCCCAATCCCCAACCCCGCCATCCCTGTCTGTCATTCTTATATTATCTGCAATTCCCAAAAGAGTATTTATGTCACTGTCTTTCCTGTTATCCTGCAGCTTTTCATCTTGGGTTCCATTCTATTTGCTTTAAAACTAGTAAAGAAAAAAATATTAAGAATGTTTTTTTTTCAGCTTGTAAGTGAAATTGTATAAAACGGGAGCTTTAGTCTTTTTTTTAGTTTTATTTTTTTAGCTTATCTTATTCCCTAAAGTGAAAAATGCACTTGGTCCTTAAACTATAATTCTTTTGGCAATAGTTTCTTGGTCAGAATCAAATTCCTTCCTTTGCCTTCAAGCATAGCAAATATATCAAGATTGTTGTTTCATTGTGTATATTGAATGTCCATAATATTTCTTGGCCCTAAAGATTTCCTCATGTTTGCAGCATGTAGTGCCAGAACACTATTGTTTCCACACAACTCAGCTAAAGATCCTACTTAAAGGGCACGTGAATCTGGAGTCAGAAAAAGACATTGTTATACACTGTGTTTTTAGCATGTTGATGTATAAGGCCAATTTGGGGGTTACAGTGTTTTATGGTAACTGAAAATAAAATTGATAATTAAAATAACTTTGGCTAGTTGATAAGAGTTTTTCAAACAAAAGCTAAATTACAGAAATTTTAAAACCTTATATAATATGAAAATAAATTTAAGAAAATAAAATGGAAAAGAAAGGAAACCCAAGGCTTTAAATCTTTTTTTTTTTTTTTTTTAGTTGAGGATAGGTACCATCCCATGCAGGAGTCGAACCCGGCAGCCTTGTTGTTAAGGGTGCACACTCTATCCACTGAGTCATCCAGGTGGCAGCTCAGCTCAAGGTGCCAAATTCAATCTTTAGTTGCAGGTGGGCATAGCCCACCATTGAACAGGCAATCTTGTTGTTACACCAGCTGAGCCATCCTGCCTCCTGTTGGCAGCTCAGCGACAGCTCAGCTTGGGCACAGCGTTCACTCACCCATGTGGGAATCAAACCGGATGCCCTTTTGCTCAGAGCTCGGGCTCTAAGCCAACTCATAACCAACTGAGCCACTTGGCCGGCCTAAATATTTTAATAACCTTTATTGGAATGCCCTAATTCTAAAAAATAAATAAATAAATAAATAAATAAATAATATACTTTCAATATAGAAGAATATTACCATTGAGGTAAAGGCACAAAGAAAAAATAAAATTATTTTGAGTGTTTATTTTTTTATATTTTTAATTCCTTGAAATACTTTTAATGTCTGAGAATCCTTCTTGCTAATATTTCAGGTCACCTTGCATGATAACCTGCTCTTTTTTATAGTTATCATATATACGTATTCTCAATACACAGTGAGAATGCTACTTGGATTTCTTTTCAAGTTTCTTTTCTTTTCTTTTCTCTTCATGTCCACCATTAATTCTCTTTCCCTGGAACAATTATACTGATTGTCCAGCTAGATCTCCTTATATACTAGCTCCTAATTCTCCTCAAATGCCTGGTTTTTCTAATGGTTGTGCATAGATATATAGGCTTCAATATCAGTCGCTAGTGTAGAGTGGACTTCTCTGGTAACTGGAAGTCACACTGATTAACTTAACCCTGGCTGGCCTATGCCAAAGTTTATTTCTACAGGAATACAGGCTCTCTCTCACCTCTTTCACTGCCTCCGATAGCAGATGAGATGTAGGGTCAGATCACACATCCCATATGACATCATGGCTCTGCTCCTGCCAGCTTCCATGGAACTCAGATATGAAACCAGGGAACATGTAACTTGCTGCACAAGTTGGATCAGGCTCATCCCTCTAACAAGCTATTAATGCACCCATCACCCTCCCCCACACTGAGAGTCCCAGAAAAGCAGAAATTCTGCCAAGGTGCCATAAATGCAAATATGTCAATCAGCTCTATTCTTAAAGAGAAACTAGAAACTCATCCGCTAAGTAGAGATCCTGAAGTACTTGAACTCAACCTCACATTCTCCTGTCATGAAACGTTCCTCTATTCTCATCTCCGTGCTGCATAATTAAGTGGCTCCAGAAATTTAAAAAAAAAGTGAGTACTTGTCAGGAAGTCCCTTACACCTTGACCTTCAATGACGTTATACCAGAACACAGGCAAAGCCAGTTACTGCCAAAGATAAATTTAAGATGATGTCAACATGAAACTCTGAATCACAGGGAGCAGAGACATGGAAACTTTAGTTACATGGACAAATAATTTTATTGAAATCCCAACAAACACCTAGGAGACTATATTATTTGCTTTTCAACTGCATTTTTGTCAAATGTACAAAGGTCTTATGTCCCAAACCTTTGTTTCCCCCCCACACCCCATTTCTGTCCTTTCTCTATGGATATCCTGCATTATCTCTTACTGTACTGTTAGCCTAACTCCACTTCCCCTTAATCTCTGCTCCCATTCTGATCCTAGCTTTTGAAGAAACACAGAAAAGCTTGCTTTGGCCTGGCAGACACAGAGCATGGGTTAGGAATTTGACGCACGTGGGATGCCATACAGTTCCATCCCTTGCAAACTGCATGATTTTAGGACATTACCTGACTCCTCTCATCCTCAGTTTCCTCACCTATAAAATGCTAAGGACAATGCCCCAAGTATGGGCAACACATTATCAAAGTATCAGAATAGGGGCCGGATTAGAGATGAGTATGAATTTTCTAGTTTTTAACTGGAGGCTTTAGAAATTTGAGAATTCCAGAAGTTCCTTTCATGTACAATACC
Source organism: Aselliscus stoliczkanus (assembly GCA_033961575.1). NCBI lineage: Eukaryota > Metazoa > Chordata > Mammalia > Chiroptera > Hipposideridae > Aselliscus > Aselliscus stoliczkanus. Next base: position 95,318,409 of record CM066733.1, read on the forward strand.
CTGCATGGGTGCTCAGAGGAACACAAAACCTCCTGTGTAATCACATACCTGCTCTCAAGGTGGGCACATAAGCCCAGCCTGATCAAAATGGAGCTCTGAATAGAAGTGGAATAAAAGTTGCTTTTGCAGAGATAGCTGTCCTGGAGACAATGCTGAAGCTTAATCCCAAATCTTGTCTGTATTACACTGCCAGTGTCCAGGGTAGGTGGCAATTGTGCTGAGCTCTGAAAGCCATTTAATTCCCTTCTGGAAAATAGTCAAGGTCGCCTCACTCCACTGCCCAGGCTCCTCTCTCAGGACATGAACATTCAAGGATATCTTCTTCCAGTACTGAAAACTCCTGGCTCTGGAACACACTAGGGCCTCCTTTGCCATGGGGGAAAATTCCAGTGATGTTTATTTAAAATTACAATCCAATTCACCAAGCTTGGATTTCTTATTATTACTAATAAAGAAGCTTCCCTGCAGAAGTAATTCAGGTACTCTATGGGTCAGGGGTTACTGGGAGATTACAGGCTTTCTTCTTATTTTCACTGTACAACTTCTGACTTTTAATTTCATATTGATTGTACTAAAATTAAACTCACATGCATACTCCAGAGCATGAGATAAATAAAACCCAAATCTAAGGTAAAGATGAATACAGACTTTTACTAACTACCTTCCTCCTACTTCTCTGACTCAAAGGAAGATTTTTCTTTAATATCCTTTGCTATCAAATTGTGACCTCCCCACCAAGTTAAAGTTTGAACTTAATAGGTTCCAGGGCCAGCAGAGTGGAGCGGTGGTGAAGCACTGGCTTGGGAAGCCAGCAGCCCTGGTTCGGGTCCTACACATGAGGGCCAGTGACACTGTCCTCAAAAAAAAAAAAAAAATAGGTTCCAAATTCTCCCAGGGCCAGTATTTTGGAGAGTTTTGCCTAGACTCACATGTTGTGGGAGAACAGGTGATTTCAGGGAAGCGGATGTCTGCTCCTCCATGGTTGAACTGACAGAGTTACCAGGGAAAGCATGAATCAAACATGTGACAGCCACTGTCCTGCCAGCTGCCTCAGGTGCTAATGGCTCTTTGTCTCCATTTACAGTCCAGTCCACACATACTTCACTCTCTGTGGCAAAGTCAGTAATGCTGCATTCTAATAGAAAGCGTTCTTTCTACACTTCCCAGCCATTTCCAGTTAGGCAGAGCCATGTGACCAGTAGAACCAAAGAACCATGAGGAAATGATGAGGTGTGTCACTCTGGGAAGAGATAGTGAAAAGCCCATCAGCAGGCCTCCTTTCTCTCTTTCTCTGCTTCAGTGCCAGTGGCATTCCAACCTTCCAGATGGCAGCACCTCATCAGCCAGAGACTCTAACTGACAACAACCAGCAGAGATCCCCCAACCAACACCACCACTTCAGTTCTCAATGGATTTGTCACATGTGCAAGCAATAAACATTTGGGAGTCCAGGTTGTTTCATTACCATCACATAACTAAGCCTATCCTACCTAATACATTCTCAAATCAAACCCAAACCCTTGTTCCTACCTCAGATTAAAAGAATTTCTGTTGCTTATACCCAGAAGCCTGCGCCACCCATGCATAAATGTGAGATGACACTCACAACAATGCAGAAATAACATCTGACCAAAATATGTATTGTGTATGTATGCATTAATAGATAGGCATGTGCACAAGGATTATCTCTGGATAGTAGAATTATGGGCAAACTTTATTTCTGTTCTTTATACCTTTCTGTATTTATCCCATTTTCCTCAATGTATGTATATTCCTTTTATAATCAGAAAGTAATTTTAATATTATTTTTAAAAAAGAAATTGTTTTTTGGTCTGTTTTATATTTTTTTAAAGATTTCTTATAATAGCTTTATTGAGACATACTTTTCATTCCACAAAATTCATCCTTTTAAAGTATACAATTCAGTGGTTTTTGATAAATTCACATTATTGTGCAATCATCGCCACTATCCGATTTTAGAACATTTTCATTACCCCTAAAATAAACCTCATGCTTATTATCCATCACTCACTAACCCACCTCTCCCAAGCTCCTGGTAACCATCAATCTATGTTCTGTCTCAATAGATTTGTCTATTATAGATATGTCACATAAATGGGATCATACAACATTGTTTTATTGTGACTAGCGTTTTGTTTTGTTTTGTTTTGTTTTTAACTTAGGATATTTTCAAGTTGTAGTATGTATTAGAAACTCATTAATTTTTTTTCAGATTTTTAAAAAAATTAGTAGTAGTTACAGATGTACAAAACAATACAGTAGTTATCTTTTTCACCCCTTACAAAGTGACTACCCCATTCCCCCTCCTTTGCCCCCCCCAAAAAGAAATTGTTGCATTGATATCAGCAAAACGTATTAGGACAGGTAGGCATTCAAACATAGTTTTTCATTGCTGCAGACAAAATGTGCTTATCCCCATCTGCCCCTGGTTTCTGCTTCAGCATCCCTGTGTGAGCTCACCAAGGTTGCCCATGGCCTCCGTGTGCCTGTGGGCTCTCATCACTCTCCCTGCATTTAGTTCCATGGATTAGGACACGGCCATATATTTTGGGGGCCACCATTCAGCCCACTACACTAGCATAAGATGAAATTAGCATTTCATAAAATTTGTTAAATGGATCAAAAATTATAAATAAGTGAACAACTCTTCCAGGCGTGGCTTCCTTCATGAAGTCTGAGATATTCTTCTGCAGATGTGGCTAGGGACATCTTGTTTACTTCAAACTCACTATGCCCCAACCCTCTCATCCCAGGCAAAGTGGGGGGAAAAAGTGCATTCCAGCCTGACCCTGTGCCCTTAACCAGCTAATACATTTCTGGCACAGTGCTCTTTTGGAAGAAGAAAGGTCTCGTTTCCCTTTGTCCAGTCAGTTGTTTAATAAAGTCAGTAGCATGCTGAGCAAATCCACACGGGGTCGGTGGCACTTTCTCTTGAGGTTGATGTGAGGATTAATCTCCATTGGCGATACTTCTTTCTTTTGCAGTCGAGTCAGCAGGAGCTCTCAGTCCAGAGTGAATCTCACCAGATGGGAGGCTGGAGGTCCAGGCACTGTCTAACGTAGAATCCACACTGCAATTATTAGTCACATGAAAGTTGCATTGAATAGCCTGCTACGGAAATCATAAGGATAACTAACAGGAGAAAGAATGTATCTTAGTTAACATTATTAAAACTATTCTCCTTCTCTTGGTTGAATCTGAGATAATCCAGTACAGACATACCTATTCTTCTTCAGGGGTCTTGCTTATCCTCAGGCAGCATCCAGGATCTGTACTTCTGGTCAAGCTGATTCCCTGTATAATGTTAATGTTATAAGCTCACAGCATAGATTGGATTGAAGGTATCTCTCCTTGTATCAAATCTCAAATTTTGTATTAGTGTGATTTCATATCACCTTTGAAACATAGGAAGGCCTTTGGAAGTACACAGGATTGGGAACACACTCCTCTCCTGTAATGTCCAGTTGAGAACAGAATTGCTAGGTTTAGAGTGCTGACATTTGACAGTCCTACCTGCACCTTTCTTCTCCAGACACACATGACACAAACACATGCTGCTGACATGAGTGCTCCCTGAGGAGTCCCTGTGTTTAGAGATCAAAGTGAAGGTCAGCACTCCTACTGTCAGGGGAGCCAGGACCACTGAGAGGAAAACAGGAGCCAAATGACCTTTAGCAATGAGGCAATAGAATGCAGTGCTCCTTATGTGATGTGACACCCAGGGCTGTGCAGAGATCCAGGGGACACAGGGCACTGAGGAAAGGACAGGGGATGGGGGGAGCAAAGGAGTGTTACTCAGTAAATGTGCCGGTCCTTGCTGACTCCAGGCTGTCCGTGGGTCCTACCCTCGGCTGAGAGGGATATACCGTGAAAACATCCCAAGCTATTAAATGCAAGAGGGGCCCACATTTCCCTGAGTTGCTTTCATTTTCATTTTATGACTAGCCTTTGCCTTCCTACACACGTTCACTCTTCTGAAAGCTGTTGCAATCCTTTTTGGCTTCCTGTCTTTGCTTCACCCATCATAGCAGCAAAGCCTTAAACTACCAAGAGGGAAAGAAAGTAATCTCCACTAATCCATTTCATGCAAACTACTAGTCAATTATGTGAGCCTGTCATCTGACTTTTTAAAAATGAAAATACATATTCTTTTGCATATAAATAGCAAAAAAGCACGAAGAATGTACACAAAAATATAGACAGGGGTGCTCTGATTAGGGGGAGAAGAGAAGAGAACAGACTTTACCTTTTTGTTTTGATTGAATTTTTTTTGCAGTAATTCTATAATACATTCGTAGTTAGAAGAAATCAATAAAGATACTGTCTATTTAAAAAAGAAAGCTGAGCAGGTTCATTTTTGCTCCTTCCTTGGTCGAAAGAAAATGAGATCATTCTGAAATTGCAATTTGTGAAGAAGCGGGTGTGTTTGAGTGTGTGTGCACGCACTTGCACTTCTCATAATGATAAAGTATGCGTGCACATGAAGAGCTCAGGGACAACAGTGCCACTGAGGGCTTTTGCCTTCTGTCTGTAAGACACTGAAGCATGAATGCTTCATCTGCACTCGCCTGGTTGTGCAGAAGAAACAGTCAGCACCTCCTCTCCCTCTCACAGCTGTGCAGCAGGGGTCTTTGTGCCCCCAGAGAGCACGGCTCCTTTTAGTGTATGCCAGCAATCTTCACAAAAAAGGCAGTGCATTGTGTCTGACTACCAGCAACATAACTAGCAAAAATAAAGACCTAGCAAAAATGACTGAGAGGGACGTGGACACGCACACATTCAACTCATCAAGCCAACAAAAATGTACATGTAAATAAACATTAAAGCAAGGAAATTGGGGGGAAATAAAAGAGACAGTGGGAATTACTAAAGTGACTGGAAATAGATGGAGCGGACCTAAAGATGCCTCTGTGTTAAGAGGGATGAGAAAAGAAGAGGGAAAGTGGAGACAGAATTTCCTCTTCCTTATTTCTTGCCCTAAAATCATGGCTTGGAAATATAAAAATTCTCAAAAAACGTTGATATTTCCAGTTTCTCTTTGGAAATGTAGAGAACCTGAAAGAGCACAGCAGTTACCCTTATAACAAGAAAAACTAGGACAAAGAAACAAATTGACAACTTTTCCTAAACCTATGAGAGAATTGAGGTCAAGGGGCAAACATCCAACCTATAATCTGGGAAGAAAAAGGTAGCTGCAGGGAGAAACAAAGCCAAGTATTTGTTTACCTGGGGCAAACATTGCCAACTACCATTTAGTCAAAGTATAAAGAATTATTAAAAGGTGAGTGTGGGCTAATGAGAGAGTGTGAGATCCTTGGGAGCCATACACCTGGGGGAGTTCATAACCTTGCAGGTTTTGCTCCACAAATAAAAAACAGACACTTGCAGGGAAAGTTCAGGAGAATCCCGAGAAAGCTTTTGTCTATAGTGTCCCAGAGATTGGGACACAGCAGCTACTGCTGAAGCTCCACTTGGACCCATTTTTTCCCTCTCCCCTATGAAACAAAAGCTTTCTTCTGCAGGGGAAGAGCAGCAAAATTTGACACCTTAGAGCCCTGGTAGAAGCCTATTGCAGCTGTGAGAAGGGAAGAGATTTCTAACAAGCTCCACCCCTAGGGGAATGGCAGGATCCTGTGCTAGTACCAGCACTACTGCTAGAAGGATAGGAACACTTATGAAGACCATACCCCACAGATCCAGGCTCACAGGGTCTGCCTAAGGCTGAGGCTAAATCAGAACATCGGAGAGCAGCCACCTCCCTAACTCTTTCCTGTACCACAGTCACAAGCATTGAGAAGATAATAGTAGAATATAGCTGGAAGCAGCACAAGTGACAGATTCTCTCAGGGGAGTAGGCACTGAGAAAAATCCTCTGGCAAAGTAGCCCACACCCTAAAAACAAGGTCTCATGAGAGAAATTTGAAACCTGTAGTATACAAAGGGTAACCCAGCACAAAAAAGAAACCAAACTCAGCCTGACTCCTGACTAGATGAACACAAACCTTAGGACTAAAGGCATAGAAGAAAAAAAAAGATGTGTTCATCTTCAAGTATAAAAAATAATTGAGCTCAATCTTAATCTCTATCTCCTGTGTCCCAAATTTAGGAGAGGAAAAGGGCAAATAATAATATTATTTGTTGTTTTAAATGTTGTCCCAGCTATTCTTGAAATTAAGCCTCTATTTCATGTGTTTATTGATTATTTGAATGAGTATAGAATTCCAAGTTGACAGTTATTTTTTCTTTTAGTTTTTTAAAGATATTGCTCTATTGTTTTGCTTCTGGTGAGAAAACTGCTGTCACCTTTAATTTTTCATTCCTTTACACATGACATGTCTTTTTTCTAGCTTTTTAATTTTTCTTTTCTGGTTTTTGAAAAATATTTCTCTCTATAATTTGTTTTGAGCAATTAGAATATCATGTGCCTTGGTTAGACTTTATATATATATATATATATATATATATATATATATATATATATATATATTTCTTATGCTTAGAGCTTGCTGACCTTCTTTGAAATGTTGATTAATAATTTTCATCAAATTTGGCAAATTTTTCAAGCATCATTATTTCTTCAATTTTTTTTCTGTTCTCCCTCCATCAGGACTCTAATTATGCACATATTAGGCTGTTTGCTGTCCCATAGCTCACTAATGCTCTTTTAATATTTTTTTAATCCTTTTTTCTATGTGTGTTTCATTTGGGATGGTTTCTATTATGATGTCTTCAAGTTCGCTAATTTTTTCTTCTGTAATGTCTAATCTAAAAATGTCTAATCTAAATGTCTAATCTAAAAATTCCATCCAGAGTGTCTTTCAGCTCAGACATTGTAGTTTTTTTAGTCTCTAGAAGTTTAACTTGGGTCACTTTTATATCTTCTATGACTCCATTTAATGTTTTGAACAACAATTATTTTAACATCCTTGTATTAATTTTAACATCTGCATCAGTTCTCAGTTAGTTTTACTTGTTTGGGTTTTTTTTCCCTTCATTTTAAGTTGTATTTTCCTGCATCTTTGCATGTCTGGTAATCTTTGATTGGGTACTAGAGATTATGAGTTGTACCTTGTTGGGCGCTAGATTTTTTTTTTTTTTTAACTGAGCCATCCTGCCACCTGTTGGGAGCTCAGTGGCAGCTCAGCTCGGGCTGGGCATCGAACTGCTGTTGCTCAGAGCTCAGCTCGCACTCTTGAGCGAGCTCTTAACCAACTGAGCCACTCGACCGGCCCCAGGCGCTAGATATTTTTATGTTCCTATAAATATTCTTGAGCAGCTTTGTTCTGCAATATAGTTAAGTTTCTTGGCAATTGATCATTTTCCCCCAAACTTTATTGAGGTATAACTAACAAATAGAAATGTATATATATTTAAAGCATATAATGTGTTGATTTGATACATATTCATTGTGAAAGGAGTCCTCCATCAAGTTAATTAACATATTTATCACCTCACATATTTAGTTTTTCAGGGTTTTTTTCTTTTTTTGGGGTCTGATCTCTTAGCAAATTTCAGTTATACAAAAGTATTGTAAACTATAGTCACCATGTTATAGATTAGATCCTCTGACCTTATTCATCTTACAATTGAAAGTTTGCATTCTTTTACCAACTTCTCCCTATTTCTCCTACCTCCCAGCCACATTTCTGCTATGAGTTAAACTTCTATAAGTTGGACTTTTTTTTTTTTTTAGAATTCACATATAAGTGATACCATGGGAAACTGATCCTTTTGGCTCTTAAGATTTAGAGGGTCCAGAGCAGCATTTAATTTAGAGCTAATAAATTCCCACAGCTGAGGCAAAACTCTTCTGAGTACTCTATCTTGTGAATTATGAGGTTTTCCAAACTGATTTTTAGGAACAGACACTGGATGAGCAATGGCCACTATTCTCGCTTGCCTTTTGGGTGCATTTTTCTCATATGAGTTGTTTCTTCATATGTATGTGCTGGCCAGTCCTGTGCTGAAGAACTGGGGCCTCCACACACCTCTGGAGTTCTCTCTCCGTGCAGCTCTTCCCTCTCTGTGCTTTGTTCTCTGCACTCAGCCACTTTGGTCTCTTGCACTTAAACTCACAGACACCTCCAGGCTCTGCTGCATTACCCTCCCTGTGCTGTGGCCTGAAAAAAGGCAGTAAGCTGGGGCAATTGTTAAGTTTCACCTGGTTTGGTTTCCATCTGTCAAAAATTACTGTCCTTTATTTCAAAAACAAAGATGAAATAAAGGCTTTGTCAAGCAAAAATGTTAAAAGAATTTTCTCTGGCTGAAAAAAAATGACAGATGCAAATTTTAATCTACACAAAGGTCTGAAGAATGTCATGAATAGTAAATATCTGGATAAATATAAAATACCTTTATTCACATGGTAGCCTGTCCCAGTACCACTAAAGGATTAATGCATTATTTTTCCACTGAAATCAAATGCCTTCTTTATTATATATCAAATTCCTTAAATACACTTGGATCTATTTGTATATTTCTGTTCTATTCCTGTGACCTATTTGTCTATAATTATATTTTGTTTTGTTTTTATTTCAATAGTACCATTTTGTTTTTATTTCAATTACTATTAATTTGTTTAAAGTTTGTTAGGGCAAGTTCACCTCATTGTTCTTCATTTTCAAAATTGCCTCAATAATTTTCCCATGTTTATTTTATGACATAAACTTTAAAATCAATATATCCCCTCCCCTCCCCAATCATAAATTCCTGTTGGGATTCTGACTAAAATTATAATAAATCCATATGTTAATTTGTAGTGCAATATTTAGCTAAAAACAAGTTTCCATTAGAAGAAAGAGAACATGAGATTCTGGGCCTGAATAAAATCATGAGATACTACATTTTGTGCTGTAGCAGTGGCAACTCATGAAATGCTTTGTGGAATACTGACTGGGCAGGGGGCATTGCTAAGCGGGGAGCATTGAGTCAACTAAGGCAGCTGGGAGATAGGAATATGTGCATGTGATGATCATTCTGATTTACCCAGCTCAGTGGTCTCTCTCAGAAACATGTTCAGCTTTTCTTAGAGGAGTAACTTTATTGCTGAAAGATTATTCTGAGGAAGAAATTGGGGTGGGAGGAGGTTACCTAAAGATGTATTATAGAACCAACTAGAGAGAAAGTCTTCAATCCTTGGTCATGAACTCACTCATGGTTCTACTATTCATGCTTGTATGTGTTATTTGAAATTCTCAAGTAAAGGTAAAAGAGGCCATGAAACCATAGTTTTTAAAAGAGGTAAAAAAATACTATAAAAACATTAAATAATTAAAAAAAAACAGCTAAAAAAAATAATGTGTACTAAGAATTTAGATTTCCCAAGGGTGCATACAGGGCTCTTTCAGTCGAAGCAGCTGCAACATTCCCCATGGGTAAACTGTACCAGCCATCTGCCCACGGGTAACAGCAGTGATGAGATAGGCGAGCATTGGGCTACCTGAGCTTGGGAACAGGTGTAGCTGAGCTCACTCCTTTAGTGAGAGGAAGGGTCCCAAAGGTCAACCTTGCCTTATTCTTAGCTTTGCTGACAGCTGACAGTTCTCCATCAGTGAGGTGATTTTATTTCCCAACTGAAACTCTAAATTGTAAAGGCTTTCAGATAAAAGCTTACAACACTCACATATAATTGTGTTCATATTTTGCCTAAATCCTTTCATACAAGAAGTTCAAAGCACTATAAAAACTACATAGTGGGGCCGGCCAAGTGGCGCATTGGATAACAGCTGGCTTGGGACACCAGTGGCCCCAGTTTGGATCCCACATATGAGGGCCAGTGACACTGCCCTCTACAGCTAACAACAGCTCCACCTGGTGCTGAGCTGAGCAAGCGCCAGCACCGGTGTAGGCTGCAGCCTCTGCTGCATTGGGCTGCCATAGGCTACAGTGAGTGGCCAGCAGCCAGCGTGAGCGGCTGGCAGCTAGCGTGAGCTGCCAATAGCCGCGGTGAGTTACCATCCAGAGGCCGGCGACCAATCTGCCTCATCCGGGAAGAACGCAATGAGGATACCAACATGGGCCAGTGAAGCAACGTCCTCTGCAACTAGACTGAAGAACAAAAAGAAAGCAACTTGTCTGTTCCCCTCCCGCAATTCCCAAATAAAATCTTTAACAACAACAACAAAAGAAAACCTACATAGTGGCAGCATTCATGAATCCCCATCTTTCATGTGAAGGAACAGAGAGGAGAAGGGAGCGTTGAAGTCACTTTGAGCTGCAGGATGTCTCAAAGGTAAAGCTGAGAGGGGAACTTATACTTGGAATATGCACTTGGAATCAACTCGCCCTGACTGCAGCTTTCTCCCAGCTTGAGTGAAAATTCAGAAGCATTCAGCTTGGTTCAGAGCTGTGTCCGGGAAATGGTCTGCTAACCATTTCATATATCAAGTATTCTTTAAGTTGAATCCTCTGCCCTGTATAAGTTACTGGGAGATTCAAAAGAAGGGAAAGGTGGAATCCCTGTCATCATAGTGCTTATCATCTACTCAGGAGAGAACAGACATAGACACATGACATAGGTTTGTCACACCAGGAATTCTTTCAGGCAGGGTAGAAACTGTTTTACTCAACTTTGTACCCCCCAGAACCTGGCTAAAAAATAAAAAATAAAAAAAATAAAAATACTTGCTTAGAATACAAATGAGCGTGATGGGTAATCAGTGCTGAATGGGTTCCAAGAATAGGCTGAGTGGAGAGGGATGGCTGCATGTCAGAGAAAGGGTGCAACTAGAAGCCCAAAATTCTTTGAGAATGAATTCTTATATGACCATTGATAATACGTCCTTCCTTTTCACTCTGTACCGTGAAACATAAGAGGGAAATTGGTGTCTCAGTGAACTCTTTCCTTTATCCAATAAGAACCAGCTCATTTATTCATCCAACAAATGATTTTTAGCACATACTATGTGCTTGGCATTGCCCCAGGACCTGGAGATGTAGAAGTGAAGAAGCCAAGCAGTCCCTGCCCCTGCTACTGTGGAGAGCCATGGGGTCATGTGCTCACATACTAGCCCTTGTCTCTGACCTCTGTTTTGTGTTGGGTCAAAAGACTGTCTTCATATCAGAAGCTAATAGATCCTTTTCTTTCTCTTTCTACCCAAAGAAGAGAGATAAAAGCCCATTAAGATCCCTCAGTGTGGTGAAAAGGTTAGCGATGACTGTAAACAGCATTATTACACTATTCTTCTTAGGCCCTTGGGAATCTCTAATGAGAAGAAACCTTCACACTCAAATTCTCTGGTGTCAGTTTCTTTCAGGAGCTTCCCTTGGGAAACAATGACTGAACAGAATGCACTTTTTTGTACTATGCATAATCCATTACTCCCAGGAAAAGGTGGGGTTGGAAATAGTTCCAGGACACTAGAATTAGCAGCATGATTCTCATTGCAATGAGGAAATCATATAGCAATCTGATTCCAGTGGTGTGCCCCTGCCGTGTGCCTTCCCACACTTAGATTTTAGTTCCACTTTAACAGCCACCTATCTGAGGTAAAATGTGGACTTGTCTCCCACATACCTACCCTATGGACCCTGATGCACCCTGGATCCCTCCTCTGACTTCACTGTGTAGCTGTTTTCTACCTTGTCCATTAAGTTTGACATGTCCTCAGAGTTCCATTAAACAACGTTTCTATAAAGGAGGGATTGGGAAACTATGGCACACAGGCCTAATCTGGTCCGCTGCCCATTTTTGTAAATAAAGTTTTATTGGAAACAACTCTACCCACCCATTTCTGAGTTGTCCAGGGCTGCTTTTGTACTACAATAACAGAGTTGAGTCATTGTTACAGAGACTATAAGGCCCAGAAAAACCTAAAAAAATTATGTATTGGCCCTTTACAGAAAATGTTTGCTGACTCCTACTGTAGAGTGAGAGAAATTTAGGACCCACATCTTGTGCTTTTCATTGTATCAAAAATGCAGTTGTTTGTATAAAGGAAATTGTATTTATATCTAATATTTTCAGATAATATAAGTTTTATAAACAGTTTTGAGGAATTTATCTTTGATGATAAGAATCCAATGGGATTTGCACCTGTAGTCCTAGTTTGTTGGTTCCCAGAATAGCTAAGGCTAACAATTCATTCCAGTGGGTTCAAAGAAAGGCCATTTAATAGAGAAGTAAAACATTTTGGTATGGATTTAAATGAAGATATCCAAGACTGTATTAGAAAAATGGAAATTGGAGGGACACCTTGTTTTGAAATGTACCCTTCCTCCTCAGGTGAAATTATCAAGTGTACCATAGGAAATAGAAAAATAGTCATAGACTTCATAAGATTAATATCATTTTCAGTTTGGATGGGAGGAGATAATCTCAAATATTCAAAAGAAAAATCTGGAAATGATCTAAAATTAAGATCTGCCTAGGAAGCAGGAATTCAGGAGACATAAAGATCTTGCCGGCTGTAAGTGATGCTTTAAGTCAGTAGAGTGCTGAGGGACCATACAAACTGGAAGGTCGCTTATTGAGCAAGCAATTGTTTTTGTTACTTTGATATGAGATAACCTGTAGTTACATTTTTACAGCTGGTTTATAGTTGATTGATTCTGAAGAAAGTCCTATGTCTTGAATTTGCTAGAAATAGCTTTTTTCTATTGGTAGGAAAGTTTATTTAACTAATATCTCTGACAGATCCACGGACAACAGAGTAGCACAGACATGCTGAGTAGCTGCCATCATTGGCTGAGCAGAGTAACTGCTTTAACTCTGAGAGGGGAAACTCAGCATGGAGCCTGAAAGAAGTCACAGAAATAGGTATCAGACTGAAACTTTATTGGCTTTGATTCCACTGTAAGTGAGAAACTTATTTGCAGATATTATAATTGCATAACTGGAAAACTAAAAAATTCCATTAAAACTATTAGAATGAAAAAGGGAGTTCAGTAAAGAGGCTGAAGATAAGATATACAAAATGTATATTTTATGCTTTTCTTTATGCTAGCAGAAACTGATTCAACATAAAAATGAAATTTAAAAAAAAAAACAATCCTACTTGCATTAGCTGTAAAAGCATGGGAGGGCCAACCTCCTCTCCCCCTGGAGGCTTCAGGAAAAATACTCAGGATCATGACCTGATACTTCCCCAATTTTCCATGAGCTCTCAGGACTAATCCCAACATGTGTCATATGCCTGTTTTATATCAGTCTCCCTCATAAGCACAAGCCTTCCCATTAACAGTTTTTGTTTTTGTTTTTGTTTTTTAAGGACAGTGTCACTGACCCTCATATGTGGGATCCGAACCCAGGCCGCTGGTGTCCCAAGCCAGCTCTTAACCACCGAGCCACTCGGCTGGCCCCCATTAACAGTTTTTATAGGATCTCTCAACTCTGCTCTACACTGAACAAGCCTTAATCCCATCCCACTCCCCATCCCTCCCCTTTCTCCTAAATTCTTTCACTGAGCTCTCTAAAACTCTTAATCTACAATCGAAAATCTAATCTCTGAATGGTTGTCCCTGAAGAACATTGCCTTTCCTGCAGCCCTCTGACAAAGAGGGTATATTTTCTCCCATACTTCGTGTTTCTCTGGGCCAGGAAGGAGGTAAACCTACTTCTTTTTTTTTTTTTTTTTAAAGATTTTATTGGGGAATTGGTGGAGGGGAACAGCGTTGGGGAATCGGGGAAGGGGAACAGACAAGTTGCTGTCTTTTTGTTCTTCAGTTTAGTTGCGGAGGATGTTGCTTCACTGTTGGTATCGTCATTGCGCTCTTCCCGGATGAGGCAGATCGGTCGCTGGCCTCTGGATGTTGCTCACCGCGGCTATTGGCAGCTCACGCTTGGCTGCCAGCCGCTCACACTGGCTGTGGGCCACTCACTGTAGCCTATGGCAGCCCACTGCAGCCCACACCATCACCGGGGCTCGCACAGCCCAGCTCCAGGTGGAGCTGTTATTAGCTGTAGAGGGCAGTGTCACTGGCCACCATGTGGGATCCGAACCGGGGCCGCTGGCATCCCAAAACCAGCGCTTAACCAATGCGCCACTCGGCCGGCCCTAAACCTACTTCTTAATCACCATTACCTCTTTCCACTCTGAGACTACCACTTCAGGCCTTCTCTTTCTTCAAAATTTTTACTCCTTCTCCCTTAAACTCTCAATTGATGACCTCATTTTACACCTGACTGAGAGAATAACAGCTGTCATTAAAGAAGCCTTTTTCCCCAATATAAATGTATAAACCCATGGTTTTTCTCAACCAAGGGTACTTTTATCTGGCAATGTCTAGAGACATTCTGAATGTTACAGCAGGAGAGGAAGTGCTACTGGCATCTAGTAGAGGTGCTACTAGATATCATACAATAGGACAGCCCCCAACTACAAAAAAATCCACCTAACCCAGAACATCAATAGTGCCAAGGTTGGGAAAACCTGGTATCGACCAAGCTGCATAGACATCACTCTTTTCTCTTATTTCAATGGAAGTGTATCTCTACCTATATAAAAACCAATTATCTCTTATTCTCAAGGATGTTCCTCTTGAAATGATCACCTCTCTCTCTCTCTATTACTTGTATTCAATCATTCAACAAAAATGTTGGGAACCCTTACGTATGCCAGAAATTTTTCTAAGTGCTGAGGATACAAAATAAATGAAAACTCCTGCCCCTGTAGGGGAGAAAAACAATTAATATTATAAATAAATAAAATACACATATGATGATGAGTGCAAAGAGGAGGAAAGAGGAATAGAAACTGCGTGTGAGGACAAAGGTTAAATTTTACATAAGGTGGCCAGGAAAGGGCCCCCTAATATGCTATGATCTGATAAAGCCCTGAAGAGAAAGACCCATTTAAATATCTAGGGAAAGAATATTCTACGTGGAGGGCAAAACAACTGCAAAAAAGGGAGTGAGCCTGGTGTGGGGTTTGTCTAGCAGGTCCAAGGAACAGAGGAAGCTGGTGCAATTGGAACACTTGGAACCAATGAGAAAGTTGTAGAAGATGAAGTCAGGAAGTAATGGGGGCCAGATAATTGTATAATTTTGGCCTTTAATCTTCTAAGTGACATGGGGAGTCTTTGGAGGAATTTAGCAAAGGATTTCATCATCTGACTTATGCCTTAACAGCACCGTCAACATATTACAGCCATCAGGCTACCACTTGCTTTTGTAAATAAAGTTTTATTGGAACACAGCCATGACACTTTTTAATATATTGTCCATGGTTACTTTCAAGCTACAACAGTAGAAATCAGTAGTTGTGACAGAGACTATATAGTCTACAAAGCCTAACATGTTTGCCCTTTACAGAAAAATTAGTGTAGAGACTTTTTTTTTTTAGCTGAGCCATTCTGCCACCTGTTGGCAGCTCAGCGGCAGCTCAGCTCAGGCTGGGCATCGAACTGCTGTTGCTCAGAGCTCAGCTCGCACTTTTGAGTGAACTGTTAACCAACTGAACCACTCAGTTGGCCCAAGACCTTAATATTTAAGTCAAAAAGCTTAAAACCCATGAATAAAAAGATATATTTGACAGCCTAAATTTTTAAGTTATTAAGTAAAAGTTATTGTAAACAAAGTACAAAACCAAGAGATTGTAAAAAATATTTATCAGAAATAAAGAATTAATATGGTTAATACACACAGAGTCCCTGCAAACTGATGAAAAATAGAACAAAAATCTAGGAGAAAAATAGGCAAAGAATATAAACAAACAATTCATAGAAGAGAAAATGCAAATAGCCAACAAACATGAAAAGATGGTCAACATCATTACTGGTCTGGTAAATACAAAGTAAAGCCCCAAGGAGATACCAGACAGTAATAACAACTAGTACTAACTGTGACGAGGAGAACAGGCACTTTCATCTATTGCTGGTGGGAACATGAATTGCTTCAGACTTTTTTTTTCTTTTTTTGAGGGCCTCATATGTGGGACCCGAACCGGGGCCGCTGGCTTCCCAAGCCAGCACTTAACCACTGCGCCACTCGGCTGGCCCTGCTTCAGACTTTTGAAAAGGTAATCTGACAATAGCTATTAAAATTAAAATATACAGATTTCTTGAACAAGCCATTCCACTTTGGGAAATCTATGGTAGAAAAATAAAAACACCAGCTTAAATATATATTATTGTAGCATTACTTGTCCAGGGAAACAAGCACCAAAAAGGGGAGGGGGGATACCTAATAATTTTAACACCAATACTACATAATATTTTGTAGCTATTAAAAAGATTGTATTTGAGACAAAAGGTTAATCTCCTTAAATTTCCTTAATGTACAAAGAGGTTCCATGAATCAATATTGCACAGGACAATTAATCCAATTTTTCAAATGGATATAGAATATAAATAGACAGTTCACAGGGAAAAAATTCAAGTGGAACTGGAGAAGAATCCACAATGTAGTATTAGTAAGAATAAAAAATTGCAGTGTGATATGTGTAGTATGACCCATTTTTATTAAAAACACTAAATAAACCAAGTTATATGTATATGCACATATGCACAGAGAGAAAAGTATGACACAGACTATGAATATAAATTATCTTGGTCGGAATGGATTTTGGGTAGAATCGGGAAGAAATTATTAGCTTTTCCTTATATGCCTTTTTTAAATTTGACTTGTCATAACAACATAACACTATTTTAAAATTTTAATAATCTAATACAGTAAAGAAAGAATGCCTGGTGGGCTTGTGAATAATGTTTATTTTCTTTATTATGCTTATGTTCTGTTTTCTGATATATATTGTACTGAGCTCAAAACCACAAACTAAGTTTTACACAGTCAGCATTGTTCTTCTCCTAGAGTCTCCTTCTGAGATATGTGCACTCTGGCCTACACACTTTCCAGTTCCTAGATGCAATATATGTAATACATATCTGTTCAATACACAGTCCTATTTTGTTCCACTCCACATTTAAAAATACTTAAGATGCTACATTTACCTTGAACACACACTACCTAGGTACCTTCTGTTGTCTCTTCTCATTTAACCATTGGTATAAGCTGCTGCATCAACAGTAACAGTGCCATGGCAAGACATAATGCAACTTGAGGCAAAAGAAAAAAAAAACAGTTGTACTGATCCTGTTTTTATTTAAAATATTGATATTTTGTTCATCGTGGATTTTTGCATTTGTTTTTATTTTTAAGATATTGCATTATTATCTAAATGAGTTTTTGGTTTACACCTGAGGTGAGTGAGACCAAGACAAAATGGAAAGCAGGGACTAGCATGAGCTTATCCCAGAAACGCCAAATTATGAAAGGTTTATGCACTGCCAAGGGCCACTGGGTGAATTCAAACACTCCCATCTACCCAACTACAGCATGAGCTCCCTTTGTTTTTGCCTCTTATGCTACAGTTACTCTGTCCAGGACAATAGATTCTAACCTTGTGTGGCTATTTAAATTTATGTTAATTAATATCACAAATATGGAAGGAGGAGGAGGTGACCCCTAATGCACATTTGAGGCAGTTCTGTGAGGACTGATAGGGTGCTCCACGGGAAAAGCTTGGGACACAGCGTAATACCCAGTTCATAGTAGACACAAAGTCATGGTTGATTCATTCATCCATTCAGCAAATATTCACTGAGCACCTACTACTATACACTATTCTATGGATGAGGGACACAGCAATGAACAAAACAGAGCAAAAAGTTTCTGCCCTCATGCAGCTTACTTTATAGCAAAGGGGATAGAGCAATAAACAAAATAAAGGAGGCGAATGTGTGCTGGTACGTGCCAAGAAGAGAAATAAAGCGGGGAAGGGGGTTGGGATGTATGTGCAAGTGCAAGGCAGTTTGGGGAGGGGACTGCAGGAGAAGTAATATGTGAAGAAAGACCTGATGAGAATGAAGGAGGGAGCTGTGCAGATGTCTGGGGGACTGGACTGGGTCCAGGCAGAGAGGGCAGCAAAGACCCTGAGGTGGGAGTGGTTTGGTGCCTTTGAGGAATAGCATGGAGGCTACTGGCTGGAGTGGGGAGTGAGGAGAGAACAGTGATGGTGTAGCCACCAGCAGGCTGGTGAACTTCAGTCTTTTTTTTTGCCCAGGCACAGGTCTTGCAACTCCATAAAAATATCTTCACCATTTTGTCTTTTTTTCTCTCCCTTTCCTGTTTTAGCCTACCACAAGAGCCTCTGTCGCCATCCCACTACTTCCTAGCAGCCATCCAGAACCCCCCTTTCTGCACCTTCCCTCCCCCCATCACCACAGCCTCCCTCTAGAGCTCCTGGTCCTCACTGATTTTCCTTCCTTTGGGAACATCTTCACTTTTCAGTTTCCTTCCTCAGGTGTCAGTCACTGACACTGCATGCAAGGTGTTCCTCAAGTTTGACCACTAGCCAGGGCACTACTGTTTAGGGTTAGAACTCTCATCACCTTCTCCTTGTGAATCAAAAATACTTAAGTCCAAGTGAGATATTCCAAACAGGTAGGGCAGAGCCTGGCCAAACATGGTAGAGCTGGGGCAGGGTTCTGGACTGCATTGTGTCAGATTAATCTTTGCTGATGGGTGGCTCACCGTCTCAGAGGTCACACAAAGGCAGGGGACATTCAGGGATAAGGGCAGTGGCTGCAGCACAAAACACTGACTATTTAGCCACTGATACAGCCATACTGGCAGCTGAATATGCACCCTGTTTAAGGTTTCCAAACAACTTAATACAAATGACTCTAAAGTCAGTCTGAGGGCTGACTTTAAATGTACAATCATGGGCTCCTCTAGCAGTGATTATCAGGAGAAGCTAACTTTTTCTCATTTGTCGGTGAGTCAGCTGCACTCCTCAGCACAACCCTCATAGAAGGGGCAGGAGTCCATTTCCTAGAATCGTCTTTGCCCTGGAGAAAAGATGTATGTGTGGATTAAAGTCATCCTCTTTAAATCGTTCCGAGGCGATCTGCCCGAGCGCACCGCCACCAACTGCTCCTTTTCATATCAAACATTCAGATCTTGTATGCAGTCACTGAAACAACACCACACAGGCCTGCTGAGAGATCAGACAACCCGCATCATCTCTGAAACTAATAGAAGCTTATTTGTGGCCCTGAGAAGTGGAACCTGTGTGAAAGACCAAGACCGCCTCCAGGTTCTTCCGTCTTTATGTTTCTCATTTAACCTAAAAGCGCAGTCACGCCCTGAAAAACTCCTCAGCCCAGGTAGTTCTCTCTGAAACTCCTGGCATCGCTGAAGACTGTGCACTTCATCCAGCATCCAGCACAAAGCACCTTGTGGGCAGTGGCCAGGGGGAGGGGGCATGGGGAAAATGAAAAGGGGTTGAATTTGGTGGCACTCCTCCTGCTACCACTCAAAAGTCTTCTCCCACCAAAGAAATCATTCAACTGATGTTGCTTTGGAGCACAAAGACAAAACAGTGAGGTCATCCTGCACCGACCTGGAGTTTTTTGTTTGTTTGTTGTACTACTTCATCAGCTAAAAAATGTGGGAGGGTTCTTCTTGTTTATGATGGCAGACTAGACACATCTATTTGCCTGCCATCCCCCTTGGGACACCTCTTCCCATGATCAAAATATAAATGTGCCAATGCCCCCTCTTCCGGAGACCACCAGTAATGTGATGTATTTAACTGGCAGAGCAAGGCAGGGACTTCCTTGACAGAGAATACTTACATACAGACTTTTATTAGGGAAGAACTTAAGGTAGAAGTTTAAAAGCATGGTCTAAGGAGGGAATGGTCAGAATTGGAAATTTGGCAGTTGCTGGAACAGTCAGTGCTCTTAGGAACTCATGAGTCCACAGGGGTTTCTAGTAATACAGTCATTAGTGTTAAAACAGTTTGAATTTAGCTTGTCTTACCTGTTGTGGGTTTGGTATAGTTCATCTGTTTTGCAAGTCATAGTACTACTGTTCACAGCAAACAGTGCTTTTGTTTTTCAAATACAAAAATAACAAAAAAAGAAAGAAATTCATTACAAGGAACAGAACAGAAACGGAGAGTCACCAGTAAATGAGAAATTACAGCAAATTTCTGGAAAACAAGTACAAATGAGAGTGGTTTCAAGGTGAAACAGATGGAGAAGAGGCAGCCTAGAATATCCTGTGAGAGAGAGTTACAAAAGAAGGCCCACATTTGCATGTAACCAGACATCTAATAGTAAGAGCTACTGTGCTGTGGGGTGCTTACTGGGCCATGTGCTTTTCATACATTATCTCATTTAATCCTTGAAATGACTTGATGCAGTAGGAGCTACAACCCATATTTTATAGATTAAGAATCTAAGATTTGGAAAAATTAAATAATTGCCTAATTTCTCCTAGTTAGTGAGTGTCAGAAGTTGGATTCAAACTCACAAGAACTTGACCTCAAGCTCTATAAAACAGGGATTGTTTCTCTGGTTCATTATCATATCCCCAATACTTAGTTCAGTACCTGGCACATGGCAGTCAGATATATAGATGATAGAGGGATGATAGATAGATGATAGATAGATAGATAGATAGATAGATATAGATAGATAGATAGATAGATAGATAGATAGATAGATAAAGTGGGTGGATGGATGGAATATTGGATGGATGGATGGATGGATGGATGGATGATTGGACCAACCCAAATGCAAATGACTCCCAAACCACCACACCATATTGCCTTCCTAGGGCTCTAAAGTACCATATACATCAGTCTACAGACTACATCCAGAGATGCTAATTAAAGCCAGAGGGACACAGAGACTATAGACTTAGAAAGCAAAGTCCAGACCTGGGGTGAGGAAAAGGTAGGCAACAGAGAAGCAGGATACAGGAAATTGCGGTCAGACAAGGGGCTAGGAACCCTGACCAAAATGTCCAAGCATAAAGAAGCCAAGAGGTCCTGAGTGGCAGTGCCTGGGGCACCATCGCAGTACAGGAACAGAGCCTATTACCTTGGGTTGAGCCAAAAGGCTGGAAGCAGCGAAGCATGAAGTGGAGCCGGAGGCCCAGGGAGCCAGGTGCTTGCTATATTTATTCGTGTTTATACCCTGCCTTGTTCCAGGAAGAACATAAGGCATCTTACAAGGGCACAGAAAGTACAAGGCAACACAAATACGAACTAGAAATGAAAAGGCAGATAATAAGGATTGGGGCATAAGAGGAAGCCAGGCATGCTACAAACAGGCAACTCTTAAAATCCTTCACACTTGCTGTGAGGCAACCACACGTCTGCATCTAAGCTTTCTAGAAGAAAAGACTTGAGAGAAGACTCAGCAGTCCTTTCTCCCCTGCCCAGGTGTAGAATTACTTAAGATATAGACCTGCAGATCAGACAGATGGAAATGAAAATGATAACAGCAATAAAATGTATGGCTGAGGTATGCAACCAAATCAGCTTGCCAATGTTCTCCACTGGATATGTCCTCCCCAGCCTGGCCCTTGGGACTGCCCTCTGTGGGAAAGTTTGTGTCTGATGCAGGTGTTCTCAACCAAGAGATCTGGGGCAGGGATGGGTGGAAAGGACCCAGATCCTCAATTCTCACAGCCCTTTACAAGGGAAGCTTTAGCCAAACAAGAAACATTGGCCATTATCCAGCAGCCAGGGGCTTCTCCTACTGAAGTTCTCCTCAAACTCCTACAAAAGGATACACAGGATTTCTCTATCCGAAGTATGTCAAAAACTAGAATGAGCTACTCAGGCATCATGCTCTAGCTTTGTATCATCATTGATTATCAAAATGCCTTAAACCTAGTAACACTCAATTATTGTTCATCTCAAATCCCCTGTAATTTTCAATAATATGTTATACTATGATTCAAGAAATATGACATCTAATAATTATCCAGTTTTCATCAGCAAAACCTAAATTTTTATAAATCTCATCCCCAAAATATCTATAGCAAAGTGGTGGAGATAACACAATGGGTGATAAGAAGCTAATTCTGAGGTGATGATCAGAGCTTAAAACTACATGGCTCCTAGTATCATGGATACTTTTCCATAAAGCCTGATTCAGAACATTAAGGGACATTTCCTAGAATAAATGCAGGAGCTCTGCTTAAAATCTGTAAGGGAAAGGGGAACTGTAGTTCTTAGGCATGAGACAAATTTCTCTTTCCCACTACCTTTTTTCAGAAAACTCAAAAATCCTCATTTGACCTCAGTTTTAATTTATTTCTGAATGCATGTATTATAGACTACACTAGTCTGCTAACAGGAAGCATTATCATTGTGTTATTTTTAATGTTTTGGCACTAAAACTTCCCCTGACTGATCAATTATTTCCAGCTCAGCTAAGCCTTCCAAAAGACGTGCCAGCTCAATGTTCTGGCAACTCCTCTTTGCTCTATTTCACCTCAGAGCTCTTAGAGCAGACAGGAAGTAATAGGGTCCTTCATCTGTAAAGTTCTTCTCAGAAAGAAGCTGTGAGGACTGGGAGCTAAGGTGAAATTCTGAAGGACATGAAGCAACTTTTCACTCTATTACCAACTTTCTTCAAAACCTTTTCTTAATTATTCCCTCTCTCAAGGAGTTATTATCATTAAGCTAATGTAATGCACTGATGTAACTATTATAAGGGGAAATTAGAAAATATTAAAGTCTAGTCACTTCCATCACTACAATAGAACTGAATAATAGCAAATGAATATCCATATTCTGCCCGACAAATGGCTGTGCAACCAATTTACACATATGGAAATACAGGAGGCAGCAAATTATGAAGGATAGAAATGTTTGCCTTAATAACAATGAAATAAATAGTAATTTAAATAACTTCAGGTTATTATTACATACCTATTTAAACAATTATTAAGCATTGTTGATGGATCTGTTAGAAATACATATTCTTAAGTATTTTGAAAGAACAATTCATCAACACATATAAAGTTATGAAGCTTTAATGCAATTTAGTTCAAATTTTATGAAATTTACTACAAGCAAAAGCTAACAAAAACAAAAAAAAGTATAAAAATGTTCACTGTGGCATTATAGTAGAAAATTATAAATAACCTGATTCTTAGCAATAGAATGCCTGAGCAAAGTGTGACACATTAAGACAATTATTGCTCTACTTCTCAATAGCTCTTTAAAAATCTGAGTGTTTTGTCAATTCACACAACATAATTATGGATATGCAATTTGTTTTTATATTTCTGATCTTTTCTTATTCTTCTGTTTCTCTTTCACTGTCTTTTCTTGTATAAAACAAACATGTTTTCACATTCCATTTTAATTCCTCTCTTGATTTTTATCTATGTTTTTAAAGTTATTTTCTTAGAAGTTGCTCTTAGGAGTACAATGTGCATATTTAATTTATCAGAGTTGATACTGATTGATACTGACTTAATTTTGGTAAAATATAACAACTCTACTGCAATATAGCTCCCTTCATGCCCTCTTCCTTTGTGTTATTATTTTTATACATACTATATATCATTATAGGTTTTATATATTCTCATATATAATCATGTATCTCATATATAATTCACATATGGTTATATATGAGATATATGATTCATATTTTAAGTAATCATATATCATGTATAGTAAATTGTATTATATAGTATGCATGATATGTATAATAAACCCAACAATATAGTATTATAATTATTGCTTTAAGCAATCATAATTTTTAATTAAGAGTTGAGAAGACAGAAAAAACTATCTGACAGTCTCATATTTACCCACATATTTAACATTTTTTGTGTTCTTCATTTCTTCCTATGGATTTGAGTTACCATCTGGTAGAATTTCACTTCAGCCTGACTGACTTCTTACTCTCTTCGATATTTTGTAGGGCAGGTGTTCTAGCAACATATTTTTTTCATTTTTTATTTATCTGGGTATGTATTTATTTCACCTTTATTTTTGAAGGATAGTTTAGCTTGACATAGAATTCTTGATTGACAGTTTTTTTTTCTTTCAGCACCTTGACAGTGTCATTCCACTGCCTTCTAGCCTTCATTGTTTCTAATGAGAAATCAACTCAAATGCTTTCCATTCTGTATTCTTTCACTGTTCTTGTTTTTAATGTTTCCATGTTCACATCTATTCATCTTGTTTTCATCTCATTAATAGAGATAAATTTATTTCACTCCCATTTATCCTTGATGGATAAATTCTTATTTTCAAATTTTGCAGACTTGTGGTATTGTTGCTGCTGTCGCTGCTCATTTAACTTTTCAATCTGTTTGTATTGCTTTGGACGGAGAGTGGTGGGTCCAAGTTCATTCTCGCAGAGAGCCAGCCCCCACAGGTCCAGGGGTTCCCTCGGGTGGGACGGAGTCGGCGAGGGAAAAAAAAAAGATGGAGACACCGGAAAGAGGTTCACAGGAGTGTCACATTTTATTGTTAAAGCCTAGCTCCTTTTATAGGAGCTTTTGACCATTATCTTAATTACAAGTTATGTTTCACATGACCATGATGTTTTCCCTTACTCAGAACTTTTACTTTTTTGTAATTGTATCTTTCCAGGGTACACTGTGGCCTGTTCAAGGATTTTACTTATCATCTAAAGAGTGGTTACCATGGCTACCTTACAGGGCATATACTTGAACTATTGCCAAGAGTTTAGCAGTGGCTGAGTTTAGGGCAAAAAACTATTTCTATGTGATTATAATACTTAGTAGCAAAAGGAGTTTCAAACTTTTCCTATCTTACAAAGAGCTGCATGTTATTGTAATAGAGGGTAACATCTGTTTTTCAGTCAAAGCTTCAGTATCTGTTGCTAGCAATGTACAAAACAAAGAGTTAAAACAAGGCTGTTAATTAAAATAACTTATGGTCAGTAAGTTGCCTCTTATCAGAACTTTCATGGCCGAGAGACATTGGTCTCCTGGTCTCCAAGGAAACCTTTCACAGCTGCACAAGCAAGGACGAACGATAGCACCAGTTTCTCACAGAGGCTGTCTGTTTCTCACAGACTGGCTTTTTTAGGCCTATGTGGCCAAAGGCCTATGCCTCAGTTTCCAAAGGGGCTTGAGTCCCCTATTTCTCAGTCCCGGGGTCCCCCTCGGACTGTAGCCTGTCTTAGGGAGTTTCCCTCTTTGGGAAATCTAATCCCGTCTTTGACTTACACAGTCAGCTATCATCAGGGTACCCCAGGAACTTGTCATGAATGCAGTGAAAGTGCTATCTCCTATAGGATCTGATGTGGAGGAAAGGCACATGGGTTCATAGAGGCAGGAGATATTACATGACCAACCATAAGGCAACACCCCTAATATCCAGTGCTGAGCAGGGCGATGTGGCCTTGTCAGACCCTGGGGGGCTGTCGGCTTCCCACACATTCTCCTCAAAAGTCATAATTTCTTGTTCTGGTGCTGCTTCAATTATATGAAACATCCAGTTATTGGAGATTTAATTGACATAGAGATGAGACAGAACTCAGCACTGGGAACCTACAGGACCCGTACAGCAGACAGCATTAGCAAGGTCCAGCAGGAGGTGACAGGATAAATGACAAACAGATAGGCAGACCTGCAACAGAGATCCACTAACATTCAGAAACATAAGCAGGAAAATAACCAGCAGCATGGATGTCTATGATCAGGTTAGCAGAACCCAGCCAAGTGCTAGGATCACAGCAGGATTCTGGTGTGATCCTGTGGAAAGGACTGGGCTTTGACATTGGAGAGCCATATCTTTCTCCTGCCTATGGGGTCTGGAGTAAGTTCTTAACCTCTCTGAGCCTGATTTATAAAATAAGACTAATAATACCTGTTATTATTGCAGGGTTGTTGTAAGGACTAAAATATGTTGTGCACTATGTGGGACATAGTAGGTGTTTAATAATAGTAATGGCATGTAATATCATAAACAAAGGGGCTGATAATATAAGCAGGGCCAAACTGCTAGAGGACCTGTCAAAGCATAGATGCAGACACTACGTGAATAAGGCAAAGAGTTCTTAGAACTCAGAATCAAGATAAGAGCATATACCTTACAGGGCATATACTTGAACTATTGCCAAGAGTTTAGCAGTGGCTGAATGAAACCATCTACCTAAATGAAAGCAAAGATCAGAGCTCGATTGTGTTCAGAAGTCACCTAAATATTGTACCAGAACTCCTTATGTTTCTATTTGAAGTATCTGATGACACTGATACAAAATGAGCATTGTTTAACAGTTTGTGAAGTTCTTTTTCTACAATGGAGCCAATATATTAGGCCCTGTTCTAGTTCCCTTGACTCAGTAACAACTTACTCCAAAATTTAGAGGCTTAAACCAATGACAATATTTACTTTGCTTATGAATCCTCAGTTTTGACAGGACTTGGTAGGATGTGATTGGAAAGCTGAAGACTGCTATCATCTGAAGACTCGTTTATTCACATGATGCTGGCTGCCATCTCAGACTTCCTCAGGGGCTGTTAGCTGGAACACCTAGTCATGGCCTCTTCATATTACTTGAACTTGGACCAGTAATTACTCATAATATGATGGCTAAGGGTGAATGATGAAAGAGATAGAGAAAGAGAAAGAGATAGAGATAGAGATAGAGATGACAGAAAGAGATAGAGATTGAGATGGATAAAGAGATAGAGAAGAGAGAAGATTCAATGGGGAGAAACATAAAACCTTATCCTTGATGGAGGAGTGTCAACATTATAATTTTAAAAGACATGTTGGATGGGATATAGTAATATAACTATGTTTGCAGAAAAATATCTGCCACTCAGCTTTTTTTCAGACATGTATGAAAAATAAATGAAATTAATTTAGAATGGTAATGAGGAGTTAGTGTTTAATGGGTATAGAGTTTCACTTTAGAAAGATGAAAAAGTTCTGGAGATGGATGGTGATAATGGCTGCAGAACAATGTGAATATACTCAATAACACTCAAATACAATTAAAATGGTAAATTTATGTTACCTATATTTTTCCACAATAAAAAATATAAAAAATAAGTAAATAAACTGATGTATATTTATTCCACATACTAAATGACAACCATTGTTAAAGAAATATTCAGAATACTGTACATACTCCATGAAAGAACTGCTTTGCCTCCATATCTTGTACATATTTTGCTTATTACACATAACCTGTAATTTTCCAAGTTCCCCATTGACATCACCAGTTGGCAGCCTGGTGGCTTCATGCATCTGGCTCAGATGGGCAGGCAGGTGGCACACCAAGTTGCTGGCTAGAGCCAGTAGCAGCATCCAATACTTCTCCCACCAAAGTGGAAAGAAATAGCTATCTATAGAATTTGGGTGCACTTTATTTTATTGGTGAGTAAGTCCTCATCCTGCACACTCACTTAAAAGGGAGATATTACTTACCTTGCACAAATAAACATGGCGGGGAGGGAGACTGTTATCACTGTTTATCTTTCAGATTTAACACATGTTAAGGTGTGAGCCCTGATCCCTATACATACTTTTTACCCACTAGACATGACCATGACAGGAGGCTAGAAATATTCCATGGGGATGGTACCAAACCTATCCGAGTTTATTTTAATGCAACTATTAATAATAGTGTTGTCTTTAAAAATGCAAACATCTAAGAAATACATTAAATGGAAGAGGAGCATTTGGACAATAACATAAAACAGGACTGCTTCAGGTATACTGAGACTTATCACCCTAAAATGGGAAAAATAATTAAACATACCTCAATATAAGAGTCATTTGACAAATTAAATGAGATAATGTTGTGAAAGCATTTTGTATAATCTAAAGTGTTACATACATATTTTTCTCTATATTAATCCATATATGCATTCTTCCCCACTGATTATTTCAAAAAGAATGTCACTATCATTTTGTAAATTTCCATAAAGTATCTTGCTGTGATTTTAATAGGCATTGCATGAAATCCATATATTAACTTAGGGAATATTGTCATCTTCACTATTTTTAGTCGTTTAAATAGATAGTATGATATTGCTCCTTACTTATGTCTACCTTTATTATCTTCATTAGAGTTTTATAGATTCTTCAAATAAATCTCTTTGTCCTGGATTATATTAATAGCAAGGATTTAATGTCTTATTGCTATTTTAAGAGAATCTACATTTTCACAGCATTTTCCAGCCTTGCGTAACTAGTATAAAGAAGATGGCTTTCTTTGTGTGGTGAATTAATCTTACTTCCTTTTTTCACAGTTCACCCCATTTGATCTCTTTTGCCTCCGAGGGTTCCAATTCCAAAGTTTCTTCCCCAAGACCCATGCACCTGAGCACCAAACACATCTATCTATACAACTCCCTTCTCCCCAGACATCCCACAGGCACCTTGAACTTAATATAACCAGAAGAAAATTCATCTTTCCCCCAGAACTTCCTCCTCCTTTGATATTTCTTATTTCAGTGAAGCACATGCTCTGTTTTACAAGATAAAAACTCATTTATCAGCCTTGATCCTGTCTTCTCTTTTACCCTCACATCTCATCACACACCAAGTTATGTGCACTCCCCATCCCTCATATCTCTTGAATCCAATATCTTCTCTGTCTTCAAGGCCCAGAAATAGAAACAGTTTTTTGTCTGTATCTTTGTAACTGTTCCTCCTTCTTCCATTTTTGTCTGACAGACCTCCCCCAATCTTTCCCTACCTTTCCATACACTCCAGTTGTTCTTCACAGTTACAGTCAAAGGGATCCTCCTGACCATCCTGCCCCTATGCTTAGAATCCTTCAAAAGTTACCCATAACTTTAACTTTAACTCTTTCACTGCTTGAATTGATTTCAAGTTTTTTTTCAAAATGCATCAGAAATCCACAAAAATCAAAAAGTTGATATTTTGACTATTTTATGCATTTAATAACAACAATTTGAGCTGCTTTGTATATAAATGCATTATTTGTATGTATAAACATTTCGGATATAGTCGTTTGGATATATCCCACCATTGCAGCAAAAGGGGTAAGGATAAAATACAAATTTCATCATCCTCTGAAGAGGAGGTAGCTTGGTGCCTGCCTATATCTGAATCTTCTCAACACTAAGCCACCACCCACCCTTCATTCCCTTTATTATAGCCACATTGATTAACTTCTGCTGCTCAAAGCAGCCATTCTGTTTTCTGGACTTTGTATGATTCCCATTCCCTCCATCGGGGAACTCTTTCAAGTCCTGTAGGTCTCCTTTAAGAGACCACCCATCTTCAGAAAACTTTCACCTCTTTTGAGTTAGGCTCCACAGTCTAATTGTTTGTCTCCGGAAGCAAAACGTGTATGTGCAGGAGGTGGGCCTCCCTGAAGAGGGCTTATGCAGGGGCAGCACAATATGCTCCCTGCTCTTAAAGACTCCTCAGAAGAGAAAAAGCAGAGCTTAGCTGAAACAGATCAGACTTGGTAGTACATGTCACCAGCTATCTAAAATGGGAAGTGCAGCTTACTCATATATGTGTTTGGCATGCATGGCAAGAATAGCAAAATAATGTGTCACAATGGGCTGAATCAAAGATCAACTATGCAGAAAGCAGCTGTGCGTCAGACAGAGGTTCTTCCAACTTCCCTCAGGGTCACTGATCAGGGAAACACGTGGTCAGTGTAACAGAGTGTGAAGTAAGGATCAGAGGGTCTGTGACATAACCTCACATACATGGGAAATCCGTTGTCTCTTGTTTGTTTTTCATTACTGGCTTAAAGAACTGGGTGTACCATTCTGAGGTTATCATCTCCAGAAGGAAAATGATTAGGGGTGGTTCAGAGGGAGTTTTATGAGCTCAGGGGGCAGTCTGCTGGATTCTGTGGAAGTCCCTATGGAGGCTGGGAGTAGCAAAGATGCCATTGGAAGGTGTTTTTCATTTGATTTCTGCAGTGAAATTTGTCTTTAAATGTGTTAAAAGTGGAATGCATGAGCAAACCCTAGTTTCACTATTTATCAGTTTTCCAGCAAATTCTAGCATGGTGTAGGGGAAAGAGCACTAACATATTACATTCCCAGTGGACCATTTTCCCTCCCTTAGCCACTGTCATCTGCCAGGACAAAGTAAGGTTAGTCAGGGACAGCAGCACATTTTATTCACATCAGTATAAATGCTCATTTTAGACTGCATTCTAACTTTTAGTCTATGTTAGTGTCAGGAGTGTTTCTTGTATGCAGCTACATGCTTGATTCTGATTTATCATTGTTGCTGCTCTTCAAATAGGAATAACACTTCTTTTTCTGTAATGAATCTATCCCATTAAGCTAATGTAATATTCTCTATAGTGCCCTGTTAATGCCACCATTTTTCTTTGTTTTCTCTTTTTATTTTACATGGGTAGAATGTAAAAACATTTTAAACTCTGTTTTGTTATAAAAACCAACTTGGAATATAATCTCTTTTCTAACCTAATCTTATTACTTTTACTCTTATTAACTAAGTAAACACCTAGCAGAGATAAGGCATTTAGCTGTTTGCATTTCTACCATTTCTCACTTTCCCTAATTGTGTCTTGCGATCACATCTTTCTTGAAAATCTATCTTAACACCTCGTAGTTTTCAGAGCACATAATCTAATTCAATGATTTACAAACCCAATCAGGTGGCAGACATTCTGTAAGTAGTTATGATATTCTTATATATGTTATAACATAAATAGTAACTCAACAAATTTTTATTGAGTATTCTGAGTTTGGAGGTGCAATGGTGTATCAGTTCATTTTGGGGGCATACCAAATCACCCTAAAATTTTGTGGCTTTAAACGACAATTATGTACTGTTTCTCACAATTCTGTGTGAAGGCAGGACGGTTCTAGTCTGAGCCGGCTGGGAAGACCTGTGCAGGGTTTGCTGAGGTCTGTGGTCACCTAGGAGTTTGACTGGTGACAGTAAATCTAGGATGACCTCGCTCACATGTCCCCTGGATAATATGTGTTGGTGGAGGTCTCTATGTTCTTCTCCATGTGGCTTCTCATCCTCCACAGGCTAGCTTAGGCTTGTTCATACAGTTGTCTCAGGGTTCCGGTCACAGCAAGAGAGTACAAGCCCCAGTGCACAGGTGACTTTTACACCTCTGCCTACATGATGTTTGTTTGCTAATGTACTACTGGTCTGAGCAAATCACATAAGCAGCATAGGTTCAAAGGGCAAAGAAACAGATTCTGCCTCTGATGGGAGAAGCTGCAGTCACATACAGCTATTCTTGTAATCTCCCACAGTCCACCCTTGGCTACAAATTATTCACATTCTTTTCACATGCAAAGTACACCACTCCCATTCCAGTACATACAAAAATCCCATCCAATTACAGCAGTAGGTTTGAAGTCCCAAATCTCATGCCTAAAGCAGGTTCACCTGTAGCACCTCTTGACCCAGAGGCTGAGGAGCTTAACAGACAACTTGCCATTCTTCACACACCCTATATATACCATAGTTACACAAGAACAGAATAACTGCAATAGGCACCCCCATTCCAAAAGGGAAAGAATGAGAAGTACCTGGCAGTCATCAATCCATAGCAATTTTGAAATACATAAGACACTACATTGCCAGGATCCTCTGCTCCAGGAGCAGAGAATGTTTCTTGCAAAGAGCTCAGTTTTGCTCCCTGGAAATAGCTCCCCAGGTTATTTTTCTCTGACTCTCCCTGAGAGTGGTTCTCTAGTCCATTGTCCTTCAAGGCTGTGGCTTCACCCTCTAGGATCTTGGCAATGCCTTCTGAGACATGCTTTTTTTTCCCATTGAAATGGCCACTGGGTCTTTTGCATTCTGTACATTTTACAAGTAGAGACATTAACTGCCTTTGTTCTGAACTATCTTTTTTTAAAAGATGTTTATATAATGAACAGCTTTGGAATGTAGAGCTAGTGTCTCTTTCTGGAACAAAGGGAAGGTTTGCTTATAGCCCAACAAGACAGAGATGATGCCTCCCTCTGGAACAATGGTCAGGCATACTTACTATCTGATATAGAGGATTCAGGTTTCCAAACGCCAGAGTTCCTCTCCTGTAATGTAACTCATTATATGTTCAGTTGTCATCTGGCTCTCTTCATATAACCTTGTAGAAATTGGGGCTCAGAGAACTAACATAAATGTGTTCATACTCAGGCTGTTTGCTGTGTCATGAGTAATAAGCCACTCTTTGTCTCTGACCCAGAAAGTTCATGTCTTTTGTCAGCACCAACAAAACTGATGAGCAAACTTGTTAACTTGCAGTAGACTAAAATCTCAGATCTTTCACAGTTCTTGATGCCTGTTTTCTACATATAAGAATTTGGGGGGCCAGCCGAATGGCGCATTGGTTAAGAGCTGGTTTGGGGATGCCTGAGGCCATGGTTTGAATCCCACATATGAGGGCCAGTGACACTGCCCTCTACAGCTAACAACACTCCACCTGGAGCTAGGTTGTGAGCCCCGGCGACGGTGTAAGCTGCAGCCCCTACTGCAGTGGGCTGCCATAGGCTACAGTGAGTGGCTGGCAGCCAACGTGAGCTGCCAATAGCCACAGTGAGCGACCATCCAGAGGCCGGCGACTGATCTGCCTCACCGGGGAGAGTGTAATGACAATACTAACATGGGCCAGTGAAGCAACGTCCTCCGCAACTAGACTGAAGAACAAAAAGACAGCAACTTGTCTGTTCCCCTTTGCCGATTCCCCAACACTGTTCCCCTCCCCCAGTTCCCCAATAAAAATCTTAAAAAAAAAAAAAAAAGAATTTGGGGAACCAGAAACCTCTTTGCAATTTGAGCAATTTTAGTCTCCGTTTAACACAAACTGGTGGTTCTTTTGTCAGTACGACTTTTAAAATATTTGTGTGCTTGCAATGTACTAGATTATGGTCCATTCCAATTCATAAAAGCTACATCCACAATTCTTTTCAAGATAGGGCCTCTTTCTACTTTAGAGGGCATGTTAGGCTACTGTAGCATAATGCCTAAGTGTCTCAGAAGCCCTGTTGTCCATCTGAAATGGGATAATAGGCATTGCCTTAAATCTTTCAGAAGCCTAAACTAAGAATCTGATAGCCACACCCCTCATTTGATCTTAGGCCCCAGGACTCCTTTCACTTTGAGAATCAAATTCAAATTCTCTCTCTGCCCAATCCTGTTTCACCAGTGCCATCACAGATAGTCCCAAGAGCATGCCCCAATAAACCGTATCTGTGCAAATCTTTATCTCAGTGTCTGTTTCCCAGAAAACCCAACCTAAGATAGCAGCAAAGCCACATTTCAACCTACCATAGTTGCATAATAAACCACCCCAGAACTTTAACAGCTTAAAACAGCAGCCATTTATTACTTCCCATGATTCTGTGAATTGGCTGGGCCGCTGGATGATCTAGCATGGCCTCATTCATAGGTTCGGCAGTTTGTAATCTTCACAGTGAGTTGCCTCAGTTCTTCAGTGGCCTATCATTCTCCAGCAGGCTAGCTCAGGCTTGTTCATATTGCAGATTGACATAGATTGAGAAAGTGGCCACAAATTCTTTTCTCCTTTTACTCATGACCTTGCAATGGGATGTTGCCGATCCTGTTGACTACAGATGCATGAGCCAGCTCAGCACAGATGAGTTGAGGCAATACATTTTAAATCTCTAAGTTTTGAGGTAGTTTGGTTCACAACAAAAGCTTCATATGTTAATGTAATATGCAATGGTAAACAAAACAGATCTTCCATCACAACAACCAAGAATACTTTTATTAACAAAAAATGTGGACATAAAACACAAAAAAAGAATGAGCATATGTCCATAAAAATCAAACTGTTCAGTTAATAATGATGCATTTTTCTGATATTTTCCAATAATATTTCATTCCTATCTATTCTCTCATATATCAGGAATGGATGTTTTAAAAAAAGAATTTGATGAGGGAGGGGAGATGAGTGTTACACTGAGGAAGTTATGGTCTTCAACTTTTTTTCTGTACATTGGGAAAATATTGCAATCATTTTATTTTATTAATGGGACACCTTATTTTACAAAAGGGCATTTGAGAATGACATGTCTAATTTACCTATTGATTTTATTTTATGACATTAATCTTGCCCTTTGGGGATGTTCTTTTTATCTCTTATTAGTGTCTTTCATCTACTTTCAAATCCATAAAACCCTTGTAATTATCTTGCCAACTGTGAAACTTTGTTGACAATCCATGTGGGCTTTTCTAGCCCTTGAAACCATCTACTACTTTAAAAGAATAAGGTCGACTTGACAAGGCATTGTAATTGTAGTGATAACTCTTTCTCTTCATTTGTAGAGGTTACTTTTCCCTCATACCCATCTTCTCTCTGAAGCTGAGGGTCAACAAAAGCATTCTTATTTTTAACATGTTAAGAAGTTATTTCTGTTTGTTTGCTTTTTAGTTTGTTTGTTTTTAAACAATTTGCAAGTGCCCTTTAAAGTTGTTAATATTGTGACAAGGGAGTAACTGCTGAGTAGAATACTGGGCCTCCTATGAGATTAAAAGGTCTTTTCTTTGCACTTAATCAACAAGTATTTATTGAGCATCCTCTATATGAAAGGCATTCTGCTAGACATTGTTAGCAGTAGCCAAGATGCCTTACAGCAAGCATCCTGACTATACAACCACACTGACTTTTCTATTTCTTCTCATACTCTGATCATACACCAAGTCTATCCCATGTGTATATTTTCTCTGTATTAGCTCTGATTGAGCTTTGCTGAATTATGACCTTGAACAGCGTCAATTTTTCACAGGACGATGCCTCTCTGCCACTTTCATAGAATTTTTTTCTATTATCATTAAGCAGGATTTTAATTAGAAATGTCAGTTATGTTGTAATATGATGGTAATAAAGTGTTGACTAGTCACTATAATAGCTGAGCAGTGAAGTTTGGAAAGACTTTCTAGGCCTAAGTCTTAGAGAGAGTGTGTATGTAGTATTCTACCCAGAAGCAGAAGCATGACTACAATCCTTCTCAGGAAAAAAAAAAAAAAAAGTTTGGTTTTTAAATTAAGAATTGTATTCTTGCTTACACTACTATTTCCAATGCTGGTTGACATTACAACACTGTGGTGAAGCACTGTGGTTAAGCTCTGGGGCTCTGGAGTCCAATTTTAGTTCTGCCCCTTGCCTGTTATATGACACTCATTTTCTAAGTCTCAGTTCCCTTGTCTGTGTAATGGAGATGATTGTGGAATTCAACTTAGAAGGCTGTTGTGGGAAGTAAACGAGATAATCCATGCAAAGCATTTAATATTGTGCCTCTGATGGAATAAACATTTAATAAATAGTAGTCATTATTACTATGGGTGCCTCCAGTATTGGCCTTTAATACATAAATGAAAGTCATTTGATTTTTCCCAAGTGTTTCTTTTTTTTTTCTTTTGTCTTTTTTTTTTTTATTGGGGGAACAGTGTGTTTTTCCAGGACCTATCAGCTCCAAGTCAAGTAGTTGTTTCAGTCTAGTAGTGGAGGACTCAGCTTCTTGGCCCATGTGGGGATTGAACTGGCAATCTTGATGTTATGAGCACTGCGCTCTAACCAACTGAGCTAACTGGCCGCCCCCCAAGTATTTCTTTATAGGTTATGAATTTGGTCTCATCAACTATTTTCATGATGTAGTCATACCTCTGATAAGGAAGAAATCATGAATTACTTAGTTTTGAAAATGGATATGTGAAAAACAAGTAAAGGAAATTTATTCCATCCCCATTGTGGGCACTGGTCAATGTTTGGTCACTGGTCACATATGTCTTTAACTGAATTTGAATAGTACATGAAACAAAAACAGAAATGTCATTACTGGATAAACACTGTTTTATAGATGATTAGAAAAGTAACTTCCAGAGTTTCATATAATGAGATGGAAGAAAATTCCGGCATTTTTATTTACCTACAGGTTTTGAGATACCAACCTCAAAAGAGCACGACTTTCAAAATTCACATGAAGAACAAAATGATGATAATATTTAGCTTTAAGAAGTTTAGACTCAAAAGCTTTAATACAATTTACAACTCTTTCTTAAAAAATCATTATTGTACACTGAGATAATATCCTTATAAAACCACAACAGTAAAATTAAATAGCCAATATAAATTCCCAGA
The DNA here is from genome assembly GCA_033961575.1 of Aselliscus stoliczkanus. Taxonomy (NCBI): domain Eukaryota; kingdom Metazoa; phylum Chordata; class Mammalia; order Chiroptera; family Hipposideridae; genus Aselliscus; species Aselliscus stoliczkanus. The sequence continues at coordinate 95,354,262 of CM066733.1, forward strand.
ACAGCCAAAGAGAAAATGAAATGAAAATAAAATGAAAATAAAATTTGTGTTATTGAGTTTTCTCATTCAGAGCAAAGCTGTTCTGTTTCTGTAATATTTGGAAGCTATAAGATAGTTTTCACACAACTGTTTTATTTAAATATGCAAAATGTATCTGACAAATCCTGAGGAGAAAGAGAAGACAAATGTGAGTTTATTGAGAGACAGCTGCCTCCCAACCACTAATCTTGCAGTTTTTTGGAGGTTTTTGTGCCTGCAGGAGTTTAACACTGATTTATCTAAAATCCCTAAAGCAAGGCTGAGGCAAGGCACTGAGGTTTCTGTGTACAATTCCAGGGACATGTCCTCTCAGAGAGCAACACAGACGTGACAAAAAATTTCATTCCCCAGCTGATTTTGAGAAAGAAGACCTGATGTTTAAAGGCACTAAGAAGATTAAAGTATTAGTTGTTTTTTTTAAGCTTCAAAACACTATTTTCCAGATGGTCCTTATTGAGAGTAGAGAGTTTGTTGGTTTTAGCTTTGTAAGATAAGAAATCCTTTGATTTCCAGGGTGTGACCCTCTAGTACATGGCTTTTAGTTTCACTTCCAGGGCAAAGCTCTCTGGTCTGTGGCCCCCCACTGCAGAGTGAAGACATGGCTGCTGTCTCAGAAAAATCCTACCCCAAGTCCCATACTGTCAGGAGGAAAGGGTATAGCATCTGGAGGAGGGCTAAAATACTAGGCAGTTGTCAGTGATTGTCAGTGGGATTCAAGCAGCAGCTCCAACAAAGTTCAAGATAGAAAAAATAAACCCCATCATCACTCCCACCTAGTCACTCATTGTTCTCTTTGTCAGCTATGTGGGCCAGAATGGAGGAGACAGTCTGCTTTTATTTGTGTCTACACAGGACAAGGTCTAAGAGCCAAGCTATTTATGCATTTGATGTGGGGCTTCGCCCCAAGGATGTGAGGAAGAAGATGATTTAAAACAGACCAAAGGGCCAACTGAGTGGCGTGTTGTTTAGGAGTTGGCTTGGAACACCAGCTCTGAGCATCAGGGCCCCTGATTGGATCCCACATGAGGGCCAGTGATGCTGCGCCCTCTACAGCTAAGATGGTGAACAACAGCTCGACGTGGAGCTGGGCTGCCATGAGTTACCGAGGATGGTGTGGGCTGCAGCAGGGCTGCAGTGGGCTGCCATAAGCTCCCGTGAATGGCCAGCAGCCAGTGTGAGCGGCCAGCCGCTGGTGAGAGCTGCCATGAGCCACTGTGAGCCACCATGAGCAGCCGGGCAGTGGCTGGAGAGTGACTGCCTCACCCGGGAAGAGCACAATGATGATACCAACATGGGCCAGTGAAGCAACGTCCTCCACAACTAGACTGAAGAAGAAAAAAGGATAGCAACTTGTCTGTTCCCCTTCCCCGATTCCCCAATAAAATCTTTAAAATAAATAAATAAATAAAATAAAATAGACCAAAGAACAAAAGGAAGGTTGTAGGTAGAAGGAGCTTTTGTCAAAATTTCATTCAGTGAGGACCTAATGTAAAACAGGGTGACACCAGTTGATAACACTGTATTGTATAATTTAAAATTTAAAATTTAGAAAAAAGAAAACCTATTTCATTCAGGTCTCTGCTAAAATATCAGCTCCTCAGAGCAGACCACCCCACATAATATAGCCCCATCTATCACTCTACTTGTTCACCCTGCTTGATTTTTCTCTGTAGCATTTATCACTCACTAGAGTTGTATTATGTAGTTATTTGTCTATTGATTTATTTGTTCATTCATCAGCTTTTTATTGATTATCTACTCTGGCCGGCCTTTACTGAGCACTGAGATTGCAGCACTGAATAAAATAGACCAAGTGCCAGCTCTTATGGAATTTACATTCTAGTTAGGAGTGAGGTGAAAGACTGACAATGAGCAGATAAACAAGCAAATAGAAAGTCTGTCAAATAATAATAAGTGCTCTAGGGAAAAAATAACACAGGAAAGAAGAATAAGGCATGTACTGAATGGTAATTTAGACAGAATCATCAGAGAAGGCCTCTCTGAAAACATAACATTTGAACAGAGGGCTGCAGAAAGTGAGGGAGAGACACATGTGGCTATCTGGAAGGGAACAGTGTTTCAGACAGAGGAAACAATAAGTCCAAAAGCCCTGAGCCAGGAATGTGCTTGGTGTGTTCAAGGAGCACAAGAGGCCAGTGGGCAGAGGAAAGCAGGTAGCAAGAGAGTGATAGGTGATGAGATCAGGGAGCTTCAGGACTGATGTAAGGACTTGGACTTTAACTTTGAGTGAGATGGGAAATCACTGGTGTAAGGTCACAAGATAAAATACAGGACACCCAGCAAATTCAGATGGACAAGGATTCTTTTTTTTTTTTTTGTATAAGTTCATCCCAAATAGTGAATGGGACATACTTATATTTTTTAAAGTATTTATTATTTATCTGAAATTTGAATTTAATTGGGTAGCCTGTGTTTTTTTTTCTTTTTAAGATTTTATGGGGCATTGGGGGAAGGGAACAGACAAGTGGCTGTTCTTTTTGTTCTTCAGTCTAGTTGTGGAGGACGTCACTTCACTGACCCATGTTGGCATTATCACTGCGCTCTTCCCAGGTGAGGCAGTCACTCGCCGGCCATTGGACAGCCACTCACAAGGCTCACGGCAGCTCACGAAAGCACACGCCAGCTGCCAGCCAGCCCCACTGCAGCCTACACCATCGCCGGTGACCCACAGCCGCCCAGTTCCAGGTAGAGCTGCTGTTCACCAACTCAGCAGTAGAGTACACAGCATCACTGGCCCTCATGTGGGATCTGAACTGGGGCCCTGCTGCTCAGAGCTGGTGTCCCAAGCCAACTCCTAAACAACGCGCCACTCAGCCGGCCCGGTAGCCTGTATTTTTATTGGCTAAATCTGGCAACCCTACAGTGGATGGTGTTGAGCAGAGGACTGACTTAGTCTGACCTAAGTTTTAAGTCCTGACTTCAACAGGATTGCTCTGATTGCTGAGGTGAAAATAGACAACATGTGCAAAAGTGGAAGCAGGGTCCTCTTCAGGGAATATTGATAATCCAAGATGTTGAGGCTTTTCCTAATGTGGACGGAATGAATCAATGAATGGATGGATAGACAGAGGTTCTTTAGCTTGACGAGACTGTGGAGCAACTTAAGCCGGGCATTGGGGAAATGATGTTGGAAATGTCTATTGGGGCCAGATGGGAGGGGGCTTTTCATGTGAGGCAAGAGATTTGTACTTCACATTTTAGGAAATGGGAAGCCTATCAAGATTTTAGAATCATTAAGGTGAATGATATCAGTCCTGGATCTCAAGAGGACATTCAGCTACCATTGGGTTGAAGAGAGAAAATATTAGAGAGAGAGGCCAGCTACAGCGCTGTTCTATCTCTGGTTTAAAGATGCCAAGAGCCTGAAACAGGACGGGACCTCTCAGATTGTTATCCATTACCTCTAGAAAAATGTTCTGCCTTACAAATAGGCCCAATATTGAAAGTATTAAATATGTCTGTGTTCCTACAATAAAATGTGTAGAGAGTCATATATCTCAAGAGTTCATTGATCCAAGTATGGGAAGCCCTCCCCCTATATACACACACCTGTCCATGGAGATACACTGATCTGCACGACCCAAATGCCCTCATAGCTGCCCCACAAATGCCACTATGCCTTCACAGCTAAATAATCAGAACTGGATAAATGGGGATAATTTATATAAAACCATTTGGTGATTTGTCCCCAATATGTTTCAAAACCTCCATTTGAGAAGGCAGTTCTAAAGGGAAGGAGCAATCAAATAACTGCAGGGGTGCTGGGGGACATGGACGTGCCCACTTCCTAATAGTACCCTGGCTGTGTTCAGGCCTCTCTCTTCTCCCACAAGGCCATGCTGTCGGGGGGCACCCCCCACCCCAGCCCCAGAGGTGAGGCTGTGTGGTCCCACTTGTGTATGGTGGGCGAAGAGTGGGATGTGACCTGTTTCTTACTAGCAAGTTAACAGGAAGAAAGTAGGAGGTGCAAAGAAATGCTGGGAAAAGCTCCCCTGATTCTCCAACAGACCTTCAGGAAGATCCACTCTCACCTCTGATTCTGAACGAGGTAGGATCAGGAGGTGAGGAAAGCTCAGAGGATGGTGGAATGGATCACTCGGACTTCCCTCCAAATTCAGTCCCGTGGCCATCGCTGACCATAAGGGCACAGCATATCTCTAGCTTGGTGGCTCTACTCCCTGGAGTTCTCATTTCTAGAGATGATTTACTGATTCCAGGATTTACTGTATCCTTCCATTTTATAAAATAATAAAATCCACTTAGCTACACAAAGCTGAGCTATGATTAAACATTGGTGAAAATCGTGGTCCTTCTTGGATAATGTGATTCCCCAGAAGCAGCTCCTTCATATTGATGCTTCTCAACCATGTGTCTTGGGTTTCTCCTGCCCATTCTAGGAGGTGACAGAGCTGAGTTTTCTCCACCCAGCAGCCATGATCGGAGCTAGGCCTTAGCCTTGACTGGTGCACAGAAGGCACTTAATAGTTTGAGCAATGAATGAATAAATGGGTGGGTGTGTGAGTGGAGGACTGTGGCCTATGCCAGAGCACTACACATGCTCCAAAGTGGGTAGTCCCTGGGCAGGAACGTTCTGAGGCAAGAAACAGCACCTAAGAGTTGAAAGCACAGCAGAGAACAAGCATTTTTTTAAATCCTCTTTGTTTTCTTTGTTGTAATGAGTATTGCTGTATAGATGACACTGGCCATGTTCTCTCCAAAATCTAAAAGTTCAAAAATAAAATCCCTTCTTTGACGTTTCTGCTGCTGGATGTTGGCTCTTTCTGTGGGATTTAGGTCACAAAGGCAGAGGAACAAAGGTCTGTATGTGCTTCGGGGTGTAGGGTTGTCTGTGTGTGAGGGCAGGCTGTGAAGAGGTCTGGTCTATGGAGCTGCAAGCACTGCTTGGACTATAGCCCTGATAGCTGAGAGAGAATCAACAAACTGTGGGCTATAGATTGCGATTTTTTCCAATCCTCAACCAGGGCAAGCCAAGATGCTCTCTCGTAGCAGCCTGAGCTTCACTGACAAGTTCTATGCCTCAGTTTCCCCTCTCATAAAAGAAGGTCAGGTACCAATTCATCATGTAGAGTTGTTTTGAAGAAAATAAATAAGTAAGAAGGTGGTTCAGGTAAATCAGTGGGGTGATATAAATGAGAAATTATACTTGCAAAGCTTTTTCCCCAAGCTCTGTCTGAGATCGGTCCTCATCCCTTTGCTTCCCTCTTATCCCATACAACCCACCTTTTATGCCCCTAGTCTATCAGAATACCTCAGACCCCTTGAGATAGAATAATCCCACCTTCTGAGTTTCCATCCAAAGAAGTTCATGGAGAGTGCAGTGTTAGGAAGACCCTGAAAGGGCTTTAAAATAATGGGACCACTCTCTTGGTAATGTCCTTTGATCGATTTCAGAAATCTTCTCAGAAGAGGACTCATCTTAGTGGGCAGGTAAGATGCCTGAGGAAGAAAGTGGAAATGCTTTTAGCTTCTTAAATACCTACCTTGAGTGCTACAAAGTAAAAGGTAGCATCGCCTTGCTTTTGGAGAGACTCTTTCATCTGCTCTGAGTTGGGAGGGAAGGAGGGAGAGACAAAGGGGAGAACAGTTGTTTTGTTAACCTGTCCCTGAAACATAACAACACATGGCAGCTCCCTGGCCCTCTGGCCTCTTCAGGCCCAGGCACTGGCAGCAAAGTGTAGCCCTTGGCTGCTGAAAGACCCAAGATGCACAGGGCTCCCTCTCTCCTCTGACACCCATGAGACCCACCCAGGAAAACCCCCAAACAAGGTGAATAGCAGGAAACTGGAGAAGCCGAGGGATGGAGGTTGCTGAAAGGTCAGAGCAGACTCCTGTATATCCTTTCTTGGTTTGTTGTCAGTACCTCAGTGCAGGCTGTTCCGCGTGCTATGAAAACCACATTTACTGCCTCAGAAAGCAAACATTCTGTGCCTTAGCAGGAGAGAACATTTCTTTTTAATACAATTCTGCAGGAAGAAGCAAAACCCTTCCTCCTTGAGGTCTGAGTATTATTGTGCAAACTGAGAACTGAGCATATTGTGCGTATTGCGGTCTGAGTAAGTGCTCTCCCCTGCTCCTTGCTCCTCGCCCAGCACCAACATCCCTGAGCCACCTCTGGGGTTAAATTGCTACCATGGGCTTCAGGTTCTCCCAGTCCTTGTGGCTTTGGGGCTGGAAAACAGTTTCTCAGCCCACCCGAGAGCAGGGCCACTCCAGGTTTAAGGAGGCAAAGACAGACAGAGTGCCTTTAGTTGATCACCGTGCTTCTCAGACTGCAACACATCAGAATCACCTGCAGGAATGCCCACAACCCAGTGACCAGGCTGCACCCCAGCCATTAAACCAAGGTTCCTGTGGATTGGCTTGGACATCACATCCCAAGTATACACTGGAAACCTCCTGAGGAGTTTTTCAAAGTACAGATGCCTGATCTCCAGCAACCAAATTTGAGAAGTGTGTCTAGGAAAATTTTACCGGCAACTGGACCATAGGCTATTGGGCAAGCATGTCGCCTTCCATGTCTGCCCTCCCGAGCCCTCTCTGCAGCCACGGTCTGGATCCTAGGGGTCCTCAAGCATGAGCCAGCCTATAATTTGGGGTTGGAAACACTGATCCAGTAAACCAATAACAACTGCTACATACTGTGGGCCAGACATTATGGAAAGAGCTTTTGTGTATATTATCAAATGGAACCCCCTAATTCATACAGCAGTACTCTCTTCCTAAGATAAGAAAGATTCCCAGAGAAGTTAACTGACTGCCAGGGTCACAGAGTTATTAAGTGAAAGTGCCAGAATTTCAACTGATTCCATGGTCTGAACTTTTAACCACTTTGCCTCAGGGTTTTCATTTTACCATATCCAGCCTGGTGAGGGAAGGGAAAGGCCCTGCCTCTCCTCAGCAGCTGTTCTGCTCCTGATGCTGGCTCTCCATTGTGCCTGCACCCTGCCTTCATCACACCTGCACATGGGACCCTAGCTCTGGGTCCTGTAGCTGTGCAAGCCCTAGGCACAGAATGTGGCAGAGGCTATAGTCAGGCTGGACTAGAAAGGACTCCCTGCCTTTGGTGCTTTGGACTAGACAGGTCCAGAGACAGAGAGAGACAGAGAGACAGAGAGAGAGAGAGAGAGAGAGAGAGAGAGAGAGAGAGAGAGAAAGAGAGAGAGACAGAGACAAAGAGAACCCCTCAAGCAGAATAACAGAGAGGTTCTATTCCAGTCAGTCATCCCAGATCCATCAAAAGCTATTCCACTGTCAATATGAGGTCAACTAATTATTCATCAACTTGACTTTCAATGAACTGACAAGAACCCTCCAATTCACCCTGTGCACTCTGTCCTGTCCCACCTAAGGCCAAGCATGGATCATATTGCATTATGAATGCTTCTTCACCTCTTTCAACAGACTGTGAGTCCTTTAAGGACAGGGGTCCCCTTTCATTTTTGTACCTCAGCACCTAACACAACAGCTATCTTATTTTGAGGTGACCATAAAATTTATCATTCAGACCAGGAAACTTTGAGAGTGGGAAGGGATGTTAACTTGATGGAATACTAGGACAACCAGCGTAAACCAGGACTGTTCTGAGCAATATGAGACACGGTCACTCTATTTGTTGTAGACTCTCAAATATTGGTTGGATTAATAAAATCATTCAAAAGACATTCATGGGATTGGCTCACTTCATGTTAATTGTGGAGTTTGGGTGTCTCTCAACTGAGATAGGATTTTCCATGAGAAGTCTTCGATAATATAACCACTCCACTGAGTGCCAAAGGTACTTATTCCAAATCTACTCTCTTGGCCTTGGTTTCACTGAAAGGTTAATGATACAGCACTCAGCACAGAGGGAGCGCTCCATAAATATCTGCCAAATTGAATTAACATACCTGGTTAAAACACTCATGTAGTTTAGGTCAAGGATGGGGTTATGGATTGAACTGTGTCCCCTAAAAAGATATGTTCAAGTCCCAACTCCTACTAATTGTGAATGTGACCCAATTTGAAAATAGAGTCTTTGAAGATGTTACCAAGTTAACATGAGGTTATACTGGATTAGGGTGGGCCCTAATCCTATGACTGGAGTCCATACATAAAAGGAGGGAAATTTGAATACAGACATACAAGGGAAAATGCTACATGAAGACAGAGGCAGAGATTGGAATGATATATCTATAAGCCAAAGAATGCCAAGAATTGCCGGCAGCCACCAGAAGTTAGGAAAGGGGCATAGAACAGATTCTCCCTTAGGGTCCCAGTAGGAACCAACCCTGTTTACATCTTGGTTTTTTACTTCTAGCTTCCAGAATTGTGAAGAAACAAATTCCTGTTGTTTTAAGCCACCCAGTTTGTGGCAATTTTTTACAGCAGCCCTAGGAAACTAATACAAATGGCACATATTCATTGTGAATAAGAATTAAAACGGCAGCACAAATGTAACCTGGCATACTCAGTCCTTCACACTCTTACCCACACCTACCTCTCTAAGCCTCCTTTCTTCCTATACTCCTCCGGGCATCTTCTACCCATCATTCCAAGGACATGCTTTGCCATTTCATAGTTCTGTGCCTTTGCATATGCTCTTCTCTCTGCACTTGTCTTTCAAATCCGAGTTTCACAGCCAACTCTTCTAGAAGCCTTTTCTAAACTAAACCTCTCAGGAAAAATTAAAGGCTCCCTTTTTGGAAGTCCTACAGAATATTCTCATCTCTCTCCTGTTCATTGTAATGCCCTCTCTTCTTGTCTATTTGCCTCTTTGGGTGTTGAGCACTTCCAGAAGCTGTGCTTGACTCCTCTCTGAATCTGTGGTGCCCAGCAGAATGCTTGGCACACAGTAGGGGCAGTATAAGAATTCAAATGATGGATTGGAAGAACTTTATCTTAGAGAGCAGTTCAGTAAGTAGAGAATGGAGAGTGCCACTGTTTGAGAGGAAGATAGAGCTAGCAAGGTAGGTTGGATCCAGATTGGGAAAGTTCTGAGAAGCCATGAAGAGAAGTTTAGACTTCGAAATGCCTGTGAAAGTTTCTGTCTGTAGCCTGAAAGAATATGTGCTATGGAACAATAATTCCTACAGTACTGTGGAAGACAGAGCAGAATGGAAGCTATGTAAGAATCTAAAAGCTCAGCGGGGAGGCATTGCCCATCCAGGAGATAGACAGCAAGTGAATGAACTTGGACAGAAGTGGTTCAGATGGACTCAAGAGATGTGTCTGAGATACAATCAGGAGTCTTAATGGCCAGATCATGGGGAACATAGTGGAGAAAAGGAACAAAGAAGAACCCTGAGGTTTGCAACCTATTAATATGGTAGGCACCATCCATCATGAGAGGATTGCTCAGGAGAAGAGCATGCTTTGGGGCAAGACTGGGGGTGTCCCGAGAGCGAGTTTTTTCTGGACATACCTGGAGATTCGCAGGAGGTCATTGTATGAGTGGTTCTGGTTGTGTAAGAGATTGCTGGTTGGAGATAAAACTGTGGAAAGTGTTAAGGAATAGTCTAAGAAGAGAATGAGGGCCTCTAAGAAGAGTGGATGCTGTGAAAGCAATGTGGGCTGTCACCAGACCCCTGGAGAACACCAGTAGCAAGCATGAGCCTCTCTGCCAGCACTTCCTGGGTTTCCTTACTCTGAAACGGCAGTGAGGATGCCCGTGGTCCTGCAGCTATCTGTCCCCAGAGTCCTCTGGGTGGCCTCAGGGCCAGCCAGCTCTTCTATGGTGAATAGTTGTCTCAGTCTGCCATCTCTCAGAACTATTTTTCTGTTTATGAATAATGTTCAGTCACAAAAACTCTGGCTCAGAAGCTTGGGTTTCATGTGAAGAAAATCCAGATTCACCTTGAACGAACTGTTTCAGGTAACAAATATTTATTTGATCAGACTCTATTATGCCCTCAGCTCTATCCCTGCATACAAGAAAAAAGGCTCAGCTCAAGGTTTTGAAGATGATTGTTCAGGTTCTTCAGTCCTGGAACACAGGAACAACAAGAAGTGACAAATTAAAAAGTAATGAATGCACTGTACTAGATGTCTTTCCATCGAGGATATTTACCTAGATAAAAGAGCAAGGGAGGAGGGGAAGATTTTGTTGCTAATGTTTTTCTTTATAATTATTAAGTGGGGGAAATTGTTGAAGAAAATGGGGGAAGGAGCAGGGTAACTGAGACAAAATTGAAGGCCTGCACTCAGAAAGTAAGGCAAGCAGAGATAAGGATGTATAGACAAATGATCTCTTCAGGCTTGTATCACGTGATAGGCAGTATACAGTGACATGTTGAGCACTTCAGGGTGAGGAGCAAAAATGCTTCCATCTAAGGCAGCTTCACCCAAAGCCTGGCCGGCCCTGACATGAATAATAAGGCTTTTTGGACCAGCTGAGGCCAGTAGCAGAGACGTACATAAAGAAACAAACAAACAAAAAGGCTTTTATACCTTCCTCAAAGAAAGTATGAGTTTCCTATACATTGTCATTTTTTTTGTGGCTATAGAGTAGTTTTGTGTAGGTGCTATATTGTGGTTACCACCAGAGGAAATGTGTGTTTCCTAAAAAGAATTGAATTAAAATGGCAATAATCAAATAAAACCATCCCCCCCACATTACACATACACACACACACACACACACACACACACACACACACACACACACAGGCTAACCCTGAAAGGAAACAAACCAATACTTTTTTTTTAATGACCTACGAGATCAACAGATTTTTCCTAGTGAATTAGAAACAAATCTACATATTTTCAAAAACTACCCAAGTACCACAAACCCAGAATATGAAGAATCCTGAAGCAAACAAAGACTGCATTTCATTTAAGTTGTGCTTCATAAAATATACCACCATGCTATTTTAAGGACATAAGTAAAATTTTGTGGACTAAGTCCCTTTAGAATATATATATTCATATATTCGATGAAGAATTGGTTAAATGTTAAAACATATTATCTGTGAAGCAGATTGGCTTTTGGCACGTTGGATCAGTCAGACAGAGCTGGCAGAGTCAAGATGAGGGCATGGTCTCATGGGCCCGTTGGTCACTATTTTCTTTGAGACCATGAGCCAAAGGACCAGTATTGTGCTCCGGGTGAAATCGAGCTGACACGAGTGCCCTTTTTCACTGCACCTAATCCATCCCAAACTATAGAGCCTGCTGGTTCCCCAGCATCGTGTTCATCAGAACCATGCAAAGGAGCTTTTTAAATCTATAGACACTCGGGCCTCTCCTGATCCAGTGGCTAGAGGGCCTGTGCAGCCCTGGCATCTGTGGGTTACAAACGTTCTCCAGGTAACCCCCATGCACCGTCACCACAAGAGACCTGCCTTCACTCGTCCTTGCTCACTCGAGGGTGACCCCTTTCCCTTCCATTCACATTTCTTCTTGGGTCAGAGAATACATTAATCCTCCTCCTCCACCAAGTGTCTGCAGATGTTGACAGCCTAGGCATGCTGAAAGCTAAGAGAGTAAGCGACTGTCTCCAAGGGAGGAATGATGTAATCTGATTTGTATTCTAGGAAAATAGCCATGTAGACAGGATGGCAGAAGGACTAATGAGGGACAGCCTGAGGGTTGGGAGACCACTCAGACACCTGACGGATATGGGCTATCAAGGCCCCGAGGCGGGGGCAAGGAGGTTATGGGAGAGATTCTGAAAACAGGGCTGAGACTGAATCAACAAAGTTGTCGATTGTCAGGGAGGGCAAGTGCTAGGAAGGAGTTGAGTGTGAAAATACAAGGTAGAGAAATGAGGTGAAACGTGACAAAATGAACTAAAAAGAAACCCAGCTTCTGTGGAGGAGGAAGAGCCTTCATCTGCTTGGAGTGCTCGCTGTTCTTTCTTATCCATGGCCCTGGAAGGGCCGGAGCAGGTTCCTCACAGCTGACATCAGTCCTGCCATAATTTGTGTTTATGTCTAAACTCAGAGCTGCTGAAGGGCAAGGACTGGTTCATCTTTTTTTAGTCTCAGCACCTAGCACGGTAAAGCATGAAATAGCACACAATACGTTTTTGCTATAGGGATGAGTGACAATGAAATTGGGAACAGTCTCACTGGGAAATCTCACTGCTATCAAGTCAGCTTTATGACAAAGAGTGTTTCACATAAAAAACAAACAAACAAACAAACAAAAAAACCCAAAATGCCTTATTCACCTGGGCTGCAAAAGACTTGAATGAGATGATGAGTCCAACAATATCCTTGGAGAGGAAGCGTTAATGAGGAAAGGGTTTTAGACTTGAGTCATCATGTTTTGATGCAGCATGTGTTTCCCAGAGCAGACAGCCTCTGATAAAAGCCGTTTTCCATGTAAGTGCCATCTTTCTGAATGTGGGAGAGGAGACTGCTCGTGGAACCAGTATCTGTCCTTGTGATGGACACGGTGGAGCGGGGGTAGTGGAGAACATGGAGGGGCATGAGGTGAACTTAACCAGCGTACCTTGGGGAATGGGGGATACGCCACTTAGCTTAACAACAGAGAAAACCCATTGAATGGGATGCATGGTGGTGGTGATAGCTTTAGAAATCAAGCAATAATGTCCACGGGTATAGGGAACAGATTCTATGACTTTTTTTCAGAACTGCCATTTTTTGCTTTCAGATCTCCCTGAAACACCCCTTTTCTTTCCCCCAAGTTCCCTGAAATGACACCTGGATATGCTTAATTAATCAGTCAGTCAATAGCCAGTGATTATCAGAGAGAAATCCACCAGCATGCAAACTGGGAGGTAACCCAGACCAGGGCTTGTTTAACCTCAAAGTGCCTCAGGCAGCATTTGACCAGATGCTCCATCCCCACCCCTCCTCACAGATACTTTCTAAGTCGTTTGGTCCCTCCTGTACCAAGAAATTGACCATGTCAGCTGCAGTTGTATTTTTCACACAAAATCTCCCTGTGTGACATTTTATTGTATGCCATCTCCCTCTCCTCACCACCACCACCCCATGTAAATCTAGGGGGACAGTATCACATGGCCAATTAAAGGTATGATATCCAAGCTTCTGTGTTAGCAATGCTGTGAAGGCTTCATTTTCACATTTCTCTTTGTCTGGAAGTGTTAACTCCCAGTTTTAGGAGCTCAAGGTGGGTTTTTCTTTCTATATCTGTGAAATTTGGTATAAATTTGTACTCACTTTCACTGCCTTGCAGGTTTTCCTCTTCTGTTTCTTATTTCCTTCATACCGGAAGTTAGCAAAGTTTCGTGATGCGCAGTGTCTGTGGGCACTGCTGTTAATCGTGGGGGCGGGGGTGGTGGGGGTGGGGGCGAGGTTAGAACAGAAAGGAGAGGGGAAGAAGAGACCAATAGGAAAAAGGATTCTTGCAGCAGAAGGGGGTTGTTGAAATGATTTTGGAAACAACTCAGTGCCTCCTATTGTCTGCTGTGGGCTTTTGTTTTCAATGTCTTGAACTCAGTCACCTTATTTATTCAGTTCTGTGAGCCTGGTTCAGCTTTAAAATTGACTGATACATGTCTAATCATCCTACCAGCGAAGTCGCCATCATGGAAATGAAGCCATGTTACCAGAAAGCACAACTAAAACTAAAGGGATGAGTTTAAGCTACAAGACAGGGGAAAATATTAACGTATAAATATTTAGAGCCTTGCCCCCTACCCTGCCTGAAAGAATTCTGGGCTTTTCCTACCTGTGTAACAGAGGCTGTGGGGAAGAGAACCTCAAAGCCTGGCTAAAAGTGGGGGAAAGAAAATTCTCATAATGGAGTGAGAAAGTCAGGCTCAATTTGTCCACCAGGTTCTGTCACTTATGGATCGATGACAATCACGAAAGAGCCCCAAGGACCAGGATCTCCTCTCCATAAAATAAACTCCTCTTGTTAAATGTTAATTTGTGGTTTCCTCTGTGGCCAAAGCAGTAATGCTGATGCACCCAGCATCCCCCAATCAAAGCCTAATTGGAGACATATGACAGGCCAGGCCTCGCCTGCTGGAGAGGCCAGTAGCCACACCTCACAGGGGGCTAGGGGCCTCCTGTTTGCTGCCTCTTGACAGTTTATCTCAATGAATCCACCATCTTGAGGACTAAAGGGAATCTATGAGAGAATAAGCCCCCTCCCTTTGGGTTAATTGAAAGTATTAACAAATTACCATAAGTGAGAAATCACTTTAGAACAAAAAGAAGTAATCAGTTCCCCCAAATCACCATTCAGAGTACTTGTGGGAAGAACTATTTGAGAGTTGCTGGGAAAGTGGGCAGGGATTCTCCCCAGTCTTGACTCCACAGCTCCAGGTTCCTGGCTTTGAAAACTGCAAACCTGGGGCTGTATATGAACCCATGGACATCAAAGAGCCTGCCTGACCCCCGCCCCTCACATACACACACACACACACACACACACACACACACACACACACACACACCATCTCACCTACCCAACCCCTGGGCAGAGGGCTTGGCCCAGAACATGCAGATTCCAACTCTAAAATCCATTCTCCTAGCCTCCTCAAGAATAAGGGGGCAGTCAGATGGCTCAGGTGGTTAGAGAGTGTGCTCTTAACAGCAAGGTTGCCGGTTTGATTCCTGCATGGGATGGCGGGTCGCTCCCCACCGCAACTTGATTGAAAATGGCGACTTGACTTGGAGCTGAGCTCTACCCTCTACAACTAGATTGAAGGACAACAACTTGACTTGGAGCTGATGGATCCTGGAAAAAACAACACACTGTTACCAAATAAAAATGCAAAAAAAAAAAAAAAAAAAAACGGAATAAGGTGGGAACTCTTCCACTCTGTGAGATGTCTTTTTATCAAAACAGCCGCAGCAATTCTACCCCACGCTAATCTCAGCCCTAAGAGTGACACAGGGAACCCTGAATTTTCCCTCAGGTCCAGGGTCAATTCTTGGTGCCCAGTATTTAAATTTGTATGATCATCATGATGTCTGTTAAATTCTGTGAAATATATACAAAGATAAAGGATTAGATAATCCATGTCTACATTAAATAAAGCTTTTCTCCATCAAATAAAGCTTTTCTACTTTTCCAATTTTCAGCCACAGTCATCTGTAACTTTTATGATCAGAAAAGATCTCTTTTAATTGCGAAAATAATTACAAGTTACAAGTCCTTCCTCTGGCCCTGATTACCCAAGGGTAATAACCTCTTTAAGCCTTGGTTTTCTCATCTACAAAATGAGAAGGCTGTGAGTGTATTTGCTCACTAAGGTCCCATTCAGCACCAATATTCTGGAAATCTGTGAGAAATTTGATTATAAGTTATACTAATTTAGTCACAAAAGAGTACAATCCTTACAAACCTTTTAGGAGTCCCAATTATATTTGTATCTAACTTGACAGAAAAAAAAATTACACTTGGCCTGACATAAGAGAAAATCATTATGTACTAATTCTGTTTCCTCTTTTGGAGAACTTAATAGCCCATTCATTTGTCAGACTTCGTAAAAGGTCTATTCTGTGCCAGGAACTCTGCCAACCATTGTTATAATATTCACAACAGTGCATACTTTTATGGGGTTGGTGCATTAGTTAAGGTAATGCTAGCTGCTGTAACAGAGAATGCCCCAGCTATCAGTGGCTTACTGTAAGAGACGTTCATTCTCACTCATTTGAAGCCCAAAATAGGTATTTTTATTTAGGGTGGAGGGATGCACTCTTCCAATTAATGATTCAGGGGCTAAGGCTCCCATATCTTGTGTATCTGTTGCCTTTAAAACATGGATTATTAGGTCAAAGCATTAAGCTACCTTAATCTGACAAAAGGTGGGGAAGCATGGAGGTTTAATTAAGGGTCAGTATTGTAAGTGGTCCTTATACCTCCTGCTCATATTCCCTCAGTGACATGACCCTGCATCACCATAGGGGAGGCTGAGAAATGCAATCTCACCATGTGCTCAGGAGGAAGAGGAACAAGTTTGGTGACTGACTGTCAGTCTTTATCTCAAATAGGCATTTTCTCCATTTTGAAAATGAGGAAACTGAGACCCAGCAAGTAAAGTGTCAGCTCCAGAATTTGAACTCAAGACCCTTGACTGCAACACAAACAGCACATTCATATAAACAGCAAATGGACTATAATTATGAACTTTGCGATAATAATAGTGATAAGAGAGGCAAAATGACAAAGGAACTCATCGGAGAGGGAGATGAACCTTGCCTGTTGACAGTTGTAGGGGACAGAGAATCAGAGAAGTTAAGTAAACTGCTCAACCTCAGACAACCAGTCAATGGCTAAGCCCAAAGCCATCTTCTACTATGCAACCATCTTGCAGGATGGATATGTGTTTGCCAGCCAGCAAGAGGAGGCAGGGCGTTGCAGACAGATGGAGTAGCACGTATATATAAGTCTGTAGGCAGGATAAGGCCTCCAGAGCAAAAACAAGTTGCTTCATGGGGTCAGGTATCTGTACTGAAGCCATCAAACTGTCTAGCCAGCCCCAAAGTGGATTATGTCTATGGAATATTATTTCTTGGATAGCCCAATTGTTATATTGTCTGTCATTTTTATTTTTGCATAAAATTGAACTTTATGGTTTTATGGCAACAAAATCCTTTCATTTATATCATGCTTCTACCCACTAGCTTTCACTAAGATACGCTCTTTTATGTTACAGCTATATACTTTGATGAATGTGGTTACAGCTCTATCTAACTCCACATTGAAATAACTTTCCTGATCAATTTTTATCTTCCAAACTTTTGTTTTGATCTATTATCCCATTTCTCTAGAATGGCTCTAAGATCACTTGCAACCCCTGGCATTTTACTCTATGCATAGGTGGTGACCTATATGTTTAATAGTTGTGCAAATCAGCCTGGCTTGATCTGTATTATTCTTCATTATTTGCAGCCTGATTAAAACCATGAATTTCTGAAGTGTAACTATGTTTTCAAGATTGTCATCTAAATTATGTAAATAACTAGCCCCATAATTAGCTCTCTTCTTTGATGAGCTTCTGTTCAGGTTCGAAGTGAGTTCATCTATATTTATCAGGTTCGAAGTGCTGATCTCCCAGACAGGCAGACCTATGCAGGAGGTGAGCCTCCCCAAGAAGTGCCATGTCAGCGCCCTGACTGAGATGGCCTGGCCACTAGCCCTCCTCTACCAAGCTCAACTCACACGCTTGCCAGTCCTCAAGTTTGAAAGATTCTTTCAAGGAATGCAAATAGTTGAATCCTTATTTTTCTTAACTACTTTTCAGGATTCTGATGTTCAGTCCCAAATGGTTTTTGTTTTGTTTTGTTTCTCATATTCTTTCTATCTCTGCCAGGGAAATGTTTAAGATCCTTCTAGAGGAATTTTGTATTTCTCATCATCACATGGAGATAAGAAAATAATTAAGCCATTTCCCCTTAATAACCAGCAGCTCTTCTTTCCGCAGGGTGAGAGCTAAGGTTTCCAGGCTGATCTTTGGAAGGACCCAGTTATTGGCACTGTCCTGGGCAGCATCCCTGTGGGATGAGCAGTTTAACCTGAGTTTGAATCCTGGCTCTGCCACCTGTGAACTGCATGACGGTTAACGCCTCCCAGCATCAAATTCCTCATCAGGAAAGTGGGGCAATAATATTCACTTTACAGAGTTGTCATGAGAACTAAGGGAAGTTAATGTATGTCTGATTCTCGTCAGTGTTCCTTAGAGGAGCAGGGTTATACAATGGCTACACAACCAGATTCTGAACCAGAACCCTCCTCCAGCACTTTTCAGTGACCCTAAGCAACCTATTCTGGCTCTCAATTTCTTCATCTCTGAAATGAACGTAGTGATAGCACCAATATCATTGGGTTGTTTTGAGACTTAAACTTGAGCACTTACAGCTGAGCTGGGTACACAGTTGATACCATGTTCTTAGCTATTATCATTCTGGTCCAGTGCTGACAGTTGGTAAACTCACAGTAAAGTTAGTTTGCTTCCCTTCCCACATCTTTCTCACTGAAGCCCCAGCGTTGGGTGGGGGCTTACTGCCACCTCACCCAATTTGGAGGGTGGCTAGAAGTAATTATAGGACCAGCACTGTCTTCCTGCTCTGGCTCTAGGCACGCACGCGCGCGCACACACACACACACACACACACACACCCATAGACATTTAAGAACTAACTCCTTGTTTTGTCCTGTTGTATTTTAATGTTGCAGCTGGTGCCATTTGTGGGTTTTCATCTTTCCTTTTCACCTCTGCCCATCACCCCAGTGTCCAATCCCAAAAACCCTCAGTCACTGAAGTGACTTTCCAAAAATGTGACTAACTACAGACCTAGCTGTTCTATCTCCTCACTCAATGTCGTTGTTTGTTTGTTTGTATGTTTATTTGTTTCAAACCCATAAAGTGCCCTTTCAGACGCAGGACAGATCAGTCACCAAACAATATTGACTCCACGATACTGTCCACTGAACCCTGGCCTGAGTGCATAATGGGAAGGTATCTGTCCCAGCAAAGTTCTTCTGCCAAAGTGAGCTGCGATTGTCTCCACAGCCAAGAGGAGAGGAGCCCTGCAGTGATGATTAGGTAGGGGGCCAGAGAGGAAACCAGGGAATGCTTCCTAGACGAAGGGAATCTGGAGCTGGATTTTAAAACAAGATTAAAAACTTCTAAAGGGAAAGAGAAACTATTGGATCAGAGGATCACATTGGCTATTGGGTTTTCAAGCCAAATATCTCACATTGAAGAATGGAGCTCCATAAATCCATAGAAAGTAGGCAAGTGGTTGCCAGGGACAGGAAGTGGGCCACGACTGCTTATGAGTATGGGGTTTCTTTGTGGGGTAATGAAAATGTTCTAAAACTAAATAATGGTAGTGATTGCACAACTCTGAATACTAAAAACCACTGAATTGTACACATTGAAAGGGTGAATTATATAGTATGTGAATTTCTCTCAATAAAGAAGTTATTTTTTAAAAAAAAGAAATAGAAGAAGAATGGAGTCCTAATAAGACCCTGTTGTGGTGAGGTCTCTGTCTACTGTTTTCTCAGGGATTGAGAACTGCCAGAAAGCAGATGTGTTCTTGATTCAGTGCCACAAACCCTGAGCATAAACACAAGCATTAGTCCATGATAACATTTTTTCATCTAGCTCAGTAGTTCCCAACCATGTGTGATTTTGTCCCAAGAGACATTTGGCAATGTCTGGAGATGTCTTTGATTGTCATGATTTGGGGGATGCTTCTGGCATGTAGTGGGTAGATGCCAAAGATGCCGCAAAACATCCTACAATACAAGCAGACAGTCTCCACACCCCACCCCCACCTCCACCCCCTCTCACAACAAAGAATTATCTAGCCCAAAATGTCAATATTGCCAAGGTTGAGAAACTGAGTCTAGCCAAAATTCTACAGGTTCCTCTTACCATCTCTCTTACTACAAGTTTGTTTTTGTTTTGTTTTTTAAGGCATAGAAGTGAATATTTAAAACAATTAAAAAGTTCTCTCTCCAAAGAATTTTATATATATATATATATATATATATATATATATATATATATATATTTGTAGGAATAATATCCTGGTTTCAATTTGTTCCAGATTCACGAGGAAAATAGGCTTTTCCTGTAATTTCCTGATTTATTCTTCTTTTGACAGCAAAACTAGGTAAAATCTTTACAGGAATATGGTATTTTCACTAAATTAAAAAGTTTGTATGTTCAATTCTATTGTTCTCTAAAGTGTCCTAGGTATTCCTCCAGGTACAAAAACACTTTCACTTATCTGAACAACAACTAAAACAAAACTATGTTGCTTTTTCCTTTAAAATGAAGTTTAGAAGAAAAATATCTTCTTGGAAAAACGGAGTATGTGCTCATCATTAAAGGGATGTCAGACCAAGAGGTAGTTGGGTGGAGGGAAAGGAACCAGAGCTTTCAGTTAGTCTGACTTCGATTCTCAGCTCTGCCTCTGCCAGCTGTGTGGCACTGGGCAGTTTGCTGTTATCTTGAAACCTCAGTTTCCTCTCCTATGAAAACAGAAAGTTAATGTCCATCATTCCAGGTTACTGTAAGAGTCAAATGGGATCATGCATGTGTGGCATTAAGCCTATGCTCAGTGATGTCCCCCATGCCCCAGGCTAGTTCTTGCCTTGATCCAATCTAGACCACCTGACACACATCACTCCCACTCACCCACCCACCCTCACATTAGTAAATACAGGACCCCTTTGCTCGTTAGCAGGCACTAGTGGTAGTTTCTAGAAATAGCACTAAGGAAATGGATTTGCCATAAGGGGTGGCTCTGTCCACTGCCAGGCCTGGAACAGGGGTGGTTAGTGATGGCATCTTGGGATACTGCAACAGCTGTCTCCCTCTCTGTGGTCAGGCAGGTGTCCCTGGTACCTGCTCCGTGTCTGCTCTCAACTCACATGCATTGTGTCTCTGCAGTCCTTACTTTGGACTCCAGGTCAGCTGGGGAGTGCCTTCAGGAAAGGGGGCACTTTTAACATTTGGTGAGCACCTACCAAGTGCTGGCACTATGCTAGGCACTTCACAGCATCCTCTCATGTAACTCTTTGAAGTAAGTCGTTGTGGTCATGATCATGACCTTCAATGTTTGCTTGATATGTTCCAGGCACAGAGCTCAACATGTCACATGTATTGGCTCCTTTTAATTTCACAGGAAACATAGGAATATATGAACAAGTTATTAATAGTATCCCCATTTTATAGGTGAAAAAACTGAAGCCTGTAAAAATAGGTTAAGTAATTTTCTCAACAACACAGGGGAAGTGAGTCAGGATTGGACCTTGTCCATTGAGAGGTAGGAGCACCTGCTTCCCTCACCTTGCCTTACCCTAAACTGGCTCCTTTCTGCTTACCAGTGACCTACCTCCAGGGTGAGAACCACAATTCACCTCTTGGGGCTTAAAACAGCGTATTTGGAAGACTGTCCACAGGTCTCAGGTTTCAGGACCAAGTCTACCTGCCTCGGGTAGGAATGTGAAATGCCAAAAATCAAGTGAAGGTTCTTAAAGTCACATGCCAACACCGACTTAAGCCAAATGCATGCATTTCAAAATTGGATAATACTGAAGTCTCAGCCTTCAAAGTGCTTTTAATTTGAAAATGAGGCAGTCATGCTAGCTTTCCTTTCCCCAGGCATAGACAAACTTTTATAGAGTCCTTAATGGGTCAGTTCACCTCTAGGTTAGAACAGTCCACATTGCTTTTCTCAGCATTTCACCACAGCCTTTGAGTGTCCTGCTCTGTTCCAAGTCATCTCAGGAGAGTTCTGAACCTAGGTCTGTATTCAAGTGGACCCAGGGGCTCTGTTCTACTTTTAGCCAACTCTCTTTCCTTCTAATAAGTCATGTTTGTGGGCAGTCTTAGACTTAATATGGCCCCTCTGTACCTCCCAGGCCACCTCCTATGACAACTGGGCTATAATCAATTCCCATACTCAATACAGTCCAGACTTTGAACCCAGAAATGACCTCTGGGAAAATGGAATGTACGTAATGGAATGTACCAAACAGTCCAGTGTTTCATCACATGTCACAAAAGTAGAAAGATGCACAAGTAAATGATATATCACTGATGAGTCATCCATTAGCTATCCACCTCAAATGACATTTCCCTCTGCATCGAGTGCCTGTTTCCTCCCATCTTCATCTCATTCATCCTTCAAGAGATGCAGCTCAAACGCTCCCACCTCTGGGAAAACTTTTCCATACGCCTACTGAATTAATTGTTTCTGCTTCTGAATTCTCATAGCTCTTTGTACTGATGGCAACTCTAGCACCTACTGTACCTTGAAATGACCTAAGTAGGTCTGTCTCCTCCACCAAATTGAGCTGAGAGCGGACACCATGTTTACTTGTCTCTGGATTCCCACTGCCTACCAGTATCTGGAGTAGAGCAGTTAGTGAAGACCTTTGTGAGAGGAGGGGAAAAATAGGGAAAGGGAGGGGGATGGAAGGGAGGGGAAAGGCAAGGAAATGCTGAAGTTTTCCACAAGGAACAGATGACAAGATGGACATTGTATTCACATCCAAGAGCTGCCGCAACAAATTACCACAAACGTGGTGGCTTAAAAAACAGAAATTTATTCTCTCCCAGTTCTAGAAGCCAAAACTCTGAAAGCAAGGTGATAACAAGGCCACACTCCCTCCAAAGGCTCTGGGGAGAATCCCTTCTTGCCTCTTCCAGCTTCTGGTGGCTCCTGGCATTCTTTGGCTTGGGGTCTCATAACTCCCATCTCTACCTCTATCTTCACATGGACTTCTTCCTGTTTGTGTCATAGCTCCTTCTCGTTTCACTTAAAAGGACATTAGTCATTGGATGTAGGGCCCACCCTAAATCCAGAAGGATCTTATCTCAAGATCCTTAGCTTAATTCATCTGCAAAAATCCTATTTCCAAATAAGTTCACATTCAGAGGTACCAGGGTTTAGGATTTGGACATATCTTTTGGTGGGGACACAATTCAACCCATCACCTTGAAAATATAATCTTCAACACCCCCCACTCCCACCACCACTCATAGCCTGAGGATGAAGCCACGCACAGCCTGAGGCTGCCACAGAGAGGAGCTGGCTGCCCAATAGCCCTGCGCTGAGGGCGTCATTATCTCAGCACCCCTGCAACACTTACTTTTTTTTTTTTTTAAGGTTGCAGAAAAGGAGTTTATTAGAAATAAAAATACATTTCAAAGGAGCAGAGGCAAGCCTGAGCAGTAGAGAATGGCTCAAGGACCATTATTAGAAAAGAAAAGTAGGGCCGGCCGAGTGGCGCTGTGGTTAAGCCCCGGTTCGGTCCCACATGTGAGAGCCAGTGACACTGCCCTCAAAAGAAAAAAAAAAAGAGAAAAGAAAAGTAAACTCCAAAGAGTTTGGAGCAGGCCGAGCAAAGGAAGCTCAGAAGGCCCCTGCCACTCTTTCTTTGCAGCTGCAGCCCACCATCAATGCTCTGTAAACACATAAGAGTCACAAAACTTGGGGTCACCACCTTCAATCTCATACTATCTAAAGTTGGCAGGAGACTCAAAAGCTGTATTTCCCTCCTGGGAGCCCCTTTCTTCTTTTTCAGGATCCATCTCACCAGAATTTTTTGCTCTCTTCTCTTGGCCTCTGGAAGGGAAAGACAAGGCAAGCCAGTCTCCTCCTTTTATTGTGAATCCAGAAGGGGTCAGGAGCCAACCCCCTTTTCCCTGTGACCTTTCTCCTCCCCAGTGGCATGGATCTTATCTTTGTGGTTTCAAATCCAGTTTCAAGTTAGCACTTCATCTTCTTGCATTGTGCCAGCTGGGTTTCTAATTACATGCAGGGCATATCCAAAACCACACAGAAGATGGTGTCCTTTATTCTTTCACTCTGTGTGTAGGGGTGGAGGCTTTTATTAGCTAGCAGTTATGTGGATTTTTTTGACTGAGTTCTTGAGAAGAGAAAGGTACAATTTTCCTTTATGTGGAACAATCTTACCCAGCCCCAATACGGGATTCAGGAAAAAGCTGTTCCTAGATAGAATTCACTTCATATCTCTATTTTGTATTCTGACAGTGATTGGAGTATAATCTGTCCTTCCTGAAACGCTCTAATCAACTAACTTGGCCAAGTCCTTTTCCTAAACAAACCCTGGGCAGCTTCAAGTTCCTTTTCCACAAGAAATACCAAATTAGCTGCTTTGTGAATTGCTGGCGAGCCTTGAGACCTTTATTTCATTATTAGGCACTCCCTGGCCTAAGGGAAGCACTGCCTAGAATATCTAAAAATGTCTATTGTTGAAGTTCATTTCATTTCATCTCTGTGCCTGCCTGCTTCCGTTGGTGATCTTGAACATGGGCTGTATACCAAAATGTTACCAGAGGGGGGAAAATACAAGAATAAGATGATTATGGGCCAGCCGAGTGGCACGGTGGTAAAGAGCTGGCTTGGGACGCCAGCGGCCCCAGTTTGGATCCCACATATGCGGGCCAGTGACACTGCCCTCTAAAAAAAAACAAAAAAAATAAGATGATTATGGTGGCAAAAGAATCCAATTCATTTAAAATACCTGCATTTCTTTTCAGGTTTAATCATTCATTCTTTCATCTGTGCAAGGATGATAATCAACGTAGGCTGATCTAAAGGTAATCAGTTAAATTTCCTAGGACTATATTCTCAAACATGCTGCAAAATACATGTGGCTTACCTTTCCATATTCAATTGGGAAGGTAATTTTTGTAAAAAGCAACTTTTTGCAGAGGGTATTCAAACTTTCATTTACAGACCTGGGGAGGTAATTTGGGTGGGTGGAGTTAATCTGCCCTTGCTGGGCTCACATTTATTATGCAAGGACCCTGACAACTCTGGGAATTTGACAGGGTTCATTTGCAGCTTCAAAGACAGGACGCATTTAAATTCACAGCCTTCTTAACAGTTAGATGTACGACAAAATTGTGGTGATGCTGACATTTTGCCCCTTAATTCAGCTGTGAGTCAGAGCACAAACTATCACAGTGCCAAAATTTTCAAAGGGTGACTTTTAATGTTCTTGGCTGAATTAAAACAGGCTGTATATATGCTTGTCCCTGCTGGTGTAGCTATATAATTTATCATCTAAACAAGGACACTTCTGAAAGTGAACAGGGCTATACAATAATTTACAGGAAAAAAAGGCATAAACCAGGACTATCCTAGGCAAACTGAGAAGTCAATCTTCCTTCTCTTCCTTCCCCACTACGTCTCCGTCTCATCCCCATCTCACCCCTGGACACTCACCCTTGATTCCCTCTAAGGAATCTTATGGACAGCAGCAGTTATGGGGGTGGGAGGTGGATGTTGACAGCAGCCATCTCCACAGCACCTCCCCTCAATCTCACATTCAGATTCCACCATTGTCAATATATGAAACTATGTGGAAATAGCTGAATAGTGGCCTCAGTAGGAATGTGTGTGGCTCCCCAATGCACGTGGGAAACTCTTCTCCGCCCTCAGTCTACCCTTCAATTGCCAACACCTGCCTCATTGCTTGACTACCCTCATTACCGCCACCAGCTCCTTCAACCCATGTATATCATGGAACCAGAAGCACCCGAACTTGCACTAGCCAAACAATATTTAGCAACTCTTCTGGTTAACCAACATTTAGCTTTGATGAGAGAAACACATTTAGAATCATAGACTTGGGAGAATCCTGGAAAACATGGTTGCTCCATCCACTGACTTTAAAGGAAATGGTTTCGGTCACATAATTTTGTTCGAATTTGTCTACAGATGGATCTTCCAAAGTATTTCGACAAGCTCATTCTCATATTTACAAATATAAGCAACCAGAAACTCCTGTTTCACATGCTCAGCGGTTTAGGATTTAGCTTCTGGTTTGGCAAGGTAGAGAGGCGTCTGTAGCACAACCCCTGCTCTGCTCTTTTCTTTGTAACCTTTAACCATCTTTTCTTGTTCCAAGAGGTTTCATGATCAGCTTTGATTACATAGACTACCAGAGAGATGATTTAGGAAGCATTGTTTTCCTATATGATATTTCTAGATACTGGAAATCTCACAGATAATGACAACATAATCTCTCATGGTTTTCCATACGGACACCTAAATGCTATTCTGCATCACTCGGCCATAGATATCGCTTCACCACTTCTTTTTAAGTATGGATTTCACATGTAGAGAGTTCAAAGCAATCATGTCCTGCGGGGGTGAGGGGTCTCACTTGGTCTTTGGCTTCTAATCACTCCACTAGTGTATCAAGGACATTATGTCTCTTGCCTTAATTAAACTAATTAAAAGGAATGACATCTGAAAGTGAGTACAGATGGAAGAGATCTGTAAGAACCAAGGACATGCAATGCCTTGCTCTTACTGCATACTCAATATATTTTCTCAGTTGAATATGCCCAATTTCCAGCCAAAAGTCCTTTGTAAAAAATGTCCAGACATGTTCAAAATGTCTCCAGTGAAGAATCTTCTGCCACTTACCCTGAGCGAAAGCTAGGTATATTTCATCATTGGGAAGGTTTTGCTATGGGCCTCTCTTACGAGATTATGTTGGACACAGCTCTTGACTGGGGCTCTCATGGATCTGAGTTACATCCTGATGGTGGTCAGCCCTGTGACCTTAAAAAAACATTTCACCTCTCTAAGCCTAGTCTCCTCATTCATAAAGCACGGCGCATAAACAAGAACCAAACTCTAACCTCTCAGTTTGTAAATTCCATGATTCTATTCAGGTAAATAATGCATTTTTTAAAATTCTTTTTAAAAATATTATTCTTTATGTGAAACATTTTTAAAAAACAGAAAATTACAAACAATATAACAACTATTTACCATCCACCAACATATAACAATTTTAAATTTTTGCCATATTTCCTTGAAATTTTCTGTGTTTATGAAAATGAAATAAAATAAGAAAAATACATTTGGAGCCCTATTTGAAGACTTCCCTGATTTTTTTTCCACTCCATCTCCCAAGAGCTGAATACTATCCTAAGATAATCATGCTTTTTATTTCCATTTTTGTTTTTATACTTTCATAATATGTGCAGATATCCATAAATTATAATTAGTATGCTTTGTGTGTTTTTAAGTTTTATATAAATGATGTTGTCTGATACTCTTAAATTCCCTTTTTTTCACCTTATCTCTAAGAGGCTTAGTATCAACACTATCATTGAATCAACCTGTTGGATTTCTGTTGAGAATTTATCTCACATATCAAATCCCTTGTCTTATTAATCATTTCTGTTTTTCTCTTGGGAGTACATTTTGATTTATATTCAACTTCATTTAACTGTTTGCTCTTCCTTGTCACGATTTAAAAGTGTGCATTCTTGAAAGGGAAAGTCCTCATTCAAATTGCAGAACTCAAATATTAAACAAGAGTAACAATTATAGAAAATTATACCATTTGCAGTGCAGTTTCTCTAAAGAACCCTTAACAACTTCTAGTTCATGTGTCCTATGGAGAAACAATTTTTACAGGGTGTAGAATAAAGAGTAATGGTTTCATTTCATTATACCAATTATAACCAGTTGTAATCATTATAACCAGTGTCCCGGGAAGGCTCACAGAAAGGCTTGCTAACATTTGGATGAACTGGTACGTGTCTCATTCATTAACATTGTCTCTCTTACTAGGTAAGCACCAGGGAAACCTCTGTCTTACAGAGTGCCATATCAGCATGCTACAAAAGTTCTGTGATAATAGTGATGACAATCACTCATCTGATATAAGTCACTTGGAAAAAAGGACTGAAACAAATAAAAATAAATGTTAATCTTTATTTAGACTAAAATCACATACCCCATAATTATCAGACCAAAAGAAAATTAAAGTCAGCATTACTAAATCCTCTTCACCTAAAAATGGCCAAGGGTGATAATGGCTACTTATTTTGGAACATTTCACATTAATATCAGAGTACAAAGCAATATTCCAACATCCAGTGGAAAATATAACTTCCTGCATTTCATAAATATTGCTGCTGTAGAGTACTGAGAGTCCGTGCTATTTGATGAAGTTATGTAAGTCAATGAATGGTCAAGCTAAGATCTGAACTCTAATGGAGAGACTAACATTCAAAGAAGATCTTGTTGTTAGGCAACAGAAAACATTTCTAAAGCAAATGAATTGCTGTGCATCTGAAATAATGAGCAAATTAATTCCCCACTTGGAGGATATCTGCCAGATTCGTAGGTATCCACCTTGGGAAATGGTCCTTTTCTAAGGTCCTAAGAGACTGAAGACTCAGATTAGCATCCAATGGAGTGTGTCAGACTAAAGCATCTGATTGTGATGTTAAATTATGTGCCATCTCACATCTGAAACTCCAAAAATCAAAATTCAAAACGAAAAGCTTCTTTGAACACCTTTCTAGGTTACTATGAGAGTATGACAAAATGCCCAAGGAAATCAGATATGATGGAGAGAATTTCTTAAGCATGAAAAAACAATCTTTACACATGAGGCACTATTACTGATCCCTAGAAAATAATAAAGTGCAACATCAAATGCAGACCTTGTTATATTTCCCTCCTACTTTCCCAAGTTTTCATAATTCATTACTGCACAAAACAAGCATTTCACAGTTATTCTTAACTGTTGGAAAAATTCCCTCCTAAATGTTTAAATATTGTATTGACTTAATCTCTTTCTACCATGACCCTAATAATAGCTAACATTTATTGAGTAATTCCTTCATGTAAAACATCATGCTAAGCACTTTATGTGTATTTTTTTCATATCCTCTTTGTAATACTCAGTATAAAGAGATATGGGGATAGGGGGAGTAGATAAATAACCCAATGAAAATTGATCTAAACTAAAGGGTATAAAGCAAAAAGACTATATAACAAAAAGTCCAAGACTGGCTTCAGGTGTAGCTTGATGCAGAGCTCAATGGCAGGACCCATTTGTCTCTTGCACAATTCCTATGCTCCCCTTTCTCTGAATTAGCTCTATTCTTCACTTGGCTTGTGTCTTATAATTTCAAGATGGTGGCCAATAGCTTCAAATCTTACTTCCTCTCAAATCATGTCTAGTGGAGAAAGTGTCTGTCTTTATTCCAGCATTCTTAGCAAAAGTCTCTGGTTATGAGTTGGTCACATGCTGATCCCTGCACCAATTACTACACCAGAGAATGCAGAATGACATTTCTCAGGCCCAGGTCCCATGACGCATCTCTGAGTGGTAAAGTGAGGTCCCACTCAGAGCATGGGGGCTGAGAGCAAGGAAAGGGGTGATTCACAGAGGGAAATTCCAGAAGAAAGGTAAGTGGATGCTGGAGAAACATCTGAAACTAAATTTATAGGATAGGACAGAAAGGTTGAAAATATTCTGGGTGAGGGAAATAGCATGATGCAAAAGTATGGAGGGAAATAAACATGGCTTCCATATAAGGAAATAGAGATAATTACATCTGCAGAATACAGTAACTGAACAGTGGAAGACAACAGTGGGATGACAGGATACACCCAAAGTATGAAAGGTTTTCAATTAGACCTGGATGTTTAGACTAGATTCAATAGGCTGTAGATTCATTGTATAGATTTGGAGAAATAAGGTGAAAAATAATTGTGAAGAAATAGGCTTTTGGAATACTAGAAAATTTGGAGACAGAGATGTGATTCAGAGACACCTGGGCAAGCTCTGCTTTCATTAATGACCCTCCTCTGAAGTCTTGGCCTAATTGATGTTTCTTGGCTTAAGAACAAGGAGAACTTGGGCATGTTTATAAATATTCCCTTACATGGAAGCATATAGACAGCATGAATTTTTCTGGAATGTTGATATAATCCTTGAGATTAAAAGGACAAGTTTTTAGCAAGAATTGTGCTTCCATGACCTAAAAAGAATGAGCCAGTATTGCTGGTATATCCAGGACCCTGTTAAGAATTTCAGGGACCAAGGCAGGCTACACCAAGGTATGCTCTATGTGCTCCTCCCCTGCATGGCCTCACTGATTGCAGAAAGATTGTGGATCTTTGACTATTTCACAGGGGAACTTAATATAACTTTACACCTGAGGGGAGTGCAGGGGAGTTTGTGGCATGGAGATATATGTATATATGAAGAGAGTCTTTCCCCACAATCCATACCCAGACAGCAATATCAAAAGTAGCATTGGCAACAAAGACTCTTTCATTACCATGTTAGATTTTGGAAGGAATGTTGAGAGGTCTAAGGAAAGAAATATGAGCAGAAAATACATAGTCCTTAACATGAGACTGAAATTTTTGAGGGATATTTTGAGGAAGAGACATATTAGTGGAATTCATCTGTTTCTTTCCAACAGGTCAGCCCCGGTGGATAATTTTAAGTTATTTCTCAGGGAAAGATGTCCCAGAGCATCATTCTCTGGCTTCCCATAAATATGCCAGTCGTGGCACTGGGGACGATTGGATGATCTCTGAAGGTGGAAGATGGTTATGAACAAGGAGGGTTTCGCTTCTCCACCATGTTTGACCATAACATGAAGGAACCCCTGAGTTTCCACCAGGCAGAAATAGGAAAATTGCTGAGTTTTTCGAAGTATGAAGGGGTGAGCATGGAGCTGAGAGATACTTTAACTCTTGCTTGCTTAACTGCTATCATGGCAGGGATGACAAAATAAGGAGGGATTAAGTTGATTCACAAAATTTTAAACCACATCTTTACTGACCTTTCAAAAAAAAAGGCCAAGGAGACTACTGGTTCTGATTTTAAAATCTTGACTGAAAGGAATTGTTTCTAAAAGTGTGTGCACAGAGTTCCCCTAGCAGGCAAATCTGAACTTGAGGCACATTTGCACAAATGTCTTAGGAATTAATTAGGTTAACTTTTGTGTTCTGAAGTTTCACTATTTTCTTAAATAAGAACATAGCATTTTTGTTAGTAAATAGGTAAACATTTGCTTTTTGAAACTTCCACTTAAAACAAGTATGCATATGTAACCTGACACAGTAGGTTAAATACAGGAGAAAGAAGAAGTATAAAGCATGATTTTTAGGATGTTCCTGGTTTCCAAGAATATTGAATTAAAATGGCCTCAAGACGATTTGGCTAACGCATTTTGTATCTAACTTTTGTATTTTAGACGTGATTCTGTTTGGAGCAGAAATGAACTTGCTGAATCAGAGCTAATTGAAGATAAAGAGAAGCTGGCAGCGCACCCAGCATCTCTAAAGCAAGAAATCTTAGGAAAAGGAGAGTTCTTTTTTTCTTTCGAATCACCTTAGAATCTTGGCTTGTGGTCACAATTTCTCTGTTAGCTAAGGAGTATGATTAGACAGCTGTACCTCCCTCCTTTCTTCAGTAAAATGTAGGGAAATGCTGTGGAAGACAAATATTGTGGAAATTGAGGGTATTGTGAAATGGATATGATTGAACAGAGGTTATAGTACTGAGCACTGGAAGAAAAAAATCATCAGGGGTTTTATTAGAACATATGTCCTTTCTGGAGAGAATAATCAAAGGAAGTTGAAGAAATAGACAGAGACCCACTGGAGAAATTGTGCACTTTTACTTGGAGCACTGGCACAAGGGACAGAGCCAGCCAGACAGGGCAAGCAGGAGCGGAGTGGGTAGAGAGAGCCCCTGACCCTCATCCCCAGTAGAGCCAGGCCTACATATCCATCCAACTTCCCTGTGGCAGAAAAACTGAGATGAAGGCCCACGCCCAGCCAGACCTACCCAAATTAAATGAGGCAAGCAGTGAGAAGAGGGGATGTCCACTGAGACTTAACTAGAAGGAGACAGAGAACTCCCCAAAAGAAAAGAGTGCGGGGAAGAAAGCTTCATGCTTCAGCAGTACTGCCCTCAAACTGGGAGGAGATGAGCCCCCGAGCCCCACACTTAGAGGGCCTTGTATATTGGTTCACCAAAGTATTGCCTGATATATACTGTCTGATAACAGCAAGTGCAAATATATAGATATCTGACTCACCACCCAGGATCAGAGTGCACGTTAGCCAAATAGATTTGTAATCAAGTCCTCAGACCAAACTATTAAAACACTCAGACAAAAGGAATATACTGAGAGTCAGAGGGTAGCCCGCTCCATGACCCTAAAAGGCTAAAGGCAAAAAAATGTTCAAGGTCCCTGGGGCCCTGACTCTATAAAAGACAATGGCCTTCAAGAAACTATGTGAGGTCCGGCCGAGTGGCGTGTTGGTTAAGAGCTGGCTTGGGACACCAGCGGCCCCGGTTCGGATCCCACATATGAGGGCCAGTGACACTGCCCTCTACAGCTAAGATGGTGAACAACAGCTCCACCTGGTTGCCTCTATAGCTAAGATGGCCGGCAATGGTGTAGGCTGCAGCCCCTGCTGCAGTGGGCTGCCATAGGCTACAGTGAGTGGCCAGCAGCCAGCATGAGCGGCTGGCAGCCAGTGTGAGCTGCCAAGAGGTGCTGTGAGTGACATCCAGAGGCCAGAGACCCATCTGCCTCACCCGAGAAGAGTGCAATGACAATACCAACATGGGCGAGTGAGGCAACATCCTCCATAACGAGACTGAAGAACAAAAGGACAGCAACTTGTCTGTTCCTCTTCCCCAGTTCCCCAACGCTGTTCCCCTCCCCCAATTCCCCAATAAAATCTTTAAAAAAAAAAAAAGAAAGAAAGAAAGAAACTATGTGAGTATTTCTCAGATGGGAAGGCATGGTTGCTTGAGTAACATGTTCTAGGATGGTGATGTAAGCTCAAGTCTGAGGTCTGTGCCGCCACAAGAATTGGTGGGGACCTGGGTGTGTGGACAGTGTTGCCAACTGCTGTGTGCCCCCCAATGAAATCTGGGGCCACAAGAAACCACCCAGAGATAGGCCATCTCTTCCTGCCCTGGCTGTCCCCTTCACATCTCATAAGACTTTGTATTTTTGGCTGGTCAAACCTGGAACTTAATGTAACATGACTGTGAGTGTGAGTGTGTTGTAGGTGAGAGAGAGGGGAGTAAGGGAGCGTCTCTTTTGCCAATCTCTGACCCACTTGACAGAGTACATACCCTATCTTGAAAAAAAAAAATATTTGCTTAAACTAAACAAGCAGGAGCATAATTACTGGAACAAGAAGTCAGAAATCTCTAGACTGTATCCTTGATCCATTTCAAACATAACATTGCTCACTGCTGCCTAAAGTGCTTCTGTTTCTTTGACTGAAAAATAGAGTTGAGCTATTACAAATATTTTACACTTATATTTCACAAGAGGCTATGAAATTTAACTAAAAGACATTTATGATCACTGATGAAAGGTACTCATTAAATATAATTGTTATCATTACCTGAATCTATTTTTACTTTCCTAATTTTACATATATATATATATATATATATATATATATATATATATATATATATATATATAGAGAGAGAGAGAGAGAGAGAGAGAGAGAGAGAGAGAGAGACAGCATGGTGTGGTCCACACGAGCTCCAACTTTAGCATTCTTACCCACTTGCCGACACATAGTTCTGTGCCATCCTGGGCTAGAATGTGAGTATCTCAAAGCATTGGATCCCTGGACACTGGGCCTCATGGCAACCCTAGATCTCGTGCTCCTGTGGGTGGCACTTTCTGGCAAGCATGAAATTTCATTCCAAAACAAATGTACCAATAGTTGGCTTGCTGTGGGTGCAATTAGTCACTTTCTCAGAATGAGGAGCAAAGGGCTAATTGTTCTGCAAGTGGACAATTGCTGCTGTAATTATTAGCCTCTGTAATTTTTCATCCATATATAATTGCGTATTCCAACGAGGAGTGCTTGGGCTGTCTCCTTGCAATTCCACCCATGAGGCTTCTCATTGTTATGCTTAGGTTTTTTTCCACTTGTACTGGTCACAGTTGGTTGTGCTTTTCCATGATTGTCCTTTTTCACTCAGTAAAATATAAATGCAAAAGCCGTTTTTAAAAAGTTTTCCAGAACAATTTAAATACTGAATCAGCCCTCTAGTCACTGGGTTTGTGTTAGATGTAACTTTGAGTACTTACAAAGGCAACTTTCTGGCTGAAGTCTATAGAATCATAAAAAAGAATGAAGCTGGAAATGTTCCCGCCTCCTCTCCACCCCCAGCCCCTCAGCTCTCATTATCTGCTCTCCTCATGGTCTCTGCTTTTCTCAAAGTCTCCAAGAATAGGAATTTCATGACCTCTCTTTGGAACTTCATTTCGGTATTATGTCTCTAACTTTAATGTATCTGAGCTTTTCTTCTCAAACTCAACTCAGGAGTTCCAGGATCATCATGGTGGCAGTAAATTAATTGTTAGTTTCTTTGGGTGTGGTGGAACCAAATTTGCTATACCTAGGTTTGCAGCCAGAAACCGTCTTGAGAGGTAAACTAATCTGTTTTAGGTTTACACTTGAAGTTTTCTATAAAATGCTTTTGGAAGTGGCTGATTTTTGATTTATTTTTTATTGGTAACAGTGTGTTTTCCCAGGACCCATAAGCTCCAAGTCAAGCATTTGTCTTCAATCTAGTTGTGGAGGACGCAGCTCCTTGGCCCATGTGAGAATTGAACCGGCAACTTTGATGTTATGAGCTTGCACTCTAACCACCTGAGCTAACTGGTTGCCCCTGGAAGTGGCTAATATTACTCATGAGGTGTTTGGCCAAAATCTACCAGGCTTCGTTTCACATACAGACCCACTCAGCTCAGGCTAGAAGTGGATCTGGGTGATAGAAGAAGCTAAGAAGTGGATTTGCTTCCTTCCAATTTGCAAAGCTGCTAGAGAAATTGTACCAAAGGGCATCCCCGAGTCCACTTGTTCCTGGAACATGGCTGGCTGTCCCAGACAGACAAGTTTCCCTGTGATGCTGCAGGCTTCTCTTCAGATGAAAACTCTGAATACTCAAGAAAATTCTCTTTAGCTCCATGAACTCTCATAATGCAAGAAGTCACAAAGCTTGGTAACACTAGGAAAGGCAAAATCGATTTAAAGGATTTGGGGAGAATCGTGCCATTTGGCACCGCCTTGTTCTTTTACTGGTTCCAAATAAAAGTGAAACTCACTGAAAGTTATATCTACCCGCTGACGTTGAGAAACAGGCTCAGGTGTAATTACTTGCTATTAATGGTAAATCTGCCTGTACACTGACAGCAACAAGCCTACAGCTCTTCCTGACAGCCTGAAATAACATTCGGCTGCTCCCTACCTCATGACCCCTAGCTGAGACCCAAGTCCCTCCCCCTCCACCTAATAATGTCAAAACCACTGCTGGAATCATGCATTGCATTGCCAGTGCCCAAACCTCCCTTTCTGCTCCAAGTCAATAGGATCCTAAATGCGCCACGTTTGCTTTTATGAGGACGCCTTTGCCAGTCAGCCTCAATGCGAGCCCGGGTGCTTCCGCAGCAGTAATAAAAGGGGTGGTAATCTGAAGAGCCTTATTTTTGTCGCTAATGTTCACCCCCAAAAGGAAATGTGCTTCTTACTAATAATAGAGGATGTGACCAAAAACATTGAACATATAATATTTATGTGTTCCTAGTTCATTTGCCAAGGCTGACATTTCCTATTAGAGCTCTTTCAGAGAGGCTAAAACAATTCACCTCTTTCTCACTTGCCCTGCCAAACTTCAGCTGAAGACCAGCCCCTCCTCCCCTAACACACAAACTGAGTTAACACACAATAATGATAAGAGCGGACATTGACTGAGCCTGGTGCTAGG
This sequence comes from Aselliscus stoliczkanus, assembly GCA_033961575.1. Taxonomy (NCBI): domain Eukaryota; kingdom Metazoa; phylum Chordata; class Mammalia; order Chiroptera; family Hipposideridae; genus Aselliscus; species Aselliscus stoliczkanus. The sequence continues at coordinate 95,389,359 of CM066733.1, forward strand.
CTCAGTTTAGCACTTGACACAAGGTAACTCATTTAATCCTCATAACAGTCCTGTGAAGTGGCCCCACTGGGTTCCCCATTTACCATCATGGAAACTAAGATACAGAAGAATTAAGTAACTTGCCTGAGATGACACAGCTGGTTAGTGACGCTGCTCTGGAGACACTGTTCTTGGCCACCATGTGATGCCACCTCTGTGTCAGTGCTGTTTTGTGTTTTAAGGCACCATAGCTAGAGCCACTGCCCTTCAATTGGTATCAACAGTGTGGGGCCAAAGAGAAGGGCAGTATTGGCTCTCCCCCATTCCGTGAAACCATGGCTCCCCATATGCCTCCTGCTGTCACTTAGCTCATTTGTGGTTTGGCTGGATTTCTGACTTCTAAGTCAGATGTGCTAAAAAAAAAATTATTGGGCTCTGGTTCAATACAGCTTCTTCTAGATTCACTTAGAAGTCTCTAAGTGGGCCAGCCGAGTGGTGTGGTGGTTAAGAGCTGGCTTGGGACGCCAGTGGCCCTTGGTTCCGATCCCACATATGAGGGACAGTGACACTGCTCTCTAAAAAAAAGAAAGAAAGAAGTCTCAAAGTAAGTTTACAATAGAGCACATGTGTTAGACAAGCTCATTATCAGATTATGTGTCTAAGGAAATAACAAGCAACACACAAGAGCCAGTCACATCACATTTATAACCATCAGGCATTTGTCACCTAACTTCAGGGCTCACTGGTAATTTTCCATGAACTGTGCAATACTAGCAAACAAGAAGGCAGCTACAGATAAGCTTGTCGTCACGTGCTTATCTCCTGCGATTTGGCCCATCTCCATATACAGTGTAATAATGACCTTGTGTTAATCTTTATAGAAATACCTTTATCATTTTAAAATAAATTTTCAGAAGCCATTAGGCTTTGTAATAATCTGATAGGCACTTGTTTGTTGGCAGTTTTTTGTGCTTTACACATAAGCTGAATTATTTTTAAAAAATTTTTCTTTATTCTAATAAAACTCTTACTCCTTTTTTTTTTTTTTTTTTTTTTTTTGAGGGCAGTGTCACTGGCCCTCATATGTGGGACCCGAACCGGGGCCGCTGGCTTCCCAAGCTAGTGCTTAACCACCGCGCCACTCGGCCGGCCCTTACTCCTTCATTTTTAATGCCTTCAGCAAGCTCTACAGTCAAGGAGCTGAAAATAGAACTTGGCACCAAGCAGTATTCTATAACATCAAAATGCTTCCCTTGTGGGGAAAAAAAAGTTACAGGCAACTTTCTTCTATATTCAATTTGATCAACGGAAGCTCAAAAAAATGCACAAAGGGATCTAGATTTATGTTCCATGTATTTTCCTGGGTGAGTGTCCAAGTTGTGATCCTTTTTCACCTCCTAGAGTCAGTAAACCCACTGCCCTGGTTAATGTCCACTCAGTTCATCCATTCCCAGCTCAAAATCTGATCAAGGAGAGAGACAGGCTTGGGAAGACCTTCTCGCTAACTGGGTGACAAGCAGCATCACTCTGGGTCTAATTAATAATGGTTTTCACTTTTTAGTAATGAGATGGTTAGTTTGTCATACTTTTTAAGCCACAGAATGTTTTCCTCCTTATAAGAAGTTTGTAAACATATGTAAAACATCTTACTGTTTCCCCAGCCTAGTCTTCCAAGTTTTCTTCTCATAACTACTACTGTTTCTCTTCAAAGAAATTTAACTCAAGGAGAAACCAGCAATCTGTCTTTAGCTTAACTTCCACTGATTTCCAACTGAAAAAAAATAATAATAAAAAAGAGAAGAGTTCAACATTTGATCAATGGTTCGGTCAAACACTTCCCTTGCCAGGGAAGTTTTCAACAGGTGTTGCCACTCTTGGGAGTGGGGGAGGGTGGGTGGAGGAGGGCCCTAGAGACGCAGATTTTTGAACATTGAACCCTGCTTTCATTCTGTCTTTGGCTTCCCTCTAGGTCCTGAAATGACTGTGCTTAACCAGAGACCTATATGTCATGGATTATTTTTCCTCCACTCCAAGCAAAAGAAAGCACAAAGCCCAGGTTCATCAAAAAGGCAGTTTCCAGCAGTACTTTAATTGTTAACCTTTCTTTGAAGAATTAAAAATTACATTAGAACATAAACGTCAACTGAGGACATTTGAGACTTGAGCTGAACTTACGTAATGTTTCCAATAATAAGTATGTCTATATAAGATGTCAGTTAAAAGTTCAAAACCTTGATATGTGGGTGCTGTCAAAGAGAATGGTTAGAGCCACCTGTTGGGGTCTTCAGGGGGAATGTCCCAAAAGATGACAGATTTTGATCAGAATTGAAGGTTACTTTTGGCCTGAAGATAAGTTTTCTTTCCATTCTCTTGGGCTTCCCCGATGCTTGGGGAAATCTTAGTAACACTGGACATGTTTACAAGTCAGACTCAGTCCATTTTAGAGTCAAGATCTATAGTGTTGTCTACCTTTTCCTTAATAAGCAGCTAGAGAGCCCCTGACTGACACCCCTTCCCCTCAGAGTGATGATATTGCCAGGTCTAATCTCCCAAATGCCTTTCAGTCAGCTTACTGGTGAGAAATGGTTTTCCCTCCGCCTGGCTGACAGATGCCATAAACTGCATATTCCTTTGTCAGCCCTAACGTTAAGGCATCAATAACTACCGCAGGGACAAAGTTGATAATAATCTCTTGTTATAAAATTGTCTTTTAGGGAATTACATAAATGTGAAACCCTCCACCTTGTCAAGAGCATCACTCAAGAATACTTCGCCTGTTTTGACAGCCCACAATGGCGGACATGGTGTGCACCTGACGGCGAGAAGAATTGTTTTCAGGCCTGTACGCCCCCACAACCTGTCTCCTTCCACGTCATTCTAGGCAACAAGCCTGGCTCCACAAATCTCTGGTTGGCCACACTCTTCAATCTGCACGGGACTGACAGCCCTGGGAGCAAGGTCTGCCTCCCCGGGTGTGCTTTCAAGTCCCACACTAAAATCTGCTGGCTCTGGGGAATAAATAATTCATCTCACTCTGGAAATATCTCATTTTACAGAGATTTCTTCACAATAGCCATGTTCATTGTGTTTGTTCATCGACAGTAGGAAGGAGAAGAACTAGGGGGGGTCGGGGAGAGGAAAGCCCCAGCATGACTCCAGAATATCATTTCACAGTGTTAACCACAATCCATGTCGGAAATTATGGTTTTTGTTGTTGTTTGTTCATTTATTTTGTTCTTTGGATTCCACATATAAGTGAGATCGTATGGTACTTGTCTTTCTCAGTCTGACTTATTTCACTTAGCATAATACCCTCAGGGTGAGAAATTATTTTAAACGAAGGGAAATAAATGGATTTAGAGGGTCTCTGAACTGGAAATAGCTGAAAAGCCCCTTTAGTCCAGTCTAAGGCTCAGGCAGGACCACGTCCTAGCTGGTCAAGAGAGATGCCTGCACTTCTGGACATTCTTTCAGTCACAACCTCCGTGTTTTCATAATCTAGAGAGGAATCTCTTTCCTGTGGGTTAAATAAAGCGCTCTCTCTCTTGCTGCAATCAACACCCTTCACTTGAGTGTTTTTTTCTTTTCCCTGTGCCCTCCCTGAGTTCCTGGGCCAGTCCCCTCTCCCTCCCCGACCCTGTCACAAGCATTTAGAAGGATTTAGGGAGCACTCTGCATGCTGTGGCTCTCTGTAAGTACTATGCAGATCACGCAAATGCCGCCTTGCCCTTTAGAAACTTACAAACTGAAATTTAAGATTCCATGAGTTTACAAAAACCCAGGAGTAGCCACGCAAAGCCTTGCAACAGTTCTCCATTTCACCCTCAATAAAAGCAAAAGTCCATATTATGGTCTCTGAGTCCTGCATAATCTGCACCCCACCACATCACTAACACACACACACACACACACACACACACACACACACACACACACAAAATGACCTCCTCTCTCCCCAACCTTCTCTCCTTCCCTTTCCTCACTCACCGGGCTGTAGCCACATCGCCTGTTCACTTCAGACCAATTCCCACCTCGAAGCCTTTGCACTTGGGATGTATGTTTTTTTTTGAGGGCAGTGTCACTGGCCCTCGTATATGGAACCCGAACCCGAGCCTCTGGCTTCCCAAGCCAGCGCTTAACTACCGCGCCGCTCGGCTGGCCCTGCACTTGGATGTCTACTTGGCTCACTCCTCCACTTCCCTCAGATTTTTTTTCAAGTGTCACCTTTTCACTGATGTCCAGCTGGACTACCCTATGTCATACTACAACCTCCCTCCACTCTACCACCAGCCTCCTGACCCCCTGATCCTGCTCTCAAAAAAAAAATATGATTTTTTTTCTATATTAACCACTTTCTAACATGCCATACTATTAACTTAGTTATTATATTTATTCATAACCAGTGCCCCTCCCCCCAGCTAGAATACCAGCCACAAGGGCGGAGTTTTTGTTTGCTTTGTTCACTGCTGTATCCCCAACACCTACAGGGGTACCTGGCATATAGTAGGTGCTCAACACATATTTGCTGAATGTGAAGAGCACATCGGAACAACAATGGGCTTTCCAGGCTCCAGCAGAGGAATGAGAGAAGAAGATGAGTGTGGGGAGAAGGCCCCTCACCGCCCTGTTTGTTGGGGTGATGGGAGCCATCAGCCACATGGAGCAGGAGAGTGCTGGGCAGACTTTCCAGGGAGCCCGGACTGGAAAGAGGGCCTTGTTTACCTTCCTGCAAGTCAAATTCTGATGTCACTCAGCTCTTCACAGTGCTGTTTGCCATAACCATGTGTCCCAGCTTTACTTGTGGGCTCCACCCAATGTATGTCCACTGAGCTTTCTAAACATCAATGAAATTATTCACTCCACACATATTCGTGGAGCTCCTACTGTGTGCCAGGAATGTTCTAGGTTCAGGGCATACAGCAATGAACTAAGCAGACAAAGCTCTTTGCCCTTGGGAAGATTATAGTTCAGAGGGGGTTAGAGAGAGAGAAAAATAGAGAGAAGCAAGGAAAGAGGGAAGGAAGGAAGGAAGGAAGGAAGGAAGGAAGGAAGGAAGGAAGGAAGGAAGGAAGGAAGGAAGGAAGGAAGGAAGGAAGGAAGGAGACATAGATGGAGAAAAGGAAGGATGGATCAATAGGAGGACAGATGGATGGATGGACAGATGAACAGATAAATGTTCCCCTCTCCACGGCCTCTGTGGCTTTAGCCTAGTGTCTTTTCTCAAACTCCTAACCCTGCCTCTGACGTTCTGACCCTTCTCAGCAGGTCACTGCCCTTCTCAGTGTGTGGTATAGAAGACTCAGCAATTGGCCTTGATCCCTTACCCCGCCCGTGGTCCATAGCTTCCTCTTCCTTCCCTGATGTTTTCTCTCAAGGCATCCTCTCCTGTTTCTCCCATCCCCAAAGCCTGTTCCTACATGGCCTGTTTACAGCCTTCCCAGCCCCGGCCCCAGGCTGCTGCAGCCTCCCAGGAGAATTTAGATCCCTCTTTTCCTCCATTGAGGCCCACCTCCAGCACTTTTCTGGGTTCTTATATGCTGATTTCCTAAGACCTGGGCACTCTGAGCGGCTGCATCTGGCCTTGTGTGGGAGGCTCCTTGGGGCGGTGCTTTTGCTCTCTCTGCTCATCTCCTGAGTGTGGGGACCCAGAATATGTACGCTGGAGCTGAACAGCCTGGATTTGAACTCAGCTCTGTTACCTCCTTAACTGTGTGATCTTGGCCGGGCTGCTCAACCAATCTCTATCTCAGCCCACATCTGTAAAATGGGGGTAATAGTGATGCCTGCTTCACAAGGTCACTGTGAGGACTAATGAGTTCATACATTAGAGTGCTCAGAACAGTGCCTGCAGACAGTTAAGAACCCATTGGTTTACTACTATTATGATCCATCCCAGCTTTTCACAAATGCACTGTTGCCTCTAAGCTCATTCATTGGTGCCATATTTTGCATTATCTTCTCCTAGCACACCTCTGCTTTTTCTGTTTCTTTTAGTTGAGGCAAAACAGGGGATCTCTTAGAGCTCACATAATTGGGAAGAACACATAAGAAGCTGGACAGGCCCCAGCCAGGTCTCTCTCCCCCACCCCTCACTGCCTGTCAGCTTTGGTTTCTGTCTGCAGCCCAGCTTCTTTTCTGAGATGAGAGCCTGGTACGGCCTCTGATTTTTCTATTACATCCCCACATCTTTGGTCCTGGGGCCTGCCTGGAAATGGTCTGCTCTGACTCTCCCCCACCTCCTGCCTCTCCCCTACCCCCAGCTTTTGGAGGAAGCTGTTCTGCCCAGCTGGAAAAAAAAAAAATCATGGGGAGGGGCTGGACTAGAGAGGGGAGGACTATTTTTCAGCACAGTATTGTTTGTTTCTTTTCATGTGTGTGCGTGTATTATTACGATAAAATTTTAAGTAAAATAAAATGTTTCCTCTCAACTGGCACCTAGTTAATAGACAACATAACTGAAAAACATGGTCAGCTCACCTTTGCTTTTTTTAATTGTGGTAAAATACACATAACATAAAATTAATCTTCTTAGTCATTTTTATGTGCACAGCTCAGTGGCATTAAGCACATTCACATTGTTGTGCAACCATCAGCACCATCCATCACCAGAATTCTTTTTGTCTTGCAAAACTGAAGCTCTATATGCATTAAACAATAATTCCCCTTTCTCCTGCCCCCCCACCCCAGCTCCTAGCAACCACCATGCTCTTTCTGTATCTAAGAATTTAACTACTCCAGTGGAATTATACTTATCTTTTTGTTACTGGCTTAACTTAGCATAGTATACTCAAGTTTCATCTGTGTGGTAGCATGTGTCAGAATTCATTCCTTTTTTTAGGCTGAATAATATGCCATTATACGTATACTCCACATTTTGTTTATCCATTCATCCATCAAAGGACACTTAGGTTGCTTCCATTTTGGGGCTTTTTTGCTTAATCTTGTTATAAACATGGTGTACAACCAGTTTAGCATTTGAAAGTACATTTTTAGAGAAGAGGAGAGAGGAGCGTCTCTTCTTTTTAGTATAAAGATTAGGAAGCAAAGGGAAACTAGGGCACCTGGGAAATAAAGTACTCTCCATTATTCGTGGCCATCAAATGGCTCCATCCTTCATATTCTTTGTTTGGGTGCCTTCTGAGGCAGAGATTATTATCCCCAGAGAGGTTTAAATAAGTTGCCCAAGAAAGGAGCTGAGATTCAACCCTGGTTTCATTTCACAGCCCAAAGCCTTTGTGCTGTCTTGTACTGCTTCCCGAAAGTGTGGTCGAAGCTAGACATGATGTGTGTTCAGGTGGGGAGAAGACAGAGACTCAAACTTTGTCCCTCCTTCCCCTGTGCCTGAGAGACAAACTTTTTCTTTTTGTTGAGAGTCAGTGGAGAACAAAGGAAAGTACAGAAAATTGAGCCTAAAGGATTTGGACATGAAGCCCGACTCTCAAACCGGAACACACTTAACTACTTGTAACAATGCTGAAAGGTAGGAAGATTCTCTGTCTGCAAGAAAACGCTGAGCAAAAGCTATCAAAGTGCCAGGAAGTGTTTCGGGCCATGCGTGGACAGCAAAATGACAGGTGAGTTTTCAGAAAGGGAAATGCCAGGAGCTGTACTCGGAGAAAATCATCCAAACTGGGCTAAAAGGAGAATTGCAGCCGAGTCTGGGGTGGGTGTGGGCTATGCCAGAGAACACACAGCTGTCCAGTGTGCCTTGGCACCCAGGAAGGGAGCAAAAATACTGGGCGTCTTTGGGAAGCACGTCAGTCACAAAATAGAAAACAACAATAAAAACCCTTACCAAGGTGAAAAATAAGGCTTACATTAGGAGAATGAATAGATCCCACTGTGAGGCATGGAGAGAAAATCATGTTTCTTGGAAAACATCAGGGCTGTCTGTTGCAGGCACCAAAATGTTCAGTAAAATATGAGCAGCATCAGAGGGCTGGCAAGTGGCTCAGTTGGTTAAGAGTTTGCTTAAGAGCATGAGCTCTGAGCAACAGGGTTTCCGGTTCGATTCCCACATGGGCCAGTGAGCTTCGCCCAAGCTGCACCCGAGCTGAGCTGCCACTGAGCTGCCAATAGCTCAGCTGGTGAGAGCACATGCTCCTAATGACAAGATTGCCTGTTCGACGGTGGTCTATGCCCACCCGCAGCTGGGACTGAACTTGGCACCTTGAGCTGAGCTACCACCCTGATAGCTCAGTGGATAGAGCATGTGCTCTTAACTACAAGATTGCCAGTTCAACTCCTGCATGAAAAATAAAAAATAAAATAAATAAAATATGAGCAGCATCAGAGAGGGCTCCGTGAGCAACCTGGGAACCTCCTGGCTCACACGTTCCTGGACCACTGCATGTGCCTCCCTGTGGCATCTCCAGAAGGCAGTGTGGGTGTGATGAGGGTTCAAGAGAAGAGGTTTGGCTACAGAGGACCAGGCTGAATTGTGAGAATGAGTTCAGGAGCCTGACATTTTTCACAGTGCAACACTCTCATCAAGAATCTTACCATGAGATCAGAGAAGACGATGTTTACCCTCAACAGGTTATACCCAGGAGCCCCTCTGGGTCTATTTTATATGCTTATCTTTGTGTTGTGAGGGCACAGGAAGGGGCGAGACTGTCTCTGCCTCTGCCACCTGGAATTAGAATCTGAGGTAAGGACAGTGATGGAGGTTATGAGTTCTTGGGTCCCACATGGGTCCAAGTGTCTCTGTACCGCCATCATTCTTGCCACCAAGCATTTAGAAGCAGGGCTTCCCTGGTCTCTGAGGGTGGCACATGAGCTCCACACAGTCCTGATCCAGGGGCCAGGCCCAAAGCCCAGCTTTAGATGGCCTCACTCGAAGCTCCCAAAGGCTAATCTGATCTGTACAGGTCCCCAGGGAAGGGACAGCTCATGACCTGGTGGGGCTTCAGTTTGGGAAAAGAGTACAGGAGATGAGATAAGAAGGCATGAGGATACACCAGGGATTGGGGAAAGCACATGGTGGAGAAAAAAAACTAAGCAGCCAGTCAAGCTACCTCAGTGTTAGTAGCAACTGATGGGGGGCCCAGGACAGTCATACATCTCCCACACTGCGCAAAGGTGCCCCCCAGAGACCAGGCATTTCTGCAGGTGGAGCTATATATGGAGGCTGCCTGCCTAGGTCTTGGCCCTCACACGGAGTTGTGTCCACCACGAAGAGACCCTTTCCTACTCACACACAAAGATGCAGCTCATTCATGTGGACAGCCCTGGGCTTCTCACAAAGGGGACACTGAGTACAAGTTGCTGGAGTGACTGTAAGGCAGTTGATGAAAGTGCACATCCCCTTCTTCTGGGGAACATGGGTTACATACAATAAGCTGCACCTATGTCTGGGCTTTACTGAGCCAGCTTTGGCTCAGCAAAGCCACATCCTTGACTGGTAAGTGGGGAGGAACACTATATATATGCTGCCCTTAGGGCAGGCACCTATCTGATGTGAGCCCAGGGGCTAGACATCAGGCCTTTCCATTCATCCGGAGTCTAGCCTGGCAGGACCCCTGCATGCAGTACAGAGCAACGGGTCCCGACCAGGGCACCTGCCCCCTCCCGTTCCCACCCACAGGCAGAAGAATCCCTCACTGCCATTAACCAGCCAGCTCCCAGGGGCCAGGGGATAATGCCCTCCCTGTAGCAGCTCCACAGGGATGACGTATAAGGACCATCCAAAGTGCAAGGGGATGACCCTGCTCCACAGCCCTCTTTCAGTTTAATAGGCACAGCTGGTCAGTGAAGTGTTTGCTAGCAATTTAACAAGGCTCAAACAGCAAGAGGCATCTGCCGATAAATCAAAGGGGAGCACCGCCTAAATGAGGTGCAATTTAAATTCCTATCTCAGTTGAGAGAAGTTTGCGATTGTGCCTCCCGGTTGTATTAGGACCAGCAAGGCCTGACCAGGTTGGCATTGGCGGGAGCTCGTCCCCCTGGCTGCTTTGGGGTGTGATGGCCCCAACAAGACTGATCCTTAAAACCAAGCCAAACTGCTGAGAGGAAGGGAGAGGGCAAAGGGAAAGAGACAATATGTCATTTCTTCTCTGGCAGAAACCAAACAAAACTACACGCTTCACTCCAGTAGGAACCATGAAACTCCTCAGGGCCCATGCACACATCCACCGTGGTTACCCCATTAGGGCAGAGCACAGGAGCCCATGCACGAGGGTGCCCATGAGGCTGGCAGGGAGGAGGACTTGTTCTATGGAAATGTCACCAGTTAGAGCCACAGTGACACCCAGGGAAAACAAGAGCTGCTCCTTCCCCATTTTTCCCCTCCCACAAAGAGCTGGACACAGACTTTGCAAACCAAAGGCAGCCAAGGGCTTCCAGTAAGTCCTCCCCGGCCTGGGAGCTGGGCACAGCCAGGCCCTTCATGTGTAAATGCCCCATTCCAAATAGACATGACTTTCCCCTTCCTGCACATCCCAGTGCTTTTTACTATCAGAGCCCCGGGCTGACAGCAAGCCAAAAGCTGACCATGGCTTAGTGAGTTCTCACAACATGTGCCTCAGAAAGTTGAGCAGCTAGTCCGCAAAGATTTGTTAATTTTTTTGAGGAAATGCCATAATGTTTTTCACAGTGGCTGTACCATTTCACATTCCACCAACAGTGCACCAGGGTTCCAATTTCTTCACATGCTCGCCACTTACTGCTTTCTATTTTGTTGCTGTTGATTATTATTATTATTATTATTATTATTATTATTATTATTGATAGTAGCCACTCTAATGGTTGTGAGGTGGTATCTCATTGTAGTTTTTTGTTTTGTTTTGTTTTTGTTTCTGTTTTTTGAGGGCAGTGTCACTGGCCCTCATGTGTGGGACCCAAACCGGGGCCGCTGGCTTCCCAAGCCAGCGCTTAACCACCGCGCCACTCGGCCGGCCCCTCATCGTAGTTTTGAACACACATCCTGGTCCCCTTTTGCTGGCTGGGTTTTAAACGTCAGTCTCATTTTCAAGGACTTTCCCGTGCTTTTCTTCTCCGCCCCTCTTCTGTGGTACTCCTCAGAGGTCAGCCTGAAACATGTGTGGTATTAGCTCAGTTCCCAAACCTATTGCTGTGTTGGTTCTGATCAATGTCACTTTAGAGTCACCCACGATTTCATTCATAAATTTGAAAAATCCTTTTCTTCAGTTCCCTCTTCTCTATAATCCTCCCTCTAACTTCTATTCAGAAGGGTTAGTGAGTGTTGCCTTGTTTGTTTTCTCTTCCCTTAGTGCAGGGTGGCCATGGTCAGCAGGGCTCCTGCCTCAGTCTCTGCAGCTGCTGTGCCAGTGGGAAGGGGAAACGAGGTACCTCTGCTGACATCCACCGGGTACAGGGTGGGGATGGGATGGCTGACAGGGCTCCACTGTGACAGGTAGACGCTGGCTCCTCAGTGCAGGCAAGGAATGGCCCATGGGGCTCTGACCACAGCTTCCACAGCCACAAGATCCACTAGGGAAGCAGAGGATGGTAGCTTTTTCCTTGTCTGTACCTGGCGTAGGCAGGTATAGTCAAAATATTGAATCATACAGGACCATCCTTTCCCCTGTCCATTGGTTAAAGACTACACACTTTCTTGGGGCTCATTTTGTCTGAGTCAGTGGCATTTCCAGGTTTCTAGCATCTCTAGTGACTAGACTAGAATATACAGGAGGCAAACACACACACACACACACACACACACACACACACACACACACACACACACCCTCACCTCACCTCTGGGCTATTCTCGAATTTCAAAGTTTCTAGCCATCCATCTTCCTTCCTGCACATTTTAGAGTCTTCTGGTAGTTAGTGCTCCTTGCATTTTGTCCAGGGTTTTTAGTTGTGATCAGCAGGAGTAATAGGTGCAATGCACTTAACTCCATTTTGTCTGGAATCAGAAGCCCCTGTTCTGTTTTAATGGGAAGTTCTGTGCTCAAGCATCAAAGTAAATTTAACTTTGCAAGCAGGTGCTGACTGAGGCAAGCCTTGATCCATAGTCTCTGGGCCAGGGCAGCCTCCCTGTCACATAGGCCCTCCCTGGTGTTTGTGGATTACAATCCAACAGTATCTGCTTTTACTTCTCCAGCAAGCAACTGAAGAGGATTTCTAGGTTTTGTTTTTGTTTTTTATATATTACATGAGAGGAAAATTAATTCTCATTGTCAGTCAGCATCAGGGCATAGACCAGCATTTGGTGAGGTTTGGGGGATGATGCAGTGAGACAGACAAAGCAATAAGAAACCCACAGAGACTTTACACTTTCCAACTCCTTGATGAACTAAGCCAGCTTGGCTTTGAATTTGAATGTAGATTGACCCCCAAAACTCAGGACAGGCAGTAAGCAAAGCTAAATAACAAGAGCAGAAAACATCATAGGAGGAAGTGAGTGCCTTCATCACAGCAGATTTGTAAGGAAGAGTGAGTGCTGTGAACAATCGCAAATGGCCACCCCAGGGCCTGACTGTCACCCCAAGGCCAGCTCTCTGGGGGAGCTGGGTAAAGATGCCTGACCTTTGTGAGTTTCAGAAACATCACCAACAAGGCAGTGCCAAGGATGCCACCTCCTCTGAAAAAACCCAAGTGTGGATAAGTCTGCCAGGGAAAAACATAGGACAGTAGCCGAGCTTCCTGACTTGCCATTTGAAGGAGATGCAGTTTCTCGTCTCTCTTTCTGCACTAGCAAGTGAATTCACATCCACTGTTTATATGTCTTAAAAGCCAACATTTTCAATGTGTTTTTGGTGTGGAAAATGATCAACCAACCCACAATTGGCACGGCAAGATTATTTCTTTGGCGAGGCATTTCCTTTGAGACTGAACTGCAGAGTTTTGTTATTTAAGACTACGCATTGCCTGGCTCCAGGAATAGAATGTGAGTAAACTGATGAACTTTCTGAGGAACGTGAGAGCCAGTCTCAGCTCCTGGGGAGAGTTAAAGCTGGATTTGAGCAAGCGCCAGGCAGAGAACACCTACCTGCTTTACTCCTTCATCAGGCTCCACATTTGCACAGCCCCTGGCTAAGGAGGGTGAGAGTTAGGGTGACTGCCTGTCACACGTGCCCCTTCACCCTCTGCCTGGCTCCCTGCTCTGGCCATGGCCAGCAAATCTTGCTCAAATTAGAAGGCCAGGAAGTGGCCTTTTCTTGAGCCAAATCCAAAAGGAATCCAAAATCTGTGCCAAAATATGTGGGCATGCTTCCTGTTTTAGTCACTCAAGGAGGTAGTCATGTTCCTCACACACATGCCTCTCCCCTTCCCTTCTTCAATCTTCATGGCCTCAGAATGTTTTTCTGAGGAAGATGGTTGGATTACACACTAAGCTTTCACTCATCAGTGAAAGAAATGTAGTTGGGGTGTATAATGTAAAATGAACTTCTTGTGTGGTGTTTAGTGACCATACCACTAAAGGCGAAGACAAGACTCAAATATTTATTCACAATGGATGGATGGATGGGTAGGTGAATGGATGGATGGATGGATGGATGGATGGATGGATGGATGGATGGATCTGTGGGGAGGTGGATGGATGGGTCAGTGGATGGATGGATGGATGGATAGACGGATGGACAGATGGATGGACCTGTGGGTGGGTAGATGTATGTATATATGTATGAGGTAAAAGGGGTGCAACAGCAGGCTCCATTGCCACTTGAAGCTCCTATCCAGTGAGTGGGGTAGCTACCAGCCTTTCTGTAGTCAGTGTCCTGTAGGAAAACCCAGGTCCTCCCTGGCCCTGGGCCTGACTAACTGACTTAGGCATAAGTAACAAGCAGGACTTGGAGCACTCCCACCCACGTCAACATCTGTGTCGCTGATGTAGCTGATGCAAAAACACGGTATCTCTCCTAAGAAAGAAAGATAGTAATAGGGAAAGGCCCTCCGCTGACAACCAAGACACAGAGCTATTCAGTTTCAAGGCCAAAATCCACGAGCTACCATTGCCTATTCTTATTTTAAAAGTAATACATCAGAATAGTGTGTGTGTGGAGGGCGGGGAGATCTGTGTTTACTGGCCCTATAGCTTCTCTTCATTCCCAACAGGAATAGGAACCTTGGTGTTAGAACAGTGTGCCAGGCAGAGACCCTGCCTAGCTGCTGCTCTGCTCACTTCTCAGCCCCAGACACCTGTGGCACTCAGAGCCCCAGCCTCCCAGTGAGTAAGAGCTAAGCTAAGGCCCAAACCTGAGATTGGTGGTTCTGGGGCACTAGCCAGCAGGACCCCTTGATGATAGCTGTTCAAAAAAGGGCTGAACAGCAAAGGGCGGAGAGCTCAGGGTGGCTCCCACTCTCCTCTCACTAGCTCACCAGGGAGCTCTGTGGACCAGACTAGCTCCTCCCACATATTTCTTCTGATGAATGTTCCCTGGTCGGCACACATCTTGAAGAACCCACTTCCTTGCTCTGAGCAGCAGGTAAAGTGGGCGTGAGTCCCCTTGAGGCTAACCCACTGCGTCCCACAGGGGTCTTCTTGGGAGGGGCTCCCACCAGTCTTCCTTTACCTTGTTCTTCTTTCTATCAGTTCTCCAATTTTATGGTGTATCTTGTGTTCTGGTCCTAAACTCTTCCCTCTTTTCAGACTTGCCATGTCTGCTGGATTGTGGGGGTCAGGAAATCTTCCCTATTTATTTGCTTTTGCCTGATCCCCTCCACCATCCCTAGCACATCTTGGGGCCTGCTGGGACCCAGATCCTCCCCTATATGAAAGCACATGTTAAGCTGCCTTCCCCGTTTTTTTCTTTTAAAGGTATGCAGTTATTTTCTTCCTCAGATCCCCAAAACAGAGATCTCACTCCTTACCCCTTCTGGGCCCCATAGAAAACCCAGAACTGAAAACAGAACAATCTGCTCAGCCTCAGCCTCAGAACAATCCAGCTCCTCAGAAGCCACTAGCTGCATGTGGATATGTACATTCTCCTTTAAAGTCAACTTAAAATTCAGTATTCTTTTCACACTAGCCACATTTCAGCTGCTGAGGAGCTACCTGTGGCTGGGAACTATTCCAGGAGACGGTGCAGAAAAACATTTCTATCACTGTGGAAGCTTCTCCCTTACAGCCCTGCTCCGCACAGGGTTTGGGTCCTAGAGCTGAGAAATGCCCTACCATACGGAGATGACAGGCGCACGCCTAGCGATTCTGATCTGAACCCTCATGCCTAGAACATCCTTATTCATTTGCTTCTGAGAAGACTTTAGCACTAACTGTAGGTCAGAGAAAGAGCCCCCACTCCTCAAAACATGAATCCCATATTGAATTTTTAAACAGTCACCCTCCCTGCAGTTACCACTGTCCATACCAGAGAACCACCCAGTCACCACCTCCCCAGGTGCCATGTGCCTGAAACATGAGGACTCGGGGAGGGGAGGGACAAACCAGACCCTGGTGCTGCCCCGCCCAAGAACCATCGAGTCTTGTCCTCCAGAACATTTATGGAAAGCAAGGTTCATGCTCAGAGAATTTTTACAGCCAATGCAGCTGGGATCAGGGGCTGCATCAGCTTCCCAACGCCTCCAACTGGTCAAGAAAAACAACCACCAGCCTGGCTCTGCTTGCACTGTTAGGGGCCCTCTGCCCTCCAGGCACAGTCCCACTTAGCCACATGCCCAACAGTCCTCAGGCTGTACCCAATTCCTTGTGCACACAATGCAAGAGACACAAGAAGCACCACTTGTCCCTGACCTCGAGGCACTGAGCGTCTGGAAGGCAAGGCAAGACCAACCTATCAGGTTGTCACAGTAAGAGACAGGTGGACCTGCTGTGGCCATCTTTCTACCTGCTCCCCATCCAGGATTTGTGCCTAAGAGCCCAGGAAGGACTCTGCTATCTGCAAATGTAGGACCCTCCCAAGTGAACGTGCTGGCCCTTTCGTACTCTTTCACATTCTTCCCTTGAGAGGCTTATGGGCTGCAGACATTTCCCACCTGGTTCTCCTCCTGCTGTGAGAGCTCACCTTCTCCTTCTCACTTATAGGCACCTCTGCCTCATTTTGCTCTGAAACATTTTCTGCCTTTCTACCTCAACCCTCTCTTTTCACTCTATTCATTTTTGCTGTTTGTTTTCCATTTGCTGTTGTTGAATGTATTCTCCACACTGCTTCATGGTCTGGGAGCCTGGTCTCGGCAGACTGCATTCCTGCCTCTTTTACCCTTTAGCCTGCAGCTGGGACCTCCAAAGGGGTCATCAGCAAGAGATGGGATAACCAGAGGAGAGGGAATGGGAGTTTTTATGACCCTCTCCTTCCAACCTTCCTTCCCAGTCTTGTTGATATTCTAGTGGGATCTCATTTTTGCTTGACCCCTCTTTCACATTTGCCCTGGTCACCAGGCTCCAGTCACACTGCCCCTTCCCCTTTGTCCCTTCAGGCCTAGAGATAGGGATGGCTCCTCTTATTGCTATTGTCCAGGTATTTTACCATCTCTCCGTGGTTCTCTTAACCCTGTGCTGTCCACACCTCTGTAAATAGCAAACTCTCTCCTTTTAGCTCTTTTGCACGAACTACCTGTATTTTGCCAAAACCCAGAATGATCCAGCACTCTTCCCCATTTGGAGTGGATTCTCCTTATCTATTGATACATAGCGAGACATCTTAAACACAGTGACAACACAGCAGCGGTCACGTATTACTGTTATTTCTCATGGTTCTGGCTGTTGACTCAGCCCAACTAGGTGGTTTGCACTCTAAGTCTCTCACAAGTCTGTGATCAGACAGTGGCAGGAACTGGAGACATCTAAAAGGCTTCCTCATTTTTGTGGTCCAGCTATCAGTTGGGAACCTCAGCTGGGGCACCTACCAATGGCCTTCCTGTATAGCCATAGCTTCCTTACAGCATAGTGGCTGGGTTCCAAGGACAAGAGACTAAGAAGGAGCTATGTAGAAGCTGAATTGTTTTATGACCTAGTCACACTGGGGGCTGGCTGAGTGGTGCATTGGTTAAGAGCTGGCTTGGGACACCAGCTCTGAGCAGTAAGGTCCCGGTTCGGAACCCAAATATGAGGGCCAGTGACGCTGTGCCCTCTACAGCTAAGATGGTGAACAGTAGCTCAACCTGGAGCTGGACTGCTGTGGGTCGCCGGCAATGGCATAGGCTGCAGTGGGGCTGGCCGGCAGCTGCTGAGAGACTGCCTCACCTGGAAAGAGCTCAATGATAATACCAACATGGGCCAGTGAAGCAATGTCCTCCACATCTAGACTGAAGAACAAAAGGACAGCAACTTGTCTGTTCCTCTCCCCCGATTCCCCAATAAAATCTTAAAAAAAAAAAAAGAAAGAAAGAAAGTCACACTGCACTACTCTGTTGCATTGTATTCATTAGAAGTGAGCCACTAAGGCAAGTCTATATTCAAGATGGGAATAGTGTTAAAGATTTTGTGGCCATGTTTTAAAGTCAGCACAGATGGTAAATTTCAAATTCAAAACCTTTTTCTCCCATTGTCATTTTGATCTATGTCCCCCACACCCTCTTGGGTCCCCAAGGCAGAAATGAGAGCATCTGTCCAGACTCTTCCCTGCTCACCTCACACTGGGGACCAGGTCCTATTGACTCTTCCTCCCAGATTTCTCTCAAATACCTCAGCTCCTCTCTGTCCCTCTGCCACTGTTGTGGGTGGGCCTCCACCACGTCCACCCTGTTCTCTGGATCACTGCCAGCCTCCTTCTTCTTTCCCAGGGGTACTCAGGCAACTTTTGGAATGCATCTCAGACCATACCATGGCCCTTCACTTTCCTGAGCAGAACCTGACTACCAGCGAGGGGAAGGGACTTGCCCAAAGTCTCACAGCTGACCAGAGCAGAGCAGAGGCCTAGAATGCAGGGCCCCTGGCCACTAGGCCTGGGTGCCTGGCAGTACCCTCACTATTTGAGTATAAACTCTTGGATGTTCTTGGAAGGCGTTCTCCTACTGGAGGCCTGCGACAATTTTTCTGCCTCTTCCTTCCAGGCCCAAAATATGGTCTCTATTGATGAATTTTGCAACAAATTTTTTTTTTTTTTTAAGATTTTATTGGAGAATTAGGGGAGGGGAACATCATTGGGGAACCGGGGAAGGGGAACAGACAAGTTGCTGTCCTTTTGTTCTTCAGTCTATTTGGGGAGGACATTGCTTCACTAGCCCATGTTGGTATCATCATTGCACTCTTCTTGGGTGAGGCAGATCGGTCGCCGGCCTCTGGATGGCGGCTCTTGGCAGCTCATGCTGGCTGCCAGCCGCTCACCCTGGCTGCTGGCCACTCATTGTAGCCTATGGCAGCCCACTGCAGCAGGGGCTGCAGCTATGTTGTCCCAGGGACTTACAGCAGCCCAGCTCCAGGTGGACTTGTTGTTCACCATCTTAGCTGTACAGGGCAGTGTCACTGGTTCTCATATGTGGGATCTGAACCGGGCCGCTGGCATCCCAAGCCAGCTCTTAACCAACGCGCCACGTGCCTGGCCCAACAAAATTCTTGCTAGAGAAATAAATGGCCACTTTTATTATAATCTTTATTTCAATTTACCATTTCAATAGGCATTTCCAGATTTCTGGGTGTCATCATCTCTTGAAGGAACCATTCCTGCTCATAAGGAACTTCCATTCTAAAATTATACATGACACTGACAGAGAAGAGAGACACACAGAGAGACACTATGCTTTTCTTTTTTTGGTAAGGGCTCTGGGAAGCACAGAGAAAGGAGAGAAAATAGAAAGGGACAGAGAAAGATCAGCGCTGTTTCGTGGATAAAAATAGCAGGAGAGACAGCAAAGAACTTAACGGGATCCGTCCCCAGGAAGAAGGGATTTCAAAGCTGCTGCAACTATTTATTTATTTTTGCATATGGAATCAGCCATTTTATATGACTGATAACATCAAGGACAATTAAACCAAATTGAGCTTTAATTTTGGATTGAAAGTGTGATTCTTCCACAGAGCTCCCTCCCACCACATCTGAAATTACAAACTAGCTGTAGAAGGCATTGCACCAGGAGCCGTCAGCCTAGATAAGTGTGAGTTTATTGCTTGTCAAAAATGTAGATACTGATAAGATCCACGTGCTCCTGCAGGGACATTAGAAAGTCTAGACAAGATGCAGATTAAGGTCGCACCTCAGGGAGCATTATTTAAAGCATTAGCTTGTTTACGGTTGATTCCACTTTGGAACTGAGGGAGAAAAATTGTCCCCAGAACACCTGAAATATCTGGGCTACTCTTGGTTGGAGTTTGGGGGGAATGGGGGTGGAGGGGCATTAGGTGGGACACGCTCCACTCAAAAGCTGGATCTCCCTTACAATTTCATTCTTCAAAATGTGCATAACTTCCCTCCCCTTCAAAAAATAATTTCATCACCTTTTTTTTTTCTCTTCTACAATTGTTTAAAGTAGCTGAAGCTGCAAAGGGGGTCAATGTAAGAACCATCCAAAGCTGTAGAGAATTTCTATACGAGTTTACTTGAGCCAAACTGATGACATATGCCAGGGAGCAGGATCTCAAATAACAGTTTTGCAGCTTCTTTTATGCATTTGAAATTAAGGAGGGAACTAAGGAAGATTACATGGAGGTGGGAAAAGGCAAAGTGGGGATTGGATTGCAGGATAGGTAACTAGATTATGTGCTTTCTTGAGGGTGGTTACAGCTTTTCAAAGGAGTTAACCTAGATGCACAGAAACAATGGCAGGGCTTGTTTTAGGCAGATAAATCTTTTAGTAAAGAAGTTACAGGCCTGAGATATGACTGCTTAGTTAGGAATTTATGATCAGATCATTTTGTGAGGTTACTTTCCATAGAA
This sequence comes from Aselliscus stoliczkanus, assembly GCA_033961575.1. Taxonomy (NCBI): domain Eukaryota; kingdom Metazoa; phylum Chordata; class Mammalia; order Chiroptera; family Hipposideridae; genus Aselliscus; species Aselliscus stoliczkanus. Next base: position 95,409,080 of record CM066733.1, read on the forward strand.
TCCCCTTTTTTTGTCTACTGGGATGTAGGGCAGGAGTGTCAGGAAGCAGAGAGGTTGACAGGGGCCATATCACAGAGGCCCTGAAGGCTGACGTTATAGAATTGGGATTTTTCTCAGGTGGTCAATGGGAAAATCTTAAAGATGTTGAGACAGGTAAGTGCCACAGTAGAACTACATTTTAGATCAGCCAAGGCTTGTCCCCACAACACATGCTTCGGTCTAGGGTGGTCACATACCTGGCTGCTACATTTCTGCTTTGCTGAGCTGAGGAGACTCGAGACAACATTGTTTGCTCATGTCTTCGCTTGCCAATGGAAGCAAAACAAAGTAGTCTTCCATGACATCAGAGGCCCTTTAAAGTACATTTTTATGTTTTATCAAAGTAGCACATGTACATAGGTTTAAAAAACCAAAAATGATGACAAGATATAAACTAGAAAGCAGCTGTCCCTGCCCCGTCTGTCTCCCTCCCAATTTTCACTCCTCAAAGACAACATCCTCCTTCTTTGGGTGTTTACCTTCATTATTTGCAGTCAGCATACACAGAATGGTTTTTAAAAGTATTTTCAAGGGCCGGCCGAGTAGCACGGTGGTTAAGTGCTGGCTTGGGAAGCCAGCAGCCCCGGTTCGGGTCCCACATATGAGGGCCAGGGACACTGCCCTCAAAAAAAAAAAGAAAAGAAAAGTATTTTCAGGGGCTGGCTGAGTGGCTCAGTTGGTTAAGAACCCACTCAAGAGTGCAAGCTGAGCTCTGAGCAACAGCAGTTCAATGCCCAGCCCAAGCTGAGCTGCTGCTGAGCTGCCAACAGGTGGCAGGATGGCTCAGCTAAAAAAAAAAAAAAATTTCAGTTTTAGATTTGTTGTGGAAGACCATGTCATCTCTCCCATATTACATCGTCTCCTTTCCATTTTCTCAATGGCTATGTCATGCTTTTAACGTTAGTATTTTCAGCCGAGCTGAGGAACTTCCTACATATATTAAACAACATTTTCTCATTTTGCTTTTTGTTTTGCCTGGAGTTAGTAATTGTCACTTTGCTTGGTTTTTCCATTAACTATCATCACTGATTCATATCCAGCTTCTCCAACTGAGCCCCTAATCCCCTTTCAAACTTTTGAGCACAGCAAGCCTTCTTTCCATAGAATTCCTTTTGTCCTGAGACATTCCTTCTTGACCCTCCCTCTCCTGCTAGATGCTGCTCTCCAGGCAGTTGCCCAATAGGCACATGAGGGCTTCTTTTCACTCTTAGCCTGGGAAGTCCCTTTGCCTTCAGAGACCCCCTTGGGGACCATTTGGAGATTCTGTTTCCTTAGGTAGAAGGAGCAATATACAAGTTTATTTAAAAAGCTAGAGTAGGAGCTGGCCAAGTGGCCCGGTGGTTAGGCGCTGGCTTGGGAAGCCAGCGGCCCCAGTTTGGGTCCCACATATGAGGGCCAGTGACACTGCCCTCAAAAAAAAGCTGGAGTAATTTTGGATTTTCCTTTTAATTACACTAGAAATAGCTTTTAGCCATATGCAGAGGGTGCCAAAAAAAAAAAAATGTATACACACATTTTAAGAAAGGAGAGAGCTGTATTAAAATGGTAATACTTAATATATACCGATGAATGCAAGTCACGTTTGACTTCTGCAAACACAAGAGGTGCTCAAAGTGGTTACCATCAGAGTCCAGACACTTCTGATTACAGCAAACTACTGCTTGAGCAACATTGATCATAATGTCCACTTGTATACATTTTTTGGCACCCCTGGTACATGCATGTCTTGGCTTTCTGAGCGTGCAAAATCAAATCCCCTCTTTGTTTAAATCCACTAAAGCCTCTATTCTGCCAGTCTGATTAATACAATGGCATACAAGAAATGCAGCTGTTATTACTTCCAGGTGCACACACAGTAATTTAACTAATGCTATCAAAATCTTTCTAAGTAAAAAAAAGCCTCTTGGGCTTGTTTAAATGAATAGATAAAGCTAATTTGTAATTAGTACATTTAGTTGTTAATATGCAAATGAGGCCTGCTGTTATCTGTAATTAGCACCAAATTCTTGATTGCTAAAGATGCTGCCAAAATACTTAAGAAAGTCCGTAAATCTCACTCAAAGCCTCTGACTACCCGAGGACCACCCATACCTTACCTCAAGCCCAGATTCCCCCATTCTGTGCTCTCCTTTCAGGTGTCCAATGGCCTGCTGGACCCCTCTTATCTCTGTCCCGAAGCACCTTGAGCTAGTCTGAAGCTGAACCCATCAGGCTCTGTCCTCTCCTTACACTCATAGCCACTCCTCAAGACACAGCTGTTGTCTTCCCTTCTTCCTTTCCTCCAGCAGGATCACCCTGTCAGTGAATATGCCATCCAGGCAGTTGTCCAACCCAGAAACATGGGCTTCTTTCTCACAAACTCTTTCTTCTCCCTCTCCCCTACCTCCCCTCCATTTCCAAGACTGCTGCTTCTTATTTCTTTTTTTTTTTTAAGCTGAGCCATCCTGCCACCTGTTGGCAGCTCAGTGGCAGCTCAGCTCGGGCTGGGCATTGAACTGCTGTTGCTCAGAGCTCAGCTCGCACTCTTGAGCGAGCTCTTAACCAACTGGCCACTCAGCTGGCCCCCAAGACTGCTACTTCTTATTTCACCCACTGTCACCTCCCTAGGTCAAGACACAGGACCTCCTCCTGGGAGTGGCCCTCCTGCCATGGCCTTCCATTTCCCAGCAGTCCCATCGATTTCCCATTTTGTGGCCAGCATGATTTTTTAGACCCCCTCTTTACATCTTTCAGGGCTCAGTCTCAACATGGTGACCACTGGGAAGCCATCCAAGATCCCCAATTCCCCGTTTGCTGTAAGCACCCTTCACACCCACTCTCTTAGTCCCTCATACTATCTCGCTTAGCCTTTAAGCATCCAGCATGGTATTTGTCTGTTCATTTGTCTACCTTACTCCTTAAGAACAGAGATGGTGTTGCTACCCTCATCAACCGACACATTAACAAATAGACCAACAACAAATGCTTGTCAAAAGAATGACTGATTTAATCTTCTCAGACTGTTTTTATTGGGTTGTCAGAAAAGTCATGACTTACATTTTTCTATGTTTTTCTTTGCAAAAATGCAAAAATGACTTTTCTGACAACCCAATAAAAGTTCTCCATCAATTGTTATTTGATTAATTTTCTTGCAAACTGAATCCTACCCACTGCACACAAAGGTAACCTTTGTCTTACCCATGATCGATTGATCATCATGAACACTGAATTAGGAGGCCCAATGAACCGTTTTGTCTGGTCACATTACTGCCCCCAGGTCCACTGTGGAATAGCTGGGTAGCACAGGAGATGGGGCCCTACCTTAGAAGTCAGCAGGGTGGGATCCTCCCATTTCTGGGTTGTTACACTTTGGACCAACAGGCTCCAGTGTGCAGTTTGAGTGGCTTCAGTGTGCTGGCAAGGGGGTGGCCCTTGGAAGCCAGAGGACCCACCAGCTCTGCCACCTTGTGTAGGATTCTCCTGCCTTCAACACCCACATCTGCAGCCAGAGCCCCCATGCAGATGAAGGCCTTTGAAAGCAGCCTCTAAAACTTGAAGAAGGTTTTCTTTTCAGTAGGAACATTTGAAATAACATATTTTCAAGTGGGGAAGATCAGAATATGAATAGGATGGGGATGTTGTAGGAAGGGGTCGGTCGTGAAAGGAGGGGGCTGGATCCCACTGTTTGGTCTATTCTGAAATGCGTGGTGGTGAAGCTTGCTTTCTTTTCTCTACAAAATGAAAAAACCCACTGTAGGGACATTTACAGCCAGAATCTCTTGGACATTTTTAAATTTCCAAAATCATCAAAATAAAACATACCATGTGTATCGGCAAGGGAAATGCTTTATGTTGTGAGGTTCTCTAAAAGACACCTGTGGAGCCTGGTTATTGTCATCAAGATTATTGCTCTCTCAGTTTTGGGACAATTGAAACATTGGTTATAGTTTCTGGGCAGCATTTACATAATGTGGAAGGTGGAGTGAAGACGACTAAGCTCTTGCTTACAAATCACTGCAGACATGGCCAGCAGGTTAGGCCCACATCTTTCCTTTTAAAATGGAGGGGAAGGGACAACAATAAAAATATTCCAGGTGGAAAACTGTCTAACCATCATTCACTGACTTAAACGGCCTTCACAGCTGGTGATAGACAAATAAAGAGTTAACAGGACCGAGCTTGTGGGCTAACAGTAACGAGCTTAAACATTAACCTCTTGGCTCTGACTCCCCTGGCCAGCACAGCACCTACAAGCTGACAAGCACCTTACATCCATCATAGGTGGGTACAGAAAAGTTCCCAATCTCAATGGCAACCCCCTACACACTAACAAACACCCATCATGGATGAGAACAGAGCAGTTCCCAATTGAAACAGCAATGCCCTGCAAGCTGGCATCCATCATAGATGGGAACAGGACAGTTCTCAGGAGAAGACAATTATAACGGCAGCCCCCCTGCAAGCTGACAAGCACCCTACATCCTGCTTAGAAAAATATAAAACCCCAGCACTCGTTCTCATCGATGCAGCTGTCCCTTCATAGGACTCTGCCCTGGCAGCAGTCCTGCCAGTATCTCTCTCTTACCCCTCTGTCTCCGCAGCTCTCCCTCTCAGGCTGCCCCGGCTAAACTTCTGCCAGTTCCAAACAGAACTCTCTCTCCCTTTTTGACTTTCAATGAATCTTTTCTCTGGATACTGTTGTAGAGTCTTGTAAATTCTTTTACATTCTGTGAACAACCAGGGGTTAATTCTACACCAAGACAGTTGGGTGTTAGAGGTCACACCTAAGAATCTGGAAATGAAAGAGCTTCAGCTTTTCTCTCCCTCACACACCTTGGCCCCTTGGAGTGGTGAGTTATTGGGCAAAGCTCATGAAAAAGCACTTGGCCTGGGAGGCAAAGAAATAATAACCCTGAAGTCCCAGGAAGGAGGCAAGCTGCCTCTCACCTAAAGCCTTGGGCCATCTGTAAAGAAACCCCTACTTCCCCCATTCTCCACCTGACCTTCCATCATGGCATCATCTTCAACATTTGTTGCCCGATTAATTATCTTTTAGGATCCAGCATGATGCAAAAATTCAGCAACCCACCAGCATTTAATGACAACTCCCAGCAAAGATGCTGGCAATAGGGGATAGCTTCCATGTAGTTGAATATGCTATTCCTCGCATGGAAGAGGCAACAAGGAGGGAGAAAGGGGCCTGGAGTTTGCAACTCCAACCTCAGAGGATGCGCCAAAGTGGGCAGTGCAGCTGGAGTCTGGAACAGACTCTTCAGCACAGCACCCCCTGGACAGTGACTTTCTAGGAAGCTCAGGACATATGCATGTTATGGGCTGGTTGTGAGGTAACGATATTAGCCCAGCAATGCTGTAACTTTGCATTAACAGAAGTATAACCTCCACATCTCAAAGGGGCTGAGTGGTATAACCCTAAGTGATGAATGTTGGTCATTCCACTTGGAAAGAGGAGACAAGGTCAGCTTTGTGTCTGGGATTCCTTCTCTGTCATCTTTACCAATGCACACCAGAAGTTCTGATAACTTGCCAGGTGCCAAGAATAAGGGAGTCACCTGAGCAGCGCTTACTTCATGCAGAAGCCCATGAAAGGGATAGTTCTGCACAGCTGGAACAGGTGCACACGAATACTCCAACTCCAAACTTGTCCAAAAATCTGCTTCTGGTTCTTATTCTGGATCGTAGAACCCTTTGAGGATTAAGTAGACAGAAACTCTAGACCCTCGTTCCAGAGAAAAATGTACATATACACCAATTTTGCCTATGATTTCCCCCGAAAGCAGACAGCTTTGGAGCTCATTCCTAGCCTCCAGGTTAAGATCCTGGGTTAGCCATTGACAGAAAAGTGAAGATTCTTCACTGTAATGTGCAAATATCAAGTTCTCTTTGAACACAGTATAAATTATCTGTTTTACCAAAATTCAAATTATTTACAACTTCTCAGGAATGTCTCTGCTGATAAAGCAAGATACATCTGTGGCATGAAGGAGAAATGTGGTTTCAGAGGAAGAAGGCTGGAAGGAACTGGTTTTTTCCAACACACACACATCAACCCCAATCCCAGTCGCCTCAAGAGGTTGCCTGAGTTGTGAGCTAGAGTGTGTCTTGATGTCTTCTTGGACATCTGATCTGCTTCTGATAATTTATCTGAGCAGTGGTTGTCCAAGGTGTGTTTAGTGGCAATTTCGCACAGGTTCGCTCAGTGGGCGTGATTTATTGCCAACAAGCTGAGCTATGATTTGGTGCGGCTGAAACATGGGATCCCTTGCAGCTGAAACAAGGCTCCAGAGGCTGGCTCCTTGTTTCTATCTGTTTAGTTGTCACCTTTTCCTCCCCAATACCCCACATGCACTCTCTGGAGTAGTTAGTTACCAGAACTAGAGGTTTTAGGAATCACTGTGCAATCCAAATTCTTAGCTGCGATGATAGAAGTGCTGGGTGTTGGGAAAACATTTCTCCTGGGGCCACTAAAACAAAGTAAGCTGCTTGGCGGGGGATTGGCTGGCCCCAGGAAGAGCTGAGAGAGATGGCCAGGCTCACCTCTTCTGACATGCAGTTAGTTCCCTGGAGAGGGTGTAGGAGGGGCTGAGAGCCAGCTCACTCTGGGCTGAGCAAGCTATGCAAGGAGGCAGTTTTTCTGATTCCCAAGGAGGCACTGTATGGGTGAGCAGAGCTTACTTCATGCCAGAAGCCCATGTAAGGGACAGTTCTGCACAGCTGGGACAGGTGTGCATGAATACTCCAACTCCAACTCCAAAATTGAAAAACTGCTTCTGGTTCTTATTTTGGAACATAGAACCCTTTGAGTATTAAGTAGACAGAAATTCTAGACCCTCGTTCCAGAGAAAAATGTACATATACACAAATTTTGCCTATCATTTCCCCCCAAAGCAGGCACCTTTTCAGCTCATTCCTAGCCTCCAGGTTAAGATCCTGGGTTAGCAGTTGACAAAAAACTGAAGATTCTTTACTGTAATATGCAAATATGAAGTTCTCTTTGAACACAGTATACATTATCTGTTTTACCAAAATTCAAATTATTTATAACTTCTCAGGAATGTCTCTGCTGATAAAGCAAGATACATCTGTGGCCCCGGAAATGACCCCTCACTGATGAGTGTGATGATGGGCCCAGGTCAGAGGTAGAGGAGGAGGGTCCTACAAGTATGTCCCTGTCTGACAGCTGTCCAGGCCTGAGGTTGCACAATAAGGACAAATAGGACAGGTCCTACCATCTGTTCGGCGCTAGTATTTGGGACAGGGGTTTGTTGTAGCATCAAAAGAACTCAGGTCTCTCAGGGGAAGGTGCTGTTCCCTGCCGGGAATACCAGAGTTAGTGGCAGGTTTGAATCAATATTCTTTCTGTTTACAAGTTGCTGCAAATCATTTTCCAGGGTTTTCACACTGGGCACTTTATCTTCTGAACCTTGGGGTAAGTTCCAGGAGAAGAACTGTGTCTTCTATTTTTTTAAGGTCCACCCATGACACCAAACCTGAGCTTGTAGAATTCAGTGTCCCTGGGCTCACACCTTTGCTCATGCAAACATGAGTCACCCGGAAATGTAACTCTGTCCACAAGCAAAATCTGAAATGATCAGAATACTTCCCGCCCCAAAGACCCACGTCAAATGCCACCATGAGCTCCTTGAAGAAAGATGTCTCAGCTCCACATCTTTCTGGCAACATGACCTTGGGCAAGTCCTTTAAACTCTGAGCTCCAGTGTACTCGCCTGCACCCTGGAAATAATGAGGACCACTTCCCAGAGTTGCTGGGAGGGTTTAGCCTTAGGTTGGATGGGGTTGGTTCCCTATGAAATTCTCAACAGTGTTTGCTCAGGATCATGGCCATTCCCCTAGAAAGCAGTTTGCTGAAGCCAACCAAAGAGCAGCCTTTCGGGACCTCCAAAGCAACTCATACCCTTCATATTTCACTCTTTTTCTGACCGGTATCATCAGTTATTACTCATCCACGCAATATATATTTGCTGTCTACCCCCATCCTTGGCCTTAATACACATTCACATTTTTGTAAGCTTCTGAGGGACAAGTTGACAGCTAGTTCAGATTTACGCACACTAGAGTCTCCAGCACATATTAGGATTAAACGAATACTGCCTGGGTTGCATCAGTTAGTATTGTGGGATAAATATTCAAGTTCTAAGAATTAAAGTCATGTAGATACACACAGTGGAGATGCTTCAAACTTGAAGATTTCCTCTTCAACAACAACAAAAAAACCTGTTTTTCTATCAGCAGCAGGCTTAGCCAGTCATGTGAATAATTTTAAACAGCCTGAAAAATTACCATCGATTTCAAAGCATTGATTTTCTGCACCACAGTAACACATTAAATTTCTTTTTGGAAAAAGACAAAAGAGAACTAAAAGAATAAACTTTCACTCCAAAGGGTGGGGGTATGGGAGTGATTATACAACAAAATTAATTAAGCTGCCTATTTTTATAGCAGTGGCCTGCGAAGGACATTTTGCTTCTATCCAGAAAATCCTGTTGTATAATAAGTGAATGCTCTGCTGTGCCCCAAAGAAGAGAGAAGCCAGTGCATCTCTGGCCCCCAAAGTGGGTGACTGTGACAGGCTGCAGGGCTGCCTCCTCCTCTGCGGCTTGGGGCCACAGAGGCTGGTGGGAAGAGTGTGAGACTGCCAGCCCAGAGCTGAGCTGCCAGGATCTGCACCCACACACATGCGGCTACCCCCCCAAAGGCAGCTGCTGCGCCTCCAAATAGGAGTCCTGTGAGAAGGGCCACCTCTGGGTTGGACTTGTTTTGTTATTGAAACCACAGGTTTAAAAAGAAAGTGTTGGTTTTCAACTGAAGAAATCTCCTCAGGCATGTGTGTGATGACTTAAATGAATAACCACCATTCATATTTTTTTTCCCAAGCCAACCTTGTTTCTGTGACCTTTATAGTAATCTTGTTATTCCCAGTAGAAAATGCTCAGAGCTAAAACAGTCTTGTTATAATTTTGTCTTTACAGTGGGAAAAAAAAAAAAATCCCACTATCCTTTACTTTTCTATCCCCTGACTGCCTCTACCACCAAAAAAAAAAAAAAAAAAAAAAAGAAAGACCCTAAAACTTCTATACTTGGTTTTCAAGCTCAAAGCAGATTTTATTTATTTATTTATTTTTAGAATGCATCAGTTAAATCTGTTCATCTTTTTTTGAGTTGAGGGCCTGGAAGAAATCACACATCGTTTCTGATGTGATATACCCATGGGCGGTTTTGCATCCTACCCAAAGATAGCTCAACTTCATTTTAAGATGTTTTGCCTTCTATGGCAATCAAAATCAAAGTTTCCTAAGTAGACGTGTGTGCATTACGCAACTCCCAGCACCCACCAGCGGAGCCTGTGATCTTTGCTTCACCCGGGATGAACTCCGAAGCCCTAGAAGCGTGTGTGTGCCAGCGCTCCCCAGATCCCCAGGTAGTGCCCAGGTAGCTCACACTCCAGGATGGGAGGACGATAAAGGGCAGTCAGTCACCTCTGGGCTACTTAGGAGCTTTGTCAGAGGTCAAAGTGTTTTTCTAATTTAGAAGCATTGTTTTTTTCATCCCCATCTTTGTCTTCACAGGGAATAATACAAAATGAGCTGCGACTCAGAAAGTCAGGGGACCAGCTGTGTTTCTTTGTTAACGTCACCTGGTATTTCTGGGTCTCATTTTGCTCACCTCTAAAATGGGACCAGGGGGCAGCCAGTTAGCTCAGTTGGTTACAGCGCAGTGCTCATAACACCAAGGTTTCCAGTTCCATCCCCACATGAGCCACTGAGTTGTGCCCTCCACAACTGGATTGCAACAACTACTTGACTTGGAGCTGATGGATCCTGGAAAAACATACTGTTCCCTCAATAAAATAAAAATTAAAAATTAAAAAAAATAATCCCTGCTTTCCTGGGGTTTATGTTCTAAATAAATAAATAAATTAATTAATTAATTAATAAAAATAAAATGGGACCAGATGCTCTTGAAGGCAACTTCCAGCTCAAACTCAGCCTCATGCTTTCTCTCTGGGAAGATCCCAGAAGGTGATGGGGTACAGGAAGTAGCTCGCTCCTCTCCAAGCTGCCTCCACCCGTCCAGCCCCCTGCTTATTGTTACTCTTCTCCTGCCACATGAGCAGTTCTGCCTCTTGCCCCCAGGGCAGTGCCATCCTTTCTGTCCACACCTCCCTGGGCTCCCTCTAGCCTGGCCACCCCATGAGCAGCCAGCCCCCCTCCCCAGGATCCTATCAACAAGGTATTTGGGTAACATGCTTGTTACCAGGCCAAGCTTTGAGTAAACCTTTGTCATTGTTCCTGGGCAATTTTCTTGTGTCTATTACCATAAATTCCCTTAGAATCTTATCAGTTTCCTGAGACTCTGCTAACCTCTTCTCCTTAAATGAAATTTCATCTTTCTTCAACTGAGTACTTCCTTTGCAAACTTTTTAAAGGAGACTATTGAATGCATTCAAATAAAATTATTCAGGATCCTCTATTTGCTAGGCTCAAGAAATGTTTGTTGAGTGAATAAGTGAATGGACAAGTGCGACTTGTGGGGTGCTACAAGAGACTCAGAAACAAACAAGGCCTCCTCCCAGGCTTTAGGAGGATGATCTATCTATGGCAGTGGAAAGGATTAAACACACACGAAAATAACTGGAATACAAGCTGTGCCAGTATTCATGGTACAGCACCCTGCTTGTATATATTGAAAACAATACTAATTGAATACTAGTTGGGAAACAGCCAGTTCTCTAACCATCTCCTGCAAGTGTCTTCCTCCTCCCAACTATCCTGCGTCTCCCCTGGAACCCCCAGACCTCCCCACAATCTAGCAACCAGACAGGGTTAACAGCTGGCAAAGCAGGGAACATCCACTGTGCTGCTCCAAAACTGTTTTGATTGATGGGCACCCATGCCTATCAGCTGGTTAATATTTTATATATAGTAACTGTATTTTATTCAGTTACTATCACTACTGAATATGAGTAACGCTCTGGTAGGTGCTGAAAACAGATGATAAGAGCAAGTAAAGAAAGAAAATATGGGGAGAGTTGGTTCCACTCTCAGCTGTAGTGAGGGGCACCAGCCAGAAGCCTGGCCTTTCAGAGGGCATTACATTCCCTGGAGACAATAATTGGTTCAGAAATGGGCAAATGACCCAACAACATGCAGTGAGATGTAACAAAAGTTTTGTGGGGACCATTGGTAGAGAGCTATTTGTTCTTTATGATGAATGTTAACTGAGATGTGATTTTTGAGGGACCAGGGGCTACCATATGAAATTCCATCTTGCTAAGATTTGAGAGATAGAAAGCTCCTGGATTAAACCATTCCTGGTCATTCCTGTTTTCTGGACTTCAATTATCTAGCATTGGTGAGTTTGTTTTTCTGTCATTCTATAACAAAAATGTCCTGATACGGGGGTGAGGCAGCAAAGGAAATACAAGTATAAAAGAGATAGAAGACAGTGCCCGGCCATTCTCAGGTCTCTCCTCTCTCAGCTTTTTGGAGCTGGCTCTGATTGGGATCTTTCTCTTCACCCAGGCCCTCATCCCCTTCTGACTTGACATAATTTCTTACCCAGCCTGGGGTGGAGCCCTTCACCTTATCAGCCATCTTCTGTTTTCCCCTGGCCAATCTCCAATCCTGGGCCCTCAGAACAATACTCCCAGCCCTTTTCACATCATGGCAAACACAGAAAATAACCACTTTTGAAGGGCATCTTGGGGTAAACTAAAGCATTAGGGTGTCTATAGGGGTCTTGGGGGGTGGGGTGGGGAGCCCATTACATTTTCTTTATATTATAAAATTATGATAAGAAAAAATAAAATACAAAGTCCGAGAAAAGATGTAGCTTTGTATGATACTTCAAAATAAAATCTTTTCAAAATGTTAAATGAGAAACTTGAGCTTGAGCTCCCATGAACTAGTCTTTTTTTTTTTTAATATCAGGTTTCAAGCTTCAAATGTGTCCTCACACAAACTTTTTAATAATAATTTCTTCAAATTCTTGGGAGTCACTGTCAATAAGAAACCTTGAACACGTTGGGAATAAAAAATTAAAACAATTTTTTTGCAACCTTACAAAAACGTTAACAATTGAAAAGAATCAACGTTTTCTCTTTTTCATTTATTTCTACATACAAATTTCTCACAATTTCTTTCTAAACCTGTACAAAATAGTTTATAAGAGTTTGAGCCAAACCAAAGACATGTGCTGGGGAGCAACATCTCAAATGCTCCCTCTCATAATTTCTTGCTGACATTTCTTGTGATAAAGCGAATGGGCTTCTAATCCAATAGGATTATTTTTTACATCAATTATTTTCAAATAATGATGAAGCCCTAATGTGCAGAATGCACGTGTATGTTAAAGCAGTCTCCCAGTACCTAAAATGAAGCCCACCACAATAATTCGTCAGCCGTAGGGGACAGGAGTGTCTGACATACATGAATAAAGAGACTTAGCGCCACACACTCAAGCCCCCACCAATCCCCATGGAAACCGACCTTCCCATCAGCCCTCAGCAGCTCCATGAGCTTCTTGTCTGGGTTTAGGCAGCGTCCACATCCGTGTTGGCTTCGCCCAGTCTCTGTGGTGGAGCACCAGTGCATGTGTACTTGGTGTTGGTCACTGTGCTTCGCCTGCAGGAACCCAGAGGCTCTCTCTCTCTCTCTCTCTCTCTCTCAGCTGGAGGCAACACCTGACTGAGAGAATCAACACTACAGCACAGCCCCTGGCTACATAGCAGGGCATCTTGAAACTGGCTGGGAAGATCTCTGGACAGCTTGGAGACGTATCATCACAAAATGAACACACCATGTGTAACCACTAGCCCTGGGAATATTAATTAATCTGTTGACACATGTTAAACTCCAAACCACACCACCTCCATTTCCTCATATTTTCTCTTATTTGTCCCTTGACCCCAACCAGCCCCATTGTACTTCTAAAGGTCACCTAGAAACCAAATTCATGGCCCTTTTCTGTCCTTGGCTCTCCATGACTTTCCCGGAGTAATCAGAAGTATTTTCTGCCTCTTCTTTCAAGAAACATCTCTCTCTCTCTCTCTCTCTCTCTCTCTCTCTCTCTCTCTCTCTCTCTCTCTCTCTCTCTCTCTCTCTCTCTCTCTCTCTCCCTCTCTCTCTCTCTTCTCTCTCTCTCTCTCTCCCTCCCTTTCTCTCTCTCTTCTCTCTCTCTTTTCTCTCTCTCTCTCTCTCTCCTTTCTTCTGTCTCTCTTCTTTCTTCTCTCTCTCTCTCTCTCCTCCTATGGGCTATACCTTCTTAAGACTCTTCTTATTTCTTGGCCTTATTTTCTTGATCTGTACATGACCTTACCTATTGATGCCTTACTTTCTTTCCTAGTTATCTTTTTCTTCCACCCAAACCGTAAAGATCCCTGACCCTCTTTTGACTCCACACCTCCTCACACTACTTTTATCATCATTATTGTGTGGAAAAATTTGAAATTTTGCTAGTGGTCTGTCTGGGCTTCAGTTCTAAATGTCTGCCTTCTCTCTGGACAGCTCCATCTGAATCTCCTGACAGCACCTCCAGTTCATCATGCTTAGAACCTCCTGCTTCAACCCCAGCCCTAAATCAGTTCCTCTTCTCAGTTCCCTGTTACTGGCACCACTATTCATTTACTCACCTACGCTCAAACTCTTGAAGGTGACTTTGAATTCTCAACTGATTGTTGAATCTTGATGATTCTTCCTCCCCAAAGCCCATCACATCCATCCTCTCTATTGCTGTAGATGCCACCCTATTCTAGTTTCTTTTTTTTTTTTTTTTGAGGGCAGTGTCACTGGCCCTCATATGTGGAACCCAAACTGGGGCCGCTGGCTTCTGAAGCCAGCTCTTAACCACCGCGCCACTCGGCTGGCCCTATTCTAGGTTCTTTACCTCTCACCTGGATTATTACAAAAGCTCCCAACTGGCCTATCATCTTGGTTTTCTCTTTTGTACCACCCTAGAGAGATTACTATTTTATTCTCTCAAAGAACTCCCTTGTTTAAAAGCTTTCAATAGCTCTTTATTGTTGACTATATTTAGCCTAACTTCTTAGCCAGACATTCAAAGCTCTTCATGATCTGTCCCCAGTCTAACTATGTAATCTTAGTTCATTTATAGATTCTAGAAATATTTGTTGAACTTCTATGCTTTGTGCCAGACTGGCCTAGATGCTGGAAATACAATGAGAGAAATCAAACTCTCAGTTTTCATAGAAAGGTGAGTCAGACAACAGGTAAACAAGTAAACATAAACACTAGATCATAAGTATCTGTAGAAAAATAAAGCAGGTGGGAGCAGAGGTGGTGATGGGAGTGGCATTTTAGATGGGACAGTCGGGAAGGCCTTTTTGATAAGATAGCGTTTGTCTAGAGCAAGGGTCAGCAAACTGCGGCTCATGAGCCACATGCGGCTCTTTGGGTAGTTCCGTCTCAAAAGTTTGCTGACCCCTGGAAGAGCTAATCCTGTCCCTCACAGCAATTTAAAAATTATTTGAGAGCCATAAATATATATTTACATAATCACCATTATGTGAATAATAGCCTTTAAAAATTTTATAAATGAAACTATGGTAGTTTTGTTTTTATTTTCAATTTTACTTCAGAGCCTCAAGCTCGTGAGCAGCAGTTTGCTGACCACTGGCGGCTCTTCCATCTCAAAAGTTTGCCAACCCCTGGTCTAAAGAATTGGATGAAACAAGCATGAGCCTTATTGGAAAAAAAAAAATGAGCCTTATGGATATATAGGGGAAGAGCATTTATAAGTAGAGAGAACATTCGAAATCCTTCAGGTGGGAACATGCTTGGCAAGCTGGAGATACAGCAAAGGAACCAGTATGGATGAGCAGAGCGAAAAAGAAGGCTAAGAGATGAGATCAGTGGGGCGGCTGGGAGCCAAGTTCTGTAGGCTTTGTGGTCTGCGGTATACATTTAGGATTTTATTCTGAACGATGTGGAAGGCACTGGAAGGATTTGAGTAGTTGAGTGACATATTCTAAAAAATATTACAGATGCTGTGTGGAGAATAGCTGGGGGGGTGGGGGTGAGGGGGAAGGAGTGAAAACTGGGATACCAGTTTGGAGGCTCTTGCAATATTCTAGGCAAGAGACGGGATGAGAGGTGTTAGCGAGGTTGAGACGTTGTCAGATTCTGGCTGTAGCCTGAAGTTAGTGCCGACAGCATTTGCTGATGGATTGGACGTGAAGTGTCAGAGAAAGAAAAGAATCAAGGATGATTCTGAAGCAATTATAAAAATGCAATTGCAATTAACTAAGCTCTATAAGAAGACTGTGGGAAGAGGAGGAAGTCTATAGGAGGAGGAAAGTTCAGTTTTTAATGTATTAAGTTTGAGATGACTATTAGATATCCAAGTAAAGATGTCAAGTTGTCAGTTGGATATTTGAGTCTAAAATTCACAAGGAAGACCCAGGCTAGAAACAAACTTGGAAATTGTTTGTGTGTAGATGGTATCAGTGTTCAGAGATTAGGAGAGATCTCTCGGAGTACAGACAGAGGCCGAAGCCTGCTCCTGGGTCACTACAACATGTAGAGGTTAAGAAGTTGAAGAGGGCTCTGCAAGAGAGACCACTAATAGAAGGAAACGAAGAGATTATAATAGCCTGGAAGCCAGGTGCAAAAAGGGTTCAAGGAGAGAGTAGGTGTGATTTGTTTTATAATAATGGTGTGTGTGTGTGTGTGTGTGTGTGTGTGTGTGTGTGTGTGTGTGTAGAGTCAGGGACGAGTTAGTATATAAACAAAAACTGCCACACGCTGATCATTGTTGAAGCTTGGTAGATGGGAGTTCACGTTACCACTTTCTTTACTTTTGTGTGTTTGAAATTCCCCATTAAAAAGAATTAAAAACAAAAAAAACAAAACATTGGGAGAAACTGTGTCAAATGCTGATGGTGCTGAGAGGTCAATTAGGAGCGTGGGTTTGACCCTGGAGAGGGCATTGGTGGCAGCGACAAAAGAGGTCTCAGTAGAGAGGAGAGCCTGTTGGCAGTGGGTTTGAGAGGGAATAGGAGGAAAGGATGTGGAGTAAGCAAATGCAATCACCTCCTTCTAGGAATTTAATAGGAAAGAGGAACAAAGAAATGGGTCAGTAGCTGGAAGGAGATCAAGGGGCCAAGGGTGGTTGGTTGATCTGTTAATTTAAGATGGAGTGATTATAGTCACATTTCCTACCACTGGCCTAAACACAAGCTCTAGACAAACTCTCCAAAACACCCTTCCCCACATTCTCTGTCTGCGCCTCCCCTACCCCATCCATCCCACCCACCCACCAAGGCCGAGGTCATCTCCCACCTCCTGCACCATCCCAATTGCATGTGATGTCTCCAGTTGTATAGTTTCTGCCTACATGTAGAATTTTCAATAAAATTTTATAGCAGAGTTTTGGTTGTGGTGTGGTTCAGCTGGGGTCTCTGCAGCCCTCATCTTCAATGTGTATCAGAGCACACTGTGTGTGTTTATACTACAGATCAAAACTCCACAGTGCTCCCGACAGCTTTCAGAAGGGAAGGAGAACTTCCACAGAAACTATGAAGTTTCTAATTCCTTTAGATCCTGAAAGATGGCATCCTATAGTAGCAACTAGAATATCTTTCACTTGCCTTTCCCACTCTAAAGACATGGCCAGAAGCACCAATTCATGCTGAGATCACGAACTGGTATTTATTTTTAAAAGTAACTGAAAAGCCTCAGCAGTTCTCAAAGGACTTCTCTTTGAAAACATCAGAAATTGGGTGGGAGTAGGTGGGTAGGGAGAAGGAGCCTTCTAGCTTCAGATGTGGCAAGCTCAGTGAAATTGCATTAAAAAATAAAACATGATTAAAAACACTACTTCCCTCACACCCCCGAGTGTATCACGGCAAGGAGACCGGGTAATGCCGCACTTAAGATTCTTCCTGCTGAGAAGTTTCCCTCAGAAGCACTCACTTTCAGTGCAAAAGGCAAGCACAGACAAGATGCATCTGATCAGGATTAAATACAAGATGCATCAGAGATGGCCTCTGAAGAAACTCTTAAGAAGTAAGAGATGGTATCAGTGTTTCTATTATGCGGAGGCTAGAGTGAAAAAAACAGTATGTTCACCATCTGACTGAGGGAGAATAGCAAATACATCTTGACTGAGTCTCGACAGCATGTACAAAAGGGCATTTGAACCTCCTGCCCTAATTACTACCGAGTGCCCGCTATTGCCAAGCCCTGTGCTATGGGTCACAAGGATGACGGTCCCTCTGCTCGTGGAGCCTCTTGACTGCAGGGGAGACCGTCACATTACAGTGGGAGATCCAAGACGCTATTGATGGCAGGAGACCTTCTGGATTCTGAGATGAAAGGAGGTTGGTGGCTTCTGGCAGAAGCAGTGGCAGCACCATTAGCAAAGGTTCCTGGGAGCGCAGCGTGGAGTTCTGGGAATAGCACGGAGTCATAGGGCTGTATCACAGAGCAGGCAGGAGAGCCACGCCTGGACGTCCAGACGGGCCAGATCATGGAGGGCCTTGGATGTCATGGGCCAGGGAGCTGTTACTGGGGCGGAATGACAGGAGCAGGGTTGCAGTTTTGAAGGCTCATTTTGGTGGCAGTGATCTATAGGGTTGTCGGAAAAGTCATGACGTATTATTCCGACAACCCAATATATGAAAAACAGGCTGTGTGCTTGTGAAAACTGGTGACTCTGTTGGTCAGATCTGTTGTCAAAGCCCGATTTTGTTTTTCTGTGTTGTATTTGGCTATGCTTATTTTTGTACCTCAAAAGGCTAAGGGATTCATGGTTTAGTGGTTTTTAAACGTTCAGGTCATTTTGTTTTCTCACCTATACACCTTATTATCACAAGAGCACAATATATTATCAAGCATTGTGAGGTAATCTTGCTATGGTCAGCTCTGGCTGCGGAAATGACCTGTAGCTGTGGCACCAGGGGTGCTTCTACCACACTTACAAGCTCCATCTGGAATTTCACCTATGCAATGATTCCCAATGCTGGTCCATGTAAGTGTTCACCAGTTTGCAGTGAAATGAAGCAAAGGACAGTGTAGCAAGTCTTTCATAAAAATAAAATTTGTTCTACGCAAAGGCATGTCCTTTCTTCTAAATGATGTCCTACTTCCTTTTGGGGCGTTAAGATTCCCTTTATTTTATTACATGATGGCAACAGAATTTTGTATAAATGCCCTTCCATGGCAGAACAGTTGGCAATCTCAGATCCTTGCACTGATTTTTGGCAATGTGATGTCCTCGGAGAAGCCCGGGGCGCCACCACCTTGCTCATCATGCAGTTGTCACCTGAGTCCAGTCAGGGCAGGGGCACATCTGGATTAACAAGGCTGACATTCACCTGCCAAAACCTCAGGGTTGACAGCTAACTCACAACACTCAGGAAAATGTTGGCCTGGTGTGCAATTTTGTCATTTGTTTTGTCCTAATGACATCTTTGGAATTTAGCATCTTAATGAAAATATAAAACTTCTTTCTATGGCCTCTGCATCACTCACATTTAA
Organism: Aselliscus stoliczkanus; assembly: GCA_033961575.1. Classification (NCBI taxonomy): domain Eukaryota; kingdom Metazoa; phylum Chordata; class Mammalia; order Chiroptera; family Hipposideridae; genus Aselliscus; species Aselliscus stoliczkanus. The sequence goes on from CM066733.1 coordinate 95,427,634, forward strand.
ATATTGTTAAATAAGTGGTTAAACAAAGTCCTAACAATGTGTTTATTTCTGTGCTCCCAACTTCATCTCCTTATTTTGGAGAGAGGTGTTCGAAGCCTATTACCTGTTAGCAACAAAGAAACAACTTACATAGCCTGGGGTAGCAGCAGTCCTCCACGCAGGGCCTATAACCAGAGCACTTACTGTACCACTAATTAGTCAAGAGACCTATGTCTGGGGTCTCCCTCACAACTCACCAGCTATGTTACTTTGGGTTACTTAGCCCTCTGAGTCTCAGGTTCCTCAACTACAAAATGAGGTTAATAACAGTACCTACCTGCATCGAGTAGCTGTGTTAAGGACAATCTTGGTGTTTGGTGAATAATCAATAATACTATAATTGTGAATATACTGCCTTTTACACAAGAATCATGCTAGGCCTGAAAAAGTTTCCTTTTGATCATCTGGCCCAATCTTGGCATTTTATAGATGGGGGAGGGGAGAAATGAGCTCTAGAGAGAACAGAACCAATGAAAGGCAGAGCCTCCCTAGACTCAGTGTCTGGGTCTAGCCCAGGGTTCTCTCCCCTGCATTCGTTTTCTCCATGTAGAAGTATTTGGTTCTTGACTCCCCAGAGGTTTTTTTGATCAGAAAGAACTATACATGTAGTTCAAAATGGTGGTATCACTTAAACATTTAAAGATGCATAGTGAACTACAAAAATGCAGAGTGAACAAAAAAATTGGTAGATCATTACTCCATTATTTCAGAATATTTACTACTGAGTAATCTAAAAGAATTAAATGCATTAGAATAATGTAACAATATCTATCCATACAATGGGATGCTAAGACGAGGTGGATGAACAGAAATATTATAAATATCACATAAAGATGTACTTTCTCCCAAACCCCACACTCCAAAAACAAAAGGTATAAATTATATCCCTCATGGCAATCAAATTTCTTGGGTTTTCAGGAAGAAAAACAGAGGATTTTCCAAGTCTTTATGATAATCTCTAGAATATAATACAACCAGATAGATTACATTGGGTATGGTTGATAAGAGACTATGATGCCAGCAATAGAAGGGACATAAAAGCATCAGTTAGCTACGGGGACACAGAGTCATTATCACAAATAAAACCAAGTAGATACACTTTCTGTTATTTTAAATCAGTAGTTTTATTACAATACACACTGACACAATTAGAGAAGGAATGTCCTGACATTTTCTGAGCATTTCACGGAAAGCAAATATAACCATCCAGCCAGTCAAGTCATCCACATCTTTTTCAAACACAATGCGAAAGCTTTTAAATGTGATAACTCAGAAAAGTTTTCTTCTTCTTGCCTACAAAACATCAGTGTCAAAAACCAGTTATTGTGAAGTGGGCTGAGAAGGGATGCATTTCCTTCCTGATATTCCAAATCCTGCCTCTAGATTTTTCTCCCCAACTTTCTAGATGACTTTTTATGATACTGCAGATGGTAGTGTGTTCAGGGACTAAATGGGGTCTACTTATAAGGCCAACTATTATACTTCACTATAATTGAAAGGAGAAAATAACTGCTAGAAAATGCACACAGGTACGGAGATAATTTCTGGGTGCATTAAAAATGAGATGATCTTTTCACATAACTCATTTAAAAGGTTACAATTACCATAAACATTTTAACTCCATTAAAGATCACTGGCAAAAGCTTGCTCTTATAGCCACAAAAGAGCCCTGCATTTACACAGGCTCAGAAGAAAGCAACGTACTATACGAAAAGAGAAACTAACCCTAGTGAAGTAGACATCAGAGTTGCATAGGCTTTTTTTTAGATCCACTTTGTACAAGACACTATGGAACTTGAACAAATTTCCATCTTTCTGCAGTCATTGTGGCGGTCAGGTGTTTTATCCCCTTTAGCACCCAAATGCACAAAAACACTCTAGGAAAGAAACACTAAAATGGCATTTTGGATAAATTCACTATACATTACAAAACTTGGGGACAATGAAGGAGAAAGCCCAAGCATGACTCTAGTATTTCATATAGAAAAGCACTGCAAGAGAAAAGTTTGTTTAAAAACATTAAAACTCAGGTAAATATAAATACATTTTTGGTTAACCTGTGCTATACCACATAGAAATCCTGCCAGATATTCAGTCTACTAGGTAAGTAGTTTGGATTTTCATGTCTGACCTATGCTAGTAGAAGAATATACACTATTGCATATACTCTCACATATATGCATAGACATATATAAAATTCAGATCATGAAAATTTGTTTTAAATACACATACTTAAAACTTGTACCTCTAAAAATAAATACATTAGCCTCTTAATCGGCTAATTCTCAGATTCCTTCACAAACCAATTGGAACACAATTTCTCAACAATGGCAGATGACCAATTAGCTGCTCTTTAAATCCATTATCTATCAGTAAACGTTTTAAAATTCAGACACACAACAGAAATAGCATTCCCAGAATAAACTACAGATAGAATTCTGGCTTTGAAAATAAATGTCTTGGCTTCCGTGATGTTTAGTTCCTACAGATGTCTACTCTTTGCCTCTGAATCTATGGAGCAGTGGAAGAGCATTTTCCAGTGGCAGCATTCTATTCCATTGCCATTAGCTTCTAATCAAAGGGGTCAGATGGCATTTCCTTTGCTGTTTTGTTCGAGGGAACTAACAACCTTGCTTGGGTTTGATATCACTCCCATAATCACAGTGAGTTGTGTGTTTTAATGTAATTTACAATGTGCTGATACCAATGAGGTAAAGCAGTAGTCCTGGTATTAAAAAAAAAAAAAGAGTCTCCCAGGAAACAGTATGTAGGGGACCTGGTGGTGTACACCTAAGTCCTGTGAAGTAACCCCAAAACACTGCCACATGGGCACACCGGAGATCTGATACTGTAGTTCAAACAACAGAAGCAGATGAAAATACTCAACATACTTCCTTTAGAAAGGATGCGATTCACAAAAATGGAGCTTTATACTCTTACTTTTACATTTTCCAAAAAAAAACCTTAAAATAATAAAGCCAGACCAAGTTGTTTAATATAGTACAATACTCAACAACCTTGTCATTTGTTTTTGAATATAAGAATCTCAGAAATATAGGAAATCCATGATGAACGACAACAAGAATGTTTAATGCCATTGCCTAAATGTTTTAAAAGGAAATTTTAACATAGCTGAAATACAATTTCTAAAAAATACAGTGTTCTATGCGCTCACAGTTCCAGATTGCTAACTTTATAAATTAAAAGTAGAAGGTATCCATATATAAACAAGGCCTCTTTTTCATTGATTTCAATCTTGTTTAAACCTTTGGATATTTAAATCTTCAGATTCCACAAGGTAAGGCTGAGTTTATCAGATATAAATAAAATGTTTAAGTCCATGATGTACTGTAGCACAGAGGAAACAAATGCTTCAAATATTTACAGGCTGGCTACAATACTTTTCTTTTAAAAAAAACTGAAATGTGTATCAACATCAAGCCACATTCTCTTTTGAATTTCTCTGGCTGCAAATGCGGCAACAGCGTTTTTTTCTCACTCATCTTTCCTCTCAGTCCTAAAGTCATGCAGGTCTTAGGTCACAGGGCGTGGCCTTTTGGGAGGCGGTGGAGGCATGAGCTCTGTGTCAGGATCCAGATGATGCTTTCGTTTCTGTCCCTGAGAAGCAGCTGCACATCTGTCAATGAACTCAAATAGCATCTCCTTGGTTACAGGGTTTGAGATGCTGTTGCACACAGCTGTGGACAAAGGGAGACACGAGTCTCACGTGAGAGTTAATTAAGGCAGTTAACTCACCATAGGGAGATGAGAAAGGGGAAAAGTTTTCATCCCAATATGCTAAACACTTCCATTTTACAGACTTGGATGACAAGCTTCAGGTTCAACTATTCTCCTCGCTCTCCGCCCCCTAAAATGAGTGTTTTTCTAGTGGCTACTCTTTACTGTGCTATCAATTTTAAACCAAAACAAAGTACTTGGGTTATAAGCATGTTCACTATAGTTTTTATCCCTCCCAAACAGTTTTTATAAGATTGCAATCTACGGGTTGGTCGAGTGGCACAGTGGTTAAGCGCTGGCTTGGGAAGCCGGAGGCCCTGGTTCGGGTCCCACATATGAGGGCCAGTGATACTGCCCTCAGGGAAAAAAAAAAAAAATTGCAATCTAGCATAGTGCATTGCACTCAAGTCCATATTCCCGTAAAATTTCTACAAAAAATATGTGCTAGTCCTTCAGTCTTTCTCTCAGAAAGTAGTCCACATTGAGAAGCATATAACACAGTACCAGCCACTATTTCCATCGAATAGGGAGATTTCACTGTAGGGGGCAGCTAATATTATTTTCTTTTAATAACTTGTTTGAAGTAAGGTATAATAAAATTACTAACAAAATAATTTTTTTTTATGTGACCAAAATATAGCACCAGTCCTTTTAATGTTATTTACTTATTTGGTTTTGGGGGGAGAAGACACTGGCTTAATTTTCAAAATTAACTCATCTTGTCTGAACATAGATGGTAGTTCCACCGAGAACCTTTAAATGTACAATAGTAACTTTTAAGCTGCAAAACTCAAACTGGCAATTTCTATATTTTCTTATAAACTTATCAGATAATCATCATCATTATCAACTGCGCATTCTAAAGGTACACTATTCTATTAACCTTTAATTTTCATTTTTATCTGTTTTCCTCAACTCCACTAAAAATGTAACCCAGAGCAACAACTGCAACTAGGAGTAGTTTACCTTATAAACGTGATTCATTTGTGTTGTTCCCCATGAAAGAACCTTACTATTCTGAATTCCCAAAGCACTCATATTATACCCAAAGAACACCCTAAAGGATAGCATAGCAGGTTTTGGGGTTTGTTTTAAATGGCTTTCATTTACTTTGTTCTCCATTGTTTGTAAAGCTATTTTAGGAGCTGGAAATTACATTTTCCCCTGCTAATTTTGTCTTTTACCATCTGGCAAACAATGGTTGTTATAGTTTTGAATAGATCTGAAATTATCATGGCTTTTTTTGTTGTTCAACAAATTCAACTTGCAGACAGCCTATTATTCTGCTTTTTAAACGTCTCTCTCTCAGGCGCATGGGCACAAGCCCACAGGTCTGTCCACAGAGGAGACCCTACAAATGGAGCCAACAGGGGTACAAACCTGACAGAAACCTTATCCCAGCAAGCAAGGATGGGGGGCCACATGACTGCATGCCCCATCAAGCTGACCAGCAAGGACAGCACATTTTGGTTCTAACACCTTATCTTCCTCTTTTTCGTGACTGTAACCAGCATCGGTAGGTTGTCATACTCACCCATGGCGGTGTTGTAGGCATTAGGAAAACTTTTGTCTGTTCTCTGTCTCATGAAGACCCAGCTGTTGTTCTCAAATTTGCATTCTATAATTTTGTTGTCATACTGTTTTAGCTCTTTTGTCACCTGTTTTAAAAGAGAATTGAGGAAATATTTAAATCATTTGAAAGGCGTTTTGCTTCCACTATGTGACAGACACATTAAGAAATGACAAAAACACCTCAGGAACTCTTCATGCAGATCTCTGTCATCTGAGGTGCCTAATCAAGCCTAAGGGGTACGCAGCACCTTGTACACATGCTCATTAATCCGACATTTTATAAACAGTCATGAAAACGGCTGTCAATATATAGCAATTAAAAAAAAGCTAAGCAGAAACCAGCCCCTTCTGGGCCAAAGGCAAATATGTTACTGTAGGGACCAATGCCTTCAATGTTGTCTGTGCCCCTGTGACTTTTAGAAATCGAGTCTGCCCTTTATGTTTCATCAACTCTCCGAAAGGTCTCACTATCTAAATTCCTATGTCAAAACCTAAGAAAAGCCCATTACTAGTTAACAGAAAAAGTTACATACAAAAGTAACATCGGAATCAAATTCAGGCAATGTCCCAAGACATCCTAAATATCTTGCTTTTCAAGCGGTGATAATTAACCAAAGAGTTAATTCTTAGTGTGTTTATCCTTTCCACCTCCAAACTAGGATGAATTTAGAGATGACGCTACTTTTGAATTTAGTTGGTAGGTTTTTGTATGCTACTTCACCTCAGATGATTAAATATGGATTACAACTTACTCTATCAAAGCTAACAAGTATCCATGGTAACTACAAAACCTTTTAAAAGATATTTCATCAGGCTGTGAGAATGGTTTTCATAAATAGGAATCTAAGCTTATCTTTGACGTTTCAAATCAAATGCCAGTCATGGTAATATTTTAATTCTGTCCTCATCTTTCACAGCTAACAACTTCTCCTCACAATATGGTAGATTGCAATCATTTAAGTTCATTAGCATTATTTGAAATGCTCTCATTTTTCTACCCACATATTCACTACCACCTAGGAATATGAAGGGAAGGAAATTTTAAAAGATGCTTTCAATTCACAGATTAGGCAGTGCATGTCTTCACAAAAACTTTCAATTGTATTATTTCTTTTCCCTTAATGAGTATTACACTTGATTGGACTATTTGCATTTTCAACAAAATACAACAGGTCCAATACATTTAGTGGCTTTGGAACCAGACGTGCTAAAAACAGTGATGTTCCACTTAGGAAACTTGCTAAATTTATTCTCAGATATTCATTATCCTACTCTCAACTCCCTTTCCTTCCTTTCTAGGGATCCACCTCTTTTTATTTTGATACATTATCTATATCCATGTATTACGCAACTCTCAGGTAACCACATTTACATTAAACCGTATGTAGGGTGTAACAGAGATAAGTTTCTAAACCTTTCAATCTCTGATTTCTAATTTCTAAAATGGGCAAAGAAGTTCCTAATTTATTGAGACAATGGAATAACAATACATGAAAGTGCCTGGCACATAGTAGCCAACCGGTAAAATTCTTAATTAAATATAAAATTGGGAAATTAAAACATGGCTTATTAAAAAAAAACAACCCAAACCTTACAGATAAATTCACTAAAGAAACCAGGATTACATGGAATGGTAGACTTTGAAAGCAGCTGTTAAGAGAATTATATCATAGGCATTTTACAAGAATGGCTTGCTATCAACATGTGCAGTCTGTAGTTTTGTTAACTAGCAATTGTAGTAATTCTTCATCATATAGCTTATCATTCTTGTGCTCCTAGTTTCAGAATTGCTATAAATTATGGGTTGCTCAATCTGACTACAGCAAGTAAGCACTATTAGTAAGTATCTGTGTATCTACTTGGGCATGCACTAACAATCTAGAGAACAGGGCTTTCCAGAAAATGCATGCACCTGCCACTATACTAGTCTAAACTATTTCCACGTTCGAGAACAGTACATTGTTCTGCATTGCTCACACCAGTTACACTCCCAAGGAGACATATTGCAAGGTATTCATTTGGTTAGGTGGTAAAATATAATTAACTCATAAAAATAATATCTCCAATATGTGCACAAATTAAGACAGCTTTCACTAATGGTCAGATCAAGAAAATGACTGTCATACAGGAGAGTTTAATTCTGGTATCCAAATTGTAATTTGTCAGTATACAATCATCATCCTCAGCCAATTACATATTATTATATACTAAAACAGGACCCCATTAAGGCCTTCTATTAAAAATTCTGTTATCCTAGTTTGAGTTAATAAGAATTTGAAAGTAATAGGAAAAAAATATTTACAAATCAGGATTTCACATCTGTACCCATAATTACACTGAATTTATGAGATTTTACTGTTTTTGAAAGAAAAAAAAGAGCAATACATAGTGTATTTTATATGGAAAAAATTTTTTTTTCATGTGTGCATCTCATTGAGCACCATACTTTTTATACTATTTCAATCTACCAATAATATAGGGTTATGAGGCAGTAAGATGAAACCGGATCTAATAACTCTGGAGATTTTAAATTAGCAGCTCAGTGACAATTCCTGGAATGAAAGGCCTAAAACAAAGTCAGGTACAATCACAGTTGCTCCACTCTGTACTGTTTTGACAGAATACTTTTTGTAACCTAGGTGCTGGGCACACCACCAAGTCACAAAAGGCAAGCCATCAGTGTTGGCTAAACGGGCCTGCAGAGAGCAGGTGCAGATGCGTTTCTATTTCTAGTGGTGGGATAGAAGCCTCTAGAACTTACTGTCCTTGCTCCTTGAGAGCTGTTTTGTTATCAAGTGCTCTTCTTTCTTTTAGAGAGACTGCATAAAGACTTGGGAGGATGAGCAGGGGGAGTTCTCTGAACTAATTTGATTTGGAGACACTTTCAAATGACAAATATCCTTAGAATGAGAAAGCTACCAGGGAGTTGTTGTTTTTTAACTTTAAATTTTGAAACAATTTTAGAGTTACAGAAAAGTTGTAAAGATAGTACAGAGATTTCCAATAATCCAGCCACCCAACTTCCCCTAATGTTCACATTTTACATATCATGGTACATTTATCAACCCTAAGAAATTAACATTGGTACAACACAATTAACTAAACTATAGACTTTATTCAGACTTCATCAATTTTCCCACTAATGTCATTTCTTTATTTGTTCAAGGATTCAATCCAGGAAACCACATTGCATTTAGTTGTCATGATTCCTTGCTCCCTTCTGATCTATGACAGTTTCTTAAGACTTTTCCTGATAATTTTAAAGGGTACTAGTCAGGTATTTTGTAGGATGTTTTTCAATTTGGGGGTTTCTGATGTTTTCTCATAATGAGAGTGAGATTATGGATTTTCCAGAAGAATGAAAGAGAAGTGAAATGCCTTTCTCAATACATAATATCTGATGGTATACGATACCAACATGATATATTACTGGTGATATTAACCCTCACCACTGATGGTGTCTGCCAGGTTTCTCTGCTGTAAAGACACTATTATATTTTTCTCCTTTCCATACTCTGTCCAATAGTTACAAGTTGCTATATCCAGCCCCACTCAAGGATAAGGGAAGTAAGCTCCACTTCTTGGAAGGAAGGGTATCAAAGAATTTGTGGACATTAATTAAAACTACCACAGAAATTAGTAAGTTTCTTGAGAGAGATATTTTGGGGCTATACAATATCGTGCTTCTCTTTACTTCAAGTTTTGCTCTCGCTGGCTTGGGAAGCCAGCGGCCCCGGTTCAAGTCCCACATATGAGGGCCAGTGACATTGCCCTCAAAAAAAAAAAAATAATAAAGTTTTGCTCATAAGTTTTGTGTTTTTTAAAAAATATTTATTTTTTTCTTACAATAACTTCTTAAAATTTTATATAAAAACTAGTTACTTTCAAATTATTATTTATCACTTATATAGATTATTTTCTTAGCATCCATCTGTGAATCCTGCCTGCAGCAATGATTATTCTATTTTCTCTACTCCTTCTACATTTATTACCTGGAATTCTGTACAGAAGATATGTCTCTTCTCCCTCATTTATTTATTTGCTTATTTGTATCAGTATGGACTCATGGGTATTTATTTTACTCTTTGGTTTTTAATAAAATACTATTGTCATTTATTTATTTCGTTGATCAAATTGTTCTAGTACTTTTCGCCACAGGGAACTCTCCCAGGTTGACTCCTGTGTTCTTTTAACTTGCTTCCACTTTTACTTATTTATTTTTAGCATTTACTTTCTGGCAATACAAGATACTATGCCAGGTTCATCTTGTATTTTCTCTGCTCCAGCCCTCGAGTCAGTCCTGGGGGCCTCTACCAGGATTTTAGAAAAACAAAATTACTCTTTAACAGTCCAGGCTATGCTAAGAAAGTATTGCCACCACTTGTTTTAACCAGAATTTAAAATTATTATTGAGAGAAAGAGGAGGGAGAAAGAGAAGGAATGAGTATGACAACAACAGTGAGAGTGAAAGAGAGGGAAGGGAGAGAGAGGGAGGGAGGGAGGGAGAGGGGAGGGGAGAGAGAGGGAGAGAGAGGGAGAGAGAGGGAGGGAGGGAGGGGGGGAGAGAGAGAGAGAGAGAGAGAGAGAGAGAGAGAGAGAATGACAATGAAACTCTAAATATGAATATACGTTTGTGCTTAGAGGTTTCCACCCCATCTATCTTTCATGAACTATTCTCTGGAGCTAAGCTAAGTTGGCCATTTTTTCTTTTCTGAAGTTACAATTCTACTTTTTGATAATTCAAGTTCACCCTCTATTGTAATACAAAGTAGATTTTAAACACATACCTCATGTAAAGAAACTCATGCAAAAAAAATCTTATTTTTATGCAAATAACTTTAATTTCTAGTACTTATGAAGGCAGAAAAATAAAACAACAAATGAATCAGAAATAAAGGAATTATAAAAGTTTTCCTTGGGGGCCGGCCAAGTGGCACGGTGGTTAAGTGCTGGCTTGGGAAGCCAGCGGCCCGGTTTGGTCCCACATATGAGGGCCAGTGACACTGCCCTCAAAAAAAAAAAAAAAAATTTTCCTTGTGGTATCAAAAAAAGACAGCTTAATCTGAATTATTATACAAATAATCTTTAAGAACTACTGCATTATAGTAGGGTCATGATATGCTACTTTTAGAAAGTGTATCCATTTACTGGAGGAAGTAAAACATTTGACAAGTTGCCCTTTTAAAAAATATGCCAGACCTACACTTACAAAAAAAAAAGTTCTTTCACTAAAATCTATCTGTGTTTGTGCCTCTATCATGAAGAACAGTGTAAATAACAGACCTTGCTTTTGCTAGGTAAGAAATACAGCATCAGGAAGTCTCTCCCTCATATTGGAGGGGATCTTCAAGCCCTCCAATCAAATATTAAACTTATGGATTATCAAATAAAAAGAAAGCGGCTAGAGCTCTGTCTTATTTATTCTAAAGGTCATTACAGACAAGTCACAACTTCTGGGTATGAAACTCCTACTAAACTACAGATTATTACCTTCTCATAAAATCAGTTAGTAATAGTAATTCAAAATATAATAAATCATATAAAATAACTGGACAGATAAAACAACAATGCAATAGTGGTTATTAGTGGATAGCAGAATTAGGAATGACTTATGTTCTCTGTGTTCTGCTGTATTATTCAAACTTCCTTCATTATATATGCTTTACTTTTTAAAGTTTTAATAATAAAGAATTCCTAAGATAAACTATGTTTCATAAAAAATGATAAACACCAGGTTGGCTTATAATGAAGAGAGAAACATTTAAAGAGGAAACAAAAAGGCTTAGAATAAGGCCCTAAGGCCACAGTTTCCAAACTGTGCCATGAGGCACCGCAGGGTACTGCAGCAAACTCACAGAGGCACTGGGGGGGTATTTTCAACTTTTAGGGAAATACAGTCGTATGTGTTGGACAGCATGCAAGCTACTAGTCGGAGGAAGTTCGCAGTTTTAATGTGAGATTTCCTTTAGATGACATTATATCTTCGCAAAGTGGAGTTTTTGGCAGTTATTGTGATAAAAACCAAGTATCACAAAAATCAATGTAGAAGAGGAAAGGAGTCTGGTGGTGTACAACCTGATTCCAAGGTTTGAGAGGTTATGCATTACTTAACATGTGCTAAATTGTTAGGACATAAACACTTAACTCAGTTGATTGGATCTATCTGCTTCAGAAATGGTGCCTGTTAGGTATTTCTTGCGATTTAGAGGTGTTCTTTGAGGCAAAATAAACAAGAAATTTTGACAACTTCTGCCCTAAGTTTTTTTCATTCATCCTTCCCCCAATCCTAATCTCTAAACCCACAAATAGCCTTATACCTAGCACTTAATAGAAATAAAACAGAGTAGTAAAAAGCTTTGATTGAGGCGCAGAAAATAGATCGTGGTACTAAATGAAATTTCTATTAAGTTACTTTGATGCACCTGACCTAGATCACTAATGAAATGTCCTCCTCATTGATCTCCCATTATCAGCACAATGCTCAGGCCAGGGCAGATACTCTGGGAGAATGTCTACTGAATTCATGAGGCTCATGAGCCTCAGTTTATCACCCCGTTTGCTTGTTGAAGGCTGGTTAATAAGTAAAGTAAGCTAGTACTATCTCTAGCCTTTCTCTGTCTCCTTCTTCCTTTCCACTCTTTCTCCCCGCACTCCAACAAAACAAAAGGTTGTAAGGCTTAAATATCCTCAGTCAGTCACTTAAACAAACATAATGCATTTGTAGGCTTTATTTCTGGGCGCCTAAGTTGGAGGTGATGCCACGACTAGTTTTTGCTATCATGGTATTAAAAGCAGCATTTTCCCTTTGACAGTGAAGAACAAGTAGAGGAAAGGGAAAGAAAAAGAAAGATTTCATGCCCACTGCCTAGTGGTTAGGCAATATCAACCATTTCTAGAACTCTACAATTCATCTTTATTTAAATAAATAGTAATAACTTGTTTACTGAGCACTTAGTATGTGCAAAGCATTATAAATTCATGATCTACACACATAATCTCATTTAGTTTGCACCACAATTTTTATATTACTGTCCTTCAATTACATTACTGCATGGAGACTGAAGCTTAGAGTAGGTCAGTATCTCAGCGAAAAGTCACAGAACTAGAAAATGAAACAGTCAAGTCTCAAATACAGGTCTGCCTGTCCAATGTCACAATGCCATTTCATATCCCACCAGCTACTACAAAGCGTGGGACTTTGTGCACAATAAATGTAGAATGAAACAACCAAAGTTATTGCCCTACCCAGATTTCACCTGATGTTGGGTACAGAAACCTCTGCACATATAAGCACAAAAAGGCAGTCCTATGAAGACACAAAGACTTTGGACCTAAATCAGCCACAGCACTGAGCTATACAGCCATCATGCCTGCCCTCTGACAAATATTACTGAGCGGCATGTGCCAGGCACAGGGTTGTAGACTGGTGATACAGGCACAGTCCTGTATATTGAAATGTATATTCTAGTAAATAATTACAACTTATGATAGGAGCTATGAAGAAGACAGACTATATAACAGAGAGTAATGCAGGAAAAAAAGATGACTGGTTTTAGGTGGCGCAGTGAGGAGATGATATTTACGTTGGGATTTACAGGATATGAAGCCAGCTTACAGAAAGAAGGAAGGTAGAGAGGAAGGGGGAAAAAGAGAGAGAGAGAAAGAGGGAGAGAGGGAGGGAAATAAGTGGGAGCGAGTGAGGCGACACACATACTTCACACAGTGACTAACAGTATGCCTTCAGGCCTGGGGTGAAAAAGATCTTAAGATTGGCATTTTGAAGGAAACACAAATAAAGAACTGTTCTCTACAAGCCTTTGAAAAGGGTCTCACCCAAGCCTGATGCATTCCCAAACTCTTTCTCTCATACTCCCTCTTTTCATACAGATATGTGTATATGAGAGAGACAGAATCTAGCCATCTTCAGACGCCTTTATTGGAGGGCCCCACAGACTTCTCAAAACCAACATGTTCAAAACTCAGCTCTTCGTCGTCCCCCGAATCTCTCTCTCCTCTATTATTTTCTCTCAATAAATGGTAACTCCACTAACCCCGTTTCTCATGACAAAACTCTGGTGTCTGCCTGACTCCTTCCCCTTTTATGTTCCCTCACATTCAATTCATTTCCAGAGACTACTAATTCTATCTCCAAAATCTATTCTGGGTATGTTTATTTGTTCCCTCTCTCACTGCCAGTATCATACACAGTCCAAGCCATCACTGTCTCTCAGATTCCTTCAACAGCTTCCACATCATTTATCATTATTTGTAAAAACAATCTCTGTTGGTTATCTATTTAATATCTGTCAACAGAATAGTTAATAATTCCTGAATCCTTACTAGGGGTTGAGTACTATTCTAAGCGCTTTGCATGGATTAATTTATTTAAGCTCACCGCAACCATAGGAAATATCCCCATTTTTACAGACAGAGAAGCAGAGGCACAAAGGAGTTAAAGAATTTGATTAGGGTCTCATACCTGGTAAGCAGCAGGGAAACATTATATTAACCCTACTAGGTTTTATAACGCAGTATCTAATTTAATCTGTATGAGAATCCAATGAGATTTCCAAATGTGGAAACTGAGGTCCAGAGGGTTTAAGTAACTTGCATAAGGATACACAGCTAATTTATTTTGGAATCACAATTCAAATTCTAGGACTTTGTGAATCAAAAACCCATGCCTTCCTTTTCCCTAAGAATCTAGGCTCTGGGTTGTATTTAAGGAGGCAGAAGTAGACTATACTTGTGGACGATTTCACTTCTTGTGTAATAAACTGTAATCTAAGTCATTATTTCCAAGGATGACATTCCACTGGGGAGAGCGTGTGAGTGGAAGATGAGGGGATGTGTGAGAAGGGCAGAAGGGCATCACATATTGGCTTGAATCAAGCACAGTGTCTATCAGTTTCTTTCCCTTCACTTCCCAAATGCACACTGTTCGGACCTGCATCATCTCTGCTGTTTTGCTATTCTGGTTGCAGCACAAGTCACAAATCATAGCAAATGGCAGAATTTCTCGATCATTAAGGATTTACAATAGGTTAATTTTAAAATGGGCTGCATTTCACAGCTGCAAAGCTTTTGTCTGATTTCTAGACCAAATGAGAAGTCATTATTGGATTGAATGACCTTTCCATGGGCATGACGAGCAAAAGGAAAAGGTCATGTGGACAAAGTAGGCGCTCTGCCAGGTAAGGTGAGGTAATGGCAATGGCTCACTAAAGAGACTGCCAAACTATGGCACCTTGTATCGCTCCCTGTCTGGTTAGTACCACGCGTGATGAGAATTATAAGCAGATCATGGATTCAGTGCATGCTTGGGACAATCAAAACAAAACACGACCAAGGAAAGCTTTGCAATCTACCATAACATGGGGAGGAGGCCAAACTGCAATATGCATTTCTAACACTTGTTTTTCTTCCTAAATGGTTTTAAGTATGACAGACTTATCTAATGATGCTTGTTTTCTAAGATGCCTGTGCCACAACCAATGCAAATGAAGTGTATCTGTCAGACTGAATTTGGTAAATGGTCTACTTCTGGCAGTAACAAACACCTTTTTGTTACTGCCAGATCGTTTTAATGATCACTAAATATCCATGCTTAACAAAGTTCACAACATACTGGATCTAATGTTTGAGGCAGGCAATTCACTAAGAATTCAAAGCACAGTTCAAATTGACCTCCAGTAGTCCTTCATTTACTTTCCAAGGACTTGCTAACATTTTGAATCCAATAATGTTCATTTTTTTAAATGCCTTGAGCAATATGTCTGGTTACATGTAACTTTATCTCCTTTCTCTCACCCAAGTTTTAAACCCAACTATTCATGGTGGTTAAGCGCTGGCTTGGGAAGCCAGCAGCCCCGGTTCGGGTCCAACATATGAGGGCCAGTGACACTGCCCTCATAAAATAAATAAATAAACAAACAAACAAACAAACCCAACTATTCAACTATGCCCCCCCCTTTTTTTTTAACTATGCCCTTTTTAAAGAGCCCTCCAGATAGATCTATGTGGCATGTGGCAATAAACCAAAATGCTATAATAATAATAATAATAATAATAATAATAAAAAAAAATGAAGAATTCCTTCCTGTTTGTCTACTATTTAGAACACCAATAAAAATGCTTAAGTTCTTCCTTTTTAAGCGTCTTATAAACACTTCCCTTTACAATGGCTCCATTTGCTCAGCAGCACTCACAGGCACGAAAGTGCCTCTGAATCGTTAGCTTGGGTGCACACACCCTTAGTTTAGTGACAATGCTCTTGTGGGCAGTAGGACCCATCTGAGCAAGCAAAGCTCTCCAGGACTCCTTTCCTACAGTCTGTACCTCATGTCAGCGCTGACTCCCAGAGACCTAACAAGCCACAGGAGCAGTAACCTGCCTGCTGTATGTCCAAAGGGCCATCCAGTCATTCTTTTCCTCTTTGCCATGTACAATGCATTCTATTTTTATATATACTTTCTCAACAACTTATTTCTTCTTCTTCTGTGAGAAAGAAATCCTGGAGTTATTATATCCTGGACAAAAGCATTATGTAAATACAGAGTGCTAATAACACTGCTCGGAACCCTAGGGGGTTCTATTTTGTGTCTCTATGTACTCTTTGAATGATACTCACAATGGATTTATTTAAATCTGCCTCATCAGCTCCAGGTATTGGTGATATAAAAAAGCCATTCAGAAGATGTTGAAAGTTTGAAAATGATTATATTAAATTAACTGCATTAAATGTCACACTTCCTAAATATCTTCCTTGAAAAAAATTTGTTTTCCAAAACATACCAGAATTACTTTTCACAAAATCCAGTATTTTGGAGCTGATAGAAAACTTTTATGCTGAAATATTCAAGTACTGAAATGCAACCCCTATTGTCTTTATTAATTAGAGGTGTCTATATGCTTGTGAACATTCATGTATCAAGGAGGTATAAAACCAGGGGGAAGTAGCAAGTTCATTATTTTGGTAACTTGTGCTGAAAACTAACTTAATGTTTTTACCCAAGATATCCATCTTCATAGGAGATATTTATTTTTTAAATTATTGGCTGAGATTTTTTTTCTCCTTCATGGGGAGAGGAAGGGGAGAGAGCTAACATTTATTAAATACCTGTGCAGGGCACACGTTAAGTTTAATGTAATGTAGCCTTCTAAAAAAGAAATGATAAGAAACACAGGCTGCATGTAAGAAAACCAAAACAAAGCAGCACCCTGCCCTCGTGTGCCATGCATGGGTTGGCTAATACTAGTCCAAAGAAAAGAGGTCTGGAAAGAAGTTGGGAGGAACGAAGTGGCAGAAATCTCAAAAGTGAGTAGGGAAAAGATGTGGAGAAGATGACAAAGGACGTTCTAAGCGTCCTAAGCCAGGTCTGTGAAATGGAGATAAAGTGCTTTTCAGGTGAGTAACATTCAACAAAGAAAGATTTCAGCCATGATTAGAGCTGTTTATTTGTTTAGTAGGCTCTAGTGACTTAAAAGTCTTTTCTGTCCTGGCAAGTGGTTTATCTGCTTTTATTTTCAGACTTAAAAAAAAAAAGATCTTTACAAAGAATAATGTACGTATGTAACATGCATAAAAATACTGGCTATTATCCAAACAGTTCTACATTCAGAAGTATCTGACTGCCCAATCTTTGAGAGATCAGAATTGTCACAGTTCACAACTCCTAGAGATTTCATTTAGAACCAGATTAAATTTCTCATTTAGTTTCCTCCCTCCCTCACCCTCCACACTTCCCTAGTTTTCTGTTCTAGTCCTGTCTTGGTGAGGATAACGAGAATGTCTCAAAGTAGGAATAAAAATCAACAGTCAAAATTACACAGGCAAAAAAATCCTCATACTTTTAGACGGTCACCACTCAACTACTCTTACCAAGTCTTCAGAGAGTCTATTCTGAGTAAGGTATCTGTGGTTACCTATTAGGAATGAAATTTTTTTCTGGGCTATAGTGATAAACTCCTTGGAATTAAGTCTGGGGATAAATAAGGCAGGTGGCTTTACATTTTCCTGTAAAAAGTACTTAGTACACTGTTGGTGTTTAATAAAAATAATGTATCAGGTAAGTGGCATGCTCGGCAGGAATGTTTTTAAATCATCAGTATTTTATGAGATATTCTCACACTAGTGTGCCTCCCTCTAATGTTTAAGTCAGCTTGACTCAACGACTATCAGAGATCACCATGTGAGTCTTTGAGGAGCGCTCCTCCTACCAATGTCATGCTGTGCCTCGGCCAACTTTCAGGCAGGTACACCTGCAACCCTCAGCTCCCGCGGCTTCCACTGTGGTGGACTGTTGTGCCAGCTGCACGCTTGCTACGTGAGGGTCTGCTCTAGCCAAATGACAATACAGGAAGGGTGTTTGTTTGGGGTGGGGGGAGTTGTTCAAAATTGGAGAACACCTTGGAGTGTTGGAAAGTAACAAGCTGAGAACGCTGCATCATCTGCTGTTTGCCAGCTGCCACAGAAGATGCAGTGATCGCCTCCTGGTACCATTCTGTGCCCAGAGGCTCCAAATTATCACTACTTTAACTGCCTTGGCACTACACGTCAGATGTTACCCCTATCATTTCCGTTTTTGCTTTTGGAATACTTCAGGAACAACAGTCCTTCAAATCCCACCATCTAATTGGTGCTAAATTTACATATAGTCAGGCTTCCCCCAAGTTGGGGTTAAATGGATTTCTAGTCCTTTTCTGTCCTTAGGAAAGGGGAGGGGGTACATCCCTGTTTTAATTGTCACACAGCCCTGAGTTTCACTAGCAGATGATGCTCTGTAGTCAGTCCCACGCCACAGCCTGCTGATGGCACAGCAAACAGCTGGATTTAACCCCAAATTAAATCATGAAATATGAACTCCAAGTAACACAGGTTGGCAGTGGTTTGGCAAGTTAGAGGAAGTGGCAGAGTGAACATTTGAGACTTAAACAAACAAACAAAAAGTCTGACATGAGAAAAGGAAAAGTAGCTCATTCTTAGTTACATTCCTTTTGCTGGTTTTGCTTTATAGCGACTTGGTTTTGTGCTTAAATTACTTTTTAGAAACCAAAACGCAACAGTGAGAACAATTATGTTGATAATGCCAGGAAATTTGTTTGCTTTGTTAAATTGAGCTTCAAAAGCACGTCAATTGAACATACATTTGTGATCACAAGTAATGCCTATTCTTATACCCACTTAAAATGTTTACTTTATTACAGCTTATTACAAATGTGAGTCTGAAATGCAGCAGCATGGCTGCTCAATTTCCAGGCCATAATTTTATGATAATCATATGAAATGTATTCATGTGTCAACAGAACTGCCTAACAATGCCTCAAATGGGGTTGTTAGCAGCTCTTTCTGACGGCTGCACAGTTCTGTGCTCTATAATGTTAAGAAACTGCTCCAAGCAGAGAGCCCTTTGAGATTTTAACTTAGTTTATAACACACACTATTTCGCTATACTTAGCTCAGTTTAATGGCTGCTATCTCAGAATACAGGTGAGCTCCTACAAAAAAATCGACCCTCAATACCCAAACATGTCAATGGGATAAACTGGTGCTGTTACTTCATTTTATGGTTGGATTATCTTTTTAGGCAGCCTTCAAGTACCAGAGGGGATGAGAATGGAGGGTCCCTCTGCACTTGATGTTCCCTACTGCACATGTGGTAAAAAGGTACCCGGAAGATACCTTCTGTCACCTCACAAATCTCATAAATGAGGGAGGGCACACTTCTAATACATGGAGATCCAATAACAGAAAATGGATAATGGGTCTAAAGGTGCCCCTCCCTCTCAAGTGCTGCTGTCTCTGCAGCACTCACACCTTCCTCATTTTGGGGACAAGTACCCCATATAACGGTCCAGTGTAGGGGTTGAAATCTCAAGCAACATTTTCTCAACTCAGTGATTTTTCAGGTTCTATTACACAGGTGCCAGGACAAGTGCTTTTTACGCTCATTATTTCATTTACAGGGTCTATTTGTATGCAATGGACCATCTACTTTTTAGGGGGAGGGACAAGCATGTTCTATCAGAAACCAAGATCATGGGGTAGTAAGCCATCTATATAGTTTTTGCTTCAGGCTTTTGTTTTTACTCCTAGGACCACCTCTCTGAAGTTGATTGTACAAATGCTCAATCAACTTTAAGAAAAGTTCATTTTTTATACTCAATTACTTTAGAAAGAGAACCAAGTCCAGAATCTTGGCTGGAAGGGAATATAAGAACTCACCTAGGCCAACTCTCATTTTAGACTGAAAACAGTGAGGTTCAAAAAATGCCTATAATTTGTCCAAAGCCTATAGTTTGTCCAATATGTCTCTTTGGAGATAGAGTTAAGAGAGTCCAGGCCACTGGCATTTCAGTCCAGTGCACTGAATCCATGGTCTACAAGACAATCCTTAATAAGCAAAAGACCAAAGTTTTACTTGCAGCCATATAAGCTTCACCAAACAGGACAAAAGTGTACTTATATGACCCAGTTTATCCAATGCAAGAAAAACAGTTTATATCCTAACTTACTATAGACATACACACACACACACACACACACACACACACACACACACACACACACGCATACAAGAATGTATTTCCTTACTTGGTGCACTTTGCTATTTTCTATTTTATTTCATTAAAACAAAAACAAACAAAACTGGTTGAGATCCACTAAACTGTTTTCAAGACCAATCACCAAAGTTAGAAAACAACCTCACAGAGTATACAAAGAATAATGGATTGATTGCAAGTAACTAGCAAGAACAGGGGAGGCATTTCACCTTTTCTAGTCATGAATTATATGAAAAATAAAGGTGTTCAACTCTCAGGACAGGAGTCTTCCTGCTCAGGATGCCAGACTAGACCCACTCGGTGGCTCCTCCTACCTTCCCTTCCCACATGTCACCTCCTCTCCCTGAGTGACTGCACCGTGAAGAGGCTGCCTTAGCCATGCCAACACGCTCATCCATCTCTTCTGTAGTCTTTTTGGCATAACATGCTGGCAGAGAAAGTGAATGAGGCTTGACTTTAATAATTTCAACTGACATTTTTCTCTTAGCTCCTGAAATACCACATGACATATTATCTTGGGAGTATAATTCCTTCCTCTGTTTACAATTCTCCCACCTTGGATGGCAAGCTCCTTGAGCAAACACAACAAAGGGCCTTTGTTTTGTCCACTGTCACATCCCATTGAAGACATAACAGGTGCCATAATATGTGTTAAAAAAGAAAACTTAATGAACACTACACAAAGAAATTCTAGAAATGACACCAGATTTCAGAACATTCCAGCCCTTATTAAATGACTTTCGGCCCCTGGCTTGACCAGGCTCTCTTGCTGCATGCCACCATACTTATGCTTCCCTCTGGATGGCAGGCACATCATCTTCCCCTCCCCGCCAGACTCTTCTCTTCTCTGGGAAGCCCTCTCTGGTTCCACAGATCTTGTGCTTCTTTGACACATTCTTATAGTTCACTATTGTTCCCTTATCTTAGAAAGACGGCCTATTGAATTGTCTCCAGCTGGATAATAAAGCTCAAGCAAGATGAACTTTAATGTAGTGTCTAGCATGGAGTATGTGCTCAGTTAAAATTCCCATATGCACATGCATGAAAAGTTACGTACTTTGGGCCTGAAAACAACAAAACCAAAATAGGAGAAGCCCAACCTAACGACACAGTCATCTGGGTAATTAGTCACTGAATCAACCATAGCTTTCTGAGTAGAAGTCCCTTTAAATCATGCTGCCACATAAAATTAGGCTTCTCATACCTTTGTGGATGTGATATGATTTCCAATGAAAGAGGAAAGAGGATATCAGCAATTTGGGAGAACTGAAGTGGTAAACCAGGAGGAGAAAGCAAGCAAGCAAGCCATGTACCATGCATTTGTATGTCGGATGGGAAACAAACATGCAAAATCGTTAAGGCATCCTACTACATCATATTCACTATAAACTAAGAATTTTCTGCTACCTAAAATATGAAAGATAATGACTCATCCACTCAGCATTTATCGATATTGCTCACAATAAGGAAAAAAGGAAAATGCATCATTCCCTTTTGTATCAAGTATCCAAATAGAAGTGCCAGATAATATACACTGCAAATACGCAAATTTTGAATAAGCAATTTATTTATATAGCTCCACTGATAGTAACATGAAGGTCTTTATGAACATTAACCGTTCACATTCTTGTAAGCTGGTTTTAAAAGATTCCTTATTTTAAACAGTGACTTAGGACCCATATAAATAAGAACGAATGCAAAATAGGTTTCTGCCTTCCTGTCTGCCACTCTAAAATGAGCCTACATTTATTTCTTACAATAATTTTTGTCTGATTTATTTCACTCAGCATGGTATTCTCAAGATGGAAAAAGTCGAGAACCATGTGATTTCACTCGTATGTGGAATATAAAACTGAAAACAAACGAAAAAACAAACAAACAAAAACTCATAGACACAGACAAGTTTACTGGGAAGAGGGGACGAGGGAATAAAGGGGGAAGGGGGTTAAATATATGGTGACAGAAGGAGAAATGACTCTGGATGATGAACACAAAGTACAATATACAGGTGATGTATTATAGAATTGTACACTTGAAATGTACATAATTTTATGAACCAATGTCACCTCAATAAATTTGATTAAAAATAATAGATTAAAAAAATAATTTTCCTTGAGAAAAATCTTAAAAAATATCTCCATTAAATTTCCCACCAAGTCTGCAGACAGAAGAATTGGCCAATTGTCTCAAGAAATATGATTTTCCAAATTAGTTCAAAATGGCCTCAATAAAAATATTCCATAGGACTGCACAAAGCTGAAAGGCTACAGACTGAGTAAAGACACAAAACATGCCATTGGGAGTCTGCTCTGAGTGTAAAAAGAGTTGGCTTCAAGTCTCTAGTAATTTATCCTTACTAATGATCCAATAGATGACTTAATGAATAGCCCACTAATAAGATCTAAATCTAAATTTGGAGGTTCTTTCAAATACTCATTAGGAAAAGTAATATAATGAAATAATTTTAGAGGAATTATTTTTGCAAAAAACATTGCAGGAAATAAAATGTAACTTGAAAAAAAATATAAAAGATGAAGTCCTGATAAATATTTAATATGTAAGGGAAAATGGAAAAGCTGTAATCACCATGGAAGGAGAAATGATAGTAGATTAGCAGAACAAGATTTAAAATATATCATTATATTTGTATATTAGTATTAATAATAGTTCTCATTCTTTTTTGGGGGGGCACATATTACTGTAGCAGGAGGTAGAATTTTGGAAGGAAGACACTTGAAAGAAGAAAAAATATCTTACTGATTGATGTAGAACTGGGGTTAAGTTTGAGTAGTAGTTTGCTAGGCCTACTCTTTTTTCCATCCTTTTTCTCTATATTCACCCAGAAAAATCACAAAATGCCTAGATAAAGTAACAGGGAAGAAATAAACAGAAACAATAAATTCCTTTTTTGTTTTCTGTGTTTTTGCTCGTATTTATTTTCTGTGTTTGGGGGAGGGGGGTATGAGTGTGTACATGACTACAAATATATACGTCTTTGTATATAATGTATATGTATACAATGTATACTTTTTTCCTTCAGGTTCTAAATATTAAATCCAGAGCTATTAGAAAGTATGTGGAAATCAGAGAGGAATAAATCAAACCTTCCAGTTGAGGTTAGGATAGAAACAAAAGGTTCATCTTTCATTTTTGAACCATCCAAGGCCTAGAAAGATGAATAACTCCCAGCCCCTAATGCATACATATATATAACTATCTGTGAAGTCAGAAAATGACAGATTCAGGAACCCTACACTCTTGATTATCAGTCCTGCAATCTTTCCTCTATATACTTTTATTTCAGCATTTGGATGTATAGTTATTTTTATTTATTGCCTCTCGATCTGCAGATACAGGACTTGTGGTTTCTAGTACCTACCCTGGCATCTGAAAATACATCATAGATTCAATTCTCTCCTGCTTTATGGTACAGAAATAGGTCATTTATACAACAAATATTTCTTCGGCTTGTATGACTGTGTAGTGTGATGAATCAAAAGGGGCCCCTCTCTACCACCACCCAGGGGGAGGGAGGTGAAAGTGTATTTGGATCAGAAAGAAACCAACCACAGTTCTCCTGTGACCAGGGCTCTCTCTAGTACCGGCCCTGTCCATTTGACCACTGTCTCTGATATACATTGTTGAGCACCTTGGAATGCATCCACTTCTTTTAAGAAAGCCAATATGGTAGCAGCCCCTAATAGACCTTATTCTGAATTCTGCTCCATAAGGAAGGCTATTTTAGAGTAATTTCAATTTATTATTGCTAAGTAATATATCACTCTTGGGTAAGTTACCTCAAATTTATAAGGAGGAGAAAATACATGTTACCATGAAGTCACAGACAGTGGTTACAAAATTCAGGTAGCTAGTCACTGAGGGTTTCAAACTTATTTTCCCCCTGACTCCAAAGCTCTTACCCATAAAATCTGAACAAAATTCTCAAAGCATTTACCACTTTATTCAACTTTGAATATTTTTACCTTTGTTATATAAATCCTTAAGGTCAAATAGTCTTACATGACTGTATTTTAGTTTTTGTTAAAAAAAAAAAAAAAAAACCCAGAAAGGATCTTGGATATGATTTAACAAGAAATTACTTTTTTAATTAAAAACACACACAAAACTGTTCTAAGGCAAAGACGAGAACCCCAAATCTCATAGCCAATTCTGAGCTCCTTCCAACATACCACACTGCTTCCTTTTTACTTCTTCACAGATAACTACATAGCAAACAATTTAAGGGCAATTTTGTATAGTATCCTCCTCATTTTGCTAGATTACTGAGACAATTTAGGAAAGAGTACTACACAAGAATATAAAGAATTTTAGAGTGGATCGACCTAGATTAAAATCCTGACTCCAGTGATTTTGATACACATGCGTGGTCACGCTCCATGCTTTACAATCTTGTAGCATATGATACGATACTCTATGCTAGGCTTGAGTATAGCCTAGCATACTAAGTGCTTGAATCGGCCTGGTGGCTGCTGCTGGGACTGAATGAGGGAACCTATGCAAATTATTTGGCAGACATCAGGGAGGCAAGTTTTCTAGTCTGCTTTCCTGTTTTTTGCCTAGGGTAATTTTGCGCTCAGTTTATGTAGGAAAATATAATAATGTATTATATAAAACAGAAGAATTTTTCTTCTATTCCATTTCCTTCAACTTCCATTTTAAACAAGAAAATAAAACTAAATAAAGTGAAGAAATTAAACCTTATGTGGTTTATTCTTACTTATTCAATATATGCTTTAGCATAAACCTATTATGGGATAGTTTGGAAAAGGTTGGCTATTCCACGAGGTTATTTATGCATTAAAATCAAAGTAAAACCTGGCTTTGAAACAGAATACCTTGGGCTTAAAGTGTCTCCTTAAATTAGAATTCTGTCATAGCTATGAACGCCTGAGCACCACACAGCCATATATCCCACGTGTATCAAGTTTTAGGCAGCCCCATTCTCTATAACAAATATTCTAAAAAAGAAAAAATACCCATGGTTTTAGTTATTTGCTTGCTTAGTTTCTCATGTCACAATTTCTCATATGAAAGGAAAATATGAAAAGAAAGTACATCCGAAGATCCTAATGATATGGATCCCAAGGTGATAAAAGAATACGGCACCTATTTGTAAAGGCTTGGGGGGAGGATGATGGGGTAGAAGGAAACACCATTTTACAATGACTTTTATAAGCCTAGCATGGTGTTAGGTGCTTTATCCACACTACTTGTAAAATTCATACAATTTTTCTAAGCAGCAGATATTGTCATTCCCATTTTACAGATGAAAAACCAAAGTAAATCCACCAAGTTACATAAATTGGATGAGAATCCCACCAGGTTTGTCTAGTTCTAAAGTCTATCCTAAGCTTCAGAGATTACTTTGCTTTTCAATTGAATGGCAAATCATCCTCATGCATTTTAAAAGATTTATGAAAAAATTTCCATAAAGATTTCTAAAACCTAATTATGAAAGTTAATCCCACACCCCATAAAGGACATAAACATGTCTCACACATCAGCCTGCCACATTTCTCACAATTAAATCTAAGCAAAAAAAGCACAAGAACCAAAACAAACTAAAAACTAAAGGGTTCTATTCTTTTTGATGAGATAGACTTTTTCTCTCAT
Source organism: Aselliscus stoliczkanus (assembly GCA_033961575.1). Classification (NCBI taxonomy): domain Eukaryota; kingdom Metazoa; phylum Chordata; class Mammalia; order Chiroptera; family Hipposideridae; genus Aselliscus; species Aselliscus stoliczkanus. The sequence continues at coordinate 95,453,179 of CM066733.1, forward strand.
CTGCCAAATTCCTCTATTGGTTATGTAGCATGAGCAATTTTTCTCACAGGAAATCTCTTGTATTTATAGCAAGCTAATTACTCTCTAGAAATGATTGTCAAATATATGTAGATGGTTTTAGGATTCAATTTTGTCAAAAGCTGGAAAATTAATTCACACCTCATCCCATACAAGCCTTATGTTTGAAGAGATCAAGAGCCACTGCAAAGACATTACCAGGGAATTTCTGAAGACTACCCTTAACTAAAAAAACAGCCATTAATCTACTTTTTGGGAGGATGATCTAATCTATGAGACAGTTTGTCTGCTCTGATAAATTCAATGTTCCATCTAATTGTGAAGGAAATATCTGTTTATTAGAAAGCAGTTTTGTGTTTTAAAGTTTAAATAAAAAAATAAAACTTACATCTTAATCACAAATGTACCGTATTAAAACATAAAACCAAAAGATTACAACAAATAAAATGCTCCCTAATTTTTTCTTTAGTAAATCAGATATATACTCAGGCATTATTGACTCAGATGTTTACACTGGTTTCTACCAGTGAAGCAGAGGCACTTTCCCTTCTTTACAAATGTTTTTAATATATACTTTTCTCGTTCTTTCCATCTCTGGCTGCTGCAATAAGAGGAGTGGCCGCCATGTCTGCACATCTGCAATGGATGACCCTGCACAACTGCTCCAACTTCCAGATCAAAAGGAACAAGCAGATGTTTAGCACCGAGCCCGATAATCTGAAGGTTCGCAACTCCTGCTACAATGGGCTGATTCCCCACAAGACGGTGGGCCCACGGCAAAGGTGTGCTAGTCATCATAAAGCAGAGATTCTGGCCAGTGAAAGTTAGCCATCTCCTACGTGCAGACCACCATCAACAAGAGCACCCGGCCTCCCTTAGCAGCATCTGGCACACAGTACCACCTGGACCCACGCAAGGCCGCCATCGCAAAGCCAGCACCATCCTGCACAACCAGGAGCCCCTGATGCTAAAGAAGAAGTGGGCTCGCCCCACCAAGGGCTCCTGAGCACCTTCCCCCACAAAGCAAGAAAACACAAAGCATCAGGTGACTTTCTCCAAAACAAACGAAACACACACACACACACACGCACACACACACTTTTCTCAAAAGCTACAATATGATATTTACTATGCAATAACTGTTTTTTTCAAGAGAGAAATGTAAGCAACATTTTGAAATTTTCAATTTGTTGAAATATATAGTGATCTGTGAGCTTCTCATTTTGTATCAGCAAAAGTGAATCATGCTACTTTTGCTACTATCAGACAAAAAATGTTTAAAATGATTACCACTTTTGATTCTTACTTTTTAATTTTTTTCAACTGAGTATGGTAATACATTTTGAAAATGATGTCAAAGATGCCACTTTACTACAGCAAAATATTAAAACAGACATATGGTGGAATGAACATGTGGTGTATCCCCGAAGAATATGGGAAACATTTTTTAATTTAGAGGAGGTGACATCTATTTCTTAATCTGTATTGTGTACTCCCCATAAAGCATGTGACACTGTTACAAGAAATGTCTCTAGCAGTTACGAGGCTATTGTATAAGCATCCCTAAAAAGTTTAATAGATTTCCAAGACCACTCATTAATTAACATACAGAGCACCTATTATTCATATACTTCAGTTTGTGAGACACACACTTTCTCACTTCAAGCATGGACAGTGTCAGTGTAAGTAAAGATCTACAGTGGTAAAATCTTAGAAGGTAAACATGAATACAGGCAAATGTAATATTTCCCAAGGGGGCTGGCCGAGTGGCGCGGTGGTTAAGAGCTGCCTTGGGAAGCCAGCAGCCCGAGTTCGGATCCCACATATGAGAGCCAGTAACACTGCCCTCTTAAAAAAAAAAAAAATTTCCCAAGGCTATATATGATTATTTGTCAAGTAAGTGACACAAATCACACACCACTCCCAGGAAGAAAGGACTGCTCCTTCCCAGAAATTGGTTCTTTCTGCACTGCACTATTCTTCGCTTTTTTGCTGTCTGTGTGTATGTGTGTGTGTGTGTATGTGTGTGTGTGTATATATATATATATATATATATATATATATATATATATATAAAGTTCTTGGAGGGAAAAGGTTTTACGTTTTTCATCTCTGAAGTCTATCACAGTACTGAGAAATACCTGGCATTTGGCACAGGCTGAGTACGTTTGACTACCTGAGTAAATGAGCGATTGGTGATTATGACAAAGGTGATGAAGACAGCAGCCACACTGTTCTAAGTGCTTCAGTGCATTAGCTAACTTACTGTTACTTTTCTCTTGGAGTTTCCACTTTACAAATGAGGAAACTGAGGACACAGAGAGAACAAAGAGCTTGTCCCACTCACCTAACTCCTTCATCCCCCTCAATCTTGGCTCAAAAGTGGCTCATTGGGGAGGTCTTCTATGACCCATTAAACAGCGCTAGCTACCCTTGTCATCCACGTAAACAACCCCTTCGTTTCCCTATCGTTACAGTCATCACTCCTGAACAACTTATTCAATCAGCAGAACTGCCCATTACATGTAAGCTCCACGAAGACAGGGACCAGCTCAGTCTCATTCACCACTCGAATCCCAGTGTCTATCAAAGCACTCAGCACATAATAGGGGCTTAAGGATTATAGGTGTAATGTGGCAGGTACTCATAAATGCTCTTTTAAGGAATAAGTAACAAAAATGAGTGAATCTGAGGTGATGTTGAAATAGTCAATGTAATTGTCTACGAGGCATCTGAAAATTCAAAACTGAGATTTAGGGCCGGCCGAGTGGCAGGGTGGTTAAGTGCTGGCTTCGGAAGCCAGCGGCCCTGGTTCGGTCCCACATATGAGGGCCAGTGACACTGCCCTCAAAAAAAAAACCCTGAGATTTAAGAGAAGAATGAGGAGTAGAGGTAAAGATTTGAGTTATCTGCAGACAATTATCCCACAGTTATAAATGGCCATGACAAAGCTCTGGCATTATGATTGACCCATTTCTGAATACACATTATTTGTATATTCAGGAGAACTCAATACTACGTTTAAGTTGTAAGCCCCCAAAATAAAAATTCAGAAAGGGTCCTCATTAATTGTAAGATAGATGAAGCTATTCTTTAAGAGTTTTCTCCTAATATATTGCTTTTATGAGAGTGCCTGGAATCTGCCGTTAGCATGTTTCGAGTTGGGTAGAAAAGCTCCGGGTTTATATTAAATCTACAGTGTGTTTTCTTTTTTCTTTCTTTTTTTTTTTTTTTGAGGGCAGTGTCACTGGCCCTCACATGTGGGACCCGAACCGGGGTCACTGGCTTTCCAAGCCAGCGCTTAACCACCGCGCCACTCGGCTGGCCCAACAGTGTGTTTTCTTTAAGATGACCCTGGTGTAGCTGAAATATACTGCCACCATGATTATATGCCATAAGCACTCGGCCATTACAGATGAGCTGTGTGTTGTAGAGACAGAGCTAAACTTAATCTGCAGATGGACTTAAAAGAGGCATATGGATTATAAACCACACTGTACTGCTACTGCTAGACAAAAGTGAAAATTCTTGTAAGGCACTAACTGACAAAATAGAAAGCAGAACCGGCTCAGTCATTGTGCTTAAGAACTTTGAATAGATGCACATGCAAGTGAAGTTGGAAAACGTATTTTTGAAAGTTTCAAACCTGTTGAGCATGACTTGGTATGGCCGTGAGTGGCAGTGATAGAGACATGAGCTGCGGCCACAGTGAAGAAAGGGAGACTGAGTAAAGGCAGCAGGCTCGCTGAAGAAAAGAAACCACTGCAAACGAAAGAACATTCTTTCTGAGCATAATGGCTGATGCTTTTTGACTTCTTGGCTATATTCACATACACCCAGCTAGTAAAGATTAGAGAACCACATTCAAATATTTAGTGTCACAAGAGCAATGTATGTAATTAATAGAAATAAAGGGTTAGTCTGTAGGTCCTTCCAATGAACAAAAACCCTACCACTGGTGTGTTGTCTTAAGGACAACACAGAAGAATTAGCACCCTCACATTTAAAAAAAGAAAAAACAGGATTGCAATGTCAGTGAAGGAAAGTTAGTATACTTTCCCAGGAGGATGTGGCAACACCTTTAGGACCACTGGTCAAAACTTATGGATATATATGTAATTAGATGCAAATTAAGGCAACTAATTTAACAAGTTTAATCACTTGATTCTCCCTATACATTTGGGAACTTCTTAAATTATTGGCAGAAAAAGCAGAAGTAGCAAGGAAGGAATTGCTAGACTTTGATTTTGAGAACTGACAGCTAACAGCACATCACCAGCCACAAAAGCACAGTAATCTTGGGCCACTTTCTGAAGCTGTAACTGGCTTAGCTTAAGCGACATTAACCATTCCCAAGACTGCTGCTTTATTGTAACATGGACAAAGAGCCTAAGATAATACTCAAAATAAAAGTTACATAAGTTACAGAACATATTAAGAAGGTGCGGATACTTCCAATTTATCAAAAAAAAAAAAAAACAGTATCATAAAAGCTTGCTTTAAAAAGCTACATGGGAAATATTTCATTAAATAATGATGATAGTACTGGATAACTGAAGTCTTCACTGTCTTGTATTTCTATAGAGCTGGCTCTTTTCAAGGCACTGTTTTGTTTTATGGGCTGACTCCTGTGAAATACTTCATCAATATTCTTGAATGAAAAGATATAAGTCAGCAATATTTATACAAAAACTGTGTTGTAAGAACAAAGAGAGTGGGCTTAGGGAGTCAGAAAAATCTGGGTTCCAATCCCAATTATGTCATTTATTGGCTACATGACCATGAGGCAAGTAACTGAACCTCTCTGAGTCTCAATTTTCTCACCTGTAAATATAAATAATAACTACTTTGTAAGACTGCTCTTCATATTAGGAGGGGTGATATGCCCTGGGCACATACTATGTGCTCAATAAAAATAATTTCTTTTGCTCTTTATAAAAATACCTTATTTTTTACACCTAGTACAATTAAAATTATATAATTCTATTTATGCCAGAGCTAAGATTTTAAAAATTATCATTCATCTTAACACAAATATCTAACTTTGAGAGTAATGTCAAAAGTTATTATTTCCAAAAAGAAGAATACACATCCAACCAGAAATATGCAAATCTATCACTGGGTAGTATATATTACCAGATTATCAAGTAGAAACACTGAAAGAAATGTTTAGCAAAAATGGTACACTACAGGAGCTAGATTTTTATATTTATGCATTACTTGTTAATAATTATTATTTATTTTTAACTCAATAACAGACTCCTGATGCTATGTTTTTAAAGTCACAATTTTGAAAATAACACTTTGAACAAGCTGTGAATGCAACAACAAAAGGTAGTTATCACCTTCATTGGGGAAAAGGGTATAATAAACATTTCTTTCTCACAAGAAAAATCTGCATTGAACAAGCTTGAACCAATCAACCTGTTGCTTCTTTTCAGAATATATTCTCCTGTGAAACAGAGGCTTAACTTCTCAAGACACACCCAAAAAAGATGAAAATAACTGAAATAATGACTATGGAAAGGCAGGTTCTTCTGAGACTTGAATTGTCAAATTTAAAGCTATAACTAGCCACATTAAGAGTTCTCTAGTGCAGTCACTTCCTGTCACAAATAACAGTTCAACTTGAGCAGCAACAGAATGTTGGAAAAAAACCAAATAGAAACATTAATTTGAACTATGTTTATATTAGTTCCACTTCTTTGTTTCTCTCAGGAACAAACACTTCAAATAATATGAAGAAGCCACAGAACCATTTTACTGCCTGACAGTTATGACTTTAGGAATCAAGGACTCTTGTTATTGTCCATGTCTGTGACCATTATTATTAGTTTCTTTAGCTGGGGCCTAAAGGCCATCTAAAATATTGATATGAATTATCAAGAAAACATTGGTTCTTTATGTCAAGCCTGATTCTTCCCTAAAATTTTGATGTTTCTCTAAAAAGGTATTAGGGATCCCTAATGCCCACTTCCAACTTAGAAATTCTTAAGTGGTCTGTACAGTTTTGCTGTTGGTATGTGGTTTTTGTTTTTAATTTTGCAATACCAATTTATCTCTTTGATCGTATCTCCTATTACTTCATTACATAAACGTTTGCTCTTATACCCAAGGCAAGTCTTTATAGCTGTACACTACTTTTTCTATTTTCCTAAAACACCTTGTCATCCTTCTATCCCTACAGAGGGTAAACAGAGAAACACTGTCTGTCTGTCCGTCCGTCCATCCGTCCATCCGTCCATCCGTCCATCCATCCATCCATCCATCCATCCATCCATCCATCCATCCATCCATCCATCCATCCATCCATCTATCGGAAAAGTCATGACGTATTTTTTTCTATGCTCTTCGTTGCAAAAATGCATCATGACTTTTCTGACAACCCTAATACCTTGTACATATATACTTAATGGGTTTGGTTTTTTTTTTTTGGTTTTTTTTTTTTGACTAGCAGGTAAGTTTTGATGTATATAATGGACAAGAGAATCATATGTATAGTCAAGGGAATAGGAATTATGTTAGAGAAGAGTGAGAGTTAGGGGAAAAAAGGGTGTAATGAGATGGGAAACGCTGATGGAAAGAACATACATTTGCTGTAATGGGAAACAGGAAGCCACTGTAGGTGATAATTTAAAAATGAAAACAGCAAACTAATGCAGGGTAAACTTATGAAAGGTTCTGAAGGCCATAAATAGGAGACTGAATTTATGTTAGAGAGTGTGAAGACAGAGACCATCAAGGAGTGGAAGGTTTTGAGGAGGAAAGTGATGTAGACCTACCTCATGTCACTCAGAAGAGGTAGATGTTAACTGTCTTGGCCAACAAAACAGGACAGAACTGGAGCAGAGACCTGGCCTCAAGGTAGGTTGGTCTTTTAAAGATATTTGGGACACTGCCAAGAATGCATGGAATTCAAAAGAACAGACTTGTCTTTACTTTTTCTCCCAAACTATAATTTTTTATCATTTTATTGACTTAATAAATCATTTAGGACAGTGAAAGTATTTCAAAATCATCATCAGTCTAAAGATTTTATTTATTATGAATAAGAATGACTCCTTATAAGAGCCTGGGAGTCTATATCTTTTAAAGGAATACAACAACATGGAATAGTTCATCACTAAAAGTAACTTATCCGTACCAATGCAATTTCTACCTGTTCCTTATGTGGCTCCATTCCACTCCAGACATCTTCCCAGTGTAACATCTAATCACCTACATCATGCACATGTTACACCTTATTTCATTCATGGTTTTTCTAAACTATAACCACCCTGAGAACATCTCCTTGCTTATTCTCACAATCACTGCTTTTTACATCATCCAATTACCCTTGTGCTATACAACCAACCTACTCATCCTAAAACTTAAAAAACATCTGTTCCTTCTCCTTGCAATTCTGCTATAATTCTTTTTGCAGCTAAAATCAGTCTTGAGTCATCAAAATGCCTCCAAGATACACTGATCTTGAAAGACATTAAAATGTTTTAATTCCAGCTATGCTCAAAAAGCATACTCAACTTTGAGCCAGAAAATGAGAAACTGTTTTTCACTGTACCTAGTAAAACTACTACACCTAGTTGGAAATAAAAATCTTGCAAATGAGATATTAACCTTTTCTTTCTGAGCTGATCAGAGCACTCAGAATGCTCAGGTGCTTTGTTTATATACTTGATTTCCTACCAGCTGGTTCTTAAAGAAATAATGTAGATTTCTAAAGACTGTTTCAAATTAAAAACCATACGGTACTTTCACCCAAATTTCTTGGATATTAACAAGTAACAAAGGTAAAATACAAAGCATTTAGTACAAAAGGAAAACAAGTAGGGTTGGCCCTTCTAAAACATGATGGCTAAGGAGAAATATATGACACAATAAACTTCAAAATAGATGCCTTGGGAACAAAAAGAAAAATACTTCATAACTATATCAGAAATGTTGTAATTAGGAGCCTTTTAATATCTTAGAGGTTCACAAATGTTCCCAATACCAGAACTCTTAGCTCTTGCTATTAACAAATAATGAACATAAACACTCAACAATGACTAAATAAGTGGAAGGGGTGAGATTATAACTTGGATCTCTTCATAAGCCTATCTATTTTTGTGTAAACAAAACATTAAGATTCTCTATCTTAATCCTTGTGGTGGAAATACATTTCCTTTGGTCAAGTCATTTAGTCCAATCAGTGCCTTAACCAGTCTTCTATCAATTACAGGGATAATTCTGGCTTACTGTGCAAGTGAAACTCAGAAGGGTTTTAAGGACTGTAATAATATACTGTATATATAACGTGTGCTCACTGTTAATATTCCAACTGTTGACAGATTTAAGTCTTAGCAGGAAACTTAATTAAAAGTACTTTAACATCAGAGACAACATATTATTTTAGCAGACGAATAATCATTTCTGAAGCTATTTCCTGGGTATCAGAGATGCTCTGATATGGTAATGCTGTAGAAAGAATTTAAATATTAAGATTTAAAATATTTTATTCAAACTGTAAATATCTCAATGGTACCTCAATGCTGACTTACATTTGCAATGTTAAACTTATAATAGTTTCTCTAAACCTTCTATTTCATTATACTTAAGCATAGTTTATGAATTCCTTGACCTACAAACTTGTCATCTTTACTTACTGGCAAATAATTCTATAGATGAAGAAACTTGGGAATATGGGAAAAAAATATTTAGCTCACTATTTAGGAAAGAACTATTTTTAAGAGACTGATAAAATTTGTTTGACTATATTTCTTTATTCCTCTTTTAGAAAATTAAAGATCCTTCTTCTACATGCCCCACAATATTTATTTATGACAGGATATCACTTATGCTGTAGTCCCAAACTTCTGAAGGTGCTCAAGGTTGCAACTTTACTACTTTTGATTATAAACACTGGCAACATTTATGGGTTTGTATATCTAGTCTCAGAGTTTCAGAGTTTGTTATTGTTCTTGAAGAGTCAACAATGAGAACAAGTAGTCTGCCTCAATCACAGCCACGGAACACTTGAAATGGGTCTTTTCTGTTGTCTCTACATTTGGAGAGGGTGTTTTTGAACCTTTATTGGGCAAGAGGACAAGTGAATATTCCTTCATGGCTATTTACTGGAGGAATTTTTTTTTTACCTTTTATGGCAAAAAATAAATATATATAACTTCTAGATGTCTAATATAAATCTAGATCAGAAACTGGGGATTGTCAGAAATATGACTTCAACAAGTCATTTTAGACATGATCTTTTATATTTACATGGTTAGCAGTGCCTTTGAAATTCAACTCAGAGAACTACTTTTTTTTGGAAGTAAAATATTGGTAGAAAAAAACACAATGGTACAAGAAGAACCATGATATTTACTTTCACCAAAATAGGAGGGTCATTGCATTATAAATACTTCAATAGGCATGATACCATTCATTTTTTTGAGGACATTACAAAATTACAAAAAAGAATTGTTTACTCTTTTTCTTTCCAAACAATATTTAACAAGAACTCAGCTTGGTACGTTAAGTCTAGTTTAAAAAACAAAAAACAAAAAACTAGAATATGCTAAAATAATTTCTAATGTTTTTCTATAACATGTCTAGCTCAAGAAAGATGGAAAGTTATTGGAATTTCCAGTTAAGAAAAACACTAACTTTCTTAATTGGAAATTAATTTGAGGACTATATTTAAAATGTTCTCAGAATAATATATTCACAAAATCTACATTTCAAATAGTTACTGATGTTAATAATAACTTACAACCACAATCTTAAATTAGAAAATAAAATTCATTTATATAACCTCAAAGATATCCCAATTCAAGATGTAATAGAGATTAGAAAATTAAGTTTTAAGGCAGTAAGTATGTATGTACTTAGAACCAGTTTTAAATATTTTGATGAACTTCATGGTAAATACTTAATGGTTAAAAAAAACAACAACAAGCTCACAGATACAAAGAACAGATTGGTGGTTGTCCGAGGTGGGGGCTGAGGGTGGGCAAAATGGGTAAAGATGGTCAAAGGTACAAACTTCCAGTTATAAAATAAATAAGTCATGGGATGTAATGCACAGCATGGTGGCTATAGTTAATAACACTGTATTTCATATTTATAAGTTGCTAGAGTAGATCTTAAAAGTTCTCATCACTAGAAAAAAAGAATTGTTTTTAACTGTAATGTGACGAATGTTAACTAGATTTATTGTGATGATTAATTCACAATATACACAGATACTGAATCATTACGTTGTAGTACACTTGAAACTACTACGATGTTATATGTCAATTATACCTCAATTTAAAAAATAACACTTGTTTTTCTAGGCATTCTTCAATAATAATGTCATCAAATATTTAGTTAGTGCTTTTATGTCTCAGGCACAAGACACAGCTCAACCTCTCTGGAGCTTATAATCTTCAGTGTATTAAGGGCATGAAGATAAGAATACTGAAACTGAAACATATGTGAATGCAGGCCATAATGTTCCCCGATTTTGGCAGTAATGCTCCCAAACGCACTGTGGTAAAAATGGCAGGAGAACCACGACTACAGAATACTTTTCGGAAACCTAGTCTGCAATCATTATGTGCTTCTTAGCAAACAGTGCATGGAAGTTACTATACAGGCTCACATAAGAGCCCAGAAGTGACTGTCAGCAAGTGTGCAGGATAAAAAGTTGTCAGAAATTTAGTAGCTATCGCATAGAAGTGACTTTTGGCTTCTATGAGAGTTTTTTTTTAAGTTTCTTTTATTTTTTGAGTCTGTATTCAACAAAGGGATAACCGCATCCAACCTTATTACTGCAATATGACACACTGAAAATCTGCCTCTTCATTTACAGTACAGAAAATTTATCCATTGTTCAATGAGTGTATTGCACAAATCTACATTTGATTCCATTGCTTTCTCTCCATTTCTTACTCACCTCCATCTCTTTCTATTTTTTCATCTAGTGGAGATCTTACCTTTATTTTTTTCTCTACCCTCAAAATACATGCAATTGTTTTGAAGGCAGAGTAGGTGTAAAAGGCTCCCTTCTGTTCTTGAGAATTAAGATATTTTTTTGAAACAGAAAATAGCTTTATTTGGCTCCATAAATTCATTTCTCATTTATCTTTTTGTATACTTTGCTCCTCCTTCTTCCCAGCAACTGTGGTATCTCGTCATTTTCTTCCCCTCCAAAGTCACTCCAAGGGCTATCATGGACTCAGGGGCGGGAAAGCTTCCACAATCACCAGCCAGTATAGCTGTGGCATTCTCCTGCCAGAAGCATATGGCGGCAATAGCTAGATGAGTACTGCCCTGCAGCAATGTCAGCCAAACTGAGTCATGACTCATTTTCCAACAGAGAAGTTAATTTAGTAGGTTGAGCCTAGCTAAATTTAAAAACTAAATCAACAGAAAAATAAACATAACAGAACTGAAAATAGAGCTATTGCATCACACTTATTTTCAGTTTACGTTGCATGTGTATAAATATATGCATGTGCATGTGTACTGGATCTTAATGGAAATATATTTCTTACACTCCTACAGGTCATGGTAAAAAGTATGAAAGCCACTAAACTACTCATAGAATACTAAGTTCTAGGAACCTCATCTTTATTTGATGTAATACTTCAGATATTTTAAACATTTAAAATATGGATGTTAAATAATATCTTTTAATAAAAAGTGTTGATCTAATAAGCCACATATTTTCTAAAAAGTCATCAGTCTGTAAACAAACCAAATCAGTTTTCCTGGTTTTTTTAGTATTTCATAGTAGTGAACTCCAAATAAATACTTTGCCTTTAAATTTAATTTACCCTAAAAATTAAAATGGACATGTTATTAGCCATCTCAAAAAAACTTTTAATTAATAAAAAACAATTTGAGTGCAATACATCTTAAAGAAAAAATATTCTTTTTTTAATAGAAAAAAGTCTGTGAGGGATAGTTTGATAGATTTTCCAATATGATTTCGAAAACAAACAATCATTTATTTGCATCTATTGCATATGCATATGAATACAAACACCAATCTTATATTTCCTTGGCTGTAAAGAGATTTTTAAAAGTTCAAGCTCAGAAAGCTTAGCATATGAGGCTGTGACCAATGGCACACAGTTCCTCGGTAGCTACCGAACGAGGTTCTGAGGCAGAGAATAATTTAGTTTACAGTGGTCCCCCCTTCTCTGTGGTTTTGTTATCCACGGTTTCAGTTCCTCATGGTCAACCACTGTCTGAAAATATTAAATAGAAAATTCCAGAAATAAACTTATAAATTTTAAATTGTCCACTGTTCTGAGTAGCATGATAAAACCTCACAACTTCCTGCTCTGTTGTCCCCAGGATTGGAATTATCCCTTTGTCCAGCGTATCCACTCTGTATACACTACCTGTCCTTCAGTTACTTAGTAGCCACTCAGTTATCAGATAGACAATCAGGGCTTGTATTCAATGCTTACTCAGGTAAGATTGTATCATCTCACATCATCTCAAGAAGAAAGGTGAGTACAGTACAAAAAGATATTTTGAGAGAGGCCACATTCACATAACTTTTCTTAGAGTATAGTATAATTGTTCTATTTTGTTATTAGTTATTATTGTTAATCTCTTACTATACCTAATTTATAAATTGAGCTTTATCATAAGTATGTAAGTATAGGAAAAAACAGTATATATAGGTTCAGTACTACCCATGATTTCTGGCATCCACTGGGGTCTGGTAACATATCACCCTGTAGATAAGACGGCACTACTGTACTGACTATAAAGAATAATGGTTACATTCCTTACTTTTCATAGCTGCATGAAATTCATAGCTAAAACACCGAAGACATTTTTCAGCTGTTCTGCAGCGTCAAAGTGAAAACTATGTGACTAAGTCTCACGGTCTCATGCTCTTCTTGGGCTGTCAAAACTGGAAGAGGCAACTAATCTCAAGCCCTGGGGGAAGGGACAGCCCTGTGGCATTGAGACTTTCTGTAACAACCCTTGAGTTGATTAAAAGTGATGCTGACAGGCTTCAATCCTTCTTGGTTTTATGGATTTGGCCTGCTAAGTGGAACCTCCAGAACTAGAAACCTATAAGAACAGCATTAAGATTTTTACTAGACTATGAAATGCTCTAGAAAACAACACAGAATAATGGGTCTAAAATATAAACTATTGCTTAAACTTGAACATGTCTACAAAAATAAACTATGAATAACAGGAGATACATACACACACAATTAAGATAAAGGTATTATTCAAAGATATACAGAAACACCGCCCCCCCTCCAAAATAAGGGACTACTGAGACACTTCTGACAGCTTGAAAGCATACAAAGAAGAATTAAGCAAAATTTTATTTTAATCAAAATTTCCCTTTTTAATGTCAAAGACTGCACATAAAGGTGTAATAAATCATATCTCTTAAGAAAACCTTAAGTCACATACATTCTAGTAAATTTAGAAACAATATATCCCAATAAAGTTGAAAGAAATTAGTCTTGAATGAGGGTGAAATCTGCTTCATTTATAGCATAAAACAATAGCTATGGATATGTGAGGCAATTCCTTTCTTACGCAGTATTATAATGCATTATAAAATGACTAGTGTTTTATTTAGTTTATTATATTTTAGGATAAAACAAGAGAATAATCACGCATTTTTAAAATCGAGTTCTTCAAAAGACAAATTCCTCCTGAAAACAACTTGAGAAATCATATGCATATTTTATTCACTTGTTAGGGTTCTTAATTTGGGGTCCTTAAATGAACTTCAGTGGGGTCCATGAACCCTCTGAAATTATAAGAGAGAGAGAGAGAGAGAGAGAGAGAGAGAGAGAGAGAGAGAGAGAGAGAGAGAGAGAGAATTTTTTCTTTTGGAGAGAGTCCATAGCTTTTACAGGATTCTCAAAAAGATCAATAATTTGAGAATAGAACTGCTGCCTCGGGTGAAAGTTATATGTAAATGGACTGAACTTACTTTGAAAAAAGAACCATCCCAAATAATGAAATCAGAAACTAGCATGAAGATTTACTAGTCTAAAACTATTAGGGCTAGGATAGAAAACTAAAACTAAAAGCTGGGCAATAATGTGTCTGCAGAATGGTTATAATAACTCATGTTATATATTAACAGTACAGGTTATCTATTGTCATGCTATAGCAAATTTCTAAATTCATTAATATTTGTTCAACTATCTATTCTCCATTTTGTTTTTCTTTTTCTCTTCCTGATCCTTATAAAGGATCTCCTTTTAAAAAATACAATTGTAACATGTCTCTTTAACAAACAGAGCCTCTAACACCAAGCCACTCACACTTAGTTCTGTGAATGAGAATTCCTTTATACTAAATATTCAAGTGAACAATTTCCTATCTTGATTTATAAAAAATTCAACAACCAATATGCCTTAAGAAAAGCAAAGCAGTTTCTATTTATTAAAGGTTATATCTGATGTCTAAGCCACACGATATAGTTATCATTATTTTCAGTTACAGATACTGGCATTTTGTATCTAAAAGAAGTCAGGTACAAGGCAAAGGAGGAAATGAACCTTGCATTTCTAGCCTAATCTAAAGCATTTAAACTATGATTTTTAAATTGTTCTCCAATTAACTTATAAGTACCTAATTAGATAGGGATCTATATAGCATTTTCATGAGAACCATAGGAATTATGAAAAGAACTTCAATAATTAATAAGGATTAGAAATCCTTCCACAATGTATGAGAGAAACCTTTCCCACAGCAACATCAAAGGAAAAAGATGCTGTAAAATGATGGACATTTTTCTATTGAGTTGATTATCCTGGCATAAAGGGTTGACAAGGGACTGACCTCTGTCATTGGGCTTGTTAGGAAAGGCCTGGATAAAGAAAATGTTATGTTAATGAATCAGGTGAGTGATGGAGGAATTACCCTCATACATACAGTTAGACTATTTTTTTTTTTTTAATGTGCGCTCTATCCCCTGAGCCACCCAGGCAGCAGCTCAGCTCAAGATGCCAAGTTCAGTCCTTAGCTGTGGTGGGCATACCCCACCATTCAAACCGGCAACCTTGTTGTTAGAAGCACAGGCTCCCACCAGCTGAGCCATCCCGCCACCTGCTGGCAGCTCAGCAGCAGCTCAGCTTGGGGTGTCACTGGCCCATGTGGGAATCAAACTGGCAACCCTGTTGCTCAGAGCTCACACTCTTGGGCAAACTCTCAACCAACTGAGCCACTCAGCCAGCCCTACACTATGTTTTTGAAACATATATAAAACACACTTGTGAGCTCACATGCGTACACACAACCAAACACACATTCTACCATTCCCTAAATATGTCAGGTAAACCTCTCACTGTTAGTTATTTCACTTCTAATAAGGAGAAACGGATTTTCCAAGCCAATGGACAGAAGGAAAATTAGGCTTTCAGAAATGTTCCTGCTGAAACTTATTAGAATTCCTGGCTGTATGTTAATTCGGTGAACAGAATAGTGAGGGAGGTTTAGAAAGGGACTCTTTCCAACTCCACTCATGTTCCAGGAATATTAAAAATATAAGAAAAAAAGTACCTGAATGCTTGCCATTATTAAGGAATCAGAAAGTACAAGAGAGTGCATGAATTAAAATCCTGATGACGGACTTTTGAGAGCGTTTTGAGTTAAATTAATGGAAGTATTTAAAGAGGTGCTGACGATAATGCAACTAAGATTTTTCATTTAAAAATGTCAACAATGTGACTAAATTCCTCAGTATTAAATATCTTGAATGTCCTATTCAGGCTCAGTCTATTCTGAACAATTCTTGGTTTTCAAAGCATAAAAATATATGTCATAAGAGCAATGGAAATGAATTTAAACTCACAGCCCTCAAATGAAGAGGAGAAAAATAACTCAGAGACAAAAAACAAATGTGAAGAAAAATCACAAAACTAAACACAAAACAAAAACCAATTTTACAGGCCTGTCAAAAAACATTAACAAAAAGTTATAACAACAGGGGCCGGCCAAGTGGCTCAGTTGGTTAAGAGTTGGCTTAGAGCCCGTGCTCTGAGCAACAGGACTGCCGGTTTGATTCCCACATGGGCCAGTGAACGCTGCGCCCTAGCTGAGCTGTCGCTGAGCTGCCAACAGGTGGCAGGGTAGCTCAGCTGGTGTAACAACAAGATTGCCCAACCGCAACTAAAGATTGAACTCCGCACCTTGAGCTGGGCTGCTGCCCAGATGGCTCAGTGGATAGAGTGTGAGCTCTTAACAACAAGGCTGCTGGTTCAACTCCCACATGGGATGGTGGCTACGCGCACCTGCAACTAAGACTGAACACGGCACCTTGAGCTTAGAGGCCACAAGCTGCTGATGGGAAGCCAGATGGCAACTGGCGCCCTCCACAACCAAGATTGAAGAACAACAACTTGGCAAATCCCTTTCCCGAATTCCCCAACACTATTCTCCTCCCCCAATTCCCCAGTAAAATCTTTAAAAAAAAATAAGAAATTATAATAACAAAGAAAAAGACGATCTGAAACCTTCCTTTTTATTAACTACCTTGAACATTCATAATATTATTCTATTTCTTACAAGAAGGCCTCAATGAAATCTATGATCAAACCTTAACTAATATTACTATAAAAACAATTTTTGATGAAAGACTAAATACATTCCCTCTAAGATCGGTTTCAGCCACCAGTGTAGTAAAGCAAGAAAAAGCAATAAAAGGAATTCAGATCAGAAAGGAAGAAGGAAAACTGTCTTAATTAGATGATATAATCATTTATGTAGAAAATCCTATGAAATCTACAAAAAAGCTACTAGCACTAATAACTGAGTATAGTAAAACTGTGGGATTCAAAGTAAACACATAAAAATCTAATCTTTTTATTAAGTTGTCGGAAAAATCATGTTGCATTTTTGCAACAGAAAACAGAAAATATATGTCATGACTTTTCCGACAACCCAATATTTACTACTAGCAATGAAAAATCAAAAATTGAAGTAAAAGAATTTTTAATAGGATCACAATATAAAATATTTACAGGTAAATTTATTTTAAAATGTCTGAGACCAATACACTGAAAAAACAAATATTGCTGAGAAACATTATAGGTCTAAATAAAAGGAAAAATATGTGTGTCCATGAATTGAAAGATTCAATAGTGTTAAGATGTCATTTCTCCTCAAATTGATTTATAGATTCAACATGATCCAAACCAAAATCCCAACAACTTTTTTATTGAAATTGACAAGATGATTCTAAAATTCACATGGAAATTAAAGGAACCTAGATTAGCCAAAACAACTTTGAAAGAGAACAAAGTTGGAAGATTTTTGCTACCTGTCTTCATTACTTATAAAGCTACAATAATCAAGATAGTGGTGGTATTGGTGGGGGCATAGTCACATAGATCAGTGGGATAAAACAGGGTCCAGAAATAGATTCACACATATATGGTCACTTGATTTTCAATAAAGATGCAAAGGCAATTCGATGGTAGAAAAGTAGTCTTTTAGCAAATGGTTTTAGAAAAACTGGATATCCATGTGCCCCCCAAAAACGGTGGATGGAAGGGAAGGACTCTCCTTTATACCTTAACACTTGAATCATATGCAAAAAATTAACTCAAATGGATTATAAACCTAAACGGGAAACCTGAAACTATATAAAGATTCTAGAACAATACATATGAGAAAATCTTTGTGACTTTGGGTTAGGCAAATACTTCTTAGATCAGCAACAAAAGCATTAATCATGAAAAAAAAAAACTAATAAATTTTATTTCATCAAAATTGAGACCTGCTCTTTGAGGCCTGTTAAGAGAATGAAAAGATGGGCCATAGCTGGGAGTAAATATCTGAAAATCATATATCTGATAAAGGACTGATTACCAGAAGATTAAAAAAAATGCTCAAAACTCAAAGGTTTGAAAACAAAAACTCAGTTAAAAATGGCAAGATTTGAACACACACTTCACTTGAAATGTACAGATGTAAATAAACATGAGAAGACGTTCAATGTTATTAGTCATTACAGAAATGTGAGTTAATACTACAATAAAATACCATTACATACCTATAAGAATGGCTAGACTTAAACAGACTGACCATACCAAATGTTGACCAGCTTGTGGGAGAACTGGCACCTTACCCGCTGCTGGTGGGAAAATACTTCAGCAGTTTCTTCAAAGTTAAACATACAACTGCCATTTAACTGAGCCATTCCCATCTTGAAACTATATATCCATAAAGAAATTTATATACAAATGTTCACAGCAACTTGACTTGAAATAGCCAAAAACTATATAATGGAATACTACTCAGGAGTAAAAAAGGATGAACTATAGATAAGTGCAATAATGTGGATGAATCTCAAAATAATTCTGCTGAGTGAAAGAAGCTGAGAGGGGTTGGATGACAGAATACTGTATGACTCCATTTATACAGAATTCTGGAAAATACAAATTAATCTATAAGGACACAAATCAGATCAGCGGTCATCTGAGAACTAGAAGGGATAAAGGAGAGGTGGGCATGAAGGTGATTTCAAAGTGGCACCGGGAAACTTTGGGGTGATAGTTTCATTATCTTGATTGTAGTAATGGTTTTGGAAGTGTAAGCATGTTAAAATTTATCAAATTGTATACTCTATATGTATAGTTTATTGTATGTAATTACACCTCAATAAAGCTGTCAAAAAATTTTAAAGGCAAAGGGGTAATCTGAAAGATTAATCTATGGCTCTAAACTGTACTCTTCTTAACTAATCAGTGAATTCTATGTATGGGTAAGAATATTAAAATAATTCTTTACAAAACTGAATTATTTCTTCAGCAGAGATATATGCAAAAGTAAATGAAATCAATCGTTCACATTTACAATATTTCTGAATGTTGATGGTTATTTGCAAGTGTTTGGTGGGCTTTCTAGACAAGTGAACTAACAACATCTAGGAAAACTATACTGGAAAATGCAAAATCATACCTTGATTTGTGCAAAGGGTCTTTCATAACCTCCAACATAGAGAAGGCCAACATTCTGAGGAAGTAACCTAAAAAGAAAACAACAACAACAAAAAGCATTATTTTAAAATATTTTTCCTTAAAAGTAAGGTTATATAATCATTAAAAGATAACAGACAGATACTGTGAAAAATCAGTATCTATGCAATTATTCTTTCTTTTTCACTATAGGATGGGTAACTAGCAAAGGAATAATTCTTATACTTCAGGAAACAGTGGGTAAGTATTTAGAGTGAAAACTGAAATGCAGAACACTAACATATTAGAAATTACTAAATAGTGTCTCTGGGGGAGAATAGAAAGAAGTGATACCTATATTTAAAAATCTATAAGGATTCAATTCAAGAAACATTCATTGTGTGTCTATATTTTGTACTAAAGGAAATAATACAAACCTAAATAATTAGGTCCCAAAATCTGACAGGAAAACCAGACACATAAATAATTAATCCCAACAAAAGATGGCCTCTGATAAGTGCTATTTATAAAGGTATTCACCATTGCAAAGTCGTCAGGTAAGAGGTGCTTGCAATGGAGGGAGCTGGAAAAGTCTGCATTTAGGATTTGGGCTTAGCTTTAAAGGGTGGATAAGGCAAAGTAAGAAATTTAAACAAAGGCCTAAGAATGCAGAAGATGTAAGACAAACAGTAGACAAGTATGACTGGAGTAGAGATAATTTAGTTGGAGATGAAAACCCAAAGGAAGTTTTTATGGATCATGAAGTGTCAAATGCCCTATCTTTTATAAGCAATATGGAGTCATATTTTTATATAATAAGATATACTTATTTCTTATTAGAACAAAATACACATGAAAATAAAAATCAAACCATATAGAGGGTGGGACAAAAAGTTATGGTTACCTTCCCTGAACCATCCCTCCCTTCCTATTCCTATTTCAAAGAGGTTCATCATTCTTGACTGCATTAAAACATTGTGAATGCTGGATGGCTCAGGGGTTAGAGCGTGCGCTCTTAGCAACAAGGTTTCCAGTTTGACTCCCATATGGAATGGTGGGCTGCACCCACCCTCAACTAAGATTGAACATGGCACCTTGAGCTGAGTGGCCGTGAGCTACCAACGGGTAGCTGGATGGTGACTGGACTTGGAGCTGAGCTAGCTGCGTCCTCCACAACTAAGACTGAAGGACAGCAACTTGGCTGTTCCCCTTCCCCAATTCCCCAACACTGTTTCCCTCCCAATTCCCCACTAAAAAACAAACAAAAAAACCATTGTGAATGAGACATACCATCATTAGAACTGTGCTTGTGGAATGTATAGTGCTGCACGGTAGGGGAAGGGCATAATTAAATATTCTTGTGTTTATTTCATCTTTCTTTTATCACCTTTTCCTAATGGACACTGAATCAATGGACACAACTCCAGCCTTAACATTACTGTACATAAAGAATCTGAAAAAAAATTGCCTGTACTGTTGCCCCCCAGAATTAGGCCAACATGCAGTCTCCTCAGAGTCTAGATAGTGAAAGCTAATAGTCTTTTACAGCAGGTCAAAAATTATCTCTAAGATGAATGTAAATTCTATTGCATGAATCTGAGAATGGATAATTGAGTAGTATCTAAAGTGAAGGAAAAAAACTGCAAACTCAAAACAATCAAATGGAAAATTCTTCAGTGGATCATAATGGTCTAATCATAAAAAATTATAACACAAAATTATCATAACTATCCTGTTAAATTCAGTTAGTGATTTCAAAAATTCTACTTCAACAATTGCAAGATACGCATTTATTCATATTTTAACTTCTCTGAAATTGGGATGCCCCTGATACTCTATGGTGTCATATAATCTGTGTCATAGGGTGACAGTTGTGAGGTGGCTGTGTGATTATCTTCCACTGACTCAGTTTAGTAAGACTAAGAAAACGCACTCTAATTGCCTGACCACTGCACTGTACACCTGAAGCTGAAGCTGAATAACACTGAATGTCAATTATAATTTAATACATATATTTTCACAGGATGTGGAGTACAGCATAGGGAATAGAGTCAGTGGAACTGTAATAGCTACATACGATGTCAGAGGGTCAGTAGATTGGGGAAGGGTGTTGTCACTTTGTGAGGGGTGTAAATGCCTAACTATTACATTGTTTTGTACACCTGAAACTAATAGAAAAAAGAAAAGCACCTAGATTTTACGAAATAAGGTAGTGAGTTTTCCGGGAACATCATGTGTTCCCCAACAGTCTTTAAGGCATTAAAGGCTATTAAAAGAATGTTAATAGCTGATGAACACAATCCTGAATTAAACCAATTTAGCAAAAAAGCTTCATTTTAGCATGTTGTTTAAGGTTATAAACATGACTGAAGGCATTTGTTTACTGGATGTAAGTAGAAAGGATAGGAGTGTCCCCAAATCTCAACTATGAAATGGAAAATTTCTTAGCCATTAATTGACAAATAAGAAATTAATCCAACCAACAAAACTTTAACTCACAAATCATTGCTAGTATCATAAATTCAATGTTAGTTAAATAAAGCAGTAGTAATTTATTTCCTATGTAACAAATATTCACAAAAACTTCGATAAATCCCTTTAGAAGTAAGACTAGTCACTGTTCATACAAATAGATGCTAGAAAAAGAAGAGTAAAAGCTGGGCAACATTTAAAAACCAATATGCCTCTAATTACTATGCATATGCATTTCAGGAAGCTTGCCAAAAAATACTATTTAGGGTGTCCCCCTTCCTCTAACTTGCATATCTAATAACTACCTTTTCCTAAACAAGAAATTTCTTAAATATATCAATCACATAGCATACATATATTTCACTTCTTAAAAACTGTTCTTTCTCATTCATGTACCTATTGTTCCTTACCATAGATTACACTTACTACCAATTAAGTGGGTTTTAATATGCATCATAATTTAAAGGCCTCCTATATGTAAAATAATTAATACTTTGAGAATACAAATTCCCACTTTTAAGATAGAACATTTCTTAAAATGATTTTACCTTTCAAAAAATTATTTTGCCAAACTGTATACATAATTATTGTCAAAAAATAGGCACTATTTTATGATGACAGGGTACTTGTGTATATATAGCAATCACATTTTAAATCCCCATAGTAAGGAATTAATTCAGCACTGATAAATGCATTTATATGAATATGTTAAACTGGAAACCCAGACTCATTTAGTACTGGGTAATTATTTTGCCCTTAAGTTATGTGAGCATTAATATAACCATTATATAAATTCTAAGAACTCCTAAAATATTTGTTTGTAACTAAATACTTCTATAGTGTGGCTACCAAAGAGGCTATTTTTGGAAAGCAGCAATAAGATATTGTTGGGTTAAAAACGAAACATTAACAAAACAAAACTGAATCTATTAGAGCTTTTGAAAAAGTAAAGATAGGCAAGACTAATTTCACAAATACAAATATTAACAAATAACTATACTGGAAAGAAAGCTGCAAAATTATTTCCAAAAAAGTTTTTCACATAAAGGAAAAATAAAACTTGTCAGGTAGTAAAATAAACATTCTTGAAAAGAACCTCATTTACCATAAACTGATGATGCACAGAAATACTGCTTTAAAAGAAAACTGAGAATATAATTATTTCTAATTCAAAGTTTAAAAAAAGGGAAAGGGGATCTTCTTAAAACTAAGAAGCTAAATAACTCAAAATTAACTGTTTTGTCAACAAGTCATAATTAACAATACCCAGTAAAAGACATATTTTCAAACTGCAACAAAAATACCTGGAAAAAATTTACAGTATTTTGTGTAGTGACTTTCATAAAACCCCACTTCGTAGCTAAACAGAAAGTTCTCCAAAGAGCAGACTACATCTAATATATCTACTGCTAGAAAAACACAGATAAAAGATATGCACTTAATATGGGGTCAATAGTGCCCTTTTGAATTTGAGAAAATGCATATTATTGAGAAGGCCTACATTCTTTGAGACTTCCAGCAGGATGTAAATAAAAGCAAGGTGTACCATAAGCCCAGATAAAACTTGAATGAGCCAATGACTAAATTTATTATTATCTTTAGAGACTTTTCAAAGCTTATACTTTTCTATTCTAGTTTGCATTCTAAACCCTAGTACAGACATAACAAATGCTCTAGAATTTTGTAAAAAAAACCAAACACAAAACCACCATCACCACCAATAACATGTTAAAATAAAGAATCTGTATGCCAGTAGAAATAAATTACTGAAAATGTTGTTTGGTTAAGTGAAATATATATTGAGTGCAATAAATAACAAATAAAGAAGACTAGAGAAGAATAAATGAGATGCAGAAGTGAACAACAGAAGCTGAATCATTTTGCAAAGGTATAATAAGAAGAAATGGTGAACCACCAATAATCAGACAATAAGTGCCTTGTCTTATACTCCATACACAACAACCAACTCAAAATGGATTAAAGACTGAACATAAGACCTGAAACCTTTAAATTCCTAGAATAAATCATAAGGAAGAGGTAAGCTTCTTGACATTTGTCTTAGCAATGATTTTTTTTAGATTTGAAACCAAAACCAAAGACAACAAAAGAAAAAGGAAACAAGTGGCACTACATCAAACTAAAAAACTTCTGCAACATAAAGGAAACAACAAAATGAAAAAGTAATCTACAGAATGGGACAAATATTTGTAAATCATATATCTGATAAGGGGTAAATGATGAAAATATATAAAGAAAAAGAACTTAAATAGCAAAAAACAAAACAAAAAAACAAAAACAAAAAAACACACACCAAACAATCTGATTAAAAAAATGGGCAGTGAACTAAAAAAACATACAAATGGCCAACAGGTACATGAAAATGTGTTCAACATCACTAATCATCAGAGAAATACAAATCAAAACCACAACAAGATACCACCTCACACCCGTTAGAATGGCTATTATCAAAAAGACAAGAGATAACAGGTGTTGGCAAGGATGTAGAGAAATGGGGACCTTGTACACTGTTAGTAGGGATGTAAATTGGTGCAGCCACTATGGAAAACAGTGAGGAGGTTCCTCAAAAAAATAAAAATATAACTACCATATGATCCAACAATCCCACCTCTGAATATCTGAAGAAAAACAAGATCAATATCTGGAAGAGACAGCTGCACCCTCCGCCCCCATAATCATTGCAGCCTTATTTATAATAGCCAAGACAAGGAAGCATAAGTGTCCATCGATGGATGAATACATAAAGAAAATGTGTGTGTGTGTGTGTGTGTGTGTACACACACAAAGAAATATTATTTAGCTATAAAAGGGAAACCCTGGGCCGGCCGAGTGGTGCATTGGTTAAGAGCTGGTTTTGGGATGCTAGCGGCCCCGGTTCGGATCCCACATATGAGGTCCAGTGACACTGCCCTCCACAGCTAACAACAGCTCCACCTGGAACTGGGCTGTGCGAGCCCCGGTGACGATGTAGGCTGCAGCCCCTGCTGCAGTGGGCTGCTATAGGCTACAGGGAGTGGCCAGCAGCAAGCGTGAGTGGCTGGCAGCCAGCGTGAGCTGCCAATAGCCGCGGTGAGCGACATCCAGAGGCCAACGACAGATCTGCCTCATCCGGGAAGAGCGCAATGACGATACCAACATGGGCCAGTGAAGCAACGTCCTCCGCAACCAGACTGAAGAACCAAAAGACAGCAACTTGTCTGTTCCCCTTCCCTGATTCCCCAACGCTGTTTCCCTCCCCAAATTCCCCAATAAAAATCTTTAAAAAAATAAAATAAAAAGGGAAACCCTGCCATTTGCAACAACATGGTGGGGCCTTGGAGGCATTATGCTAAATATGTCACACAGAGAAAGACAAATATTATATGATCTTATTTATATATGGGATCTAAAAAACCCAACTCATAGAAACTGAGACCAAATTGGGTGGTTGCCAGCGGTGGTGGGGCACAGGGCGGGGTGCGAGGAGAAATGGGTGAAATGGGTGAAGGTAGCCAAAGTTACAAACTCCTAATTGTAACGTAAATAAGTTCTGGAAATGTAATACATGGCATGGTGACTATAGTTAACAATACTATATTGTATATTTGAAAGTTGAGGGAGTAGATGTAATAGCTCTCACTGTAAGAAAAAAACTTGTAACTATATAAGGTAATGGATGTTAACTAAACTAACTGCAATAATCATTTCACAAATCATTATGTTATACACCTTAAACTACTACATTGTTATATATCAATTATATCTCAGTAAAAACAAGGGAAAAAAGAAATACTAATTTTAAAAAGAAAACATTCAGAGAGCGAAAGAATAGACTGAATAGAAGAAATTTATACATGCATTATCTCCTAAGTTGAACACATACATAACCGAGGTTGTGGTAATTCCAATTTTAGGTATGTACCCAACATGTGTGTGTGCATGGTCCTAAATACACATACAAATATGTTTGGCTATTATGGGTAACCACTCTAGAACTGCCACCCATCCAAATGTCTATATATAATATGTCAGAGAGAGAGAAAGGGAGTCAGAGAAAGAGAGAGAAAAAGTGAGAGAAATGAAAAGGAATGAATTCCATATATCATGGATGAATTTCAAAATCACAACATTGAGCAAAAGCAGCCAAACATAAAACAACATAGGGATGCATTTATGTAAGGTTCAAAACAGGCAAAACCAAATCCTACTGTTAAGAGATCTATACCTAAGTAATCAAAATATAAAGATGAGCAAGGAAGTAAAACAGCAGAAGTCTGGACAGTGATTATCTTTGGTGGGAGGGAGAAGCTTGTGAATGAGAAAGAGCATGCTAGAAGCATCTAAGATGCTGGAAATATTTTCTTTCTTGTCCTGGATGGTGGTTAAATGAGTGCTGTTTACCTAAAATTTCATTAAGCTATATACATTCATGTTCCATGTACTTTTTAATGTGCATTCTATTTCATAACATAATAGGTCTTAATATAAAAAGCACAAAGAAAAAAACAACACAAGCAATCAGTAAGAGAGTGACTTCTAAATTACGGGTAGAATATTAATTGATACATTAACATATTTTAATATTCCTATATAAATAGATGAGTATTTTAAGAAATGAGCTACTAGGGAATTCCAAAAGTCACCCACCCCCTTCTAAGTATTGGAGCTACATAGTCTATGGCATAAATACAGAAGAGGGTGCCAAAAAAAAAAACGTGCACACATTTTAAGAAAGGAAAAAACTGTATTAAAATTACACTGATGGTAATCACTTTGAGCACCTCTTGTAATTGCAGAAGTCAAACATGACTTGTTTTCATCCTTTGTTATTGGTATATACAGAGCATTACAATTTTAATACAGTTTTTTTCCTTTCTTAAAATGTATGTACATTTTTTTGGTACCCTCTGTATAATATGAAAACACAAAATTCACATATGTGGGCATAATGGTTTTAGATACAAAGGTATTAAAGAAACACAATAGTATTAAAAATGTATAGACAAATTTTCCGCTCCCAGCCTAGACGGTAACAGACTGGAATAGGCCCTAGTCAGTGTCACCTGAGAAAAAGGGAAACAAATGAAGTGAGTGAGTCTTAGCACTGCCCCGGCTTGATACTTGGGAGTTTTTAGACCACAGTGCAAGAAGGAAGAACACAGGCCTATAAAGTGTAAAATATTTATTATCTGGACCTTTAGAGAAAAAAATTGCCAACCCCTACCCTAAAGAAATGAAAGCATATGTCCACAAAAAGACATGGACCCAAATTTCATAGCAGCTTTATTTTTAATAGCCCCAAACTGGAAATATCCCAAATGTCCATCAAGAGGTAAATGGATAAGTAAACTGTAATCAATCTATACAATAAAATATTACTCAGCAATACAAAGAAATAGACTACTGATACATGTATAAATTTGTGGATGAATACTGAAAGCAGTGGGGGTAAAGCAAATATTGTATATTTCCATTTATATAAAATTCTAGAAATTACTCAATAAAGATGCAAAATTGTACAAAGTTCATCTCTGAAATTTTGTTAACTACATTAAAAAAAAAGTCTACAACTGTTCATACGTCTTATGTGAACTGAGACTACAAATAATTCTAAATTGATCCCCCCTGACCATTCTAAATGGACAGTTGATTCATTATTTGAAGAACTGCTTGTGTAAACATGAAGCTGAATAGGTTGAAAAGTGGATTTTAACAGGGAAATCATTAAACACATATGGTTCCCTACCTAGTTTGTTATCTAATGATCCTAAGAATTATTCTCTGGCTTCTACCTACAAAAGACGAGACGGGGGATGATTTATGAAGGGGGTAGCCTCAAATCTAAACATGTGAAATCAAGGGCTGGCTGAGTGGCGCAGTGGTTAAGCACTGGCTTGGGAAGCCAGAGGCCCCAGTTCGGGTCCCACATATGAGGGCCAGTGACACTGCCCTCAAAAAAACAATAAAATAAATAAATAAAATAAAAAATAAAAAAAATAAACATGTGAAATCATCTGAATCATCATGGTGCCCATAAATTTCATCTTCTTGATATTGATCCTATGATGTATGTGTAAAGCACATTTTCTAAAAGGTTAGATGGAATAAAAGTTTCATTTCCTGTATTGGGAAATTCTGTACCTTATTTCACTTTTCCCCCTCTATTTTTGTTATACAAGTTTCTTTGTAGACTTTGGACAAGAATTAACTGTAAAGTCCTCCTTTTCCCCTGGGAAAATGTAGGAACATTATGTTAAGCTGTTCCTGCAGAAAATGAAGTACAAAAGATGCTTTGGAGAATAGAAACAGAAATTTAAGCTGAGCACATATAATTCACAATTCAATTTTTTAGTCTAAATTACAGCACAATGTCACATGTTACCAGCTATTTCAATAATAGCTATGATCAAAGAGAAAAATGTTGTTGTTTTTTTAAGTCAGAGCCCAGAATGACTAAGATTATTATATCCCACAATGAAAGGAATTACTGCAAATCTGAATTTCAGCTTCACAGAACTCTCCACAAAATGCTGACTGACACATGAACTACAACCAAAATTAGAGAGAACCACCTAAGTGCCTCATTGCTAGATACACATTAAATTGGTCTTGTCTTTGCTATTAATTTTAATTTGAATACTCTTCTAGTAAATATTATATATGCATCACTTTTTTTAAAATGTGGATTAAGTAGATATTGAATTATTATTTTTTCATTGTTAGACATGTACTAGCTATCTTTATTTGTAAAAGTAATTAATTCTTTATCATTCTCATGACTATTTATATATATGAATCAGCCTGTTTTGAGTTAGCTCAACAGACAGTTCTTTCCTTAATTTAATCAGTATATACTTTTGTTCAAACAGAGTAACTACTGACTGGTGGTAGTTTGGAAAGCCTTTAAAAGAACTTTTTACCTAGCTGAATAGCTCATGTAGAAGGATTTGAACTATGGCGATTCATTTTATTTTTTTATTTTGATATCTTCCAAACACATTTATAATTAAAGATACAATACAACACTAGAACTATTTTAATTACTTCAAATTTAAAAGTAACCAACCAGAATATTGAACTGCATGTCAATTCTTTTGCTTAAAAATAATTCATTTATCCTTGATATATGCCTTTATCAGCTAACAAATAAAAGTTCACATAACGTGTGAGAGACAGTTCAACCTCAGTAATGTAACAACTACAATCTAGTGTAATTATTCAAGATGAAGTTTCAGGATCTCACGTGCTGGGCTGACAACAGGAAATCAGAAACTGTCTATAAAGCTGTCAATACCACGAAGTACGATAATTTTCACGTTTCTTAAAACAATGAATATAAGCTGCATGCTACCTAGCTGACTAGAATCATATTTTATAAATGACTTAAAGACTTTCATATCCTTGTGATGAAACTAATTCGATGATTCTCAAAAAGCGAAGTGAAGGTTATGCAATATCACAATACTTCTCCTTTTATTTTTTCTATTCTATTAAGTGACTGATGTGAATTCTTAAAGCAAGTTATGGTCATTAAGACATTAGAATGTGCATAGCAAAACCATGAGGGGTAGTCATACAATGTTATCCATTCCTCAAACTTACCAAGCTTTCAGAATAACTTAAACACTAATAGTATGGATGTGTAATAAAATAGTCATTTCTTAAACAGCTATTTCATAAAAGATTCTTAAATATGTTTTAAAATCCTTTTCTTTGTATACCAATGTTCATAGCAACATTATTCACAATAACCAAAAGGCAGAAACAATCCATATGACCATCAACAACTGATAAATAAAATGTGGTATACATGTACAATAAAATATTCAGCCTTAAAAAGGAATAAAACGCTAACATGCTACAACATAATGAATCTTGAAAACATTATACTTAAAGTGAAATAAGCCAGTCACAAAAGGACAAGTATTGTATGATTCCACTTATATGAGGTACCTAGCATAGATAGTCAAACTCATAGAGGTAGAAAGTAGAATAGTAGTTACCAGGCGCTAAGCTGAGGAAAGAACAGGGAGTAACTGCTTAATGGATAGAGTTTCTGTTTGCGATAATGATCAAGTTCCAGAAATGAAAAGTGGTGATGGCTGCACAATATTTAGAATTTCCTAATGTCACTGATTTGTGTACTTGAAAACAGTTAAAATGGTAATTTTATGTTATGCATATATTATTAAAATTTTAAAAAGCCCCAAAATATCCATTCCTAAAATAATACAAGTCTATCAACAATTTCAAAACATTTTTCTCTTCTTGATTCCCACAGAGGTTGTTCCAAGCCTCCACCTCCAAATTGCCTTAGGTCCATCTCCTTTTCTTCTCAGTCCAAAAAATACTTTCATTTCTCATTGAATGGAGAAGATCAGTCTTGAGTTTATCCATCCTTCAATCTATCCATATCTCTATACATATATTCTTAGCTTTCTGTTTCCTCTCCTCACTAAAGCTATCTATCTAGTCCTCCATTTATCTGATACCTTCACAACTTCAACATTTATTCTGTCTTTTCTCAAAGATCTATAACCTTTTATTTTCTTCTTCCATTCTGCCAAATGAAGGAGTTTTACAGTTTCCTAAAATTTTTCTTCAATTTAGTATTAGAAAAATAAACCTGAGATATTCATGCAAAAATTTTAAATGTTGGGGGGTATTACATCCTTAGCTAGAACTAAAACATCTGAAATCATCTGTAGCATAATAGCCAACAAACATTTTTTGTAAATGTTCTGATTATGGCTAGTAGGGCCTGAGTTAATTTATTTCTAAGATCAAACTTAAATATTATACTCATATCCTAAAGTTTTGTTTCTATTATAGACAGAACTCACAAGTACAGAGCCTCCTTTCACTTTCTAGCAAGTATACTGAAAACGGCTTAGAATTTAAAACAGCCTCTTCATAAGCCTAGAATTTCTGCTTCAGGAATCTTATTTGACTATATATATATGAATTATTGGGATGGAAATGGGAAGAACGAGAGTAGAGCTTGAAAGAGAAATCACAAGAACACTGTAAGAGACCCCAACAATAAAGGACTTCAGTTAACTAGCCAACAAGAGATTTCATCTGCCAATTCCTTGACTCCAAAAAAGTTGTTCTCAGGACTTTAGGTAAATAAGAAGAACAAGGCAGCAGTAGCAGGCAAGCAGCATGAGGCAAGTCTTAGCATCAACATGAATACTGAGCATGTCATCAATGCATTGAAATGTCCTTTTCAGGGGACAGGAGAGGAACAGTTAAGTCTGTTTTGGGAGGTTGAATGAGGTAATCATTGTGTTCCCTCTGAGATCAGAATAATTTCACAAGAAAGTAGAAGTGTCTTTACATTTTATTTTACAAGGTACAGTGCTTGTAAGAATAACAATCTTTACCAGCAGATAAAACACATAGCTAATGAGAAGGAAAAGGCACTGTGGCTTTATCTATTATAAATAATCTAGAGATGGTTGCAAAGAAATGGTACTATAAATGAGAAACAGTACTGACAGATTTCCTATCAGATATCAGGTAAGAAGAAGGGCACATTAATATGATTCTCTAATTTAAATGATCCCAAGCAGCAAGTTGGCAGCTAAAAACATGCTTACAACGAGTACTGTTTTTATTTATTTATTTATTTATTTATTTATTTATTTATTTATTTATTTTGAGGGCAGTGTCACTGGCCCTCATATGTGGGACCCAAACTGGGGTTGCTGGCTTCCCAAGCCAGTGCTTAACCACCGCGCCACTCGGCGGGCCCAAGTACTGTTTTTAAATAGAATTCTACTATACTACCTAAAAATAGCAAGCATGTTTCAATTGGTTTATAAGCTAAAATAAAATTTAGTAAGGCAAATATCAAGGTAATTTAAAGTGAAACAACTCCACAGGTGTATAAGGCACAAATAAAAGCAAAATCTAAAGGTACACAGACACTGAGGGAAATTAACTATTTCATAAATACTTTAAATTTCAACAGTTTGTCATTCATCAGAGAAATAGTCAAGATTACAAATACTGTAAAGAGAAGACATCTTGAAGATAAAAAGGCAAATTAGGTTCTATTTATCTGCTACTGCCATAACTAAAATCATACAAAATACTTTGCTTCATTTTTCTTACAGTACATACATATTGTTTATAAATTACCTACCAAGGTTGCTTACAAAGTACTCACTGAATTTCTATTTACTGAAAGTTTTTTTCACAATTATTCATTTCCTTTTATTATAAATATTTGAACAAATAAATACAGCTCTACATTCTTTTTTTTTTTTTTTTGCAACCATATTTTTTTTATTAGTTTCAGGTGTACAACACAGTACAATAGTTATACTCTTTACCCCACAAAGTGAAAACCCCCTTCCCCCAGTTCGCCACCCCACTCTCCCCCCCATATCATACATATCCATCACAACTCCCCTGACTCCCCTCCACAGTATATTCCACATCCCGTGACCATCCACATCTTCAGTTGGAGTTGGCATACAATACTATACAACATCAGCTTCAGGTGTACAGTGCAGTGATCAAGCCTCTGCTCCATCCATGAAACGGTCTCCCTAACAAGACATGTGTCTATCTGACACGCCACAAAATTTTTACAACATTATTATATTCCCTGAACTGTGTTTCATATCCCTGTGGCAATATTGTAGTTGTCTATTTATGCTGTCTATCTAATCCCTTCCCCTTCCCGCCCATCCCCACCCCGCTCCCAACTAGCAACCCTCAGTTTTTCCTCTACATCTACGAGTCTGTTTACTTCGATCTTTCACTCGGCTCTCCAGACTCCACACACAAGTGAGATCACATGGTACCTGTCCTTCTCCAACTGACTTATTTCTCACAACATAATAGTCTCTTCACAACATTATCAATTACATTCCCAGAACTGCCCCCATATCCCTGCGGCAACATTGTAGTCCCACATACACTGTCCAAAACTTTCCCCCTCTTCCTCTTCCCCACTCCGTCCCAGCCAGCAACCATCATTTTTTCCTTTATATCTGCTTGATATGACTTCAATCTTCTTAAATTGTCTCTCTGGGTTAGCTTGTTTACCCCTTTCTTTTGTTTAAAAAAGCCCTTTTAACATTTCTTGCAATGCTGGCTTGGTGGTAATGAATTCCTTAAGCTTATTCTTTTCTGAGAAGCTCTTTATTTCTCCTTCAATTTTAAGTGATAGCCGTGATGGGTAGAGCAATCTTGGTTGTAGGCCTTTATTTTGTGTCACTTTGAGTATCTCCTGCCACTCCCTTCTGGCCTGCAGAGTTTCTGTAGACAAGTCAGCTGTTAGTCTAACAGGAGTTCCTTTGTATGTAACCTGCTGTCTTTCTCTTGCAGCCTCTAGGATTCTGTCTCTGTCTTTAACCTTTGCCATTTTGACTATGATGTGTCTTGGTGTGGACCTGTTTGCGTTCAGCTTGTTTGGAACCCTCTGCACTTCCTGGGCATGTATGTTGATTTCCTTCACCAGGGTAGGGAAGTTTTCAGTCATTATTTTTTCAAATACATTTTCGACCCCTTGCTTCTTCTCTTCTCCTTCTGGTATCCCTATGATTCGAAGGTGGTTGTGCTTCACCTTGTCCCATAGGGCTCTTAAACTATTTTCATTGTTTTTTATTCTTTGGTCTTTTTGCTGTGCCAACTGGGTGAGTTCTGCTATTTTATCTTCCAAATCGCTGATCCGCTCCTCTGCTTCATCTACTCTCCTGGTGATTCCTTTGAGTGTGTTCTTCATTTCAGTTATTGTATTCTTTAGTTCTAACAGGTTGTTTGTTATGGTTCCCTATCCTTCTTTATGTCCTCGCTAAGTTCCTTAAACATTCTTATCATCAGTGTTCTAAACTCTGTCTCTGAAAGGTTGGATCCCTCTGTTTCATTTGGTTCCATTTCTGGAGGTTTCTTCTGATCTTTTACTTGTGACATGTTTCTTTGTTTCCCCATTCTGGCTGTCGCTCTGGGATTGCTTTGATGTATTAGATAGATCACCAGGAGAGCTCTGGCTGGATCACGCAGGCACACAGCTCACGGCCCAACACTCCCGGGAAAACTCCCAGTCTCAGCCTGTCCCAATCAGCTGCTTGCAGATCAGGCCGAGCAGCCCGACAACCAATCACCAGCCTGGCAACTCTGCAAGCGGAGTGCGGAGAGCAGGGACCCGAGGCGGCTTGTGCACTCCTGTGTCTCAGTGAGCAGCCTGTTGGAGCCGGATCACTCCCACTAGGCCTTTCCCTGGCAATGCAGCACAAGCCGTGCAGAGGTGGGGATCCGAGGCGGCTCGCACACTCCCGGGTCTCAGTGAGCAGCCTGTTGGAGCCGGAGGGCACCCGCCCTGCGTTTCCCTGGCAACGCAGTATAAGCCGGGCAGAGGGTGGGGATCCAAGGCTGCAGGCGCACACGCACACACGTACTTCTGCGCCAATTCCACCAGACCAATTAGGTCTGGGACCTGGTCCTCCGTGGGAGGGCCCAAGCCTGACAAAATGGCATCCTACCTACACCACTCGCGTGCAGGCTCCAGACCAAGGGAACAACAGTTCAAAAACCTACAGCCTTTGCACCAAAGGTGCTCAGTTCTGTCTGTCCCCACAGGCTCCGAGCTCACACAGCCACTCCCTCCACCAGGAACCAGGTAAGTGCTCACCGGCGAGCGAGCCCGTGTGCTGGCCCCACTGATTCTCCAGCCGCTCTTAGCCTCACTGAGCTGAGCAAAGAGAGCCTTACTAATTTACTGCCGGCTATCTTAGAACTCCTCTTCCCAGCAAAGGAACCCGGGGCTGGTGAGCTTGGTGTGTGGCCGGAGGGTCTCTCCCCCAACCGGAGAAGCCTCTCCACAGCTGGGACCTCACTCACGGGGTTTGCCCTCTCTCGTCTCCGCCCGCCCTACCAGACCCGACGCGGCTTCCTCTTTAAGTTCTTCGTTTAGTGGTTCTGTTCCTCCAGTGTTCCGGGGACCTCCAGGGTTGAATGCTGTATAATTTGCTTGTAATTTTGGTGTGATCCGGGAGGCAGTTAGCACAGCGTCTGTCTATTGTGCCATTTTACCGGAAGTCCTATTTACTGAAAGTTTTAACCACAGTTTAAGAGTGGTCTGACAATGAAAGTAAAATTCAAACTATGTAGTTACTTACAAATTACAAACAGCACAGTACTTCAATTGTAATCATTCCAGGCTAGGAAAAACGCTATCATAAAAACAATTTCATACATGTAATACAGTTTTAAATGAAACTTCTAATGAATTAAGTGTATGTTGACAGAACCAATTGAACACAAACATGATGGTTCAATTTAAGCTACTGATTCTTCATATGACTCTCTTAGGGAAGGGAGAAGAGAGTTGTTGGGTGCTAGAAGCACTATGAAAGGAAAAGAATCCATTTATACAAGGACTATTTGTAAGACACACTTAATATATTAGAAATAACATTATTTATAGTTTCTTTATAGGAAAATTTACTATTTAAGCTTAATTTTTCTTTCTTTACTAATATTTCATAATCGTTACTTCTCATTGCTATTCTCCAAAAGGATATTTTGCAGAAATAAAGGAGGAAACTGAGCCATCCTGATACAACAAAAAAAGTAGGAATAAAGAAAGAATATTGATGCTGACTTGCATCAACAAGCAACACAATTACTTACACTGACAAGTCCTCTTGCAGTAATACAAGTGCAAAAAGAACTTGATGCTGCCAATGTCTTGCCTCAGAGAAAGTGACATGTCAGCATTCATATGGGGACAGGGTGGTAACAAGTTTATATAGTCAGATGTATAAAAGGGAAGCTAGAAAAGTTTCAATACAAAACTTTGCTATTAAGATGCTTAAATTCCAAGACAAGGACTCGACCTTATTTTCTGAATTCCTTATCACTCAGCAATTGAAGGCCTCTGCTTTCATCAATTCTGCCTCTTTAACGTTTGATGAATGTGCCATAGTCATCTTCACCTGAAAGGTCCTTTTATTTTTTTCCAATAGGACCCATTTTCCCAGACACATCTCCAGGGCCACCTCCTGTAGGGGTCCCTTGATTGACCAGCCTTCACTGATTTACCACTGCTCCAAATTCTTCTGCAGCATCAGCAACCTGTGCCACACAATTTGGCGCTGATTTATATGTGCTCATACGAAGTCTGACAATTAAGTTTGCAAACTTGTTGCTAACCTTTTGTCATATCAGAGGGATTATTCATTTTGAATTTGTACCAACTGGACAAACACTTAACCAAGTTTACTATTTGGAAGTGCTGAAAAGGCTGAGTGAAAAAGTTAGACGACCTGAACTTTTCACCAGCAATTCATGGCTCTTGCATCACGACAATTCACCAGCTCACACAGCACTGTGTGTGGGGGAGTTTTTTAGCCAGTAAACAAATAACTGTATTGGGACACCCTCCCTACTCACCTGATCTGGCCCTCAATGACTTCTTTCTTTACCCAAAAATAACAGAAATATTGAAAGGAAGACATTTTGATGACATTCAGGACATCAAGGATAATATGACAACAGCTCTGATGGCCATTCCAGAAAAAAAGAGTTCCAAAATTGCTTTGAAGGGTGGACTAGGCACTGGCATCAGTGCATAACTTCCAAGGGGAGAACTTCGAAGGTGACCATAGTGATATTCAGCAATGAGGTATGTAGCACTTTTTCTAGGATGAGTTCATGAACTTAATTAATTGCCTGACCTCGTACATAGTTCATGGTTGTTTCATGTGTGTTTATCACAACTATATTATAACTCCCTGTGGGAAAATGGTATGTAATCTTTCTTTTATATCCCTCACATTGCTTATCATTGTCGTGGGTATTCGATAAAATATTCAATAAACATTTGCGTAAGAAATACACTAATAGCCAATATTTTTAAGTTATGTGTATCAGGCACTGTACTAATTGATGTAGATTAATTTAATCTGCACAATAACTCTACGAGGTTGGATAACATTAATGATATTAATATTAACCCTATTTTACTTTTGAGAAAATTTTTGAGAAAATTAAAGTTTAGTTTGGTAACAACCAGGATCATAGTTCTGAGCTTTCATCTCAAAGGAATACGTTATCCAGAAAAAATATGAAAACTATTAAACTTGGTACTTTGTGCTTTCAAGTTATGAAACGTTTCCTAAGTAAAAAGGGTAGAGAAAATGGAAAGGCTAACTACCTAGTTAAAGCTTCAGACTAACCAAATTGCCCAGGCCCCTAAAGTCGGTGCCTTCATCCCTACCTGGAACTCACAATCAAGCGCCACATACTAGGCACACAGTAGACTTGAACAGGTGAATTTCCTGTTATAATCAATACACTCTATAGCTCCCCTCACACACACTGAAAAAACATAAGTACACTCGAAACCTATATAATTGTATTAACCAATGTTACGCAGTAAATTTAATTAAAAAACATAAGTAAACTATACGGAATCCACCATTCTCTTCCTAAGTTTATTAGAGTAAAATAGTCATTAATGAAGAAGAAAATGACACTGGCCTTATTTAAGTAATACTAACTGTCCCTCTCTGTTAAGCTCACTGTCCCCCAGCAAAATTCAAAATTTTATCTTAAAATTATCAAAGATCCCAAGATTAAGAAACAAAGTTTTAATTAGATGGAACAGTCCCTTTTCAATTAGGAGGATAAATGGTCAAGTGTGATGATTTTAAGATTCCTTTGAGGAGATGATGCACAATTGCTTCAATAATACAATATAAATAAGTGTGTGATATATAATGTAACATATAATAAATATGAATTATATGTATACATATAATACATCTGTAATATAAACTAATAAACCATGTTTACCAGATTAGATATTTAAAAGAGATCTCTTTTTAAGCTAATGATTCCAAATTTACCTTTTCTTTCCTTGCATCCTCTAAAACGAACAACAGTTTAAGCTAATCGATGGATAACTAATCTGTAATGAAATACTTGCTATATCAAAAGATTGGATGTTACACAGTAAACAATAGCAAATAACAATTAAACAAATTTAAAATATCCTGCACAAAAGTAATGACCACAGAAATGCTATCTAAAGAGACTTGAACAAGGCAGAAAGACTTCTGATTAACCCCATACATTCAGATTCTATTTCCATCAATCACTTCATAATGGTGTTCTAAGAATAGGGATGGTAATAGAGGGCTGAGAAGTACAGCTGATTTCCCAGACTCTCATGGGATCAAGAAATACATTCTATAATAAAGTCTGTTTTCCTTATATAAGTTTGCTATTCTGCATTTGCAAACTGTTGGACCCAAGAGACAAACCTCCTACCCTCTAAGACTCAATTTTTTATTTCTCCAGTTAAAATTTACTTTAAAGAATAAGGATGGAGGTTTAGTGTTTTTTGTTTGTTTGTTTAGTGACTATTATTCTATGAATTTTTAAATGTATATAGGAATTAATGATGCCCTATTATGATTTGTGAAAACTGAAAATGTAAAAATCCAGTAGCATAATAGGCCTTTGCCAATGATAAAAGATGCCGGGATAAGAATGCAATCCTTATAGGCTTCCTAACTCCTAACGCTAGGAGAGATACTGTGTGTGGAACCAGGTGTTTCCAAACAATCTTGCTACCAATACTCCAGCCAAAGTAGACACTATCAAACATTTTCCTTTCTTATGTTTGATCTCATAAATAATGCAATTATAATCAGAAAAAAAAAAGGAAAGAGACTGCTCTCCACAAATATTAATAGTACAGGTATTATCTCTGCTCTTCCTTCTGTCTCATGCAATTTTCTAGGCAGAAATCCATTTAGGAAAAAAAGGATCCAGTATTCCTATCAACTAGATTCTTCTATCTTAAAAGTTTGAACTATATATTTTTATTCCATCAAATGTTATGACCAATAAAAATATTTTTAAAATATCAAGTAATCATAGCTGTTTGAAAAATTAATAATTACACACCCTATATCTGCTATCTTTATATTCCATTAAGGTATTGATTGTGTTAGAAAGGAATAAATCACATTTCAGGGAACAAGCATCATTTGGTTTAAGCAGAGCTAGATCTGTGACAGAATGATTTCACTGAAGAATGAAGGAAATCATTATAATGAGCTCTTTATGACTTCTTAGAGAGAGAAGAAGTCTTAGGGTTTTTATTCTTTCAGGCAAGGAAATGGGTAAGAACTGTTTCTCAGAAGACCGTTAAACAGTTCTCCGAAATGTGGGGCTACAAACTAGGTCAATTCCTAACTGATGTCACTTTTCCCTAATTTAGAGAGACTTTGGTGGCAATCCTTTTCCAAATATGACAAAAGCAATTTATTATCTAAAGCATTCACACCTTCTCCAAAGTACAAAAAACCTTCGGGGTCATAGGTACTGTTTTATGCGGGAATAATAGACTCTACTCTCAAGAATATTATCTTTTAGTGAAAGACACCGAAAACATCAAGCTCCACAATTCAGTGTAATAAATTGAATACACAGAAGAAGGATCAATAGTCTCAGGTGCAAGGAGTCCACCGGGTAGCGCTTCATCTGTTTTACTTTTCTTTCTCATATTTTTTCTTTTTTTTCAACAGTATATTTGAATTGATGCCTTGTTAATACATTTTGTAATTTAGGTTGAAGAGCTTAGGTTTTCCTGGACCAGGTAGGAGGTGTTCCAGTAAAGGCAGGGTTGGTTCTGGAAAGGAGGTAACCTTTCAGATTGTACAATCCAAGGGCTCTCTCCTCCATGCCACAGTGATGAACTATGTCTTTCAAAAACCTTTTTTTTTTTTGCATCACTGGATGCAAGAGGACCTCTGCAGCCAGCACAGTTCTCCCTAGTTACTTGGTTATCTCACTGACCACTGTTTAAGGGTAACTGCCCTGCTTTCTAGGATGACACCTAACTTCATTACATGTATTTTTGCTTGCATGCTGAGATCTGCTACTAGTAGACAATTCCACATCTTCCATTCCTCTCCCCTCTCCCTGCCCAAGGCTACTGCCTAATGTTAGGTCTCAACTTTGGTGGTGGAGAACCCAGCTCAGGCTCTGGACTTTATGACTGGTGCTAACCATTACGTAGTCCATTAGTGCTGGCACTTTCTGAAATCTGTCTGTACTCGGGGCCCTCAGCTCTTCCCAGGCATACTCTGGTAGGTTGTACAATGTGTCCTTAGACGGAGTTTTGCAATCTGGCTTTATATGTAGTTGTTATCATTCACTATTACTTTAGGACCACCACGTCTATTCATCACTGTATAGACCAGTATGAGAGCTGAGATTTACATAATATAAAAAAAATGGGAGAGGGGCAAGATGGCAGCTGTGAGGAGGGCTCCATGAAATCTCCCCTGGAATTACCCACAATTTGAACTTCCAATACACTTCA
Source organism: Aselliscus stoliczkanus (assembly GCA_033961575.1). Lineage (NCBI taxonomy): Eukaryota > Metazoa > Chordata > Mammalia > Chiroptera > Hipposideridae > Aselliscus > Aselliscus stoliczkanus. The sequence goes on from CM066733.1 coordinate 95,492,947, forward strand.
AAGAGACATCTACTCATCACACAGAGCAACTAAGAGTTCCACACAAGGATTGCTGGAAGATGGTCAGGCCGGGCAAGTAGGGGAAGAAGGCGGCGAGCCGCGTGAGGTGCAGCCCGCACCCGCGGCTGCTGAGTCACGGTGAGGGTTCCCCCGGCTCGCTCCCTGCGGCCCGCGGCCCTCCTAGAGTTCAACAAGAGAGCATTGGTTTGCAGTCTGAGGCAGAAGCTCAGGCCGGGCAAGTGCGGGAGGAGAGAGTGGAGACGACTGTGCAGAGGTACGAGCTGCACCCGCGGCTCGCCGGGTCCCCAGGAAGCAGGGTGCAGAGCCCCGCAGCGACAGGGCAAGATCAATCCCTACACCCTCCCGGCTCAGGGATCAGTCTCTGTGCCCACCGGGTCCCGCGGAGCCCAGAAGCCTGAATCTCCAGAGCAGGGGAAAAGAATACTCGGGCGTGGAGACGCAGTTTCCGGAGAGACGGAGCGGGGATCTGAACCTCGCGGCAGGGGCGCGCAGTCCCTTAAACCCTGGCAGACCCTTTGGGAGAGCAGCAGGAGCACCGCACGGGCGCAAGCCGGCTCCGAGGCAGAAGCCTTAAACCCGGGAGGAGGGGAAACAAGAAGACTCGCAGGGAAACAAGCACACCGGGCGGAGACGCAGGTTCCCCCTCCCCCCCTCCCCCCGAGACCCAGCGGGGATCTTGGCCACACGGTAGGGTGCACGCAATTCCCTAAATCCCGGCAGACCCTTTGGGAGAGCAGCAGGAACTCCGCTGGAGCATAAGAGGCAAAGGCCTTAGCTTAAAACAGTGTTGGAACTGTGACTTTGTTTATTTTTATGTTTTTTATTTTTTATTTTCCTTTTTCTACTCTTGAACAGAAAGCAAAAAAAAAAACAATAACCCACCCACTCCCACAAACTTTGGACCCCGCCAAGACAGAGTCTTAAACTGACTCCTGAAAAGCAATAGGGGCAGACTAGGAAGATATTCCTACCTGCAGAGGGTTGAGAATTTCCACCCCAGTAAAAAGGCTGCAGAGTGAGACTACCTACCCCACCCCACCTTTAGGCAAGGCTTGGGAGGCAGGGCAGGTTCACCTGCTGAGGCACTAATTAACAGGTTCTTAGCTGCAGGCTTTTGGTAGCAAGGAATTCTTTAATTCTCCACAGCTGTCATCCGAAAGGGTGCCCACAGACACTCATTGAGCTTTTGGGGGTGCAGCCTGCTTTGGAACAGGCAAAAGCAAAAAGGCAGTGACTTTGTAAAAACCACCAATCACACATCACAACCACACTCAAGTACAGCAAACCTGCAGTGCCAGGATCACACTAGGCATCAGGTGGCCTACTGTTCCCACAAAAAGCACAGGAATTTTTGTACAGCAGACAAACTGAAGAGAACTTAGTGGACTTGAGCCAAGACCGGCACGGGTATTTTTGGTTTGTTTGGTTTTATTCTGTTTTGTTTTCCCTTTATTGGCTGCTTAACTTGGTTGTTTTTGGTTTTTATTTCCATTTCATTCTTATCATTTTGTAGTTTTTAATATAGGCATATATATAGGTGTATATAGGTGAATATATGTCCATATATATGGGTATGTAGACAAATATATATATATATATATTTTTTTTCTTTTTCTTTCTTTTCTTTCTTTTTTCTCCACCCTCACTTTCTCTTATTTTATTCATTCTTCTCACTGCTACACTTTTCCTCTTTTCTTTTCTTCAAATTTTATTTTAATTTTTATTCTTACTTTTTTTATTATTATTATTTTAGTTTATTTTTATTTTTTAGTTTTTAGGTATAGCTAATCGGTTTCTCATGTTTATTCTATTTTTTATTTTAGGATATTGTATTTTATTTTGTTTCCTCTTCTGTTATTATTGAGTGTGTGGTTTTTGTTTTGTTTCTGTTTGTTTTCTTCATTAGTATGATTGATATTTCTGTACAAGTTGACTGTAGTTTGATGGTTGGGTTTTTTCACTTGTGCGATCATTTGGTTTCCTTTGGTGGCTGCGGAGGTTGTTCTTGTTGATCTGTTATGCTCTAAAATCACTCTGCAGCAGTGGGTCCAAACAAACAGATACAAGAATCATCATACCCGGAGGCCAACTTGAGATAAAACCAGAGCATTTCTGGGTTTGACATAAAAGAGTCACACCCAAAAGGAAGTTGCTACAGGTACTAGGGCCCATAGAGTCCAAGTTTCATCAGAGGGGTCAATCCTCTCACAGCAGCTCATAAACTGCTGATGCTGCTGATACTCACAGCTAATCAATCTGGGAGTCAATCCCACCTACTGACAAACCAAAAGTAATCAAAACTAAAACTTCAACAACTGAGGATGCACGACACAAGGAACACCTCAGATACAAGCACAGGAGAATAGGGAGACTGAGTAATTCAAATATAAAGGACACACACCATATAAGTTTACCCAGAAAAGACTGAGAAACCTGGGGGAATCTATCTGTTATATTGAAGCAAACACAAAGAGTAAGCCAGAATGGGGAGACAAAGAAGCACAACACAAATAAAAGAACAGAAGAAACTTCCTGAATCAGTGGAAATAGAGGAAATAGAGGTAACCAACCTATCGGAGACAGAGTTCAGAACACTGATTATTAGAATGTTCAAGGAAATTAATGAAAATATAAAGAAGGATAGAGAAATCATGAAAAGCAACCAGCTAGAACTTAAGAACACAATTACTGAATTAAATAACAAACTTGATGGAATCACTAGCAGATTGGATGAAGCAGAAAATTGGATCAGTGACTTAGAAGACAAAATAGCAGAGATCACCCATGCGGAACAACAAAAAGAAAAGAGAATGAAAAACATGGAAAATAGTTTAAGAGAGCTGGGGGACAACATCAAACGCAATAACCCATGGGTCATTGGAGTACCCGAAGGAGAAGAGAGGGAGCAAGGGATTGAGAATATATTTTAAGTAATAATGTCTGATAACTTCCCTAACCTAGCAAAGGACATTGAAATACAAGCTCAGGAAGTGCAGAGAGTTCCAACCAGGATGATTCCAAACAGGCCCACTCCAAGGCACATTATAGTGAAAATGGCAAGGGTTAAGGACAAAGACAGAATCCTTAAAGTAGCAAGGGAAAGGCAGCAAGTTACTTAAAGGGTACCCCCAATAAGATTATCAGCTGACTTTTCTACAGAAACTTTGCAGGCCAGAAGAGAGTGGCAGGAGGCTTTCAAAGTGATGAAAAATAAAGGCCTACAACCGAGATTGCTGTATCCAGCAAGGTTATCATTTAAAATTGAAGGCGAGATAAGGAGCTTTGCAGAAAAGAATAAGTTAAGGAAATTCATTACCACCAAGCCAGCTTTGCAGGAAATGCTAAAAGGGCTTCTTTAAGTAGAAGAGAAAAACAACCTAAGAAAGACTACAAACACAAATAACAAAATGGCAATAAATACACACCTATCAATAATCACATTAAATGTAAATAGATTAAATGCTCCAATAAAAAGACATAGGGTGGCTGAATGGATAAGAAAGCAAGACCCCAGCATATGCTGTATACAAGAGACTCACCTGAGATCCAAAGACTCATACAGGCTGAAAGTAAAGGGATGGAGTAAAAGATTTCATGCAAATGGTACTGAGAAAAAAGCTGGAGTAGCGATACTTATATCAGATAAAATGGACTTTAAATTGAAGAATATAACAAGGGACAAAGAAGGACACTTCATAGTAATGAAGGGATCGATCCAACAAGAGGACATAACTCTAGTAAAGATCTATGCACCTAACATAGGAGCCCCTAAATATATAAAACAGATATTGTCAGACATAAAGACAGAGATCAACAGTAACACTATCATAGTAGAGGACTTCAACACCCCGTTGTCACTAATGGACAGATCCTCCAGACAGAAAATCAATGTGGAAACAGTGACCTTAAATGACACATTAGACCAGCTGGATTTAACAGACATTTTCAGAGCATTTCATACCAAAGCTACAGAATATACGTTCTTTTCAAGTGCACATGGAACATTTTCTAAGATAGACCACATGTTAGGCCGCAAAACAAGTCTCAATAAATTTAAGAAGATTGAAATCATTTCAACTGTATTCTCTGACCACAATGCTATGAAACTAGAAATCAATTATAAGAAGAAATCTGGGAAGCTGACAAATAAATGGAGGCTAAACAATATGCTATTAAATAGTGAGTGGGTCACAAATGAGATCAAGGAGGAAATCAAAAGATACCTCGAGACAAACGAAAATGAAAACACCACGTCCCAAAAATCTCTGGGATGCTGCGAAAGCAGTCCTAAGAGGGAAGTTTATAGCAGTGCAGGCCTACCTAAAGAAGGAAGAAAAATCTCAAATCAACAGGTTATCCTTACACCTAAGGGAACTGGAAAAAGAACAGCAAAAGAAGCCCAAGGGGAGTACAAGAAAGGAGATAATAAAGACCAGAGCAGAAATAAACAATATAGAGAACAGAAAAACAATTCAAAAGATCAATGAAACCAAGAGCTGGTTTCTTGAGAGGATAAACAAAATTGACAAACCTCTATCCAGGCTCATCAAAAAAAAAAAAAAAGAGAGAGGACTCAAATTAGCAAAATCAGGAATGAAAGAGGGGAAATGACTACAGACATCACAGAAATACAAAAAATTCTAAGAAATTACTATGAGCAACTATATGCCAACAAATTTGACAATCTGGAAGAAATGGATAATTTTCTAGAAACATACAACCTTCCAAAGCTAACACAAGAAGAAACAGAAAATCTAAATACCCTGATTACTACCAAGGAAATTGAATCAGTAATTGACAAGCTCCCAAAAAAACAAAAGCCCTGGACCAGACGGCTTCAGAAGTGAATTTTATCAAACATTCAAAAAAGAACTATCACCTATTTTTCTCAAACTATTCCAAAAAATCCAGAAGGAGGGAAGGCTCCCAAACTCTTTTTATGAAGCCACTATCACCCTGATTCCAAAAGCAGATAAAGACATCACAAAAAAAGGAAAACTACAGGCCAATCTCCCTGATGAATATAGATGCAAAAATTCTCAATAAAATATTAGCAAACAGAATTCAGCAATATATTAATATCATACATCATGATCAAGTGGGACTCATCCCTAGTGCGCAAGGCTGGTTCAACATCCGTAAATTAGTTAATGTGATACACCACATTAACAAAATGAAGGATAAAGATCACATGGTCATTCCAATAGATGCAGAAAAAGCATCTGACAAAATCCAACAGCCATTTATATTAACAACCCTTAGCAAATTGGGAATACAGGGATCATATCTCAACATAATAAAAGCCATATATGATAAACTTACAACTAACATCATACTCAATGGGGAAAAGCTAAAACCATTCCCCTTAAGATCAGGAACAAGACAAGGCTCTCCACTTTCTCCTCTTTTATTCAACATAGTGCTGGAAGTTCTAGCCACAGCAATCAGACAACAAAAAGAAATAAAAGGCATCCAAATTGGCAAGGAAGAAGTAAAATTGTCATTATATGCAGATGACATGATACTGTATATAGAGAACCCCAAAGACTCCATCAAAAAACTATTGGAACTGATAGACGAATTCAGTTAAGTAGCAGGATATAAAATCAATGTTCAGAAATCAGTGGCATTTGCATATACCAATAATAAACTAACGGAAAGAGAAATTAAGAAAACTGTCTCATTTACAAGTGCGTCAAGAACTATAAAATACCTAGGAATAAATTTAACCAAAGAAGTGAAAGATCTGTACTCAGAAAATTATAAGACACTAAAGAAAGAAATCATAGAAGATACAAATAAATGGAAACACCTACCATGCTCATGGATAGGAAGAATTAATATAGTTAAAATGTCCATACTGCCTAAAGCAATATATAGATTCAACGCAATTCCTATCAAACTACCAAGGGTATTTTTCACAGAAATAGAAAATATAATCCTAAAATTTATATGGAATCATAAAACACCCCGAATAGCCTCGGCAATTCTGAGAAATAAGAACAAAGTTGGGGGGATCACGCTACCAGACATCAAAACCTACTACAAGACTACAGTAATCAAGACAGTTTGGTATTGGCATAAAAACAGGCACATCGATCAGTGGAACAGAACAGAGAGCCCAGAAATAAATCCAGGCATTTACGGACAGTTAATCTATGACAAGGGAAACAGGAATTTACACTGGAGTAAAGATAGTCTATTCAATAAATGGTGCTGGGAAAATTGGACTGACACATGCAAAAAAATGAAACTGGACCACCTCCTTACGCCTTATACAAGAACAAATTCAAAATGGATTAAAGACTTAAATGTAAGACCTGAAACCATAAAACTCCTAAAAGAAAATATAAGGAGTACATTTGCAGACATTACCCAGAGCAATATTTTTACTGATACATCCCTACGGGCAAGGGAAGTAAAAGAAAAAATGAACATATGGGATTATATCAGACTTAAAAGTTTTTTCACAACAAAGGAAACCATTAATAAAACAAAAAGGAAGCCTACTGAATGGGAGAATATATTTGCCAACGATATATCTGATAAGGGGTTAATATCCAAAATTTATAAAACACTCATGAAACTCAACACCAAAAAAACAAACAACCCAATTAAAAAATGGGCAGAAGATATGAAGAGACATTTCTCTAAAGAGGACATACAGATGGCCAACAGGCATATGAAAAAAAGTTCAACCTCACTGGTCATTAGGGAAATGCAAATAAAAACCACCATGAGATATCACCTCACTCCAGTCAGAATGGCTATCATCAATAAATCAACAAACAACAAGTGCTGGCGGGGCTGTGGGGAAAAGGGGACCCTGCTGCACTGTTGGTGGGATTGCAGATTGGTGCAGCCACTATGGAAGTCAGTATGGAGGTATCTCAAAGAACTCGAAATAGAGCTACCGTTTGACCCAGCAATTCCACTCCTAGGTATTTATCCTGAAAAAACCAAGACACTTATTCAAAAAAAGATATGCACCCCTATGTTCATAGCAGCACAATTTACAATAGCTAAGACTTGGAAACAACCAAAATGCCCATCAGTAGATAACTGGATTAAGAAACTGTGGTATATTTATACATTGGAGTATTACTCCGCTATAAAGAAGAATGAAATCGTACCATTTGCAATGATATGGATGGACCTAGAGACTATTATGTTAAGTGAAATAAGTCAGTCAGAGAAAGACAAATACCATATGATCTCACTGTTATGTGGAATCTGAAAAACTGTATGAATGAGCAAAGTAAACAGAAACTGTCTCATAGACATAGAGGAAAAATCAGGGTTGCTAATTGGGAGGGGGATGAGGATGAGGGAGAAGGGGAAGGGATTAGACAACAAAAATAGGCAACTACAATATTGCCACTGGGATATGAAAAACAGTTTGGGGAATATAATTAATAATGTTGTAAATATTCTGTGGAATGTCAGATGGTCATAGGTTTTGTTAGGGAAACCATGTCATGGATGGAGTGGAGTTTGGATCACTGCACTGTATAACTAAAGCGGAGATTGTATACCTACTGTAATTGAATATATATAGATAGTCACGGGATGTGGATTATACTGTGGAAGAGAGTCAGAGGAAGAGTAATAGATATATATGATATGGGGGGGGAGTGGGGTGGCGAATTGGGGGTGGGGGGTTGTCACTTTGAGGGGTAAAATGTATAACTATTGCACTGTGTTGTACACCTGAAACGAATTAAAAATAAATAAATAAATAAATAAATAAATGGGAGTACTGCAAAAACTCTGTCAATGGAAAAATGAAACTAAACTGACAACTCCCTAAAATACAGGGGTGCCAAAAAGTATACATATTTTAAGAAAGGAAAACTGTATTAAAATTATAATACTCAATATATATTGATAACAAAAGTTGAATACAAGTCACATTTGACTTCTTCAATTACAAGAGGTGCTCAAAGTGGTTACCATCAGCTTCCAGACACTTCTGATTAGGGCAAACTATTGCTTGAGCAACACTGACCAACGTGTCCACTTGTATACATCTTTTTAGCGCCCCCAGTATATTCAATCTGCAGAACTGAGTGGTTTATTCATCAGTGGAGAAATGAAACCGAACTGGCAACCAGTTATTTATCTTTCACAGTGAAAATGCCTTACGGCCAATGAGTTGTGCTGCAAAAATGTTTACAGCAGACAAGTTAATGGTGAAACTAACTAGAGCTGCTAATAAATATTAAAAGTTATTAGTGAGATATTTAACTTGTTGTGCTAAGTCTTTGAAATCTGGTGTATACTGTATACTTGCAGCACATCTCATTTCAGACTAGCCGCATCTCAGAAGCTCAATAGCCACGTGCGGCCAGTGGCTACCATACTGGAGAATACAAATAAAGAGTAAGCAAACCATCTGTTCACTCAGGGATGTCACTTAAACATAAATTCTCAAAGGACTTTAATGAACAAGGAAGAAAATTCTACTGCATCTCCAGGTGGAATTGTTGGGCCCACTGTAACCAAGAGTGGAAGGTAACTGTTTATATACATGCTGCCCCTGTAAAAACTGCCCACCAAATTAGGGTAGGCCTGGGCCATGCAGTCAGGACCTGTCGCCAGACACCACTCTGGAAAGTATCAGGTGGAGATAATATGCAATAAGTAATCATCTTGAACCATCTTGAACTCTCTTTGTAGAAAAAGATTCTAACCTAATCTCATCTGTTTGTTTTAAATCAAATAGATAATGTTGCCATTGGGGTATCTTAAATTTTTATAATCTACAAGGTATGCACAAAGACACACAATACACACACATCACATTATTTAGATTGGCTTACTTTTTAAAACTAAGAGTTATAACTATATTTCACAGTTAGCTTTATATTCCTCTATTATGTTTCTCTTTCAGCCTTATACTACCACAAAAATGCAATAAAAGACATTATGCTAACAATGTAAGGAGCCTGTTGTTCGTATACAAATGAATGCAATTAAAATTGCTTAATGAGTCTTTAAAAATTTTTGTTTTTCCCTCTACTATGAACTGAATGTTTTTGTCCCCTCAAATTCATATGTTGAAACCCTAATCCCCAATGTGAAGGTATTAGGAGGTGGGACTCTTGGAGGTAATTAGAATTAGATTGGGTCATTAGAATGGGGACCTTATGGTGGAATTAAAGCCTTTACAAAAGAGGAAGAGACTTGAGCTCTTTGTCTCCGCATGCACGCACTAAGGAAGGCCATGCGAGGACACAGGCAGGAAGAGGGCCCTCACCAAAAATTCAGTCGGCTCTGCTGGCACCCTGATCTCAGACTGCCAGCCTCCAGAACTGTGAGAAATAGATGCTGTATAAGCTACCCAGTCTGATTTAAGATACCCTCAGTAAGACTAAATATATTTATGAAATGTATTTATAATATGAATTTGTTAAGCAATATAAACTCCTACTCGGCTTGTGTGCAAAACACATCCAGGCTTCCAAAAGAGTCTAATCTAAAATAATAAGGTTTTATTATCTGTATGCATTTATGTGCACTATCTGTGTTCTAAAGGTTAAGACTACTGCCTTTATCCACCTAAAATCATAAGTAGATTCTTAAAAAAAATGACCAAAAGATTTATTATGATGAAGAAAAGGAACAAAAAGATATTTGCATTAAAATGGTTATTTTATTTATTAAACACCAGATTTTAATTGTCCTTCAAATCTTTTTCAAGCATATTTAAAAACATATTTAAAATTCTTCTCTTATTTACAAACTGATGGTTTCCAGGTGGGAGGAGGGTTGGGGAGAAGGTGAAAAGGTGAAGGCATTAAGAAGTACAAATTGGCAGTTATAAAATAGTCATGGGGATGTAAAGTACAGCATAGGGAATATAGTCAATAAGATTGTAATAACTATGTATGGTGCCTGGTGGGTACTAAACTTATCGGGGGATCACTTGGTAAGTTATATAAATGTCCAACCACTATGCTGTACACCTGAAACTAATATAATATTGAATGTCAACTGTAATTGAAAAATTAAAAAATTAAATTGAAATTAAAAACAAACAAAAATCTCTTCTTTTTTAAATGAGGCCTTGCAACCACATTAATCTAAATAATGAAATACAATTTATTCATGACTACTGGTAAATAGAGGTCTGTCCAGATGGCAAATGATCTCTGAAAGGACACATTTCCACTAAATAAATAAGTCCACAGCATTTCGTACTATCCTATTATAAACAAACATAAGGAGGGCAACAAAATGACATCAGTGAAAGGAAATTTTTTTTAAAAAGGTATACTCTCTCTTTGCAGGAGTTAAAAAACTATATAGGTTTCCAGAGACATTATAACCCAAGAAACATTTATTTCATTCTGTTTTTCTTTATTCTTAGTAATTGTTTTTGGCTTAAAATAAAAGTAGATATTACTAAAGCTACTTAAATGTTGTCTTGGGCAGAACTGGGGATCTTTTTCAATGACACAATACATTTTCATCTAGAAATAAACCATTCTACTTTTTTACTTTTTTTTTTTATCATCATTTCTAACTTTAAATAAACAGAAAACCTAGTCTTGTACTTGAATAATCTCTAGAGACAAGTTTGAATCTTTTAATGTTCGGCCTTTCAATATTTCTTACAAATAAATTCAAACTATTAATATTTTATCCAAAATGATTCCCCGCAAAGCTCACATTTTAATTACAGCATAGATATTTAGAAATTTGCTTTCTGGGCTGGCCGAGTGGCACGTTGGTTATGAATTGGCTTGGGACGCCAGCTCTGAGCAGCAGGGCTCTCGTTCAGATCCCAAATGAGGTTCAGTGATGCTGTGCCCTCTATAGCTAAAATGGTGAACAACAGCTCTACCTGGAGCTGGGCTGCCATGAGTTGCCCGCGAAGGCGTAGGCTGCAACCCCAGCTGCAGTGGGCTGCAGTGAGTGGCTGGCAGCCAGCGTGAGCCGCGTGAACAGCCGTCCAATGGCTGGCAAGTGATTGCCTCACCTGGGAAGAGCACAATGATAATACCAACTAGAGTGAAGAACAAAAAGGACAGCAACTTGTCTGTTCCCCTTCCCCGATTCCCCAATAAAATCTTTAAAAAAGAAAAAAAAAAAGAAATTTGCTTTCTAATAATTGTCTATCAAGATTATATGCTACTGAGCCGGCTGAGTGGCGTGGTGGTTAAGCACTGGCTTGAGAAGCCAGCGGCCCCAGTTCAGGTCCCACTTATGAGGGCCAGTGACACCCTCAAAAAAAAAAAAAAAAAAGATTATATGCTATTTACTTAGTTATGTTCTTTATAATTTTTCTTATAATTGTATATTTCTAATTATTTATAAATACCTAAAAACACCTTACAAATAATAAGATACAGCTTAGTCTATATTTTGGAAATCTCTATAATCCAGTATATACATTCAAACACACTTTCTAAGAATGTATTTATTGTACAGTAATACTGTTTAACATGTGTGACAGGTTACATATTAATAATAAAAGCTTGCTTAAAGAACAGACTAACCTTTTTGTAGTAGTTCACAGTCTATCGGCTCCTTCACACACATTATATCTCATTTAATCTACTTGACAATTTTATGCAATTCTGTTTAATGGGCCCCAACTTGCCAACTTACTGGGATAACTATTAACCTGGTACATCCTATTGAAGTTAGCAGGTTTCATGTAGCATGTTCATGCAGAGAATCATCCCTTAGCACTTAAGGAGTTTAAATTAAATGAAAATTAAGAATTTTTAACAAATACTTCAACATAGTGATCTTACCTATAAATACCTACGTAGATAAGCTATTAAACAGACAGGTTATAAGAACAATTCATCAGTTCTCTTATTCATCCATTTATTCATTTTTTGAGTATCGACCATGTGTCAGACAGGCACTGTTCTGTTTAGACTAGTCGTCTAGATGGCATTTATGATAATGGAATTTATGTTTTAAAATAATCATCTGATTTTTTTTACCATGTAAATGAAAAAATGACTGAGGAAACAAAATCTTAATAATCTAAGCAGGTGAAGAAAACTGACTATTAATAGATAATAATACATAATTTGACAATCCAATGAGAAGCTAGGGAACAGAAACAAAACCAACATACCATATTTAAAAACTGGCTATCAGAAAGGGGTCACATATTTATCCTGTCTTCAGGGAACTGAATTCAGTTCAAAACATGTACTTGAGAATAGGCAGAGTGCAAAGCACATAATTAGGTACTGTGGGGGGTCAAGTTAACAGCTAACTATAATACAAGGCAAAATATTAAAAATGTTAATAATAGAAAAAACTATGGAACTACACAGGTAGAAAGAATTAGTTTGGACTTGGCACTTGGGGAATAAAATTATAATCATTTAGTTTCATTATAAGCATTCCTAATCTTGGATAGCTGAGATAAGAGCTTTATTTTTAAACTTTTAAAATATTACCTCAAACTGAGTCATTTTATTTTTTTTTTAAAGATTCTATAGGGGAATCGGGGAAGGGGAAGAGACAAATTGCTGTCCTTCGGTTCTTCGCTCTGGTTGTGAAGGACGTCGCTTCACTGTTGGTATTGTGATCATTGCGCTCGTCCTGGCTGAGGCCGATCGGTCACTGGCCATCAGATGGCGGCTCATGTGGCTCACGGCAGCTCTTACCGGCTGCCAGGGGCTCACGGTAGCTCACAGCAGCCCACTGCAGCCCTGTTGCAGCTACACCGTCGCCAGTGACTCACCACAGCCCAGCTCCAGGTCAAGCTGTTGTTCACCATTTTAGCTGTAGAGTGTAGTGTCACTGTCCCATGTGGGATCCTGCTGCTCAGAGCTTGCGCTCCCAAGAGAACTCTTAACCAATGAGCCACTCGGCCAGCCCAAACTGAGTCATTTTAAAGAAAATACACAATGGTGAAAAATAGAAGCAATGAGTGGAAAAGCAATACATTATTACCCAGCTTTACCTGACACTGACTAGGTTTTTAACAACAGGCTGCCAAAAGAGAATCTTAGTAATAGGAGAAAAGGTAAAAAGAAAAAAAACGCAGAGAAGAAATCTCCATGGTGCTACAATATTAATCAACTGCTACCTCAGGATTCTAATTCCCAAAGACAATACTGCAAATGTACTTCCATGATCAATATATTTATCAAAATAAGAGCTAAAGCTAGAACCCAGACCCTTAATTTTTAGTGCTAAATTCTTCGCAACATATTATAACAAAATATTCTAAAAAGAAAGCATATCTACATTTCATATAAATATTTCAAACTAACTGAGACCAATCTGGAATGAAATGTAAATAAACCAGTTTCCAAATGCCAACTTATTTTACATAGTAGCATTCTTTAACATGATAGCACTGACAGTTTGTAAACCTACCACAAATTTTCAGTAAGATTTATACTGCATATGTGCAATATATAATATATATATACTGCATATGTGCAATATATGCAACATATATAATGGGAAGTATATGTACTATATTTTTAAATTATATATATCATACTGTTTTCAGTTTTTCTTGAAATTATAAAAAAATTTCAAATAACTATCATATTTCTTGTTAAGGAGGAAATACTTCTGAAATTATTGTCTTGTATTATGGACTTTTTATTATGCTACATTTGAAAGAATCTGATAATGATAAAACACTGATGCATCAGACTGAAAAATTAGATATTTACAGACCATGTCTGATGCTAAAGTTCTAATTGAATAACTCTTTTCCCACACTTGCCCCTTATTTTGAAAGATATATAAATTTAATTTGGTAACAGGCATGGTTTGTTGAACTGTGAACAAGATGGTGGTAAAAAAAAAAATATTTAGAGTTCCAATCTTGGCCTATTGTTCACCAAATGCTCTTGGATAAGTCATAAACTAAATGACGTTTTTCACTTTCCTCATCTGTAAAATGGTGATAACTGTCCTATCTCATGAAGATACTAATTACTTTATATAACTACTAGATAAAATACTGTGAAAATAGAAAATGATGAAAATGTTCAGTCCAATTAAAGTTTAAACTTTTTAAAAAGCACTTTTTAAAATCTGAACCGAATGCTCTAATACCATTTGTTGACAGCTACCTGAGTCATCTGAACATTCATCTTTCAAAGGGTGTGAAGTAGCCTCAAAATAAGTAACAACTTATAATTTAGAACAGATGCTCTGACCAGTTAGTTCATGAGCTCCAGAGATGATCTGTGGTGTTGTAATAAAAGACCAGGCTCATTTAACAATCTATAGCACAACAATTAAAAGATAAATGATTATTTAACATATTAGAACCAGTTTCCAGTTCTTAATGGAAATTATAGGAAAAGACTGAAGTTATTTTTCAATATACGTAATACATTCTATCTTTCCTTCCCTAAATCACAAATTATGTTTAGTACAGAAAGTACATAAATTGATACATTTGAATACTACAATAACTGGTAGAAAAGCTGCAGGTATTTATTTTATTCACAACTTCCTTTTCTCAATTCACAAATATCTTAGATGGAGACAAACAGCTTTCCTAAAGAAATATGCATTACTTTTGATTCAATTCAATATGTAATTAGTGAACAACTACAGCATCAATGGTTCTTAAAGGATTATGCATAATTTAATTTTGGTAAACTAAATGATATATTCCTGGGACTTCTTCCCGAAGATGTAGTTGACAAACTTTTCTCTATTTCTCTCACTAAGTACAACTAAACTCCAAGGACATCATATATAAAACAAACAAGACTGTAAAAGGTGAAGAGAAGAAGGCAGTTCAATTAGGGAGCTCAGGGCCCAGGGAACACATGTGGTGAATAGCCTGGGTTTTCTTTTTGCTTCATATATTTCAGACACACACACACACACACACACACACACACACACACACACACACACACACACACAAGAAAAGCCTGCTCTCTCTATCCAGGAAATGGGCAACCCACCAAGACAGAAAACTTTTAGCTACTTGCCACTCTAGTGAAACACCACATGAAAAACTGTCCATTCCTGGCCCTAACAGCAAAGGCCAAGTGGGGAGCCTCGACTTCCATCCTCACCAGTCAGTAACAAGGTGCCCAACTCCCAGTCAGGATCTGAACAGAGAAAGCTGAGTGGGGGGCCAAGAAGAAGTATGAGACACCCTTAAACACAATATCAGTGAAGACCGTTGGGAGAATCTAGACCTCCACCCCCACCCTGTAAAGAGGCAGCTCTCCGTCTCTCGTTGGGGTGGTCTAGGAGACTCAGGACTTCCGCCAGGCCTAGTGATGAGAAGCCGCTCCCTCTTCCAACACAGTGTCAGTGGAGGCCACGTGGGGATTCTGAACTTATACCCCTGCGCAGCAGAAACAAGGGGCATCCTTCATTCCCCCTACCACTCATGTTCTACAGAGGAAATGTGGGAAACCTGCTTCTAAGCCCTCCTAGCAATAACAAGGCGCACTTCTTTTCCCCTGCTGGAGAGGTGTCAGGGGAGACCGTTAAAACAGGAAGCCCAAGAAGACAACACCTAGAGACTTATAATTTCAATAAAAATATCATTAGTTATACTGAGAAACGGAAATCTCAACTCCAATAAAATATCATATACTCATACTTACTTTTACTTAATTTATAGATATCCTTTCATCATTTTTGAATGATTTTTAAGTGAGGAGAATTTTCCAAAATTAATGACATACACCAAACCACAGATTCAGGAATATCAGAGAACACAAACCAGGGTAAACACTAAAAATTTTACAACCAGGCACATCACAGTTAAACTACAGAAAACCAAAGACAAACAGAAAATCTTGAAGGAAGTTGGGGGGAGACACACCTTCCCTATAAAGGAAGAAGAATAAGAATATATCAGACTTCATGTCAGAAACCATGCAGGCAAGATGAAAGTGGAGAAAATTTAAAGTATTAAGAGAAAAAAAAGGGCCGGCAGAGTGGCATGGTGGTTAAGCGCTGGCTTGGGAAGCCAGCAGCCCTGGTTCGGGTCCCACATATGAGGGCCAGTGACACTGCCCTCAAAAAAAAAAAAAAAAAAAAAGTAAGAGAAAAAAAAATCCACCAACCTAGAATTCTTTATCTAACATAATTATCCTTCAAAAGTGAAAGACAAATACTGACTTTCTCAGACAAAAAAAAACACAACAAATAGCCCACTAAAGAAATTTGTTGCCAGAAGACCTATCCTACAAGAAATATTAAAGTTCTTAACAGAGAAAAATAATTATACAGGTCAGAAACTAAAATCTACATGATAAAAAGAGTGTCAGAGAACTAATGAATTGAGTTAAAATCATTTTTTTATTTTTCTTATTCTTAATTGATCTAATAGATAATTGTTAGTTCAAAGTAATAATGCTCACAATGTATTGAGTGATTATAGCATATGAGTAAGTAAAATGAATGACAGCAATGCTATAAGGGATGGGAAGGAGGAACTGCGAATACTCTGTTAGTGGAGGATGTATATGGGAACTCTGTACTATCCACTCAATTTTTCTGTAAACCTAAAACAGTTCTAAAAACTAAGGTCTAAAACACACACACACACACACTCTTCCAAAACAGGAAGTAATAATGCATTCACATGAAAGAAATTGAAAAATAAATAATCTGTAAGTAGTTAATACATAAAACTCTTAATAAAAAAAATCCTTGTGTATCTGAAAATTATTCCTTACTTTAGAAAATGAATACCAATTTATAATTTATGCTACTAAAGCATATGATGGAAAGATCAAAAGGTAAAAGAAAACTTTATCTGATTTTCACAGTGGCCAACAGAAATCATAAAATATTAAATGAGATTATATGTATATGTGTATACATATGTATGTATATATGTGTGTACACACACACACACACACACACACACACACACACACACACACACACACACAAACTTGCAAGGAAAACCCAGCAAATTGGAAGCATTCAATAAATAAATGATACTATTATTAACAGACTGATAACAAAAAGTAAAGCAAAATTACAGAACTGAAAGCTTTTGTAAGGAGTTTTCTTAAGTTAGAAGATTCCTCATGTTTGGTCAACACCCAACAATTCACAACTGCACTACTTATAGCTGGATGTGAGGTGAGCAAGATGGACAATAGAGACGAGCAAAGGGAGGAAGTAAAACCAAGAGATAACAGGAAAGACATTCAACAATATCATTAAATAAATATCTTTTAAGAAAGAAAAACACCTCTGGAACAATAAAATAGAAAAAAAGAGATATTTTCTAAGTTATAAGATACAATAAGCTTCCAATATCTGTCTATACAAACTTTAAACATAGTCAGAAAATATGGAATTTTGATTACAACTTCAGTTGGTTATATCCCTGTCATTGTTGGATAAATATTTTAACATTTTCCTATCCACAGGGCACAACATTTGCTCATTCAATATGGCACAAATAAAGTACAAACGCAGGATCAATAAAGTAGCTGGCAAAAATGACTGTACAGATCTATTAAAGGCCAGGAGGAAGCTGTAGTGTATGAGCAAGCCAGACATGAAAGGACAAGCATCACAGGAAAGGGCAAAGCGTCACTTTCGCATATTCAAAAATAAGCAGTCTCAGTGATTTTAAAATTAAACAAATCAATGAACCTTAATGACAATTTGAGAAACTGAAGACAAAGTTTATGTTTGTGTATGAACTAGAAAGTAATTAAATAGAGGAGAGTTTTTGCTTTTAGAAACAATTTTCTATCATGTAATAAAAGTAGATTTTTTTTTTAATCGCAACTCCTATGGAACAGATTGAAAAGACTTTAAAATGTTAAAAATGTTTATAATTCTGCCAGTTCAAATTTCACACTTTAGAATTAGGATATATTTCCCCCATGCAACTGCTATGTAAAAAGAAAAAAAAAATGTTTAAAATTATATCCTGCCTAACACATGTTCCATGTATCTAAGCTAGCACTGTTTAATTTTATAATAAAATCCAAGCAAATCCAAAATTTGAATTGGTATATGAAGTTCTTATTAAAATTTATCCTTTAGATATATGAAATAGCTGAAATTTGTTCTTTAAAAGAATATTAAAAAATATGTAAAAAGTTATAAAGTATTACTCACAGCCAAGTGGATCATTTTCCTCACTCTTTTAAGTTGACAATATGCAATTTTTCTAAACAAAACTATTACATAATATATAGGACATATATTTATTTAGACAGTAATGCTGTCTTACAGGAAACAATAAAATGAAGTCATCAATTACCCCCAAGCTGCAGACCCGGGTATCATCCTACTCTTCTTCCAGGAAACCAAATTTATGTTGAAATCCCAATGTTCCTTTTCCAGAAGCAGGAAGAGAAAGATATCAGAGAAGAAAATAAAGAGATTCTGAGAAGCAAGTAGGAAGGCATGTTCAGGAGAAAAGCAAGAGAGCCACTCTGGAGTTTTGACCTGCTCAGAAACAGAAGAGCAGAATTAAAGGCGAGTCAAAGATGAAATAGAACACCGCTCTATTCTGTCAGCCCTCACTCCTCTACACTTACGGAAACCAAACAATGTGACATCGGGGTCCGAAAACCATTCAGTAGGTTCCTCAGCAGTTATGTGGTCAAGAGCATATTTCCAAAAGAGCTAATTGAAGAGTCATTAGACATAAGAAACTATTAATACTGGGTGTGTGTAATGACTAGGGAGAACTTATCCTTTTCACGGCTTCCAACTGTTGCTTTTCCTCTCAGAAACATATACTAGCTTTATAATTGAAAATAAACCCAAATAAATAATTATCAATTACTATGAAGTCTTGGCCTTCAAGCATTTATGATGGGGATCATAGATTTTCTTCAGAGGTATGTAGATCATAAAAATAATCATATAACCTAAAATATTACAAGAAAGAAGCTGAAACACACAATCATATATAGTTCATCAACCAATGATAAAAAGCATTTACTAAATGCCTTTTCATTTATGGTGTGATGAAATGCAACATAAAAACAAGAGGTCCTGTGTTCTATGAGCACACAGTGTAAACAAAAAGTTCTGATTCAGACAAGATGTATACAAAAACAAAGCCAAAACAGAACAGTATTTGTACTAACATGTGTTAGATAAGGTGGAAAGTTGACAGTTTACTTTCCAAAAGGGAAGGAGTACCAAAAACTCACAGAGAGAAATCAGATGACTGAGAGGAAATGACTGTTTAAAAGTTCATGAATTCTATTTAAATATTTTAAATATGCCATGAAAAAGCATTTCTTTCAAAGACTTTTTTTAAAAAGACCTAAAATTGCTAGCTTTTATATCATATCTATTTTAAAAATTAGTTGACGTTTAAGCATTAATATATTTACATGACTAGATAGTTAACATATCAGGTTAGCTTTTTCAAGCATCGTCACCATCAATAATACATGTGTTTCCTTCATCTTTTCTATCTTTGATGTGGAAGTTAAAGTTTAAATATATTAGGAAAGGGCTGGCAAGTGGCGCGGTGGTTAAGCGCTGGCTTGGGAAGCCAGCGGCTCCGGTTTGGGTCCCACATATGAGGACCAGTGACACTGCCCTCAATAAATAAATAAATAAATAAATAAATAAATAAATAAATAAATAAATAAATAAATTGGGGGGGAATTGTCACAAGTTATTAGTGGAGAGAAATGGGGGACACAGGATGCTCTGACTGTGACAAAGAATACTGTATACTTAAGTGACCCAGATCTATTGACAAGGCTTGGGAGAGTTAAGTCCCAAACATGAGAAAATTTACTATCAGCACTAGAAGAATTCCAAGATTACAATAGCTAACGACTAAAGTTCGGCGGCATTTATAGTTTTATGTGTCAATTTTTCAAACTTTTTAAACAGTGCTGACTTAATAGTGATTAGATGTGAATTTTCTAGAGTTACAATTCTGAAAATAAATGGAATGTTATCTCTATTCTTCCATTTACATGCCAGGAAAATGAAGAGGTAGCTTGCTTAGTTACAGCACCTTTCATTTGAAGAAAAATACAAAGAAAACATAAGCAATGTCTAAGGGGAGATAATCAGACATTATAGGGCTAACCCTGTAATTTCCAAACACATAAGGGTATGCTAAACTTCACAAAGCTGGAACACCTATTGTAAAACGAAATAGTAACTTACGAAGTTTACATTAATCATTCTTATATTAAAAGCAAGTGCACAAGAGGGCAGTGTAGATACTTATTCAAACAAATACTGTAATGTTCATGGAACAGTTTGAACATCATGAGTATAACAGCAAAAAAGTTTTGGAGTATGACAAGGATTTGAATACTGATTCCTGCATTTAATAGCTATGTGATTTTAGGCAAGTTACTATAACACTTTAAACTAGTTTACTTATTTTGAATGAACATAGCAACACCTACTTCACAGGCTTATTGTGATGAATTGAAATAACAAATATAAACTTCTTAGTACGAAGCATAGAAACATAACACTGTGTTAGTACCTTTTGCCTTTTTTCCTAAAGAACTAAAAATACCATATTTAAGCAACATTCTAATGCTGAATTTTTATTTGCAGTTGCATTTGTCAATGTACAATAAATTTTATTATAAAATAAACTTTGCTAAGTTCATCATCTCTAGAACATATGATTTATTATGAGGAAATAAAAAAGCTTTGTAAAAAAACCAGTAACTGGGGCCGGTCGAGTGGCACAGTGGTTAAGAGCTGGCTTGGGATGCCAGCAGCCCTGGTTCGGATCCCACATATGAGGGCTAGTGACACTGCCCTCTAAAAAAAAAACCAGTAACTGTTCTAAAATAGTTAATAAGAATGGGATCATTTTTTTCACTCTCTTTATAAATATAGAAGAGGGAGGGAAAACTGATCATTACACTGGCTCTTTTTCTCAGTAAAATCTTATTTCTGTTAATAAATATAAATAGCTTTTTATATTGTGATGTGAGATTGACTTTTCATAAAAAAAAATTTCAATATATTGTAATTGCAACTTACAGCAACATGGTGAGTAATTTGGAAGAAAATAATTTAATTCTCAGGATTGTAATAATCTGTTACAATAGAGCAATACTTTGAAATGAATGGTTTTATTTACTAAAATGAGATAAACCTAGAGAATTTAGAAGTTAACAAAGCGTTAACTTTGTAAACACAAGTAAAATGCTTAATATAAATGATAAGCTAAGAAAATATATCAAATTATAATATTTTGGTTGCAAATAAAACTAACAATATTTCTATGTATATAAAGTCCCAGTCTATTTAGAGATTAAGACAAAAAAATTTCTGGAAACAGAAAATTATCATTAGAACACTACAGTAATAACTGTTGCAGGCAGGATCTACCAATGGAAGCTAAAACTAATGAGTGAAAATTTAAGAAACAGGGTATTTGTATAGGCTAAAAGCATCTTCCCCAGTTATTTATCAATTGCAAACAGGAAAGCACCAACTTTACAGAGAAGAAATCCAGCAGAGACCACCTTAACCAGGTGATCAAAAAACATCACCGGTACCAATGCACCTCTATGTCATCTACTCTCTGATATGCATTGAGAAGCGCACATCACCTTCGTGTTATTGAAAATAAAGCATCATCAATTACAACCTAATCAACAGACAACCCCAAATTTAGGTACTGTATTGGGTGTCCCCAAGAACGCTCTCAGGCTCAATCATTCACTAGGAGGAGTCACAGGACTCAGAAGTTGTTATAGTCATAGTTATGGTTTATTACAGCAAAGGATGCAGAGTAAAATCAGCAAAGGGAAAAGGCACACGGGGCCAAGTCCAGAGAAAACCAGGCACAAGCTGAGTGAATGGTACATGGGACCTCTGCACTATTTTTGCAAATTTTCTATAAGTCTAAATTATTTCAAACTAAAAAGTTAAATTTTTTTTTCCTAATTTTGAATCTGAATTTCACAGATTTAAAAGGATATTTTGTTATGGAAAATTTCAAACACATTCAAAACTACAAAAAAGGAATACACCACAATGAATGTCATGTAAACTTAGCTGCAACAAACATCAACTCACGGTGAATCTTGTTTCATTTATTATCCCCACATGCTCACTCACGCCTTCACATTATTTTGAAGAATATCCCAGATAGGATACACTTTCACCCATATATGTTTCAATACGTATTTGTATAACTCTTGTTTTAATTTTTTTATTTATGACAGTCTTGTTTTAAATTATAACTAGAATACCCTTTCCCATCTAAAATAGCCAATTTCCTATCATTATATATCTAGTTTGTGTTTGAAATTTTCCTATTGCTTAATTTTTTTTTTTTTAACAGAAGCAGTATCCAAAGAAAACCCCTACATTTCAATTGGTTAATAAATCACTGAAGGCTCTTTTGGTTCTCACCCTGTCCCCCGCCTTTGCCATTTTATATTTTAAAGAAGGCAAGTCTATTGTTATATAGAGTAACAGTCTGGATTTTGCTTTTTCTATCACCACAGTGCAGTTGTACATGCTCCTCTATTTCATTGTACTTTCTGAAAACAGGTAGTTAGATCTACATGCTTAATGAGGTTCATGTAAGCTCATTTATTTATTTTGGCATGACTTCTTCATAGGAGGTCTTGCACTCCCCCAGGAAGTACACAACATCTGGTTATCTCTTTCTGTGATGTTAATGTTAAAGTATTTTATTTTCTCTTTTGCTGATGATCACTGCCTATATCAGAACTATCCAGTATAGCACTATGAAATGTAGCTAATCCAAATTGAGATGTGCTGTAAATATAAATAACACACCAAATTTCAAAGATTTAGAACAAAAAAAGAATATAAACTATCTTGTTAACATTTTTATATTGTTTACATGTTGAAATAGCAATATTTTAGATATGCTGGGCTAAATAAAATATAGTACTAAAATTAATTTCATCTACTTTTTTACTGTGGTGATAAGAAAAACTTTAATTACATATGTGACTCACATTATATTTCTATTAAAAAGTGATAGCCTAAATACAGTAGGAGTTGCAAAATGGTGATAGTCTACCATTCTTCATTACTTGGCTGAAAAAGACTTTGAAAAAGAGAAACATCCTCACTGATTATTTGCTTACCTGAGATATATTTTGTACAGGAAAGGCAGAAGAAAAGGCTTGATTCTTAATCAGTTTTCAAAATAATCGCTTAGTCTCCTTATATCCTCTAAATATAACTATAGTGCCGGTTATCACCTGTAATTGTGCCAATTATCAACTTACTGCCTCCTAACTCCAAATCCACCCTTCTCACTCTGCTCTGTGATGCAGGATCAGGAGCCTGTAACATTGCTCCTTTGCCAGCTGGTGCAATGTCAGGCTTTGTCAATACAGAGCAATAAAGGGGCGCCACAAGGCCATAGCATAGGTTCTAGTGGGCTTTTTTTCCTGTGGTGCAGCTGCCAGTTGAATATTGTGTGGGAAGCCTGGTGGCACTCACCTCAGAGGCCCAGCAAGCCGCTGGTAGTTTACTGACATTCTCTGGCAAGTTTCTCCACCGCCAGAGAATGGCT
Source organism: Aselliscus stoliczkanus (assembly GCA_033961575.1). Classification (NCBI taxonomy): domain Eukaryota; kingdom Metazoa; phylum Chordata; class Mammalia; order Chiroptera; family Hipposideridae; genus Aselliscus; species Aselliscus stoliczkanus. The sequence continues at coordinate 95,516,441 of CM066733.1, forward strand.
CCTAGCAGACCAGCTCTGGTTTCCAGCATTCTACGACAAATTTCTTCACCACCTTCCTGCTTTCTATGGTCCAACTATGGCATGCTGCTACCTTCTCACCCAGTTTCCAGATCTAAGCCAGTCCCCAAACCCAAAAGCCCTTAACAAAAGGGGGGGGGGGCAAGTTCCCTTTAAGGAAAGAGCCTGCAGTGTTATCACACTTTTTTTACCAAATCTTCCCTAGAGGAGCCTATTACTTTTTCATAGAGTAACTGTGCCATGGAGAAAAATAAATATCCAGACCTTTCCGAGGTTACTACACACTGACTCAGAGGAACTGATGCTAATTCTTGGAGACACAAAATACTATGGCCCACAAGTCAAAGGGAAGACTTAACAAGGTCAAGTGACAGGTGAAGTCTTAGCACAAGTCTGACTCACAGTGAACCCAGTTAGTCCACAGACCCACCCTGTAGTTATTGTTCTTGTTCCTGAATGCACAATTGGAACTGACATACCTGGCATCTGGCAGAATCTCCATTGGCACTCTCTTCCCCTGTGCAAAGGGTCTTTATAATAGAAAGGGATAAGTAGAGGCTCCTGGCACTTGCCCTGCATAAGAAGATAGTAACCCCAGAAGCAATACTGTATCCTTGGGGACACTGAAGAGATTAGTGTTACCATTAAAATTTGAAAGAGACAGGGATAGTGATATCTATCACATTCCCGTCTAACTCACCGATTTGACTGTGCGTGTGTCAGATGGACCTCGGAGAATGACGGTGGACTACTGTAATCAGGTGTTCCCTCTAATTGCTGGAGCAAATCAGCACAGCTTTTGGTACTTGGTAAGCAATTACTGACCCAGCTAATGTCTTTTTCTTCTACCAATCCATAAGGAATTACAGAAGCAGTTTGTTTTACCTGATCGAGTTAACAGTGTACCTTCACAGTGTAGTCTCAGGGCAATTCCATTCTCCTTCTCTCTGACTTATCATAGTCCAAAAAGATACCAGGTACTCTTGTCATCAAGATACTCCTAATAATTTTTGCTTGCTTTTTATCCTTCCAAATAAACTATATAATCAACTCATGTCACCCCAGGAGGGGGCAATTAATTGAAATTAGGTTAGATTTATTTTTATTGAAATTGGGTTAGATTTATAAATTAGCTCAGGCAGAATTGACATCTTTATTTTGAGTTTTTCTATACAAGAACATGTTATGTCTTTCTGAATGTTTAACTCTATTTGGGGAACTTTCAAAGGTGTTTTATAGTTTTTCTTATATATGTTTTGTACATTCCTTATATATTTATGCAAAAGTATTTTCTTTTCTCTTTTGCTATTGTAAATGGGTTTTTCTCTTCCATTATGTATTCTAATTGGTTTTTTATTTTGCATCTGTAAGGCTATCAAATTTTACAACAATTTTTCATTATTTGTATCTATTTTCCTATAGATTCCTCTGGATTTCCAGATATAATCATATCATCTAAAAATAAGTAGTTTTATTCCTTCCTTTCCAATTTATTTGCTTCTAATTACTTTGTATTGTCAAATTGATTGGCTAATCTCCAACATAATATAAAGCAGCAGAGTAGTTACTATTATATATTATTCCTGACTGTAACAGGAAAACTTCTAGTGGGTTTTGGTGATTTTATACACACACACACACACACACACACACACATATAAAATCATGTTAAAGAAGTATCCATTAATTCCTATTTTACTGGGTGGTTTTTAAATGAATGTCTAAAATACATACTGTCAATTATAGAGATCATTATATAATTTTTGTCTTTATCTCTAATGAATTGTATGAATGAATTTTACTGACATGCCTTGTATTTCTAGAATATACCCCACTTGGTTATGATGTATTATTAATGTGATATCAGTTGCTTCATGAAATAAATAAGTACTTTAATGATGTTGGCATCTGTCATAATTAAAATAAACTTCACTTCAATAGTATGTTAAATACTTATTACTTAGGAATAATAAATCTTGACTTTCAAATTATATATTTGAAACACTATAACAACAGCAGCAACCACTTACTAAGTGACTAGGATGTGACTAGTCACTTCATTAGAAATTATATTATTTCTAATCCTTAAAGCCTGCAAAGTATTAATCACATAAGACAATAAGCAATGATTTTTTTAAATGTTACTTCATGTCTTTATGCCCTAGACACACAGTTGCCTTTCATAATAAAGTTCTCCATAGACTTAACGCACTTAGTGAATTATCTTTTAAGGCTCATTTCAAATGTCACTTATGTCCACCTCCCATATTGGACAATTCCTGTTCTCAAAGTATTTTTCACTTAACTATATTAGATTAGAATACTTGAAAGGGCAAGCACACCTTATTTTATTAAGTTTCACTTTATTACACTTTGTAATATTGGGTTTTTTACAAATAGAAGGTTTGTGGCAACCTGTGTTGAGTGAATCTATCTGCGCCGTTTTTCCAACAGTAGTTGCTCACCACATGTCTCTGTGATGCATTTTGGTAATTCTTGCAATATTTCAAACATTTTCATTATTATTATTATATTTGTTATGGTGATCTGTAATCAGAGATCTTTGATACTGGTATCATAATTATTTTGGGGTGCCACGAACCATGCCCATATAAGATGGCAAACTTAATTGGTAAATGCGTGTGTCTGACTACGCCACAAACTGGCTATTCCCCCCCAGCTCTCTCCCTCTCCTCGGGACTCTCTATTCCCTGAGGCTAAACAATATTGAAATTAGGCCAGTTAATAATCCTACCATGGCCTCTAACTGTTCAAGTGAAACAGATGCACATCCATCACTTTACATCAAAAGCTAAAAATGATTAAGCTTAGCGAGGAAAGCCGCAAGAGGTCGAAAACTAGGCCTCTTGCACCAAATAGTTAGCCAAGTTGCAAACACAAAGGAAAAGTTCTTGAAACAAATTAAAGGTGTTACTCCAGTGATAAGAATGAGAGTGATAAGAAGACAAAACATGGGCTGGCCGAGTGGCGTGTTGGTTGGGAGCTCGCTTGGGAGCCAGCAGCCCTGATTCGGATACCACATGTGAGGGCCAATGACACTACCCTCAAAAACAAACAAACAAACAAAAAAAGAAGGTGAAACAGCCTTATTGCTGATATGGAGAAAGTGTTAGTGATCTGGATAGATCAAACCGGCTACAACATTCCCTTAAGCCAAAGCCTAATCCAGAGGATGGCCCTAACCCTCTTCAATTCTATAAAAGCTGAGAGAGGTGAGGAATCTGCAAAAGAAAAGTCTGAAGCTAGCATAGGTTGGTTCACAAGGTTTAAAGAAAGAAGCCATCTTCATAACATAAACGTGCAAGTTGAAGCAGCCAAGTGCTAAAGTAGAAGCTGTAGCAAGTTAGCCAGAAGATCTAGCTAAGATAATTAATGAAGGTGGCTACACTATACAACAGATTTTCAATGCAGACGAAACAGCTTTATATTGGAATATGTCAGCTTCAAAGTCAATGCCTGGCTTCAAAGCTTCAAAGGACAGAATTACTCTCTTATTAGAGGCTAATGCAGCTGATGACTTTACATTGAAGCCAATGCTCGTTTACCATTCTGAAAATCCTAGAGCCCTAAGAATTATGCTAAATCTACTCTGCCCGTGCTCTGTAAAAGGCACAACAAAGCCTGGATGACAGCACATCTGTTTACAACATGGTTTACTGAATATTTTAAGCCCGCTATTGGGACCTATTGTTCAGAAAAAAAAGATGCCTTTCAAAATATTACTGCTCATAGACAATGTACCTGGTCACCCAAGAGCTGATAGAGATGTACAATGCAATTAATGTTGTTTTCATGCCTGCTAACACAACATCCATTCTGCACCTTTCAAGTCTTATTACTTAAGAAATACATTTGGTAAGGGCTATAACTGCAGTAGATTGTGATTCCTCTGATATATCCGGGCAAAGTATATAGAAAACTTTCTGGAAAGGAGTCAATATTCTAGATGCCATTAAGAACATTTGTGATTCATGAGAAGAAGTCAAACTATCAACATTAACAGGAGTTTGGAAGTTGATTCCAACCTTCCTGGATGACTTCGGTGGGTTCAAGACTTCAGTGGAGGAAATACCTGCAGATATGGTGGAAATAGCAAGGGAATTAGAAGTGGAGCCTGAAGATGTGACTGAATTGCTGCAATCTCAAGATAAAATTTTTAAAGGATGAGGAGCTGCTTCTTATGGATGGGCAAAGAAAGTGTTTTTTTGAGATGGAATCTACTCTTAGTGAAGATGCTGTGAAGACTGTTAAAATGACAACAAAGTATTTAGAATATCACATAAACTTAATTGACACAGCAGCAGCAGGGTTGAGAGGGTGATTCCAATTTTGAAAGAAGTTCTACTCTGGGTCTATTAAACAGCATCATATGCTACAGAGAAATCATTCATGAAGGGAGGAGTCAATCAATGTGGCAAACTTCACTGTTGTCTTATTTTATGCAATTGCCACAGCCACCCCAACCTTCAGCAACCATGACCCTGATCAGTCAGCAGCCATCAACATTGAGAAAAGACTCTCCACCAACAAAAAGATTACAGCTTGTTGAAGGCTCAGATGATGATTAACATTGTTTAGCAATTAAGTATTTTTAAATTAGGTATATACATTGTGTTTTAGACATACTGCTACTGCACACTTAATAGACTACAATATAGTATAAGCATAAGTTTTATATGTAATAGGAAACCAAAAAATTCATGTGACTTGCTTTATTGAGATACTTTATTGTGATGGTCTAGAACTGAACCCACATTATTTCCAAGGTATGCCTATATTTATTCATTCATTTATTTTAATAGACTTTTTTTTTAACAGTTTTAGGTTCCAGAAAAATTGAGAGGAGGTACAGTCCCCATATACCCTCTGCTCCCCCTTATCAATATTCCCCATCAGAGTGGTATACATGTTACAATTGATAAACCACATCGACACATAGTTATCTCATAAATGCGACTGTTTACATTTGGGTTCACTCTTGGTTTGGTACATTTTATGGGTTTAAACATGTATGCACCATTATGGTTTTACACAGAATAGTTTCACGGCCCAAACAAACCCTCTGTGCTCTGTGTTCTCAACCTTCCGTCCCCTCTAACTCCTAGCAACCACTGCTCTTTTTACTGTCTCCACAGTTATGCCTTTTCCAGAATTTCATATAGTTAGAATTATGCAGTATGTAGCCTTTTCACATTGGCTTCTTTCACTTACTAATATGTCCTTAAGTTTCCTCCATGTCTTTTCATGGCTTGAGATTCATTTCTATTTAGTGCTGGATAATATTTTACTGTCTAGATGTATCACAGTTTATTTATCCATTTACCTACTGAAGAAAATCTTGGCTGCTTCCAAGTTTTGGCAATTATGAATAAAGCTGCTGTAAATATACACCACAACTGTGGTGGTCTGGAGCCAAACTGGCAATATCTCCGAGTATGCCCGTACTACAGTTAGCTGCCTATGTGTCTCTCTTAACTAAGTGACGTGATCCTTGAGGGCAGATCCTCTTTTCCTTTTTGTATGTCTTAAAATATGAAACAGTGCCTGGGCATACCAAATATTTAACAAGTGCTCACTGAATGAAGGACACAGGATGGGAAGTAAAATACTAACATTTATTGAGTGCAAACTCTGTACAAGGCAATATGTATGTCCACATATATTATTTCACTGAATGAATGAATAACTGAATGAAGGCAAGAAGATAAAGGATATATTTTAAATATTATTAATGGCAACAGTAGAGAAAACAAATATCCATGGGCCTGTTAGTAGCTCTGTTTGCTATGCCACTTGTTAATTATAAGACAATTTGGCCGTCATATTTAGTCTACAGGTGAATTATACATTTGGATGTCTACTGGAATGTTTGATCTCAAGAACTGCTAATGGATAAAACTAGGAAAAGATTAAAAAGGTTGAAATAATGAAATAAGTTAGACTTTAAGGTACATGTAATTTATCAAAGAAAAGCAAGATATTTTAGAGTATGCCGATGTTTGCGAAGCTTACATCACATGAACACTATAATCTCCCAGAGTCATAATATTAGATTGTACTATTGATATGATCCAACATGTAATATTTATGTTTTTATTTAATTTCAGAAACTCTGCAAATCAGGAAGAATCCAAATTGTCTCACCAACACAAAATTAGTAAGCAATGGGTTTGACTGAAATTTTAAAATACTGTTACTTATAGGATTATCCTTCCAACAGTTTAACACTCCAAGAAAGATTCTGTGTCTCTAATTTTCTGTGAACAATACTGAGCACATGCCCATGCATAATTAAATAAACAATAATACTTTTTTAATAATAATGTTATTTATGACAGAATTAGAAAAGTTGCAAAATCTAATAACATGTAAGAAAAACCAAGTTTATGAACCATTTTACACATAACAAAACCATATTACACATTCAGCTGAAAAAGTTTTGGCAATATAATTGTAAAAGACTCATCAATTTCCACAACTGAGGCAGAAAACTCTTTAGTGATGTAATTAATGCCTTAATCAAGAAACATCGATCAAGAAAGCTAGCATGTCCTTACAATCTCTTGGACATAGAGCCATACTAAGACAATTATCGACCTTAAGGTGAATATCAACTTATATACAGCAATGAAAGTCTCAGACCACCTGACATATAACATATTTATTTGCTTATTTGGTCTTTCTCCACTGGAATGTTAAGATCTATGATGGCAGGGACTTTCTCTTTACTACTCACTGCTCCTAAAATAGGCTCTGGTAGTCAAAACAATTTTTTATTGAATGACTGAATGCAAGTGTACAACTTTTTATATGGCTAAGATAAACTTGACAGATCTTTAATTCTGACTTCTTAAATAGATTTTATCACTACAACCTTTAAATCTTTCTTGAAAGTACCATGTTTCATTGAATCTAAGAGGCTATTGATTGTAAGAGCCACAATTACGTCAGGTGCCACTCAGAAATAAAAAGCTATTACATGACAAAAGTAGTGAATGCTGTGGTTGGCTACCAGATGCCTTCTCCCCAGAGATTAGGTACTCATCTCCCCAGGTATCAGATATACTCCATGTTGAGGGCTCACAGTTGAGTCCACAGCTGAAGAGAGCCTCTTCGTTCAAGGTTATGGCGCCTCCCTATGGTTAGTGGCACCTAACGATACAAAGTACAAAGAGACAGCCCCTGTATCTCAATTAGGGACAATTTTGAGGGACAATCCCAGTTCCAGAGCTTTATATATATATCAGCTAAGGCCTCCGTTGTAAATGTACCATGACTCAACTTTTCCTGCAAACCAATCCTGCTTTTGTCACTATCTTACAAGTGGTGTTGCTGAAAAAACTGCAATATACATGCATGCAAATTTCTGCCTCAGAATCTATTTCTTAGGGAAATCAAATTAAGACAAACACCACTGACTGAAATCCCATCCTGACTTCAGAGATGTCTTTATAATTTTATATATATATATATATATATATATATATATATATATATATATAGTGCACCTTAAAATTGTTGAAACACTGTAAACGGAACAAGAGGGTCACAGAGAAGTTTTGAAATTTAATAAAGTACTGCAACTTACCACTACTACTACCTTATGTGGGAAAAGAGTTGAGTTTCTCATCTGAGTCAAAGCAAAGACATCAGGCCAGGAAACAGACGCCCAGAAACAGATCACCATGAGAAAGTGAACTGTCCTGAGATTTACTGATGACTTATATAAGGCACATAATTGAGTGGTAGTGGTGGTGGGGTGTAGGAGTCAAACCAATTTCATCTAAGTGAGGTTCATAAAATTCTGGTTTTTAGAGCTTCCAATGAACAGAAATATGTATCAAAACATTATAAGATATATAACATAGGACCATACTCGTACATGAAAAGTGGACTTTAAAAAAGAAAACCAAATGACACTTAATATTCTGTCTGAAAATTTTCTGAAGAGAAATTTCTACAAATTTGCCAGTGAAATTTTAGTAGACAAACATAATTACAGGGAATTTTGCAGATATTTTACAGATATTTCCAATGTTATTATTTCAAAAATACTTCCAGGACTTTTTGTAGGCATAAGGATTTCAAATCTAGGGTACCTTCAGATAACACCTTTCGTTTCAACATATCAGGACAATATTCTGAAGCAAAAGAAGAGAGAAAAAAAAAAAAGCCCTCCATCAATACATTTGTATCTGTGTATGTCCAAAATGCTAAATTCATTTCTCAAATATGACAAAATAAAATTCTAAAATGAAAGTAACATTCTACTGTAGTATCTTTTGTACTCAGGTATAAATTAACACTAATTTATCCAACGAAAGTGTTTTGGTCATCTGTTATGTGAGAGATACAAAGATTCATTTATTCATTGAACAGGTATTTACTGTGCTGCCAATGTACACAACAGTAGATCCTACAGAAAAAAGAACATGAGCTTATTATTCCAAGGAGCATAAGGACAAGATAAAAGAAAAAATGTTCAGTACATTCTTGTTATTCACAGTAGTTACATTCTACCAAATTAGGAACACTATATTAGTGAATACTGAAGCATGGCTCCTAGGAGAAGTATTGCATTAGGTTCCTACCAGCCTCTGATCATAATACTTTTGTCAACCAATTAATACATAAACTTGTTTTCTGTGTTTGTGTTTAAAGACACATGATTTAATATGTATTGTTGATTCACTAACATTGAACTCACAGCCAACATATTTAACACGTGTATTTTCTCCAAAAGGTACATCACAGCTTTCTTGTACTTAGAAACACTAAGTAGCACTTTAGTACTACACTTGGAGGCCATTTACACAGCAAAGTCTCCAACAAAAAAAGCACAAAAATGTGAAATACATAGCACCTTAAAAAGGACACTTGTTTATAGCATGAGAGTTGAAACAAGAAAGCAGAGCACTGCCTTGCTCAACCTCAACTCGGAACGTGTACATCAAATGACACCATTTTTTGTCAATTTCACGTCCATGAATGACTGCAAAAGCACTGCAAGTATTAATTTTGAGTTCACAAATTTTAGCGAGTAGGTGAACTGCAAATCTGCAAATAATAAAAATAAACTGTATGTAGTCAATCATAAAAATCATTAGAGGAGAAAGTTAGTTTAGAGATGATTTTCCAATGTCCTCATTTTTCAGATAAGAGAAGTTAAGGTTGAAAGAGTTACATGATATAGGCAAAGCAGGCATCTAATTAATAAAGGTCGCCAGGGCTAGCCGAGTGGCACTGTGGTTAAGTGCTGGCTTGGGAAGCCAGCGGCCCTGGTTCGGTCCCACATGTGAGGGCTAGTGACACTGCCCTCAAAAAAATAAAATAAAAAAATAAAATAAAGGTTGCCAAACCAAAAAACGTATGGCACTTAGTAGAGAATGAAAAATAATGGGATAGCTTAACTCACTTTGCAGTAAACCAAAGCCTTATTAGGTTATCATAACCATGGTACATTTCATTATGTGGCTAGTCTTACTTTCCACCATTCCCCTTTCTTTACGTACTAGAAGGACTGCTATTTCTCTGATCAGATAGGGAAATACAGGACTTTCTGAGTTCTCCCTCGTCACTTATTATAGCCAGTATCAGATTAAAGAACTCCGCACCTTTCTGGCAACCTATATATTCTTAGGGAGTAGGAAAGGCACAGGAAAGAGAATGCGTCAGGAGAGAGAGAGGTGAATATAGTGATGAGTACTCTTCCTTCTCCTCAGAGGAAATCCACAAAATTCCATGTATCCAGGAAGACAAATGTCCCCAATTAAAAAAAGAAAAAAAACTTTTTCCATCTACTCCTTCACATCAGTAGCCCAACAGAAAGTCTAGGAATGGCCTCCCATGAAAGTTTAGCTTGACTTTGTCAAAGTTAAGATGAGGGACAATAACTAGTGAATTTAAACATAGGTTCTGGTACCAGATTCAAAACACTATATTATTAGAAAATTTAGCAGCTAAACATCAAAACTGAATAATGGATTTGGTAACTTTCGTTTTTAATATATATTTGAATTGACTATAGAAAGAACAGTGGAATTAACCAAAGCCCACATAGGGGAAAAAAGAGAAAGAGTTATCTTGATGGACTGGTTGCCCAAAGTGATAGATGATTACAATTCATTTAAAGAGAGTAAATTTAGTAAATTGAAAGGAATCTAGTAAAATGTTTATGATTTTCTCACATGAGAGAAAGACAAGGATAATTGGTAACTGCTGATTTCAGAATTTTAAAGCACAACAGATTTTTCCATACAGACAGGTGAATGGAACAAAATAACTATCCTGGACAGATGTGAGGACATATAAAAATGTGGTACAAAAGACAAATTACACCATACCAGTTCAAAAAACTAGCTGAACATTAAAAAGCAAAAACCAAAATTTGAATCCAAAGGTCAATCTCAGTTCTCATTAATTTGACTTTGGGGCATTATTTGACCAATGCCGTCACTTTCAATTCCTTGCTTTTTCCAACAGACTTTTTTGCTGATTTCTCTTCTCTCAGCCTGCAAATGTTAGCAGGCCACAGAGCTCAATCCTTCATCCTCTTTCTTATCTACATTTCTTCCTGTGGCTGTATCACCCAGTCTCATAGTTTTAAATTCCATCTATATACTGATAATGTCCAAATATATCTCCAAAATTCTAAACTCATAATACTCATCAGCCACTTGACATAAAGATGGTTAACTATTACACTATCAAACTCTACACATTCAAAACTGAACTCTCAACCTTTCTTCCTAAACCCACACTTCACACATTCCTCCCCCTTCTAAGATGATGGCAACTTCATCGTAGCACTCAGGCAAAAATCCTGTCAGCTGTACACATCAGTTATGGTTTAACCTGGGGAACAGAACCATCTGGTGACACGGATTAAGGAATTTATTAGAAGGATAAGACCTTACACTATTGTGGAAGAAGCTAAGGAGGAAAGATCACACAGGAGATGATTGGAGAATCAGAGAAAAGTCACTAACGAGGGATGCACGTGAAGCAGTCTGTGGAAGCCTATAACCTCCGTTAGGTGGTGGGCCTAAAATGGATATCAGCAGGGCAGACAATTGGGAAGAAAATCTGGATATGAATTGGGGAGATGTGGAATAACCAGGAACAAATTAACAAGCTCACAAGGACACACTGGAACCCATGTCTATTTTTTACTGCATCTACACTTGACAATAGAGATGGTCTGCAGAAGAATCTGTTTCTCCTTCCTATAGGGCTGCTCATGCACCTGACCCATGACTCAGAGAAGCTGAAGGAGGAGATGGGATTGGGGTGGTGCTGTTGGGCCAACGATTGTCCTACACCAATGAGGTAAACCAGGAGAGCAATCATAATGTGCTCATCTGAATGCAATGGCTGCTGCTGCACTTCTGCCTTCCAACTGGCATACATTTCTTTAGCCCAGCTCTAACCTGGTACCTACTAAAATGTAATTTTAGTTTAGTGAATCTGACAAAAGAAAATCACCACATTCAGTTGGTTGCCTCTTTGTTTTGTTGATGGTTTCTTTTGCTGTGCTGAAGCTTTTTAGTTTGATATAGTCCCATTCATTTATTTTAGCTTTTATTTCCCTTGACTTTGAGGTGAAATTCATAAAATCCTCTTTGAATCCAAGGTCCATAAGTTTAGTACCTATGCTTTCTTCTATGCAATTTATTGTTTCAGGTCTTCTGTTTAAGTCTTTGATCCATTTTGAGTTGATTTTGATGTATGGTGACAGATAGCAGTCCAGTTTCATTCTTTTGCACGTGGCTTTCCAATTCTCCCAGCACCATATATTGAAGAGGCTTTCTTTTCTCCATTGTATGTTTTTGGCTTCTTTGTCAAAAATTATCTGTCTATATTTATGTGGGTTTATTTCTGGGTTCTGAATTCTATTCCATTGGTCTGTGTATCTGTTTTTCTGCCAATACCATACCATTCTGATTATTGTTGTCCTGTAGTACAAGCTGACATCAGGGCGTCTGATACTTTCAGCATTGTTTTTTTTTTTTCCTTAGGATTGCTTTGGCTATTAGGGATCTTTTGTAGTACCATACAAATCTGATGATTTTTTGGTTCTATTTCTTTAAAAAAATGCCATTGGAATTGAAAATTTTTGCAAACAATGCCTCCAAAAGGGGCTAATACCCTAAATATATAAGGAACTCATACAACTCAACAATAAAAACAAACAATCCAATTTAAAAATGGGCAAAGGACCTGAACAGATATTTCTCCAAAGAGAACATACAAATGCCCAATAGATACATGAAAAAATGCTCAACATCACTGATTATCAGAGAAATGCAAATAAAAACCACAATGAGATGTCACCTCTGACCTTTTAGAATGGCTATCATCAAGACAAATAATAACAAGTGTTAGACAGGCTGTGGAGGAAAAGGAACCCTCATACACTGCTGGTGGGAATACCGACTGGTGCAGCCACTATGGAAGGCAGTGTGGAGGTTCCTCAAAAAATTAAGAATAGAATTAGCATATGACCCAGCAATTCTTCTCCTGGGTATCTACCCCAAAAATCTGACAACATTTATCCATAAAGATATATGTACCCTTATGTTCATTGCAGTATTATTCAGTGGCCAAGACATGGAAACAACCAAAGTGTCCTTCGACAGATGATTGGATAAAGAAGTTGTGGTATATATACACAACGGAATAGTATTCTGCCATAAGAAAAGATGAAATAGTGCCATTTGCAACAACATGGATGGATGTTGAGATTATTATGCTAAGCGGAATAAGTCAGACAGAAAAAGTCAAGAACCATATGATTTCACTGATATGTGGTATATAGAATTGAAAACAACAAAGGAACAAGACAAATGAAGAAACAAAAATTCATAGACACAGGTAATAGTTTAGTGGTTACCAGAGGGTAAGGGGGGATGGAGGTGGTAGATGAGGGTAAAAGGGATCAAATATATGGTGATGGAAGGAGAACTGACTCTGGGTGGTGAACATATGATGTGATATATAGATGATGTATTACAGAACTGTATACCTGAAACCTATGTAACTTTACTAACAATTGTCACCCCAATAATCTTTAATAATAATAATTTAAAAACCACCACACTATGCCATCAGAGGCTGTTCAGAATTTGACCATTTCTATTCCTCACCAATGTTACCACCCTAGTCCTAAATCACAAGAACTCTTGCCTGGATTCCTGCAATAACCTCTTCCTTGGTTTCCCTGACCATTCTCATGATAGCAGACAGAGGGATCCTATAAAATATAAGTGAACTCATGTCATTTTTTTATCCCAAAACCATACAACGTGCCCTACTTCCCTCAGATTAAAAGCTAAAGTCCATAAAGTGAAATAATCCAGGGCCTATAACCAACAAAAGAACAAAATTTCAAATTGAGCAGCAAAAAAAAAAAAAAAAAAAAAAAAAAAAAGAGAGAAAAAAGTGTATCTAAATGAAAGGCAAGAAAGAAGAGGAAAATAAATACAGAAAAGATAGGACAAATGATACAAACTAAGATGGTAAAAAAAATTTCATATAGATAACTAATTAAAATAAGTGTAAATAAACAAAACACTCCATTTGAAAAATAAATACTGTTGAAGTATAACCAAAAAATAATAAATCTAGCTTAATACTGTCTACAAGAGATAAACCTAAAATTCAAGAAAAGAGATTAAATTTAAAGGATAAGACAATATACACCAGGTGTATTAGTTTCCTAGGGCTTCTGTAACAAAGTATGTACTACAAAGTGGGTGGCTTAAAACAACAGAAATGTATTGCCTCACAGCTCTGGAGGCTAGAAGTTTGAAATCAAGATGTTGACAGGGCCATGCTCCCTCTGAAATCTGCTGAAGAGAAGAATCCTTTCTTGCCTCTTTCTAGCTTCAGGTGGTTTGCCGGCACTCCTTGGCATTCCTTTGGCTTATAGCTGCAGCACTTCAATCTCTGCCTCCATCATCCATGGCATTATCTTCTCATGTATCTCTGTATTTCTTTTCCTCCTATTATATCTCCTTTCATGACACCAGTCATATTGGACCAAGGGCCCACCCTACTCCAGTATGCCCTCATCTTAACCTATACCTTAATTACATCTACAAAGACTATTTTCAAACAGTGTCACACGCACAGGTATTCAACATACCTTTTTGAAAGGCACAATTCAACCTACTATACCAGGCAAACACTAACTAAAAGGGGAGTGGGGGAGCTGGAAGATTTCTAATAATGTCTACTAACGCCAAACAATGTACTAGGTGAGAACAAGGGAAGCACAGTAGGACCAGTTAGAAACTACTGCAGTAATCTAGGTAATACAATGCGGTGTGAACTAAGATCATGTCTATTGAACAGGGGACTGTCAATAGATTTTAGCCATCTCTAGGAAATAAAACTGACAGGATTTCACTGGATAACCAGATAAGGGAAACAAAGATGACATAGGTTTCTGGCTTGTGAAACTGGTTGGAATATGTTGGCAACCTCTATCTTAAGCCAGAGTTACTTTCTAAAACACAGATAGTATCACTTCTTTTTATAATCTTTACTGGCTCCCCAAGATTCATCCTAATTCTTTACTTTGGCTTTACTCTTGGTACTCTTTACTCGTGGTCTATCACAATCTGGTCTTGGCCTACTTTATTCAAACCTCTACTTCTAGACTCTACTTAGTCAAAACATATTCCACGGGATTTCATAACTTCTTTCAGACTGTATTTTGTCTTGAATGCCATGCCTATGTATTTACAACCTTCTACTCAAATGAGTCATCTTTTCTGAAACCTTATTTGTGCTATCACTGACAATGAAAATATTTTTATATGTAGTGTAAGATGGTCTGGGCTCCTGTAGTGCTTTCTTTATTCACACTGATAGGACAACATTTGCCACATTGATGTTTATCTAATCTGTCTCCTCACTCAAACCACTCACACCTTCAAAGTAGGGCTTATTCATCCTTTTATTGCCAGTGCCTACCATCATAGTTTGTACATAATGGTATTCAATATGCTTACCGAATAGCAATTAATCAGTTATAACAAGCACTGCCACTTACTATGCTGAAAATCTAAAAGTAAATGGAAGTAGGAGAGTGATTCTTTTTTTATAAATTAGACTCTGAAAAACATGAATAAAGGTCTTTGTTTCTTAGTAATGAATTCATGTAATTTACAGTTAATTTATTCTAAAATCCCTTGAGACTGTGTAATATGATCTACTTTCTAAAATAAACCCATATTTAAATGACCAAGCAATTTTCAAATCTAAATAACACATATTCCAGCTCTATTTATAAAAATCCAAACATCACCCAAAAGAGGTAAATTTGATATCTGAGGAATTCATGTAATTGTATAATGGTCAGTAAAAATATTCTTGATACTTACATGTTAATTTACATATAACTTAGTCACTTTTCAAGAATTAAATGAAAATAAAATGTACTTTTCAGAAAAACTGCGTAATCTAGACTTCCTTTGATGACTGAAAAATGTGCCTGATACCTGCAATGGCTTCTGTTTATCAATATAAACATGAAATATCTTTGAGCTATAGATATAGAAAACATCCAGCTGATAGAGGTTTCTAATTAAAAGAATATTAAGATGGTAATTTATTATAAATACAATTGTTCAATCTGTAGTGTTTACATTGAACAATACTAGTATAGAATATGGCTATTTAGAAAATATAAAGCTTAAATTACTTACACAGTGAAATGCATTTCCTATAAGTAAGTATAATTTTCTAAACCAAGTTCATTAATAACAGGTGCCAATATAATAAAATTTGATATTAAAAACAACCAGTAGCACCACCACAACATGTAGCTTTGGAAAAATCTTGAATCATAATTGTTCCTACTATCCCTTCATTCAACACTTGGAAGTCCAGTTTGCTAAGATAGTTTTCTGATGCACACAAAGAACAAAACGAGCTGCTTCCATACCCTCCCCCCATATTCTTTCCCCTGAGATTCAGAGCTTAATATGAGTTCCATTTTCCAGAGATAAAAGGACTGCATTAACAATGACATGCCCTAGCTTTCTTCTTTTCACAATAAATTACCATATTTATATTTTGAAGCTGTCATACACTAGAGGATATTAAATATCCTCTTGTCCTAATTAACTCTTTAAACCAAATTAAATGACTTGGTTCAAAACTGACTGTGAAAGTTTAAAGAATATAATTTTATTACTAATTATTTTGCAATTATGTGAATAATCAGAGCTACTTAATTTATTTCATAATTGATTTTAACCGAGAAATGCACAATAACTGAAATCTTTCCTCCTTTTACCATTAAGATATAAACAAGAATTTGAACTTGAGGTGTTTAGCAATAAATACATAGTAACTTCATAAGTACCTTAGGCCAAATCCTAATAAAACAAACTGTAACAAATTGCTAATTTTTAAAATTTCACCTATAGGGCCGGCCGAGTGGCGCATTGGTTAAGCGCTGGTTTTGGGATGCCAGCAGCCCCGGTTCGGATCCCACATGAGGGCCAGTGACACTGCCCTCTACAGCTAACAACAGCTCCACCTGGAGCTGGGCTGTGCGAGCCCCGGTGATGGTGTGGGCTGCAGCCCCTGCTGCAGTGGGCTGCCATAGGCTACAGTGAGTGGCCCGCAGCCAGCGTGAGCGGCTGGCAGCCAAGCGTGAGCTGCCAATAGCCGCGATGAGCGACATCCAGAGGCCAGCGACCAATCTGCCTCATCCGGGAAGAGCGCAATGACGATACCAACAGTGAAGCAACATCCTCCGCAACTAAACTGAAGAACAAAAAGACAGCAACTTGTCTGTTCCCCTCCACCAATTCCCCAATAAAATCTTTTAAAAAAAAAAAAAAAATTTCACCTATAATTATATCAAATATGAGCCATTTAACTACAAGTGTTTCATTTTACTGAAGCTTAGTAATATTTTTTATTAAAAACATAATTGTTTCTACAGTGGACCACAGAAAATAACTCTGGTTTATGTATACTTGTACAATACAAA
The DNA here is from genome assembly GCA_033961575.1 of Aselliscus stoliczkanus. Classification (NCBI taxonomy): domain Eukaryota; kingdom Metazoa; phylum Chordata; class Mammalia; order Chiroptera; family Hipposideridae; genus Aselliscus; species Aselliscus stoliczkanus. The sequence continues at coordinate 95,533,491 of CM066733.1, forward strand.
CTCAGAAAGAGAAATATATTTTTAGGAGTAAATGGACAGTCTCTACTTTTCAAAAACAATTTAAAGATTTCTGATGACCTAAAGACAACTATGAAGATTCTAACAGCAAAAAGGGTTTTTTATACTGTCTAAAAAAAAATTTTTCTTAGAAAAGAAAAAAAATAGCTTTAGTATTTCAAATTAATTTTTAGGATTTTAATAAAAACACAAATCCATGACAGCTGTTGTAATGTAGCCTTTTATTTCCCCCTAACATTAAGGTAATAATTTTTTTCCTGCAAAGTAAACCACAATAGAAAGATTTCTGGTTATGAAAAAATACTAAATAAGAGTATTCCTTAAAAACAGTATGTGGGGGTGGCCAAGTGGCATGTGGTTAAGAGCTGGCTTGGGACACCAGCTCTGAGCAGCAGGGCCCTGGTTCAGATCCCACATATGACGGCCGGTGACACTGCCCTCTACAGCTAAGATGGTGAACAACAGCTCCACCTGGAGCTGGGCTGCTGTGAGTTCCCGGGGATGGCACAGCTGCAGCCCCTGCTGCAGTGGGCTGCCATAGGCTTCAGTGAGTGGCCAGCAGCCAGCCTGAGTGACTGGCAGCTGGTTTGAGCTGCCACGAGCCACTGGGAGCAGCCGTCCAAAGGCCGGCGGCCGATCTGCCTCACCCAGGAAGAATGCAATGATGATACCAACATGGGCCAGTGAAGCAATGTCCTCCACAACTAGACTGAAGAACAAAAGGACAGCAACTTGTCTGTTCCTCTCTCCAGTTCCCCAATGCTGTTCCCCTCCCCCAATTCCCCAATAAAAATTTTTTTTAAAAAACCAGTATGTAGAAATATACTTGAACTGAGAAAAGAATTCTGGGGAAAAAAAAAAAAAAAAAAGGAATAGCAAGGTATGAAATGACTATCAAGGAACACCAGAGACAGTGAAAATAGAGATGAGTTTAAATATTGTTAAAAATCTGATTATATAATTAAAATATAAATTCCAACAAACTTTTTGAAAAATATAGAAAGAAAAAATAAATTAAACTGACAAAGCAAAGGAAGCAGGTAAGTAACTGAAGGACATAGTGAGTTTCTTGTCTTACACATAGGAGTCTCAAGAGACAGAGTTTCACCCTAGAGTCAGATATTTAAGAGAATATGGGTTTAAATGGCCTTTGACAAACTTAAGGGTGATTACAAATAGAAGTTAAAACAGAACTACAGGATTAGACCATAAGGAAAACCTCTATTCCTTCTGTTATGGACTAAATGTTTATGTTCCCTCAAAATTCTTAGTTGAAATCTAATCCCCAGTGTGATGATATTTTGAGGTAGGCCTTTGGAAGGTAATTAGATGGAGCCCTCATGAATAAGTTTAGCGCCCTTATAAGAAGAGGCCAGAAAGGTAGTTCTCTTTTTCTGCCATGTAAGTATCAATGAGTAGTGAGCAACCCAGAAGAAGGTCCTTTACCAGAACCCAACCATGCTGGCAGCCTGATCTCAGACTTCCAGCTTCCAGGCTGGAAGAAATAAATGTGTGCTATTTTAGGCTACCAAGTCTGTGGTATTTTGTTATGGCAGTCTGAGTTGATTTCCGGAATGCCAGGGGGTGGGGAAGAGGGTTATTCAAGAACATTTTTGTGAACATAATTTATAAAACAACAAATTAAATTTAAAAAACAAAAATAAATAAATAATGAAAGTAAAAAAACAAAAAACAAAAAACAAACCCACAAGAGAGGGACTACTTGAAAATTAAAAAGATTAATCCTAGGAAGAGGATGATTTAAACATGTGTGGCTCTTCATGTCCAACTCCAAATTATCAGCCCTTAATCCAAGTGTCTTCTGGGTAAAAATGAGGTATGGATTTTGAGGGCTTCCTGGCAAGACAAGTGATTTGTGGTTTCTCCTCCATAAGCTGGGAGAGCCCCAAGACTGAAAATTAGCAAATCATGGGAAAAGCATATACCACAGAAGGCTGAAAATCCTAGAGATAAGGTGAGCATTGGCCCCAGGTGACATGCTTGACCTTCCTGACTTGCTAGGAGCTAAGGCTGAAAATGTCTGAGGCTTGAGGTGGGAGAATGTACAGAATAAGGAGGCTTTACCCAGTCATTCAGTGCAGGGAACAGGAAGCCTCTATCTAACTGATGCACTAGAATAGAGAACACATATATTTCCTTCTTGTGTGGACCGTCATTTACAGCATTCCAACAACCAGACTTGAGCCCCAATGAGCCACTAAAGAAAAATAAGAGCACGGTAATTCAAAAAGGATAGAAAAAGAATCAAACTGATGCTAGATTTCTCATCTTTAACACTGGATCCAAAAGACAATAAAAAAGAAAGAAAACAATTACACCTCAAGAACTCTATACTTGGGTAAGACATATTAACCTGTCACGAGAAAGAAAGATATCTGCAAGAATTCATAGTAAAAACCTACATAACTCTATGTGAGGAAAAGTACTCAAGAAAGGAATATCCAAAAAACAAATGAATTGGGACAAGAAAGTGAAAATGAAGGAAAGAGAAAAGTGGTAGGTAACGAATCTTGCAACACATAAATGCTATTAAATTTAAATTAGATAATGACTAAATAGATGTGTATGATACAAGATGCCCCAAAAATGTTCTTGAAATAAAAGGTATATGCATAGTTACAAGAGAAATACTATACTTATAGCACTATAAAAAACTAACTTACTAAAAGAGACTTGTTTACAGTTCTCTCCATCCCACCCCTCAAAAAAGGTCTATAGTCAAATACTGTGTTCTTAAGCTACTTGAATTAGTTCTTTCCCCACCACCTTCAATGGATTCAAAGTAGGAATTTAACTAGTATTTAATCCATACAATATTCCCCAGAGATAGCTACCAGGTAACAAGCTGCTCATAACATAAACTTAGAGAAATTGCAAGTAAGGATATCATACATTAATTTAAACAGTAACTTACAATTAATAAATATAAAAGTTAAACTCAAAAGAACCAAATGATAAAATAAAGGTGATACCAATTCCTGTTTAGTAAATTAATAAGTAGAAGAAAATAATTTGACTCCAGTGAGGTCATAAGCAGATGTTTAAAAACCACATGCTCCTTTTCTCCTGCTAGTTACTCATAGGTGCTTTCACTGTGGTGTTCATATATTTTTTGGTAGGTGACCTGGGAGGATTTGCTGTAGGAAGTCCCGAGGGTGAAATGAAAGACTGATCAGGAATTACTAGTCTAACAGGTAGCCAGGCAAAGGAACTGAAAGTCAGCTATAGCTCTTCCTTTCCCCTCCCAGCCCACACTGGAATTAAAACACAACCAAGAATTTGATATCAAAACCATTCAAAAGACAGAAACCCAAGGAAGCAATTGTTTTGAAAAATACTTGGATGTGAGAATATTTTCAAATAAGATAACGAAAGCAGTTACTATGGGTCTTTGGTAGAAGATGAAAACACTATTGTGGTACACCCGAAAATATGACCAGCTATATGCCAAACAGCTTAATCAATGAGTGTAGTATATAATATTGGTTATATTAGTATTTTATCTCTAGTTTCACTTATTTAAAATAATTTTTAATGAAATGTAAATAAAAGGGTTAAGCATTTCATTCCAAAAGAGAAGCAGAGTGGGTAGTAAAAGCTCTGCTCAACAAAGAAATAAAGAGTTTTTTCCCCCATATAGTTTATAGTTATAGTCTTGCTGACTTAATCTTTTCTTATACAAGAGCATTTTGTTCAACATGCTACATATTTTACCACTATAACTTCTTTCTTAAAAATAATAACACCGGGGGCCGGCCGAGTGGCTCAGTTGGTTAAGAGCTCGCTCAAGAGTGTGAGCTGAGCTCTGAGCAACAGCAGTTCAATGCCCAGCCCAAGTTGAGCTGCCGCTGAGCTGCCAACAGGTGGCAGGATGGCTCATCTAAAAAATAAATAAATAAATAAATAAATAAATAAATAAATAATAACACCGGGCAGGCCAAGTGGCGCATTGGTTAAGAGCTGGCTTGTGACGCCAGTTCTGAGCAGAAGGTCCCCAGTTCGGATGCCACATATGAGGGCCAGTGACACTGCCCTCTACAGCTAAGATGGTGAACAACAGCTCATCCTGTAGCTGGGCTGCCACGAGTCGCCAGCGACAGCATAGGCTGCAGCCTCTGCTGCAGTGGGCTGATAAACTACAGTGAGTGGCCAGCAGCCAGCGTGAGAGGCCAGCAGCCAGTGTGAGGTGCCGTGAGCAGCCGTCCAGAGGCTGGCGACCAATCTGCCTCACCCGGGATGAGAGCAATGACAATACCAACATGGGCCAGTGAAGCAATGTTCTCCACAACTAGACTGAAGAACAAAAAGGACAGCAACTTGTCTGTTCCACTTCCCCGATTCCCCAACTCTGTTCCCCTCCTCCCCAATAAAATTCCCCAATAAAATCTTAATATAATAATAACACCAGTTCAAATAAGCATAACAAATAGAATTCATCATTCTAATTTTTAAATAAATCTGAGCAAAAGAAAAAAAAATACTCCAGTCAGCAGAGTAATAGGACTTTTTCATATGTTCTACTTATTTCATCATGCTTATTATTAAGGTAGCATTTCAACTCAAATGCACAGACCTGAGCAGATTAAGACATGAGCCCCTTGATAGGAGGAAGAGACCAAGTGCCCTTGAAGAAGGACCTTGCAACACTCCAAGGACATAGTATACACCTGCTGGTGGCAAACTACAGCCCACAGGCTCTATCTGGCCTGACATGTGTGTCTCTAAATAAAGTTTTATTGGAATGCAGCCACAAGCATTCACTGATGTGCACATATTGTCTATGTCTGCTCTTGCACTACTTGGCAGAGTTGAGTAGTTGAGACAAAGACTGTATGGCCTGCAAACCCTAAAATATTTATTACCTGGCCTTTTATAGCCAAAAAAAAAAAAGGTGCTGACCCTTACTGTAAATCTTCCTCCAATTAATTATTTTTTAAAACACCAGCAGCATGTACTGGTGACTGCACTGGAAAAAAGAAATACTCAGAACAACCAGATTACCAGATACATTAAACAGACCCTAATTGCCAAGGACCCATGTCATCATGGTCTTTCAGTTAAAGACAGAACTTAGGGTGGTCAGGTGATAAATAGGTTTCTGACTCAAGTTTAAATCTAAGTGGGACAGTAGGTTCACAGATATAACCTGTGGTTATTTTCCAGTTCCTGAATGTATAATTGGAAGAGAAATACTTGGTAACAGGAAGAATTTCCACTTTGGCTCTCTGACCCATGGAGTAAGCGTCAGTTTGCTAGGAAAAGCCAAATAGAAACCCCTAGAACTTGCCATTTCCAAAAGCAATAATGGAACCCTATGCCCAAGACAGGTACAGAAATTAGTGCCATCATCAAAGACTTGTATGTGTCAGAGAGATAATACCAATGATGAATCCACTTACAATAATTTACCTGGTGAACCCAGAGGGTGGGTGACCATAAGAATGATCATGGATTATCATAAATGTAATCAGGTTGTGACACCAATTGCAGCTGCTGTTCTAGGTGTGTTATTTCTACCAAAGCAAAGCAGAGTTCAGTCTCTGAAATCTTATACACAGCTAGCTACAGGTTGGCAAATACTTTTGTCTCTATATCAACTGGAGGTACTCTCTAAGATACCTGCCTTTGCCTGGCATGACCAATAGTACATCTCCTGGCCATCGACCACAGTATAATCCACAGAGACAATGGTCCTTTTTTCTTTTTTTTGTTTTCTTTGTTTTTTTGGGGGGGTTAGAGTTAGGGTTCCATTTTTTCTTAATAGTTAACATATATTTAGTACTTATTATGTAACATGTAGTGGTCAAAATGTTTATATGTATGATCTCATTAAATTCCCACAAGAGATAGGCACGTCTATTATCCACATTGCACTGTTGTAGAAACACAAGCAACAAGGAGATTAAGTAACCTAAGGAAAGGGTGGCAGAGCTGGAACTGAAATCCAAGTGGTAAAATTCCAGAGCTGCTTTGCTTAAGAGGATCTACTACACAAGTCTCGTGAATAAAAGAGTTATTTTGTTTGTATAATTATCCATTTGTCAGTTGATGGATATTTGGGTTGTTTTCACCTTTGGCTATTATGAAAAATGTTGCTAAGAAGATTCATGTACAAATTTTTCTATGGACATATGTTTCCATTTCTCTTGGGTATATACTTGAGAGTAGAACTGCTCAGTCATATGGTAAGTCTATCTTTTAACATTCTGAGGAACTGCCAGTGCTGCACCAGTTTACGATCTCAATATCAGTGTTTGAGGGCTTCAAGGTCTCCATATCCTTACTATGACTTGCTATTATTTGTCCTTTTTATTTTTTTAGAGAGAGCGGTCATTTTGATATTACACAGAACAAAACACTGAGTCACAATGCAGATGTTTACTGGAAGTGATGAGGAGGAAATATAAAGGTCTTTAAAAGCCTTAGTAAGACATGTGTAAGACAGGAGATGATATAAAATCCACAAAAGTTAAGGGGCCCATTACTGAAGTAAGGTTTCTAGGAGTCCACCTGTCAGATAGCTTCTCCAAGGTGCAAGACAAGTTACTATATTTATAGTATTTACTACTTTATACAGGAGGTGGGGCACAATGTTTGACAAGCATTTATTTATAAGTTCAGATCAGAGCAAGAGAAGGCTCTGTAATGAGTCCAGGCTGTTGTATAAGCTGTTCTACCACTTGAGCCTTGTAACCCAGTATATCAATTATCTGGAGCCCCAAACAAGCCCCAACAGGAGAATCATATCACAAATCTTCAGAGTTTTAGAGCAAAATCATGCCATCTCCTAAAGATCACTATTCTTTTGAGAAATTGATCCTAGCTTGCTTTCTATAAGGCATTGAAAGAGAACAAAGACCTAATCATGGGAAGCAAGTAACCACCACATGATGACCTAAGCTGCCCATGATGAAATGGGTGCCATAAGGTGCAGGCGTACTAGGAACAAACTAACAGTAAGTAGAAATGCTATATAAGGTATTTGGCTTGAGGAGGTCCAGAAAATACAGCTACAAGTATGGCTTTCTTGCCTGGGGCACTGCCTTCTTTTTTTTTCAATGCATATCTCACATTATGGGGGGATTGCTTATAACCAGATGAATGAAGAAGAAAAAACTTAGGTGTGGTTTAAAGTTAGTTCCATAATGTTCTAGAACAAACAGGAAATGGACTGATACACAATAATAGCCTGAAGACATCAGTGATGGGTAATTCTCCCAACTACCCAAACTCTGAGAAGTACAGTCTAGACTGAGAGCTGGCCAGAAGTGCAAATCTACAGACTGCCAATAGTTTGGAAGATTGATAAAGGATATGGAAAGCACAGGATGGGAAAATTAGTGACAGTGAAGTCCAGGGAAGGTATGTAGAGGAACCTCTCAGAATATGCATATTATGAAGAAATATGCATCCATCAAAGAGAAGGCTCTCAATAATCAGGTGGCCAAAATGAATCATTCTGAATGTCAATTCATCTATTTCCTCAGCCATCCCAGAGTTTATTCAATAAGCCCTTCTGAAAAATGGCATGGTGGCAGGGATAGATGCTATGTGTGGCTCAACTACATGGACTTTTCCTTACCACAGTTGATCTGACCACAGCTACAATTAAGTACTCAACGTGCCAATAGTCAAAACCAACACTGAGGCCCCTGATACAGCCTCATTTCCCAGGGGGATTAGCCAGCCACTGACCCACAGAGTAAGGGTAATTACACTAGGTTGATAGCATATTATAAGTCATTATGGTAGGTGATTAGGTTCTAAGTACTTCCGCCCTATAGCCTCTTTGCCATGAGCATTTTTGCGATCTTTTCGCTGGGTAACTTGTTGGCCATTAAGACAAACCTAAAAAAGACAAAATTAATGGCTCACAATTTGATAGGGTTTTAGGGGTCCTATTTGGTTTCATTTCTCCTTTAATGAATCAACTACCTTCAGCAGACTTAAAATGTATTTAAGCTAGTTGTCAGTTTGGTTTCCTTTCTCCATTGATGAAGTGGTCAATTTAAATAAATAGTGGTGGTCTTAAAATAGTTAGCATTTCTTCCAGATGATGATGATTTTTGCCCCAAGAGTTAGTTGATTTTTTTTAAATTTTGAAATATACTGCATTGAGAGAAGACAGAGAGGCACTGTGGGGCCTCTTTGAAGGTGCAGAGTTGAACCCACATTTCCCAGAGAATGAAGACAAGTGCTTAGGTACAACCCACAAAATAAAATCAGTTATTTGTATAGTATCGCTATGAATCTATACACATTTTGAACGTTTTCAAATATTCTGTATTTCGCAATAAACTCTTTAATGTTGTTATTCATTTTAAATGTACTTCTTTTATTTGTGATTTTATCTATTTTTACAAAAAAAATTGCCTTATGGCCAATGAAAATGTTTGAAGCAAACATGCTTGTGGCAAAGATACTATGGTGAAAATACCAGACACTGGTTGAGGTCAATTACACTGACTTCTTCCATCATAGATGGGGCAGCAATTTATCCTCACTGAATCACATAAGTATTCCAAATAAAATATTCCTTTTTTCTCTTTAAAGCTCCTATTAGCATCATCTCTGTGGACTTATGGCATGATTTATTCATTAACATTGTTTGCCATAAAGCTTACTTCATAGCAAAACAAGTGGGACAATGGGCTCATGGCCTTGAAATTCACTGGTCTTGCCCTCCACCCCCAACCCCCAGAAGCAGCTGGCTTAACAGAATGATCAACTGAAAAGTCAGTTACAACACCAGTTGAGAGACCATACCTTAAAAGGATGGTGTTCTTACAGGACGTGGTACATGTTTAAAAACTGTGACCAAATATATGGTGTAGTTTCTCCCTTAGCCCTAATACATAGGTCAAAGAAGTTGTCCTCATCTTAGTATTATTCCTAATTATCTACTCACAGCATTTTTGTTTCCCATCCCAGCAGCTTTGGTTTGGAAATTTTGGTTTGCAAATACAAATGTTTCCATATTGAGGGACATAAGAATGGTCCACTGAACCAGAAACTGAAACTGCCAATTGACCATTTTGTGCTCCTCATGTAACTGCACAACAGGCAAAAAAAAGATTACTGGCTAAAGTGACAGATTCTATTACCAAAGAAAAATAGGTTGTTACACAACCTATTAGGTAAGACTATGTCTGAAACTCAGGGTGTTCTCTGGGGTGCCTCTTAGTACGTCCACGTCCAACAGTACAAGTAAATAGAAAACTATAACATAAACAAAAAAAAAAGGGCAAGGCTACTGAGGATCAAACCTCTCAGGAGTAAAGGTTTTGTGTCCCCCACTAAGTAAACACCTTGACTATCTCGGGTCCTGGTTGAGAAAAATGAAAAATGAAATGGACAGTGGAAAAAGAAAGCTTCAACTATGCTCTCATGACCAGTGTCAACACTGCTGATGTTGACTAACTTTACAATTCAGTCAATAAGTAATAGATATTCATATAAACTGTAACTGAATCTGAAGAGTGATTAACATTGCCTAGAGACAGATATTATGGCTATCTTCTAGAAATAGATAAATGATTATTGGGGTGACTTTGTGTCTCCACACTCTGAAGGGATAGTGAGAAAATATTTGCATCTTAAGCGAAAGAATAACATTTTTGCTGTTTTATGGAAATTCACATGTGTGTAGAAGTATATGGATGCTAAGTAACTAAAGAAAGGGTTGTACTAATATTTAAGCTATTGTCTCTTGGCTTCAAGCTCACTTTCTATGCTCCATTTTGTTATGCTAAAACCTCTTGGGGGTGGGGGGACTAAAGGACCTATTCTTTCCTGTTTGCAGCAAAACTTTTCTACCCTAGGGGTGACAACCGTCTCTAGCAGTACCAGTTGGTTCTCATGAAGTTCCTTCCACAGCCCTAGAACCAGCTTCATTGGGCCTCTTCTGAAAAACCAACACCTGCTGGCCAGTACCATCCCCTTCCTCGGGATGTTTAAATATAGAGAGACATATGGGCAGGCCAAGTGGCGCGGTGGTTAAGCACTGGCTTGGGAAGCCAGCAGCCCCAGTTCAGGTCCCACATATGAGGGCCAGTGACACTGCCCTCAAAAAAAAAAAAAAAGAGAAAGAGAGAGAGAGCGCGAGCCATAGGATTCAAGATCTTGAGGCAACATCAGCTGGCAATGACCTTATGAGCATTACAGGGCCTCCTCTGAGCTTCTGAATTTTAATAATTCACCACCATTCCTTTGTTCCCTTAACCCTTTGTGTGGTAGATGCTTCCTGCAGTTACGACTTCTTCAACACTCTTTTGCCTTTTCAGTTGTTTAATAACTGATAACAATTTTTCATATCAAATTAATTCTGTTAAAATACTTGCTGTGGTTTGTTTTTGACTAGACCCAAACTGATATATCTATTAATATTACATAACTATGTGTAAATGTAAAATCAAACAACAAAATTGCACACTAGGTCTGAGATCAATTTCAAACTTCTAAGAAAAACCTGTATCTCAACAGGCTGGACCCATTTGTAAAATGCTATTTACAGACAACAGAATGTTATTAGCAACTTTCCTATAAACACACATGAAGACATGTGCATATATATTACACGACTTATACAGTAAAAAAGACAACGAATATTTCTAATTTTTCTATTATAAGTGAAATTTCAATAACATTTGTACATGCACACCTTTTTGTATTTTTACTTGTTTGTATATACATCCCACCATTTAATATTTCTTGAGTGCCTTTTATATACAAGTTACCACGCTAAATACTAGGAATACAACTATGTAGAAGACAAACAAGATCTCTCCTTTCATAAAACTTGAAGCCTATCTCCTCAGGATAGATACTACCTACCATCCACTAGGAGTTGTACCAATTTCATTCCTACTAAACAACTTAGGAGAATGTCTATTTGCTCACAACCCAATGTTTGCCAGTGTGATATATAAAAAATTAAATTTCACTGGGTACATTTTAGAATGGGTACGTTTTTACTACAAGTAGCAAACATCTTCATATTTTTCATAGAAAAGTGCTTCTTTATTCACAGCACTTTTTCCCCCCACCTGATAATGTATGTTATGTTTTCAATCCATGACAAAACCATACATTCTGCTGAGGTTAAATTAATAACTATAACCATCAAAATGAAAAAAATGGAGCCGGCCGAGTGGCTCAGTTGGCTAAGAGTTAGCTTAAGAGCACAAGCTCTGAGCAACAGGGCTCCCAGTTCGATTCCCACATGGGCCAGTAATGTTGTGCCCAAGCTGAGCTGCCACTGAGCTGCCAACAGATGGCAGGATGGCTCAGCTGGTGAGATCATGTGCTCCTAACTAGACTGCCTGATGGTGGACTATGCCTACCCACCTGCAACTAAGGCTGAACTTGGCACCTTGAGCTGAGCTGCTGCCCAGATGGCTCAGTGGATAGAACGAGCGTTCTTAACAACAAGGCTGCTGGTTCGACTCCTGCATGGGATGGTGGCTACGCCCACCTGCAACTAAGACTGGATTCAGTACCTTGAACTGAGCTGCCACCTGGATGGCTCAGTGGATAGAGCGTGTGCTCTTAACAACAAGGCTGCTGGTTCGACTCCTGCGTGGGATGGTGGCTACACCCACCCGCAACTAAGATTGTAACCAGCACCTTGAGCTTAGAGGCCATGAGCTGCCGACGGGCAGCCAGATGGCAACTGGTACCCTCCACAACTAAGACTGAAGAACAACTTGGCTGGTACCTCTCCCAATTCCCCAACACTGTTCCCCTCCTCCAATTCCCCAATTAAAATAAAAACAAAAAAAACCGACAAAAATGGTTGAGCCTATGCTGAGTTCCTTAAATGCATCATTTTTTAATCCCTACAAAAACTTCATAAAGCAGTATTATTTTTGCATTTTAGCCCACTAGTTTGTAATTGTGAAGTCTGTAAGGACAGAACATATATTTACTTCATTCACTTCGGCAATTACATATAGAGTATGAAAAAATCTTCATAACAAATTGAGGAGATAATAAGCACAACTACTGTGGACATTTTACAGATGAAGAACAGAAAGATGAAGTAACAAGATTGCAACAGCAAAGGCCAGACAAGTGGCTCAGTTGGTTAAGAGCTGGCCTGGGAGAGCGAGCTATGAGTAGCAGGGCCACTGGTTTGGTTCTCACATGCGCAAGTGATGCTGTGCCCTCTACAGCTAAGATTGTAAACAACAGCTCAACCTGGAGCTGGGCTGCCATGAGTGGCTGGCGATGGCGTAGGCTGCAGCCCCTGCTGCAGTGGGCTGCCATGAGCTACCATGAGTGGCCGTCAGCTGGCGTGAGCGGTCAGCGGCTGGCAGCCAGCGAAGCTGCCATGAGCCATCGTGAGCAGCCGTCCAATGGCCGGCAACCGACTGCCTCAGCCGGGAAGAGCGCAATGATCATAATACCAACATAGGCCAGTGAAGCAGTGGCCTTCACAATCAGCCTGAAGAACAAAAGTACAGCAACTTGTCTGTTCCCCTTCCCTGATTCCCCAACGCTGTTCCTCTCCCCCAAATCCCCAATAAAAATCTTAAAAAAAAAAAAAAAAGACTGCAACAGCAAATAAATAGTGGGACTAGGATTTGATTCTGTGCAATCTTGGCCAAACCTATGTTCTTAACCGCTATACATATTGCCACGTTGATTTTAAGACATTTGTTACAAAAATTTATATAAATAAAACTTTTGTGACTTTGTTATATTCTTGCTATAGGTGTTCAACAATTTATGATTAATTACACAAATAAGAGAAAGATACATGCATTTTAAACAGAAAAAAATGAACAAGGGTTGGAATCAAACAGGGAGTGATTCACATAGAAAACTGAACTTACACACTTCAGCAAACAACAGAATTATAGGAGTAGCAAAAAGGGAATATGGACTTTTAAATCTAAATTAAAACAACAAAAATAATAGCAAACATTTAAACGCCATGTGCCATCTGTTCTAAAATATTTTTTATATATTAGCTCATTTTATCCTTACAAAAATCTTATGAGGCTGATTCCTATTTTCTCGATGGGCAATTTGAGGCACAGAAAAAGCAACGTGTTCAAAGTCACACAGCTAATGAGGAGATATACACTCAGTCAGTCTGGTTCTGGAGTTTGTGCTCTAAATTATGCTACACAAACAATAAGTTTATACTGCTAGAAGTCACTGACAGTGAACTAAAAGGTTTGCACTTTCCAGAATACAGACAATCTTTGTAATCCCAGCTTTTGACACTGACCACAGTTTTTGTTTGTAGATTAGTTAATATAAACTCATAATAGTTTTAAAACAATGTATAGTTTTCAGATAAAAGTCTACATTGCATGTCTATAAAGCTCAACATAATGTAAATTGCTATGGTACACAAACGTTATTTTAGGCCATGATTAAACCAATGTTCATATACCTCAAACTTTCAGAAATGATACTAATAGGAATGAAAAGAGCAGTTTAGATTTTAATTGCCTTCAACAGGGCAATTAACACAATAAGTTTTTCTATTTGTATTGAATTTTAATGTAAAAGGAATCTATACTATAACTATTTTATTATAGCAGCTGAGTGAGTGAGACTCAAAACCATACTTTGAAGATCTAAGACATCGTGAAAAATACCACTACACGCATTTTCGAAGGTTGGTATTTACATTACACCTTTCAAGAATTTCCACTCCATTCTAAGCTTTGTAGAAATATTTGGAAGTACAGTCAAGAAAAGAAATTAATTTGTCTCCTGGCATTTTAATATCTTAGTCCCACTTCACTAGTCATATCCTATGATTCTGATGATTCAGAGACATGGCTTCTCTCTTTCCAAACTATTACAAGAATACTTATAATGTTTTCTAACATACTGCGTGTAACATAAGCATTAGATATAAACTCATTTATTTAATGAAAACTGCTATTATTAAACATTGTTAAAGTGAAACAGGAAATTGTTCCAGCTAACTGAATAATACATGTTTTATATAATAGTTATCATGCTATATTTCATATTAAATACCCTTTAAAAAAAAACTGATACCCATGTTACATCAATAAATGATGTAACTACACCAATGTAACTTGCATATTCTTCTCAGAAAATTACCTTAAATGCTGACATTTTGGTGTGTTTTACAGATGTACTAGAATCAATAGTAATTCAATTTTTTTGGTAAGAAGATATTTAAATAGGCAAATTTTGTAAAGAATAAAATATACTTAAAAACAGAATAAAAGCAAAACTGGATGACAACAACTAAGCTGAATTACATTTTGTTACACTTACTTGCAATGGACAATTACAAGCAAAAATTTATTATCGTTTTTGCTACTCAGAAAAATGGGCATTCTACATTTAACCTATGTAGCTTTTTAAGTACTACTACAAATTATGATCTGTAAAAAGCAAACCAAAATGGTTTTTCAAAACTCAATGAAAACAACGATAAAACACACAAGGGTTTATATTCCTTAACTAAATATTATAAATATAGCATTAGGCAAAACAGAAGATTTAGTAGTGAAGCAATTTAACAAATTTTATTTCATCTTTGATGTCTTATTTCCAAAAAACCATATTCGTGGGCCGGCCGAGTGGTGCGGTGGCTAAGCACTGGCTTGGGAAGCCAGCGGCCCCAGTTCGGTCCCACATATGAGGGCCAGTGACACTGTCCTCCAAAAAATAAACAAACAAAAAAATCCCAAACAAACAAAAAACCATATTCGTGTCTTTAAAAAAAAAAAAAAAGATGCAGGCAGCCCCATCAGAATTACACTCTCAGTCTCCACGGTTTTAAAAGTGGGAGGGTCTTCTATAAGGCTCTTCCAGAAGAACATACCAAGCCTACACTCAACTTAGATGACTACCAATACCAATGTGCAGGTTCCACAGTAAACTGGCAACCCAGAATATCTGTACACCACATCTCTGTCAGGAAGAAGAAACTTCAGTTTACCACTTACCAATTGTTATCCAAAGATTTTAAATATAAACATAGTTTGGGAGCAGTTTCCCAAAATTATGTATTAATAATATTTAATTATTCATATTATTAATAACTAATAGCATGTTACTATAATTGATATATTGGGTTAATAATTTAAAAACTCTTTATCAACACTGATATTGGTATTAATATTAATACTTATCCAAAGATTAAATAAGAGAAATGATGTTTTTGGGAAAGTATTGCTGAGTAGTCAACTCCAGATTCTTCTTCCTGACAAAATTCTTCTTCCTGTACAGATATTCTGGGTTGCCAATATTATTTCTCTTACTTAATCTTTGATATTATTTGATGGAATATATATATTTATATTTCATCCAATCCTATAGTCAAAAATGTATGTATCTTTGGATTAAATCAGACCAATACAGAGCAAAATACCCAAACACAATTTGAGGCCCCAGGTAATTGTTCTGATTAAACAGCACTTTGCCGTCAGGTGATAAACTCTTATTTAAGGATGTAAAATATTAAATACTCTATATTTTGAAAACTGACACCGATGTGACTTATTAAACTCCCCCCTTTTTTTTTTTACTTAGGATAAGCCACGCTGCACATTAGCCTTTATTTAAAAGTGCACAGTTGCTTAGGAGAAACTTCTGGAGTCTGGTTTCATATAACTGATCACATATCCTTCGTTCCATTAGCTACAAAAAAGCAAATCTGTGGTTTACTTTTGACTAATAAAAATGATTATATGACATGCACTGGTAAACTTTCAATTCCTCTGCCACTGTTATTTACTTTCTCTTTATGATTTCCTTGATTAAACATTTTTATGTTGTTATGTATTTATTTACATAGATGCCATATAATTTTATGGAACAAGGTGAAATAAAACAGTGAAGTCATTAAAAAAAGATTAACCAATAAATGAAAAAATGAATACTTAATGAACATTATGAAAAATCTTATTGAAATTCAACAATGAAACCCTTACCCTAATAAAGTATGGATATTTATCCATTTGTTATGCAAATGCAAGCATAAAGTAGTTTCCTTCAAAGTAAAAAAGGCTCATTTCAAAATATTTAACTATAACAATGATCATACCTATAATTCACTTGACAGGATTACTTTCAAGTAAAACCTATTTTTGGTTTTATAATTTAACAGTTCATTTTTTGTATTAGAAATAACTATTTTTAAAACTAAAATTAGTACAGTTTAAAGGATGCTACAAAATGTTAACTGTAATAGATCAAAGGAGTAATCTGTGAAAATGAGATAGATAGATATATATATGTATAAAAGATACTGTCAAATATAGTATTTTACCTTTTTTTGTAAAGTATACGTAAAATACAAACAGTATTATTTCATGTAAAAATGGTGGGGGAACAAAGGTGCATACTTACCCTTCTCCTCCCATTCTGGTTATCTTTAGGCGAAAATCCACAGAATTCAGACTGGGAGGTTTCCATTTCAAAATATCATCACATCTACCAGGTTTATATTTCTAAAGTGAATTAAAATGATAATAGTTAATAAGAAGCTAAAGAAATAAACGTTTGATTTATTAAATATAAGATCAATTGCTTTTTATTAAGCAAAATCACTATTTTTTTCTGAATAATTTTCATTTTCAACCAACGAGTGAAGCTCGGCATCTACCTTCTTATTGATGGCCTTTCTCCTTTCTCTGCCAACGCATGCAGACCATTGTTTGTGAAAGCTCAGAAAAATACTGAAACTTGTTATTCTTTCCAACCTTTCTATGGCCTTAAGTAAGTGTGATCATTTTTTAAATTATTTGTTTTTTCTTGTTCAGCTTTCTGTGGGATAATTTACAATGAATAAAATTAACCAAAAAATTAGGCAATCAATAATGTAATCGTGTAACCCTCACTAATATCATGTTACATAGCAGTAAGATCACCTAAAAAGTTTCCTCCTGGCATCTGCAGTCAATTTCCTCCCACCAACTAGTGACCTTTCTATTACCATAGTTTTGCCTTTTCCAGAATTCTTAAGAAATTCTTAACATCAGGTTTTTCAATTTATCTATGCTGGTGCATAGATCAGTAGTCTGTTCCTTTTTATTACTAAGTATAATTTCGTTTTATGTACAGACCACAAATTGTTCATGCATTTACAAATCAATTGTTTACAAGTGGGTTGTCCCCAGTTTCAAGCTATCCTGAATGATACTGCTGTGAACATTTGTGTGGACATGTCTTCATAACTCTCATATAAATATCTACCGGTAAAATGGCTGGGTCAACATGGACCAGTGACACTACACCCGAGCTGAGCTGCCAACAGGTGACAGGAGGGCTCAGATGGTGAGAGCACATGCTCCTAACAACAAGACTGCCTGTTTGATGTTGGGCTGTGCCTGCCTGCAACTAAGACTGAACTTGGCACCTTGAGCTGAGCTGCCACCCAGATGGCACAGTGGATAGAGCATGCACTCTCAACAACAAGGCTGCTGGGTTCGACTTCCACATGGGATGGTAGCTATGCCCACCTGCAACTAAGATTGAACATAGCACCTTGAGCTTAGAGGCCTCGAGTTGCTGACTGGCAGCCAGATGGCGACTGGCGCCCTCCACAACTAAGATTGAAGAACAATAAGTTGGCTGGTCCCCTTCCCCAAATCCCCAACACTGTCCCGTCTCCCAATTCTCCAATTAAAAAAAAAATGGCTGGGTCACATGGTAAATATATATTTAACTTTATAAGAAACTATCAAATTGTTTTCCAAAGTGGCTGTAACATTTTCCATTCCCACCAGTGATAAATGAGAGGTCAATTTGCTTCACATCCACCCTTAGGTCTAGGTATTGTCTGTCTTTTTAATTCTAAATTTTTAAGTGTGGATAATTTAATTTGTATTTTAATGACAAAAGATGTAGAAGATCTTCTATTATGCTTATTTGTTATCTGTATATCTTCTTGGTGTAGTGCCTGCTCAAAGTTTCATCCTTGTTTTTACTGGATAATCTTATTATTAATTTGCATGAGTTGTTTATATTATATTCTGGATAAATAGCCTTGGTTGGCTATATATATGTACTGCAAACATTTTCTACCAGTTCTTTTTTTTAAAAGATTTTATTGGGGAATTGGGGAAGGAGAACAGACAAGTCACTATCCTTTTGTTCTTCAGTCTAGTTGTGGAGAACATTGCTTCACTGGCCCATGTTGGTATCAACATTGCACTCTTCTCTGCAGATCAGTCGCCGGCCTCTGGACTGCCGCTCACAGCAGCTCTTGGCAGTTCACACCAGCTGCCAGCCGCTCACGCTGGCTGCCAGCCACTCACTGTAGCCTATGGCAGGCCACTGCAGCAGGGGCTGCAGCTATGCCATCCCGGGGACTCATGGCAGCCCAGCTCCAGGTGGAGCTGTCATTAGCTGCAGAGGGCAGTGTCACTGGCCCTCATACGTGGGATCCGAACGAACCAGGGCCGCTGGCATCCCAAGCCAGCTCTTAACCAACGAGTCACTCAGCAGGCCCATTTTCTACCAGTTGTTATCTTGTTTTTTCATTCTCTTAATTTCTTTTGAAAAGTAACGTGTTTTTTTGTTTATTTGTTTTTTGTTTTTTTTTTAAAGATTTTATTGGGGAATTGGTGGAGGGGAACAGCGTTGGGGAATCGGGGAAGGGGAACAGACAAGTTGCTGTCTTTTTGTTCTTCAGTTTAGTTATGGAGGATGTTGCTTCACTGTTGGTATCGTCATTGCGCTCTTCCCGGATGAGGCAGATTGGTCGCTGGTCTCTGGATGTTGCTCACCGCGGCTATTGGCAGCTCACGCTTGGCTGCCAGCCGCTCACGCTGGCTGCGGGCCACTCACTGTAGCCTATGGCAGCCCACTGCAGCAGGGGCTGCAGCCCACACCATCACCGGGGCTCGCACAGCCCAGCTCCAGGTGGAGCTGTTGTTAGCTGTAGAGGGCAGTGTCACTGGCCCTCATGTGGGATCCGAACCGGGGCTGCTGGCATCCCAAAACCAGCGCTTAACCAATGCGCCACTCAGCCGGCCCCATTTTTTTTTTTATTTTAATGAAGTCAAAATCATTTTTCTTCCAGCTTTATTGACATATGATTGAAAAATAAAAAATTCAAGGTGTACAACATGTTTTGACATATGTATACATTGTGAAATGATTACCACAATCAAGCTAATTAACGTATCCATCATCTCACATAGGTACTTTTTTGTGTGAGTGGTGAGAACATTTAAGATCTACTCTCTTAGCAAATTTCAAGTGTACGTTATTAACCATACTCACTATGCTATACATTAAGTCTCCAGAACTTATTCATCTTATAACCGAAAGTTTTTACCTTTGATCAATATCTCCTCTTTTTCGCTACCTCCCAGCCACCATTCTACTCTTTATGAGTTCAACTTTTTGTTTGTTTTGAAGATTTCAAATATATGTGAGATCATGCAGTATGAGGTGTGATCAAACAATACAGTAAATGTTTAAATTTAAAAAAATTTATTACAGTAAAAGACACATTGCCATTATTCTCCCTCAAAACACTCCCCCTTGCTTTGAGCACATTTATCCTATCATTCTTGCCACTTTCTGAAGCAGTTCTGGAAGTCCTCTTTTGTGAGTGTCTTTAGCTGCACTGTCGTAGCTGCCTCGATGTCCTGAATCGATTCAAACGTTTTCTTTTCATGGGCATTTTGATTTTGGGAAAGAGCCAGAAATCACACAGTGCCAGATCCAGTGAACAAGGTGGATGAGGACACACTGTAATGTTTTTATTTGACAGAAATTGCCATACCAGAAGCAATGTGTGACACAGAGCATTGTCAAGATGGAGGATGAAGTAAAGACACTCATGAAATAGGACTTTCAGAACTGCTTCAGAAAGTGGCAAGAACGATGTCAGAAAGTGGCAAGAACGATGTGTTCTAAGTGAGGGGGAATATTTTGAGGGGGTTAATGACAATGTGTCTTTTACTGCAATTAATTTTTTAAAATTTGAACATCCACCATATTGTTTGATCATACCTCGTATTTGTTTTTCTGTGCCTGGCTTATTTCACTTAGCATAATGTACTCCAGGTTTATCCATGTTGTCACAAATGGCAGGATTTCCTTCTTTCTTAAGACTGAATAATATTTTATTGTATATGTATACCGCATTTTATTTATTCATCCCTCTACACTTAGATTGTATCCATATTTTGGAGACTATGAATAATGCTGCAGTAAACATGAGAATGTAGATATCTCTTCAAGATACTGGTTTTATTTCTTTTGGATACATACACCCAGAAGTGGGATTGCTGGATCACATGGTACTTCTGTTTTTAATTTTTTTAAGGAACCTTCATGTTGTTTTTCATAACAGCTCTATCAATTGACATTCCCTCCAAAAGTGCACAAGGGTTGGGCTGGCCGAGTGGCGCAGTGGTTAAGCGCTGGCTTGGGAAGCCAGCGGCTCCGGTTCGGGTCCCACATATGAGGGCCAGTGACACTAACCTCAAAAAATAATAATAATAATAAAGATTAAAAAATAAAAAAAAAATTTAAAAAGGGGCACAAGGGTTCCCTTTTCTCCACATCCTTACCAACATTTGTCATCTTTCGACTTTTTGATAATGACCCTTCTAACATATATGAGGTGATATCTCACTGCAGTTTTGATTTATAAAGTTTGCCAATTAAGTTTGCGAACCTGCTGCAACAAAGTTGCTAACCTTTTTTGATATCAGAGTGATTACTCATTATGAATTTGTACCAACTGGATAAACAGTTAACCAAGTTTACTATTTGGAAGTGCTGAAAAGGCTGCATGAAAAAGTTAGACAGCCTGCACTTTTCACCAACAATTCATGGCTCTTGCATCATGACAATGCATCAGCTCACACAGCACTGTCTGTGGGGCAGTTTTTAGCCAGTAAACAAATAACTGTGTTGGAACACCCTCACTACTCACCTGATCTGGGCCCCAATGATTTCTTTCTTTACCGAAGATAAAGGAAATATTGAAAGGAAGACATTTAGATGACATTCAGGACATCAAGGGTTATATGTCTACAGTTCTGATGGCCATTTCAGAAAAAGAGTTCCAAAATTGCTTTGAAAGATGGACTAGGTGCTGATGTCGGTGCATAGCTTCCCAAAGTGCAATGAAGTTATTAGCACTTTTTCTAGGATGAGTTCATGAACTTAATTGTCAGATCTCATATATTTCTGATGATTCTTTTCATCAGATGAGAATCTTTTCAAACTCATCAATTTAAATTCTTATAATTTGTGCTTCCAGTGCTCTCTTTAAGGAATCTTTGCCTATCCTCAGGTCACTGCAATTTTCTGCTATGTTTTCTGAAATAAATCTTATAGCTTTAGCTCTTATTTTTGGGTATATGATCCATTTGCAGTTAATATATTTATAGAGTGTGAAGTCAGGATCTAGGTTCACTGTTTGGCAGATGGATATCAAATTGACCAAACTCCATTTGTTGAAAAGATTATCTTTTTCACACAAGTTGCCTTGGGACCTTTGTCAAAACCAATTATTTATAGACATAGAGATATTTCTATTCTCACTAATGTGTTACATTGATAAACATACCTTTCCTCCTGCTAGTAGCACACTGTCTTGATTACTGTAGCTTTATAACAAGTTTTGAAACCGGGTTGTATTAAGTCCTCAAACTTTGGTCTTCTTTTCCAAACTCTCTTATCTAATGTAGCATTTATATTTCCATACCATTTTAAAATCAGCTTGCCAATTTCAATGAAAAATAAGTCTACTGGGACTTTAATTAGGATTGCACTGAATCCTAGATCAACTGGGCAGAAATAACACCTAAACAATACTGAATCTTCCAATTCATGCACTGCAAATCTCTCTATTTATTTAGGTATTCCTAAATTTTTCTCCGCAATGTTTTATAGTTTTCAGTATACAAGTCTTGTACAAATTTGGTTAAATTTATTCCTAATAATTTAATATTTTGGGGGTGTTATCAAGATAAAAAATCAGTTGTGTTTCTATAAAAAGCAATGAACAATCGGAATACAAAAGAAAGCAATTCCATTTACAATGGCATATAAGTCACAAAATACCTAGAAATAATATGTATACTGAAAAGTGCAAAACATTACTGAAAGAGACAAAGAGGACCTAAAAATGGAAAGATATCCCAGGTTCAAAGACAGAATGAGAAATATATATATTTGGTCTTCATCCCCTTTTCTGGCACAGAGCTCCTAAAACCCTTAGTATTTCCTAAGTGATGAAAGTAATAAAGGCCTTTTTTTTTACATTAATCAAGTGGCTTCTGGAAAGCACCTAAAGATGGGGGCTGGCTGTCAGAGGAGCTAACCACTTGATTAGAGGGTTGGAACTTTCAGTACCCCCCTGACCTGAGGGGGTTGGGTGGGGGACTGGAGGTTGTATCCATCGCCAATGGCTAATGATTTAATCAATCCTATGTAATGAAGCCTCAGTAAAAAAAAAAAAAAAATAACAGGGTTCAGACAGATCCTGGGTTGGTGGACACCTAGAGATTTGAGGAGGGCAGCATGGAGAAACAGGGCATGGAAGCGCCACACCCCTTCCACATGCCTTGCCCTATGCACTTCTGCCATCTGGCTGTTCCTGAGTTATACTATTTTAAAATAAACCAGTAATCTAGTAAGTAAAATGTTTTTCTGAGTTCTGTGAGCTGCTCTAGTAAATAATCAAACCTCCCCAATAAATTTAATTTAAAAAATAATCAAACCTGAAGAGGGGCCCAGAGGAACTTCTGATTCACAGTCAGTTGGTCAGAAGTACAGGTAACAACCCTGACTTATGATTGGCACCTGAAGTCCAAGAAGGGAGTCGACAGACCCTCCAATCTACAGCCAGTGGGTCAGAAGCACAGGCAATAGCCTGAGTTTGCAACTGATGCCTGAAGTTCAAAGTGGGGGGCAGGCAGTCTTGTAGGACTGAGCCCTCAACCTATGGAATCTGATGCTTATCGCTGGGTAGATAGTATCAGAATTGAGTTGAATTATAGGATATCCAGCTGGATGAAGAATTGCTTTTTGATGCAGAGAAAACTCCACTCCCACATTGGAATTGGTCTCAGAACACCAACTTAGGAAGACTTTATATTTCTAAGATGCCAATACTATCCAAAGCACTCTACAGATTCAATTCAATCCCTATCAAAATTCTAACAGCATTTTTTTTTTTTGCCAAAACAGAAGAGCTGACCCTCAATTTCATATGGAGTTGCAAGAGGCTCTGACGAGCCAAAAAAATCTTGAAAAAAGATCAACAAAGTTGATGGACTCACACTTCCCAACTTCAAAAATTGCTACACGGCTATAGTAATCAGAGTTGCTGACATAAGGACAGAAATATAGACCAATGGAACAGAATCGAGTACCAAAATGAACCCATACATCAAGAGCCAATTGATTTTTTAACAGGGATGCTAAGGCCATTCAATGGGGAGAGAATATTCTCTTCAACAAATAATGCTGGGATAGCTGTATTTCCATATGCAAAAGAATGAGCTGGACTTCTACCTCCCACCATATATAAAAATTAACTGAAAATGGACCAACAACCTAACTATAACAGCTAAAACCATAAAACTCTTAGAAGAAAACATGGGTAAATTTTCATGATCTGGGGTTTGGCAATGTGTTCTTAGATATGACACCAAAGGCATGAATTAAAAAAGAAAGATAAACCGGACTTCTTCAAAATTAAAACATTTGTGTGCATCACAAGACACTGTCAAGAAAGTGAAAAGACAATGTATGGGAGAAAATATAAGCAAATCATATATAAGAGTTTAATATCCAAAATACTGGGTTGTCGGAAAAGTCATGATGTATTTTTTTCTGTTTTTCATTGCAAAAACACGTCATGACTTTTCTGACAACCCAATATATAAAAAACTCATATAGCACAAAAAAAACCCAAACCCAATTAAAAAAAAAAACTGTTAAAGAATTTGAATAGACATTTCTCCATAGGAGATACACAAATAGCCAATAACTACATAAAAAGATGCTCTCTATCATCAGCCATGACGGAAAATGCAAATCAAAACCACAATGAGATACCACTTCATACCTACTAGGGTGGCTATAATTTTAAAACATCAAAAGGAAAATAACAGGGCCAGCCGAGTGGTGCGGTGGTTAAGCACTGGCTTTGGAAGCCAGCGGCCCTGGTTCGGGTCCCACATACGAGGGCCAGTGATACTGCCCTCAAAAAATATATAAAATAAAATAAAATAAAATAAAAAAGGAAAATAACAGGTAGTGGAGGGGATGTGGAGAAATTGGAAACCAAGTACAGTAAAACCTTGTATTGCTAGTAACTTGGTTTGCGAGTGTTACGCAAGATGAGCAAACATTTCTATTAGTTGGTGCAAAAGTAATAGCACTTTGTGCCATTACTTGTAATAGAAAAAAACGTAATTATTTTTGCACCAACCTAATAATACATTTTAACTTGGTAAATGAGCAATGTCTTGCAATAGTAGTTTATTTCCAGAACGAATTATGCTCACAAACCAAGGTATTACTGTATTTCAATTGACGTTTTCATCCATTTTTTTTTGGCCTGGGAGATTCATTTAGGTAACATATATACTCCTCAGTATGATCACAAATAAATCTTAGACTTGCTACAATTTATAAAAAAAATATAAATTTTTTTTATAAATGCAAGCTAAAACTATCAACCCATCCATGAAAAGAATCTGCCAAAAGTTAGTTTTTTTTCTAATGAAGCATACACGACAGAAATGTCAAAGACATTTTAGTAAGAGTGGCTCATTATGGTAGTGAGGGGTGAAAAAGAGTAAGGGAAGAAAAGGGTGTAGGCAGCCCACCCCAACCCCACTCACAGCCTCTGCCAAGGGAATGTCATACTTACCGACAGGCCATCATTTATTTCTGTCCCCTCTTTATTTATATGACTATGAGTATGAGACCATTTAGAAACCAGCACCAATCCAAGTTATTATAAGGAAAATTTAATGATTGTAGAGTTTGCAAATGTTTCATAATGAGTACCTAAGGACAAATTCTAAAAAAAAATTTTAATATTTAATATTATTTGTATTAAATATTCTTTACATTCTTCTCTCTGGAAATCAAGACTCAATCTTGTCTAATGAGAACATAGCGTGTACCAACTCTTCTATTTTTATAAGCAATCACTCAGAAATCTAAGTCATTCCTCATCTCACTGCACACCAAACCACTTATGTTAATGTGAAATACTAGACTTGGTATTTTGGGGAATTTCAAAGCACTTTTATGAAAATTAATGGCATATATGATAAAAAATTGTTTTAGAAAATTATATTTTTTAAATACTGTAGTTCTCAATTACTGAATCAACAATGACATAGATTCCATGAGTAAACTATATTTAAATACCTATTAGAATGTAACTTCTACTTCAGCAAAAATCATGTCTAATTACATATAATACTTAGTGCTACTGAAATATTAATAAATCTGATTTTACCAGTTGAACTGTCAAAAATCTGGGGACTATGTCTGAAAACAATTACCAGTATAACTGGGATAGGAATTATCATCAAAAATGTAACTAATGGGCCGGCCAAGTGATGCGGTGATTAAGTGCTGGCTTGGGAAGCCAGAGGCCCCGGTTTGGGTCCCACATATGAAGGCCAGTGACACTGCCCTCAAAAAAAAAGTAACTACTGTATATGTCGGGCAACAAAGAAAGATGCTTAGTAAAATGTTTACCAAAGAGAGTAGATCCTGGCTTACAGGTAGAGGATGGCCATGTGCCAAAGTGAAGTCTCTAAATCTCAAATAAAGAGGAAACAAAATGGAGGCATAAGTGATATTATCTGATGTATAAAGCAGTGGTTCTCAACTAAGGGGTGATTTTGCCCCCCAAGGGATACTAGGCAATGACCGCATTATTTTGGTTGTCACACTGGGGAAGGGAGGGAGTGCTACTGCCATCTAGTGGATAGAGGCCAGGGATGTTTCTAAACATCCTTTAAAATACAGGATAGCAGCTCACCACAACAAAGAATTACCCAGCTCTGGGCCCGCCGAGTGGCGCGGTGTTGTTAAGCACTGGCTTTGGGAAGCCAGCAGCCCTGGTTAGGGTCCCACATATGAGGGCCAGTGACACTGCCCTCAAAAACAAACAAACAAAAAAAGAATTACCCAGCTCAAAATGTCACTTGTACCAAAGTTGGGCAACTCTAATGTAAAGGAAGATAGTAGTATTGATAGCAAAGAGCAGAAGATATTTAGTTCCTCTGTGCCTCTGCTAACTACCTACTTCATGATTTTAAGTAGTTCAAATTGTGGACTGCACCTATCTTGCTTGTAAAAATGCAGTATCATTTTGCTGGCCTAACACAGGATATCTCGACCAGAGATATCTAAAATGCTTTGCAGCACTACTCTGTGACTTCCACTAGCAAAATGTGGGCAGTTATGTTATACTACATATTCCAGGCCCTCCACTGAAGCCATAATGGTTTGTTCACAAGGATCACACCCTGAAGCCAAGAAAGATCCCTGGCCTTACCATAATACTCATTCTATTTTTGTTGTTTTTGTAGCATTTAAAGAAAACTGAAGAAATCTTAATTGGTAATGTTACTGAATAGAAGAGTAAAACAACTCTAGATGTAGTGACTTGATTAGCTCCTTTGTCCACATTTCACTGAGAAGCAAACAGCAAACATCTATTGTGCAAAACAAGACATATAAATATCCTGTATGAAGGAAAAGTCATTCATTCAACGCTAAGTACCTACTATATGCCCGGTACTATACTAGTTGGAGGAGTTATGAGCTCAACCACAATGAGGCTTTTAATCTAATCTGCAAGTGAGATTACAGAGGTGCTAAAATGAATATAAACAAGAGTTGCTAAGGAAGTACAACAGAAAAACATCAAAATCAGGGGGACAGGGGTAAAGGAAGTTGTCTTGAATAAGAGATGCATGAATTGTATTTTGAAGAACAATTGGTTTACAAGAAAATTCTAAGCAATGGGACCAGGAATGTATTTGAGTTGAGGAGACGTTTGCTTAAGTTTTCTAAGACTAAGTTGGCTCACTATTCCATGCTGTTCTTATTGATGTACACAGGGAAGAGCCATTGTCCAATAAAAAAATGTCAAGGCAATGACTTGGCATTCCATTTCTGAAAAGTCACAAACTTGATAGAGATGGAAGAGAGAGCTACCCACCATGGAAAGAAGCTGGGGAAGAAACCTTGCTGACATTTCTCATTTACTTAGAAAGGTTTTACTACTACTTGTGGAAATTGCAGTTGTGATTTGAAAGTAAAATTGTTAGAGAATTGATATAGTTTCTTAGTTTATTCAGGTGGAAAAATTACTCAAAACTATTTTCAGGTTATTATTTCTAGTATCTTATTCATAAGTCTAATTAATTTCTTCTGGCTATTGTTTTAATATAAAATAACCTGTGGCTTACATTTCTAATGAAACAATTTTTGAAAAAAACTATAGTTACACAAAGACTTCTGAAACTTCAGCTTTAGTTTCTATATCTGGACAGCTTCACAGAACTACCAGTGATCGTAAAATTTAACCAATAAAGAAACTGGGATAAGGGCAGGTTAAATGAAAATACCCAGTTAATATTAAGACCAGTTAATAGACTTGGGTGAGAATAGCAGAAAAATAAGTGAATTCCCCCTTTTCCCAGATAAGCAGAAGTTAGGACCTGTCCAAAAAATTCCCAAATCACAGTAAGACACAACTCTTTCTACCATTAACAAAATGTATCATTTGTCCAAAAGCAAATGATGAAAGGATAAAAGGCAGGGTTAGATGATCTCATGAGACTATAAAACTGTTCCAAAGGAAACCAATTTTAAGTTAATTGTTTTCTAATTACTCTTAGTCCAGTTTTGTGTAGAGTGGTGAGCAGGAAGGGAAAGTGGCCGGGCTAGCAGGAAGAGAGAGCTCAGACAATTTCATAAACTTCTTCAGCACCTAAACCACCTAGCCAATCTCCACCACTAAGGCACCACCAACCAGTGAAAGCTTTACTAAACCAAGTGTCCAGTCCTATCTTTAGCATTCTCCAAATGCACCCTGACCCTTCTCTCTGCTCTGGGTCCACCAAACTGCCTCCCCTACTCCATCAGTCTGAACTTTCACCCTATACACCATAACATAATTTGCTGCTATGTTGAGTTTCTTCATAGAATGTTAAGCCCCTTTGAGGGAAGAAACCCTATTTATTATTTCCAAAATTCGGCAATCTACACGACATACAGTAGGTACTCAATTTATTAAATGAAAGAATGAGTTAACATATTCCACAATTCAGAATTAACACTCACTCAATACCCAAGAGTCCAGTCATCTGGTTTAAAAATCCCATTAACTTTTAGAGCTAGTGGACTCTCAGTTTCTCCTCTTCTCTGGTAAACATATGTCTAAA
Source organism: Aselliscus stoliczkanus (assembly GCA_033961575.1). Lineage (NCBI taxonomy): Eukaryota > Metazoa > Chordata > Mammalia > Chiroptera > Hipposideridae > Aselliscus > Aselliscus stoliczkanus. The sequence continues at coordinate 95,561,936 of CM066733.1, forward strand.
TAAAAGCAGTCCACTGACTAGTGATCAAACTCTAGATAACAAGTAACATCTGCAACCTAGTTACTTCACATATCAACTACATTAATCTCCTTTTTGCTAATTTGTGCTGTATAGCATAACTAAAATAACTTTCTATGCTCCTAGTACTGGTATGAAGAAGAGTATTATGGGAGAATCCCACTCATTTAGTCTGACTGGCTTCCCCAAGGAAGCAAGACCAACACCTAATTTGATTTTCAAAGGATAAATAGGACTAATACAAAAAAGAAAATACTTTGAGGTAGAAAAAAGTTTGTGCATATATGCACTCCCACAATATTTCAGTTTGTAGCTTTTACAAAATGAACTGGTTTACCAGTAGAAAGAACCACAAATGTTATTGCTAAACTTAGACAACAAAAGGAGAATCAATTTTTTATTCTAAATTGACAAAATGTATGCTTTTAAAGGCTTCCTACTAAAATTCTAAATTGCCATAAGCATAAAGGCTGGGAGATGTCAATAATAAGCCCTTTCTGCTGATTCCAATATGTCCCCAGATGCTAAAATTAGAGCAATTAACAAAATATACATTAAAAAATATGAAGAACAGGGGCAGGCAGAGTGGCTCAGTTGGTTAAGAGTTGGCTTAGAGCGTGTGCTCTGAGCAACAGGGCCACCGGTTCGATTCCCACATAGGCCAGTGAATGCTGCGTCCTAGCTGAGCGGTCGCTGAGCTGCCAAAAGATGGCAGGATGGCTCGGCTGGTGTAACAACAAGATTCCCTGTTCATTGGTGGGCTATGCCCACTGGCAACTAAGACTGAACTCGGCACCTTGAGCTGAGCTGCCGCCTGGATGGCTCAGTGGATAGAGTGTGCACTCTTAACAACAGGCTGCTGGCTCGACTCCTGCATGGGATGGTGGCTATGTCTACCCACAACTAAGACTGAACTCGGCACCTTGAGCTTAGAGGCCACAAGCTGCCGACAGGAAGCCAGTTGGTGACTGGCGTCCTCCATAACTAAGATTGAAGAACAACAACTTGGCTGCTCCCCTTCCCCATTCCCCGACACTGTTACCCTCCCCCAATTCCACAATAAAATCTTAATATATATATAGATATAGATATAGATATAGGTATATCTATATCTATCTATCTATCTATCTATCTATCTATCTATATATATATATATATATATGAAGAACAAATTCTGAAAAGCAAAGTGCAAAATAATGTTACTTTTCTTGAAAATTGGGATGGGAACAAAAATGTATTAACATACTTATATTTGCTTATAAATGCATAAAGAAACCACAAAGAGATAAGTTTAAAACTAGCAACAATAGATGACTGAAGGAGGGGAGAAGAGTGAGAGGGAGACCTTCTTCTAGGTATTTTTCTACTATATGTTAAAATTTCTGTCTGTACTAGATATTAAAATACAGTCAGAAATTAAAATTAAAAATATACCACTGTAAAACAGGAATTTTTTAAAATCTACCATTAATGCTTCAACATTAAACATAAATTAGCAATACAAAAAGAACTACCCTTAATTCACTGTTTAATATGCTTAATTTATATGAAAACTGATTTTGTACTTTACATATTTACCCTACTAGAATTCACTGATTCTTTCATTTTTGTGATTATTTATATGTATTTCCCCAATCTCTGCTGCCAATTATCATCACTAACAGTGTCTTTTAGTGAAACAGTGACACTACATATCTATATATCCAGCTGAGAGTGATTACAAATTATTCATCTTTAGCTGTTTACTTTGTCAACAGAATTAGAAAAGCAAATATTTTATTAAGAAAACTAAAAAAATAATGTTCTTCTTTTTCTTCCTTATACAAAGCAAGCTAAAAAAATTTTGCTATGTTCCAAAAGCTGAACAAGAAAAAAAATTAAAAATAAGGTGTATTTTCTTTCTTGGCACTTAGCTATTACAATTATTTGGAAATTATTGTATTTTTCAATTAAAAAATAACACACTTTGGGAAAAGATAGAATGACACTTTTCCAGTCTGCCAGGAAACAGAGCCTTTCCTTCAACTGAAGACCTATCAAAATATGCAAGCAAATGTCATGGCAACAGAAGCTCTCACCATGGTAACATCATCCCTGCTACAGAGGAAAACCACTCTAATTCATCATGAACTTCAAGACAAGACATTAGACTAATTCCAATTTTCATTTTACAATCTATCCATAACACTCAATATACCTGGAAGTAGTAAAGATTTAATAAAAACATTAATATTTCACAAGAAAGCAATATTAAAATCAAAGCTGGCTCAATTTACATGCAAACTGATTAATGCGACAGACATAAAATAAAGCTAATTCACCTTACAAAAAATCCAGATAATGATGAAAATATAAATGAAAACCAATTATATCACCATGGCTTGAATGTAAACACTCTAGACACAGTATAGAAATAATTACAAATTTTACTAATCACAGTATAGCTGGTAGATAAAACAAGAAAAGCCCCTTTTTTTAAATAAAACAAAGAACCAGCCTCCTCCCATGACTGGTGACTGTTTAACAAGCTGTGCGTCCCCCACAAAAACAGGAGTGCCCTTCTGTGCAGTCTCTATCCCTATGAACAGCCCTATCTGGTGTCCCTCACCAGATCTCTGAACTGGGCTGGTGGCCATCCTGGTAATCACTGCCATTCCACTCCACTCTCACAGCACCTGCCCCAGAACCTGGGCCAGGGCCAGAGGGCACAGTGGGAAGAGAAGACATTTGGGAAAAAAAAGAGAAAAGAAAGAAAGAAAAAGTATGAACAGACTTAGCTTTGGGACTTCCAAACACAATATAAATTACATATAAATATATATAAGTATATATCTCTACCACACGTGATGGAAAGACTTTGTTTTCTTTTTCCAAAGAAATAAAATGAAAAAAGCCTCTTGAGTGAAGGGAAAAAAAAGGAAAAAAATACTTTCATGATTTTTATTATTACCTCCATTTTATAAATCATTATATATAATTCTGTTTTTATTTCATAGTGGTAGACTATTAACGGCACAAAAATTATTATCTAGAAACATAAGTGTCTCCACATGAGAACACTAAAATCAAATCTGATTTTAAAAGGTTAGAAATTGTCACAAATAAAAATTTAATATACTACATATCATTAAAATCCTGTTGTAAAAGCTAGTAAATAAGTCTTATTAAGTTTGTAAATTAAATTAAAAGATTTAACATCTGTCAAGTAAAAGGTCTACTACCTATAGCATATTAAAATGCCAAATGGCCATTTTAAAATAGTCACTTTTAGGTGACAAATCACAAAAGATTAGCAATTTAAAACGTCAATGAAATGGTAAAACTGAAAATGATATATGTAAGGGTCTAATAAAACCTAACTGGTTTATGTATAGTCTAATAACCAGATGAAAAATTCCATTTGAATGTGCTTCTTTTTAAAAATGATGACTTCGGGGGCCAGTAGAATGGCTCGTTGGTTAGGGGTTGGCTTGGGGGCCCGGCTGAGTGGCGCCTTGGGTAAGAGCTGAGCAGCAAGGCCCCAGTTCAGATACCACATGAGGGCCAGCGACACTGCCCTGTACAGCTAAGATGGTGAATAACAGCTCGACCTGGAGCTGGGCTGCTGAGTCGCCAGCGACGGGTGTAGGCTGCAGTGGGCTGCCATAACTACCATAAGTGGCCGACAACCAGTGCAAGCAGCCGGTAGCCAGTGTGAGCTGCCGTGAGCCGCCATGAGCCGCCGTGAGCGGCCATCCAGTGGCCGCCGACCAATCTGCCTCAGCCAGGAAGAGCACAGTGATCACAATATCAACATGGGCCAATGAAGCAATGTCCTCAACAACTAGACTTAAGAACAAAAGGACTGCAACTTGTCTGTTCCCCTTCCCCGGTTCGCCAATGCTGTTCCCTCCCCCAATATCCTAATAAAATCTTTTTTAAAATTTTTAAAAATTAAAAAAATAAAAATAAAAATGATCACTTCGGTTTGATTAAAGTATGAACCTTAAACCTTAGAAAGAATATAGGTTTATATTAAAAATAAACAGCTGTATTTTTCTTTGAAGAAAATACGCATTTTTCTCAAAATATTTAAATATTTTGCAAGTATAGTTTATACTTGAAATATTTGAAAACACTGAATAACATAACATAATTAAGTCACCTTTAAGTAAAAATGTTATTTTTGCATTAACAACAAAACACATGGGGAACCCAAAAGGCATGATAAAGAAGAGAGTAAACTGGATTCAAATCTAATTTTGATCTTTAACCAGAAAGTGAGGGGAAATTGCTAGAGCTTAAGGAAGAACACTCTGGATGTAGTATGAAGCAATGATTGGAGGGTGACAAACTGGATGTTGCAGGACCAGTCAGGAGGCCACTACAGTGGTCCAGGCAAGATGAAACGAATGACAAGTCAGGTAGAGCTGTGGCAGTGGTAATGGAGGAAAAAGGAAATAATTTAAGAGATACTTAAAAGATAAAGCAAGACTTAGAGATGGGTTAGAGAGAGAAAGACGGCAAGGTGTCAAAGATGGCATCTAGCTTTCTCATTTAAGTAACAAAGGTAGGAAATGCAAGGCAAGGACTGTCTTGTATAGTTTGTATGCTTGCTTGTTTGGGGAATAGAGATAAGAGTTTAACTTTAAAATATATTAAGTTTTGGGCTGGCCGAGTGGCGCGTTGGTTAAGAGCTGGCTTGGGACACCAGCTCTGAGCAGCAGGGCCCCAGTTTGGATCCCACATGAGGGCCAATGACACTGCCCTCTACAGCTAAGATGGTGAAAAACAGCTCGACCTGGAGCTGGGCTTCCGTGAGTCACCGGCGACAACGTAGGCTGCAGTGGGCTGCCATGAGCTACCGTGAATGGCCAGCAGCCAGCATTAGAGGCCGGCAGTCGGCCTGAGCTGCCAAGAGCCGCCAGGAGCAGCTGTCCAGTGGCCAGCAAGCTGATCTGCCTCACCCTGGAAAAGTACAATGATGATACCAACACAGGCCAGTGAAGCGATGTCCTGCACAACGAGACTGAAGAACAAAAGGACAGCAATTTGTCTGTTCCCCTTCCCCAATTTCCCAATAAAATCTTTAAACAAAAAAATAAAAACCTCACTCCAAATGTATGATTTGACCATTAAGTTGGTGAAAGTTTAAGAAATTTGACATGGAACAAATATTCAAAGAATTGTATTTTTTGTATCAAGTATTGATAACTCTTTGAATTTTACTCATCCATAGCAAAATGAAGTTTTAGAAATATTAATACTTAAAGGTATATTGACCTACAGAAAGAAATAAGCATTTATATGTTATTTGTAGATTTCTAGTAAAGGAATAGAAATATAAATTAACCTTCATTTTCCAAGAATAAGAAAATTAATTATATTAAACTGAGCCGAGTGGCTCAGTTGGTTAAGAGTTGGCTTAAGAGGGCTGGCCGAGTGGCTCAGTTGGTCGAAAGCTCGCTCAAGAGTGCGAGCTGAGCTCTGAACAACGGCAGTTCAATGCCAGCCCGAGCTGAGTTGCCGTTGAGCTGCCAACAGGTGGCAGAATGGCTCAGCTGGTGTAACAACAAGATTGCCTGTTCAATGATGGGATATGCCCACCTGCAACTAAGACTGAATTTGGCACCTTGAGCTGAGCTGCCGCCCAAATGGATCAGTGGATAGAGAGCACACTCTTAATAACAAAGCTGCTGGTTCGACTCCCACATGGGATGGTGGCTATGCCCACCCACAATTAAGACTCAACTTGGCACCTTCAGCTGAGCTGCCTCCCGGATGGCTCAGTAGATAGGGTGTGAGCTCTTAACAAGGCTGCTGGTTTGACTCCCACATGGGATGGTGGATATACCCATCCGCAACTAAGATTGAACTGAACACAGCACCTTGAGCTTAGAGGCCATGAGCTGCCGATGGAAAGCCAGATGGTGACTGGCACCCTCCACAACGAAGACTAAAGAACAACAACTTGGCTCGTCCCCTTCCCCAATTCCCCAACACTATTACCCTCCCTCAATTTCCCAATAAAATCTTAAAAAAAGAAAAAGAAAAAGATAAAACTAACTTTCTTGAAAAATGATGATCAGCCATGTTTATTTCCTAAGCTGACTAAAAAGCAAAAACTGTTCTTTTCACTATTATATATATTTAGTATAAATGAAATATTTTATAATGAACAATTTGTTTTAAGGAAAAGCAGTGATTACAGCAGTAACCAATCCTAATATATCTGAGGAAAATGCTTTATATATACATGCATGTGTGTACATGTATATACATATAACACACACACACACACACACACACACACACACACACACATGAACTTACTCCAATGGGCTGAAAAATAAGTCCATCCATTTCATGGCTGACTTCTTTGGCAAAATTCCCTTCAAGTAGCTATAAAATAAATATATGTATTTTTAGAAATATAATACTCAATATAATAATTGCTTTAAAAGTATTTTAATTTTTGTAAGCTTTATAAAAACTTAGTACATAAGTTTTAAGAACTAAAATGCAAAATGGGGGAGAGGGATATACCAGAGGGATAAAGGTTAACATACTAAAAGTTTTTGTTTTGTTTTTTCATATATGAAGATTTCCCATTCCATGGCAGGCTAGGTATCTTAAGCAGTCCTAAGTACAACAATCACTATGATGGATAACATATTACAAATGGATTTCTAAAGGCATTGCTGAGACAGCACAAAAGGAAGACACAGAGACCAAAGACGAACTGAAAGTAGGAACTCTGGGAACTAATAAATAAAGGGAATAAGAAAATAAACATACACAACAAGGAAGAGAGCAGAGAGACACTTGCTTGGAGACAGGCAGAGGGGTGGTGCGATCCTCTGAGAATCTGTTGCCATAGCTGGCTTAGCCATAGGGAATGCAGTCCAAAAATACAGTATCTGTGTTTTCCCCAAACCCTCAAGCAGAAAAAAATTTTGTAACCTTTCTTTTTTGTCTTACTTTTGTTTCTTTTTTGTCTTTTGAAATATTTTTTCAAGCAAAGAATTGCATTATCAGGGATGTACAATACAAAATACAAACAGAAGTTTTTTCTGTGCCTTATCTACTAAAGAGCAGTTACAGGCCCTATGCTCTCTAATTAGTTCTGAGCAAGCAATTTTAAATGCCTCTCCTTCACAGAGTTTTATTATTTTGAAGAAATGAACATGTGTATCATGGATAGAGAGAGGCCCTAAACATTGATCTCTGCATTTCAGGGAAGAGAACAGAAAATACTTTCACAGAGCCAGAGTCAGAGCCAGAGCCAGGTAGGGCAGATCTGGGATTCATATGTGCCTCTAAAATTCTGGATATGTTGTGGCTTATCTAATCACAGTTTTTTATCACAATTATATCATCTTAAAATCACTACACATACGCGAGATTTGCCTTCAAAAAGTGACAACCAAAACTTCAAGTATATTTCACAAGCAACAATATCTGTGATTCTACTCCCAAACTATGACTGTCTTCTCTGCCATTTCATTCTTCAAAATCTGTAATTTCTCTAAACTGGGGGCAGTTGAGCAAAATAAGAGCAATTCTGAGTTCGAATACCTATGTTTTCTTAAAACTACAATGCTCCTTGGTCAAATTTATAGGAAACGAAATTAGAAAGGCTGCGGGAGAAGAGAATGAGTTAGTGTTTAATAGGTACAGAGTTTCAGTTTGGAAAGACAAAAAGAGATCTGGAGATAGATGATGGTGATGGTTGCACAACAGTGTAAATGTACTTAATGCCACTGAAACGTATGCTTAAAAATGGTTAAAATGGTCCATTTTATGCTACGTATATTTTTGCCTCAATTTTTTTAAAACCTGTAATACTTGATGTTTGCTGCTTTGTTTTGTTCTTTTCTCTTATTACAACATTATGAAAGTGGGGAGCTTGCAAATTGGGACACTTAAGAGCCATTTTATCTAGAGTTTAGCCAAATAGGCAAAAATTTCAGGAAAGGTCTGAGAATTATATATTGCTCTCCAATTCACTCATAGGTGTAAATAACCTGGCCATCTGAGGAGGAAATTTGCCTAAGTAAAAATTCTGTATGGATTAAAAGCACTGATTTCTTATAAATTCCTTTCAGGAAGTGAAAATAAACTCCAAGCATCAGTGTCAAAATATAAGCTTACATTCTTGATGGAAATTTGGAAGGCAATATTAAAACTAAAGGCTTTTTCATATATATGATATATTCATCCTGGAGAAAAAATTTTTTAAACTTGTACTCATGTTGAGAAGTTTAGGTATATATATATATATATATATATATATATATATATATATATATATATATATATATATATATAAAAGACCTTTGTGTTCTATTTCAACTTTTCTCAAATATCCATAAACTAATGATGGATAAAAGCTCAAATAAGAAAAATAAATGTATAACCTTGATACTTCTTGTACCCCAGCATGTAAAAGTCAACTTGCTAAACTGATAGCACAAATCCTGCTGAGGAATGATGCAATGAAAACCAAATATCACAATCATCTTTTTAAAAAAGATTTTTAAAAGGTTAAAGAATGTGTTCCCCTTTTATTGTAGGTACGTCATTAGAGCTTTTCCATTCTTAGACCAATCTTGGCAACTACATATACTGGACCATCCCTGAATAGAAAGCATGTATAAAGTTTAAAGCACAGTTTAAAGTACAGAGTTGGCAAAGGTAGATAATATGACATTACCTATTGCATAAATCAAAGTAACTTCCTTTTTCTATTTTACTCTAACTTTTTATGAATCAAAGAATGTAAAGAAACTTCTTGGGTCAAAACAAGAGATACTCTTTGTTTTCACTCATTTTACTCCTTCTTAATGACTCCAAACAATATTTTTCTTTACTTAATACATCAACATTTACAATATCACCTATCATGTATTAAAGCCCTACTATAGGGCCGGCCGAGTGGCGCACTGGTTGGGAGCTGCTTGGGACGCCAGCGGCCCCGGTTCGGGTCCCAAATATGAGGGCCAGTGACACTGTCCTCAAAAAAAATAAAAATAAAAAAACAATGCCCTACTATAAAGTATTGTTGTACTTTGTTCTTAACATAAGAGTATATCATTCAAAATACACCTCATGAGATGTATGTATATTTTTGAGTTTGACATCTTTATTCAATTTGCCAGAAAAGGAAATTGAAGCCATCAGAGGTTAAGTAACCAGCTTCAAGTCAGACAGCTAAAAAGTAACATCACTCAGAGCAGATTTCAATGCACCTTTAACTAAAAAAGTAAGGAAATACCCAAAGAAAGTCTCTGACTCTCTAAAATCAATATCCCAATGATTCTGCAACTCCCACCAAACATCATTTATAACTTAAAGAATTTAAATGTAGGGCCAGCCGAGTGGCTTAGTTGGTTAAGAGCTCGCTCAAGAGTGCGAGCTGAGGAGGCTGTCGGATTCTGACAGCAGTGGCGCCATTAGCTCGGAAAGGCGCAGCGGCGTGGAGTTGGGCTGATCGTATCGTCCGCCAGAGGTAGCTTTCCTACCTACGTGTGTCAGCCCGAGCGGAGCAGACTCAGCGCTTGGCCGAATTTCAGAATGACTGACACTTCCGAAGCTGTTCCAAATTTTGAAGAGATGTTTGCCAGTCGATTCACAGAAGATGACAAAGAGTACCAGGAATACCTGAAACAGCCTCCCCAGACCCCTCCAATTGTCGAGAGGAATGGAACAGCAGAGCTGGTGGGAACCAAAGAAACAGAGGCAATCGGTTGCAAGACAACAGACAGTTTAGAGGTACAGATAACAGACGGGGTTGGCCAAGTGACAATCAATCCAATCAATGGCATGGACGACGCTGGGGTAACAATTACCCACAGCATAGACAAGAACCTCACCACCCCCACCAGTGTGGACACTCTGGTTACAACCCACGGCCTCCCTATGGTTACTACTGACGGTAATGTCGGCGGCTTTTAGTAAAATCATTGACTGTGTTGAGAAAAATTTGTGTGTATCTTCTGTTGGTCATAATTTTACATCTAATTTTACAGAATGGATTATTATTTTGGAACTCAAGACTTTTTAAAAAAAATTAGATCTTACTAGAGAGATGTGATGGTTGCTGGGAATAAATACTCCCCTAAAAAGATGGTAGATTATATTGACTTCTACTTCAGATTGTTGTTTCATGACTTAATAGTGCTTTGAACTTGGTGTAATTTTCCCCTTGTTTGACCTCCAGTTTTCTTTTACACAGAAATAAAATAGAAATTAAAAAAAAAAAAAGAGTGCAAGCTGAGCTCTGAGCAACAGCAATTCGATGCCTAGATCAAGCTGAGCTGTTGCTGAGCTGCCAAAGGTAGCAGGATGGCTCAGCTAAAAAAAATTAAAAAAAAAAAAGAATTTAAATGTATTGTAACATGCAGTATATGAATAAGATGCATAGAAAGGGAGATAAAATTCTTGGGGGCAGTGAGTTTTTCAGGGAGAGAGATGAAATCTGACATTTTTATCAATGTTGTATAATTTATTATTTATTTATTCATATTAGAAATAATATATGTAAAACAATATGTTGTATTTAAAATATTGCTTTTTTTCCCCAGTCACAATTCTTGAAAGAATGTTTACCCAAATTTGTTATGGACATCTTGTATATTCCAGTGTCTTCATTATCAGAGCCAATTCTTACGTCATTTAACACATTCCCATTATTTTCACTGCTGTCTCTGAGTTACAGCATACTTCAAATTATTCATGAGACTGTCACTACAGATGTTATCCCAGCTACAAGTAACGAATGAACAATGTTAGGAAAGTTTCTTCCCCCCTGCCATTCATTCTATAGATCTATATTCATAATCTTGAAAGTGGTAAGCTCCTTTAAAGTTATCTTTAAAAGCCTGGGTTAGAAGAAAGTTCCACTTTCACTTATAATGTAAAAAATGGCAAGATAATGTCACTTCTAACCTGACAATAATAAAAAAAAAAGCAGATAATCTATAAAATCATGGCTTTTGGTAAGGTTCACCCTAAAGGGCTGAGGTTTCTAGGAAACCAGGTAAGCTGAATGCCAAGCACCTCCAAAGGAGGATGAGACATATGAACTGATTCAGCTATGGGGGACCATGAGAGGACAAAGTGGCAGCCACAAAAGTGAGTACAAAGAAAACAGCTGAAAGTTTGATCAATTCTTAAAAACCAAGTGTTAGCTACTGTGATGGTTTAGAACCCTTGTAAGCCCCAGACACAAGAGGCATCTCAAACCCACTCACTATTTCTATTCCCCAGGCTTCTGTCAGGATTCACAGGAATGACTAGGGGCAGAGTAGGAACCATGAGAAAACCTTACCGACATTAAATCTCTCCTGCTTTCCAGATCTTTCCTGATATGAAGCAAAAGTCATTTGAGAATACAGTCATCTGCTGTTACACGAGCAGCCAGAAACAGCCTTGAGCCTAGAATATTACATTGATGAAAAGCAGAAAAACTTGCTCCTGCCGAAACATCCCACCTATGCGAGGCAAAATTCAGCTGCCAAGAGGAAGAGGTCAGGCCCACTGAGACTCAGGTACTCAGAGTCTGCTTAATACTACTATAAATATTAAGGCTTGAAGAGGAAACCTAAGAAAAATGCACAATCCTCACAAGTCAGGCACCGAGTGACAACAAACAATCATTTACATACAAGAGCAGGAAAACAGACCAGATATAGTTCAACAAAGCCTACTGAAAACTAAAAGTGAAGCAGGAACACTGTGGGGAAACCACTTAATACTCCAGGCCTCTTAATAGTATCATCTGCTGAAGTAATCTAAAGTTTTTGGAGTACTGAAGATAACTATGTAACAATACAAACCCATCTCAAATACAGAACAGAATGACTCAATAACTAGCCCCCCTTCCCCAAATAAGGCCTATTAAACTGATAAAAGAGGTATATGCCCCATTACTAAGCACAAAGATATTTACTTCAGTCTCCAGTGTTCATATAGGGAAAAACAATTAATGTCCAGCAACCAATAAAAAAAATGATCACAAACATACAAAGCAAGAAAACATGATATGCGTTCAATAGATAAGGCATTCAATAGAACAAGACACAGGTATGGCCCGTATTTTAGAATTATCAAAGACTTTAAAATAACCTTAACTTGGGCTGGCCAAGTGGCGCATTGGTTAAGAGCTGGTTTGGGATGCCAGCGGCCCCCGTTCAGATCCCACATATGAAGGCCAGTGACACTGCCCTCTACAACTAAGATGGTGAACAACAGCTCCACATGGAGCTGGACTGCTGTGAGTCCCCAGGATGGCACAGCTGCAGCCCCTGCTGCAGTGGGCTGCCATAGGCTACAGTGAGTGGCCGGCAGCCAGCGTGAACAGCTGGCAGCTGGTGTGAGCTGCCAAGAGCCGCTGTGAGCGGCCGTCCAGAGACCGGCGACCGATCTGCCTCACCGGGGAAGAGCGCAATGATGATACCAACATGGGCCAGTGAAGCAATGTCCTCTACAACTAGAATAAAGAACAAAAGGACAACAACTTGTCTGTTCCCCTTCCCGGGTTCCCCAATGCTGTTCCTCTCCCCCAACTCCCCAATAAAATCTTTAAAAAATTAAATAAATAAAATAACCTTCCTTAACTTTTTAAAGGAAAAGGTGGAAAACATGTATGAACAAATGTGTAATCTCAGCAAAGAGAAGAAAACTATAAAAATGAGACAAATGAAAATGCAAGACATAAAAAAAAAGTATCAGAGAAGAATTCTAATCAATGAGAATGACGATCAACAGGATTATCAGCAGACTGGATATAACAAAGGGAAGAATCACTGAATTTGAAGAAGTTAACTGTGTAGCACTTTTTTCCAACTGAAATACAAAAAGGGAAAGGGAGGATAAAATTATAGGGCTGAGAATCAAAGAACAGAGGTAAAGATGTCTTAAAAGACTTTATAGAACAGACATAAAATCAGTAAGAATATGAACACTGAAACTACCTGATCTAATTGACCATTACAGAACATTCCACCCAAAAGGAAAAAAACACTTTTTTTCTAAGTGCTTACAACATTTTTGTAGGTCAAAGTCATACAAAGTATGTTTTCTGACCATAATGAATTAAATATCAGTAAGAGAAAGGTTTCTGGAAAGTTCCACAATGTTTGGAAACTTAATGACACATTTCTAAATAACCCATGAGTAAAAGAAAAAATCAAAAAGAAAATTTTTAAATATTTCAACCTGAATGAAAATGAAAATATAGTAGATTGAGATTTGAGCAATTAAGCTAAGGTGTGCTTAGAAGTTGTACTAAATGACTAATTAGAAAAGAAAGATCACAAATCAATAATATCAACTTCCACCCTAAGAAACAAAGAAGAACTCTAGGGAATTTAGGATCACTGATACAAGCAGCAGCCACCTGGGCTGAGATGGTATGCCCAGAGATGGATACAACTTTCCCTAAGGCTAAGACGTAGACATTATTAAGAAGGGCACAGCCAGGGCTCATTAGATGGCAGACAAGTTGATGAAATGTCTTAATGAAGTGTCTCACCAGTTTTTAAAGATGGAAGTTAGAAAGCAGTATGTCTGAATTTAAAACTTTAAAGTAGGAATAATAGCCAGAGATAAGTTGCCATAGTGAAAGTGACTAAATCAGAATAAGTCACCAAGATGAAAACTTGAAAGAAAGGAGAAGCCAGGCTTATAAATAGGTCTGAGAGAAGAATCTGATAAGTCAGGAATAGACTCCAAGGAAAGGAGGCGTGTTTAACAAGGAGCTAAAAGAGTCTCGATATATTTAGTTAAAATAGCATGGCTTGAAAGGTCAGCTTTTATTTTAGTAATTTAAATATCAAATAATTTAGAAACTCACTTTGGTATTCTTTTATCTCTGATATTATAGTCCAAGATTTAAGCTACTCTGTTTTTCTTTTCCTCTTCTATATTTTCAATACAACTTATTTATGAGTTGCACTGGTATTCTCATGTAAGAAGTGCAAAGCTAAGTTTTTCTTAGACAATTTGTTGGATGATAACATCTCAATAAAAATAAAATTTCATTCAGGGTTCATTCAGGTAAATATATCCTGGCTGCCTACTAATGCTAGAAACCCAGTTAGCATAAGGGATACTGGGGACCCAATGATAATTTAAGCCTAGGCCAACATGCCTAAATGATACCTTAATTTTAATTTAACAGTAAAAATGTTACATGCAATGATGTAACTAGCCATTTCTCCCTCTCAATCTTTCTTCAGAAACATAGTCTATTTAAATGACCCAAGATGTTTTTAAAACACTTCTAACAAATAAGAAAAAGATCTTACTTTAAAATTACTTAGCTGCAAACTCTTAGAGAAGCTTTAAAGTGCAATATGGGTGAATTATTCTAAAGATCCTCAGACTCATTTCTTTTCAGAATTATAATATTCTTGATTATTTTTCACCAAATAAAATTAGAAAATAGTTAGATAAAAGGTAAAATAGTAGACATAATATATGAAATCATTATTAATAAAACATGGTAGTATTTCATAAGTCTTTAGTTATAAAATTTGTATTTGCTTATCGATGAACATAACATCACTTGAATACAATCTGAAGTATCCTACAGAAGGCATGTAACTTTCCATTGACCAAAGACTGGTGGAACTGACAAAGGTTATACCCAGTGATTGACTAGGAAATGACATTTTATATGTCTATGAATCAGGAAGTAATTCGAAACCAAATCATTATAAATGCATAAGCAGAGGGAGGGTCAAGATGGCGGCTGTGAGGAAGGCTCCATGAAATCTCCCCTGGAAATATCCACAAATTGAACTTCTAATACGCTTCAAAGAGACATCTACTCATCACACAGAGCAACTAAGAGTTCCACACAAGGATTGCTGGAAGGCGAGCAGGCCAGGCGAGTGGGGGAAGAAGGCGGCGAGACACGTGAGGTGCAGCCCGCACCCATGGCTGCTGAGTCACGGTGAGTGTTTCCCCGGCTCGCTCCCGGCGGCCCACCTAGAGTTCAGCAAGAGTGCTGGTTTGCAGTCTGAGGCAGAAGCCTCAGGCCGGGCAAGTGCGGGAGGAGAGAGAGGAGACGACTGTGCAGAGGTACGAGCTGCACCCGCGGCTCGCCGGGTCCCCAGGAAGCAGGGTGCAAAGCCCCACAGAGACAGGGCAAGATCAATCCCTGCACCCTCCCAGTTCAGGGATCAGTCTCTGTGCCCACCGGGTCCCGCGGAGCGCAGAAGCCTGAAACCCAGGAGCAGGGGAAAAAAGAATACTCGGGCTTGGAGATGCAGCGCGCCGGTCGGAGACGCAGGTCCCCAAGAGACGCGGAGCAGGGATCTTAGCCACACAGTAGGGTGCACGCAATTCCCTAAATTCTGGCAGACCCTTTGGGAGAGCAGCAGGAACTCCGCTGGAGCATAAGAGGCAAAGGCCTTAGCTTAAAACAGTGTTGGAACTGTGGCTTTGTTTATTTTATTTTTTTTCCTTTTTCTACTCTTCAACAGAAAGCAAAAAAAAACACCAATAACGCACCCACTCCCACAAACTTTGGCCCCCGCCAAGACAGTCTTAAACTGACTCCTGAATGGAGCAATAGGGGCAGACTAGGAAGATATTCCTACCTGCAGGGGGTTGAGAATTTCCACCCAGTAAAGGCTGCAGAGTGAGACTACCTACCCCGCCCTCACCTTTATGCAAGGCTTGGGAGGCAGGGCAGGTTCACCTGCTGAGGCACTAATTAACAGATTCTTAGCAGCAGGCTTTTGGTAGTGAGGAATTCTTTAATTCTCCACAGCTGTCAACCGAAAGGGTGCCCACAGACACTCATTGAGCCTTGGGGGGTGCAGCCTGCCTTGGGACAAGCAAAAGCAAAAAGGCAGTGACTTTGTAAAAACCACCAATCACACGTCACAAACACACTCAAGTACAGCAAACCTGCAGTGCCAGGATCACGCTAGGCATCAGGTGGCCTACTGTTCCCACAAAAAGCACAGGAATTTTTTGTACAGCAGACAAACTAAAGAGAGCTTGGTGGAGTTTAGCCAAGACCGGAATGGGTATTTTTGGTTTGTTTGGTTTTATTCTGTTTTGTTTTCCCTTCATTGGCTGCTTATCTTGGTTGTTTTTGGTTTTTATTTCTATTTCATTCTTATCATTTTGTAGTTTTTAATATAGGCATATATATAGGTGTATATAGGTGAATATATGTCCATATATATGGGTGTGTAGACAAATATATATATATATATTTCTTTTTCTTTCTTTTCTTTTTCTTTTTTCCCCACCCTCACTTTCTCTCTTATTTTACTCATTCTTCTCACTGCTATACTTTTCCTCTTTTCCTTTTTTCTGCAAATTTTATTTGTATAATTTTTATTCTTACTTTTTTTATTAGTATTATTTTAGTGTATTTTTATTTTTTATTTTTTAGGTATAGCTAATCGGTTTCTCACGTTTATTCTGTTTTTTATTTTAGGATATTGTATTTTATTTTGTTTCCTCTTCTGTTATTATTGTGTGTGGTTTTTGTTTTGTTTCTGTTTGTTTTCTTCATTAGTATGATTGATATTTCTGTACAAGTTGACTGTAGTTTGATGGTTGGTTTTTTTTACTTGTGCGAGCATTTGGTTTTCTTTGGTGGCTGCAGAGGTTGTTCTTGTTGATCTGTTATGCTCTAAAATCACTCTGCAGCAGTGGGTCCAACAAACAGATACAAGAATCATCACACCTGGAGACCAACTTTAGATAAAACCAAAGCATTTCTGGGTTTGACATACAAGAATCACACCCAAAAGGAAGTTGCTACAGGTACTAGGGCCCATAGGGTCCAAGTTTCATCAGAGGGGTCAATCCTCTCACAGCAGCTCATAAACTGCAGACGCCGCTGATCCTCACAGTTAATCAATCTGGGAGTCAATCCCACTTACTGACAAACCTTTAAAAGTAATCAAAACTAAAACTTCAACAAGTGAGGACGCACGACACAAGGAACACCTCAGATACAAGCACAGGAGAATAGGAAGACTGAGTAATGCAAATATAAAGGAAACACACCATATAAGTTTACCCAAAAAAGACTGAGAAACCTGGGGGATCTATCTGTTATATTGAAGCAAACACAAAGAGTAAGCCAGAATGGGGAGACAAAGAAACACAACACAAATAAAAGAACAGAAGAAACTTCCTGAATCAGTGGAAATAGAGGAAATAGAGGTAACCAACCTATCGGAGACATAGTTCAGAACACTGATTATTAGAATGTTCAAGGAAATTAATGAAAATACAAAGAAGGATAGAGAAATCATGAAAAGCAACCAGCTAGAACTTAAGAACACAATTACTGAATTAAATAACAAACTTGATAGAATCAATAGCAGATTGGATGAAGCAGAAAATCGAATCAGTGACTTAGAAGACAAAATAGCAGAGATCACCCATGCGGAACAACAACAAGTAAAGAGAATGAAAAACATGGAAAATAGTTTAAGAGAGCTGGGGGACAACATCAAACGCAATAACCCATGGGTCATTGGAGTACCAGAAGGAGAAGAGAGGAAGCAAGAGATTGAGAATATATTTGAAGTAATAATGTCTGAAAACTTCCCTAACCTGGCAAAGGACATTGAAATACAAGCTCAGGAAGTGCAGAGAGTTCCAACCAGGATGATTCCAAACAGGCCCACTCCAAGACACATTATAGTGAAAATGGCAAGGGTTAAGGACAAAGACAGAATCCTTAAAGCAGCAAAGGGAAAGGCTGCAAGTTACTTACAAGGGTACCCCCATAAGATTATCAGCTGACTTTTCTACAGAAACTTTGCAGGCCAGAAGGGAGTGGCAGGAGGTTTTCAAAGTGATGAAAAATAAAGGCCTACAACCGAGATTGCTGTATCCAGCAAGGTTATAATTTAAAATCGAAGGCGAGATAAGGAGCTTTGCAGAAAAGAATAAGTTAAGGGAATTCATTACCACCAAGCCAGCTTTGCAGGAAATGCTAAAAGGGCTTCTTTAAGTAGAAGAGAAAAACAACCTAAGAAAGACTACAAACACAAATAACAAAATGGCAATAAATACACACCTATCAATAATCACATTAAATGTAAATAGATTAAATGCTCCAATAAAAAGACATTGGGTGGCTGAATGGATAAGAAAGCAAGACCCCAGCATATGCTGTATACAAGAGACTCACCTGAGATCCAAAGACTCATACAGGCTGAAAGTAAAGGGATGGAGTAAAAGATTTCATGCAAGTGGTACTGAGAAAAAAGCTGGAGTAGTGATACTTATATCAGATAAAATGGACTTTAAATTGAAGAATATAACAAGGGACAAAGAAGGACACTTCATAGTAATGAAGGGATCGATCCAACAAGAGGACATAACTCTAGTAAACATCTATGCACCTAACATAGGAGCCCCTAAATATATAAAACAGATATTGTCAGACATAAAGACAGAGATCAACAGTAACACTATCATAGTAGGGGACTTCAACACCCCGCTGTCATTAATGGACAGATCCTCCAGACAGAAAATCAATGTGGAAACAGCGACGTTAAATGACACATTAGACCAGCTGGATTTAACAGACATTTTCAGAGCATTTCATCCCAAAGCTACAGAATATACGTTCTTTTCAAGTGCACATGGAACATTTTCTAAGATAGACCACATGTTAGGCAACAAAACAAGTCTCAATAAATTTAAGAAGGTTGAAATCATTTCAACTGTATTCTCTGACCACAATGCTATGAAACTAGAAATCAATTATAAGAAGAAATCCGGGAAGCTGACAAATAAATGGAGGCTAAACAATATGCTATTAAATAGTGAGTGGGTCACAAATGAGATCAAGGAGGAAATCAAAAGATACCTCAAGACAAACGAAAATGAAAACACCACGACCCAAAAATCTCTGGGTTGCTGCAAAAGCAGTCCTAAGAGGGAAGTTTATAGCAGTGCAGGCCTACCTAAAGAAGGAAGAAAAATCTCAAATCAACAGGTTATCCTTACACCTAAGGGAACTGGAAAAAGAACAGCAAAAGAAGCCCAAGGGGAGTACAAGAAAGGAGATAATAAAGACCAGAGCAGAAATAAACAATATAGAGAACAGAAAAACAATTCAAAAGATCAGTGAAACCAAGAGCTGGTTTCTTGAGAGGATAAACAAAATTGACAAACCTCTAGCCAGGTTCATCAAAAAAAAAAAAAAGAGAGGACTCAAATTAGCAAAATCAGGAATGAAAGAGGGGAAATGACTACAGACATCACAGAAATATGAAAAATTCTAAGAAATTACTATAAGCAACTATATGCCAACAAATTTGACAATCTGGAAGAAATGGATAATTTTCTAGAAACATACAACCTTCCAAAGCTAACGCAAGAAGGAACAGAAAATCTAAATACCCTGATTACTACCAAGGAAATTGAATCAGTAATTGACAAGCTCCCAAAAAACAAAAGCCCTGGACCAGACGGTTTCACAAGTGAATTTTATCAGACATTCAAAAAAGAACTATCACCTATTCTCAAACTATTCCAAAAAATCCAGAAAGAGGGAAGGCACCCAAACTCTTTTTATGAAGCCACTATCACCCTGATTCCAAAACCAGATAAAGATATCACAAAAAAGGAAAACTACAGGCCAATCTCCCTGATGAATACAGATGCAAAAATTCTCAATAAAATATTAGCAAACAGAATTCAGCAATATATTAAGAAGATCATACATCATGATCAAGTGGGATTCATCCCTAGTGCGCAAGGCTGGTTCAACATCCGTAAATCAATTAATGTGATACACCACATCACCAAAATGAAGGATAAAGATCACATGGTCATTCCAATAGATGCAGATAAAGCATTTGACAAAATCCAACAGCCATTTATGTTAAAAACCCTTAGCAAAGTGGGAATACAGGGATCATATCTCAACATAATAAAAGCCATATATGATAAACCTACAGCTAACATCATACTCAATGGGGAAAAGCTAAAACCATTCATTCCCCTTAAGATCAGGAACAAGACAAGGCTGTCCACTTTCTCCTCTTTTATTCAACATAGTGCTGGAAGTTCTAGCCACAGTAATCAGACAACAAAAAGAAATAAAAGGCATCCAAGTTGGCAAGGAAGAAGTAAAATTGTCATTATATGCAGATGACATGATACAGTATATAGAGAACCCCAAAGACTCCATCAAAAAACTATTGGAACTGATAGACGAATTCAGTAAAGTAGCAGGATATAAAATCAATGTTCAGAAATCAGTGGCATTTGCATATACCAATAATAAACTAACGGAAAGAGAAATTAAGAAAACTTTCCCATTTACAAGTGCGTCAAGAACTATAAAATACCTAGGAATAAATTTAACCAAAGAAGTGAAAGATCTGTACTCAGAAAATTATAAGACACTGAAGAAAGAAATCATAGAAGATACAAATAAATGGAAACACCTACCATGCTCATGGATAGGAAGAATTAATATAGTTAAAATGTCCATACTGCCTAAAGCAATATATAGATCCAATGCAATTCCTATCAAACTACCAAGGGCATTTTTCACAGAAATAGAAAATATAATCCTAAAATTTATATGGAATCATAAAAGACCCAGAATAGCCTCGGCAATTCTGAGAAATAAGAACAAAGTCGGGGGAATCATGCTACCAGACATCAAAACCTACTACAAGGCTACAGTAATCAAGACAGTTTGGTATTGGCATAAAAACAGGCACATCGATCAGTGGAACAGAACAGAGAGCCCAGAAATAAATCCAGGCATTTACGGACAGTTAATCTATGACAAGGGAAGCAAGAATTTACACTGGAGTAAAGATAGTCTATTCAATAAATGGTGCTGGGAAAATTGGACTGACACATGCAAAAAAATGAAACTAGACCACCTCCTTTCGCCTTATACAAGAACAAATTCAAAATGGATTAAAGACTTAAATGTAAGACCTGAAAGCATAAAAATCCTAAAAGAAAATATACGGAGTACATTTGCAGACATTACCCGGAGCAATATTTTTACTGATACATCCCTACAGGCAAGGGAAATAAAAGGAAAAATGAACATATGGGATTATATCAGACTTAAAAGTTTTTTCACAACAAAGGAAACCATTAATAAAACAAAAAGGAAGCCTACTGAATGGGAGAATATATTTGCCAACGATATATCTGATAAGGGGTTAATATCCAAAATTTATAAAACACTCATGAAACTCAACACCAAAAAAACAAACAACCCAATTAAAAAATGGGCAGAAGATATGAAGAGACATTTCTCTAAAGAGGACATACAGATGGCCAACAGGCATATGAAAAAAAGTTCAACCTCACTGGTCATTAGGGAAATGCAAATAAAAACCACCATGAGATATCACCTCACTCCAGTCAGAATGGCTATCATCAATAAATCAACAAACAACAAGTGCTGGCGGGGCTGTGGGGAAAAGGGGACCCTGCTGCACTGTTGGTGGGATTGCAGATTGGTGCAGCCACTGTGGAAGTCAGTATGGAGGTACCTCAAAGAACTGGAAATAGAGCTACCGTTTGACCCAGCAATTCCACTCCTAAGTATTTATCCTGAAAAAACCAAGACACTTATTCAAAAAAAGATATGCACCCCTATGTTCATAGCAGCACAATTTACAATAGCTAAGACTTGGAAACAACCAAAATGCCCATCTACTGATGGAGTATCACTCCGCTATAAAGAAGAATTAAATCGTACCATTTGCAATGATATGGGTGGACCTAGAGACTATTATGTTAAGTGAAATAAGTCAGTCAGAGAAAGACAAATACCATATGATCTCACTCATATGTGGAATCTGAAAAACTGTATGAACAAGCAAAGTAAACAGAAACTGTCTCATAGATATAGAGGAAAAATCAGGGTTGCTAATTGAGAGGGGGATGAGGATGAGGGAGAAGGGGAAGGGATTAGACAGCAAAAATAGGCAACTACAATATTGCCACTGGGATGTGAAAAACAGTTTGGGTAATATAATTAATAATGTTGTAAATATTCTGTGGAATGTCAGATGGTCATAGGTCTTGTTAGGGAGACCACTTCATGGATGGAGTAGAGGTTTGATCACTGCACTGTATGACTAAAGTGGAGGTTGTATACCTACTGTAATTAAATCTATATAGATAGTCACGGGATGTGGATTATACTGTGGAAGAGAGTCAGAGGAAGAGTAATAGATATATATGATATGGGGGGGGAGTGAGGTGGTGAATTGGGGGTGGGGGATTGTCACTTTGAGGGGTAAAATGTATAACTATTGCACTGTGTTGTAAACCTGAAACTAATTAAAAATAAATAAAATAAAAATTAAAAAAAAATAAATGCATAAGCAGAGAAAGATAATGCAAGAGCGCTTGAAATTAGAAACATGAGAAACAAAAACTGTGAAGTTAAAGCATAGAAAGGAACCTTGTAGAAATAAGCAAAATGATAGCTTAAGACTGCAAATGAAGAAGAAAATGAATCTGTAATGTAATTGGGAATGGAAAGTGGAAACATCAATTCATTGTAGTATAGAAAAATAATATTCTTCTCTTAAATGAGAAAAAAATAATATCTGAACCTTTCTGTTCTGAACTATTCTACTTACATCAGATGTTTTCTGAGCAAATAGTCCCATATATCCTCAACTGACTGCCTGAGAAGGTTCAATATAAAGGCTTATATCTGCTGACTTTTTTATGTGCTTTCATAATTCTCTTAAAATTCAAGGTTTGGTTTTACCAATCCCCCCAAAATAGAAATTTCCACTCACCTCGATATTACTCTTTTTTCTTTTCCATCCTCAAAGTCTAACTTCTGATATAGGTTAAGATGATATCCAATGCTTTTGTACCCTATATATTCCTCTAATCGGTACAAAAATCCTTCTACAAAACTCATCATTTTTGCTCAACAAAAAGTCAGTATCATTAACTTCTTTTAAAAATAATTTGATTTCTATTATTTGCCAATAATGCCTAATTTTATCATTAAGGTTAGCTAAACGAAATATAAATAGCCTCTGGAATACTATCATTGGCTCTTCCATCAACCCACATTACTGCAATTAATATTAAGCGTAATAATTCTGGTGAATCTCATTTGTCAAAGTTAGAAAATTTAAAAACAAAATTTCTCTAGAAAACATAGTCTATTTATTATTTTTGGTAGTTGTTAGTCTTATTTTTACCACAATTCCCCAGAAAGTAGAAATCAACTAATTCTTATGGAATAAAGTTCTTTTTACTGGATTTCCAATTTTTTAATCTCATAATTGAAGCATCATTCATTCATTCATTCATCAAAACACTCATTTAGTGCCAATAACTGACAGCCACTCTATCAAGTGTTTGAGATTTAAAAGAGATCAATCAGTCTCTATCCTGGAAGAACTAGTGTCAGGGTCTAGTGTGGTGGTCGCAAACTCAAATGCCTATAGGTGCCACACCATGAACTTGAACGGAACTGGATATAAGATAAGAGGGACGAATGAGAACTATGATGAACTGTAGAGAGTATCCTCATCTATAAGCAAATTCCATATTTTTTAAATATTATATGAACTTCAGCTTTCTGTTTAATATGGCTGTAAATACACATAAAATAATTTTACAATAAGTGCTTTTAATAGAGATGTTTAAAGACTTCTGGGGCAATAGAAAAGTAATTGAAATTTCATCTATCATTCACAGTTTTATTCAGATATTTACTGAGTACTAACTACATATCCGTGGCGGGGGGCGGGGATGAGAAGAGTAAGAGAAGAGAAAGGAAGAGGTAACACATATAACACATGCTAAGCACTGTTCTAAGTAACACACACACACACACACACACACACTCTCTCTCTCTCTCTCTCTTTCTCTCTCTCTCTCTCTCTCTCTCTCTCTCTCTCTCTCTCTCTCTCTCTCTCTCTCATTTTAGCCTCCTAACAATCTTAAGGAGTAGGGATTAGGGGCCGTTATTATCCCCATTTTAAAGGTGAAATTTAGGAGTTACCTAATGTGACACAGAAAGAAACCGAGAGTCCATGTTCTTAACTGTTTTTCTAATCCACGAGTCACATTTCCAGTCTAGGTTAGTACCCTGTGCTTCCTTCCATCACAGGATTTTCCTGTTTAACTGTCTGACTACCAAATTGAGCTGTGGGCTTTCTGAGATCAGGAATCACATCTTATTATCATTGTATCTTCAGCATGTTACAGTAATCTGGCACCGAGTAAGTTCTCTCTTCAACAAACATGTGCTAAATATAAAATGAATAGCACAGTGACAGGATTGATAAAAACAAGCCAATATATTGGGTTGTTGGAAAAGTCATGACATATTTTTTCAATGTTTTTTGTTACAAAAATGTGTCATGACTTTTCCAACAACCTAATATATTGGTTTTAGGTAGGATACATATGGAATGTATTATATTCCAAGAAGAAGTTTAAAAAGGTGTTGATTTAACGCATATACAGATTATTAAAAGGGTAAGATCTTTTTAAAACACTAAAATCATCATTCATAGTTGATAACTTTCTCACAAAGCATTCCTTGTTGCCTTCATTATCTCCATGGGGAACAACAGTAAAAGGTTCTTAGCTGGTCTCATTGATTGTAGGTTAACTTCCTTTCTCTAAACTATTTCTACTAACTACCACTAGAATTGACTTTCTAAAACTACCGCTAAAATTTTCTAAAACAATTTGTTGTGTCACAATCACATCTAAAAATTTTTAAGTGCTCCTTGTTGTCTACAGTCCAAGTTTCCTCACCACGATTTTTTAAGTTCTTTTTTTTTCCCCAGGGCAACTTTACCTAAATGTTTTCCACAATGTTTATTCAGATTGCAGCTGGTAAGTACAGGCAAATGTTTCCTTAAAGCATGACCTACTAGTTTGGAAGAATATTAAGCATTTTTATAAGAAATACGAAAATAGAATGGTTACTTAGCCGTAAACATGTAAGTGATACAATAAAAATTAAACAATGTTTGGCTGGTCTGAATGTCACAAGAAAAAGGACAAAAATTACAGAGATAAAGGAAAGAAGAGGTTAAATATTTGTAATCTGAACAATAAAAGGAAACCATATTTATTTGTAAAATGTAATTTAAGACTTTCAAACAAAGAACAATATGGTAAACAGAAAAAACAATATATCTCTTTCAAAACTATATCCTTTGTTTGTATGGGTATGTAGTAAAGAATTAAGTTTACCAAAAGAGAGGTCTAGCCTTTGCCCTCTGTTACTGGGGGATGATCTCTAGGATCCCTCGAATGTCCTATCTGATGAGAGTATCTCTGCTTACAAGAGAGTCTAACAATATGATTTATGATGGGGGCTTTGGAACATGACATATCAGGTCTGACCTCCAGAGGAACTGGAGACCAAATGTATTGGCCAAACCTCTGGGAGGGGCTGGAAGCTAAAGGTCAGCCATGCAGGCAGCATATGATTGAACCGCAATAGAAACTTTAGATACCAAATGCTTGGGTGAGCCTCCCTGGTTGGTAATATTCTAGTATTGTCATACATCTTAGTTAGCCAGGAGTGGATAACAGTGTCCATGACTCTGGGGAGGCAACCAGAAGCTTCACATTGGGCTCCTCCCAGGTTTTGCCCTATGTGGCTCTTCTTTTGGCTGGTTATAATTGGTATCCTTTTGTTACAGTGAAATTGTAATCATAGGTATAGGGCTTTCCTGAGTTCTGTGAGTCAGTCCAGTAAATTATCAAACCTAAGGGGGTCCCTGGGGACCCCAGAATCTGTAGCCAACAGATCTGAAGTGAAGGTGGACCTGAGAACTCCCAAACTTGCAGCTGGTGTGTAAGTAAGGGCAATTCTGTAGGGGACTATGCAGTTGGCCTGAGCTCAATGCAATAAGTTTTTGTGACTGTATTTTTCTTGTTGCCACAATTCAGACTGTCCTCAAAGTCATAACTGTCAGCAGGAAAGCATATGACTTCCCCTATTGGGTATTATTGCCAAAAGGCTGTTCAAGAAGTGGCAGACTGTAGAATGATGCCATAGTTGTCCTGCCAGTTAATGGGTAAAGTGACCCACTTAGCCATCACAGATGAGATCTTTAATAGACATTGAGTATCCCTGGACAAGGACAACCCATACTGAGATACCAAATGGCATTTATCTGTAAATTAAACATGTTTTATAGCCTTAAAAAAGTACCAGGAAATGGAATATGACTTTAAGAAATAAACGTTGTTTTCCACAATATAAAAAGCATATAGCATTTCCCTTATTATTTGTATCAATTAAGCTAGCATAGAAATGGTTCAAAATTATATAAAAATAGGACTTAAGATCTATACCTAAATTTTTCAAAGCACATGCTTCATATTCTCACTGAATTTCTGAAAAGCACAATAAAATATAAGCAGAATTGAATATGCTAAAAAACAAATGTGTGAAATATAGGACATTTTATATATAGACTACTGTATAAATACCTCATAAACAAAATAGCAAAAATAAGTTATATCTCTGTTACAGTGATTTTGTTTCCAGTACTTAAAGTTAAGCATTTATCAACAATTTAATGTGACAAGTAATTACATGGCTCACTAAAATTTTACCTAACACCTTTAAAGAATACTTGCTTTCATTACTTATATTGTCATTAGCCTCCTATGTACAACTTAAAATTCTTACTAGTTCTCTTCAATGGATCAATCTTTATATTCTCTCCCAGAAAGGCCCCCATCCTACATCGGCCTAGTGAGCCACATTCTTCTCACAGGCTGCACACGTGTGCATACAGTATACGTGGACAAACCTGGGCACTCACAGTACCCAGGCTAAGACGAGGAATTCTGAGAACATGCAAAAAGAAAGGCAAATGATAAAAATAGGGAAAGAAATGAAAATCTTTGTGAATGAGAAAAAGAAATAAACCCAGTGGGAAAAAACCATGGCTTATGATGGGGGTATGACACAAAATAATAGGTTTCAGAGGTAAGACTAAGTGAAGTATATTAGGTATTGTTAAGGCAACACACTTAACAATAACAGCACCATCCTGAATTTATTACTCTTTTGTTCTGAAGTATATAAAACTATGAATCATTCAAGATTCTACTTGAAAATAACATTAAAAATAAAATCTTTGGGAGCCTCCTACAATCAGGAATAAAATCTATTCTAATGATAAAACACTGAAGCACAATACACCAAGATTGAGAAAAGGTGACCCAGATATGTATCTATAACTTCATTGTTTTCCTGAATGTAATCACAGTCTAAAGGGGGGTTGAAGGGAATCATAGGGTGGGAAAGTCTCTCTCCCCCACCCCATTATTTCCAAATAAGAATATGAAAGTCTTACACGCTATAGCATAAACAACTCTAGTCTAATGTGCTTAAAGGAATCCTAAACATATGTAAGGCTTTCACCTGAATGCTATTCTTTTCGGACAGCAAATGTAATGTACAGATAGGTATTCTGAACCTCCCCATGCCGTATGTCTGGATTAAGTATAGTTATCTCGCCTCATACATATTACACATATAGGACTAAAAGCTACATTTTTAGGTCTTTTACATTTTGGTTTTTCTGGTCATCCCATCAAAACTAAGAGGTAGCCATATCTTTTTCATCCAATTGTAAAAACACACTTAGGCCTATTTATTTCGATTACTATGCCAAACTGTGACATAAACAACAACTAACTCATCCTATCGATCCCTACACCTTCTTCACCCCCCAAGTCTATCCCCACCACCCCTGCCCTCACACTCGTCAGATTTAACACTTTTTATCTATACAGAGGTAAGATGATTCAACATTTAACAGTTTGATTTCCTTTTCAACTGTAATCTCTGGGGGCTAAGTATCATGCTCAACAGTGTTGGCCAGTTTTACCTTGGGGGCATTTCCCAATTTTAAACATAGGGCAAATTTTAGAAAAATTCAGGTTTTCCCCTGGGCAAAGGATCATTGCTGAGGGGCAGAGAAACAAGGAGAGACTTTGTTGGACTCACGAAATAGAGAGGCAAAATCGGGAAGGCATTCAAACACACAGCTGAATTTCCCCTCAAAATTACTACAAAATTCTGAAGTTACACAAATGTATAGAAAACAAAATTTTAAAGATAACATTCCAACACCAGCACAGTTATTTTGAAAATTTGAATGAAATTGTTAATATTCTAAAAATTACTTTTAACAAAATTGATTCATAAAAAAAGACAAAAATATGAGAGTCATGTTTTTCAAACAATTTCCTCCTTTAAAAATGCCCTAACAGGGCCAGCCTAGTGGTGCGGTGGCTTAATTAAGGGATGGCTTAGGAAGCCAGCGGCCCCGGTTCGGGTCCCACATATGAGGGCCAGTGACACTGCCCCCCCAAAAAAAAAAAAAAATGCTCTAAACAATAATTTTAGAGCTGAGTTCATTCAAACTTTCACAGAACAGTTCCTTTTTAGGGTAAATAAGCAATTCTCTATCATAGAAAAAGTTGGAAATAATCCAGTTCATTTTACATAATGAATACAAAAACCAACTACAAAACTAATCTCTATCTACCATCAACTACAGACCCATTTCTCTCATTCATTCAGCAGTTCCAGGTGGTATTACTCTAGGCTCTAGAAATACCGTCGCAAATATTCTTTCACATCTTCTATCTTAAGGTGTGTCTGTATCACATAGAGAGAGAAAATGAATGGGATACCAATTAAAAATAGGTGATCATGGCCGGCTGAGTGGCTCATTGGTTAAGAGCTGGCTTGGGAGCGCAAGAACTGAGCAGCAGGGCCACCGGTTAGGATCCCGCATGGGCCAGTGTCACTGTATCCTCCACAGCTAAGATGGTGAACAACAGCTTGACCTGGAGCGGGGCTGCTGTGAATGCCCTGCGACGGTGCAGGCTGCAGTGGGGGTGCAGTACGCTGCTGTAAGCTACCATGAGTGGCTGGCAGCTGGCGTGAGCTGCCGTGAGCAACCATCCAATGGCCTGCAACCGGTCTACCTTTTCTAGGAAGAGCGCAATGATCACAATACCATCATGGGCCAGTGAAACAACATCCTCCACAACTAGACTGAAGAACAAAAGGACAGCAACTTGTCTGTTCCCCTTCCTCGATTCCCCAGCGCTGTTTCCCTCCCCCAATTCTCCAATAAAATCTTCAAAAAAAAAAAAATAGATGATCAATCTAGAAGTACATCAACACTTACAATATGGTAGTTTAATTTTTGATAAAGGTGTCAATGCAACCCAATGGGGAAAGAAAAGTCTTTTCAACAAATAGTGCTGGAATAACTATGAAAAAGAGTAAAAATTAAACCTCAATTCCTACCCCACCTTATACACACACAAAAAAAATATTTTGAGATGGATCACGCAGAATAAAACTACAAGGTTCTCAGAAGAAAACATAGGAGAATATATTTCTGACCTGGGGTTGGGCAAGCAAAGGTTTCTTAAGTATGAAACAAAATTCACTAACAATAAAAGAAAAATAACTGATATATTAAACTTCAGTGAATTTAGTAACTCCTGTTTATCCAAAGAACTGTTAAGAAAATGAACCAGCAAGTTACAAAATTAGATAAAATACTAGGAAAATACATGTTTGATAAAAGATGGATGTCCGCGATATGTAGAGAACTCTTCCAATAAAGGGATAAACAATCTAATAAAAACTAAAATTACAAATACATGAAAGTCGGCCCGGTCGAGTGGCGCATTGGTTAGGAGCTGGTTTTGGGATGCCAGCGGCCCCAGTTCCGATACCACAAGTGAGGGCCAGTGACACTGCCCTCCACAGCTAACAACAGCTCCACCTGGAGCTGGGCTGCGAGCCCCAGCAACACTGTAGGCTGCAGTCCCTACTGCAGTGGGCTGCCATAGGCTACAGTGAGTGGCCCGCAGCCAGCGTGAGCTGCCAATAGCCGCGGTGAGCGATATCCAGAGGCCGGCAACCGATCTGCCTCATCCAGGAAGAGCGCAATGATGCTACCAACATGGGCCAGTGAAGCAACATCCTCCGCAACTAGACTGAAGAACAAAGAGACAGCAACTTGTCTGTTCCCCTTCCCCAATTCCCCAGCGTTGTTCCCCAATTCCCCAATAAAATCTTAAAAAAAAAAAAATACATGAAAGTCTACAATTTATTTTGAAATGCATCCAAAAAATGGACTAATGGATGGATAGAGCAATACACTGATTAATTATATGTATGTTAAAGCAGGTATATAATAAAATACAGAATCTAGGGTAGTGTGTGGGCATTTACAGTAAAATTCAATTTTTCTGTGTATTTAAATTTTTCCTTAGTAAAATCTTGATGAAAAATATCAGAGATCAGAAAAACACTCGCTAGGGCCAGTCGAGTGGCGCAGAGTTTAAGTGCTGGCTTGGGAAGCCAGCAGCCCAGGTTCGGGTCCCACATGTGAGGGCCAGTGACACTGTCCTCAAAAAAAAAGAAAAAAGAAAAAGACTCACTAAAGAAGTAAGACTGACCTAAGAATTAGAAAGAGGCAGCTAAAACATCTGAGGATGGTACTAAGCACAGTAAAAATGTCTTATAATGAAGTCAAGTATGAAGCATGGAAGTACAAGAAATAAAAACACTGACAGTGAGTGAAAAAATCATAGAAAATGAGCAGCAAGAACTAGATCACATAAGTCACTACTGTACACAAAGACAGTGAGTTTAGATTTTACTTTAAATGTGAAAAGAATCAGTGATATAGGCACAAAAATCTTAAATATCAGCAAATTAAGTTTGAATTCACATTAAAACTGTGTTATTAATATGGCAGCCACATGTGGCTATTTAGATTAATTTAAATTAAAAATCCAGTTCCTCGACTTCTGGTAAAATTGCGCAATAGAGAGAGGCTGTGCTAACTGCCTCCCAGGATCACACCAAAATTACAAGCAAATTATACATCATTCAACCCTGGAGGTCCCCAGTACACTGGAGGAACAGAACCACTAAACGAAGAACTTAAAGAGGAAGCCGCATCGGGTCTTGTAGGATGGGCAGAGACGAGAGAGGGCGAGCCCCATGAGGGAAGCCCCAGCCGTGGGAAGCTTGTCTGGTTGGGGGAGAGACCCTCCGGCCGCACACCAAGCTCACCAGCCTAGAGCTCCTTTGCCGGGAAGAGAAGTTCTAAGATAGCTGGCAGTAAATTAGTGAGGACTCTCTTTGCTCAGGTCGGTGAGTCTAAGAGCGGCTGGAGAATCAGTGGGGCCGGCGCCCGGGCTTGCTCGCCGGTGAGCACTTACCTGGTTCCTGGTGGAGGGAGTGGCTGTGTGAGCCGGACCAGGGAGCCTGCGGGACGGACTGAACTGAGCACCTTTGGTGCAAAGGCTGGAGGTTTTTGAACTGTTGTTCCTGTGGTGCGGAGCCTGCACGCGAGTGGTGTAGGGAGGACGCCATTTTGTCAAGCTTGGGCCCTCCCACGAAGGATCAGGTCCGAGACCGAATTGGTCTGGTGGAATTCGCGCAGAAGTACGTGTGTGCGTGCGCCTGCGGCCTTGGATCCCCACCCTCTGCCCGGCTTATACTGCGTTGCCAGGGAAACGCAGGGCGGGTGCCCTCCGGCTCCAACAGGCTGCTCACTGAGACCCAGGAGTGCGTGAGCCACTTCGGATCCCCACCCTCTGCACGGCTTGTGCTGCGTTGCCAGGGAAAGGCCTAGTGGGAGTGATCCGGCTCCAACAGGCTGCTCACTGAGACGTGGGAGTGCGCAAGCCGCCTTGGGTCCCTGCTCTCCGCTTGCAGAGTTGCCAGGCTGGTGATTGGTTGTCGGGCTGCTCGGCCTGATCTGCAAGCAGCTGATTGGGACAGGCTGAGACTGGGAGTTTTCCCGGGAGTGTTGGGCCGTGAGCTGCGTGCCTGCGTGATCCAGCCAGGGCTCTCCTGGTGATCTATCTAATACATCAAAGCAATCCCAGAGCGACAGCCAGAATGGGGAAACAAAGAAACATGTCACAAGTAAAAGATCAGAAGAAACCTCCAGAAATGGAACCAAATGAAACAGAGGGATCCAACCTTTCAGAGACAGAGTTTAGAACACTGATGATAAGAATGTTTAAGGAACTTAGCGAGGACATAAAGAAGGATAGGGAACCATAACAAACAACCTGTTAGAACTAAAGAATACAATAACTGAAATGAAGAACACACTCGAAGGAATCACCAGGAGAGTAGATGAAGCAGAGGAGCGGATCAGCGATTTGGAAGATAAAATAGCAGAACTCACCCAGTTGGCACAGCAAAAAGACCAAAGAATAAAAACAATGAAAATAGTTTAAGAGCCCTATGGGACAAGGTGAAGCACAACCACCTTCGAATCATAGGGATACCAGAAGGAGAAGAGAAGAAGCAAGGGGTCGAAAATGTATTTGAAAAAATAATGACTGAAAACTTCCCTACCCTGGTGAAGGAAATCAACATACATGCCCAGGAAGTGCAGAGGGTTCCAAACAAGCTGAACGCAAACAGGTCCACACCAAGACACATCCTAGTCAAAATGGCAAAGGTTAAAGACAGAGACAGAATCCTAGAGGCTGCAAGAGAAAGACAGCAGGTTACATACAAAGGAACTCCTGTTAGACTAACAGCTGACTTATCTACAGAAACTCTGCAGGCCAGAAGGGAGTGGCAGGAGATATTCAAAGTGACACAAAATAAAGGCCTACAACCAAGATTGCTCTACCCATCACGGCTATCACTTAAAATTGAAGGAGAAATAAAGAGCTTCTCAGAAAAGAATAAGCTTAAGGAATTCATTACCACCAAGCCAGCACTGCAAGAAATGTTAAAAGGGCTTTTTTAAACAAAAGAAAGCGGTAAACAAGCTAACCCAGAGAGACAATTTAAGAAGACTGAAGTCATATCAAGCAGATATAAAGGAAAAACTGATGGTTGCTGGCTGGGACGGAGTGGGGAAGAGGGAGAGGGGGAAAGTTTTGGACAGTGTATGTGGGACTACAATGTTGCCGCAGGGATATGGGGGCAGTTCTGGGAATGTAATTGATAATGTTGTGAAGAGACTATTATGTTGCGAGAAATAAGTCAGTCGGAGGACAGGTACCATGTGATCTCACTTGTGTGTGGAGTCTGAAGAGCTGAGTGAACGATCAAAGTAAACAGACTCGTAGATGTAGAGGAAAAACTGAGGGTTGCTAGTTGGGGGGGGATGGGGGAAGGGGAAGGGATTAGACAGCATAAATAGACAACTACAATATTGCCACAGGGATATGAAACACAGTTCGGGGAATATAATAATGTTGTAAAAATTTTGTGGCGTGTCAAGATAGTCACATGTCTTGTTAGGGAGACCACTTCATGGATGGAGTAGAGGCTTGATCACTGTACTGTACACCTGAAGCTGATGTTGTATAGTACTGTATGCTAACTGCAACTGAATATGTGGATGGTCACGGGATGTGGAGTATACTGTGGAGGGGCTCAAGGGAGTTGTGATGGATATGTATGATATGGGGGGGAGTGGGGTGGTGAACTGGGGGAGGGGGGTTTTCACTTTGGGGGGTAAAGAGTATAACTATTGCATTGTGTTGTACACCTGAGACTAATAAAACAAACAAAAAAAGAAAAAAAATATCCAGTTCCTCAGTTGCACTAACCACGATTCAAGTCCTCTATAGCCATATGTGGCTAACAGGTCCTATACGGGACAGCAGAGATTACAATAGAACATTTCCATCATTACAGAAAATTAATCGGACCATACTGCTTTAAAAGAAAATACACATATCATAAACATAATGCCAACAAAAGGAATCATGCAAGAAATTGAAATTCTTGGAATCAAGTAAAAATGAAAGGAAAAGAATAGAAATTATTTACAAAATGCCAAAATTCTTACCAGGTGAAAATGCTTAAAGGAATTCTGTCAGTTATCACATAACATATATTGAAAGGTGCATTCACAGCTGAGGCAATAAATTGATAACTGACACAACATCCCATCATATTTGTCATCTGTGGATCAGAAGCGAGCTACAGATCCCATCCATACTGAAGAGGAGGAGATAATACAAAGGTCACTAGGGATTATCTCAGAATTCTGCCTACCACATTGGTAGGGATGGATATGGCCACAAACTTTCAAGTATTGGGCAGTATAGATTAGAACCTAAACTTCCATTTTTAGAATTTGTCCTAAAAAAATACTCATGAACTTTTAGCCTTTTAGCAAGTTATCTATAAAAATACTGACCAAAATATTAATAACAAAAAATTTAGTAGCAATCTAAACATTCAATAAGGAAATACTAATTTAAAATCATTATTTTTAAATAAATACAGTTTTCTATCTCTCCATATATATATATTTGACATACATACATTTTTGAGGATTTTTTTTTTTTTAAATATATCCTTAGGGCCGGCCGAGTGGCGCAATGGTTAAGCGCTGGCTTTGGGATGCCAGCGGCCCCGGTTCGGATCCCACATGAGGGCCAGTGACACTGCCCTCTACAGCTAACAACAGCTCCACCTGGAGCTGGGCTGTGCGAGCCCCAGTGATGGTGTGGGCTGCAGCCCCTGCTGCAGTGGGCTGCCATAGGCTACAGTGAGTGGCCCGCAGCCAGCGTGAGCGGCTGGCAGCCAAGAGTGAGCTGCCAATAGCCGCGGTGAGCGACATCCAGAGGCCAGAGACCGATCTGCCTCATCCGGGAAGAGCGCAATGACGATACCAACAGTGAAGCAACATCCTCCGCAACTAAAACTGAAGAACAAAAAGACAGCAACTTGTCTGTTCCACTTCCCCGATTCTCCAACGCTGTTCCCCTCCACCAATTCCCCAATAAAATCTTTAAAAAAAAAAATAAATAAATAAATAAATAAATAAAATAAAATATATCCTTATACGCAAATCTTACCAGTGTTTTGTGGCTGCAACCAGTTTGTTATGCAGTGGCACTGATGTTTCTTTCGTGGCAAAGCACAATATTTTATATTGGTCTTCTTTCACAATAGCTCACTATTGTTTCCCAGAGAACACTGGCTATTATGACATTGCTATGAATCTGACCATTGTTCTTAAATGTTTCCTCTGCACATCATACTTATGGTTGCCATATTCCATGTGTTTATATAAACTTTGCTTAAACATCCCACTATCTTCCACCCTACTCTGAAACCCGGCACATGTTCACATAATTAAAGCAAGATTGACAGTATACACTGATGGAAAATAAAGTGAACACCAATAGATGCTCTGATCTCAGTCTAAGCTAAATATCTGGTTTATTTGAACCAATTTTACAAGGTAGCATAGAAAAAATATAGAGTCCCACTCTCTATCAGGAAATACCTGTATACTTCCTTATTTCACAGCTCACATTTTTTTCACATCTCTGAAAACGAGACATATCTTACAATCAATGATGTATCATAGTTTAATTGGCAGAAGTCTTTCTAATCCAGTGATACATAAAATAAGAGCCTGGTTTTACAATTAATGGCATCTTATTTAGTAAAACAAGGTACAGAAAATATGGTTTTGTGTGAACAATAAAGTTCTCTGATAACCTGAAACTTCATTTCTCAAAGCTGCAGAGCCATAAATGCACTAGAATCACACCTGTGATTTACAATTTGTTCTCATGCACTTATCTTCAGAATATTAAGCCTTATAGAGAATGCTTGAACTGATGAGCTTAAAGCATCTCTGAAGTGACCTGTGAAAGTGTTTTCATGAATAAATATAAAACCACACCCAATTAATTAAATAACAGGATTGTGTCACATATTAGGAGTATTTAATCTGTGACTCCACAATCAAATCAAGTTCTTCAGTCTGTGACTGAGCATTATACAACATATTTGAAATAATACTGTAATAAGTAGAAAAGCACACAAAATAAGAAGTCACAAATCAATTTTCTTAGAAATTTTATAAATTATTTAAAAATCTTATTGCAATCCTTCAACAATGACAAACAAGTTTTCTATATTTTACTTTTGGTAAAACTGGCTCTGCATGGGGTATAAAAATGACTAAATGTGTGTTCAATAACGAAGAAATAAACCAAAAAAATACAATCCAACTGAAAGTCTCTGACTTTCCTTATTTACTCCAAAAGTTTATTTCCTAAACCATGTCTCAAAGTCCATTTCCATTTACACTCGTACATCATCCTTTTAGTTTTAGCAGAGAACTGAAACTTCTTACAGTTTTTAAGAAAATCTAAAGTTGTTAAATATCTACTCTTCCAGCAATGTGATAAGGGTAGTGAATTTTTTTTAATTAAAAACATTAAGATGTACTATAAAGTTACTTTTAAATTCATGTGCTGGAACTAAGTACCTTCCATCATTTCAATAATGACCAACAGAAGGTGATTTACTTATTCTATGCCAAGGGATGGCAAACTGTGGCTCACAAGCCACATACAGCTCTTTGAGTACATTCCATCTCAAAAGTTTACCACCCCTAGAAGAGCCAATCCTGTCCCTCACAACAATTTAAAAATTATTCCAGGGGGCCAGCCAACTGGTTCAGTTGGTTAAGAGTTAGCTTAAGAGCACGAGCTCTGAGCAACAGGTCCATGGGTTCAATTCCCACATGGGCCAGTGATGCTGTCCCTGAGCTGAGCTGGCGCTGAGCTGCCAACAGTTGGCAGGATGGCTCAGCTGGTGAGAGCACGTGCTCCTAACAACAAGACTGCGTGTTCAATGGTGGGCTACACCCACCCGCAGCTAAGACTGAACTCAGCACCTTGAGCTGAGCTGCCACCCGGATGACTCAGTGGACAGAGCGTGCGCTCTTAACAACAAGGTTGCTGGTTCAACTCCTACATGGGATGGTGCCTACGCCCACCCACAACTAAGATTGTAACATAGGACCTTGAGCTTAGAGGCCACGAGCTGCTGATGGGCAGCTAGATGGCGACTGGCGCCCTCCCATAATTAAGATTGAAGAACAACAACTTGGCTGGTCCCAATTCCCCAACACTGTTCCCCTCCCCCAATTCCCCAATTTAAAAAAAAAAAAAAATTTGAGAGTCATAAATATATTTTTACATAATCACCATTATGTGAATAATATTCTTTAAAAGATATTATGATAGTTTTATTTTCATTTTCAATTTTACTTCAGAGCCACAGTTCGCAAGCCAGTTTGCTGACCCCTGACGGCTCTTCTGTCTCAAAAGTTTGTCGACCCCTGTTCTATGCAACTGAAAAAGGTAAAAGCTATTATTTAACTTCAGTCTTTCATTTGAAAATTCTAGTAAATCTACTAGGTCAGACATTAATATCAAAATACCACAACTAGACTCAAGAACAAAAGGACAGCAACTTGTCTGTGCCCCTTCCCCTGTTCCCTAAGGCTGTTCCCCTCCCCCAATTCCCCAATAAAATCTTTAAAAAAAAAAAGTGTTCAGTTGAAAATGAAGACATTTGTGTGGGATGTCAATCCTGTGCCTTTCTTAACCTGCAGTAGACTCACAACCACAGTTGGTTAAAACAATTAATCCATCAGGCTTTTTAGGAAAGAAACTGCTTTCTAATCATTTTAGAGACAAATAATTAAGCTACTATACTGAGCCAACATAGAAATTTCACCATGGTTACAATTGTGACTCTTTCATAGAAATGTATATTTGGCACCAGATAAATGATTTCTTCATGTTTCAGTGAACAAGACTTACTACGCTAAAAGAAGTTTCCTGGGACAATAAATCTTGAGGCTCCAAAAGCAGTTAAGAATTCTCTTTATTATGCATTACTGGGATTTTCTTAAATTCTCCTCTGAAATGGTAAATGAATGAGAATGAAAGGATCCAACAGCCATATTCAATTTCAATAATAATGATATACTAATAGACAAGATAATACAAAACTGAACAGTAGAAATATAAGGACACATAAAGTTATCCTCATTTCATCTTGCATCTGCCTTTGAACAAAAATAGTTTCACCATTATATCTGTAACTACATAAAAAATTAGGCATAATCATTGAAAACTTCCACTTGTAAACAACAGATCTTCACACTTAAGCAAAGGCTCTTTCTTCTCTTCAACCACAGTTGCAATAACACTCTCTCAAAGGTTCTTTTTCTTGTACAATGTAACAAACAGTACAACACTGATAAAGTCACAGAACATTTGTATATATAAATAACAAGCCTCTGGCTAGATTTTCTTTATGAACTACTAAGTCTTGCACTCTTAGGAAGTATAAATTTATATCTAAAGATAAAATAAGAAAGTAAAGAAGAGCAAGTCATTACCTAGAAAATATACCTGAACGCCAGATGAAATACATAAATATAAATAAAACCTAAATTTCCTACTTAGCAAAGTATGCAAAAATACCTGTAAAATTCTTATTTAACTACATGCCCTTGAAAAACTAAATGTAGCAAAAGAATAACTTTTGTTCATTTCTATTTAATCCTCTCAACTGTTATTGGAAAGTAGATCTTCACATTTTTACTCTTTCATCTTACATAGTAAATTTTACTTTCAAAACAGCAATAAATAAATCATTGTAAAAATATTTTCCACAGAATTGTAATAAAGCAGTCAAACTAGACATGAGAAAGTAAAATGACTCCAAACAGAGAAAAGCAATAAATTTATTGATTTATCTCTTTTAAGAGATAATTAGGTTTTTCCTTGTTTTCTTTTTTCTTTTTCTTTTTTTAATTTATTTTATTTGTGTGAGATGGGAGAAGGGGATGGAGTTTTGCTTATGTTTTGAATCAAGCATAATTTCCTAAAACCATTCAAGATCAATTCTTTGCATGTTTTTTAACTGGATTCTAACTACATACAATCCTACAAGGAACATAACTATCTACCCAAGGGAAAAGTATGGAGATAAGAGATGCAGACAAGCGGAAAATGAAGAAAGACAACTTGCTATTTTAGCAGAAACAGAACTTTGCAAATGGGAAATAATCCGAGATCAAGCTTAGTTGTATTAAAGTAAAAATGGGGAGTTTAACAAAGAAGAAAATGAATTATTTTTGGCAATTCCTTAGAAAAATAAATAGGCAGTTAGGTAAGAATACATCGGTCAATCTTACAGCTTTATAAATGGCTAAAATTTTAGAGTGGTCTTTCCATCTACTTCTATAACAGATAACGACTGTGCCCTAAAAATAAGAAAGGGGAAAATTATTATAAAATGCAAAAAGCATCTTCTCAAACTAAGAAAACAATAATAGAACAATGCATTTTAAAATACTGTCTGCCTAGCAGCTCTGATACAAATTTTCTGAAACATCTAATGAAATGCTTATGAGAAACACAGGACGAAAACTTTAAGTTTCATACCAAGACAAAAGTCCATATGCTACCAGAACTTCCAGGCTGATAGATCTCTACTGAAAAGTTTGGTCACTGGACCTTGTATACTGTGCAGACAGCAAGCCTGACCAACAAAAATGACCCATCCTCATTCCCTCAGTGTCCCTCATATAGGTAACAAACACAAGATTTACAACAATCAGAAACCAGGCGACTATTCTTTCTTCCATGTGTATCTACATCATCATGGGGCAAACTGCTCCTGTATCTATCTTTGCCCACCTTATGGATGGTTTTCAAAACTTGTCTATGGACACTTGGGGGTCCCTTGGGTCCTTTCAGATGGTCCATGAGGTCAAACCTTATTTTCATAATAATACTAAGCAATAATTTACCCTTTTCATTATCACTCGCTTGTGAGTATACAGTGCAATTTTTCAGAGGCTACACGACATGATATCACAACAAACTGAGCAAAAAGGAACATGAGAATCCAGCTGTCTTTAATTAAGGCAGATATTCTTTAATTTGCAAAAAAGTAAAACAAAGCCACTCTTCACACTAAATTATTTTTTGCTTTAGAACATATAATTATTTTTCACAAAATGTTATTTCTACTAATATAGCAGATTTGCTATTGTTTCTAAATGAATTAATAAACATTTTCAGTTTTAATTCTTAATATGGTAACTATCATTAGACACAATAATTAAAGTGGAAAGGAGTCCTGAGACTAAAAAGTCTGAAAACTACTGTTCTAGGCAGTCTAAGTCCTTTAGAGAATTTCACTTCCTTTACTGAAATAAACAACAAATCCAAGAAAATAACTGAGAAGAAAGGTTATGTGTATAGTTTTACAGTCACTCATAAAGGACATACAGTAGTTAAAGGGTCCCAGAAAGCAGAACACATTGGAGAATATAACATTCATATACTCCATCTGTTCAGAGGATCATGCAGTACAGGGCAAATGTATATTCCATTTCTCTCTAGCACAACTGCCATGAATGTGAACCGGCATACCAACTGAAATTTAAACAGAGTGCAGATAAGAATGACCTATAGCCCTTGTAGACTAAAAAGCATGAGGATTGGATTAATCTTTCATCATTTAAGGAAACAGAAATAACATCATCATAAAAACTGATAGTGAAAGTAGAACTTTAAAAATAAATTTCATTTAAAAATTCCATCAAAAATGAATGCATTTTAAGGCCAGCCGAGTAGCTCAGTTGGTTAAGAGCTCGCTCAAGAGTGTGAGCTCTGAGCAACAGGGTTGCTGGTTGGATTCCCAGCTCGAGCTGAGCAGCCGCTGAGCTGCCAACAGGTGGCAGGATGGCTCAGCTAAAAAAAAATAATAATAATAAATTTTTAGAAAAGTTTTATACCCTCAGTAGGATGCCAGAGGGCAAAAACCTCTTAAGAAAAAAAAAAAATCAAGTAATAAGAAAAAAACTAGAGGAGAAGAAAAAAGAACAGGATGAAATTAAAGGGAAGGTAAGTAAAGCAAAAATATTGCATAAAAGGGTAAAAATTCCACTTTAGAGGAAAAAAAACTGGCAGTAGGGAAAGTTAATCTTTCATACGAGACCCAATCTCAAGATTTTACATAAGGCAGGGGGAGAAATAGAAAAAAATTAAATCCATATATTACATAAAAATTATCAACATCCATGATAATTTTAAGTATGTCCAAAGAAACTAGAACACTTAGAACTGACACATGAATAAAGGGTATTTAATACCCACATCTTTTTTGAAGATGTACTTGAGTTAGCACTGTAAATATGGTATGTACTTCAGCCCCTCTCACCAGAGCACCAATAAAATGATGGGAATTAAATGAACCCAGAACAAAAAGAAGGAACTGGAGGACCATCAGAAGATGAGAAAGATTTCAATAGAAACCTGCTGACGGACAAACCATGCCACTGGAGGAACTTCACTGAAGGAGAGGGGAGAGCTGACCATCAGTAAAGTGACAGCGGAGGGGAGCGACTCTGAAACTGCTATGCCATCAGACAAGAAGAGCAGTGAAGATCGAGCATCACTGTGCTACTACATTTGGAGTAGCTAAGAGCTTTACTCCAACCCAAGACTTTCAAATTACTTCCTTGAAATCACAGCAAGAACCCAAATGCAACTTCCTCCTCCTTCTCCTGGAAATCACATCAAAGTAACAGGGAAAGACTTCCGTGTTATTTTTACTTATCAAAGAGATATTTTTTTCAATAACCCCAGCTTTCAGCATAACTCAAAGGCAAATATAATCCACAGACTCTAAAATACAAGTGTAGGCTACAAAAAACAGCTAGAATCTGACAGAAACCTCAAGAGAAAAAGGGCGAAGGAAAGTTCAGTGTAGATGGAAGAACTAGCAGCAGATATCAACAAGTGTCCACAAAAACACACTCCCTAAAAGTAAACCGCTTAACCCTTAATTGCAGAAGCTAATTTTATTGTTTGTACTGAGTGCTGAAACCAGGGTGAAAAGGGCTGGAGATACAAACACTACCAGACTAGTTAAGAGCAACAGATTTGGTGGGTCTACTTAAACAGCTACACTGCCTAGAACAGTTCTGACTTGAAGCAAAAGTGAAGCTTTAAGTACTGTAATCTAAAATATCACTCCCTGACCACTTCAGGGATGGTGTAGATGCCTGACCACTGCACTGTACACCTGAAGCTGAAGCTGAATAACACTGAATGTCAGCTATAATTTTATATATATATATATATATATATATATAAAATCACAGCATGTGGGGTACAGCATAGGGAATAGAGTCAATGGAACTGTAACAGCTATTACTATGTCAGAGGGGTAGTAGATTGGGGGAAGGGGGTTATCACTTAGTGTAAATATCTAACTATTACATTGTTTTGTACACCTGAAACTAATAAAAAAAATATATCACTCCCTGTACTGCCCCCCCATGACAACCTCCTGCAAATAACTGATCCAGAAATATCTAATTTATTTAAAGATGAGTAATATTAAGACAACTAACATAGCATCAATACAAAAATACCAAATGAAAAGAGGTAGAAATGCAATACTAACTTGACAGAAAAATACTGCCATACAATGGATGAAAATTATCAAGCACTTCAGCATTAGTTTAAAAATTAATAAAACTCTCACTACTATAAGCAACAAAGCAAAAAGGTAAAAATTCAAGAAAAAGATGGGACAACAACTAAATAAGATAAAAGGTAATATGACAAAACACAGGGAAAAAGTTCAAGGGAAAAAAATCATCACAGAAATGAAGGCACAAGAGAGGACATATATTTAAAGGACACAACAAAATGAAACAGAACAACGGAAAAAGTTTAAAAGGATCAGGGCATCAGTATTAGATTTAGAGTAGTGGTTCTCACAGCAAGGTCCTTAGACCAGTAGTTGGAGTTTCACTTGGGAATTTGAGAAAAACTGCCATTTCTCAGGCTACCATAGACCTACCAAAATCACAAAATCTGGAAGTGGAACCCAACAATCTGTTCTAACAAGCCCTCCAAATAATTCTGATGCACACTAAAGTTTGAGAACCACTGCTTTGGAAGATGGAAACAGGAATATAGTACAAGTATGACCATAGTCAGAATGTCCAAAGAGGAAAATCAAATATAACATTACAAATATTTAAAGATGCATGTCTAGAAAACTTAAAACTTGAGTCTACATATTAAAAGGGCATAAGTGCCAGGGAAAACTGACCTAGCACAGTCAACTTCAAGACATATCAAGTAAATCATTGGACTTTAAAGATGAAGAAATGATCTTTTGAGCAAAGAGACAAAAACATTAAGTTAATTAAAATGGAAGAAGGAGCCAAAAAATTAGATGGCATTTTACTGCTTCACAACAACACTAAATTCTAGAAGACAGAGGAACAACACTCACACGTTAAGTGTAAGCCAGGGACTTTATATCCCTCCAAAAGTAAAGGTTACAGCAAGCAAACATTTTCAAACAAACACACACAGAAGTACCACTGCTCTCATGAAGTATTAAGAAAACTACTAAAAGATATACTTCACCCAAGCAAGAAACACCTGAGGAATTTATGGGAAGAGCTACTATTCTCAAATTATTGGGGCTGGCCTAGTGGCTCAGTTGGTTAAGAGCTCGCTCAAGAGCACTAACTCTGAGCAACAGGGTCGCTGGTTCGATTCCCAGCCTGCACTGAGCTGCCACTGAGCTGCTGCCAACAGGTGGCAGGATGGCTCAGCTAAAAAAAAAAAAAAAAAAAATCAAATTATTAATGAGTACTTAACTGTAAAATAAAATAAATGTGAAAATTAAGATGAAAGAACAGAAAGTAAATATCATCTACCTAACAATATGAAAATAATATAACTAAAAATTGATAGGAGAAAGAGAGAAAGGATGGGCTAGGACTCCAAGTTTATAATTTA
Source organism: Aselliscus stoliczkanus (assembly GCA_033961575.1). Lineage (NCBI taxonomy): Eukaryota > Metazoa > Chordata > Mammalia > Chiroptera > Hipposideridae > Aselliscus > Aselliscus stoliczkanus. Next base: position 95,605,631 of record CM066733.1, read on the forward strand.
ATGCTAACAAATCAAGTAATAGAGTGTCAACATATTTAACAGTAGGAAAGTAATATTATTCATTAAAAACTAAGAAAGAAATGGGAGTAAAAGAGGAAAGATGAAAACACATGCTACTTATAGTATTCATTGATAGGGATTTACTAGGTGACATGAAGAAATAGAGAACTAAAGATATCATATAAAGGTACAATTATGAAACTAACCACTAGAACAAAAATACAGACCATTCCAAATACCAGAAAACTACAAACATGTTGTGCCCACACACATTTTAACAGCAGAATGAAAGATTTACAGTTAACTATAAATATAGAAAACATAACATAGAATGACAGCTTTGATACCCAACATATCTATTATATAGATAAATGTAAATGGAATAAATCACCACTTTAAAAAATAAAAAAGTTAAAACACATGTCTGCATGAGAACTTGCACTCAAATGTTTACAGCAGCACTACCCATAATTACCAAAAAGTGGAAACAAATCAAATGTCCATCAACTAAAAAATGGGTAAACAAAATGTATTTCTATATACTAAAATATTATTCAGCCATAAAAAATGAATGAAATACTGATTTATAAATGAAATACTGATTTATATCTCAAAGTAGATGAGCCTTAATGACATTAGACTATGTGAAAGAAGCCAGTCACAAAACACCACATATTGTACGATTCCATTTCTATGGAATATCCAGAATAGGTAAATCTATAGACAGAAAGTTGACTGGTGGTTGTCAACAGCTGCAGGTTTGGAGAGGAGTGAAGAATTGTTGCTAACGGGTACAGTTTCTTTTGGAGGTGATAAAAATGCTCTAAAATTGATTGTGGTGATGACTGTACAGCTCTGAATTGTGCACTGAATTGAATTCAATGAAATTGTATATTTTAAATGGGTAAATTACATGATATGCAATTATATCTTAATAAAGCTGTTTAACATTAAAATAACAAAAGAGTTACAGTGTGGATCACAAAGAAAAATTGCTGTATACAAAGCACAAGCCTAAAAGAATGTACTTGCAAAAAAAAATTCAAATAGTAAGGTGGACAAAGGCAAATATAAACAAAAAGAAACAGGACTCACAGTATTAGTCATTATCTTAGAAGTCAAGACAAAAAAAGACAAACAGGTCAAAAAACAGAGTTTATAATTCTAAGAAATATAAATCCAAATAAATAAAACCTATGAATTTATCATCACCAAAAAGCCTACTATAAGTATTCATGAGGAAACTTGAGAAGGCATTATAATTAAACAAACAGATACTACTGTTAGGAGGCTTTCATTCACCATTCTTACTCCATGACAAATCAACTGAACCAAAAATAAATATGAATATAAAAGACTAAAAACAAAAATACAATAAGTAAGGTAGATCTGATTGACATATATCAAAATCTTTGCTAGGAAAATTTTAAAATATCATTTGAAGTGTCTGAGAAGCAGCCCAAAAATTGATTACACTTTATAATAAATTCTAAAAAGCAGAAAAAGTACAGATGTCCCTTCGTCTCAGCACAATAAAACTTAATATTAATAACAAATTTAGAACATAGAAAGGCCCTCCCACCTTGAAATTTCAAAACTCCTTTAACGTGTGTGAGAAAGACAAAACAGAAACCAAAATTACAAAATTCTTAAAAACATGACAGAAGTTATTAGATATACTGTAGACATCAAAGTATGGCGGGCTCAGAAGGAAATTTTAAGTACTAATATCTAAGAGAAAACAATGAAAACTAATGTAAGCATCTAACTCAAAAAGTTAATAAAGGACAATAAAATAAAGAGAGGTACAAACACAGAGGTTTTGCTTAAGAAACAAGCACAAATTGAAAAATAAATCCAAAGGCTGATTTATTGGGTGGGGGAGATAAAACAGCTACCATTATTAAGAAAAAAGCAAAGAAACATTCAACTAATAAATCCTATGAGAGGAAATAACCATAAAAACAGAAGAACTTTAAAGTTCTATAATCAATTACTTTCCACAAATCTATATAAATAATTTAAAAACTTTAATGAAATGCGTATTTTACTAAGAATCATAAGTTACCAACATAGACTCCAGAAGAGACAGAAAATCTAACATGTCAACTTCCATAGAAGACATGGAAGAAATCTAAAATCTGTTAACCCAATCTCAAAGCACAAGGGCCAAATAGTTTCAAGGGAGAATTTCACAATACCTATGAAGACTAGATAATTCCAATGCTATTGAAACTACCCTAGAACATAGAAAAATAAGAAAATACTAAATTCTTTTTATGAAGCCATTATAACATTGATATAAAAGTTTCCAAAGATTTAGAGAACAAAAGTATTTATGAACATCAATGTAAAAAATCCTAAATAAAATGTCAGAAAAAAAAATGGGCAGTACATTTTAAAAAATAATATATTATGGAGAGACATTCTAAGTTCATAGACAGGAAAATTCCATATTGTCAAAATGTCAGTTCTTCCCAACTTGATCTACAGATTCAATACAATCCCAGTCAAAATCCTAGAAAATTATTTTATGGATATCGACAAAGTGGTTCTAAAGTTCAAAAAGAGAGGCAAAAGACCAACAATAGCAAAACAATATTGAAGAACTAACACTCCCTGACTTTAGCTACAGTAATCAAGACGGTAGAGTATTGGCAAAAGAACAGCCAAACAGATCAATGGTACAAAATAGAAAGCCTAGAAATAGACTCACACAAATATAGTCAACTGATCTTTGCAAAGGGGCAAAGGCAATGAATGGAATGGAACAAAAATAAACTTTTAACAAATGGTGCTGGAACTGGATATCACACGCCAAAAAATGAATACAGACATAAACCTTACATCCTTCACCAAAATTAACTCAAAATATATCAGAAATCTAAATATACTTGTACAATACAAAACTAGAAATCTCCTAGAAAATTGTATAGGAAAAAACCTAGATGATCTTGGGTATGGTGTTGCCTTTTTAGATATAACACCTAAGACATGATCCATGACATACTTGATAATCTGAACTTCATTAAAATTAAAAACTTCTGTCCTGCAAAAGACAACGTCAAGAGAAAAAGAGGCTAAACCATACAGTGGGAGAAATATTTGCAAAAAAACACATCTGATAAAGGACTGTTATCCAAAATATACGAGGACTCTTAAAGGTCAACAATAACAAAATAAACATCTCAATTAAAAAACGGGCAAAAGACCCTAACAGATACATCCAAAGGACATATACAAATGGAAAGCATGCATATAAAGAGATGTTCCACATCACATACCATTAGAAAACTGGAAATTTAAAAAACAGTGAGATACCATTACACACCTATTAGATTGGCCAAAATCCAGAACAATGACACCACGAAATGCTGGCAAAGATGTGGAACAACAGGAACTCTCATTCATTGCTGGTGGGAAAGCAAAATGATACACCATTTTGGAAGACGGTTTGGCAGTTTCTTACAAAGCTAAACATACTCTTACCATCTGATCCAGCAATTTCAACCCAAAGGAATTGAAAATTTATGTCCACAAAAAACCTGCACCCGGGTGTTTATAGAAGCTTTATTCATAATTGCCAAAACTTGGAAGCAATCAAGATGTCCCTCAGTAGGTGAATGAGTAAATAAACTGCGGTACATCCAGACAACAGAATATTATTCGGTGCAAAACAGAAATGAGCTATCAAGCCATGAAAAGACATGAGAAATTTAAAAGCAAATTACTAAGAGAAAGATGGCAATCTCAAAAGGCTATATAGGATGTGATTCCTATTACACGACATTCTGGAAAATGCAAACTAAAAAGACAGTAAACAGATCAGTGGTTGCCAGTGTGCAGGGCACATGGGGAGGATGGACAGTCAAGAGCGCAGAGGGTTCTTAGGGCAGTGAAAATACTCTGTATGATATTATAATCATGGATGTCATTATACATTTGTCCAAACCCACAGAATATACACCAAGAGTGAACCCTAATGGAAACTACGGACTTAGAGTGGTAATGATGTGTCAGTGTAGGTTCATCCTTGGTAACAAATGTACCACTGTGGTGAGTGGTGATAATGTGGGAGGTTATACGCGTGGTGCCAGCGGGTATATGGGAAGTCTCTGTACCTTCCTTTCAATTTTTTTGTGAACCTAAAACTGCTCTAAATAATAATAATAATAATAATAATAATGATGATGATGATAATAATAACAACAACATATTAAGACTAAGTAGGGCTTATCCCAGGAACACACGAAAGCTTCAGCATTAGGATATATTTTCATATAATTCATGAAATAAACAGAAATAAACAGAGAAAAATAATAGTATTATATCTATGGTAGATAAAAAGCCATTTGACAGCATTGAACAACTACTCCTGATTAAAAGTAAAATGACTCGGACCGGCCGAGTGGCGCGGTGGTTAAGCGCTGGCTTGGGAAGCCAGCGGCCCCGGTTCAGGTCCCACATATGAGGGCCAGTGACACTGCCCTCAAAAAAAAAAAAAAAAAAAAGTAAAATGACTCAGTAAAACAGAACCAAACAGACACATTATACTTTAAAGAAACACAGAAGCAATCCCATTCAAATCAGGAACAAGATAAGGATCCCTATAACTATCACTACAACTTAAAATTGTACTTGTGTGTAACTGAATTAGATGAGAGAAAAATTAATGTATGAAAAAAATCTACAGAGTTAAGCCATGTCTATTTAAATTTAGTGTAACTGAATACTTAGGAAAATGAAGAGAATCAACTGAAAAGTTATTACAAATAACAAAATGCATCAAAAAAGTCGGATAAAGTTAGTATATACCCAAATAAATAGCTTTCAAGTTTAAAAACTCATCATGTATAAAAAAAATACGCTAAAGTCCTACAGCTAACATCATACTTAATAGTGAAAGACAAATTTTCCTGCCCAAAGATGAGAAACAAACAAGGCAGTTCACTCTCACTACTTCTATTCAATATTAAATAAGAGGTTCTAGCCCCTACAATAAGCAACAAAAAGAAAAGGAATTCAGATTGGAAAGGAAAAGCCAAAAGTGCTCTTTGTTTGCAGATGACACGACTATGTAAAAAAAAAATCTGATGGAATTTACAAAAACCTGTAAAACTAGTAAATGAGCTTAGCAAGATAAAAGATCAATATACAGAAAATCAATGTATCCCTATATGTTACTAAGAATTCGAGATTTAGAAAATTTTTAAACATTATTTACAATAGTATCATAAATACGAAATAAATTTGGAAAAAAAAATCAGATAAGTAAAACCTAATATTTAAAACTACAAAAATTTCTGAGAAAGAAAGAAAAAGGGAGAGACATACAAGGTTGATAAATTGGAAAATGCAACATTGCTAGGATGTCAATTCTCCACCTAATTTGACCTACATATTCAATGCAACCTCAACTCAAATCCCAGCAAGCTTTTTTGTAGAAATTGGCAGTAGCTTCTAAAACTCATATGAAAACGCAAAGGACTAAACTAGCCAAAACAACTTCAAAACAGAAGTATAAAGTTGGGAGATTAATTTTGAATCCATGATTTATTATAAAGAAAAGTAATAAAGACAGTGTGGTACTTGCATAGATAAACAAATAGATCAACAGAACAGAACAGACAGTCTAGCAATCGACCCAGATATACATGACATCTTATTTTTTTATAAAGTTGCAGAAGAAATTCAATAAAAAAAGGATAGTAATAAATGGTACAGAAGCAATTAGATATCCACAAGCAAAACAAACAAACAAAAACCTATCAACAGGCTAACAACAACCCAAATGTCTAGGACTATGAAATAGTTAAATAAATTGTGGTACACTGATAAAATGGAAATCTGTACATCTATTTAAAAAAGTAATGAAGGTGATCTCTATTACCACTACTGGGGCCAGGGAACTCAATACATAAGTAAATAAGTAAGTATATTAATTAATTAAAACAAGGTATAGAACAGTGTGTTAAGAATCACTTCTTGGGTGAGGGTGGTAAGACAATAAATAAATGTATTTGCTTGTACACACATATAAAGAAATTCTGACAGATACTCTATTTACTAATAGCAATGGTTACTCTTCTGAGAAGATGATAAAATAGATAGAAAACTTTCAGAGAAACTACTTGCTATGTGACTTTTAAAATTTTGTTAACCATATTTAATCTATTCAAATAATTATTTTCTAATTGGCTTTTCAAACAGGAAATGCAAATAACATTGTAATTAAAGAAAATGCTACTTGTTATCACTATTTTGGATGCTATATTCTAACTATGTTTATCAAGTTAAAAAACTGAACAACTCATTATCCCTGCTCTGCGTTTGATGGATCAAATTAGGCAAAATGAAGAGGTTGTTAACAGAGCTATACCAATAAAGCCCTAAAATCAAAGTTATCTTCAAGATCTTACAGATATAGAGAAATGAAATTGTTGTCTTCTACAAAAATGTATTTTTCCATAGTTGTAGATTTTAAAACCACATAAAAACAGGCTTTTCTCATAAAAATGATATATACTTCCCTGACAAATGCTTTATTATTCATAATATCACTATTTTATCATTCTTATTAGCAAAGATAAAAATAATAAGAATCTCTAGAGCAATAATCTGTCAGCTGCAGCTATTACCCTATATCTGGTGTTACTACAGTCTTCCCCTTTCGACCAGCTCTGCTGCAAAATGTGCTTTCTATATTCTACAACCAAAAGCAATTTCAAGAGAAACTGAGAACAAAAAATAACAGTAAGAGTTGAAAAGGGCTGAAGAGAAGGCAAATAATTAAAATTCCAAATATGAGAACTGCTTTAAAAATACATCCTATGATTTTTAAAAGGGGTTATATAAGCTAAGCATTAAAAATAATAATAATTAGAACATGTTTTTCTAGTGAAAACCTACATTAAAAGTTGTTCAACATAACTTCTTCAGATCCCTAAAGAACAATTCTCATAGTCACCCACTGCCAAATATTTCTAAGCAGTCCTGATTTAGACTAATGAAACTATACTAAGACACATTTTCTTAAATGTTGAACTTGGAATTACGACAGCACAAGCTGTCAAATTAGTTTTTTTTTAAATAAATGCAAACTGAAGCTTCTGCCCAGCTTTTACACTGTACTTAAAATTTAGAAAATATTTCTCTAAGAGTGCATAGCTCCAATAAGCAGATTTCCACCAAGGGCGTGGTCCACGTTAAGTATCAAGGTTATCCTTATCCTACCAATTGGGCAGGGCACAGAAGGGCAGACTCTTATAGACACCCCTATAACATGCCTGCTGCCAAAACAGACATAAAAGGCAAGCAGTGAACTGTGGCAAGATCACGGCAGCAGAAGTCAACCAACAGTCCCAAGCCAAGCAGGCTTTATGCAAAATATTAGTGACAGAAGAATGGTAACTCTACATCTGTTGAGAAAAAGGCACGTAATAGTGCTGGGATTACTGCTAATATTATATCTAAGGGCTAATACAAAATTGAGAGGACATAAGAAGAAGCAGGTAAAATACAACAAAAAACACACCATCTAGCATGTGAGATTATATTAGAAAAGAGCTTAAAACATAAAATTGCATATGTTGTTATATTTCCTATATTATTCTATCATAACCATCCCTCCTTCAAAAAAATAATAATTCCATGGTGCATCTTTACTGTCAAATACCGTGCAGCATCTAAAAAATAATGTGGCAAATTTCTACGCATTGACATGGAAATATTTCCAAGCCATACTGTTAAGTGAAAAACAACAGTCCCAGAATATTTACTGTGATGCATTTTAAGTATTCAAACAATAAAAATCTATAATAAAAGAAACACTTTCATGTGTGTCTGTAAATGAATTTTTTAAATAAGACTACATACTAAATGCTGTTGACTTCCAGAAGGCCTAGCATGTTATTTTCACTCTTATATAACGCTACACTGCTTACAGCTTTTTAAAAAACATAATACCTACAGGCCAACAGACATGAATCAAAAACTATTATGAGAAACAAGGAAGGAATCTAGTTTAAGTTTTCATCACTGAGAACCTTTCTAAGGAGGAGAAGACTTGGTAATTGTACATTTGTCTAAAATAGTACTATATTAAAAACAAAACTACTACATTCATGTAATTGCTAGAAAAACTCAAGACAATTGGGCAGAAAAATGTCATTCATATTCCTTTTGCAAGCTGAATTAGGATACATTATAAGTATTAATTGGAAAATGTTACCTTTCTTGAAGTATAAATGTCAAAAAATGGCTTATTTCTGACACTAAATGGTTCCTGTGTTTTGTCAATGAGCCCAGTCTTCATTTTTTCATGACGAGGATTTATTATTTCTCGTTCTATACACTGCAGACGAATATTAAAATCACAATCTCCAACTGGTTGTGCCTGAATTAAACGAGACAATTATTTAATTTTCAACTCTAAAGACTATTTTTTCAGCATAACTATCAAGGCTGTCACATTGTACCTAGAAGTCTATGTAAATAGCATCCTTTGGAGTAGCCCAATGCACAGCCTGCACAACCATACATGCTAGCCCTGAAAATCAGTGACTAATGATAGAAGCATTCTAAAACACGCAAACACACAGTTATTTATTTTAAAATTATAAATGTATAAAATAGTATGGGAAAGTGGGGAAAACGGTATAAAGCTACTCTAATATAATTTGATCCAAAATTTTCACATCTGAATTAAATTATCAATATACTCATTTAAAATTTTTATTACTTACATGAATTAATAAAATTATATGAATTAGCAAAACCTGTATAAAAACTAAAATCCACATAATTCAGGAAAGTATAAGCAAATAAGCAAACAATACATCACATCAAATTAAGCAATATCACCACTTATGTTTTTTGTTGTTTAAAGTGCTAACACTTTACAGGCATCAATAAGTAGAAGATATTTATTAGACGAATGCATGCTCAACTCTGAAAACTAATGTAGAACACAGTTTACATAATATATTCAATTATACAGTTGTAAAGAAAGTTCTCTTCCCCCCACATGTATATACACAGTATATATACTACATGGCATATAGTACCTACTCGTATGGTTTAAACCATAAAATAAAAAAATGCATGTATGCTTTTCTATGAGTTGAGGGTAGGAAATTGTCCTAGCCTAACGGTCTATATAAATATTGTTTAACACATCATCTGAGTGACAGCAATTGTCCAGATTAGCAGCATCACCTCAATGGTCTATCAAGTACCCCTCTCTTTTCTTGGCAATTGGACAACTGTCCGTGCATTTTCCCCATCTTTTCTGTTTTCTTCCTCTTCTCTCATGTATTACGCAACCTAATATTCACCCAAGCTAATGTTTACAAAGGGGTGGCAGCACTTGCTTAAGCTGTGAACACTAAATATGCCTCGACAATGGCTTTTTCTCAACTTTGAAAGGAAGACAATTTTGACATTCAGCAAAGAAAAAGGAGCAAGAGAAAGTGAGCATAAGCTAGGTATGAGGTAGAGTATATTTCCTTTACATACAGGCCTACAATTGTTTGTGAAGGGTATTTATTGAGGAAATGCTAGTAATTACACAGTCCATGTGTAATCTTTTCCATGTCACCTACATCATCAAAAGGATGCAAAAACCTAAAATGTTAGATTTATTAGGCCTGTTCGATGAATTCAGACCCCTATAAAAGTCAAGTGGGACAAGCAAGCTCTTCATTTTAAGAAAGTAAGTCTAACAACTGTTAAAAATGTATTCATCTAAATTCCTTCCTAGATACATTTCATTTTAAAATACACATAAATTCACTATAACAACAAGAACAGACTGGAAGCAAGTTTACCTTCAAATCTATGCTGCCTATCGTAAAAGGAGTTCTTTATGGATAGGTGTTGACTCACTCGGAACAGACTACAGGAAGCACTCAATATCTATTGACTAATTGGACCATTTTGAGTTCTTTCGTACTTCAAAACACTATCCATGCTGCCACTGGAGTTATTTTTCAAAACAATAGAAGTATGATCATATCATTACCATAACTAAACCCTTCAATAGTGTCCTATTACAAACAGAACGAAGCCAAAACACCTTATACAAATAAACTGGCCCTCTACTCACCAATGCATTCTCATTTCCTGTTATGTCCCATATATCATCACACATCAAATACACTGACAACCATCTCATGCTCCTGACCTTCAAAATTAATCTGTGTCACTTTCTCTGTAGGCAATTCCACACTTCAATGACTCAACTATACCCAGCGTAAGTTGGAATACTCTCACCTCTCCATTACTTCTCATATATTTCCATATCTCTCATCTATCTTTATAGTTATATTACTATTGTTATTTCTTTACATTTAGATTATCATCCATAAAACCAATGGTCGGTAAATTTCTTTTGATTTTAGTTCCAAACACATATCCTAACAAATGTATATATGTGTACCAATTTTAATAAATTGCAGACATTTACAACTGTGTATGATATAAAACAGATAAAAATTGAATAAATATATAAAAAACAGAAGTTCTCCTGTTTTCTTCTCAAACCCCAATAAATTGTTGTGGAAGTGGCCTTATTTAGAGGCCAGTGCACTAAATTATTAATTCCCTGAAGGCAAGAAATTATGTCTTATTCATCTGTATACCCAATACCTAGAACAATACTTGACATATAAAAGATGATTATTTAAAATCTTGCTGGACAGCCAGCCGAGTGGCGCGATGGTTAAGAGCTGGTTTGGGATGCCAGCAGCCCTGGTTTGGATCCCACGTATGGGTGCCAGTGACACTGCCCTCAAAAAAATAAAAATAAACAAAATCTTGCTGGACAAAATAAACTTAAAGAACTGAAAATTTTTTAACCATAATTTTTTTAAATATTGTCATAATAGTGATCTTAATTTGGTGATTCAAAATAAACAAAGTGGTTAATCATCGATGAAGCCTCCATAGTAAATTAACGAATTAAACATATGATATTTTAATTATAAATACATCCTAATATTAGAAATGTGAAAAAAATGTGACTTTAAAATCAATGAACTATGGTAAAAGGCACTCAATAAATATTTACTGAATGAATGATTCAGACTCAGAGATGAAAAGCATAATTTAATCATTTTACAGCAAAACATGGATGAATTTCCTAAATAAAGACACAAACACACAAACTTTGAGTTCTAATAAGTCTGATTTCATTAAATGAAAAACTTCTGTGGATTAATGGAAACTAATTTAGAAAAGATATTGTTTGCCACATTTATAGCCAGGAAAGAATTATTACAGAATCCAGAAAAGCTAATGAATTCCTACACGTTAAAAAGAAAAAGAAAAAAAGGTTGGCAACCAAAGAGAAAAATTTTTAAATTATTTGAACCTACAATTAAGTCACAAAAGAAAAAAACCAAATGAGTAAAAATAAATATATGAAATATACTTAACTTCATTAGTAATCAGGGAAAAGCAAATTAAAACAAAGTGAGATATCATTTCACACATATCCAAATGGCAAAAATTGGGTATCTGATAATACCAACGCTGAAGTTGCCAATACAATGAGAATCTCCATGTTGCAGGGATAAGGGACTGGACGTTTTTAAACACTTTACAGACGATGAGACCCCAAGAATGAAAATTGTACTAGAGAAACTTTAAATTAGTGCATAAGAAAAAATTACATAAAACTGTTCAATACAACAGTAGAGTAGTATAAGAACAAACTATGGAAACTCAAATGTCCATCAAGAGGGAAAAAAATGGTCAAATATATGGTGATGGAAGGAGAAACTGACTCTGGGTGGTGAACACACAATGTGATAAATAGATGATGGATTACAGAATTGTACACTTGAAACCTATGTAACTTTACTAACCATTGTCAGCCTAATAAACTTTAATTTAAAAAAAGAGGAAAAAAGATAAGTTCCATATATTTATATAGTATAATCATCAACAGAATTAAAGTGAATGAACTAAAGCTACACATATTAACATAGATAAATATACAAAATATTGTGGAGCAAATGATGGGTACCACAGTACAGTCCTATCACATTTATATAACATGAGAAACCTTATAGATACACACATTGATCATAGAGGTATTAAAAACATTCATGGGGATAATAAACACCAAATTCAGGGTAGAAGTTGTTACTTCTAAGTGACAGAGTCAAGCATAGGATGACAGAGGTATGCATAAGAAACTGGATCTGTAATGATTTATTTCTTATTAAAAAGAAAGTGGGGTAAAAATAACAAAGTTAAGCTTCAACAAATCTGGTAGTCAGTACATAAGTATTCCCAAATTATTCTCTGTACTTTTGTGTATTCTGAAATTTTTCCTATTTTTTTAAAGAATGAGAAGGCTATGGTCTAAGACAAAGTCCCCAGACTAAGAAATGAACTTGCAATACCATTTTAAAGCAGAGCTCAGTATAAAGAGGCAAAGGAGACAGTGCTCCCCCATTCACAAAGAAACGAGGCCGTCCCCACCCTTTAAGTCTCATTATGGGCCAATGAACATTATTCCAAGATCTGTGATAAGAGTAAGTCAATTCTGGAAAGCATTACTTTTGAGGAATACAGTAGTCACAAAATTCAAACTTGATGGTTTCTGTCCTTGAGTTTCTTATATTTGAAATTCTGTTTAAAATACAGAAATGCAACAGAATAAGATGAGATATATACATTGAAAATTTCCAGGAAAAAATACCATTAAGTAATATGGATTAATGTAATCTTTTTTTTTTTTTAAAGATTTTATTGGGGAACTGGGGGAGGGGAACAGACAAGTTGCTGTCCTTTTGTTCTTCAGTCTAGTTGTGGAGGACCTTGCTTCACTGACCCATGTTGGTATCGTCATTGCGCTCTTCTCGGGTGAGGCAGATGGGTCGTAGGACTCTGGACGGCCGCTCACAACGACTCTTGGCAACTCACACCGGCTGCCGGCTGCTCACACTGACTGCCGGCCACTCACTGTAGCCTATGGCAGCCCACTGCAGCAGGGGCTGCAGCTATGCCATCCAGGGGACTCACAGCAGCCCAGCTCCAGGTGGAGCTCTTGTTCAGCATCTTAGCTGTAGAGGGCAGTGTCAGTGGCCCTCATATGTGGGCTCTGAACCGGGGCAGCTGGCGTCCCAAGCCAGCTCTTAACCAATGCGCCATAGGCCGGCCCAGGATTAAAGTAATCTTGAATATTAATACTGCAATTTAATATTTATACTCCCCCAAAAAAAGTTTTTTAAAAGTTTGTTATAAATCTTCAAAATCTTAAAATTTAACACTTTTAATTCCAGAATTCTTAATTGCTTTCAGTCCGCTTGAAATACTAGATGGATTATACAATCTGAATAGTGCACTTCTAGAGCAATGATCATACCTTTTCATAGATGTACACTACTGAGTTTCTTCCATTTACAGAATTCATCTTGTACTGCCTAAATAATAATTAAACTTTAACAGGCAAACACATTCTTGGTTAGTCTAATACTATAGGAAATGGATAGAGAATGTAATTTCTCTTTTTTGATACTATTTACAATAGGGAATTTTCTACTTTGTTTTTAAGTTTCCTGCCTGTACTCAAGAATAACATAGGTATTTGTGCCGCCAAGTTATACATTCAACACTCATAATCAGTTTCCTCTCTTTTTTTTTAAGTGACAGACAATAACAAAATTGGGGGACTTCTTTTTTTAAATCAAATACAAGATAACTAAAACCAAGACGTTTCTATTTTACAATATATTATCTTGTTTTATCACAGTTAAACTGTTTTTTCTTTACTCGAAGTACCTAAAGAATCTAAAGACAAATGTGCAAAATATTAGGCAATAAAAGAAAGAAAAGATGTAAAATACTGACAAGAAGGTACATTTGATAATGAGTAACTTGAAAGAGTCACAATTTTTCTTTCCTATTATATCTAAGGCATTAACACTTTTTATTTGTTAAAAACATCTATTATCTCAGTGGCAATTTTTATTTTATAAATTATAAAAGGTACTTACATTGAATTTAATTATGTCATAAATCAAATATCGAGGAACGTCTTGTCCATTTACTCTGTCAATAATCATTTCCTTGAGAGAGAAAAGAAGACAAGTTTCTTCATTCTTTAACAGCAATTTCTTTAATTTGATTGAAATACAACATTTACACAGAAAGCTCATAAATCATAAATCATACAACTTCATGAAATTTCAAAGTGAACACACTTATGCCCAGGTCAAATCAATACTGTCAGCACCTCAAAAATCCCCATCACAAATTTAATCTGTATTGAAATAAAATCATATGACAATATCTCCTTATATTTTTTATACTTGAATTTCTGTGTTGTATTTTATTTTATTTTAATTACTAAGCAACTACTGGGGAAAAAAAGACTACAAATTATATATTCCAAATATCAGGGACATTTTTAAAATAATTTTTTTAAATCATTATTGCTTTATATTTTGCTATATACTAATTACTTTGTATACAAAATCTACAGGTATAAACAGTGCCCTTATAATAGATACAATCCCCATATGACCCACATGATCTTTCTTGGTTCCATGTCCATCTAATTTGATCAAAGGGGAATAGGATGAAAGAATATGATATCACAGCCATTAAATGAAAAGAACTTAAATTCTGCACTGACAAAAAAGAGATTAAAGACTAAAGAATGATTACAGATAAATAATGTAGTATTTTATAAAATTCTAATTTTTAATAATAGGTTTGACCTAAAATTACTTTCCTTTCCTTATATTCTTCCAAACTAAATGGGGAGAAAGAGGGAGAGAAGGAGGGAGGGAGAGAGAGGGGGAGGGAAAGAGGGAGGGAAGGAGGGAGGGAGGGAGGGAGGGAGGGAGGGAGGGAGGGAGGGAGGGAGACAGCAAGAGAACGTGCCAGAGAAAGAACTCCAGATATCTACAGATAGACCCTCTTCAATATTCAGCAGAATATGCATGTGAGGAAACTACTCAAGGCCAGGCAAGGGAAAGTCTTAGAGGGAACCATATCTAGCACTGACACAAGGTTGGGAATAATGCCTGTTCCCACCAGTCTGATTAGAAAAGCTCATAATTCACAGAGTATTGAGTACTCAGGAGGATCTTGTCTCAGTAGTGGAGAATATTATTCCTAAAGAATGCTATAGTAAGTACATGTAACAAATCTTAAAAGCAAGACTCAAAAGGTACAAACTAGTTCCAAATATATCATCCCAGAAAAAAGCTCACAAATATTTATAGGAATACAAAAACATCACGCCCCAAAAAAGGTAAAATTCAAAATGCCTGGCATGTAATCAAAAATTACCAGGTATACAAAAAGACAAAAATATACAACCCATAAAAAGGGAGGGAAAAATCCATCACTATAGGCCCAACACGGAGAGAGATGTTAGCGTTATTAGGCAAGAACACTAAGATAGCTTATATAACAATATTCCATATATTTGAAAGTTAAGTAGAGACACAGAAGACACACACACACACAGACACACAGACACACACACACACACACACACACACACTCAAAATGAATTTCCAGAGGTAAAAACTACAATGTCTGAGGTGAAAAATACAGGTGGCTGGGATACATAGCAATTTAGACACGGCAGAAGAAAAGATTAGTGAACTTGAAGACATAGCAATAGAAACTATCCAAAATAAAACACAAAGAGAGAAAAGTTTTTTTCTTTGTTTCTTTGTTTTAATCAAAAGAACATTAGTACTTATATCTCCAAAAGGGGGACTGGCAGAAATAATGGTAAAAGATTTTCTACTTTTGATGAAAATTTTAAAAGATACTCAACAAATCCCAAGCACAAGAAACCTAAATTACATCAACTTTATATCACTCAAGAGCTTGTTAGAAATTGCTCCATTATATTTTGGTATTAAATATTACTGTAGAGAAATATGTAACTGGACTCCTTCATTATATGCACCACCCTGCCCCCCCAAAAAAAATCCTGCATGTTTGTTTTCTATCCTTTGTACTTTCCTATATTCCATTCCCTTTAAGTGAAGTTCCCAGGCATCCACTCTTCTGCCTATCCATCCAATATCTTCTGAACC
This sequence comes from Aselliscus stoliczkanus, assembly GCA_033961575.1. Taxonomy (NCBI): domain Eukaryota; kingdom Metazoa; phylum Chordata; class Mammalia; order Chiroptera; family Hipposideridae; genus Aselliscus; species Aselliscus stoliczkanus. The sequence goes on from CM066733.1 coordinate 95,621,704, forward strand.
CAAACTATGTATTAGGTATAGCTCTAAGTGCTAAAGAAATTAAACACACAGTGCCTATCTTCAAGGAACCCAGAGTTCCAGAAGGAGTGCAAAATATACAGGGAAATAAATCCAATGAAGCATTATAGTTTTAATAACAGATGGCCATATAGATAGAATGACCACATAGCTAATGTATAGAATGACCGTGTAGCCAATGTCTAAACCAGAATATTTCTGAGACTGAAGCTAATTGCTATTAATTAGTTTACCATTTATTCCAGCCAAATAAGTGGTATAAGGCTAAGAATGAGTATTTCTACTTGAAGAGTAAAAGAATGGTTTGATAAGGTGCACGGCCCATTAGTTGAATCCTGAAAGATGCGGTGGATATTTTCTAGCAGGATGGTGGATAGAACAAATTGTATTACAAAGGTAAGACAAAAGATGGTTTGGGATAAATTGTTCAAAGCTCAGTATAGGAGGAACTTATGGTTCGAGGGCTCACAGTCAAAGATGATGCTAAAGACATTGGCATGGCCCATATATAAAGAATATTATGTTGACTAGTTTGGCTTTCATGCTATGGGCAACAAGGAGCCTTTGAAAGATTTTAACAAGAGGAGGTAATTAACTGCTGTCTGGTAAACCAGTGGGCCTTCAAAGCTCATCTCAAAGGTAACCCATTCCCCATTCCGTAAAATCCTTTCAGATAGGCCAACTCATTTCTAATTTTCATAGTTCATGTAGATGATGAAATGTTCTGGAATTAGGTAGCAGTAATAGTTGCACAATCTTTTGAATATACTAAAAAGCACTGAATTGTACAACTAAAATAGTGAATTTTACGGTATGTTAGTAATTTCCATTTTTAAACATAAAGCTAATTTTTTTTTAAATTCTAAAATCAGTTCTTCAGAGTGAAGGAAAATGATGGAACCCCAGACACACAGCATATATTAAATGTGAGCTATGTACGTATTGATTTTACATATTCTATAAACATAGGCATAATAAAATGACTAGAAGGAAGTACAGTAAAACCTTGGACTGCAAGTACAATAACTTGGTTTGCAAGTGTTCCACAAGATGAGCAAACATTTCTAATACATTTTAACGTGGTAAACAAGCGATGTCTTGCAATATGAGTAGTTTGTTTCCCGAATGAATTATGCTCACAAACCAAGCTGTTACTGTACATCAAAATGGTAGGTAAAATGTAATCTCTTCAGGATAGTTGAATTTTTCTATTTTATAATGTAGACTTACTGAAATTTTACCAATGAGTATGCATATTCCTTTATAAAAAATTAACAGTTGAAAAGACATGCCATTTTTCCAAAATTCTTGCTATTAACTTGAATGATTAACTGCCATATCTTTCTCTTAGCCTCAATATAAAATTGATTGAATTTCACTGATTTGTTTCAAGTGAATTAATGCCATATTTCTAAACTCCTATTTTCCACATTTTGTGGGTCAAAGAATATCATTTAGAAAGCAAAACAAAAGCTTCAGGGCTCACAATTAGGTAGTTTTGAGTTATTCTTGGATTTGGAATTTTACAAAAACAACTTGCAAATGAAAATACATAAGAAACAGGAAACTACAAAAGACTGTTTTAATTAACTAACTGGAAAAACAGATATGACAACTATAACTCTGGTCCAAGTAAATTGATATTATGAATCATATTGCTATTTTAAAACCTCAGAAGAGTCTATTATGCTGCTCTCAGTTTTCCAGCTTTGGCGTGAAAATAAATAGATAGTATTGCTAAGTTAAATCTGAAGATAATTAAACATCTCATTTTCAAGCATTATTTCCTACCTGGAATGTCCTCAGCCTATGTCTAACAAATTCTCTTTCTACAGAAATTTTCCATATCTAATGCTAACTCCTCTATTATACATCCTTAGTTCCTAACTAGATGCAATTTATTTCTCTTCTAAACCACAACAGGCTTTGTTTTAAATACCAATTATTTGGTATTATCAGCACTTTACAAACTATCACAACAGCATCAAGAACTATGTACTGTTGTTAGCCTCACTTCAGTATAGATGAGGAAACTGAGCAAACTATATAAGGTCCCTCATGTAATAACTGATGGAGCCAATAAGGCACCATGAGTTAGTCAGGGCTCTTAACCACTATGCTATGGAAAAGTCCTTTGTCAAATTAAAAAAATATAAATTTTTTAAAACCTACTGTTTAAGACAATGTACAGAATCTTTATATATGGTTGGTAAATTGTACATGTGTTCAAACTTTCTGGAATTACACATGTCAATATCTAAAATGGACATGGCCTCGGATCCAGCATGATGAACACAGCACAGCCTGTTACCATCCCTTCCTTGGGAGTTCAAGTCACGCACTCCAAGTGGTACTGCTACCACTGAGTTCCTGGCCTCCTCTACCACCCCTCCATGGTACATAACTCAGGCAAGGCCCTTCGGAGTGGAGTCTTCCCTGAGATTGACATTATGGATGTTGGGAGAAAAAATTATCTTTCTGTTTGAGCTGCAATGAAATTTGCCTCTCAAGTGGCAAGAACCTCCACATGGAATGAAACCAAACACACAAGTAAAGCAAAGAGAACAAGAAAGACAAAGCGTGGTCAATATCATTTGAGTCCCCAGACCCAGTCTGAATCAGGCCAACATAATTATCTGTACCAATCTTGTTCTTTTTTCTTCAGTTACTTTAAGTTGGACTTCAGTTAGTTGCAATCAAGATTCTAAATGCACATTACAAGCTCACCTCTAAGAATCTTCTTAAATATAAAATTGCATAATTGGGAAAGGGGAAGGTATAAGGATATACATTCAAGTGTGTCTTAGAATAGAAAAAAAATACAAAAATCATATAACTATTTCTCAAACTTGCCTGATAGAGTCACTTGGGCACTTTTTACAAGTACAGGTACCTTGGCCCCTGGGTAATCTAATTCATTGGGTCTACAATGGGCTACTGGGATGGGTCATATTTTTAACAAACATTCCCTACAATTTTTCACAATCAAAATAGTTTGGAGGGCCGGCCGAGTGGTGCAGTGGTTAAGCACTGGATTAGGAAGCCAGCAGCCTCGGTTCAGTCCCACCTATGAGGGCTAGTGATACTGCCCTCAAAAAAAAAAAAAAAAAAAAAGAACACAATAGTTTGGAAAACCCAAACTACGGTATATATGGCATACATATACAGTGATGTATCATTCAGACATTTATGAGAAAGATATCCAAAACAAATTGCTAAGTGGAAAAAAAGACAAGTTACAAACTCATATATAATTTAGTTCTTTTTATGCAAAATTATGTAACTATCTATGTGTTTACATATTTGACCAGAACACTCATTTTCAACCAGGGCAGAGGTATCATAATTATCCAGAATCTTACTGAGCCTGGAAGGGGGTCCCAACGCCCCTAAAAATTCTGATACATATTCTCTTTAAGAATCCACGGGCCAGCCGAGTGGCACAGTGGTTGAGAGCTGGCTTGGGATGCCGGCGGCCCCGGTTCAGAACCCACATATGAGAGCCAGTGACACTGCCCTCTAAAAAAAAAAAAAATCCATGCTGTGAGTTGCTATTGTTAATATGAATGTGTGTATCCCTCAGAAAAAGATTGATGGAAGATTGAACTTTGGCACAGAGAAAAATCTGGAATAATGCACATCAAAATGGTGGGAGATCAGGTGATTTTTACCCTCTTGTTTGTAATGTTTTGTATTAATTAGTTTTTATTTACAATGAATCAATATTTTAAGAATTGGGGAGAAGAAAGCTATTTGCATGAAAGAAAGTTAAAACATTTTTAATCAAGTACTTATATGATTATTAAATGTAGATTTTCTGAAATAGGAAAACTTATCAAAATTTGAAATTTGAATGTAAAAGTACAATGGTTGCTTACAAAGACATGAGTCTCTATAAATAAGAACTATTAGTCCATACAGCTAAAGAGCCAAGGAGAAAATGTGGTATGTCATATCACATAGTTAAAATTCAACCGACAAGTAAAATAATAAAATAAAATGTCTTTTTCAATAAGAATATTTTTTTCCAATCACAAAGAAAAAAATAATATTTAATTTTGTTCACTTACTCTCACACCCGACAATGATCAAGTGACATTAAGTGCAGGTAAGAGATAAACAGAATTTAACATCCTAATAAAAACTAGATTTGACTCTTTATACATCAATTATACCTAATTTTAAAAAGACTATTAAAAAATTAGATGCAATTCTAAACTTACTATTTAATTAATAAAAACACACATTTACAAGAAACAAATGTGTCAATGTTTATTTTTTTTAAAAAAGGATAAAATACTACTTACCCCATCCAAGAGAGTATTTGATAAATGTATACGGAGATCTTTACGAAATGGGAATTCCAGATTTGAAACATGAAACACTGAATTATCTCTATCAATCATAAAAACTTCATTTGTGCCATCAATCAACATCATATACCTATAAATAAAATATTAAAAAGATAATATTAACAGTATAATTCAAGAATAGGGTCATAAGAAATAACAGTTAAATTGTTTCTCCTTAGACTTACATTAGCTACATGGAATAATGGTCACTAGATTCCTGGTCATTCCCTATCATTCAGATTAAAGTACTACAAATAACAAATATTCTTTAAGAAAAGTTGTTTACTATAAAAAAACCACGAACTATAGAGAAATCAAAGCTTTTCCTGAAGACAATGTGATGTTCAAAAGTAACCTTATGACCCATTTTAGGAAAGAATAGTTCTCTAATTTTTATTAGATGTTAAATATCAAAACTTACAAAACACATCAACACACAAACATGCAATTGACTGCATTTTGTTGGCTCAACAACTATACAAATTAGGTATTACTTTCTCCACTTTGCAGTAGAAAAAAAGAAAGTAAGTGATTTGCACATGGCTAAACCTCAAACTCTTCAATGCCCTTTCTACCACACTACAGATTAGCCTAACAGTCCCTCTCTTTGAATCAAAATTACAATATAGCCATCACCATTTCAGGTACAATTCTCATTCATTACTATAAAATATTTTTAAATGCAAACCTTTGAGAATTTCTATTAGGCCTTATCTTCTTACAGACAATCAATACACGGGAGAATTTATATACTTTAACATATGTCACTCTTCAAATGGTCAAGTTGCCATCATTGATTCCCACCAGTGGATCAAGAACAGAGCTCTACTTCATAGCATATACAGAAGTAAAGTCCAGATGAGCTCAAGCTGAGGAAATTACAACTGATAGGCAATGCCACCAAATAGATAAGATAATGGCCACATTTGGGGTGAAAATGGAGACCATCTCCAGGTACCAAACTCCTCAAACAATGAAAGAAAAATGACAAGAAATTAATAAGTTTAAAAAGGCATAAGCTTCAAAGGAATAGAATCATTTTAGGTTGTTTTTTGCTTGTTGTTAAATGAAAAAGTGGAAGAATAATCGTCTGGAGCTACCACTGAAAAGGGAGGAGAACGCTGCCCAGTCTGTCCAACCTCCTACCCATGAGGTATGTCAGGAAAAAGAAGGGACAACTGACCATGGAGCTGAATCAAGTTAAGGCAAAGGGACAGAAGAAACATTAAATGAAGAGATGGAAGCTAACATAGTACATGGCAGATATAATAAAAGAGGATAATTTGTTTCACATAAACAGGTATTCTAAAGAGCAAATAGACAAGTTTAGGCTGGGTGAGGAGAAATGGGAGAGCTGATTAAGATAAAAGGTGTGTGTGTCAACAGGTTGAAGAGCATCAAGGAAGACCAAAGGGACTACATCTGGGGACTGGATTGGAAACATGCTGCTACCAGTGTTTTTAAAATAATTAGTCATAGAGGCCCCTGGGGAGGAAGTAGAGAGCCCTTGCTACATATTGAAACAGCTGGAGCCCTAGTAGATGGGAATTGTGGAGAGTCAGGTTTCACTAGGAAAAATAAAGTCAGTCTCAGTCTGGACTGGCTGTGCATCTGAGAGACTCCTGGGTCAACTGCCAGGCCAGCAGGCTGGCAGACAACAGGAATACTTAGTTCCCAAAGACTTCCTGCACATGCTTTCAAAAGCAGTAGGGCTGGCCGAGTGGCGCGGTGGTTAAGCGCTGGCTTGGGAAGCCAGCGTCCCAGGTTCGGATCCCACATGTGAGGGCCAGTGACACTGACCTCAAAAAAAACACACATACACACACACACAAAAAAAAGCAGCAATTCCTGGTGGGTAAGGAGAATCTAGGCTTCTTAGAAGACGTCAGCCTTGCCCAGGATTGTGTTTCAAAAAGAATTTAAGTCAACATAAGGAAAGGTCAGATAAAAAGCAATTGTGATATCTTCTGCAAAAATGGTACTGAAGACACAATCCATCATGTTGTTTAAGGACCTAAACCAGCTTAATATTTACCAGAAATATTTACAAAACTTAATATATACTTGAAAAAGCATTTTGTGGGAAAATAAACTAGGGAAACACTTCATCTTTCTCTTAGAAAGTCAAGATATATATTAGGAATATTTAAGTTTATAAGAAAACATATATAATAAGTCTGTTTATCTTATTTTGTCCGTTTTTTCCTAAACTTAACCCTGACCTGTTAATATTTGGCAGAATAAGTGTTCTAAATTCACAATTGGAGGAAAGCTGACTTACGATAATAAATTATAGAATTCAGAAAAAAAATGGTTTGGCTCTTCTGATCATTTGATGACAAAAATTATATTTCCCTTTTCACTGATTGACCAGAAGCTCAGAATTATATATAATGTTCAACTAGAATAAATATTAAATCCCAGGATGCTGGTGTATTTGCTTTTACTGTCATAATTGCTTATTTTCTATTCATATTTTAACACACTTATTTGATATATTATGTGTGTGTATGTGTGTGCGTATATTATATATCAGACCTTTCTTTTTACTTCAAGTGAATTATTAAAAGAAAATACTGTCTATATCGCTTACATGTAAACAGAATACAAGATTGAGGGAGAAAAAGAAAAAGATAGAAGATAGAAGTCACTATACAGGATTGCTCATGGGAAACAGAGCTTCCATCTGCAGAGATACCAGAGGAATTATTCAGCAGTTGGTATTTAAGGATTCTTCTGCACATATAAATTTTCAGGCTTAGAACAAAAATTTCTGGGATATGATGTTTTGTTTGAACTCAAAATCATGTGTTCTTTTGTTATGTGACACCTACAAAAAGTAAGGAGCTATTTCATGTTAAGAAAAAAATATAAAAAATGTGGAAATTGTTTCCATATTACTCCAAAGTCTCTGAAAGCGGCCAGATTCTTTAAAAAGTGGCAACTATCCCATATCCTGTCAGATGCTGGTTTAGTATATAACTATGGTTCTACTTTCCGTAGATATGAATCACTAGTGTAAAATAATTTCTTAATTAGGATGTTACCTCAATCACAAATTTAATATTCATAGTTACTAAGTTGTTCATATTATATTCAGTCGCAGTAAAAGACAAAAATTAATTAAGTAGACGTTTCACTGAATTAGAAAACATTGATTCATTTTTAATATTATAGTATATATATATCAAAGCTACATAAATTGCAAAACAGCCAAATTTATAAACTGCTTTACTTTAAATGCTAGTTTTCCAGCTTTACTAGAAACAATCTTTCAGGGCAGTCACTGAGATTGAGATAAGTAATCAAGTAAACTCACCAAATATACATTAATGAAATTTAGGAAGTACATAATTAAAGAGAAAAATTGTTTTAAAAGATTAGTGACTAATAGCATCTTAGAGTCCTAATTCACATTCCTAATACTAGTAGTCTCAGTGGAGAGAGCGTGCGCTTTTACCAAGGCTGCTGGTTTAACTCCCGCATGGGATGGTGTCTACGCCCATCCACAACTCAAACTGAAATCAGCACCTTGAGCTGAGCGGCCGCAAGCTGCCAACTGGAAGCCAGATGGCAACTGGCGCCCTCCTCAACTAAGACTGAAGAACAACCTGGCTGGTCCCCTCCCCCAATTCCCCAACACTGTTCCCCTCCCCCAATTTCCCAATTTAAAAAAAAAAAAATGTTAAGAACTGTCATCTCTATCTGGAATTATCAATATTTGCTTACTTCAGTATATTGTTTTGTACTTTCATAAATAAGCACAAATTGCTTTTACAAACTGGGGTGAGGGGTGATTAAAACTACAGAAAAAAAAATAGAAATACAGTCTAATTAGAGTCCAAGGAACATCTCCTTTTGGAAAGTGACAATGAAATACGATGGGATGCTAAACCTTGATCATCGTACCACAGCAGCTGCAAAATTAGCAGTTATTTCTACTCTCCTATTACAGAGCGTCCAAACTAAAGCTTTTTGGCAAGCAATAAAAACAGAAAAGTCCATCATTTAAATTAATTAATTTCACCACCACCTCTATCCATTTGTAGTAACTCTTATCAAACTTTCTTTGAAAATGGTTAGTCAATTTTTAAAAACCTTTACTAAAGGTCCAACCAGGTATCAGGCACATCGCTGGATGGTAGGGCCAAAACAGTGACCAACACAGACTCTTCATATAACTTCATGTAATTTATACCCATAGCATGACAAGACTTGAAACATTAAATCGTAAGCACACTGAGTACTGAAAAGGTGAAGTGCAGGGTGCTACAGGGCCACACAAAAAGGTCAAACCTGTCAGAGTTTGGAGATCAGGAAAGGCATCTTAGGGGATTCTCATATGGCTGATAATAAGAGCAAGCTATCATCATCACTCATTGCGCAATGCCTATGCTCTGAGCTGTGTTCACAGCACTTTACATTAACTCATTTAAGCCTTCCCAATAAGCTTACCATGTAGGTAATACTATTATCCCCCTTTTCCAGATGAGGAAACTGAAACACACATTAAGGAAGTAAAGGTCCTAAGGCCGGTAAAAGAGCAAAGCTGACACTAAAACCTAGACCATAGCCTATCCCTACAACCTCTACAGTGCACAGCCTCTGACCTGCATCATGCGGAGGTAGCCAGGCCACCAGTGGAGCAGTGAATGGCCGCAGCGGAGAGCTGCTGAGAAGCAGTGCTCGGTGCAGAGGGTACCAGGTGCAACACCCTTGAGACAAAAACAGAATGTGCATGCTCTGGCAACTAAAAAAAACTTCAGAATACTGAAGCATGTAAAGAAAGAAGGGAAATGGCATGGCCTGAGACTAGAGTAGTAGTAAGGGACTTAGGGATTCATGAAAACTTTTTTACTTTATCCTAGAAAATGGAAAACACTTGGTATGAGACAAACAGAAACCATAATGGTAAACTCAAACCTGCGAGATTTAATCCAGGAGACTGATTACATAGATATGGGAAGGCTGAAAAGGTAAAAAGGGAAGGTTAAGGTCATCGAAAGATTAAAAATTGCAGGCAGCACTACCACCTGAAGGGCTGGGGGAACAAAAGGGAAGAAATGTGTTATCAGATGCTAGGAGCCTAGGGCAAGGGCATTGTGGGGCTCTGCCTGGATGAGGGCCGGGCAGGTCCATGGAGCTCCAAAGAGGTGGCACTATATGGCTGGTACCTGGACCCCTAAGAAAGGGAGCCCTGCAAATCAAGTTGGAATCTCTACAGAGAAGGCATAGAAGGAAGGATACTCAAACCGCTAAAAGGACACAGTCCAGCAGGTGAGGAAATGAAGCGAGGGGCACTCTAGCTACCCAGGGCACACCCACCACCCAGAAGCTGGTACCTCTGAGAGGAAGCGGCATCACTGGTGCTGGGAATGCCAAGCCACTGGAGAATGAAGTGATAGCTGTCGTTGGCTGCTGGAGGTATAAAAGAGAAACCCCTCTCTCACCTTCCAAATTCCTGCCAGTGCTCCTAATGGTAAAACCCAAGAAGCAAGCTGGCAAGGGAGTGTACAGAGTCCCAGTCGCCCATCACAATGCACAAAGAGTGGACTAGAGCTGAGAGAAACAGGAGGTAAATGAACGGCAGACCACTGAAAGGTATTCAGCAAACAGCATAATCTGACCTGAATTTTTAAAAGTTCACCCCCACATAATGTATCCTCCTATAGGGTAGGAACCAATCTGTAGATCAGAGAAATTAGGAGGCTTCTACAGTACACCAAGTGGGACCACAGTGGCAACCATAACTTGGGGCTAAGTGGATCAATTCCAGACATTTAAGAGGCAGGCTGACAGGACAATATGCTACTGACCGGATATGGGGCTCAGGGAGTAGAAGTCAAGGACTTCCAAGCTTCTGGCATGAGGAATGGGCTCCATTTTCTTTACTAAGTCATGGAGTATTTAAGGAGGAAGGAGTAATTGCTCAGTGTAGCCTGGGAGAAGTAACAGGCACCATGTTTTGGATCTGGATATGGATGGTTTCATTTTCAAATTGGAAACCGAAAGGTCCAGATATGTCTACTCCTAAGCCAGACAATCAAATGTTCCTTTTCCAAAACTTTTAACTTAAGTGAGTGACAAAGAGGCACAGAGGTAGCTGAAAAACTACTCAGAGAAACAGTGGAGGAACTGTCAGCAAGTGCCAATAGCAGCTTTGTACTCAGAGTGCTCTTGGGCCTCACCTTGACTCCGGTCCTTGTTGCCTGGCTTCCCTTGACTCCAATCTATTTTCTGAGACTTGTTCTCCTGAGAGCCTTCCAATTTATTCCTTTGCTTAAATTAACCAAAGCTGATTTCTACTGCTTACACTCAATGTAATGCTAATGGATATGCTAGGGTTCTCTTTCTTTTTCCCATTACATATAGCCGGATTCAAGTAAGTATTGTAAAATGCGCCTATGATGCAACTCCACCATTATGTCCCACAACATATCCTCAGTACCAAGGGTTACAGATGCTAGCTCTTCAAATGATAACTTCATGCCAAGAGACATGCCATCTACTTCTTGTCCTTCAACAGAGGTAAGTGTATTACATTAAGCCCATAGTTTACTTTCCCTTTGTATCACCTCTCTTATAAGAATTCACTGCCAGGGCCGGCCGAGTGGCGCACTGGTTAAGCGCTGGTTTTGGGATGCCAGCGGCCCCGGTTCGGATCCCACATATGAGGGCCAGTGACACTGCCCTCTACAGCTAACAACAGCTCCACCTGGAGCTGGGCTGTGCGAGCCCCGGTGATGGTGTGGGCTGCAGCCCCTGCTGCAGTGGGCTGCCATAGGCTGCAGTGAGTGGCCCACAGCCAGCGTGAGCGGCTGGCAGCCAAGAGTGAGCTGCCAACAGCCGCGATGAGCGACATCCAGAGGCCAGCGACCGATCTGCCTCATCCGGGAAGAGCGCAATGACGATACCAACAGTGAAGCAACATCCTCCGCAACTAACTGAAGAACACGAAGAAGGCAACTTGTCTGTTCCCCTTCCCCGATTCCCCAACGCTGTTCCCCTCCACCAATTCCCCAATAAAATCTTTAAAAAAAAAAAAAAAAAAAAAAAAAAGAATTCACTGCCAAACCTCTGTTGTTTCGCTAGCAGGTACATTTCCTCTCATTTCTATTTCCAATAGAATTGGCTCACAAGTCCCTGAAACCTAATTCTCAATGTTGTAGAGATATACAAAAATTAATTCAGGTATGCTAAAATGTCTTATAAAGAAAATTCAGTTTAGAGCCACTTTCCGATACAATTACAATACGAGCCTTCCTAACATAATAGCAGTTGGTCAGATTCTGCCCCCTACCCACCAACACCTGTCATAGCTTATCCCAAAACCAATACAAGAACAGCTGACTTGCCAGACTCCAGCTTTCATCCTTCCCCACGGAGACTTAGACACGTTTTGCCTTTTTCTCTCACTAGCACACTACTCAGTAAATTTTATCTCTGGTAATCTCTTTTGGAAAGTATATCCATGTTCTCTTTAACCTATTATTTTTTGTTTGTTTCTTTCAACTCTGAATAAAGAAAATTTATGTTACGTATATAATTTTTTTAAATGAAAAAATTTTCCTCCTTCTCGCCTCATGCACATGGTTCCATTAATGAGCCTAAGAAAACTCTAATCAAGGCTAGTGATACATCTGTATCAACCAAATTAAAACTTGTAAGTTTTTAAGGCCAGCCAAGTGGCTCAGTTGGTTAAGAGTTGGCTTAAGAGCATGAGCTGCACAAGATCTGAGAAACAGGGCAGCCGATTTGATTCCCACATGGGCCAGTGATGCTGTGCCCAAGATGAGCTGTCACTGAGCTGCCAACAGGTGGCAGGATGGATCAGCTGGTGTAACCACAAGATTGCCTGTTTGATGGTGGCTATGCCCACCCACAACTAAGACTAAACTCAGCACCTTGAGCTGAGCTGCCGCCCAGATGGCTCAGTGGATACAGCGTGTGCTCTTAACAACAAGGCTGCTGGTTCAACTCCCGCATGGGATGGTGGCTACGCCCACCCGCAACTAAGATTGAACACAGCACCTTGAGTTTAGAGGCCATGAGCTGCGGACAGAAAGCCAGATGGCGAATGGTGCCCTCCACAACGAAGACTGAAGAACAACAACTTGGCAGGTCCCCTTCCCAATTCCCCAACACTGTTCCCCTCCCCCAATTCCCCAATTTAAAAAATATACATATTAAAAAACAACTTTTAAGTTTCTAACGGACTTAGATAAAATAAAGTATCAGTATCAGAGTCCCCTTTAACAATTTCCATAATGCTCTCACTCTATCTCGTCCTCAACTTATAAAATCAAATCTGTTTTCCTCAATAGAATTTTTGAACTAGTCAAAATAATCTTTACAAAATTTTTACACTTGTTGCAATTAGTTTGTTTAGTTACCAGCAGTGAAACAGCACATTTTAATCACTTTTCACAGCAGACACACACAGAAGTAATTTAGATGCCTTAGGAATTAAGTAAACTTTATAGGCTAGGTTGGCAACCTAGCTACCACTCAGACTAGAATTCTATGCAAATACATCCCACAACCTAAAGTTGTGTCTACCTACATAAGTTAAGGAATCTCAGCAAAAGACTTCAGATAACTTTAAACCTCACTGTTTGCATCGTTTTCACAAAAGGACCAATATGTGATGATCAAATGACGTACTCCTACACAGGAGCTTTACTTTCAAACTAACAACTATTATCTGTTTATCTGACACAAATAAAATTTCAACCCTTGGGAAAAAAACATTTGAAGAAGTACAGCTTACCTTATTTCATTTTCCCAGAAATTCAAAGAATTCATATTAAGGTCATTACAATTTCCACATGAACAAATTAAAGAGAGCACACACAGATACCTCCTAACCTTTTTAAAAATCTTAACACATTGTTTGTGGGAAACGAGTAAACTCATCATATCGCTCAAATGCCCGCTTACAATGTGAATGTGGGAAACGAGTAAACTCGTCATATCGCTCAAATACTCGCATACAATGTGTTAATACTGATGTTAACAATCACAGAAATGAAGACACAGTTCTAAATTCACTTGAAGCCCACAGTTTCATTGTATTATGTGATCATTTACACACACACAACAGTAATTAAACAGACAACATATATTATTTAATTTTAAATTGCCAAACCCATTCACTTCCCTACCAACTTAATTGTCAAATTTGTCTAACCAGCCTTTAATCTCAGAATGTTAATTGTATATTAAATAGCAGGCCAGAAGCATGCACTGACTATTTGGACAATTTGCTATAATTTAAATGTCTTCTACCTAAGTATAATCACCTTTATTTTATATGCTGCTTATACAGCAAATTTCCTACTATGTTCTGCTCATCTAAGTTTTGTTTAAACTTGCTACTTGGTAAACTTTGTCTATGGAAAAATCATCAGTGAAAAGACTCTTTTATTTCAACTTGGGTAATTCATCATAAGCAAATCCTGAAGACCTAGGGGTACCTACCATTAAAAAAAATTACAAATTCTCCAAGACTTCTCATTAAAATATTATGTGCACTTATTTCCATTAATGGATATTAATAATTTTCCAAGCAAAGCTGTTTCTGGTTAAAGAAACCCCCTTTTTGGCTGGCCGAGTGACTCGCTGGTTAAGAGTTGGCTTGGGAGCACCAGCTCTGAGCAGCAATGCTCTGGTTCGGATCCCACATGGGCCAGTGACGCTGCACCCTCAGCAAAGACGGTGAACAACAGCTTGACCTGGAGCGGGGCTGCCGTGAGTCACCGGTGAAGGCGTAGGCTGCAGTGGGGCTGCAGTGGGCTGCCATGTGCTACTGTGAGCTGCCAGCAACAAGGCATGAGCGGCCACCCAATGGCCGATGACCAATCTGCCTCATCCGGAAGAGCACAATGATAATACCAACATGGGCCAGTGAAGCGACGTCCTCCACAACTAGACTGAAGAACAAAAGACAGCAACTTGTCTGTTCCCCTTCCCCAATTCCCAAACACTGTTGCCTCCCCTAATTCCCCAATAAAAGAAAATCTTTAAAAGAAAAAAAAAAAGGAAAGAAACCCGCTTCAAGCAGCAAGACTTAGAATCTTGTGCAAAGCTTTAAAACCAACATTATAAAAGAGTATGGCAAGGTGTAGGGCCCAGTGTCAGTTTCTAGATTTCTCCCTCCTATTCCACAGAATTAATGATATGTAATGCAAATATAGAGCAAATTTGTTCCAGACAATCCAACAATTAAAAAACAATTTAATTTGCTTGTCAATGATACCAATGGTATCATAATGGGTTTTGGAAAGAAAATTCCAGTTCCAGACTCAGTCGTGCTTGCTATCTAGACCCTTAAAAAACAGGCAGGCAGGACGGCCAAATGGCACGTTGGTTGAGAGTTGGCTTGGGACATCAGCTCTGAGCAGCAGGACCCTGGTTCGGATCCCACATATGAAGGCCAGTGACACTACGCCCTCTACAGCTAAGATGGTAGACAACAACTCCACCTGGAGCTGGGCTGCCATGAGTTGCTGGCGACTGCGTAGGATGCAGCCCCTGCTGCAGTGGGCTGCCATGAGCTACCATGAGTGGCTGGCAGCCAGCATGAGCTGCTGTGAGCAGCCATCCAAATGGTTGGCGGGTGACTGCCTCACCCGGGAAGAGCGCAATGATAATACCAACATGGGCCAGGGAAGCGACGTCCTCCACAACTAGACTGAAGAACAAAAGAACAGCAACTTGTCTGTTCCCCTTCCCCGATTCCCCAACGCTGTTCCCCTCCCCCAAATCCCCAATAAAATCTTAAAAAAAAAACAGGCAGGCAAATTGAAACCAAAAATCTCATCAAATATTATGAAATGATTCTAACTGTCCAACTCCAAGCATATAGTTTAACTTTAGAATTGCAACTTATTTGTCCCTTTCTCATTTTCCCATCCTCCACTGCTCAGAAGTTTGTACACACCTGTTGCTAAGCCTATGTGTCTGTACTACCATCCTGTCCTAAAAATACACATCCTGAAGCTCTTACTCAAAGCCCC
The DNA here is from genome assembly GCA_033961575.1 of Aselliscus stoliczkanus. Taxonomy (NCBI): domain Eukaryota; kingdom Metazoa; phylum Chordata; class Mammalia; order Chiroptera; family Hipposideridae; genus Aselliscus; species Aselliscus stoliczkanus. The sequence goes on from CM066733.1 coordinate 95,637,092, forward strand.
ATTCTATAAAATCTCTGGTACTCTAAATAATGGGTACTACTCAAACCACTTTACCATTCCAAGTTTTCCAAAAATTATAAATTTATTATGTACAACAAATAATCGCCTCTAGTAGAAGAGAAGCATACGGGAAGCAAGTAGGAGCCTTAAAATCCAGTCTGAGTTTCAAATTTACTTTGTAATTGAGCTGATTTTGGGCTGAAATACAACAAACATTAAAAAGTACTGTATGGGCCGGCCGAGTGGCGCGGTGGTTAAGTGCTGGCTTGGGAAGCCAATGGCTTCGGTTCGGTCCCACATATGAGGGCCAGTGACACTGCCCTCAAAAAAAAAAAAAAAAGTACTGTAAGTTCGTCTACAAACATTAGTATTAAAGGTGTTTGTATTAATACCATTAATTATATATTAAGGTATCTGTAGGCAAAACAGAAGGCATCGACACGGAAAGATACATGCAGTCTACTGTGGTGGTTGAGAGTGTGGCATCCTGGATAGACTCTTCCTAACTGTATGATTTTGTACAAATCACTTGACTGCTCTAAGACTCAAATTTTCTCATCAAAAGTCTCTACCTCTTAAGGCGGTTTGCACCAATTAAATAAGTTAGTACACCCCTGTTCATAACAACATTATTCACAATAACTATAGTATAAAAGCAACCCAGGTGTCCATTGAGAAATGAATGGAAAAGCAAAATGTGGTATATATACACAGAGAAATATTATTTGGACTTAAAAAAAAAGAAGGAAGTTCTGATACATGCTACATCAATATACCTTGTGGACATTATGAAACAAGCCAGTCACAAAAAGACAAATACTGTATGATTCTACATATATGAGGTACCTAATGTAGCAAAAAATCAGAATGGCTATCATCAATAAATCAAAAAACAAGTATTGGTGAGGATATGCAGAAAAGGGAACACTTGCGCACTGTTAGTGGAATTGCAAATTGGTGTAGCCACTATGGAAGACAGTTTGGAAGTTACTCAAAAAATTGAAAATAGAACTACCTTATGATCCAGAAATTCTACTTCTGAATATTTATCCGAAGAAATCCAAATCACTAATTCAAAAGATATATGCATCCCTATGTTCACTGCCGCATTATTTACAATAGCCTAAATACAGAAACAACATAAGTGCCCATCAATAGACAATTGGATAATGAAGATATAGTACATACAGAGGGTAGGGTGCCAAAAAAAGTATATAAATTTTAAGAAAGGAAAAGTGTATTAAAATTGTAACACTTAATATATACCAACAACAAAAGATGAATATAAGTCACATTTGACTTCTGAGATTATAATAGGTGCTCAAAGTGGTTACCATCAGTGTCCAGACACTTCTGATTATGACGAAACTACTCCTTGAACAACGTTGATCAAAGTGTCCACTTGTATACAATTTTTGGCACCCCCGGTATATACAATGGAATATTACTAGGCCACAAAAATAATGAAATCTTACCATTTGCAACAACATGGATGGACCTACAGGGTATTATGCTAAATGAAATAAGTCAGATAGAGAAAGACAAATACCATATGATCTCACTTATATGCGTATGTGGAATCTAAAGAAAATAAAGCAACAAACAAAACAGAAACAGAATCATACATGGAGAACAAACTGATGGTTGCCAAATGGAAGGAGTTTCAGGGGGCTGAGAAAAAAAATGGAAGGGATTAAAAAGTACAAATTGGTGGCTATAAAATAGTCATGGGGATGTAAAACATAGCATGGAGAATATAGTCAATAATATGGTAACAACTACGTACAATGCCAAGTTGGTATTAGGCTAATCGGGGGGAACACTTCATAAATTATATGTCTAATCACTATGCTGTACACCTGAAACTAACATAAAATAATACTGAATGTCAATTTTAATTGAAAAAATAAATTGATGGACATGCAAAAGATTTAAAAAAAAAGATGTTTGGAAGGTAGAAAGGGCAGGATTTGATAACAATTTCGATGAAAGGAAAATCAAAACAGACTTTAATTTTTTCTGTAATTTTTTTAAAGAAAAATGTATGCAGGAATTAGTAATATATCTAAAATTAATTATGGTAATAATAAAAGTAAAAGGAAATGTAAAAATAAAAAACTCTTGCCTTGTTTAAAAATATAAATGAAGGGCTTAATCAGCGACCAGTGTAGCAATTTTCTTCCTTTCCCCTTAATTCATAATTTCCTAGTGGCCAGAACTTACATAGATTTTGGATTTATACCAATTATTAGTCAGGTCAGTCCAGCTCAGGCAGGTTGTTTTCACCTCATGACTTCCTTCATTGCTCCTCTTGCCCATGTTACTCACTCTTCACTAGTCATCCTCCTCCTAAGAACTCCTACGTTCTTAGAGTCTATGTCATGTCATTTATAGGCAATAATATTTCATATTGTTCTCTCGTGTACGTCTATTTTAGTACTGCAATTAGATTCTGACCCATTAAGGGCATGAACCATGTCAAAATTTCTTTTTTTAAACATGTACAGATTTAAAATATAGAACTTTACCACAACTAAGAAATTTCTCTTTACAAAGTTATGGTTTGTCTTAGAGTATTTTATATTTAATGTGAATCTACTAATTGGGTAGAATGTGTAACCATCAATTACATTTACCAAGCACTTACTGCTAGTTAAGCATTATTTTAAGTGCTTCAGATAAAACTACTTAATCTACATAACATCTATAACATAGTTATTATTGTTATCATTATTTTTCAGATAGGCAAACTGGGATACAGAGAAGTTATATAACTTTCCTAAGGTCACATAACTAGTAAGTATGGAAACTCTAGGATTTGAGCCCAGGCAGTCTAGTTTCAATGCCCAAGCTATTAACCACTATGGTACATTACTTCTCAAAAATAAGTTGGAGGGGCCAGCCAAGTGGCTCAGTTGGTTAAGAGCGTGAGCTCTGAGCAACCGAGTCTCCGGTTCGATTCCCACATGGGCCAGTAAGCTGCGCCCAAGCTGAGCTGCCGCTGAGCTGCCAACAGGTGGCAGGATGGCTCAGCTCCTAACAATAAGATTGCTAGTTCAACTCTCACATAGGATGGTGGGCTACACCCACCCGTAGCTAAGATTGGGGGAGGCACCTTGAGCTAAGTGGCTGCGAACCGCCAATGGGCATCCAGATGGAGACTGGACTTGGAGCTGAGCTAGCTGCGCCCTCCACAACTAAGACCAAAGGACAACAACTTGGCTGTTCCCCTTCCCCAATTCCCCAATAAAATCTTTAAAAACTAAATAAATAAAAATAAGTTGGATGTTATTTCAGAATTTTGAATTTTTTTTAAAATTAAATAAAAAATACATATATAATATAGTTATAAATAATTTTCCTCTCAAAATTTTATTGCCATTGAAATCGCCCACACATTAAAATATTTTATTTGGTGGCTCCAAGTACATTTAAAACTTGTTGAAAATTAGAAATTTTCTTTAAAGTAAAATTTTTTTCATGTTATTTCTACTAGAACAATGAAATGTTTTCTTATTTTAGTGAAAGGGGAAAAAAAACTAATCTACAAGAAACTTTAAATAATTTTACTTTTAACACAGATATTATACTTTACGAGAAGTATTTTACTATAAAGATCCTCAGTTACTTATTTTTAATTTATAAATGGACTAATAACACAACTAAGGTATTTTTAAGAAAGAAAATTAAAAAGATGAACAACACGACAATACTTGGTTTTATTTAATATTGCTTCATGCATATAGGGAAAATGTGAGTAAAATTATATCTAAGTGAAGCAAATGTTTTAAATGAGTTTTAATTTCTCCACTTATGAATACATAATGTTTAATGGATCTCACTATTAGAAATTAACTGTTTTTCCACTAGTCTTTGTTCATGTTCACATAAAAATATTAAGAGACATCCTAAATACACCAATCTTAACAGCTAACACTAAATACAAGTAGCTAAATAATGAGACTACAAAAATAAATACAATATGGATTCATAATATTAAAGCAGCCTCCAAGACCAGATGACAGGGTAAATTCAATGTGCACATGCTTAAAGTTTACAATTTAAGCAGCAATTTTATTTGTCCTACATATATACTGTATTCTATACCTCTAGCAAGCAGTTTACATTTTATCAGGCTAATACAACACATAGGAGGCTTAAAAGCCATTCTAAATAATTCATGGAGAGACAAAATTTAGTTCTCTACCCATTTAAAAGTATTTTTAAAACCAAAATTTCTAAATTGTAAGATGTTACTAAGAAAAAATTTATCCAAGATAGTTCACCTGTCAACAAAAAATATCAGCAACAGCATCAACATTAAAACTGGGTTGAAAGTCAAGAGATACACTGTACTAAGATGGGCTGCCTATAAAATCTTCAAATTAGATTTCAGAATTTAAAAAGGGTTGTCAAATTACTCATTTTCAATTTCTTTACCTAGCTCACAAATACTAATGCCTTTTGGGAACCAAATTACCATTAACATGAAAAAACTGAATATAGTTTCTCAAGAAAGTAAAAATACTATATATGATTTTTTTTTAAAAGAAAGCATATGGTTATAGAAATTTCTTTCCCAAAATATAATTGGAGCACATATATCAAAAATCACTGTTCTTCATATACCACATATAATATCAAATGACTCTTCTACCCTCTGAACATAAATTTCACTATCAAAAATAGAAGACTTATATTTTGACATTGAGTTTTTCTATTAGACTCCTTTGTTCCCAACACAAACAACTAGAAGCAAAAAAAAAACCCATATGAATAAAAGAGAATCTTCACATAATTATTTCACTCTCTGAGATTCCAACATAAGAACATCAGTTTGTGGGGCCGGCCGAGTGGCGCGGCGGTTAAGCGCTGGCTTTGGAAGCCAGCGGCCCCGGTTCGGGTCCCACCTATGAGGGCCACTGACATTGTCCAAAAAAAAGAACATCAGTTTGTGGAAGCAAAAACACTTTTAGGGACTTAAAATGGCAAAAATGTGTTTACAAAAATAGTTTTAAAATGACACTACACGATTATCTACAAATAAAATAATTCAAATGCAATTCACAAAAGAACATGTCAACATTATCAAAACTTCTGTTTTCCATACTGCTGTATACTGATTCCCCTAATCCTTACTAAATATTTAATAATCCCAACTATATTTGGGATGGACTAGTTGTACAATGCACCGGGTACAACTAGAATTCCACTGCTTCACGAAAGCAGCCTGAAATAAAGCTGGTCCTCTGCTGCCATCTACTGAAGTCATGCAATGCCAAAACTAAACCAAAAGGGAAAAACATTTTTCAATGATGAATCTTACTAAATATTTAATAATCCCAACTATATTTGGGATGGACTAGTTGTACAATGCACTGGGTACAACTAGAATTCCACTGCTTCACGAAAGCAGCCTGAAATAAAGCTGGTCCTCTGCTGCCATCTACTGAAGTCATGCAATGCCAAAACTAAACCAAAAGGGAAAAACATTTTTCAATGATGAATCTATTTAATATGAAAATACACAAGTTCAGAACATGTCATTAAAATACCACTGCAGAAAATGGTACAAAAATATTTAATATGCTGGAGTTTTTTACTTTAAAAACAAAAGTGTGTGTGTGTATTATTCCCACAAACATATTCTAGAGCATACAGAATACAGCAATAAACAATTATAATGAACTATCACATGAATAATTACTCATATGAAAAATGTTATCTAGAATAATATTATCAGTACTGTTATAACAGCAAAACTTTTAAAACAATCTAAATTTCCAACCACACCGGATTTGTCAAATAAATTATGATGCATTCATACATTGGAATATAATGATCCAGTATGATTCCTTTTCTCTTAATGCACTATCAAAATGATAACACAGGTTTTTCCTTTTTTTTAAAAAAAAGATTTGATTGGGGAATTGGGGAAGGGGAACAGACAAGTCGCTGCCCCCCTGCTCCTCAGTCCAGTCACAGAGGACACCGCCCCACCGGCCCATGTTGGCACCATCACCGAGCTCTTCCCGGATGAGGCAGATCGGTCACCGGCCTCTGGATGTCACTCAGCGCGGCTATTGGCAGCTCATGCTGGCTGCCAGCCACTCACTGTAGCCTATGGCAGCCCACTGCAGCAGGGGCTGCATCCTACACCGTCCGCCGGGGCTCGCACAGCCCAGCTCCAGGTGGAGCTGTTGTTAGCTGTAGAGGGCAGTGTCACTGGCCCTCATATGTGGGATCCGAACCGGGGCCGCTGGTATCCCAAAACCGGCTCTTAACCAATGCGCCACTCAGCCGGCCCATCCTTTTTTTATTATAAAGCCATCTGGTGGTTTTAAAACTGTCCACAACTCTTCAAACTCTTTTGACACCATTCTCTTCAAAGAGGTGCAGCTTCAACATCATTAACTATCAGGGAAATGCAAATCAAACCCACAATGAGATACAGCCTCACACCAGTCAGAATGGCTATTACCAAAAAGTCAACATATAAGTGTTACAGGGGATGTGTAGAAAAGGGAACCCTGGGGCCGGCTGAGTGGCACGGTGGTTAAGCGCTGGCTTCGGAAGCCAGCAGCCCTAGTTCGGTCCCACATATGAGGGCCAATGACACTGCCCTCAAAAAAAAAAAAAAAAAAAAACCAAGAAAAGGGAACCCTTCTGCACTGTTGATGGGAGTGCAAATTGGTGCAGCCACTATAGAATACAGTTTGGAAGTTCCTTAAAAAATTAAAAATAGGGGCCAGCAGAGTGACACATTGGTTAAGAGTTGGCTTGGGACACCAGCTCTGAACAGCAGGGTCCTGGCTTGGATCCCACATGGGCCAGTGACGCTGCGCCCTCTACAGCTAGATGGTGAACAATAGCTCAACCTAGAGCTGGGCTGCCGTGAGTCACCAGCAATGACATAGGCTGCAGCCCCTGCTGCAGTGGGCTGCCGTGAGCTACCATGAGTGGCTGGCAGCCAGCGTGAGTGGCTGGCAGCCAGCGTGAGCGGCCAGCAGCCACTGGCCGGCGAGCAACTGCCTCACCCAGGAAGAGCGCAATGATAATACCAACATGGGCCAGTGAAGCGCCGTCCTCCGCAACTAGACTGAAGAGCAAAAGGATAGCAACTTGTCTGTTCTTCCCCGATACCCAACACTGTTCCCCTCCCCCAATTCCCCAATAAAATCTTTTTAAAAATTTTAAAAACTTAAAAATAGAACTATCTTATTACCTAGCAATTCCACTTCTGAGTATCTGACGAAACCCAAAACATTAATTGGAAAAGATATATGCACCCCTATGTTCACCGCAGCATTATTTACAATAGCCAAAATATGGAAGCAACCTAGGTATCCATCAATAGATAAATGGATAAAGAAGATGTGGCATACACACACACACACACACACACACACACACACACACACAATGGAATATTACTCAGAAATAACAAAGAATGAAATCTTGTCATTTGAGACAACATGGATGGATCTAGAGGGTATTACATTAAGTAAAATAAGTTAGGCAGAGAAACACAAATACCATACTATTTCACTTACATGTGAAATCTTAAAAAACATAAACAAAATAAAATAAACACAGACTCATAGAAATAGAGCCCAAAGGGATGGTTACCAGACAAAGGGGGTGGGGGGATGGGTGAAAAAGGTGAAGGGGAATATATTCAATAACATTGTGATAAATTTGCACGGTGACAGATGATTACTAGAATTAGTGATCACACTGTAAGATATAAAAATGTTGAATCACTATATTGTATACCTGAAACTAATATAACTAATATAATATTGTAAATGAACTAGACTTAAATTTTTTTTTAAAGACATATACATTTAAAAGAAAAAAAACAAAGAGGGAGAGCTTCATTTCTCTCCCCTTGAATGTGGGTTGGATTTGTATCTCACCTCCAACAAACACAATATGGCAGAAGTGATTGTAACTAACTTTTGAAATTGAAATTAGATTAGATTACAAAAGGACTAGTACTTCTATCTTAGATATCTTTAAAAGTATTTCTCTTTCTCTCTCTCTCTCTCTCTCTCTCTCTCTCTCTCTCTCTCTCTCTCTCTCTCAGATCATTTGGTCTGGGGGAAGCTGGCTGCAATGTGGTGAGGACACTCAGGCAGATTTGGGAACCCACTTTGAACCCCAGAGTTAGTATGAAGATTACTTTAAAGTGAAGACATTTGAGAGTCAGCAAGTGCAGAAAGAAACCTCACAGAGCTTCCCTTCTGTGACTAAGAGCAAAACTTACAGGAATGAGGCTGCCATTCCCAGTAAAGAGATTAAGGATGATACTATCTTAAATCTTCTCTCAGGGAGAATTACTGTCATGAAGAAGACAAGACCACTGCACCAGCATAAACAAAACATCATAAACTTTCTTATCTCCCTAAAAACCCATTTGTCTTTCCTAATAAAAACCCATTTATTCTTCCCAAAGAAGCCTTTTCCACTCAGCTTCCTTTACCCTATTAAGTTAGGGTATAAGCCCCTAACTACCCATTTGGCAAGCCAGCTTCTTTTGTGCACTCCCATATGCATATAATAAACTTTGTTTTTTCTTTTCTGTCTTTTGTCAGTTTAGTTCTCAGGACCCCAAATAAACCTAAGTGGGCAGAAGAAAAGTTTTTCCTCCCAACACAGCCTATGGACAGGCCCACAAGGCAAGGAATGGAGGCCTCGGCCAACAGCCAGTAAGGAGCCTATCATCAGCAACCTGAGCGAGCTTGTAAGTGGAGCCTCAACATGACAGCAGTCCTGGCCATCAGCTTGGTGGCAACCTCATGAGACACTGGGCCAGAAGTACCCAACTAAATTGCTCTCCAAAACTACAACATAATAAATGTTTGTTGCTTTAAGCTGCTAAACTTGGGGGTAATTTTCAGGTAGTTTGTTAGAGTTATAAATAACTAATACAACACACGACAATGAAGATAATGAAGGGAAGGAGGGAAGAACATCAGCAGATGAACTATTTCAATAAATTTGCTGTCAACAAAAATACATGGAAACATGCTGAGAAGCACTGCACAGAGGAGGCAACATCAAAAGTGGAGCTGTCTGGGCCGGCCGAGTGGCGCATTGGTTAAGTGCTGGCTTGGACCTCAGCGGCCCTGGTTTGGATCCCACATATGAGGACCAGTGACACTGCCCTCTACAGATAAGATTGTGAACAACAGCTCCACCTGGAGCTGGGCTGCTGTTGAGTCCCCAAGGATGGCATAGCTGCAGCCCCTGCTGCAGTGGGCTGCCACAGGCTACAGTGAGTGGCTGGCAGCCAGCGTGAGTGGCTGGCAGCCAGCGTGAGCAGCCAATAGCATGGTGAGCGACTGGCCAAAGGCCATCGACTGATCTGTCTCATCCGGGAAGAGCGCAATGACGATACCAACATGGGCCAGTGTCCTCCACAACTAGACTCAAGAACAAAAGGACAGCAACTTGTCTGTTCCCCTCCCCCGATTCCCCAACGCTGTTCCCCTCCCCCAATTCCCCAATAAAATCTTTAAAAAAAAAATAGTTTAAAAAAAAAATAAAACGACTAAAACATTGAAAAAACTTGATTATGGGGTAAAAGTAATTAGTAGAGTAAAAAAGAACTTATTTATATTCAACAATAGGAACATCCCACTTTAAGTGACAGAGAATTCATGACTTTCAACTCTGGGCAAGTTAGTCATCTGTTCTTGGTCAGCTCCATCCCTATACTTATGTGCTCTCAGTGTTATCTTGGTTTGAGAGACAAGCAAACTACACTTCCCAGACTGCCCTGCCAGCTCCCTAGAAGGAGATTGTGAAAAAGGAGCAACTTATTGATTTGCTTCAGGCAGGGGCTCTGCTCTTCTGCAGGGATCCTCTCAGGGAGTGGCTGTATGCTCCAGCACTGAGTGCGTTCCAACAGCAGCAGCCAGAGCTGAGGTCCCTCTCTTCCCGCAGAGCAGCAGCAAGTGCTAACTAGGCTCTGACCAGAGGGAGCAGCAGCTAGCTGATGGCTGATCTTGAAATGAACCCTTTGTTTCTCCACCCTTTCAATGCCTTTTTAAGGAATTCTATGTATCAAATCCCTATATGTTTGAAATATTAGGGTGATTTCTCTTTTCATGCCATAAAAAGGAAATCTATTTCTTTCTGCTAATCTAATTAACAGTTTCAGTGAAAACAATTTTTTAAATATTTTCACCACTTAAATTCAATCGAAGCTTAAAAAAAAAATCCTTATTTTTACCAAACAGCATGTAAAGGTAAATGAAGCTGACAATATTAAAGTTAGAGCTGACATAGCAGAGGTCGATGGAAAACAGGGCACTCTAAAGTCCTCATCCTAAAGAGTCAAGAAACATTACATAGGGGTCATTGGGGTAAAGAGAAGATTAAATCTACAGGCATGGTCAATGAAGAACAGTAGTAGTTTAACCATGATGAGAAACTAGAAGGAAAGGTGGGCAGTGGGCATCAAGATTTTGATGTGCTACATCCTCAGTGACCACACGAGAGCTCGCCTAAGGCTATTAATAAACAGTGATATATACATATTATTCAGAAATTGGGGGATAGCCACAGAATAAGTGAAAACCAGAAAGAGTTAAAAGTGATTACCTTTAGGGATCAGGACTCATGGAGAGAAGGGAGGGATGAGGAAGGATTCTAGTGCTCTCTGTTATAAGCTTTCCAGTACTTTCTGATTTATTTAACCATAAAAAAGTATTACCTTAATATAGAAATAATTTTGTTTTGGTCATCTAATAGAAAATATTTAATGAAATGGAAAAATACTGAGGATACATTAAGTAAAAAGAGCAGATCACTAAACTATAAATAATAGATACTAAACAGTTTATGTAGAAAATATATTTCACCTAATAGAAGATCCCATGTAACAGGGACCATTGTAATTTCCAGCATCTACAATGGTACTTGGCACATAATACACACTAAAAAATATTGTGAAATGAATACAGTTTCATTTAACTAAACAAAAGAAAAAATACAGACAGGAAAGTCTGATGGGCCCTGGAAAAACACCCCAATAAAATTTTTTTTAAAAAATGATTTGGACAGCAGTTATATATCAAAAAGGCAGAAAGATATGAAAAACATTTCGATTTTTATGAAACAACTAGTCTTCATGAGAAGAAAGGATCAAAGGGAAAATTACAAAGGTTTTTGCTTTATTTCACAGTAGTCCCTGACATGGCTGACTACTTTTAATTTTCTTTTGTATAAAGCAGGTATTCTTAAAAAAAAAAAAAAAACAAAGAAAAAAAAATCGGGCCAGCCGAGTGGCACAGTGGTTAAGCACTGGCTTGGGAAGCCAGCGGCCCGGGTTCGGATCCCACATATGAGGGCCAGTGACACTGCCCTCAAAAAAAAAAAAAATCAATTATATTCTTTCAAACAATTTTTCACCGATTCACAAAGAGGAACAGATTTGGTTGTTTTTTTTTCTTTTTTTACCCAACCTAGCTAGTATTTGCCATTTCTATAATAACACATAATGGACTATAGCATGTGAGCAAATAAACGGTTTTTTTTTTTTTGTTTTTTTTTTTTTTTGAGGTCAGTGTCATTGGCCCTCATATGTGGGACCGAACTGGGGCCACCGGCTTCCGAAGCCAGCGCTTAACCACCGCGCCACTTGACCAGCCCAATAACCGATTCTTAAAGTATCATGGAATTGTGAAAAAATAAATATGAAAATCCACTTAACAACTTATCCAATAGATAGCTCCATAGCTGAGACAGGAAGAGAGGCAAATGTTCTTTAGTGTGGTCAGTAGTACTATTCAATACTAAATAACAAATATGTTTGCATCTCTTACTTACTTACTCCACTATCAAAGGTAAAAATCCATCTAGGACACCCAATATTAAAATCAAAACAAATACTCAGGGCCGGCCGAGTGGAGCAGTGGTAAAGAGCTGGCATGGGACGCCAGTGGCCCTGGTTCGGATCCCACATATGAAGGCCAGTGACACTGCCCTCTAAAAAAACAAAACAAAACAAACAAACACTCATATTCCATGAGGAGTATCAAGCAATGCTCCTCAGCAGTGCTTAGGCACTGCTCCTTATTTATTCTGCCTTGTACTATACATAGTTTTACTACTTTTCTTACTACATCTGAAAGCTGTTTCAGAGCAGAAATTGTATTTTATTTTCCTATAGTGTCTGTGGCCTAATAGTTATCTGACAAAGCAACAAGTATTATTTCTGCCATGATACTGATTCTCCCATTAAATGAAAGGCTCAGTGCAATTCCAGTAACCATCACAAAGTGATGTGAAGGAAAACTGATAAAGTTTTCTACAGTTTATAATAAAACAGTACATGTCACATCCTCTTTACATGCAGGGTCAGGCAGTGAGGGAAGAAGGCAGCAGGCAGGAAGACGGAGACATAATGTCTATAGGAACCAAAAATCCAGTTCTTAACACTGATTATCCCAAGGAGTGTGAAAAAGGTCTTCACAGCAAGAACTTCCAATCTCTCTGTATAATGTTTCATAAGGAAAACATTAGCAGAATAAGTATGTTTAAGACAAAAATTCACCTATAAGAATAAAACAGTAAAAATAACCAAAGAAATATTGAAAAAGAATAATGAAGACCTCATCTGGCAATACAAAACAAAATAAATACATTTACAATACAGTATATAAAGATCGTAGACCCTGGAGCCAGACCACTACATTCAAATTCCAGTCCTGTTACTTACATAGCTGTGTGGGCTTGGAAAACCTACTTACCTTCACATGCCTCAGTCTCCTAATTCATAAAATGGGGTACCTACACCTCATAGAGTTGTACACATTAAATAAAACACTCTGTGCAAAGGACTCAGAACAATGTCTAGTATACTTAAGTGTTCAACAAGTGCTCCCGGTCAAAATATAATTACTGTTGTAGCCAAAATACATAAACTAGTGCAACCACACTGGTGTTCAAAAAAATGCTATTCAAAGGAGTAACAAAATTTCATTTTCCAATTGTCAATTTAGCTACATTATTATTTATGCTAAATGAAACTACCAAAAATGGCCAAGGATGCAATGAAACGGGCTCTTTTAGGCAATGTTATTTAGGCTATGTCGCTACAACCTTTGATAACATATACCAAAGACTTGAGAAGTTTCCACACTTTTTATCAAAGTAATACTACTTTTATCATAACTTAAACACATATGGGTATAAGGAGACCAGTACAGTTATTTATAACAAAAAAAAAAATGTAAATAGTCTAAATGTCTCAATAATAGAGAATAAACAATTTTATCATGGCAACAATTAAGTAATACTTTTTAAAAGTATGTTCTAAAACTGGAAAATGCTTGTTAAGATAAAAAATAATAAAAAATAATCATATTATACAATTTAGTTCTATTATCTGCTAAATCTACCACAATGTTTGGTATATGGTAGATGTTCAGTCAATAAATACTTGTTGACTGTATGAATAAACAGAGACAATTCAATCTTGTATATTATCACCTCATATAGTTGAGTCCTGTAACCTAGCTCTATTTAAAAATATACAGAGGGTGCCAAAAAAATGTATATACATTTTAAGAAAAAAAAATTGTATTAAAATTGTAATAATATATACCGATAACAAAAGATGAAAACAAATCATGTACACACATTTTTTTGGCACCCCGGGTATATATTACCAAAAAGAAATCTTTTTAATGTTTCGAAGTTCCAGATGTTTGCTACCCCTAGAATATTGGGCAACTGCAAATTCTGACATAGGCTACACCTAAGTTTGCAACAGAGGTTTTAGTCTGTTTAGCTCTAAGAGTTCTCTAGCCAGATTTGGTAATAGGTAACAAATTCTGTTGACTTTTAAGTACCATTTCAGAGACAGTATCTATATTAATTAGTAGTAACTCTGATCCTTAGGATCTAATTAAAGAAACTAATATTTAAAATAACTTTTTATACTTTAGTAAATCTTAAAGATGTGACTAGCTATCTATTTCAAAATTTTGATTTTAAAATAGTAGATGATCTTTGTCCTATACCTACTTTTCTTCTTTTACAATAACTAAACCCACACCCTAAGACAATTGTGATTAAACCCCGGAAAACCAAATGTTGGTTCCCACGTAAAAATGGTTTTCCAAGGAATTTTCAGCTATGATAACAATAACTAACATTTATTGAACACTGTACTAAGCATTATATATGAATGAATCTCCTTCAATTAATTAATGGACAAATTCTCAGCCATATTCTTACTCAGGGGCTAGCTAAACATTACTATGTGCATTAAGTTACTGATTATTAAACTGTGTTCCACAGGAATCTAAGGGCAGTGGTTCGCAAACCTGGTTAGAAATCAGAATCAAATGGGGTGCTTTCCAAACACGCCATGTTCTCAGGGCCAACCAAGGTCTCCTGAATTTTGATCTGAATGTTTTTTATATAAAAGCTTCCTATGGTAATATAATCATGATAGTGACATAACCTAAACACCCCATGGTGTTTGAGAATTGCTGCCCTAAAAAGTTCCATGGTGGGCCGACCAAGTGGCACGTTGGTTAAGAGTTGGCTTTGGATGCCAGCTCTGAGAAGCAAGGCCCGGGTTCGGATCCCACATGAGGGTCAGTGACACTGCGCCCTCTACAGCTAAGATGGTGAACAACAGCTTGACCTGAAGCTGGGTTGCCATGGGTCACCAGCTACGGCGTAGGCTGCAGTACGGCTGGCCAGCAGCTGGCGTGCGCTTTCGTGAGCCATTGTGAGCTGCCATGAGCTGCCATCCAATAGCCAGTGAGCGACTGCCTCACCCAGAAGAGCGCAATGATAATACCAACATGGGCCAGTGAAGCGACGTCCTCCACAACTAGACTGAAGAGCAAAATGGACAGCAACTTGTCTGTTCCCCTCCTCCAGTTCCCCAAAAAAATCTTAAAAAAAAAAAAAAAGTTCTATGGTGACTTCAGAGACTACCCAGAATGCCAGACCACATACTCTCCCAAAATGTTCAATGAGCAAAGCAGCACCACTTTCATCTATTTTATATAGTGGTGCTCCAACTAAGATCTGAGTTTGGAGAAGGAGCAAAATGAGTTAGCTACTTTCTTTTTTAACAAGTTTACCACCAGATATCATCAACTATAGCTTCAGATCACTGAACAGTATTTCTGATTGACTGCTAACCACTCTTTGACAGTCTCCCTTCTCCACTATAAAAAAGAAACAAGGAGGCTGGCCAAGTGGCGCATTGGTTAAGAAGAGCTGGCTTGGGATGCCAGGGGTCCCACTTTGGATCCCACATATGAGGGCCAGTGACACTGCCTTCTACGGCTAAGATGGTGAACAACAGCTCGACCTGGAGCTGGGCTGCTGTGATTTGCTGGCGATGGCGTAGGCTGCAATGGGCTGCCATGAGCTACCGTGAGTGGTGAGCAGCTGGAGACTGATCTGCCTCAGCCAGGAAGAACACAATGATCACAATCCCAAGATGGGCCAATGAAGCAACATCCTCCACAACTAGACTGAAGAACAAAACAAAAGGACAGCAACTTGTCTGTTCCCCTTCCCCAACTCCCCAACGCTGTTCCCTCCCCTATTTCCCCAATAAAATCTTAAATTAAAAAAAATAAGAAAAGAAAACGCTAGAGAACAGAAGACCAGAGTTGTACTGCTGACTTTGTACTTGTATAATTGAGGCAAGTATGTGTTTTATTTTTCTGGATTCTGGCCCCTCAGAGGCCTCCACTAAAACTCTAAGTCTCCCTAGAACAGTGTAAAAATTAAATATCCCTTCCAGGTATAACTTTATGCAATAGTGAGTTTCTAAATATAGATATGATGTTATGGCTATAAATTAATATTTATTACCAAATAAGATAGGAGATAAATTCTTATTTAATACGAATATTCAGTCATAGTTCTTAAGTTATATATCATAGGGACCTATTTGTTTTGCAATCAAAAGGAAAATAGAGCTAAATAGAAGTTTTTATTTGCTCTGATCTCTTCCCTCAAGTGGAACTGAAAAACAACTAAGTGAACAAATATAAATTAAAGTAGTATACACATTACTTAATTGATCATAATTTGATTTATTCATTCTGTCCCTGAGTAGCATAAAACACCGTTTGGTTTTTATTGTTCATGGAAAATTATTCCATAGACATCTAAAACCTCTTTAATATTCTTCTCAGTATGCAAGACTTTTCTAGTCTAGCAACTCATTACCTTATCCACACTATTGCTATCTGAACATTCTGCTCCAGTCATCAGAATAAACATCTGCTACAAACATTATTAATGAGATACATATCAAGGGTTCCAAGAAAGCTAACTACCTGGGGTAATTACACTGTTCTGCATAAAAACGTTAAAGCAGCAAATATAGAAGCTGCCTGAACATATTATAAATTGAATATTCTGTTATAACAAAGGCATGAAACGAGATTTATATTAGAAAAAAAGCCTAATTTATCTCTCAAATTTATATATTTAGTGAATTAAATAAAAAAGTATCCCCCAAGTACCAGGTGGTTAGCAATAACTTACAATTAATGAAAAGAAAAACTAATTTCAACTTTTATAATTAACTGAAGCAAATTTTAAAACAAAACGTCTTTATATTAAACTCATGTTTTCCTACCTTAAGCTCACTTTTACACTTTCTTATAAAGAAAGAACATTTGAGATAAAAGGATAGTCCTTTTAGGAGAACGAATTCCATGATAGGTTGGCAAACAATGACCCAAAGGCCAAATCTTGCCTGCTACCTGTTTTTGTAGATAAAATTTTATTGGAACCCAGTCATGTTCATTTGTTTATATAAGAGCAGCATGGTATAGCTACTTCTGTGCTTTAATACAATGGCAGAGATGTGTAGTTGAAACAAAGACTATATGGCCCTCAAAACCTAAAATATTTACTTTCTGGCCCTTACAGAAAACATTTACTGAACCTTGGCTGACACAAAAAACTTAAAGCTGGGGATTCTGATCCATTCAGCACCTGACACAGAGCCTGGGAGGTAACAAGTGTTCAATATAATTTCTGAATGACAATGAGAAAACGGGATTCCCTGACCAGGGTTTAGGAAGAAGGAATCTTGACTACAATTTCCTCCAAGAAGCATTATACAAATATGTTTTGCTTACTTAAATAGATGTGTTCTAAAAATCTGACCATAAATTACATTTTCATACATGCCTAAAAGGCTTTCTTTTTTAATTCCTGAAATAATTTACCTGTAGATTCAGTTTTTCTTAAAACAGGGTATGTTCATTTATGTGTTGTGTGTGTGTGTGTGTGTGTGTGTGTGTGTGTGTGTGTGTGTGTGTGTCAGGAGATAAGTATATGCATGTGTAAATCAGTAGCTACCTTTTAATTCGGGTCTACTGAATGCTAATTGCTTTAATTACTTCATTTAACCCCTTTGTAACAACTTTATGGAGGTAACAGATCATCCCTGTCTTATATAAATCCAAACAAAAGTTCTTTCTTAAGTCTGTCTAGCTTTAAATACTGCCCTAGAGTATCATTTTCCTTGAAATATGCTTTTTTTATTTTGCTAAATGCTTTTGTTTAAAAATTAAATGTGGCATAGAGCTGTACTTTTTTTAATCTCAAAATTTACACAACCACAATAAGTGTTTCCATATATTTCATGCAAAGACATTGGCAGCTGTCCACTGACTACTTCATTATATAAATATTTACTGAGTGCCTACCATGTGCCTGGCACTACTTTAGGCCCTTGGGGACACAGTGCTTAAAAAGACAAAAAGTCCCAGCCCTAGAGGAGCTTGCTTTCATTATGACTATCAATTTATTACAAGGCTTTTGCTTGCCTGTTACAAATTATTCCCATAGCCTAATATTTTTCCTATGTCAAAGTCTGAGTTATTTGTATTACAATAGTAGTAACAAAAAAATAATAATTTGGTTTTTAACCTAATGATTCAGAAACAGTTGAAATTAAATTTATATTATTTAATCTCTAGATTAAAAAATTAAAATAAATTGTGAGATTAATTCTAAAAAGTTTTCATAGTTCCCCAATAAAATCTTTAAAAAAAACAAAAAAATTCTTAGCAAACCAGGAATAGATAGTAATTTTCTTTTTTTTGCTTTGAAGATTTTTTTAAATTGGGGAATTGGGGGAGGGCAACAGACAAGTTGCTGTCCTTTTGTTCTTCAGTCTAGTTGTGGAGGACGTCACTTCACTGGCCCATGTTGGTATTATCATTGCACTCTTCCCAGATGAGCCAGTCGCTCGCCAGCCATTGGACGACTGCTCACGGAGCCTCATGACAGCTCACGAAAGCTCACGCCAGCTGCCGGCCAGCCCCATTGCAGCCTATGTGGTCCCCGGAGACTCACAGCAGCCCAGCTCCAGGTCGAGCTGTTGTTCACCACTTTAGCTGTAGAGGGCAGTGTCACTGGCTCTCTATGTGGGATCCAAACCCAGGCCCTTGTTGCTCAGAGCTGGCTTCCCAAGCCAACTTTTAACCAACGCGCCACTCGGCTAGCCCAATAGTAATTTTCTTAATGAGATAAAAGCTATATAGTAAAATCTACAGTAAATATCATACTTAATACTAAACCTGACGATCATTCCCACTGAAGTTAAAAACATGACAGTACTCAGTAACATGTAATTCCACATTGTCTAAAAACCCTAACTAGTACCGTAACACACACACACACACTAAAGTGTTAATGATAAGACTGAACAAAAATAGAAAAATATTTTCAGATAATACTACATAGCAAATTCAAAAAATCTATATTCATACTATTAGAACTTACAAGAAGGTTCAGCAAGATTGCTAGTACAGTATCAACATACCCAAATGATTAGTTTCCTCATACTAGTGTATGACACCATTTTCCATGGGTGAGTTGGTACTTCTAAATTCCAAGCAAGGAACCTCCTTTAGACTTCAGTAGATATTAAATTTTTCCTTTTCAATTTCCAAGTTTATTATATGGCCTCCATATGCAGTCAGCTAATTGCAATATCAAAACATAGGTTCTTTTTTAAAACTTTAACAAAAGACATGCCAGGTCTCTACCAGATGTCTACACCAAAAACTACAAAATATTGCTGAGAGAAATTAAAGACAATTTAAATAAATGGAGGGATATACCATGTTCAGGGTTGGGGCACTCAATACTGTTAAATGGCCATTTTCCCCAAACTGATCTCTAGATTTAAAGCAAATGAAATCAACATCTCACAGAACTGTTTTTCTCCCAGAATAAAGTATCCCAAGACAGAATGGGTATTCAAATAAATACTTTTGGTTTTCCTTTGGTTTTGGTACAATATGGTTCTAAAACAAATAAGATATTTCCATTATCAATCAAAAATATATTAGCTCAAATTACTTAATCATTTAGGAATCTGACAGTGCTGAGTGAGACACAAAGAAAGAGGTATACAACTGCAGTGGAGGGAAAATAAACAAAAGGCAGATGGTAAAATATAAGTGACAAATTTTGTAGACTGTATTATTTTGCCCATGGTTTGCCATGATCACAGCCTTAAATCCTATAGAGAAGGCAATGTATAAAGTAAAGAATATGCAGAATATGAAACTCATCAGATCAAAACTATGCCTCACTCTCAAATCCCAAGGCCATTTTGGAGTATCAAGTCTAGAGCTAGGCACCTTTGTTCATCACCTTTATTACTCAATCTCCACTCAAAATGGTAGGTAATCAATCCATCTGTTAAGTGATTGTTACATGTCTATGAAAAATACTCATCTCAACAAAAACTTAACTTACACTAATCCTTACTACCAATTTAACAGATTCCAAACTTATAATAACCGAAAAAAGTAAATGTAATTTCAACATTCTAAAATAAGCAAAGAGGCTAATTTTTACTTATCCTTCAAAAATACATATCCAGGACCAGCTCAATGGCTCAGTTGGTTAAGAGTTGGCTTAAGAGCGAAAGCTCTTAGCAATAGGGCCGCCAGTTCAATTCCCACATAAGCCAGTGACACTGAGCCCGATCTGAGCTGTCGCTGAGCTGCCAACAGGTGGCAGGATGGATCAGCTGGTTTAACAACAAGACTGCCTTTTCAATGGTGGGCTACGCCCACCTGCAACTAAGACTGAACTTGGCACCTTGAGCTGAGCTGCTGCCCAGATGGCTCAGTGGATACAGCATGCGCTCTTAATAACAAGGCTGCTGGTTTGACTCCCACATGGGATGGTGGCTATGCCCACCCGCAACTAAGATTGAACACAGCACCTTGAGCTTAGAGAACATGAACTGCTGGCGGGAAGCCTGATGGTGACTGGCGCCCTCCATAATGAAGACTGAAAAACAACAACTTGGCTGGTCCCCTCCCCCAATTCCCCAATAAAATCTTTAAAAAAAAAAAAAAATACATATCCATAGGGAGGAGGGCATGGAAGTGACAAATAACCCAAATTACCTATATCTGAATCTTTAACTGTATCTATCCTAATAGATTCATCCTTGTAGAATGAATACTCATTGAAGCACACAAGGCAAAAAAATTTTTCATTTTATCTATCTATACTGTTTGAATTTTTTATCATATATTAATTTTTGAAGCTAGTCCATTTTAAAGTAAACTCAAAATAATGTAAACAAACATATATGTGTAAATATATAACAATATAGGTGTAATATATTTTTATATATTTATATATTTATATTTTATATATTTATATAATAATAAAAATATATAAAATATATCTGTAAAACATACTTTGTTATTTAACTATTTGAATTCACTATACCAAGCATTAATATTAAAAACAATAACTGTTGGGGCCAGCCAAGTGGCGCAGTGGTTAAGCACTGGCTTGGGAAGCCAGCGGCTCCGGTTTGGGTCCCACATGTGAGGGCCAGTGACACTGCCCTCAAAAAAACAAAAAAAATAACTGTTTTATAAACAAAAGAATATGGTCAAGGGCCAGCCGAGTGACACATTGGTTAAGAGTTGACTTGGGGTGCCAGCTCTGAGCAGCAGGGCCCCGGTTCGGATCCCACATGAGGGCCAGTGACACTGCCCTCTACAGCTAAGATGGTGAAAAACAGCTCGACCTGGAGTTGGGCTGCTATGAATTGCCGGCGACAGCGTAGGCTGCAGCCCCTTTAGCAGTGGGCTGCCGTGAGCTTCAGTGAGTGGCCGGCAGCGAGCATTAGAGGCCGGCAGCCGGAGTGAGCTGCCGTGAGCTGCCGTCTAATGGCCGGCGAGCAATTGCCTCATCCGGGAAGAGCGCAATGATGATACCAACATGGGCCAGTGAAGCAACGTCCTCCACAACTAGACAGAAAAACAAAAGGACAGCAACTTGTCTGTTCCCCTCCCCCAACCCCCTAATAAAACCTTAAAAAAAAAAAAAAAGAGTATGGTCAATGGTTATGGTAGCAGTTATCTCTAGGTAATATAATGACTAATTTTATTTTCTTCTTCTAATGTTATTTTTTTAACGTTAATGAATTTGTGTTATCTACAAAATCACCCCAAAAAACTAAGCAATTCTAAATTGAAAGATTGTTCCCAACAAAGGCAAATGAAAGAAAATATTTTAATATATTCCCAAATAATAAAAATAAAATATGATAAATTACTGGAAAGCATATCATGTTAAAACATCATATTAACCTATTATTAAAATTAAGTGTATCTGCCCTACTCCATGTCTCCCTATGTATTTTAAGGTCACCACAAGTTAATGTAGATGAAGAATGAATGATACAAAAGGTATAATTGCCACTTTGACATTCAAAAACTTCTCATAAAAATTAAATGCAACATACATCATCTTCAAAATAACATCTAAAAACTAAAATATGAAAACGGAATCTCAAAGAGATATCTACATTCCCATTTGTATTACAGCATTATTCACAGTAGCCAAGATATGCAAACAACCTAAGTCTCCATCAACAGATGAATAGATAAATAAGAGGTGGTATGCAGCATCCCCCCTGCTTATCCATGGGAGATGCATTCCAAGACCCCCTGTGGATGCCTGAAGTCATTGATAGCAATGACTATGTATGCTCTGTTGTGACCTATATTTACATACCTTTGTTAAAGTTTAATTTATAAATTAGGCAAAATAAGATATTAACAACAATAACTAATAATAAAATAGAATGATTGTAACAATATACTGTAATAGATTACTTGGATGTGTTATCTCTCGCAGTGTCTTACACGTTCTCTCTCTCTCTCTCTCTCTCTCAACAGCAAGAAAGAAATCCTGCCATTTGCTGTAATATAAATGGACCTTGGGCCGGCCAAGTGGCGCAGTGGTTAAGCGCTGGCTTGGGATGCCAGCGGCCCCGGTTCGGTCCCACATATGAGGGCCAGTGACACTGCCCTCAAAAAAAAAAAAAAAAAAATAGATGGACCTTAAGGACATTATGCTAAGAAAAAGATAAACAGTATGACATCACTTATATGTGAAATCTAAGAAAACCAAACTCATAGAAACAGAGATTAGTATGGTGGTTACCAGGGACTGAGGTGGAGTGATGGAAATGGGAGACGCTGGTCAAAGGGTACAAAACTTCCAGTTCTGGGGATCTCTTGTACAGCATGGTGGTTATAGTTACTAATACTGTATTATATACTTGAAAGTTGCTAATAGATCTTAACTGTTCTCAACACAAAAAAGAAATGGTGATTATGTTAAGTGATGAAAGTGTTAGCTAACGCTATGGCAGTAATGATTTTGCAATATATAAGTACATTAAATCAACACATTGTACACTGTAAGTTACACAATGATATATGTCAATTATACCTCAATAAAGCTGGAAAAAAACTAAAATATATATGCACTTCTAATTATCCTAAAACATTTTCTTTATTATGAAAAAGTTAATAAGACTCCTATACTAATATGTTAAAGTAATTATTTCAACTATCATAACATTTACTAAATAAACATTTGCTAAATATATATAGCAAAGCTATAAAAATATGATTACAAAAGTTAAATATTATTGAGGAAGGATAAAATTTACACTAATAAATATTTTAAAACTTAGGAATATGAAATTTGAAGCTAAGCTTTATTGAAGAATAAAACAACCTTAAGAGTATATAGAAATCACAAAAAAAATTAACAAGGATTAAAAGAAAAACTATTCAAAGAAGAAAAATATAGACTGAATCAGGGAAAGCTGGTAATTTTTAGATTATAACTGACAGCACATCTGTTAATTTTATTTTTATTTTATTTCTTTATTTTTTTGAGGGCAGTATCACTGGCCCTCATATGTGGAACCCGAACCGGGGCCACTGGCTTCCCAAGCCAGCACTTAACCACCACGCCACTCGGCCAGCCCACGTCTGTTAATTTTTGAAGTGCCCAACAATCATTAAAGACAAGGTGGTGGGCAGCATACATACCAAAAAGCATGATAGTATCAAGAGAAATAACACTTTCAAACTTAAATTTGCTATAGATCTATGTCAAACTAACAGAACTCTGAAATCCAAAATTTAGCAGAAAGAGTGTTGCACAGCTAAGAATACTAACAAAACAAAAACTACACAATATTTGAAACATGCTTAGTATGCTGCTCAAGTCAGAAATTCACACTCCCCAGAGTGCAAACCTTCTCTAATGACAAAGCAATATTCTTCAAGCATTAGGATTATCTGTGTAACTTTTTGAGAAGTCTAACTTACCGAGTACCATCTGCTTTCCAGCTTACTTTATATGGCTTCTGCTCCAAAAATTTAATATTTTGCTTGTCCATGGAAACAGGCTGTGCTCCAGGGAATCCAGACCTTAAAGAGGAACATTTTTCTACTATTAAAGCTTGTATCCAAACAAAGCAATACATGTCTGAGACCAATCTCATGAGTCACACATTTATCACAATGTTCTCCTTATCATGAGATTAGTATCAACTGGAATAATATTAGCTTTCACAAGAATGCTAACAAAGGTTATCATTTTCTTGACATTTTAGATCACAAGTAAACAAGATTCTAATTGCCACTACTAGGCTGTAACTATTCAGCTAATTTTTAAATATTAACATACATGATAAATACTAAAGCAGTTATGTTTACAAGTTTTTTGAATCAGGAAGAAATTCAAATCGTGCCTTAATTATCTTACATTATTTTAGACCCCATATTCCTCCATCATGACACCGCCAACTTGGCGTCACTACAAAGTTGGCAAGCGTCTCCTCAAAACATGCCCAAAAGTGACAAAAACAGGAGAAATGTAGATCAAGATTAAAGTACATTGGCAAGGATTTAACACAACACTAAAATCAAACGAGACTGGGCACGTTCAGGGTGGTATGGCTGTAGACAACACTAAAATCAATATTATTTCATCATCATTTTAATCCTTTAGTTACAATTATTTCTAGCTGGTTGATCTGTGTGTACCAGTCAAAAAGTTCTTTGTATTAGGAATTTTTAACAATTAATAATCCTGTTTTATCACGTTCCAGCTGTATTATAATTTTCTGCCACAGATAGCAATGATCAACAGAAATGATCATAGACCAAGACCTGAGAGCAACAGATAAGTGATTCTCTCCTGAATTCTCTCCCATATGTCTGATAAATATTTTTAAGTCAACCTAGGGGGCAGAACATTTTTAAAGCTGCTTCTCCCGGGTTACTGACTACAGAAAAACTGAAAAATGTGGCACATTCAAGTTTCCTCTTCCCCTTAAAACAATGATAAGGGCAACCCCAACATTCACCAGCAACAGTAGAATCAAACACACAAAACAAATACTAGATAGTGATAACAGTAACTTTCTATTCCTTTAGGAAGACATCTGGGTCATCTAATTTTTGACTCAAATGTCTAGTTATTACTCTGTCTGTCCTTGAGAACAACCTGATAAACTCTTACATGACAACTTTTTATGCACTCTATGTAAACATACAAACTTCAAAGGGGAAAGAAGCTATGTTAATGCCTGCATCAATGTTAAGTGTTGCAGGAAAAGAATAAATATTATTTAAAACATTAAAATGTTTGGGCTGGCCGAGTGGCGCTTTGGTTAGGAGTAGGCCAGCTCTGAGCAGCAGGGCCCCGGTCTGGATCCCACATATGAGGGTCAGTGACGCTGCGCCCTTTACAGCTAAGATGGTGACCAACGGCTCGACCTGGGGCTGGTGAGTCATCGGGCACGGCGTAGGCTGCAGTGGAGCTGGCCGGCAGCTGGTGTGCACTTTCGTGAGCTGCTGTGAACCGCCGTGAGTGGCCATCCAATGGCCGGCAAGCAACTGCCTCAGCCAGGAAGAGCGCAATAATACCAACATGGACCAGTGAAGCGACGTACTCCACAACTAGACTGAAGAACAAAAAGGACAGCAACTTGTCTGTCCCCCTTCCCCGATTCCCCAGCACTGTTACCCTCCCATGATTCCCCAATAAAATCTTTAAAAAAATTAAAATGTTTATTACCCTTCCCAGCCACAGAATTGATGACACTTCTGCTGTACTTCTGCTAACTTCGGTTGAGTTGTCACTTGAGTTACACCTTTAACAGATACACCTTCCAAGAAAATAGCACCCTTAAAATAAAAGGAAGAGAAAAATATTTTATCAGAGATCAAATCCATTTACAAAGACTAGACTGAGATATAGATTCATTTATCATCACAAATCTTAGCAAATATATGAAAGAGAAATGGTCTGCCCCAGTAAGCTCTATAAACTCTCCAGAGATATACACTAGTTCTCCTTAATCCAGCAAATGATTTTCAGTGTACATACACAATACACAGCTGTTTATATAACATTGTCAAAGCATTTCATAGGCACTACTCAGAAATCATAGCAGCCATAATAGCTTATCTTCCATTTACTCAGAGCTAGGCAGAGTATCTGGCACTTTACAAACATTTTCCCAACAACTTTGAAAAGTAGACTCCATTGTATTTATTTCACAAATGAGTATATGAGACATACAGACTGTATGTAATTTATTCAAATAGTAATACTAGGGCTGGCCAAGTGGCTTGTTGGTTAAGAGTTGGCTTGGGGGCGTGCGCTCTGAGCAGCAGGGTCGCTGGTTGGAATCCCACATGGGCCAGTGACGCTGCCCTCTACAGCTAATACGGTGAACAACAGTTCAACCTGGAGCTGGGGCTGCAGTGAGTCGCCAGTGACGACGTAGGCTGCAGCGGGGCAGCAGTGGGCTGCCATAAGCTACTGTGAGTGGCTGTCAAGCCAGCATGAGCTGCCGTGAGTGGCCGTCCAATGGCCAGCGACCAATGTGCCTCATCCGGGAAGATGAACACAATGATCACAATACCAACATGGGCCAGTGAAGCAACGTCCTCCACAACTAGACTGAAGAACCAAAGGACAGCAACTTGTCTGTTCCTCTTTCCCAATTCCCCAACACTGTTCCCTCCCCCAATTCCCCAAAATCTTTTTTTTTTTAAATATGGTAATAACAGAGTTTGAATCCAGGTTTACACTGTATCATTCACCAATGATTCTCATTTGCGGGAGGGTAGAGGAGTTGCATCACTTATATAGTATGAATTAAAAATGGATAAACACCTGCAATATATACCTTTCTAAACTAGAATAAGAGGATAAAACATAGGCAAAGTGGCTAGACTACGGTCATTCGATGTATGAACATAAAAACTAAATTATTATGCATCACTGAATTTTTAATCTAAACTCTTTAATTCAGAACTACAGAAAATGTCTTATTGTATTTCATAGCATATTTTTTTAAAATCACAGAGAAGTGAGGCAGCTGGAAAATTTATATATCAAATGAAGAACACTCCTGAAAATAAACAAATAGTCTAGATTCATGCTACAATTACTTTCAGACCCATAAGAGGGCTGGCATCAGTCTCAAGAAAAATCCATAAAACAACTCTAGCTGTTAATGTAATTAGGGGATGATTATATATATGGTCTACAAGCTGCAATTATCAACCTTCTAGCAAAGATGTGGCAACTAGAGCCACCTGGGAAGAGAAAAAGAGAACACAATATCCCTGTCAAATATAGAAGAGTCCTGAGTCAAATCCAGTCAACTAATTCAGATTCCAATTCTGATTCGCATTATTTAATTTGTTGTCTACTTTGTTTTCCATAAATAAGCATACTTCAGAGATTTCATGAGCCAAAGGATCAAAGAATACCATTGCTCTAACTTACACTATCGCCTCTTTTTACCAGCCAATTAAATTTCTGTTTTAGAACCATTTCTACCATTAAATATAATAATGAATAAGTGAATGAAAAGAAAAAGAGAGAAAAGAAGAAAGGGAGGAAGGCAGGAAGGGAGGCAGGGAGGGAGAGGGAAGGAAGGAGTGAGGGAGAGAGGGCAGGAGCAAGGGAAAAAGCAAAGAAAGCATTTTTAAAGGAAATCTAAACAAGAAGGATAAGATTATTTTTACCCTATTTAGTTATTCAGATACTCAAATAACTTCAATATTCTTATAAAAGTATATCTAGTTATACTAATTAAAAAGAGAAAACATTAAGAGTTCCAAGTTCAGCATCTTTATTCTGAAGGTACTACTTTTACATGAATAAGGTATCTAGCGTCCCTTATAAACATGCATTACCTAAGCAAAGCTAAGAAATCAATGATAATTTCTGAAAAGCGAAGGTCAAATTAGTATAAATTAACCCTAAAAACACAAACATTACTTCTTTTTCTAACAAATAATGAAAAGGTCTAAAACATTTGAAATATAATCAACATTCAACCAAGTACTTTCCCACAATATTACTACAGAAATATTTTAATAAGTCTATGCAATTGAACAAGTTTTTTTTTGTTTTTTTTTAGCTGAACCATCCTGCCACCTGTTGGCAGCTCAATGGCAATTCAGTTCAGGCTGGCCTCGAACTGCCATTGCTCAGAGCTCAACTCGCACTCTTGAGCGAGCTCTTAACCAACTGAGCCACTCGGCCGGCCCCAAGCTAAATATTTTTAACAGAACAAATAAATTTTGAGCCTCAGTACAGATTTAACAACCATTGAGTTTGTTTATAAAAGATAATTCAAACATTTGTAAATGTGTCATACATTTATTTTTTCTTCCTTAATCTTTCCTACAACACAATTTCTTTTTTACATTTATCTCCCCCATCTTCTTCTGCAATAATTACTATTCAGTAAAAAGAAAGGTAGGAATAAGTCTAATAAAAAAAATAAGCATGATGTACTTTATTCACAAATAACATTTAGTAACTTTAAGATAACTTAATTTGCTATTTACTGTCACTACAAGTTTCTTGTGACAAAAATATCAGTTTATATGCAAAATTATATAATATTTCCAAGAAAGATCACTAATTCTAAATATAAATAGCAATGTCTTAAGTCTGAAACTACTTTCAAACATAATATAATTGAGTTTTAAAGTCACTGACATTTATTTTCACATTTTAACAAATTGCCACTTCATTGTGTGAAAATAAAGAAAAATCAGAAGTATATAGAAGAGGGGCTGGCTGAGTGGCGCAGTGGTTAATCACTGGCTTGGGACGCCAGTGGCCCCGGTTTGGATCCCACATATGAGGGCCAGTGACACTGCCCTCAAAAGAAAAAAAAGTATATAGAAGATAATATATGCTTAAGATTTTAAAAAGTGCTTTTCATAAACAGACTATGCCAGCCTTAAAATGGAAATCTGTATGGCTATCACAAACAGGACAAACAGAATGAGTGTTCAGTTAGCGAGAAACTGAGGACATTATTACAGAAGATGGGGCAAGTTATATGTGAGAAAGGGGTGTGTGTGTGTAAAGAGACCAAGCAAGTATGTATGTAATGTGTAACAAGGATATTTGAGAAATGAAGAAAATGCATTAAGAATTGTATTCAAAGAGATGATCCCAAACATCAATTCAGAGGAGCAAGCAACATACCTGTCAGTCATGCCTTTCCAACTCAATTTACAGCACATTCTCAAAAGATGAATAAAGAAGGTGTCTTAGGAATGTGAGGGCCAACTACAGGACATGTACCACTGTTATAAACCAAACAGAACTATCAGAAGTTACTACAAGGAGACCATTACTTCAAATCACTGTTATGTCAATATAAGAGTCATGAAAGAGGAATGCCAACAAAAATAAAGTCTCATGCCAAAATAACTTCACTGCATTAAGAGATGTGAGCTACAAGGAATTAATCACTTTTGGATTGCTTCTGTTAACTATCTTCAACCTCAGCTTGAAAAAAAGGAAAATGAAAGCTTTCCAAACTTGAGTTTGCCAGTTAATTACATCTACAGTTCTCATCCCTGTCAACCATACCGTTGACATCACCCAAAATTCAGCTCTACAGTCACCTTTCCTTTCTGATGGTCTTGTTCTCATTGCTTTGGAGTCCCTTTTCCTTGGTTCATCTAATCACCTTCCCAGAGTTCCAATGTAAACCCTGGAATCTTTTCCACAAATAACCTTCCCTATAACCTCAGCCTTTTTTGTGAATACCATATACCATGTCTTAATTAAAAGCTAGCTCTCGACCAAGAAGATCATGTCTCTCTTCAGAGAAAGCTACTCATTCTCCCATTGCCCAAGTCCCATGCATAGTATAAACCATTATCCTATGTCACTTCTTGTCTAGCATCTTTCAAGAACTTCTTGTCCATTTTGACTAACTCCATTCAACTCTATCACTCAGCTATGGTAGACCAGGCATTTACTGTGGTTGGTGGCATAACAGCTCTAAGAGCTGCCCTCCCCATCCACAAAGACAGAACCCTAACAGCCGTGTTACATAACATTACAAACTAACACCCCACCCCAGCCAAAGTTGATGGGAGCATGCATGAACCCCCTAATTCAATCTGAACCATCAGGTTCTCTTCTGGTAACTTTGGAATTGGGGTTCAGAGTGGAAGTCTCTAAGTCTCTGCATGTGGCTAAAATGATTAACATGTAAGCTTAGAAGATGTAGGACAGTTATAATCTCCTAGGTAAACAAGGAATCAGAAAGAGCCAGTGAGAAGTGTGGCACAAAGCAGAGAGATGGAAATAAAAAGGAGAGCAATGAAAAGATGAGGAAGTAAGAACAAATAGCAGAAAGTAGGTTCTAGGCAGCTTTCCAGGTCCAGCCTCCAGTCCCTTGCTGAGATAGGGCTATATTCCTGTGCTTGAGTGCCACCCATTTATTCGTAGTAAATTCCTCTTATTATTTAAGCTTGATTGAGTTAATTTCTGTTACTTGTAACCAGAGAGTTTAAAACTAACCAAACACTGTGCTTCGTGTATTGACCTCTGGTTATTTCTCCACATTCATCAAGAACAGTATTTCCTACCATGCCAACTTCTATCATTATATTGGTAACATCAACATTCATTGAGGTAATTTGACTCATTAAACAACCTAAGCTTCACAGTTCAGTAATTTCATTCCCAATGACCGTAGTCTTCAGCTTAACTTGCACAACCCACTCTACGGCCATACCATCATCATTCCATATTGCTCCACGTCCACTTACACTCAACTTACATTCTAAAGCCAACACCCTCTCTGTGGCCTCTTTCATTAAATAGCTTAATTCTTACTCTCACTATAGCTCACTTTTCAATTTCACCAAGACTAATAATCTTTCACTCCTCCTTTTTCACAGTCTAACAGCCCCCTATCCTATGGCTGATTACTTCAATTATTCTTTGCTTGATATCCTCTGTATTCCTTTCCCTCTTGTGTTTCCATCACTTCTATACTAAATATACTCAATATTGTATCAATCTACCATTAGTCTTTTCCACTCCTGCATAAGGCTGAAACTTAGTGAGGAAAAATCAGTCTCAGCACTAAAGATGCGATTTCACCCCTCTTGCTGAAAACCTATTTTCCATAAACTCTTTTATTTTTTTTTAAATAGTGAAAAAGTAGTTTATTAGAAGAGATAGTACATTTCAAAGTACAAGTAGGCTCCAGTAGAGAATGGCTCAAGGGCGCATTATTAGAAATTATATTCCAAAGAATTTGGAGCGGCCACGCGCAAAGGTGAGGCTCAAAAGACTCAAAAACGGAGGAAGGGGTTCAAAAAGGGAAGAAGTGGTCAAAAAGAGCAGGGGCCATCTACTCTTGAACTACATTCCCTTTCATCTCCTCAGATTGCTCTATAATTTATTCCCCAACTTTTATTGACCTTCATTGACTCCACTTGTACCTTATCTACAAGCAATAAATATGCTTGAGTTTGCCTTTTCCGATTGTCTGCCATCAAGCAATCACCCTTACTCTCCCTTTTTGATCATAATCAAACTACTTGAATGAATAGTCTATACTCATGTGCAGAAAAGATTTAACACAATAGGATACAAGCTTGATGCCTGGGTGGCATCTGGGAATGACTCTCAAGGAGTGTTCTCAGTAAACTGATAAGGGTGGTTCGCTGTACTAGACTATTTGTACAAACAATACAGTTTATGCTGAACAAGTGCTTTCCTTCTGGGATTCTGAAATTTTGGTACATGCTACACAGACGCTGCCTACATGACCAGCCATCAGTAAAAACCTTGGGCACTGAGATTCTGAGTTTCCCCAAGAAGAAATATCACACATGTTGCTGCATTTTCATTGCTGCGGGACCCATCATGGGAAGGAGGACATAAGGAAGTCTGACTATGGATTCCACTAGACTATACTTGTCTTTTTCCCTTATGATCCACTTATATATCCTTAGTACATCACTATAATAAATCTTAACTATGAGTACAACTACTTGTATATGCCAAACCCAAACACAGAAGTGGTACTGAGGGGGGCCAGCCTAGTGGCGCAGTGGTTAAGTGCTGGCTTGGGATGCCAGCAGCCCTGGTTCGGTCCCACGTATGAGGGCCAGTGACACTGCCCTCAAAAAAAAAAAAAAAATGGAAGAAGTGGTACTGAGAACCCCTAACACAACTCTGTCTCCATTTTCTAACCTCCCATTAGATTCTTAAAATCCACAGTCTGACCTGGCCCTACTGCACCACAGAAAATAATCCTCAGATGAACACTTTTTATCCTTATTGTATTTGTCCCCTATGACATTTCATATTATTAAATCATTCACATAAATCATTACATAACTCTAAACAATTTTTCGTATTTCTTTATCCTTTTGTGCCGAACCCTGGAAGAATTTCTTAGGTAGATCTTCTAGTTTGATAATTTTCTATACAGGTAACTTCATTATGCTATCCAACTCATCTACTGAGTTTTTTGGGTTTATTTTTTATCATTTCCAAAGTCTCTAATTTGTTCTTTTTCATAATTGCCTGCCATCATTTTAATTTATGCCCTCTCTCATCTTCTAAAGAAATCTTCTGGGGACAGCCGGATAGCTCAGTTGGTAAGAGCGCAAGCTCTGAACAACAGGGCTGCTGGTTGGATTCCCACATGGGCGAGTAAGCTGCTAAGGTTGTGAACAACGGCTCGACCTGGAGCTAGGCTGCTGTAACTGGCTGGCAGCTCTCGCTGGCCGTCAGGCTGGGTATACCACAATTAGACTGAGAACAAAAGCTCGGAGGAGAAAAAATAATAATAATAAATCTCTGCTATAATGTAAATATTTTTTTTAAAAAGAGTAGAGTATACTGTGGAAGGGAGTCAAGGGAATTGTAATAGATATGTACGATATGGGGGCAGTGGGGTGGCGAATTGGGGGAGGGGGTTGTCACTTTGAGGGGTAAAAAGTATAACTATTACACTGAGTTGTACAACTGAAACTAATTTTTAAAAAATGTTTATTTCACAATAAAAGAATGAAAGAAAGAAAGAAAGAAAGAAAGAAAGAAAGAAAGAAAGAAAGAAAGAAAGAAAGAAAGAAAGAAAGAAAAATCTTCTGTTTGCTTTTTATAAGCTGTTTCCTCTGGTGATAGCTAAAATGAATGAGGTAGTTCTACATGTACTAAAAAAAGACATCCAAGTGGCACGGTAGTTAAGAGCTGGCTTGGGACGCCAGTGGCCCCAGTTCGGGCCAGTGACACTGCCCACTAAAAAAAAGAAAAAAAAAGACATCCAAGTTTGTTTGTTTGTTTAAGGCTGCAGAAAAATACATTAATGTTTAAAAAAGGGAGGGGTAAGGTCAAAACTGAAGATATGTATGTAAATGCATAGAAAAATTAGTATCTAAAAGGATAACCAAAAAGTAGAGAGTAGCTGGAAAAGGAGTAAAGAGATACCTTCACTCTTTACATAATTCTAGATGTTCATATTTTTATTTTACAAAGAAAACTGATCTTTAAGTCATTTCTGTACACTTTTAAAATAATGATAGATAGATAGATAGATAGATAGATAGATAGATAGATAGATAGATAGATATAATGGGGAGACATTCTTCAAAGATGACAAAAATGCCAATAGTAGGATGAAATTTAAAGGATTATAAGTTGTTCCTTTATTTTTCAAACTTTCTTTAATGTAAGTATATTACTTTTATAAATAAAAATATATTTACAATTTTAGTACTTATTATGATTTGAAAAGAGGAAAAAAACTACCATTAAGTGGTTGTTTTGTTTTGTTTTCATAATTCTGCCTTTGGAAGTTTAAGCACAAATATTCTTGAAAATCACCAATTCCTCCATGTCAGTTAGAAACCAAACCTGTTTTCTCCAAAAACAAAGAAGGAAAGATTGCTGCTTTGGGCAATGGTAAACCATCTTATTTAGACCAATGTTGAAGCCATGAGAAAAACCTAGACGAATGTCTTTTGCACCTATTTGAAGACACTGGAGAATTAGAATGGCAATAAGAACCTGAAGGGCCAAGAACTCAGAGGAAAGGGAAGCCCAGTGAGGTGACCTAGACATCTGGCATAGCTTTTCTCCTTTAGGATTTTCCTCTACAGGCACTGTTTCCAAAATGGTAGTTGAGAGGCTACGAAGCTGAACAGAGCTTTCAGCAATACCATAGGAATCATACAACTGGAGTTCCAGGACACCAAGGAGAAGGGATCCTGTTTAATTCTCCAGGCTTTCAATTAGCCCTTATGATTCCCAAAGGGCTACATCCTAGGAATCAGGGTGAACAAAAACAGACCAGCCCCAAAAACTAAAGCCTAGCTTCTAAACAGTTCAGTCCTTGACTGAGTAAAGATATTCAACTCCTAGGCCTATGTAGGAGCAAAACTATATCTTCTCTGAAAGAAGATAATATGACTTAGAGTCCTAAAATATTTCCACGATTTTTCATACATAATGTCTAGTAATCAGAAATACCTAGGTATGAAAAAACAAACCAAAAAACCCTACACTGACTAAAAGTCAAAAGGACATGAAAAGAAAAACTAAAAAAGATCCAGAGGAGATAAAATATTAGACTATCTGATAGAGGCTTTAAAATAACTGGGATCAGGGCCGGCCGAGTGGCTCAGTTGGTTAAGAGCTCGCTCAAGGGTGCGAGCTGAACTCTGAGCAACAGCAGTTCCATGCCCAGCCCGTGCTGAGCAGCCGCTGAGCTGCCAACAGGTAGCAGGATGACTCAGCTAAAAAAACATAATAAAAAAAGAAATAAAAATAACTGGGCTCAATAAATTCAAAAACCTAAATGACAAGATGAAGAGTTCCAACAAAGAACTGAAAACGATTTTAAAACTCAAATGGAAATTCCAGAAGTGAAAGTAAAATAACTGAAATTAAGTACTCAGTGGATGAATTTAACAGCAGCTTAGACAAAGCTAAAGAAGGAATTAATAAACTGGAAGATAGCTTAGAAGGAAATATCCAGGCTGAAAAAGAAAACAAAAGAACAAAAGGATGGAAAATACAGAAAAGAACATAAAAGACATTTGGAAAAAAAAAAAAAAGGAGGCTACTGGGTAAAGCCCAGAAGGAGAAGAGAGAAAGAATGGATCTGAAACAATATTTAAAGATATCAATAGCAAAGAATTACCTAAACTAATTTTTTTTTAAATCCAACCATAGAATCACTATAAACTGGAAGCAGGATAAATACAAAGAAAACCACAAGTAGAAACACCACTGCAAAACTGTTGAAAATAAAAAACAAAAAGATCACCTTCAAACTTCTCAACAGAAATAGATTATGGAATAATATTTTCAAAGTGCCAACCCAGAATTCTATACCCAGTAAATTCTTCAAAATGATGGCAAAAAAAAAAAAACACATTTTCACACAAATACTAAAAGAATGTGTCACAGCAGACCCATATTAAAGAAAATACTGGGCCAGCCGAGTGGTGCAGTGGTTAAGCGCTGGCTTGGGACGCCAGTGGCCCCGGTTCGGGTCCCACATATGAGGGCCAGTGACACCGCTCTCAAAAAAAAAAAAAAAAAAATACTAAAGAGAGCTCTTCAGTAAGTAGGAAAACTATCCAAATGAAACCACAAAAATATATAAAAGAATGAAGTGCATAAGAAAGTATAAATATGTGGGTATAGCTAATGAATATTAATTATACAAAATGATGATGATGATAACAATGATGATGATGATGATGATGATGCCTTATGGGGTTTTAAATTTTTATAGAATTAAAATACATAATACCAAAAACGCAGGAAGAGGTAAATGAAATCAAAGGTTCTGAGATTCTTGCATTGTGGCAAAACTACTAATACATACCAGACTTTAACAAGTCAAAGATGCATACTGAAATCATGGGTAACCAACTAGTATAACTAACAGGCAATGAGTAGGGGTGATAGAATTCAAAAAAACAAAACTGAGTATAAAGGAGGCAAGAAAGATAAGAGGAAACATATCACAAGTGGGACAAACAGTAAGACAATAAGTAAACCTAAAATAAGTAAATCAGTAAAATAAATGTACATGGACTAAATACTCCAATGAAGCAAAAACTATTAACTGGATAAATAAAACCCAACATGATATTTATAAGAGACATACAGTAAATAAAGGGTAAATAAATAAAAGTTGAAAGTTAAAAGGATAGAAAAAATATATTCCATGTAAACACTATCCAAAAAACACTTGTAGGGCCGGCTGAGTGGCGCGGTGGTTAAGCGCTGGCTTGGGAAGCTAGCAGCCCCGGTTCAGGTCCCACATATGAGAGCCAGTGACACTGCTCTCAAAATAAATAAATAAATAAATAAATAAATAACACTTGGACAATCATACTAGTATCAGATATTTTACAATGCTAAAAGACACTACAAAGATACAAAAACTTTTATACATATTTGTATAATAATATCATTCCAAATAATATCACCTCAAAATATATAAAGCAAACCTGACAACTAACAAGGAGAAACAGGTAAACCCACAATCATAGTGGAGAGTCTTTTTTTAAATACTCCTCTTAGTAACTGACAAAACAAAACAGGAGAAACTAGGTTTAGGATTTTATCTTAAATGGTATTTATTTTCCCTTCTTGGATATTTTTCTCTTAATGCTGCTTGAGTTCATCTGCAACTATAGGGATTTAATGGTACTTGATATTATAAAATAAATGTCACTTTTAACACCCTTTCTGCTAGCCAAAACAAAAACAAAATCTGCAAACTTGACTCCATTTTACAAAAGAGTAACTCTTTGTTTTTTGGGGGGTTTTTTGGTGTGTTTTTTTAAGCTGAGCCATCCTGCCACCTGTTGGCAGCTCAGCGGCAGCTCAGCTCGGGCCAGGCATTGAACTGCTGTTGCTCAGAGCTCGCATTCTTGAGCAAGCTCTTAACCAACTGAGCCACTCGACCGGCCCATAGTAACTCTTTGTTTTAAACTCTTTTACACAAACATGATAATGTAATTCAAAAACACATTAGGCATATGCTCGTGATTGTTAGTCTAAAAAATATCCCTTCAAGTCCTCCTTAAATTGACACCAGTCTCATCTTCCATCTCATCCATCCTGTTTGAGGTTGTAGTGCCAGGTGACAGAAGAGAAAAGACAGAACATACACAGAAGTATCCCAAAGTCTTCCTCTCTGGAACTAACTCAATAATAAAGCATTTGGATAAATAAGAAAAATCTCAATAAAAAGGTCTGATTCCTTTATCCTTAGCAAATCCAGAAAGTCTTGCATAAAAGAGGGGGAAATTCTTGCCATCTGGAAAACCAATCCCATTGCAGCACTCTTGCATGATCAGTTGGTTGGGATCTGAGGGACACAAAGGGTAGATCTGGACAAAGAACTATGTTTTGATTTTTATTCTCTTAACTTGTTTATTTTGTGTTAAAATACTTCTATTGTTTCTGTAAAGAAACTTGTCACAGAAGAAAAAATGTTCCTTTCTTACTACTGTCTTAGTTAAGATGAGAATATGTAAGCACTTAAAATTAAATTGCAAAAGCCCATGAACATGGGGTTGTCACTTTGTCAGGGGTGAAAAGTATAACTATTACATTGTTTTGTACACCTGAAAAAGCATACATATATCCCTTACAAAAATAGTATCATCATAGGGTAATTATCTATATGTCTGTTATATTATGCTATAAGACTTTCTTTAGAATGTAATTCCTATTTTTCTAGGTATGTGATTCAGTAGTTTCTTATATTTAAATCCAGGAAATAATGTTATACTAAAAGAACAATTAGCTATTTTTTAAATTATTTTTATGTTTCAAAGCAACTTATATTTTTAGTGGCCTTTGAGTTTTAAAGTCTGAAATGTGTAAATACATATAAATGTTTGTCAAACAAGGGACTTTTTTTTAAATTAAAGTTTATTAGGGTGACAATGACTAGTAAAGTTACATAGGTTTCAGGTGTACAATTCTGTAACACATCATCTATATATCCACATTGTGTGTTCACCACCCAGTCAGTTCTCTTTCCATCACCATATATTTGATCCCTTTTACCCTCATTTACCACCACCACTAAACTATTGTCTGTGTCTACGAGTTTTTGTTCTTTGTTTGTCTTGTTCCTTTGTTGTTTTCAGTTTTATATCCCACATATCAGTGAAATCATATGGTTCTCAACTTTTTCTGTCTGACTTATTTCCCTTAACATAATAATCTCAAGATCCATAAAGATGTGTGTGCTCCGATGTTCTTTGCAGCTTTATTTATGGTGGAGAAGACATGGAAACAACCAAAGTGTCCTTCAATAGATGACTGGATAAAGATGTGGTATACACACACACACACACACACACACACACACACACACACAATGGAACACTATTCTGCCATAAGAAAAGATGAAATAGTGCCATTTGTGACAAGGGACTTTTTCTAAAGCCCAAAATAACCATTATATGATTTACATAGAACAAGACATTTTCTTCCTTGCCTGTGAATCACTGCCTACTAATAAATGCTGTGGCTGTTTCCTGCTCAACCTTGATTCCTACACATCCTAATTATTAACTTCATTAGCACTTAATTATCTCTACACTCTCCCTAACTTACCGCTCTGGTCTAGGCCACATACCTGTGCATGCACAAGTACATCCAGTACTTTTCTTCTCAACATCTCTTCTATCCCTCCAAGAAAGGGAGATTAACTCCTAATCTTTTTAGTTAAGCCTTTTATTCCTAGAAGATCAATGGGAGTTGGCCATAGAAGTAAAAGTCTTCTTGGTTCAACTTTACAGAAAATACGAAAATACTACCAAGGAGAAGGAGAATTTATTGTGAAGTGATTTTAACTCTGTGAGAATTTTGTAAAAATTAGTAAAATTTTCACTAGATACTTAGTTAGAACCTCACAATACTTTGCAAAGAAATAATAAATTCTCAATATAAGGTCTAAGAGTTCTTTCATTTACCTAAGAAACAAAAACAGAACAAATTTATGTAACTGAACCTTTTCTTGTAGAAAAGGTAGACACATGGCTATCAGGAATCTTTAGAAATAGCCAGAATAGTAAAGACTATAATAATTTTAAACATTACCAGTTTTAACCGTTCTTTTCTCCTTTTGCCAAAAGAGGCACTTGACCCAGGTTCTGATTCCTTTTTTCCATCCTCATCCTCATCTTCATCTTCATCATCCTCAAAACACCAATCTGGCAATAGAGGTGGGGGCGGTGCTTCGTCTATATCACCATAGCGACGAAAAAGTTCTTTCAAATAATCACCCTTATATATTCCTGGTGGTCTGGCTTGAGCAAAAGTAGCAACTGCTGCTTCAATACTACGGAAAACAAACACCATGCAATTTTCTCACTACTCTCTATTTATGCAAATTCATCAAAATTCACTTATTACATGTGAGGCACCACACAAAGTATGTTAGAGATTTATAAAATAGACAAATCACAGTCCCATTCTTAAGGCATTCAATCTACTAAGGGACAAATTCATTCTGAAACAGTTTTAACATAAGGTACATCGGTAATTCCTAAACTCTAGAGGTAAATTGCAATGAGTGTACAGCAGAGACCCGGGTAGTCTGTGAAGAATTTAAATAGAGCTTTGAAGGTTGAGGTCTGACTCTAAGGAAAACATCAGTCAAAAAACAAAATGTGAACAGTAATATGAATAAAAGGAAACAGCATGCTGATTTTTCAGGAGCTTTCAATAGACTCAGGCAATAAGAACATAGGTCATCAGAGAAAGGCTTAGGCATAAGCTGAATCTGACACAGGACTCTGGAATTACTGCTTACAGCATATGAAAGGCCAGGAAAGCTGAGCTAGAAGTACATGCAGAAGAGATTCACTGAGGATGCATGACCAAGGAAATAAAATATAAAATCAGATGCATACTTCAGCTGATTATATTCAGAGAAGGGCCTACTACGTGAAAGGCTTTGTAACCAAAATAATGACCTGCAATCAGTAAAGGAGGAAATTCAGTTAGTAAGATCCCATTCTTACAGGAATTTTGAGTAACTAAGGTTCTAATGTCTCAGGACCTAAAAAGGCACTTCACAAATGACAGGTGTTTAATAAAGATATGCTGATTGGTTTAAATAGAGTAGTCAAAAATACCTTCTCCATATAGCATTGTAAGCTTTTCCTAGTATTCAGCAACTATTAAAAGGTACTATTTATAAAAGAACAATAGGGTCGGCCGAGTGGCGCCGCAGCGGTTAAGCGCTGGCTTGGGAAGCCAGCGGCCCCGATTCGGTCCCACATATGAGCGCCAGTGACACTGCGCTCAAAAAATAAACAAAAAAAATAAAAAAAGAACAATAGTAACTTCCAAAGGCGAATACAAACACGAATCATTGGGAGAACTTGTCTCTGATAATCTTTAAGATGTGAAAAACATCTGGACAAGAAAATACAGAGTATATGGGATCCATAACCACTCAACTAAAGGGCTACTTAGTGCAAAAACGCCAGGTAATGAATTATATTTTAAAGATTAACCAAATCTAAAATGAAAACAAATTCAAATTATATGAATCATGACTTCACCAAAAAATTGGCAATATAAAGAGCTAAAACTAAAAAGTCAATAAAATTTTTTTATCAATGATTAAATATAACTTCTATTATAACAAGAAACAAATACCTCCAATCCATTTTTTCCACCAAAAAGGCACATATGAGGAAACCAGTGCGATTGAAACCATGGGTACAATGAACACCTAGAAAATAAAGTAAATTTCCTTAATATAAATTAAAATTAATAAATAACTTCAGAGACCACATTTTACTTTAAAATTCCAACCTTCAATCAAAACATTTCAATCACTTTTTTAAATAACTATGTTTTACAATTCAGCCCTCTCTTATAACTATTAATAACTTGTCAGTTTAAGTTGCTGAGAATTTAATTTATCATGCTAGGTAGTTTAAATGTAATATACACATTGATTTATTAGTTACAAATTATCAGTAAGGTCTAAAGATTTCTCTTAAAACTAAAAGATTCCAAGCATGTTTTATTTATTTTTTTGTTTTTTTGTTTATTTGTTCCAAGCATATTTTAAATGAGGTATTTTAATCAAACACACACAAACACACACACACACACACACACACACACACGATACTTGACTAAATATAGAAAATAACTGACTGATACACAGTACAATAAAAATTTTTAAAAATTCTCTAGAAACCAACTGGCTGTATCGTTACATTAGCTTATAATCTTTCAAAATAAACTTTTAGGAAACAAACCTGCTGAGAAAAAAAAATGTTTTTCTTGAATCTTTTCTCGAGACATATTTGAGATCAGTGTGGCCCCACCTCTATATTCTAAATAGCTGCAAATAGGCTTCATAAATCATAAAAATGGTTGCATTTTTAAATCATTATAACTGCTTTGAAAGGTAATAACAGCTTGGTGCACACTGCCAACATGAAAACATCACTGCCAGGTTAATTCATTTTCCTGCAAACCTCAAAATGGAGGTTTTCCTGTTATCTCTGTTTATAGGATGATATTCTGACATTTAACACTATATCTTTCTTTTTATTTTTATTTTTTTAGATTTTATTGGGGAATTGGGGGAGGAGAACAGTGTTGGGGAATTGGGGAATGATAATTACATAACATGATAGAGGTGCTAACTATATAATAGCAATCATATTACAATATATAAATGTATCAAATTAACATGTTGTAAACTTTAAATTACAGTTATAGGTACATTTCATTTCAAAAAATTCTAGAAAATGCAAACTAATCTACAGTTACAGAAAGTAGAAAGTGATTACTTACTCTATAACTAAGGGCTGAAGACACAACGAACACAAAGGGGCATTAAGATGTGAACGCGTATGGCCGGCTGAGTGGCGCGGTGGTTAAGCGCTGGCTTGGGACGCCAGCGGCCCCGGTTCAGTCCCACATATGAGGGCCAGTGATACTGCCCCTCAAAAAAAAAAAAAAAAAAAAAAAAAGATGTGAATGCTGGGCCGAGTGGCTCAGTTAGTTAAGAGCTCGCTCAAGAGTGCAAGCTGAGCTCCAAGCAACAGCAGTTCCATGCCCAGCCAGAGCTGAGCTGCCACTAAACTGCCAACAGGTGGCAGGATGACTCAGCTTAAAAAAAAAAAAAAAAAGATGCAAATGCTCTGAATCTTGACTGTGCTTTCATGGATATCTATATCTGTCAAAACTCCTTAAATTGTATACTTCAAATGAGTGCTGCTTATTATATATAAATTATATATAAACATACAGCAATAAATGTTGATTTTTTTTTTTTTAAACTAGCTGTTAAACTCCGATGCCGGTACAAGTCTGCAATTGGCTTTAATAACACATTCCAAATGTTAATGTTCATAAACATGGCAGTGTTGTCAGCAATTGACTTTACTGAAAATGTTATAATTGGACAGATTTTTAAAAATACATCAATAAAATATCATTTCCACCTCATTTCTGTAATAGGGTAAGATTTCTTTCCAAAAAAGTTTTTGTTACTTAAAAAAAAAATTTGAAAACCAGCAGTTAAGAGTTACTACCAATTGAGCCAAATCACCTATTTCTAGATTCATAGTGAAGAAACTGATCATTAATATTTAAAATAAAAACCTTAGTCAATGAACAATGCTCAATAAACAAGGATACAAAAAAACTGCAGACAATAAAAGCAACTTGTGCGAATGTAAATTTATGAAATCAAAATAGCATGTATGGCAGGCTTTAAATGACTCATAATGGCTACAGCATGGAATATATAAGAAAGTAATGCTAAATGCAGTTGGAGATAATGAGAGGGTCAAAATCCTGAAGAAACGTGTGCACCATACTAAAGAATGATAAGGGCATGGAGAGATATTAAAGCATTCTAAGCATGGCAATAAAATTATCAGATTTCAGTAAATCCACTCCAATGGCAGCTCAACAGAAGACACAACATGAAAGAAGAACCTCCCCAGTAAGGACGCCATCCCTGCAATTTATATGTGAGGTAACAGTCTGAGTGACATGGGTCATGGTGAGGGAAATAACCAGAGACAGACTGAAGAGACAT
Source organism: Aselliscus stoliczkanus (assembly GCA_033961575.1). NCBI lineage: Eukaryota > Metazoa > Chordata > Mammalia > Chiroptera > Hipposideridae > Aselliscus > Aselliscus stoliczkanus. The sequence goes on from CM066733.1 coordinate 95,679,885, forward strand.
TTAAGGTAGAACCTGCAGTCTGAGGGATGAATGACTGACAACACTGAGAGAAAAGATTTAAAAGGAATCTTTGGTTTCTGACTTGAGTGACTAATTAGGCAGTGGTACCAGTTACAAGGTTAAGAAGGAAGTACAGTTTACATCAGTCTTATGGGCAAGGCAATGAGTACGGTTGGGCATGCTGAGCTTAAGGTTCTTATGGGACTTGCGAGTATTTGGAAATAACAGTGAAGAGTTTCACAAAGAGATCTGGCAGGAATTGTGGATTCAAGAATAATCAGTTATACAGTCAACTATGGAAGGGGTCTGTGGTATGGATAAGATAACCAAGAATGGGTATGTAAAATAAGAGAAAAAATTTAAGGATGAAATCTGAGGAAAACCAACCTTTCAAGAATAAGTGTGGCAGGGTGGAGGAACCATAAATAAAGACTAAGAATGAGCTGCAATGGGGTCAAGAAAACAAAGAGGGGCCGGCCGAGTGGCGCTGTGGTTAAGAGCTGGTTTGGGACGCCAGCAACTCCAGTTCGGGTCCCACATATGCAGTCCAGTGACACTGCCCTCAAAAAAAAAACCAAAAAAACAAAGAGAACATGGGGTCATGTACACCAAGTAAAGAAGAAATTTCAAGACATGAGTGTTCACTTGTTTAAATGTCACATAATGATTAGAACTGAGAGTCTCTATTTGATTAACAGTGCAGACGGAGGACTCCAGATTGCAATGAAGCGAATGGGAATAAAATAGATTCAAGTGTCCATCTTTCAAAAATTCAGCTGTGCAAGAGATTATAGAACAGAAAGAAGGTGGGGTTTTTGGGGGGGAAGTGATATCGTTTAACATGAGAGGCTTAGATATGTTTATAGACTGAGAAGGACCTAGTTAAATCACAGAGGTTGACAATACTAGAGAACAAGAATAAAACTGAAATGAAGTTTCTGAAGGGAAGAGGCAAAAAAATAAAGCTCAGCCATGAATAGAAAAAGACCCCCCTCCGAAATAAATGGCTATAATCATTAAATTTGTAAGTTACATCATCTCCATTGCTTTGTAAAAAAAAGGACCTCAAAAAAGTTACAAAAAGGTGTTAGCTGCAAAGACGTTTTTTTATTCAACATGTTATCTTAACCCAGCAAGTAAATTTCCTTTCTACTTTGTATTTCAGGCCAATTTAAGCAACAAATATTCTAACTTTAGATGTTTCTCACCTAAACCACTACTGTTTTTGCATCTAATTTTCACTCTAGCAAGATCAACTATTTTTTTTCTTTTTAGAAGATTTTATTGGGGAACTGGGGGAGGGGAACAACACTGGGGAATCGGGGAAGGGGAACAGACAAGTTGCTGTCTTTTGTTCTTCAGTCTAGTTGCGGAGGACGTCGCTTCACTGGCCCCTGTTGGTTTTATCATTGCGCTCTTCCCAACTGAGGCTTTCGGTCACCAGCCATTGGACTCATGCCGCTCACAGCGGCTCACAGCAGCTCACGAAGCGCAAGCCAGCTGCCAGCCAACCCCACTTCAGCCTACACCACTGCCCAGAGACTCATGGCAGTCCAGCTCCAGGTCGAGCTGTTGTTCACCATCTTAGCTGTAGAGGGTGCAGCATCACTGGCCCTCATGTGGGATCCGAACCGGAGCCCTGCTGCTCAGAGCTGGCATCCCAAGCCAACTCTTAAACAACTCGACACTCGGCCGGCCCCTCAACTATTTTTTATGAATAGAAAATATAAGAATAAGTGCCAATTAAGTGATTTAGTCATGTGAAAATATATAATGTAATAAAGTACCATTGCTCTTTTAGTAGTCTTTGTTATACCAATGCACATAAAGTTTTAGTCTTATTGAAAAATCTCTACAAAAAATTTGGAAGATTATGTATTTAGTGTAAAAAAAAATTCCATTAATTAAGTATACTACAAGTTTAGTCTAATATGTCTTCAACGTTAGAAAAGTTTTCAGTTTTCCTTAGTTTATTATGAAAATGGGTCCATCCAATGGCAAATAAAGTGCAGTTTATAAATATAACTAAAGATTAGCTCACTATTAACTATTTCAAGTCAACTTCTTATTCAAATTTGTCTTCATTTTCTAGGTAAGCTAATATAATGAAATAAATGTATATAGCAGTTCAAAAAATATTAATACTAATCTATGCATTAAGGGAAAACTGTAGTTCTTTTCAAATCAAATCAAGAGAAGAAAAATCTCCCCAACAAAAGGAGAGAAAGATGAACTATATAAATATACATATATACATACTGAATATATAAGTATAAATTAAGAAGATATAATTTATAAGGGGTTAGTGACAATATATCTTCAAATGAGGCCTGATTTCAATATACAAAATTTCCTTTCTATCTCACCAATCAGATAAATTATTTTTTTAGGATCAAAACCTTATCTGATCAGTCTATATCAGTGGTTTTCCATTGGGGGCAATTTTGCCCACCACTCCCCAACCCCCTGAACACCTAGTAATGTCAGGAGGTATTTTAAATTGTCACAACTGGCATCTAGAGGGTAGAAGCCAGGAATTCTGTTTAACATACTGCAATGCACAGGGAATTATCAAGTACAAAACGTCAATAGTGCTGAGTTTAAGACCTTATCTAAATGAGCAACAAAAATAAGAACAAAAAAAAAAAAAAAAAGAAACTATTAAGAACTTATGATGTGCCAAGTTATCTTAAATATTTTTATTTATAAGGGGCCGGCAAAGTGGCTCAGTTGGTTAAGAGAGTGAGCTCTGAGCAACAGGGTCGCCGATTCAATTCCCACATGGGCCAGTGAGCTGTACCCACGCTGAGCTGCCACTGAGCTGCTAATAGGTGGCAGGATGGCTCAGCTGGTGAGCATACGTGCTCCTAACAACAAGGGTGCAGCTTCAACTCCCATAGGGGTTGGTGGCCTATGCGCCCCGCAACTAAGATTGAACACGGCACCTTGAGCTGAGCGGCCGCAAGCTGCCAACGGGCAGCCAGATAGCAACTGGACTTGGAGCTTCGCTAGCTGTGCCCTCCACAACTGAAGGACAAGAACTTGGCTGTTCGCCTTCCCCAATTCCCCAACACTGTTCCCCTTCCCCAATTCCCTAACAAAATCTTAAAAAACAAAAACTAAGGAAGGAAGGAAGGAAGGAAGGAAGGAAGGAAGGAAGGAAGGAAGGAAGGAAGGAAGGAAGGAAGGGAGGGAGGAAGGAAGGGAGGGAAAGGAAGGAAGGAAAGAGCTTTTTACAAAAATAAATGTGCGCTACTCATGAAAATATATATTCACAAATCTGTCACACATACTCGTACTTATAACCAGAAACACCTAAAGTAATTAGAAGCATTAGTTATGTATCTTATACATAGTCTACTATTTACCAAGAATTGAACTGTTTCTCTTTTAACACAAAACAGATTTTCTCCACTCCACAAAATTCTTACTCTCAAAAGTTATTTCCGTACATACAAACAAATGTACCATACCTCCATAATCTCTTATTTGTAATTATAATTTCAAAAAAGTTCTAAAAAAGTAAATTTTTGGTAAATCATTTGGGGACAAAACTGACCTGAGCTGATATAACATTATTTATAGTTTATTTTTCCCACTTAGTGTGAATGAATATTTATATGTTTAACTGCAAAAAATGTTAACATGTTTAATTATGGAATGTTCTCTAACACTCAGATTATTTCTAAAAACTATTTTCCACTAAAAAAACTCAGGAACCAGGCTCCTTAGAGAAATAACTGGATCTGGAAAACATCTTGTGCCAGAAAACAAGGAAACCATCAAAGATTGACAAGGTGATAGAAGGATACAGAAACCAACTTGAGGGCCGGCCGCGTGGCACGGTGGTTAAGCGCTGGCTTGGGATGCCAGCAGCCCCGGTTCGGGTCCCACATATGAGGGTCAGTGACACTGCCCTCAAAAAAAAGAAAAAAAACAGAAACCAACTTGAAGGGGTTCCCACTGGCCTAGGATGAAACAATTTGGACATAAGAATCAATACTGACTGCAACTGATTTAAATACATCAACTGTATCGAAGTATACAGTTCATACAGATACTCCGGAAAAAAAAAATTAATCAGTCACAAATAGAGACTGCTAAGATGTCAACTCACTGTTCTGAAAATAGAGATATAAAAGGAAAGAATCAAACATTTATTTTGCCTTTACAGTACAAATTGTATTTCAGGATAAACAAGTTGTCTGAGAAGACCTTACTAAAGAAGAATTCCAGCTAATACATAAAGAAATGAGAGAACCAAAAAAATCATTTTGCAACCCCTGGTGAAATATTGGGTCAATGCAACAATCAGCAATGGATACTAAAATCATCAGGTAAAAGAAAGATGAAGAGCTTTACCACAAAGGAAACAAGATGCCACCACCCGAACCCACTTACCCATCTTAGTACCACTAAAAGTGGGACAACCAGACATGTGCTTCCTGAAAGGAACCATACAACACCAACTATAAAGTATTCTTGTGTAAAACCCTAAAACTGAATATTATTATGTCTCTAGATTTAACTATCAATTTACAGGACATACAAGAGATAAAGGAACAAGGTAACTGATACCATGAGAAATCAATCAGATAAATCCAGAACATGGAATATTTCATAGAACAAATGACCTGGTTTCTCCAACAAATTGACGGCACTTAAAAAAGAGAATCTGAGAAACTTGAGAGCCATAACAACAAAATACAATACATGGGATCTTGGTTTGAGAATCTAACTTCGAAGACATTTTTTAGATAATTGAGGAAACCTAAAAATGAACTAGGCTTTAGATACTAAGGAATTTTTAATTATTCTATTTCATATAACTCCATGGTGGTTATAGAAAAACCAAAATTCCTGGGCCCGCCGAGCAGCACATTGGTTAACAGCTGGCTTGGGATGCCAGCTCTGAGCAGCAGGGCCCCAATTTGGATCCCAAATGGGCCAGTAACGCTGCGCCCGCTATAGCTAAGATGGTGAAAATCAGCTCAACCTGGAACTCGGCTGCCGTGAGTCCTCCGTGTAGGCTGCAGTGAGATGGCAGTGGCTGCCTTGAAGCTACCATGAGCGGCCGTCCAATGGCCTACGAGTGGCTGCCTCACCCGGGAAGAGAGCAATTATAATACCAACATGGGCCAGTGAAGCGATGTCCTCCACAACTAGACTGAAGAATAAAAGGACAGCAACTTGTCTGTTCCCCTTTCCCAATTCCCCAATGCTGTTCCCCTCCCCCAACTTCCCAATCTTTAAAAAACCTTTAAAAAAGAAAAAAAACAAAAACAAAAAATCCTAATCAGTTCGAGATGCATACTGAAACATTTTTAGTACAATAGTATATCTATCGTCATTTGCTTTAAAATACTCAAAACAGTGCTGGCCGAACAGCACGTTGGTTAAGAGCTCGCTTGGGACGCCAGCGGCCCTGGTTCGGATCCCACATACGAGGGCCAGTGACACTGCCCTCTACAGCTAAGATGGTGAACAACAGCTCCACCTGGAGCTGGGCTGCTGTGAGTCCCCAGGGATGGCATAGCTGCAGCCCCTGCTGCAGTGGGCTGCCATAGGCCACAGTGAGTGGCCGGCAGCCAGCGTGAGCAGCCGGCAGCCGGAGTGAGCAGCCAACAGTCGCCGTGAACGACCCTCCAGAGGCCAGCGACCGATCTGCCTCACCAGGGAAGAATGCAATGATAATATCAACATGGGCCAGTGAAGCAATGTCCTCCACAAGAAGACTAAAGAACAAAAGGACAGCAACTTGTCTGTTCCCCTCCCCTAATTCCCCAATAAAAATCTTTTTAAAAAAGCTAGGTTTCTGAGCTTCATTCCCAGAGTTTTTTATTATGTTAAGTCCAGGATGTGGCCCTAAAACATACATTCCTCATAAGCATCCTCATGTGATTCTGATGTACATAGGCCAGGAATACTCCAAAAAGAAATACTTGTTCATGGAGTCTGCCTTTGGTGATATACTAGGAATACCCTTCCTCATGCTATAATTAAATGAATACTGACCTGTATTTTCTCGTATATCCTTATAAAAATACTTATTTAAAAATATTTAATTCATCTAAATATATTTCATCTTATAGTTGGCTAATTGTCTCAACACAATCACCCCTCCTCCTCTGATTTGAAAGATATCCTCTATCACCAGGAAACTATTACAGCTTCTACTGTTTTACCTTATGCTTTAATAACTGGTAAGGAAAATGCTCTCGTTACTTTTGCTTTTCAAAATTTTCTTGCTCATAATCTTGCCTGTATGATTTGCCAAACATTCTTTTTCTGTGCTCAATAAATATTTATTGACTTAACAGAGGCAGTAGATTTTACAAATAGAAATTAACTTCACCATAATTCTTCCAAAGTATTATTGGGATCTTGCTTGGAATTACATTTAAAAAATTGAAATTAATTTGAAAGAAAAGTCTCTCCATTTCTTCAAGTCTTTTCATATCCAAGTATATTTTCTTCATAAAGACCTCCACATTTCTTAGTAACCTTATTCCTTGTTTTATACTTCTGTTACAGACAAGAGAATTGGTTTACAGTGTGAATTCTCAACTCAGATTGATTAAGATCTGACCTAAGTTCTAACCCTTACTAGCTGTGTGAACGACATTGAGCAAGTCACATAATCTTTCCAAGCCTGTTTCTTATCATAGAACAGGGATGACAGTAATATCTACCTAGCAGAGTGTTGTATGTGAGAAGACAATGAGATAATGTATGTAAATAGTTTACAGAGTGACTAGCAGAGAGGAACCTTCGATAAATGTTAGTCGATATTAATAATAAAATTAATAAGACCATTATCTAATTATATTTTCTAACTAGTTACTGCTTATTTGCAGGAAAGTTGCTGATATTTCCTTATTTATCTGTGTGCAAATATATCCAATGAACTTCTTTACTATTACTAATAGTTTTTCAGTTAGTTCTCTGAATGAGGTAAATACAAGTTGCTTAAAATTTTAAAAAGAAGAAATCGCAAAAAAAAAAATATTGACAACAAAAAAGTTTTAAAGATTATCAAAAAAATTAAAAGACAAATGAATTAAAAAATTTTCCAATAGTACATATAAGAAGTTAATTTAAGGGTCGGCCGAGTGGTTCAGTTGGTTAAGAACTCGCTCAAGAGTGCGAGCTGAGCTCTGAGCAACGGCGATTCGATGCCAGCCCAAGCTGAGTTGCCGTTGAGCTGCCAACAGGTGGCAGGATAGCTCAGCTAAAAAAAAATAAATAAAAAAAATAAGTTAATTTATAGCATCTAGGTATCAGTAGGAAAAATTGTTCACTAAGCTGTACTGAAAAATAATTGGTGATATAGAAAACATTTAAATTAGATGCTAGTTCAAATCATCTGCCAATACCAGAAAGAACAAAAAAATCAAAGCTCAAAATCAAACCTTTTTTTTTTTTGAGGGCAGTGTCACTGGCCCTCATATGTGGGACCAAACCGGGGCTGCAGGTTTCCCAAGCCAGCGCTTAACCACCGCGCCACTCGGCCGGCCCTCAAAATCAAACCTTAAAAATTCTGCAAGACCACTCCTAGAAGCATTGTTTACAATAGGAAAAAAATCTGAAAATAACCCAAATATCATTTTAAGTAACTCTCGTCTTAAGAAAATTTACTTATTTATTTTTTATTGCCTGCCTTCCCCCCACCCCACTCCAAACCCACACTAAAATATAAGCTCCAGAAGTATTAGGAACTTTTTTTCTGTTTTCTCCACTGGTATGTTCCAAGAGCATGTACCTGGCAAAGAGTAGCAATCAATAAATATCTGCTAATAAAAGTGTCCGTCAACAGGAGAATGGATAAGCTGTAGTATATTCAGATGATGGAATACTACACGGCAGCAAAAAAGTGAACAGTTACCTACACCACCATGGATCACCTTCAGATACTGGGTGGAAAAAGTTTCAGAATAATACATATGATATAAAATGTAAAATTATAAAAAATAAATATGTAGGTTTAAGATAGAGTTTCCCAAAGGTATACCCAAAGAAGGGCAATGAGGACTTTACCCTAAAAAATATAAAAACTACAAAAAATACATTTATTTTATAGTTCACAAGTCTATTACTTTAATAAACATTTCTTGGTGATTACTAAACAAACAAACAAACCAAAAAAAAACTTCCATATGAACTCACTTGCAAAAAAGAGAACGGAACCCAATCTCAAAGCAAAAGTCGAGTCAAACATACCTATAAGTTCAGGTGGGCTCCTTTCATTAAACCGCTCACATAGACGAATAAACGTCTCCGTATTCTCAGTTGTGGGGCACTCACCATGTCTAATAATATAAAAACATTCCTTTTTTAAAAAGAAGAGATTACAAATTTCACCAAGAGGTTTCAATATTAAAGAATCTTAATACATGGCTTACCCTTTACACTGAAGTTTTATATATTTGATTCCTTCTTTTTCTATGTCATTTCTGTCATAGAACCTTGAAGTATTTGTCAGATCCACCAACAAGCCCATTTTAACCTTAAAAAACAAAAGGCAGATGTACTAGTAACTGAATTTGTTTCAAAACAAGCTGACTAAATGGCAATACTCCAGCTCAGCCATCTACATTGAAAGATGTTATGATCACTCCGCCAATGAACTATTAACAAGGTAAGCATCACCCAAGGCACTAGAACTTAGCAGGCACTAAATGAAATTTACCCCCAAACCAATGATGGCACAAGAACATACACAAAACAGACTCCACTTCAACACCACAAAAGTCTACCTAAAAAAGCAAACACTGATATAGTTTTCTGCATCTGTCACTGCACCTATGATTTGTTACACAAGAGGCTAGCGCAGGGATGGCATCTATCTGAAATACACCCAACAGAAGCTCCAGAAACCCAGCAATCCAAGCAACCATCACTACATCACGTTAGGCAGTTAAATTCTAAAGCAAGTGTTATCAGGTAAAAAGTATGTATGTACAGTCAAAATTCCCTTATAAATCCCTTAAATAAAGAACAGTACACATGGCCATATTTGTTTATCTCATTGAAGACTGAATCCCACCTCTCAGCCAGTTTTCTTCCTGCACTGGAACAAAAATCATTATTCTGTGGAGTGCTAAGTGACGTAGTTGATTTATGTTCGGAGGCCATGCAACTGGAAAAACCTTTAACAACTAGAATCACATTCAGCCTGACAAGGCAGTCACGCTAAGAAATACACACCTGAATTGAGCCAAGAAGAAAACAGTTAATCATACATCTTCCACCTCATGCTGAAGCATATATTCTCTGGGAAGAATGGCAAAAGAAATAATCCATACTTTCTAAATTGCTATTTTTAACTCTTTAGTTGTTATTGCATTTATTGAGCCTATTGTTGAATTTGCCTAAAGGAGATGCGTCTACATAATGATTCAACTCCATTGTGACAAGGGGAAAATGACAAAACATTTTCACACATGACAAAATAGAACTGTGGGCTTCTAAAATATAACTAGCCACCATAATGTGCTCTACTGATTTTTCCAGATTCCTTAGCTCATGTGTAGTTGAGGGATGGGTCTACCAATCAGGTGAGCTCTTCCTTACAGAAAATGTATTTTTGATGGTATTTTCTTCAGTGTGCCACCCTGGGCCTACTTCTCTTCCCACATAGCTTCTACAGTAATCTTAATTCCTTCAGAGGATATATACGGCCAAATACAAAGGTTTAGATACCATATTACAGCTTCTCAATGAGTTAGAATTAGAGCCCATGTTGTTTGTCACCAGGTTCAAATGACAAGTGAATGTAAAGTAGGTCTGAGCAAGAATATATAAATTTTCTAAATATATAGGAATACTTTAGACAAGAAAACTGAGAAACTGTATAGTATGACTTAATGGTCCTGAGCCATATATACTTGTGTGTATATATAGAAACGTGTGAGTGTGTGTATGATATGTCTGTGTGGATGTTTATGTGTGAATATAGCTGTGTGTATAATACATACACATACATATATTACATACACATATATATTTTTCATAATAGATAATCCCAATCCATGAAGCAAATGACCTTGAAGAGTTGTTATGAGCCATAAATAAAGTCCTTACTCTGTGCCAAGCACTATTCTACATGCTTTACATACACTAATTTTATCTATAGATGAGGAGGAAACTGTAACATGAATAGATTATGTAACTTGCCCACAAAGCGGGAAGGGGCAAATTAGAATTCAAACCCAGTCTGTCTGGCTTCTAAGCCCAAACTCTTAGCATACCACCTAGGAAATATTTAATGCTTTATAAATGTTAATTATGACTTCCAATATAATTTTTGATAACAAAAATAAAAATTAAAAGTTAACAAGCTAAAAAAAGATATAAACGAATAAAAACTTGAAACTACACAAAGAAAAGGGACGAGTAAACAGATTTTCAAAATCTAAATGGTGACTTTCTCTCCCATGATGGAAGCCTTGCTCATAATGAGCACTAATATTTTATTGAATGTACTAACATATAGCATACAATAATAGACTACCAAGAGTATAAAATAGAAGAGTAAAAAGACTGCTGTTATGACTTGAATTATGTCCCCTAAAAAAATGTTCAAGTTCTAACTCCCTATGAATATGACCTTATTTGGAAACATGGTTAAAAGGTCTTTGCAAATATAATCAAATTAAGGGCCGGCAGAGTGGCGCGGTGGTTAAGCTCTGGCTTCGGAAGCCAGCAGCCCCAGTTCAGGTCCCACATATGAGGGCCAGTGACACTGCCCTCAAAAAAAAAAATAATAATAATAATAATAATAATAATAATTTTATATATATATATATATATACACATATATATATATAAAATCAAGTTAAGATGAAGTCATACTGGATTACGGTGTCCTTAGAAGAAACATTTGGACACAGATACACACATGGGGAATGTCAGCAGTGAGGCAGAGACAACTCATGGAGCTGCAAGCCAAGGAACGCTGAAGATTGATGGCAATCACCAGAAGCTACAGGAAAACAATGGAAGTGATTCTCCTTCCAAGCCTCCAGAAAGAACCAAGCTTGCCAACACCTTGATTTGAAACTTCTAGCCTCCAGAACTGTGAGAGAATGAAGTACTGTTGTTTTAAGCCACCCAGTTTGTGATAACTTGTTACAGCAGTCCTAGGAAACTAATACAATCAGTATCATGTCAGAATAACATAAAAAATAGCAAAGTTCTATTTAGGAATACAGTTTGGCACATTCTTGTAAAATTAACCATGCACTCAGCAATCATACTCTTGGGTATTTATCCCAGAAAAAATGAAAAGTTATGTTCACACAAAACCTGCACAGGAATGTATTATACACGGCAGCTTTCTTCGCAACACCCCACGACTAGAAACAATTCAAACTGGTTAAAAGATTATTTAACCAGAATGGATAAATAAATTCTGCTACATCCATACAACTGAATACTATTCAGCAGTAGAAAGGAACAAACTTTTTGTTGATATATGCAACAACTTGGATGGACCTCAAAGGCATATGCTTAGTGAAAAAAGCCAATCCCAAAAGGTCACAGTTTTATTCCATTTATATAAAATTCTCAAAATGCTCGAACTACAGAGATGGAGAATAGATTAGCAGTTGCCTGTGTACAGGGATAGGGGTGAGAAGAGGATCTGACTATAAAGGGGTAGCATGAGGGAGTTCCTTTGTGGAGATCAAATAGTTCTGTAACCACCACCACGAATCTATACATTGGATCAAACTGCAAAGAACTATACACACATACACACTAATGAATGCATGTAAAAACTGGTACAAACTAAAAAAGGTCTGCAATCTAGTCAACAGTTCTGTACCAATGTCAATTTTCTCCTTTTGATATTGTCCTACAATTATAATGGGAAAAACTGGGGCAAGGGTTCATAAAACTGTGCACAATTTTTGCAATGTTTCAAAATAAAAAGTTTAAAAAAAAAAAAAACACCTGAAGAACGAGACAGGGATAAAGTGCATTAAATAAGTATCAAAATGTTTTGTTTCTTACCTTCAGACTCTTTAGATAATTTGAAAGCATACTGGGATGGAACCGATTTTCTTCAGCAACTTGACTGTCATATCTTGGTCCTAACATTGTCTTCAGAGGTAAGAATCTTCCTAAACAACACGAAGATGGGTAACAATTTTCATTTAAAAAAAAATTCCACATTAAAATTCTACAATTAGCAGTTCTCAAAATCACTTTCTTAAAATGTTTTAAATAAACTCTTCATGAAGTACTTGCAATCTAAACTATACTTTTTAAAAATTTTGCTTAGGGGCCGGCCAAGTGCTCATTGGTTAAGAGTTGGCTTGGGAGCGCGGCTCTGAGCTACATGACTGCTGGTTAGGATCCTACATGGGCCAGTGACTCTGCGCCTTCTACAGCTAAGATGGTGAACAAAACAGTTCGATCTGGAGCTGGGCTGCTGGGAGGCCGCGGCATAGGCTGCAGTGGGTCTGCAGTGGGCTGCCATAAGCTACCATGAGTGGCTAGCAGCCAGCGTGAGCAGCTGTGAGCCGCTGTGAGCGGCCGTCCAATGGCCGGCAACTGATCTGCCTCTTCTGGGAAGAGCACAATGATCACAATACCAACATGGGCCAGTGAAACAACGTCCTCCACAACTAGACTGAAGAACAAAAGGACAGCAACTTGTCTGTTTCCCTTCCCCATACCCCAACACTGTTCCCTCCCCCAGTTCCCCAGTAAATCCCCCAGTTCCCCAGTAAATCTTAAAAATAAATAAATAAATAAATAAATAAATAAATAAATAAATAAATAAATGGTACACTCATGGAGGTAGTACCCATATTAAAAAAAAAATTCTGCTTTGGAACTTTTAAGAACATAAATTCTACAAATTGACAGTCAAATATAATAGCAAAAGCAAAACTACCAGGTAATGGATTCCCATAAAGACTCTTAAGTTCTCAACCAGTGCATTAAAAAGTTACTGCCTTAAAACCTATAAAGATATAGTACTAGAAAACTGATAATGGAGTGAATTAAATCAATTCTTTAAAATTCCTGATTATACCTTTTTAACATGGGCTTAGAACTTTTTCCATCTTCTGGACCTTATCTACATCTCAGGATAAGGATTGTGCTGAGAAGCATGCTAACCAAAATCACTCTCCAAACAACTATCGGTGATTATAATTTCAGCAACACTGACTGACCTTATTGGCTTTTTTTTTCTGAATCACAAAGTAAACACAGGGAAAGTTACCATGTATAATCTTTTTTTTTTTTTAAGATTTTATTGGTGAATTGGGGGAGGGGAACAGCATTGGGGAATCAGGGAAGGGTACCAGACAAATTGCCGTCTTTTTGTTCTTCAGTCTAGTTGCTGAGGATGTTGCTTCGCTGGCCCATGTTGGTATCATCATTGCCCTCTTCCCAGATGAGGCAGATCGGTCGCCGGCCTCTGGATGGTAGCTCACCGCGGCTACTGGCAGCTCACGCTGGCTGCCAGCTGCTCATGCTGACTGCCGGCCACTCACTGTAGCCTATGGCAGCCCACTGCAGCAGGGGCTGCAGCCTACACCGTTGCCGGGGCTCACACAGCCGCTGTAGAAGGCAGTGTCACTGGCCCTCATATGTGGGATCCAAACCGGGGCTGTTGGCATCCCAAAACCAGCTCTTAACCAATGCGCCACTCGGCCGGCTCAATATAACCAATTTTTAAATCACCTATTTTAACAGATATATATTTTAAAATACAATAAAATCAATAAAAATAAATATCTACCTAAAATAGTATCTGAGTGAAACCTTAACATCTGTCCAGAGGCTTTAAGCTAAATTTCATAAACAGATAATTTTTAAAGTTTTAATTTTCTATAAAACCACTCAAGGTCACCAATAACCTCCATATTGCTAAATCCATTTGTCAATTCTCAGTTCTCAAACAACTGATCACTTTTTAATTCAAGAGGAAGCTCTTGCATTGCTTTTTCCCCTTGCCTTCCAGGACACTTCGTCCTCCTGCTTTTCCTCCTCTCTCTCTAGCCTCTCCTTCTCAGTCTCCTTTCCTGGCTCCTCCATATCTCCCTGACCCCTCTGTGTTTTGTCCCAAGGCTCTGTCCTTAGGCCTCCTCTCTATCTACACTCTCTCCCCTGGTATCTCGTCTATCTTATAGCTTTAAAAGCCATCAATGTGCTGATGCCCCACAAATGTCTATCTACAGCCCAAATCTCTACCTTAACTCTAAAATGTCAAGCTGCCCACCGGGCTTAGTCTCTACCTGACGGACTTCATATCCAAATCTAAGCTTTCAGTATTCAGACTCCAAAAGCTTCCCTCTCATGGTCTTCCCTGTCACAGCAAACGGTAACACCATTTTTTTATTATACCACCTCAGGCCAAAACCTTTAGTTATCTTTGACCCCTCTCTTTCTCACACACCCAACATCCAATCCATCAGCAAATCCTATCATATCTATCTTCAAAATATATCCAGTATCTGACCACTTCTCAGCAACTCTACCATTATCTCACCTGGATTATTACACTTCATTTAGTTTAAGAGATATTTAATGAATGCCTATTATCTACCAGGCATTGTTCTAGGTACATGAAATACTCTAGTGTAAAGAAAAAGAAGGTAAAAAATCCCTGCCCCAATTGAGCTTACATTCTACTGGGGAAATATAAACAGTAAACAATAAACATAACAAATAAATAAGTAATATGGTACGTTAGAAGATTCACTGCCCATTAGACTCTCCCCAACTATCTATCTAGCAAACTTCTATTCAAGATAATTCATGTATTGGCTCCTCTGCGGAAACTTTCCCTTCTTCATTTCCTCTTCCTCAACCTCAAACAAAGAATTAGGTTCATTACCTCTGGTATCCCCTAATATTCTATAATAGGATCATTATTACATTTATTACAACAGAACTGTGTTTAAAAATGATGGTCTGTGGGCCGGCCAAATGGCTCAGTTGGTTAAGAGTTGGCTTAAGAGCGCAAGCTCTGAGCAACAGGGCCGCCAGTTCGATTCCCACATGGGCCAGTGACGCTGCACCCAAGCTGAGCTGTCGCTGAGCTGCCAACAGATTGACTCAGCTGGTGAGAGCACATGCTCCTAACAGCAAGACTGCCTGTTCAAGGGTGGGCTATGCACTGAACTTGGCACCTTGAGCAGAGATCCTGCCCAGATGACTCAGTGGATAGAGCGTGTGCTCTTAACAATAAGGCTGCCGGGTTTGATTCCTGCATGGGATGGTAGTTATGCCCAACTGCAACTAAGGCTGAACACAGCACCTTTAGCTTTGTGCTGAACCGCTGCCCAGATGGCTCAGTGGATAGAGCGTGCGCTCTTAACAACAAGGGTGCTGGTTCGACTCCTGCATGGGATGGTTGGCTACGCCCACCCACAAGTAAGACTGAACACAGCACCTTTAGCTTAGAGGCCACGAGCTGCCAACAGGAAGCCAGATGGCAACTGGCACCCTCCACAATGAAGACTGAAGAACAACTTGGCTGGTCCCCTTCCCCAATTCCCCAACATTATTCTCCTCCCCTAATTCCCCAATAAAACATAAAATTAAAATAAGAATTTAAAAGTTTGTTGTTGTTGTTTTTTTATTTTTATTTTTTTGAGGGCAGTGTCACTGGCCCTCATCTGTGGGACCCGAACCGGGGCCGTTGGCTTCCCAAGCCAGTGCTTAACCACCACGCCACTCGGCTGGCCCAAAAGTTTTTTAAAAATGATGGTTTGCTACTTCCAAGAGACTATGTGCTCTTTAAGGTGAGGTACTACATCATAACCATCTTCCTAGCCCCAAGCAGTAACACAAAGTAGACACTCAAATATTTACTAAGTAAAGTGACTTCAAAGTTCATCACTATCACAAGACTGTCTCATACTTACATCCCCAGTTCATTCCTAGTAAGTTCTTTACACATAGTAAGTACAAAATAATTTTATGTTGAATGATCATTAAGAAATGAGAAGTTATTTTCTTCAACGCATTCACCTGAAATCTATCACTCAGAAGGAGAAAAAAAATTCTTCAGAAATAAAGCTTGACCCTATCTCCAGGAGCTCTCTCTCTCATTGGAAGTCTGGTTTAATTAGAAAAGGTAACTTCATAATAGAACAGATTATATATAATTATTACCATCTTCTTTCTGATTCAAGAAAAGAATGAACTTCTAGTACTAATATAACGCATCCTAATGTTAACAATGAGAAAATGTAATCTAAGTAGGCCTAACATATTTTCCTACATATGCAAAATATCAAAGAAATTATACAATAAGCATGGATTACTTTTACGATCAGAAAAAAATAAGAAGAAAAAGACAGGAGGTAAAAAGTAGGAATGGGAGTGATTCCTTAGTTTTCACTAAAGCTTACAAGAGTATAGCTAGTAATTCTTGCTCTGCTGCTATATAACACTGCTAACCCGTCATTCCCAAAATGCACAATGTGGCATAAACACTTCT
Organism: Aselliscus stoliczkanus; assembly: GCA_033961575.1. Lineage (NCBI taxonomy): Eukaryota > Metazoa > Chordata > Mammalia > Chiroptera > Hipposideridae > Aselliscus > Aselliscus stoliczkanus. Next base: position 95,696,353 of record CM066733.1, read on the forward strand.
AGGACACAGAGAGACAGAACTTTAAGGGAAATTCAAAGAAATATCAAGAATTCTATGGTTGGGCCAGACCAAGTGGCTCAGTTAGTTAAGAGCTTGCCCAAGAGTGAGAGCTCTGAGAAACAGGATCCCCGGTTCGATTCTGACATGGGCCAGTAAGCTGCGCCTGAGCTGAGCTGCCAACAGGTGGCAGGATGGCTCAGCTGGTAAGAGCACATGCTCCTAACAACAAGACTACCTGTTCCACATGGTGGGCTACTTCTGCCCGCAACTAAAGACCGAACTTGGCACCTTGAGCTGAGCTGCAGCCCAGGTGGCTCAGGGGATAGAGCGCACACTCTTAACAAGGCTGCTGGTTCGACTCCCACATAGGATGGTAGCTATGCCCACCCGCAACTAATTGAACACAGCACCTTGAGCTGAGCAGCGCGACTGAACTTGGAGTTGAGCCTGCTGCACCCTCCACAACTAAAATTGAAGAACAACTTGGCTATTCCCATTCCCCAATTCCCCAACACTGTTCCTCTCCCCCAATTCTCCAACACTGTTCCCCTCCCCCAATTCCCCAATAAAATCTTTAAAAAAAAAAAAAAAAAACAGAATTCTTGGGTACATTCACTTTACTTTCTAAAGCATCACAAGCTGAAGCACTCTTGATTACTAGTAAAGATCCACGTTGTCAAGAGTCCTGGGTTCCATCCAGGCCACAATCAACAAACAGGTGAGTTTAATACCTTACTGAACCATAGTAATTAAGAATCTAGCTTTTGGGGGCCAAAATATTCCAATAATATACAAAGAAGAAACTTTTTATTCCTGACCCTTCATTCTCAGCAGAGGGCATACAACTCTACTTCTCAGAGGTATAAAGCTGCCTGGAGCTTAGAACCCTGCCCGCTGCTATCAACACCCAGTCAGTGCTGCACTGTTCCATTTTTAGTCTAGCAATAAATCAGTGTTCTAATACATCATTGCCATCCTGCAGACCCTATTAAAATTCTGATCTTTTAAACTATTTTTTAATTCAAAAAAAATAAAATCACATTGACAAGAACTTCTTTATGATTTTTTTCTCACAAATCAGTGTAGCAGATAACACGAATGAAAGATCCAGGAAACAAGCTCCAGGCTAGAAAAGAAGGCAGACATCTAAGTTTAGAGGTTTCTTCATAACTCCATAGGGAAAACCACATATAACAAGGAAGGACTCAGTATTAAGTAAAAAAAGTCAAAATGGCTGGAGAGTAAGACTTATAAAGAAAATGTAAAGAATTGTGATCAATTCATTTGAAAAAAAATACAGTGGTATCAAGTATAACTGTTTTCATTGCAAGTAAAAATGCATATAAAAATGGTTAGAACATAAAATTATTTCCTTTTTCATTAAAGGAAAAGATTTCCTCACCCTCAGACCTGCTTAGATTATTTTTCAGTAACATTTTTATCCGTCGTTTACATGGCTTCATTAACTAAATGTTTTATATAAAATGTGAAGAAAAGCTGACAGACTACGAGAATCAGAAAACCTGAAGGAAAAAAATTACTTCCAGAATCTCCCCTTTCAACAACTATAAATAACTAGACAGTCATAGTATAGGTATGTGCTCATTAAATCCTTTAATTTTTGTTTCAAAACACCTAGAAAAAGCATACATCCAATAAAGGACTTGTATTTACAACACAAGATGTGATCAAAAAATAAGGTGAATGTTTACATTTTTAAAAATGTATTACAGTAAAAGACACATGGCCATTAATCTCCCTCAAAATACTTCCTCTCACTTCAAACACACATCCCATCATTCCTGTGACTTTCTGAAGCAGTTCTGGAAGTCCTCTTTTGTGAGTGTCTTTAGTTGCACTGTAGTGGCTGCCTCGATGTCCTGAATCGACTCAAAACATTTACCTTTCATGGTCACTTTTGACTTAGGGAAAAACTAGAAGTCCCACAGTGCCAGGTGCAGTGAATAAGGTGGATGAGGACACACCGTAATGTTTTTATTTGACACAAATTGCCGTACTAGAGTGGTGTGTGACACAGAGAGTTGTCATGATGATGGATGAACTGAAGACATTCATGAAAGAGGACTTCCAGAACTGCTTCAGAAAGTGGCAATGATGGGATAAGTGTGTTCAAAGAGAGGGGGAGTATTTTGAGGGGGTTAATGGCAATGTGTCTTTTACTGTAATAAACTTTTTTTTTTTTTAAGATTTTATTGGGGAATTGGGGAAAGGAACAGCGTTCGGGAATCGGGGAAGGGGAACAGACAAGTTGCTGTCCTCTCATTATTCAGTCTAGTTGTGGAGGACATCGCTTCACTGGCCCATGTTGGTATTGTGATCATTGCGCTCTTCCCGGCTGAGGCACATCAGTCGCTGGCCATTGGACGGCCACTCACAGCAGCTCACGACAGCTCACACCAGCTGTTGGCTACTCACAGTAGCTTACGGCAGCCCCACCACAGCCTAGGCCACTGCCAGCGACTCACTCACAGCAGCCCAACTCCAGGTCAAGCTGTTGTTCACCATCTTAGCTGTGGAGGGCAGTGTCACTGGTCCATATGGGATCCGAACCAGCAGCCCGGCTGCTCAGAGCTCGCACCCCCAAACCAACTCTTAACCAACGAGCCACTCGGCCAGCCCTAAACTTTTCTTTTCTGTTGTTGTTCAGAGCTCAGCTCGCACTATTGAGCGAGCTCTTAACGAACTGGGCCACTCGGCCAGCCCCCTAAATTTTTCTTATTTAAACATTCACCATATCTTTTGATCATACCTCATATATAAAGAACTCTAATAATTCAAAAATAAGATAAACAACTCAATTTTAACATCAGCAAAATATTTGAACACTTCACAAAAGATATGTGAATTGCCAAGAAGCACATGAAAAGATGCTCAACATCAAACCACAATAAGATATTACTAAATACCTATACAGTGGGTAAAATTAAAAAGACAGACCATACCAAGTGTTGGAGATGATGTGAATCAAACAGAACAATCATACATTGATGGTGGAAATGTAAAATGTTAAGACTTTGGAAAAGAGTTTGGCAGTTTTTTAAAAGGTTAAATGTAAGGGCCGGCCGAGTGGTGTGGTGGTTAAGCTCTGGCTTGGGAAGCCAACGGCCCTGGTTCAGTCCCACATATGAGGGCCAGTGACATCTGCCCTCAAAAAAAAAAAAAAAAGAAAAGAGAAAAGGTTAAATGTACACCTACCATATGATTCACTCCTATCCTAGAGATTCACCCAAGAGAAATGAAAGCGTATATCCATATAAAAAATTGCATATAGCAGGGCTGGCCGAGGGGCGTGGTGATTAAGCGCTGGCTTGGGACGCCAGTGGCCCGGGTTCAGATCCCATATATGAGGGCCAGTGACGCTGCCCTCAAAAAAAAAAAAAAATTGCATATAGCAAGTAAATCTGTAATAGCCAAAAACTGGAAACAAGCCAAATGACCATCAACAAGTGAATGAACAAAGTGAACTTGTGGTGTATCCATAACAATGAAATACTACTCAGCAAAAAAAGGGATGAACTATTGCTGCATATGAGAACAGGGATCAATCTCAAAATAAAAATGCTGGTTCGATACCAGCCTGAGCTGAGTTGCCGTTGAGCCACCAACAGGTGGCAGGATGGCTCAGCTAAAAAAAAAATCAAAATAATAATGCTGAGTGAAAGCTGCCAGAGACATTCCCCCCACCCCCAAAAAAAAAAAAGAAGTGTATACCGAACGTTTCCATTTATTTTAAAAAGATATAGAAAATGCAAATTAATCTACAGTGACAGAAAGCAGATCAGTGGTTGCCTGGGTAGAAAGGAATTACAAAAGGGCAAGAGGAGACTGTGGGGTGATGCGTTATGTTCCCTATCGTGACTGGGATGATGGTTTCATGGATTGTTTCATAAGCTATGTGTGCGTGTGCAGTCAGAATTGATTAAACTGCACACTTTAAAGTGTGCTGTGTGTCCAGCTCAATCAAGATGGAAAAAAATCCAGAATACTAGAAGTCATTTAAACAAAAAAATTTTTTTTTTTCTTTCAGGGCAGTGTCACTGGCCCTCATAGGTGGGACCCGAACCGGGGCCGCTGGCTTCCCAAGCCAGCGCTTAACCACCGCGCCACTCGGCCGGCCCCCATTTTTTTAAACTCCAGTCTCTCGCCGATGTATTGCAGCGCCGGGACCTGCCCGTCTTCTTTAGCCCTGCTCCATCTCCACACCGACACTGGTCCCTTCCCCTTCCGAGCACCCTGAAAGAGTCGCAAACTTCTCATTCGGCTTCCAAGCACTGCCCGCAGCCCTCCGGTGCCCGCCGCCGCACACACCTCTGCTCTACCTAAGCGCTGCCCGCAATACCTGGCCTGCCAGATCGTGACAAGTGCCTCCGCCCACAGACCTAGCCTCTCCAGTCCAAGTTCCCAAACACCCGTTCACTACGCTCCATCGGACCGAGCGCATCTGGGTCCTGAACCACCACCGGCAGGCGCGCAAACGCCGAGAGCCGCGCCCCTCAGGTGGCGCACCCCGGGACCCGCCGCTGCACGGAGACCCGGACCCCAGCCCGGCCCGGTTACCTGCCACCGGCTGGCCGCGCCGCGGGCAGTTCAGCCACCGCGGCGGGATCTTGTTGTGAGCCATGTCGTGGGGCCGCGCACAGCCGGCCCCTCCGCCAACGACCGCCGCTCCTCTGCCGCCGCCTCCTCGCGGTCCTTTCCGCGCCGGAGGTGCGAGGACCAGGAATGCCGGCCGAGGTCCGAGTTCCAGGCGCTCCTACCCGGATAACGTCAGGGGCTGCGCGCCACTTTCATTCAGGCTCAACGCCGCCGCTCTGGGCAAGCCCACAGTGCACCGCGACTTCCGCCCCGGAGCCCCGCCCCCTGCTTTCCGAGGTCAGAGTGGAAACAAAAAAAAGCTCCACGGAGGGACGAGAAGGGGTGAAGGCCCAGACGAGTGCGAGGGGCGCGTCTTCTCTGGCTCACGGACGCCGAGCCGAGGTCCCTGAGCGCTTGTGAACAGCTTGGCGCAAGCGTAGGTGCCCGCTTCCAGGGGTAGCGGGACAACGTGAATTTTGTTTCCCTTGCAGACAGCCTGCAGAACCTCCTAATAGGAGAGGACGCCAAGCCTCTCCATGCGTGGACCGACCCGCAGCTCTCATAGTGCATCTGCGTTGCTGAAGGAAGCGGCCTTCCCGCCGTTATCACAGCTTAAAAAGCCCGATCGCCCTTTTTCCCGCCAAGCTCGGCGTCCCCACTGGATCTGAGTTTGATTTGGGATTGGGGAAGTGTTCCCTGACGGGGATCAGGCGAAGAAGCTTTAGAGAATTAACTCAAGACGTGCGATGGGAGGACCAGAAAGGAGGAATTTCTCTTGGGGGAGATACTTCTAAGGATTCATGACGTATCCAATTAAGCCAAAAACATTGGTTAAGCGTTTTGTGTGTACATTTCTGGAGGACAGTATCAAAGCGTATGTGAGAGTCGCAGAGTTCCAATGACTCAGAGTTACTAAAATGTGTATAATTGGCGAAGGCAGAAATTGCTCGGTGGAGCAGCAGTATGTGTCTCCTTTGCCTTACCAAACAAACAATGGTATTTCCCTTCCAGTTAGGTAGGGATGACTGGAAGCATTTTATACACGCCCTCCGTAATAAGACTTCCTTTAGGCACCAGGCTAAATTAAAGTACTGAATATAAAGCTGGGTGATTGGCAAATCAATGATAATATAGCAGCTTGCCTTGAAACACCTATGCTCTTATTTGAAGTGTGGAGTAATATATTTTTCAAGGGTTGGTGGGAAACTTGCAGGGCAGCTCAGCCCCTGTGTGCCTGGATCCTCTTCAATATGAGTCAGTATCCATAAATAGAGAGGGCCCAATGGCTACCTCTCTGAAAGAGCCTAAGCTAGATCACACTCCTGGTCTGTCCCGCTGTTACATATGCTGAGACCTTGTCGTGTCACTTCTCCGGACAGGACAATACAAGGCTCAGTTTCCCTACAGACCATCCTGCCTAAATGATGCCCAATTCTCTTTGCTAGCAGAGACAGCATGGCCCTGCCTACACCTTGATTCTGACTTTTGGCCTCCAAAAATGTTGAAAATCAATTTATCTTATTTTTTTAAGTCAAGTTTATTGAGATATAATACGGTTTCATGACTTTTGATGAGAGTGTAGATTCCCTAAATGTTCCTTCACACCCCATTGTCATCAGTCTTCTTGCCCCGCTCCAGGGTCCTGGCACCACTGACCTGCCTCATATTCGTATAATTTTACTTTTTCCAGAATATCATGTAAACAAAATCATATAACATGTAGCCTTCTGTGTCTGACTTTTTTCACTTAGCATAATGCTTTTGAGATTAAATTTATGTTGTTTTAAGCCTCTCAGTTTTGGGTAGTCTTTTTACAACAGCTCTAGAAAACAAATACAAGGCCCCACAAAACCTGGATCTGCCCCTGTTCTAACCCAAGCTCTTGGAGCCGGCATCCTCTGTACCAAAATCCACAGCCCTACTATAAATGCAGACAATTTTTTTCGAGCTCTTTTAAATTTACCTGGTACACCCTTGGGGGTTTAGTGTTCAAAAGTCTGTTCTAAAGATCTCAGACAATTAGCCACAAATACTAAATTATTGTTTACTATAAGAGCACTGAGGTCTTCAAAGGAAGAAACAGCTAGGTATCTCTTCAGGTGACAAGCATTAATTCAAGTATCTACCAGGATCTCCATAGTCCTCAGTGCCCAGGAGTCTACTGTGTCTGTTTCTGAGGTGCTGGGAATCCACCCCAGAAAATGCCCTCAGACCCAGAGGTTCATCTTCCATCAGAGGGCTCCCCCACTGTATTAGCTTCTTAGGGCCACAACAAAGGCCCACAAACCGGGTGGCTTAAAACAACAGAAATTTATTCTCTCATAGTTCAGGAGGCTAGAAGTTCAAAATCAAACTGTTGGCAGGGTCATCCTCCTTCCAAAGGGAGGCTCCATCCTTGCCTCTTCTAGCCTCTGGTAGCCCCAGTCACTCCTTGGCTCCAACCTCTGCCTCCATCTTTACATGACAATCTTCCACCATGTCTGTGTCATCACATGGCATTCTCCTCTCTATGGACGTTTCCAAATTTCCCTCTTCTTATGACATTAGTCTTATTGGATTAGGGCTACCTTAATCCAGTATAACCTCATTTTAACCTGATTCCATCTGCAAAGACCCTATTTCCAAATAAGGTCACATTCACAAATACTGGAGGTTAGAATTTCACCATATCTTTTTGGACCATTCAACCCATAACACCCACCTTTACCTCTGGAGGCATGCCCAGCCTTTAAAAAACCCCAGCTTTAAGGCCGGCCGAGTGGCGCGGTGGTTAAGCGCTGGCTTGGGAAGCCAACTGCCCCGGTTCGGTCCCACATATGAGGGCCAGTGACACTGCCCTCAAAAAAAAACACAAAAAAAAACAGCTTTTCTGAATCTCAGTAATTTGGCTGCTATTTTTCTTCCTTTTTCAGAGAGCCACGCAGTTTTTCAGAAAGTCAAAGACTGAAACAGAGGCCTTAAAAATCACTTTCCGGGCCGGCCAAGTGGTGCGGTGGTTAAGCACTGGCTTGGGAAGCCAGCGGCCCCGTTCGGGGATCTCACATATGAGGGCCAGTGACACTGCCCTCAAACAAAAAAAAAAAAAATCACCTTCCATGTCCCTCTCTTTCCTTGTATACTGCTAGGAGCTACAGAGAATGAAATTTCAAGAGAAAACTCAACTTTGCCTTGTCTTCCTTCTTTCTACCAACAGTGCTGAACCTTCTTGAAGAGTTTAAAATTTTCCATGGCATACTTTCAAACCCCATCTCCTCACAGGCTCCAGGTATTCCCTCATTGATTTCTAAAGGCCCAAATTCATGTCTGCAAATTGTTAAAAAGATAAATTGAGGCATACTAAAAATGTTAAGAGTTTATCTGAGTAAAAATCGGTTGGAACAAGGCAGCACCAAGCCAGAAGTGGTTAGGAGCACTCTGAGGACAGGAGACAGGGGAAAGACTTATGTAGCATAGAGAAGGTGTGGAAGCAAAAAGGAAATTATTTGATTGGCTCTGGTTTAAAGCCTAGTTGGCTGGGTTTTTGGGGGTTTTTTAAAAGATTTTATTGGGTAATTGGAGGAGGGGAACAGCATTGGGGAATCGGAGAAGGGGAACAGACAAGTTGCTGTCTTTTTGTTCTTCAGTCTAGTTGCGGGGGACATTGCTTCACTGGCCCATGTTGGTATAGTCATTGCGTTCTTCCCGGATGAGGCAGATTGGTCGCCGGCCTCTGGATGTCGCTCACCGCGGTTATTGGCAGCTCACGCTGGCTGCCGGCCCCTCACTGTAGCCTATGGCAGCCCACTGCAGCAGGGGCTGCAGCCTACACCATCGCTGAGGCTCACGCAGCCCAGCTCCAGGTGGAGCTGTTGTTAGCTGTAGAGGGCAGTCACATGTGTGGGATCCGAACCGGGCTGCTGGCATCCCAAAACCAGCTCTTAACCAATGCGCCACTTGACCGGCCCTATTTTTTTTTTTTTTTGAGGGCAGTGTCACTGGCCCTCATATGTGGGACCCAAACCGGGGGTGCTGGCTTCCCAAGCCAGCACTTAACCACCATGCACTCGACCAGCCCCCTAGTTGGCTGTTTGTAATTGGTTGTCCTTAGCATTTTCACAACCGAGAGATATTTATAGGTTTAGATTTTGGTTTGCTTACATAGGCCTCCATAGCATTAGAAGCACCTCAGTCTACTGGCCTCCTCGTTAAATTAATGTCAATTTCCCAAAAAGGTCTTGACATGAAATGACTCCAGTGCCAGAGGTGCAAGTGTACACTTAACACTGAATAGACTCTACATGTAGAGATCTGATTCTCTGGAGTGGGGTTGGAAAAATAATTCTCCTTCCACCTTTCTAAGTTCTTCTGGCTGGATTAATAATCAAATTAACATGAGACAGGGCCAGCCGAGTGGCATGTTGGTTAAGAGTTGGCTTGGGACGCCAGCTCTCAGCAGCAGGGCCCCAGTTCGGATCCCACATATGAGGGCCAGTGACGCTGCGCCCTCCACAGCTAAGATAGTGAACAACAGCTCGACCTGGAGCTGGGCTGCAGGGAGTTGCTGGCGACGGCGTAGGCCGCAGTGGGGCTGACTGGCAGCTGGCATGCACTTTCTTGAGCCTTAAACAGCCGTCCAATGGCTGGTGAGCAACTGCCTCACCCGGGAAGAGCACAATGATCACAATACTAACATAGGCCAGTGAAGTGACCTCCTCCACAACTAGACTGAAGAACAAAAAGGAGAGCAACTTGTCTGTTCCCCTTCCCCGATTCCCCAACACTGTTCCCCTCCCCCAATTCCCCAATTTTTTTAAAAAAAAAAAATTAACATGAGACAGATTAACAGGAGAAAATAACCAAATTTATTACATATGTATTGACAAGAGAAAAATTCTGAGACGTCCTAAATTAAATAATAGCAGGCCAGGGAGTGAGAGACAAAAGTGTTTAACCAATTGATAGCTGTGGGCCAACTAACAAAAGACTGCTCACATTACTAATGTATTTTGGAGCTTCCAATCAACTTCTGTAATGACCACTAGACACCACCGCATCCTGCTTATGCATGAACTTTCAGACTGTTGCCCACCACCAATCAAAAACAGTAAATATTTCTTCCTTATTGACTATGCACCTGTCTTAGAACTGCTCCCGTTTCATGTTTTCCACCCCCCTTATCTGTAGCTGATATAAATTCTTTCAAAACAACTTATATCTTTCTTCCCCAAAACATAACGTATAAAAGAGTCCCATCAACTCCCGTGTCCAAGATGGTGGATGTGTTGCCTGCTCCATTTAGCAAAACTGCTGGTGGTTTAGATTTCATACCCCAAGAACTGGTCCTTTTCTGGAATAACATTTGGCTCAATAAAACATTTCAGAGGAGCTTTCCACCATGAAAGTTTTTTAACAGTATATATAGGGGTTCCATAAGAATATGACACCATGGGCTGGCCGAGTGGCTCGATGGTTAAGCGCTGGCTTGGGAAACCAGCGGCCCCAGGTCGGGTTCCACATGTGAGGGCCAGTGACACTGCCCTCAAAAAAAAAAAAAAAATTAAACCTGAGGATACATTGGGCTATTGAGGTTTATATGCCATTCTGGACGAGGGACAGGGAGGTAGAGGTCTGGGTTTTCAAAGGGAAAGTGGGCAGTTCACAGGTAGATGAGAAAGAACAAAGGTGGTAAACAAATTCTTGCTGGGCTACCCAGAATCAGTGGAACACAGAGGGGAGTCCAACAAACAGGTTTTGTTAGAATCCCCCGTCTGTCCCACTTAACTGATACATGCTAAGGTTCCCTTCCTGTAGCAGGTTTTTCTATCTTAATTCCTTTAGGCAGGTAAAGGGGCGGGGGTCGTCAAAGTTTCTTTCTGAGTCTCTTGTTTCTTAAAAATAGTCAGCTTAAAATAATCAGTATCCCAAAAGGCATATTTTTGGGTAGCAAACTCTGATTCTCTTCTCTGGCCACAAACCTGCATGCCAGGATATTGCATCTCTTTATTTTCTGTAAACCAACTTAACCTTAACTCTTAATTCTCTTTCTGCTAAATAGATAGTGTAGAGGAGGAAAAATTTTCCCTCTGCCCTTCTGAGTTCTTGGCTGAGAACCTCTGTAATAAAAGATAGATTTACAACAGGGAAAAAAAACACAGAAGTTTATTAACATGTATATCTCATGTATACATGGGAGATATCCAGGGAAACTGAGTAACTCCCCCAGATGGCCCAACCCACCACCTTAAATATCATCTTCAACTAAAAACAAAAGAAAGGTTGAGGGGAAGGCCAGTTATGGGAGGTTACCAGGAAAAAACATAGTAAAGAGTCAAGTTTGTTATGCAGATTTAAGTCCTGGCCTTCACTGTTGACAAGATTCTCCAGTGATTTGGAGTCATGCATCTATTCTATTTGTGTTACAGAGAGGGAAACGCCCTCACAAATGGAGATTTCTTTTATAAATGAAAATTTCCCTTGCAGAAAAATAGCTCCTACTCTGTTTTCAGAGCTTCTTCTGTGTCTGCTTTTTCTCAAAAATAATCAGCTCAACCTAATTATTAAGCCAAAGAAGCGTATTATGGGGTAGCATACTCTGCTGCCCTTCAGTAGGAAATTCCAGCTCTGGCATTTTGGGGGCTTCCTACTCTCACTTATATGCCTAGAATTATATCTTGATTCTAGGTGCTCAGAAAACACATCTCCAAGAAAAGAGTGAAGAGAAAGGTTGCCCTCTGGTTTGCTTTAGCTTGCACTGATCCTTGACATGCTCCCTCGGGCAGCCATGTCTACTGCTCCCAGGGCAGGCATATTTTGGGGGGGAGAGGAAAGGCATCTTTTGTGAGGCTGGAAATCCTGTTGTACAGGCCTAATGTTTTGAGAAATTAATTTGGGGATGGGCGGGGCTTGATGATAGAATGTACACAGGAAATGAGGAAAGAATTACAGATAACTCGTCTTTCTTTTCTATATAGGAAGGTCTCCAACTTTCCGACCAGCTCCAAGAATCCTAAGCCTATTATTTGAAGTATACAAAAAAGCATTAAAAGTGTATATACTGGATCATTTCTTCTGAATAGTGAGAAGTTGGATGAATTTGTGTTAAAAGATAAAACTAGAATTCCCCATACTTTCTCTACAACCGAAAACGGAACCATATGTGGCCACTAGAGGGAGCTAAAACCCAGGCAATCCAACCTCCTTTTGTTTTGGTAGCCAAGAAAGTAGGTCAGTGAGTCAGGTTCTTCAATTACATATGCGTGTGCCTATTCCAAAGGTTCAATTTGGCCCAGGTTCACCAAAGTCATAGTAACAGACGTCAGCCTACACGATGATTAAATAACTGCCTGGCAGAGTGCCTCTCCTGTGCAGTTTATGTAAGTTTCTTCATTGGAAAATATGAAACATTAAAGGGAAAACAAATATTTGCTTTCTAAGCATTACTATCAAGGCATGAACGTTTACAGAGATATAAGTAACTATCTGCTTCTGTGTGCATAAAAAATTTCCTTCTACTGTTAAAATTTGTGGAACATTGTCTTTTTGTTTGAGAATAATAAATTTTACATGTGACTTACATCTTATCTTGTACGAAGAATTCAAAGGTTTTCTAATTTGAAATAATCCTCACAGTTCTGTGAGGCAAACAATGCTATCATCTCCATTTTATAATAAGGAAACAGGCTCAGAGAGGTTCAGTAACTTGCCCAAAGCATCGCAGCCAGGAGGTTAAAGAACCAGGCTGTGAGGCCTTGTGTCAGGCTGGAACCCGCCAGCAGAGGTAGGAAACCAATGTCCCAAAACCATGCTCTGTCATCCATGCATATTAAACCTAGAAGGAAAAAATATTACCCCCTAAAGTCCTGACTTTTTAATTTTCCACTTGAAAAAATGATTAGATGGTCCCTAAGTCATTGTACCTTAAAATCAAATGCACTCAATCCTTGGATTCTTATTAAAATGCAGCTTCTGATTTAATAGGTCTGGGTTGGGCCTGAGATTCCAAATTTCTAACAAGCTTGAGGGTGATGCCCATGATGCTGATTGGAAGACCACACCACCTTGCCTTCCTATTGTGGGAAGCTAATCATTAACATATGCAAGGGAAAATATGTCCCGAAACTAAGAAATGGACAAACCATATATCTGCAACAATGCTTTACAGTTTGAGACACTCACTAGTAGCTGTCTATTTGAAAGGAACTGTTACTTGACATTCATCTATCTCTGATCTATCTCTAATTAATTCTAGATTAATTAGAGCCTATTGGATCCTATTGGAGAACAAAACTGTTATTCCAATTAAACACCAATATAGCCTTATCATTTGCTTCTTAGATCAATTGTTTTTTATTCCTGATTGATAGCATACCTGCAATCTCAGATTATTTCCTATGTGACATCTGTTATGAAGCTAATGTTTTATGTCTTTGCCATGCAAAACCATAATCTTTATCTAGTTACGTGCTGGGAAACAGGTAAAGCATGTTTTCCAAATAAGTAACACTCAGATTTCTGTACTCTTTCCATACTGGGACACTCTTCTATCTCCTTGCATATGTCACTCGCTCACTAGGAAATTATTAAATTATAGCATGTGCTTAAATTCAACTTGTCTCAGAGATTTTTGCATTTATTCTATGTAGTGCTTTACAAGCTACAAGAGCATTTTCACCTATGTTAACTCATTTCATCCAATAAAAACTTAGGAAACTAGGGCCGGCCGAATGGCTCAGTTGAGTGCTCAAGAGTGCGAGCTGAGCTCTGAGCAACGGTGGTTCGATGCCAGCCGGAGCTGAGTTGCCATTGAGCTGCCAACAGGTGGCAGGATGGCTCAGCCGAAAAAAAAAAAAAAAAAAAAAAACTTAGGAAACTACACAATGATATATACATATCATTTTCTGCACAGCAGGTGAAGAGACAGAGGCCCCAGAAAGGTTGTGACACACAGGAACACAGACAGTATCCCCTGATCCTAAATCCCAAGTGCCTTTTACCTCCCCACACTGCTTTCCTACTCTGCCCCATGGTTCACTGTGTACATGAATCTGTGAGCAAAAAGTATGTCCATGCTGTAGATAAAAGAAGAGAAAAGAAGGAAGTAGGATAACTTGGGTTCACGTTATTAGGAGAATGGGGAATTACGAGTAGTAGATTGAGGTAAATTGATGGCTAGGGGAAATATTTTGATTACGTTTAAGTTTCTTGTGACATATTCCAAAACTGCAGGTTTGGATTGTATATAGACTCATAACTTCAAAGGTCATTAACTCACTTCTAAAATGGGTATCTTAAACTGGGCCCTAGTTTTAGGCTCAGATAAAGTACACTGTAGTCTAGTCCATTCATTCTATTCAAATATCTACTGAATGCTCACTGTGTGAAGAAAGCCAGCAGATACAAAAATTAAGCTACTTTTTTTTTTTTCTTTTTGAGGGCAGTGTCACTGGCCCTCACATGTGGGACCAAACCAGGGCCGCTGGCTTCCAAAGCCAGCGCTTAACCACCGCACCACTCGGCCGGCCCAACTTTTTTTTTTTTAACTTTATTGGGGAACAGTGTGTTCCCAGGACCCATCAGCTCCAAGTCAAGTTGTTATCCTTCGATCTTAGTTGTGGAGGGCACAGCTCAGCTCCAAGTCCAGTCACCATTTTCAATCTAGTTGTAGAGGGCGCAGCCCACCATCCCATGCAGGAGTCGAACTGGCAACCTTGTTGTTCAGAGCACACGTTCTAACCAACTGAGCCACCCAGGCACCCTAAGCTACTTTCTTGAATCATAAAAAGCTTATTATTTAATAGGGAGGTTTATTAGTTCAACTACTTGTGTGTTGATTCATTTAAAAATAGGATTTAGCACTTTGCTATGTGCCACACCCTGTCCTAGGTGAAGAACAAAGGGCAATGAACAAGACAAGGACCCTGACCTCAGGATTTTATTCATCAGTATAGGATACAGGAAAAAAACAAAAACAAAAACAACACCAAAAAAAAAAAAAACCAGTATAATAACCACCACAAAGCAGGGCTGCCCAAATTACCATAGAATCACAGAGAAGGGTATCTGTTCCCAATTCTGAAGAGTCAGGAGACGCTTCCAGGAGGAAGTGACATTTAAGCTGAGCCAAGATAGTGTGAAGGGGAACCATAGGTTCAAAGGCCTAGAGGCAATGATGTGTGGTCAATGTTTAACAATCATCTCTCCGGAGATAGGCAAGAATGCCCTAATTTGTAGATTTTACCAATTTCCTTGAGATAAATACTCCCAGTGGCAGACTTTAAGCTACCAATATGACATCATCAACACAGACTGGCGAGAGACATGCACCACAGGCTCTCACAAGCGGGATACATGTCAGCTCTAGAGCGCCTTGCTTGGAGATAGAAGAACAGGTATCTGGGAAGCTACAGCAGTTCCGTGGGGTGGGCATGTCTGGTGTGATGTTGGGTAATGGGCAGTGGAGAGGAGTATAGGTAGAAAAGGGAGTGGTAGGAGGGAAGGCTGGAAAACAACCCTGTGCCATTTGAAAGAGTTTGAACTTTATCCTTAGGTAAGTATGGAGTCCCTTTAGGAAAGGGAGTGACCTTGTTGAGAGTGGTACCTGTAGACTAATGGAGACAGAAGCCTGATTACAGTACAGCGGAGTGTGAATGAGAAGGGACAAAGTAGACAGAGAGAGTGGAGACAATGGTTGCAGACAGTATCTACACTTGCCTGTGAAGCTAATGGAGCAAGGAGCTAAAGCAATAACTGTGGGGTAACTTGAAGCCAAAAGGTTTGATTCAGGGATTTTTTTTTAAAATATGGGAAATATTTTTGATTACATTTAAATGAATATTTAATGTAATATTCACCAAAGAGCCAGTGGTGAGAAGAGGAGGCTCTGATATAGAGTAAGGTCTCTGAGGGCAGATAAGGAGAGGATCCCAAGTTCAGATGACCTACGACAGGGTAGAGTAATATAAGTATCATGAGATTAACAACATTTTATTAATGCTAACAACAACAAAAAAAGAAATCCAAAGCAGTATTTTGAGGGCAAAAGCCTTGTCTATTCTCCTCAGTGTCGTATCCTCAGCACCTAGAACAACGCCCAGAAGAGGGTAGATGCTCAGCAAGCATTTGCTGAGTGAATTAATGTATGACTGGATAAAAATAACCATTAGGCAAACACTTTATGCCAGGAAAGTGAAAATGATTTTCACACGTATTATCTTTAATTCTTACAACAACTCCGAGGTAAATATTATTTCCATTTTACAGATGAGGAAAGAAAATCTTAGAGAGATTTAGAAATGGAGTTCAGAACATGTCTGCCCTGCACACACACCCCTCCCTCCAAAAAATATGCTGCTTTGGCATACTGGTTATTTTGAGCTGAAGGTATTTAAGAAACTCCAGATGCAGGAAGACTTCTATGATCTACCCTTTTCTACATAAAAAGAAACCATAAAATTTCTTATGAGAAAGGTACCCTCACTGGACCAGGAAAAGAAGAACGCCCCTTATCACCACAGACTGGGAGTTGACACGGACATAGGTCTGTACAAATACACTTATTGAAATAACCCTGACAGTCTACTGGTTTACCCCTCATATACGTCCTAGTTGCTTGCCCACAATTAACAGCCCCTAACCAAAACTGTTTGACTTGTCATTTCTTCACACATTTATTTCATTGTCTAAAAAGTATGAAAGCTTCTTGTTCTGATCATGTCAGTTCTTCATTCTTTTGTGAAGGCCCCCATGTACATGTAAAGATGTAATAAAATGTGGATGCTTTTGTCCTGTTAATCTGTCTTACATCAGTTTAGTTCTTAGGCCCAGCTGGAGACCCTAAGAGAGCAGAGGAGAATTTTTCAACCCCTACAGAAACTTGCCATAACTACACAGCTAATGACTGGCAGACATGGAATTTCATCCAGATCAATCTGATTCAAAGCTGTGCTTATAATAATGACAATGATTTTAAGCATCTGGCTTTTAAATATTGTATCATTTTGCAGATTACCATATTAGCTAAATATTGATGCTTTAACCCACTCCAGACCAACAGTCAGAGGCCCTGAAGGTGGAACTCAGGTGTCAGTATATTTTTAAATCCTCCAGGTGATTCTAATGTGCAGAGAATGCTGGGAACTACTTCATTACATACTTTTTAATTTGTGGTTATAGATATTATCTACCTGACATTTATTTTGAAGCAAAAATTTTGCAAGTTCACCAAACAAAACATTTCATCTTATTTTCCTTAGGTAAGTAAAGTACCAGGCACAGAATGAGTGTCCTGTAATTGAAGTGCTGTCAGTACTACTTATCCATACCTTTATCATGAAATATTAAATATTTGAAGTAAAAATTGAAAATATTTGAGAAAGGAAAAGGAAAACATTTTATTCCTTGCAGAATAAGTAGAAATGAGCTAATTACAGAGTGCGAATACCATAGCAGTTAAGCATGCAGCCTATGGAGCCACAGATTCCAACCCTAATGATCACTGTGTGACCTTCAGAAAGTTACTTAACCTCTCTGTGCACTGGATTCTTATCCTATGAAATGGAGATGATGATAGTACCTACTTCATAGGATTGTTAAGAGAATGAAATGAGTTCATATGTGTAAAGCAAATAGAGCACAGAAGCATCTGTGTCACCAGCGTTGTTCTTGCCTATCTTTCCCTACTAGAGAATTTTTGTCTGTTTTTTTCCCAACCATATCTCCAGTTCTTGGAATAGATCCTGTCTGCTGCAAGGTGGCCTCTCCATATGCTTATTATTATTGTTATTTTTGAAATGGCATAATTATGTAAAATTAATGTCCAGCACGTATGTGTATGACACTCAAAAATACTCACTGAATCTGAAGCTATTAATATAAACTGCTCAGAAATCATGTTATGTCACCATACTTTCAAAGGAATTTGGTAAGCCACTATAAAATAAAGAAATTGAGCGCTGTGGTTTAAGCACTGGCCTGGGAAGCCAGCGGCCCCGGTTCAGGTCCCACATATGAGGGCCAGTGACACTGCCCTCAAAAAAAAAAAAAGAAAAGAAAAGAAATTGGTAGAACCATTTTAAAGATATGCTTACACAGTCACCCCTTAAATTTTACATATATCATCATCCGAATAATATTGACCTTAGGTTAGAATAAAAATATGCAAAAATGAAAATAGTTAAATATTAAGATTATAGAGTTTTAGTGACTTTACCCTTTTTCTCAGCTTTCTTTTACTATTATTACACCATCATTTCTTACACTGTCTTTTTTTCTACCTGATATTAAGTTGAAAGCAGCTTCATCTGCTCTGGAGAAGGAGAAAGAAAAACAGGAAATAGTCCAACAGCTAAACTACACTGAATAGTTTAATGTTGCCCTTTTAACAGCTGGATATTTTACATGGCATGTCTCCAGCACTCCTTGACTTGTAAAAAAATCATTTATGAAGCTCTGCCTTATGAGCAATTCGTAACGCTGAGGAAAGTTGGATCAAATAAATGTACAACGTGCCTGTGAGTCATCCTGAAAATACTGGTATTTTCTTCAATAAGCTTCTGTAATGGGGGAAAATTATCATGCCATACAAACTTCTGAGACCTGTTATCACTTGGTAGATTGAGTAACCCTTGGAGACAAGGCAATCTACTTCCTAGACAGCCTGGAAACAGCTTCCAGACCAACCAACTGCCTGGAAACAGTTCTTGGACCAATCAACCACCTAGAAACATACCTGGACCAATCACTGTCTTCTAAGAACTATTTCTTCTAATATCTGCTACTGCTGCCTTGCAAGCCCAAACCAGAGAAATAAAACATACCTGAATTATTTCTATACTGACTTCACATGTCCCAGCCCATCTATGGCCTATTTTACAAGTACCTCAAAGCCTGTGCCCCTCAGTGGAATTCATTCTGTACTGAGTGATTTTTTTTTTAGCCACACCATATCTTTTGTGGAATGATATAAGGAATAAATGCATTTCAGAACACATCATTTTATACATTGTAGTGTTTTTTATGTTATTTTATGAGTACAATTTTTTTCATTCAAACTAGGTTGTTCCCAACCCTGGCCACACAGCAGAATTACCTAGGGAGTTTTAAAAACCCTGATGTCCAGGCCTCACCCCAGGCCAATTAAATCAGAATTTCTGTCATCAGATTTGTCAGAGTTCCACAGATGATTCTAGTGTGCATCTTAAGTCAAAAATAACTGCTCCACTAGATCTTATCTAGACTAAAGCATGCCAAAGGCACAGCAATTTCTTGTATTTCGCTTTATCTCGCCCCATGATGCCTGGTACAGTTTTTCTGCCTAGACTAGGCAACCATTTGATAGTAAATACACAGGAAGTTACAGAAAGATGCCTAGGATTTGGGTAAAATCAGGATGATGTCATCCGCTGAGCTCAGTAAGGGAATGTGAAGAAGCTGTTAGAGCTTGTTCCTGTGGATCCAGAACTGTATTTGAGATCCAACTCTATCACCGCCTAACTCTCTGCCCTAAAGTAAATTAATTGTAAAATAGTGAAATAAATGTATTTATTTGAGAGGGTGTCATAAGGATTATATTAGATAATGTTTAGTAAAGCACTTAGCTAGTACCTTGGTACATGCTCCATAAAAAAATAGCAAACTAAAAATAAAGACAAAATGGTTGAGATAACTGACTTAAATCCTTCCTAAGAGCTGATTTGTAACATTAGCGGGGGGCTTAGAAAGTGACCTGCAGTGACAGTTTTCGAAACGTATCCTCAGGTCTATTATTTAAACAGAAATGGAATCTAATCAACTCTTTTGTAACTTGAACATTTCAAGTAGCATAATATTAATGGAAGTGTCACTGCCTGCACAGAGAGGCTATTAAAAAGTGTTTTGTTGTGTTTTTTTTTAATTTAAAAGCCACTATAGAAATAGATAGAAAACAAATAAAATAAGAGGGAAAGAGAGTTTATGGAACATCTCTAGCACTCTTTGAAAGAGAAAACCTATCTTCCTTGGTAGGAGCATTTTTGTCCCAGTTTTGGGAGACTTTCCTGAGTTGTCGGAATGATAAGAAAGAAACTGTGCTGCTACTCCAGCTGCAACTTGACTCCCTAGAATCGATAGGCCCTTTCCAAGACAAGAGCTCTTTGGGGAATATCAAGCCTTACCCAATTACAAAGCTTCCTGGATCTGGGGGTTAGGACCATATCATAGCCTGATCTTTTGTCCTCAAGAAACCCCTCTCAAAACCCAATGTGTAGACGAAAAAGTTTTCAAAACTTAATTACATTTACATTTCAGTTTGTTAAGGCAGGAACTTCTCTTATTTATTAACCTCCACTAGTCATAATACCAGCTCCTGATATGTGAAGGGCACACAGTGAACTCGATTCTTCCAGGATCTAAAAGGAGCCTTAGAAAGAAATTAATAATAGATCCATTAACTCTTTCAAGCTATTCAGCTATTATTGGCTTATGAGATTTTATTTTTGCAGTGTCACACTTAGCACCTGCCCCTTCATCCCCAGCTGGAGTGTCACAAGTACATATCACTGGTCATAAATAAAATTAGGAATTTCTCTTACTAGGAATGTAGAGGGAGGGTCTAAGTACATTCTAAAATAAAAAGTCATTTATATTATATCATCCAGAAAATAAAGCCTCTTTAATGAATTGAAACTATTTTCTAAATGATGCCTTTGTGTACTCAATGTTATTGCAGCCCTTTAATAAGTTTTACTTAACAATAATACCCCTGTCATTTGAGAAAACTAGTATAGCAATAACATGCATAATTTATTTCCCAGGACATGGATAACATAGACTCAAAATTGAAATCTATCATAAATATATACTACAAATGTCATATGCAATGACAATCTTTTCATATAGATATCTAGCTGTTCCAGTCACATTTGTTGACATGACTGTCCTTTTCTCCACTGAGTTTCCCTAGTTTTGTGTTGAAAACCAATTAACTGGGGCCGGCCGAGTGGCGCATTGGTTAAGCGCTGGTTTTGGGATGCCAGCGGCCCCGGTTTGGATCCCACATGAGGGCCAGTGACACTGCCCTCTACAGCTAACAACAGCTCCACCTGGAGCTGAGCTGTGCGAGCCCCAGTGATGGTGTGGGCTGCAGCCCCTGCTGCAGTGGGCTGCCATAGGCTACAGTGAGTGGCCCACAGCCAGCGTGAGCGGCTGGCAGCCAAGCGTGAGCTGCCAATAGCCGCGGTGAGCGACATCCAGAGGCCAGCGACCCATCTGCCTCATCCGGGAAGAGCGCAAAGACGATACCAACAGTGAAACAACATCCTCCGCAACTAAACTGAAGAACAAAAAGACAGCAACTGTCTGTTCCCCTTCCCCGATTCCCCAACGCTGTTCCCCTCCACCAATTCCCCAATAAAATCTTTAAAAAAAAAAAAAAAGAAAGAAAACCAATTAACTGTACATGTATGAATCTATTTATGGATTTTATTCTGTTCTATTTATGCCAATTTCACACTGTTTTGATGACTATACCTTTTTAGCACATCTTGAAATCAGGTAGTTCAGTCCTTCAACTTTGTCCTTTCTTAAGAGTATTTTAGTTATCCTATATCCTTTGCAATTTCACATAAACTTTCCAGTCAGCTTGTAAATTTCTTTTCAAATAATCCTACCAGGGGCCGAGTGGCTCAGTGGTTAAGCGCTGGCTTGGGAAGCCAGCAGCTCTGGTTCGGTCCCACATATGAGGGCCAGTGACACGCCCTCAAAAAAATAATAATAATAATAATAACAATAATAATAATAATCCTACCAGCATTTTAACTAGATGGTTTTAATACTATAGGTCAATTTATGGAGGGAGGGTTGACATCATAATACCATAGAGGCTTCCAATCCATGAACGATTTGCCACTCCATTTACTTAGATCTTTAATTTCTCTCTATAACATTTTGTATTTTTCAGTACAGAGGTTTTGCACATGTTTTGTTAAATCTATGTATTCCTAAGTATTTTATGTTTTGATTTTCTTGTAAATGGTACTATTTTTAAATATCATACATCACCCAGTAGCATAAAATATATCTTGGTGAACATTCAATGTGCACTTAAAAAGAATGCATACTCTGCCATTATTGGATCATCTAAATATGTCAAGTCAAGTTGATGGGAGTCTTACTCAGGTCTTCTATGTCCTTATTGATATTTTGTCTACTTATTCTATCGCATACTAAAAAAGGAATATTAAAATCTCCAAATATGATTATGAATCTATTTCTTTCTGGTCAATTTTTGCTTTCATACATATTTTTATTTATTTATTTATTTTAGCTGAGCCATCCTGCCACCTGTTGGCAGCTCAATGGCAACTCAGCTCAGGCTGGCATCGAACCGCCATTGCTCGGAGCTCAGCTCGCACTCTTCAGCGAGCTCTTAACCAACTGAGCCACTCGGCCAGCCCTTGCTTTCATACATGTTGAAGCTCTGTTGTTAGTACATACACACAGGATTATTATGTCTTCTTAATTAACTGACCTTTTTATCAGTAACAATATTTTTCTTTATACCTGGAAATACTTTTTTTCTTTAAATCTACTTTGCTTTCTGATATATAGAAATACTAGCTTTCTGATGTTTAGTGTTTCCATGGTATAGTTTTTTTACACTCTTTGATTTTCAAACTGTACCTTTATATTTAAATGCATCTCTTGTAAACAGTATATAGTTGGGTCTTTCTTTTTATCCATCCTGACAATCAGTCTTTTAATTGGAGTGCTCAGGCCATTTTTATTTGGTATAATTATGTTACTGGTGGATTTAAGTCTACCACCTTGCTATTTGTTTATTTGTCCCCTCTTTTCTTTGTTCCTCCTTTTTGGTCTTCCTTTGGGTTGAGTATTTTTTGTATTCTACCCTATCTCCTCTATTGGCTTTTTTAGATAATATTTTTAAAGTGATTACAATATGTATCCTTAATTCATCACCGTGTACTTTAAATTGGTATTATACCACTTCATGTATAATGTAAGGGCCTTACAACAGTATATGATAACTTTTTATAAAAGGTCTATCTTTTTTGAAACTTCAAATTTTTACATACATATTTAACAAAACTCATAAAATGGAACACTTAAGATGTTTCCATTTCACTATATATGACTTTTACCACAAAAAAATAAAATAAACAAACATAAGCTCTAGCTAACAACATGCATACTGAACTGTTCAGGGAAGAAGTTCACTGATATGTGCAACTTATTTTGATACACATCAAAAAATAAGATGAATTTGGTGAATGGTGAGAGGAACGGCTAAACAGATATGTGACAAAGCAAATACAGCAAGACATTGTATAGTATAAGTGATTCTTTCAACTTTTCTCTTTGAAAATTTTCATAATAAAATGTTGGATAAAAAAGCCAATCTTCTAACTTGACATGAAAATTAAAATTTAATCCATTTTGTAATGTCAATTAACTATTTTAATGAAACCTTAAGAGCAAAAAAAAAAAATCATGCACATAAATTTTTTTCTGATGATGGTCTCAGGGCTTTATCTCAGTGATTCCTTAATTCTTAATTCTAGATCTGGCCTGAATCCTACATTCACAACACTGTCTACATGGCTGTACAAGAAAGACCTCACCCTTTTCTGCATTTCTGGTCTCACCTAGCACCCTTGTTCTCCTCACTCTGCACACAAAGCATATGAGCAGTTCCCTGAATGCCCTGGGCTTCTGTTTGCCTGAGGCCTCAAGGTCTCCACATTAACTATTTCCTTGCCTGTAATGCTACCCTACCTAAGTCTCTCCTTCTTTTTGAAAAATCGTGCTCATCATTAGGTTTGAACAGAAATATAACTTCCCCAGTGAAGTAATCCCTCGTCTCCCAAAGTAGGTCAGGTTCCTATCCTGGAGGAACTATGGGAAAGCACCACAAGGCCTGAATTTCTCTGAAGCCCACACAGAACCATGGAATTTTCTTCTCAGAGAAAGCAGATGTCATTAACAGGCTTGTGACCTTCATAAGTTATCCACAAGCAAGGCATTCCCCTTCTCAAAAATAAGGGGAAGTACGTGTAACATCTAAAAATCCCTGAATAAAAAGCCTGTTTTGGTTTAGAAATCATGCTTGCTTGCTTTTTATGTTTTATAATAGTAATAGAAATATCTCCCCTCCGTGCCCTAAATAAGAGAAGAGAATTGTGATTGGATATTACCATGAGCCCACAACTGCCCTCCAGAAGCAATATAACTGGAGGAGGGGAGGTCAGAACACCAGCGCGCGCGCTCTCTCTCGCATGATAGTACTCAGGTAGCTTGTGCAATAGCTCATCAGCAAGCTCTAGGCAAAACCCCCTTGCAAACTGCCCCCCATCTCTACAATCTGCCCACCGTCTGCCAACTCTCCCATGCAAAATTGTCTGAGCCACTACAGAGCTTCACCTTCAGAGATCTAGAAGCAGTGCCATTATAACTGAATAGTGATAAAGTGGAGTAAAGACAACGAAAAGCAGGTGAAAACCTTGGCTTGGTCTCTGCTTTTTGGTGCCCTGTGTTGTCTGTCTCATTGTAAGCAAAAGATGTAGAGTACGATCTGATTCTGATCAACAGAAGGGAAGCAGCTGCAAGCTGACAAAGCCTAGAATAACCCTCAGTGACACATTGCCCATAAATCCATGACTTCTCTTTGTAAAACAGACTCACAGTCTTTTCTTCAATGTTTCCCTTCCCCATCAGAATCTAAGGTCCATGAAGGCAGAAACATGTCTGTCTTGTTCCCTGTAGTATATCTCTTCAGCAGTATGTGCATAATAACACCTTAATAAATATTTGCTGGAAAAGGGAATCTCTGAACCTTCTTCATTATAATACCATTTTGTATGTTTCATGACTATGCCAAATACCATCTTATTTTGTGTATTCTTCACGGTATACATGCAAATGATCATTCATTTAAGCACGTATTTAACTGACATTTATACAACACCTTCTGAGAAAGCAGATATTAGTATTCTCTACACTTAAAAAGCTCATAATCTGTAAGGGGCCCACAGATTAGCAAATAATTACCATGTGATACGGAAATGCCACAACAGAATCTACAAAGGGGACTGTAAACATAGTAGCTAAAATAGGGCCGGCCCAGTGGCACATTGGTTAAGAGCTGGTTTTGGGATGCCAGCGGCCCCGGTTCGGATCCCACATATGAGGGCCAGTGACACTGCCCTCTACAGCTAACAACAGCTCCACCTGGAGCTGGGCTGTGCGAGCCCTGGCGATGGTGTAGGCTGCAGCCCTTGCTGCAGTGGGCTGCCATAGGCTACAGTGAGCGGCCGGTAGCCAGCGTGAGTGGCTGGCAGCCAGTGTGAGCTGCCAATAGCCGCAGTGAGTGACCATCCAGAGGCCGGCGACCGATCTGCCTAATCCGGGAAGAGCGCAATGACGATACCAACATGGGCCATTGAAGCAACGTCCTCCGAAACTAGACTGAAGAACAAAGGGACAGCAACTTGTCTGTTCCCCTTCTCTGATTCCCCAACCCTGTTCCCCTCCCCCAATTCCCCAATAAAATCTTTAAAAAAATAAATAAATAAATAAAATAAAATAAAATAATAACAAGGAACTTATTTTCTCCTACCGAATTAGCAAATATAAAAATAAAATATAATAGTTAATCCCCCCTTGTTCCTTTCTAATAGAACCCTAATATTTCTTCTGGCATACGCTCCTCACCCATGCAGTCAGGTGACACAAAAGAAGTTAACTTCATTCTCAGCTCCAAAGGTTGATTCAAAGTAAACCAAAGATCATAATCCCATCCAGTGGGATTATCAGTGATCGGTTCAAGAACTCAGGCCTAAACCAAGTTTAGAGTCAGGGTTGTAGTCCCCCAGGAACTATTCAATGTCCCAGAAGTGCATGACCTAAAAATGACTCCATCAGGCTAAGAAGTAGAACTTTATTCCATTTTCGGGAAAGTATTTCTCCCCCTGTCTTACCAGACATGAGCAAGGAAGCAGTTGCCCCAGCCTATTATCTGAGGTGGCCCTGGGGACAGTGTCAGCCCATGAAAGGGGTGGGGGAGGTGGGGAACAGATGTGAGATAATTGTAGAAAAATAGGGCAGAAACCCCAATTATAGCATAGCTGGAGAGTGCCCTACTTCTGTGACCCCTGTTACAGCAGTAATAATAATTATCATACATTCCTTATTGTTGAAGGCAATTTGAGTTGTGACCTGCATTCAAAAGTATCCTGACAAAGTCAAGGTATTGTGAAGATGTGTAATAATACAGGCGAATGTTTATGTTAATACCACTAGCCAAAAAAAAATAGAATACAAAATAATGTACACATAACGATTATAACAATATTAATAAGTCTACAAGAATAGTTACAAAAATATTAACAATGATTGAATTTGGATAGATGTATGACTGAGGACTGTTTTTCTAGATCTCCCAATTTTCTATGATAAATATATATTACTATAGTGAAAAAATGTTTGAAAATGTTATGGAAACATAGAGGAATGAATACCTAATTCTACCTAGAGAAGTCAGAGCAGGTTTTACTAGGAGGTCATGTGAGCTGACACTCTAAGGAGGAAAAAGAAAGAGGCAATTCTAGGTCACAGTTACTTCTTTTGTTAGGTTTGGCAGATTAATCAACTCCGATTAGCCTCAGTCTCCTCATTTTAAATGAGGGATAAAATTACCTACCTCACAGAGTTTTGATTGGAATTTAAAATTTCTGTTATTATTAATAATGTTGTTATGTCAAAGGCAAAGAGTTATGAAAGTGCATGGCTGGTTCAGGGAGTTTTGAATACCTGAGTGTGTTTGGAACATAGGACACATGGCAGAGATGGAGCAGAAAGTGAGGCAGCAGCCATAGCATGAAAAGCCTTGTATGTTATATGAGGGACAGAGCTTCAAATAAACTTGAAGCCTTCTCCTGTTTGGGAAAGTCAGATTCAGAGGTCACCTGAGATGGTTCTTGGATTCCACCTGGGCCCAATGTGGTTGCTTAGACATGTACTGGGGCTGATTTCACCATCTCTAATACCAAATAGCTGAAGAAAGCATAGAGGTAAATATCCCCAGGGCAGGGTTCCTACCCCAGAAAGTTAATTCAAGTTTGCACCAGCAGGCTGACAGGGGGACAGAACAGCTACAAGCCTCTCAGAATAATTGGGAGAGGCCATCCTGAGTAGGTCTGGGATGGCCCTTCTCAAAGGATGTTGGTCGGTTGTAGCATCAGCATAGGATGCCATTATGGCAATGTGAAGGCAAGGAAAACTGGGCTTTCCTGTATGGAGGATACTGCCAAGTCGTGTTTTACCCTGCACAGCAAAGGAACTTATACCTTTTCCCTGTGGTGTTTATACCATCTTTTTCACCTTCATCACCTCTTTTGGTTACATGCCAAGGAATTTGTTTGTCTCCTGTAGGCCAGTGGTTCTTCTCTCTTGCTGAGCCACAGACCTTTTTGAGAACGTGATGAAAGCTACAGATCCTTTCCCAAGAAATGGACACATTCTCATCATTTGTCTAGACAGCTTCAGAGGGTTCCTGGCCCCTTGTCCTTTTATCTGCTAAATGTCTGTGGACCATAAATTAAGGACCTCTATTGTAGAAAATGGTGAGTCATGGAAAGGTTTTAGGAAAGGGAGTGACCAATCCCTCAAATACTGTGGTGAAAAATGGATTTGGAAGTAGATGGAGTGAAGCTGAGATTAAAGCAGGAAAACCATTTTTGAGGCCACTGCAAAAGTCCAAAGGCCAGAAATAAAACAATGTCAAAAAGAGAAACGGTGGGCTGGCTGAGTGGTGCGATGGTTAGCGCTGGCTTGGGAAGCCAACAGCCCCGGTTCGGGTCCCACATATGAGAGCCAGTGACACTGCCCTCAAAAATAAATAAATTAATTAAATTAAATTAAATTAAATTAGAAAAGAGAGAGAGAAAAATGATAAAAAGAGAAGTTGACAGCTTGGACAGAAAAACTGTACCCATGTTGGTCACTAGATATGTGGAGGGTGGGTAAGGAGCACTTAAACAAGAGGATGGGTTTTGGGATTCCTCCTTCCTTTATCTTCACTCACCATGATTGAAGCTTTGGGATGCAAGGAGAGTAAGTCCTAAACTGCATAGTACTTAGATCTCCACATGCCATCTCCCCACAAGTATAGCAACCAAAAATTTCCAGTTTGGCAAATGTTTATGATCTACAATGAAAGTAATACAGAATAAATTTATTAGAAGCTCTGGTCCTCTGAAAGCATCCTCCATAATAAATTTCCTGTGTCAACTTTTTTAAAAAAATAAATAAAACTAAGAACAATTTCTCAGAAAGCATCAATTTATATTATAACAGAAATTTATTCTTTTGATAATGTTAGTTGAAGTAGCCACCTAGAAACTATCAATTTAAAAAAGAACATGGAGTACTTCTACAAAGATTTATTACTGGTATGGATTTCCTTTTTTAACTTAATGACTCACCAGTAAAATCCTCTAGAATTGGAAGGCTCTGTACTTTGTGAGATTGCCAAAATCAGTCACTGATTTATTCCCGTAAGTGTACTTTGAAAGAACCTGCTGTGTAAATCTGAACAGTCAACCTGTAAACCATGAATCTTTTCAAATCCAGTTTTCCTAATAGTGTTGCCTAATGCCTGAGAGTAGAATCACAAATTGGGGTTGGAGGCGGTGGGGATATGGGGGGGGGGGCAGAATGTGAGACCTCTACTGAGTTAAACTTTTATGCAAAAACTTCTACAAAACCAACATTCAGAGAATCAGCCACCAATTCAGCAGGAACTGAGGCAGAGAAAAGGTGCTTGGACAAGCAGATTTAACTTTCCAACCACAATTACAAGGACTGATATTTTGGATTGGGTAGATATTTCCAGAATTCTTAAACTTATCACAGGAAAGGGACCCTGAAAAGGAGTCTTTCCTGAGTTAAATGTGTCATTAGAGATTGAGTTTAGTGTTGTAAAGGAATGTGCATGGTACTGTGATAATGTCTAATGGGGTTGACTTGGTCTAGGAATGTCAGAGGTGTTTTGAGGTGACTCTTTCGGTTATCTGTTGCTGCACAACAACCTACTCCAAAATGTAACAGATTAAAACAACCACCTTGAAAAAGACGAACCATTTATTTGCTCACATTTTTGTCATTTGGGCTTGTCTCTGCAGGCCCATTTCTCAGCTGTTCTTGTGGGTGGTCACTCATGTAGCTGCACTCAGCTAGCACATAGGCTGGACCACAACTAGGATTCTCTCATGCAGTCTCTCCATTAGAGGAATCTGATCTTTTATATATTGGCTCAAGAGCACAAAAGTGGAAGCTACCATTTTTCTTAAGGGTTAGGCTTGGGACTGGCACAGCACTATTAAGTACTGAATTCCATTGGTTACAGCAGTCGCAGGGCCAACCCAGAGTGAGGGCGAGGTGACTACACAAGGGTACAAATACCGGAAGGTATAATTCATCGGGGCCACATTGTAGCAAAATACCATAGTGACATTAGGCAGAGATCTGGAAGATGAGTAGGAGTTTACTGGGCAACGAGGATGGAAGAGTATGCCCAGCAGAGGCAAGACAACATGCAAAGCAATTATGGCAGAAAAACACAAGGAGGTTCTAAGTGGCTGGAACAGAAATCAAGGGGAAAGTGGTTACCAGCAGGAAAGGGTCAGACCATGTCATGCCATTGCATCCCTTAGGAATTGTCTGTGTGCAAGCCATAAGATCCCAAGGAAACTGGTTTAAGCAAAAATATAAACAAAAACAAAAAGAGAGAGGGAAAACTTACTAGCTCATGTTCCTGCAAAGGCCAGGGCACAGTTCACTTCAATTATGGCTGTATCCAGGACTTCCAATGATATCACCAGGAATTTGTCTACCTCTGTATCTTAGCTCTGCCTTCCCTTGGTTGGCATTACTTTCAGACAGCTTCTGAAGTTGTAGGTTTACATCCTTCCAGGTTTAAGTCCTATAAAAAAGAAAGTTCCTTTGTTTCTCTGACTGAACGATGTTCCAGGATGGTATCAGCGTCAGCCCGGGCTCAGTAGGAATCAGATGGCACACTCAAATCAGGATGATTTTAAAAGAATTTATTTACCAAGGGACTATTTCAGTGGTGCGCTGGAGCTGATTCTTTATAAAAGCTGATTCTTAGCATTTTCTCCCAACTCCATGTTCAGTGACTTCACATTGGTAGCTTGAAATGGGCTATGATGGGAATAGTTACACCACAGCAATTGGCCAATGCTGCAAATTACAGCTCTTTCCCCATCCTCCCACCACCAGCAATTTACCAGCACACCACTAGACTATTTACAAAGGTGTAGAAATCCTGCAAGGATTACTAGCAGCAGAGGAACAAGTAGAGAGAGAGGTTACCAGAATGCAGAAGAAGGAGCAGTGCACTTGAGTTAAAAGATGCCAACAGTCTGAGGGGTATCACAGGAAAGGAGCCAGAGGATAAATATCCTGACCTGAATTTTCGGCACCAAAGAGGGTAACATTGTTTTATAAATTTGGGGGTGTGGGGGAGCTAAAATGACATAATCAGTTGTTAAGTCAATATTATTAGGACATGGAGTATTTAGCTGCCAATTTATTTGCCTAATGCTAAAACATAAGGGCTTTGGAAAGTCCCAGGCCTTCCTTGCTGGAAATTCCCATGGCCAGATAGTTCAGGGAGTCGGCCTTGTTCTCTTGTCATGGACTTCCTCCTTAAACTGGTTTCAGATTCACCTTTAAATATTAGCTTAAGATTTGCAACTGATATGGGAATTGAGTATATGAAAAACTGGTGTTTCGAAATACTAGAAAAAAAAATAAAGTATTCAATAAATAGCACTGGGACAATTGTCTAGTCATTTGGAAAATTAAATTAAATTAAATTCCTACCTCATACCAAGATCATATGTTTACAAACTTGGCAGGAGAGAAAGTCTTAAATAAAACACAAAAAGCAAAAACCATGAAGTAATGACTAGGTAGGAAATATTTGTATATGTACATAGATATGGATATTTACATAGGTATTTAGTCAATAAAATACATATAGAAAAACTACTAAAGATCAAAACTAGAAAGCAAATAATCCAATAGAAAGAAAAAGGGAGAAAGAATATGAAAATGCAATTCTATGAATAAATGTTCAATTATATTGGTAATTATGGAAGTAAGAATCCACTTTTATCAATTTGCTTGGCAAAATATAAACATTTGTTATATCAAATATACATATATATATCTGTCAAGGTATAGGGAAATAGTCTCATCCACCGCCAGAGGGATAAACTGTTTATGACCACTTCAGCAGCAATTTGACAATACTTTTAAAATTAAAGTGTGCATATCTTGTGAACTATTGGGCTGTCAGAAAAGTCATGACGTATTTTTCCATGTTTTTCATTGCAAAGACGCATCATGACTTTTCCGACAACCCAGTAGCTACGCAAGTTCTCAGTGTCTACACAAGAGAAATGTTCAGACATATACAGAAAAAGACATCTGCAAGGATCTTCACCCTGCATTGGTTACAAAACAAAAACCTGAAAACAACCTAAATAGGGCCGGCCAAGTAGCGCATTTGTTAAGAGCTGGCTTGGGATGCCAGCGGCCCCGGTTCAGATCCCACATATGAGGGCCAGTGACACTGCCCTCTACAGTTAACAACAGTTCCACGTGGAACTGGACTGCACAAACTGCGCTGACGGTGTAGGCTGCAGCCCCTGCTGCAGTGGGCTGCCATAAGTTACAGTGAGTGGCCAGAAGCCAGTGTGAACAGCTGGCAGCCAGCGTGAGCTGCCAATAGCCGTGGTGAGCGACCATCCAGAAGTCGGCGACCGATCTGCCTCATCCGGGAAGAGCGCAATGACGATACCAACATGGGCCAGTGAAGCAACGTCCTCCATAACTAGACTAAAGAACAAAAGAACAGCAATTTGTCTGTTCTCCTCCCCCAATTCCCCAACGCTATTCTCCTCCCATAAAATCTTTAAAAAACAAACAAACAAAAAACAACCTAAATGTTTATCAGTAAGAAAATGCTGAATAAACTAGGTTTCTCCATACTATGGAATACTATACGGCAATTTAAAAGAATGAGGCCTATAAGGGGTGAAAAAGATAACTATTGCATTGTTTTGTACATCTGTAACTAATAATAAAAAGTTTAAAAAAAAAAAAAGAATGAGGCCTACCTGTATGGACTGTCATGGAAAGTTTTCAAGACTGAAAAAAAAAAAAAGGTACAGAATAAAATACAGTATGACAAGATAAAGGTAAAAAACACAAACAAAAATCCACACAAAAAGCAAACAATATATATTTCTATAAGAAAAAGGCCTGTAAGGATATGTAGATATACATCTTTGGAAAAAGTAAAAAGATTGGAGTTTTTATCAAGGGAGAATTTAACTATCTATAATGTTTGATTTTGTTATAATAAGAATGACTTATTTCTCATATAATCAAAACTTTTCAAAAATATTTTCCTTAAATGCCTTGTTTTATCTTTCTGTAAACAGCTTTATTGAGAGATAATTCACATACTATATAATTCATCATTGAAACTGTACATACAGTTCAGTGGTTTTTAGTATATTCACAGAGGTTTGCAACCATCACCACTATGTAATTTTATTTATTTTATTTTATTTTATTTTATTTTATTTTATTTTATTTTGTTTTATTTTATTTTTTTGAGAGCAGTGTCACTGGCCCTCATATGTGGGACCCAAACCAGGGCCGCTGGCTTCCCAAGCCAACACTTAACCACCGCGCCACTTGGCTGGCCCACTACTATGTAATTTTAGAACATTTTCATCACTTCCTAAAGAAGTAATCACTCCTTATCAATCACCCATTCCCCCAACCCTAGGCAACCACAAATCTACTTTCTGGCTCTATATATTCATATTTCCTTTCCCTGTACATTTCATATAAATAGAATCATAAGATATATGTTTTTTGTGTGTAACTGGCCTCATTCTCTTAGCATAATGTTTTTAAGGTTTATTCATGTTATAACATGTATCAGAACTTCATTCCTTTTTATATAATATTCCATTATATGGATATATCACTTTTTGTTTATCCTTTCATCAAATAGCCTAAATAGGCA
The DNA here is from genome assembly GCA_033961575.1 of Aselliscus stoliczkanus. Lineage (NCBI taxonomy): Eukaryota > Metazoa > Chordata > Mammalia > Chiroptera > Hipposideridae > Aselliscus > Aselliscus stoliczkanus. The sequence continues at coordinate 95,729,048 of CM066733.1, forward strand.
TTTAGGTTATTTCCACTTTGGGCTATTATAAATAATGCTGCTATGAACATTTGTGTATAGGTTTTTGTGTGAACGTGTGTTATCATTTCTCTTGGGTATATATACTTAGGAGTAAAACTGTTGGGTCATACAATAACCCTATATTTAACATTGTAAGGAAGTACATACTGTTTTTCAAAGCAACTGCACCATTTTACATTCTCACCACATGATTTGTCTTTTGAAAATTACACTGTGGGGTAGGTTATCAGAGGCAATAGTTGTTGCCTTTCATTTAAACTACCTTCTGGGGTCAGCAAGTGGCTCAGTTGGTTAAGAGCTTGCTCAAGAGTACGAGCTCTGGCCTGCAAAGTGTCGCGTTGGTTAAGAGTTGGCTTGGGGGCTAGCAGTGTGGCTCAGTTGGTTAAAAGTTCGCTCAAGAGTGTGAGCTGAACTCTGAGCAACAGCAGTTCGATGCCCAGCCCTAGCTGAGCTGCCACTGAGCTGCCAACAGGTGGCAGGATGGCTCAGCTAAAAAAAAAAAAAAAGAGTTGGCTTGGGCCCCAGCTCTAAGCAACAGGACCCAGGTTCAGATCCCACATGGGCCAGTGACGCTGTGCCCTCTACAGCTAAGATGGTGAACAACAGCTGGACCTGGAGCTGGATTGCCGTGAATCACCGACCATGGCATAGGCGGCAGCCCCTGCTGCAGTGGGGTGCTGTAAGCTACCTTGAGTGGCTGGCAGCCAGAGTGAGCAGCCGGTGTGAGCTGCCATGAGACACTATGAGTGGCCATTCAATGGACGGCGACCAATCTGCCACAGCTGGGAAGAGAGCAACGATCACAATACCAGCGTGGGCCAGTGAAGCAACATCCTCCACAACTACACTGAAGAACAAAAGGACAGCAACTTGTCTATTCCCCTCCTCCAATACCCCAATAAAATCTTTAAAAAAAAAAAAAAAAGAATTTAAGTTGAGCAACAGGGTCACCAGTTCGATTCCCACATAGGCCAGTGAGCTGCACCCAAGCTGAGCTGCCAACAAGCAGGATAGCTCAGCTGGGGAGAGCACATGCTCCTAACAACAAGGTTGCCTGTTCGAGATGGTGGGCTATGCCCACCCGCAACTAAAACTGAACTAAGCACATTGAGCTGAGCTGCTGCCTGGGTGGCTCAGGGGATAGAGCGAGTGCTCTTAACAAGGCTGCTGGTTCGACTCCCGCGTAGGATGGTGTCTATTCCCACCCACAACTAATTGAACACAGCAACTTGAGCTGAGCAGCGTGAAAAACAGAAAAAAATACATCATGACCCTCACAACAACCCAAGATATATATTTTTTTTCCAGGACATTGTATTTGTTTCAAATTACTGCTGTAACAAATTACTACACACTCAGTGGCTTAATATATATAATTTATAGTAAAGAGCAAAACCCTAGGTAAGTGCCATCTAGGAAAGTCCCCTGGAATTAGAAGGGGTGGGTAACAGCTAAAAGCTGGGAGAATCATTAGGTAGAGTAATCTGAAAGGGTAAGGGTGATGACCCAAGATGATTCTAGTCTAAGACAACTCCAGCAAGACTCCATCTGCAGAATAGGGCAGGTACTTGGAGCCAGGAATCCTGTTTGTCTGCTTTGTTTGGGGCTCCACAAAGTAATGAATCAGGAGGGCCTGAAGCATAAGAAAAACTATTCGAAATAGGGTCTAGTTTCAGGGGGAGGGGTTTGCTGAGAATCAGAACCAGGTGCAAGGGTTGGTGAAGTCAGTTTTGACAGTCTATCAGCCAGAGTTCAAAGCTAGGCTCTAGTCCCTGTATCTCAGGCTGCAAAATACTAGGCATAGGAGAGGGGCCCTTACTCAGTCATGATGGGAACTGGGTGGCTCTCAGGGACCATTTTTCAGCTGCCTAGTGGGAAGAGTCATTTTAATAGACCAGGCCACAGCTTTTCTGTGACCTGGACAGCATGGCAATATCATAATCAGCATAGCAGGTAGGAGGTTTGGAGTGGGGAGGGGCTGATAGTCTATAGCATAGCAATGACAAGTTTCAAAGAACTCTGTTCACATTCTTGCTTATTTGTTCACAACCTGATGGGCTGACTTTCCTAAGGATTGTTATTATCCCCAAATATCTTGAAACATTTCTAAATTGCCATTTATTACTTGGTATGAATTTTTACAACTCTTTCCTAAGCCTAGAGTTAGGATATAATTGAGGATGTCAGCTCCCAGAATGAAAGCCCCTCAAAACAATATTCTTTATATGGTTGTGCAACACTTATAAATGCAAAATATAATAAATAGTATTTTATCAATAAAAGTCATTTACTCCAGATTAATTTGGTCCTTCGTTTCCACTAACCAATGTAAAGTTGAATGTCTTGGGAAAAACACTATACAATAATTCTACGAATTTTCTGTGGGTCTTATTCTCTCTGTAGTTTCCTTTTGTGTTTTTTTTTAAAAAAACTAGGTAACTTCATGTGAGGCATATTAAAGAGATTAAAATGTAGGTAAGAAAATAAATCATTTGCTTCCGGTTAATAAGGCCATTCCTTGTATTCAATCCAGAAGTTCAGTTGATGAGGCCACTTGTATGTGCAATTCCAAAGCATCCCAAAGGTGAGCTCACATGGAGAGGAGATTTTTGTTATTCTTCTCTTTAAATTCCACTCAAGAGCACTGTTTACTTTAACAGAGCCAGGCAAATTTTACAGATGTAAAATTGTAAGAAGCTGTATGTGGAAAACCTGCATTCACAGACATATTCTAATGCATTCAGCAATGAATTGTGCCTCTTAGGGAGGCACCTCGGGCAGCTGCCCCTCTGGCTTAATCTCTAATCCAGCTCTGCCTGCAGTATTTACATTTTCGGTGGGCACAGCCTCTTGAAGTAATGGATTCTATACTTTAATGTATGCTATATAAAGAAGTATTTCCTTTTATTTTTATTGAAAGTTCTGTCAGGCTTCAAGAAAGGTTAACTATTTCTATTTTTTCAGGATTTGAGGAAATAATCCATGATAATTTTCCATTAATTTAAGACTTTAACATTTTTTACAAATGGAATCTTCTTTATTTTTACCACCCTATGTAATTCTCTCTGGCCTTGATCATTTTTAATTTCCTCCTCTGGATCTTTTCTAACTCTAGTATATCTTGAAGAAGCAGAGACCAGAACCCTATGAAATATTTATCATATAAAATACTCCAGAGCCAGCCACTCCTTCTATTACAGTCACTTCTCTTTTTCTACAACAATCCCCAGACCTGTTTTCAATCATTTTCCCTGACACATTTCCCAGACCTGTGCTTGCCAGAAACCAAACCTTAATCCATGACTGGTCCCTCTGTTTTGTCATGAGCTGAATCCAACCAAAACAAAAATTACATTTGAGACCATAACCTTTCCTTCATCAAATATTTATTGGAGTTTCAGAATGTGCCAGGCATTGTGCTAGGTAAGTAGAGGTATGAATAGGTGTTGGTTTCAAACATTAATAAGAAGCAGCAGTGTCTAAGAAACAATATAGTCTAGTGGGGGAGACATATGAATTTAAAAAATGATATATCTACATGTAAATGCTACAGGATTCAGCCAACTTTTAGGAAGTTGTATTTGTTTCCTATTACTGCTGTAACAAATTACCACACACTTATTGGCTTAGTTCAACACAAATGCATTCTTTCACAGTTCTGAAAGTCAGAAGTCACAAATTAGTCTAAGTGTTAAAATCAAGGTGTTACAGGGCTGGTTCTTTCTGGGTGTTCCTGAGGAGAACCCATTCCTTACCTCTTCCAGCTTTTAGAGGCTACCAGCATTCTTCAGTTTATATCTCTGCATCCATCATCATATTACCTTCTCTTTCTCTCTCTGATCCTGCCTTCCTCTTATAAAGACTCTTGTGATTGCTTTGGGCCCACCTGGATAATCCAGGACAATCTCCCATCTGAAGATCCTTAATTTAATCTGCATTGTCCCTTTACTGTGTAAATGACATATTCATAGGTTCCAGGGGTTAGGATGGACATCTTTGGGCAGCCATATCTGAGCTTACCACAGAAGTCAAAAGAGCAATGACTTATATGACGCTTGAATTTCAAGCAGGTAGGGTCAACGAAAAACACCCAGCCAAAGAGAAAACTTGTTAGAGTTTATTTGAGCCAAACTGACAATTGCGAGGAATCAAAGTCTCAACGGATTGAGAAAACGCTCCAGAAAATGGCCGTTTTGCAATTTATTTTATACATTAGAATCAAAGGAGGAACGTTACATGAAATCCATTAGTTGTAGATTAAGGGGGTGGGAGAAAGCAAAGTGGGGTGGGGGGTGGGGAGGTGGAATCTCTCGGATTGGATAAAATTAAATAGAGAGACACACACTTCTTTTACATTAGTGGGTACAGCATAGTTAATAGCATTTGATAGCAAATAGGGATAGTATTTGGGGAACAAGATAACAATGAGGGATTTTGTAGATTCCTGCTCTGGTGTGGTGGGTTGTGCCCCCTGGGGGGGGGGGTCCAGAAAAAGAGATTACTCTGATTTGTAAGAGTATGTTATCTTAGATGCAAAAAGATGAAAGACAGGCTTAAGGTAAAGATTGACCTTTGTCAAGGAAACTACAGGCCAAAGATGTGACTTTCCGCCATGGCCCACCTTAGTTAGGAATTTTTATGTTCACACCATCCTCTGTGGTTATTTTCAGTCTCCAGAGCTTGTCAGGTTTAACATGTGGCCCCTTTCCTGTCCACAGTACCATTAGCTAACATTTATTGGGCTGTTGCTTTGTGCTTTCCACGCTGCTGAGTGCAAAATGTGTACTTGCTCAAGCAATCTTTACACTAGCCCTTGGAGATGATGGTTATTATCTCCATTTTACAGATGAGAAAAGTGAAGCTCAAGAGGTTAGATGATTTGCCCACCATCCTAGCTAACAAGCAGAGGAATCAGGATTCAAATGAAGACATCTGACCTAGAGCCTTTGCTCCAAAACACTATGTTGTATGGATAAAAAGAGATATGAAGGAGAACAGCATTCCAGGACAAGAAAGCATTATATTAAAAGGCCCAGGAGCGGGGCCGGCCGAGTGGTGTGGTGGTTAAGCGCTGGTTTGGGAAGCCAGCAGCCCCGGTTCGGGTCCCACATTTGAGGGCATGACACTGCCCTCAAAAAATAAAAAAATAAAAAAAGGCCCAGGAGCCTGAAAGAGCAAAGAGCCTGCATATTATAACTGGGGTGGGGCTTTGAGGGGAAGAATGATGGAAGACAAAGATGGGAAGGGAGATAGGGATTTGATGGTGATGGACTCCATGGTGAGGAGAGGTGGGATGTTTTCTGCCAATCATGGTCAACCACTAAAATATTTTAGAAAGGATACTCACTTAATCAGATGGTTGTTTGACCAGAAACATAAACTGGAGGCAGCATTTAAGAAGTAAATTAGAGGGCCGGCCGGGTGGCGCATTGGTTAAGCGCTGGTTTTGGGATGCCAGCGGCCCCGGTTTGGATCCCACATGAGGGCCAGTGACACTGCCCTCTACAGCTAACAACAGCTCCACCTGGAGCTGGGCTGCGCGAGCCCCGGTGATGGTGTGGGCTGCAGCCCCTGCTGCAGTGGGCTGCCATAGGCTACAGTGAGTGGCCCGCAGCCAGCGTGAGCGGCTGGCAGCCAAGTGTGAGCTGCCAATAGCTGCGGTGAGCGACATCCAGAGGCCAGCGACCGATCTGCCTCATCGGGGAAGAGCGCAATGACGATACCAACAGTGAAGCAACATCCTCCGCAACTAGACTGAAGAACAAAAAGACAGCCACTTGTCTGTTCCCCTTCCCCAATTCCCCAACGCTGTTCCCCTCCACCAATTCCCCAATAAAATCTTTAAAAAAAAAGAAGTAAATTAGAAGAGACAAGGAGACCTGCTGTAAGGTTATGAAACCCCAGATAAGAGATAATGGGCACCTGAACTAAGAGCCTGGAGTGGAGAGGAAAGCTGGAAAGTCATGGAAAAGGAAGAATCTACTGGATTTTACTGACAACATCATTATGGGTGTGAGGGATGTAAGCAGGGAAGAGTTAAGGATGTCACAAACCTCTGGCATGGCAGCTGGGTGTCATCAATCCAGATGAGTAATAGAAATGTCACATATTGGAAAGCCCTCTGTTTTAACTGATAATGTAATCAAGTGTTTTCCACCCTCTGAGAAACTGAACTCTAATGATGAAAGGAGACAACCTCCACACAGTGGTCAGCCACAATTACTCAGGTCCAACAGCCCAATCACAATGTCCCTACATTCTAGTCAACTGGTCTGATCCTGTTGCCACAACCTAGTAGATTTGAATACACTGATGTCAACAAACTGAACTGCCTATAAACTGTAACGTATTCAAAACCTGTATAATTTTGCTCCATAACCAAGTACACATTTTAAGAGGACTTCAAATAAGAATTAAGCCTTTTCTCTTTCCCAAGGAAGGATTTAGGCTAACTGAGGATGCAAGACAAATGCCACATGAAATAAAGAGCAAAAATACAAGAGAGTTCATAAGTGCTAAATTATGAAATAAATTCCATTCAGAGAAAAGTGATGTAATTTTTACTCTCCTGGAGTAGCCAGAAAAGATATTAAATTTTCTTTAGCATTTACTGCCAAACCACTACCCCAAGAACTATTGTCTGATTTTCCAGAGAAGGTAAAGGAACTTCCTTAAGTCACACAGTTGCTTAAGAGGCAAAGCCAGGGCGTGAACTCTGGAGAGATTGTGTCAGAGCTGGTGCTTAGGAAGACACAGCAGGAGCCAAGACTGGAAGGCTCCTGGGGTTTGGTTTGGGTTTGTCTATGGTGCAACTGGGAGTGGGGGGAATCATGTCAGGGAAAGCAGGGAGGCGGACTTGGCACAAGTTGTTACTTATTCCAGAAAAGAGGCATTCTGACTTGAGACTTTCAGCTTGCCTACCACTGCTGTGTGTTTTAAACGTTTCAGTTGGCAATAAACCTAAGAAGTTTAGTAACACTGTTGTAAGCTTGGAATATTCAGGTGACTGCTCACTGTCTTGAGTAACTATTACAAAATAACAGCTGTGAGAAGATCTTGAGGCAGCGGGCCCCACCTCAGTACACTTGTGTCCCAAAGTCCATAGAAACCAGACCAGCCGAGCATTCAAATCACTGCTCCAGTCACAGTCCAGATATGTACTTTTATTGGTGAGAAGCATGACTAACTAGTAGGCTGATTTACATGCAAGTTCCTCCTTGGCTTTTTTCCTGTCAGCAAAAAGAACAACTGTCTTCTACCTATCTTCTTATTTCAGTATTAAAACTTGTTACACTCCTGGCAGTGACAAAGAGAGGTTAAAAAGAAGTATGCAGGGGAGTAGGAGGCTGGCAATGAGGTAGATGAAGAAGAGGAAGAAGGCGGGAGACAGAGGAGAAGGGAGAGGAGGAGGGCAAGGAGGAGGAGGAGGCAGAGGGGGCAGAGGCGATGGGGAGGAAGAGGATGGAGATGAAAATTCCAAGGCTGGCTACTGGAAACCCGAAGCTGAAGATTATGAGGAAGACGTTGTTGATTTGACATCAAAAGCAGAAGACAGATGAGGATGACAAGACAGCAAAAAAGGAACAATTAAACTGTGAAAAAGAAAAAGAAAAAAGAAAAAAGAAAAGGCAGCTGTGACCTATTCACCCTGCACTTCTCTCTGAATCTAAACATGGTCACCTTTGAGTCAGGTCTAGCCAGCCCGCCCACGGCTCACCGCGCCTCCCACAGATGACACACATTCTCCATCACCCAACCCAAACCACAACCTGAATTTGCAACAGAGGAGGAAAAACGAACAAAAACTTCCCAGGCCCTGCTTTTTTTCTTTTTTTCTTAAAAATACTTTAAGAGGGAAAGTTTTGTTTGTGTTTTTTATTTACTTTTTATATTTTTGTACATCTTGTTAGGGGTCAGCCATTTTTAATGATCTAGGATGACCAAACCAGGCTTTAAAGTGTTCTCTGTCCTACTTCTGATTTAACTTGTGGTGTGACCATGTTCATTATAATCTCCAAGGAGAAAACAACAACAACAACAACAACAAACTTGTAAAAAAAATAAAAAAGCAAAAACAACAAAAAACAATCTTATTCCAAACATTCCAATAACTTTTTTTATGTATGTTCTTACTTGTATTATAGATAGTTGGTTTGTATGACATTTTTTTTAAAGCCAAAACTAAAAGATTTCTTTTTTTCCCCCTTTTTTCTATGAAGTTGCTGTTTGCTTATTTATTTTTTAATTTGATTATGACCTGTTTTATGCATGTAAAACAATGTTTCCAACAATAAACCAAAGTTTTATTTTGCTGAGTTGTGCTACCAAGAGAGAGACAGGGAGAGACAGAGAAAAAGTAGATAATATGGGCTGTACTTTACCAGGAAAAGCAAGAGCACATACTGGCCAAGAAATGTTGCCAGGAAGGAATAACAAACTCCAGTTATGATCCTGGGCAATGTTGCAGTTGCACTTCTGGTTTACATTAACTAGTACTAGAAACACATGAGTGACCTAATTCTTTTCTAGTGGATTTTCCTTTTATTAGAGCTGTGCCCTGTAGGCTGCTTAATTTAATAATTTAAAAATCAACACTGAGTACTACTTTGAGCTCGACCCTGACTTAAATTTTCAAATATAACATTATAATATTTAGTAAGTATGAATGCAGCTTTTAAAAGTTTTTTGAGGTGTCATTTTACATCCATGAGGTTCACCCATTTTAACTGTACAATCCAATAACTTTTCATATTTTTATAGAGTTGTGTAACCCTCACCACAATAAGAATTCATTTTGAGCTTATTTTTTATTTGAATTTTTCAACAGATGATAATTTTCAAGAGTAAATGGTGAGTCACAAAAAGGATTGCAATCTAAGTTATTAACTAAACTTTTATCGAGTTTTATTTGAGTTGCCAGAGGTCTTCCACACTGCTCTTTCAGATGCCTGTATTTAGAGAAACAATGTGTCCAGATAATGTGGCTTACAGTTCCAGCTCATGCTGTGGTTTGACTGTTACACAATGTCCCCTGAAACGAATGACTGCTGAGTAGGGAGAGAACTATGTCCTCTCCTTACACTGGGCCTCATCATCACACTTAGCAGGCAGTGAGCACACAACTCCAGATGTCATTAATAAATGTTTTGGACAGCCATAAAATCAGCTATATTTAATAATTCTTGAGAGCACCCATGGGAAGTCTCCTCATGGATCAACAATGCCAGGTATTTCTATTTTTACTTTTCAATCCTGATTCTAATTCCCCTCACCCACCTGTGTCAGACGCTATGACCTTGAAGTGTGGAACAAATCTCTTTCCAGTTTTCTCCTTTCCCACATGGATCTCTGTGACCTTGATTTTGGCTTTCTTTATTTGGTTTGCTTTCCCTTTGTGCTTGATATAGTTATTAATCTATTTCCTTCTGTCAAAGGCATCTTCATTACTGTTTCTTCCTTCCCTCTCTTCACAAACTATTCCTACAGCAAGTACCAAAAAACTTCACTAACACTTAGAAATAGAAAACTTGGTCTGAGGAGCTTCTGCACTGTAAAGTTCTATAGTTAGCTCCTTCCAGAGTTGCATTCAAAATCTTACTCAAGCATCTCGTTCCTTGACAACCATCACCCAGCTTTCTGGCTTTGACTTCAAAAATCTTCCACTCTCCAAGTCATCTGTTTCACACCTTTTCTTCTCTCCTCAACCTCAGCTGATGACCTTACTTCACATTTCCCTAAGCAAAGAGAAGGAAGCCAAACAGAAAAGGTCATCAACGTACTCCAATCACATCTACCATATCCTCTGCCTTTCCAGATGTTGTCATAGATAAACTACCCACTCCTGTACAAGGTCATTGTCTTCATTTGGGTACTGGAGCCAATATTCTCTCACCTACTCAAAGACATTGCTTCAAAAATTATCACTCTTTCTCCTGCACAAATTATCTTCCTGCTAGATCATTCCCGTCAGACTATCAACACGTTCTAAAATATCCTTATCTTGAGCCGGTCAAGTGGCTCATTGGTTAAGAGTTGGTGGGCCAGCCGAGTGGCGCAGTGGTTAAGCGCTGGCTTGGGAAGCCAGCGGCCCCGGTTCGGTCCCACATCTGAGGGCCAGTGACACTGCCTTCAAAAAAAAAAAAAAAAAGGAGTAAAAACAGTTGGCTTGGGATGCCATCTCTGAGCAGCAGGGCCCCGGTTCGGATCCCACTTTAGGGCCAGTAACACTGTTCTCTACAGCTAAGATGGTGAATAACAGCTCGACCTGGAGCTGGGCTGCTGTGAGTCACCGGTCACGGTGTAGGCTGCAGCATCTGCTGCAGTGGGCTGCCACGAGCTGCCGTGAGCGTCTGTCCGATGGCTGGCGAGCAACTGCCTCACCTCGGAAGAGCACGATGATAATACCAACATGGGTCAGTGAAGTGACGTCCTCTACAACCAGACTGAGGGACAAAAGGACAGCAACTTGTCTGTCCCCCTTTCTTGATTCTCCAATGCTGTTCCCCTCCTCCAATCCCCCTCTTAAAAAAATAATCTTTTAAAAAAAATTTAAAAAATATATATATATCCTCATCTTAATACATGATAACATTTACTCTGTAACACTATGTTTTCTAGTAAAAGTCCTTAGCACTAATTCCTCCCTCAGATTCAGGGCCTTCTCTGCCGCCTTTACTGAGAGGAAGTGGCCCAAAGCAGATTTACCTTTCAAAACCACTCAGGGTTCAAAGACTGTTCTTTAGTTTCAAGGAACAGCCTTCTTTCACACAGACTAGGGAGGTGAGCTACCCCACACTGGGAAGGTGATTTCCACCAACCAGTGAGATATAAAACCACCGTTTTAGATCTGTATACTTTTGAATACAAATGTATACTTTTGTTCTAAAATGTATCCAGAATACATCCCAAACCACCCTCAGATAGAGCAGTTTTAGAGATGGGAAAACAGATATTTGAGGGTAGGCTGAATACAGCTTTGCACAGCTCTGCACAGTGTGGTGGGAAGTGCACTGGCCTGGACACCAGGTGATTCAGCTCCTAATTCCAGCCCCACCGCACTGGCCCTCAGGAGGTCCAGGCAGCACATCACATGGCCATCTGGGGCTTCTGTGTCCCTGTGTGAAAACTGTGGACCAGGAATGCTGTCAAGTTTTTGCTGTCTCTGAGGACACTAAAGCATGGAGATGGGTAGAACATAATGATGGTAGATTCCTCTGAGGCTATGTCAGAGGGAAAAAGAATAGATATTGAGGATAATTTGTTCGATTTCTCTTAGCAAAGAAAATTATAGATGGTGACTAAAAATCTACCTACTCATTGTAAATGAAAAAGGGGCTATGTAATAAATCTGAGAAGTCCTCTGCCCAAAAGTAACCTCATAGTGTGATCTAATCATAAATTACTAACTGGGCAGGTTGTGATGGGTAGTCATGCCCCAGGCCTATAATATAAAAGGTTTATCTTTGCCTTAAGCAAGCTCTGTCTGTTGTTCTTGTGCATCTAGGTTAATACACCTTTGCAAAGCCAGAAATAACTCTCTTTTCCAGAACCCTCAGAGGTGTAACCACCCTCAAGGGAGCATTTGAGATCTTACTTCCCAGCATGTCAATTTGGCTCAAATAAACTCATAAAAATTCTCTACAGGTCTGGATATTTCTTATGTAGACATCATATACAAATTAGTACTAAGGCAGTCTGGGGAAAAGAAATAGCACCTTGATACAAATTAGATTTTTCTTTCCATCCCATTTTTAATTCCCATCCACCACCCCCCTTTGGCAACCATCAGTTTGTTCTCTATATCTATGGATGTTTCTATTTTGTTTTTTATATTCTACATATTAGTGAAATCATATGGTATTTGTCTTTGTCTGACTAATTTCACTTAGCTTAATACCCTCTAGGTCCATCCACATTGACACAAACAGTAAGATTTCATTCTTTTTTATTGCTGAATAATATTCCATTCACATGTTCTTTATTCATTCATCTATTAATGGACATCTAGGTTTCTTCCGTATCCTGGCTATTACTAATAATGCTGCAGTGAACATAGGGGTACATATACCTTTTCAAATTAGTGTTTTTCTTTTCTTCAGATAAATACCCAGCAGTGGAATTGTTGTATCATATTATAGCTCTATTTTTAACTTTTTGAGGAATCTCCATATATACTGTTTTCCACCTTGGGTGCATGAATTTATAATCCCACCAACAGTGTGCAATAGTCTACATCCTCTCCAGCACTTGTTATTTGTGGATTTTTTTTTTTTTTTAAGATTTTTATTGGGGAATTGGGGGAGGGGAACAGCACTGAGGAATCGGGGAAGGGGAACAGACAAGTTGCTGTCCTTTTGTTCTTCAGTCTAGTTGTGGAGGACGTTGCTTCACTGGCCCATGTTGGTATCGTCATTGCGTTCTTCCCGGGTGAGGCAGATGGGTCGCCAGCCTCTGGATGTCGCTCACCGCGGCCATTGGCAGCTCACGCTGGCTGCCAGCTGCTCACGCCCTGCCGGCCACTCACTGTAGCCTATGGCAGCCCACTGCAGCAGGGGCTGCAGCCTACACCGTCCCGTCGCTGGGGCTCACACAGCCCAGCTCCAGGTGGAGCTGTTGTTAGCTGTAGAGGGCAGTGTCACTGGCCCTCATATGTGGGATCCGAACTGGGGCCGCTGGCATCCCAAAACCAGCTCTTAACCAATGCGCCACTCGGCCAGCCCTTATTTGTGAATTTATTGATGATTGCCATTCTGACAGGCGTGAGGTGATATCTCATTGGTGATATCTCATTTCCCTGATGATTAGCGATGTTGAACTTCTTTTCCTATGTCTCTTGGCCATCTGTATGTCCTCCTTAGAAAAATGTCTCGTTAGGTCCTCTGCCCATTTTTCAGTTGTATTGTTTGGCGGGGGTAGGGAGTTGTTTTTTATTTTGTGTGTGTGTGTTAAATTGTATGAGTTCCTTATATATTTTGGAAATTAACCCCTTATCAGATGTATCATTGGTGAATATATTCTCCCATTCAGTAGGTTGTCTTTTCATTTTGTTGATTTCTTTTGTTGTGCAAAACCTTTTTATTTTAATGTAGTCCCATTTGATTATTTTTTAAATTTTGTTTCCCCTATGCCCAAGGAGACAAATCCAAAAAGATATTGCTAAGAGCAATGTCAAAGAGCTTACTGCCTATGTTTTCTTCTAACAGATTTATGGATTGAGTTCTTACATTTAAGTATTTAACCCATTTTGAGTTTATTATTGTACATGGTGTAAGAAGGTGGTCCAGTTTCATTATTTTTTTCTGTTTTGGTATGTATCTGTCCAGTTTTCCCAATATTACTTTTATTTTTTTTTAAGATTTTTATTGGGGAATTGGGGGAGGGGAACAGAGTTGGGGAATTGGGGAAGGGGAACAGACAAGTTGCTGTCCTTTTGTTTTTCAGTCTAGTTGTGGAGGACATTGCATCACTGGCCTATGTTGGTATTATCATTGCGCTCTTCCCGGATGAGACAGATTGGTCGCCGGCCTCTGGACGGCCGCTCACTGTGGCTATTGGCCGCTCACTCTGGCTGCCGGCCGCTCACGCTGGCTGTTGGCCATTCACTGTAGCTTATGGCAGCCTACTGCAGCAGGGGCTGCAGCCTACACCCTCTACACCGTCGCTGGTACTCATGCAGCCCAGCTCCAGGTGGAGCTGTTGTTCACCATCTTAGCTGTAGAGGGCAGTGTCACTGGCCCTCATATGTGGGATCTGAACCAGGGCCCCTGGCATCCCAAGCCAGCTCTTAACCATTGCACCATTCGGCCGGCCCCCCAATACCATTTATTGAGGAGACTGTCTTTACCTCATTGTATACCCTTGCTTCCTTTGTCATACATTAATTGACCATATAAGCTTCATGTCTCCATATGACCATCTATTAGTAACATTTGGGTTTAGATTTAAGGAACAAGCTCTAATTAAGTCATTCTTTCCAGAATTCTGTGCCTCAGGGTTTTACATGCAAGCCCAGCAAGAGTAAAATGTTAATGCAACTAGACTGAAATTTTATCACACTACATCACAGATGTGCAAAGAGATTGTTAGAAGTGGAACTTAAGGGCCGGCCGAGTGGCGCATTGGTTAAGAGCTGGTTTGGGGATGCCAGCGGCCCCGGTTCAGATCCCACATATGAGGGCCAGTGACACCACCCTCTACAGCTAACAACAGCTCCACCTGGAGCTGGACTGTGCAAGCCCCAGGGCAATGGTGTGGACTGCAGCCCCTGCTGCAGTGGGCTGCCATAGGCTACAGTGAGTGGCAGGCAGCCAGTGTGAGCTGCCAATAGCCGCAGTGAGCGACATCCAGAGGCCGGCGACCGATCTGCCTCATCCGGGAAGAGCACAACGACGATACCAACATGGGCCAGTGAAGCAACGTCCTCTGCAACTAGACTGAAGAACAAAATGACTGCAACTTGTCTGTTCCCCTTCCCTGATTCCCCAACGCTGTTCCCCTCCCCCAATTCCCCAATAAAATCTTTAAAAAATAATAATAATAAGACCAATTAAAGTATCTCACTCGCCTAATTTAAGATAGTCTCATTCTAGGTAATAACTCCCCATTAGAGCTGTTTCTCTTCCTTTTTCTTTTCCTCCTCAAGATGGTGTTTGGAGGGTGGTGCTTAGGTGACCTCGTGGTGAGTCAGAGCTCCTGCTCCTCTCTCCTGGATTGTCAGCAATCTGTGCTGCAAGGATGCTGGTCTGATCTTGTCCCTGAGCGCTAATCCCAAGGTGTGCTGTCCTCCTCTCCACACTCCCATGGCTGGCAGGAACTTTTCTTGCATCACAACTGCCTCCTTACCAAGATGAAATTTGTAAACACCTACTTCCAAGGCCTACTAGTAGAATGGCTACCAGGGAACCTAATTTATAGGATAGGGTTAAAAAAACACAATATACCTCCAAATACAATCTTTGTCACATTACTTTCCTTTCCTTCATCATTGTCCATTGTCTGACTATCATCTTTAGGAACCTTGTTGGGAAAGGAACCTGGATCTTGGGGTTATCCCAGATACTTCCTAAAGTCAAGTTCTTACAGATAATTTCTTGTATTGCTTCAACATATGACTTTATTTCCCATTATACTCTCCCAATATACTCCAGTAGAATGTTCAGGGATTTGCTGTTTTGTTTTTGTTTTGTTTTTTTAACTGCTGTAAGCAGTTAAAATAGTACATGTCTAAAATAGTACATGGCACAGGTGCTCAATAATTATTTGCTGAATGAGTGAGTGGCTGATCACATCTGCTATGTATGGATTTATCCAGGTCAAGTCTCAGGGGCAATCTGGTTTCCCTTATGTCCAGAGCAGCATCCAGAAACTCAGGCGCTGACAGCAATCACCAGCTGGGAGGATCTCGGTGAGGTGTCTCGGGAAGAACAAGAAAGAGGACAAATGGGAGCCAAGAGCAGACTAGAGCAGCAGTTCTCAAACTTTTAAATCTCAGAATCCCTTTACACTTTAAAAACTGTAGAGGAGGGCCGGCTGAGTGGCGCGGTGGTTGGGTGCTGGCTCGGGAGGCCAGTGGCCCCAGTTCGGGTCCCGCATGTGAGGGCCAGTGATGCTGCCCTTAAAAAAAAAAAACAGAAACAAAAAACTATAGAGGACTCTAAGGAGCTCTCTTTATATGAGTTCTGTCGATATTTACTGATTAAAAACACATTGCATGTTAGCATAAGTAACATTTTTACTTAAAACATAGCCATGTTTTCCAAAACAAAAGCTAATGAGAGGTGTGTCATTTACTTTGCTGCAGATTTCTTGAGTCTGACTTAACAGAAAGCAGCTGGATTCTCATGTCTGCTTCTGTACTCAATCTGTGGTGATATTCTAGTTGAAATCCATTCTCCCACAGACATGCATTTGGAAAAGGAACTCAGAAGGTTCTCTGGCCACATTCTGAAAACTGCCATCCTACAGAGATAGTTGCTGTAGCAATAAAAATGGTCTTCCCTGTTACAGAGCCCCCAGCCCTCCAGAGACCCCAGACCCTGATGTTTGAACAACATCCTTATTTCTTACCCCTTCTACCTCCAACCTCTTTGTTTAGGATTGCACAAGGCTTCAATTAGGTATGAAACAGCTGGCAGCTCTGAGGAGGAAAAATTGGGTAAGAAGTAAGTTCCTGAGGGAGTGTGTTGATCTTATGTGGAAGGGAGTAGACCAGACATCCTAAAAAGGGGGTGAAGGAAAGAAAACACACCATGCATTTTCAGTAAGGAGAAGAGGTTATAAAGTTCAGGCACATTTATGAACAGATATGTCTCAGTGCTTGGGTTGCAAAAAGGAAACACACAATGCTGGGTGTGTGTCAAAGGAGTTGGTTCTCAGAGGGGGCGGAGGTGGTGTACATAATTATATTTCTACCTGTGTGTCTTCTTAGGCCTAGTTGGCAGGGCCACTGCTTTGTCCCCACTAGTTGGGGAACTGATGGAAAGATGGCAGAAGCTACCAGGTGCAGCTCTAAGACTAGTAAATTCTCAGTATGTTGGAGTGGCCTTGCTACCATGGTGGGAAGGCTTCTGGTAAATATCTGTTTATACACCCTTGCCCATAGGCCCGCACCACTGCCAACATCTTCACTGTGTACCTTGCTTATCTGCTTTACAGAGGGAAAGTACAGGCAGCAATCTGTCAGTAGCCCTGGCCTGGCCCCAGATACCATTAATCTTCCAACACAAGTGCCCCAGCTCTGCCTAGAAGGATGTGTGCATGTGTGGACATGAATGATGGTCTGCTGCTGCAATGAGAGGCAAGAGCCACACCCAGGAGTAGTTTAATAAACAGATAACAAGCCCAAACTTTGTACCAGGAGCTTTTCAAGGCTTTTCCTTTCTTTCTTTATTTTTATTTTTTTTATTTTTTTGAGGGCAGTGTCACTGGCCCTCATATGTGGGACCCGAACCAGGGCTGCTGGCTTCCCAAGCCAGCGCTTAACCACCATGCCACTCGGCCGGCCCTCTTCTTTTTCTTTTTTTTTTTTTTTTAAAGATTTTATTGAGGAATTGCAGGAGGAGAACAGCGTTGGGGAATGGGGGAAGGGGAACAGACAAGCTGCTGTCCTTTTGTTCTTTAGTTTAACTGTGGAGGACGTCGCTTCACTGGTCCATATTGGTATTATCATTGCACTCTTTCCGGGCGAGGCAGTCGGTTGCCGGCCATTGAATGACTGCTCATGGCAGCTCACGGCAGCCTCACTGCAGCTATGCTGTCCCTGGTGACTCACTGCAACCCAGCTCCAGGTTGAGCTGTTGTTCACTGTCTTAGCTGTAGAGAGTGCAGCGTCACTGGCCCATGTGGGATCCAAACCTGCGGCCCTGCTGCTCAGAGCTTGTGCTCCCAAGCCAACTTTTAACCAACGAGCCACTCGGCTGGCCCTCCAAGGCTTTTTTTTTATATACTAAAGAATAACCTTATCATTTCTACTGCACTTAGTCCTATTATACTGACTTGTGACATCTTATGCAGTATTGCTCTGCTATATTATTTAGGCGGCCTGGGACCATGACTCTCTTGTTTAGCATAGTAATCTCCAAGTTTCAAATAGTGTTTGGTGCCTAGAAAGCACTTAAAAAGTTCTAATGAATGAATTCTGGTGGTGTTATTGAATGTGTACCAAAAGCATGTGCTGTTCATACATTATGCCATTTAATTAAAACTGTTCATGTAACACTTACCTTCCCAAGAAGGTATATAAGCTCTTTGAAAGCAGGAAATATATATTTGTGCTTGTTTTTGATGTTCTAAACAATTATCTTACATTTTATATCCAATTACCTTATGGGAGTGCTCAAATCCTTCTAAAAGACACATATTTTATAGTAGTGGAAGCTATATCTATTTATTATATTGCGATAGGGTAGGACCTGTTTATTTTTTTAAGTCCCACTAATGATTTTAGAGTAGAGGAAGCTATAAATTTATGGCCTAATAAAGATCCCTATTATGCAGAAAAGATCCCAACTAAAAAGTTTGTTTCACTATCTATTATGTAACAAAATTGGACTATTTATGAAAATACATATATAACAGGTCAGGTCCCTCATCATTTCCAACCAGAGAAGCTCTGTTTTTATCTATTTAATAGTGTCATGCTCTACCCACTGAGCTAGTCAGGCACTTCTTGTTTTTATCTATTTAAAATTCAAAGGGTTCAAAGATTTCTGCCTAAATCAGAGCATTGCTGCAATGCCTGTGGAAGGAAGATGTTGTGTTTCAGTGAAAAACTTGACAGGCATTAAAATAACAAATGAATTAATTAATGGCGAGCCAGACAGAGGAATTTTCCACTTGGAAACAGAAGATTTCTATGTCTCTCTAAGAACTCACTTTAGGGCTGGCCGAGTGGCGCTGTGGTTAAGCACTGGCTTGGGACCCCAGCGGCCCCAGTTCGGGTACCACATATGGGGGCCAGTGACACTGCCCTCAAAAAAACAACAACAAACAAACAAACAAAAAAAAACACAACTCACTTATTAGCTCAATAGATAAGTATAAATAAGAATGGATTTTTGGTTTTTTAATATAACAGCTTTATTGAAATGAATTCACACATCATAAAATTCACTTTTGAAGTTTACAATTCAGTGGATTCAAGTATATTTATAGAATTATGTAACCATCACCACTATCTAATTTAAAACATTTTTATCAAAACACATTTTGTTTTGGGCCAGCCAAGTGGCACGGCGGTTACGCGCTGGCTTGGGACGCCAGCGGCCCCGGTTCGGGTCCTACTTATGAGGGCCAGTGACACTGCCCTCAAAAAAAAAACAAAAAACACATTTTGTTTTATTCCAAAAAGAAACCCTGTGCTTATTAGTAGTCATTCTCTAGTAGTCAGTCTTTGACAACTACTAATCTACTTTCTGTCTCTATGAATTTGCCTTTTCTGGATATGTAATACCAATGGAATTGTATAATATGTGACCTTTTATGTCTGGCTTCTTTCACTGAGCATAATGTTAACAAGGTCATCCATTTGTGGCATACGCATATATCAGTATTTCATGCCCTTTTATGCCAAATACTATTTTGTTGTATGGCTATGCCAAATCTTGTTTATCCATCCATTAATTGGTGGACATTTGAGTTGTTTCCACCCTTTGGCTATTACAAATAATGTTGCTATGAACATTTATGTAACTTTGTGTGTATACATGTTTTCAATTCTCTTGGCTATATACTTAGGAGTGGAATTGTTGAGTTATAAATAACTCTATGTTTAACATATTGAGGAATTGACAAACTGTTTTCCAAAGCAGCTGCACTATTTTATAATCCCACCAGCAGCATATGAGAACTCTAATTTCTCCACATCCTCACGAACACCTGTCATTCTCCTCTTTATTCTAGTAAGCCTAGTGGATATGAAATGGTATCTCTTTGTGTTTTTTTATTTGCATTTCACTAATAACTAATGATGTTGAACATCTTTTCATGTGCTTTTTGGCCATTTGTGTATCTTCTTTGGAGAAATATCTATTCAAGTCCATTTTTCAATTGGGTTATTTGTCTTCTTAATTTTGAGTTGTAAGAGTTCTTCATATATGATTCACAAATAATTTCTCCCTTTCTATGCATTGGGCTCTAGCCTTAACTCTAAACCTTGGCAAATTATTTCACTTTCATCATCTGGAAAATGAGTCAGTTCAAAAGATTCCAGGATTTACAAACTAGTGTGCATATACACTGGGAGCAGACCTCAGTAACCCAAGAGTAGAAGACACTAAGAATTAATGTAGTTCACCTTCTGAAAGGCCAATATTATTTAAAGATTTTAGGGTCAGCAGAATCTTGCTTTTCCATGTGTGAAAGTCTAGAGAAGAGAAGAACTGTAAGTGCTGAGAAAACAGAAATTCTGACGCTATTGAAAACCTGGTGGCAATGATATGACAGTTGTATGGAAGTAATCTGAGAGAGTGGACTTTAGAGAGAGAAAATATGCCTGACAATTGGAACCTGTGAGTTTAGCATGGGACTTTATAGCAAGCCTCCAAAAGGTTTTCTCTTAAAAAAAAAAAAAAAAAAAAAAAGCTAATTTTATGGTTTTTAAATTTTGATCACTTAAAAATCATTAACACACAAATGAACTCAACTTCCTGCCGCCATTATTCTATTCTATTCTATTCTATTCTATTCTATTCTATTCTATTCTCTAGATTGTGATTAATTCCACTTTCTACGAAGTAGGTCAGTTCCCTGTAAACACAAATATATTAAAGATCCTGTTTTTCTTGATTGCTAGTGTCATTTTTAATTTACTTCTCAGAGTATAATAATTTAAAACTAAATTTTCTATACTAAACATGGGTAGGTGGCTAAAAACAGGAAGTTTGAAGTATAATCTCAAAAGAGTTAAAAGGAAAAAACAGGCAAAATAATAAAGGAATTCAGAATAACCTGAAATCATGGCATTGATTCTCGTTGGGGCACCTCAAGATGAATTCCAGAGGACAAAAGACGATAAATACCGCCTCTACAACCATAAGTACTGAATCATTAGGAAGGAGCATAGAATATTATTAGATGCTTATTTAAAATATGAAAGGAATTTAACCTGTGGTTAATGCGCACAAATCAGAACCTTGTTTTTTTTCTGAGAATACCTTGACCAAAAAATGGCAAGAGATTTTGCTTCCACAGCCATATTTAAAAACCAACAATGTATATCTGGTAAGGAACTAGTATCCAGAATATATAAAGAACACTTACAACTCAACAACAAAAAGACAATCTAATTTTAAAATGGGCATAGGACTTAAATTGACATTTATCCAAAGAAGATATACAAATAGCCAAAAAGCATATGAAAAAATGTGCAACGTCATCCGTCACTAAGGAAAAACCACAATGAAATACCACCTCACTCCCACTAGAATGACTATAATCATAAAAACAAACAAGTACAATTAGAAAACAATAAGTATTCCCAAGAATGTAGAGAAATTGGAAGTCTCATACATTGCTGGTGGGACTGTACAATGGTGGATCCCCTGAGGAAAATAGTTTGGTAGTTATCCGATAAACATACAATTACCTTATGCCTCACCAGTTCCACTCTTGGGTATATACCCCCACAAACTAAAAACAGATGGTCAAACAAAAACCCGTATACAAATGTTCATAGTTGCACTATTCACAATAGCCAAAAAGTAGACACAACCCAAATGTCCCTCAATTAATGGAGCAATAAACAAGATGTGGCATCTCCATACAATGGAATAGTATTTGACTATAAAAAAGAATGAAATATTGCCAGTGGCCCCGGTTTGGTCCCACATATGAGGGCCAGTGACACTGCCCTCAAAAAAAAAAAAAAATGAAATATTGATATATGCTATAATATGATTAAATCTTGAAAACATTAGGCTCAGTGAAAGAACCAGATGCAAAAAGCCATATGTTATACCATTACATTTATATGAAATGTCCACAAAAGGCAAGTCTATAGAGACAGAAAGCAGATCAATGGTTGTCAGGGACTATGGAAGGGGGAAATGGAGAGTAACTGCTTGATGGATAAGGAGTTTTCTTGCAGGGTGATAAAAATATTCTGGAACTAAGTAGTAGTTGATGGTTACACAACATTGTGAATGTACTAAATATCACTGAATTGTAAACTTTAAAACAGCTAAATGGTAAATTTTTATGTTACGCATATTTTCCCACAATTTAAAAAACAAAGCAAACTTTCAAGGTAAAAGTACATTAATTTCTTGAAACTTAGAAGAAAAGCCTTAGCAGAGAGCTATTCAGTGGAAAGCACAAACAAATGAATTACAAATTGTTTGAAGTTCCCCTGACAATTAATCAGGCTAAGAATGGATAGCAAATACAAGCTGGGTCTCTTAGAGGCCTTTCTTGGGAATTTGAAAGAGTGACTCCCATGGCTGGCTTGGTTATGGGACAAGGAAGAAGCATCACCCTGAGGGTTACTGGTTTGTGTTGATGCCCTGGGACTCTTACTCTGGGCTTGGTTAGTTTCCCATGGAGTCCTTGAGCTTGGCACCCTTACAATAAATCCCATTTTACTTGAGTTAGTTTGTATGATTTCTTTTCCCTGAAACCAAGCATCTAATCCCCATATATAAGACAAATAGGTTATTAGGTATTTTAGGGCATTTAGGTAATGTAATGTTACAAATTGTATTAGGTTCCTATTGCTGCCATAAAAAATGACTACAAATTTAGTGGCTTAAAATAATAGAAATTTATTTTTTTGTAGTTCTGGAGGCCAGAAGTCCAAGAGGCAAGTCATGCTCTCCTTGAAAACTCAAGGGGGGAATCAGTTCCTTGTTTCTTCTAGCTTCTGGTGTTTCTAGGCATTCCTTGGCTTGTGGCCGTATCACTCCAATCTCTGCTTCTGAGGTCACATTGCCTCCTCTTCTGTATGTCTCTCTTCTGTGTGTGTCTCAGAAGGACACTTGCCATTGGATGTAGGACTACCCAGATAATCCAGGATGATGGCCTCATGTCTAGATCTGTAATTTAACATCTCTAAAGTCCTTTTTTCCAAATAAGGTAATATTCACAGGCTCTAGGAATTAGGACATGAGTATATCTTTTTTTTGGGGTGAGGGGGAGAACACCATTCAATCCACTATACCAGTATATAATGTAATATAATATATTATAACATGTTACAGTGAAGGATATGCCCATTTTGAAGCCTGCTGATACATATTGTCAATATGTATCAGTGTTCAATGTTGCTGACATTGCTCAAAACATTTTTTGAAAAGTTTCATTTGGCACATCCCTCAAAAACTGAGTGACATTCTTCAGAAAACAATAATGACAGACTCACCTATATTAGCACAGTGTAACAAGCACATTCACATCCTTGGGACTTCATAAATGACTCAGAATTAATGTAGGCTGGAAGGGTTTATTAATCCAACTGCTGGAAGAGTTTTCTTCTGGCCAAACTCAATGCTTTTATTTTCTTAAAGATCAAATATCATTTGGAGAAAACTCTGGGAAATGAGGAGGACCATTAAAATTGGGCAAACTAACTTTTGGCATCAGAATCTCCCACATGGCATGGTTGGAAAAGAACAAGTCATTCTTTTTTCTTTTTTTTAATTGGGGAACTGGGGGAGAGAACAGCATTGGGAAATTGGGGAAGGGGGACAGACAAGTTGCTGTTCTTTTGTTCTTCAGTCTAGTTGTGGAGGACGTTGCTTCACTGGTCCATGTTGGTACTGTGATCATTGCGCTCTTCCCAGTTGAGGAAGATCGGTCACCAGCCATTGGACGGCTGCTCACTCATGGCAACTCAGGCTGGCTGCCAGCCACTCATGGTAGCTTATGGCAGCCCACTGCAGCAGGGGCTGCAGCCTGCACTGTCACCAGTGACTCACGGCAGCCCAGCTCCAGGTCGAGCTGTTGTTCACCATCTTTGGTGAGGGCGCAGCGTCACTGGCCCATGTGAGATCCGAACCAGCAGCCCTGCTACTCAGTGTTGGTGCTCCCAAGCCAAATCTTAACCAACGAGCCACTCAGTCGGCCCTTTTACCTGTCCTTTTAGTATAAACTTCATATTTTAAAATATAATCCTAATAATGCTGTATTTATTTTTTGGTTTTAGATATAAACTGATGGATTCCTACCAGAAGGTGAGGTTTTAGCTCTATTATTAACTATATCCCATCTATATACATATATTTACACATATAAATATATACATATATTTTCTCCATCCTCCTAATGTAGTTATGTTTGTATTCTATTGATATTTGCTGTTTACATGAAATCAGTTGTACTATGAATATATTCTTTCTTGTACCTTTTCTCTTCTTTTAGATTAATCATTTCCTTGCTCTTTCCTTGACTTCATTTTCCTTGCTTCATTTCCCATTTACCCAGCATTTATTTATCCTCAAGCTCTCTGCCAGAAATGTACATCTCTTCTCAATTCCTTCACACATACTGCAGATTCTACCAATTTCATCTTTTTCTTGGAAATCTTCCCATCCCTCCCAGAATCATCCATTTTCCTGTTGCATTCTAGGTTACTCTATAGGCCACCTGTACAGCTGTCATCCTGAGCTCACCTCTCACCCTTACCCTGGAAATTCTTTTCACTCCTCTTCTGTGTGAGATCTCTGTTTCCTTGTTCCCGTGTCTTATTTTTTTGTTGGTTTACTCACTTTAATGAAGAACCTCTTCTAGTAGCTTCCTGTGAAAACCTGCATGGGGAGTAAATTTCTTAATGTATTTGAAAGATCTTTATTCTACCCTTATGGCTTGACTGATAGTTTGGGAGTTATCTTAGGTCAGGCTGTTATAACAAAGTACCATAAACTGTGTGGCTTATAAACAATGAGAATTTATTTCTAACAAATAAATTTGTTAGATTTATTTCTAACAAATAAATCTGGAGGCTAGAAGTCCAAGATTAGATTGCCAGCCTGGTTGGGTTCTGGCAAGAGCCCTCTTCTGAGTTCCACACTGCAGACTTCTCATTGTATTCTCACACAGCAGAGAGCAGAGAGAAAGCAAGCTTTGTTGTTAACTGTCAGAAGGGCACCAATCCCCTTCATGAGGGCTCCACTCTCATGCCCTAATCGCCTCCCAAGGGCCCCACCTCCTAACCATCACATTGAGAAGTAGGATTTTAAGGAATTAATTCTGGAGGGACATAAACATTCAGTCCATAACAGGAGGAAACAGATTTCTAAACTAGAATTCGTTTACCCTTGAAATTTTGAAGTCATTGTTCCACTGTCTTCTAGCTTCAAGCTGACATTTCAGAGACTATTCAGATTCTGATGTTTTCTATGTAACCTGTTTTTCCCTTAGAAAGATTTCAATAATCAGGCTGTTTTTTATGATCACCTTTCTTGGTATAGGCCTGTTTTCACCCATTATGCTGAGCACTCAGTGGGTCTTTTCAACCTGCAGACTCTTGCTCTTCAGTTCTGGGAAATTTGCATGCTTTATTTCTTTGTTAATTTTCTTCCCTCCATTTACTGTTTTCTCTTTCAGGAATTCTTATTTGGAATATTGGGCATCCTGGACAGATCCTCTAATTCTCTTTTATTTCCCATTTTTCAAACTCTTAACTTTAAATTTTGCTTCCTGGGATATTACCTTAAACTTACCTTTTAATTTTTCAACTGGAATTTTTATTTCTGCCATGGTATTTTAAATTTTCAATAGCTCTTTTTGTATTCTCTTTCCTTTTATTTTTTATTTTTTTAAAGATTTTATTGGGGAATTGGGGCAGGGGAATAGCATTGGGGAATCAGGGAAGAGGAACAGACAAGTTGCTGTCCTTTTGTTCTTCAGTCTAGTTACGGAGGACGTTGCTTCACTGGCCCATGTTGGTATCATCATTGCACTCTTCCCCGATGAGGCAGATCAGTCACCAGCCTCTGGATGTCGCTCTCTGCGGCTATTGGCAGCTCACGCTGGCTGCCCGCCACTCATTGTAGCCTATGGCAGCCCACTGCAGCAGGGGCTGCAGCCTACACTGTCACCAGGGCTCGCTCAGCCCAGCTCCAGGTGGAGCTGTTTGTTCACCATCTCAGCTGTAGAGGGCCATGTTACTGGCCCTCATATGTGGGATCCGAACTGGGGCCACTGGCGTCCCAAGCCAGCTCTTAACCAATGAGCTACTCGGCTGGATCTTCTTTCTTTTTATAGCATCTTGTTTTTGTTTCATGGATGTACTATACTTCTAATACCCGAGACTAAATTAGAGGGTTTTATTTATTTATTTATTTATTTATTTAAAGATTTTATTGGGGAGCTGAGGAAGAACAGCATTGGGGAACCAGGGAAGGGGAACAGAAAAGTTGCTGTCCTTTTGTTCTTCAGTCTAGTTGTGGAGGACGTTGCTTCACTGGCCCATGTTGGTATCATCATTGCACTCTTCTCAGGTGAGGCAGATCGGTAGCCGGCCTCTGGAGGGCCGCTCACAGTGGCTCTTGACAGCTCACACCGGCTTCCCGCCGCTCATGCTGGCTGCTGGCCACTCACTGTAGCCTGTGGCAGCCCACTGCAGCAGGGGCTGCAGCTATGCCATCCTGGGGACTCACAGCAGCCCAGCTCCAGGTGGAGCGGTTGTTCATCATCTTAGCTGTAGAGGGCAGTGTTACTGGCCCTCATATGTGGGATCCGAACCGGGGCCGATGGCATCCCAAGCCAGCTCTTAACCAACGCGCCACTCGGCCGGCCCTAGATGGGCTTTTTAAAACCTTTTTTCATTTTCTGTTTCTGTGTCCTGCAAATTTTTTTCCCTAATGTTTGTTTTGATTTTCAAAAATCTGGTGATCCTTGCCTGACTACTTACACTTTAGGGTATAGCAATAAGAAGTTGATTGTAAGATCTATGTGTTTTATTGGCATGTGATATTGGCTAGTGAACATCAATATTGGGTGATCTGGCTGGGCTGTATCTAAAAGAATCCCTGGGCCGGCCGAGTAGCGCATTGGTTAAGCGCTGGTTTTGGGATGCCAGCGGCCCCGGTTCGGATCCCACATGAGGGCCAGTGACACTGCCCTCTACAGCTAACAACAGCTCCACCTGGAGCTGGGCTGTGCGAGCCCCGGTGATGGTGGGCTGCCATAGGCTACAGTGAGTGGCCCGCAGCCAGCGTGAGCAGCCCGCAGCTAGCGTGAGCTGCCAATAGCCGCGGTGAGCGACATCCAGAGGCCAGCGACCGATCTGCCTCATCCGGGAAGAGCGCAATGACGATACCAACAGTGAAGCAACATCCTACGCAACTAAACTGAAGAACAAAAAGACAGCAACTTGTCTGTTTCCCTTCCCCGATTCCCCAACGCTGTTCCCCTCCGCCAATTCCCCAATAAAATCTTTAAAAAAAAAAAAATCCCTGATGTCGCTATTTAACCTAATCACATTATATGCACTTGTACATGTTAAGAATAACTGTAGGGGGGCCGGTCAAATGGCTCAGTTGGTTAAGAGCTCGCTCAAGAGTGCAAGCTGAGCTCTGAGCAACACTGGTTCGAGGCCAGCCCGAGCTGAGCTGCCGTTGAGCTGCCAACAGGTGGCAGGATGGCTCAGCTAAAAAAAATAAAAAATAAAAAAAATAACTGTAGGGGCCGTCCGAGTGGCGCGGTGGTTAAGCGCTGGCTTGGAAGCCAGCGGCCCCGGTTCGGGTCCCACATATGAGGGCCAGTGACACTACCCTCAAAAAATTAAAAAAATTAATAAAATAAAAAAAATAAAAATAAAGAATAACTGTAATACGTTAACTTATTAGTTAGGCCAGAATATCACCCTTTTCGCTCTCCTGAAACACAGAAAGCTAATGACATCATTTTAGAGATAGCATTTATAGCAATGAGTCATATTTGGCTGCAAGTCATAATCAATATCTCAGAGAAAACTTGGCAAAATAGCAACATCACAGCTTCATTCTGAGCTTCTCTGTGAAGGTGGTTATCATTGTTTTTCAGCTGTGCAACCCAAATATTTTTTTGGTCTTTATATGTTTAGGAATATTTTAAACTGATATAACTCAAGGAATGTCAGTTTTACATTCAAATTTTTAAGGATATAATAAGGACATGGTAAAGATAAGTCAGGCAATGTTTATTTGATAGTTTTACAAACCCTAAATCTTTTTGGATGTTCTTTCTTGAGAAGAATTAATAGAAAATCACGGGCCTAATCTCATTTTTCTTTTTATGTTCTGACGTTACAAACTACAAAACAAACAAAGAATCAAATAAACAAAAAAAACTCGACACAATCTCACCTAGGATTGAAAATCTTAAGCATTTCTCTAAAACAGGTACAGTGTTCATTTTGTAACCTTTCACCATCCGATAGTTGAAAGAGCCCTAGCATCTGAAATTCTACTTTATCATATCACCTTAAGTTCAAATACTGTAAAAACTGGGGCATTGCAGTATTTTGTAAAAATGAAATATGCTGTTTTCTTAATGGAATTTTAGCTCACTAAAAGGACAGAATTAAATTGGGTGTTCTGGGACCTGAAAAATAAAGGAGGCTTGACAGGATATGTTTCAACCCATTTTCCTTAATTTATTTTAAATTTCTTAGAAGTAGTTTAACTCCTATTTTCTGGAAATGTCAAATGAAATAGCCAAAGATAACCAGATTGATTAAACAAATGGATTTCCATGTTTTTGTACTGAACAAGAGTAAAAACACTTTCTCTATCAGGGTTCATAGTCAGGTAAAAAACAATTAGTGTGCTGTTGTTTTGTTTCTAAATGACAAAACAAAACTTCCAATTAATTTGGCTTTAAAATGAAAAACATCTAAAATAAACCTTACTAAACCATAAAAATCATATTTTCTCTTTAAATTGTCCCTGTCAAGACTATCATTTCTCTCCAAATCAACCAGTTTAAAAGTCTGGGAGCCAACTCTTTTACTCTCTCTTCTTGCTTCTCCTTACCCTCATACTTCCCACTCTGTCTGGTCTCCCCACTTGACTCAAGTCGTCAGCCACCATGTCTCAGACTTTTATTCTCATGTCCATCTTTCTATTTCCTCTGAAATGTCTTAGTCTGAGTCCTCGGGTCCCTCACAGATAAATTACTGCATTTGCCTCACTTCCTCCAATCTATTTTTAAAGGAGTTTCAAACTAATTGGCCTAAAGAGTTAGGTAAGTAAAGGAGTGAAATGAGCTGAATGAGCACAGGCTTCATTGTAAAAGGTCAGTCTCTACTCAGTCCCAGTCAATTGTTGCTTCACTAGGGATGATGGGCTAGTGCAGCTAGAATCCAACTTTTCAAGGTAAGTCAGAGATTCCCCAAGGTTTTCCTAGGTTCTCTCGCTTCCCTTGGATTCCTGGGAATTGCAGCTACAAGAGGAGAGACGCTTTGTGCCTGGAAAGTAGGTTATGTGTCGCATTCCGGCACGGCAGAGCAGGTGGGAGTGGAGAAGGGACAGCAAAGAGTTAAGAAAGAGACAAGATATGAGAGAAAAATGCAGCTGAGCCAGGGTACTTCAGCTTCCTGGACTGGATGGAGCGAGCCCCTAATCGAATCAGGCCTGACTATTCCTTTTATTATCTTACACATAAGCAAGAGTCAATGTAGCTTCCAAGGTCTGTGAGCCTCACACCCAAGAATTAACCTCCAGGCCTAATTTCCCATGCCTGCAAACTGCCATTACCAGAGGCCCTATGAGGTTATTGTCATGCACCTCTAAGAGACAGAAGCTTCCTCTGCTAAGATTTACTGATAAGAATGCAGGGAGGACAGGTATTATCACATCAATAGATCATTTCACAGGCAGGCTGCCAGAACCTGAAGCAAGGGGTTTATACCCCTTTTCTCTTCTCCCTGATTTCTCCCATGGCACTCACTGGCACCCACAGGCACCAACTGGCACCCACGTGACTGTGTCTGGCTTGGGTTGTCCCTCTCGTGGGATCTTACCCGTTACTGACTAGCTGGCCATCCTTTGGTGCCAAACAGGAATATATATAAGTAAGCATAATATTGAAGTTATGATCTGTCTTTATGGAGAGGTGCATGGAGGCAGACAGGCAGGTTATAATGTGACAGTTATGCAATGTACTGGCTGGCCAAACTTCTCAGGGCTAGTGATGCAGGGTTTTTTTGTGAGTGTCCATGATTCGTGGACTCGTAGCACCGAAGAACAGAGACATGGGCCAGAGAGGCAAAGTTTGCAGTAAAGGAGTTTATTGGAGTAAAGAGATACAGCTCTCTAAAAGAGAGGGAGCATCCGAAGCCCGCTGACTAGTAGGAAGGCTTCTGTTTATATGCCTTTCCTAGCCTATCTGGGAAGAAAACTGGTGCCTGCTTGAACAGGTTAGATTTATTTCATTGGCTGTTTCAGCCTGAGGAGGCTTTTTAGGATAGTTTTTATTTCAGTTGCCTCAGGGCTTAATTGATGTCCCTGGTCTGGTAGGAGTAAATTGTCTCAGGGCTCTGGCTTTTGGGGTCAGGGCTGAGGGCAGAGGCCTTGAAGATATGTTTATCTTTTGTTCATCCTACCTGGGAATTCCCAACTGCCTAATTGTTACACTAACTAGCCTGTCTTACTAGTCTTGTCCACAGTCCCTGAAATGGTCCTCAATGGCTCCCTATAGGTGCCTCACCATCCTGGCTCATCATCTTAGCCTGGAGCCATCCAGAAGAGTAAGATAGTTCCGTTGAAGCAGGATGATGGTGACAAATCATCTAATTATCTAACCAGACCAATTCAGACTGCACCAATCAGTTCCTCTCTCTGGAATCTGAACTTTAGATAAACAGTGAGTTAATTGGCAGTGATAGTCAAAGTGGAGATACACTAAAAACTCAAACAGAAAGAGTGGTTGAGTCATAACAATGACAGAGCATTAGAGCAAGGATCAACAAACATCTGCTAAGGAGTGACAAACAGCTGAGGACTAGGATTGCACCAGATCCTGAATTAATTTTGAGTTTCCAAACTTTATTCCAGGTCTGTTAGGCACTATACTATAATTCCTGTTCCTCCCATGATTTTTAGGTATGAAGGTTTTTCTGGATGCTCTTAAGGCCTGCTGTGTGATCAATCTTCATGTCTTCCTTATGTTTGTGTGTGTGTACCCTTAAGATAAATACCTCTTTACTTTAGGTAACCTGAGTGAGTTCTTGTGACGAAAAAAAAACTTAACAATGTATACAATGTTTTGTTTTGCTTTGTTTTGTTTTTAAAGAAGTAATTTTTCTCAAACTTTGATAAGTTGTAAAATGCTTGTCCCAACAGCTTTTCTTCTGTGGTCCTTTGCCCCGTCTCTATTTGTACTGATATAGAAAATTATTTTGGAATATTAAGAACACTAGTTACTTGAATAAAAGTGATATGGGCCAAGCAAGTACCCCTACCTCCCACCCCTACCCCCAATGAACAACTTCTAATTCTACTTCTCCCTAGTTTCTTAGCCTCTGGCTTTGATTACTCTTCTAATCAGTTTCTGAAACCTAAAGATTGCCCCGTGAGTGAACCGCAGGGTATCCCTCACTCACCCCTGCTTTAGATAATTACTTAAAACCTGTGACTTCCCAACATTCCCTAAGCCATTCTGGACCTAACTCTTGGATAATCCCATCCCAGAGACTAAATAGGTTTTAACATTTCCCCAGCCCAGCAGTATACTTGTTGATTATAAACGTTAAAAGCTAATATTCATTCCAAACCCATAGACACCCTACATCTACAGCTTTGAGTTCTGCTCTTTAAGAAATTTATTAATTAAAATCTATTTTTGAGCTGGCCGAGTGGCAAGGTGGTTAAGCACTGGCTTGGGAAGCCAGCGGCCCCGGTTTGGATCCCACATATGAAGGCCAGTGACACTGCCCTCAAAAAATATATATATATATATTTTTCTTCATTTAGAGGTCTTGGGGATACAGAGGGTAACCCAGCAAGACTGTCAGTCCCAAGCAAAGAAGACACACAGTCTTCCAGGTGGATCTCGAGACCCCTTCCTCTCATGTGAGACCAGCTAGAGTGAGAATTCCGTGAATCCCCCAATAGGCAGGGACAGCTCTACGCACCTGTTCAGCAGGAAGCAGATACAGAAGAAAAGACCTCTTGTCCCTCAACTTCCCATAGAGATTTTATGGGGATCACATCTCTCAAGGGGAAAGCAAGGCAGGCAGTTACAGTTAGAGGCAGGCATTGGGTCTCTGCATTCCTGCATGTCCCACAGAACGCACCACCCAAAAGACCTCCCCTCTCCACCCAAAACTTTTCTTCTAATGAACTCCTTTTCTAAAGAGATGAGATCAATTTGGTGGTCCCACACCCAGAGAATAACAGCCCATTCTAGAGGAAGAAGGGATAAAAATTCCAAGTCCTGGCCAGTCAAAGCTTTTTGAGCATTTTGAGCCTTGCTCTGCTAGGTCCCCACTCCAAACGCTTTGGAGTGTACTTTTTCTCCTAATAATGACTCCTTGGCCCGCGCCCTGGCCCCCTTCAGCCTTTTGAGCTTCATTTGCTCGGCCCACTCCAAACTCTTTAGAGTGTACTTTCTTTTCTAATAAAGGCCCTTGAGCCATTCTCTACTTTTTATCCCACTTCTGCTTCTTTGAAATGTATTTTTTTCTCCTAATAATTTCTTTTCTGCAACTTGACCTCTCTGGTCCGCGTCTCCATTCTTCTTATTCATGAGACCACGATCCCCGACAAACACAAAAACACTCATCAAAAATATCCTAGGGCCGGCCGAGTGGCTCAGTTGGTTAAGAGCTCGCTCAAGAGTGCGAGCGGAGCTCTGAGCAACAGCAGTTCGATGCCCAGCCCGAGCTGAGCTGCCAAACAGGTGGCAGGACGGCTCAGCTAAAAAACAACAGGGCCGGCAGAGTGGCGTGGTGGTTAAGCGCTGGCTTGGGAAGCCAGCAGCCCCGGTTCGGTCCCACATATGAGGGCCAGTGACACTGCCCTCAAAAAACAACAACAACAACAAAAACAAAAAATCTGCATCAAAAGTACATCAATATGTCAATAAAAATGTGCCAATATTCTACAATGTATTCTGTCACACACAAAAAAGGCATTAAGTCTTTGATGACAGGATCTGGAGTAATAGCAAGTAGGGATGGACCTAGGTATCCCAAGTTTTACAAGGAGCTGCAATCATAAGGAAGACAATAACTCTCTACAAAACACTGTGGAGCAGAAATTATATTTAATTCCATGGTTTGAATATTTAAAGGAGGGGAGATGAAATAGGATGATGATGATAACAGTAGGAAAAAATTACAGTGAAAAAGGGGCAAAGGACATGGGAGCCAAAGTAGAAGAAATCAGGCATCAAGGTCAATGAAGTGCTTACAGAAATGACAACTGGTGAGATATATAAGGATTAGAAATGAGGGCATAATTGCAGTTTGGGTGAGGGGTTAAAAATTTAAGATTATCTTGGGAAGAAAACTAATTATTTTTACAATGGAATGCTTTAAATGATTTTATAGTGTTAGAATTAAATTAGAATTTTAAAAATCCAAGGTAGACTCATGACTTTAAAATGTTTTCCAATTTTGTCCAAAAAATGGCCTATGAAGGATATTATCCTAATCCCAATCTGTATTCATGCAGAGCAATCTGATATTCATCACTGATGTCCAGATTTTGCCAGATATTTTTCTTCATTTAAAGAAGCAAGGGGGAGGGGGGGCTGGCCGAGTGACGCAGTGGTTAAGTGCTGCCTTGCGAAGCCAGCGGCCCCAGTTCGGGTCCCATGTATGAGGGCCAGTGACACTGCGAAAGAAAGAAAGAAGGAAGGAAGGAAGGAAGAAAGGAAGGAAGGAAGGAAGGAAGGAAGGAAGGAAGGAAGGAAGGAAGGAAGGAAGGGAGAGAGAAAGAAAGAAAAAGGAAGGAAGGAAGGAAGGAAGGAAGGAAGGAAGGAAGGAAGGAAGGAAGGAAGGAAGGAAGGAAGGAAGGGTTCCTTATAAAATAGCTCATTCCATGTTTTGGGTCAGACAAAGATAAAGATAACCTGGAACATCTTGTTGTTTATATAAAGCAAGAATGTTTTCAAAAATGTTTGGGGGCCAGCCAAGTGTCACATTGGTTAAGAGCTGGCTTGGGATGCCAGTGACCCCGTACAGATCCCACATGTGAGGGCCAGTGACACTGCCCTCTACAGCTAACAACAGCTACACCTGGAGCTGGGCTGCTGTGAGTCCCCGGGACAGCATAGCTGCAGCCCCCACTGCAGTGGGCTGCCACAGGCTACAGTGAGTGGCTGGCAGCCAGCGTGAGCGGCGGGCAGCCGGTGTGAGCTGCCAAGAGCCGCTGTGAGCGGCCCTCCAGAGGCCGGCTACCGATCTGACTCACCCGAGAAGAGTGCAATGATGATACCAACATGGGCCAGTGAAGCAACACCCTCCACAACTAGACTGAAGAACAAAAGGACAGCAACTTTTCTGTTCCCCTTCCCCGGTTCCCCAATGCTGTTCTTCCTCAGATCCCCAATAAAAGCTTTAAATAAATAAATAAATAAAACCCTCTAATTTAGTCTCGGGTATTAGAAGAATAGTACATCCATGAAACAAAAACAAGATGCTATAAAAAGAAAGAAGGTCCGGCCGAGTAGCTCATTGGTTAAGAGCTGGCTTGGGACGCCAGTGGCCCCAGTTCGGATCCCACATATGAGGGCCAGTAACATTGCCCTCTACAGCTGAGATGGTGAACAAACAGCTCCACCTGGAGCTGGGCTGCGAGCCCCGGCAAAGGTGTAGGCTGCAGCCCCTGCTGCAGTGGGCTGCCATAGGCTACAGTGAGTGGCCGGCAGGCAGCGTGAGCTGCCAATGGCCGCGGTGAGCGACATCCACAAGCCAGCAACCGATCTGCCTCATCCGGGAAGAGCGCAATGACGATACCAACATGGGCCAGTGAGGCAATGTCCTTCGCAACTAGATTGAAGAACAAAAAGACATCAACTTGTCTGTTCCTCTTCCCCAATTCCCCAACGCTATTCCCTTCCCCCAATTCCCCAATAAAATCTTAAAAAAAAAAAAATTGTTTGGGAGAAGGGTTGAAGAGACTGTAGAGTCATCTTTTTTTTTTTTTTTTTTTTTTTTTAGCTGAGCCATCCTGCCACTTATTGGCAGCTCAACAGCAACTCAGCTCAGGCTGACCTCGAGCCGCTGTTGCTCAGAGCTCAGCTCGCACTCTTGAGCAAGCTCTTAACCAACTGAGCCACTCGGCCGGCCCCTAGAGTCATCTTTAAAATCCTTTCACTGGTCAAAGTCTAAAAATTTGAGCAAAAAAGGGAAAATGATTATAGATAATTGACACTGTTAACCTGTGTATGTCCATAATGATTCTCCAAAGGAAAAAGTTTACAATTTCGTAATAGGTAGTTTGGCTTTATAGTAAATGTGAAAATATAGATATGTTAAATTTTTAAAAAGTTGAATAGAGTTATACGTCTGCATTTAAAAAAACATCTGAAGGGGCCAGCCAAGTGGCTCAGTTGGTTAAGAGTTGGCTTAGAGCGTGTGCTCTGAGCAACAGGGCCGCTGGTTCGATTCCCACATGGGTCAGTGAATGCTGCGCCCTAGCTGAGCTGTCACTGAGCTGCCAACAGGTGGTAGGATGGCTCAGCTGGTGTAATAACAAGATTGCCTTTTCAATGGTGGGCTATGCCCACCCACAACTAAGATGGAACTGGGCACCTTGAGCTGAGCTGTCACCCGATGGCTCAGAGGATAGGGCATGCGCTCTTAACAACAAGGCTGCTGGTTTGACTCCCACATGGGATGGTGGCTACGCCCAGCTGCAACTAAGATTGAACACAGCACCTTGAGCTTAGAGGCTACGAGCTGCCTACAGGAAGCCAGATAGCACCCGGTGCCCTCCACAATGAAGATACAAGAACAACTTGGCTGGTCCCCTCTCCCAATTCCCCAACACTGTTCTCCTCCCCCAATTCCCCAATAAAATCTTAAAAAAATAAAAAAACATCTAAAGTATATATTAGTTTATAAAGCATAAACGTGCTTTTTCTCTAATTGTGAAAATAGGGAGGGATGAAGAGAGAACTGAGAATCAGCCAAGGAGACCTGAACAAAAAAGATTAACAATATCAAGAACAGAAAGAACTGTTCCACATTTGCCATACATAACAACAAAGTAGAAAGGAGATCCAACATTTAATTAACACTGGGGTCACAAAATGACCAAGTAGAAAGAGAATTCAAGTGTATTTCAAAATGATAATTTGCCAAATGTCCTAAAGACAACAGTTAATTGTGTAGACTCTATCCATCGCATGAAAAATGAAACCTTTCAATAGTCCTATTAATTATAACAAATTAATGAGGCAAAATCAGTTAAAATGAATAATCTAGTTCAATAAATGATAAGAAACTGGGTTCTATAAGGTGGCCAAATAAAACTTCAAAAATACACCATTTCGGGAAAGACATTGGGTTCCATTCTGTGAATGGCAAGGATTTTTATTTTATTTTATTTTTTTAAAGATTTTATTGGGGAATTGGGGGAGGGGAACAGACAAGTTGCTGTCCTTTTGTTTTTCACTCTAGTTGTGGAGGACTTCACTTCACTGGCCCATTTTGGTATTATCATTGCGGTCATCCAGGGTGAGGCAGTCGCTCACCTGCCATTGGACGGCAGCTCACAGTGGCTCTCAGCAGCTCACAAAAGCACAGGCCAGCTGCCTGCCAGCCCTACTGCAGCCTACGCCTTCGGTGACTCACAGCAGCCCAGCTTCCGGTCGAGCGGTTGCTCACCATCTTAGCTGTAGAGGGCGAAGCATCACTGGCCCATGTGGGATCCAAACCGGGGTGAAGCTGCTCAGAGCTGGCGTCCCAAGCCAACTCTTAACCAAAGTGCCACTCAGCTGGCCCTGGCAAGGATTTGTAAAAGTTTTATCATTGTATAAAAGGAAAGCCAGCCAGAAGGTGCAACCAGCCTGTGGCCCAACTAAGATTCTACTGGTTGAAACCTCAGCTGTTCCAAACATGCATTTTCTTTTGATTTTACATCTAGGATGAAACAGAATCAAGTATCCATAACGTTATTATAGTACTCTAGAGTTGCCACTAGTCCTTTTGACTAATTAGAAAAAGAGCCATCCCTTCCTCCAGGTGGGCAGTCCCCTTGAATATGACTTTAATAAGAGCAGAGTGAGAGCTGTCTTTCAGTCCTCTCATCCTTTCAGCCAGGCGCCCTACAGCAGAACACAATCTGCACAGGCCTGCTGTCCCCATTAGTAAGGTTTAATAAGAAATAAACATGTGGTAATATTATTGCAACCCCAGAAAGCTATAAGTTATAGGGATAATGAAAACATTAATTTCAACCTGTGGTAATAATACTTGAGAAGCAATTTAAGTGTCAGTGTAAATTTTGTCATTATTGTGAAATTTTGTGCATATTTTGATTGCTTTTAAGTATAAACCTTAAAATTTTAATTAAACTTTTCAGAGTATGCTGACGAAATAAGGATTGTAATCAGTGCTTTGATGTCAGAGAAATTTCTACTGGGTAAGTCTAAACATTTTTATTTCCTCATTGAGTTCAATACTTAGAGAAATATTATTTCATAGATTTGAAAGATTAATAGTTTGAGCATTAAGGAAAGTATCAATTGGAGAAAGAGTTCCTTTTTTCACACAGGTATCACTTAGAACTTAGACGGTTAAGATTTAAGGAACAATAGATAGAGGAAATATAAATAAAGTCACAGTGAGGGGGAAAGAAAGACATCCTGAGACAGAAGAGAAAGGTGATATTCAGGGTAGAGAAAGGGAGAAGACAGGAGTAAAATGGGAGAGAGAGACAAAGATAGAAGAGAGGACAGAGGAATTCTGAGGGCTCTGAAGTGTTAATGCAGGTAAACTGCTTTTTTCACATATAGCCTTTATCTTTTTCCCTGCATTTTAATACCTGGTTTACTTTTCAAATATTTATTTAAAAAAAATTCCTTTAAAGAAAAGGAATTTGAGCAAAAATAAAACCAAGGTATGCACTGCAACAAAAATCTTCAAGAACCGAGAGACATCCCAAGATATACTTTATCCTTGGAACGTCTTCCTACCACCATGATTAGCCCTTTGGATCCACACAAGGGCATTTGACCTTTTTCTTTATATCACATAGCACAGATGAAACCAGGGTGGAATATTAAAAATTAGACTTTACAGGGCCGGCCGAGTGGCGCGGTGGTTAAGCGCTGGCTTCAGAAGCCAGCAGCCCCGGTTCGGTCCCACATGAGGGACAGTGACATTGCCCTCAAAAAAAAAAAAAAAAATTAGACTTTACTAAAAACTAAGGGCCTATAGGAACTATATACAAAGAGCAACACAAAATCCAATAATCTGATTTATAAAACCTGGATTGCTCTCTTCTGCTGGTGAGTTACAGCTCCTAGTCTCTTAATGGTGGCCACCATTTTAGCATCATTCACCCAGGGGCCACAGAGGCAAGGTTACTCTCTTAAAAGTACAGAATCCAGGGTCTAACAGGCTGCCTACACTTCAGGCCTCAAAGGATGAAATAAATATCACACAATAACTCCTTCACTCAAGAGATGCACACAGACAATAATAAGTATCCTTGATCAAGGGCCCCACTTAACTGACTTCCAATTAGCAGCCCCCTGGAAGGTAAATTATCCTCTGGGAAAGTGTGATATTACCCCCTGATAAGGTAAAACCTCAGGCCTTGGGATATAGTGAAAAGAGCACTGGACTAGGCCTTAGGAGTTCAAGTGATTCAGTCCCTGACTCACTGTGTGACACTTAGGCAAGTTACTCTATTTTTAGAGGCTTTTTAAACATCACATGTAAAATAGAACCTACCTCAATCTATATTAAAGGATTAGAGTAATCCTTTATAGGATTAAAATAAAATGAGATAGATGAAAAAGTGCTTTGAAAAAATAGAAACTCTTGTAAAAACAAAAGAACAAATTACCTCATTCCAGGGTTCCATAATCTTTGCCTGGTCTTCACCAATTCTCTGCTATTCTCTTTACAGGACCTTAAACCCAACTTCAATTTGCAGACCTGAGATCTGAATGAAAGGTTCTCTAAGATCTTTTACAGTTCTGTAAGTATATGAGTCCCATTTATCCATGAACAGGAGCACTTACCATCTAATAAGTGTTGGAAACACAAAAAATAAAATCCAGCAAATGTGATAAAATCCAGCAATCAATAATAGCATATAGTATTAAAAGTTTATATAAAATTGAGAAGCATTATTCTACATATTCCCTCTAATTTGGTTATCAATCATAACACTTACCAAGCACTACAAAGCTGAAAAACATTGGTTAGAGGCTGTGAGAATACAGAGAAACAGATGATTATGGTGGTGGTCTAAAAACCTACCATCTAATGAGTGCGGCTGATAGGGTAGATGATGTTAAAACTTTGATCTTGCCAAACATGTCTGGAGTTCAAATTCTGATATGAACTTACTGTATGATGTCTAACAAGTACTTTTTTGCCTCTCTAAACCTGTTTTCTCTGCTGTAAAACGAGGATATAGTACCTATTCCTTAGAGTTGTTGAGAGGTTCAAAAGAGGTAATTTATGTGAAGAACAGTTCCTTGCGCAAAAGTGCTTGAGAAATAGCCACAATTCTTTTTAAGTATGAGCGCAGTGCGGGGGCATGATGAGCGTGCTATTTCTAACATACAGCTAGCAAAATACACTATGTTGCAGAGCTGTTTCACTTTCTCCCGTAGGAACGCAAGCTTCCTCCATTGCTTCCTGCTCAGTATCAGGCGCCTTTTTGCGGTCTCCCAGTCCTTCAATTGCTAAGGCAGTAACATTTCCAATGCCCTATT
Source organism: Aselliscus stoliczkanus (assembly GCA_033961575.1). Classification (NCBI taxonomy): domain Eukaryota; kingdom Metazoa; phylum Chordata; class Mammalia; order Chiroptera; family Hipposideridae; genus Aselliscus; species Aselliscus stoliczkanus. The sequence goes on from CM066733.1 coordinate 95,768,390, forward strand.
ACGGATTTACGTAGTTTTTATATACTAAGGGACTGATTCAATCAGTAGGTCCCTTAATTCTTACTGTGATTACCAAGGCTAATGAGCAGCGTTGCTCGGCCGAAAAAATGAAACAAACGTTAACCACACTTCACGATTGCTAGGAAAGATATCACCATACTGTACTTTGAAATCTTTAAAAAAAACTAATAATAATGTTCTTATGTTAGACTTGAAATAAAAATCTCTTCCCCAAGACCGGTGGCCTTGACGCTTCCAGATTTTCTCTTCCTCCATCCGACACCCCAATCCCATTTCCAAATTCAGCCTGGATCTAGCAGTCTGACCTCCGGCTTCAAGGCGAGGAGCGGGGGCGAGGAAGAAGAGTGGGGGGAGGTGGGGCTAACACGGAACTTCATTGTTCGTGCGACCGACTCCCCGAAAGAGCCTGTTGGCAGCGCCTGCGCAGTGCGCGCTCTTTGTGCCCGGCTGCAGCTAGTTGTTTGTGTCTCTCTGAGGCTGTGGAGGCAGGGCCGAAGAGGCGTGGCTTGTCATGTTGAGCTCTGATTGGGCTTTTACAGGAAGGTAGGCGGGTGTAGGGCGGAGCTTCTGATAACAACACTAGGAGCTGGAGCTTGGGCTATTTGTTGCTGCGCCGCCACCGCCCGACCCTCAGTCCGCGCTCTTCCTGGGCTCTCTTAGCAGCAGCCGTTGTCGCCTTTCACCTCCTGCTTCACTTGCTCCTTTTCTTCCTTCTCAGCTTCTTTCCTTCTAGCGCTATGACCGTCGTCTCCGTCCCGCAGCGGGAGCCGCTTATCTTGGGTGGTCGCCTTGCGCCCCTGGGCTTTTCCGCCCGCGGTTACTTCGGGGCCCTCCCGATGGTGACCACGGCTCCGCCGCCTTTACCCCGGATTCCGGACCCCCGGGCACTGCCCCCCACCCTTTTCCTCCCTCATTTCTTAGGGGGAGAGGGTCACTGTCTGACCCCTCAGCCTCGTGCCCCACCACCTCTACCAAACTGCAGCCTCGCCCCGGCGGGGGGCACCCCTCGGGCCGCGCCAAAGAAGCGGCGAAAGAAGAAGGTGCGGGCCAGTCCGGCAGGGCAGCTGCCCAGCCGCTTCCACCAGTACCAGCAGCACCGGCCGAGCCTGGAGAGCGGTCGGGGACCCTCAACAGACCAGAGCGGAGCGCAGGAGGTCCCGGACCAGGCCGTGGCCTCGGCCCCGGGCCCTGCGACCGCAACCCGAATTGAGGAAGCTAGCCCTTTCCCTGGTGCGCTGCCGCCCGCGGCGCCAGGCCAACCCTCGTTCAGTAGCGAGGTGAGTGCCGCGAAGGGGCATGGCGACCGTTCGGAAGTTCCGGCACCTTGACGGCCACTGCTGGGCTCGGGGGCCCTGCATGAAGGGGGGAGGCCGAGCTGAGGGCGGCTGTTTACTCGGGAGGGAAGTTTCCGTGACGCCTGCTCTGTTCTGGCCGAGGGGAAGAAAGGGGAGGGAAAGCATGCGGTGGCGCTGCTGATTGGCTCCCGGGAACTGGCCAATGAGAGGAGCGGCTGCGCCCCAGCAACAGCCCCGATTTAGAAGGCTGGCGGCGTTCCAGGGGGTTTCTGCGTTCTGGGCGCGTGGTGGGGCGGGGCGGGAAGGGGCCCGCGGCGGGGGTGACGTCAGCGCGCTACCTGCGTAGCGCTCCGGCGCTGGTGGGGTTTGCAGGGGGAGGGGCGGCTCTCCGTTTCCTGACCGTGGGTATCTCAAAGACTAGTCGGCGACGCGCGTCCATACTCTCAGCCGCCCTGGTGTGGGATTTGGAATGGGCTACATCGGCTGGATGCGTTTGGCTTGCTTTTCGCTGAGCTGTGAGGGCACCGATCCAACGGGCTCTGCCCCACGCCGGGCCAACCTACTTAGCTGTAATTTTTCACTTTCAAAGTTGGCAGGAGCAGCGGTAGAGTTCTTGTCTCTAAGAAGCGATATATATATATACACTGTGTGCTAGTCTATCAGACGAACGGAATTTGTTTAACAAGTCCAACTTATACTGTACCGAACTGAGTGGAAGTTAATTTTGTTTTCCCCTACTGATGGAATTTTCGAAAGAAGAGTTATCAATTGACGTTATGCTGTCCAGTTGCCAAGCTATTGGACTAGGGTGTAATTGATAACCGGGATGAAACCCCCAAAATGACTTGAAGTTAAATAACCTTGATATCAGAATAAGTTTTATTGACTTAATTTCAAACTTACTCTTTTCATAACAATATATTGCCATTTGTTGAAAGAATATTGTACCGAGATTTGCAACTTATGTAGCTGTGCCCTTGGAAAAATTAAAATTTGTCCTCTGTGCTTTCTTAAATTATATTACGATTCCTTTAAAGTTTTAAAATACCATGGCTCTTACGAAATATTGACAATCTAAAATACTGACAATCTAAAAGCCATTTTTGTACTTTTTGGTTTCTGGTCGGTAAGAGCCCCATTTCTTTTAGAATGGTATTAAAACCCCGAAGCTCTGTTAGCAGCTACCTACCTTAACATGGAATGTGTTACCTTGTGCTTTGGCTTTCAATTTTTGTGTCCTACTTCCCAGCCATACTGTTAAAAGTGTTGGAAGGGCAGTGATCTAATGGATACCTTATACTTTCCATCCAGTCATGCCTGTAAGGATCACTTGAGTTAGGAAAGTGATTAGAATTAGTGCGATGTTCTTGAAAGCAGTTGTCAAACCAGAAAGTAGTGGCAAGGCAGGAAACATTTTTTTTCTGGTTTGTTATGTATAACTGGAAAAGATGATAAAAAGTGATGTGTTTTATTCAAGCTTTCATTTTAGTATTTAAATATCTGAAAAATTTTGTTTTCAGAAACTGGGAGATAATTTTTGTGTGTAGTTAGTAACTTACCACAACACACTACACTCACTCAAGACTCTAGCTCTTGCTAATAAAAGTTTTTATTCTGAAATAATCTTTAAAAAGTACCCATCTTAAAGGTAAATAGCATACCTATTAACATAGGTTTTATTTTTAACCACTCTCTCAACCACCCAAAATGAAAGCATTAGAAAATATCTCAACAACATCCTATTGTAAAAATACTAATCTTTGTCAGAAATAGGTTGGCACACATGTTGGGAAGATAGCTCATTACTCCTTAACTACAGAAAGATGGACCTGGGGTGACTTTGGGTTTTTCACTTGGACATTTTACAACTGGCTTATGCATTGCATACTGGTAACTGGTGATTAACTATTTTTAGTGTTACAACTATTAGATATATGCATGTTTGGACATCCAGTGATAAGTACAGCAAGCACATACGCTTTTAACCGAGGCAGTGAACTAAAAGTCCAGGGTAACTTTTTAAAAGAAAATACATTAGATATGTGGTGTGAGGTTCATGACTGACTTTTATCATAAGACTGTATTCACTTTTATGTTCCTTGTCTTCGTAGGTTTTAAAATCAAACATGGGAAAGTCGGAGAAAATTACCATTCCCCATGGGCAGCTTGTTTATGGCATGCACTTGTGTGAACAACCAAAGATAAACAGACAGAAAAACAAATATAACTTACCACTAACCAAGATCACCTCTGCAAAAAGAAACGAAAATAACTTGTGGCAGGATTCTGTTTCATCTGATTTAATTCAGAAACAGGAAAAAAAGCCTTGTAAAATTATGGAGAACATTAAAAAAAAGCATTTGAAGAAATCCGCATTTCTAACTGAAGTGAGCCAAAAGGAAAATTACGCCGGAGCAAAGTTTAGTGATCCTCCTTCTCCTAGTGTTCTTCCAAAGCCACCTAGTCACTGGATGGGAAGCACTACTGAAAATTCCAACCAAAATAGGGAATTGATGGCAGTACACTTAAAAACTCTCCTAAAAGTTCAAATTTAGAAAATCGGATTTCAGTATGTATGTAAAACCTAGTTTTTCAAAAAACCCTGGACTATTGAAAATTGGTACAGAAATGGAAATTTGCCTTGTTGCAACCTACAGTGCAAAAGATGAGTTTAAAAAATTACAGCTTGTATTATATTTTATATTTTGTAAATACTGTATACCATGTTATGTGTATATTGTTCATACTTGAGAGGTACATTATAGTTTTGTTATGAAAGTATGTATTTTGACCTGCCCAAATGGTAGGTGTTTTGTATATATACAATGGAGAAATTTTACGTGTGTGCTAAGGCACATGGAAGACCAGTTTATTTGCACAAGGTACCGAGAGATTTTTCTCAAGAAACAGCTGTCCATCTCAAGGTGAAAATCTAAATGTGAACAGTTTACTAATGCACTACTGAAGTTTAAATCTGTGGCACAATCATTGTAAACATGGGGTTTGTCTATGTTTTTCTAAATTCATTTCTGCCTTCTAATCTGTAATTACTGGAAAACTCCTCTATTCCCATTTTTACCAAACTTAATTTCTGGTTTTTGATTTATATCCATATTCAAATTTAAAATAACTTAATTTCAATGCCAACAAAATTGGTTGTAATCAAATTTTTAAATAATAATAATTTGGCCCCCCCCTTTTAAACTAGTCTTGATTTTTTTTGTGTGTGACTGTTTTTCATGTTTGAATGTGTGACTAGGACATGGATTTTAACTTTAAAATTCATTTTACTGGCTATATGTCTTTAATTTTATACTGATTGTCCATCTTCCTGCTGAAATTTAGAGGGTGCAATAATTAACACTACTACCTCTAAGGGGAGGAGTTCCCCATCTTACAAATGGAAATGATTGCGGTCAAAAGTAAAGCTGATTAATTTATAACTTAGAATATATTTTTATATATGAACTGTTTCATAAAGTACTTATTTTACTTAACCATATCATACATTTTCTTTTTTTTTTTTTTAACAGAGCAGAAAGCATTAGCTCTTTATCTTTATTTTTTTGAAGGCAGTGTCACTGGCCCTCATATGTGGGACCCAGACCGGGGCCGCTGGCATCCCAAACCAGCGCTTAACCACTGTGCCACTCGGCCCCATATCATACATCTTCAGTGAAAGAAACGACACTTGTATTACTGAGTTTATATCGATATTGAATGACAGTACTTCCAAAGCAAGCATAATGGATAAAATAGTATGTGGGAGATTTGGATTCTGAAGCTTGCTTGAAAGTAAATATGGCAGCTTATGTATTTTTGTTAAAATTCAAACTTTGTTTTTATACTCAATAGGTCTATTCCAATAAGAAATTCTAAAACAATTTTCCCTATGTAGTATTTTGTACAAAACTAAAGTTTTTCTGATTGTGCAGTGTTTAGCCATGTGAAAAGGAAAAGGGTGTTAAGAGATATGTATGTATATACATATATACATATGGTTCTGTTCTATAAATTAGATGAGAAAGGTGCTATGATCCTTACTAGAAAAAAGTAAATGGAAGAGTCTTAGCTCTTACCTTCTATACCATTTGGTTCATATGGACAGGGAGGAAGACACTCTCTGTACAAAGGTGGGTAGTCATATTGGCACTTAGAGTAACTATTGACTTGATAAGCAGTGCCAGGTTATAACTTGTGTTAACAGCCACCACAAAATCGGAGAATTAGTAATAGGTGTGCTGTGTTGTAGATGCAGCTCATATATAACCCAGCCAACTATTATTCTTTCACACTGGCTATAATACATGCTTTGTTCTTACATATTATGTAGAAAAGGTTATATACTTCATTATTACATACACACCCACCCACCCCACACACATATAGCTGGCTTTAAAAATCACATTTAGAGAAATAAAGAGGTGAGCTTTCAATCTTGTAAAAGACTTTCTAAGAGAAATATATATTTTTAAAAGACTCACCCCCTCAGAGCAAACGGGAGGAGGTCAATCACTCAGCAGAGACTTTATTTTACTTTTTTTTTTTGAGGGCAGTGTCACTGGCCCTCATATGTGGGACCCGAACCGGGGCCGCTGGCTTCCACTGCGCCACTTGGCCGGCCCTCTAAGAGAAATATTAACGTAAAGAGAATGGTTAAAAATTTTAAAGGTATGACATAGACAATAGGCTTTATAGTTTGAGGAGTAAACAAAATTGGCTGAATTAGACTAGATAATATAGTTAGTGAAACAGTATTAACAAATTTAAAAGTTGAAGCAGTTTTGATGTTAGAGTAAAATACTATCAGTCTGTATTAGTCCCTTCTGGCTGCTACAAAATGCTAGAGACTGAGTAGTTTTATAAACAAATTCATACAGTTCTGTAGGCAGGGAAGTCCCGCAGATTTGGTGTCTGGTGGGAGCCCACATCATAGATGGTGTCTTTTCAATGTCATGGAAGGAGGAGATTTTAGGAGCCCATTTTATAAGGGCACTAATCCTATTCATGAGGGTTCTGCTCTCATGTCCTAATCACTTTGCAAAGGCTTCACTTGGCTAATACCATCACTGTGGGGTTAGGCTTCACCATGAATTCACACCACAGTGCAACCCAATTATTCAACCACTGAAAGGGGGCTTGAAAGGTCTTGAAGTGTATGAATGAATAGGAAAAAACGTTAACATGTAGTGGTACTTCACTATAAAACAACCAGTATGTGCTTAGTATTTTATACTGAAGTTGCTTTTAGATAATATTTGTGCAATTTGATTCCAAGTTTATTCAACTCCATACCACTGATGAAGCGACACTATAGAAACAGATGCTTGTATTTGCATTAATCTTTGTGGTAAGTATTAGTGGCCTTCTAGGCAGGAAAAGGAAGGTAATAAAAGACCAAACTACATTTTTGCAAGATTGACAGGAGCCATTCTTTTCAAACTTCAGGGTGGTTTCTAAGTTAAAAATACAAATTTTAGGGTGGCTTACATGGTTTATAAAAGACTAGAATGTATTAGGCCAAGTAATCTACGTTTTATCAGGACCAGCATTTAGGTTTTTAAGCATTGTACTGGAATCAATCACCCCTTTCCTTCACATTTTAATATAAAGCTACTATGCTACACAAAAGTGGAACTTGTTAAATTGAACAGTATAGGTGGGTGGGCAAGAAGTGACAAATGTAACTAAAATACAAGCTGCACCCCCCCTCCCTTACCCACAACAAATACCTGAAAAGGTATAAACAAAGTCACTGTCCCTCCCAGAAAATAGTGATTGTGGTTAAGGATTGTCTAGTTGGGAATGACACCTTGGAAGTAGCATTGAGTTGGGCCTTAAAATATTCAATAGTCTGACATGCAGAGGAAAAGAACTGTCCAAGGTAAAAGTCTGAGCAGACAGTGGTATGAAAAGATGTGGAATATCCATCCATTAGCTCAAGAGAAGTGCAAAGAAGGAAGATTCAATGTATGAAAAGATGTGGAATATCCATCCATTAGCTCAAGAGAAGTGCAAAGAAGGAAGATTCAATGTACTGAAAGTTGTTGGGGTAGTAACTTGGAAGGGCCTTGAATGTCATGCTGAAGTTTAAACTTGATTCTGTAAGCATGGCAGAGCCATAGGTTTATGAACAAGGGAATGAGATTCCTGCTTCAAAAAACTGGTGAAAATACAAGAAAAGCTTGGAAAGGGTAAATTTGAGATGACTACTTAAGGATATTTCAATAGTTTAAAAGAGCCTAAGGGACATCAGAGGGAACACAGAGCATGGACTTAGGAGCAACTGAATGGATAGGAAAGTTTTTAAATGGAGCAGTTAGGAAGATAAAACTAGCAATTAAGGAACTTTGGAGGGGGATTATAGTTCTAGAGGACAATTTTTATTTGCATGTTGAACTCTGAGGTGCATGTAGATAGCCACTTCAAAATATACAGCAAGTAGACTGACGATAGGTCAGGCCAAGAGGTAGGTACAGCTTTGGTAATTGTGCACAGCATTAATTATAACGTGAAATTGGAGCCAAAATATTGTCTTCCAATGTCCTCTCCTTTTCCCCTCATAAGCCTAACACATTTACCAGTACTCAACCACATCCTTTCTGCTGCCTATGGATTCTCAACATCATCTGTGATAGTAAATTAGTTGAATTATTTCCTCTAAGAGTGGTAAATGGTGGTTAGTTCTCTACCTACCTGTAGAAGTCTGTAAGTAGACAGTTCTAATTTCACTTCTGAATACTGGTTAGCAGGGGCCCAGTTGGTGAAAAGAAATAAAGCTTCCTTCCCTTTTCTTAGTTCAAGATTTGAAAGTCCAAGATTTGAAAGTGGGTAAAACTGATCTTTTGTAGTTGTCTTTTTGTACATCTCCCTTCTAATGACCTCCCATTATATGGAACACATTATCCTTTAGAGAGTGGAAGTTCCTCCACCTCCCATGTCCTCTATGCTTCAGGTTGAAGGAATCAAACTTCCTTAACACTTGTACATGAAAGGCTGGTAGTCCCATTATCCTATATTTACTTAATTTTTTTAAGGCCACTGCTGAACTAAATACATTTTATGTTTTTGGGGTTTCTTGTTTTTTTTTTGAAGGCAGTGTCACTGGCCCTCATGTGGGACTCCAACTGGGGCCGCGTCTTCCCAAGCCAGCGCTTAACCACCGTGCCACTCGGCCGGCCCTAAATTTTAAAATCAGGCCTGCCTTGCTGAGCATCTGATCCCTAAGCTAACTTCTCCAAGAACAAAAAGGAATTTTTGTTTGTAATCCCTTTCTCTGCATAAATCTTTCAGAAAGTCCCAAATACAACTGCTTTCAAATTGGAGAAGAGTATGTCTGAGGCAGAATTGTGTAAGCACAAATCATGTAATTCAAGAACTACTTGTTTTTAAATCTGAAAGGAAATTTGAGAGTACATTTTATAGAATGCTATTTATAAACAAAATTTGATCTTTGAAAGAAATTTTCTTGAAAGTTTTAGAGTGGATTCTCTGAAGGTATGAGTGGATGCAGCTCTTAAGAGGGATAATCTGGGCCGGCAGAGTGGCGCGGTGGTTAAGTGCTGGCTTGGGACGCCAGTGGCCCCAGTTCAGGTCCCACCTATGAGGGCCAGTGACATTGCCCTCAAAAAAAAAAAAAAAAGGGGGGGATAATCTATTTTATGCTTGAAGTAAACCCTTTAAATCTCTTGGATTAGATTTTCTTCAATTAATTGCAGTTTTCAGATTACTTTTCATATCCTTTGCAATTCTCTTGGAGTTCTAAATTAAATATGCTAACATGTATGAGTAATGTTTTGAACACCCAGGAATTATAGTACCAACCTTCAACTTAGAAAAAAAACAAATTGAAATGCAAAACAAATTGAAATTGCCATGATTTATAGAAGTTTTTGCATTTGCTGAAGATTCATTGTTGAGATACTAGAATTCATTTTCTAAGCAGTTTATAGTAATGTTTCCTTCATACAGAACTGGTGACACAAGGTTCCCTGTTAGAGAAATAGCTTATGATGGCATTAGTTACAGTCTCTGAATCAAGTATTGACATGAAGGGACAACACAGGAGGATTGGCAGAAGCAACCTACATTGATAATCATGCACATTTGTCAAAGGAGGCTACCTATTCTATTCAAACTCCATTTATTTTTTTTTTTTTTTTTTTTTTTTTTTTTTTTTTTAAAGATTTTATTGGGGAATTGGCGGAGGGGAACAGCGTTGGGAAATCGGGGAAGGGGAACAGACAAGTTGCTGTCTTTTTGTTCCTCAGCCTAGTTGCGGAGGATGTTGCTTCACCGTTGGTATCGTCATTGCGCTCCTCCCGGATGAGGCAGATCGGTCGCTGGCCCCTGGATGTCGCTCACCGTGGCTATTGGCAGCTCACTCTTGGCTGCCAGCCGCTCACGCTGGCTGCGGGCCACTCACTATAGCCCATGGCAGCCCACACCATCACCGGGGCTCGCACAGCCCAGCTCCAGGTGGAGCTGTTGTTAGCTGTAGAGGGCAGTGTCACTGGCCCTCATGTGGGATCCGAACCGGGGCCGCCGGCATCCCAAAACCAGCGCTCAACCAATGCGCCACTCGGCCGGCCCTCAAACTCCATTTAATTAGAAGAGATACATCTTGAATCTACCAATAGCTTAAAAGAAAAAAACGACATTGTTAGAAAATGAAAATATTTCATTTCTCTAGTCATTCACACAATAACTTTTATATATGTGTAAGAAAGGATTGAGGAAAGCGAAGTAATTTTTCCAAGTGGTAGAAAAATACATGTTATTTTTTATCTGGTTGTAAAGATAATAGATACTAACCAAACTCCTCCAAAGCTGGTCATAGCTACGCCTAAATTATTACAGACAGCTCCTTTATTCTGAGATTAACCTGATTAGTTCTCAAAACCAAATTACAAATGTGTTTTTGCAGTCTAGAAACTTGGGATGGGGTGGGTGGCAGGTAAAAGATACCTTGAAGACTTATTTTCAACATGGGCAAATGTTTGAATTAAATTCAACTCAAAATTGCTTCCTAACAGTAAGAACTTTAAACAGGATTTTTATTATTACACTTTACTTGGCAACATGGAATCAAAACCTTGCGGAGATCTACAATTTGGTGTATCTTCTTGTTATAAAATAAGGGCTCTCAAATGGTCCCTTCCAATATTGAATTATCCTTACTCTTCAAGTGATCAGGCATTTACTACTTCAGATTTTAGGATGAAAAGATTAATATCAAAGCTTGGACTGCCCTTTTCCATCAGCCATCTGTGTCTACTTCTTAAATTCCTCTATCACCTAATTCTTAACATTTTTTTTTTTTTTTTTTTTAGCTGAGCCATCCTGCCACCTGTTGGTGGCTCAACAGCAACTCAGCTCGGGCTGGCCTCAAACAGCTGTTGCTCAGAGCTCAGCTCACACTCTTGAGCGAGCTCTTAACCAACTGAGCCACTCGGCCAGCCCTTATATCACCTAATTCTTGAAATCAGACCCTGAATTTCAAAACTAAGAAAACAGAATTATGTTTATTTATTTATTTTTTTTTTAAAGATTTTATTGGGGAATTGGCGGAGGGGAACAGCGTTGGGGAATCGGGGAAGGGGAACAGATAAGTTGCTGTCTTTTTGTTCTTCAGTTTAGTTGCGGAGGATGTTGCTTCACTGTTGGTATCCTCATTGCGCTCTTCCCGGATGAGGCAGATTGGTCGCTGGCCTCTGGATGTCGCTCACCGCGGCTATTGGCAGCTCACGCTTGGCTGTCAGCCGCTCACGCTGGCTGCGGGCCACTCACTGTAGCCTATGGCAGCCCACTGCAGCAGGGGCTGCAGCCCACACCATCACCGGGGCTCGCACAGCCCAGCTCCACCTGGAGCTGTTGTTAGCTGTAGAGGGCAGTGTCACTGGCCCTCATGTGGGATCCAAACCAGGGCCGCTGGCATCCCAAAACCAGCGCTTAACCAATGCGCCACTCGGCCAGCCCACAGAATTATGTTTATGAAAGATATTCAAGCAAGGTTTTCTGGGAGGAAATACGTGAGTGCCAAGAGAAGGGATGGCTGAAGGGCTGGTTAGCATTGAAGAGACTGGAGTAGAACAGTTCTTACTACTTGAATGATTCCTACTCTTTAATGCCTTCAATGCCTAATAAATACCAGTGAAGCTAACAAAAAGCTAAAAGCGTTTAAAATTATTCCTGAATTCTACTTTCCATGATAGACACTCATACAAAACCACAACCTTATGGTCCAAATTGATAAAGGGTGGACAAAGTGTGGTCACCAAAACTTCTCAGAGTATCAGTTATATCTTACTACTGAAAGGCAGCTCAGAGCTCTGTATAAAGTGCTTTTCAATATACTTTAGAATAAAATTTCTTCATCCACTATGTTATGTGGATTTTTTTTAAGATGAGCCATGGATTTTTTTTTAAATCCCATATGGTAAGAGTAGGAAATTATAAAGTATAAAACAATACAAAAAAATGGTCAGACTTTATATAGACATTAAAAATTGTAATGAATGTCCTAAAAACCAGAACATTAGTATATATAATTCAGCTACATTTTAAGGTCAAAATTTAAGGTTTACCGACAACGATGAAGCTATGCTCTTCCCTAAAGTACTTACTTAATTATATATTTCACAATGCATTACATTTAAATAACATTCCTTCTATTTTTAAAATATAAGATTGCCCAGAAGAGTCTGACCAGTTATGTAGCTTATGTCAATTTTGAAAAGGTCTTCAACTGAGTACTTTCAAGGTGTAAAGTATTATTGCCACAAAGCAGATAACTACCTCACAAACGTAAAAGGAATGATTCTTAATCTCCCCCACCCCCCAAAAAAGCCATTAAATTTTTCTTATTATTATTAAAAGTAAGCTATCACTTGGGCTTAGAAGAGTATTTTATATTGAATTTTGTTGAAATTAAAGTCAATTTAATAGCATTTTAAGTCTATATTAATAGGAGTAAGTTAAGAAAACTAGAATGTAGTTATTTCTTTAAAAAATAGGTGGTTGTAAGCAAAGAATTTGGGTTTTCATCACTCTACCTCTAAGACGCTATTTCTAAAAAGCATATTAGTACCTAAGCATTTACAATAGTTCATAGAATTATACTCCCAGAGAAGTAGTAATTTTGCTTGTTTCAATTACACTTTTTCTGAGGAACTACTCATCCTACACCAGCTGTAACACACACATGATCAAACAGTAATGAAGATGCAATTAATCCACTTGTAGAACTAAGTACCAAGTACTGGCTAGTTATTCTCTCTTCTGAAGAGATTGATCTCTTAAATTTTCTACAAGCATTTTGAAAGAGCTTGAAACCTGACATTCTTGATTTTAATTTGTAATCTAGCTTATAAATTTAAGAGATGTAGGTTAAATATTGTTTTGAATTATGCGAACCATATACTTAAAATCACATACTTTAAAAAAAACAGTAACCATCAATCCACTGAGCATCCATCTACCTCCACAAATTGGTATTATTTCTTTTGTACATTTCAGATTTATGGTATATTCCTACAATATAAGATTCAGGAAAGACTAATCATATAACCCTTTCCCCAAGATAGAATCAAAATAATATCACATTTTAGGAAAAATAATTTCTTCACATGATTCCTTTAAAGAAAGGACATTTGTCATTATTATACTGTTTTACTTGAGAGATTGAATCAACCTGGAATATCTAACACTTCTATCAGGGTCTAAAAAGGTTTTTGACTCAATTATTCTTATACTTAATTTGCTTAATTCTGTCAACATCTTTTTAAAGGAATACAAGATATAAATTTTCCAGAGGGTTTAAATCAACCTGGTAGACCAATGCCAGAGTTAATACTATGATCCTAAATATCCGATTTTCATTAAAAGAGCAATTTAGATGCGTAGTTGTCATTTAATACTTGATATTTTCTCATCAAATATATATGGGTTCTGACTACAAAACCCGTTATGTCTTACTGACCCATGGGTCCTTACATTCTTGGAAGTCATTTGTTTGAAAATCTACAAGGCCTAGACCTGAAGCTTTGGTTCCATGATGCCAGGTTAAGATCCTCTGCACCAGACCATGCTGCACAACTAGCATATATTTATTTGTACAAGTACCCCAAATATTGTACCACCTTGTTTGGAAAACAAACTTCATTTTTAACTCTAAGAAATATTTTTAATGTACTTTAGAAGAATTATAAAAGCATTTCTAAATAGTTCTTTAAACTGCCTAATTTTGCCTCTTGTAAATGTGATTAGAATAAAGACATTCTTATTTGTAATACAATAGTATGACAGAATAGTTGTATCTCAAATAAACACTACAAATAATATGTAAAGTCCTGAAATTAGTTAATAATTTACATTTAAAATAAATTAGCCCAGTGGCACAAGATTAAATTGTAGGCTCCAAATAAAAAATTCAGTATATGTCCCCCATTATCTGTTTGTAGTTGAAAACTACTAGCTGCTATACAGAAGTTACTTGTGCATTACTTATGGGAAGAAAATAAGCAGTTGTAATGGCCATCTTTATTTTCTTTGACATTAACTAATCCTCTGTGATTCTGAACAAATGAAAGTAGGTAGGTAGTGCCCCTACACTAAACTTGGGAAGTACCTGATATATTATCTTTAAAGGAAATGATCACAGATTGTAAAACATTTGATTTATTAACAATCTTACTCTACATATTCTCTCTTAAATGGTCCAAGAAATAATTCTGTAAAAGTAAACCCTAGAATAAATACACCCAGAAGACAATTTTCCTCAGTACCAGCACAACTGCCAATCAATTTCCAGTCACAGAACCCATTTTCATTGAAGCCTATAATACGTAATTTCTTTTCCTAATTCTATTCTTTTTCCTCTGAACATTATCTTAATTTAGCACACATCTGTCAAAAACTCTTTCTTCCAAAAAGACACAGCATTAGTAGTCACAGAGGCAGTCTGGAGTCCAGCCATCCCCCAGCTCCAAAGTCTAAAGACTATGCCCTTGGGCATATCATTCAATATCTCTGCATCTCACTTTCTGTGTCTGCAGTGGTATTTACCTCATAAAGCTGTTGTGATGATAAGTGAATAATGTAAAACTTACAGAGCAGTGCCAACACATACTAATATGCTCAAAAAGGTCTAAACTATTATCATTCCAGTTTTCCATCAAACCAAATAGTATCCTCCCAAACAGCCTACAGATTTACAACTGAAAACCAAATCAGAGGTAAGTCAATGGATTAAGCATGTTTAGAAACAGTGTCTTATTAACTCATTACTTAATGAGACAATAAAATGCCAAGTAAAGATACTATAATAAATTCCTAGTTAGTATTTGGAAAGACTGCATATGTGTGTGTAAACCCAAACATTTATTTATCAAATATAAAAAATTACTATTAATATTTGCCTTGCTCTTTCTTCAGACATAAATTTCCTTTAAATTTTCCATAGTACCACATAATTTTATAACTAAATTTTATTTAGTTATAAACAGCTGAACACTTCAAAGAGTTGTAGTTTTTAAATGAATTTTGCTATGATTAAATAGAGAAACTCTATTCAGAAAGTACAGTAAACACAAATTTATGGTACTTGGCTAATTATCAGTATATAAACTATTTTGTAAAGTTGTATCTTACACAAAGGATCTAAAATGCAAAGAAAAATGGAATTGGTATTCAAAACAAATAGAAGCAACACCAGCTCCTATATGCTAAAAATATAAGACAGATTGTTTTCTTAAGCACTCTAGATACAAATATTAACTGTATGGGCTGAAAACTTTTAAATTTTCGGTATAATTCAACAAGGTACACAAGTAGGAATCTATAAATATATCCCCTATAATAATCATATTTATCACAAATACTACCAAAACCCTCTGAAAAACATAAACTACAAACACATTTTAAAGAAATTCTTAGTTTCAACAACTACAAAAGCAATTAACAGCAATAGTTATTTGGTTTAAAAAATGAAGGGCAGTGTAATATAAATCCAAACACTGCACAAAGTTGTTTTTTGAGGATGCACTCTTGAGTTTCTTAATACAAGGTTCTAAACACTTTGAAAAGTAATTAAGACTTATTTGATACAATTTAAAGTCTGAAGCTAGAGCTCTAAAAAGAAAAAAAAATTAAGATCAAAACTAGGTATGTAGAAATAATGGTATAAAATATTATTTTTATACAAAATGTACCACTCTTCAAATGTATAAGGCTTAATATGAATATTTTTGGACTAGGAGTGTTGCACAATTTTTATAGTCTCAAACCATTCAAAATTCAATATTTTAAAAATGTTTTGATATTTCTGAAGTGAATGAACATAGTACAGGAGGCAATTTAATGTCAACTTATCTATACTGTTCCACCCAATAAAAATAAAACTTTTTGAGCTCAGGAGACAATCTACCTTTTGAATATTTGATCTCTATATAAGTTCGACTTTGGGAAAAGTCTGAATTTTGTAATATGAACTAACATCCTAAGAATTGGCCCAAGTTTAAACAAAAGACACAAAAGAGACCTAAGTATCAAATAGTTTAAGTCTACCCTATACAATTATATAGTCATAATTACTTTTTACATGAAGTAAAGTGCTTTAAAGTAAAAAATATTTCTGTAAAAGGTATTATTAATATTATCAATACAGTAGACCCCCTCATCTGTGGTTTCACTTTCTATGGTTTCAACTACCTAGTCAACTCTAGTCCAAAAATATTAAATGGAAATCTCCAGAAATAAACAACTCATAAGTTTTAAATTGCGTGCAGATGAGTACCTACTTCATCTCATCATGCAGACATTGTAATCATCTCACATCATCAGAAGGGTGAGTACCACATTTAAGAGACCACATTCACATAACTTTTATTACAGTATATTGTTATAAATGTTCCATTATTGTTTTTGTCAATCTCTTACTGTGCCTAATTTATAATTAAATGTTATTATAAGGTATGCATGATGCATGCATAGGAAAAAATACAGAATTTGGTACAATCTCTGGTTTCAGGCATCCACTGAGGGTCTTGGAATGTATTCCCATGTTAAGGGAAGTACTACTGTATTTAATATCTAAGTAGAATTTTCTAAATTAGTTCCACTTTACCTATTTCCTTTGAAAAGTACCCTTGTGCCACAATGTAAACACAAAATGGTCCACAAAATGATGACATTAGACACATCATAATTTGTGGTGTGGGCCCTTAAATTGAGATGAAATCTCTATTAACCCAAAGTTAAAGCTTTTATTTCTTGCACATGCCCAAAGTAACTAACATCAACTCACGTTTTCTGTAAGCCTTGAAGAAGTTTTATTTAACATAATGAGAAGTTTAATAACTTATATTAAAGACTACCTAGGGTTCTTCTTTTGTTGTTCACCAACTGTTTTTGTGACGATAACTCCGAGATCTGGAATATGATCGGAAATGAGAGTGTTTTGCTGTTTGTGCTTTAGTTTCAGAATTTGTATACCCTTTGGGAGATTTACATGGGGATCTTGTTATGGAATCAGAATGTCTTCCATGTGATCTTGATTTTGTTCCTGAGCTAGTCTGCTTTTGAGGTGAACTTGATTGTGATTTTCCTATTGACTTGGACCTCTTTTGTAAGGACTTGGACCTTGACCGTCCTCTAGAACCAGAATTCCTTCTTGGAGTTCTTGACTGCCTTGCTGAGGTAGACCGCCTTGGTAGTGATTTGGAGCGAGATTTAGAATGACTATAGGAAAATCGCCTGTGTCGAGACCTGTAAACATCCACAAAGTTAGAGTATATATTTCACACAAAACAGTTAATAGACTAGGAAACAACACTTGCAGGAAATTATATACTTTACAGAATATTAGTTAGGTTTTTATTGGTAAGTTCAAAGAAACAATTCTGATTTTATTATGCATGCTTTTGGTTTAAACATAACAAGCTTGTAATACTAGTTATAGTAGAATGTATAACCAAAAGATTTTTATTTTACTAGATATATCATATAACATGGGTCAGTTCTGAAAAATGCCCTGCATATTTATTCTGGTTTACACAACTCCTAAGAGTTATGAAAATCTGAAGAAGAAGAAGAAGACAAAAAAAGGGAGAAAAAGAAAATAAAGTTTACCTAATAATGCTTATAAAAACAAAAACCTAGATGCAGGACTTCTAAATTCTGCCATGATAGAGCAGCTTGTATTATACTAATGTTCCCACAGAAAATAGCTATATAAAAAAGCTAGGCAACATTTATAAAAACAACTGTATGAAAGCACTGGAGAACAACCAACACAAGCCAGGGGGTTGTAAGTCATGCCTCTTTTACTAAGACTGTTTTCCTAATGTCAACATGGGGGAATTGAGAACAACCAGAAAACGGCTATTTGACTAAGCTGAAGACAGAGGTTAGAGTTCAGGGCTACCAGAATGGCTGGGACTTGAGAGGCAAAACCCTAGAGGTGAGAGATTGCAAGCAAATTTAAAAAACCCTGGGCCAGGGCCGACCGAATGGCATGGTGGTTAAGAGCTGGCTTGGGACGCCAGTGGCCCCGGTTTGGATACCACATATGAGGGTCAGTGACACTGTCCTCTTAAAAAAAACAAAACCAAAAAACCCTGGGCCGGCCGAGTGGCTCAGTTGGTTAAGAGCGCACTCAAGAGTGCGAGCTGAGCTCTGAGCAACAGCAGTTCAATCCCCAGCCCAGGCTGAGCCTTCACTGAACTGTCAACAGGCTCAGCTAAAATAAATATTGAAAAAAAAAAAACACCCTAAAATCTACCTACAAATGCTAAAGTCACTGGCCATCTTCTAAACTGTGCATACAAAAGATGAGACTTCGAAGAGGTCAGCAAAAAACTGCAGCTGGAAGATTCAACAACTGAGCTGAAATTTTATCAGACACATAGTGCTGGGGACAGAGGCTGGATTTGAAGTCCCCCAAAGATCAAGGAGCCTTGAGTAATAACCCAGGCTTTCAATTAGGATCCAGAAGGACCATGTCAAGGTCATCTGCCAATAGTCTGCCTGCTAGAAGAAAACAACTTTCTTTGGAGAATGCTATCATTGAAAGCTCCATAATTTTTCATCAATAATGTCTAACATCCAATAAAAAAAAATCATGAGGTGGGCCGGCCGAGTGGTGTGTTGGTTAGAAGCTGGCTTGGGACACCAGCTCTGAACAGTAGGGTCCTAGTTCGGATCCCACACATGAGGGCCAGTGACACTGCCCTCTACAGCTAAGATAGTGAATAACAGCTCCATCTGGAACTGGGCTGCCGTGAGTCGCCGGCAACAGTGGAGGATGCAGCACCTGCTGCAGTGGGCTGCCATAGGCTACAGTGAACAGTCGGCAGCCAGCGTGAATGGCCAGCAGCTGGTGTGAGCTGCCAAGAGCCACCGTGAGCGGTCGTCCAGAGTCCAGCGACTGATCTGCCTCACCAGGAAGAACGCATGATAATACCAACATGGGCCAGTGAAGCAATGTCCTCCACAACTAGACTGAAGAACAAAATGACAACAACTTGTCTGTTCCCCTCCCCCAATTCCCCAATTTAAAAAAAAAAAAATTATGAGGTATGTGAAAAATGTATTAAAATTACTAAGAAACAAGGAAAATAAAAAGCAAACGAAACACACAAAGTAATTTGGTTACTGGTGTTAGGCAGGAATTTTAAAAATTACTACAATTAATATGTTCAAAAAACAGAGAAAGACAAAGCAGATGAAAAAGATGGAGAATATCAAAAGAATTTTGGAATTCATAAAAAGAAACAACTGAACATCTTAGAACTGAAAAAATATATCTGAAATTAAAGTCACTGGATGGAGCTAACAACAGCCTAGATACAAAAGAAGAAATAGTGAACTCAGCTGAAAAACAGATTACAAAAACATTATACTGAAACACAATAAGAGAAAAGGAATTTTAAGAAATCCAAAACAGCATAAAAGATATCTGGAACATAGTCGCATGGCCAAAAGGAAAACTGAATAAGGAAGCAGCAATATCCAAAGAGATAATGTTCTAGAATTTTCCAAAACTAAAGAAAGGCATCAACTCAAGTCAAAGAAAAAACTCTGAATCGGCTAGAGAATAAGAGACACATTACCTTCAAAGGAGCAACAAAAAGAATGCCAGCTGACTATGGATATCAGAAAAACAACAGAATGATATTATTAAAGAAAGGGGAAAAAGTCCCTGCCAACCTAGAAATCCATTCAGAGCAAAAATATCCATCAAAAATTAATATAAAATGAAGATGTTTCAGACAAGCAAAAGCTAAAGAATTCATTGCCAGCATACCTGCACTATTAGGAAATACTAAAAAAATTTTAGGCTGAAGGAAAATAACCCCAGATAAACACATGGAACTATAGGATGGAATAAAGAGCACTGGAAAGTATAAATATATTGATCTAGAATAAAAGCCGTCTTTTAGAAATTATTAAATTCCATTCCTGTGGTACATGGTTGTAGGAAAAAAAGCGGAAAAACTGTCCTTGGGGGAAAAAATCTATCATAGAAAAAAATGGATGCTATTTTAACACTCTTCAGGAACATACTCACATTCACTGACGTATAAATTCAACAAGATTTATGGAATACCTAATATGAACTAGGGTCTACTGCTAAAGTGCCAGGGATTTAAGAACGAAGACCAAAGTCCTTGCTCCTCAAAGAGTTCATAGTCTAGTGATAGCAACCAAATAGTTTTTTTCCATATCCACTGATGGCAAAATAAGAGGTCTCTTTTTACTCCATATACACCGTAGATACTTATATATTAGGCTTACACATATTCTCTCTCTCTCTCACACACATACACACACACACACACATTCTGATCTTCATATACACCTTGAGAGGTAGGTAAGATTTACATTCTCTATAATAGTTTTTCAGATGAAAAAAACTAAAGTTGGGTTAAGCAATGGTCTTATAATTAATACAAAGCAAAACAGCATTGTCTCCCAAGAAGATGTAGTTCTTTCTATTCCTGATACTCCATGATGATTTGGGACAATTAATACACATTTTTGTTTTTCTCCAGGCAAGTATTATACTTTATTTCCACTAGAAGGCAGCAAATGATGTGCATATCCACTTTTATTTTTTAGATCAGTCAGGAGATAATCTGGTTAACTAAGGGTCTAATGTAATGCATTTGGAAACAACTTGTATTCTTTTTTTTTTTTGAGGTCAGTGTCACTGACCCTCATATGTGGGACCCAAACAGGGGCCACTGGCTTCCCAAGCCTGCGCTTAACCACCGCGCCACTTGGCCGATCCTGATGATTCTTTAAGAACAGAATTCACCTTAAAATTCTACATGCCTAAAAAATTACAGCATAAAACTCAAATAGTACAAATGTTTAAGAATTTAGGTATGTTAATACAATTGGAGTTATTTAAATAACTTCAAGGGGCTGGCCGAGTGGCTCAGTTGGTTAAGGGCACGAGCTTTGAGCAACAGGGTCGCCAGTTCAATTCCCACATCGGCCAGTTAGCTGTGCCTGAGCTGAGCTGTCACTGAGCTGCCAACAGGTGGCAGGATGGTTCAGCTGGTGAGAGCACATGCTCCTAATAACAAGGTTTCTGGTTCGATTCCTGCATGGGATGGTGGGCGTAACTAAGATTGAACATGGGATCTTGAGCTTAGCGGCCACGAGCTGCCAACAGGCAGCTGGATAGCGACTGGTCTTGGGAGCTGAGCTTACTGCGCCCTCCACAACTAAGACGGAAGGACAACAACTTGGCTGTTCCCCTTCCCCAATTCCCCAGTAAGTAAGTAAGTAAGTAAGTAAATAGTAGATAAATAACTTCAAGCAATTCATTTCCACTGTGATTTACTATTATTCTAACAGAAATAACGCCTGGCTAGCAAAATAGGTAACTTGCAAATGTCTTCTGAAAAATTTACTAGTTTTATGTCTTCCTCCTACAATACCACCATACTTAGAATTTATTCCTGAAAATAGCTTATGTTTCATAAATGTATTGATTTACATTAAATTTAGTCAACCTCCTTTTACAATTGATTACATTTCTTAACAAGTTTTTAATCACCAGAACTCCAGATTCTTAATTATTGGGTTCATTTAGGAAAATTTTATTTATTTAAAATTCCTCAATTTATTTTGTCAAGCATAGATTTTTTAATTTTTTGCTTTTTCTTAAGTATATATTATCTTTCCATTAAAAAGGTTAAATAAAAAACACTGGATTTTTAATACAATAAATCCAAGTTAATCTTTCTACAAAAGAAGATTATGTATATTAAACACAATGATTCTGGTGGACTATTTTTGAAAAGTTTAAAAATGTTTTCCAGAAAACGTAAAAAATTAAGTTTTCAATCCTCTTGTATTTTGTACTCACTCTTTAAGGCTATCAGATCGCCTCCTATTTCTTCCCCATGAAGAGCTCCTACTTCGAGTTCTCCGTTGGCTGGGGCTTCTTGATCTCCTATGGTCACTTGGAGAGCAAGGGTGACGTTCTTTAGATTTCATTTGGCCTGGTGCTAGAATATGAAGTGCAAGACTTACAATTCATTACATGAAAACCTCAGCAACAGCCTCTCAAATAGTAGTATTGTTTGAAAGAATTTTAAACAAACAAACGAAAATCTATCATGGCTGAAACTCATTCTGCTGAATAAACAAGCTCTAATGTTTAGTCACACTTACTTTTTCGATCACCTTGTGCAAACTGTATTTCAATTTGACGGCCACATACCCACTTTCTATTGAGGTTATAAAGAGCATCTTCAGCATCGCGAACATCTTCAAATATGACTAGCTGTTAAGGACACTTTGCACATCAGATATCAAGTAAAAATATTATTTTACAACAATTATTCACATGACATGAAATTAATAGGAAATAACAAGTTCTAGTAACTAAGCTGACACCTCCAATACAATATGAATAATCAAAAAAATTTCACTGTTATGAAAACAAATGCCCCATTATGATTTAGAAGAGTGAATCTAAAAATAAAAAGAACAAAAACAAACATGCAACTATATTTTTAATGTATACATCAGTGTAGTTGCAGTATGCCTATATAATTTCAAATATGTTAGAAAAAAAAAATAAGTCCAACATTGACTAATATGATAAAATAAACTGTTTAGGACTCACTTCCTTCTTTCAGGTAAAAGATTCATCAGGTTTTTCACTGGAAAAAAAAACAGCATATAGAAGCCTTTATTCTGAATTTAAAATTACTCTTTCATTAAAAGTCTTTTTAATTATGACATTCAGGAGAAATTACTTATTATAAACAAAATTACACACACAAGTGACTAAAACATAGTTTCAAAACTGATTTAGTCCTTTAAAACTGACCATATTTACTTTTGAACTTAGTACTTTAAAATACCTTTATAAAAGAAACATAAGTTACCTGTAAACATTTGGAATTACATATATGGGTTTGTAATACCCCACTAAACTCCGTTATCTATATGAATTATACATTAAACCTAACTAAAAATGAAAACTATATAAAATGACTGAATAGTTGTACTTCAGGAAGTTGTTCACTGCTTTTTTTTTTTCTTAATTGAAAACAGAAAAAGCTCAAGAAACGCAATACAAAATGAGACTTTGGCAATTACCTCAATGTCACTTGATCTTGAACCTTGACCTTTACTCTTTAAGGCTTGCAAGATGGACTTTACAAGAGATGCAGAACCAACAAAATCAGACTTGGCTTTGACTCTGGAACTCTGAGTAAATGTAGGAAAGCCGAAGTCTCAACCTGGTGTTGGCTTTGTCTTTTGCTTGATAAAGACTTCCCCTCTTCCAGGTCTTTATATCTGTGTCCACCCTCCCTCTTTACTCCTTGATGCTTGAACTTTAGGTGCCTTTTGTCTCGCCTGCTCGGTTTATGCTTGGATTCTAGCTAACAGGTTGGTTCAAACTGGGGGGCGCTTGCCAGCTACTGTGGACTGCTTTAGATTTTCTGAGATAAAGAAATAAACACATTTAAATTAGGCGATATTAATTAATCTCATAACATATGCTCCTGAATACATATATGTATATGCACATGTATGTAGAATATTCACATGCACACAGTAAGATAAAGGATATTGAACATAAGCAAATCCTCTTGGGCGGCGGGTGTAGAAGTCAAGTGGAATGTAAACGTCTACTATAGGGCCATATCGACCAAACTCACGGCGCAAGTCCTCAGGCCTGAAGTGTTTTAGAAACAAGGCAAAGAAATATGAATAGCTGGATTAAAATAGTTTGCCTACAGAAATCCAGTTGAAACCCTCAAAAGAAAGTACATTACCTAGACTAGCACTATCTACAATTGTCTCCCATAAGACTCACCCAGGGCTTAGAAAGAAAGGAAAAATGAAAGAAAAACCTCAGGCCTCACTTTCAGAGTCTGACTCAAGAAGTCTGGATTAGAGGTTGGAAATCTATATTTTTTTAAAGCACTTCAGGAGGCTGTTATGCTTAGTCAGGTTGGGGAAACAATGACCCAGCACATCCACCTTTGAAAGTTATTCCTGTTACAAGAGTTTCCAACTGTCAGTATAGAGTTCTAACTATTAACTATTTCATTAGGGACACATACATTTGCTTCACTATAATCTCATGTTTAGGTTAATTTTGTTTTTAGATAGCAAGATTTCGATTCTAAAGAAGTCCTAAAATTATTTCTCAGTCTTTAAAGAAAAAAAATGGATGTTTTACTATTAAACATAAAGCAAAATAAAAATAAAAGCTCTCAAACTTGACAAGTATTTCTGAGCCTCCTATATACTTTCTACTGTGATAGATATTAAGGGGGAATACCAAAGACATTCATAGCATGTTCATCTTCATAGAGCTACAATATAACTGAAAAGACTAGATACTTAGCATTAATAGCTGACAGTTACAGTGCATTTATATTAGCCATTGTTCACCTTAAGATTTAATACTCACAAGAAACCTATGGCTGTTTATAGATGAGGGCACAGATGGAAGAACTCACTTAAGGTCACTGAGCCAGCAAGTGACAGTACTGGAATCAAACTCCCAGACTAACACTAGTCTGTTCTTAACCACTAAGCAGATCTTAAGAGATTCAGCATCGAGCTATCAGCACATAGCATTGCTCAGAAGAAATGAGTACTTCAAAACATTGTACAGAAAAAAAGACTCAAAAGATGACTGCAAAGCTTCTAGCTTAGACAAATGGAAGAAAAGATGCTGTCAGTGACAAAAATTAGATAGCTAGAAAATAGAGTGAAGAAGGAGACAAAAGTTTTCAGGTTCAGAAATGCCAAATTTGAGGTGATGTGGGAACTCTGTAAGAGTTCTATAAGCAACTGAAAATTGTGATTTAAAAAATTATATTAATTTTATTTTCCTCACAAGACTAGAAGTCAATGATTAAAGCTAGAGATGTAGATTTAGGAATTATTAAAGATTCAACTAACATTGACTAAGTAGCCACTATATACCAGGCAGTGCAGCTGATACGATGACCCACTTTATTATATTTTTATTTCATTTATGTGTTTTTTGGGGTTTTTTTTAATGATTTTTCTTATTGGTCAACAGTGTGTTTTCCCAGGACCCATCAGCTCCAAGTCAAGCAGCTGCCTCAATCTAGCCGTGGAGGGCGCATCTCAGCGGCCCATGTGGGGATCAAACCGGCAACCTTGGTGCCATGAGCACTGCGCTCCAGCCAACTGAGCTAATCGGCAGCCCCAATATATTTTTATTTCATTTAATACTTACTATAACACGTTTAATTGTCTGCTTTCCCTGAGAGACTATTAGCTTTAGAGGGCAGTGACAATGTCTTTTTTTTTTTTCCATTTATTCACTCAACAAATACTTTTTGAGAACTTACTATGGGCCAGGCTCTAGGGATATGGTAGCTGACAAGAAAAGCACAATTCTCGTTTCCATAAAACATAGACTATGGGGTAAAGATTCTCTAACATTCCTGAATACTGGAATCATTTGTGAAAAGGTTGTTATAGAAACAGGCACTCCAGCCTGTTGCATGAACATTGGACCTAATTAGTGCTTCCCATGATGAGCCAATTATTGTTTTAAGGGCTTTGTGGCGAATTCTGCGCATCAAGAGTTGAGAATCACCGTCTAAAGCAGATGTCTTCATCAGTGTAATATCTCAGTCCCTAGCATAGTTGCATGGCACATAGTAGGCACTCAATACAGATGTGCTGTATTAATAAGTGAAGAACACACCGTTACCATTAATAGTTAAGGAGACAGTAAGAGAAGTTACCTTGCCCCAGAGGTACACACAGCCAGTAGCAAAACTAGACTTCAAATGAATGTAACCTGAGGCAATCAATCCCACCAAACAAATGCAAATGGCTGATAGGAAAAGGATGGTATAAAGGAGGTTGAAGCACTGTGTGTCACAGAGGCTTGGAGGTTCAGAAGCCAAGGGTGACAGGAATCTGAAGGAACAAATCTGAAAAGAGCTGGCTCCCATCCACTGTCTCCTCTCCCTCACCTGTTAGCTGTTGTTTTGTTTTATTTTTGCACTGGTTGTGATCAATTTTGACATTCAGAAAAGTATAAAGAATAAAACAAAAAATCATGTATCCACCAACAAGATTTATTATATCGCAATACTTGCCCTACTTGCCATAATTTTTAGTATATTTTTTAGAAATGAGATTTTATATCCTTCTACCTTAGAAACAATCATTGGCAGTCGCCATCTTCTGCATAACTTTACATTTTTACTGCAAATGCATTTATCTATAAGTACATGTTTTTACATATATCAAATTTCACATAAAAGGTATAAAGACTATTTATATAATTTTGCACCTTGCCTTTTCCTCCGTTGAGATTTCTCCATGTAGCTCTAGTTCACTTACTTTAATTCAGTATTGGTATTATGAATAAGCCACAATGTATTCATCCATCTTTCTGTGGATGAACATTTAAGATGCTTCCTTTTTTAAAATTGCAAACTGTGCCACCATGTACATTATGATGCATGTGCCTTCTACAGCAGTGCTATACAGTTCTCTGGATGTATCACTAGCAATGCAATTAGTAGGCTGGGGAGTATACATATCTTCCTTCAGCTTCTCTGCATGTTCTCCAAAGTGGCCAAATCAATTAATTTATACTCCTGAAAACACGCATTAAGAATTTTTACTGCTCCACCTCTTCAATTAACAGCTTTTTTTTTTTCCCCCTGAAGATTTTATTGGGGAATTGAGGAAGGGGAACAGTGTTGAGGAACTGGGGAAGGGAAACGGCCAAATTGTTGTCCTTCAACCTTAGTTATGGAAGGTGCAGCTAGCTCAGCTCCAAGTCCAGTCACCATCCAGCCACCCATTGGCAATTGGCGGCCACTCAGCTCAAGGTGCCATTTCAAATCTTAGCTGCAGGGGGCGCAGGCCATCATCCCATGTGGGAGTTGAACCAGAAGCCTTGTTGTTAGAAGCATGTGGTCTCACCAGCTGAGCCCATCCTGCTACCTGTTGTCAGCTCAGCGGCAGCTCAGTTTGGATGCAGCTCACTGGCTGCCCATGTGGGAATCGAACCGGAGACCCTGTTGCTTAGAGCTCGTGCTCTTAACCAACTGAGCCACTCGGCCAGCCCAACAGCTTTTAATCCTTGCCATTTTGAAGGATATTAGGTGAATGGGTACCTCATTGTTGTTTTAATTTTAATTTACCTAATGACCAGTGAGGTGCAACATCTTTTCATGCTTATGGGTCATTTATTTTGTATTAATCCCTAAAAGAGGACGTATATATTTAACTTTTATGAAACTGATAAATAGTTCTACAAAGTGGTTGTACCATTTTATACTCCCACAAATAATGTGTAAGAGTTTCAGTTGTGCCAATCTTTGATAGTACTTGGTGTTGTCAGTCTTTTTAACTTTAGCCATTCAAGTGAGTGTTAAGTGGAATCTCACTATGGTTTTTAAAATTTGCATTCCCCTAATGACAAATGAAGCTGAGCATTTTTTCACGTGCTAATTAGTCATTTGTACATTTTTCTTTGTGAAGTGTCGGACTTTTTTCTCCCATTTTTAATAATGTTTCTTTTTATTACTGAGTTGTAAACGTTCTTTATACATTCTAAAAAAAGTCCTTTGTCAGATATATGTTTTGTGACTATTTTCTCTCAGGCTCTGGCTTGCCTACTTATTTTTTTTAAAGATTTTACTGGGGACTTGGAGGAGGGGAACAGCGTTGGGGATCTGGGGAAGGGGAACAGACAAGTTGCTGTCCTTTTGTTCTTCAGTCTAGTTGTGGAGGACATTGCTTCACTGGCCCATGTTGGTATCATCATTGATGCTCTTTTCGGGTGAGGCAGATCAGACGCTGGCCTCTGGACGGCCACTCACAGTGGCTCTTGGCAGCTCATGCTGGCTGCCGGCCACTCACTGTAGCCTATGGCAGCCCACTGCAGCAGGGGCTGCAGCTATGCCATCCCTGGGAACTCACAGCAGCCCAGCTCCAGGTGGAGTTGTTGATCATCTTAGCTATAGAGGGAAGTGTCACTGGGATCCGAACAGTGGCCGCTGGCGTCCCAACCCAGCTCTCAACCAACGCTCCACTAGGCCAGCCCACCTACTTATTTTTTTGAGGGCAGTGTCACTGGCCCTGATATGTGGGACCTGAACCAGGGCCGCTGGCTTCCCAGGCCAGCGCTTAATTAACCATTGCGCCACTAGGCCGGCCCTACTTATTTATTTTATTTTTTTTTGAGGGCAGTGTCATTGACCCTCACATGCGGGACCCAAACCACGGCCGCCAGCCTCCCAAGCCAGCACTTAACCACCACGCCACTCGGCCGGCCCAGGCCCTACTTATTTTTAATGGTTTTTTAATAAACTGAAAGTTAAATTTTGGTGAAATCTAATTTATCAACGTTCCTTTTTCTTTTCTGGTAACTGCTTTCTTTGTCCTGTAAGAAATCTTTGCCTATCCCCAGGTCATGAAGATATTCTATGTTTTCTTCTAAAAGCTTTATAGTTTTATCATTTGCATTTCAGCTGATGACCCAGTTCAAATTATGATGTAAGGTAGAGGGTACAGTTCATTTTTTTTCCTATGATGATATCTGGTTGTTACAGCATCATTTGTTGAAAAGACTTTTCTCCAATGGATTGCTTTGGTGTCTTTATCAAAATCAATTGACTGTATAAGTGCAGATTATTTATGGACTCTCTAGTCTGTTCTATTGATCTGCTTGTCTATCCTTAGGCCAGTATCATACTGTCATGATTACTGTATGGTTTTGGTAAGTCTTTAAATCAGGTAGTCTTCCAGCTTCAGTAATCTTTTTCAAGAATATTTTGGCTACTCTAGAACATTTGTATTTTTAGAATTAACTTGTCAGTTTCTATTTTTTAAAAAGAGTTTAATCAGAAATGCCTTGAATCTGTAATATAATCATTTTGGGACAGAAATGAAAACTTAATAGTTTTCTAATCCAAGAACATGGTATATCTATCAATTTATGTTGGTTTTCTTTAATTTCTCTTGGCAATACGTTGTGGTTTTCAGCGAAAGATTTTTAAAATTTTGTTGTTGTTCAACTATTCCTAAGTTTTATTCCTTGTTTTATGAAACAAAAGTAAGTGGAATTTTAATTATGTTCAATTGTTTGCTGTTAATATACAGAAATAGGATTTTGTAAGTTTACCTGATAACTTACTAAAACTCATTATTATTTGCTACAGTTTTATGTAAACAAACATATCATCTAAGACTAGGGACAGGTCTTACTTCTACCTTTATAATTTTGGTCTTTTATTTTTCCTACCTTGTTGTATTGGTTAGGACCTGCAGTAAAATGTTGAACAGAGGTTGTGACAGTGGATGTTCTTGTCTTGTTCTGATCTTAGGGGAAACAAATTCAGTTTCACCATTAAGTATAATGTTAACTATAGTTTTCTCATAGGCTGAAGAAGCTCCCTTCTATTCCTAGTTTTCTGAGACTTTCTATCATGAATCAGCTGAATTTCATTTAACACTTATTCTACATCACCATCAATATTAACATTAACATAGCCTGATGTACACTGTAATCAAAAAATGCTACTAAATATGTCCAAGAGAGGTGTTTGATTATTGCTCCCCTACCTAACATGGTATTATGCATTAAAATGGGAATGTTATATTTGGGATTTGGACATTATGTTGTTCCATTAGAAAACTTATCTGAGATTTTTAAAAAAAATCACTCTTCTACATAGTAACAAGGATATTAAAATTAATATTCTTCCTGATACACCTCATTTCACTAATGAAAATAAATGTAACAAATTATAAAATTGTAAAATGTAATTTTAAGTCTTTCTTTAGTTCTTGTGCTCAGTTGCACTCCTCACAAATTTTGCTAGCCCATAATGTCTTTTTTTTTTTTTTTTTTAAGATTTTGTTGGGGAATTGGGGAAGGGGACCAGCCAAGTTGTTGTTCATTAATATTCATTGTGGAGGTCGCCAGTCGCCATCTGGCTTCCTGTCGGCAGCTCCTGGCCTCCAAGCTCAAGGTGCTGTTGTTCAATCTTAGTTGCGGGTGGGCATAGTCACCATCCCATGCGGGAGTCAAACCAGCAGCCTTGTTGTTAACAGCCCACACTCTAGCCACTGAGCCATCTGGGCGGCAGCTCAGCTCAAGGTGCTGTGTTCAATCTTAGTTGTGGGTGGGCATAGCCACCATCCCATGCGGGAGTCAAACCAGCAGCCTTGTTGTTAACAGCCCACACTCTAGCCACTGAGCCACTGGAGGGGCAGCTCAGCTCAAGGTGCCAAGTTCAGTCTTAGTTGCGGGTGGGCATAGCCCACCATGGCACAGGCAGTCTTGTTTTTACAACAGCTGAGCCATCCTGCCACCTGTTGGCAGCTCGACAGCTCAACTCAGGCACTGCATCACTGGTCCATGTAGGAATCTAACTGGAGGCACTGTTGCTCAGAGCTCGCGCTCTTAACCAACTAAGCCACTTGGCTGGCCCATAATGTCTTTTTTTTTTTTTTTTTTTTGAGGGCAGTGTCACTGACCCTCATATGTGGGACCTGAACCGGGGCCGCTGGCCTCCCAAGCCAGGGCCTAACCACCACGCCACTCGGCCAGCCTCATAATGTCTTTTAATGTCTTATGCTCCAGCCCCATAATGTCTTTTAATGTCTTGTGCTTTATCATATATATTGAAATGGCTATTTCAAAGAAACAATTTAAATACAATTTGCTTTGTTATAAACATTTTTACAAAATAAAATTTGAGAACAGGAAAAATAAAACCATGTAAATGGATTTCTTTCCAGCCTCATTTTCTATGTAATTTTTCCTTTCATTTTTTTATACGAGGGTGCCAAAAAATGTATACACGTTTTTAAGAGATGTTATCTATGCGCAAGCAGTAGGTCGCTGTAATGAGAAGTGTCTGGATGCTGATGGTAACCACTTGGAGCATTTCTTGAAATTGCAAAAGTTAAATGTGACTTGTATTCATCTTTTGTTATCAATATATATTGAGTATTACAATTAATAGTTTTTTCCTTTCTTAAAACGTGTATACATTTTTTAGCACCCTCTGTATAATTGCAATCATATTGTATGTATCATTTTGTATCATTTGTTTTAACATTTATCCCAATGATCTTCTTTATAAGCATCCTAAATATTAAAGCTAATTCAAAATGTCTAGGTGTGATGTTGCTAGTTTACACTGTATACCACTGTGTACAAAAACCTATTAACATAGGTTACATGTGTGATTGATTCTCCTTTCCTAACACTACTCAGCAGCTGTGCAATCTTAGGCAAGATACTTAATCTCACTAAGCCTGGGTTTTTTCTGTAAAATGGGTACACTACAGGATTACTGTAAAAATTTAATAAGATAATATGTGTCAAGTTTTTAGTACAGTGCCTTGCACATAGTGAGTACTCAACAAACGTTAGCAAGTATTATTTTAACAACAGAATCCTGCTAGATTTTGACTGCCTCCCCACCCCCAGTAGTTGTGCTAAGTGGTGGAAAAAAATAATCGATAAATCTCAATTATCAGTCTTAGTGGTAGATTATCTAGATGAGAGGTCATGCGTCACGTGCAGGTCATGTATCACTGTGTCTTGTGTTTTATTTGGTCACAATGTTTTTTATTTGGTCACAATGTTTAAACACTTTTTTTATAAGTGCTGAAACTTGAAACTACCAATATTTTACAGCTTTCAAATCTAAAAACTTAGAATTTCATGATTCAACATAATAAATCCTAATATTTTGAAACGGAGTTTACACAAACAAAATACAGGTTTCTGACTGCTTTTGAAAATCAGGAAGACATAGCAACAAGTCCAAATATCTATACAAGTAGTTATCAGCAGGAGCTTACTAACAGCTGCTGTCCCCATTAGATGGCACATGTTCTTTTCTGTTAGCTACAGTCCACACCATCCTATTGTGCCTTATAACCTGACAACTTCACTCGTTTTCTATTACCCTGGCTGGCCCCTGTGACCATTAGAATTGGAAACATCTCATTTTTTTGCAGACACAGTGGAGAGATGTGATATTTATTCAATATTTAAGTGGTCTGTTTAACTGAGGGCATTTTTTTTTCTACCTTACCCAAATTATAAGTTTTGTTCTCAAATAATGTATTGATAAACAGGTTGAGAGGGGAAAAAATGTAAACACAGGCATTTTTTAGATATTAAGGTATATTATTAACTCAGTGTATAGTTGTGACATACACCGGAAGTAGGGATCAAACAAACAAAAAAATTTTAACATTTACTCCTCAAAGGTAAATCACGATGATTACAACAGATAGCTCTGGAGTCAAGGACTCCAATGTATTTGTAGCTGTGAAGCCCCAGGTAAGGCCCCGCTGAGTGGCGCAGTGGTTAAGCGCTGGCTTGGGAAGCCAGCGGCCCCGGTTCGGGTCCCACATATGAGGGCCAGTGACACTGCCCTCAAAAAACAAACAAAAAAAACCTCTGAGGTTCGGCTTTCCATTTCGTACAGTAAGATAATATTGCATACTAAAGGTTTGGGGGAGAGGGGCGGGCTGTAAATTAATGCCAGTTAAATGAAAATGTCTATGCATGCCCCCACGCCCAGTCATTCCCTCTGCCTCCGATAAGGGAGAAAACCGCTATATGAATAAGTTATTCTTTAAGATCTATGATTAGGAACTATGTAGACAGAATTCTCAAAGGAGGGGGGTGGGGTGGACTGAGAACATCAAGATGGACCAGGAAAGCCCTTGCAAACCGTTTTAATGGGTGTTCATGCACCCATACAGAACTTTAAAGAAAAACATATACATCTTTCACTGAAGTTATCCTTTGTATATAGTATAAAACTGTAACGAATAAGATTTAACCAGAACCACCTGTAAGCAGATCAGACTAAAGGAAAAGAAACTGTAAGGCCTAAGGTACACATTATTTAGTCTGTTCTCATCGTCCTCAATTCATCTAGGAGGCAAGGCGCGCGGCTTTACTGGGACTCGGCGACAAAGGGGCTGAAAGGCAGGCAGCCGCCCAGCCAAAAACACTCAAGGCCGGAGGCGGGAGGGACCTCGGCTACCGAGCAAAGGGCAGCGCGCGCTCCACGCGTCCTCCAGGGGCGGATGGGCACCCACCCGCCGGGGGCGGCGGAACGCCGGCTAGGAGGGCGGAGGTGCGCGTCCCGCCCAGGCCCCGAGGAGCCGGGGGGCTCCCACCGCCCCCGGGCAGCGCGCTTCCGCAGCAGGCGCTCGCCGCGCCCGCGGGGGAGGCGCCGGGCGGACCCCCACGGCTGCGGCCGGGCTCCGCGAGGCGGCCGTTACCCCGCCCCTCCCCCGCGCCCCAACCTGCGGCTGCCGCCGCTCACCTGGTGGCGTCCGCGACGTTCCTGACGAACAGGGAGGTGTTGGGGGGCCTCGTGTAGCGAGACATGGCCGGTGCTGCCTTTCCCTCCGGGCCTGCCCGTGGCCGCCGGGCTCACTCAGGCGCTCGCTGCAGCCGCCGCGGCCACAGCAGCTCCGCCGGCCCCCCGCGCGACCCCCTCCCCGCGGCCTCGGCCCCGCCAGCGCGCAGCCGCAGAGGCCGCGTGGAGGGGGCGCGCACAGAGCGGCGCAAGCCTGTCCTGGCGGACCGCGCGGGGGCGGAGGCGGGCCTCCGAGGGGGTGGGGAGGGGCGGCACGGGGTGCGAGGGGATCCGAGAAAGGGGGTTCGCTGGAGCCCCGGGTCCGCAGGGAGAGGGCGGCATGGGGTCCTGGGGTTTAAGGGATCAGAGAAGGGGGCGGCGCTGGAGGCCCCGGTCTAGGGGAGGCGGAGAGGGGCGCTGGGTACCAGTCCAGGGGATCCGGAAAGGAGAGGCCGCTGGAGGCGCGGGGCCGGGGGCCGCAGGAGTCGTAGGGCGTGCGCGGTGCAGGAGGCCGGGTCTGGAGTCCAGGCCAGGGGGTGGTGGGAGCCAGAGTGTACTAGGAAGGCAGAGAGGCAACAGGGGTCCTAGGGGCCAGGCGGTGGGTCTGTTAAAGGGCATCTGCAGTGGGGGTGGGCCGAAGTGAGGTAGGCGTTCGACCGCACAACCACCCCAGGGCCCCTGGGGCCTTCATCCCTGCATCCTCAGGCCTAGATCTTGGCAAGGATATGCCTCCTGCATCTTGAGTCTTGCGCCTTGTTAAGCTTTCAAACCGTAAGGATGTTTTTTTCTTTAGTTACTTGAATCTTCCTTCATTAAAGGAGTCCCCCCTTATAGTGGAGGGGGGAGGATACTTCCAAGAACACCACCCCCATGGATACCCGAAACCTGGGATAGTGCCACATCCTATATATACTATGTTTTTTCTTATACATCTATACCTATGATAAAGTCTAATTTATAAATTGGGCACAGTAAGAGATTAACAATAGCTAATAATAAAATAGATTATAATATACTAATGAAAGTTATATGAATGTGGTCTCAAAGTATCTCGTACGTCTATTTCTTGTGATGATGTGAGATGATAAAAGGAGTAATGAAGTAGGGTGAATGACATAGGCCGCTATTGACCTAACCATATGTCCAAAGGAGGATCATCGGCTGCTGGCGTTCCAAGATGATCAAACCATGACAATGTCATGGTTGGATGTCAGAAACAGATGATGTTGGGTGGTTGGGGAAATTTAATATTTTCAGACCCTGGTTGACTGTTGGTAGCTGAAATTGTGGAAATCTGAAACTGGACAAGGGGGACCACTATATTCCCTTAGAACATGCTTTTCAGCTGTGAGTACCATTCTTTCAGGTGGTTATTGAGCATCTGCTATGTACCAGGTACTGTTCTAGGTGTGGGATATAGCGACAAAGAAGGGCAAGTCCCAATCCTCAAAGAAGGATGGACAATAAACAAATTAACAAATGAATATGTGGTGTAGAAGCAATGAAAATGCAGTGGTAATTAAGCAAATTTAAATTATCCTCTCCCCCTTGCTCCAAATTATTGTAGTCCATCCGTTTCTAATTATCCTCCTGCCTTCACGTTTGCTCCTATGGTGAGTACAGCCTGTTACTCAGGACTGTAACCAGGTAACCTGTAATTATTATTATTTTTTTAAAGATTTTATTGGGGAATTGGGGGAGGGAAACAGACAAGTTGCTGCCCTTTTGGTCTTCAGTCTAGTTGTGGAGGAGTCGCTTCACTGGCCTATGTTGGTATTATCATTGCACTCTTCCAGGCTGAGGCAGTCACCCGCTGGCCATTGGATGTCCACTCATGGCAGCTCAAGAAAGCGCACGCCAGCTGCCGGCCAGCCCCACTGCAGCCAATGCCGTCGCCGGTGATTCACAGCAGCCCAGCTCCAGGTTGAGCTGTTGTTCACCATCTTAGCTGTAGAGGGCACAGCGTCACTGGCCCTCTATGTGGGATCTGAACCATGGTCCTGCTGATCAGAGCTGGTGTCCCAAGCCAACTCTTCACCAATGTGTCACTCAGCCAGCCCCTTAAGTTGTAGTTATTAATAGCGCCCTCTTTCATTCTCAAAAGTGGCTGATTTGGGAAGATAAATAATATGGTCACCCTACCTAGCCCACCGCCCACTCAAAAGCTGTGAGAGCCCCAAGGTCTACAAACACTTCTAAAACAGTGGCCTTTCTTTTAAAAAGGAATTGCTATGGCACAGCAGGTGCAGGGCTAGACTGGAAATATAATGGGGGGAGCAGGGGAGGGTTCCAGTTCTCATGGAACTTACAATTTGGTTGGGAGGCAGAATCTAATAAAGATATAAGATATAAGGGCTATGAAAAGAGCTATGCTGCTGAGGGGTCCTTCTGGGGCTTGGCAAACATGGCTAGAGGGGTCATTGAACTTTTCCCTGAAGAAGCTTTGGAGAGATTTGCAGAATGAAGAAGAGCAATCCATGCACTGGAATAGAATCTGCAAAGGCTTTGACAAAGGCATATATTGGTAGGAAATGAAAGGAGGAAACAGGAGCATAAATCTTGAGAACAGGAAAATAAGGCTGGAGAGCAGGCTGGGTTTATTATTGTAGGAAAGTCTGGAACACTCACTATTGGTTTACTATGGCTGGCGTGACAAATGACCACAAAATCAGCGGTTTAAAGCAACAGAAATGTATTCTTTCATAGTTCTGGAGGCCAGAAGTCTGAAATCAAGGTGTTAGCAGGACTACACTCCACTGAAGTCACTAGGGGAGAATCCTTCATCATTTCTTCAGACTCTGGTGCCTCCAGACAGTCTTTGGCTTGAGGCTGCACATCTCCAGTCTCTGCTTCCTTCTCACACAAACTTCTTTCTCCGTGTTTTATAAGGACACTTGTCATTGGACTAAAGGGCCCACACATAATCCAGGATGATCACATAAAGATCCTTATTTTTATCTGCAAAGATTTTTTTTTCCGAATAAAGTCATATAAGAGTGGTTAGGACCTGGACATATCTTTTCTGGGGACGCCATTCAATCCACTACACTGACTGGCCTTGCAGAGAAAAGAGATTTGACTTGGTGGGAGGTGAGAATTATTAATAAACCAATTCCCTGACTTATTAAGTGGGGTAAAAATTCATTAGACTATGTAAACTATGCCCCATGTAGTGAAAAATATACCTGGGGTGCCAAAAAAAAAATATTATATAAGTGGACACTTTGGTTAATGTTGCTCAGCAGTAGTTCACCAAAATCAGAAGTGTCTGGAAGCTGACGGTAATCACTTTGAGCATCACTTGTAACTTCAAAAATCAAGGCCAGCCGAGTGGCTCAGTGGTTAAGAGCTTGCTCAAGTGTGCGAGCTGAGCTCTGAGCAACAGCAGTTCAATGCACAGCCCAAGCTGAGCAGCCATTGAGCTGCCAACAGGTGGCAGGATGGCTCAGCTAAAAAAAAAAAAAAAAAAAAAAAATCAAACATGACTTGTTTTCATGTTTTGTTATTGATATATATTGAGTATTACAATTTTAACACTGTTTTCCTTTCTTAAAATGTGTGTACATTTTTTTGGCACCCTCTGTATATATCCATATGGTTGTGTATAAATTGTATTTTCTACATGGAGGCATTACACTCTGATATTTTCTTTTTTCTTACCTTTGGTACTGTCATATTTTTTTTTCTGTTTTATTTATTTATTTATTTATTTTTTATTCACTTATTTTTAATTAGTTTCAGGTGTACAACACAGTGCAATAGTTATACATTTTACCCCTCAAAGTGACAACCCCCCACCCCCAATTCGCCACCCCATTCCCCCCCCATATCATATATATCTATTACTCTTCCTCTGACTCTCTTGCACAGTATAATCCACATCCCGTGACTATCTATATATATTCAATTACAGTAGGTATACAACCTCCGCTTTAGTCATACAGTGCAGTGATTAAACCTCTACTCCATCCATGAAATGGTCTCCCTAACAAGACCTATGACCATCCGACATTCCACAGAATATTTATAACATTATTAATTATACTCCCCAAACTGTTTTTCATAACCCAGTGGCAATATTGTAGTTGCCTATTTTTGCTGTCTAATGCCTTCCCCTTCTCCCTCATCCCCCTCCCCCTCCCAATTAGCAACCCTGATTTTTCCTCTATATCTATGAGACAGTTTCTGTTTACTTTGCTCATTCATACTGTCATATTATTTTTAAAATGCTTTTTAGAATTGGAAAAACCCTACAAAGCTCTTTAAAGTTTGAAAGAAAGCTTTTTTTTATCCCTGTTTCTTTTCTTTTTTTTTTTTTTTTTTTTTGGAGGCCCTTTATCTTTCCCAGCCTCAGAATAAAGAGTTGAAGAATGAGATTGGGGCTTGCCACTTGGAAAGGCTAAAGAAATGTACAGACACTGAGCAGATCTCTCCACTTCCAGAGTTTTCTGCTCTAGCTGCTGCTATTCACTAACTGCTGCTGACCTGCTTCTCAAATTTTCTTCTAACCTGGCAGCTTTGTGCGTAAGCTCTTGTTTTGGAAACATCCACCTGGTGAGCAGAAGTATCCATAGAGCAGCCAGGACATCTGCAGCCATGTTGTAACAGGAGGCTGAAAGGCCGAAAGAAAGCTTTTGTAGGAGTCTGTGAAGAGAAGTGGGGATAGGGAGTGGTTTTTTTATGTTCCTATTGATGAAATATCTGAGGAAAGGATCTCAAACTGTAGAAGGAGGCTCAATTAGAAACTTGAACTTTAAAGGTAACTGGAATTGATTTAAAATAAGTTGTGGAAATGGTAACTGTGAGATTGATGTGTTAATTAGCTTGACTCTAGTAATCATCTCACTATGTATATCACGCCATCATGTTGTATACCTTAAATGTATACACTTTTTACTTAAAATACTAAATATGTTGTGGAGCCATAATTATTTATATTACATAAAAAGATATGCTGTTTCTTTTTTTTTTTTTTTTTTTTTTTTTGAGGGCAGTCACTGGCCCTCATATGTGGGACCCGAACCGGAGCCACTGGCTTCCCAAGCCAGCGCTTAACCACCGCGCCATTCGGCTCACCCAAGATATGCTGTTTCTATTTCCAAATCTGACTTGGGTCAGCCAAGTGTAAAGAAGTAAGTAAACTGCTTTTTAGCTGGAAGGCCTGAGGAGGGACATTGGGACAACTACAGAACGTTATACAATGCTAGCTAGGCTTGGCCAGTGTCTTGGTCAGGTCCTTAAACCAGTTGAGATGAGTAGCTGATGAAACTATACTTTACCTTTTTCTTGGCATTTTGGGCTACTCTTTTTTTAGGGGCGGGTATCTAAGTGAATGTTTATTTAGAATAAGGAAATTGCGGGCCGGCCGAATGGTGCGTTGGTTAAGCGCTGGCTTGGGAAGCCAGCGGCCCCGGTTCGGGTCCCACATATGAGAGCCAGGGACACTGCCCTCAAAAAAATAAATAAATAAAAAATAAAAATAAAAAAGTCTGTTAGAATAAGGAAATTGCAAGAAATTACAAGTTTTTAAAAGCTGACAACAACACTAATGTGAACCATGTACTCTAGTTAACAATATATCAGTATTGGTCCATTAATTATAACAACCATAACACACTAATGCAAGATATTAATAATATGGGAAACTGTATGAGGAAGTAAGGGGGCATGTGGGAAGTCTGTACTATCTGCTCTTTTTTTTTTTTGTAAACCTAAAATTGGGACATTCTTAAAGAAGCAGAGAAAAGGCTGAGGTCAAGACTAAATACCCTGCTTGTTGCCAGACTCACAAACATATTCCTGTTTATTCTAAGCCCTAGAATTTAGCTAGATGCCATTTAGTAAAACAATCTCTTTAATAAATCATTGCTTTAAGGCACTAAATGGTATCCTGGGGGCTTGGGAAAATTAATGTTCTCTCTATAAATTCCCAGAGAATTCCCAAGGAATATACTACTGACAAAATCTGGCAATTATGTAATAACTGTAGCCCCTTTTTTATACAGAGTTTAATGTGTTGTTCTTTGCAGAAACTCCTTTTCCAAATAATACATTTTTAAAATTATAATCTATCCTCACCACAAAAAAAGAAATGATAATTATGTGAAGTCATAGAGGTATTAGCAAACACTAAGGTGGTAATTATGTTGCAATATGTAAATATATCAAATCAAGTTGTACACTTAAACTTACACAATGCTATGGGGGGCAGTTCTGGGAATGTAATTGATAATGTTGTGAAGAGACTATTGTGTTAAGCGAAATAAGTCAGTCGGAGAAAGACAAGTACCAACCATATGATCTCACTTATATGTGGATTCTGAAACACTGAATGAGCAAGCAAAGTAAACAGACTCATAGATATAGAGGAAAAACTGAGGGTTGCTAGTTGGGGGAGGGGTGGGAATAAGGGGGAAGGAGAAGGGATTAGACAGCATAAATAGACAACTACAATATTGCCACAGGGATATGAAACACAGTTCGGGGAAAATAATAATGTTGTAAAAATTTTGTGGCATGTCAGATAGTCACATGTCTTGTTAGGGAGACCACTTCATGGATGGAGTAGAGGCTTGATCACTGCCCTGTACACCTGAAGCTGATGTTGTATAATATTGTATGTCAACTGTAATTGAATATATAGATAGTCACGGGATGTGGAGTATACTGTGGAAGGGAATCAAAGGAATTGTAATAGATATGTATGATATGGGGGGGAGTGGGGTGGCGAACTGGGGGAGAGGGGTTGTCACTTTGAGGGGTAAAAAGTATAACTATTGCATTGTGTTGTACACCTGAAACTAATTTTAAAAAATGTTTATTTCACAATAAAAGACTATTAAAAAAATAAAATAAATAATAAAAGATTAGTAAAAGCACCTTCAAAAGAAAAAACTTATACAATGTTACATGTGAATTATATACCTCAAAAAAATAAATGAAACAAAGTTACAATCTAATACTTCTTGATTTTTCCCTGTGAGAGAGAGACTTCAATTGGAAATTGTTTCAGTAAAATGGACAGGCTTTCACTTAGAGATTAATTGCTTTATCTTACTTTTTAAAAGTAAATAGTATGAGTGTCTTGGAATTTGTGTGATGAAAAGTTCTTTGAAGAAACAATTCAAGAGTAATAAAGTCACCTGATAGTGAATATCATCTTATACTGTGAACTCAATCCCCAACAGATGGTGCTAGTGCTCCTTTAGTAAGAGCTGCTTTGGTCTATCCTTTCCTAAAATGTACTATGACCTTGAAGGTGAAGATTGATTTGGTGATTTATATAGAATATATCAAAACATTCTTCTATTGTCCCTGAACTTTGGTTTATAAGACATCATTCCACACAATCCAATTGGAGAATATATGATTGTATCCCCTTATGAATTTGATTTCTTCCACTGTAGCTATAGGAAATAATTTAAAATGGCATCTATATGATAATAATGGATATTATTTAATTTTTGTCAGAAAAGCCAGCTTAGGGAAGGCCTGTCACTTTACCTATATGCTCCTAAATATGACACTGGGTCTTGAAAATGTTGGAGGTGGCTGTTTCTTCCTAACTTAATTAATTTGACAAACGTTTATAGTGATGATCAACTGTGTGTTAAGCATGGCACTAGAAATGGGATGGAAATAGAAGTTATGTCTCCTAATTCTGAAGGACCTAGTCCAATGTTTCTCAGACTTAAGTAGTTTTCATATATCTTATGAGATTTTTTTGCAATAATGATGCACTTTTTTTTACCATAATATGCTTACTACTTTTCTTTAAATTAGCTCATGTTTATTTAATTAATTAATTTATTTATTTATAAAGATTTTATTGGGGAATTGGGGGAGGGAACAGCATTGGGGAATTGGGGAAGTGGAACAGACAAGTTGCTGTCCTTTTGTTTAGTTTAACTGTGGAGGACGTCACTTCACTGGCCCATGTTGGTATTGTGATCATTGCACTCTTCCTGGCTGAGGCAGATGGGTTGCCCCCCATTGAACAGCCGCTCACAGGGGCTCATGGCAGCCCACTGCAGCCCCACTGCAGCCTACGCTGATGCAGGCAACTTACGGCAGCCCAGCTCCAGCTTGAGCTGTTGTTCACCACCTTAGCTGTAGAGGGCGCAGCTTCACTGACCCATGTGGGATCCGAACCGGCGGCCCTGCTGCTCAGAACTCTCACTCCCAAACCAACTCTTAATCAATGAGCTACTTGGCAGGCCCCAGCTCAAGTTTATTTTAAAATTTATCACCAGTATTAATTTTAAAAGTCTCATAGATGGAAGTAATCATTAGAAAATGTCACGCACACACACATACACACACAAAATGTAAATCCCAGCCTATTTGATCTACCAAGCTTCCAAGCCTGAGGTCTGCTCTCCTTCTATTTTTTTTATTTTTTATTTTTTTATTTTTTGAGGGCAGTGTCACTGGCCTTCATATGTGGGACCTGAACCGGGGCCGCTGGCTTCCCAAGCCAGCACTTAACCACCGCGCCACTCGGCTGGCCCATGCTCTCTTTTTAAAAAGGGGAAACTAATCATACAACAGAGTGCTGTTAAGCCATACTAACACCTAACTAAAACTTATTCCCTAACATAGAGAAGTATTAAAAGGGGAGTAACTCTCACACTATGCAATTCAATATTAAATGCTGCATCAGGGTAACACATAAAACCATGGATAGAAACACCAATGAGAGCCAGCCAAGTGGAACGGTGGTTAAGAGCTGGCTTGGGATGCCAGAGGCCCCAGTTTGGATCCCACATATGAGGGCCAGTGACACTGCCCTCTACAGCTAAGATGGTGAACAACAGTTCCACCTGGAGCTGGACTGCTGTGATTCCCCTGGTCGGCATAGCCGCAGCCCCTGCTGCAGTGGGCTGCCATAGGCTACAGTGAGTGGCCGGCAGCCAGAGTGAGCAGCTGGCAGCCGCTGTGAGCGGCCCGTCCAGAGGCCGGCGACCAATCTGCCTCACCCAAGAAGAGCACAATGATGATGCCAACATGGTCCAGTGAAGCGATGTCCTCCACAACTAAACTGAAGAACAAAAGGACAGCAACTTGTCTATTCCCCTTCCCCAATTCCCCAAAGCTGTTCCCCTCCCCCAATTCCCCAATAAAATCTTAAAAAAAAAAAAAAAATACCAATAAGAGTCCCACATTGTGAAAGACGTTCTAACTAGAAAGAGACACACATGCAAACAAATCATTGATTATACAGTTTCATTAGTGCTACATAAAGCTATCTCAGAGTATTATGTAGGACATGAAATATATTCGTTCTCTGTGGAAAAGAGAGACTGCAAGTTATTTTAGAGAAAATCAATGTTTGAGCTATTTATTGAAGGATGAATATAAATACCAAGAAAAAGAAAAAACCAGACCATTTCAGGGAAAGTGAATTAGGCAAGCAAAGACACAGTGTAGTGGGAGTAGACTGGTGTGCAGCCCTATAGGGGGAGGGAGGAATGAATGTTAATAAGGTTGGGCTGAAGATTAGGAGGCAAGTTTGGAGAGACCCTGTATGTATGCCATGCCAAAGAGCTTTGGCTATTTCTTTTGGTAATAGGACTCTATCAAAAGTTTTTAAGCAGGAGAGTAAGAAGATCAGGTCTATGTTTTGTAAGGATGATTCTGACAGAAATGCCGAGGATGAATTGGAGGAAGTTTGGTATAAGTAGTGACTGGTACAAGCAGATCAGTTAAAACGTACTTGCATGTGTTATATTTCCTCTTTTAAAAAATATTTAAGTCAGGCAGAGAAAGACAAATGCTGTATGATCTCACTTATATCTGGAATCTAATAAAGAAACCAAAAATGGAGATTGGTGGTTGCCAGGGGCAGGAGGGGTAGGGTGTGGGCAAAATTCATGAGGGTGAGCAAAAGGTTCAAACTTCCAGTTATAAGAAAATAAATCCTGGGGATGTAATGTACAGCATGGTGACTATAGTTAACAATACCATTTTATATAACTGCAAGTTGCTGAGAGAGTAGATCTTAAAAGTTCTCATCACGCTGAGAGAGTAGATCTTAAAAGTTCTCATCACAAGAAACCAAAAATTTGTAGTTATGTGTGATGATGAATGTTAAATTAACTATACTTATTGTGGTAATCATTTCCCAATATAGATATATATCAAATTTTTATGTTACACAGAAAGTCCTCACTTAGTATCGTCAATGGATTCTGTGACTTTAAGGAAAACAACATATAACAAAACCAGTTTCACCATATAACGTATCAATTTTACTGTAGGGTCTCAATTCTACTGAAGCTTTACTAATAATTGCTGTTTCAGATACCAAGTCAACCAGAGTTAACTAACAAGCCCTTGGCAGGTGTCTATATTGATTTAAAAATATACAATAAAGCAAATGGAAATATCAGTACTCAAAAGTCCAAAAGGGACATAATAAGCATCTTAAAGAAATAATTTTGGAGTTCGAAACTGGAATCTAGGTTAAAGTATGTGGAGTTTATTTCAGAGCCCTCGGTATTTGAAGATCAAATTCTCTTGGATCAGAAGCTACAATGGATGATTATGTTGTACAACCGAGAAACTCAGGTTTAATAAGATCTTACGTAAAACTTATTTCACCATTCATTGAAAGCAGACTAATAGGCTGGTCATGAATGGGCAATCCTGATCTTTCTGCTTATTTATTTAGCTTAGTTTGTTTTCTTAAACTTCACCTTCAATGTGTAATCTCTGGACTAAAAATGTGTATTTTTTTGGTGTGTATTTTATTATACTTATTGCAGGCTTAATTTTATAAAATAAAAATATTTAGCTGAGACTATTGCAATGTAAAAACTGCATAGCTGCATACTGTATTCTTATTCATCTGT
Organism: Aselliscus stoliczkanus; assembly: GCA_033961575.1. Classification (NCBI taxonomy): domain Eukaryota; kingdom Metazoa; phylum Chordata; class Mammalia; order Chiroptera; family Hipposideridae; genus Aselliscus; species Aselliscus stoliczkanus. The sequence continues at coordinate 95,812,451 of CM066733.1, forward strand.
TTTTACTCTCTCTCTCCTTCATACACAATGCATTGTTAGTTTTTTTGATAGTTTCTCTAGTATTCTAAAATTATGTGGCATAGTATCTGTCTCTATTAATGATGAGTGAAACCACTGGATATTTCAGTGTAATAACTTTGACTTCAGACCTTTCATTCCCACTTCAAATATTTTGGTTCACTTCCAGTAAATAGTACACACTATTCCACAATTAATTGTTCTGTGCTAAATTCTGATATTGAACATTACAGTCAAATCTGGGCTTTGAAGCTTTCAAAGCAGTATGATAGATCCATATCACATATCCATATGCTTGCAGATCTCTGCATGGTCAAGTGTTCCTGGAGAAACTGACCTCTTGGCAACAACAACACTTGGGAAAATTATAAACTGATTTTAGACACACAAAAAATGAGAGCATCAATTGCTGTCATTTGGTATGAATTAGACAAGGAAAAAATATTTGCTTTTCTGAAATGATAATAGAAGTGACATTCTAGATTTTAAAAAATTGGCCAGCTATCATATATGCCTTAAAAAAAACTTAAAATATTGAATTAAATATTTATTTTCTCATAATTCAGCCTGAACAAAATTTTCTCCTAAGCCAAATTGATTTATAACAGAGTAAGCTAGTTTCAGAGAAGTTGAGTAGCTTATAATTATTACAATTAAATGTTTATTAATGTAAATACTTATTAGAGAAAATAGGGCTGTAAAATGCAACTTTTGATGTTTAATCTGACTCACATTTATCGCTAAGGAAAAACATGAAATTTCAAGGAATGATCTCCTGAAAGGAAATGACCATTCTTAATTCTAATGTTATAAGTGTATATTATGAATTTTCAGTGTCTCAAGGAAAATACTTGGAAAGTCTTTATGAAAAATTTGTCTAATTGTGTGTACGTATTTACTATAGGTGTAGCTTTTTAGAAATACTTATTATTGTAGCATATAATGAGATCTTTATTCAAAACAAACAAATCCTCTGCTTTGCTGATATGTAGTTATCTTGGGCTGTTGGTGTTTGGTAGGTATTGTGGACTGAATTGTAACCCCTCCAAAATTCATACATTGAAGCTCTAATCCCCAATGTGACTGCATTTGGAGATAGGGCCTTTAGGGAGTAATTAAGGTTAAAAGAGGTCACAAGGTCCTAATCCAATAGAATTGCTGTCCTTACAAGAAGAGGAAGACAACACACCAGAAATATCCCTGCACCCCTGCCCACAAGCATAGAGCAAAGGCCATGAGAAAATGGCTATCTGTAAGTCAGGAAGGCAGGCCTCCCTGAATACCAATCCTGATGGCAACTTGATCTTGGACTTCTAGCCTCCAGGACTGTGAGAAATAAATTTCTGCTGTTCAAGCTACCTACTCTCTTGTATTTTGTTATGTCAGCCTGAGCAGACTAATATCGTAGATATATACACAACATAGACAAAAAAGACTGCCCATAATATAAAATTCTGAGTCTGCATTTTGGCAAGGTCTGATGTGGTGCACAGCATTGTAGATGAGAGCACTTTGAGAAACATCCAAATATTACTTTTGACCAGGGGAGATATTTCCAGCTGAAACATTATAACCTAAGTAATTTGATGGTGGTGACACATCTGCTTCATTCCACTGGTCACTAAATTACAGAGGCTATACAATATTTCAAGAACTGAAGAAGAGACTACAGACTTTCAATTTCTGTTATTTTCTTTCAAAGCACTTCATATGCCTGGACTTTTGTAAATGGAGACAATAAGGTTTTCCCTGGGTTAAGCTATCCAGCGGACATGTTGAAGAGACCAGGGTGTCATCAAGATCAGACCAGGACTGGGCCAGCCCAGTGGCACGGTGGTTAAGAGCTGGCTTGGGACGCCAGCAGCCCTGGTTCAGGTCCCATATGTGAAGGCCAGTGACACTGCCCTCAAAAAAATAAAAAAATAAAATAAAATAAAATGCACATTTAAAAAAAAAAAAGATCAGACCAGGACCTTCATCCCTGAACTCCCAGAGCACCCATTGCTGAGCTGATGGTGACCAGGTGGACCACTTAGGGGTCCAGAGAGTCAGTCAGCTGCTTGGATTTGGCAGGTCCTTTTTCCTTCATCTCTCTAGATTTGCAAGATGATTATTATTATTATTATTATTATTATTATTATTTTAAAGATTTTATTGGGGCATTGGGGGAGGAGAACAGCGTTGAGGAATAGGGGAAGCAGAACAGACAAGTTGCTGGCCTTTCATTCTTCAGCCTAATTGTGGAAGACGTTGCTTCACTGGCCCATGTTGGTATTATCACTACGCTCTTCCCGGTGAGGCAGATGGGTCACTCGCCACTGGATAGAGGCTCACGGCAGCTCTTTGCAGTTCACGCCAGCTGCTGGCTGCTCACACTGGCTGCCAGCCACTCACAGTAGCTCATGGCAGCCCACTGCAGCTCCACTGCAGCTTATGCCATCGCCGGTGGCTCAAGGCAGCCCAGCTTCCGGTAGAGCTGTTGTTCACCATCTTAGCTGTAGAGGGTGCAGCGTCACTGACCCTCATGTGGGATACAAACCGGGGCCCTGCTGCTCAGAGCTGGTGTCCCAAGCCAACTCTTAACCAGCGTGCCACTTGGCCAGCTCACAAGATAATTCTTAAACTTGAGACTGGTGTGTGTCGACATACAGGTACCCAGATGAACTGACTCATCTGGTGCAGTCAACAGATGGTTGAGGTTTGTCCAAAAGAGCCCTGGTTTGAGGGTTTTGCAGAACCAAGTCTGCTTCAAGAGTTGTTGTGCAGCGTGGGAGGCCAAAGGCAGCTGGATTGGCTGTTGAGGAGATAGATTGGCAGGAAGGGAGAGATGAGGCAGCTGCCAGAGGGAGAGGAACTCTGGAGGAGAAATGTTGAAAGCATTTTAAATAAAATGTTCAGTGTAAGGTATAATGTAATGCTCTCTTTATCTCCCTTCAAAGCATTCAGTAAAATCTGTAATAATCATCAGTGGTTTGGACTTAAATTTAGTGCATCAAAGCTGGCTTAAATATGAAAATGGGGCAAACACAGGAACTATAAAAGGGGCCTAGCCACACACAGATTACATTTGTAATACACACATAAAATGTACATACATACAGGGAGAAAGAAAGACAGAGAGAGGAGAAAGTCTGGAAGCACATGCACCAAAATGTTAATAGTGATCACTCCACAGCAATAGTCATATGGTTAGGATCATAAACCATAAATGATTTTATTATGTTGTATTTTACTGGCTTTTCTGATTTTTATGGTTAACATTAAAAAAAAATGTAGATAATCCTAATAATAACAGCTAACATGTTTGAGTGCTTACATGACTATAGGCCAGGCAGTGTTTACATATACTGATTTCATTAATTCTCACAAGCTATCTGTGAAGTTGCTGTGTAGATAGGTACCTTTATTTCCATTTTGCAGATGAGGAAACTTTTATGATATATTATTTTTAAAAATCAGAAATAAGGGGTCGACCAAGTAGCTTGTTGGTTAAGAGTTGGCTTGGGACACCAGCTCTGAGCAATAGGGCCCCAGTTCGGATCCCACATGAGGACCAGAGATACTGTGCCCTCTAAAGCTAAGATGGTGAACAACAGCTTGACCTGGAGCTGGGCTGCCGTGAGTTGCAGGTGACGGCGTGGGCTGCAGTGGGGCTGGCCGCCAGCTGGCATGCACTTTCGTTAGCCACTGAGAGCCACCGTGAGCTGCTGTCCAATGGTTGGCGAGTGACTGCCTCACCCAGGAAGAGCTCAATGATAATACCAACATCGGCCAGTAAAGTGACGTCCTCCACAACTAGATTGAAGAACAAAAGGACAGCAACTTGTCTGTTCCCCTTCCCTGATTTCCCAACACTGTTCCCCTCCCCTAATTCCCCAATTAAAAAAAAAAATCAGAAATAAGGAAAATGACATTTAATAAGAAAATAGCAGAGTCAAAGGGAGAAGGGGCATGGGAGGAAGCAATCAGAATCTGGAGTATACTATTGGGTTGTCGGAAAAGTCATAATGTATTTTGTCTATGTTTTCAAAGGTCATTTATTTATATAAAGAACGAAGATCAATCAATAATATATTGTCCATTTTGTTCGATAACCTTTTGCCATCTTTCAGTGAGCTTCATAATCCCTCATTCATAGAAGGACCTGTCTCTATTTATGAAAGACTGAACAAGGTGCTGACTTACAGCCTCATCCGAATTAAACGTTATACCACGCAAGGAGTTTTGAAGAGAGCGAAACAAGTGGAAGTCTGACGGCACAAGGTCAGGCGAGTATGGTGGGTGTGGCAACACATCCCATCCTAGCTCCAGTAATTTTTGACGGGTGTTCAAACCTGTGTGTGGTCTCCCGTTGTTACAATGGAACACAACTCCTTTACGATTAACAAGCTCTGGACGTTTCTGGACGATGGATACGTTCAAACTGTCCAATTGCCGAGAGCACATATTCAAATTGATTGTTTGGTTCCTTGGTAGGAGCTTGAAAAACACGACACCTTTAAAATCCCACCACACTGGGAGCATAACCTTCCTCTGATGAATGTCTGCTTTTGATGTTGTCTGAGGTGAATCATCACGTCGGGACCATGACCATTTGCGCACCACATTGTTGTAAACAATCCACTTCTCATCACCAGTTATCATTTGCTTCAAAAAAGGATCGTTTTCCTCACGTTTAATGAGCATATTGCAGATGTGTATACACACTGTCAAATGAACTTCTTTGAGTTCATGTGGAACCCAAATATTGAGCTTGCTTATGTATCCCAGCTTCTTCAGGTGGTCGCGAATGCTTGAATTACGGATGTTCAATGTTTCTGCAATCTCTCGTGTCATATAACGTGGGTTTGACTCCATCAATGCCTTTATTTTGTCGTCATCAACCTCGGTAGGCCTCCCTGACCGAGGAGCATCATTGAGATCAAAATTACCAGCACGGAATTTCATGAACCATCGTTGGCACTGACTTTTTTGGGTTTTTTTTCCAAGTCTCACAAAGGCAGATTTAGACTTTATTTCATATTTTTGTATTTTCCCACAGCCCCTCATCCACCACTACCTCTCATCTTGTGATTGTTCTCCTTTCCCAAATTAATAATGCATACAACAGGCAGACACGGGAATATTTTTTTGACTTTTAATGACTGAAGCAAAAAGACCTAAAACCGCAGCTTCTGGAAGAACCATTTGTTCTTGCCAGTCTTGTACCTCTCTTTGAACTTGACCTTGGCCTCCCGTCAGGCTTTGTGTTTCAGAGCAGGGTCTCTGAAGACATCTTTGTTGACAACAGTTTTGTCCAAGGGGATATCCACAGAGTACCTTGTGGGCATGAGATGATTGTAGTTATAAACTTTCACAAAAGATTTGATCTTTGTCCTCTTAGCAATTTTCTTCTTGCCCATGGCAGCTGTCACTTTTTGGAGATAGCGGTCAATTCCAGCCACCAGAGCATGGCTGTAGGGGCGGTCTGAGGTACCATCATCAATGTTCACGATGACAGCTTTGCGTCCAGAGTAGCGTCCATCCAGGACCAGCACCACCTTCCCAGGTTTCATAAACTTGCCCATTTCGACAGCAGCCACTGAGGCGTATAACGGCACTGACATTTTTGAGGAGCATTGTCACCATAAACTTTATGCAACTTTTCACATGCTTGATGCACGTTCTTCCCTTTATGAAAGTAAAACAGTAAAATATGGCAAAAATGCACAGTTTGGTCTTCCATCTTCAACTTGTTGTAAAATCTCCAAAACTCAACAAAATCGCTCAATTTAAAAAAGAAAAAAGCTGGAACTGTCAGCTGTCAAATAACATAGCAATAACACAGATGTGAATGACTCTAGTACTTCCAAAAATGAACTAATGCCATCTGTCAGAAACATGTCAGATTTTTTCGACAACCCAATATAATAAGTCCTTTCTTCTCTCCATAAACTAACCCAAAGTGAAACGCATATGTTACTAATAAATTGTCCTTGAAAGAACAAAATATTTTATTGAAGCAGAAAAGCAAAATGATTAAAGAATTGGAAACTAGGGTAGCATCTTTATGCTCGAATGGGTCTTACACATAACTGAGGCCACTGTCCTAATTTCACAGGTGTGAACCTGAATCGCCTGAAAATCATTGGTGAATTGCCAGGACTGGGATGAGAGCCCTGTCTCGTGTCTCTGCATTAATGCAAGATATATAATTTAGAGTCATGTTTTTAAAAATGCAAACTCAAGGGCCAGCTGAGTGGCTCACTTGGTTAAGAGCTCGCTCAAGAGTGCGAGCTGAGCTCTGAGCAACAGCAGTTCGATGCCAGCCCGAGCTGAGTTGCCGTTGAGCTGCCAACAGGTAGCAGGAGGGCTCAGCTAAAAATAAATAAATAAATAAATAAAATAAAAATGCAAACTCAACTGTAATTTGTTACCATAAACATTAATATTTATTATTTTTTTATTTTTTTTAATTTATTTTTTTAATTAGTTTCAGGTGTACAACACAGTGCAATAGTTATACATTTTACCCCTCAAAGTGACAACGCCCCACCCCCAATTCGACCCCACTCCCCCACCCATATCATATATATCTATTACTCTTCCTCTGACTCTCTTCCACAGTATAGTCCACATCCCATGACTATCTATATATATTCAATTACAGTAGGTATACCACCTCCGCTTTAGTAATACAGTGCAGTGATCAAACCTCTACTCCATCCATGAAATGGTCTCCCTAACAAGACCTATGATCATCTGACATTCCACAGAATATTTACAACATTATTAATTATATTCCCCAAACTGTTTTTCATATCCCAGTGGCAATATTGTAGTTGCCTATTTTTGCTGTCTAATCCCTTCCCCTTCTCCCTCATCCCCATTCCCCTCCCAAGTAGCAACCCTGATTTTTCCTCTATATCTATGAGACAGTTTCTGTTTACTTTGCTCATTCATACAGTTTTTCAGATTCCACATATGAGTGAGATCATATGGTATTTGTCTTTCTCTGACTGATTTATTTCACTTAACATAATAGTCTCTAGGTCCATCCATATCATTGCAAATGGTACGATTTCATTCTTCTTTATAGTGGAGTAATACTCCATTGTATAAATATACCACAGTTTCTTAATCCAGTCATCTACTGATGGGCATTTTGGTTGTTTCCAAGTCTTAGCTATTGTAAATTGTGCTGCTATGAACATAGGGGTGCATAACTTTTTTTGAATAAGTGTCTTGGTTTTTTCAGGATAAATACCTAGGAGTGGAATTGCTGGGTCAAACGGTAGCTCTATTTCCAGTTCTTTGAGATACCTCCATACTGATTTCCATAGTGGCTGCACCAATCTGCAATCCCACCAACAGTGCAGCAGGGTCCCCTTTTCCCCACAGCCCCGCCAGCACTTGTTGTTTGTTGATTTATTGATGATAGCCATTCTGACTGGAGTGAGGTGGTATCTCATGGTGGTTTTTATTTGCATTTCCCTAATGACCAGTGAGGTTGAACTTTTTTTCATATGCCTGTTGGCCATCTGTATGTCCTCTTTAGAGAAATGTCTCTTCATATCTTCTGCCCATTTTTTAATTGGGTTGTTTGTTTTTTTGGTGTTGAGTTTCATGAGTGTTTTATAAATTTTGGATATTAACCCCTTATCAGATATATCGTTGGCAAATATATTCTCCCATTCAGTAGGCTTCCTTTTTGTTTTATTAATGGTTTCCTTTGCTGTGAAAAATCTTTTAAGTCTGATATAATCCCATATGTTCATTTTTTCTTTCACTTCCCTTGCCCGTAGGGATGTATCAGTAAAAATATTGCTCCGGGTATTGTCTGCAAATGTACTCCCTATATTTTCTTTTAGGATTTTTATGGTTTCAGGTCTTACATTTAAGTCTTTAATCCATTTTGAATGTGTTCTTGTATAAGGCGTAAGGAGGTGGTCCAGTTTCATTTTTTTGCATGTGTCAGTCCAATTTTCCCAGCACCATTTATTGAATAGACTATCTTTATTCACTCCAGTGTAAATTCTTGCTTCCCTTGTCATAGATTAACTGTCCATAAATGCCTGGATTTATTTCTGGGCTCTCTGTTCTGTTCCACTGATCGATGTGCCTGTTTTTATGCCAATACCGAACTGTCTTGATTACTGTAGCCTTGTAGTAGGTTTTGATGTCTGGTAGCGTGATCCCCCCAACTTTGTTCTTATTTCTCAGAATTGCCGAGGCTATTCTGGGTCTTTTATGATTCCATATAAATTTTAGGATTATATTTTCTATTTCTGTGAAAAATGCCTTTGGTAGTTTGATAGGAATTGCATTGAATCTATATATTGCTTTAGGCAATATGGACATTTTAACTATATTAATTCTTCCTATCCATGAGCATGGTAGGTGTTTCCGTTTATTTGTATCTTCTATGATTTCTTTCTTCAGTGTCTTATAATTTTCTGAGTACAGATCTTTCACTTCTTTGGTTAAATTTATTTCTAGGTATTTTATAGTTCTTGACGCAATTGTAAATGGGACAGTTTTCTTAATTTCTCTTTCCATTAGTTTATTATTGGTATATGCAAATGCCACTGATTTCTAAACATTGATTTTATATCCTGCTACTTTACTGAATTCATCTATCAGTTCCAATAGTTTTTTGATGGAGTCTTTGAGGTTCTCTATATACAGTATCATGTCATCTGCATATAATGACAATTTTACTTCTTCCTTGCCAATTTGGATGCCTTTTATTTCTTTTTGTTGTCTGATTGCTATGGCTAGAACTTCCAGCACTATGTTGAATAAAAGAGGAGAAAGTGGACAGCCTTGTCTTGTTCCTGATCTTAAGGGGAATGGTTTTAGCTTTTCCCCATTGAGTATGATGTTAGCTGTAGGTTTATCATATATGGCTTTTATTATGTTGAGATATGATCCCTGTATTCCCACTTTGCTAAGCGTTTTTAACATAAATGGCTGTTGGATTTTGTCAAATGCTTTTTCTGCATCTATTGAAATGACCATGTGATCTTTATCCTTCATTTTGTTGATGTGGTGTATCACATTAATTGATTTATGGATGTTGAACCAGCCTTGCGCACTAGGGATGAATCCCACTTGATCATGATGTATGATCTTCTTAATATATTGATGAATTCTGTTTGCTAATATTTTATTGAGAATTTTTGCATCTATAGTCATCAGGGAGATTGGCCTGTAGTTTTCCTTTTTTGTGATGTCTTTATCTGGTTTTGGAATCAGGGTGATAGTAGCTTCATAAAAAGAGTTTGGGAGCCTTCCCTCCTTCTGGATTTTTTGGAATAGTTTGAGAATAGGTGATAGTTCTTTTTTGAATGTTTGATAAAATTCACTTGTGAAGCCGTCTGGTCCAGGGCTTTTGTTTTTTGGGAGCTTGTCAATTACTGATTCAATTTCCTTGGTAGTAATCAGGGTATTTAGATTTTCTGTTTCTTCTTGCGTTAGCTTTGGAAGGTTGTATGCTTCTAGAAAATTATCCATTTCTTCCGGATTGTCAAATTTGTTGGCATATAGTTGCTCATAGTAATTTCTTAGAATTTTTCATATTTCTGTGATGTCTGTAGTCATTTCTCCTCTTTCATTCCTGATTTTGCTAATTTGAGTCCTCTCTCTTTTTTCTGATGAGCCTGGCTAGAGATTTGTCAGTTTTGTTTATCTTCTCAAGAAACCAGCTCTTGGTTTCATTGATCTTTTGAATTGTTTTTCTGTTCTCTATATTGTTTATTTCTGCTCTGGTCTTTATTAACTCCTTTCTTGTACTCCCCTTGGGCCTCTTTTGCTGTTCTTTTTCCAGTTCCCTTAGGTGTAAGCATAATCTGTTGATTTGAGATTTTTCTTCCTTCTTTAGGTAGGCTTGCACTGCTATAAACTTCCCTCTTAGGACTGCTTTTGCAGCATCCCAAAGATTTTGGGTCGTGGTGTTTTCATTTTCGTTTGTCTCGAGGTATCTTTTGATTTCCTCGATGATCTCATTTGTGACCCACTCACTATTTAATAGCATCTTGTTTAGCCTGCATTTATTTGTCAGCTTCCCGGATTTCTTCTTATAATTGATTTCTAGTTTCATAGCATTGTGGTCAGAGAATACAGTTGAAATGATTTCAATCTTCTTAAATTTATTCAGACTTGTTTTGTGGCCTAACATGTGGTCTATCTTAGAAAATGTTCCATGTGTACTTGAAAAGAACGTATATTCTGTAGCTTTGGGATGAAATGCTCTGAAAATGTCTGTTAAATCCAGCTGATCTAATGTGTCATTTAAGGTCGCTGTTTCCACATTGATTTTCTGTCTGGAGGTTCTGTCCATTAGTGACAGCGGGGTGTTGAAGTCCCCTACTATGATAGTGTTACTGTTGATCTCTGTCTTTATGTCTGACAATATCTGTTTTATATATTTAGGGGCTCCTATGTTAGGTGCATAGATGTTTACTAGAGTTATGTCCTCTTGTTGGATCGATCCCTTCATTACTATGAAGTGTCCTTCTTTGTCCTTTGTTATATTCTTCAATTTAAAGTCCATTTTATCTGATATAAGTATCGCTACTCCAGCTTTTTTCTCAGTACCATTTGCATGAAATATTTTACTCCATTCCTTTACTTTCAGCCTGTATGAGTCTTTGGATCTGAGGTGAGTCTCTTGTATACAGCATATGCTGGGGTCTTGCTTTCTTATCCATTCAGCCACCCTATGTCTTTTTATTGGAGCATTTAATCCATTTACATTTCATGTGATTATTGATAGGTGTGTATTTATTGCCATTTTGTTATTTGTGTTTGTAGTCTTTCTTAGGTTGTTTTTCTCTTCTACTTAAAGAAGCCCTTTTAGCATTTCCTGCAAAGCTGGCTTGGTGGTAATGAATTCCCTTAACTTATTCTTTTCTGCAAAGCTCCTTATCTCGCCTTCCATTTTAAACGATAACCTTGCTGGATACAGCAATCTCGGTTGTAGGCCTTTATTTTTCATCACTTTGAAAACCTCCTGCCACTCCCTTCTGGCCTGCAAAGTTTCTGTAGAAAAGTCAGCTGATAATCTTATGGGGGTACCCTTGTAAGTAACTTGCTGCCTTTCCCTTGCTACTTTAAGGATTCTGTCTTTGTCCTTAACCCTTGCCATTTTCACTATAATGTGTCTTGGAGTGGGCCTGTTTGGAATCATCCTGGTTGGAACTCTCTGCACTTCCTGAGCTTGTATTTCAATGTCCTTTGCCAGGTTAGGGAAGTTTTCAGACATTATTACTTCAAATATATTCTCAATCCCTTGCTCCCTCTCTTCTCCTTCTGGTACTCCAATGACCCTTAGGTTATTGCGTTTGATGTGGTCCCCCAGCTCTCTGAAACTATTTTCCATGTTTTTCATTCTCTTTTCTTTTTGTTGTTCCACATGGGTGATCTCTGCTATTTTGTCTTCTAAGTCACTGATTCGATTTTCTGCTTCATCCAATCTACTAGTGATTCTATCAAGTTTGTTATTTAATTCAGTAATTGTGTTTTTTTTTTTTTTTTTTTTGTTTTTTTTTAGCTGAGCCATCCTGCCACCTGTTGGCAGCTCAACGGCAACTCAGCTCGTGCTGGCCTCGAACCGCTGTTGCTCAGAGCTCAGCTTGCACTCTTAAGCGAGCTCTTAACCAACTGAGCCATTCGGCCGGCCCTTGTGTTTTTTTTTTAAAATGTAAATTAGCTCTTTAATAATTTGTTTACATTGGTTACATGTTTATCATATTTTGGATATATTGTGTTTTTTTTGTTTTGTTTTGTTTTGTTTTGAGGGCAGTGTCACTGGCCCTCATATGTGGGACCCGAACTGGGGCCGCTGGCTTCCCAAGCCAGCGCTTAACCACTGTGCCACTCAGCCGGCCCAAGTAATTGTGTTCTTAAGTTCTAGCTGGTTGCTTTTCATGATTTCTCTATCCTTCTTTATATTTTCATGAATTTCCTTGAACATTCTAATAATCAGTGTTCTGAACTCTGTCTCCGATAGGTTGGTTACCTCTATTTCCTCTATTTCCACTGATTCAGGAAGTTTCTTCTGTTCTTTTATTTGTGTTGTGTTTCTTTGTCTCCCCATTCTGGCGTACTCTTTGTGTTTGCTTCAATATAACAGATAGATCCCCCAGATTTCTCAGTCTTTTCTGGGTAAACTTATATGGTGTGTGTCCTTTATATTTGAATTACTCAGTCTCCCTATTCTCCTGTGCTTGTATCTGAGGTGTTCCTTGTGTCGTGCGTCCTCACTTGTTGAAGTTTTAGTTTTGATTACTTTTGGTTTGTCAGTAGGTGGGATTGACTTCCAGATTGATTAGCTGTGAGGATCATCAGTGTCTGCAGTTTATGAGCTGCTGTGAGAGGATTGACCCCTCTGATGAAACTTGGACCCTATGGGCCCTAGTACCTGTAGCAACTTCCTTTTGGGTGTGACTCTTGTATGTCAGACCCAGAAATGCTCTGGTTTTATCTAAAGTTGGCCTCAGGTATGATGATTCTTGTGTCTGTTTGTTTGTACCCACTGCTGCAGAGTGATTTTAGAGCATAACAGATCAACAAGAAAAACCCCCGCAGCCACCAAAGGAAATCAAATGCTCGCACAATTAAAAAATACCAACCATCGAACTACAGTCAACTTGTACAGAAATTCAATCATACTAATGAAGAAAACAAACAGAAACAAAACAAAAACCACACACACAATAATAACAGAAGAGGAAACAAAATAAAATACAATATCCTAAAATAAAAAATAGAATAAATATGAGAAACCGATTAGCTATACCTAAAAAGTAAAAAAAAATAAACTAAAATAATAATAAAAAAAGTAAGAATAAAAATTAAAAAAATAAAATTTGCAGAAAAGAGGAAAAGTATAGCAGTGAGAAGAATGAATAAAATAAGAGAGAAAGTGAGGGTGGGGAAAAAAGAAAAAGAAAAGAAAGAAAAAGAAAAAGAAAAAATATATATATATATTTGTCTACACACCCATATATATGGACATATATTCACCTATATACACCTATATATATGCCTATATTAAAAACTACAAAATGATAAGAATGAAATAGAAATAAAAACCCAAAACAACCAAGATAAGCAGCCAATCAAGGGAAAACAAAACAGAATAAAACCAAACAAACCAAAAATACCCGTGCCTGTCTTGGCTAAAGTCCACCAAGCTCTCTTCAGTTTGTCTGCTGTACAAAAATTCCTGTGCGTCTTGTGGGAAGAGTAGGCCACCTGATGCCTAGCGTGATCCTGGCACTGCAGGTTTGCTGTACTTGAGTGTGGTTGTGACGTGTGATTGGTGGTTTTTACAAAGTCACTGCCTTTTTACTTTTGCCTGTCCCAAGGCAGGCTGCACCCCCAAAGGCTCAATGAGTGTCTCTGGGCACCCTTTCAGTTGACAGCTGTGGAGAATTAAAGAATTCCTCACTACCAAAAGCCAGCTGCTAAGAATCTGTTAATTAGTGCCTCAGCAGGTGAACATGCCCTGCCTCCCAAGCCTTGCATAAAGGTGGGGGCGGGGTAGGTAGTCTCACTCTGCAGCCTTTACTGGGTGGAAATTCTCAACCCCCTGCAGGTAGGAATATCTTCCTAGTCTGCCCCTATTGCTCCATTCAGGAGTCAGTTTAAGACTGTCTTGGCAGGGGCCAAAGTTTGTGGGAGTGGGTGGGTTATTGGTTTTTTTTGCTTTCTGTTCAAGAGTAGAAAAAGGAAAAAAAAATAAAAAACATAAAAATAAACAAAGCCACAGTTCCAACACTGTTTTAGGCTAAGGCCTTTGCCTCTTATGCTCCAGCGGAGTTCCTGCTGCTCTCCCAAAGGGTCTGCCGGGATTTAGGGAATTGCGCGCACCCTACTGTGTGGATAAGATCCCCGCTCCCTCTCTCAGGGACCTTCGTCTCTGACTGGCGCACTGTGTGTCAGAGTGAGTCTTCTTTTTCCCCTGCTTCAGGGTTTAAGCCTTCTGCCTCGGAGCCGGCGCGCACCCGCGCGGTGCTCCTGCTGCTCTCCTGAAGAGACTGCCGGGGTTTAAGGGACTGCGCGCCCCCTGCCGCGCGGCTCAGATCCCCGTTCCATCTCTCCGGGACCTGTGACTCCGGCCGGCCGGCGCACGCTGCGTCTCCGCGGGCGAGTCCTCTTTTTTCCCCTGCTCCCGGGTTTAAGGCTTCTGCCTCAGAGCTGGCGCACGCCCGCGCGGATCTCCTGCTGCTCTCCCAAATGGTCTGCCGGGATTTAGGGGACTGTGCGCATCTTGCCGCGCGGCTCAGATTCCTCTCGGGGACCTGCGTCTCCGCCCGGCGCGCGCTGCTTCTCCGCGGGTGAGTCCTCTGTTTTTCCTTGCTCCCGGGTTTCAGGCTTCTGCGTTCCGCGGGACCCGGTGGGCACAGAGACTGATCCCTGAACCGGGAGGGTGCAGGGACTGATCTTGCCCTACCGCTGCGGGGCTCTGCACCCTGCTTCCTGGGGACCCGGTGAGCTGCGGGTGCAGCTCGTACCTCTGCACAGTCGTCTCCTCTCTCTCCTCCCACACTTGCCCGGCCTGAGGCTTCTGCCTCAGACTGCAAACCAACGCGCTCTTGCTGAACTCTAGGTGGGCCGCGGGCCGCAGGGAGCGAGCCGGGGCAACACTCACCGTGACTCAGCAGCCGCGGGTGCGGGCTGCACCTCACGCGTCTCACCGCCTTCTTCCCCTACTCGCCCGGCCTGCCCGCCTTCCAAGCAATCCTTGTGTGGAACTCTTAGTTGCTCTGTGTGATGAGTAGATGTCTCTTTGAAGCGTATTAGAAGTTCAAATTGTGGATATGTCCAGGGGAGATTTCATGGAGCCCTCCTCACAGCCGCCATCTTGCCCCTCCTTCCAAATTCACTAAAATATTTTCAACATTAATATTTAAATATTGTCAGCCATTACTTGAGCTAAGCTAGGAACTATCCTTAGAGTTTTTAGAGTCCCTCAAAACCTTTTAACTTGGAAATCACCATGCTCTGGTAGAATTACGTACAGAACTTTGAAGGCTTCAAGGTTCTTACAGGCACTTCTTGTTCTTTTTTTTTAGAGATTTTATTGGGGAATTGGGAGAGAGGTACAGCATTGGGGAATCAGGGAAGGGGAACAGACAAGTTGCTGTCCTTTCTGTTCTTCAATCTAGTTGTGGACGACATCGCTTCACCGGCCCATGTTGGTATTGTGATCATTGTGCTCTTCCCAGGTGAGGCAGTCAATTGCCGGTCATTGGATACCTCTCATGGCAGCTCACACCCTGTGTCCTCTGCTCACGCTGGCTGCCAGCCACTCACGGTAGCTCACAGCAGCCCACTGCAGCCTACATTGTCACCGGCGACTCATGGGAGCCGAGCTCCAGGTTGAGCTGTTGTTCACTATCTTAGCTGTAGAGGGCGCAGCATCACTGGCCCTCATGCGGGATCTGAACTGGGTCCCTCCTGCTCAGAGCTGGTGTCCCAAGCCAACTCTTAACCAACGTGGCACTCAACCACCCCTCTTCTTCCTTTTTAAAATAAACTACTGAAGTATGCTTAGCATAAAAAGCTATATATATTAATGTGTACAACTTGATGAATTTGGATGTAAGTACAGTAGATACCCATGAAACCATCAACACAATCTATGCCATAAATATATTCATCACCTCAAAATGTTTCCTCCTGCTCTCTTTATTATTTTTTTGTGTGTGATAAGAACACTTAACATAAGGTCTGCTCCTGGGCTGGCTGAGTGGCGCATTGGTTAAGAGTTGGCTTGGGAGCCAGCTGAGTGGTGCATTGGGTAAGAGCTAGTTTTGGGATGCCAGCAGCCCCGGTTCGGGTCCCACATATGAGGGCCAGTGACACTGCCCTCTACAGCTAACAACAGCTCCACCTGGAGCTGGGCTGTGAGAGCCCCACGGTGGTGTGGGCTGCAGCCCCTGCTGCAGTGGGCTGCCAAGGGCTACAGTGAGTGGCTGGCAGCCAGCGTGAGCTGCAGGCAGCCAGTGTGAGCTGCTAATCGCCGCGGTGAGCGACACCAAGAGGCCGGAGACTGATCTGCCTCATCCTGGAAGAGCGCAATGACGACACCAACATGGGCCAGTGAAGCAACATCCTCCGCAACTAGACTGAAAAACAAAAAGACAGCAACTTGTCTGTTCCCCTTCCCCGATTCCCCAATAAAAATCTTTAAAAAAAAAAAAAAGAGTTGGCTTGGGATGCCAGCGGGCCCGGTTCGGATCCCACATATGAGGGCTAGTGACACTGCCCTCTACAGCTAAGATGGTGAACAACAGCTCCACCTGGAGCTGGGCTGCTGTGAGTCCTCCGGACGGTATAGCTCAGCCCCTGCTGCAGTGGGCTGCCATAGGCTACAGTGAATGGCTGGCAGCCAGTATGAGTGACTGGCAGTCGGTGTGAGCTGCCAAGAGCCATGGTGAGCGGCCGTTCAGAGGCCAGCGACTGATCTGCCTCACCCGAGAAGAGTGCAATGACGATACCAACATGGGCCAGTGAAGCAATGTCCTCCACAACTAGACTGAAGAACAAAAGGATAACAACTTGTCTGTTCTCCTCCCCTAATTCCCCAATAAAATCTTAAAAGAAAAAAAAAAAAGATCTACTACTCCCTAGGCAAACTTTTAATATTGTCAACTATAGGCACTATGCTGTACAGTAGGTCCCTAAGGGTAATTCATCTTGCATAACTGGAAATGTGTACCTATCAACCACTACTCTCTAGCCATTGAAAATTCTGGCATTGCTCTATTTTCAATATAACCCACCGTCAGAGGTTTATTTTGTGTCATATTACCAAATGGTACATATTTTTTCCATGTTAACTAGTAAGAAGGACTTAACTTGGCTTTCCTATCTTTTCTGGTCAGCCAGAATGTCCTCCAGTGTCTTTTTTTTTAGAGGCCCGCTGTGTCACTGGCCCTCATATGTGGGATCCGAACTGGGGCCGCTGGTGTCCCAAGCCAGCTCTTAACCACCAGGCCACTCGGTCAGCCCCTCCAGCGTCTTTTTATCTTTATTTTGGTCTCACGCCTTGTAGCAAAACAGGAGGGAAAAGGCACTTTATGCACGAGACCTCCAGAATGTTGTAATTGTATTTTCCTAATCAGTTTTATTGGAAATTTTTACTTTGCTTCCTGTTTCATCTTCCATCATACCTCTAATTATTAGATGATTATTTACTAATTTTAGGCCACACATATTTTATTTATTAATGCCTCTTCATTACTATATCTTTTATAAAGCATCTTGACTATTTTAAGCACCTTGTGACCATCTATTCCATTCATTCCTGCTGTCGACTTTAAAAATATGTAGCACTAAAACGACCAGAAGTTTGAGAAGTGAATCCTTAGTAAAGGTCATGATTAACCATGGTGTGCCCATGGTCAAGATATATACGTTGCTTGAGAGAGGAATCTTTTGAAAGACCCTCAAACATAGGATTGGTTCCAAGATCTAAAAGTATCAGTGAGAGTAGGGGAGCAATAGAAGTTATGTCTGTTTTCCTGAACCATAGCCTTAGGAGATAAATATCCTCATCCAGCACAAGCAGGGCTATGTCTTCACAGTATATAAGCCCTAGGGAATCGAACAAAGGAGAAGCCTCTTTGCAGGAACTCCACCATCCTCATTTTCAGGAATGGCTGTGGTCAGCAGAGCAGCTAATATCACTGCCAAGGGGGAGAGGTGCCAAAGGGATCCTCAAGTAACTGAGTACCAGGACATTCCAGGCTTTAAAATAGCTACCTCACCTCATGGACCATTTCAAGAAATCTATACAGAACTTGAAAACAACTGTAATAGAACCTTACCCAAAATAAGCAAGTTTCTGCCATTTTTGCTCAATCTCTATTTTTGCTTTTCAATTTATTTTTTAGTTACAGTTGACATACAATATTATATTAGTTTCAGATGTAAAACATAGTGACTAGACATTTCTATAAGTTAGGAAGTGATCACCCCAATAAGCCTAGTACCCATCTGACACCATATAATAGTTATTAGAATATTACTGACTATATTCCCTATGCTGTACTTTACATCCCTGTGACTATTTTTATAATTGACAATGTGTACTCCTTAATCCTTTCCAATTTTTTCACTGATTTCCCCCCCCTCCGATTTGGTAGCCATCAATTTTTTCTCTGCATCCATGAATTTGTTTCTGTTTTGTTCGTTTATTTTATGTTTTAGGTTCCACACATAAGTGAGATCATATGGTATTTGTATTTCTCATCTGACTTATTTACAATAGCCAAGATATGGAAGCAACCAAAGTGTTCATCAATAGATGAATAGACAAAGAAGATGTGAGATTATATATATATATATATATATCAGCCACAAAAAACATGAAATCAATCCCTTTGTTTTTGTTTTCCAGAGTTTCTTCCTCAGCTTAAATTTTTTCCTCCCTAGTCACTCACACCCTGGGTAGTTTAATTCTCCTCTAGATATAACCATTATGCATTATCTACCTTCCTTAGCACCACCTCTAGCCTCTTGGATGGTGAATGCCACCTCCTCTCGGCATGTCTAGTGCATATCCAACAACTCGCCCCTCATGTTCCCATGGCCCTATTTTGTTTAATGACTTTACCATCTACCCAGCTGTTCACACTAAAAACCTCAGTCATCTTTCTTCCTTTTCTCCATCGCATCCCCCTCATCTGAACATATTTAATCAGGAATCAAGTCTGGTCACTTCTTCCTATGGAATGGTTCTGGAATCCTGGGACTTTGCAGGCAATTTTCAGCTTGTCTCAGACTAAAGTCTCTCTGTTTCCAATTCATCCTCCATGTAGTCATCAATTATTCTTCCAGAACAAAAATCTGGTTTTACTTCTCCCTGGCTTAATGACATCTGATAGTTACCCATTGTCTGAATAAAGTTTTATTTTCTTAACAATAACAATGTGTACACAATTCCTCTATGTTCTTTCACCCCCAATCAAAATTCACCTTTCTGCTAACCTACTCTCTTAGTTTGCTACTTTCTGCCAAATGACAACTAGCTTTTCCAACACTGTAGCCCAGAAGTGATTTCTTTTTTTTTTTTTTTAAAGATTTTATTGGGGAATTGGCGGAGGGGAACAGCGTTGGGAAATTGGGGAAGGGGAACAGACAAATTGCTGTCTTTTTGTTCTTCAGTTTAGTTGCGGAGGATGTTGCTTCACTGTTGGTATCGTCATTGCACTCTTCCCGGATGAGGCAGATGGGTCGCTGGCCTCTGGATGTCGCTCACCGCGGCTATTGGCAGCTCACACTGGCTGCGGGCCGCTCACACTGGCTGCGGGCCACTCACTGTAGCCTATGGCAGCCCACTGCAGCAGGGGCTGCAGCCTACACCATCACCGGGGCTCGCACAGCCCAGCTCCAGGTGGAGCTGTTGCCAGCTGTAGAGGGCAGTGTCACTGGCCCTCATGTGGGATCCGAACCGGCGCCGCTGGCATCCCAAAACCAGCGCTTAACCAATGCGCCACTCGGCCGGCCCCCAGAAGTGATTTCTTAATGTGTTATCTAGTTCAAGTGCATATTTATATCAGCTAGAGAAATGTATCTCTGGAGATAACTCTAAATTTGGGAGGGTTTTGGGGGGATGTTGTGAACAACCAATATCCCAAAGTGGCACTGTAGTTCGCTTACTCTGAATACTGGCAGTGGCAGCCCCCAAAGCATGCAGTACCATGGTACAATTCTGGAGAAAATTGTTCAGGTTCCAAATATTGTTAAAATGAAAAGATAGTAGGCAAGATTTGTGTGTACATTTGGAAATATTTCCGTTATTCTATGGTTGAATAAAGGGCCACATACTAAACCTGACAAGCTCAGGGGAGGCCTGCATGGAAGGCCTTACAAACTCAGAGACCAAAGGTAACCACATAGGATAGTCTGAATTTAAGAATTCCTAACTAAAAGCAAGTCATGATAGGTTGTCAGGTCCTAAGCCTGTAGCTTCCTTGACAAAGGCCAACCTTTACCTTAAGCAAGCCTGTCTATTGGCTGTTTACATCAAAGATAATATACCTTTGAAATGTCAGAGTAATCCCCTTCTTCGAGACCCCTCAGGGCATAACCTCCCACAGAGCATGAGACCACAGAACACCTCATTGTTATCTTGTCCCCCCCCCAATACCATCTCCCTGTACTGTAAATGCTAACTATCCTGTGCCCACCAATGTAAAAGAAGTATGTATCTCTCCATTTAATTTTTTATCTAATCTCAGAGATTTCCCAGCTTTGTTTTCTCCCACCTCACTAAGGTATTGACAATGAATTTCATGTACCCGCCCCCCAGTATCTCTTCCTTTGATTCTAATGTATAAAATGAACTGTAAAACTGCTGTTCTCTGGAGCATTTTCTCAATCTGTTTAGATCCTGCTTCCTGACCATTGTTGTGAGTTTGACTCATAAACTCTCATAAGACTTTTCCTTAGGCTGGATGCTCTTTCATCTACAATCCTATACTTTTTAAGGTTTTCATATAATTTTTCTGTGTTTTCCAGTGAAACATTTGCATTCTTTCTACAGATGAAATCATTTTGACACTTTTTATTCCTCCCCCACCCCCAGCATATTCTATTTGCCTTTGCTCTACCCTTATTTTCTTCATTTTATTTTTCATGTCATTTCTTTTTTTTCTGCATTCATTCTCAAAATATTTTTTCTTCTCATTTAGGTCATGCTTTGCAAATTTGTGTTGGGCGTTTTATTATAATACTTATTTTAGTCTAATTAAAAGAATACAAACCACATCAAAGTCTGTTGTCTTGCCATAAGGAGTTCTGAATCTGAAGTCCAAAATAATATCCAGTATAGTCTTGTAAATTTGGCTAGTATTTCAGTCATAAATAATGTTGCTTTTCCAGGGTAAGGAAATCTCTGATTTCCTCTTCCCACCAAAGCATTCATTTGTCATGAATTTCCTATTCTGAAAGTTATCGTGTCAGTTGTGATGGCAGCTGGTTTTTTGAGCAGAGAAGACACATCTTTATACTTTAAAATCAGTCCTCTAATGAGAACTATCTCTACCCACCTCTCTCCTAAACAAAGGTCAAAATTTACATCTTAACACTAAATTCTGGGTATTGTGTTATTTTTTTTCAGATACAGCAGCTGTTAAAGGAAGGGAGGTATTTTAAATATTTTTTGTTTCTAGTAAAATATATATATTTTATAATATATATATCTATAATATAAATATATTATAATATAAATATTATATAATATAAATTTATATATAAATATAAATATAAAATAAATATAATATATATAGTATATATATATATATATATATATATATATATATATAAAATTTTACATGCCCCTTAGCAGCAGCATATAGAGTTAGACAGTTGTATGAATATTATGGGTAGAAATGAAAGTAATAGTAAGAAATACAGAGCTGACTAGATTCAAGAATCTTATGTCCAACTCCAGCAGCTTCCAGAAGCCCCTCTTCCTGCCCCTCAACTCCTACAGGTAAAAATTGAGACGTCTAAGGAGAAGCATAACATTGACACACATAATGTCTGTAGGTAGTCAGCATAGTTGAGTGGTTAATTGCTTCCATTACTCAATTAGCTTATTAGATTCAAAAAGAATAGTTAGCCAACAAATATTTATTGACAAGGAGGAAGGGCTGTATCACTACCATACCATGTTAGGTGCTGAAGAAAGCAGTGGTGTTGAGGGCCGTGTAGCCCAATATTGAGGGGCATGCAGGTTGACTTTAGTGGGCTTGGTGAATCTGAAAGTACTGTTGATTAGACATGTGTTCCTCAAATTTGTATTCCCTTGAAGCCTGTATTTTTATTACAAAATGTATGTTTTGTTAAGGTTTGTGATTAAGTCTTGAGAGAACTTTAGGTACAGTTAAGCCAAAATTAAATATCAAAAGTGAGATTCTCTTTAGTATTCACACCCAGGATTACAGATTATGTAGAAACTGAGTCTGGGTCATAAAGAGATTATCATAGATGGGATTATAGAAAAGGTCACAGTGTGCCCTAAGGAGAACAATTATAGGGACTAAAGGTCTTAAGAGAAAAATACATCAAGACCATGTGGAACTTAAACTTGTAATTGGATAATGGTCAAAAGTCCCTATAAAAAGGACATGTTATTGTAATAAAGTGTGACACTTTTCTCTTTAACTCCCCCGGTGTCTCCACTGTCTCCCTTCTTTATTTTCCTCCCTCATTTTCTGTCTTTTACTGCAACAAACAGTTTCTGTCTTTCATTAACCGCCGACGCCGTGTCCACCTTCTTGAACCCTGGTCAGCGGAGGCTGGTCCCCCGCACAGTGGGAAAACAAGAGTTTAAAGACTGGAAGGAGGGCCAGCCTAGTGGCTCAGTTGGTTAAGAACACGAGCTCTGAGCAACAGGATCACCAGTTGGATTCCCACATGGGCCAGTGAGCTGCACCCGAGCAGGATGGCTCAGCTGGTGAGAGCATGGGATCCTAACAACAAGGTTATTGGTTAGATACCTGCAACTAAGATTGAACATGGCACCTTGAGCTGAGTTGCGGTGGGTGAAGGGGGGAGAGGGGGAGAGAGAGAGGGGCTGCCGGATGGTGGCTGGACTTGGAGCTGAGCTAGCTGCACCCTCCACAGCTAAGATTGAAGGACAACAACTTAGCTGTTCCCCTTCCCCAATTCCCCAACATTGTTCCCCTTACCACAACCCCCAATTCCCCAATAAAATCTTAAAAATTAATAATAATAAAAATAAAGCCTGGAAGGAAAGATATACATTCAACAGATTATCACAATTTAGTAAATAAATTAATTCAAGAGTGCAAAGGAATAGTGTGCCAATGATGGAAACTTAACACATACATGCATGTGTGTGTGTACATATGGAACAGAGCTTTAAGTGAATCTTTTTTACCACGTGACAGCTTTACTAATTCATAACAAGCAATATACATAGCTTCTATAATATATAGAATTTACATATACCCTTTGTATCATTGTGTTAGCTGTTTGGTAAGAAGAAAATGTGGATTCTACTGATGTCAACAGGTAAAGTTGCTGCAGAAAATTTATTCAAAAAGAGTGACTGTTATGGGTTCTATTGTAAACAGACAAGCTGTAGGTGCATTTATAAATTTGGATGTCTGCTTACATAAGCAATAGAGCATGGTGGCTAAAAACAGGTCACTGGAGCCAGACTGGGTTCTGTTCTGTACTAGCTGCAAGGGGAGTTCATGGTAAGCAATCTCCGTTTTGGCCCCGGGGCCAGTTCATGGGTCAAACAGCAGTAATGTCACGGAACAGTCTCTCCTCCACAATGTAGAACACCTTGAATATAAATTTCTACAGTACTATTAATAGGCATGGCATCAACAACAGTTTTTCAGACTTTGTGCTTCACTATGGAGAAAAACAAGAGTATTGCATCTTGAATTTCTTCTTTGGGTAACTTAAAACCCAGTTATGTGAACACCAGCTGCACATATCATGTTACTGACAAAGTTATATAAAATGGTTCTAGTCATATGTTCTCTCTCAAAGCTATTACTATTCAAAACTAACATCCAAGTCAACAAAACAGTATGAACAACTATGGCCGTACATCTTTTTATTAACTGTGGTTTGAGCTTAAAAAAACACACAACTCATTTAAAATTCAAGTTCAACTGTACTCAAATAGACTGCACTAACTAATATTTATCCTGTGCTTACTGTATTCCAGATGCTGTTCTAAACACACTAGTAAGTTTTGATTCTAATGAGAAAACTATACTTGATAGTGTAGTTGCAGCTTTTAAATAATACAGCAACCTCAAGCAGAGAGTAGGAGCAGTGCCGAAAACTTAAGAATATATATATAGAGTTTATAGACCAGTGTTCTTTGTATAGTGTTTATATTGACATCTAGTTTTAAGAACTAAAAACCTTGTATAACTTTACTGCTCTGAAAAGGAGAGTGGCGTTTTTTCAGGGGTCTATGTTCCATGTGGACTGTCTCTGATGCCTATTAACCAATAATACTGTTCTTATTCCACTGCTGTGGGAAATACACAACAACGGGCAAGTAATGATAGCTTTACAGCCTAAATCAGTTGTGAGGACAATTAAGGAGGAAGGAGATCTCCGCAAGTCCCCGAACCCCTGGCTCTTCCCAGCTCTCTCCGCTCCTGCGGGCTGCAAGAAGGGGCGGACCTCCTTTCCAGAGAGCCGCTGGAGGCGGGGTCCCCCGGATGGGGGACTGGTCTCCGGGGCGATGTGGAGCCGACCTGCGCACGCCGCACTAGTTCTTGCGGTCACTGGACGCGTGCGCAGGCGCGGGGTCCGCTGAGAGTGAGCGACCTAAGGGGCGTTGGAGCGGAGGGCTGACCGGTCACCGGCTCTGGGCGCGATGAGACCCGGAGAGGAGCAACCGATGGTGCGGAGCGCCTGCGACGGTGTCTCGGAGCTGGAGCTGCTGAAGCTGCGCGCCGCGGAGCGCATCGACGAGGCGGCCGAGCGCCTGGGGGCCCTGAGCCGCGCGATCTGGAGCGAGCCGGAGCTGGCCTACGAGGAGCACCGTGCCCATGGCGTGCTGACTCGCTTCTTCCAGTGCGAGCCTCCGGCCGCCTCTTGGACCGTGCAGCCGCACTATCAGCTGGCCACGGCCTTCCGTGCGGAGTGGGGGCCGCCGGCGGTCCCGGCGGCGCCGCGCCCGCTGCACCTGGGCTTCCTCTGCGAGTACGACGCGCTGCCCGGCCTCGGGCACGCATGCGGCCACAACCTCATCGCCGAGATCGGGGCAGCGGCGGCGCTGGGCGTGAAGGGAGCTCTGGAGGGCCTCCCCGGGCCTCCTCCGCCGGTGAAGGTGAGCTGGGGCCGGGGTGCGGGACTCCCGTCTCCTGCCCGGGCCGGTCCTGACCCGGAGATGGCCGGACCCGGCGCGTGTGGTGCGCATCTGTCCCCTCCCGTGCCGGGGCAGGTGTAAGGGACGGCACTAGACCTTTCAGCCTGGCCTTTGCCCGAAGGCAGAACCCCTGGATAAAAATTCATGAGGGACCTAGCGACAGTTCGCAGATGTTTGTTTTCTCTTATGTAGTGCTAAACCATTGAGTGGATTCTCCCTTTGGAAAGAACTTAGAGCCAAGCCTGGTTTTCGTTACGGCTTATTTTTGGGAACAGGCGACCACAGTTTGCTGAAGAGGTTGTGCAATCCATGAAGGAAGTGTTATTATGTAGGAAAACGTACAGCCTTTCTTCATTAGCCCCCCGCCCCCGAAATCTTTGTGGCAGTCGCAGGTGCTGTTGTGATTCGAATCATTGCTATTTGGATAGGAAATTTTCAATCGTTAGAACTACCAAAGTTCTAGAAGTATACAAAAAATGGGGACGTGAATGAACATTGACTGCATAAATGAGTTGATTCATGAGTCTTCATGCTTATTTCGTGATTTTAAGAAATATCTCAATTCTTTAAATGGGGAAATGTTTACGTTTCATGGGACAAGTTTAATCTTGTGTTACTCTGTTTTTCCAGATGGTATAGTCTTCATTCTGTGAGCTAAGATTCACTCATCATCATTCAGGTTAAGGGGAAGATTGTTTTATTTTATTCTTTAGCCTATTTTTTCCAGTGTCAGTAACCTTTCTCTTTTTATGCTAACAGTTACTCTTTTGTGGTTTTTTCTCCTTAACTGCCTTCTCTTTTCTGCCTCTGGGGACTTGTTTTTGCATCTGGTTAGGTTTTTGTTTTGTGTGGGGGGAGGGGATGGGAGTCCTTGGCCATTGCATGAAACACTGGAGAAGATTTATAGCTTTAACCAGGTTTATGAAAAGTTTAGAGAAGCCAGCAAACTTTCATTTGAGAAGTCATTAGATTTAACAAGCCAAGGGTTAAAAGTATAAAGCAGCTTCATTTAAGAGTGTGGGTGCTTTGTAAGTTCTAACCAAAGCTAGACTTTGGGAAATGTACACACTTCTAATTTCCAATGATAATGCTGAGTTTTATCAAGGTTATCTTTCTTATATGAAAATGGAATTTATGTTAATTTCCTTTGCAAGCCAAGACTTTCCCCAACTTGTTGTATTGTATTCTTATACATGATCTTGAAAGTATACTAGTTGTTTATAATTTTTCTTTGCTTTAAAAAATTGTTTGAAGAAGTTAAGCTTAAATATCAAAGTAAAATGTTTATTCTGTAAAGTTCTCTTTTGTTTAATTAGGTGTTTGGTGACCAATAAATCTGCCTGGTTGAACTGGTGGAATCGAATTAGTAAGTTTGTGTACTAGTTGGCCATTTCTAACTGTGGTCTTATGATTTATTTAATGTTCTTCATAAAGGATTAGTAAGTTAAGACCTTTTAATGAGGCAGCTCAGTAAGGAATCAGAGTTCAAGCCTGAACATCTAGTCCGAGCTCTGCCTGAAAACTTGCCCTGTAACCTGGGACAAGACACTTCATCCTGTGGTTCCAAACCACCCTCCCTAAAATGATGATACAGATCATTCGTGTATCTCATAGACGAATGTCTATGTTGTGAGGAGAACTAATAAATAGCTGAAGAGTTCCTTACCAGGAAAGTGCTTATGAATAATTCTATACGTACACTAAAAGCTTACAAGAAGAAGCTTTAAGAAATAAGTCTTAAAGAAGTTTGAGGAACTTACTATATAATATTTATCTTTTTTTGTCTTTGGTGCTATAAAGTTGAGTTACAAATAAAAAACCAAAATAGAAACAGACTCATAAATACAGAGAACAAACTGATGGTTACCAGATGGGAGGGGTGTTGGGGAGGCTGGGTGAAAAAGGTGCAGTACAAATTGGTGGTTACAAAATAGTCACGGGGATATAAAGTAAAGCACAAGGAATATAGTCAATAATATGGGCAATAGCTATGCATAGAGCTAAGTGGGTACTCGACTCATCGGGGAATCACTTCATAAATGATGTAAATGTATAACCGCTATGCTGTATACCTGAAACTAATATAAAATAATATTGAATGTCAAAAAAAGTCGAGTTACAAAATTAGGAAAAATTTCCTGTAGTAGTTTTAGTACATACTTTACCCCAAATTGGTATAATAAAATAAGTTAAAACTTGTGACCAATTTAGCACCATAGGTTTATGCCCACTGCATTATTTAAGTGCCAGGGAACAAAAGGTATCTCCATAGTTTATTAAGGACTTTAGATTGTGAATACATATGCAAGGGAACTTGTTTGACATTTTCCTACTAGGATTTTGTGTTGTTTTGCTCTGACACAGTTATTTCCTTCTAGATAATTGTCCTGGGAACTCCTGCAGAAGAAGATGGTGGTGGCAAAATTGATTTAATTGAAGCAGGGGCTTTTAAAAATCTTGATGTTGTTTTTATGGCCCATCCATCCCAAGAGAATGCTGCTTATCTACCTGATGTGGCTGAACATGAGTAAGTAATCCAGTCGAAATAAACTCCTTAGTGGAAAACAGATTATTAAAATACTTTTATATATCTTAACTGGAGACTACAACTCCATATTTACACATTTAAAAAGTACATTGAAGATAATGATGTGATGTCTTGCTTGATTACCACTGAATCACATTTCATTAGTCTCTTCTAATTGAGATTTAATATGGTGTTTTTAATTGGACTATTAAAATAATGACTGAAAGCATAAGAATAGCAAACAGAATATGTTGACACTTATGTTCTATTTTGAACTATCAGAGTAATCTGGTTTCTGGAAAATAATGTGACCTTTAATATGTTGACTTGGCAACTGCATAGATTTGCAAGAAACAGCTTTATTAGACTTATTTTTTATTGTATCTGAGCAGTTAGACTAGTATGGGAACTACTTATAGTGGAATAACAATAATTTATAAAATTTTAAGGTACTAGTGATACGGGTATTTTGGAACATTAATAAAATATTGGCCAGGAACAACTGACTTAATGCTGAAGTATTTTATAATATGCGTATAATATGAGTATTAGAGGCTATCCTAACCCATTTCAAATGTCACCTCCTTTCTCTTTCCTTGACCTTCACCCACAGATGAAGGTTATACATGAGGTTGATTGATCAAAGTTCCCTTTTTCTCTCTTTTTTTGGAATGCCTTCTTTGTGTCAGTCACTATTAATAAACTATAAATAAGCTACGTAAATTTCTGTTATTGCTACAAATGGTTTAAAAATTCTAGCAGTGAATTAATTTTGACTAATAGGTGGGCAATTCTGACTACGTGGACTATCTTATTTTACCGATATTGAAGAAAGTATTTCCAAATGATGCTTTATTTCCTAGTGTGACTGTGAAGTACTATGGAAAAGCATCCCATGCTGCTGCTTATCCCTGGGAGGGAGTCAATGCATTAGATGCTGCTGTCCTTGCCTACAACAATCTGTCTGTGTTAAGACAGCAAATGAAACCAACCTGGAGAGTTCATGGTATGAATGTCAAATACTTGATGTAATAGATAGTGCTTAATATAGTTCAATGCAATATAATTACTTAATCTTTTGATTTTTTAAAAAGAAAATTGAAAATATTTTATGTACTTCATATGAATGTTCTAAAATTTGTAAACATTTTCAGAAGTTATATAACAGGATACTAGGATGTTTGTCTGTATGTAGATAAGAAGATAGTTAAGATTATTTATACATAAATGGAATGGTCATTTTGAGTTTTAGAGATGATGGTTTTATGTAAAGACCTGTGTTCTTTCTCTGATCATTTGAAAGTTAGAACTTGATTTTCCAGTATCCTAACTGTCCCTTACAAATTTTATCATTTCCTCAATTTAAAAAAAAGTTATGGTTACTGGTTTTGTTTACACAAGTACTGTTTTTTTTTTTAAATTACCTGTATCCCCTTAATATAAATACAGTAATAAAGCACTGTCCTGGAGGTTCAAATTTATTTTTTAGTTTATTTTCTAATGCTTTAGGAACTTAATTATACTTTAATATCCATTCTTTACCTGATTTTGCTGTAGCCTGAAATCAGTTTTTAATTACACTTTTACCAATTCCCTACCTTAGTTTCTTTAAAAGGAATAAGCAGGAATATATTAAAAAATATTTTTTAAAAACCAGGTCATATAAAATTAGATTTTGCATACCTATTTTAGTTATAACTAAATGGATAAATCTTTCTTCTGTGTGTAGTTCCAAATAAATGCATTTGTTTTGACAGTTAATAGTACTTAATGATCTTTGACCTACATTGGTTTCTTCATGGTATGAAAATTATTTTCACAGAGCCAAATGCCATTTTAAATATTCATGGAATTCTTGAGGTGTGAGGGTAATTACAGAACTTCATACCATCTGGGTGTTTTCTTTCCTTACGTCAAAATTTTGTCAATATGTACAACTGTAATAATAAAGCCTACTGAAATAAAATTATTTTCCAGAAGGCTTAATATAGTTATAAAAATTTCTAACACTTTTTTTATAGTCAGAAATAATAATTTCTTATTATATAAATTCCTTAGAATAAAGTACATATAAATTATTATTTTATTTCTTTTCCTATTAGCCAGAAAGTATCACCCTATGTATAGAAGCTTTTGTTGTAAAACACACCAAATCTTTGATTGGTATATTTATGAAGCAAATCAATTTATTTTTCTTTATGTACGTATTGGCTAAAAAACTTTATTGGTACATTTAAGCTTAAAGAAATTGTCTCCAGGAGCCGGTCGAGTGGCTTGGTGGTTAAGCGCTGGCTTGGGAAGCCAGCAGCCCCGGTTCGGGTTCCACATATGAGGGCCAGTGACACTGCCCTCAAAAAAAAAAAAAAAAAAATGGTCTCCAAGCTCAATTCCAATAATTTGTTTTTTATAGGTATAATAAAAAATGGTGGTGTAAAACCCAATATCATTCCTTCTTATTCTGAATTAATCTATTACTTCCGTGCACCTTCAATGAGAGAACTTCCAGTTTTGACCAAAAAGGCAGAAGATTGCTTCAGAGCTGCAGCTTTGGCTACTGGGTGCACAGTAAGAACTTTTAAGAGTTAATCTAAATTATAATCAGAGGTATATATTTCGGCCAGGAGTTGTTTATATTAATTTAGATTAGAACCTGTTTGCTTCTTTTTCATATGGTGATATCTTGAATATATAAAATCAGTTGACTGAATAGTTGATGTGAAAGTCTTTAATTTTTATTTATTTTACTCAGTGTCTGCATAAGGAAGACTACTGATACTGCTGAGCTAGAATTTCTGCCGTTTTGCAAGTTATAGCCTTCCTTATGGGTAGTTATGCTTTTAGAATACTCTATATACGTAGTTTCTATAAAAGGACCTTTATGGCAAAATCAGCAAAAGCTATTATTGATGAAGTTACAGATATGTGTAGTAGTGATAATAAATACTTATGGCTTGCTGGAGTGAAAGTTAAATAGACACAGAAGTTAGTCAAAAGGTCTTGTTCGTTTGAACCATAAGGTCAGTATCATTTAACTACAAATCATGTAGGGCATACAGTGGGGTGAGAAGCTATAGGATACATAAACCTTGCCCTTAGGGGAGCCTGTAGTCTAGTTGGGGAGACAAGATCTGGATCTGCGCCCCTCAGCCTCACAACTTCTGCAACTTTTGGCAAGGTTATTTCATATCCCTGGGCCTCCATTTTCTCTGGAAAAATGAAATAATAACATACTCTATCTTAGGGTTCTTGTAAGAATTAAATGAAACAGTGTTTCTGAAGAGCTAGGGTCTAACCCTCATACGTAGTACCTTATTTTTTTTCTGCCC
This sequence comes from Aselliscus stoliczkanus, assembly GCA_033961575.1. Lineage (NCBI taxonomy): Eukaryota > Metazoa > Chordata > Mammalia > Chiroptera > Hipposideridae > Aselliscus > Aselliscus stoliczkanus. Next base: position 95,843,196 of record CM066733.1, read on the forward strand.
TCATTAGACTATGTATGATTTATTCAGATTGTAGTGGTAATTCTCAGACAGGATATGTTAAGTGTCCAAAGTGTAAAAAAAAAATCAAACATTTATCCCTTGTGTATTTATAATGATAAATATGTTAAATATTTATTTATAAAATAAATACATGAACCACTATCATGAGCTAGTATCTCAAGTTCATTGTTATTGGATTTAAATCTATATTTTAAAGAGTCTTAATAACTCTTTATGTTTTGACTGACTTGTAATATCTGATTAGGTTGTCATTGTTTCTAACTTAGATGTTGCTAAGAATAGAAGAAATGTCATCTCTGCCATTTTATAATTGGCTTTTGCTAATGTTATAGGTATTACCTTTAGTTTGAGGGTGTATTGCTCATTCTGATTTAATCAAAATTAAATCTATAAATTGTAAATCTCTCTCACAATGTTAGCATTGATTTGTGTATCGAATATTAGTAAAGGTTAATTTCTTTCTTTTGAGGCCACAGCCTAGAGCAGTGTTCCTCAAAGGGTGGCTTTTGGACCACCTGCATCAGAAATATTTGGGGGTGCTGGTTAAAATGGAGATTCTTGGCTCTCCTCCACACCCTACTTATAATAGGTGACATCATTTGGTTTTGGTGCATGTATAAGAAAGGAGATAGGGTCCTAGGAACTATAGTTCTAGAAAATACATATATATATTTTTTAATAGATTTGAGTGTGTTTATATCCAGAAGGAAAAGTGCCTTCTCTGAAACCTTTCTGTTTTAAAAAAAAAAAACATTGCTGGTTAGAAATTTAGAGAGTGAATTTGAGGTTTTTATGTCAAAATTGTTTTTTCAATTTTTTATTAGGTAGAAATTAAAGGTGGAGCACATGATTATTACAATGTCCTTCCCAATAAGAGCCTATGGAAAGCTTATGTTGAAAATGGGGAAAAGCTAGGAATAGAATTCATTTCAGAAGATGCAGTTTTGAATGGCTCTTCAGGTAATTAAATTCTTTCATATATCTTGGGTTATTTGAGGATGGGATATATGATCTTTTATTAAATGGTTTTGTTTAACAGTTTTGGAGATAGGTAAGCTGATGTTTTTAATGATATTTTTCACAAATTTAATGGTTAGGAGAAAGAAACTAATGAACTCTTCAGTAAATGTAAAGTGTCAAATGAGCAGATTTGCTTTTAGAAATAGCCAACATACTTGATATTCTAAATATTTCTAGTGTTCAAATTTGCTTAGCTCTAAGTTTTAAGTAAGCTACTTGAAGGGCAAATAGAATTTTAATTCATTCTCAATCATCAACATGCAGGCTGCTGAGTACTTATTTATATGAGCTCATTTTCAGTTTCTGAGGAGTAACGAACAAGTATTAAAATTTAAATAATCAAAAGTGTTTTGGGGGTTAGCTTAGATTTTTTTCATTGTAAAAGCATTATTACTAATATGTTTGCATGTTAGAGATGTATCTCCTAACATAAAATAATAGATGTTGATGAAGTAAACTCAGAAAGACTTGGTGATCAAAAAAGGGGTGCAGATGGCACTCATTAAGATAGGGAGTTGAAGAGAATGAGCAGGTTGGGGTATGGTGGGCTGGCATAAATGATTAGTATGTTAAATTTGAGGTGCTTATAGGATTTCTTAGGGGAGCTGTCCAGTAGCTTGTTGACTTTGGAACCCCCAACAGATGTCTAGGTTGGAAATTTAGGAGTTACCAATTCTGAAAGGTAATTGAAAACATAGGAGTTGATGAGTTTTCCCAAATACACAGGGAGAAGAAGAAGAAGCACAAAAATGAAACCCTAGGGATCACCAGTACTTAGACAAGCAAAGGAAGTAATGGAGAGAAGGAGACAGCAGTCAGAGAGAAAGCCAGACAGTCAAGAAAGAGTGGAGTCATGGGAGCCAAAGGAGTAGAGAATTTCTAGAAGAGAAGGAGCAGTAGATCATGACAGGTGCTGAGGGGACTGAATCAGATCAGTATGGTCTAGTATCCATTGGACTAGCAATTAGAAATTCATGGATTGCTTTACCTTTCCAAGGATCTACTGATTTTGGAAATGTTAGTTTTGTGGTTCCTGGGATTCATCCGTATTTTTACATTGGATCTGATGCCTTGAATCATACAGAACAATATACTGAAGCTGCAGGTATGTGTTAGAAGTGAATGCTTGGCGTGTGCTCTCTGTAGTAGTGGCTGCCTTTCAAACTGTTTTAAGTTTAGCCTATTATTGTTACATTACCTAACATCACCTCAGAAAACACTGTATTATGGTGGGCAGTGGAGAGGCAGTTTAGATATTGAGAGCTAACCTAATGTATAATTTATAATAAAAACTAATATATTAATTTATAATAAATATGAAGGTATCTTTATTTTCCCCCAACTTTTAGGATCACAAGAAGCTCAGTTCTACACTTTGCGTACAGCCAAAGCTCTGGCAATGACTGCGTTGGATGTTATTTTTAAACCAGAGTTGCTAGAAAGGATCAGAGAGGACTTTAAATTGAAACTTCAAGAAGAAGAGTTTTTAAATAAAGGAAAATAAAAGGAAAATTTAGGAGCCGTTTATGGATCATTAAGAAGAAGTGATGATTTTTTTTTCCTTAATCTTTTTTTTTGATGAAGGAGGAGGGCATGCTTGTTTTTCAATCTTAAAGGATTCAAATTCCTCTTACCCGAAAAATGACATTGTGGAGAAAACACATTACCAAATATCTAAAATTAAAATACTCACAAATCTATATTTGATGGAACTGTGATCTTTCAAGAGCGGTGTGGTGGCATAGATCAACCTGGATGATCTATGGTTTATCAGTGATATTTTATAAATTCATATGTTGTATAAGTGTATTTTAAAAGATCCAAGAAATTTCAAACCTTATATTCAGAATTAATGCATGAAAGATTTTTTTTTTGTATAGGGTAGTAAAATTGTTTTATAAAGTAATTTTAAAATTCAAGTTCTAGGGCCGGCCAAGTGGTGCATTGGTTAAGAGCTGGCTTGGGATGCCAGCTCTGAGCAGCAGGGCCCTGGTTCGGATCCCACATGAGGGCCAGTGATACTGCCCTCTACAGCTAAGATGGTGATGAACAATAGCTCGACCTGGAGCTGGACTGCTGTGAGTCGCTGGCAACGGCATAGACTGCAGCCCCTGCCGCAGTGGGCTGCCATAGGCTATAGTGAATGGTCGGCAGCCAGAGTGAGCTGCCAAGAGCTGCTGTGAGCGGCGGTCCAGAGGCTGGCAACTGATCTGCCTCATCTGGGAAGAACGCAATGATAATACCAACATGGGCCAGTGAAGCAATGTCCTCCACAACTAGACTGAAGAACAAAAGGACGGCAACTTGTGTGTTCCCCTTCCCCGATTCCCCAACACTGTTCCCCACCCCCAATCCCCCAACTTAAAAAAAAAAATTCTAATTCTAAATTTAAGGAAAGTCCATTTTGATATCTGACTATATTTGCTTTCGTTTAGAGAATCTCTTCATTGTTAATAAAATCAGGTTTTTAATCAGAAATTCTTGGGAAACAACCAGAAACTCAGGTACAAAGAATAAGCTTTAGTTTTACCATTTGATAGAAAATGAAAATGTTCTTGTTTTATATATAATGAGAAGTGGCATTAAAATATTATTCCATATTACTGTAATAGGAAAAATTATAGATGGATAGGATTGGACTCTTCCTGTAAGGCATTTACTTGATAGCCCAGTGTGTTATAAAAGGGCTTAATAAGAGTGATGTCTACTTATCTTGAATGACTGTCATATAACTGTCATGTTCCTAGCAGCCCTAGTCAGGCTTCTTTCTGTTCAGAAGCCAGCCTGTCCAGCCTGGCTGGACAATGTTGTAGTTTACTGAATTTAGGAAATAGTAGTCTAGCCTCCTTAAGCCTTGTGCTAATTAAATACATTATAAGTTTTTCCTGGTTCTTATTTTAGTGTGAATTTCTTGAACATGATAAAAGACTGTGAAAAAAGTATCTGGTAAAACAAATGTTTTAAGCTGTGAATATGGTAAACCTTCAGTATACTTACTTTAAAGGGAGTCCCCAAATTAGAGGGTAAACATTCCAAAATGGAAGGGGAAGGAGAGAAAAGTGAGTATTTGGCCTCTGCTGTAAGTAAGCAAGTCACTTGGGCCCCTCTGAGCCTTCCACTCTCCATTTGGAAAGTTAGATTGAATAATTTATACAGTCCTGTGAGCCTCTAAGTCCTGTGAGCCTCTAATTCCAACAGGTGGCAGGACGGCTCAGCTAAAAACAAAGAATATGTGATATGTTGTGTAAAGATCAAGAGTAGATACCGTTAAGATACATTAGATGAACTATCATGCAAATGAATGATTCTCATGGACATCTGTTATGGACTGAATTTTGTCCCCCCAAAATTCACATGTTGAAGTCTTTACCCCCAAATGTGAGTATATTTAGAGATAGGGGTTGAAAGAGGTTAAGGTTAATTAAGGTTAAATGCAATGATAGGGTGGGGTTCTAATCCAATATGACTGGTGTCCTTATAAGAAAAGGAAGACACACCAGAGATGTGTGCACTCAGAAAAAAAGGCCATGGGAGGACATAGCAAGAAGGTGGCCCTCCGAAAGCTGAGGAGAAAAGCTGAGGAGAAAAGCCGTACCTACTGACACCTTGATTTTGGACTTCCAGCCTCCAGAACTAAGAGAAAATAGATTTCTGTTGTTTAAGCCACCCAATCTATGGTACTTTGTTATGGTGGTCCCAGCAGACTAATATAGCATCCTATATGCTGGTTCAAATGGTGGAGTTTCTCAAACGAGGTAGATGGAAGTTCAGATGATATGAGCTGGAAACCTGCTAGCTGAATGAGAGTGGCCCTGGCCAAAGAAGCCCCTGGCAAGGATGTCTGTGAAGACATGAAATTGTTTCATAAAATAAGCATGAAAAAATATTTAAAAAATAATTTTTTAATATTAAAGTTTCTTCTATATCCCTTTTATTTATTTTATTGGGAAATTGGGGGAGGGAACAACATTGGGGAATCGGGGAAGGGGAACAGACAAATTGCTACCCTTTTGTTCTTCATTCTAGCTGTAGAGGACGTCGCTTCACTGGCCCATGTTGGTATTGTGATCTTCGCACTTTTCCTGGGTGAGGCAGATCGGTCGCCGGCCATTGGACGGCAACTCACACCGGCTGCCAGCTGCTCACAGTAGCTCACGGCAGCCCTCCACAACCCTACGGCAGCCTATGCCTTCGCTGGCGACACACAGCAGCCCAGCTCCAGGTGGAGCTGTTGTTCACCATCTTAGCTGTAGAGAGTGCAGCTTCACTGGCCCATGTGGGATCCGAACCAGTGGCCCTGCTCCTCAGAGCTCATACTCCCAAACCAACTTTTAACAAATGAGCCACTCAGCCAGCTCTTCTATATCCCTTTAGGTTTATTTACTTGAGTATCAAAAAACTTCCTTTTGATGAACTTTTTTTGGGGGAAGTGGGAGATTGCTTTGCAATTAGGATTTGTACAAATGTGTATTTTTTTTCTAGATGAGAATAAAGTATAGCCCTGCATATGAAGAAATAAAGTATTTAGTATAGGTGATCAGTCAGATTAACTTTGGAATGAAAATGACATTATTATGTATAGCATTCACTTTATTAAAGTGAGTTTCAAAGAAATGCTATTTGGATAAGTTTGGTGGGGGTTGATCCTATACATATATAGTATAAGTAACTATTTGTTTAAAGTAATACATCAAATTAGAACCCTCTCCTTTATCCCATGCCCTGACATTAATGGCCATGATTTTCTGATTCATAGAAAATGCTGGTCTTCACTGCGTATAAATACAGATGTCCAGTCATTTATTTTTGGTGTTCTTTTTTCTCCTCAGAAATCGTGTAAGTATTTCTCATCCTAATGAGTTATAGATTGTCATGAATTATGCATTTTCTTGAAATGTTTATACAGGAAAAAAATCAGACTAAGTTCCTCAGTAAAGATATCTCATTACTTCATTTTGAACTAGGACATGCACCAAGGTGGCCATGATTATAAAACAGGGAACACTTAAACACAAGCTTTCTAGTCTAGTTATTGCAGTGACAAAACTGACAAAATGCGTGCATACACCCTTATCTTCAAAGTTTCCCTACCAGGGAAATTCCCACCCAAATTAGAAGCAATTGCACCAATCCAAAGAAATTTTCTTGCAAAGAGCTGAAACCTCATAAACCACTAGATGTAAATAAATATAGGAATATTAATATTGCCCTGTATCAAACATGAGGCAATACATCAAAACTCTGTAATAGGCTATAAACTGCAGCATAAATTTTGGTCAATGTGGGTATTTTTAGGTGCACGTACGTTCCATGCAAGTGAACTTGAGGTGCAACCCAGTTCTACCTAGCCCAAAGAATGAAACATAAAGGAAATCATTCCTGTGAATAAGCATCTAGGGTCTAAAAAGAGGTTGAACTTCAGTGTGCCCACAACACTGGTGAGGTGGTTTTCGAGGAGATCCCGGAAACAACTATCATCAATTGTTAATATAGTGTATTCCTGCAGTACATAGTACAATGCTGTGCATACAATAGATGGTTAATAAATGCAAGTTAAACCTGGAAGTGTCTTGTCAATGTAACTTCAGAAAGCTGGACACGGGTGGGTACTGGAATTTTTTTCATTGTTATCATACTTTTCATTATACACATATTTCTATAGTACACACAAAAGAATGTGAAATGTATAGAATTATAACCATTTATGAGAAAATCGACCAGTATATTAAATTGAATGAAATGTACGCTGCTGGGAAAATGATCCTGGAGTATTTATCAATGGCATGAGTGTCAATCCTTCCGCTCACATAGCTGCTCCTCTGACTCTTTCTCTGGGGGGAGCTCCTCTGCGAGGCCAAGGCCAGCCGCACCATCATCCTGTCCGGCCTCTCTCCACTCTCTGGCATGCAGTTGCCCAGATCATTTTCCTCCATGTCACTGTAGCTGCCATCCAGCATGACAGCGCGCGGCTGAGGTGATCCACAGGTGCAGGGAAGCTGCAAACACACCGAACAACCAAACATGCATTGGAATGTGAGCTCAGCCCTCAGAAGCCCTTCAAAGGAAACTGTATGGTGGAAGGGGTAGCCTTTTTCTAGTTACTTTTATTCCCAGTTAGGGGTGGGAGATGGGTGAGAAAATAATGGTGGTGGCCCCGTAAACATTCAAGAATAACGGCAGGTCTCATTTTTGTTTAAAATGCGCAAATGACTCAGGAATCTTCATGTCATACCAGAGACCAGCAAACGTGTTCATGATCAGAGAATTGTCCTGTTCTCCACAAGATCATTAACTGATATGAGCCCTGATAAAAATGTTTACAGATAGCATTACTGAGAGAGAGGAGTAGGGGAGAGGGGAATTTGAAAGGTGTGGCATTGTGGGGATAGCTCACCACTATTGAGCTGCAGACAGGAGGAAGAAAGGAAAGTCAAGTGGAAGGGGAAATAACCTGGAAAATCATGGGAGATGTTTGAGGTCACATATGTTACTGGCCCTCATATGTGGGATCCGAACCGGGCCACTGGCGTCCCAAGCTAGCTCTTAATCACCGTGCCACTCGGCTGGTCCCCCCTGGAAGCTTCTTTTATCACACTTCTATGTGCATAAACAATTTGTTCTACCATGTTGAATTGTCATTTTTTTTTTTTATTTTTTTTTAGGGCAGTGTTACTGGCGCTCATATGTGGGACTGAACCGGGGCCCCTGGCTTCCTAAGCCAGCGCGTAACCACCACGCCACTCGGCCGGCCCAAATTGTCATTTCTTTTTATGACTAAACTATGAACACCACCAAGATTAAAGGGACCATATGTTAACTTGCCTTAGCACCTCCTGGTATATGGTGGGTGCTAAGTAAATGTTTGAATCAATGAAAGAGTGTAGCCCAGAATAAATTTCACACTACTTTAACATATTATTTTATTTGCTCTTCACACCAACCCCATAAAGTAGCTGGAGGAGGGGGCACCATTTCCCCATTTTACTGAGGAGGTCTGACCTGCCCAAGATCCAGAGCTCGACCTGGCTGCATCCCTGAGCGAATGCTTTAGCTCATAGTAAATTCACCTTCTCCCGCAGCTTCCGTTCCTTCCACTCCTGCACTGTGGTCAGGTAGTTGACAGCTGCGTACTCCAAAACCGAGAGGAACACAAACACAAAGCTGACCCAGAGGTAGACGTCCACAGCCTTGATGTAGGAGACGCGGGGCATGGAGGCGTTCACGCCCGTGATGATGGTGGACATGGTCAGCACTGTGGTGATACCTGCAAACAAACGGATAGAGAAATAGGCACGTGTTTGCCTTTGACCAAGCACACTGGATGGCTTCATGCCTCCATTCTTTGTCCTTCCTGCTCCTTTGGCCTAAAATGTCTCCATCCCATCCCTCTGTCTTGCAAACACCTACTCATCTTTTAAGATTTAGCTTTTATGAAGCTTCCCCTGTTCCACCACTCCTCAAGCTCACTCCTTCCGTCTCTGTACACCTGCATATTCATCATAGAACCCATATTGCTTTCTCTTTCTACAGAAAGACCCAGACATTTTGACAGTAAGACGTTTATTTCCATTCAATTGTTTAAAACGAAGATTTCATGTATGAGCAGTTATATATGTTTCCTGTAACTACTTCTCTAAAAAAGGGAAAAAGGGCACAAGGTTTACTTTAATATTTATATCCTTGTTGCTCTTGTCTAGTCCTGCTGCCCTGGGTCTGTATCATCAGCTATCAGGGCACCTCTCACAGACGTCTCCATGCTGGACCTGTCTGCCTATTCAGCAATGTCCATTTTACCAAAGATGATGCTATAACCTCATTTATAGGAGACAGATATTTAAAGCTATAGTGCATATTTATTTAGCACAGTAACTCTTTAAGCTACAGAACAACTGTTAAAGGACAGGACATCCGTCAGTGGAAATTTGCTCAGGATTTCAAATGAAACTTAGAACATTTGCTTTTCAAACACCAAATCACAGGGGATTGGGGTCATCTCAGGGGCCAGCTCCAATCTAGTGTCACTAAAACCTGGTAGGTCACCCTTTCTCTTAAAGCCCCTGAATCAAGTGGTGGTATATGATTGAGTGGATGCAATATTTAAAGTGTAGAATCAAGTTGATGGCGAATAGCTATTGGTGGAATGCTCACAGAGTAGGGCTTCTCAGACCTGAGTACGTATATGAATTAATGAGAGAGCTTGTTCAAAATGCAGGTTCCTGGTCCTCTCTCAGGATTCTGATTCTATACATGGGATGATAAATGGGACCCAGGATTCTTCATTTTTTTAAAACTTCTATTGGGCCACCTTTTGAGAAACCCTGTTGTAGAATGTCATTTCCTTATGCACATGGGCAGAGAGAATACCCACATACCAGGATCACCCACCCCAGAATGCCCCTCAAACAAGACTAAAGGTGGACTGTTTGCATGGGCCCCTGTGGGAACATGGATACAGTTTTTTCTACTTAGATTTTTAATAATGGCATTTTAGTTGTGAATGAATAACTTGAAATATTTCCAAGTTATGATGTCCACAGGGGTTTAAGACTAATCTGAAATGAATGATGTTTTTTCTGGAAGGAATTACTTGTATTTTCATATGCCTGGAATGTGTGCTTAAAATGTTCCTTACCTAAAGGGACTCTGGCAGGCACAGCTCTGCGATCGATCCAGAAGGACACCCAGGACAGCATGACCATCAGGGTGGCAGGGAAATAGGTTTGGAGCAAGAAGAAGAAGATGTGGCGACGCAATGTGAAGTTAATGTACAGACGGTTGTACCAGCCTGGGGGCACAAGGAAGAAAAGACAGCACACACCATAGGCACTCAACTCCTTCATAAAACAAATTTTATTCAAGGGATCATAAATGCCTTAGACACGTCACTGGAACCTTATCATACCTTCACAAAGTAGAGGTGAGGAAAACCATGCAACAAAATGATTACATGATACCTACACCATACGGGTGACTCCATCTCAAGAAATCTTTGACCCCTTTCCTGCACATAAAGGGAATCCCTGGAGAAAGTCACTTAAGACTCTTGCGATTCAAACTATCAGACAGGACCCAGCAGTATCACCATCACCTAGGAGCTTAGAAATGCATACTCTCAGTCCCCACCTCAGACTTACTGAAACAGAATCTCTTTTAACAATAGTCCCCCCATGATTCACACGCATATTAAAGTTCGAGATGCACGGATTCAAACAAACCCCCTTTGGATTTCTTTTTGGAGGAAAATGAGTTTTAAATTAAAAATATCAAGCTAAATACAACATTGCATTTAGGAACAGAGTGAACGATCACAGGTTCAGCTATGCTTCCCCCTTGGCCTTTGAGTTCTTTACAAGGAAATGCATGGAGGAGTTGAAACAGGAGAACAATGAAAGGAAAAGGAACGGGCAGGATAAGTTGAGATAAAGAGGACTGAAAATAAAATGGGGACTTGGCAACATTAACTTGAAAACTTGGCACCCTGGCTAATTATAATGCAATGGTTATAATTATAACAGTTCCAGAAAGTGATTGTACAGGTGCTATAGACAATGCTTGTGTCCCCCCCAGTATCCACACGTTGAAACCTAATACCCAGTGTGATGGTATTTGAAGGTGAAACCTTTGGGAGATGATTTGGTCATGAAGGTGGAGCCCTTGCGAATGGGATTAGCACCCATATAAAAGAGGCCTAGAGAGCTCCCTCATCCCTTCCACCATGTGAAAGCACAGCGAGAAGGTGGCTGTCTATGAACTAGGAAGCAGGTTCTCATCAGACACTGAATCTGCTAGCACCTTGATCTTGGACTTCCCAGCCTCCAGAACTGTAAGAAATAAATTTTCTCTTGTTTAGAAGTCACCCAGTCTATGTATTTTGTTATAGCACCCCAAATAGACTAAGACAAGAGGAAATGAATATCAGAATGCTAAGGGTCAAAGGAATGGGGGTCCCCAAAGAACCAAGACTCATGGGTAATATACACAGACAATAAGATGTGCTGGATTGTCATGATGTGCTGGAAGTAAAACAATGTCCTCTGTTCTAGATTAGAAAGACTTGAAAGGTTGTACTTCCTGTGTAGTCAATTGTACAATGTTTTAGTGATAGAGACTGCATAAGGATTTGAGCAAAATCATCCTGAAAAGTGACTAGTCAAGAAAGAGGCAAGGGTTGGAGAGAGTGAACCTCAGCTGTTAACCTCAGCTGCCAGGAGGAAGACATAGAGCATGACCTTAGGAGGCGGCAAACCTGTCCAGACCCTTGGTTCAAAAAGCAATGGCACTGCCCACAGGAAAATGACCAATAGTTCCTGTACCGGGGATCACAAGAAGGTCATAAGGAGGGCCTGTGCAAGTAGTGTAGTAAGAGTGGAGCACCCCCAAAAGGGCTGGCTGAAGCAGAGATAATGTGAATGGAAACAGACAGACCTTAAATTGGATGGTTTCTTTCCTGCAGAGGAGGAGGCTTTAGTAATCATATCAAGGGTGAGATGCCTGCTGCTAAACTGGCAATGTGATTGTCTCAGACAAACTTCCTCACATGGCTTATGTTTAAGTCCTTACTCATATATTCCGTAAATAGGTTATCATTTCTGATGCTTTGGTGGTATCAAAAAACTACCTCCACATAATCCTCTAGACCAGATTTAGGATTCTCAATTTTGGTTTCTAATCCAGTGGCACAGGCTCACTTGACAACCAATTCACGCCTTTCCCAAAATAGAGGATGACCCAACCCAGCCAGGCTAGCACCTGCCTGACCCTCGACCCACCCCATGCCCACCTGTGCTGCTGTAGAAGGCCAGTTTTGTGGTGGTGTGGAATTCTTGAATGAGGAACTGGGAGAGCGAGATCCGCTCATCTGTCTTTAAGGAGTCATTGCCTTTTTTCCAGTACAGCATGAGGTCATCTTCTGTATAGGCATCTGAAAAGAGGGGAGATAGCATAAGGCACGTGGTGGTGGAAAGACAGGCCTATTTATGCAGCTCTGTGGAAGCTGCCCCCAATTTCCCACACAAACTACTGGGATAGTAATAACATCGTTTGAATAAACAAATCACAGTCTAAACTAAGCAAAACAAAATCCAAACAGACAAATCTAATTCTCCCCAGTCTTCCAGAAGTCATCAGAGCAAAGCTCTCCAAACCTAAATGCTCATAATCCCTACTAAAGGGCTCACCTTACAATTCAGCCTGCCATTTACTAGGTTAAACCAAATGAAATTGCTGTTTTTGTAGATGAGAAATGTTTAAAAAGCGGCAAAATTGTATATGGTTCAGTCTTCTAAACCAGGGTAATTTAGCCCTTTGTTTCTTATTTCAAAGTGCAGTGACGATCGCTGATGGTGAATATCTTTAAACACTTTCAGGTAATAGGGGCTGCATTTCAGCAATAAAGGACACATAATGAGGTGGGAGCAGAACAAGCCACTTCTCTGTGAGCCTCCCCCAGGTAAAATCAAAGTGATCCTCCCCAGAGGATCCTCCCCAGAGGATCACTGCCTCTGGAGCTACCACTTCCCCACCCCCTGAACACTATAGGCAAGCACACCACTCAGTCCAGCTGAACATATCTACCTGCAGCCTGGGCAGAACTGAGGTAAAAGTTAACAAACATGCCAGTCGAGACTGCACATGTGTAAACAGGTCTTTCTGGGGCTCCCTCCTGCTCTGTTTTATTCCTCTCTTTTATTCTATTTCTAACCCTTGATCTGTGTGATGGTTGGTTTCATGTGTCCCCCTGGGCCAGGCTATAGTACCCAGTTATTCAATCAAACACTAATCTAGGTGTTGCTGATAAGATGCCTTGTAGAGGTGACATCTACACACAAGTTCACTTTAAGTAAAGGAGATGATCTGGGGTAATCTGGGTGGACCTGGTGCTGTTGAAAGGCCTTAAGACCTGATGTTCCCTAAGGAAGAAGTTCTGCCTGTGTACTGAAGGGTCGGCTCCTGCCCGGAGCTCCCAGACTACCCTTCCCGATGGCCAGTCCTGCAGATGTTGGACTTGCCCACCATCCCCCACTCTCACGTAAGCCAATTCCTTGCACTAAATCTCTGACTATGTATCTCCTATGGTTCTGCTTCTTTGGTGGAACCCTGACCTCTGATACAGTTAGGAAAAAGCCACACTCCGGATGGAGCTGCCTGGGTGTATTGAGGAAAACAAGCTTTTGGAACCAACAAACTTAGTCCTTTTTTAGCAGTGTGTCCTCAGGCAAGTTACATCCCTCCTCTGTATATGGAGATAACAATAATCCTCTCCCAGGGATCCTGTGAGGATTAGATGACAGAGCAGGTGTAAATCCATTATGCAATAGGTAGCCACCCCTTAGTCCTGGATTTTATGACACCCTTTTCCCACATTCAGTGCCCTGCAGAGCTGTCCATTTGGCCCTGCTACGTGTGGGGTCAACATCCCTGCATTGCTCGGCCCTACATGATTGGAGGCAGGAGACCCCAGATCCACTGACATAAGCCCAGGCAAGCTTACAAGGTGACATGGCCAGGAAGGGTTGTAGTGGGGGGACAGGGTGTGCTCGTTCAGGAGTATACGAGTTGGAGTTGGGAGTCCAGACTATGCCCATTACAGAGGCATTTTCGCGGAGATTAGAGAATGGAGCTGGTGCACAGTGAGCTCAAGATGTAAACACTAGTCCCTGATATTACCTTTGCCTTGCTTTTATTGGGGCCTGGTTTTTAGCTTTCCCAGGACGACTTCTGTGTGTGCCAGTTTCCTGAGGTCCCTCAATTGTGCCTGAGCATCTCCACTACCACCTGAGCTGACAGGAGCAGCTCCTTGGGCCATGATAGTTGCCAAACTGGTTTTTGCCAGGAAATCTTCCCTTCAACAAAATCTTATTCAGAAGAGCAACAGAATAGATCAAAACCAAGCTCTCTGGATGGATTGTGTGTATGTATGAATGTTGGGCCCGGGACTTGGAGGGAGGCCACATTTGCTGAGCCCTCTACATCCTTCCCCAAGCACAATTCTGGGAACTGCTCAAACCGCCAGGTTTCACAGAACTAAATTTAAAACCATTGTCACAGGGCATTAAAAGGGTCCATTATGGGAATAGAGGGTTTCAGTCCCAAATTTGTTCCTGATTAAAAAAATTTACCTTAGACTTAGCTTCAATCTAAAAAGTCACTTTAAAAGCATAGTCATGAATGAGGAGCACACACTGCTCCTGCTACTGAGAGTGAGAGGTGTTCAGAATTACTTAGGAGCTGTGTGCTGACGCCTGGCACCAGTCTACTCACAACTTTCAATTTCAAGCGAGCACGTTTGTGTGTCCAGGGGAAATCGGCTAAAATCCATGTTGCACATTGCAGTCACTGTAACCCTAGAAACCCAAAGACAAAATCCAAGTTTTCAGAGGATGCAACATACACAGCAAAATGCCAACACATACAGAAAAGGCCTCTGCTTCCTTCTAATATAACTACCACCTTCTTATAATTCATAAGCAATGTGTTAGGATTTAGATGAGTTGTTTATGATACCATACGCCTTATTGGAGTACTCTTAAGTATTTATGTTTAACCAGGGTCATTGTGAAGCAAAGAGAATGCTTCTACTAATTCTTATCATATTCGAGCATTTTAAAGAAGCAGTGGTTTCAGTCAATATAACAATGTGAAATAAAAACTCATATGATATCATTTCTTAAAAGAAACCATAAGACCATACAGATATATCTCATTTTATTGCGCTCCACAGATGTGTTTTTTTGCAATTAAAGGGAAGACTTTCTGCCGGCAAAAAGATTACAGCTAGCTTTATTGTGGTGGTCTGGAACTAAACTTCCAATTATATAGTAGGTATGCCTGTATTGTTCTACTGTTTTAGATTAATTCAAGGTCTTCTGTTGTTTTATTGATTATACTGATATTCAATATTTGTGTACAACACTTCAGAAATAGTATTAATGAAGCAGTTAATGCCAGTTGCCAAATTCAGCACTTTTAAAATAACGTTGATATTTTTATGCTGATAATATCTGCTAGTGGACGTAGGTGTTTTTAGTAGATAATTCCACGGAGATCATAGTAACGGAAAAAGATCTTATGGTACCAACATGCAAGCAGTTGCATGACCGTTAATGGTTTTGTTTCAGAGTTGACGCAGAACAATAGGCATCAAAGAATAAATGAATACAGATCATCAGTCATAAAAGATCTCCCATCCAGTGGGGAATCTCATGGCAGGGCATGACTAATAGTCACTGGCTGATATTGAACATACTATTTTTGCTTCAACCATACCAAAAAAAAAAAAAGGCTATGTATAAGTTGTGGAAATTATATGGATAATTCATAACCAAAAGAAAAAAAATCTCTTGGGCTGGCTGAGTGGCGTGTTGGCTGGGAGCTGGCTTGGGATGTCAGCGGCCCTGGTTCAGATCCCACATATGAGGGCCAGTGACACTGCCCTCTACAGCTAACAACAGCTCCACCTGGAGCTGGGCTGCAAGCCCCAGTGACGATGTAGGCTGCAGCCCCTGCTGCAGTGGGCTGCCATAGGCTACAGTGAGTGGCCGGCAGCCAGCGTGAGCTGCCAAGAGCCACTGGTGAGGGGCTGTCCAGAGGCTGGCATCCGATCTGCCTCACCGGAGAAGAACATCAGTGATGATACCAACATGGGCCAGTGAAGCAATGTCCTCCACAACTTGACTGAAGAACAAAAGGACAGCAACTTGTCTGTTCCCCTTCCCCAGTTCCCCAACGTTGTTCCCCTCCCCCAATTCCCCAATAAGATCTTTGGGGGGAAAAAATCTATTTTAATTTAAATGTAAATTTCAGGGAAAAGAGCTTTGCTTTTTTTTCTTCCTTTTTTTTCCTTTTTTTTGAGGGCAGTGTCACTGGCCCTCATATGTGGGATCTGAACTGGGGCAGCTGGCTTCCCAAGCAAGTGCTTAACCACCACGCCACTCGGCCAGCGGCCAGCGGCAAAAGAGCTTTCTTTAAGTGGAATTATCCAAATATTTGTCTTATTCTTCCCATTCCACCTGGTGTTTGTGTTCTGGGAGGGATTTCGTTTTGCTAGCAGTTAGGTAGTCTTATCTCCTCTGGAAATCCTGATAAACAGGTTGTGTTGGGGGTGGAGTGTCATCAGACTGATTCTCTGCACACTGATTTGATGCTTTTCCACTTGTATAATACCCACACATTGAATGAGCACAGTTTGTGGTGTAGTCTAACCCATGTCTGTTTTTGTTTTCCCAGTTCCCTTTATTTTTTTATTTTATTTTAGTTTTTTTTGGGCGGGGGGGGGGGAATTGGGGGAGGGGAACAGCGTTGGGGAATCGGGGAAGGGGAACAGACAAGTTGCTGTCTTTTTGTTCTTCAGTCTAGTTGCGGAGGATGTTGCTTCACTGACCCATATTGGTGTCGTCATTGTGTTCTTCCTGGATGGTCATTGTGCTCTTCCCAGATGAGGCAGATCGGTCTCCCGCCTCTGGATGGTCGCTCACTGAGGCTATTGGCAGCTCGCACTGGCTACCAGCCGCTCACACTGGCTGCCGGCCACTCACTGTAGCCTATGGCAGCCCACTGCAGCAGGGGCTGCAACCCACACCATCGCCCAGGGCTTGCACAGCCCATCTCCAGGTGGAGCTGTTGTTAGCTGTAGAGGGCAGTGTCACTGGCCCTCATATGTGGGATCCGAACCGGGGCCGCTGGCATCGCAAAACCAGCTCTTAACCAATGCGCCACTCGGCCGGCCCCTCAGTTCCCTTTAAATTGATTCATTGGGGGATCCTCCCTTGGAAGTTGTCTCCCATGGAAACTTGGCAGGTTCTGTGATTTTTCTGCTTACTCGCATGTAATAGAGAGTCAAAACCCCCGTAAGTAACAAAACACATCTCAATTCAGAAGTTCAAAGAATTTTGGTCCAAGGTATTAACAAACACTTCAAGCTTCTGCTCCTCCTCCCAGCTAAGGTACAGAGTTGGTGTCTGAAGGGTGAGTTTCTGCCCATCTCTGATCATTTCCTGCATGAGTAGAAGTGAGAAGAGAGAAGGAGGTAGCAGGCAGGACTGCTCTTTGGCTAGGTGACTTCACAATCTCTAAACCTGCTACATAGCTGAAGCTGATATTTTCTTTCTTGAGTTCTTTATTCCCACAGCTGGGCACCTTCATTCTCTTAGCAGCTACTCCGTACCCCAGCTCTTGGTTGTCCCACCCACATTCCATTCCATATACTCACTTAACTGTTCCCAGCAGCCCTGGGAGTGCAGACTGACCTCACTACAGCAAAAACTTCTCCTAGCTCTGCCCCACAAGGTGGTTAGACAGCTCTTCTCTAGCCCTCTAACTATGCACTGTCCCCCAGTAATAGGCACACATGTAGCAAGCTCTCTGAGTGGTCCTAGTGCAGACCTACTCGTTGCATCCCCACAGCTCTCTCTCAACAAAACTCTCACAAATCTTTTCTTCCTTCTACAAACATTGACTTTTCATATCTTGAAGTTGAGTGGGAGTTCAAGAGCCATGTAGCTGGTTTTTCAACATTTCTTTAATAATATCTGCCTAGTGTGATAGAGTAGCTCATTTATGAATTCACTTATTGTATCTTGGTGCCCAAGAAACTTTGATCACCATCCTGTACCTGTCCCTCCCTGCCCTTCTGCCCCAGGGAGTCCATACCTCTATTTGCATTCTAATCATTTGGTTCTGTCTCTGTCTCCTGCCTGAAACCACACTAAGGGCAGTGACATATCATTTCATCTTATATCCCCAGAGCCTAAGACAGGACCTGGCAGGGCTTTCATTTACCCAACACTGGGGGCACCCAACCCGGCACCCAGCATCTTCTTAATAAAAATGTATTCTGTTGAATGAATCAATAAGTGGATGAGGTAGGATGATAGTATATTAGAATGTATTTTAGGAATTAACCTGTTGCTGATAGAGTTGAAGATACCCAGCTACTCCATGTTTTCCCCAAACTAAATATCAAAGTGGTAGTCTTCAATAATTTAGGCCTTGTTATTTTTCCTGTTAAATCAAACCCATGATTTTATTTGCAATAAAAAATTAAATCATCTGTTTTAGGCACAAGGAGATTCACTAATGAATTTGACTCTGAACACAGAGGAGGTTCCTGAAAGACATGAACTGGCTCATAAGAACCGATTGATAGGGCCAGCCGAGTGGCGCATTGGTTAAGAGCTGGCTTGGGACACCAGTGGCCCCGGTTCAGATCCCACGTATGAGGGCCAGTGACACTGCCCTCTATAGCTAGCAACAGCTCCACCCGGAGCTGGGCTGCACAAGCCCCGGCAACCGTGTAGGCTGCAGCCCCTGCTGCAGTGGGCTGCCATAGGCTACAGTGAGTAGCCGGCAGCCAGAGTGAGCAGCTGGCAGCCAGCGTGAGCTGCCAATGGCTGCAGTGAGCGACCATTCAGAGGCCGGCGACTGATCTGCCTCATACGGGAAGAGCGCAGTGATGATACCAACATGGGCCAGTAAAGCAACGTCCTCTGCAACTAGACTGAAGAACAAAAAGGATAGCAACTTGTCTGTTCCCCTTCCCCAATTCCCCAACACTGTTCCCCTCCCCCAATTCCCCAATAAAATCTTAATAATAAAAAAAAAAGGAACTGATTGATAGACTTTCAGGAAGTTTGCAAGCTGATTGTTAAATATAGCCATTATTAAAAATTAAATAATATAAACTAAAAATTAAATGTTACATTAAAAATAAGAGTACTAACTACTCAAAACCACTTGCTAATTATTTTACTATATTTTACTATTATATATACTCCTTAAGTTACCTACATCTACTGTATTTATATGGTGGAAATACCATCTAGTGGTGTTCTACCTACCATCTGCTTCTTCCCAAGTCTGCATTTAGAGACATCAGATTGGTAGCTTGAAATCAGTCATGATGTGGTGTATTTACACTACAGAAATTGGCAAATGCTACAAATCAGGGCTTGATTGTTTTACTGATTGTCTAGACTTAAGAAAGCAGATAAAACCTAAAAGTGTGTTGTCTATTGCCATTTCATGTAAAAGTTCTAAATTGTACTCAAAAAATGGGAGTCAGAGAGGCCCAAGGAGGAAAGTCTTTGAGAAGAATGCATTATCTATTTCTCTGACTTCTACTAGAGAAATAACTTCTATTATTATAAAGTTTCTCAGTTGAAATATAACATACAGGATAGGGCATAAATGATAACTATCAGCTTGAGAAATTTCCCAAAATGTACTTTTAAGACTGAATAATTCTTTAAAATGTTTACTTATGTGTACAGTTAGTTTTCCTTGGTGTTGAAAGCTGAAAGCTAGCTATTCAAAGCTAAAAAGTAAAATAGCTACCATGGAAGCAATGTTTTTCTTGGTTAAGACAAGTGATTTGCCTTTATCCCCATGCTTTGGGTGTAAAAGAACACTGCAGGTAAAAAAGGCAGAGAGGGAGAGCAGAGAAGAGTCTTACCTGAGGCTGTAGAGCACTTCCCCATCGGGCTGGACCCGCAGCATGACATTGTCTGTGGTCGTGTCATGG
The DNA here is from genome assembly GCA_033961575.1 of Aselliscus stoliczkanus. Taxonomy (NCBI): domain Eukaryota; kingdom Metazoa; phylum Chordata; class Mammalia; order Chiroptera; family Hipposideridae; genus Aselliscus; species Aselliscus stoliczkanus. The sequence continues at coordinate 95,862,754 of CM066733.1, forward strand.
ATGAAGGAGCGCTTGGAGTGCACAAAAAACATGTCAGGGACCCAGATCTTCTTCACCAGCCGGCCATCAAATGTCATGCTGAGGTTGTTAGTGCTCGGGAAGGACAGCCTCTCATCCTTCCAGTAGTGCCTCAGGTAGAGGGTCATCGTGAAGTCCTGGGGGCAGAGGGGAAAGCGGGGAACCCACACACTGAACCCACTGGGTATCATCAAGGCAGTCTCTATTCTCATGGAGCCATCACCTAACTGAGAAAAGAAACTGAGCCCTGGGCCGGCCAAGTGGCGCATTGGTTGAGAGCTGGCTTGGGATGCTGGTAGCCCCCGTTTGGATCCCACGTATGAGGGCCAGTGACACTGCCCTCTACAGCTAACAACAGCTCCACCTGGAGTGGGGCTGTGCGAGCCCGAGCGACGGTGTAGGCTGCAGCCCCTGCTGCAGAGGGCTGCCATAGGCTACAGTGAGTGGCTGGCTGCTGGTGTGAGTTGCCAATAGCCACAGTGAGCGACTGTCCAGAGGCCGGTGACTGATCTGCCTCATCCGGGAGGAGCGCAATGACGATGCCAACATGGGCCAGTGAAGCGACGTCCTCTGCAGCTGGACTGAGGAGCAAAGGGACAGCGACTTGTCTGTTCCCCTCCCCCAATTCCCCAATAAAATCTTTAAAAAAACAAAAAACAAAAAAACCCTGAGCCCTGGGAGGTCTCGTTTCTAGTCCCTGGGGTTTGCTGCAGTAGGAGGAAGCAGACACTACAGGGGAAGAATTCAGCACGAGGCCTCTACAGAAAGGTGTCCCTGAGCCCCTCTGCATCCCCTAACATTGGTCTCCACACTGAGAAAGCTGCTACTGCCAGCATTGTGACCCCCTGCCTGAGGGCTCCCAGGACCACACACATAGCAAGCTGGAGGTACCAAAGCTAATGCCTCTGAAAGCAGCAGAGTTGGGGAGTGAGGTAGATGGATAAGTACCGCAGCTCCCTGGCTCCTTCGCTGGAGTGTGTTCTCTGCTGACTCCCAAAGTACCCCAATGGGACAGTGTCTGGTTTAATGGCATAGCCCTTTTTACTTCCTTCCCTTCCCTCTCTTACCTCACCACTCTTCTTGTGTTTCCAGAGATCACCTCCCAAATAAACTACCTGTGCTAGAATGCTTTCTCAGGTCTGCTTCTTGGGAAACCCAAACTAAGATAAGGCCCTACAAAGTCCTATAAGTGAAGCAGTTCTAAATGTTTCATTTTCTATCTAAACCACTGAAAAGTGGGGGGAAAAAAGGGATACTTTTACTTCATTTGCATTTCCACAGCTGCACAAAATCCGCAGTAGTAGACAGTGCCTGGTTACTTGGACCCTGTGGCTTATGTCTGAGAGCCTTTGCCAGAGAATGCATCCCGATGCCAAAAACCTGGTCCCCGAAGAGGGAAGATCAGCTTTGTCATCCTGCTCTGTTTCATGCCAATTGGGTGGCTTTTGGCAAGTATCTTAACCTCCGGAAGCCATCTATAACACAAGTGTGGGAATGCCCATGGCCCAGGGAGGTGTGAGACCCAGTGAATTCAGGTGTGCAGAGCTCTGGCCCAACCAGGCCCTGTGTGTATTCCCCGCCCACAGCCCCTGCAAGAGAAGCACTTACCATGTCAACCTCTGAGATGCTGTCCAAGCTCTCCACCTGCACATCCACACCAACAGGAATGGCTGTGCCTGCGGACAGGGCGAGGCAAGAACATTTATTCTTTTTACTTGAACTTTTACTATGGAAGAGATAGACATATGGAGCATTTCCCCTGGAACCTCAGTGTCATGTCAGATTTGAAGGGATGGTGTCCCTACATGCCAAGATGTCAAACCAGAGAGATAAATGGGTGGATTCATGGGTTTGCTCCATGGAATATTCCAGCAGAGGTTAAAAAAAAAAATTTAAAAAAATTGTCTGAATTGTCTTGAGTGATTCTGGAGCAATGAGGTTAATATATAGCATTCTTCTTCGGTTATACATGCTCCTCTAAAGGTACGATGCAGACCAAGGCCAAAGTTGATCTGAACTCAATGTGATTTAAGGAGTCCCCTTAGCATGAGATCCTCCACTTTATTTTTATATTTTCCTCCTGATTTTGCACCTTCTTTCACCATGGAAGCCAGTGTCTCTGCCTGGCCATGAGAAAAACATGGCTTGACACCCATAACCAAAGTCATACTTAGATGATTTGCCAAGCCCACAGATCTGCATCTTTGCCATATGGCAGAGTAGGTTCCAGGAGGGACATGAAACATCTGGGGTGTCCTTGAAATCATGAGATTCTTTTTTGGCATTTCTAGGCCCGAAAACTTAATATTCATAAAAGGTTTTAAAAAAAACATCAATAAAGGGAGTAGATTGCTGCCCCTTTCCCTCCCTGCTTCCAGGCACGTGGGGCAGGCAGGAAGCACACTTAGATCATCGTGGAGTGAAAAAGTGGGTTTGGATCCAGCAGCAGCAGATTATGGGCTGGACAGAGACTCCCATCTAGAATCTCTTTGTTCTTTGGGTGAAGGTGACTGGGAGAAATAAAAGGCATGAGAATAATTTCTAAAATAAACATCTTTTCCCAGAAAAAAGAAAAAACAAGGATAAAAATTCTCCTTGACACTAAGAGGGTCGAAATCTGGCAGCTGCAGGCTAAATTTCAAAGGGCTTTGGCATCCCTTTGTGCTAAATGATTATTTTCTCAAGTTATTTTCATTTATTTAAACTCAGCAGACCACACTCTGCCCTTAGATATGTACCCAGGGTTCCGTCTGCCAGCTCCTAGGTGAGAACAAATTTAGCTCAAGGTTGTTATTTCAGAACATTTTCAGGGGGCAGCTTCAGGCTGCAGCTGCCCCGTCTTCCCATTCCCCCTCTGACGCCAGATGCTGGCCTCACTGATCCTGAGCCATATCTGTCAGGAGCAATGGCCTGAAGACAACTCAGCTGGCCTGGCCTGGTCACTGATCAGCAAGCACCTCCTGAGATTCCTGGCAGGGCTGGGCAGGGCAGGTACTCAGAAGATGCTGTGTGCTCGGTGCCTTGTTCGCCAAGGACAACTGAGGCAAACCTGGTCAGGGGAGAGCAGAGCTAGTGGGTTTCTGCTCACAGACAGATAGACAGACCTGGAGAAAGAAAACAATGCCTATGAGTGCTGGTGTCGTACCTCCAAAGCCAGGCCTCATGCTGAAATCATGGTCATCTATCCGCAAAAGCTGCTCTGACTTTGTCAGTGGCGATTTGGTAATGTCAGGACTTCGTTTCAGAATTGGGCTGCCCGGGGAGGGAAAAATAGGTGGATTACATATTCTAATTAAGCCGGATAAAAAAAAAAATTTGTGTCCAGACTTGATCTTGACAGGTTTGATGGAATGTGTTATTTCTTCTTTTAAGCTACTGGACAGCCTCTTTTACTTTCTCCAGCTTTCTGGATAAATGAACTGACCTAGAACGTCTAAGACAGTGGTTTAGAACCATGTCTGAGGAGCTTTAAAAATACAGGTTTCTAGGGCCGGCCGAGTGGTGCAATGGTTAAGAGCTGGGTTGGGAAGCCAGCGGCCCCGGTTTGAGTCTCACATATGAGGGCCAGTAACAGTGCCCTCAAAAAAAAATAAAAAAATAAATAAAAAATATGGGTTTCTAGGCCCCTCAGACTTGCTGATTTGAGCAGCCTGGGAATGGGGTCTGGACATTGGTATTTTTTAAAGCTTCCTAGATGATTTTAATGTGTAACCATGGCTGAGAACTGCTAGTCCCAGCCTTATTAATAAGTCCAAACTTCCCCAAAGTTCCTTGGCTAAGGATTTTAACTGGGGGAGGGTCGGTGGGTGTGGGCTGAGTCTGGTATTCTTGTTCTTTTTTTTTTTTTTTTTTTGAGGGCAGTGTCACTGGCCCTCATATGTGGGACCCGAACCGGGGCTGCTGGCTTCCCAAGCCAGCGCTTAACCACCACGCCACTCGGCCGGCCCTGAGTCTGGTATTCTTGACCTCTATTGGCCATCCTGTAGAGAAAGGATGGATTTGCCCTTGGGTCCAATGCCAACCACCTTTGCTCCTTGGGAAGTAGCTTTTGTGCTTCGGCTTCTGAATTGCACTTAGGGCCATTTTAATTTATTCTCACTTTTTCTAAATAGGTAATATATTTGCAAGTTTTGACAGTTTAAAAAAAAGGAAATGCAAAGTTGGCCTCCCACCTCAGCCTCCATTCACGCCAATCCCCTATCCACAGGTACCTCTCTTATTAGTTTCTTGTCTATCTGTCCAGAGTTCTTGCAGGTACAAGTAAATACAAACATATATTTAGCTCTCCTATTTTTCCCCAGTTTCATTGAGAGATAATTGACACATAACATTGTATTAGTTTTAGGTATACAACATGATAATTTTATTATGCATATACTGCAAAATTATTACCACAATAAGTTTGGTTAGTATCCACCACGTCACATAGTTACAATTTTTTTCTTGTGATGAGAACTTTTAAGAACTACCCTTTTAGCAGTTTTCAAATATACAATACTCTATTATTAAATATAATCACCATGCTGTGCATTATAGTCTCAGGATTTATTTATCTTATAACTTGGGAATTTGTACCTTTTGAACCCCCTCACCCATTTCACCTACTCCCCAACCCCTGCCTCTGTAAATAACCAATCTGTTTTCTGTATCAATGAGTTCATTTGTTTTTAGATTCCACATGTAAGTGAGATTATACTGTATTTGTCATCCATGTTGTCACAAATGGTCTATTATTATACAGAAAGTTAACATACTATATAAACTCTTTTTCTCTTTATTTAATTATACCTTGGATTTTTTCCATATCAATGTATCGCAAGCCTCTTATTCTTTTTTACACTGCATAGTGTTCCATCACATGGATGCACTGTAACTCATGTGATTGGTTCTCTATTGGTGGACATTTGAGTTGCCTCCAGTTTTTTGCTATTACACACAATGCTGCAAAGGCCATGAATGCTCTTCATTTACCCATCAGCACCAACTATAGGATCCACAGAAACAATTAACTACCTTCCCAGCTCCTCTTATGCACACACCAGCTGTCTGTGTGTTCTCTCCAGGCTACCACCACCACCACACGCACACTTCCTTTCCCCTGGATGCAATAGTACCCAGACTTTGGCTTTAATTAGCATCTCCTGGGGGCCTTGTTCAGACCTAGATTCCTAAACCTCCCCTTTCCCCAGAAGTTTCTGATTCAGGAGGTCTGTGCTGAGGCCCAAGAATTTGCACCTCTAACAAATTCCCAGGTGTCTTTGATACTGCTGGTCAGGAGATAGCGCTTTGAGACCCACTTACCTAATGCATTTTATCCTCAAAACACATGGTTTCCTGCTTTATAACTAGCTCAGTCCACCTTTAAGTCCTTTGCCATCTTCTTTTCTGAAGAAACCCTTTATCATTGTGGGAGAAAAATGTGACTGACAGACTGAAAAACAAGGCTGTGACTTCCACTATGATGCTGCCTGCTCTGTGCCTTTTTGGGCAATTTGTTTCCCAGAGACTCAAGACTCCTACTACTTCAAATGATAAAAGGCAAAGCTCTGTGACAGGACAAGGGATGCGAGGAGTAAATGACATACTGTGTGTGGAAGTTTTTTCAAACTCTGAAGTGGTATACAAACGAGGGAGCCATTGTCATTACTGAGCAGACAAGGAAGCTTCCTTCTAAAGTAGGGAAATTACTGTGCTCACAGCACAGTAAGTGGCCCCAGGAAAGAATCTGAGTTAGTGAATCAGGATGGAGCTACAGGCTTACCGAAGTTAGGGAGGAAGAAGCTGGAGACGTCAAGAAGAAGAAAGCCAGTCCCTGTTGCCACCCACATTCTTTCCCTCTCCCAGCTGAAGCCAGGAGCCCCATCCCATCTCCTCCTATGAGGGTCGCCCTACCCTCTGCTTCCTACTTCTTGGACAGGGGTAGGGGCACTGCTGAAAATCACCCCAGCTGAGGCATGGGGAAGAGACACCTTCAGCATGGTGGGAGTGTGTCCATGGCCATGACTGCCTCACTGTGGGCATCTTGGGGTGCTTCTGGTCTCTGTCTTTGAGGCCTACTATGAAAATTAAAAATAAAGGCATGCTAGAGATAGTCTAGGTACTCAAATCAACAAAGCACCCCTCATCCTCCAATTTACTTCAAATCTAACCAGAATAAAATGTGGAAGGAAAAAAAAATCTATAAAGCTGCAATTCATTCATTTGCCTTCTGATGAGCATTTCCCCAGCACCCACAGCAGCAGGGATTGGAGGATTAATTACTTAGAAGGCCTGATTTGAAGAGGTCTGACCTAAAATATCTCCCCCATTGGTCTACCCAGGCCTGAAATTGATGCAATTTTTAACTTGGATCTATCATGAAACTGTTAGTATGGAGAGTAACATATTGCTAGGTGGGCTGTACCACCTGGATATCCTTGCCCTTTGGCATATATGCAGGCAAATGGGCACTGGCAGGAGATGAGAGAGCAGAGCATTTATTTCTCCTTCTCTTCCTGCTTCAGTGTCAGGGGGTAGCAATGTCTGTGTTGCTCTGTGATTAGATATCATAGCACCTCAATAAGCTCCAATAACACTATTTCCCCTTCAGACCTATGGGTAGTCATGAATTCCTGCTGTTCCTAGTCCTTGAGGGTACTGGCACACCTGGTTGGTTCCCTGAACCCTGCCTACGGCTCTGTGAGTAGTCTCTTTATTATTTAATTATTGCTTAGGACCTTTTGAGTGCAATACTGTTTTCTGCCAGGACTTGACTGATGTACAGGGACACATCTGGACTAGTGTACAGGGACACATCTGGACTGGTGTACAGGGACACATCTGGACCGGTGCACAGGGACACATCAGGACCGATGTACAGGGACACATCTGGACTGATGCACAGAAACACATCTGGACTGATGCACAGGGATTATGTCATCTGTAGCAAAGTGGAGCAGAAGCAAGTGTAGGCTCTACAGAAGTGGGTCCAGGAATGGGGAAGAGCTAAGATTAAAAGGAAGAATGCTATTGGGGCTACAAGCTATCACAATTGATAGTCAGCAGGGGCAGGATGAGGCCACAAGTCACCAAGGACAAAGTCCTCTTCATCTTCAGCACCTTGCACAGTGCTGGACCCCCAAGGACACTTAACAAGTGTTAGTTGAAGGAAGGAAGGAATCAGCTCTTTAGATGGGTGCCTGAAAGGGGAAGCAGGAGGGACCGAAAGAGGGGTGGAAACAAAGGTTGGCCCAGTTCTTATTTTGGTTTGGGGCCAGCCTGAAACAGAACTGGGCACCGGCTAAAGGGAGGTTTGTCAGATTCTGAGATGCCATGACCTTTGCCTTCAGGGACTTTAGAATCTAGCCGAGATAAGACTGATAAGCAGGATAAAGCCTTTCTCATTGTTATTGTTTCATATTATAAAATAACTTACAAATTTTGGAAAATAGATCTAAACATAAAGGAAAGGATAAAGACCACTCAGAAATAACCCTTGCCATCCTGTATTTATTGTTACTGCAGAAAGGAGAGAAAGAGAGAGAGAGAGAGAGAGAGAGAGAATGACACTGTTACTTGCTATTAAACTCAAGTTACAATGTATCATGAAATATTTTTCACATCATTAGAATCTTTTTACTAGCCAGGGATATAATTATTAATCTTGAAATGAGGTATAACACACAATAAATAATAGGAATAACTAACACTGCTCAGGTACTTACTATTTGCCAGGTACTGTACTAACTCATATTAAATGTATTAGTCCTTATAATAACCCTATGAGGTAGGCCTTACCATTAGCCCCATTTTATACACAAGCAAACTAAGACACAAAGGGTTCGAATAACTTGTAAAAGTGATGGAGCCAGGGGCCGGCTGAGTGGCGCAGTGGTTAAGCGCTGGCTTAGGAAGCCAGCAGCCCCGGTTTGGGTCCCGCATATGAGGGCCAGTGCCCTCAAAAAAAAAAAAAAGTGATGGAGCCAGGAGTCAAACCCAGAGGGTCTGGCTCTGTGTTGCAAGCAAGGTTGGCCACCATGTCTTGTTGGAAGATTTGGCTCCAATTGCCTGGAATTTGCATTAGATGTGAAAGGTCTGAGCTAATCTTTCCCTTCACATTGAAGCTATCATGGCTGTTGCACAAAATCGGTGCCCACTCACTTATTAAATGAGTTCAATTATTGAATGAACCCCTGGAAAGTTATTGAAAAAGATATAGACATATCGCAGGTTATGATGATATATGTAAGATGACACGTGAGACAGCTTTTTGGACTGAACAGAGGGTGTACATTGTTTGAAAACCCATTTTCATTCTCTCCTCTTGGAGAGAATTCTCTCTTGGAGAGAATGAAAAGTTCTGACCTGTGGTATTTCTTCTTGATGTTTCCTTTTTGTAGTTCCTAGTCAGTTGGCATGTGGATGATGTTTCCCTAAAACCTCTTTCAGAATTTTGTCAGAGGTTAGATGGAGTGGGGATGTGTGCCTGTTGTGAGCAAGGGGTCTTACCAGAAGGCTCATTCAGCTAACAGCAGAGCACCTGATGAGTTATAATTTACTTTGCTGATTATTTCATCTCTGAGAAGAGAACTTAATTTTGACAAGGCAGCCAGAACTAGCTAATGAAATGATCTTGCTTTCTTGGCATGTGTAATGGCCAAGGAGAGAAATCTCTGTATATAGTCTAAAACCAATGTCATCTTCGACTCCTCCCTCTCATGCCCTCATCCAAGGCCACAGAGGACAGGTGGGCATGTCCAGCCCCAATCCCACTGCTTGGAGCTGTCTCTGCTCTCAGGGGTGCCCTTTTCTTTTTTCTTTTTTTTTTTTTTTGAGGGCAGTGTCACCGGCCCTCATATGTGGGACCTAAACCAGGGCCGCTGGCTTCCCAAGCCAGCGCTTAACCACTGCACCACTCGGCCGTCCCAGGGGGCCCTTTTCTAATGTGCACAAAGGCCCTGAATAGGCTACCTGGGGCCTGCCCACACCAGCCAGTCAGCCAGTTCTGGCTGAACCCTCTGCCCAAGATCCCTCTGGCATCCTGGCCTCTCCACTCCCACTCCCACTCCCTTACGCATCATTATTTCTCATGTGGGAGGCAGCAGCCTTCTTTACCTCTCACCTCACTCTGCTCGTATAATCCAACCAGTACACCAACACCATGGAATGAAAAGCACAATCATACCACTTCCCCTAGGAGATGGGACTTGCTTGGTATGCTGGAGGGAGAGCAAGGAGGCCAGTGTGGAAGCTGGGAGGTTGGAAAAGAGACCTGGGTCACACCAGCTGAATTTGCTCTGCCGCTTACCTAAGGTTGAACATGGGACTCGTCTCTAGTTTCCCCACCATGAATAATGCTGCTGTGACATTTGTACACTGATTTCCATTCAGTTTTTGACCTAGTGCAGTTGGGAGGACACCTGACATGTTGCCTCAAGCCCCAACTTTTCTGACTGATGAGAGTCCATGGCACATTTCTCCTCTCTCCATGTCTGTTTCTTCTACTGTGAAATAAGGGATTGGGCCATGAGGCAGCTTTGAGACTTTTCAAGTCTCAGGGAAGGCAGCATCCCTGAGATGCTAGAGGTACTTTACAGCTCTAGTCCTATTGTCACATGGCAATGTGAAAAGGGTGTCTGCTGACGGAGCCCCACAAATATGGCATCAGTTTCCACACAGACCCAGCAGCATGGAGAGGTGTGTGTGTGAGTATGTGTGTGCTGTGGAAGCTGAGAAAAAATCACCTAATTAAGACTTGAGATGCTGGGGGTGGAAGAGGGCCAAGGAAGGCTCCTCAGAGAAGGTGACATATCTTCTATGTATTAGAGGAGGAAAAGAAATGAACTAAAGAAAGGGGCAAGAGAAGGGTGTTATAAGCATGGGGAACAGCACTAGCAGAGGCTCAGGAAATTATAAGGATGAGTGGTAGGTCATATGTAGATAAGAACAAGAAGCACAAAGTGGAGATTCAAAAGTTCAAGTGAGCTATGTGGAAAATGAAGGGACAAGATGAGGAGAAAACACTACTAACTTAAGAGAAAACCAAATTTCAAGGTGTTTAGAGCAATCACAATCCAATGGTTTTCACTTTGTTAGGACAGAGATTTGAAAGCAAGATCTTGTGCATCATTTTTGCCTTTCTCTTGGCTTCCGCCCTTCATCATTTGAACCCACTGAAGTCTCTTCTAGCCTAAAAGCTCTTGCCTGTGTCTCCCTCACTTTCATCCAGTCTTTCAGTCACAGCCAAGTTTCTTACATGAGTTATCTACAGTCACTCGATTTTCTCTTTTCCTCTCTTCAATCCACTGCCACTTGTCTCTTCTTGCTGAGGTTGTTAATAGCTCTTAGCTGGTGTATCTGGGGGCCCCTTCTCATCCCTCTACCTAATTGAGTTTCACCTTCGTGTGACCTGATCCTATAGATCACTCCCTCAATTGGGAAACCCTTGATACCTCACTGGAATGCCTCTCTAGTCTTCCCCTCTCTTGAGGGCAAAGCCTATATCTGGCTTAGTCATTGGTGAAGCACCCATTGCCCACTGTCATGTAGGCCTTATAACAAGCATTTGATAACTGTTGAATAAATGGCTCTCTCTCACTATTGCAGTTGTACTCCATTTCTCTGGTCTCTCATTTCCTGCTTCCTTCACCAAGTCCTCTTGAGAAGAGTCCTCTGGCCTCTTTTAAAATGTTGTTCTTTCTTCCCCAACATTCTGTCTTTGATCTCATTCTTATTCCATGTTACATGCTGTCTTTGGGTCACCTCACCCACCTCCACCTATGAGGACTCCCTTTGAATTTCCAGGCCTGCTTTCCTGCTGAGCTGCAGACCGATAGGCCTTCCTGCTAACTGGACAACTATCTCTTAGTGGCTTGCAAGTACATCTAGGTCCACTGGCTCATATTGAACCATCATCTTTTCCCCAAACCTGCTCTTCCTTCTGCTCTCCTTTCCCTGACACCACCCTCTACCCAGGCATACAACCCACAAACCTGCTGGACTGTCACCCAATCTCATTCTGACAATTCTAACTCCTTAAAGTGCTCAGATCCATCTCCTCCATTCCTGTTCAGTCCTCTAATGTCCTAGCTCAGGCTTTCACTCTCTCTCCCTTGTTCTAAAGCACAGACTCTGGGTCACTTTCTCTGTGTCCCCTCTAGCACCCTTCCCATCCTTCCACCATACTGCCACCAGTGTGATCTCTCCAAAATGGAAATCAGCTGAAACTATTTAAATCTTCTCTACCTTCAAAATAAATTTGAATTCTTTAGCATGGCAAAGCAAGTATGATAATGGTTCTTCCAGTTTCTGGTTGGATCAGTTTGCTCTCCTGGAGCATGAACTGTCATTTGTCCTGGGGCTTGTGGGATAGACAGGTTATGTTTCCATTCTTCCAGAGAGGAGGGAGAGACCTTAAGTATTGATGCATTCTAGAAACATTGCCCAATGCCCTGGCATTATGATCTGTACCCAGCATGATTTATGAAGGGGGTCCCCCTCGGTGTTCCCCCCCCATGGAGATCTTGGGAAAAACAAATGAATTATTTGCCAGAGCAGAGACTAGAATGAGGCAAGTGAGGTGCAAAATTTAAATACACACACACTCTCAGGGTTGTGCAAGGACTTCCTTAAATTTAACACTGTAGGCACCTCACTTGCCCAACCCTGGTTGTATGTGTGTGTTTACCTTGCTTTCCCTTTTATTCGCATTAACCATGAACAGGAGCCTGGATACAAATTATCAGCAGTTCACGAGTTTAGAGTCTGGATAAAATTAAATGAGCCCTTGAAAAGTTTAGGCTACCTAAAACTTAACCTGTCTAGTGGGAGTATAAGTCGGGTCCACTGTTCTGGAAAGCAATCTGACAAATATATCTGGAGCTTTAAGAATTTTTGTGCCATTTGAGTACACTCCCAGGAGTCTATCCTAATTAAATACATGTGTATGTAGACAAATATTCTCTTGTACAAAGATATTCATACCGAATATTCATAATAACAAAGGAAGCAACTAAATGTTCATAAAATAGAAGAAATATTTAAATGGTGGTACATTGTACATTATTATGCATATTATTGATTATATGCGACCATTCAAATGATAATTACATGGGCTTTAATTAAGTAAATGTACTGAAAAAAATATAATTAAATACAATAAATTTCCATAACTATATACACAGAATAATCCCAAACTAATTAATATTCAATATATACTTAGAAAAAAAGACTGGAAGAAAATATACAAAAAAATGTTAAGGTAATTTCTGGGTTTGGGTATTATGGGTGATTTTTCTATGTTTTTAAAACTGTTTTCCAATTTTTTTTTAATTTAAATAATGGTCGTATATGTCTTTTCTCATAAAAAATGAAAGTTCTTTTAAGCAATTTTAAAAAGACTATCTGTTTTACTTTCTGGGACTTTGCTCTTTCCTTGGTATTTACCAATAGGTGGCCTCTCTAACTCTGGCTTAGGTGAGAGACTGAGAAGTTTTTGATGACAGCCTATTGGGGTTGTTGCTGTTGTTTTTAATCCTCATGAGCACATTGGGTTTAAATAATCTCTATGGCTGCACCGCTCCACAAATTCTACCCTTTTCCCAAGCCTCTCCTGACTGACAGAAATAGGGCATGTGGCTTATGCACAGCAGTCTCTCAGCATCCAGGACTCACCACGACCACTGGGTATTTCAGCTCCTAGTTTTGTGATGTTGTTACAACAGCCCCAAACAAGTGCTGTGAACCACAGCTGGCTGTTCGGGGGTCCTTGTGCGAAGGTGTCTCTCAAACTCAGGAGTGGGGCACCCAGAACTCCCACAGGCCCCAAACTCCAGGAAGCTGGATTTCCTTTCATATTAATTGATATTTCCAACCTCTATCCATATTTACATCCAGAGATAAAGAAAGCCAAAGCTCAATTTGGACCTAAAGCTGATAAAGAATGGAGAGTCAAGCATGCCCTTACTGCCTCCATTTCCTCATCAGTAAAGAAAGAATGGTGGGATTAGGTTTTCTCCAAATGCCCTATTTTATTGATGAATGTTGGGTAAGCAGGTGTACAAATGTTCACGTACATTTCTAGTGTTGTCATCAGAGCCGCCTGAGTGAGTCTGAGTGCCAAAAGGACAGCCTGGCTCTGTCTAAGCTCCTTGCTTGCCTGCTGCTACAGTCAGAGCAGCACATACCATTTTGGCAACATGCTAGCAGTTGGTCTGCTGGCAGGCCCATCCCTGCACACTCCCAACTTACTAGTAGGGGACAATCTAATGATCATTCGAGCCATATAGCTCAAAGAAAGCTGCTTTGTTTTCTTTCAAAAGATTTTTAAAAGGACCCACACATCCAGCAGAAATAATTAGAACTAAAGAATCATTCTCGGGCCAGCCGAGTGGCATGGTGGTTAAGCACTGGCTTGGGAAGCCAGCGGCCCCGATTCAGGTCCCACATATGAGGGCCAGTGACACTGCCCTCAAAAAAAAAAAAAAAAAAAATCATTCTCATTAATTAGAGGTCCCATTGGTTATTTGAGAATTCACAGATTTATTCCAACCTAGGATGCAGACATCAAATAATTGCCTTTGATTTTCTTATAAAACACACATATACTGTATTCTTTTTTCCAGAATCTGTCTTTCACCTAGGACAATTCATGAGAGATTTAAGAATATGCAATGAAAGCTCTGTATCTGATCTAGCATAATTGAAAAAGAACATAATTCTAACTTCCTAAAAGGGAGGAAGCAGGAGAACAAAGGGAAAGGGAGGAAAAAGGCATCCACATAACTATTATCAGCTGGAAGTGATTCTAGAACACCACCATAAGCTTGCTTTGCACACCTTTTTCCCTAAATCCTCTACGCCTAAATGCCCACTCACCTGCCTTTCTTAGACATCTCGTGGATTTCTCTTCCTCGCCAGTGCACTCTGCTTTCAGTGGCCAAAACCCATCCCCACCACAAAAGGAAGATGCCAACTCTCATATTCTGGACAGCCAACATGAGTTTCCAAATCCAAACAGTTCTCTCAAGAAACAGCAAAAAGGAAAAGACTGGTTTGTTTGTTTGTTTTTCTCTTTTAAGACATCATTGGTCTGTTCATTATTAGAAGGATGTTTACTCATGCAAAAATACCCTCCCAAAAACCCAACCCACAGTATGTGATCTGGATAGCAGGAGAAAGCAATTTCCACTAAACCTTTAAATCCTCCTACGTCAGATGTCAGGGATTTTCTGCACTGAGGTTGAAGTCCTGTGTCCCTGTCAAATAATTATTTTGGCGGTCTAAATTAGTTCATCGTCAGATGTGGTGACTATGTTAGGAAAGGTCTGTATTTTCTGGTCCAGTGACTAGAAGCAAGTAAAAATGGACCAAAGCAATTTCCAAAATGAGAAATATCAGAGGTGCTGAATTGCTTCGTATGCCATCTTAATGTGCTCTTCTCTGCATCTATTTTAAGCTTCCAGCCATTATTATTTGTTTCAGCTAAGGACGGGATTTGGCAGCTCCCCACCCCCACTCATTCCTGTGTCTGAATCCATGGAACAGCAGGGCTCCATATCTGGGCAGGTTGTCTGTATGACTGATGTTGGAGGGCAGTGGGGTGGGGGTAGGGGGGTGGCGTGGGGTGGGGCTAAGGGGGAAGAGGCTTTTTCTTTCTTGTCTTTACTTGGCACAGAAAGAACTAAATTTTCTTGTGAGTTGTATTATCCCTAAAAATACCAGTGATGAATTAACAATAGCCATGAAGACTGTGTTACCTACTGTTAAAAACAGAACAGGCCCCATATGGAGTGACTTATGGGAAGCCCCACTTCACCAAACCAAGACTTAATTAGTTTTAGCCCTCCCAGAAACGGAATTTTAAACCAGGCAGTCAGGAGTCACTGATCTTTAGTTAGGTAATCTGCCTGACAGACCCCTGTGTATAAAGGAAGAATTTTTTTTTTCTCTTCTAGGTTCTTTGGCTGATCTAATAATTAAATTTACATAGGATACATTAACAGGAGAAAAAAATTTAATTTCACATGTACAGGAGCCCCATAAAAAGATGAGACTCAAAGAAGTGGCCAAAGCAGGAAGCTTTTGTACTTTTTAGACAAAAATACATACATACATAAAATAAATAAATAAATAAATAAATAAATAAATAAATAAATAAATTTTGTGATTATTAACAAGACAAAGAGATTTGGGTTTAGAGTAGTAAATTATAAAGAAGTAACAAGGTTTGTTTAAATACCCTTCACAGCCTTAAACTCTGTCTCTGGTGATCAAGATGCCTTCTACTCTCATGGTACAGGGAGGGTACCTTTCATATGGGATATTTATTTCCTGCTTTCAGGGGGAAACAGGAGGGTCAGAGTGTCCTTCTTGCACTGGCTGTTTTCTCAGGCAACATTAATTCAAAATAATCAGTATGCCAAAGTGGCTTATTTGGGGCATGGCATATTCTGTTCCCCTTCAGTTGAAAGAATCAATGATGCCATCAAGGCCTTCCCAGAATGTTACAGTTGAGAATGATGCTCATTTAACTAGGTGTAAGAAGTGCTTTTAAAGAACAATAGTTGGCTGTACTTATCAAATAGTAGAAATCAATAAATATGTGCTGCATGAATAGATGTCTATGTCTAGATTCTGGAGTTTTTTTTTTTTTTCATGTGGATGTCCTATTATTCTGGTATCATTTGTTGAAAAGACTATCCTTACGTCATTGAATGGCCTTGGTTCCTTTGTAAAAAAATCTGTCCATTATATTTACGTGGGTCTATTTCTCAGCTTTCTATTCTGTTCCACTGATCTATTATCTACTCTTTCCACAAACCACACCATCTTGAATACTGTAGCTTTATAGTATGTCTTAAAGTCAGGTAGTATCAGTCCTCCAACTTTGTTCTTCTTCAATATTGTGTTGACTTTTCTGGGTCTTTTGCTGCTCCATATAAACTTTAGAATCAATTTGTCAGTATCCATAAAGTAACTTGTTTGACTTTTGATTGAGATTGCACTGAATCTATAGATCAATTTGGGAAGAACAGACATCTTAACAACATTGAGTCATCCTATTCATGAACATGGAATATTTCTCCATTTATTATGTCTTCTTGATTTCTTTCACTACACAAATAAATGAATTAATAAATACTGCCACTAAGACTTCATGTTTGGAATTATTTTTGTAATGACAAAAACCTGAATCATACCGGACTTTTCTTATTATCAATATTCTCTTCTTATGAATGTTTAAGGAGGCAAACTCACGTTTTTTTGAACAGCTATGTCTAATAGATAACTGGAATGAGTCCACTTCTCTCACTGCACTGCCAACACCCTCATCCAGGCCTCTTCAGTCTTCCCTGGACCATTGCAATAGCTCCCTAATTAGCCCTCTGTGTCCAACCCTGCTCTTCCTGCCAGTTATCAATTTATTGCCTCAGCTTCAAGCTCACTTTTCTCTGCCCTACTTGTGATACTAGATAGAGATAGACTCTGCAAACCTTTGCCAATCAATATGATACTAGGCTCTACCAAAAGAAGGTGCTGGACAAAGTCTAGAAGAATAGAGGAAGGGGAAGAGATTTTCTTCTTGTTTTTTTTTTTTTTTTTTTTTTTGCTTTCTAAGGTGGCAGCAAGGGGTGCAGTGTTCAGCTGCTCCCTGCAGTGTTCCCCAAAGCCGCTGAGGTTCTCATGGTCTCAGGGAGCAGCGCTCAGCTAGTTTCTCTTCCCCCTCAATGGCAGACAGCTTGTGCCTGCAGCAGCTACATCTTCTCATCAGAGTCTGAACCTTAGGCTTTGCAGGACCTCCTCCAAGTTTCTCAGTTCCTTCCTTGCTTACCTTTCCCTCAGCCCGGAGGCTGCTCTCTGCAGTTGCTACCTGTGTGCACACCTTAGAGTCCTTCTATCCTTTTAAACAATAAACCACCTTGTATCTAGTTAAAAACTCCTTGTGTTAAATATTCACTGTTCATATTGTTGATGTGGTTTCTTCCTCTCAATAAGAACCTGACTGATACACTCCCTATGTTATTCTCCAGAGAGCAGCCAGAGTAATTTACTTTTCAATTTTGGGTCCTACTGATTATCAGCCTATTAAGCAAACAAACAAACAAACAAAACAGAATAAAATACAGATTTTTTATTATAAAGTGAATGAACCCTCTACTCCTGCTAATACACTTCTGAGGTTTTCTAATGCGTTTGAATAAAAGCTATACTCTGTATTCTGGCCTTGAGACCCCTGACTAGCTTCCCTAGTTCATCTAGTTTCCTTCCCTCATCTCACTACACTCTAGACACTGTGTTTGATGTGATGGTTTTCTGCAGTGATAGTCAGTTTTGTGTTTTTCTTTTTTGAGGGCAGTGTCACTGGCCCTCATATGTGGGACCCGAACCGGGGCCGCTGGCTTCTCAAGCCAGCGCTTAACCACCACGCCTCTGCCGGCTCCCCAGCTAAGATCTTAATCATCAGTGAGGCATAACTATTTTGCTCATCACTTAGAACCTTAGCTAGCTCACAGTAGGTATTCAATAAATATTTAGTGAATGAATAAGTAAAACTATTAAATGCCTAATGATTTTATTTCCTAAGGAAAAAATATATAAATACATTTACATTTTTTTCTGTTTAATTTTTTTTTTTTTTTTTGAGGGCAGTGTCACTGGCCCTCATATGTGGGATGTGAACCAGGGCTGCTGGCGTCCCAAGCCAGCGCTTAACCACTGTACCACTCGGCCGGCCCTGTTTAATTTTGAAGTATTCCAAATTATAGGTAACAATTTCAGACGCTTGTGTATTAATACATTTTAGGAAAAATGTAACAACAGTGTTCAAAAAAAATTATCTTTGATGAGCATGATTTAATTTTTAAACACAATACCATAATTGCCCCAATTTTCTCACTTTGAAAATGTAACCGAATCCAAACCATCCTGTATAGCTCATCTCCTCCACAAAATAACCTCTCCTGACCACAATAATTCACCTTGAGCAGTCTTTCTCTATGTACTGATAGTGCTTATTCTGTACCACATAACTTTAGCACCCAATTATCTGCTACTTGTAACAAGTAAGCTACTTGTTTCGTATGTACTGTATTTGTCGTATTAGTCTTCTTTTTCCAAAGACAATATAAATGTCATCACTGCATCTTATTCATCCTTTTATCACACCAGCACCCAGCATAAGATCTTGTACACTCTTGGTTGAAAAATTAAATTCCTTTTTGATTCTTTATATTTCATAATTATGGTCAAATAATTAATATTTTATGAATGCTTAGACCAATTATCTGGTGATTCTCTGAACAATCCCTCAAACTCGGCCCAAATCCTTGGAAGGTGAGTACCTTGGTCTCCTTCCTGTGAGGCAACACCTACTATCTGCTCTGCAAGCTCTTTCCACCAGGAGCCACAACTGGGTTTTCAAATGTGGTTTTTAGTTTAAATTAATTAAAGGCTATGAGCATGAACTAGTAATGATGAATCAATAAGGAAAAACACATATATATTCCCCCGCCCTTGAGAATAAAGGAAGGCAGCACCAACGATTTGTATTTTTTAAAACGACCATGGTTTGCTATTTCAGTTAACTTAATTTTCCCCCTCCATCAGGCTAGAAAGGAGAGGACACTTATGAAGTATAAGGTATTTTCAGCAAAGTCATAGACATTTTGGTGACTTTGGACTTTTCTTTCTTTCTTTCTTTCTTTCTTTCTTTCTTTCTTTCTTTCTTTTTCAGTTCTGTGGACATGTTTTGACTTGCTGTATTTCAATCACTTAGAGATAATCCCTCTAAATTATAGCTCCATCTAGAACTAGAAATAAATAATAAATATTTGTAAAGTGCTGTGTCAATGAAACAAAATAATACACAGAAATAATAGACAACAGTATCCTCAATAAGTGACACATGAAAAACCAGTATAGTTTAGAATGAAAAGTAGTCAAAGGTAGTGGTTTTCAACCACTGTTTCTGAACAGTGAACTAAAGACCACTGGGTGGCCTTGGGGAATCCATCAATCCCTACAAGTATTGTACCTGCAAAAAATAGAGGCTTGACTCCAACTGACTTACACAAAAATGCATTATCTCACAAACCAAGAAATTGAGGCTACAGGGTTGTTTGACTTAGTGGTGTCATCAAAAAGCCAGGTTCTTTCCTTGTATGCATTCCTTCATGTGTCATTTTTCCTCTGACCACCTTACTCAAGGTTGCAGTATGGCTGCCAATAGCAACAAGTTTCCTCATTCATATCCACTATGGGGGAGGGGGTAGGGTGTGCGGGGAGACAACCTCTCCTCAGAGCATGAGGATAAGCCCTTCCCTTCAGCCTGACTGGGCCAAGGAAGGTTATTAATCCACCCTAGACCAGCGAAGTTCACCAGGAAAAATGTGCTTAGATTGGCTTAGACTAATCAGGAGCCCCATGTGGACTGGGAATGGGACAGGTGCTTGAACAAAACTGGGAGTCTAATTCAGGAAGGAGGAAAACAGGGTGAATGCTGGCTCAGGTGCCCACAGGTGTGAAGCATCTAGGAGACCGAATTCATAACATGTCTTTTGCTGCTGTTTCCAAATGCCCTGTGGCTCCTGTGATCAATAAGATGCAAACTCAGTTTGAAAGTGTTCATAAAGGTGCTTTACTCATGTATTTTCTCCACCCAGAGACATTAAAATGTGGTGATAATTATCTGGTGAGAAAGGAAAGAAGGAAAAAAGAAAGGCTCTTAGTGTCGTAAACCTTCAAATTAAACTGCAGTTCTTGTGAAAGAGTCAGTACAGCCCTAACTCCCTCTGCTGGAATCATAGTAAAATTGTTTAAGGCAACTTTGTTTTCAAGTCTGCTTTTAACTGAAACACAAAGCCTACTGGGTTCAACTCTAACTTCATGCATGAGAAGGAGTTTGATCTGCTTGTCATGGTCCAGGAGAATCACTGTGGCAGGTGTTGTGGGGAAAAGAGGAAATGCTGTGAGAGCCTCTAGGCCTAAAGCCATAGGGGCTATGTGAAGCCCTTTATGGGGTCTAGTAGACTAGGATGGAAGACGGGGTCCCTCAGCAGCATTGCATGGTCTGAGGGCTGAATACAAAATACAGGGACTTCTTTTGTTGACCCCAAAGCCACTCAACTGCTGCTGAATAATTGTAGCAGTTTACAATTGAATGGTCCTTTGGCATTTACAACACATTTTCATATTCACTATTGCATTTGGCCCCAAGAACCAGCCCTGGAAGTAGGTACAGAAGGTTGCTACTTCCATTTCATTGGTAAAGAACCTGAGGCTCCAAGACATTGAGTTACTTTCTCCAGGATAGGTGGTTAATAAATAGAAAAAATTGTGCTTTTGATCCCAGGACCTGTGCTTTCCCACAGACTCTATACCCTTCCGCCTTCCTGAAATGACTAGTCAGTAAAAGGATTTTATTTGTCACCAGTCGTTTTACTTAACATGTTGCTCAAGGCATTTTGATGATAACTCAGATCTTTTAATTAGTTTCAGATTATTCTCTGAAAGAGAATAATTGAAGGAACTGATTCATTTGAATGAAATTGAGGGGATTTTTGGCGATGGTAAGAATGAATTCTTTAAATGAGAAACCACGTTTGGAACCGTTCAACTTTTGAAGAATATAATTTAATTTTACAATAAAATAAACAACAGTCTTAAACTGAACTCATGGGAGGTAGAAAAAAAGGACATAAACTGTTCAATTTCATGTAAGACTATTTAACTTGTTTCAGCATGTGACTGTCTTGACTCACAGATTAACTTTAGTTGCCTATAATTCCTTAAAATGAGTTAGCATGAATTCCACTCTCTTTGAATCTATTGAAAAATAAAAACAAAATAAGCCTCAGAGTGTATTTATTTGTCTCCATTTTCTCAAATGATCCTTTCAGAGGGGAAAAAAAACAAAACTGGAGATCTTTAAGCGTCAATAAAATGAATGATTTTTGTAGATTTGTGTCCACCTTCTGGTTCCTGAGGGTTAGAGTTAGACTTTCCCTAGAGACTTCTGAAATCATCCTGCATCTTGCTCAGCATTCCCTACTGACAGCAGGAAAACATCCAAGACAGCTTGGATGTGAACATAAATCAAAGGTTTGGATGAAAGGATTGCATCCTTGATCTTTGGTGGCTTAAGCTTACCTTAGGGGTCTTCTAGAATCATGACTATTCCAGTTGGGAGAGGTGTTGGGGCTCCCCACGTTAATATACATCATTTACCAACAGAAAAACAGGTTCAGATAGGTTCTTTGGTTTTGGTTGCTTTCTTCAAGTGGCTATAAAGTCATAGGAGGTTCTTGTTTTTATTGGTTTCATTTAAATACATCCTGCCTGTTTTAGTCAATACTAAAGATAGAGCCATCCAATCCCTGGTGACATGGTTTTGGTTCCTGCTTCTAATTGTGCTGTAGATAATGCTAGAGAACAGAGCAGGTGGTTTTCTCAGTTGGCTCTAGAGTTGATTATTCAGTAGTCTCCGGAATTGCTGAGTTAAGTTTCACCTAACTTTAGAATTTCCACAGCTCATGCTCTGAAACCTTTCTGGTAGGGACATGTAAGTTTTAGACACCCGTGATTATTTTGCTTAAAAACCATGCTTTACTTTCACGTCAATTTTCAGGTGTTAATTAGTGGTCCTTAGTAAGTTTTAAATGGAAAAGAAAAAGAAATGCTGCTCTGTCCAACCCCACCAGTCCCCACCCAGTTATGTAAGTTGCCTCTCCAACTCAGTTATCCACAGCCCCTTAGACAGAAGGAGATTAATCAGACTGATGACCTGGACAAGTCTAGAAGTGCTGGAGAAGTCTAGAAGAAGCAAGGTCAAACTGTCCAGGCAGTCAGGACAGAGACATTCAAGTAAATGACCAAATGGCCTTGGATATGGGTTGCTCCCTTCTTAGCATTCAGTGCCACAGGGCATTCCCCACCACAGTTGGACACTGTGTTCTGGGAAAGAGCCATGTGTAGGAGCTCACAGGATCTATTCCATCAGGTTGGTGGTTCTGATTGTCTCTTAAATACAAAGTTTGCACTAAGAAAATGGCTGACCCAGCAGCTTCACTGCAAACCTCTAGAAAGACCAAAACTGGGAAAACATTATGATTTTAGGCACTTTCAGCTTTCTTCTGTTATATCTAGTAGATAACATACCAAAGAATTTGTATAAAGCAACCCTCCACAAGGAAGTCTAGGCTGTGGATGAAGACAGTTGCTGTAAAGTGGGCTGTAGGACGTATAATGACATCTTCTTAGAAAGACAGACAGCACAAGAGTGACAGCTTAGACTTGAGACAGTTCTACCAAGGTTCAAATTCCAGTCATCTCATTTACACCTATGTGGCCTCTGCGAGGTAAACCGTCCAGGCCTCAAGTTCTCCATCTGCAAAATGGGAATGATAACAGCAGCACTTACTTCTAGGGAGGTAAAGGAGTTCATAAGCAAAAAGTATAGGACATGTGTGAAGTATTCCTCTGTTGTCTCTCAAGGGAAAACTGTGTGAATTTGTCAGAGACAACACTACCACCTTGCACCCACACAGAGCTTTACACTGACAGATATGTTTCATGCATTTGCTCATTCGCTTCCTACAACCACCCTGTGAAGTAGGCTAGGTAGGAATCAGTGCCTCCATTTTATATGTATAGAAACTAAGAGTCCAATAATTTTCTCCATTGGAAAATGAAGCAAGTAAGAGACAGGAGTGACTCATCTCTAAATTATAAACATGCATTTTCAAAGCAAGCCTATTTTCTTCATTTTGTTGCACTTGGTAGATAACAACTTTTTAAAATTGCATAAATTAGTAATTTTTTGCTTTATCCTACCAACTTCTTTTACAAATTTCCCCCTCACCTCTGTATCCACACAAAGCACGTCTCAAGTTGTATATTTGCTGCCTCTGAGCTTTAGTCGAGTATCTATCTTTGACAAGTCAGACACACACACACACACACACACACACGCCCCTGTCAGTTTCTTTATTCATAGTTATAAATCTATTATTTTTAAGATTATTTATTATAACTATCATAAGGAGCTTTATTTCTCCAAACTGGAAACAATCCAAATGTCTATCAACAGGAGAATGGGTAAAGAGATCATGGTTTATTCATACAATGGGAATGCTACTACTCAGCAGCAAATAGGGATGAACTACACGTACATTCAACACCATGAGTTCATCTCAGAAATGTTATGTTCAATGAAAAAAGGCAGACCAAAAGGGTACATACCACCTTATGATTCCATTTATATGAACTTTTCAAAATGACAAAACAAATCTAATGGTGATAGGACACCTATCAGTGGTTGTGAAATCAGGAGGAAGTGAACATAGGAATGACTGGAAATGGGGCATGAAAGAACTTTATCCAGTGTCATAAATGTTCTATCTCTCGATAGGAATTTGGGTGAATGGGTATACACATTTGTGAAAACTCCTTGAAGCGTACACGTAAGGTCTGTACATTCCACTGCATGTAAATCATACCTTAATAAAATGTGAGCTAGGCCGGCCAAGTGGCTCATTGGTTAAGAGTTGGCTTGGGAGCGTGAGCTCTGAGCAGCAGGGCCTCTGGTTCAGATTCCACATGGGCCAGTGACGCTGCATCCTCTACAGCTAAGATGGTGAACAACAACTCGACCTGGAGCTGGGCTGTCGTGAGTCACTAGCGTCCTCATAGGCTGCAGCCTCTGCTGCTATAAGCTACCATGAGTGGCTGGCAGCCAGCGTGAGTATCAGGCAGCTGCATGAGCTGCCGTGAGTGGCTGTCCAATGGCCAGTGACTAATCTGCCTCAGCCGGGAAGAGCACAATGATCACAATACCAACATGGGCCAGTGAAGCGACATCCTCCACAACTAGACTGAAGAACAAAAAGTACAGCAACTTGTCTGTTCCCCGTCCCCGATTCCCCAATGCTGTTCCCTCCCCCAATTCCCCAATAAAATCTTAAAAAAAAAAAAAAACAGATATCAACTATAGGTAAACAGTTATCTAATAGTTTAAAAGGTATCATCTAGCCAACGATTTAGATGTCCTATTCATGTGAACTATTGATTAACATGCAATAGACAAGAGCAGAATAATATTGTAAAAAACAAAAGAAGCTTTTGTTCTTGACATTATGACCTTTGGGTAAACAGTAACTTGAATATCAGGTGCACAAATGGTCCAGATGCAAACACAATTTAGTAACACATTGTAATTCACAATGTTATTTTTAAATGTGATCTTATTTCTTTTTAAAAAAAAGAACTTAGAGAACAATAAAGTACAGCTAGTTATTTCACTCTGATAGTCTAATTTTTAACACACATATATCATATTTGCTTACCAGCTCAATTCCTTAAAGATATTCAAACACAGAAGAACCTCTCCTCTGTAGTCACATTTACATCCTTTAGGCTCACAGGACATCTCAAAACAATGCAGTATTGTTGACTAAGAGGATTGGGGTGACTCAGGGCAAACCTATCACCACTCCTGGGAAAAAACCCTAAGTCTAAGAATCACCAAGGAGGCCTTGTCTTGCCCTCTTGAATCTAGTAATCAAGGCCATCTTTGAGTGTGGGAAGGACAGGCCTCTGGAGAGAGCAGCTCAGGAAATTGTCACACCAAAACATGGGCGGTTGGAGTGGGGTTTTGGGGCCTTCACAGCCTGTCCGCATTTGCTTGTCCCCCAAATTGGCAGAGTTAGGGAAAGGGTGAGAAGAAATCCTGCCCGCTTTAAAAATAAGAAAGGCCCATTTATTTCTGACCTGCCTGCTTCACATGTGAGATAGGAACAAGACTGTATCTGGATGAGAGGGAAGGAGCGAGGGAGGGAGGAGACAATGGGTAAACATTTTGTCCTTAGATATGCACTTCCTAATAATTCTGAGCTGATGCTTCATGGACAAAAGTGGATATGTTCTTGGGTGGTATGGTAGGAACTGCTCTTTCCTCCACTATATGTTTTTCCCTTTCTTCCAGAATTTCTGTTTTTAGTTAGGTATATGCCTATTCAGACTAAATACATTTCCCGGCATTCTATGCAGTTAGATGTGACCATGGTACCAAGTTACAGCTAATGAAAGGATGTGGCCGCCTCCTGGAACTTTCCTCGAAAGATAGCTGGCATGCTCCCTTTCCCCTTCTTCATCCCTTTAAGCATCCTGCTTCTTCAATTGCAGAAATGATGGCTATAGCTCCTGCCACCACCATGGACCATGAGGTCAGCGGCCATACTCTAAGGCAGCAAGCAGTGAGCTGGAAAAACCCTGGGTTTTTGGTCCCTGAAGACTGCACGGGGCAGAGCTGCTACTCCATTCTGGATTGCCACTTTCAGCCTTCTTTCTTTTGAAGCCCGTGTTCTTTTACTGGTAGCTAAACCTAATTGAAACTAGTGCAGGTTACATTCAGCAAGTCACTGAGAGCAAATGTATGAACCTAGATGGTATTCAATAATATTGTGGGGGAGGAACAAACTTTCCTCTACCTGCAAGATTCTTCTGGCTGGTCTTAATAATCAAATAGATGTGAGACAGATTTGCAAGACAAAGTAACCAAATTTAATATGTGTGTATGTATGGGAACCCCACATACATGAGAGAGTCAGAGACCCCACAGGCACAAGAGGTTCAGAGACAGAAAGGGAACATGGGTACATAGGACATTCTGAGCTAGGGGTGGTACGGTGCCTTGGGGGCTTCAAAGTGTCATTGCAAGATGATAATAGCAGATGTTTAATAAAGAGAAGTTTGCCCTGCCCTATAGGTGGGTTATTATTGATAATCTCTTATTATGGGCAAGGCCTCTAATACAAGTTCTTCCAGATTGTCAAGAGAGGGGCAGAAGTTGCTCTTGAGCCTGAAGCTAAAATTGCCTTTGGCTCAATATAACCCTCATGCCACAGAAGCACATTTTGGGGTGTCTTGTTCTGAACCCCCACAACATCAAGCAACTTTTTTCAAAGATCAGAAATATGCTCTAGGAAACTCAATGAAAAGCATGATTCAGTAAAGACTCTTGAGAGTAGCAAAGTCTGGTACTCACAAGTGTCCCAACGGATCAGAGGACCAGAGGATGAAATCTCTAGCCAAAATGAGAAGTCTCAACCCAGGTCACATGCTGTCACCCATTTCATGTAATGTGGTGGATATTAACTAATTTGAATTCCATACCTGGCAGAAGAGGTAAGCACTTTACCTTTAAAAATTAGGTAAGTTACTCACTCAACCTCTCTGAGGCTGTGTTCTCCTTGAAGAACGAGTCCTCCCTTAGAAAGGTTGTTCTCAAAAGTGCTGGCTGGTCCAGAACAAAGTTTTCATCTGTCCTTTGATGAAAATGTCAGGATGAGGTGCAAACCTGGATTTTCTTGTGATAGATTTGATGTATTCTGAGATCAGGTCCTACATTTTCCGTGTTAAAATTTTTGTTGTTTTAGAAATGATTGTGATTATAGATGAAAGTGGTATTTTGGGTTGTGGGACAGTTTTAAATGTTTCCTTTTGGCAAAGTTAAAAGTTGGCAACCCTCCTTCCTCCTTGCCCTCCTTCCCCTTTCCCTTCTTTTCTTTATTCTTCATCCTCATCCCTCCTCCTTTTCCTCTCCTTCATCACTTTGTATTTTCTCTGGGCCAGGCACTGGGCTGAGTACTTTAGACACATTCACTCACTTACTCCTCAAATCCACATGTAGAAGCCAGAATTACCTTTTTCTTTTTCCTTTTTTCTCAGCTAGAGAAATTAAAGCTCAGAGAGATTAAGTGAATTATTCAAGGTCACACAGCTAAGGACATGCATTGTTTATCTCCATGCTCCTGCCTCCACCTTGAACATGAATAAAATATCACAGTAGCTAACAGGAAATGACATGATGTAAGTAAACACCTTGCACCATGTCTAGCACATAGCAGGTATGATAAAGACTAATCGTTCATTCATTCCCTCCATAAATATTTACTGAACGTCTACCATGTGCCAAGCACTGTTATATACCCTGAGATACAGCAATTAAGAAAATAGACAAAATTCCTGCCTTGTGGACCCTTACATTCTAGGGCTTATTGCATCTGTGATTACATCCTCTGCTGCCGCTTTCACCCACATGCACGTTTCCTGCTCTCAGGAGGAGTGGTTTGTGGCCATGCTCCACTCTGCAGCCCTTCCAATGCCACAGCAGGGTAGACTTTGAGGGAGATACAGTGCCAGCAGTTGCCAGCTTTCTACCAGACATAGGGCAGTGATGTTCTTTTAGGGAAAAGGAAAGTCGGTGGGTGTTAAAAAGAGAAACAACAGGCCATAATGGAGTCACTTTTGCTAAGCCAGGTCATCAAATCAAAATTTAATTATTAACCTAATTGCAGTTTCAGCCTCTCCCAGGAGTGGAATTTTACACCAATCAATCTGGAATTTCCTGATCAACACTAGTGAGGTAATCTGCCTAATAAGAACCTCTATCATCCCCTAAAGGAAGGTATCATTTCCTGAAATAATCTACTCTTTTAACTTCGTAGTCCCACCCTCTTTCTGCTTATAAAAACTTTCCATTTTGTACAAAATCGGAGCCCTTCTACTCTCTAGATGGGATGCTGCCTGATTCATGAATCGCTTAATAAAGTCAGATCTTCAGTTTTACTCTGTTGAATTTTCTTTAACACAGAGTAGAAAAGAAGTCATTGGAAGCTGAGGCCACAAAAAGATTGGCAACCAGAGGACTAGGACCTGGGGCTAGAGGCTTTTTCCAAGCCCTTTGGGCAAGTCCAATGTTAGAGCAGAAACCCAAAGCTCTGTGGGTGGTGGGTGCCAGCCTGTCCCTCCCATCAGCCACCTCCATCACCCATGCCACCAGGAAGCCAGGCACCTTCTGGATTGACTTGAAGAGCATTGATAGAAGACTAAACCTTCACTTAGGTCCTTTGTGTCTCGCAATCCACAGCCTTCTTGCAGGGACCTATGAAAAGCGAAAAGAACTTGGAGCCAGAAGTCCCAGTTCCAGTGCTGGCCCTATAATTTGCCCTCTTTAACTCTTATCTCCTCTGTGAACCCTACTTCACTAGGTTCTTGGAAGGATTAAAGAATTGGGTTCCTGTAAAAGCCCCTTCTCATAATAGGCTAAGTCGTCCTTGTTTGATGATTGGTTTGCCCAAGATCAGGATGAACAAAGTGTTGGGAAAATTGGAAGGGTGGGCTTCTCTTCCTCACTGCTCACTCTGGCAGGGTCCATTGCTTTGTCCTCACACACTCTGCTCATTCCTGTTTTCCCATCACCCACCACCAGAGTGGGCCCTGAAGAACATCCCTCAGAGAACCCCTTGGGTCCCAGAGAACACATTTTGCAAATCATACAAACCAAGTAGAGACAATACTCTCCCAGAGAAATTTATTTCAGACTTTAGTACCAGCCTTCAAAAAATGAGGTAGTCTTATTTAAAACAAAAACAAAAAAAGCAAAGAGTGGAACTGCTATAAAATCAGAAACTCAGGCATTGAGATTTTTTCAAAAGCTCCCTAGGTGACTAACATACAGCCAGGACTGGGAGCACAGATTAAGGAGAATAATTACATCATAAAAAAAAAAATGCTTCAATGCACAAAAACATAAAATGCTCTGGGAACACAGGTGAGATAATAATAAATTCTGCTGTGGGAAGGAAGGGAGAGGTTGTCAGGAAAAGTCGCAGAGGGGAGGTGACATTTGAGCTCAATTTTAAATGATGAGCAGGGAATCTCTAGGGCCTCGCTACTTGAAGCATGGTCTGCAGATCAGCAACAGACATCTCCTGGGTGCTTGTTGGAATAAATAAACCTGGGTCCCCGCCAAACCTACTGAGCCAGAATCTGCATTTTAACAAAATCCCCACGTTGTTCATACACATATTACAATTTTTTTCTTTTTTTTTTTTTAGCTGAGCCATCCTGCCACCTGTTGGCAGCTCAGCCAGCGGCAGCTCAGCTCCGGCTGGGCATTGAACTGCTGTTGCTCAGAGCTCAGCTCACACTCTTGAGTGAGCTCTTAACCAACTGAGCCACTCAGCCAGCCCTCACACATTACAATTTAAGATGCCTTGGGCTAAATGGACAAGGTAGACAAGAGCATTTGCGTCCATAAACCTGACCATTTTAAACGATGGTTTACTACATTATTTTTCAATTTAAAAAAAAAATAAATCCCAAACCTAATGTTCTCAATGGTTGACCCAAATGTCATTTCATAATGACATCTGAAGGTCTGAGGGTGAGGACTGAATTTAATCCAATCTGCTAATGGGGAATATTTTTATACTACTGGGGAGGACTCTCACCAGATGACTCTGGAGGTTGGGCAGCCTGGGACACAGGTCCCTCTCTGCATGGGATTTAGCTTTCGGTGCCAACAGGCCAGCGCACTAGCTCTCAGACACATGTTGGGCACACAGCCTTCCACGTGGGTACCGTTTTAACTCATGTCACATTTCCTGGTGACTGGTGGGAGCGGTGGGGTTGGGGGTGTCAGCTGATGGCAATGCAGTGTTAATCTCCCCAGCTGCAATCATCTGTTCTTTTGCAGTGAATGAAAAAGGGAAGAAGTCTCCAATGGTGGTGGTGGGTCAATGAATTCTGCTTTGCATTCATTAAATGAATATACCATCTACACAGTGGGATTCCCGACACACAGCCCCAAAATATGGCCTGTTGGCCTACTGAGTATTTGAAGATGAAGGAATTTGAGAAATGGCATGTTCAAAAAGGACTTTTAGACCTTCCCCTGAAGCAGGTTATCACCCTCATATGAGAGACACCTTCCCTATGCTTGGGGGAGAGAAGCATCCCCACACGTGTATGTCCGAAGATGAGGGACACAGAGGGGAACCTGAACAAACAAGTTCCCCCAGCTTCTTCTACACTTACCTCATACTGTTTGTCCTCTCATAGCTTTTCACAGCTTACCACTTTTCATCAAATCTAGCATAAAAGCACTCAGGATTAACTGTTTCTTTGGGTCTTTATTTCTTTATGAAGGCTCTCATGTCATGTCAAATTTATATTAGATAAATCTGTATTATTTTCTCCTGTTAATCTGTCCATTTCAGTTTAATTTCCAGCCCCAGCTGGTGACCCTAAGAGGGCCAAGGAAAACTTTTTCCTTCCCTACAACAGCACAGGTGGTGGAAACCCATAATGCTTCATCCTGACCACCCTGAATAGCTGGACAACCCATAGGCCAGCTTCCAGCCTCAAGGAGTATGTCCTAGTCTAACTTCAAGTTCGCACCTAGGGATAACTACATGCTGACATGTTTCAGCACAATCCAGACCTGTTTGTGTTTTCTTTCCACTCTTTCCAAACCCTTTTCAGTTCATTTAAATAAGAAAGTAAATCGCTTTTCCCTGAAAATACCATGAGAAATGAATTGTTTCATGCAACTTCTTCCTACCCAGGATGTGTTGAATACAGCTATGGAAGGCAGCACACTTCAGTGGGTATGTAGTAGGGGAAATCCTTCCTTCCTCAACAGGGTTTACGTGAGAACCGAATTAGGGGCCACACATCCCGCTCTCGCCATGGTGCAAGCACAGAGAACGCATTCAATACTTGGCCCTTCGCACAATGCAGTTGTTTTAATGTCTGTTCTCCTATCTTATGGGATGACTGAGGCAGTGGCCACACTGCCTCCTGGCAGTGCTCATTCACGTGTGTGTGGACAAAGGATAGCACAAGTCCTCAAAACTGTGACTTCCCAAGCTCTTGTCCACAGGCCTGGTGACAGAGTTATACTGTTCTTGGACCAGTCCCCCAAATTCCAATATAATAGTTTGGGGAAACAACTGTTGAGACCACAACCCTCATTCAGGCCAAGTATGCCACAGCTATTTTTATATCCTCCAAACAAAACAAAAGAAAAACAACAAGAATCTAAAATAGTCTTTCCGTAATAAATAGCAATCATTCTCTGAACATTTTTCCTTCTCTCTACCTAAATCACTTGTAGTTGAGAGAAGGGTCCCTCTTCTTTACCAAGAAAAGCCGTTTACCTGTCCTTGATCTCACCTGTCCTCTAGCCTCCATTTTGCCACATCTGTTCACAGTCTTTACCCTACTCAATTTGAATGGTCATTATTTGCCTGCACCCCACCCAGAATTCTCCACTTGAGAGTCTCCTTTCTCCCAGTTTCTGTAACACAGCAGTCTTCTGGTTCTCCATCTATTTTCTCTGATCATTCCTTCTCTTCCCACTTATATATCCAGAGGGTGCCCCAAAAATGTATACACATTTTAAGAAAGGAAAACTGAGGAACTGAATTTTGTTTTATTTAACTTTAATTTAAATTTAAATAGATACACGGTAAGTGGCTACTACATTGAACAGCACAGATCTAGCATGTCCTTTTCTATATGTACGTGTAGCATGTACATTTCTTCTTCTCCAAATCCCCAAATTTCTAGTGAATTGTTAAAACCTGAGTGTGGTCTCAGGGACTTCTTGAACTTGCAGTTTACTAAGGTAATCTATGTCATATTGTTACCCAGAGCTGGTCCCACTGAGAGTTCAGCTCCTTGAATCCTGGCCCTGTTTACACAGCCCCTGGACCAATAGGCTGGAGGCCACAGTGCACATCAAGGCTGGTGGCCAGAGATGATAAGTCTGGCCCTCAACATGGGCAATCAATCAAATAGTGAAGCAAGTGTCTGGGATGGAGGTCACACAAGGAGTGTATGTGGGAACAGAGGGACTGGGTAGGGACCTGACCCAGAGGAAGGCGCAGAGAAGCTGGGGTGCAGAGAGCAACTGTGCAGTCAGTCATGGCGAGGGAGAAGTGAGGAAGGATCAGGTAGTTGTGGCCCCTGACTTGAAACTTCTGGAGGCTCTGGTATCCATGTGTGCTTCCTGGGAGCCATGAGCTGTGGAGCAAACTCCACAGGCCAGCGATTACTTAATTTAAGGCAGGGTTATGCTCTCTCTTTTGCTGTACCATTTGCCTACTCGTGTCCAAAGGACCAGACACCCAGACCTTGAACAGGAAGGTGGCATGGGCAGTGGGGAAATGGGCAGAACAACTTCCTCAGGAAGCAAAAAATCTGAGGTGGGCATTTCCTCCCTACTTCCCCAGAACAGCCTTCTAATTGAAAGTGCTCTGATATAAACAAAAGGCCCCTTCTCCAAAAGGTCCTCTGTACCTCCAGAAATTCTACTAATCGGAGAAAGTCTCTGATGTTAACTAGCAAACCCCTAAACAGGGTTGAGAGAAATGGTCACACACAACTTACTGCAGATTCAACAAATCGGATTGCTTTCCTAATCTGAGCTTAGCTGCATTAGAGTAAAGAGTCACTAGCTTGTGGAAGTAAGAGAGAAATCATTCAAGGGTGCAGGGCACTTCTGGTTGGCATAAGTGGGGCCCCTGGGGTAGGGCCAGGGCTTGGACACAGGAATGGTTGAGGACACCTGTCTGCTGGGGGAGAAGCCCAGAGAGGGTGGTAGGACAGCAATGTGAAACCAATTCCCACAGCAGACCCATGCCTCCTCCAGCCCCAGACCAAGTTCTGCTGTCACTCACTAATTCTCCAGTCCCTGTCCCTTTCCCCAGCACTAGGCTTGTCCTGCATATAGAATACAGCAGAAAAGCACTGGGTTGGCTTCATGAGGGCTTCATAGGAGACAGGAAATGCTTTTCTAGACAGACCTAGGAGTAAAAGAATCAGCAAATAAACTGGTCTGTGGGGTGAATGGGGGTTGAGGGCAGGAAAAGAGCAGAAGTACTTTCTGCCACATGTAGAATGGGCATAGGCTTAGGGGAGCTGGGAAAAGAGACTTCTGTTTTTTTTATTTCCACAGCACTTGGCACAAGGTACATACTCAATATTTAAAGAATGGTTGAATGGATGGATGAGTGAATAATGTCCTCTAATATTGCCAAATCATGCAAGTTGCCAGACTCACACAGGTCAAATCATTTCCTGTCTGGGATCTGAGCTTTTTTCCTTCTTAGATAGGCACTTAATCCAGTTGTATGGGTTTACAGATGTTTATTCCTGTTCTAAATCCTAATTTCCCATCTTCTATCCAGCATGCCCCTCAGCTAGCCATTCATTTCCCTTCCCTTTCACAACTGAACCCTAGGCTTCATAAGGCTCTCAGAACTTCTGGGGGATATGTGAGTCTTTTTTTACACAGGGGGAGGGGAAGGGGAAGAGGGAGGGTGGAATCTTGCAAACCTGTTCAGACACAACGACAGATGAAAACAGCCCCAGGGAGGCATGAAGTGGGACACAGCACAGCATGAATGAGGGGCAAACCCATGAAGTTGGGGGAAGGGCAACTGGAGGGCTCCTGGGTTCCTCAAGGAGGGGAACTACTCTCGGGGGTCCAAGCGCTGTTGCTCTATTTGGTGAGGGGAGCATGGTCAGCAGTTCTATGTGCAGATGCTGGTCAGGCCCCATAGATGTCTAGACCCTTTCCCAGACATAGCCTTGGAACCCCTAGGAAAACACTGACCAATAAATTAAGTTGAAAAATATATAGGAGGCAGGGAATATCAGCCTGGAGTATTTGTCAATGGCATGGGTGTTCTGGAAGATGCGAAGCCCCATCTGGCCCTTCAGAAGCCCCTTCTTCCTAGAGGAGTTAGATTCATTGCTCAGGGCCAGGTGGACCACGATTTTGTCTTGCTGTTCTTCCTCTGTCAGAATATGGCTTCTCGGGTACCCAGCTAGGCTGTTGGCCTCAGACTCACTGTAGCTTCCATCCAACATCATGGTTCTTGAGTGAAGCATTCCACATGTGCACGGGAACTGTGGGCAGCAAACACAGGGGATGTGTCGGGAACATTTGGGCCTTGTAAGAGGAGCAGAAGAGGTGGCCTGGGTTGAGAGCAGAGCTCCATGGCTACTCAGAATCACAGAAAGGCAGAACTAAAAGGATCCCCAGGAGTCACTTAGCCCAGCAATTCTCTACCCTGGCTGCATATTAGAATCACTTGGGAAGATCTTTAAAATGGACACGCCCATGCTCTACTCTAAATTAGTTTAAAGTCCCTAGGTGATTCTATTATGTAGCCAGGGCTTAGAACCACAACTTACTCTAAATGCCCTCAATTGCAGAGGCAAAAACTAAGACCCAGAGAAGCTATACAATTCTCCTGAGATCACACAGCGGGTGTCAGAGTGAGGACTTTACACCCCAATCCTAATTTCAGTTATGGGACTCCACCTTTTTGTGCATGAATCAAAAACTGATTAGGTAGGAGAGTGTCCTTATTCTAAAGTTACGTGTAAGGTTACAGGGCCATGGTCCCTGTATTTTAAATGGTTCAACTGCACCAACAAAACTGTACAGTCTTCCTATTTCTAGTCTTTGTGCAAAGACTTTCTGCTTTCTGGGATCCTTTGTGGTAGAAGTTAGAACCTATTCTAAAATGGGTCCTTCTCCACATGCAAAAAAATGAAACTGGATCATCTCCTTACACCTTATACAAGAACAAATTCAAAATGGATTAAAGACTTAAATGTAAGACCTGAAACCATAAAAATCCTAAATGAAAATATAGGGAGTACATTTGCAGACATAACCCGGAGCAATATTTTTACTGATACATCCCTACGGGCAAGGGAAGTAAAAGAAAAAATGAACATATGGGATTATATGAGACTTAAAAGTTTTTTCACAACAAAGGAAACCATTAATAAAACAAAAAGGAAGCCTACTGAATGGGAGAATATATTTGCCAACGATATATCTGATAAGGGGTTAATATCCAAAATTTATAAAACACTCATGAAACTCAACACCAAAAAAACAAACAACCCAATTAAAAAATGGGCAGAAGATATGAAGAGACATTTCTCTAAAGAGGACATACAGATGGCCAACAGGTATATGAAAAAAAGTTCAACCTCACTGGTCATTAGGGAAATGCAAATAAAAACCACCATGAGATACCACCTCACTCCAGTCAGAATGGCTATCATCAACAAATCAACAAACAACAAGTGCTGGTGGGGCTGTGGGGAAAAGGGGACCTTGCTGCACTGTTGGTGGGACTGCAGATTGGTGCAGCCACTATGGAAGTCAGTATGGAGGTATCTCAAAGAACTGGAAATAGAGCTACCGTTTGACCCAGCAATTCCACTCCTAGGTATTTATCCTGAAAAAACCAAGACACTTATTCAAAAAAAGTTATGCATCCCGATGTTCATAGCAGCACAATTTACAATAGCTAAGACTTGGAAACAACCAAAATGCCCGTCAGTAGATGACTGGATTAAGAAACTGTGGTATATTTATACAATGGAGTATTACTCCGCTATAAAGAAGAATGAAATCGTGCCATTTGCAATGATATGGATGGACCTAGAGACTATAATGTTGAGTGAAATAAGTCAGTCAGAGAAGGACAAATACCATATGATCTCACTTATATGTGGAATATGAAAAACTGTATGAATGAGCAAAGTAAACAGAAACTGTCTCATAGATATAGAGGAAAAATCAGGGTTGCTAATTTGGAGAGGAATGGGGATGAAGGAGAAGGGGAAGGGATTAGACAGCAAAAATAGGCAACTACAATATTGCTACTGGGATAGGAAAAACAGTTTGGGGAATATAATTAATAATGTTGTAAATATTCTGTGGAATGTCAGATGATCATAGGTCTTGTTAGGGAGACCATTTCATGGATGGAGTAGAGGTTTGATCACTGCACTGTATTACTAAAGTGGAGGTGGTATACCTACTGTAATTGAATATATATAGATAGTCACGGGATGTGGATTATACTGTGGAAGAGAGTCAGAGGAAGAGTAATAGATATATATGATATGGGGGGGGAGTGGGGTGGTGTATTGGGGGTGGGGAGTTGTCACTTTGAGGGGTAAAATGTATAACTATTGCACTGTGTTGTACACCTGAAACTAATTAAAAATAAAATAAAATAAAATAAAATAAAATAAAATTAAATTAAATTAAAAAAAAAATAAAATAAAATGGGTCCTTCTCCTTTTAGGTAAACATCTCCATTTTCTACATGCAACATCGCTCTACCTCAATTCTCATTACACCAGTAGTATAAGGTGAGACAAGGGAATAATCTAAATTCACCTTCTCCCGCAGCTTCCGTTCCTTCCGCTCCTGCACTGTGGTCAGGTAGTTGACAGCTGCGTACTCCAAAACCGAGAGGAACACAAACACAAAGCTGACCCAGAGGTAGATGTCCACGGCCTTGATGTAGGAGACGCGGGGCATGGAGGCGTTCACGCCCGTGATGATGGTGGACATGGTCAGCACTGTGGTGATACCTGCAACATCCAGCTTTAGTTTAGCTACTGGAAAAGGTACAGAACTGCCCCCTCCCACACACATTTCACTAAGTCACCATTTCACATTCTCTATCTCTTAAATCTAACGAGAAATTCCCCGGGCATATTTCCATCCAGTAGAGGTGCGAGAGGAAGTAGCCAGGCTGTTCTTTCCCTTTCACTTTAAGTGCCTTGGGGCACTGGGTTTCTGTGATATGACTGACAAGATCAGCAGTGCTTCAGAAAGAACCTGTTCAGATTTGGAATTTAAAATGGTGATTAAAGACATCTCTAAAGGAACCTTCTCAAACCTCGAGGAATGAACACATGCTCCCTTATCTAAGCCACATTTATGAAGACTGGAAATTCCTGGAAGCCTAGCATGCTAGCTTCTTCTTCACTGTGCCTTGCTGGCCAAACCCTCACAGTTCTCAGGGCCCAGCCTGATTTTTTCCAAATGATGAGTTGTAAACATTCACTCTGGAATTCAGGGTCTACGAAGGACTAAAACCACAATTCCAGGGAGTACAGCCCTCTCCTTCCCAGAAATCGTGTAACATGGCCCCTGCCTCCAAACTCTGCCTAAACAAGACCAACAAAGAAAGTTTTAGTATTTACAGAATAAGTTTCTGGCATTTGTAGAATTGTCTTATTTATTGAAGTGCTGAGCCCTAATACTGCTGGTGGTAGAAGTCTATACCCCAAATAAGCTCCATCTTTCTGACATGATTGAAGCAGTGTTGATGTTGTTTTAGCTCCCAGTGGTTTTCATAATGCAGCCTAGGAAACTGAGGGCAGCATGAGAATGGTGAGGACAAGAAGCAGGAGGAAAGTTTGCTCCTTTTGACTGTGACACCCCATCAGTTAGGAACTCTGAACAATGATTTTATTTTCTCTTTACATAGTCACCAGTTGAAAAACCAGCCACCCTACCACACCTTATCCAACAGTTTTACCCAGTGAAACTCTTGCAGGCACAGCTCTGCGATCGATCCAGAAGGACACCCAGGACAGCATGACCATCAGGGTGGCAGGGAAATAGGTTTGGAGCAAGAAGAAGAAGATGTGGCGACGCAATGTGAAGTTAATGTACAGACGGTTGTACCAGCCTGGGGGCACAGGAAGAAGCCAGTGAGGTTTAGTCTGAGAGGCAAAAACAAACCCCTTCCCCAGGAACCCTTCTTTTCCTGACATTGCTTTCATCTTCAGCAGAAAGTTAAACATGAATGACCAATTGGCTTAATATACTACATTTCCTTTCCAAAATCTAAGCCCTCTCTCCTATAAATAAATATCTCGCCAGTATCTAGCGCATTCACTGTTTTAGTCAGTATTATCTGACTTCTCTTCACAGCATTTTGGGGAAGGTAAAACTAAATTGAGGTCTAGGTTTAGTTGTTTGTTGTTTGCAAACCACAACCACATTTCCTGAGTGACTCCCTGCTCAGGAGCATAAGAAGCTGGGCTGGTTCTATTTTGTTGAAGCCAATACCACTGAGGCAGGAGTGAGCAGAGCTGGACTCTTGTCACTGTCCCCTTTACTGTGGGATTGGTCAGCTCAGTGAATTGCCACATTCATCACAAGAAGAATAGGCTGTTCACGTGATTCTGAAGTCTGACATCTGCTCTACTTC
This sequence comes from Aselliscus stoliczkanus, assembly GCA_033961575.1. Classification (NCBI taxonomy): domain Eukaryota; kingdom Metazoa; phylum Chordata; class Mammalia; order Chiroptera; family Hipposideridae; genus Aselliscus; species Aselliscus stoliczkanus. The sequence goes on from CM066733.1 coordinate 95,900,646, forward strand.
TGACACTCTATTCGTCTAGAGCAAGTTATTTACCATTTGCTCATTCCTCAGGGAAGAAAAAATTAGGATATAGATATTATCTATTTCCTTATGGCAATTTGAGAATCACTGACTAATGGTTGTAAAAATAATTGAAATTGTAAGGTTTCAAATGATATACAAGATCATTACCTAACTACTGGAACCAAAGATGGCTTCAAGGACAGTGTGAATATGTAATGTAGACTGAAGCTGCGTGCACACCCCACCCCACTCCCATTTCAGCCCAGCCTTACCAGAAAACGTTACAACTCAGAGATGGTCCCACTCTGTCTCAAAGTGTGGGGTATGCACAATGGTGTATGAGAAGATGATTTCAGGGGTACAGAGGTGGATTTTTTTTGCTTATGTTCATTACATTTATTATTAAAGACATCTTCTATTTATGGCAAATGAAACCTGTTTCCCATTGAGTATAGTGATGTAAAATTCCTTTTCAAAATACAGTATAAGAGGGGAGTTAACTTTAAAAATTTAAGTCAATGACAGCATAGGTGGTATGAAGACAAACTTCGCAATGGTGTTATGAAAATAATTGAAACCTACACCTAACCTAACCCTCTCATTTGGGACATGAGGAGACTCCCAGAATCTTGTCTAAGAGCTCAGCCTCAATCAGGATGAACTCGGGTCAGAGCTTGGGTCTCCGATGCCCAGTCCAGGGCTCCTCTCACACAACTTTGCAATTCGGCAGTGGCCACAAGTGTGAACACTGCTGGGGCCTGAAGAGGATAGAGAGATCTAGATCTTGGTTCCTGCCCTCAAGGATTTTCAATGAACTACATGGAAGTCCCTCAGGATGAAAGTGCTCAAGATCTAGAACAGTGTATATCTAAGTGCTAAAATGTCCATCTGTGGAAGCAGTGAATGCTTTAGGTTTTGGACAAGAGAGATCTGAATGACTATTGGCTGGAATAATTAAGAAAGACCTCCCGAGGCCTGCAGAGTGGCTCAGTTGGTTAAGAGTTGGCTTAAGAGCTTGAGCTCTGAGCAACAGGGCCACCAGTTTGATTCCCACATGGGCCAGTGACACTGCACCCAAGCTGAGCTGTTGCTGAGCTGCCCAGAGGTGGCAGGATAGCTCAGCTGGTGTAATAACAAGATTGCCTGTTTGATGGTGGACTACGCCAACCTGCAACTAAGACTGAACTTGGCACCTTGAGCTGAGCTGCCACCTGGATGGCTCAGTGGATAGAGGGTGCACTCTTAACAACAAGGTTGCTGGTTCGACTCCTGCATGGGATGGTGGCTATGCCCACCTGCAACTAAGATTGAACACAGCACCTTGAGCTTATAGGCCATGAGCTGCCAACGGGAAGCCAAATGGTGACTGGCACCCTCCACAATGAAGATTGAAGAACAACAACTTGGCTGGTCCCCTTCCCCAATTACCCAATAAAAAAATCAAAAGAAGAAGAAAGAAAGAAAGAAAGAAAGAAAGAAAGAAAGAAAGAAAGAAAGAAAGAAAGAAAGAAAGAAAGAAAGAAAGGAAGGAAGGAAGGAAGGAAGGAAGGAAGGAAGGAAGGAAGAAAGAAAGGAAGGAAGGAAGGAAGGAAGGAAGGAAGGAAGGAAGGAAGGAAGGAAGGAAGACCTCCTGGAGGAGATGAGTGTAAGCTGGACAAGTGGACAGGAAGAGGAGATTCTCAGAGATGGGAATGAATGGTGCAGGCTGAGGATGCTGATTTTCAGCCTGACTGCATATGAGGAATTCCTGGGAGTTTGTTACTCTCCAAAGTCTTATCTCAGAGCGATTCTGACTTAATTGCTCTGGGGTGGGGCCCTCGGCATAGGTATGTTTTAAAAATTCCCCAGGTTCATAGCAGCACTATTCACAATAGCCACAAGGTGGAAACAACTCAATATCCATTGGCAGATGAATGGATAAATATAATCCATACAATAGACTATTGTTCAGCCTTAAAAAGAAATGGAATTCTTACACATGCTTCAACATGAATGAACCTTGAAACCATTATAGTCAGTGAAATAGGCAGTCACAAAAGGACAAATATATAATTTCATTTATATGAGGTACCTAGACCAGTCAAATTCACAGAGACAGAAATAGAATAGACGTTCCTAGGGACTGGGGCGGGGAGGCATGGGGAGTTATTGTTTAATGGGTTCAGAGTTTCTGTTTGTGATGATGAACAAGTTCTGGAAATGGATAGTGGTGATGGTTGCACAACAGTGTGGATGTACTTAATGCCCCTAAATTGTACATTTAAAAATGGCTAAAATGGTAAATTTTATGTTTTATACACACACACACACACACACACACACACACACACAACCATAACACACACGGTGCCAAAAAAATGTATACACATTTTTTTTTTTTTTTTGACGGCAGTGTCACTGGCCCTCACATATGGGACCCAAATTGGGGTCACTGGCCTCCCAAGCCAGCTCCCAACCACCACGCCACTTGGCCGGCCCTGTATACACACATTTTAAGAAAGGAAAAAACTATTAAAATTGTAATACTTAATATATACCAGTAGCAAAAGATGAATCCAAGTCATGTTTGACTTCTGCAATTACAAGAGGTGCTCAAAGTGGTTACCATCAAGCACCCAGACACTTCTGATTATGGTGAACTACTGCTTGAGCAATGTTGACCAAAGTGTTAACACATTTTTTTTGGATATATATATATATATATATATATATATATATATATATATATCCACAAGAAAAAAAGTACTAGCCAACAATAATAAAATGGTTCCCCAGGCCATTCTAATGTACTGCCAGAGTTGAGAAACATTGACTAAGAGCAGTGGTTCTCAAAGTGGTGTTCCTGGACCAACAGCAAGGGCATCACCGGGAACTAGTTAGAAATGCAAATTCTCAGGGCCCACATGGGACCTAGTGAGGAGGAACTGTTTGGGATGGGGCCCAGCAATCTATGTGCACTATCTCTGGAGGACTTGTTAAAACATAGATTGCTGGCTCCATCTTCAGAGTTCCCTGCTGATCTGAGCACCATGCTTTGAGAACCACATTGGCTAAAAGCAATGGCCTTTGAACTTTGATGTGCATAAAAATCACGTGTTAAACATGCAGATTCCTGGGCTCCACCACCTAAGATTCTGACTCAGTAGCTGCAATGGGGCCCAGAAATTTGCTTACTGAATATACTCCTTTGGTGGTTTGGATGCAAGTGGATCTCAAGCTGCACCGTAGAAATGCTACTGAGGGGATGAAAGCCATTTGGCTGGAGTGAAAAGGCAGTACTGAGTCAGGTAAAGGAAGGGTTGGGTCAATAGAGAAAAGCTGAAACAGTAAGATGGGTCAGATAAACTTGATATGTTACTGTGTAAGCCCATGAGTTGTTTGAATGGGGCAGGAGCTTTTAGTGGAGTGGATAAATAGAAAGTGATCTTCAAATATGACAGAAACGACTAATCGTTTATTCATCCTACAGCCTTTGTCCAATCTCATGTGCTTAAATTGGCATCCATAAAGCAAATTGCATTGTTCCTTAGGTTTGCACAGGGTCTTTCAGGCAGGGCTTAGAGCTGCTTTTACTTCATGAAGGGACTATTCCATTATCCTTTCTTTCCTTCTGTCTAAGGAAACCAGGGAGAATTGCCTTGGAAACACTAAGAGGGAACGAGGAGCTTTGAAATGGTACACTCCATGTTCCAAACAGAACATTCTTGAGTGAGATCACAGACCCTGTGGGGTGGGATGATAAAGCTGCTTGTTGATACATAGTAAATAATGGGTGCAGGAGATGCATTTTAATCTGGACTCCAGAAAGGCTTGAATGGGGGAAAACAAATAAACAAGTGAAAAACGAGCATGCTATTCCAACATAGAAAACATCTAAGATGAGTATACACAGTGACTAAGGCTGATTGCCTGGCCACTTCGCAGCTGTGCAATTTCAATGAACAATTCCTCCTAGTCTCAGTTTTCTGTAAACTAAGAATAACAACATCTACACCAGAGGTGTGTTGGGTAGAAATCAGTTAATTCATATAAAGGAATCGAAACAGTGGCACACAATAAAAGCTATATAAGACACCCTTAATAATTTAGAAAGAGTTGGTTTGAACTTGCCAAGACTAGAGGAGAAAATTGTGTGGCATCAGCATAAAAGAGAAGAGAGGGTGAGCACTGTGGGCATAAAGGGAAGTAGGCTTAGGCTGTCCTGACACCAACACAACCTTGGCTGGGCTCACTCTATTCCAGTGTTTGATGGTATAGACAGTGCAGGGGTGTAGATGGGGCAGGTGCGTGGGGAGAGAGTGGCCATGCAGGGGCAGACAGTACTACAAAAGCTTCCCACAGAAGGGCCTGCATGTCTCCGCACTGGGATAAAGAATGATAAAGTGAGAAGTCCTTGAGGGTCCTGTAGCTACTGTAGAGCTGCTGTGGGTTGAATTGTGTCCCCCAGAAAGATATGTTCGAGTCCTAATTCTCAGTACCTGTGAATCAGACCTGATTTTCAAATGGGATCTTTGCATATGTAATCAAGTATGGTGAGGTCATATTGGATTGGGAGGGCCATAAGCCAATGACTGATGTCCTTAGAGAAGAGAGAAATTTGGACCTAGATACACAGAGATAACAACATGAAGACACAGAGATGCAGGGAGAATGCCGTGTGCCAACGGAGACAGAGATTGGGGTGATGCGGCAACCACCAGGAGCTAGTGAGAAGCAGAGAAGGAATCCTTCCTGGACCTTTCAGAAGGAGCATGGCCCTCAGACTTCCAGCCTCCAGAACTGGGAACAAATAAATTTGTTCTTTCAAGCACCCAGTTTATGGCACTTTGTTATGGTAGTCCTAGGAAACCAATACGAAGAGCTAATGGTGAGATTAGAGAAGAACTGATAAATGGATCCTCTCAAAACTTCAAACATGGCCCAGGAGCCAAGAAGAGGTTACACTAGCATTAAAAATGAATCTATAGATCTAAATATAGGTAATGAATACATTGTCTTGGAAAGCTATTTGTCCATATCAATAATTCGAATGAATCAGAGTATAAAATAGCATGTAAAAATGACCCCACTTTTGTGAAATTACATAATTAAAGCAAGATGTCCGCAAAGGTGTTTGCTAAATTGCTAGGAATGATGACCTCTGACCATGGGATTTCGGAGGGCAGCAACTTTTTTACTCTCTGCGTTTAAGTTCTCTTTATGTTTTGGAGGACTATGAATTATTTTAGTAAGAAGGATGTATTTTCATTACATTAAGGCCAAAGAAGAATTCTAATGTGTTTTCTTCTACATCTGAATCAGACCATGGCAAAAGGTAGCTACCAGTGCTGCTGTAGAAGGCCAGTCTGGAATTGGTGTGAAATTTCTGAATCAAAAACTGAGACAGGGAGATCTTCTCATCTGTTTTCAGGGATTCGTCCCCATTCTTCCAATAGAGCATCAGATCTTCATCTGTATATGCATCTTTGGGGAAATGAAAGTAAGTTAACTTGACTCCTTTGCATGTGATGCAAGGTGAAGCAACAGGGAAATCCTACACCAGCCCAGAAGTGAATAAGTCTTAGCTCTGGTAGGCTGTACTCTGTTTCATGGTTGCTAAAATGACACAAAAATCGGAGAGGGAATAAGGCAAAGATCTGTCATTAGAAATACTGATACTTACAGCTTTCCAGCTCCAAAGAACAGGTCTGGGAGTCCAGGGGAAAATGGCTGAAGTCCATGTTGCACATGGCAGTGACTGTAATCCTAGACAACCCAAACACATGTGTTGGCTCGTGCATCGAGCTATTGCTCAGAGTGAGGAAGAAACACACACCTGACCAATAGCAGCTGCCCCCTCATGTCTCCTGCAGAAGTCTGGAAACCAGGTATCTAAGAAAGTTACAGAACCTTAACTTTTAGAGTTTTTTCTTCTGTAGAAGATGTGATTGTTGCTCTGCCCAGATCCTGGCTACTGAGGGTGTTGCCTGCTAATGGCCCTCCTGCACCTTTCTCTGGGTATTGCCCTCAGCCCTCGAGCCACTTCCCTCAGAGATGCCTGGGAGGTTATGCTCCCTTTACCACCCCCCGCTCCCACCCAAGGCTATTAGCTTCTCATTCTGGTGAACTGTACAAATAGACCAGGAGATTAAGAGTAAGACAACATAATCGCTAAAGTTAGCCCAGAAACCAGTCTGCAGCAGTATTCAATAAACAGTAGCTATTGTTATAATTTCTAATATTTATTCCCAGTAAACTAGCATTATAGGCTCTTGGGTAGAAGGTACATGGAAGGTCATTGTCTCCCTCAATTCATTCAGGCTCAAATAGTGTCCTAACCCAGGCTTAAGAATCCTGATGACAGGGAGGTCACCGGATAGTACCGTGGCCATTTCATCTTACAGAATTCTGTCCTCAGATAGCTCATACCATCCCATGTAGCCCACAGACTCAACCTCAGTGGCAAACTCTTCAAGGCCAGAGAGACTAAGGACACACATTAGGATGGCACTGGCCAAAGAAGCCATGCCCCATGGGCAGCTACCTCATGCTGTACAGCACGTGCCCGTCTGGGGACACCCGCAGCATGATGTTTTCAGCGGTGGTGTCGTGAGTGAATGACCTTTTGGAGTGAACAAAGAAGACGTCAGGGACCCAGATCTTTTTTACCAGCCGGCCATCAAAGGTCATGCTTTTGTTGCTGGTGCTGAGGAAGGCCAGCCTCTCGTCTTTCCAGTAATGCCGCAGGTACAGGGTCATGGTGAAGTCCTGGGGGCGACAGGGCAAGACCAGACAGAGAGGGCTTAGAAAGCGTCCTTCCTTACAATCAACCCCTCCTCCGCCATTGTCATGGACACCTCAGGCTCAGGGTCAAAGGTGACAGTTCTGCAGCCCTGTGGGATGATGGCTGCTGTGATAAAAAAGAGAAGGGCTTATTTGTGTGCATCATGAGGAGACTGCACAGACCATCATTCAGGCTTTGCAAATGAAAACTACAGCTGTGATACTGACGGCCTGGCCTGAGGGCCAGCAGGGTGGGATTTCCCCAGCGCCCTGCTCTTTCTCACCTAGACCTTCCCATTCATGGCTCCTTACGGACTAACTATTCAATTTCAGCTTAGTGGACACTTCCAGAAGCCTGGACAGTCAAGTGTCCCATTTAGGAGGGTTTCTACCACTGAACTTGTAAGATCTTTGAAAGTAGAAATTGTGTCCTGCCCACCATTGAATCTCCAAGCTCTAGTTTAGTGCCTGGCAAAGCACATGGTGGGTCCTTAATAAATATTTGCAGGATGGAAAAACAGAGGGATAATCAGGTGAAGGGATGGGCAGCTGCATACCTACTATAATTTTAGCCTGAAAGCTTATCCTGTTGAAAAGTGTCTTCTCGCCTGCATAGTTAATGCTTTAAACCAAGAGTTTGGCCCTTATGCCACAGCCAGAGCTAAGATACACGTGCAAATGAGTAAACAGGTGTCCAAAAGATCTTCTTCTGGGAGCAAGTGAAGGAAAGGTGCAAAGATGCATGGTGATGGGTGGGTTCAGAGCATAGCGCCTATTTCTGTTCTACCACCACACCCATACCCCTTCCTGGCCGTCTTACAGGGGCTCCCCATGGAGGGGAGCACTCCCCACACACACAGCTCTCCAACCCCATCACTTCCCCATTTTGTGTGTCTCTCTGTTTGTAAACTTCCTGTTTTTTCTCCATGCTCCTGCTCCGGCCCTTCCCCTGGCTGACTCCTTCTGATCCTTCAGGTCTCAGCTCAAAGGAGCCTTCTTCAGAGAGCCTTGTCTCACCACCTGATCTTGCTGGGCACTGCCAAGGAACGTGTAGGGCAGCTATGCTCAATGCAGGCATTGGAGATCAAAGAACCGCAGAATTTCAATCTGAAAATGCTCACCTCCTCTTCCTGTTCTCCTCCGAGTGTGGTTCATCTGACCACACGAATCACTTGAGGAGTGTGTTCAAAGAGTAGTGTGCTGGGCCTCACTCTCAGAGACTCTGAATCAGAAAGTCTAGGGTAGGGTCCAGGAATCTGCATGGAAACAACTCCCCATGTTGTTTTCATCCCTAAAGCTTGAGAAGCCCTGCTCTGGATTTTACTGCACCTGGACCAGGTTCCAAGGGCCACTTTTATTTCCTCCAGCTCTGGCTCCAGCCACCCAGGCACAGCCTGTGCGAAGGCACCCCCGAGCCACAGGCTCTCATAGAACTTAACCCAGAGACCCCACACTGTAGGCTGCCCTGCCAAGGGCTCTAGGTACCATGTCCACTTCCGAGATGCTGTCCAGGCTCTCCACCTGCACGTCCACACCCACTGGAACGGCAGGGCCTGCAGAAAAGCAAAGATAGTCTGTTAAGGCACATTCTTCTCCACCACCGGGCTGGAAGACAAGCTGAAACAGGAGTGAGGCAGTGGTTCAAATGCTATGAAGGTTTTCTGGCGACTTCCTGATGTGTTGGGTGCCTAACCTTTCTCCAGGAGGGCAGGGACTGTGTCTGCCTTATGTGTCGTTCCGGGGCCAAGGTGAATGTTTAATCCACAACTATTGCATGAGTTGAAGAGCTGGATTACTATTTTATAATCCCAGTGCTGTCTCTGTAGGATAGAGGTACTAATGTTGCTCTAATGCTTGAGTGGAGACCCTGGTCATTTGTCCTGTGACATCTAAAAAGAGTAGAATGAGGGCTAAGAATGAGGCCCAAGGGCCTCTGATGTGGGTTTGGGACACCTGCATGCCCAGGGCTGGATTCATTGAGTCATTCAAACTCTATGTACAGAGTACCTAACATATTATTGCCCTCTAGAAGTCTGGTGCGAGACAAGATCTTCTCTGCGCCCGTTAGATCGCAGCAAAAGACGACACTGTAGGAGATTTTGAAATCCTTTCAGGACAGGTCAGATGAGAAATATGAGAATACATAGCACAGAATCTCGGCACTCAGTTTCATCTGGTCTGTGTCAAGATCTCTAAAACCCTGTTTATATGTGGGTTCCTGTTCTATTTCTTGATCTGGGTGATAGTTACATTGGTAGGTTCACTTTGTGATAACTTAATGGACTATACACTTACAATTTGGTACTTTTTTGTATGTATGTTATGCTTCCATAAAACGGGGGTTTTTAGATTTCAATATTTTTTTAAAAACCTAGAATAGGGAAAAGCAAAAAACCTGTGCCTGACATACATGTTAATGAATGCTATTACACTCATAGGCAAAAAAATGTCTCTGAGTGAATCAGGAGATAGCTGGGCTGGGCCTCTTGTGGAGAAGGCATTATCCAGAGGCCAGCCCTGCTACCCTGGGTCTTCTGAGCCCAGGCCAGGGAGTGCAGGACCGCAAAATCTTGACCAGTGGTGGTCTGAGAGGGAGAGAACCTTAGGGTAGCAGAAGGAGTCTGGGTCTTAGGGAGTGAGATGGCCTAGAAGGGACCAAGACTTTGGCCCTTGGCAGAGAGGAGGATCGGAGATGCTGACGTGAAATAGGAACTAGAAAGCTCAATCCTGTTACAGCCCAAATACAGAAGCAGGGGTTCCTCATGGAAGTGGCACTGGATGGACTTACCGACTCCCTCCCAACCTCCCCATAGGCTTGCTAATACTTGCAATCCCACCATTAAAGATTTGCTTTTCTGGCTGATCCCAATAGAATGGAAGCATTTTATTTATTACTAGTGGGATTTAATGGACATTTTCTGTGTTCTGAAACCTGAAAACAAATGACTACCGTGCTCTATCTTTTTGTTTTTACTTTTTCCCTCTCAGAAAAATCAGGGTGTAAGCTGATCTTTTTATTTTGCTGTGTTCCTCAACTGATGGTTTAGGACAGGGCCCATGAGAAATCCCTGCTCCAACAGCCGTATTCTCTTCCTATTCCAGGCATTAGGGGTGCTTTGAAGGTGCCAGAAGTGGAATGCTCCATGTGGAGAGGACCCCTCCTGAGGCCTGGCTGGTCTGCCTGTCTCTCTCGAGGGCCTGGCAACATGAGGGAGGGCCTGCCAACAGCCTGGCTAGGCCCCTCTCCAGGTACCCAGACCCCTGCACCTTTGCACAGGGCCTTGTGCTCCCAACACTGACATCGCGGAAGTGGGGCTGGTTAATATCCCCATCCTCTGGACGCTTTGTTAACCTGAGATATTAAAATGGCCCCGAGTCCAAGCTTTTAACCCCTCGTGGTGCTGCTTGTCATGAAAGGAATGCTGTAATAGACTCACCTCCATGTGACCTGCAACTTCCAGTGTTCTAGGAGCCAAAGGGAAGAAACAATATAGGCATGACCCTGTTTGGACCCACTTCCCGGTGGCCTGGTTTTCAGATAATGAACACAGTGTTTGACCAGTATCTGGGTTTGGCGAAGGACATTTTCCAGATAAAACATATCAGCTTGCTTGCTACCTGTTACTGTGTCTCTCTGTTCTAGCTCCAGCCACCCTTCTAAGAGAAATTTGATAAAGCCCATGAGGATGGTGTCAATGCTTTGACGGTATGGCCACCTGGGAGTGCAGGTCAAGTTCTCAGGGAACCTGGGTTGTTGGAGGTAAACAGTCTGTGTGTTCAGAAGGCTCCAGAGCAGCATGCTGGGGACTCATGCCTCAAGATGGAGCAGAATCATAGGCCCTGCCTTCCTTGGTCTGAGCACAATGGAGTTGACCTTCACCTTTGTGGCAGGCCACAGCCAAAAGGCTAAGTCTGCCAGGCTCTCCTGAACTCCCCATTTTATGGCCCTTTCCAAACTGGTTTTTGGAGAAATTCTTCCAAATTACTGTTTTTCTTTTCTCCTTCTATGGATAACTTTATGTTTTGAGTGGGACTGAGTCCTATAGGTGTTAGAAAGGAAACAGTTAAGCTAATGAAGGATTTATGCCTTGGCTCTTTAACATAGCTGTAAGTTTTTCTGCTTTAAGAGAGGAATCTGAAGTCATGGGTGTAATTTCAGGCAGGCTCCATCCAACCCCCTCTGACAGCCGTCCCTCAGCCACCTCTCAGGACGAGGTATGCACACACGCATGGAGCAGTCCCTTTGGAGAAAGAGCCTGTGCGGGTCCTGGAAGTAGCTCAGGGCTGTGTGGACAGGTGACTCTGGGTCCCTGTATCCAGGTGTGGCCTAGAAGGGAGACCTCAGGTGGGCATGTCCTCTTGGCCCCACAGACCATGCTCTGCAGGCAGGTGTGTGACCATGGCTGGTCCCCTGCAGTTAGTGGCCTAAGGCTGCCGCTAACAGCAACAGGCCCTGCCCTCTGCCTTCTGGTTGGGTTCAGTCAATAAAGGTGCCAGTAAATATCAGAAGGCAAGAGGAGAGTGAGAGGAGTTGATTCTCTCTCAGATCACTCCCTGCAGGGCTGCCAGCAGAAGCCCCTCCCAGAGGCCAAGTTTCCTGCCAAATGGCCCTTTTTTGCACAGCTGTAATGCTTTTCTAGATTCAGGTAAAATCTGGAAAAGATGCTCCTTCCTCCTCCCACAATTCAAGCTTCTACCTGAATGTGGTAATGGCTCTGCACTCTTCCAGACCTTGGGGGTTCACCATAGCTTGTAGGTTTCCTTGAATCCTACCCACACCTTTGTAAGCAGACCAATACACTCTCTACACGTGCCCCTTTGAGTGGGCCATCTGTTCCCCAACTGTTACGATATCTTTTTTCAATTGCTTTTCTGGGTACTCCACCTCAGTGAATGGTCTCCTCCAGGTCAGACACTCAGGTGTCCCAGGGGCTGGGGAGAGGGGTGTGGGGAGCTGTTGTTTAATGGGTACAGAGTCTCAGTTTGGGAAGATGAAAAAGTTCTGGGGCCAGCTATGTGGCTCAGTTGGTTAAGAGCTCATTCAAGAGAGTGAGTTCTGAGCAACAAGGTTGCCGGTTGGATTCCAGGCCCAAGATGAGCAGCCGCTGAGCTTCCAACAAGTAGGATGGCTCAGCTAAAAAAAAGAAAAAGTTCTGGAGATGGACAGTGGTGATGGTTGCACAACAATGTGAATGTACTTAATACCACTGAATTGTACACTTAAAAATGGTTACAATGGTACATGTTATGTTTTATATATATTTTACCACAATTTTTTTTTTTTTTTTAAGATTTTATTGGGGAATTGGGAGAGGGGAACAGAGTTGGGGAACCAGGGAAGGGGAACAGACAAGTTGCTGTCTTTTTGTTCTTCAGTCTAGTTGTGGAGGACATTGTTTCATTGGTCCATGTTGGTATCATCATTGCGCTCTTCTTGGGTGAGGCAGATTGGTCGCTGGCCTCTGGATGGCTGCTCACAGAGGCTCTTGGCAGCTCATACCGGCTGTCAGCTGTTTACGCTGGGTTCTGGCCACTCACTGTAGCCTATGGCAGCCCACTGCAGCAGGGGCTGCAGCTATGCTGTCCCAGGGACTCACAGCAGCCCAGCTCCAGGTGGAGCTGTTGTTCACCATCTTAGCTGTAGAGGGCAGTGTCACTGGCCCTCATATGTAGGATCTGAACCTGGGCCGCTGGCGTCCTAAGCCAGCTCTTAACCAACACGCCATTTGGCCGGCCCTATCACAATTTTTTTAAAATTAAATTTTAAGTTAAAAAAATCATCATTGCAATATTTCTTTTAACAACTAGAAGAGAAGCCTGGGGCCTCTGCAGTTTCCTCTAACCGGGACATACCCCTGAATCAAGCAGTGGGGAGCTTAGACAAGGTATTTTTGTTTCAACTGATCCCTGGGATTATTAGAAAGCTGGTAGATTTTTACTCTTTTCTCTTTCTACATTGTAAAGGTCATCCAAGGAGTATAAAGTCTTAGACAAATTCCTCTCTATCAATCACTTTTAAAGATCAATCCACAAGGATGTCCCTCTGAGAGAAATAAAAAGGAAAGAAAAGACAGGAGAGAGAAAACATGTCCCACAGCTACTGAGGGATATCTTTGTTCAAATGACCTGCATGGTGTGCATGGGTGCTAAGGGGAGGGAGGTGTTGGGCTGGGTCGGCATCAGGGCATCAGGGCACATTGGGCCCAGACTCTGCTTCTTACAGGGGTGGGGGTGGGGGGCCTAGGACAGGGCTGCCCCCAAGGAAGGAGTGCCTTTTACTTGCACAGAGCCACCCTTGTGCTATCCACCAGCCTCCTTTCTCAGAGACCCACCTGCTCCCTAGGTGGTCCCTGCCTAGGTATGAGGTGCTGGATGGAATAGAGGCTCTAAGCCAAGATGTTCCCAGGGATTACAGATTATAATAATCATTGGAACCACAGGTGGTGGGAAGCCCCTCCTCTGATGACCCTGTCTCGCCTTCTTGGCTAGGACTCCACTCTGGGAGTCACAAACCCTGTTTATGAGTTTGTGGGGGTATAGAGCTGTAGCACATTATGTGTCCCCCTTCCCCTCCCCATCTTTCGGACAAGACCTCTGGAAATCCGGGAAATGCCTGCAGGGGATAAAAGGTACCCAGAGGACCAACTGCCCTGGGGGAGGGGGTTGGAAGGAAGGAGGAATGGCCCCTACGCTGTGCTTTGGTGACTGAGATCTTAACAGCTGATGTGTAAGAGCCTCAGGTCTTATCACAAGCGCTTGCTGGAGGTGACAACTTCTTCCCCTGCAGCTTCTCCCAAAGTCAAGGCCCGAGACTCAGAAGCTTACTTAGGCAGGACAGGGGACTGTTCTGACCCTCCGCACTCTTGAGGACCCAGCAGACGGGCCCAGCGATTGCAGGAATCAGGGCACAGAAAGTCCAATTTGCTTCTCAAACGTAGCTTCGAATTGGAGCCTGTTGGACGATTCTGCTCAGAGCAGGGTTTTCTAGGAACATGGGAGGACTTCACCTGCCATTCCTGAGAACTAGCTCCTGGCTTTCTCCCAGAAGAGAGGGTGTTTTTATGAGGCTTTCAGTTTTACAGCTGACATCCCAGAAGAAACCCAGGTTCTTTCCCCACCAGTTCTGTGGCCATCACTTAACCCCCAGACCCCAGGCTCTTCTTCTGTAAACCGAGGGTATTGACCAGGTGATTGCTCAGGCTCCTGCCAGCAATAATAGCTTCTGGTGGAAAGTTACAGCATGGCTTTCAGAATATCACCCATATCCTGACACACAGACCTGTCCCAAAGTACTGTGCACTGAGTCAGGGCCATGTTATGACTTTTGAAGTCCCTAGGCATTTTTGCTTTCATGGGTCCCTTCCTCCTTAAAAAGTGTTAAAATGCCTATTTTACAATTGTATTGGTATAAAGATGAATATATTAACATTATATGTTAAAAACATTTTCTTCTACCCCAAATTTTATTTTTTTCCTTCTGATTGTAAAGTGAATTAAAATATTTTCAAGGACCCCTAAAAGTATTGTTTGTGAGCCCTAGATGCTATGCCTATTCTGCCTAATGGATATGTTAACCCTGCATTGAGGTACATACTGGTAGAGGGGACAAGAAAGAGACCCAGCTCTGCAGGAGGGTCTAACCTCAGCACCAGTGTGACCTGAGTCCTTCATTTCACCTCTCTGTGTCTCAATTCCCCCAACTGAGTATAATGGTATTGCCTCACAGTAGGTGTAAGAACTAAAATAAGATCATGTATGTAAGTACCTTGACCCAAATGATGCCTGGCACAGAGGAATCACTATAAAAGTGTTAGCTGTCATGAATGCTGTTGTTTATTTTTGTTCCAGCTGCTTTGCTGACCCTCTGGATCTTAACTGACAGTTAAGAAAGACAAGGTGAGCTTTCTGCGTACGGGGATGTGTGGCTTGGACCTCCTGGAGCAGATACAGCTATTTTACAAGTGCTGATTCAGGAAAAATTTATTTTTATAAAATTCCTTGGCAGTAGTCCTCATGGTGAGCCTCCAGGGAAGCAGGACTCCCAGAGAGATGGTGGCCTCTGGACCTGAACCAGTGATGGGGGCACAAAGTTCCTGGGCAGGAAGAAGAGACATGGGCTGTAATCTGCTGCCTGCTTTTCTCCTCCTGCTCAGCAGGTGTCAGAGCTCAGGAAATTGGGTGGGAGGCTTTCAGGCCTTTTATATAACTTTTTTTTTTTTTTTTTTTTTGAGGGCAGTGTCCCTGGCCCTCATATGTCAGACTGAACCGGGCCCGCTGGCTTCCCAAGCCAGCACTTAACCATCACGCCACTTGGCTGGGCCCCCAGGCCTTTTAAAATGCAGAGGACTCGGGGATAATTTAATGTCTTAATCCCTTAACAGACACAGAAGAGGAAGGCCTGACAGCTGGGCTTTTCCAAAGGGATGTGAACCTGGACGGGTATGTGCCAGGGGCTTTACATGCATTATCTCCTTTAATGCTGACAACAACCCCAGATGTAGGGGTTACTACCCCCAGTTTACAAACCAGGAAATGGAGGCTCTGAGAGGGCTACTGACTTGGCCACAAGTCACCTCTACTCCTTCCTGCCAGTCCCTGAATACACTGGGGCCTAAGACAGGATCAAGAGAGGAGATAAAGGGAAATGGAAGCCAACCAGCCTGGGTCTGTCTTGGCCAGGCCGCACTGGCTGAAATGCTACGGGCCTCAAACTCCACCATGTGCACAAGGAGGCCATTGGCCCTACATCTCATGCATGTTGCTGCTATCACCCACCTCCCTGGTGGGACAGTGCAGGTGGCTGGCTTTTTTTCTAGCTCTCCTATGGCATTCCTGGAAGGGACAACCACTGGCCACACCACCCCTACCTGACCCCAAAAGCAGGGAGCTCCTTTGGGAACAAGTCTGAGAGGGGGCTTTGTAATGGGGCTTTTGGTAAATTGTTATTGCTGCATTGAAAAGCTGGTGGCCTCCTCAAAACCCAAAAATCCCAGTAGGCATGGAATGGTCTAGTTTGGGGAGCCATTTTGTGTCCAGACTCTCTTGGTCAACTCTTACGTTTTTTGGAAAGAAAAGTTGGCAGTGGCAGGGCCTGTCCTTTCTAAATGTAAACAGTGTAGTCACCAGCAGCTCCTCTTCAGTCAACAGACCTCTCCACTCACTTCCTTTCATCTTTTACCCTTGGGAAAATGAGTGACTCCAGAAGCCTAGTTGGGCTTATCTGACTGCAAGTGGGATATTTAGGGTCCCTGAAAAAGGTGTGTGTCTGAGAAAACTGGACAGAGCGGTAGCAGGCAGCCTTGGAGATAAGGCCCCACCAGGACAAGGGGAGGACACAGTTCCTACCTCCAAAGGCGGGCCTCATGGTGAAATCATGGTCCTCCACTCTGAGGAGTGGCTGAGGTTTTCCTTTCTGGAATTTGGTCACGTCAAGGTTCTTTTTATATAAGTGACTGCAAAGACAAACAAGACGTTTTTTTTGTCAGTTCACCAAGGCACTTAGTGAGATTATCTGGGAAGATTACTTCTTGTTAAGAACTACTGGTTAGGCACCTTTTCTCCATCAAGCTGAAGGACACACACACACCTCACCACACCCTCATCCCTGCCATACCCTCACAGGCAGGCAGACCTGAGGAACAGGTCCTTCCAGAGCCTTCCTAAAGTAAATACCTCCCCGACAGGATACTATTCTACCTTGACAAGCTCTTCATTGTCAAGATTTATGATTGGATGACAGCAGTTGGGTTGATGGTGGAGTATTAAAATGTGGGGAGCTTTTCTTTTTTTTTCCTTTTTAAGATTTTTATTAAAAATATAGCTAGGATACAATATTATATTAGTTTCCAGGGTACACCATAGTTATTCAACATTTATATACCTAAAGAAGTGATTGCCGTGATAAGCTAAGTCCAGCAACCATCTGACACTGTTCCATGCTATCACAATATTATTGGATATATTCACCATGCTGTATATTACATCTCCATGACTTATTTGTTTTATACCTGGAAATTTGGGACTCATATTCCCCTTCCCCTTTCCCCCCCTTTTTAAATTTGTCAATTGCGGTTGACATTCAATATTATTTTATATTAATTTCAGGTGTACAGCCTAGTGGTTAGACATTTATATAATTTAAGAAATGACCCCCTTGACTAGTCTAGTACCTTCCTAGCTCTATACATAGTTATTACTACATTAATGACTACATTCCCTATGCTTTACTTTACATCCACATGATTATTTTGTAACTGCCAATTTGTACTTCTTAATCCTTTCAACTTTTCCACCCTGCCTTGAACCCCCCTCCCATCTATCACCCCGACAAATCTAGTACCCATCTGACACCATATATAGTTATTACAATATTATTGACTATATCCCTTATTCTATACCCTACATCCCCATAATTACTTTGTAACAACCAATTTGTACTTCTTAATCCCTTCCTCTTCTTTCATTCACATCCCCAACTCCCCTCCCATCTGGCAACCATCAAAATGTTTTCTATGAGTTTGTTTCTGTTTTGTTAGTTTTGTTCTTAGATTCCACATAAGTGAAATCACATTACATCTGTCTTTCTCTGTCTGACACTCCACTCAGCACAATACCCTCCAGGTTTATCCATGCAGCCACAGATGGCAAGATCCCATTCCTTTCCATGGCTGAACAGTATTCCATTGTATATATGTACCACCTCCTCTTTATCCATTCCTCCACTGATGGATACCCAGGCTGTTTGCACATTGTGGCCATTGTAAACAATGCTGCAATGCACATATGGATGCAGATGTCCCCTTGAAGTAGCACTTTGGGTTTCTTTGGATAAATACCCAGAAGTGGGATTAGAGGTTCCTTCATTGTCTCTTCTTATAGCCTTTGTTATAAAGTCTATTTTGTCTGGTATAAGTATTGCTGTCCCAGCTTTTGTTTGTTTGTTTTTTTCATTTCCATTTTCATGAAATATCTTTTCCATCCTTTTACTTTTTACTTTCTGTCTGTGTGTCTTTCCATCTGAAGTGAGTTAATTGTAGACAGCATATGTAAGGGTTTTGTTTTCTTCTCCATTCAGCCCTCCTATCTCTTTTGATTGGTGTGTTTAATCCATTAACACTGGAAGTAATTTTTCCCCCCCAAGATTTTATTGGGGAATTGGGGGAGGGGAACAGCGTTGGGGAATCGGGGAAGGGGAACAGGCAAGTTGCTGTCTTTTTGTTCTTCAGTCTAGGTTGCGGAGGATGTTGCTTCACTGGCCCATGTTGGTATCGTCATTGCGCTCTTCCCAGATGAAGCAGATCGGTCGCCGGCCTCTGGATGTCACTCACCACGGCTATTGGCAGCTCACACTGGCCGCCGGCCGCTCACGCTGGCTGCCGGCCACTCACTGTAGCTTATGGCAGCCCGCTGCAGCAGGGGCTGCAGCCTACACCATCGTTGGGGCTCGCACAGCCCAGCTTCAGGTGGAGCTGTTGTTAGCTGTAGAGGACAGTGTCACTGGCCCTCATATGTGGGATCCGAACCTGGGCTGCTGGCATCCCAAAACCAGCTCTTAACGAATGTGCCACTTGGCGGGCCCTGGAAGTAATTTTTGATAGGTATGTAGCTGTTGCCATTTTATTATTCATAATTTTTATTTATTTATTTTCTGTCTTGAAGAAGTCCCTCTAACATTCCTTGTAATACTGGTTTGGTGGTGATGAACTCCTTTAGCTTTTTCTTGTCTGGGAATCTCTTTATCTGTCCTTCGATTCTACATGATAGCCTTGCTGGTTAGAATAGTCTTAGTTGTAGGTCCTTACCTCTCATCATTAAATATTTCCTGCCAATCCCTTCTGGCCTGCAAAGTTTCTTTGAGGAATCAGCTGACAGTTGTATGGGAGCTCCCTTATATGTTACTAGTTGCCTTTCTCTTGCTGCTTTTAGGAGTCTCTCTTTGTCTTTAACCTTTGCTATTTTAATTATAATGTGTCTAGGTGTGGGCCTGTTTGGGTTCATCCTGATTGGGGGGACTATCTGTGCTTCTGGACTTGTATGTCTATTTTCTTCACCGGGTTAGAAAAGTTTTCATATTTCTTCAAATATGTTCTCAATCCCTTGCTTTCTCTCTTCTCCTTCTGGTGCCCTATGATGTGAGTGTTATTATGCTTAATGTTGTCCCAGAGGTCTCTTAAACTATCTTCATTCTTTTTATTCTTTTTTCTTTTTGCTGTTCTGATTGGGTGTTTTCTTTCTTTTCTTCCAAATCACTGATTTGATCCTCTGCTTCATCTAGTCTGCTAGTGGTTCCCTGTAGTGCATTCTTTTTTTTAGAGTTTATTGGGAAATTGAGGGAGGGAAACAGTGTTGGGAAATCGGGGGACTGGATCAGCCAACTTGTTGTTCTTCAGTATTCATTGTGGAGGGCACCAGTCGCCATCTGGCTTCCTGTCAGCAGCTTGTGGCCTCTAAGCTCAAGGTGCCGAGTTCAGTCCTAGTTGCAGGTGGGCATAGCCACCATCCCATGCGGGAGTCAAACCCAGCAGCCTTGTTTTTAAGAGCGCACACCCTATCCACTGAGCCATCCGGGTGGCAGCTCAGTTCAAGATGCCAAGTTCAGTCTTAGCTGCGGGTGGGCGTAGCCCACCATTGAATAGGCAATCTTGTTGTTACACCAGCTGAGCCATCTTGCCACCTGTTGACAGTTCAGCGACAGCTCAGCTCGGGTGCAGCATCACTGGCCCATGTGGGAATCGAACCAGTGGCCCTGTTGCTCAGAGCATGCACTCTAAGCCAAGTCTTAACCAACTGAGTCATTTGGCCGGCCCCCACTTGTAGTGCATTCATCATTTCAGTTATCATATTCTTCACTTCTGAATGGTTCCTTTTTATGGTTTCTATGTCCTTTTTTGTGTTTACTATCTCTTTGTTGAAGTTCTCACTAAGTTCCTTGAGCATCCTTATAACCATTGTTTTGAACTCTATCTCTGGTAGGTTGCTTGCCTCCATTTTGTTTAGTTTTTTTTCTGGATTTTTCTCCTGTCCTTTCATTTGGAATGCATTTCTTTGTTTCCTAATTTTGGCTGCCTCTCTGTGTTTGTTTCTATGTATTAGATAGATATGCTATGTCTCCCAGTCTTGGCTGGATGGCCTTATGTAGTGGGTGTCCTGTGGGGCCCAGTGGCACATTCTCCCTGGTCACCCGAGCTGAGTGCTCCAGGAGTGTCCTTTGTGTGGGGTGTGTATGCCCTCCTGTTATAGTTGAGTCTTAGTTGCTAGTGGCCCTCAGTGGGTGGGATTGACCTTCAGGCTGACTGGCTGTGAGGTTTGGCCATGTCCACAACTTATGGGCTGCAGTGCAGGAGGCTTACCCTGCTGAGTGGGCTCTGGTGCCTGTTGAGACCACCCTTTGTGTGTGCCACATGTGGGACTAATTAGGCAGTGCTCTGCTGTTGTCTGAAGCCAACCTCCAAGTATTTTTGTTCTGGGGCCTTTGGGAAGGAGGTCTGGTGCAGGCCCAGGTCATCCACTGCCTGTGACTGGCTGGAGGCTACCTGATAAGAGCTACAAAGTGATCTACAGTTGTTTTCTGCCTGTGCTAAACATGGGAGCATGTGGGAAAGGCCATGTTGCAAACTGAGGACAGCTGTCACCAGTACAAGGCCTGTGGTAACTTCGCAAAAAGTCAGGACACCAAGGGGCCTGCTGCCACCTACCAGGTCCCTGAAGGTTCAGCCACTAATAAAGCCTCATGTGGTTCATGAGTTAAGTGAGGCAGGGTCTCAGGGAATCACTAGAGTGGGAAGAGTTGTGATCATCAGATTAATGTAGACATTGGTTTGGTGTCAGTGCTGAGCCTGGAGTGACTCAACAAGTCTCAGGGCACACCGAGACCAGTTGTCACCCACCTGGGGCCCGTGGACTCTGATAGTTTTCCTAGAATGAGTGCAATGAGGAAGGGGCTGGCTTCTTGCAGAGAAAGTGCCTCCAGCTGTGTGCAAGTTGGGTGGGGTGGCGGCCCAGCTGAGACAGCAGGGTAGAGCAGTAGAGCTCATCAGGCCAATCAGATTCAGATTTGACCTGTGGGAATGGGCTCAACATAGGAAAGATGGCGCCTGCTGGCTGCCCAGGAACAGAAGCCCTCACCGGGAGAATGTCAACTTGTCCTCCAGTTCTCCCCCAGAAGCCACACTCCTCAGCCTGCCCTCTATATGTCTCTGAGGCCCCCCTGAATCACCATCCTTCCGCTGGAGCCCAAGGCAAGTGCTTGTGAATGAGTGAGTCTGTGTGCAGGCAATTTAAGAGAATGTCTGTGTTTCCCCACAGCCTTCTGTTCCACTTGGATGGTTGGAATCCCCACTGTTTTTCACAGTCAGATGTTGTGGGAGCTCTTCTTCCTGGTATCAGTACTCTCGGCTGGGGAGCTTGGTGTGGGGGGGCTGTGGACCCTCACTCCTCTGTGGGGGAGCCTCCATGGCCAAAGTATCCCTTTTAATTTTCAGCTGCCACATGAAGAGGCCTGTTCCATGTCTCTGCGCCTCCTACCAGCCTCATAGTGGCATCTTTATATTTTTAGTTAGAGGACTTCTGTTTTTCTAGACTTCAGATGGTTCTCTAGGTTGATTGTTCTATAATTTATTTGTAATTTTAATGTGTTCATGGAAAGAAACAGGCACAGTGTTTATCTACTGTGCCATGTTGGATCTCCCACTGGAATGTGTTTTCTTTTTAAACATTTCTCTTATGTTGTTATAATATTGGTTTGGTGATAGATAAAATTCTGAAATGAATATAAAGTTTTAAAATGCTGGTTTATCCTAGTCAGACCTGATGCTTCTTATATCAGTCTAGTTGGCAGCTGTCTGAAGAATCTACCCTGGTGTAGAACCTCAGCCTCCCAGAGAACAGACAAGTCACAGCCATCAGGAATCAATGCCAGGTTGGGAACAGAGTTGCTCCAGCCACTCATGTGGAAACTAGAGCTGAAGGACCCTGGTTCACTCTCTTTCCTCTAACCCAGATGACAAAGGAGTAATTCTCTTTTCTCTGTCATTTACACTCACTCTTTCCAGATCATTTCTGTCCCCGCCCCACTACAACCATACATGATCCTAAAGTAGTAAAATCCAAAATATTCTAAAGCAATATGTTTTTTTAATTAAATTTATTAGGGTGACATTGGTTAGTAAAATTATATGGGTTTCAAGTGTACCTTTCTATACTACATCATCTATATATTCCAAAGCAATATTCTACTGGCAGAGTTATTACTAAACAAGAAAAAGAAAAAAGAGGGGAGAAAGAAACGGAGGAGAAAGAAAAGGGAGGGAGAAAGAGAAAGAGGAAAAGGAGAGAGAGAGAGAAAGAGAGAGAGAGAGAGAAGAAAAGAAAGAGAAGGAAGGAAGGAATGAAGGAAGGAAGGAAGAAAGGAAGGAAGGAAGGAAGGAAGGAAGGAAGGAAGGAAGGAAGGAAGGGAGGGAGGGAGGGAGGAAGGGAGGGAGGGAGGAAGGGAAGATCATTTAGATATTTGGATCTAATTCTTTTTTTTAATTCTTTTATAGTGAAATAAACATTTTTAAAAAATTAGTTTCAGGTGTACAAAACAGTGCAATAGTTACAATTTTTACCCCTCAAAGTGACAATCCCATTCCCCCAATTCATGTTTCACTCCCCACCATATCATACATATCTATTAAATTCCCTTGACTCCACTCCACACTATACTCCACATCCCGTGACTATATATATTCAATTACAGTTGGCATACAATATTATACAACATCAGCTTCAGGTATACAATGCAGTGATAAAGCCTCTTGGATCTAATTCTTGACAGAAGGAAATAAACAACTTTTAAGAAGTCAGTGTTAATTGTTGCTATGTGTAGGATATTTAAGTTTTTGGAAGTAAATGAAGAGATTTTTGTTTTGAGTGTTTGTTGGTCATTTATATATACCCATATTTTACTCAGTGTTCCTATCATATTTCATTCCTTTGCTTGTTTGTTTTTTGTTTTTGTTTTAGAGAAACAAGCATATCTTCTGTCCAAACTCTATAAGAGGGAAGGGAAATGTTTCCTCTCCCCAGGTGCTGTTCGAGACATCTTTCTATGAAATCCTTCTTGACTTTCATTCTCTACCAGCTCTGCCCAGATGGAATCATTCGATGGGAGGTCTAAAGCTGTGCTGTTCAATAAAGTACACATTAGCCACATGTGGCTGTTTAAGTTAATTATTGGGTTGTCAGAAAAGTCATGATGTATTTTTTCTACGTTTTTCATTGCAAAAATGCATCATGACTTTTTCGACAACCCAATAAAATGAAATAAAGTTAATATTCAGTTCTTCAGTTACACTAACCATACTTATGTGCTCAATAGCCACATGTGTCTGGTGGCTACTGTATTCAATAGTGCAGATATATAATATTTCTACAATTGCAAAAAGTTTTATTATTCAGTGTTGGTTTAAAGGTTGGCTTGCCCTCCTCACCCCCCTGCCACCCAAGAGGCAGATTCCCTAATAAGCTGGGGTTTCCTACCTTATAGCCCTACTCTTAGAGACAGCTGGCCTGGCTCCAGACCTCCCAAACACTCTGCCACTTCCAGTGAGGGCTCTGCCACCAACTATTTCTCTTTCTCTCCATTCATTTCCCCCCATCAACCTTGGGAATGTCAATATCCATATGGTTAGTCATCTCATACTCAGGTTGCACAATACCTCAATTTCATGCTTCAAATTCATTTGCTAAACACATTTTTATGGGGCACCTACTCTGTCCAGACACTGTTCCAAGTCATGGGGAGGACATATTCACTGCTTTCATAGGGCTGATAATTTTGTGGTGGAGATAGACAGTAAAGAAGTGGATAGAAAAATAATGTAATGTCAGGAAGTGCTGAGTGCCATAAAAATATAATAACTCAGGGTAAGGAATAAGAGAGAGATGGGCTGCAGTGGAGGGTGCTCAAGGAAGCCTTCTTAGACCTGGAGAGAATGAGGGAGGGAGCAAACCAAGAGAAGATCTGAGGAAAGGGCATTCTGAGAGAGGGAATGGCACATGCAGATGTTCTGACGTGAGTGTGGCTTGTGTGAGGAACAGTAAGAAAATCGGTGGGCTGGAAGACAGCAAGGAGAAGGAAAGCAATAAGAAAGGAGGTGAGAGACAAGGCCAGATCATGGGACCCTCATGGGTATGATACTGAGCGGGGAGATCCATGAAAATTCTGAGCAGGGGAGTCCAAAAGTCTGTTTTAGGACCTGATAAGACCACTTGGCTAATGTGTAGAGGACACTGGAGGAGGGCAGTGTAGAAACAGGAGACCATGAGGAAACTTGCTGAGAAAATATGGTACCTGGATTGGGAAGTGATCAGATCTGAAGGAGGTGAAAAGGTTTTGCTGATGGATTGGGTACCCCACCCATGATGGAAGGGGTATGAGGGAAAGAGGAAAAAGGATGACCCAGGTTTATGAGTTGAGCACGTGGGTGAATGGTGGGGACATTTCCTGAGATAGCAAAAACTGAGGGGAGTATCTAATTATTATGAGCCATCTTCATTTCGAGATGCCTATGAGACAGCCAGGGAGAAGGTAAATATAGCATGGGGGCAACTAGGAAGGCAGTAGCAGTAGTAATATTTTCACTTCCTTCAGCCTTGTAAGTTCTGGGGGTAAATGGGGGCTTGGCAGCAGAGCCTGAACCTCTTTCTCCCAGAGTCCTTTGAACTCTGCCCTCAAGCACCCTTGCCCAACTTCCTCAGCATCTCCCTTTTTCACAGCTTATTCTCATCAGCGTTCAAAATGGATTCAAGTGTTTCCTAACTTGAACCAAAACTAACCAAAACATCTGTCTAGACCCCATGTCCTCCTCACACAAAATTTATTGAAAAGTGGCAGTGGTACAGGTAAGGCAGTTATCTTCTCCTTTGAACATTTCCCCTCCTAATAAATAAGAAATTCAATCAAATTGGTGTTTTCCACGAGCTACTGCCACTTTCTCACTCCCAAGCACATCTCACCCCATTTGTGCCAGAACCAAGGTCCTGAAGGCTGCCTTCTCTGTGACAGGGAAGACTACTCCTCTTCTGGAAACCTTGTCTTTTAGGAGAGGGCACTCAGTTTCCTCCTACCTCCCTGACAGTTCCTTCTCAATCTCTACTCACCCCTCATCCCATCCTTTAAATGTCCCCAGGGCCCTGCCCCAGCCACGCTCGCTCTTTCTGCACTGTCTTGGGCAGGCTGGTCTATGTTTAGTAGCTTCAATTGTCACTAACATGCTGTTGATTCCTAGATCTATGCCCCCTGCTCTAGATGTTTATATCCTACTGCCTGATTATCCCTACTTGAATATCCTATAGGCATTTAAACTCAACACAATCATACGTCGGTTTGGGGCATGCTGACTTTGAGATGGCCTAGCTGAAGGATGAATGGGCATTAGATGAAATGGGGGAAAGGGCGGCAGGGGTGTGGCTGAAATAGACTGAATGGGACTGCAGAGGCAAGCAGGGGCTAGGCCAGACAGAGCTTTGAAGATCATGTTAAGAATTTTGTCTTTATCCAAAGGCAAAGGGAAAACGCTGAAGCGTGTTAAGCGACTGGGGGAAGAAGCCATAATCAGATTTGCTTTCAGACAAGCCCATTGTAGCTGCACATTCAAGGAGAGCCCAGTGTAAGGACTTCTTCCCCTTTAGCTGAGAAATGGGATCGAAGTCTAGTTCCCATGAAGAATATGTGGTCATGGGCCAGGTGCTTCCATAGAGCTCCCACTCCCACCAGTGCCTTCCTCAAACCTTACTCCGGAAGTCATGGACCAGGTTCCCGACAGAGTGACCACCTGAGGGGCCACGTTCAGACCCCAGGAGCCATGGAGGGTGAGCTCAGCCTCAGGGCTTAGCGGATCACAGACCTGAAATTGGGAGGGAAGCGCTCATTGCCCCTTTGCCTCTCAGGGAGCAAATCCCTCTGTCAGCACAGTCCCCCACATCCATTTAGAGGGGAGGATTAGGGAGCGGGAGTGCCAGCATCCCAGCAAGAGTGAGGATTGATATCCCAGTGCCATTAATGAGGGCCCAAATTTGTTTTTAAGGACCCAGCTATTTGATAACTCAAGCCACTGAAATCCCAAGCCTTGGGCTATTTGTGTGAGGTGGACACTCTCCATTCATCCTTCTCAGGAGAGAGCCGGGCATGGCCTGGATGCCCCACCCCTGGGACCACAGACTCTGGTAGCCAGATCCAGTGTCCCTGACCCAGCCGAGCATTGGGGACCTTCACAGGACTTCCAACTGAGCTTTGGGGAGTGAGAGAAGAAGAAAAATGTGTTCACCACACCTTTGAAAAGCAAAGCTAGTGCCTTGTGCTGAGGTGTATTGGGCAGCAATACTAGCAATCAATGATGCCTGCATAAATCGTCCCCTTGCTGCACAGGCCTAGAGCTGTCTCACCTCATCATCCCAGTGGGGAAGGTCTCACCACCACCCCTTTCAGTTGGAGAAACAAGGTTCAGAAAGGTCAGGAAACAAGGCCACATGGCCAGGGAGCTGCAGACCCATAGCCTGAACCTGGCTTCCCCGACTTCCCAAACCCACTTCCTTCCCTAGACCGTCCAGGAAGGATGAGGGTTGCTGGGTAGCAGGACAGCCAAGCTGCTCCTGGGTCCAGTGCAACTTAAGCCATTATGCAAAACAAGAGAAGGGTGGCCAGGTGACACCAAGGGGACAGCAAATGGAAAAGGAAATATGAAAGGAGACCCTAGGCTTCAGGGTCAGGAGGGTGTTATCCAAGGCAGAGTTCGGACTCCCTGGGCCCAGAGTTCAGTTCATTTTCAGATCTCAAGGGAGAAGGGCCTCTTTTGGCAGGAAAGCAATCATGTGTCCAGGAGGCCAACTTAGGCAGCAGGGCAGGGAGGGGTTGGAATAAAGCTGGGAGGCTGAGAGGCAAGAACAGAGCAAAGCAAACAGCTAAGAGAAAACATGCGCACTAGGCAGTGATTGAATAAATAGGGGCCCAAAGGACCAGAGAACCGGAAGCAGACTTTGAAAAAGCACCTGCTGGGTAGAATAATGATTTTGTGAGGGTGCCTGGGCCTGGGTGAGGCAGAGGGTTATGGGTTAGAAGAGGTCCTAACAGTGTGTGTGAGAGTGTGTGCAAGTGTGTGACTATATGTGTTATAGTGCCCATATACGTTACATGTGAATGTGTGACTGTGTGTGACACCATGTGTTATGTAGTGTGGGAGTGTGACCATGTGCGCTGTGTGTGTGTGACTGTGTGAAACCCTATGTGTGGTGTATGGCATGTGTGTATATGACCACGTGTGTTTGTGTGTGTGTGTGTGTGTGTGTGTGTGTGTGTACAGGATTTCTAAGGAAAGAAGCTACCCTATAGAGATGAAGTGCTCTAAGACTGTAAGTGTCAGTAATTTTATTCCTATTTATTAGTATAGCTTAACTCTTGCATGTCAATAATGAAAGTAACTTTTTAGTCCAAAGCATGGCTGAAATTTTTCAAAGACCGGCATAGTTCTATGATTGTCTGACCATATACATGCCCTGCTGGGTGCAGAAGGGCCTGGAACCATGATCCCTGATACGACATTTTCTCTATCCTTTTTCCCAGCCTCGGTTCAATAATTATTTTGTATTTTTTGAATGTATATGTTTATCCTTTCATCCACTTGAACACCTCTTTGGATGGATTTCAAGAAATTTTCCTCACCCCTAAGGGTCTGATTCAACCACACGGGCGTCTGGGAATGAAACTGGGTCTTCTGAGGAGTGACAGAAATGTGACAGCTCAGGCTAGCGAGTTCATCCCTAAGGGACTCATGCAGGACCCCAGCACCTTTCTTAGGGAATAGACAGCTTCAGACAATGCTTTTTCTCCAGGCTGAGTAAATCAGAAACCTATGTTCTAGTCCTGTAGATCCACTGGCAAGCTTTTACTCATGCCTTTGAGCCGATGCTTGGGCCTCTGTAAAATCAGACAGTGTTTCCCTATGCGTGCTCTAGGAGTCCCTCAACATAGCCCAATAAAGTGTGGTTGAGTTTTGGGTTGTTTTTTTTAAAACAGCATAATTTATTCCCCTCTACAACATTCACAATGCCATTTGCATAATAAATATTCTGAAAGTTCTGCTATAAAGACATCTGTTTATAATGCTTTAAATCAGGGTTTCTCACACTTCTTTGATCCCTTTTGACACAACACCTACTCAGACTCAGGGTAATTGCTGGACCAGAGGAACTCTGAGATCCCTTTCAGTTCAACAGCCTATGGTTCTGGCAGCATACCCAGAATGAGTTTTCCTGAGCAGCATCCCTTTCCCTTCATCCTGGGCTTTTACCTGTTTGCTTTCTGACTAAGATTGGGCCCTACAGAGTATTTACATCTTTGGAAGCAGTAGTTCTAAAGCTTAGGCATACACCTGGGGTGCTCATGGTCCACAGGAATACAGGAAATAGAGACTGTAACTTTTCTTTATAGTTTTTATCTAAAAATAAGGAAGCAATCAAACTTTAATTTAATATACATATTTATAATAGTATGTCTATGAAATTTGTAATTAAATATACATGTATATTGGAGGTACAGTTTCAAAAATTGTCACTGATAGTGGTGCATGATTAAAAAGAGAGACCACTGACCTAGGCACTGTGCCTCAAGATATTAGTTTCTATGCACAATCACTTGTTCACACAATGCTTCGAAGAATGGAAAACAAATGTGTAACATCTCACCCATGCTGTTTATATCTTAGCTACTTGCTCTTTTCTTCATGCTGAGCAGTCCCTATGTCTACATCAGGCCTGGAGTATTACGCTTTGTACATCAGTTCCGAACAAACTTATTAAGGAACTTCGATTTGTAGGGTAGTGACTTTGAATGCAAATTCTGGGTCTAACCAGTATTTCTTGGAAATGTTCCCATTACATCATGAAATGACATTCACTGTTCACATGTATACTTTTGATAATCTAGCAAATTTCGAACACCTTTTCTAAGATACAAAACAGTAAAATGAAACTTGATATCATTATAAAGTTATGCCCAACCAAATAATTTAAAGACAACTCCCAGTTACATTTTTTCTTAACAGTTCAGGCTAAATTCCTACACACAGTCCCCCCACCTCCCCCAAATGCTTGAACATAATGACAGGCCATTTATGGTCCCTACAGGATGGAATCCTGACATACAGAGCAGCACAATCTTAAGTACCAAGATATTTTTATCTACTAAGTTTTTACCTATCCACCTGCCTTAAATCACAATGCTTTGGCTGAACCCAGACTTCAGAATGAAAGGCCCTACCCAGTCTAGTTCTTGCTGCTTGTGACACGATAGAGTAATTGTGCCCAGCGAGAAGCTGCTGCAAGCGCCCTCTCTCCCCACTCAGCCTTGACTTTACCTTGGCTTGGGCATTTCCAGCTGCCCTGTCCATCTCCTCCTCTTGGGCTTTTGGCTCTCCACAAGAACCGCCAGGCAAAACAAGAACAAAATGAGTCTTGTAAAATAAGGCATTTTGTGACTATCTATGATGCCATAAGCTGCTTTTCAGTAACCTGCAGCGGGGCAAATCGCTCCAGGCTTAACCATTGATTCAGTCGGCTGCCTCGTGACACTGCTTCTCAGAGGGGCTGCGAGGGCATGGCTGGCCAGGCTGATTTTCCTGATTTCATATTTGATACTGATGCTTGTCCCACCCCACCCCCCACTCCCCAGAACACCAAACACCAAAGCTTTTGCCCTCTCTGCTGCTTAGTGATTGGTCATTAGTCAATGAGTTTGTCCTCCTGTGAAACTCGGCTTCCTCTGCGTTCTAGAACAGCTTTGGCTAAATTATAAATCTCTTGAACATGCCAGCTTTTTGCTGAGAACATTAATCTGTCTCTCTGGCTACATAAAACCCGTCTGTCACATTCAGCAGGGAGCCAGCTTGTTTTCTGAGTGGATTTGCAGGGAAGACTTTGTGGACAGGAGATGAGTATATGAATGTGCTCAGAAAATGCTGAGTAAACACAGGGTTGCTTTATTTCTTGATCAAAGAGACTGTGCTTTGCCTATGACCAAGGATGCTTGCTTTTCCTCCATCAGTGTTTTTCAGTGAGAACACATCTCAGCAAAGCATAAAATACATTTTGATTCTGAAGAAAAGCATCAACCAAAAAAAGAAATTCATGATTATATAAGTAAGCTCTTCTTCCTATCATGAGCATTAGATTAGCTTTGGTCTTTCATCCTAAAATGTCAAACATCATAACTTAGGCTTGATGCCTATCCAAAATTATGAACATCAGCAGTATAAAGATACATGTGCTTATGTTTAACCTACTGAATAGAGTAAAATGTTTTAAAAGTGCTTATTGCTTGCCTGCTGCATCCTGGGGATGAAAAGTTTAGTGTGGTAGATTAAAGATGAGGATGAAGGTCAGTAGCTAGAAGGGAAACCAAATTGGGGTTTTATTATGTAAGAAAGAATAAAAAGCTCTTTTGATTTCTTAGCAAAGTGGGGTGACATGATTCACTTTATTTCTGAAGAAATTTCTAACTGGGATCAGTTGGATGAGGGAAGTCATAATAACAAAAGAGGATGAGGTCCTGCCCTAAGAGAAGGAGAAGAGGAGGGAAGACAGAACTTGACTGTGAGATAGGTAACTTATTACTGAAGCAGCACACATTCGGTGACTGAATAGGAGGTAAGAGAAGTCAACAATGATATCCAGGATTCTAGTTTGGAGGTAGGTCTGGTGATGGTACCGCCCTTAAACAATCTGCATTAGAGATGGACAAGTTTGGTGGATAAATTTTGACTTGTGGAGTTTGAGGTGCCATGGGACCTCCAGATACTCTGGGCAGCTGGAGCATGAGCCAGGAGCTGAGGAGAAAGGTCTGGACTGGAGAAATCGATTTGGGGCCATCAGTGTGTGATGGTAGTTTAACCACAGCAAAAGGTGAGATCTTCCAGGGAAACATGAGTCCAAGCAAGCCCCAAATCCTGGAGAAACTATACTTTCAAAGGACGGATGGGCTGCCAGAACAAAAACATAGAAGAACTAGCAAAGAGGTTAATTATGAAAACCAAAGGAGAGTTTCAGAAAGGAGAGTAGCCAACAGTTAAGTGCTGTGAGGTGAGGGCTGACAACAGGTTGCTGGATCTGGCAACTAGAATATTGCTCCTAACTTCAGTTAACTGCAGTTTCAGTTGGGAGATGTGGCAGGAAGCCCAATTACAGTGGGTTAAATAAAAACTTGGGAGTGGGAATAATTCTGTATGGGAACATGGCCACTCCTCAGAATCATCCAGGCAATTTCTTTAAAAGCTCCACTCCTACCGAAAATTGAGTGGAGAAAAAGTGAGACCTGTTAAAGTTCTTTTCCATAGATTTTGCTCAAAAGATCTCTTTTCCTTCCATTTGGAACAAGCCTATAAAGGACGGGCTGGAACCCTTGAATTGTGCTGGATGTTGGTTTCCAAGAAATATTTGTTTTGTTGTGTTCCAGGTGCCACTTTATGTCCTACCAATTTTTTTTTTCTTTCAGATTTTATTGGGGAATTGGGGGAGAGGAACAGTGTTGGGGAATTGGGGAAGGGGATCAGCCAAGTTGTTGTTCTTCAATCTTCACTGTGGAGAGTACCAGTTGCCATCTGGCTTCCTGTTGGCAGCTCATGGCCTCTAAGCTCAAGGTGCTGTTTTCAATTTTACTTGTGGGTGGGCATAGCCACCATCTCATGCGGGAATCTAACCCGCACCCTTGTTGTTAAGAGCGCATGCTCTATTCACTGAGCATCCAGGCGGTAGTTCAACTCAAGGTGCCGAGTTCAGTCTTAGTTGTGGGTGGGCGTAGCCCACCACTGAACAGGCAATCTTGTAACACCAGCTGAGCCATCCTGCCACCTGTTGGCAGCTCAGTGACAGCTCAGCTTGGGCGCAGCATTCACTGGCCCATGTGGGAATCGAACCGGTGGCCCTGTTGCTCAGAGCATGCGCTCTAAGCCAACTATTAACCAACCAAGCCACTAGGCAGCCCCCCCCCAATTTTTTTTTAACTCTTATTTTTAGTAGTTCAATTATGTGATTACAGTAGGGAGAAAACCACAGTTGGAGATGATGTAACTTTTTTTTTTATAACAATGTTATTGAAATATTCACGTATCATAAATTCACCTTTATAGTGTGATTTACAGTATATTCTAAAGTTGTGCAACTATCACCACTATCGAGTTTTAGAGCACGTTCATCTCCCCCAAAGGAAACCTCATACCCGTTAGAAGTCACTCACATTCCTCCTTCCCTTCAGCTCCTGGTGTACACCAATCTACTGTCCGTCTCTATGGATTTGCCTATTCTGGACATTTCATATCAATGGAGTCATACAATATACATAGCCTTTTGTGTCTGGCTTCACTCAGCATAACATTTTCAAGATTTATCCATGTTCCAGCATATATCTTAACTTTATTAACAATTAATATTCCATTGTATAGCTGTAACACATTTTGTTTATTCAGTCATCAGTTGATGGGCATTTAAGTTTCGTTTTTGTCTATTAACAATAATGCTATGAATATTCATGTACAAGTTTGTGTTATTTTTATTTCTCTTGGATATATACCTGGGAGTGGAATTGCTGGGTCAGATGGTAACTCTAGGTTTAATTTTTTGAGGAATTGCCCGTGTTTCAAAGTGGCTGTACCATTTTACATTCCTACCAGCAATGTATGAGAATTCCAATTTCTCCTCATCCTCACCGACCCTTATTTTTATTTTAGCCATCATAGTGGGTATGAAGTATTTCTTTGTGGTTTTGAAGTGTATTTCCCTAAAGAGTAATGACGTTGAGCATCTCTTTGTATGTTTTTTTGCCATTTGTATATATTTTCTACAAATGTCTATTTAAACTCTTTGCCATTTTAAAATCAGATTGAGTTATATGATTTCTTTTAGCTATAAGATAGGAGTCCCTTATCAGGTATATGATCTGCAAATATTTTCTCCCATTCTGTTGTCCTTTCACTTTCTAAATGGTGATCTTTAAAAACATTTTGATAAAATACAACTTACCTTTCTCTTTGGTAGGTTGTGCTTTTGATCTCATATCTAAGGAACCACTGATTAACCCATGGTCACAAAGATATACTGTTTTCTCCTCAGTTTTCCATTGTCTTAGATCCATTTTGAGTTAATTTTTGTGTGTGGTATGAGGCAGTGCATTTCTCTCAGGACAGAGGATTCACCCCAGGGGCTCAAGCTCAGAGCTGTGGGAAGGCCCTAGTAGCATTTGCTGAGGTCAGATTAGGCCAGAGGGTCAGGTGGGACCCTGCTCCCACACATCCTTGTGTCCTGCACATTCAGTTTCGGCCTGTAAGGACAATGGTGAGACGGGGTCAGATCTGTGCGCTGGAGAAGACTGGCTACAGTGTCAGGAATTTGGCAAGACAGAGACCTGTTTGAGGTTATTGCACTAATTCAGAGGAGATGATGGCTACACAGGGTAGTGGCAGTGAGCAGGAAGAGAAGTAGAAAGATGTGAGAGAATATCCAAGGATATAGAATGGATAGGAGATAAGACTGAATGACATAAAGAATACAACCTTTGGTCAAAACAAGGTATGAATAAAGTCACTGGTTTTATTGAGCATCTCAAACTAGTTCTGAAGGCAACTGTTAGAGAGGTGTTCCAAACAGCTTTTGCGCAATGTACAGCCTCCCACAAAGGATTTCATAGTACGCGTTAATGCACACATTATTCTTTGTTAAAAGTAAGGTCCACTACAAGCAGTTACCTTTCATATACTTACTTGCAATAAAACAAAATAGGTGTTTTGGTACTTCAGCCTAGGTTTCTGCTCAAGTAAGTCCAAATGTGTGAGGTTTGCTTGTTTACTGATTACAGTCTATAAAAATGGGAGGTCTCCAAATACCAGAAAGTTTATTCATAGCTAAAAATAACAAAAAGATTTCTTATTCTCCTGAAATAGTAAATTTTGTATTTCCATAGTCAAAATAATAAACAATTTTTAAAGGTTTTCTTAAAAATTAGTTGAGAATTTCGATGACATTAATTTATTTCAGTAGAATAAAAACAATAAGCAGCATGAAAATGTAAAGTGCTACATAAAGCCCAACAGTACACAAAATTTTAAAGGTTTCATTTGCTTAAACAGTTGCAGGTGAAACAGACATTATATATTTTTTTCAAGCATGCTACTTTAACTACCCTTGTGTGTGGGCATGTGCTATATATTGGCCAAAGAAAAAGTCACTGAGGTACCTAAATCAGAGGATTGGGGAAAGGAGTCCTAAGCCTTTACCTGCCGGGTCACACATCCAGTTCTGACCTTATGCTATAATTAAGGGGTTAAAGTGGGGCTTTAAAAATAATAGTTTTCTGAAGAGGCCCATCAGGTGGGGTTTGAGTAAGACCAGCTCCAAAGATCAATTTTGCTCATTAACTCCACAATGGGGTCAGATTGGCAACTTAAAAGATTTTTAAGTAACATGTGAGCTGAAAGGAAAGCAACAAAAACTATGCCACTTTCAGATGCTATCGATAGGTGCTAAAAAAACAAACAAACAAACAAACAACACAAACAAGAAAGTGGCCTGTTAGTGATGGGTGAGGAAAGAGAGGCAAATCAGAGAGGATTTGTACAATGCAGAATCGTCTTGGCTTTAATTAATTTGAAAGAATAGGTACACCCCATGGAAACATACAAGATGACTTAGATTCAGAGCCTGGCTCAAGTGTGGCTGAGAGGAAGAGGAGAGAAGATTGTTTCTGGCACAAGAATACTCTCAGCACAGGCTGAGAGCACAGGAGTTTCCTCTTCTCAGGTGATAACATTACCTGGTCTTCCAGGGTCAGCGACCTCTTGCTAGGGCATTGATCATTGAACCAGTATTTCTAATATCTTATGTTCCAAATCAAGACTTCAGAATTTTCTCATGGCAATAAAGTTATTAAATGGTAACCTATAATTTGCCTGACATATGAGATCCTTCATAAAGTCCTTGGGTTTTTTTAGACTTTACCAACTTCAGCTGTAGGTAGATATAATAGAAACCACCCGTACTTTTCAAATGCTAATTTTAAAATTTAAGACAACTATATATTATATAATAGTATACAATATGTTTTTATTTTAGATGCAGACATAAAGGACAACTGACTATCAGATGAACACAGAAATCATGTCTGATAGTTAATAGAACCAAAGTCCCATAGTAGGAGTAAAAATTAAATTTGCCTTTAAATTCATTTTACAAATTGTTCCTATCTTGTCCGTGGTTTAAGTTAGTTAAAACCACATAGGGACTTTATGGATACCATCCCCTAAAGTATTCAAGATACTTTATGGACTAACTTTTGTGGACTGTTCTAGAACCTAAACACTATTTATAACATTGCGCTGTAAAAAAAATTAACTTACAAATACACTTTTAGAGCATAACCTGTTTGAAAGCTAGGGACTGCCTGTATTTAAAAATTAAATCTTCATTAACAAAACTTCAAGAGTGTCTTCAATATTGCTACTGAACATGCTGAAGTCAATGTTTTTCTGTGATTATAAGTTCTTACCAGGCATTATGATGGTAAAAATATCTACTAGAGTTTGTGGAGCTAGCTAGCATTAAGTTATACTGATTTTGCATTGAAAATAACTTCTTGGGCTTTGATTAGGTGGACAATTCCAAGTAAAGGTTTTTCTAATTTCTATTACTGTTGCTTGGGCCCTGAGCTTTTCTATTGAAATGGTACATGAAATATTTCAACATTATGCATATTTCAGAAGAATTAAATTTATAGTGATTACAAAGCTAGGCATATATACATCTCAAAAGATACACAATTCAAAGCAGACCAAACATTCAAATCTTAAGATCCTCCACTTAACTTCTGGAATAAAATCAAGTGATATCCTAGCTTAGACCCTTCCTTCCTTAAAACAAAGACTTATGGAGGATTGTTTTCTTTCTTTCTTTTTTAAATTGTATGTGCGCATTGGAGAGAATGGGGTAATAGCATATCAAAGTGGTTACAAAGCATTATTTTCTCTTCAAGTAACATTCAATAACCAAGATATAATCTCATTTCCTCATAAATGTTTGACTGAAATAGTTAACTTTCATTGAAGAATGTTTAGGACACAAAATATGTCACAGAATGGGTAATCCCAGTATGTTTCCTATGAATAACATTTTGAGTAAGTTATTAGAAGGGTTTTACTTTCCCTTTTCAACTCTTATCCCTGTATCATTCTACATTAGTAGAAACAGAGTACTCAATAAATGATACTGAGTAACTACTAATACTCATTGGAACTTAAAACCCCATCTTTTATCCAAAAATTTAAAAGGGCTATACAGAAAAGTATCACAAATTTACATAAAAAGAATCTGAGGCATGAGAAACAACTTATTTCCCTGTAAAGCAGGTCATATAGTGAGACAAGGGACTTGATTTCCAGTCCCTTAAACTAAGCAGGACACAGTCTGAATGTCTAGCCATATTTATACTGAATTTATAAGGATCATAAAAGGAATGATGGGTAAATACAAAATAATATTTTTGTAAACAATTCTTAGATTATACCCAATGCAGAATGTTTAATGTAGCAGTTGAGTCACAGCTCTTAAGACAAAAAACAATATTATAACTCAAAGTCAAATATGTACTCATTGGCCAGATATATCCGTCGGAATATGAGAGCTGCCAATGCCAAAGTCAAGATGACAATCAGTACAGCAGATCCACCATGATCAGTATGGTTGTCTCTGGGCTGACGACCCTGGATTACATCTGGTGAGGCAGATGACCTTCTTTGACTCTGCTGCTGGGCCCTGCGCTGCCGAGGACTCATGGAGGTATTCTTAGCTGCAGGTTGGACAGGCTGTTGAAGGGATGCTCCTGAGGGGTTTGGGACTCCATACTAGGAAATTTTAAGAAATTTTGTTTGAAATTGGCAAAGAAAACGTACATATACCTGTAATCTATTCAAGAGTACAAAGAATCTCAGACCACTAAATATGACAAAGGGCAAAACTACCAAGAATTATCTGAGTGCTGAGACTAATAACTCACCCTTCTGAGTAAGCCAACAACACAACTTATTCTGAGTGCTCACCAGGTGGAGAAGGAATTTACCAGCAACAAATAAGGACAGAGTTGACCCATATCCTCCATAGATGGCTTTCTGCCCCCCCTCAGTTGCAGTTCCAATGAAATCTGCTGGGTATCTGGGCACTCCCCTTCTTTCAGGAGAGTCAAGGAAGGAAGCAATTGGTTTTCCACTTTCTGATACAAATTTGCCATTTTAAAATGGCAACGGTGTGCCTCTCAGGAACCATGCTTCTTCCAATATTATCAACATGCTTCCTATGCTTTCTATAACAGAGCATAGGAAATAATTTCAAACCATATGTTCTTCACAGCAAACCAGGCTTATCCCTTCTCACAATTCTTGTCAACTGAATTAAGAATCCTTTACTGTGAGTTTGAACTGTGTAGCTTTATGTGACATCAAGAGATCCCTGGGTCTGTGCTAAGAAACATTCGGAGGTAGCTGTGGAAGACTCAATGTACCTACCCTTCTGCACACGAGTTGCTCCCCATAAAGCACTGGATGTTGCCTGCATTCTATCCTTTAATGATTGCTTTCAAAGCATAACCACAATGTAACCACAAGTGATTAAAAACCTTATAGTCTATAGGGAAGAAAGCTCTATAAAATATGAATTCCATTTTATTTATACAGATACTTTTTAACTCTACCCATAATACCCCAATGGCCTTTAATTCTTTTATTGAAAACAAGTTTATACTGATTATATTAGTGCCAGAACACTTTCTTTATTAAAAAAAAGGAAGTTTTATTCAGAATAACTTTAAAAATTGAGCAAATATAAAACATTTTAATTACTTCCCATTATAGAAAACTTTAAATATTTAGAAGAAAAAAGAATTGAATAATGTAATTCAATAAAAAGGTTAAGAGGATGAGCTTTGTGGCAGCAACCGCTATAAGCATTAGGGAAAAAAACCTGCTTATCTAAGTTACCTGCGGAAAAAATTATATTTTAAATCTGTCATTCTTCTCAGCATTAAAAGACTAAAATAATTTGAATTTCTTAAAACTATCCTTTGGAAGCACTCAAATGTAGTGACCCATAATACAGCAGTAAAAAGGAACTACTGACATTGAGTTAAAAGTAAGTTAGTGCTGATATAAACTAGAGTTGCATGAACTTGGACCTCTTCTGTACTCTGGGACTCTCAGAAGCAATCTGATCATTGAAGGGAGACATACACCAAGCTGCAGCATTTTATGTGTCATATTGTCACAGGCATCATATAGCGACTTAATAAATACTCACTGGGTTGAACTGAGTTACAGCAGCCAATAAAACAACATTCCATTTGAAATTTCCCATTCTTTCAATTACTCAGCCAAGATAAAAGTGTCTGATAGAGCAAAAGTACTCAAGACTTACAAAGGGAAATGGGTTCTTAAGGGAAATAAAAACATGATGGTCCTATCAATCCAGACACTAACACAAGAGATTGACTCAGCTTAAAGCTTTTATTTTATACATGTTATTTTTTTCCATTGGTTTGAGGGGAGAACACTATCCTGCCTCTATACCTGACTAAATAGGGAGTCTTACTAAAACAGGGATCATTACTAGGGTGGCTTTGCTGCTTTGTAAATGTGTGACCCTAAACAAGTTATGAAACCTCAGACTCAGCTCTCACATCTGTACAACCAGGCTAATATCCAATTTAGTAGTTGTGAGGATTAAAAAGGATAATTATATAAAGTGCTTAGGATACACAATTACTTACTAAATGTTAGTTATTATTAATATTGTTACCATTAATATATTCATTTGGAAGCACTAGACTTAGGTTAAAAAAAAGTCATGATGAGGGCCGGCTGAGTGGCGCGGTGGTTAAGCGCTGGCCTGGGAAGCCAGCGGCTCCGGTTTGGCCCCACATATGAGGGCCAATGACATTGCCCTCAAAAAAAAAAAAAAAAAAAAGTCATGATGGTACTTAGGCCAGATTTTCAGACCTTTATTAGTATGATTAATATAGTTAGAACAACAATCCCTTAAATATTGACTTTAGATGATATTTTAGTACATGTACTCAATGGGAATATTTATATAGATATACTGCTTTAATTAGGTTCTATATTTCTGATACCTTTTGGATAATATGACTAAAACCTACTGTTAAGATACTATAAAATTTTAAAAATTTTCCTATTGGAAACAATCACCTCAAGGGAAAACTGTAATGACCCCAAGGTATAGACTCTGAGGAACCTAGATTATTTGGGGTTGAAGGGCTAATTGGACTAAATTGTAGTAGTTCATATTGAACTGCCACATGGAGAATCAAACTGGCTTTAGCATTTTCAAAATCCTTTAAGTTTGGTGGTAGGACTTCTAAATCTTTGCTGTTTGCCTAAACTTGTCTAAACACTTTTATCACTGAATGAAGACTTACATCATAATAGCTGCCATTTCCTTAACTAAGATGAAGCGACCATTTCTGGGAAGGTGGATGTATGGGATGTTTGTACTTAATTCAATTTAATTTAAACATATTTTTAAAAATCACAGTCACTAATAAGTCACATATAAATTTTTCTATAATAATCTGGAATAACCAGCATCTGTGAGGGAACTTTGTGTTTGCTTTTTAATACAAAATGGAATGGCTTAATCAGAACCTCAATCTCTGGGAAGAGGGAAAAAATCTGATAGACTGAAAGAACATAAAACTACCACCAGTATTTTTCCCATTTCTACATAGCTAAAAATTCTGCATCAACAAGCAACAGATGGCCTAATGTTATCTGCTGTATTTAGATTTTGGGCAATCTCTCGCCTCCTCAAGGCTAAAAAAACAGCTTATCTGGGATTTGATGTGTAATATCTCAGTAAATTTATATTGCACTTGAATGGAAAGCAGCCACCCCTAGCCAAAACCAAGTTTCAGTTGCCTCCATAATGATCAAATTATATAATCATACTCTGAGATTTGTATATAAGTGTAATTAAAAGTTTAACTCACAACTGTAGACAATTTATTGCTTGTCAGTGTTTTAACCAGAATTGGTATCTATGAAAGAATTCTAAGTTTCATGTACTTTAAAATCAAAATTAAAAAAACACTCTTCTATGGGCCAGCCGAGTGGCGCGGTGGTTAAGCACTGGCTTGGGAAGCCAGCAGCCTGGGTTCGGGTCCCACATATGAGGGTCAGTGACACTGCCCTCAAAAAAAAACAAAAACAGAAACAAAACACTATTCTAATAACATTATTGTTTGTGCTATCTAATTTACTTAAACTTCTTGATTTCTTCAACATAGTCCTAGTGCTAATCTTAAGATTCATTTATTCAATCAACAAAAATGTACTGACCGGGCCAGCCGAGTGGTGCAGTGGTTAAGCGCTGGCTTGGGAAGCCAGCAGCCCTGGTTTGGGTCCCACATATGAGGGCCAGTGACACTGCCCTCAAAAAAAAAAAAAAAAAAAAATGTACTGACCCCCTACTATATACAAGGCACTATGCCAGGCACTGATCCTTAAGGAACTTGCATTCTAGGAGTGAGATTCACAATAAATAATTAATTACAACTAGAATAAGTATAACTGGAATATGCAACAGGGGGACTTGACATAGATTTAAAATAGACTAAAAACAGATTTATATACATCACAAATATTAGGATATTGTCCTTTTATGTGAAAAAAAAATTACTTCCCTCTCTCTGTACTAGGAAGGTTCTATTTCTAAAAAAACTATTTATGAAAGAAACAACTAGAATTTTAAAGGTGAAAAGTTTAAAACACACTGACTAAAATGAATTCATTATATTCATCTACAATTCATAAAATTACATGGAGATCATGTGAAAAACAATTTAACTCTCAACATACACTTTTTTCATTGAACTCCATCTCCATTCCAGTCCTCCAAGTATAATACTTCCTTCAGAGCACCCTCTCCCCTATTGTCCCCAATCTACTTCTCTGCCATCTCACTCTCTAAATAAGAGAGAGCCACTCAAGACTATTCAGTCCCACTTTACAGTAAATTATTTCTTTTTTTTTTTTTTTAGCTGAGCCATCCTGCCACCTGTTGGCAGCTCAACGGCAACTCAGCTCAGTCAGGCTGGCATTGAACCGCTGTTGCTCAGAACTCAGCTCGCACTCTTGAGCAAGCTCTTAACCAACTGAGCCACTCGGCTGGCCCTACAGTAAATTATTTCTGAGTAAAGGGCAAATCTGTATTTGCCCAGATTCTATTCGAATTTTCCTGACCCCTTAAAATCCTCTATAAACTAGAGGGGGAAGGGAGAGATATGGTTACTCAACCAATCTGTTACCAAAAAGACTCCAAAAGACAGTTCATCTCTTATATCGAGAAAGTCAAGGTTTTCCCCTATAATCCTAATTATTTAACAGCAATTCAATCACATTTGCTTAATCAGTCTCTCTGATGACCTAGGCCCACCAATATTTGGACAACAGAACAGGACACAACTAACAACAGCCACAGCATTCATTCAGTAATTATTTATTGGACACTATATGCAAGGCAGAACTTTTTGTGATGATGATCGTGTTCGTTATCTGAGCTGCCCAATATGGTAGCCATGAGCCACATGTGGCTGTGAATTACTTGAAATGTAGCCAGTGGTGACTAACTAAAATTTTAATTTAATTAAATTCTGAATAATTTAAATATAAATTTTGATAGCTATATGTAGCTACTATCTACTATATTGGACAGAGCAGGTTTAAGGCAAATCTTTGGCTCCAGGCCAAAGTCAGTGCCTTAACGGAACTTAACAAACCTGCCAAAGAAAGCCTGTCTATTTAGAAAGTGACTAATGTATGTATATTTTATTTAGACTGTAGCACTATTTTGAAACTAACTTTTCAGAGAAATCATAGAATTCTGGAGGGATGTAGGACCTAAAAATTATTTAGTCCAGCCCCATTTAACAAACAAGAAGGCCCAGAATATATGAATAACTTGATTCAGATAATACTCATTAGAGGGAGATTTGGGCTAGAATCCAACTGTTAAGAGAACCAAAATATTCAGATATTTTATTTAGGGATCTCTTCCTCCTAATGGAAATAATGATATAGATATATGTATATGTAAAAGACAAGATCCATACCGATGTACTGGCCGTAGCACCCTGGAATGTTGTAGGTATATTGTCCTGTAAATCATTTAGCGAAAAAGAGTGGTTTAAGTCTGAATCAGCGATAGTTTTTCCAGATGAATTGACTTCTGCCTGTAAAAAAGATACACCCAAGAGCAGTGTTACAAGAGGAAATGTACAAAATAACCTGCAACGTACTAAATCCCCTCTCTTAGGTTTATTTTAATTGCTCCTTAATATCAACATTAATCAGTTAAGCGTTGAGCCCTCATGTGTCCAACACTATGCTAGCTATTACAGGAAGAGGCACACACAATTCCTGTTCTCAAGTTGTTATTTGGTGAGGGACAAAACTAACCCAATATTCACAATACACAATTTCCAAATCTCTAAAATCTAAAGTTTTTTGTAATTTTCAGGCAAAACCTGACGTGTGAGGCTATTAACAGTCTTTATTCCACATTAGTGTAAATATTCCCAGGTTTGCTGACAAAATATTATTAATGGATTTGATTATGGGTTACTGCCCCAGATCCGACTATAGGTGCTAATATGTGGTATACATTTGATAATTTCTAAAATCTAAAATTCTGATGTACAAGACACATCTGACCCTAAGGTTTTCAGAGAAGTGACTTTATGTACAATAGAAATCCTCAGAAGGAAGAAAATAATCAACATTTATTAAGTACCTCCTCTTTCAGGCACAATAAAATAGAAGGAAAAAATTTCTCTCAAGAAATGGACCCTGGAAGGACAGGAGGGATGTAAAGAGGTAGAAAGGTAGAGAAGAGGGAAGAGGTAACGTGCTGTTTAATGCAGGTTCACTTTTTTTAGGGAGCTAATTAAATTCCAGAAGTAATTATATGCTTGGGTAAAATGTATACAGAAAAATAGATATACGGGAGATAGGCCAAAAAAGATATACGGGAGATAGTCCAAAATATTAGCAGCAGTCATTTCTTAGGGATGGGCTCATACATGATTGTTGTTTTCTTATTGCTTATCTATATTTTCTGTAATAGCTAAAACTTATTAAGCACCAGGGTCAGTTCAAAATGTAATACATTTGAGTATTATTAAACTCACATAATCATCGTAAGAATCCTACAAATAAGTACTGTTATTATTTACAGGTCAGAAAAAGGCACAAAGTGGTTAAGTAATATATCTGATGTCCTAGCACTAATAAGCAGCAAAGTTGGGGTTTGAACCCTGGCATTGTACACTAGAGTCCAAACTTTTAACCACTGTGCCATACAATGCTCTTGTGAATGTATATAATTAGTTTTTTAATAAAAAAATTGTTTGTAAAAACCTTATAGCAATAGAACTATATTGCTTTATTTTCTATCCAGAGTTTGAAAGTAAGTAAAAGGGCTACATAATTATAATTTATCTATCAATTTAGAGTACCTTAAAACTGATTTGTCTAGCTAGTTCCTTGGCTTCTTGGTCAGCCTTGCT
The DNA here is from genome assembly GCA_033961575.1 of Aselliscus stoliczkanus. Taxonomy (NCBI): domain Eukaryota; kingdom Metazoa; phylum Chordata; class Mammalia; order Chiroptera; family Hipposideridae; genus Aselliscus; species Aselliscus stoliczkanus. The sequence continues at coordinate 95,944,054 of CM066733.1, forward strand.
TGAATCACTTCCAGATTTTAGAGGCAGCAGGACATCCTTCATGGTGCACCCACATCCCTCACAACAGAAATCTTGTGATCTGGTAGGAAATAATTTTTTTGATGGGTATAAACCAAATACTTGAATGTTAATTCATGATATTCAAATAATGAATGATTAAATTTAAAAGAAAAGAACACAGGATAATTTCATATCACATTCATCTACATGTATATTAGACAATTATGGCAATAATTATTGTTCTGAGACAAATACACAAGTTAGGTTGGTATAAAAAATTCATGCCAATTATATCACGATTTTTTAAAAATCTAAAATTAAAACTAAAATCTGGTTTAGATTCCATTATTTTCCCAACATACTATGTAAAGAAAAATAAGCTTTAGATTCATCTGACAAAATGAAGGGCCAGCCGAGTGGCGCGATGGTTAAGCGTTGGCTTGGGATGCCAGCGGCCCCAGTTCAGATCCCACATATGAGGGCCAGTGACACTGCTCTAAAAAAAAAAAAAAAAAAAAAAAAAGTGTGTGTGTGTGTGTGTGTGTGTATATATATATGATCTAACTATACTGTCCTCAAGATCATACATAAAAGTCTATGTTAAGTCTGTGAAAAAAGTCCATTATAAAGCTCAAATTTTTTGTTTTTCTTTCTTTTTAGAGGGCAGTGTCACTGGCCCCCATATGTGGGATCCGAACCAGGGCCGCTGGCGTCCCAAGCCACCTCTTAACCACCGTGCCACTCAGCCGGCCCAAAGCTCAACTATTTTTAGCAGAAACATATAAAACAGCGAAGCAGCCAATTAAAAATAGAATTTACAGATATTTCCAGGGAAAAAAACCCTCACAGATCCCATTCATCTAAATAGCAGTACAACTGGAAAGACAGAATACTCGTGGAAACTCCAAAGACTCTGAAATTTATCACTCACTGTATTAAGTAGATACTCAAGATAACCTGTTAACTAGACTTTCCTGAGATTTGTTTTACTATGTTTTCATTTTCTCCTTTGTGTTCCAAATATAGCCCAAAGTTTCCTAAAGCTCACAAAAGTGCTGAGGACTTATATGACTGAAAGTAAATATGTATAGTATGTAAAAATGTATATTGCTAAATTTTTTTTTAATTTGTTTTTTTAGCTGAGCCATCCTGCCACCTGTTGGCAGCTCAACGGCAACTCAGCTCGGGCTGGCCTCGAACCGCTGTTGCTCAGAGCTCAGCTTGCACTCTTGAGCGAGCTCTTAACCAACTGAGCCATTCGGCCGGCCCTATATTGCTAAATTTTTGACCTTTTTAAAAAGTCGTCTTATTGTACTTCTAGTTCAACATAATAAAAGCCTTAGGTCTTGAAGAACATGCTATTTAAATATACTAAGTAGCTTCATGTAAACAAAATATATGTAAAAGTAGTATTTAAGTATTTATTGATGAATATTTTTTTTCACCAGAAGCAACATTGCTACTATATCCTTTTGATAATCAGTTGTATCAAAATTATCTGCTTTTAAAATGAGTCCACTGATAACTAAGAAGTCAGATGAAACTTAAAAGAGAATATCTGTTTTGAATATACTAGTTTATCCACAAAGATAGTAAGCTACTATAATTAAATGCAAAACAAGGTTTTAAAAAGCCTCTAATACAGGCTAGAACCTCCTATGCTGAGATGTCTAGAACAAAAAAAGAAACAAGTTCTTTTTTTTTACCTTGTACATGAAATGGACTGGATAAAAGTATCAAGATAGAAAGCCAACATAACAATCAAATAAAACAAATGCCATGTATTCAAGTACATATTATAATTTGTGACTAGTGGCTGCATGTAAGGTATAACCTCAGAATTTGGGAATAAGGTTTAAAAGAAAAGTTGTAAATGAAACCAGGGACTCTACCAAATCTTCCAGATACTAAAATCTATTTGATTTAACAAACATCTGTAGATGGCCTAATTTAATTTATATAATATGAAGGGTGGTAGGCAGCAGAGTCCAGAACAGGAAAGTGATCAAAATCAAGAATTAGTCTTAGCACTCACTACTCAAAGGAGAAGATACGCTGAATCTAATGACTAATCTGTGGTATGTAGACAGAATGTACCAGGAAAACGCTGAGAAGGCAATAATACCACTGGGAAACCACAACTTGATAAAAGGAAATCTTTGCTTTATTCCAGATGATTTATGGAGAACTTGCTAAGAGCCAGATACTGGAGATTCAAGGATGAATAGGTGGGTTCCTTCCCTGCCCTCAAGGAGTTTTTCATCTTGTGGAAAGCTTCACATAAATAATTGTTCTAGTTCTTTTTCATCTGTAAAACTGCCCAAGCGGAGACAAATGACCAGTACTGTTCTAAAAGAAGGTATCTCCCACTGTAGGTTGATTATTATCAACTACTTTCTAAAACTAGATAGCATGAAATCAATTCTTTAGACTCTGGTCACCCTTGGATAAAATTGGTACAACTGGATTTCTAAAATAGCAAAACTAAGACTACATCCTATAGCCAAGGTAACTCACGAAGTAAGAGACAGAGCCTATCTCCTAATAGCCATTATCCAGAATAGCATTTGGATCTTAACAAAGAATGAAACGCAGAACTTACTTTTTGGCAAGTGCTCTTCTTTCCTCAGGTGTGTAATCTAGAGAACCTATGGCTCCCTCTCCTTTTGTTGGCATAAACCCAATGATGGCTAATAATGCTGTTCTTACTGAAATAAAAAGTAAACATCAATCTAAATTGCTTTGTAAAAGCAACTGGGTTTATTCTGGAAAGAGAAAAAAAAGACTCAGGCTTTCAATGAAGAAATACAGGTAGGAGGGTTGTAGTAAAATGAGGGCCAAAATCTAGATAAGGGAAAACACTTTTATTATTTATTCAATATTGAATTACTTATCAAAAACAGCTGCAATCTCAAGAGGGTATTAGACTTCATGATTATGAATTGACTAAAGTTATATAAGATTTATATTCACTTTAAATTAATACTCACTACTCCATGAAGGCTGCCAAGTTTCAGGATGATGTCCTGAGATGCTCAAACAGATTTTCTTGCCTACTTCAAATCGTCCATTAGCCTTAGGAATAAATAAGGCATTTAAAAGTTATATGTGTTTAATGTTTTATACTTCATAAGTATAAATATATTTTGCATGTGAATACTTTTGGAAGATAATTTTAAAAGAATGTAATCTCTAAGGGGATACAGATTTTTGGCCTCTTATAGACAGCACAAATATTTGTTGGATTCTCAATGAATAATAAAAGCTGTTTTTAGAAGTTGTTGCACCTTTTTGAAACTAAGTTGTACAACTAAAATCTCAATAATTGATATAATAAGATGTCCTGATGTCCTTCTCAGTGCCTAGTACAGTGCTAGGCTCTGTGAAGGATGTAAAAAAGAAGACATGCAGAGACTAGGATATAACCGAAGGACTTAGTATCACCTAACTAGATATCTGTGAGGAAGGCTCAGAGGTGGGAGTGATTTTCAGAAGGATGATGCAATTTCATAAGATAGGAACACAGAGGAGGAAGATTGGTGATAATGATTTCAGTTTCGGACATGAATCTATCTTCTTGACAGAAGATGATGTCCAGCAGGCAGGTAGAAATATAGACAAGCTGATGTCAGAAGAAGATACTCATTTTTGGTGCCTGACTTTGCAAAGATGATCACTGAAGCCATTTCATAGATGTAAGAGAAAACAGTTGAAGTCTGAACTTGTAAAATATCTGTACTTAGGGGGAGGGGAAGGAAGAAGAAGCACAAAGTTAGAATATAAACTTCACATGGGCAGAGAATTTGGCTTATTCTCTGCCACACTCACAGGGTGAATGACACGTGTTTAATAAATATTTATTGAATGAAGGTTGGAAAGAGAGGCAAGTTTTCAAAAGAGAGGAAGTGAACCAGAAAGAGCAAATACTGAAAATTAGGAGGGCAGGGCTGATTCTCAGCCACTGTGCAAACTATGACCATACCATTGGTTAACTCTTAAAATATTTCTGTACTTGTTGGTAAACAGCTGCTGCCCCCCTATCCCCCACCAGTTTCCCCATGCACCGGCCCCTCCCCCTGGACCACTTGGCTCTTCTCATGCTCCAGTAACTAAAAGAAGTGGCTTCTAACACAGTAGGGCCCCTCCAGGACCCTGCTGCCAGCTTAACAATTCTAAACATCACCTAATTTGTTAAGCAGCTTCTATATGTGAAGAACTTTATAGTGTGGTTATATTTACCACACACAACCCTTTTGATAGATGAGAAAACTACATTTCAAAAAGATTATGTAACCTGTGCATGGTGTAATGAAAATAGCACTGGTCAGTATCCAGGTCTAGTGGCTCTAAAACTAAAGCTCTTTCTACTACTCCAAATATAGGTAAAAGCAGCATTAATTTGGTATTTATCGATGAATGCCTTTTGTTTCACCATTTGCTACCCGATGAGTGTCAAACGTTTAACCTAGATGCCAAGGGGATGAAGACTGAGCAGAGGCAGTTGGATTTCTCAAACTGGTCTTGGAGATTTATGTAGTGAGCATGTGTGGAAACCAGACTGCAGCAGGCTAAACCAGAGTAAGGATGCCTTGAAGGTTTTCAAAGAGAAAAAAGGGGCAGCAGCATAAACTGGTAAGCAGAGATACGGAAAGGTTTTGTGTTTTATTTTTGCTTTTCTCAAGGTTGGGGATAATTAAAAACACTTGTAAATTAGAGGAAATGAGGTAAGGAAAGCTTAACAATAAGAGAGAAAGTTACTGATGGAACACGCCCTAGAAAACAGAAAAATGGATCGATAGTTTTCCTTCACATGGAGATAAACATGTAAAAATAAAGAGAAATTCTAAGACATAAATAGTAATAATATAGCTAATATTTAGTGAGGAGTCTGTGTCACTTCTTATTCTAAGAGCTATATGTAAAAATGAGGAAAATGAAGAACAGAGTGTAAGAAAAGTGAAAAGTTGAAGGAATGGTGTGATTAAGAGGTACAATAACATCAATTACCCTTTACTGAGTACTTACCATGTGGAAGACACTGTGCCTAGCACTTTGTGTTCATTAATTCACTGAATTCTAACAACCACACTATGCTAACTATACACTCATTAGCATCAATCATTCCTATAAATTATTTTCTGGGGAAAAAAATTATAGTACTAAGGCCTGGCTCCCAAAGGCAAAATTATAACAATGTCTCACTTTATTTCTTAATGTAAATCAGTATGTTGACCATACATTGTAGCCGCCACAACAAGTTAAATCACAAGCATTCCAAAAAGCCAAGAATTCTTACCGTTAGGAGAATAATACTTGGTGGTTTCATGGGATATTCTGGTGGCAGTACTATTCGTCCATGATAAACTCCTCCATCAAAATCAGAATCTGGAGGCCCTCTAACTGTGAAGTGCCACTCAAAAAGGTTATCCTGAACAAAAACAATAGCCAACAAGGAATCAATAACATTAAAAAGTTTGATCATTTTCATCAACAACTATTAGAAATATTATTGGGTGAGAAAAATTAATATTTTATATTATTGCTAGAACAGTTTCTAATGCATGAAATGTCTCAAGTTTAAAAGTTACAAATAAAAGCTATTTAATCTAGCTTTCATATTCCGTAAGAGCTAAATCTTTTTTAAAGAAATGTATTTAAATACATCTTGAGAGCTGTTATGTGTTCATAAATAAGATTATAGGTTTAATTAAGCTAGAAATTAGTCCTTCAATACTAATTAGTGATATTATACAGTTGATCCTTGAACATCATGGGTTTTAAATACATGCATGGTCCACTTATATATAGATCTTTTTCAATAAATATGTACAGTACTATAAATGTATTTTCTCTTCCTTATGATTTTAATAACATTTTCTTTTCTCTAGCTTACTTTATTGTAAGAATACAGTATATAATACACATGACATACAAAATATGTGTTAATTGATTATTTATGTTATCAGTAAGACTTCTGGGCAATAGTAGGCTATTAGTAGTTAAGTTTTTGGGGAGTCAAATTATACGATTTCGACTGTGCAGGGGTTGGTGCCCCAGCCCCTGTGTTGTTCAAGGGTCAACTGTATAAGTAAATAATATAACTTTTGATTATTTTAACAAACTTTTAAAATTAGCTCTCATAAACACCTAAGAGCTTACTTATAAATGGTCAGTGATATTAATACATATGCTATCAACATCATCATACAGTTAACAAGTGCTTTATGAAATACTTGCACATACATTATTACATTTTATTCTCACTATTACCATGGAAACCAGACTGAGTACATTTAAAGGCACTCCTTTTACAGATGAGAAGACTGAAGAGAGATGTCTGTGTAAAAGGCCCCGACTAGCTGCAGAGACCTCTCAAGGGGCTAGGTCTTCCGAACTGTAAAAGAGTATTAGGTTCTTTCCACTTGCCCTTCTTCCCTCATGTTCAAGACCTAAAATCAAGTGAGCATCAAAAAAAAAAAAAAGAAAAAGAAAAAAGGGCCAGCCCAGTGGCGCGGTGGTTGGGCGCTGGCTTGGGGAGCCAGCGGCCCCGGTTTGGGTCCCACTTATGAGGGCCAGTGACACTGCCCTTAAAAAAAAAAGAAGAAGAAGAAGAAAAAGAAAAATCAAGTGAGTATCTGAAACCCATTTTATAGAGAACAAAAATCTGCTGCTTCTAAAATGTCTGATTTTTGAATGGCTAATGAAGTACTCAGGAAATACAGAGAGTAAAATATATTAATCAAACAAATCTGTAATGATTCAAAGCAAAGAAGAAACAATTTTAAGGAATTTATTTAAAATATTAAAATCTATAGTAGACAACAGAGACAGGAACTAACCTCTAAAGGCTGTGCATGGTAATGATCTGTTGGATCTTTCAATTCTGCCGCTTCTTTCATTAAACGTTTAACAGCTAAAATAAAATTCATAAAATAGAGACATTTAAAATATACTTTTCTAAGTGATTGGCGCAGATTTACAAACCTAATGAAAAAGTTTCTACTTTAACAAAACATGTATAGAGGACTGGTTCAACTGAGTATATGGTAATGATTTAATTATGGAATAGTAATAATTGGAGGGGAAGGGGAAAGACAGGGTAGCTAGGTATTGGAAGAGATACATACATATATTAAATTAAATATATAGGGAAGTCTCATAAAGACACTATTTTTATTTAATAAGTACTTATATATACTTCCTATGTGGTTGCACTTAAACATTAAATGATATAATCCTCAAAACTACGCTATGAGATAAGTACTACTGGGCTGTCGGAAAAGTCATGACATATTTTTTCTATGTTTTCCGTTGCAAAAATGCGTCATGACTTTTCTGACAACCCAATATTTTGATCCCCATTTTCTAGACAGAAACTTCTCCAAGGTCACACAACTAGTAAATGACAGATCTGGGAATCCAACACAGGCAATCCAATTCTACCTTGTTAAAATGTCCATATTAACAAAAACGTGCTCTCTGGAACTCATGCTCATGAACAGTAACCCCACTTAGATTTTCAATCTCTTTGAACCTTACACCCACTTGCATTCATTTAATGGGACTGTCCCCAGAAGTCACTGCATCTCCATAGCCCTAGCTGATGTCCTTTTTGAAATGATTCTTCAGCTTAATTAAAATCTCCAATCCCCTGACCCACAACTTTCTTTACCCCACTTATCCCTATATATTCATTTCCCCTTTATATCCACATTCTTGGCCTTAGGAGATCATCTTTCACATTACTCTAGTAAAAGTCAATTCTAGCTGACTCAACCCAACCATCTTCTTGGTGTTTATACCCAAAGCGATTATTGAAGGGAGGCAAAAAAGTCACAGACAGGAAGACTGATGCCATTATAGTAACTGTCAACCTCCAATGAACACAATGCCACCCAATGGTCCTACAAGTATATTTCTCCAGTAAGCCCAATGGCCCACTATCCAACTAGCACCCTAATGCTATTTCATACCTATTTACTCACTTATCTCTCTTCTTTTCTACCTCTTTCAGATAATGGCACGGCCTTCTATTTTCATGATAAATGATGCTCAGCAGCCTGTCAATCTACAATCCTACCTGTATCTGGATGCTTTTTCCTTCCCTATTGGCTCTCAAAGATCAATCCTTTGATCCCAGCCCCTCTTACCTCAAGCTTTACGTGCTAGAAAAGGTCAGGATACTGCTTTAGGATAGCAAAGCCAGAAAAAAAAAAGGTAGCTCAAGACTCCACAAAACTGCTTGTAAACCAACTGATATTGGTGCTATAAGAGAGGTATTTACCTAACCTGAGACCAGACTGAAGAGAAGAGAGGTAAGGTACTGACATCTGAAAGACAGACAGTAGGAATTATGAAGGTTGGTATGAATAGGCAGAGGAATCAATAAAAGTAAAATGTGTGGAGGCATAGGGTGGAAAGTTATGGGGAGAGAGGTTAACTGAGAAGCAGCTCTCACGCAATCACACTATTCAGGATGTTATCAGGACGTTTACATCAAATTTCTTTCTTTTTTTTTTTTTTTGAGGGCAGTGTCACTGGCCCTCATATGTGGGACCCAAACCGGGGCCGCTGGCATCCCAAGCCAGTGCTTAACCAATGCACCACTCAGCCGGCCCATGTATCAAATTTCACTTTAATCAAGGCTCCTAAGGTAAAAATTAAGTTCTAAAGTCACTATCCTATTCCATAAGTCTTAATATTCTTTTCCATCTTCTACTCTGAACTAAGCCCCTTGTAGGCGAAGACTTTGTTCACTTGATCATCAATTATTTCTTACTGAGCTCATACTAGATGCTATAGTTACAACCAAGGTAAAATATAGTTTTGTTTATCAAGGAGCTTATAGTCTTGGGGGTGGGGGGAGATAGTCAATACAAAACAGCATGATAAATGCTATATTAGAAACATTTACATACTGAGACATTCTCCACCTCAAGTTCTAGACATTAGGCTTTGTTCAATTCTTTGCACACACTCCGCTTCTTGCTACTCTAGACCTTCCTTCCTACAAACTGGTTCCTCGGCTTGCAATGCTGCTCTCACCCGGCCCTCTGCACTGGCTCCCACCAGACCTTAAAGTAACTTCCTCAGGAAGGTGTCCCTGACACCTTCCCATGTCCACCCTCAGAGGAGTGATTACAGATTCCCACCTGGACAGATAAAAACCGCTGAGGAGTTCAACTAGGTTGAATTCCCTTACTATAAGCCCTCATAACACTCTGTGTCTTAACTGTTGTAAAGTTCACCTCACTTGTAATTACTTAACATGTCTTTCCAACTAAACAACCATTACACTGCAGTCTTCTTCACACAGTAAGCACTCAAATATTAGTTGAATTGAATTTTACTATATTCCCCCAACAAATCTCTTTTCAAGGATCTGATTAAAGGCAATGGTTTTCAAACTTATTTGACAATAAGATAAAATCCTTTGTTCAAAGAAAAAGTGAGAACCTCAATATGTAAAACAGGTAATAGCTGTTTTGGTTGAAGAAGCCAACAAGGAAAGGCCTTCAGGCTATTTACCTTCCTTCCACCAATTCTATCTATGGGGCCCATGGAATAAGGATAGAAAACCCCTGGTTTGGAGCACACAGCAATCAAAGATGCCAAGAAGATTGGTGTGTTTTTTTGTTTTTAGCTGAGCCATCCTGCCACCTGTTGGTAGCTCAGTGGTAGCTCAACTCGAGCCTGGAATTGAACCGCAGACCCTAATGCTCAGAGCTAGCACTCTTGAGCAAGCTCTTAATTGATTGGGCCTTAATTCCTCATTTCTAGCTGAATAATGATTAAGCTGAAGAGGTCAGATTTTGTCGTTCCAAACCCTTATCACATTTTCTCTGCCTCTTCACTCAGCTCAGTTCAGTAGAAGAGAAAAAATAAACACCCAATAGCGCCTGGATATTATGAGAGATATATGAAAGGGGCAGAAATGCTACAAGAAACAAGTTAAAGGAAGAATCATTGGTTCAAGAATAAACATGTTGATTTTACTAGTTCATAGGTCACATAGGCACTTAACCATGTGAAAGCTAAAGCCACATAACCGAACAGAAAGTGAAATTAGTCTAATGTCTTCATAACCTATTTTGGGTTTTTTTTCTGAAATAACATATATTATGAATGCCTTAGTGTAAAAGAACATGGACTCTGGGATTAGAACTGCATTAAAATGTTAGCTTTGATTCCTTAGGCCTAAATCCTTGATCTAGTCACTTAATCTTTTTCTGCCTCAATGTTTACGTCTGTCAAATGGAAGTCAATAATTTCTTCACATTAATTCTCCTTTCCTTTTCAACTCTCCCTCTTCCCCAGGGTCAGAAATGGACTGAGATATAAGGCCCTATCAGTGATTCTTCCTGATTCAAAATCAGGCCTTGAGCATATGTAGTTGGCCATATGGCATGGCTTCCCTGGCTCCCGAGGGGAAATAGCACTGCTACGGAATAGTCAAGAATCAAAGTACTGACTGGCAATTAGGGCTAGATCATAGTCTGCCACTCCTGATACTCCATCTCTTGCTACCAGTGGCTAGAAAGCTTTCTCCCCTGCCAGCTCCTCTCTTATCTCTTTGCAAGGTTATTTAATGGAATTCTCCTACCACGGTGAGATAAAGTGTGCCAGGGAAGGGGGTGGGGAGCTCCTGCATGCCTGTTCTTGTTCTTCCTTTTCATGGAGGCCACATGATCACTCTGGATCCAAGCTCTAGGTTCTGTAGACCTAGGCATTAGCCTTCTTCATTAGCATGCTCAGGCTAGCTCACTGGACTTGTACACTGGGGTTTCTAAGGGGATCTTTTACAGGTCACTGTCTCTTATGTATGTATTTCTTTTGGAAAGCAAATATCTTGATATCATCAATCTCCAGAGCATGGGTAAAAATGCAGGCGGCAGGTATATGGAGGACCTGAACCCAATGTCATGCTCCCTTAGTGAAGGCACTTAAGCAAACATTTAAAGACTAATGTTTCTGCCCATAAAGACCCTGTAAAGGTATCCATTCAAAAAACAAAGAATATCTGAGCAATGGACACAGAAGATGACCAAAACCTGCTTCTTGCCTGCAAAATACTCACAGTGAGGGAAAGACATGAAAACAATCACAATACAAACAATGACCAAGTATGTACAAATATAGGGACTACATTGACTGTTAGCCTGTCCGCAGCAGTCAAGCAAGACTGAACCTTAAAGAATAGGAATTTCAGGTGGATTAAAGGGAAGGCATTCCAAGCAGAGGTTCCATCAGGGACCAAGACATATAGGTGAAGAGAGCTGCTCCATCTGGGTAGTCACTCGAGCAAGATGGATAGTTGGCGAAAATGCAAAGGAGCATAGGAGTGGCAGAAGATGACGCTGACGAGGAAGGCAAGGATCAAATCATGAGCAACCCAGTAGGCCAAGCTGACCAGTTTACTTTGAACGCTGTCCACAGCTATTAGGAAGCTACTGAAAACATCTCAATTTAAGGAGTGATCTAATCAGGCTTTGTTTTGTTTTAATTGGCCTGGTGACAAAAGTGACTGTTTATACTGGGGTTGCCAAAAAATGTATCCAAGTGGACGCTTTGGTCCACGTTGCCCAAGCAGTAGTTCACCATATAATCTGAAGTGTTTGGAAGCTGATGGTAACCACTCTGAGCACCTCTTGTAATTGCAGAAGTCAAATGTGACTTGTATCCATCTTTTGTTATCAGTATATATTGAGAGTATTACAATTTTAATAGTTGTTCCACTTTCTTAAAATGTGTATACGCGTATGTTTTTTGGCATCCTCTACAAATGTCTGCCTGTGTGTATTGGCGCCCATGCTCAAATGCCTGTGTATGTGAGAGAGAGAGTTTCAGGATAGGAGGTGGAGTAAAGGAGTAGACCAAGAGATCAAAGATAACTCTCATGGGTACTTGGGTGCTGTCAATCCCTATGATAAGGAATATTAAGGTGAGGTGCAAGTTTGGGGGCAGAGAGAAAACTGATAAGTTTGTTTTTTATGTCTTGCAGATATTTTTTTGATCTGTGGAAAATCTGGGTGAAGATGTTAAATCATCTTTAGTTCTTCCATGTATCTACAGCCTAGAAGCGGGATCTGAATTGGACATTAAAGCTTGTGAATGATTAGGATGAAGGTGCAGTTGGCACCAAGGGCATGGATAGGATAACTCCTAGGTGTCTGATGGAGGCAGTGGGTGCCTTTGCATCAGTCTCTTATACATACGCCAATCACCTGCTGAACATGCCTATCATTCTTTCTGAAGAAAGCTGCCACAGGAAGTTCTTTATACAGGGAAACAAAGCAGGTCTCCCTACTTTACTCTGAGACTCTACTACCTTGGAGAGCAGACCCAAAAACAGCCTGATCCACAGGAAACAACTGATAGGCTAGTCAGAGGCTTATGAAGTGGCCCCATGTAGAGATCTGCCCACAATCACAGGTCCATTCCAGCAAAATCATAAATGAGTTTTCCCACCTACAAAATGAAAAAAAATATACTATCCACATGTTAGCACAGTGGCCCTTAAACCAGTTATCTGTATTGTCTTAATTGTCCCATCCATACCTCTAAGGCAACTCCATATCAGATAGAGAGACAAAGGGTTGTACACTTATCTTACATTATGCAGTTTTTAACTACTTCCTTTCACATATACATTACTCTAAAAATATCACAGGGCTGAGAACAAAGGAAGGAAGGATTTTCACTATGCCTCCTAGCATTTTCAATAAGTCCCGTAGCACATTTAATTCACCTTCTCCATGAACTCAAAATGATCCACATAATAAAAAAAGATGTTTTTAAAAATTCTGTTTTAGAACAGTAACACTACCTTTGACAAAATGAAACCAAAAAGAGGAAGCAATGTATTAAGCTAGAAGCATGCTGACCAAAGCTCTGCCAGCCTGCAGTAGGTCATATTCTACGGAAATGTACAAAATTCTGGAGACTATTAAACGCTTATCGTGATCTCAGGTATAATAACCTGTAAAATTCAGCAATGTCCTGACAAAAATTTCCATTCTAGGGCCAGCCGAGTGGCACGGTAGTTGGAAGCTGGCTTGGGTGGCCAGCAGCCCACATATGAGGGCCAGTGACACTGCCCTCTAAAAAAAATTAAATTTAATTTAATATCCTCTAGCCAAATTCTTAAAAAAAAAAAATCCATTCTAAATTGTACTATTACATTTGCATTATCTTTGGACATTTCACTAAGTACCTCAGGTGTCTTAAGGAACTTGGTACCGAGTGACCAAGGAGTCACCATACATTTTTACCCACAGTTTTGTTTAAATCTACCACAATCTAACTGATTTAACTATTCTACCATCTAACCTTAAAGTTAAGCTTTTCCTTCCCTCTTTCTCTTTGATTTTTTTTCCCCCCTGCCATAAACATGGTGAAACTGAATTGTATGAATCTATTTTTAAATAGCCCATAGCCTTCACCGGGGCCGCTGGCGTGCCAAGCCAGCTCTTAGCCACCGCGCCACTCAGCCGGCCCTTCACTGGACTTTTAAAGGAGCCTATGGTCCCCTCAAATTTTATGACCAATTCTACATACTGGGTCACTTAACATTTCTTTCTTAGCCTGACAGCACTCACATTAACAATTCAATCAATATCCTCAGGCTTTTCTTAAGTACTTAAAAAAATCAAAGATTCCCAATGTGAACGCTTTCCATAAGGATGCCATTCTTGCCGATTCCTACTGAGAAGCTGCTTTTTTGGAAGAAAAAAAATAAGCAGCCGTCAGAGTTGGTCAAACCATCTCTAACATTTTAGGATTTATCAGTTCGAACGGAGCTGTGGAGTGTCTCTCTCTCCTGACAAATGTATCAAGGTACAGGTAGAATAAGTGCCATGTATAGAACCCAGTGGTGCATTTCAAGCCTGCCTTAATCTGACAGCTGATTACTTTTCCTGCATCTTTATAATGCACCAGAAAAGAAATTTGAGGGTAGGATTGTTTGGGCTGCTTCTGTGAATGAAGCAGGGTCATTAAATACAGGAAAAGAAGTCTCTATGACTGAATATCTATCTATCTATCTATCTATCTATCTATCTATCTATCTATCTATCTATCTATCTCAGTTTAATCAGTATGGCAAAAAATCAGGTTAGCTCTCAAGTACACGCCTCAACCATGGCAGCTTCCTTAGTTCTCCGGCTCACCGGTTTAGTACAGAACATGTCTTTTATGTCTGTCATTCTATTCGTCCCGAATGCTGCAAACGGGATATTGAAACAACTACATCCTCCAACGCAGGAGTCCAAGAGCTACTACAAGTCCAGTGGCAGCTTCGGAGAAGGGCGAACGACGGTGCTCAGGATGCCGTCCAGCAAGCGGCTGGCACCCCAAGGGCGTCACCTTCGCACCTGCTCTTAGGGGCGCGTTTATCACCCCGCTTACGCGACGCAGAGGCGCGACGGGCGAGTCCGGGCGCTGCGGACTGCGGGCCGCCCCCTACCTTCCAGACGCTGCCCGCCCAGCCGCCGGGCCCCGCGCGCGGCCTGCGCCAGCCCTGCAGGCGGCGGCCTCGCGTAGCGCGCCACACCGGGAAGGGAGCCGCGCGGGGCGGCGGGCGCCGCAAGGCCGCGCCCCGGAACCCGGAGTCCCTCCAGCCGACGCCGACCGAGCTGCCCGGCGCCTCCAGCCCTGCTCACCGGGACTCTTCAGGTTGTAGCGCGTCTCCATGGCGGGTCGCCGCCCCGGCTCCGGCAGCCCTGGCCGCCGCCGTGTCCTCTCCGCGCCGCGGGTGCTCGGGGTCTCCGAGCGGTTCAGCCCGACTGCGCCAGACACAGAGGGGACCCTCCTGCCGACGCCGCCCAGCCCCGGGCCGGACTGCGGACCTGGCGGCGAGGCTGCGGGCGCGGTGCGGGCTGCGCGATGGCGCCGCCTCCTCCGCCGTTCCCCCGCCTCCCTGAGGGCCGGGCAGGCGCCGGCGCCGGCCTGGGCGTCGCTGCCGCGGGCGGCCCGGCTCGAGGTCGGCCTTCGCGATTGGCCCGCGGCCCAGCCCCGCCGCGCCGCCGGGCCTGCGTCACCGCCCTCGCCGGGGTTTGTGAAGTTGGCCTGACGTGGCAGGCGGTCAGCGCAGCCTGCGGTCCCTCGGCTGCTGCTGCCGCCGTGGCGCCACGACGCCCGCTCCCGGGGCTGCAGCAGCGGGCGGAGCCCTCGTCTTCCTCTCGCCCCAGGACGCGGGAGGCCACCCTTCCGCCGGGCCCATCCGGGGTCCCCAGGCTCTAGCGGGCTGTGCTGCGGGGCGGCGCGGCCGGAAGCGGCCCTTGCCCGGCCTGCTGTGGGGGGGTGGGGAGGGTCCCGGACCACGGCCCTCCGGAGGCCAGAGGGTGGCCCGGACCCCTGCTGCACAGCCGCCCGCAGCCCGGCTCCCCGCGCGCAGCCCCGCGGCGTCCGCCAAATGCTTTCTTAGATTCAGTAGCAGTTTGGGGTGGAAACAGTGAAGTAGGGAAAGGAAATTCCAGGGATAAGGGAATTGAGTCGGCTTTTTAGAACTCCACCCCCCCCTTCAGATAATGTACTTAGGTGCCAGACACTTAATACTGCGAGGAATTTAAAACAAAAATTTAAACATGTCAAAAAATAAAACCACGCCAGCGGCCCCGGTTCAGGTCCCACATAGGAGGGCCAGTGACACTGCCCTCAAATAATAATAATAAAACCAAGGAATTACATTGAATTTGGGGGAAAGCATACAAATATGAAAGGTTTAACCTCAAAGGACACATTTCATGGTTCACGGAGGAAAGAGTGGGATCGAGAAAAAGAGAACTATGGATTTTGAAGGCTTAAAAGAGGAAAAGGATTTAGGAAAAGAGGGACAGGGATTGGCATGGTGGGGAGGATGAAGAGGGAAGGAAAGCTAGGTGCGATGAAGAGGGTTAATCAGGTTGGGCACGTTTTATTGTGTTATGTAAAGATAGGAAACTTTGTTTTTTAGGGGAGCAAAACATGGCACCCCAAAAATATGCCCCTTTGGCATAAGGATTATTCTGAGAAACAAGGCACGGAGAATCTTTGAAAACAAGAGTAGAAGTCACTCTTTCGTAAGGGAAATTTACATTTGTAAAGGAAATAATCTGTGTACCTGGAAGAGAAAGTTGACTTTATGAGGTCAGACAAGTTCTGGAGCTGATCCTAGAAAAAATGCTCCATGCCTCATTGCTGAATATCACTATGGTCACCTTTGAAGTGCTCGACTTGGGAAGCTATGCACCGACACCTGCATCTAGTCCACTCTTCAAAGCAATTTTGGAACTCTTTTTCTGGAATGGCCATCAGAGCTGTCATCATATTAACCTTGATGTCCTGAATGTCATCAAAATGTCCTCCTTTCGATATTTCCTTTATCTTCGTGTAAAGAAAGGAGTCACTGGGGGCCAGATCAGGTGTATAGGGAGGGTGTTCCAATACAGTTATTTGTTTCCTGGCTAAAAACTCCCTCACAGACAGTGCTATGTGAGTTGGTGCATTGTCGTGATGCAAGAGCCATGAATTGGTGAAAAGTTCAGATCGTTTTCTTCTAACTTTTTCAAGTGCAGCATTTTCAGCACTTCCAAGTAGTCAACTTGGTTAACTGTTTGTCCAGTTGGTACAAATTCATAATGAATAATCCCTTTGATATCAAAAAAGTTTAGCAACATCGTTTTGACTCTTGATTTGGACTGACGGAACTTTTTTGGTCATGGAGAATTGGCTGACTTCCATTGTGCACTTTGACGACTTGTTTCAGGGTCATATTGGTGCACCCATGTTTCATCACCAGTGATAACATGGCCCAAAACATTGCCTTGCCTCTCCAATAGGCCTTGGCAAACTTCAATTCTCCTTTGCTTTTGTTCATCAGTGAACTCTTTCAGGACCATTTCTGCACACACCTTTCTCATGCCAACATTTTCAGTTAAGATTTTCCTAACTGTTTCTCTATCGATGTTTACTTGGTTGGCTATGCTCGCAGTCAGCCGAATATTTTGACGCATAATTCGATGAATTTTTGCAATGTTTTCATCAGTTCTGCTCATTACTGGCCGCTCTTAACCTCTCTTCATCAGTGATGCGTTCTCTCCCCTCAGAATAACATTTAATCCATTTGTACACTGCCATTTTCTTCATGGCATTATCCCCATAAACTTGGACTAACGTCCCCTGATTTCACTCCCACTCTTGCCAAGTTTAGCAAGAAATTTAATGTTTGTTCATTTCTCTAATTCAAACCTAGACATTATCGCAACGGCACACAAAAACACACAACAACAATAATGAACACCACTCAGCAAGACACTGTCACGCGTAGACACGAACACAGCTGTGAGACACTGATACACCAAGGTTATGAAACCTTACCAGGCTGTACAGTGCTGCCAATGTAAGCTCAGGGTGGCAAGTTTGCGAACTTAATTGTCAGACCTAGTATGGGATCTCTGACTTATGTAGGTGGGGTCACCCTATTTTGTATGTATTTAATTTAGTTATTTTCTCTTACTAATCTGTCTATTTGATTATTAGACCAGCCAAAAAAACTTGAGGGTAAAGGAAAATTTCTTCCTCCTCCATACATATACATCAACTCACCTATTTTTCACAATAGCCTTGTCAGTGGCACAGATTATTGTTATCAAAAGTTCCAAAATAAATTAAAAGAGAGTTTTATTCATATATGAATTGCATATCAGAGAATGTAGCCCTTGGTATGAACCAAAGACATATTGGGGCAGGAGGAGAACAGGGTTTTGAAAAGAAGGGTTGCTAGGAAAACAAGGTTATAAACTTACACCATTCATTTTCTGATTCGTGGGGGCAACTGAATTTTCATTGATAGCAATGGGTAACAAGGGGCTGGCCGAGTGGCTCAGTTAGTTAAGAGCTCGCTCAACCGTGTGAGTTCTGACCAACAGCTGTTCGATTCCTGGCCTGAGCTGACCTGCTGCTGAGCTGCCAACAGGTGGCAGGATAGCTCAGCAAAACAAAACAAAACAAAACAAAACACATATAATTAAGCATTTATCAAAGTCCTAGTTCAGGCTTACAGAACAAAGACTTTTGGTCAAGAGGTCCAGTACAGGGGGTGTTGCTTAGGAATCCCACAGAGGGTACGATTTATCAAATAATACAATCATTACAGGGGCTCTTCTTGCTCTACAGGTGATTTCAGAGCCTCAAAAGGGCAAAGTTATGCTGAAGCAGGGCCCAGTTGGGACTCCAATAGTAGAGGCCTCGCTGCCCCTGGCCTCACTTTTCCTTGACCTACCTATAGCTTAATAATAAATCATCTCCCTGTGGCTTGAGCTTGGAAGGTCCCCTGTCTCACCCAGTTCCCTGTTTAGGAAATTAGCCTGAAACTTATGATTAACACCCTTAGGCTTATTGATCACAAGCCTTATTGATCACAATCTCAATGGTCTAAGCATCCTCCTTTCCAGGCTACTCCCATCATTGTTCTAGGGTTGTGGAGAATCACATTGCCAGAGGGAAGGCTCCATGCAGACCCCACCCCATCCCTCAGGTACCCTTTAGAGGAATACCCAGATTTTCCTTAAATACCCCACCCAAGCCAGTCTGAGAACGTTAAGGTAGTTTTATTGTTTTTTGTTTTTGTTTTTAGCTGAGCCATCCTGCCACCTGTTGGCAGCTCAACAGCAACTCAGCTCGGGCTGGCATAGAACCACCATTGCTCAGAACTCAGCTCACACTCTTGAGCGAGTTCTTAACCAACTGAGCCACTGGCCAGCCCCAAGGCAGTTTTAGAAGGTGTTAACCTTCTGCCTTCTCAGACCACTGGTGCTCTGAAAATAAACGCATATTCTATGACCCAACTCCTGTGTCGGTCTATTGGCTGAGCAGCGCAGACAGCTCGAGCCCTGAAGTGGTTGCCCATTGGGTTTCAATGCCTTCTAAGCAGCTTCAGAGCTCAAGCGGCAAAAATCCAAATTTTGGGCCATAAGTTATGATATTAAAGCTCTTATAAGTAAGTCCTCGTTATTTATATCCATTTTACAGATGAAGATATTTCAGGTCTCAGAAAAACCCAAGCGATTTACTTAATTCCTCAGTTTACAACCACATTATAAGTTCTTAACCTTTTGGCATATCATTTTTTAAAATCATATTGATGAAAGGAATTTTTCTAGATTCTCATTCATGTCTTGATTTGAATACTTTAAAATTAATTTTATAGAGGTTCTTAAAATTTCATTGACTTATTCAAGGCTACTTATCTAAAAAGTAAAGAAAAAAACCGATTCAGGTCCGCGTCTTCCGGCTCTGAAACCTGGATTGTTTTCACTATGCTAAAATGAATCAGTCTGTGTCATGCAAGGCCTTTGCCCCCACCATTTGACAACAGGGATATGCTTCTTAGAATCAGCTATTCTTTGACCACACACTTTAAGACATTTATTCTTTTTTTTTTTTTTTGAGGGCAGTATCACTGGCCCTCATATGTGGGACCTGAACCGGGGCCGCTGGCATCCCAAGCCAGCGTTTAACCACCACACCACTTGGCCAGCCCAAGACACTTATTCTTTAGCATTTAAAAAAATGACCATGATGAACATTTTAGTGTATTTACCTTGCTCGAGGCTTTATAAAGCATAGGCATTTGAATGGAGTTGAAATTCCATTGTATATACTTTTTTTGTTGTTGTTTCTTTGTTTGTTTGTTTGAGGGCAGTGTCACTGGCCCTCATATGTGGGACCCGAACCTGGGCCGCTGGCTTCCCAAGCCAGCGCTTAACCACCATGCCACTCAGCCAGCCCCTATACTTTTTTATACTAAAAATATCTGTCATCAGCTAATGAGTGTAAAACAATAAAGAGCTTTAAGCTAAAGTAAAACAAAGAAAGGCAGGTTTTATAAAGACTCAGGTTACATGTACTTGACCCTCTTTATGTAAATAAATCTGGATAGGTTAATTGGGATTGGTTGAGTTTAACATGCAAACAAAGAATACTGGTTGGCAAAGCGGTTGGCTTCTTTCAAAGTAAAGAATGTAAATGATCTGTTTGTCATGATGAGAAAGAGAGCCATGGCTGAGAAGCTCAAAAGGTTATGGAGAAACAGGTAAGGCAAACTTCTTCATGGTCTCCTAGAATTCTCCTAACATATATGACTCCACTTTGGCAATATCTGTACACCTTGGATTACTTATTTTGCAAGTAGCAGTGCTATTATCAGGTAGCATGAATTGACTAATTTTACATAAATGCCTTTCTAAAGTACAATTAAAAATGAAAAAGCTTGGAAAGCCATAGGTGGTCTTTAGTATAAACATTTTATTAATTCCTTTGAATATTTTATAATAGTTTTAAAAGTTTTTTTATTAAAAACAACACCACACCTGCCATAGTTTTTTCTATTACCCCCACCCTCCCCAGGATTTCCCCCTTTGGAGTAGTTAAGAAAAATGGGACTAATTTTCCCATAGGAATGTAGCTGGTATTAATGTTAGGTGTTGGTCACTATCTGCAACACAAGTTCAAACGCTGGTTACTTTAACAGAACAGTCAGATAGAAAGGAGTTGTTTTGTGTGCCCCACCTTACTGCATTGCAGTTCTAATGCTATGCTTTTGCCTACCATCTAGTGGCCAGCTGAGGTATCCGGTAGAAAACTTGATTTCATTTTTTCCTTCTCAGTTTCTATGTTCAAGATATGTCTTCCTGCTCGTTCTATTTTAACACTTTTCTAATACTGTATTCCAAAAGAAAATATTATGGAGAGATTTCAAGTGATTTGAAACTCAGTGGAGTGATAACAATATTAGTTTTAGTAGGTGTCTTCCTCCAAATGACTTGTACCTCATTTTAAAAGGTTTTTCCTATTAACAAGCTAAGAGACATTTTCTAAATGCGGTTGTAAATGGTTGTTTGCAATATTATTAAAATCATTTTTACTGTGGCTTTCTTAAAAATTCTATCTTTTCTTGGAGATCCAATCTGCTACCATAGCTTTGAATTATCTGATATATCCCCCAAAATTACAGCTCTTGTATTAAGGATGAGGAAAAAGAAACCTATTTTGTATTGTGCTTTTGCTTTATTTGTATGAATTACATTTCTTTCTTTTATTTTTTGTAATAAAGGTGACTTAAAATTAGCCACAAAAATTACAACACTCATATTTCTTACTCTTTTTAAAAAATTAATTTGGGGTGTGCAAAACAATGTAATAGTTAGACATTTACACCCCGCCTCATATTCCTTACTCTTTTGTTCTGATGAACTGATGAGTTTGACAAGAGGTATTTCAGTTTCTAAATTTAGCTCTAAAGGAAACACCTGCAACTAAATTGAAACTGCTGTTCATGGGTGAAAAAATAGGTATTTCATGATGTGCCAGCAGACAGCGCTGGCACAGCTCAGTCTTCCCTCTTTCTGAGTCCCAGTGCCCTAAGAGCTCTTCTTGGCACTGTCCTGCCACTCTGTGCTTTTTTCTTGTGTCCCTATGTCCTGTCACCCCAATTTGCCATTCTCTGGACCCCTTTTGGCCACTTGCTGACTGATGGAAGTTGTTTGCATATACAAACTAGCCTAAATAGCTTAGAACTTCCTTACCCTCGAAGTAGTTTCAGTTGGTATTCATTGCAAAGGAAAGTGCAAAATGACAAAAAAAATGATGAGTTCAATGCTTTTTAAACGAATTTGTATTTTATTTACCACTATAGCATCCACAAGCTTCCAAAAAAAATAATAGTTCATAGATATATGAAACATTCTTCAGTCTACAGACAATGCGCAGAGCACACATGAATTATGGAACTTCCTGTAGTAATTCTGCAGCCACAGAGCATTTCGACAATATTATTAACGTCTTTAGGACAAACAACCCTATGCTGCTTCCCATTAAAAACCACTTTACAATTATAGGCAAACTTTGAATGATAACCAGCTCATCAACTTCTAAAAAGCAGCCCTGGACTTCCCTACAATGTATCCTTTCAGAACAAAATAACCAAAAAGTGCACATATGCCACACTCCATCTGCCTTCTAGCATTTTGTGAGAAAATACCTGAGCCAGTGTGACTTTCCCGGAAGTTGAAGTTTGGTTTAGGTCAGATGTTCTTAAATAGAAATATATACCATACATTCCAAATAGAGAGCAAAGTTTTCCCAAATACATCATTCTTCAGAAAAGAGAGTTGCCTTATATTTTTGTCTTTACTTTATTGTCCTTTTTGAACAAAATACTTTCCAGGACAATATGTATTGAAAGGACTTCAAGCAGTGGCAGTTTTCTGTCTTATAAGGGTCACCGAACAAAATCGGGGGAAAAAGTAAAGACATATTTATTAATTATTCCTGTGTGTTTTTTTGTTTGTTTGTTTTGTTTTGTTTTAGCTGAGCCATCCTACCACCTGTTGGCAGCTCAACGGCAACTCAGCTCGGGCTGGCATCGAACTGCCGTTGCTCAGAGCTCAGCTCGCACTCTTGAGTGAGCTCTTAATCAACTGAGCTACTCGGCCAGCCCTATTAATTATTCCTGAGTGATGAACTTGGAGAACAAGCATTGGAAATCATTATTAGTTGGCTTTTTAAAAAGTCACTGAAGGGCCGGCCGAGTGGCACGGTGGTTAAGCACTGGTTTGGGAAGCCAGCGGCCCCAGTTCGGGTCCCACATATGAGGGCCAGTGACACTGCCCTCAAAAAAAAAAAGTCACTGAAAAGAAGTGTATAAGAATTACTTATTTGTGGAGACTGAATATGCAATGGGGAAAAACACCTGTCCCAATATTCAACAAATGGTTCTTGAGACTCAGTAAAATCTCCACTGACAGCATCCTACTCAATTTAAAACATGTTCTATCTTAAATAACTAGAAACGAACTGTTAGATGATTCAAAATATTGTTCCAATGATGCTAAAGACCCTGCTGTAGAAGGTGCCTGTGAAGAACTTGAAATTATTTGAGTGAGAGAAAAAAGCAATTTTTCCAAATACCGTTTTGTATAATTTGTGATATTAAGTGTGAATAAGTATTTAAATATCTAAATTAATAAGCAATTCAAATAGATTTCAATTATTTAATTTACATCCATAAAATTATAGATGACATAATGTAGATTTTAAAAGCTAATCAATTTGGAGACACTAACACTTGAGTAGCGCACGTGCACGTATGTATGTTTATGGACGAGTGGAGGGATGATGAAAACTCCCCTAGGTGACTCCAGTCCTAGTCCCCCACCCCCTGCCCTCTCTATCCCTTTTAACAACTACAGGCCAAACAATGTCTCCAAAATTATAAGACTTGCCTAAGGTGTTTATTTAAATACAGATTCCCAGACCTCTGCCCAGAAATTCTGATTTAAGAAGACTCAGGTAGACATAAGAATTTGCATTTTTAAGCTCCCTAGATGATTCTTAAAATCAAGTAACTTTGGGAAACACTGACCTGAAGAGTACAACATGAATTGGTGGTCCCATTTCTTGCACATTATAAACCTGAGTTCCTTCCTCTCCCTCTGAGGTGGAAAGCCATATAGGACTGGTCTCTCCCAGTCAGCCCCTTTACTGGCTGCTTCCCATGGAGGGGAAGTAAAAGACTGATCACCAAGACCACTTTACAGAGGGTCTGGGAGAAGTCCGGAGTCCTGGTATTAACTATCTAGTTGATGAAGCCGGAACAGAGGCTGAAAGAATTAGGCAGCAGCTAACTGAGGGACTTAGACATGAATGGAAGCTGGAAGCAAACAGCAGGAAGGAACAGGATTCTCCACAGTGATGGTGAGGATCAGCGTGGAAAAAACTGAGGTCTTAATTGCTCTACTGTAGTTGGCCATTCAGGGAAGGGCCTTAGTATTTTTTACCTCAATTTTGGGGTACTAGAAAGCTCCCCCTTATTAGTACAGATTGAGGAAGCAGGGTGGTCAAGGCCTGAAGCAGCTAGATACTAGTTGATGCCCTCCTCCACCCCACACCTCCAGCCTGAGTTTAGCGGCTAGATCAGCTCACTTTCATGGGGAAGGGCCTTGTCCAACTGGTTCTTGGAAGGGTTAAAATAGCACAAAAGGGCAAAACTTACGGATTCTTGATATTGGATAAGACCATGTCATCTATATTAACAAAAGACCCCATAAAAGTTAGACATGAACTCATTAGTTACCAAACTCCAAGTATAATTATTTATTATAGTAAAAGGATAGAGTCTATAGTAATAGATGATTCTCTCAGGACTGCAGCCCCCTGGAAACCCCACTTCCCTTCTAATACAACCCAGCACATGAGTACAAAAACATCCAAGGGGTGGCAATGAAAGGTAAAACTACTCTGGTAAACACAGTAGAAAGTCCTGATCAAATGAAAGAAACATTTAAGAACTTCCTCAGGATTTCCCCTGTGTTTGTTAAGATCTTAAAAATTAACAGAGAGGGCCTGCCGAGTGGCGCGGTGGTTAAGCGCTGGCTTAGGGAGCCAGCAGCCCCAATTCAGGTCCCACATATGAGGGCCAGTGACACTGCCCTCAAAACACACACACACACACACACACACACACACACACACACACACACACACACACACACACACACACACTAACAGAGAGAAGGAAAATATCTTATGCTAGAAAGGAAACCCTCAGGTATCTCTGGTCTGGCCAGGGTTCACAGCAGCAGTGCTTTACAAATTGCCCATGACACATTAGTGAATTGTGAGATCTTTTTTAAAAAAAGAAATGAAAGAGAAAAATACTAGAATGCATTGCATATAGAAAGGACAGTACTTCATGAGATCTAAATAAGTGGTATTTGCAAATATGAGTGGGTGATAGTTTGCAGTGTAAATTGTGTTTATTGTGGCTCACAATGACAAACAGTTTAAAATGCATTTCATAAAGAGTTAACTCCAGGGCAGTTACAGGCATACCATTCAAGCACTGCTTTGGTTACAAGTTCACATGGTCATTCTGTTTTTTAAGATAATTTATTTTTTCAAGATTGAATACTGAAGACTAGACTCCATCTCAGCTTTAATCATCTCATGCTAAATCATTTATTGAAACTAAAAATATTATATTCTACAAAGATCCCTGACAGGTATTTACTGGGCTAGTCTTAAAGATCTTATTTTTGTTTTTTATTTACTTATTTTTTAAAATTTTATTAATTTTTATATATAATTTAAATCTATTTATTTGTTTTAATGGAATTGAATTGTTTCTTGGAAAAACATGATACAGTTTGAAGTATCTTTGAAATTATGATGAGGACCATTCAAGCCTATACTGGGGTTGCCAAAAACATGTATACACATGACTTGTACTCATCTTTTGTTATCAGTATATATTGAGTATTAGAATTTTAATAGTTTTTTTCCTTTCCTAAAATGTATATACATTTTTTTGGCACCCTCTGTATTTTCACTTTATCATAGCTATTATAAAAAACTGCAAAGATACTGATGGTACAACTGAAATAATATCACTGCCTGAACTTAACTTGAATTTATGATAAATAGATATTCCTGAGAATCTGCCAGGCCAAGTTTGGCACATTTTAAAATATCATCCAACTTTTCAAAATTCTAAATGACCTAAAAAGAAACTCTGCATTAGCCCTATAGTCTATTCTTGGAAAACCAAATGGCTGTAGAAGGTATTTAAGTCAGACTCTTCTCACATCTTCTACTGCTCCTCAGGTCAACATATTAAGATAACACAAAACAGGTCCCTGGTACAAACAGATTGAAGAGTAACAGTAAAATAAACTATTTATTAAATCTAATTCTGGAAATGATATTGCTTTCATGTATGTACTAAATTAGCAAAGTATGAACATTAAAATAAGATTTAAAATTCACACTTTAAAGATAATTTACCTCTTTTCTTAATTACAAGGGAAAGTACTACTTGAATAAACATTCTCACTTTCTCAACCTACTTCTTATAGTGTCTTTAGTCTTACAGTAAATTAATAATATTAAATACAGCTGTTGATCTGCTACTAGTTGAATAACTCAGCTTCTCAGATGCTAGTTATGGCTATCCATGGTTTCTGCTGGAGAGTGGTAAAGTCTGATACAACTGTGGTTGTGAAAACTGACACCTATAAGAGTCTATCTAAAATTAAAGTGGTTTATTTTCTATTATTTTTAGATATTAAAATCCTTCCATTGCCACTGTTAGCTGTTTTACTAAGCACATGTCTTACATATAATAAGTGCCCTATAAATAACTGTTGAATGAAATGAATTATAATTTCCATCAGAAAATGACTGACAAAGGAACCAAAACTTACAGTTCCTCTTATTTACCACATAGTGTGTGGGCCTTCTGGTCCAGCTCTGTTAAGGATGAACCAAGGCTAGAGAGGGAGGTAAGGACCAGGGAGTCAGGGTCTTGCAAATTCTCTTAAGGAATTTGACTGCTAATGGAGAGCTAGGAAGAGTGTAGAACAAGCAAATGATATGGTCAGAAACAGAAAGGTCATTCTGGGTCTTATGTGGAGGATGGATGGATGGATGGATAGAAGGATGAATAGATGGATGGATGGATGGATGGATGGATGGATGGATGGATGGATGGATGGATGGGCTGAGAGACACTGGTTACGAGGTTACTGAGATCCAAATAACAGGAAATGATGGTTTACACCAGGATAGAGGCAGAAGAGATAGAGAAAAGAGATTCAACAGACATTTGTTAAGACTGAGCTGAAAGAAGTGAGTGATTGATTGGAGGAGGTGAGCAGAAGGAAAGAGTCAAGAATGAGGCCCAAGTTTCTGGCAGGGACACAAGGGAGGATAGTCACACCATTACAGAAGATTTAGCAAGAAAGAAGCCAGCTTAGTTTTGGACATGTTAGATTTGAGGCTCCTCTTATAGAAGAGTCCAGTAGAGGTATGCTAGTGGCCACTTTAAATATAGGTGCGAAGGATTAGGATTGAAATGTATCTTTTTGAATTTTAATACAGATCAGTATTTTGTTTTCTGTGTTATTGTTACATATATTAAAAACTCAAGGTAAAAGGTTGGATACAGCTAAGATCAAAGGCTTATTCTCTCTTGGGCCGGCTCAGTTGGCTCAGTTGGTTAAGAGCTCGCTCAAGAGTGCAAGCTGAGCTCTGAGCAACAGCTGTTCGAGGCCAGCCCGAGCTGAGTTGCCGTTGAGCTGCCAACAGGTGGCAGGATGGCTCAGCTAAAAAAAAAAAAAAAATACTAGCTCAAAGGCTTATTCTCTCATGATTTTCTCAGGGTTTAATATACTATTGCTTCTTAGAAAACCAAATGACTGTAAAAGGTATTTAAATTTTCTTCTGATACTTAAACACTGTTAATATTATATTTGGCATTAGTTATTGAATGGGTTAGGAAGAAAAAAAGCATAATATTTGTTGACTTTCTTCTCTTGAGTGAAGCACATTTAGAAGACTGCTTTTATTGATTCTCGTGGAAGCCAAGGTATTTTAAATATCTCAGCACCTCAGCCTTCATAAACTTATACAGTACTATATCCTAAACTTCAAGTCCCCCTTTTCATATATGTGAAAGGAGGGCATTTAAGGGGACATTTGGTGAGGCTGCTTAGAGTAGTAGTTGAGAGAGTGGACTCTTGAGTGAGAATCTGGGCCTTGTGTCTTACTAGTCACATGATCTTAACCAAGATCAAGATCATATAATTTCACCTCTTTGGCCTCAGTTGCCTCATTTGTAAATTAAGAATGAAAATAGTACCTACCTCTTGGGTTTATGAGGATAAGTTATGTAAAAGCACTTAAGAGCAGTGTGTTGCATACTGTATATACTCAATATCTATTATTGCTAAATAATTCTGTTAAAGATGATGTTTTCTTTCTCCTAAACTTAACATCACATCAGCACTGATTAAAAATCTAGGAAATCATTACTTTAGATCAAGTTTTCCATCAGAAACAGGATTTTATATATAAAATATAATATCGAATGTTAGCCCCCACTGAGAACTCTTAGGAGATCTATAAAATTCATAGGGTGGAAACTTACTAAGCAAGTAAGGTGGACTGTTAGGAATATAATTTCCAGGCAGCTAAGGGTTAGGGCTAGAGCAGCAGGAATTAATATCTGAAGTTTACTGAAACAACAGTTTTCTATAGTCTGAACAGGCATGTCACCATCAAAAATATGGAAAGATAAGAGGGTTTAAAAAATAAAAATAAAAGTGCGAATCCAATTTAAACAGAGTGATTTATCTTCATTTCCACAAAATGAAAGCTGGTTAATCAGGACAAACATATTTGACTAAAGGGACCCAACAGGGCCAATAAAGCAGTGATATGCATGTATGGTCAACAAACTCACAAATATGAAAGACCATACTTCCTTTTCACCAAAGAGGCCATTCTGCTCCCAAAAAGATTAGCGATGAGTATGCTTAAAATAAAACAAGAGCCTTACCAAATCATGAGTATTATGACATGGCATTTAAATTGAAGGTTAACATTCATGAAAGCAATGGTTTAACAATGGTTATAGATGAGGTACTGCCTGAAGTAAAACATAATACTATACATGATTATAAATTACATCCAGTCCATCCAAGTTGAATGCATACTGTACTTTAATAATCAAGAGAGTTTAGCTATTTTTCTGGCGTCTGTTTCAGAGTTAGCATATAATCCGTATATAACAATATTGCTGTTTTTTAGTCATTTTATATTTAAGGGTCCCAAATATATTATGTTCACAAAATAACACTGTCCATGAATGTCAACCCATTTTTGATTTATATTCCTTCAAACATACTTCACACTGGCCATACACACTAATCTACATCACTGAAAATAACCAAAGATGATAGATAATTCACAGAGTCTCACCTCTTCATAGACATTCTAATTGTCCTAGAAACCAATAAGTAAAGTTCTCAATCTTTGAAAATTAACAAAAATGTTCCAGAGCAGTCACTATAGCCATGTATTTGGTCTTTGTATGTATAGCATTGAATGTGAGACCTAAATGTGACGATGCACATCGCAATAAGCTAAGTCCCATACCAAAAATAAAATGCAAAAGGAATTGAGAGATTTTGTACTTCCAGTGGTTTTAAAAACCAAATGCTTAGACATAACTCCTACATCTCTCTTTAACTAAGAGTTCATTGTCATGCTTACAGGTTTGAGGCAGTAATCTATACTAGTGTGTGATTAATCAGAGTGCACTTAGTACCATGAACTTGGGTCCTATGCCATAGCATTAATTTTGCCTTTCCTCCAAAGAATCATTTGCTCTTGAAGTAATAGGCTCTTTAAGGCACATTTTAACAAAATCCATCATATACCCAGCTCAAAAATGTAAGCTCCACCTGATTACAATAATATTCGTATATACCTAAGTAATGTGTGATTTACCAGATAGGCAAATGTCACTATCTTGAGGATAAAGTCACATTAGAAAAGCAGGTCTTTATTTATTTATTTAGAAAGAAACATTGTGTAAAAAATATTAGAGATTTATAAGAATAACCCACTTGTACCAGGCCTGTTGGCAAAAGTCCAACAGGCTATATAGGTCTGGAAATTAGGGAAAAGACTTCCCTTGAACCTGGGGTTCCAACTCACCCAAGTTTCTAAGCAGAAATCATAAGGTAATGAGTTAGAGCTCTTTCATGATTTTTGGAAATTTCTTTCCAAAATGCACAAACCCTTGAGAGGGCTCAAACTTTAAACCCCAATCAGCTACCATCTTCAACTGCAGTTACCAGCCTCAAGGGTTAGGACTTGAGAGGAAGGAGAGAAGATGGGAAGAAGCCATGGACAGAAGTGGGATTGTTTCAAGGACAAGCTGCTTTAGGAACTTGATACATTTTGCTAGGAGCAGCTTTGATATCTCTATGAGTCTCTGCTAAAAAAAAAATATTTTCTAATACCCACAAGCATACCTTAGGGCACTGACTCTTGCGATGGGCCTAGAATTATCTACTTGGATTGGTTTGGGATGGGAGTAACTTTAGGAGTCTCTTAATTTGCTGTTACCTGTTATTCTGAAGTAAAGATAAGTGAAAGAATTTCATAGAAACAAATATACGGCTAACTGTAATGCCTCCTTTGGCCATCCCCTTCACACTGACCTGTAGGGGTTTTCAGGACGACTTTTCAGCTGTGCAGGGCCTGCTGCTGGCAAGCTGAGCTCTAGTTCAATCATGAGGTGGGAACAGGCAGGTTCCACAAGGCACACTGCCACAGGTGGGGAGACTCAGAAGTGACAAATGTGCCCAGCAGGATTCAGCTCTGTGGTAGAGATCTGAGACATTCCCTGTGATCATGGAGCAATAATACAACACAAAACAGAACAAAACCTGGTCCTAAATAAATATTTCAAATGTTGCACAATAATAAGCCCATTTCACAGGGGCCAAACATACAGATTTATATATAGTTTTATATCTGCAGTTGCCAGTCACCTACATTTGGGAAACCATGTGGCCTCTGATGTTACTTTAGTCTGGGTAGCAGGTACAAAAAAAAAGCCTCCAGAAAACTTGCAGTTCAGCAACATTCTTATTTCTCTCCAGTGATCGGCACCATTTTGGAAGTCTGGTCCCAAAGGTTCTAAAGAACAGTAATGCAGCAAAAAGCAATAACCTCTCTGTATAAAATGATTATAGAGATGTGTGTTGAGGTAAAGAGCTTCGTAAAAACTGTTGAGTAGGGAAACACTGCCACAGCTATAGAAATGGTTAGATAAGTTTGGTGCTAATATTATTCTACAAATCTCCCATTTATACCAGTTATAAACAAAGGACAATTGTTATTGCTCCTGGAGCTTACTGCCCTAATCTGTTCCAGTTCCACTGAAAAATGATTTTTCTCAACAATTGGTAGCAAAGATTCCCAAATTTATAAAATGTCATTGCCAGTGCATCACTTTTTGATTAATTTCTGATTGCCATATAGATAGGAATTACAATATGCATGTCCTCTACACCAAGTACAGAAAAAAGCTTAGAAAAGTTGTTTTATCAAAGTTTAGTTCAATGAGAAAAAAACATGAAAAAGTGCAAAATATATACAGTTCCTGGCAGTGCTCACACAGGATTTTTCTAACTACAGACCAAAGAAGTTTACATTTGTGTAATGAAATTACAGTGGATTTCACTTCATTGTTAATATACAAGTTTTTGCTTCAAAGTGCTTGCTTTATTTTAAAAAGGAAAGATCAAGAGGGTTGCAGGAATTTTTTTTTTTTAACAACAAATTTATGTTATGTGTCCCAATATCCTTCTTCTTCTTCCTTTAGTGCAACATAGTGCAGCAGCCTCATTGAAAGGTCTGATTTTAAAAGATGTTCCTGAAACCTCACCTACAGCAGCAGTCTAGGGGTCCCATTGGGGGTGGCTCCTTTTTGCTTCTGCAGCCGATTCTGAACCTTTCGTGATTTCACCACTTTCATTCTCACCTCAAAAACTTCATGGATGGCCTTCCGGAAGCAATGAAAATTATAGTCAATAAGCCCTGGAGAAGAAAACAAAAATATTTAGAAATGTCACAGAAATCATCTCCTGTTCCTGTCAGCCATGGTGAGGACAAGCCAGTAGGGGGAGGTGGAGGAACGGCTTTAAGATAAAGGCTACAGATTTCCCTAAGTCTGCAGCTGGCCTTCAGGAATTGCAGACAAAGTGTGTGAATGTATATTTTTTCCCAAGGAAAGGTCCCACAGTATATGCCACATTTTCAAAGGTGTCTATGATGTAAAAGAATGAACTGAACTGCACTTTTTTTTTTTACCTTTCAGAATTAGATTTCTTACAATTAAGGTATATCTTCAATGAAATATTTATTATTACTTCTTTCCAAAAGGTATTATTGAATTGTCTGAATCCGGGCAGACCCTGACTTGGAGTGTGGCTGAGAGCTCAAAGCCACAGTATCAATCAATCAATATTTACTGGATATACATTATATTTAAACAAACTGGATATACATTATATTTAAACCATTGTCATAAGCTCTGAAGAAAGCAAAGTCTCTGATTCTAGAGTAGTAACAGTTACCTCAGGTCAACTTGAACTCAGGAATTCAACAACCAATGACACTCTCAGTTCTTCAATATTAAGGAAAGTTTAAATGGAGAAATAGGGGAGAAACTTTTTGTGTTTTCAGAAATAGCACATTCAGAAAATGTACTATTTCAGTAGTACAAAAATAGAATAAAAGGTAATCCAAGGTCTTGAATTTTTTATCATCACCACTAATTTGTAAAAGTGTTGAGAGCAACATTATGTTTACACCAATTAGGGTAGGCAGTTGATTCTATTTACTATCTTTAAACTTATTAAAATAACTAGCCCGACCAGTATTTCCATCCACTGAGATGATGCTTCCAGATATCCAAAGAAAGAATTGAGATTCCAGCCAGGGAGTGAAACTGTTCAAAGTAGTCATGCAATTAACTGCAAGTGAACCGGAGGAAACGCCATCTCAGCTTCCAGGAGCAGGAAACTCTGAGTGGTGCCCTCTGTTGCTTGTGCAGCGATAATGACCAGAAGTGCAGTAAAACTAGGAGACCATTTCCTCAAGAAAAGACGAATGAGGAAATAAGGGGGAAAGTAAAAAGAAACAAGGAGCAAAGCAATGGTCTTATTTAGTGGGAAACAACCTTACAATTCTCTGTGTACAATACAACCAACTGCCTTAGGAAGAAAGCTTAGCTTAACTGGCTCAATCAAATAATCTGGGAAATTTTGATTGTTCTTGACAAATCTTAATTTATTGAAAGTTCTTGACAAATCTTAATTGATTCATCTTTGCACATTGTTAAATGTGCAAATTTTAAAAAATAAGTAGAAAGATAAAAATTCACAATGGAGGTTTTTAAAGGAAGTAAGCATTCGTAAAAAGATTTTGCTATTTATTTCAACACTTTCACTAAAGGCAGTTGAAAACACAAGAACAGGGACATGAACAGAAGAAGTACTATCTTCACCACCATACACACTTATGTGATGGTCCCACATCCTTCTCTGGTTCAATGGTTGTCACCCTAGCTGCACAATAAAAACATTCAGGAACTGTAAAAAATTTAACAAACTCCAGGCCCCTCTTCCAGGAATTCTATTCTAATTATTTGGAGAAGGACCCAGATGTCCATATTTTTTAACCGCTTCATTTTGCAAGGTGCCTATAATGTGCAGCCAAGGCTGAGAACCCCACATCTGCTTTCAATCCCCTCCTTTCAGCCAAAGCAGTCAACTGAGATCACTAATGAAAACTCAGAGACCAACAAGAGGGAAAGTTAACCACCAAATGTTGATTATCAGCACCAACAGGACTCAGTAACACTTGACTGAAACTTTTTTTTTTTTTCTGAGGGCAGTGTCACTGGCCCTCATATGTGGGACCCGAACCGGGGCCGCTGGCTTCCCAAGCCAGCGCTTAACCACCGCGCCACTCGGCCGGCCCATAACACTTGAGATTAAAGCAACAAAACAAATCAAATGATTCCATGCATTTTTCAGCATTAAATTCTTTTTAAAGACAAGCTTCTGAAAGCTAGGACGACCAACTCATCTGGTCTGCCTGGGACGTTCCGGTTTAGGGCTGAAGGCCTCCTGTCCCACAAATGCCCTCTCTCTCATGCAAATGGAGATGGTTGGTCACCCTAAAAAGCACACAAGCAATGGGGTTTAACCTAGTCTGCCTACTTCTTTACATTTGTTAGTTCTGACATTAAAACTAATACCTAGGTTTCTAGTTAGTTTAATAAATTCTACAAAATTTGCCTATCTTCGGAGATGATCCCAACTTAGTGGCTTAGTAATAACTTACCCAAGATCCACATGATAAATTCCTGCTTAAATTTACTTCCACAACCATAGATGAAGGTTAAAATTAGTGGGCGAGAGTGTGAATAGAAACAGGATTTGTATAGATTGAAAGCATATATTAACTATAAAGGGAAAGACAGGGACTTTCCAGTGGAAAAGCTGGCAAACATTACCTTAACTAAATCAAGGCCAGTGTCATCAGTAATCAAGACATACCAACATGATTAAAGACTTGGTATGATGCACTGAGAAGGACACAATGTCTTTTCTGTGTGATAGTCTTGTCAAAGTGCCTAATCTCATTCCAACTGTGTGAAAATATCAGACAAACCTAATTTGAGGACATTCTACAAAGTAATTCATCAGTACTCTTCCAAAGTCATGAAAGGCAAAGATCTGTCACAGATTGGAAGAGACTAGGAGAAATAACAAATAAACCAATTTGGGATCCTAGAACAGAAAAGGGTGTTTTTGGGAAAATTGGTGAAATTTTAATAAGGTTTATACTTTCATTGATAATATTATATGACATTAATTCTCTAGTTTTTTTTTTTTTGTTTTTTTTTAGCTGAGCCATCCTGTTGGCAGCTCAGCTCAGTCTGGGCATCGAACTGCTAATTCTCTAGTTTTGATAACTGTACTAGAATCTGTAAGATGTCAATGTTTGGGGAAGCTGGATGAGGAATATATGTAAACTGCGTAATATTTTTGCAACTTTCTGGTTAAGTCTAAAATCAGTTCAAAATATGTAAGCTTTCCAGTTTAATAAATTATAGTTTTATATAATTTTAGATGGTTTTGGGGCTGTAGTTTTACTATTTGCAATACTTTATCTTTCTTAGCTTCCAAAATCAACATGAAATATTAACTATCATATATAAAATCTGGAAATGCCTTTAACCAAGGAAATGTATGTATCATGGTTTAAAACATAATACACACAACTAATTCTATACAGAGAGTAAAACCCAAGAATTTTTAGTCCTGACTGCCATACACTGGTGGTGTGACCTTGGAAGAAAGTCACTTATATTTCCTGGGTCTGAGTAAAATCATCTGTAATTGAGAAAATGAAACAATGGCCTTGTCTATCTTTAAAATTCCATGAATCTAGTATATAATCTGTTCTTTCAGCAAAATGAAAATAAGAAGTAAAGGATTAACACCATTTAATTAAAAGTTTTGAGGCCAAGGACACAAAAGGCAATTTAGTTGGTAATAATCAGTAAATACAACTTCACTAAGAAGCAAGGAAATGTAAATTTAAATGATATACCAGTTTTTTATTATCAATTTTTTAATGTTAATACCCAATATTGAAAAGAATATAGCAAAATGGACATACTCATATTCTCTTAGTAGCATAAATCCATAAACTCTTTCTGTACTATGTTGGACATTTTGGTAATATGCATTAGAAGCCACCACACCATGCCTACCCTTTGATCTAAATAATTCTTTTGTTGAAGTTTTTCCTGAGGAAATAACCAAAGATGTACACAAGTATTTAGTGCAAAGAATGTCATCATAGATTATCTATAACATCAAAATCTAGAAACAATATCAATTTCTAACAACAGAAGAAACACAGTCATTAAAATGATGTGGTAAAAATGATTTAGTGAACTTAGGAAGATGTCTGTAATAATTTTTAAGTGAATGTTATTAAGTAATATTTATCATACAATCCCATATATAGATTTAGATGAGAAAGGCTGGAAATTTATACAAAAAGTATTGAGTGAGTATCTGAGTGAGGAGTTTATCAACAATTATTTTTTGCTTATTTTTGTATTCTAAATTTTCTAAATGAATCTATTACTTTTGTAATAGAAAGAAACAAAAATCTAAATTATGTTTCATGCTCAGTGAATTAGGAGAGATTTCATGATATAAATAAGGAAAAACAACAGGATATAAAACTATATAGACAATATGGCCTCACTTTTGTTGGAAGAAGGAAAGAAGAGATGAAGGGAGGAAGGGAAAATGGGAGGGAGAAAGGTTGGGAGGAAAGCAGGGAGAAAGAAAATTCCAGAAATTTAACATGGGATTTAGCTCTAAATGTTGAAATTGAGTGGTTTTATTTTGTTTTTTATACTTTCCTAAAATTTAAAAGTATTTTTATAGTGAACATGTATTGCTTTA
Organism: Aselliscus stoliczkanus; assembly: GCA_033961575.1. Lineage (NCBI taxonomy): Eukaryota > Metazoa > Chordata > Mammalia > Chiroptera > Hipposideridae > Aselliscus > Aselliscus stoliczkanus. Next base: position 95,979,945 of record CM066733.1, read on the forward strand.
CAAGGGAAAAAGCTGTTTCAGTAAATGTGAGCATTACCCCTTTGTTGGGAAACTTTTTACCCAACGTATTGGTAAATCATACCCTAGTTACTAGCAAAAACCCTGGCAATATCAGTAAGCTGGTATTTCCCAGTTTAGGTAGCAGGGGGAAAGTAAGTATCTTTATGAAGTTAATTGCTTTGGTTTTAAAATAAAACAAAATTTGGTCCTAAAAAGATATTTGGTGACGTTATTAAGTATATGCATGTCTTTTTTTGAAATAATGCCACCCCTGTGTTTTGAGGACTAAAGAATATACAGAGGCCGACAGAAGTTAAATACTGTCTAGCTTTAATGTGAGTATGAGTCCTCTCCTTTACATGGTGGGCACAAGTGGTCACACGGTCCCTGAAACCTTCCAGAGGTGTGGACCAAGAGACAGGCCTTGGCTCTCACTGTAGGCTGGGGGCCCTCCCTCTGGTAAGAGACTGCATAGCCTAGCAACCCCACCTTGCTCCCTTCCAGAAAAGCTAAGACCCCTGGTCAGATGGTCACTTCCACTTACACCTCAGGGCAGCTTTCAATAGAGGGCAGGCTGATTCACAGATCCCCAAATCCTGACTGATGTGGACAGAAGCCAAGGGGACCTGTGACTAAAGTCTGGAAGGTGCTAACCACACTGAATATGCAGGAAAGGTAGTATTATTCTGAATTAAAATGCTTCATTTAAATCACACACACACTCTCTCTCTCTCTCTCTCTCTCTCTCTCTCTCTCTCTCTCTCTCACACACACACACACACACACACACACAAAATTACCTTTTCTTTCAAAGCTTTCCTCTCTGACAAAGCAAACAAGAGCCAGGAACTTTGTCACCTCTTTTAAATAAAGAACTGTGGTATTATTCAGCTTTATAATGGCTGTTGATTCCTTGTCATAGGGGGTTCCTGCTCCATCTTCTTTGAGACTAAATGGAGACAGAACCAAAACATATTTGACCATTGAGAAAGAACTACACATTGTAACCCAGCAACAGAGACCAGCTTTAACATACAGAGTGGTAACTATAATGACAAGTCCTTTATGCTTACAGCTCCCTTCAGCTAAATATCTCAGAAACACATAATCACAAGAATGTACACAGAGTCTGGTATTCACTTTCCTACTGACACAATGAGCGGCTGTTGCGGCAGAGAGGCAGCACTGCAGGCTCCTGAGGAGCACAGGTGAGGGATGGAGGTTAGTGGTCTCTCCTCGTGGCCCACATGGGCGTCTTCTTATTTTCTCACGAGAGAATAACCTGGCTGTCAAAAGCATGGTCTGATGAAAGACCAAGGAGGACTGAAGAGCTGTTCCAAGTTAAAAAACCTAAAGACACGTGACAGTGAATGCTGAACTGGATCCTGGATCGGGGTGGGGGTGGGAGGGTGGGGAGAATCATATAAAAGATAGAAGCGGGATCACTGGTAAAATTTGAGTATGGACTATATATTAGATAATAGAGTAATGTAGCCATGCTAAATATGCTTACTTTGGTAATTAAACTGTGGTCCTGTAAAAGAATGTGCTTACTCTTAAGAGATAGATGCTCCAGGAACTAGGATCAAAGAATCATGAGGTCTGCACCTACTCCCATGTGGTTCAGCAAAAACAAGCAAGATGGAATAGGAAAAGGGGGTGCTAGCAAATATGGCAAATTGATAAAAATTGATGAATCCCAGCAAAGGGTATTTAGGAGTTCACTGCACATTTTCTGTAGGTTGGAAATCTTTTCAAAATAAAAAGGTAAATGAATATATTGGTCTGTTTAAAAATGGTGTGGCCCACAGATGAATTTGGTTTGAATCTCAGCTCTCTTACTATGTGAACTTAGGCAAATTCAGTAACTTCTTTGAGCCTCAGCTTCCTCATCTGTATACTAACAGTAACTACTTCAAAGTTTCTTAATGTAATGAAATAATACATATATAGCACTGAGCACAACGCTCAGAACATATAAAATGCACAATGAGTGTTAACTGCTATTATTATTATTCCCTTAACGATTAAACTGGATCCCCTGAAGACACTGATGTAATCAGAGTTATGTATCCTTTCTTCATAGGCAAAGGAGCACTTCCCTGTACCTTTTCCCCGTATTTGCACATTTATTTTACTTCACAAATATATGAATAATTGACCAGAAACCTGACTTAACTGGAACTGAGCTAAGCCTTATTAATACAGCATACTAATTCAGCCGGTGCCAAACCTTATCACTTTTGCATAGTAAGAGCCAGCATTTACTAAACATATTCTTTGTGATGGGCACATTTCTTAGTTCTTACCATGCATTATCCATTTTCTGGCACAAAGATCCTCTAAGCGAGGTATTGAGGAGCTGAGATTGGGGAAAATAAGATAACGTGATCAAAGCTGTGACGGATGGGTGTATAGCCAGACCTCAAACTAATCTAATTTCAGAGTGAATACTTTTGATCTCATAAATATCACAAGGGGGTAGGATGAACCAGATTAAATGAAAATGACTTTTTCATTTAATTGTATTTTAAAAGAAATGTAAGTTTTCAGTTTTGAGAGTATTTTAAACTGGCGCACACGTGGCTACCTACAAGTAAATTGTGGAAGTTAGTTGTTTTAAAAAATGATTCAACTCACTATATCCTGCCAAATCAGTAAAGAAAAATCTTTTGGTGTTGGATCTCAGATGTTAAAGATGTTTTACTAGAATTTTAAACTTCCTTTGTATTATTTTTAGCTACTATTTTCCTAGACTGAATTTCTACTGCTTATTTATAAGTAATGTTCTGAGAACAATAAACTGAAATATTTAAAACTTTTTGCCCAATGAAGAAAACTGCTTTTAAAATTTCCAAGTAAATATAATGCTACATTATATAGACAAGAAACATTGTTTATTACAGGAAAATTCTTTTTTTTGTTTTTTGATTTTTAGCTGAGCCATCCTGCCACCTGTTGGCAGCTCAGCTGGGGCTGGGCATCGAACTGCTGTTGCTCTTGAGCAAGCTCTTAACCAACTGAGCCACTCGGCTGGCCCTAGGAAAATTCTTAAGTGATGATGTTAAATTTAAAAAGCAGCACAGGGCCTGCCGAATGACTCAGTTGGTTAAGAGCTTGCTCAAGAGTGCGAGCTGAGCTCTGAGCAACGGCAGTTCGATGCCAGCCCGAGCTGAGCTGCCATTGAGCTGCCAACAGGTGGCAAGATGGCTCAGCTAAAAAAAAAAAAAAAAAAAAAAAAAAAAAAATTAAAAGCAGTACATAAAATTGCATATACAAAGTGATCACATTATCCTAACAATGACACACAGAAGTAAGAATAAAATATATAAAAATATTAAAGACTAATTGTAGGTGATGAGGTTAAGGGGTATTTCAATTTTATTCTTTATACTTTTGCATTTTCTGCAATGAGCATGGATTACATTTATAATCAGGAAAAAGTAAACATTAAACAAATTGGAAAAACAAAAGGCCCCCAAAAAATCACAGGCAGAAATTGGTGAGGTTTTACAACTGTAACAACTATGTTCTACTCAAGTTTCTATCTACAAAGCAATAAAAACACATGAAGATGGAACATATTTTAAAGTGTGTGTGTGTGTGTGTGTATGTGTGTGTGTGTGTGTGTGTGTGTAGAGATGACCAGCCTTAGCAGAAGCTCAGCTGTAATTCCTGAGCAAACCAACTGAGGCACCAGGTCACCTGCTTCTAAACTCGGCAGGTCTCCAGGGAGCAGCTGGGCACTGGCAATAAGCCTGCTCCCTGGGCTGCTGCATGCATTCCTGGCCCCCTGGCCCTGCTGGTTAACTAGGCTGGATCCCTGCCTCTCCAGCAGTCTGAGGAAACCCCAGGGCCTGTGCCCCCCGCCCTAGCTGAGACTCAGACTGGTTCTCACTAAACCTGGTGGGTTCTCAGGAACACTGCAGGAACACTCGACCACAGAAAAACAATCTGACAGGGCCCCGCTTCTCTTCCTAACCTCTCCCTCCCCATGTTTGTTTTAGCTGGGTAAGAGTGACTCTGACTAACATCATTTACATGAACAATTTACCACTTATGTCTAATTACCATATGGCACAATAATGATTATGCATATCATTAAATATGTGCCAGACTATGTTGTTCATTCTATTTGATTACCACAACAATGTGGACTGCAATCAGGGTACAGTCAGCTTCCTTGGCTATTTCAAGGTCATTCACTTACAGTTTAAAAACAATAGATTACTGGAGGGCAATAATCTTGGGAAATAGGTCTATTTCTAAAGCCAGAAGGCAGTGTTTAATAATGATAATAATAACAGCAGTTACATTTATCCAGGGTCTACCAGGTGAAGCCTAATGATATTTTATTCTCACTAAAGTCTTGTGAAATATCACTTTCCATTTTGCATAATGGAAGGGACTATGTGTGCATGTATGTATAACAGTTAACCAAGTGACTGTGAAGTGAATGGGCAAAGGATTTTCAGCCAGTGGAAGAGAGAAATGGTGAAACTAAGACTCTTACAGAAGCTGACAGAGGAGGCTATGAAAAGCAGGTCACAGCCACGGAAGAAAGAGCAAGATGAACTAACACTTAAACTCATCAATGATTGGATGAGGATGTAAGGTCCAGGATAAATAGGCAGCAACAACTTGATGTCTTAATTAGACAAATTAGTTCACACCCATTCACTCTGTATGACACCCATTCAGCAAATTTATACTTATGTGGAATTGTTTCTATGTCTGGTTATATAATCAATTTTCCCCACTCCTTGTTTATTTTATATTATTTTAAATGTATAGAAAGTTCTGCTTTCTAAGAACATAAGACCATAATAATAAATAGGTAGTGGTTGCTTAGTTTTATAAATCTCTGCTGCCCACAATAGAAGACAATTAAAAATATTTTAATCAAACAAACAAACCAGTAGTTATCTCCTATAATGAAGAAGATAACAGAACTGTTGTTAGTATGAGATATTTATTTAGAGTTCAAGGATACTATTTATTAGTCTTTCCCAAGTGCATAAGGCATTGTGATATGATGACAGATTTTGCAGTAGAGAAACCAGGAATTAATTAGGCTTGAGTTCAAATTCTAGTTCTATCCCTTAATGACAGTATGAGCAGAGGTTAGAAATTTAACCAGTGTGAACCTCGCTTTTCCCTTCTTTAAAATGAGGATAGTAGGGCCAGCCAAGTGGCGCGGTGGTTAAGAGCTGGCTTGGGAAGCCAGCGGCCCCGGTTCGGACCCCACATATGAGAGCCAGTGACACTACCCTCTAAAAAATAAATAAATAAATAAATAAATAAAATGAGGCTAGTACTTCCTGCCTCATAGAATAGTGGAGAATTAAATGATGTAATGTATGCAATGAGATTATTAGCATAATTGCAGGCATTTACTCCATAATTATGTTACAGTTATTGCATGCTAAATGGTATATTTATTTATAGATCTCATTTTAAACAAAAGTATTAAAATCAAATAAGTAAATGAAAAATGTCTCAAAGGTAATGAAAGAAGTATGGTTTGATGATAGCCTTTTAAAAATGTTTCACTTACCCATAAATACAAGAGATGTCAATAACCACATCGATCATATCACAGCAGAGCTCATAGGTTTGCATGTCCACTGGGGTACTATCAGTTGCAATATAAATTTTACTGACCACATCAAATAGAAATGCCTTTTCAATTCCAGAATTCTGAAACAAAAAGATGCTGACTTAAAGCAACAGCTGATTTCAGACCAGGTCATGGTTATGTAAACTTAGATGCTATCGTCAATGTAAAATATGAATGAGCAAAAATTAAGTTACTAAAAATTTAGGTTGTTCCATTTTATTACACTTTAAACCTCATTGTCATAAACTTCTTTATAACAGACTTGCATAAGAAATGAAAGTGGAATTAATATCACAAATTATTTAGTATAGGTAAACAAATTGAGTGGTTTTTCCTGACTTAGAGGTATACCTGCAGTTGGGAAAAAAGGCCAAGCAAAAACACTAATTTTACTGATTCTAAATGAAAAAAATTAATTAAATAAAAATCTAAGCAAGCAAACTCAAATTGTACAATGAGAATTAATGTGAGTACAACCAACAGGTCTGTCTCAGTTCTACTCTGAGGATCCTGACTAGAGCTGGCAGTTTATAGGATTCATTCAACCAGCACATCACTCAGTGTGAACACTATATATCCTATCATCAAGACCAACTTTTATCCTACCTCCCTCGTAGGGCTCTATTAACATTGAACGATGGCCTATAACTTGAATAAACACTCCGGTTATACTAGTGAAGTGCAGGAATCAATGTTGAAAGTTAAATTTTAAAGGACCTGAAACAATCGGTAGGAGCAATCACCAAAAGTAATACTTTGGTGACCTTAAAATGCTGTAAGAGTAAGAAGAAAGAAGGTAGTTTTCATCCTTGTAATGTTATTCTTAAATTCTGCAAATGACACTAGTGGGATGATATTTACTTACTGAGATAAAGATGTTTAGCAAATTTTCCAGGGTGGGGAGTTGTGGAATCAGTTTCTGAACCACTTTGCTAAATGCTTCAAATATTGAATGATCATATATGCTTGTCAGATAAAAGCTGAAAGAGGAAACAATATTTCATCACGTTTTCCCCCCCACTGAGAAATAGACTGCTTAGGCTCTGTCATAACACCAGTACCCCGCCTTTTGTATCTATATTTCTTACACACACATTCTAGCCCCCTTTAGAATTCAAAACAACCTCAGTAAAAAATGAACATGTCTCGGGCCGGCCGAGTGGCATGGTAGTTAAGAGCTGGCTTGGGATGCCAGCGGCCCCGATTTGGGCCCCACATATGAGGGCCAGTGACACTGTCCTCAAAAATAAAAGAACATGTCTTAACGGGCCGTTCCTCCCCAAGTTCCCCAAAGCCAGAACTGTGCCCATTCTCATCTGCTGACTGGCTGGGATGGGAAGCTTAAAAATGTACCATATGTGTCCATGCTGGCTAACTTACATTCTGCAAGAGAATGCACACTGGGTTACCAGCATACATGCCTTAGGTTAGTAATGGTTATATTATTCATATTGACATGTCTAATGTTTTCACTTTCCAATTTGCAAAATCAATGATATATGTAGCACCTCACAAAAAAACGTAGCAAAGTGGTTTTCCTCTGAGTATTTCTACTTGAATTACCTTCAGAGTTATAGATACTACCATATTTATCCAGAACTGTAAACTTCAGTGTCAGTTAACTTCCTGGATTATGTTCACGGGTTTTATGTGGTTCTCAAATGGGGGAAGAATCTTAGCTTTGAGCATTTGTTAAAAAAAATTTTTTTAACCCCACTGCTTTTTCCAAAGATTAGAATTAGCACACGCAAAGCTTGCTTTTGTCAAATACTATCCCAAAGTCTACAGTACAAAATGGGGTAGGGGCTGGCGCGGTGGTTAAGCGCTGGTTTGGGAAGCCAGCAGACCTGGTTCGGGTCCCACATATGAGGGCCAGTGACACTGCCCTCAAAAAAACAAAACAAAACAAAAAATAAAATGGGGTAAACAGGTAAATTACTGCCTGTGCCAAACCACTTGTGGTGACTGTGGACCCCAGAGCTCCTTTTTTGCCCCGTTCATTACTGTGAATCCTGTGGGGTTTCATTTCTCACCTGAGGTGAATTTTTTCTAATCCGGCATCAGCAAGGTCATCGTTTGCCCTCTGGTGAATATCTCTTTGAGTTTCAATTTTGTGGTCATCTGACAGACCATCCACTTTATGAATAAATACCTCAAAGTTGATGTCGGTGTTCACTTTGTAGGCCCTGGTCACTGTGAGGTGCAGCCTGGCCAGGGCTTCCATGTAATCGTCCTAGGAACAAAGGCACACTCCTGTTAGGGGAGGCTGCTTTGCTTCCTCAATCTTCTAAGCTGCCTTCCACATATATTCTTCCTCCCTCCCCAAACCCCCAGTTTTATTGAGGTATGCTAGACAAATAAACATTGTATATGTTTAAGGTATACAATGTGATATTTTGATACACGTGTATGTTGTGAAATAATTCCCCCAATCAAGACAACTAAACTTTCCAGCACCTTGCTTCATAGTTAACCATTTGTTTCCTTCGCATATACATTCTTAATCTGGACACCATCTGGGTACAACCTCCAAAAAAATTTCGCAAAAGCCCAATGGTTTCATAGGATTCAAGATTGAAAACTGAAGTGTTATTAATTAACAAAGAGATGAAGATAAGGGGCCAGAAAAACACAGCTGTAGGTAGTTGTGACTAGCTTGGTGGCAGTCATAAAGATCAGAGTTGCAATTTTGTGAATTGAAAATTCACAAAGGTCACCTAAGACTTTCCTTGGGATACAATTCCTCCCAGATTTTTGAGTCTCATGGTAAATGGTGACAAACAATTAGAGATGAAAACATGATATGGGTCACTGGGAGGATGGGGAAGGAGCCAGGAGGAAAAATGTTAAGAACCACTGGTGAGCAGCCAAATTGGGCCCCTGGCTGTTGTTTATAAGTAAAGTTTTATTGGAACACAGCTACACTCATTTGCTTACATACTCTGTGTGGCTGCCTTCATGCCACAATGGCAGAGTTGAGTGGTTTTTCTCTGTAGAAACCCTTCAGAGACAGTATAGCCTACAAAACCTAAAATATTTACCATCTGGCCCTTTATAGAAAAAGGTTGCTTGGGCTAACTGAGTGGTGCATTGGTTAAGAACTGGCTTGGGACGCCAGCGGCCCTGGTTCGGATCCCACATATGAGGGCCAGTGACACTGCCCTCTACAGCTAACAACAGCTCCACCTAGAGCTGGGCTGCGAGCCCCGGCGATGGTGTAGGCTGCAGCCCCTGCTGCAGTGGGCTGCCATAGGCTACAGTGAGTGGCCAGCAGCCAGTGTGAGTGGCCAGCAGCCAGCGTGAGCTGCCAATAGCCACTGTGAGTGACCATCCAGAGGCCGGTGACTGATCTGCCTCATCCGGGAAGAGCGCAATGACGATACCAACATGGGCCAGTGAAACAACATCCTCCGCAACTAGACTGAAGAACAAAAAGACAGCAACTTGTCTGTTCCCCTCCCCCAATTCCCCAATAAAATCTTTAAAAAAAAAAAAAGAAAAGAAAAAGGTTGCTGACCCCTGGTCAACAGTCATTGCCCCAAATAACACAATAGTATTTTTCCCCCTTCCCACAGATGATACCTATATAATAATATAATGAATACATGCGTATATATCTCTCTAAGAAATCAAACATTAGACACTGAAGCCCTGTGCATTTCTCCCCATCCTCCCAGACCATCCCATCACTCTACCCTCTCCTCTCCAGAGGTACCACTATCCCCAAGTTTCGTGTTTATTCTCACTCATCTCTTTATACATTACTATGTATATTTGTATCCCTAAACAACATACAGAATTCACTTACATTGTTTTAAGATTTACAGAAATATCAAGTTACATGTATATTACAGTTTGCCTTTTTCACTCAGCATTATATCAGAGATTGACTGCATTGAAGCAGTCAATATATAACTAGTGCATAGCTCCTTTTAACTCTATAAAATTTCATTGTATGGATGGTCTGTAATGTATCATATATTTGCCTATTGATGGACATTCAGAATGTTTTCAGTTATGTGCTAGTTCAGACAATGATAATGTGGACAGTCTCATACACTCATCTGTTTGTGAGTTTTTTAGGGCTTACCTTGACGGCTGACCTGTTGGGTTATAGGAATGGACACCTTGAACTTGACTAGATCATATGTAAGAGCACCCAATGCTCCAGACTCTCACCAACACATAGTGTTGTCAGGTCTCTTAATTATTACCAATTTGAACGGTATGAACAGGTCTTATTTCTATAGCAAAAAAAAGGAAAGGGATCTGCAAGACAGAATTTAAAAGACTTTTCATCCCTATTTTGACCCAAACCTGGACAAATACAGAAAGCCAATAAAAAAGGGGATGTTTTTTGGCATTCTTTTATTCCCCAAACTTAATTAAGAAACATGTATTCCTAGTCTCTAGATAAATCAAAATATTAAAGATATTAATAAGAAATGATGAAAAGAGAAAAATAGCAAATGGAATCTTTCTCATCCTCACATTCTAAAGAGTTGTTTAAAATGAAAGACAAATATCGGACACTGGGATAGTAGATTGAGTAGCTTAGAAAAATTCTAGACTAATGATTTGCAGTACTTTTTTTTTATACCTTAAAATATCTCAAATAAAAACTAAAGTTATTACTGTATGGCTTCACATATATGAAATTCTAGAAAAAAGCAAACTAATCTATAGCGAAAGAAAGCACATTAGTAGTTGCCTGGGGCTGAAGTCTGAGGAACTGCCTGAGAAAGGACACAAGGGAACCTTTTGGGGTGGTAGAAATATTCTACATCTTGAATTTGCAGTAGTGACAAGGTATATAAATTTGTCAAACACATTGAACTGTGCACTTAAAATGAGGGCATTTTATTGTATGTATATTATCCCGCAAAAAAGTTATTGCTTGTGTTTTTAACTGAACAGGGGAATTAAGGGGACACGCCTGTGAGCAAAACTAGCCAATGTCAAGGGAGCATCATAATCTCTACACTAACCTCCCTGCTAAGCATATCAAATAGCCTGAATACCAACTAACTATAAAGCGGTATATAGCTACAAGGACTAAAAATGACATTAAAGGGCCGGCCAAGTGGTGCATTGGTTAAGAGCTGGTTTGGGGATGCCAGCGGCCCGGGTTCGGATCCCACATATGAGGGCCAGTGACACTGCCCTCTACAGCTAGCAACGGCTCCACCTGGAGCTGGGCTGTGAGCCCTGGCGACGGTGTGGGCTGCAGCCCCTGCTGCGGTGGGCTGCCATAGGCTACAGTGGGCGGCCCGCAGCCAGTGTGAGCGGCCGGTGGCTGCGGTGAGCGACCATCCAGAGGCTGGTGACCCATTTGCCTCCTCTGGGGGGAAGCACAGTGACGGTGCCAACGTGGGCCAGGGGGGTGGCGTCCTCCACAGCTAGACTGGGGAACAAAAGGACAGCAGCTTGTCTGTTCCCCTCCCCCAATTCCCCAATTAAAAAAAAAAATGACATTAAAAAGAAGAAAATACTTGGATTATTAGAGCAGAAGGACTGTGGATGATTTTTCCTACTGTATTTGTTATCATCTACAACAAATAAAAACAAATGAAACATATACTGACTAGTTTCAATCCAAAATTGGATCTAGGAATTATAGACATGTGTGTCCCAAGGCACATATGGAATGGCTTCAGGGGGCCGAGGGTGGCCCTGGAGACATAGTACATTCTGCAAGCTCTGTGGGGGGCTAACAGTGTCACATATTTAGTCGCGAGAATCACTTTTAATGCTTTCATTCTCTTTTACAGCATTCTGTGTGGGCACATTTTCTCCTCAGTGATACAGTTATCGGGCAATCTGTGATTGTGAGGAATTCACAAGCAAGAGGTAAAAATATGTGGTGTCAGACCAGCAGAACACGCTTAGAAATAAAGGCAGTGATGTTCAAGAGCTGCCAAGATACCTCCCTAATGTGTGCTCTTCTTCTTAGGGCTTGTATCACATCATGTAGAGATTCCCACAAATAAGATTATTATAGTCTGCTCCCAGTAGAGAAGTATATTAGAAAGACTCTGAAACTGTTTCTTTAATTATTTTATCTATTTTTAGGAAATGACAGCTCTCTTACAATGGTTTTCCTGCCCATTTTTAAAAATGTGACTTAAAAAGAGGAATTTTGCAAGCATTCTTATATCTTTCAAAGGAAAAAGAAAAACAAGGAACAAAACAAAAAAACACAGTTACCTACCCAAATTGAAGGTCCACGTTCATGTTCAGGTAGAATTAAAACCAAATTATAGTTGCAATTTTAAAATGGGCAAGTGTACCTACTTGTATTTTAGCCACATTATAGCCATCATACAAACACTTGAGATAGATTTGCTTTGGAAATCTGAATTCCATAATGTAAATTGCTATGCAAACATAACATAGTAGTGAAGTTATGCTTCACTTACTAAGCCACTGTCTTGAAATGATAGGTTATCTGTTTGGAATCTATTTACTCATGGGTCGAGCAACTGCTACTGCTACCTAGTTCAACAACTACAGGAGAACAGTGGCCATGTGACTTAGGGAGAAAATGGAGCTTAGAAGAGGCAGATGAGCGTGACATCCCCGGAGCCTCACCTCCCCTGCAGCAACGTGTACACACCTGGTCACTCCTCTCCGGCAACAAGCTCCTAAATTTATGATGCTGGCAGACCTGAGACAGGAAGGCAGGGGATCCTGCCAAGGCCACACAGATGGGCCACAAAACAGGTCAGCACAGTGGGACAGCCAGGAAAGGAGTGATGACAGCTGGCCCTGGACACGAGGCAGGTGTCTATAAGCATGCTTTACTGGGTGGGTTCAAGGGAGGAGAGGCACTGCTGCTTCTAGATCAGGTTGGAATTTAAAGTCTCCCCCCTCCACACCCCACCAAAAAAGAAAGAGCCCTTTCTAACCATATGGCCAAGCTCTCATAGCTGCACTAGAAGTACACACTGCAGTTTCTTGGAACTAAAAGGCTTAGTTGAAATTTCATTATTATATTACACAGGCACCTAGTTCTGTGAACAAAGTTATGATGCTCTCAGGCATGAGCAGTCTTCACAGAGAACAGTTATCCACACATAGACTCAAACCATTATTTTAAGTCTTCACACCCCTTCCCCTCTAACTACACGGGGGCTCCTGGAAGCTCTGGGAGTGCTTGGCCCACCTGTCTAGTTGTAGGTCCACAGTTTCAGAAAAATGTCTCGACCTGAATTTAGCGTTGGTTTAGCACATTCCTGAAGGACTTAATTGCCTTTTATTCCCCCACAGCTGCAAAAGAGAGCCCTTGGAAGGGTACTCATGCCGGGCCTTACATCAGAGACACTTTCTAAGATACCTGGGCATGGAGAATTTGAAGGGCATCAGTGTCCTAGTCCTTCTGCGTGTACTCTTTCTTACACGACCTGCCTGAAATGCACCTGCTGTTTCCCTTTCCCTCCTCCCCTGTGACCACCGGCCCTGCTCCCACCTAACAGGAGAAAGGCCCAGGGCACAAAATCCCAGGGTGCCAAAGAGACACTTCAGGAGGCTGGTTTGAAGCGCTGATAAAATGAATGCCTGATGCTTGGGGAACAGCCTCTTCACCAGTCAAGGGGCTCCTAAGTTTTTGCTTTCAGTCAAGTTAAAGGAGGACCCAATTAACATGTCTATTGATAAACTATGAAAAATAATTTTTCATGATAGAAAACTGGGCAATTTAGGGGATGTAATTCGTAAGGGGTTTAAAAAACTGAGTGAATGCTTATACCATAACTCACCCTACATCTACCTACTCATTTATGTGAATGAGGTTTCTCAGGGCTTACATCTATACACACAAAAACCAAAAACAGAATTGATGCCAAATCCTGCCTTATTCAAGCGTGAATACATGAATTCAATGGGAAAATATCCATCTTCTTAAAGAGATATATTTATCTCAAATTTCACTTTTTATATTTAACAGTTACCTATACACAATACACCATAGTTATGCTGTCTTTATCAATTACGTACTAGTAATTACAATAATTTAACTCGGAAGAAAAACTTTTACACTTAGACCTTTATCTTCATAGGAAATAGCAAACATTTGAAAATGTAAATTTATATACATATTTGTGTTGCAGAGAACCTGTGATCTTTTATAGATGTCTGCCAAGAGTATCAGAAGGGGGACACGTATTTGCTCTTTGGACTGTGTGGTGGATCCCTCCATCTGTGAGGCTTGCTGAGGTCTATGGTTTGCTGAGACATACAGAGCTACACAGCTCCCTGTCTTCATTGCTTGTTGGTCAGGGCTGCACAGAGGGTGTCTTTCCTCTTTGCAATCCCTGAGAGCCCCGACTGAGAAAGGCCTATTTCTGATTCTAAAGACCAAACTGAAACCATCATAAAGGAAATTGTTTGAACCCGGGGGAGGGGCTGCCTATGTACCACTGTACCCAAGGGGCCGTCCCGAGATTGAGCTTTACCTGGGAATCTATGACAAATATCAGTGCTCCTGTTCCCCGGAAGATCATCTCATAGTCAAATGTAGGGTCAAAAAAGTCAATCTGTCCTGGGAAGTCCCAAATCTGAAAATTAACAAATGAGCTGTTGGAAACATCTTCCCGGCAGATCTTGTTCGTGCTCTCCAAGAACAGTGTTTCGTTGGGAGACATTTTGTGAAAGACAACTTTCTGAATGGATGACTTGCCGCTTCTCCTCAGGCCCATGAGCAGGATTCTTGGTTTCACCTCGGTGCTGAAGGGATCACTGAAGTCCAGAACTGGAGGAACCACAAAACAAGAATGAGGGTGAGACGCGTTCACAGCGGTTAATTAGAGGAGTTTCACTTCCACCTCAGACGTGATTTATGATTCAGACAACGTGACTTTTCCAAATATGGGGAGTGCTAACTACATCGCCCCACTCATTGAGGGGCCAGCTTTTAGTAAGTGCAAAACACAGTAAAATGCTGTTTCACTACCTCTCACATCATCCCAAAAGGCCAGAGAACCACATCACAAGTAGGGAATCTAGAGAGTAAAGGATAGAGATTTCCTGGAGCAGACCATCTGGGGAGAGAATGTAATGTTAGAATTCCAGAGCAATGTCCTTCTTTGCCTGTCGTCAGAGTCTCTATTCATTAAAGAGAGTCTCTGTGCATTAAAAAGATGCTTGTTCATTCAAGTTACGCCTCTCAGTTACCTTATCTGGGCCAGTGATTTCTCACGCTACAAAGGCTCTAGATGCTACAGACCCAGTCTGCGTTAGAAAGTGATGTAAGGGCCGGCCGAGTGGCTCAGTTGGCTAAGAGCTTGCTCAAGAGTGCGAGCTAAGCTCTGAGCAACAGCAGTTAGATGCCCAGCCTGAGCTGAGCTGCTGCTGAGCTGCCAACAGGTGGCAGGATGACTCAGCTAAAATAAAAAATAAAAAAAATAAAGTGATATAAACTGTGAGAGGCACACTTCTTCCAGGCCCAGCCTGGCTCTACGCCTGCACTGTCCAGTAAGTTAGCCACTAATCATACGGGACTATTTAAATGAAAATTCACTAAAATTAGAAATCCCATTCCTCCTTATCCAAAGTTCCTAGAGTAGTCAAATTCATAGACACCGAAAGTAAAATGGTAGTTTCCAAGGACAGGAGTCGGGGGAAAGGGCTGATGAAAAGTTAGTGTTTAATGGGTACAGAAAAGTTAGTGTTTAATGGGTACAGAGTTTCAGTTGGGGAAGGTGAGAAAGTTCTGGAGATGGATGATGGTAATGGTTGTACAACATTGTGAATGCACTTAATATCACTGAACTCTATACTTAAAAATGGTTAAAATTGTAAATTTTATGGTTTGTATGTTTTACCACAGTAAATATAATTCAGTTCCTCAGGTGCACGAGTCAAACCTCTGGTATTCAATAGCCCAATCTGGCAAGTGGCAAATGTATTAGATAGTGCAGATATACAATATAGTCATTATCACAGAAAGTTCTAAACGTCAGTTACTCTTGTTGTCCCAGGTAACAAAAATTCAATCCTAAAATACTTTGCTGAGGGTCCTAGGGGTATTAGGCATTACTGGATAAAAGTAGGAATTGGTATAAAAGGTCAACACCCTGTAGGGTTCTCTCTTTTCTTTGTTCTTGAAACATACAGTGTTAGCTCCAAAATGTTCTTTAGTCCTAGACAACCACTTAATTTCTGAGCAGTACTCGTGCCCAAGAGTGTTTACATTTTACAGAAGCAAAGGAAGTGTCACCTAGTGGTTAAATGTCAAGGCCTGAAGTTAACCAGACTTGGTGTCTGAGCTGTAGACCTTGGATAAGAGACTTAGCTTCTGAGACTCAGTTTCTGACAATAAAAATCTCACAGGGCTGTTGAGATAGTTAAATGAGATCAAGGACCTAAGATGATTATTAAAAATAAGCCCATTCAGCAAATGGTGCTGGGACAGACTGAGTATCAAAAAACAAAAGAATGAAAATGGATGAAACATCTAAATTTAAGAGGTAAAATGATAAAAGTCTTAAAAGCAAACATAGGTGTAAATCTTGCTAACCTTGCATTAGGCAATGGTTTCTTAGCTATGACACCAAAAGTACAAGTAACCACAGAAAAAATAAACTGGACCTAATCAAAATGAAAATTTTCGGTGCTTCAAAGGACACTATCAGGAAAGTAAAGGCAACCCACAGAACAGGAGAAAACATTTGCAAATCATATATGTGATAAAGGTCTAGTATCAAGCATATAAAAAGAATTACAATTCAACAATAAAAAGACAACCCAATAAAAAATGAGCAAAGAATCTAAATAGACATTTCTCAAAGAAGATATAAAAATGGTCAATAAGCATATGAAAAGATGCTCCACATCAAACAGCCGTCAGAGAAATACTAATCAAAACCACGATGTGATGCCATATCACATCCACTAGGATGATTATAATAAAAAAGACAGGCAATAAGTGTTGGTAACGATGTGAGTAAACTGGACCCCTCATACACCAATGGTGAGAGTATAAAATGGTGTGCTTTGAAAAAAAAAGTTTGGCAGTTCCTTCAAAGGTTAAACATTGAGTCACCACATCACTTAGCAATTCCACTCCTAGGAATATATTCAAAGAAATGAAAATGTATATGTAAACAAAAACCTGTACAGGAATGTTCACAGCAGCGGTATTCATAACAGCCCAAAGGTATAAACAAACCAAAGGCCACCAACAGGTGATTAACGAAATGTGATATATCCATACAGTGGAATATTATTCAGCCATAAAAAAGGGATGAGTACTGATTTATGCCACAACATGACTGAACATTGAAAGTGAAAGAAGCCAGATACTAAAAATCACAAATTGTTTTATTCCATTTATATGAAATGTCCACAATAGACAAATCCAGAGACAAATGAGACTTTGGGGTTGCCAAGGGCTAGAGGGAAGGGAAAATGGGAAGTGACTGTTTATGAGTATGTGGTTTCTTTGGAGTGGTGAAAATGTTCTGAATTAAATAGTAATGATGATTGCACACCTTTGTGAATATAGTAAAACCCCTGATTTGCATACTTTAAAAGAGCAAATACTATGGTATGTGAAATACATCTCAATTTTTTTTGAAAAAAACAAGGCTTCATGACTGACCAAAATAAACAGAATAATAAATGAAAATAAAAAGCTCAGTATGAAACTTGGAGAAAGGTCAAGAAAGGAAACCAACATTTTAAGAAAAAAGGCAAAATATGGACAAATATAGAGATATATATACATTGTTATTTTTCTAAATTTGTTTCTTTCTGTTTTTTTTTTGTTTTGTTTTGTTTTTTGAGGGCAGTGTTACTGGCTCTCATATGTGGGACCTGAACTGGGGCTGCTGGCTTCCCAAGCCAGCGCTTAACCACCATGCCACTTAGCCTGCTAAATTTGTTTCCTTCTGAACTAGACCTCTTTACATCTTTCTCAATCCCTGATCCCAGTGTAAACCTAACCCAGCAGAGACTGAAAGTAATCCTTTATTTCCCTGTTGTAACTAACAATTTTTTCCAAAAATGTTAAAACCTTGGATTGCAAGTAATGTGGTTTGCGAGTGTTCCGCAAGACAAACAAACATTTCTAATACATTTTAATGTGGTAAACGAGCTATGTCTTGCAATACGAGTAGTTTGTTTCCAGAATGAATTATGCTCACAAACCAAGGTATTACTTACTGTACCTTAGTTGATTTCATTTACCATATATAATATTTTGATGTTTGAATTTGCAGTATGTGTCGACAAAGACACGTATTTTGGGTAAAACAATAATTGAATACAGTAAGCTGATGTACACAGACACTATTATAAGCACCATCTGACCCCATCCTACTCACACACACTTTTCCAGTTCAACTTAACCCAATCCAACAAATTGCTGATGATGTACAATAGAAACAGTGATATGGAAGTAAACCACCCAAGAGACCACCAGCTTTCTTCTTCATCAGTGATTATATGTTACCCACTTGCAGTATTACCGTTACAGTCTTAGCAAAAGCAGGTCAATAATTCAAAAAAGAAAACAACTTGCAGTTTCAAATACATCAGACTGATAACAGGTTAGTCTTCACCTCCCATACTAAATCCCAAAAAATAATAGAGAAGGTATACACAATAAATGGATGAATAAACATGGTATTTTCAAGCTCAGATGAGCTTGAAACAAAAAAGAAAACTCAAACTGACAAATTAGTGAGTAATTCCTCAGATTGAAGGGGAAACCTGCAGCCCTTGGCATGAATGGAAAGATTCTACAGTAGAAGGTAGAATAGGTGGAAGCCCAAACAGGAAGGTGCATGAAGACAACCAACAGGGTTGTTATTTGGAGAACCAAGGTGAGAAGCATCAAGCAGATAAACTCTGTGCCCATCTACCAAACCTACATACTCTAGGATATTCCAGGTGGGCGCAGAGAATGTAGGAGCTTGGGTATGAAAGGAAAGGCAGTGCCTCAGGGGCTAGCAGTGCCTAGAAGGAACAGGGGTAGGCAAACTACCAAGTACTCAGTCCTTACCTAACTCGCCCTATGGTGTTCAAAAGATGGAAGCAGCACCATCTTCCCTCCAGACATTTCCTCAAATGCCACACATTTGAGGAAAGCCAGGATTAGAGAAGAGAACACAGACTCAACAAATGGAAGAATGTACACCGGAAGAAGCAGAGTTCACAATGTGATCAGAGCAAACTTCCAGGTTGAGTATAACTAAAACAAACAGAGATAAGAGAAATAAGGACAGACAGTTTCAAAATAAGGAGCAATCATAAAAAGGGGGGCTTAGAGATTTTGGAAATAAAAATATAACTGTGGGGAGGGAAGATAAATGGATCGAAAAGCAGAATAAACACAGATAAAGAGGGCAATAGTGAACTGGAAAATCAAATTCTCTCAGAATGCAGTATAAAAGTATAAAGCACTGAAAAGTATGAAATAAAAGTTAAAGTGACATCAGGAATAAGATTCAGAAATCCCACTATCCTGCCAAAGAAGTTCAAAAAGGAGAAAATACAGAATTTAGGGGAAAGTGATATTTAACTAAATAATAGATCAGCCTTTCCCTAAGACAAGATAAAACTCAAAATGAACAGGCCCACAAAGTTAAAAGGGAGAAATTTAAACAAAAACAAACCCACACCTAGGATAATCATAGTAAAACTTCAAAACACCAAGAATAATAAAATCCTTCAAACTCTCAGAAGAGAAAAAAATTATCTACAGAGGAATCAGACATCTTAACAACATGGGATGCAAGAAGAGAATAGAACAGGATCTTCAAAGGACTGGAAGGAAGTATCTTCGAATCTGATTTATATACCCAGTCCCATCCTATTTTTCAAATGTGCAGGTGGAATAAAGATATTTTCTGACATTCAAGGACTCAGAAAGTTTACTGCCCACTTAATCTCTTTGAAAGAATTATTCAAGGATGTACTCCTGAAAGAAAAAATACTCCCAAAATGTAGTGTAATGCAAAAAGCAATTAGAAACAAAGAAATTTTAGTGAAACCTATTAATTTTAAATAAGTATTGATTTTCAATTTTTAAATAGAAATCAGAAACTAAAATTCCTGATATAATAGACATGTGAGATTGATGAGGGAGAGGAAGGTAAAAGGTAAGTAAAAGAATGCTATGGTTCTTGTTAGAAGAGCATAGTTATGTAAGAATTTTTTTAAATTTAAGAATAATCACCTCAAACCAGTAAAAAATATTAGAAAAGGATTCAGACAAACAGCAAAGCATGGGTGGGGGAAGGATGTAGGGAAATCATTAATAGGATTTTGGTTCTACTTTTTCAAAAGAAACACTCATGTACATATATAATTAAAATTAGTTTTGGAAAAGAAAGAAAAAACTATATCGGGAGTCATGAAGGACACAGATATGAGAGGATTAAAAGACAACTGACACACTGTTTTATGCTTTAATTTACAAGTTCAGACCTTTAAGTTAAATTTCAAAACTGCACAAGCTCAATGAAAGTCTTTTATATTTTCTTTATATGCCAATCACAAAAGTTTCAATATATTAAACAGTCCTTAAATTGTGAATTCAACTTCACATTTTCTCTTTAACTGTTTTATGCTTTAATTTACAAGTTCATACCTTTAAGCTAAATTTCAAAGCTGCACAAGCTCAATGAAAATCTTTTATATTTTCTTTATATGCCAAACACAAAAGTTTCAATATATTAAACAGTCCTTAAATTGTGAATTCAACTTCACATTTTCTCTTTAAATGGTTGTATTAAGGTTTCTGTTTTTGCAATACAACAAATGTATTGGTTAATGCTTACAAAATAGTTGCTTGGTAAGTGTTGGTTAGCTATGTAAAAAGATATGTAAAACATTGTTCTGATCTTGAAGAAACTTAAAATCTAGTCTAGACAGTGTGGTGTTGGCACAAAAATAGACAAATAGACCATTGGAACAAAATAGGGAGTCAAGAAATAAACGCACACATACATGGACAACTGACTTTTGACTCCATGGAGAAAGGATAGTCACTTTCACCAGAGTGCTGGAACACTTGGATATACATATGCAAAAAAAAAAAAAGAAAAAAAAAAAAAGAAGAATTTAATCCATAACCATATATAAAAATTAACTCAAAATAGATCATAGGCCTAATTGTAATATCTAAAACTCTTCATCTTCTAGGGGAATATATTTATGACCTTGAGTTAGGTAAAGATTTCTTAGAAATGACACCCTTCCCCCAAAATTGATAAATTGGACCTCATTAAAATAAAATATATACTCTTCAACTGACACTGTTAAAATAATAATAATAAAAAAAGACAAACCACAGGTTGGGAGAAAATATTTGCAAATCATATACCTAGTAAAGGATTTGTATCCAGAATATTTAAAGAACTCTAAGAACTCATTAATAAGAAAAAAAAAATTAAAATTGGGGGCAGGGCAAAAGATTTGAACAAACAATTCATCAAATAAGATTTATGGAAGGTAAAGAAGCACATAGAAAGCTGCTCAACACATCATTAGTCATCAGGAAAATGTATATCCAAACTACAATGAGATACCACTACATACCCACTAAGATGGCTAACATGAAGCAGACAGACAATGACACATGCTGGCTCTCACACACTGCTAGTGGACATGTAAAATGGTACAATCATTTTGGAAAAGTTTGGTGTGGTTTCTTAAGAAGTTAAATACACACCTATTATATTATCCCAACCATTCTGCAGCCAGGTATTTACCCACCCAAAACGAAAGCATGTCCATACAAAAACTTGTACACAAAACCTCATAATAATTTTATTTGTAATAGTAAAAAACTGGAAACCCAAATGTCTATCAATAGGTGAATTGTGGTGTATCTGAGTAATAAAAAGAAACTATTGATACACATAACACAGGGAATCTCAAAATAATTATACTGAGTGAAAGAAGCCAGCTGAAAAAGGACATAGTCTATGATTCCATTTACATAAAGTTCTAAAAACTGTAAACAAATATACCGTGACAAATAGCAGATCAGTGGTTGCCATGGAAATGGAAGAGGTAGTAAGGAGGAGTCAGAGGGAGGCACTGCTAAAAGGAACAAGGAAACTTTTTTTTTTTTTTTTTTTTTTTGAGGGCAGTGTCACTGGCCCTCATATGTGGGACCTGAACCAGGGCCGCTGGCTTCCCAAGCCAGTGCTTAACCACCGCGCCACTCGGCCGGCCCGAGGAAACTTTTGAAGACGATGGATGTGTGTTCATTTTGATTGTAGTGATAGTTTCACAGGTATAGGCATAGTAAAAGTTATCAGACAGGTGCACTTTATTTTGTCAATTATACCTCAATACAACTGTTTAAAAAAATGTATTCTCGAGGACAAGAATGGAAACCTAAAGAGCTATAGTTGCTTCATTATCACTTTCCAAATATCATCTCCCAAATATCACCTCCCAAAGTCAGTGGTAGATCAATGCAAAGTAGGGGAGAAATGCCCAGTAGGCTGTTGGGAGGGACCCAGTGGAAGACAAGGACTAGGAATGCAAACATAAAGCCATGCAGGATTTGGATGGGGTGGGGGGTGGGGCTCTCCAAGAGAGGGGAGCCCAAATGCAGGCAGGCAAAGGCACAATGTGTTGCATGCAACAGGAAAATGTGCATGCAATGAAAACTCATAGCAACCATGTATAAAGGTGCCTTCCACATAGCAACCACTGCACTAGGCACTCTACACACTTCATCCCATTCATACGCTTTCAAAAATAAATATTATTATCCCCATTTCACAGGTGAGGAAACTCTGGCTCTGGAAGGTCAAGTAACATTCAAACTGAAGGGCTGCCCATCTAAAGTCTATGTATTCATTGTCTTTCTGCTGTACAATCCTGCCTCCAATTAAAGAAAGCAAAATACCACAATAAATTATTTACATGTACAAAAACATATTTAAGTGTTTATAAATGTCTTTATTTCTTCCCAATTTATGCGACTGGATGTCGGTGTGGATTTTAACTTATCTTCAGCTGGGTCTACAAGTCTCTATGTGGCATGATCATCCATGCTGGTGCCCTGGAGGGTTGGACCCCCTCCCCCTGTGAGAGTGGGGAGGTGATGGGACAACCATGAAGAGAGAAGGGAGTGCATGTGCAATGTTTACCTACACAGAGTGGCTGGGAAGCAGAATACACAAACAGCTGTAACATACACCTACAGATGGAAGTATTTCCTTTTCCCTGCCAGATGGAAGCAGGGGCCACCTACTGTAAACAACTGGGAAATGGCAGACCAGTCAGCAAGAGTACCATCAACTCGGTGGAGACCTCCTTGACCCACACAGATGCATTATATCATATTTAGCTGGTGTGTATGGAGACATACTGTGTGCCAGGGACCTTGCTAGACATGTTTACAAACTTTACCCAGCCCAGGAGGAGATACAAGTCTGTTTTACATTTAAGGAGTCTGTGGGAAGGAAGCTGCCCAAAGTCACAGGGCTGGCATGTGGTGTAGTCCTCACTCAGAGTCTTAGCCACCAATCAGATGGCATTAATAACTGCAACAAAGGAAAAAAGAAGAGGCTAGAACATATCACAGTACATCATGCATAATAGGAGTCAATACTGCTAGTAAAACTCTTTTAGGTTTCCCCTCCAATCCTCTCCTACCCCTTCCTCAAGTATCTCCACTTCTGAAACCTTATGGGGTTTCTCAGAGTTTCTCAGAGGATCTCATTCCACTCTGGAGTGGGAGCAGGGAGCTTACATCAGAAAAGGAAGCACCCTAACCTCTTGGCCTCCCGGGGAAGGCTGGGGTCTCTCTACCAACATTTCCCTGAGCGACTCCCACTCACTCAAGTTTAATAAGAACAACCCTAAGGAAGGTGAAAATGTGGAAGAGATCGAAGGGTGATAGCTGCTTTCAAAGGGACAATAAGAGGGCTAGTACTTTAAATAAAATAATGATAATAATAATATAAAATTAAAAGGAAATCAGAAAGGAACTACAGGATTTGGGAGTAGATGGAACCCCAGAGAGGGTTCTTTAAAAGTGTCAGCAGGGCTTGGAAGAAGTTGCAGGAGTGAGGTGAAATTTACAAGAGGGCAGTTTGTTCTGTTTCATAAAGGTTCCCTGAAAGTCTGCCAAGTGTTAGACAGGGCTGAGCCAGGGGCTACAGACACAAAGAAAAGATTTATCCCTTAGCGATTAGAGGGGAAAATAGACAAAAACCACCGACAATTCATTGCTATCTAGGTGTTATGGGCTCAGAGAGAAGGCCTGGAGAATAACATCTGAGTCTTAAAGAAGAGGAAGCATAAAAGAGATGAATGAGGGAAAGGTAGTGCCAGGAAAAGATTTTGGCCTTCCTGGAGTTTAGGGAATGTAGTTTAAAGGCAAGAAAAGGCTCCCACTGTCCAGAGGCTTCTCACAGCATTTAGAATAAAATCCAATCGCCTTCTTGCCCCAGAATGCCCTATATGGGCTACCCTCTCACCCCATGCCTGGTTTACCTTCCCCACGAGTTCCCTAGGCTGCAGCCTCCTGGTTCCTCACCTCAGTCTGAACTCTCTTCTCCCTCCACCCGGCAGGCTTCCCCTCAGCCCAGTAGCAATTTTACCTGCTTTGATGTAAACCAGGACCCATCACTACCTAATAGCTCTGTGTCTTCTTAATAGTACTAATCACTACACAGAATTATCTTTTTACTTTATGTCTGTCTTCTTGTTTGTTTACTTGTTTATTGTCTGCCTCGCTCACATATACACACACAAAATACAGTGTAGAGAAGTAACAGGCTAGCTCATGAATGAGATGCTGGGAAGCTTGGGGTCTATCTACTGTGAAGGCCCTGAGGAAATCACTACAGATTTTAAAGGGAGACGAACATGATCAGATTTACACTTCAGGGAGTTCACTCCCAAAATAGACTTCCTAGAGGGGGTCCACGTGGAGACAGTGAAGAGGGCTAGAATAAGTCACTGTGGCATAAAAAATTATTTTGAGCCAAAGGCATTTGAGTTTCTGAAATCCCTTATTTTCCTAAAGCAGAGCCTCCCAATTGTCATAAATCTCCTTCCAGGAGCAATTCTAATCTCTTGTTGGAGACTGAGACTAAGGCCAGAAGAGAAGTCGGCACCACACCCAGACAGACATGGTCATAAAACTATGCTATCTCCCTCCTCCTCTCCTATGGGCTCACCTATTTTTCCAACAAGTGATTTGCTTTTCCATAGCAAATAGAACCCATTCTAAGAAGTTATTTGTTCTCCGGCAAGTGCCCCTCTGCCCACCCCTCCCCATCCTCTGTTAAGATGGTATATAATCCCCAAATTCTACCCACCTCCTTTAGTGGCATTTTTGTGAACTCCCATGCACTAGTACACAATTAAATCTGCTTTTCTCTCGTTAATCTGTCTTCTGTCAGTTTAATTTGCAGGCCCCCAATTCAGAACCCAAGAGAATAGAGGAAAGGTTTTTCCTCCCCATAGCAGTCGAAAGTTGTTCCAGGACACAAATGACAAATGGAAGATCTAAGGCATGGACCCATTAAAATGGGCAGAAGGGGGCCGGCCGAGTGGCGTGGTGGTTAAGCGCTGGTTTGGGAGGCCAGTGGCCCCGGTTCGGGTCCCACATATGAGGGCCAGTGACACTGCCCTCAACAACAACAACAACAAAAAAACCCAAAACACAAAAAAACACAAAACATGGGCAGAAGGAATGTATTCCTGAAAAGTTCAAATCAGCTCAATAGTATCTGGTGATCCATGGGACACAGGAGACAAGGGAGAAAGAAGCTCTGAGTCCCCATTCCCAACCTGGCACACCAAGTGAACAAGGGCCCGTTCACCAACATGGTAAAGGGGAAGAGACTACTTGAAGTTGTTGAGTCTGGGGTACCTGCTGGTCTGTGGTTCAGGTGAGAAACAGATCAGGGCGTTCAGAAGGGCTGTAAGACTATGCGGTTGCAGACAGGTTTGAATTCAGGTTGCTGAGGCCGTCCATGCCCTGATGACCCTTTTTGTCCCTGATCTTGTTGGCTGAGGGTAAGGGCACATTTATGAGGTTTTTAGCCTTGGCTACCATGAAACAGCTAAAACCAATGCACTACAACGTATTACCCAGCAGTTACCATTCATTGAGCACTTGCACAGCACACAGTGTCATCTCTAAGCCTCAAGTTGATAATGTTTATTCTTTACAGATTTAAAAACTGAGACCTCACTCATAGATGTTTGTTGGTTGGAGTGACTGAATGAAAGTGACTGAGCAGAATTTGAAGCTAAATTAACTGAAGCTTGAAGAAGAAATTTCATAACTGACTTTGGCCCTGACCAGCACTTAAGTATCAAGAGGATGAGCTTTATGCCTAGGTAAAGGTTTATCTACTGTTGCCAGGAGTACTGAACACACCTTACCTGTCTTGCGCTGCGTCTTGTAGGTACCAAATTTTTCCAAACAGTCCAGCTTTGTAACTAGGCTGCTGGAGATCCCAGGGAAACTCAATCACCCAAGGAAAGGCATTATGGGGAGAAGTCATCTAACCCAGCCATTATCAGTCTTTAACACCTGCAGGCTAATTACTTAATCAGTAACAGCAGAGCCCTGTCGAAAACCAGGAGGCCTTGTAACTAACGGAAAGGAAGAGAAAGATGGGTCAGCCCCTTGAGCACAAGGCCACCTGGAGGTCTGGTTGATCTGTGGGTTAGGAATGTCAGAACAAAGGAGGGGCCAGACATCAGGAAAATTGGAAGTGAAGGCCAACGTGCCTCTCCTTACACAGTTCTAACAAGGTTGGCCCTGCCTTCCTGAACTCAAGGGGTCTCTCTGGGGAGAATGAGACATCAGATGAAATGCATTTCATAAATTCTGATATATTATACAACTGAGAGCTATTATAATTAAGTTTTCCAAGAAGTTGTGGCCTCACAGCACCTCCCTGAATTCGCCCATAACAGCAGGGCCTCACAGGGACAGGATATATTCACTATGTTTATGGCAAAACCCCATGGGACCCTAAGAGAGAGGGCGGGTCAGCCAATGATGGTCAAGACCCTAGATATGCACAGGATTCCAATATAGGTGTGAGATCCTATATAAAATATGCGCATCAGGGCCGCCTAAGCCAGGCGCCATTGGAGGGTCCCTGGGAGGACTCAAGGAGGTGAAGCATATGGGGCCTAAGGGCCTGCTAATCCTTTTCTGCACAGCTTACAGCCTACAACAGAAAAGAGAAATCTTCCTAAGAAGCTAACAGCAGTCCTCCTTGCATTCTAGCCTCAAGGTGTCATAGTGAACCATTATCTGTTCCCGTAGGGGGCAGGGTTGCGTTGATCAAAGGGTCTTTCAGCTGAGGTGTCTGTGAGGCATAGGGAAATTTGGCTAAATCTTGGGTGACGCATGTGATTTACAGACCTCGGAAAGAACAAAGCCCCTTCCCTGTTTGTACTCAATAAAAGCTGCAAGCTGACCAGATTCAGGGCTCCTGTCCATCAGACAGAGTCCCCTGGCTCACATTGCTTTTTAAACTATCCCTGTCTCTTGCTCTTTATTTCTTTTTCTGAGTCCCCGCCGGTCCTCTCGAGGAAACTAGACCCAGCCGCACAGAGATGCGACAAGAAGTGACACCTTTAAACAGGTTCAAAATGGGAAAATAAAATAAAGGTTTAATGAAAGAACTAGAATAACATGGAAGCAAAGTGATGGCGAATGGAATGGTTTAGAAAGTACTGGGCTAGTGCCCGACTGGGGTTCAAGTCCCAGCTCTGCCATTTTCCAGCTGTGTGACCCTGTACATGTCCGTGAGTCTATGTCTCTCTCTCTCTCTCTCTCTCTCTCTCTCTCTCTCTCTCTCTCTCTCTCTCTCTCTTTTCTTTTCTCCCCAACCCAATCCTAGGTAAGGAGAAGGTCTTTTGTGAAATGTGACTACAGTGCAAAGCTCACTCAGCCTTAA
The DNA here is from genome assembly GCA_033961575.1 of Aselliscus stoliczkanus. NCBI lineage: Eukaryota > Metazoa > Chordata > Mammalia > Chiroptera > Hipposideridae > Aselliscus > Aselliscus stoliczkanus. The sequence continues at coordinate 96,007,470 of CM066733.1, forward strand.
GGGAAAGTTAGAACTTCTTAGCTGTTAGTATTTTGTGGGGTCAAAAATGGCTTGAAGTTCCATTTCCTTATGGTTTTAGGAAGAGGCCTCTGGTTTGTTCCTATTTTCAATATTATCTGTGGTTCTTTACATTTCTGATCAATGGAACCACTTAAACATTCAAGACCCAGGTGTTCAGTAAGATTAAAATTCCCACCCAAGTGGGAATTAAATATATGCATAATAATAGTACAATTAATAAGAGAATGTGCAAAAATCATGAAGATTCACTGTCCATTTGATTTACTACTTAGTAAGGAGAATTAAATGCAAATAGAGCATATATTTTCAAAGACATAAAGGTGATTTTTATTCATTTTTATTTATATATGAAGACCAAATCTTTCTCTATGAAATCTTCTCACATCACACTGGCAGGTAACTAAAAATATGATTCCATCGAAGAAGACTTCCTTTACATATACGCGTATATTCAATAACATTTCTAATGTTTTCTGACCTACCATTGCTCCTGCAAGAAGGGAAAAGTGTTCTTGTGAACTTTTATTTTTTTAACAGTCACTTTGATTAAGGTTGATTTTACATATTGAAAAATGGAGCTGGTATCTTCCCCAGAGTTCCTCAGGAGAAGTTGATCAGCTCCCCAGAAGCTTCAAGCCAGGGGTGAAAGACTTGTCTTGAGTGTCACAGCAGAACCAGGGAAAGCCAATGTCACAAGAAAGCTGTAAGGCTTTTGCAGAAGAGGGAGAATAAAATTTTTTTTTCAAAAAAAAGGTAAGGAAGAATAAAGGAGATAAAGAAGAAAGCAGTAAGAAAAATGAGCAGGAAAGTGGCTGTGGTAGGAAGTGAAGTGTCACTAACAAGAACTATAGGTGTGGTGGAATTGAACACAGCAGAGAGAAAACTGTGAGAGACACAGCCACCTGGGGTCTGAAAAAGATGATCCTTCAAAGTCAGAGCCACACCCCTTATCCAGAATTTCACAACTTGCTCTTTCTGCTTATTTCCATTAGGCTACTCTATGTCTGTTATAATATTAAAATGGGAGAGATGTCTGATAAGAGGAGAGAATCAAGATTCTATGACACACTGAATCATTGAAAATGTTTACAAAATATCTGATATAAAAATATGTTTTCTATGTATTCAAACAAGCAGTGTCTAAGATATGACCTTGGTCACATCATTTTAAACTATTCTGTATTTCCATCTATTCGAACTCTTCTGTATCTTTGTATTTCCAGAGCCAGAAGGAAACCCAAGAGATTGGTTATGGCCAGGGCTGTAGGTATGGCCAACTCTTTTTAGACAAGACAGAATTACAAGGAAAGGGACTTACATTTCCATGAACTTGACCCTCTCCTAAACTTTGCTCAGTTGTAGCTCATGTTGTGGCTGCAGAAAAAAAACCCTGGCATCTCTGGCATATCAGAAGAACAACTATCTCTGCTTACTCTCAAGGGACAATGAGAGGATGAATTCATTAATAATCTTTAAATCATTTTAAGGAAAAAAATAGCTGACACTAATGATTAATAGATGGGAATTGCTGGATTTACCACATTGACACCCATCAGGGAAGTACCACCTGCTGACCGTGGATATTTTTCCTCCAGTAACCACCTAAATTGACACGTCCTTAGACCCTAAGAGAGTACACAGGCTGCTATGGAAACAAGACTGCACTTAGCTGGACTGTGGATGAGCAGCTATCTTAGCCAAGTTTCCCTTAAATATTGAGACTTTGGGGAAAAACAGTTTCACTTTTTGATTAAATATGACCTTTTAATTGCTTTCCTTGTTGTCACAGTTTTTAAAGCACAGTAATTTACTAAATATTTAAAGTCCACGTGTCAAAAAAAATCATTATTTTAGGTACAACTGTTTTTAATAGCTTTATTATTTATTGCCTCCTCTCTGGAGTTTTATCTGGAATGTGGAAGTTGAAGGTGAGCCTCACCTTATCGCTGATTAACTATCCTGAAAAGGGGGGTTGGTAGATGCCCAAATCTGTCCTTAACAGAACTAAAGTTCCCGAGAACACTCCTGGTATTCATGAATAAATTTTGGAGTGCAAGCCAGGAAAGTGCAATTTAGCTGCACTACATTTTCAAACTTAGCACAATGTGGTAAAACTCACAAGGCATTCAGTTTAAAAATAAGATCAGAGGTTCTTTATAAGACTAAGGGAAATAAAAATCACACTATCCACCTTCATTCCACATTCTTTTGCACGTGATTCTAGTCAGTCCTGCATCCCACCCGCCAGGGTAGATTTCTGAACCTCAAGGAAAAAGTCCCAGGTCTCTCCTGAGTGCAGGCACTAAACCAAGTGCATTAGGAAGGTGAAGGGGGCGTGGGGGGGTGTGTGTGGGGTGGTTCATTAGGGAAATGCTTTGCTCCAGGTTCAAAGGGCACCAATATCCATCTTTTCTCAGAGTAAATAAGTCCTTTTTTTCCTCCCACATTCCATTTCTTAAAGTTTGAGAGTAGATAAATGTAAATTTTACCCCAAATAACACAGGATTATAAAGCAACATGTGCCCAGGGCACATTAGAAATCAGGATGACCCTTTGGTGGCACCTTGAGGTCCCAGGAATGGAAGTCACAAGTCCCAACTTCCCCAGTCATCCTGACTCCCTGGGATCATATCAGCTAGTATGACAGTTGTCAGGGACAGTCTTTGATAGAACTGCTGACCAAGGGTTATCTGCCTCTCTAGAGAGGGAACATTCTAACAGATCTCCATTCAGGCCTAAACCCCAAAATGTAGAAAGGACAGGAGCCTGAGATAATGGAGGAAGTCTGAGAATAAACACTATCCACAACAGGTCCAGGTGGAGAAAGGCCCAGCTTCAGTAATGTCTGCGGGAGCAAATATTCATTTGTTGTCCCTCTTACCACGTCAATATACTCACTGCTTTTATAGCAAGATTCCAGGTTGATCCAAGAACTCACAAGAGTGGATTTTATCACTGAAATAATCAAAAGGATCAGTTGTAGGCAGGTTTGCCCTTAGGTTAGGAGCAGTGAGGACCATCCAAGACCCAGCTCTGAGGAAGGAAGCCCTTTGTTCAGGAAATCCCACCCCCTGAAGCAAAGCTTTACTTTCACTTCAATTTCAAGTCCCAGAGTCAAATTTTTTAAAATGTTCCCTTAAAGAGCTACAGAATAAGTAAATAAACAGGTCCCGTGCTTTTCCTGGAACCTCTCTGGCCCCCAGGACAATATCAAATTCCTGGATGTGGTCACTTTTCTTATTTTTCTTTTTTCTTTAGAGTACCACAAATACACCCTATTGTGGGTCTATCATTTCAAATACCTTGTAAATACATCCCAGTTCTGAATCTCTCCAAGCCTCCCAAGAATCTAGGAGGAGCCAATGAATGCAATTTGAATAATAATGAAGTGACTGAACAATTTAATTACCAAAGGTAGCCCTAGGGATTCCAACAAAAGGGTTGAACGCCTTCATCTACAAAAATGTAACCACGTGCTCAACTGTGGGACCAATTATGGAGAGTGAGAAGAGAGAAGAGCACAGGTGCACACACAAGCAAATGGGGAATTAGCACAAATCCTCCCTGGAGACACAGGCCATGGTGAAAAAGGGTGACTTGGACAGCTTCTCTCTCATCTATCAGGTTCAGGTTTTGTTAACTTTTTCCCTTTCTGGCTCATTGAATGTAGCACTTACTATATGCAAAACAATAGAAACGGTTCTCCCAAGAAAAGCTTTGTACTGGGAATTCAAAATAAGTTCAGTGAATGTCAGTAAAAGTTCTTCAAAATCAACAGCCACGGAGGTACTTTTATCCCTCACACAATTTCTTCAAAGTCAAAATTTGAAAAGTTAGTTCCTTCTTTGGATGCACACAACTTCACCTCAATGTTACGTTTAACAATCTGTTGATTCAAGTGACCTTACAATCGAAGAACTTTTTCTTTGCTTTGGGAAGAAAACAAAAAAAAAGATGAACCCTTCTGGAATCCCAAAGAGCTCTCAACTTCCTTAGCCCCTAAGACTTAAATGCAGGAAAGCCCCCGCAGGCTGAACAATTGCTAAGTCGCGCTTCTTGAACAGGAAACAGAGTTTGCTTCTGTAGGGCAGTGTATTTCCCCGCCCAGCGCTCACTCCCAGGCAGGCACCGCCGTGCCCAGGTGGTGACACAGAGCGTAGATAAGGTGTCCTAACAACCGTGTTTGCCGTGATCCCGGAAACCAACGGCCACTCGGGGACTCCCACATCGCTTGGGGGCATCTCCCCGCCATTCCACGGGTGCCTCTAAGCCACAGACCTGGGTGGCCCCAGGATCCCTCCCGCGACGACACCGGGCAAGACTGACACCCGCAGCTGCCGACGACCCTGCCAGTCACGCTGCTGTCGGCTGCCTTTTTTAGCCACGACATCTGACCCCAGCTTTAACAGCAGCCTTCAGGGAGAGGTCCCAGGGCGCGCCGGGCGGTCTCCTTCCCTCCCCAGACCCTGCTTAGAGCTCAGGGAAGCGGTGGGGGAGGTACCGGCCTTGGAAGGGGCCAGCGAGCGCTGGCTCCTCCTGCCCAGGTGCTTCCTCTCTCCGCTCTCCCCCACCGATCCCAGCCCCCCATCGCCCCCCTGCACCCGGGATGCCCCGTTGGGCCGCTCGCGGTGGCTCCTCTGGCGCCCCTCCCCACCCCCACCCCGCAACTCCGCTCTCCTGGATCCGCTCCAAGTGCGCGTTTGGCCCCGCGGGGGGCGGGAAGACACAGAAGGAAGGGACCGGGGGCTGGCTCAGGACACACGGGGTGGGGGGCCGGGCAGGGGACCCGGCGCTCACCTCCCTCCTCCGTCCCACTGTCCGGGTCTGCTTCGGAGGAGTCGGGCCCGTCCCCGTAGTCCGCTAGCCCCACCAGCTCATCCTCCTCGTCGTCGTCCTCGTCCTCCAGCTGCGGCTTCCCCAGCACCTGGCTCATTGCGCCCACCGGCTGGCCGTCCCGTGGGGCGGCGGGGTTCCCGGGTGGGGGATCAGCCTCCTCGCCTGCTGCTTGCAACCTATCTGAATTGGGGTTTTGTCTGGAGAGGGACGGAAGCCGGCGGAGGCGGGGGCCGCGAGTCCCCCCGGCGGGCGGCGTCCAGGTCTGGGTCCCGCGGTTCCCAGGGCGCCCGGAGCCCCCTCGCCGCCCCGCCCGCCTGCTGGCGGAGGACTCAGCCGGAGCGCGGCAGTTCCTCCCCGAGGAGGGAGAGAGAGACTGCGTGACCCAAGTCACCTGACACACACTGTCACACACTCACACTCACACACACACACACACACCCCGCACGGGCGCGCGCGCGCTCTCCCGGGCGCAGGCACCGCTCGGCGGGCGGGCGCTGGGCTGAGGCCTCACACACTCACCGGGGGAAACAGGGCGGCACCGGGCCCTCCGCCCACCCAGAAGCGCACACGGACACACGCCCCGTACTCTGGGCCCCCGAACCTGGCACAGGCACTCACCGCGGCTGCGCACCAGGGGCCCCCACGCGCTGCTTCTGCACGTGGTCCCAGCACAGGCAGGCGAGCTGGGGGCCTGCACCTCCCCTCCAGCCATCGCCCCCCCCACACACACACACACACCCTGCCTTGGGCAGCTGTCTCCAGCTTTAATCCTGGGGCAGGGCTCCAGTCCCAAGTGGGCTGCCACCCTAATACTGCTGCACCTGGGCTTCCACCCAGAGCAGCGTTCCTAGGACACCCCGTGGATGCTGAAATGCCCCCAAAAGAAAACTCAGAGAAATGCACGGCAGAAACACAGTCTCCATAGCAATTGCCTTTTAGTGTGCGTTTACGGTTCAAAGTGCTTTCCATCGAAATATTCAAAAATCAGGCCTACCCAGATGTACAATAAATGTTTCTGAAAAAAATAACATGTCTCATGGCTGCCTACACTGAATAAAAATTCCTCTGCAGTATTTTGGAAAAGGTCTCAGGTGTATAACACAGTCAGGGGCTATTCATGGTCATCTCCTCCTGTCTCTTTGCATAAACTGTAATCCCACATTTCAAAATAAAATGTTTCTAGGCTTTTGTGGGGGGGTAAGGGAATACTGTGTGTGAGGGGGGAGCAAGTCTCACATGGGAATAGCAGCAATGTGGGGGTGAGACCAAAACCTGCATTCCTCCACAAGCTTTTCACAACAAGGACATGCTGTACCCACCCTTTCTGGATGCTGCAAAAAGTCACGTGGATGAACTTCCTTCTGTCAAGAACAATACGAAATAAACCAGCTGGCCAGCATGGTGATCCAGATCCTACAGGTGCCAGCAGCTCAGCAGGTGGTGTGAGGGAGAAGAGGAGGAGGGGAGCTGAGGCTGAGGTTCTTGGGACCTAAGGGTGCTGCCTCTGTGGGGAACATTTATTGAGCACCTATTATATGCCAGGGGCAGATCGTCGGGAAGATCCACGGATGCTCAGAGCAATGTTCCTGTCCTGGAATAGCCCTCAGTTTAGCAAACCTTGACTCATGTTTCTCGATTTTTGTAGCGTTTGGGTTGTGAGTATTGAAGGTGGATACAGACACCTGTGACTGCTTCTAATTGGAAAGGTTTTCAGATTTTCCAGGCGGAGGTGGTATAACTTGGTATTACTGTATTAGTCAAGGCCCTCCCCAGGAGGAAAATAGATGGCATATGCAAAGATTTTAACTGAACCGGCTTTAAGTGAAGGGAAAATTTACAGGGGCGTGGGCAGAGCTTAGGGCTTAGCAACAGTGGGAAGAGATCATCATACCTAAACTAGTAGGAGCAAAGGAAGGGAGTGCGAGTGCTGGAGACAGAGCACAAAATAGGAGTTACAGCTGATGAGGAAGCAGCTACTGCCAGAACCACCTTATGTAGAGGAGACAGCAGTAGGAAGAAATGCCCTGACCTCTCTCTCCTCCCACCCTCCATTCTCCTGGAAGTGCCTCCCATTGGCCAAACCCAACTGGAAACCAGAGGGCAAGGGAGCCTGGAACCTAGTCCAGGGCACAGTGATTGAGTAGAGAGGACAAGGGGTGGATCCTAGGATTGGTTGGGTGTGGTGGAGGGCAAACAGCATAACCAGCTAGCACAAGCAGACTCTGCTTGCTCTTATCAGAGGAAGTTACTCTAGGGGTCATTTTCCTAGTCCATTTTCATCCGTTCTATAGAAAGAAGTCCCCAGGAGGAAGAGCTCTCCCAGAGTGGGTTTGAAGACTTTTGGCTGTCCCAGAACAAACCCACCCACCTGGCAAGGCTTTTGAACTGGCCTGATTCAAACTGCAGAGGGCTACTTATGAGGCCCTAGAAGCTAGTCCAAGGTTAGCTCAGACCATCAAGGCATCTCTGGCTGGTTGCCAATTGTGAAGGCCCCAGACCCCAGGGGTACAGGACAACTCCTAATCCAAAAGCCCCACTGTGTCTGAGACCCAGGAAAAACAGAGATAGCTGATGATCATCTCCCTTCCCCAAGAAGGGAGATCTTAGAAGGAATCAGCAGCAACATACCCTAAAATATTTGAAAATTGGAACATTCTTGAGAAACTCAGGGAACAAATACACACACACACAAAATCAATAAAAGCCAGACCCTCTGTTATGCTCTACCCCAAGGTAGATAAAAGAGTCAAGAACAGGCTTAAGAGCTAATCACTGCCATTTCAGAAGTGTACAGTATTGATAAAATTTGAGCAAACAGAACAGGACAAAACTTTATTGCTTTTCTCTTTTTGCTGTTATCATTCCAGTACTGTCAGCTTTCAATAAGGGATATGCTTTAAAATATCTTAGAAATAGAAGTTCTTAAATTTAAAAAGCTATGTATGTGGATTCTTTCAGCATTTAAATAAAAATATAAAAACACTAAAAATCAAATGCCTTTGAGAAATCTGCTCAGTGTGGAATCTGCTCGGTAACTTGACTATGGCCTTGGCCACTCTGACCTGGAGTTCAGGCTTTGCCTGTGATGTTTCCCTGGGAGAGCTGTCTCAAGAATGTGAGGATTTGTCTCTGGGCTGGCTACCCATGGTCTTTGCTGTTGTACGTACCATGGCAGGGTACCGTACACATGATAGGTGTTTAATAAATGATTATGGAATGAATGAAAGATAGTACATGGCCAGCTGTCTACACAGACCTGGCACATTTTTGAGAGAAACTTTAGGAAGAGACAGAAGCCAAGTTTTCTACGTATTGAACCCTGGGAAATGCTACAGTGAGGTCAATATAAACTGTGAACTATAAGAGCATAATGAATAATCTGACACACAAGCGATGATGACACGCTTTCATCCCTTCAGGACTGCCTGAAGACTAGGAGGAATTACAATGTAATGACGACTACTCAATGCTTATTTTATTTTTACCAACATTTTTTTATTAAAAAAAAAACAAAACCTCTTAACTTTTAGAGATATTGTATGGTATCATAAAAGATGAGCTTTGTCTATTATTGCCCATTAAAATTTAACCAGCTAACATTTACTGATATTTTTTTTCATGAATAAGGCACTGTTCCAAAATAAGATGAACTTTAAAATATTCCCATTAAGGAATATTATTATCCTTACTTTACAGAAGAAAACTGAAGTTAAACAATTTGTGCAAGGTACCACATGGAGAGGATGGTGGAACTACTTTGAAACTCAGACAGACATTAGACATTAGTCCTATTTAATGACCTAAGGCTAAAGTCAGTTAAATTATAACCATTAAACTGAAAAGGAGGGAAGGGAAGTAAAGAGCTGACTTCCAATCTCATAGGTAAAGAAGCAAAACCCACACAGACACTCAAAAATTGGTCTGTTGTCTTGGGTCATTTAATTTACAGGATTCACTGAAAGATGGAAAAAAAAAAAATTAAAAAGCTTCCTAACCAACAAAAGTTAAAAAACTGCTTGTCATAATAAAATCGTTGATTGTGATCATTCCTTTTATTAGGAATACAAATAGCAAGTGCTTTTATACCCTTTCTGATTTATATGACTTTATTGTGCTATATGCTAAGCTCAAGTATAATAATACCTAAGTGTATTGTTTTGCTTTGAAATTTAAATTTTAAAGGTCAGAAGTTTTTGCCCTTATTTTAGTGAATTATTTTGCTGTCACCAATTACATATGAAGAATATGAAAGCTTTTTCAAAGAAATTTGTACAATTTGGGCAGAATAATTGCAGTTCTGAGCAAGGAAAGCAATTAAAGACAGCATATATACTGCATTTTGGTATTTTGAGGCATCTGATGGCATTGTGCCTGGTTTCTGGGATTCATATGTGGCTTTCTTTTTACATATCTATTTAACGCTATTAATTTTTTCTTGCAGCAAACAAAGGAAAGAGCTGGCTACAGAATCTTGCCAGACTCCTGCTGATCCAGGGCAGCCAAGCAAATTTCTCGAGAGAGCAGCTCACAGCTTCTGGTTGTCCTAAGACAGTTGATAATATGATGAAATCATTAAAAATCATTAAATCATTTTCACTGAGGCAATCCATCACTAGAGAGATTTTATTAAAATCATGTTTTCATATTTTAAAAACATGCATATGGTAAAATAGTCAAATGGCATAAAAGAATACCCAGTGAAAAGTTAGTTTCTCTCCCTTCCCTGACTGACAATCTCCTGGGTTTCCTCCACAGAAGGAAACACTCTGCTTTTAAAAATACAAACATATTTGTAGCCATTATAGAAACTTATATTTGATAACTTTATCTCTTGAACAATCAATACACTTTTTTTTTTTTTTTAAATGAACGTGAAGACAGTTCGATTTTCAGGGCTGTGCTTTGAAGAAAATAAACAGAGGGAGGTGAAAGCATAACTGAGGGTGAGAGGAGGAGCCTGATTTAGATGGGGCCACCAGAGACAGCCTCTCCAAAATGATGACACTTTTGAGTTTTACCAGGAGAAGCAGAGCACAAAGTGAAAGTCAGGATAGAGAGTGTCTCAGCATTTGGAAAAGCCAAGGAGAAGGGAAGGGGCTTGCTGCTGGAGAAACAAAAGGGTCAGTGTGATGAGAGATCGGGAGGTTGGTAGGCGAGAGACAGGTACCCTTTTCAGCTAAGGGTAAGGATTTAGGTAAGGATTTGGGATTTTATTCTAAGTGCCACTGGAAGTCTTGAAGCGTTTTAAGAAGGGAAGTGAAATGTGTGGTTTATTTTTCTAGAAGCTCGCTCTGGTAGATGGTTTCCAGTGATGACCACAGCCATCCATGCTATGCCCCATGCCCTTGTGCAAATGTGACTTTGCCACGCCTTCATCTATTTTTCCTCCTCTTGAATACAGACTGGAATAGGTCCTGTGACTTATTTAGAATGTGGCGGAAACGATAGTGATATTGTACAGCTTCTGAGAAGAGTCATAAAAGGCCTTGCTAGTTCCTTTTTTACTTTTTTGAAGCCTTGAAACCCCATGAAAAGAAGTTTGGGCTACCCTGCTGGAGAGGTCCCATGGACAGAGAGGCCCAGAAGGATGTCGAGCACAAGAGGAAAAAGGTCCAAGTATTTGAGTCATCCTAGTTGAGAGGTCAGATATGTGTGTGAGTGACACCATTTTGGAATCTCCAGACCAAATTGCAGCCACATGAGGCAAGACCAACCCAAACCACATGGAACATAGACTTTTGCAGTTCCACCTGACCCCAGCTCAGCAACCCACAGAATCAAGAGCTAACAAAATGTCTGTTTTTTGAAACCATTAAGATTTGTGGTGGTTTTTTTTTTTTTACACAGCAGTAGACAACCGATGTACATATTCTGGTCAATGTGAGGTAAAAGGATTATAGATTTAAGGATGGAAGCAGAAAATAATGGTTAGAATGTCACTGTCATAGTCCAAATGAGAATTGAATGAAGATAGTGGAAATTGAAAGCAGTGGATATATTTGATTCGAATTTCGGAGGTAGAATAGATCCGTTTTACTGATAGCTTATTTAACATGGATGGTCAGAGGAAGGACTTCTTCTAGCCATTTGGTTTGAATAACTAGATTTATGGTTCAATAAATGCCATTTGTTGAAATCAGTAAGACCCAGAAAGGAACAGAATTGGGGGTGGGAGGTGAATCAAGGTCATTTATTGTCAACATTCTTGTTACTATATATTGCCACACGGCAGTCTCCTTTAATCCTGTAATTCTGGCCATTTATTTGATGTCTATCATGTTGTCTTTGGAATAAATAATGAATTTTTCCAATTATAAGCCACAAATGAACTAAAAATAATTTGTATTTATCCAATAAAAGTCCTAAACTACTGAGATGGGATTGCTATATATAAACTTTTATTAAAAATTAACTTTTTATTCGTATGGAGTTTTAAGGACAAGCTTCTGATATATAGTGAGAGAAATGAGAGCAGAAAGCCCTTGACAATAGAGTCAACTGAACAGTAGTATTAAAAGTTCTAGGGCCAGCCGAGTGACACGGTGGTTAAGCGCTGGCTTGGGAAGCCAGCGTCCCGGTTCGGGTCCCACATATGAGGGCCAGTGACACTGCCCTCAAAAAAAATAAAATAAAATAAAATAAAATAAAATAAAATAAAATAAAATAAAATAAAGTAAAATAAAAAACAATTTGGTAAAAAAAAAAAAAAGTTCTACATGTCTGTAGATCAGTTTGGACTTGTAAATCCCTACTCTGGCTGAGAGAGTTATACCAATTTGTACATTCAATGATACAAGAAAGCACATTCCCCAGAACAAATTACCTTATTAAAAATCCATTAGAGGGCTGGCCGAGTGGCTCAGTTGGTTAAGAGCAAGCTCTGAGCAACAGGGTCGCTGGTTGGATTCCCACATGGGCCAGTGAGCTGTGGCCTGAGCAGAGCTGCCGCTGAGCTGCCAACAGGTGGCAGGATGGCTCAGCTGATGAGAGCATGTGCTCCTAACAACAAGGTTGTCCATTGGACACCCGCATGGGATGGTGGGCTACACCCTTCCGCAACTATTGGGTTGTCGGAAAAGTCATGACGTATTTTGTCTATGTTTCTCAAAGGTCATTTATTTATATAAAGAACAAAGATCAATCAATGATATATTGCCCGTTCTGTTTGATAACCTTTTGCCATCTTTCAGTGAGCTTCATAATTCCTTGTTCATAATTCCTGTCTTTATTTGTGAAAAACTGAACAAGGTGCTGATTTACAGCCTCATCTGAACTGAACGTTATATCACGCAAGGAGTCTTGAAGTGAAACAAGTGGAAGTCTGACAAGATCAAATGAGTATGGAGGGTGTGGCAACACATCCCATCCAAGCTCCAATAATTTTTTTTTTTTTTGAGGGCAGTGTCACTGGCCCTCATATGTGGGACCCGAACCGGGGCCGCTGGCTTCCCAAGCCAGTGCTTAACCGCCGCCACTCGGCTGGTCCATCCAATAATTTTTGATGGGTGATCAAACTTATGTGTGGTCTCACGTTGTCCCGATGGAACACAACTCCTTTACAATTAACAAGCTTTGGATGTTTCTGAATGATAGATTCGTTCAAACTGTCTAATTGCCTACAGTACACATTTGAATTGATTGTTTGGTTCCTTGGTTGGAGCTCAAAAAACACGACATCTTTAAAATCCTACCACACCGAAAGCATAACCTTCCTCTGATGAATGTCTGCTTTCGATGTTGTTTGAGGCTAATCACCATGTCAGGACCAAGACCATTTGCACACCACGTTGTTGTAAACAATCCACTTCTGATAACCAGTTATCAGTTGCTTCAAAAAAAGGATAATTTTCCTCACGTTTAATGAGTATATTGCAGATGTTTATATGAACTGTCAAATGAACTTCTTTGAGTTCATGCGGAACCCAAATATCGAGCTTCCTTATGTATCCCAGCTTCTTCAGGTGGTCGTGAACACTTGAATGATGGATGTTCAATGTTTCTGCAATCTCTTATGTACTGTAATTTGGGTTTGACTCGATCAAAGCCTTTATTTTGTCATCATCAACCTCGGTAGGCCTCCCTGACCGAGGAGCGTCGTTGAGATCAAAATCACCAGCATGGAATTTCATGAACCATTGTTGGCACTCACGTTCTTGTAGAGCATCATCACCGTAAACTTTATGCAACTTTTCACAAGCTTGATGCGCATTCTTCCCTTTATGGAAGTAAAACAATAAAATATTGTGAAAATGCAGTTTGGTTTTCCATCTTCAACTTGTTGTAAAATCTCCAAAACTAAACCAAATCACTCAATTTTTTTTTTTTAGAATGAAGCTAGAACTGTCAGCTGTCAAATGACATAGCAATAACATAGATGTGAATGATTCTAGTATTTCCAAAAATGAACTAGTGCCATCTATTGCAAACACGCGTCATGACTTTTCCGACAACCCAATAAGATTGAACACTGCAAGTTGAGGCCGGATGGTGGCTGGACTTGGAGCTGAGCTAGCTGTGCCCTCCACAACTAAGATTGAAGGACAACAACTTGGCTGTTTCCCTTCCCCAATTCCCCAATAAATCTTAAAAAAAAAAAAAAAAAAAAAGAACATTCCTAGCAACACTGTTGCAATAGCAAAAGCTGGAGCCAACTCAATGTCCAAAAGTAGACTGGATAAATAAATCGTGGTATCTTCTTACACTGAAATATTGTATAGCAGAGAGATTGAATAGCTGAATCTCAGAAACAGAATGCTGAGCGAAAAAAACAAGTTGCATAGGAAGCAGGCAGAATGACTCCATTTACAAAGAAGTTCAAAAGCAGGCAAAATTGAACAATGTAGTGTTTAGGGATATTACATATATTCATGATAAGAGAATTACTACCACAAAATTCAGATGGTGGTTTCCTCTGCGAGAGAAGGAGGGGCCCCTGGAAGATTTCTTGAGTGTGAGCCTTAGCAAGGGCAATTTCAAGGAGTGGCAGGGATAGAAGAGAGAATGGTAGGCTGAAGGATGAATTGAAGCTAACAACATGAAAGATAGCTAGTACAGGCAACTGATTAAAGAAATGTTGCTGGAAATCTGAGATTATATCCTCACAAAGCAGTTAAAATTATTGGCAGAGCAGACTTCTTTCTCATGCGGTGGAAGGAGAGGGTAGTAGGGTGGATTTATGAGGCTGACTGTGGTTGAACTGAGCTAAGGGGTGAGAAGGGAACTGTGGGCTGGGAGCCTTCCTCATACAAAGGGAGGTTTAGGAATCTTACTTCATTTGTTGTCCAGAGACTGTGTACCCACTTGGAGATAAGCAAGCAAGATCTCCAGGCTGCTCTCATGCACTACTTGCTTTGGCTCTGATTAGGGTCCCCTGCCAAGAATTCCCATTCATCAAGGTCTGGGAACAACTGCAGACCAGTCAGCTCCCAGGAGCATTCACACATCTTACCAGCTGGCTTAGGCTTTCTTTCCTTTCAGCAGAATTAATGTGTGATTGCTCTGACTGCCCATAAATGTAACTTAAAACTCCATCTCATTGCAACTTTATGGTGATGTTATAAAAGCCTCCTACAGGAACAGAGCACTCTGGATCTTTGGAAATTTATTCAAGGGACTAGCTAAGAAAATTCTTTCATCTGGAAAAGTATAAGAAAATGATCAGGTTGAAAGGTCATGCGTACATACCTTGACTTTGGGGGGTTCATATAGAACTCTTTGGTGACCTGCCTGTAGAGAAATCCCAAGCTAGTAATGGGCAGGAAAAGGAGCTGTGTTCTCCTAAGGGCTCTAGGTGGGGAGTGACAGGTATAGGGAACGAATCTGAAGAAGGCCAAAGGACACTCAGATGAGAGGCTTCACACTCTGCTGAGTAAAACCAGCTCTGACTATGGGGTTGGGAGAAGTTGGGAAGGAGTAGAGGAAAATCAATTATTTAGCCTTCTCTGGTGCGGGGTAAGGGCTGTTTGCATTTTTCCTGCCTAATGCTCTCTGAAGGAGAGAGGGAGACAAATATCTTAAGAAAAAGGAGATCATCATGATTCTTTTTCTCTGGAAACCAGGCCTATTTCAGAGGGGATAAGAAAAATCAGGTTTAAAATAAGCCTGTCCTGAACCTCAGATAAGCCTGAAACTCCATTCTAGGGCCCTAGCTATCTGTGTTTGGAGAGGAGACACCTGCCATGTTTCTTGAAAAGGTTGAATGGGTTTCCCGTTCATTCATACCTTCATTCAGCAATAATTTATTGAGTGCTCACTCTGTTCACGAAACTTCTGGATACTGGAGAAGTAACCGTGAAAAACAGACAAAACCAGACCGAATTAATCGTATGTCAAGTATGCTTTGAATACAGGAGTCAGGAAAGCTCAGTGATTTTGCCTGTTTCATACGGATGCTTCCCACAAGCTACTAAAAGACTAGCTGTTTGGAATAAAGGCTTTCTTCCCCTTCTAGCTCTCAGGATCACTCAGCATTGTTCACTTCCATTGAGACTCTAGTTAAGTGAACTACAGGAATATTGAAATATATACTTGGCCACAGGTTAGAGGATGGTTTCTTCTCCCAATTCCCCTCTCCCTCCAATAAACCTCCTGGCAACACCCGCACCCCCTCGCAGCCCCTTTTCCTCCCCCTCTGCGAAGGAGGCTTCTCGGGCTGGGGCAGAAGGGACAGCGGCCCCCGCTGGGAGCGGACTGCCGACCACGCCAGCGCCAGGGCCTGAGGGCCTACCCCCTTCAGCCCCCATCGTGTCCCGCCGGCCGCTGCGGGGCGCTGCGGCCCCAGCTTAGCAGCCACGGAAGGGGCGGGGCGGAGGGCCCTGCGGGCGGCGGGCGCGGCGGGCTCGGCCACAGGTTACCTGCAGGAGCGAGGAGCGCAGCCTGGCGATCGGGCGGCTGGAGGCGGCGGCGCTGTGCAGCGCCGAGGCCCAGGGGCCGCCGGAATCAGCAGGAGCGCGTCCCCATCGTCTGTCTTCGCCCTCCACCCGGTTCCCTGCATCAGTTCCTGCGGCGCGGTCGTCCAGCGCGGGAGAGAAAGGTATGGTGCTCTCCGAGGGCCGGCGCCCCCTACTCCCTGGGGACCCTCTGATCTGGGCGGACGCTGTCGGGGATGGGGACGCTGCTCCTTCGGCGCCCCCAGATCGTGTTTGCTCGGGGAGGAGAGCCAGCCCGAGCGCGTTGCCCCCTTTCCTGCGGCCTCTGGTGTGTGTGTGGGTCATCCAGAGGCACCTCTAATCGCTTGGCTTCAGTTGCTTCCCTAGAATATAGAACTTTGCAGGTGGGGGGAGGGCAGAGGACTTTCCCGTCTAGGCTCGCACCCTTCCAATTTTTCCAGTGAGCTCAAAGAGTTTGAAGAAAGTGGTGATGGTGGTGGTTTTGCTAGGGTTGCGGGATGTCACCAGGGATTTCTCCCGGACGCAGTCTGCGGGCGCAGAGGAGGGTCCCCTCTGGTCACCAAGCGCTCCCCCACAGTCCCTTGGCCTTCGGGCCGGCCTCCGGGTGGCCAGGCTAGGCTCGGACGCACCAGCAGTATGCCGCCTTCCCCGCAACCAAAGGGGTGCAGGCTTGGAAGAGCGGGGGCTGTTCTGTCCCGGGAAGACCTGTTCTGGCTGCAATTAAGCTTTGTAGAGTTAGCAAGTGGTGTATCTCTCGGGCCCGAGGAAGAGAGCATGTTGTTTGGTTTCGTTCAGATATCAGTTTACGGACACTTGTCTTGGGAATTTCAGTGTGATGTTTCCGGTAGATTTGGGGGACTGGAAGGGAAGTGAGCATTATTTGTGACTCGAGAGAGACTTCACAGCTGGTCAAGAAGGTTTTCCCAGAAGCACAGTGAGATGGTTCCAGTGCTGGGTAAGAGATCTGCTTTGGGATCATGAGGTTGAGTCTTGGATGCCACCACTTGTTAGGGGTGTGACATTGCGAAACCCACGTTTTTGAACCTTAGGTTTTAGAACTGTAAGCTGGGTGTATTATACATAACCTGGTAGTAGTATTGTGGAAGTAAAATGATGCTAGTAAAATACTTGGCCTAAGGCTCTTGAATGTTAGTTATCCTTTTTGTGAACCTATTGAATGATGATATTCATTCATGTGTAGTTAATCTAAGTGGAAAGAACTTAGGCAATGAAGACAAACACACTACACTGGACTGATTGTCCGTGAGATGAGGTCTCCCATACTTAGAATATCAATAGCAACCTATTGTTCTCACACTTAGTAGGTGCAACTCTACATGTTTAACTTCTATCATACCTACCAAGTGCTTAGCATATGGTCAATGAAAATTTTTTTTTGAAAATTAGGGTATAAATTAAAATTGGAAGTTTTCTGTCCTTTAGGTCATAAGTGGGGAGTGTACAAGAGGGGTGAAGAGGAATAAAAGAGATCAAAAATCAGCTACTTGCATATTGTTGGGAGGTATACATCAAGAGTGATTAAGTAATGCTAATTTGTTAACTCCTTATTTGTTGGTCGTAGCATCAAAAAGTAACCTTAGCTTTTTACTTAAACTTGTCAACCTCTCCAGAGCTCCAGAAAAGCATATACTCAAGTAAAGCAGATGGCTTGTGATCTAACTCTGCTTAAAAGGCACATGCCCGACTCCCAAGGCCTTTCCATGTAGAAATTCTGGTGCGCCCACTGTGAAATATACCTTCAGAAAGTATAAAACTTAGAGGTACAATTTAAAGAATAAGAACAGAACACACATCCAAGTACCCATCACCCAGGTGAAGACTTAGACTAGAGCATGCCCAGGACCTTGGAGCCCCCGGTACCCCTCCCCATGGCATCCATTCCTCCTTCTCCCCACAAGGAGCCAGATTTGTGTTAATTTCCTCCTTTCTTTTCACACTTAATATCTTATACTTGAATGTGTTACCTGGAGAAAGATGATAACTTCCAGGAAGGACTCTTGATGGCTAACTGGGTTCAAATTTAAAAACAGAGCATAGCAGCTGATTTTATTATTTATTTATGTATTTATGTATTTATGTATTTATTTATTTATTTATTTTTACAATGTATATTATGTATCAATAAGTATTGATATTACATTTTTGTGTTTATATATTTGAAATATTTTACAATTAGCAATTAAAATGGAGATTTTTAAGTGGGTTCAAAAAGGATTTCAGTAACATTGAAAAACTTTTCATATTCTTTAATAACTTTTTTTTTGCTTTAAACATATCTGTTTTGATATGTCCGAGACAAAAAAAATTTTTTTATCCCTTAGCAGGAAGTTAGAGAGAGACTAACAAAATGTAGTACAATAAGAGACAAAACTGTTTGATTGAAATTTCATGATCCTAGCAGCTGATTTTAAACAGGCTTCTCAGGCAAGCTGTGCTTCAGGGAGAAACCTGCATGGAACTGTTTGCCTCCTGTGCTAAACTGCCTGCCTGTGCTGTATTCCTGCCATCTGACCCAACCCTAATAAAAGAGTTCCTGGAATTGTATTTCAACCAATAGGACTGAGACTTTCCCCATCCCATTGGAACTGCACAGCTATATCCACATTCGAATCTTCATTGACCAATCAGAGCAGCTCCATTTTGACCAATCAGGACAATGCTTTTTGGACCAATCAAACTGTGAGGATTTGGAGTCCTCATTTGCATGAGAATGGATCAATTAGGGACCAGGAGCAGGAACTTCTCTCTATATAAGTCAGCTCCCCTCTGACTCAAAGAGCATGCTTTCCCTTTCCACTGAAGACTGCATTTTGCTGAAGACATGTCACCAGAGAGCACAGCAGGTGGAACACAGCAGAGCTGGCTAGCTAGAGTGTTTCCTAACCCCAGGGCTGCCTTCTCCAGCCATGTTGTTTCATAATTGAGCTGTAACACTTTCATATTGAGCTGTTTCACAACTGTGCTGTTCTCACAGCCATGCTATGAGAAACAGTTGAGCTGTTTGCACTGAATAAAGTTTCTTTCTCCACTGTACCCCAAATTGGAAGCACCTCCAATTGGAGATTCCTTTTGGTGTTGAATTGGCACCAATAACCATCAGTTGACATATAAAAAATTCTGTGGAAGGGAAGTTTCCAAAGAAGCATTTCCAGAATAACTTGGAGCATTCTTATAGAACTTAAAAGCAAGATAATGAGAGTAAGATAGAAACCACAAAAAAGCTGAAAGTATCAAAGTGCTGGGATGGAGTAGTCTCTCTCTCAAGCCCCTGCTCCCCCTTTCCTTGGCACAGGCTCCATGGGTGTGTTCTGTCTGCGTAGGGGAGGCCCAGTCTCTTCCAACATAGCTTGGAGGCTATAATTTTAAAAGCTTTGCTTGAATCCCTGAGAATTGAAAAAACAATAATTTGCATGCATGTGTTTTAGAAGTTTTTTTAAAAATACGAATTATCCAGGAGACATTGTATGGGATTTGAAGGATTAGCTTATTGAGAGTGACCTTTAAAAACAGTTTTAACTCAAATTCTTCTTTTCCTGGTTATGATGTTTGTGTTATGGACTTTGTTTTAAGTTATTTCTTCACACAGCTCTCCTTGATGAATCTTGCACAACTGTCACTTCTTTGTTAAAGCAATGATTCCTAAACTTGTTTCATGATGCCTTTAGTATCTCAGTAATTTTTCACACTGCTCTAGGTTTAACTAGTAAGTGGTAGTAGTATAGTTAGGCTCAAACAATGTAATAAGGGTTTATATCCTAACAACATAGAAGCTGTTTGAAAAAATAATACAGATAAAATGACAGAAAAAAATATTTTTGTATCATTCTTAAATAATCACAAACAGGATGTGTGTGCCTGTACTATTTCTCAAATCTTGGGATCAGATTGGATACCGCCGCTCTCATTTCCTGTCTCACATTAATTTTTCTGCAGCACTTGCTTTTTGACACAGCAACCACTGGAAGCCCAAGCTTTGCAAAGATATTATGTCATTGATAGGAATGTAATTGCAATCGCATGTGGAGACTGGGAACTGCCTCCAGCATGTAGGATCAGAGCGTCCAACATGTTATGTATGCTACGTATGTTTCTCTTGAAATTTTCAAATATCATAAGTGCCCCTATGAATTTGCTACAGCACCTGGAGCACTGGTGTACAGTTTGGGAATTGTTGGTCTAAGGTAAAACCCCTTTCTGGGGAGAGGGTAGTTACTAAGGAAAGGGCCTTCTAGAAATAGCCCCAGGTTAAGCTTCTGTGTGGAAAAGGCTAAGTCTTAGTTTTCTCATCTATATCAAATGGAGGGGCAAAAGCCTTCTTGTGGGGTCAGTAAGAGGATTAAACTAAATAATGTACATAGAAGCATCTATAAAGGGCCTGGAATATAACAGTCTCAAGAAATTGTAGCTGTTTTATGATTGTTAAATAGTATTAAATAAATGTCCTGTAATTGGCGTATATCATTGTCCCTATTTAAGAATAGTCAGTGCCTGAAATCTCAACCATAGCAAATAAATTATGAAGTTGACATTATAAAATGGTATATCATTTTTCAAACAGCAAACTGTGGTGTACCACGGTGGCTCTTGTTGATTTTTCCGACTGTTGTGGGCGTGCTCATTTTCACTTGCCAGTATGTGCCCTGATCTGGGGAGGAGGTCATAACTGGTTGGAGGGGTCAGGCCTGAGCCTGGACCTGTGGACTTCTGATTTCAGGAAGAAGGTACATTGTCTTATGTCTTGGGAAGTTTGGATATGGGTTACAGGCCTGAAAACTTTTCAAGTAAGATTGAATCTATGCAGATACTTACAGCACAGAGAGACAGATAATCTTTGCAGATGAAACAGTTTTGTTAAACTGCAAAGCATCACATGATATTTCACATCAGTAAGTGCTACTTGTTAATCCTCCAAGGAAAGATGGACTTGAATAACAATGTCACACGTGGCTGTCATGATGCCTTTTAGGAAACATATCAGACCAAGCCTAAGTTAGGCCCTGGTGCTGTTTTAACAATCGGTGAGAATCCACTTAATATTGATGTTTCCCTAGTGTAGTTGTTAATTTTTATTGTTGCTTTCTTCAGTTGTTTGTCATTGAGAAGCCTATACAGAACCATAGGTGATGCCTCAAACTTGACACAAATATGGGTGGATACAGTTTTGATCTGTTTTGGTTCCTAATATTTTTCCTTTTTTCTCTATGAAATTTGGATATTTGTGTATGTGGGAGAAACTATGTGATTCTTGTTAACAAACTGTTACCTTTTTTCCATTTGATGCCCATAGATAAAGTATCAGCATTGTTTTTATTTAACACAGTGCTCCTTTTAAAAAAATTGTACACCTAAAACCTATGTAACTTTACTAACAATTATTACCTCGGCCGGCCGAGTGGCGCAGTGGTTAAGCGCTGGCTTGGGAAGCCAGCGGCCTGGGTTCGGGTCCCATATATGAGAGCCAGTGACACTGCCCTCAAAAAAAAAAAAAAATACTACATTGTAGATAATAAAATATGGATTAAAATGAATTGTATTCTACTTTTTGTCTGCTACTTAAAAGAAAACTGATGAAGCTTGAGCATCCATGTAACAGAGCCTGATATTCTAGGCACAAAGAGCTTTGGGGAATGCTTGACTCAGTATTTTCATAAAAAACTAGGAAAAGGTGTGTAAGAATTAAAACAGTTAATTTAAATTTGGGAGTTAATTGGCAGCTGAATGGACTTAACTCAATTTCTACATCACTGATTTGTCCTCAGTTCAAGAATGGAGATTATGGAAACTATTTCTGTCCATTAGTAAAAAACATTCTTGGAAAAAAAAAAAAGAATGAATTTAGTGGAAATTAGCAAATAGTAACCAAGAATGGAGTAGCTTAAAGTAAACAGTATCCAGCAGAGCCTTTTTTGGTCTGTTTTTGTTTTTGTAAAGGACATATGCTTTGAGAAATGTTTCTAAAATGAATAGAAACAAAAGAATACGGTTGATTTATTCCATACACATTATGAGCTAGATAAAAGATGAATATAGAACTTAGTTCTCTTGAGGCTGTGACTTTTTCCACGTTAGCTTTGGGAACCCCGCTGTCCATTATCTGGTCAGATTGGATGAGGCAGTGGGAGATGGACGAGTGCATCCTGGGCCTTAGGAATCAGGAAACTTGGCACAGGCCTGGCTGCCAACTCACTGTGGAGCTCTAGATAATTTTTCAGAGCCTCAGTTTTCTCTTCACTAAAACAGTGTATAGTTTTGTGAAATGATATAGACTCACAGTGTAAAAGAAACACTTGTTCTTCCACACTCCTGGAGATGGGTGCCCTGGATTTAACCTGCTGGTCTGTGGACCAAAGAGAACTAATGAGATTGTTAACCTGATGTAACCTGATGATTTCCTTTTATT
The DNA here is from genome assembly GCA_033961575.1 of Aselliscus stoliczkanus. Taxonomy (NCBI): domain Eukaryota; kingdom Metazoa; phylum Chordata; class Mammalia; order Chiroptera; family Hipposideridae; genus Aselliscus; species Aselliscus stoliczkanus. The sequence continues at coordinate 96,029,637 of CM066733.1, forward strand.
ATGAACATTAGTAGCTTATTATGTAGTATCCTTCAAGACTTTGTAAGTGTGTATTCACATTTTAGAATATAAACCAAAAAGTACCATTTTATTTTAAAACTTGATGCTATGGTCAGAAAATTTATACTCTTATTTCCATAAATAGAGTTTTCAGTTTTTAAAAATGCATTTTTTTTTTTTTAAGATTTTATTGGGGAATTGGGGAAGGGGAACAGTGTTGGGGAATTTGGGAAGGGGAACAGACAACTTGCTGTCCTTTTTGTTCTTCAGTCTAGTTGTGGAAGACATCGCTTCACTGGCCCATGTTGGTATTATCATGGCTTTCTTTTCAGGTGAGGCAGTTGCTCCCTGGCTATTTGATGGCCACTCACGGTGGCTCCCAAAAGCTCAGCTCCACTGCCCCCTTGCCAGCGACTCACAGCAGCCCAACGCCAGGTCGAGCTGTTGTTCACCATCTTAGCTGTAGAGGGCGCAGTGTCACTGGTCCATGTGGGATCCGAACCGGGGTCCTTGCTGCTCAGAGCCGGCGTCCCAAGCCAACTCTTAACCAACGCGCGCCACTCGGCTGGCCCTAAAAATGTCTGCATTTTATTCTAATTAGGAAAGTCCCATAGAAATCTGATATGCAAGGAAATTGCCTCTAGGTGGTGAGTTTTAGGAGTATTAGAGCTTTTTCCTCTCTGAATCTTCATGAGAATTTTGTAGATTTCCTGCAATGAACATATATTAAGTTTATAATCAGAAAAATAAATCAGGTTAAAAGCTTTAAAAATTACACAAGAAAATTCAGAATTAGCCAAATGTGTTTTTAAAAAATACTTTGTTCCCATAATGGAATTATTTAGATCTTCTAATAACTAAAATAACTCCTTAATGAGAAGTAAAAATATAATAACATGAGGTGGACCTATTATATCATGATGATACAGTAGTGATTTGAATTTATTATTGAGGATAAAAAATAAAACAAATCATGAAAAATCAACTTTGAAAATTTCAATTCAGATTTTTTTTTTTTTTTTTTTGAGGACAGTGCCACTGGCCCTCGTATGTGGGACCCGAACCGGGGCCGCTGGCTTCCCAAGCCAGCGCTTAACCATCACGCCACTCGGCCGGCCCTCAATTCATATTTTTCACAAAGCTAAAAGAAGTTATTTCTTTTTCTTTGTTAGGGATAGCATATTTCTTGCTAGTTTGTAAATTTATTTTCTAGCTAGAAAATGCCAAGTCCCAGCATGAAATTCCGAATTTGACCTAGTTTGGGTAGAATGCTGAGATGCACGTATCCTATTTTATGTTATGCCATGTATAGTATAAAATATCCAAGTACCAAGGAGCAGACTTCTTGAGTGCATATATATGGATACATTTGGGTCTCTTAAATAATATGCCCTGTAAATACTTATAGTCACTTTTGGTTAAGGTGCATGGGCTACAGAGCTGATCTTTTTGTTTTAAAAAATTTTTAAATTAAAAAAATTTTTTTCAATTAGAGTTGACATACAATATTATATTAGTTTCAGATATACAGCATAGTGGTTAGACATTTATATAATTTACGAGGTGATCCCCCTGATAAATCTAGTACCCGTTTGACACAGTACACAGTTACTATAATATTATTGGCTATATTCCCTATGTTGTATTTTACATCCCTGTGACTGTTTTGTAACAGCCAATATGTACTTCTTAATTTCTTAAACCTTTTTTTACCCAGCCCTCCAACCCTCCTCCCATCTGGCAACCATCAGTTTGTTCCAGAGCTGATCTTACTGGTTGTGATGCTTGGCTCTGCCATCTACTGGTTGTAAAAATTTTGGCATTTCACTTAGCTTCTTTATGCCTCAGTTTCCTAATCTGTAAAATGGGGACTTGAAACAGTTCTGTATCATGATTGTGGTGGTAGTGACACAAATCTATATATGTGATAAAATTTATAGAACTACATACACACGCAGAGTACATGCATGGAGAAAACAAAATCCAAATAAGGTCTCTAGTTTAGTTAATATACTAATGCCAATTTCTTTGTTTTGATAATTATGCTGTGGCTATGTACGATATTATTATTGGGAGATAGGGTACACAGGAACTCCCTGTACTGTTTTTCTTGTGATAAAATATGCATATCAAAATTTACCATTTTAATAAGTTTTAAGTATGTAGTTCACTGGCATGAATTACATTCACAATATTGTGCAACCATCACCACCATCCATCTCCAGAATTTGTTTATCACACCAAACTGAAACTCTGTACCCATAGAACAATAACTCCGCAAGCCCCTCTCCCCCCAGCTCCTGGTAATCACTATTTCTTTTTTCTCTATTTAACCACTATGACTACTCTAGATGCCTCATCTAAGTGGACTCATACAATATTTTTGTCCTTTTGTGACTACCTTATTTCACTTGCATAATGTGTTTGTGGTGCATGTGCTATTTTTTCAATTTTTGTGTGAGACTAACATTATTTCAAAATAAAGTTTTAAAAAAGTTTTAAAAAGTTCCATTGATGATGCCCCACCTCTGGACTGTACCAAGGCACAGAAGTCAGGGATAGTGCAGGATGGCCAGAAAAGCAGAGTGACATTAGCACCTCTCTTTCCTTCCTCCTGCTTCTCTAGTCATTGGAGAAGCGATGCAAGAAATAGCTATTTTATCTCTCGTATAGGGAAGGAAGTAGCTGCGTTATTTACTAGTAGGTTCCTATACCAACCCAAAGTGTGGCTATTAAACCTCCCACTAAAATAGGAATTCTTAATCTGGAGTTCATTGGTGGGCTATAGATGCTCTAAGAGCTCCCAGAATTTAGGTATAAGTATCTAAGTGAATGCTCATGTGTATATTTGAGAGGGAAGACATTCCGTATCATCAGATTCTCAAATGCCTCCCTAACCCCAAAAAGGTCTGTAAGTACTACAAGGAAATACTGTTGACAGAACTCTGCCCATCCCATTATGGCACCTTCACTTCGGGTCTTAGCTTCTTTCCATTCTCTGGCGTGTCTTTCTTCTTACCAACCTTCAGAGGCTTTCTTTCTGCCCAAACTTTGGATAATCCTGGACAGTTCTTTTTCCATAGTCTCCAGCCATTCACTTATATCCTACAAACTTCAGGACCCATTTTTCAAAGGCCAGAGGAGCTCCAGAGTAAACTGTCTTGGAGTCCCCAGTTGGGCAGATGGAGAACTAACATCTCTATGCAAGACTCAGTCTCACAACTGTCACATTTCTCCCTACCCTCCTTAGGCTCCAGAAAAATATGAAGAAAAGAGTACATGAGGTTACACAGCTATGAGAAAACTCATTAAGTGGTACTGAATGACTGAAGTTCAGTAAATCCTGCCTTGGGGAATGCAGAATTAATGTTAAGATCATCTTCTGGTTCACATTTATGTTTTAATTATACTGTAAATATGTCATACAATGCATTCTACCTTGTGCAGTCTCCAGTGATTTAGGTGAGCCAGTGCACTAATATATTGTGAAAGATGTTAGTATAAGAATTTATTTAATAAATAGGGCTGTCCAGTCACTCAGATTGGCTTTTACCTCATATTAATCAATTGCATAAATGGTAAAAATTGTAACTGGCTTTTCTTATACATATGATTCCTCAATATTTACACTCAACTTAGCAACCCTTCAATAAATTATGATTTAACTCCTTTATCCAATTCAAATATATTGTGTTAAGGTTGGCTGACTACTATAACAAATATCTCCAAATCTTAGTAGCTTAATCTAGTGAAAGTTTATTTCTAGCTCATATAATTTTAAATCTGTTATTCCTGGTTGGGCAGCTCTCCTAGTTAGCTTTTCTTCAAATGACTCAGGGATAAAAAAAGATCCTTCCATCTTGTGATGCCACCATCTTCAACATGTTGTCTTTAGTGGCACTACAAGAGGGAACAGAGTATGGAAAAGGCATACCAGATTAGCTATCTGTACCAGCACGTAAAAACATTACTTCTGCTCACATTTCATTGTCCAGAACCAATTCATAGCTCCATCTCAATTTAAGGAGGCTGCAAAATGTAGTCCCCGGTTGGATAGCTGCTTCTGAGAAGCATTTACTTTGGAGGGGAACTGAACTCTTTGGTTGATAAGTAACCATCTTTATACCAATGTGCTCGTCTTTTTACTGGTCAGTTATGTGCAACTGCCTTCATATAATTTATTTCTCATTTTACAGACATCTGTACATGAAGTGTTGTCTTTGTAGTATAAGGTGTGTATGAGACCTCCATGTGGGAAACGATTATATCATAATTGCTGTGTGAGCAAATAAAAATGGGATTAAGACATCTAAGGTTCATACGTTTGTTAGGGAATGAAGCATATTTGATTTACTCAGAGTCGTCCAACCATGTAGAGAATTGTACCTTTGAGAAAGATAGAACAGTGGAAGATTAGCAAAGAACAAGAATATGCATGTCTTATTGGCTTTGTGTACTGTTTTAACAGTTTAAAACGACTTTAAGCTGCTGGCAATAGGCATGTGAAACTTTCTTCCTCTCCAAAAAAAAAAAAAAAAGAAAAACCTTTACTTTGGAATGTGTTACACAATCATAAAATTTATATGTCACTGTTATTTATTTATTTTTAAGGGAAACTTAAGTTATAAGATTTGGATCTATTTATCTATTTGCCTGAAGTAAATTTGTGTCTAAAAGTGCACCATTCGGGTACATCCAGTATCTGACAGCTACAAATGGAGCATATTGAGGGGTTAAAAATGATCATGTGAAAGATCTCAGTACCCAGTTGGAGTTATGGAGAAATGGTCCACAACTTTATTTGTGTACACTAATTATGGTAATTCATTATCCATTACTAGTTGAGATTGGGCTGATCTACCCAAGGAAAGAGCCCAAATAATAAATATTTATCATCTTTTAAGTCCTACTTTTAAAAAAAGTTATATTTTGTGGTACCCACGTTAGAATTAAAGATGCTTTAGACCAAAGTTCGGCAAATTATAATCATGGGCCAAATCTAGCCCACTGCTGTTTTTGGAAATAAAGTTTTGTTAGAATACAGCCATATTCATTCATTTACATACTGTCCATGACTGCTTTCACACTATGCTGACAGGGTTGAGTAGTTGTCACAGAGGCCATGTGGCCCACAACACCAATTTACTGTCTGTTCCTTTACAGAAAAAGGTTGCCAATCCCTTCACTAGACTTAAAATTAGCATTACTTGGTTTGAGAGTAACTCTGCTCCTAGCTAGGATTTACTTAATCCCTGGCCCACAGTTATCTTACCATCATAGTGGGGATAATGAAACTACCCAATGAGAGAGTTAAAATAAATAAAGTAGACCTTAAGTAATCTCGGGCAAGTTACTAAATTTATGTTCTAGTTAACTGTTTAGCTAGCTAGCTTCCTTAGACTAATACTTTTAAAACTTATCACGCATAAGAATCATCTGGGGAATCTATTAACATTCTAAGATTCCCACCTTCACTCCATAGATTCTGATTTAGTTGGTCTGGGGAGTTACACATTTAACAGTTAGCATCCCAGATTCTGATGCAAATGGCCTATATTTTAAGCAACTCAGACCCTGTGACAACTTGTCTTTCCGTCCCTAGAAATAGTTTATCTGGCAGTTCTAGATATGTGTCTTGTCTCACCCAGTATTGAAGTCTTGCCTACTTGATAGGAGAGCTTGGAACCAAGAGGGGAATACCCCTCTTGTGTTAACTATCAGCATTCTGAACAAGTGCACAGAGACCCAGACAGTGGCTTATTGTACAAATCAAATCCTTCACTGCCTGACCCTACCTATGGAGCCATCTGTGACTTTGTTTCCAGGTAGAAATAATGATAGGAAAGTTGGCCCTGGGACTTTAGCAAGTGTAACTGGTTTACATTGGAGCACAGTATGCCTCTTGATGCTGAGAGAACAGTTAAAGCTAAAATGAGCATATGGCCCTACATTAGCTGTCTCTTTTAAAATCAAGTTAAAAGTTTATAGCAGAAGGAGTTATCATGAGAGAAAGAACCTATAAGGTGTGATCAAAAGATATAGTGAATGTTTAAATTTTAAAAAAATTTATTACAGTAAAGGACACATTACTATTAATTCCCCTCAAAATACTCCCGTTCGGTTTGAATACACTTATCCCATTGTTCTTGCCACTTTCTGAAGCAGTTCTGGAAGGCTTCTTTTGTGAGTGTCTTTAGTTATGCTGTTGTGCTGCTTTGATGTCCTGAATCAATTCAAAAAGTTTATCTTTTATGGTCATTTTGACTTTGGGGAAGAGCCAGAAGTCACACGGTGCCATATTTGGTGAATAAGCTGGATGAGGACACACCGTCGATGTTTTTATTTGACTGAAATTGCCATACCAGAAGCGATGTGTGACAGGGAGCCTTTCTGTTGTGATAAAAAAATATGGTGAATGCTGAGGCCAAGCGCCACCCAACAGAAAGGCAGGGATCTTCGATACGGAAAGTGGCTTGTCAAACCTGTGTGTTACAAGTTTCAACTTGTTCGGTGCAGTCAGTAGGGTGTGAAGCTACAGTTGAGAGGAGGCGAGCTTTAAAGTGTGCCGTAAATCATCCTGCATGGTGACAATGTTCTGTGTCACACTTTGCTTCTGGTATACGATAATTTCTGTCAAATAAAACCATTATAGGGCCAGCCAAGTGACTCAGTTGGTTAAGGGCTCACTCAAGAGTACAAGCTGAGCTCTGAGCAACAGCAGTTCGATGCCCAGCCTGAGCTGAGCTGCCGCTAAGCTGCCAACAGGTGGCAGGATGGCTCAGCTAAAAAATATACAAACAAAGCAAAACAAACAAACAAACAAACAAACAAACAGAAAACAAAAAAAACCACATTATGGTGTGTTCTCATGCACCATATTCACTGAATCTGGCACCGTGTGACTTCTGGCTCTTCCCCTAAGTCAAAACGACCATAAAAGGTAAATATTTTGAATCGATTCAGGATATCAAGGCAGCCACGACAGCGCAACTAAAGACTCTCATGAAAGAGGGATCCAGAACTGCTTTAGAAAGCGGCAGGGATGATGGGATAAGTGTGTTTGAAGTGAGGGGGAGTATTTTGAGGGGGATTAATGGTAATGTATCTTTTACTGTAATAATTTTTTAAAAATTTGAACATTCACTGTATTTTGTGACTAAACAAAGTCCTGGTGCTTTATAGGCACTTTAAGAACCGATACTTATTTAATCGTTTATAATTTCCTTAATCTCCAGAATGTATTATCCTGAGTTATGTGCTACTTAACAAATGGCTTACTCACTGAGGCTTTTGTTTTCCTTCATTGGCTAGTAAAAAAAATACTAAAGGGTCGGCCGAGTGGTGCACTGGTTAAGAGCTGGTTTTGGGACGCCAGTGGCCCCAGTTCGGATCCCACATATGAGGGCCAGTGACACTGCCCTCTACAGCTAACAACAGCTCCACCTGGAGCTGGGCTGTGTGAGCCCCGGCGACCGTGTAGGCTGCAGCCCCTGCTGCAGTGGGCTGCCATAGGCTACAGTGAGTGGCCGGCAGCCAGAGTGAGCTGCCAATAACCGCAGTGAGCGACTATCCAGAGGCCGGCGACCGATCTGCCTCATCCTGGAAGAGAGCAATGACAATACCAACATGGGCCAGTGAAGCAACGTCCTGAAGACAAGAAGACTGAAGAACTAGAAGACAGCAACTTGTCTGTTCCTCTTCCCCAATTCCTCAACACTGTTCCCCTCCCCCAATTCCCCAATAAATCTTTAAAAAACAAAAAAACATACTAAAGAGCTGCAAAATCAGTAATGAATAATAACAAAATCACCTGGCACCTGCTGGGAAAAAAGCGAGACCCCCTTCAAGAAGCCCCCAAAACAAAAAAATAAAAATAAATAAAAACTTAAAGGAAGAATAAAAGTATCTCACTCCTTCAATGCCATTAAGAGCACGTTTAAAACCGAGAATTAGGTGCTTCTAAACATTTTCCATGTTTGCTACTCTACAGAAATAAAATCTGGAGTTTTGATTGGATGTAAGCCATGGTATTTTGTACTTTGAAATGTAAGTAAATACAGTAAAACCTTGGATTGCGAGTAACGTGGTTTGCGAGTGTTCTGCAAGACGAGCAAACATTTCTAATACATTCTAATGTGGTAAATGAGTGAAGTCTTGCAATATGAGTAGTTTGTTTCTGGAACGAATTATTCTCAAACCAAAGTATTATTGTACTTTATCATCCAATGAGAGAGTTATAATTGTATACCTTCCTTTTGGCAGACATCTAGGGAAATTGATTTCAAAAACATTTCAAAAATCGTATACAAGGTAATCAAAGGATTTCTTTAAATAATGAGTTCCCTTAGGCCCAGGATATTTAATATATGATTAGAATTACTAAAATTCAAAGTATACCCTCTTTTTGGGAGCCCATTATTGCCAGGAAGGTAGGAATACCATGGTAGAACACATTCTCAAAAAGTAGTGAAGTAAACTGCCATATTCTGTTATTATTAAAATGATAGCTCATTTTAATCCCCCCACATATATTTTTATAATAATTCAATAATATTTTATAGTAATAACTGCTTTTTTGATATACCAAAAACTAATGGTCTTGATGCTCAGTGCATTTCTGTCTTTAAATGCTAAATTCACTAATTTACATTATTTCCTTTGGTATTTAAAGACTCAAAAACACTCGCACTGTGATTATAATTGACTGCATTAAAAGTGATAATTGAGCCCTCAAAAAAAAAAGAAGTCAATATCTGGGCCGGCCGAGTGTCGTGGCGGTTAAGCGCTGGCTTGGGAAGCCAGCGGCCCCGGTTCGGTCCCACATGTGAGGACCAGTAACACTGCCCTCAAAACAAAACAAAACAAAACAAAACAAAAAACAAAAAAAAAAGTGATAATTGACTGCATTAAAAGTGACCATGTTTTTGTGCATCTAAAAATAGAACATAAAAATAGAACATAAACTATTGTATCAGGTTTTGCCCTAGGACTTCTATGCCTTTTTTTATTATGTTCATTTTCCCCAGCCTTTTGAAATTACCTTAATATCAGGGACATTTACTCTGAGAGTAAGAGAATAAGTCATAAGAGACTTGTAGTATTTATTGTGAATTTACTAACTAAATTGGATGGAAACTAACATCCTAGTTAATAAGGTGTACTCGTTAGTGTTAATGTAAGCTATGTATAAAGTGCAGAGAAAACATATTCCCCATATCAGGAAGCAAATAGAAGCCATGATGGATTTTGTATGGAAAAAGTGACATCAGAGGCTATCAAAGTATTTGAGTGAGGGGAAATTGTGATGTTATAGTGCTAAATCTAGAAGGAAAGACCAAGTATTGATTGTAACATCTTCCGGTATAAATTCATGGCAGTGCTGCCTTGGCCTCGCAGAATAAATGGCATTCATTAAGTTTGACTGTATTGTTGCTCTAGGATCAGGGAAACAAAATGCTTTACTCCTCCCTGCGAAGCCTAATCTCTCCACCTCAAAAATAATTTAGGAGAATTATTTTTTATTTTTATTTTTTTTTGAGGGCAGTGTCACTGGCCCTCATATGTGGGACCGAACCGGGGCCGCTGGCTTCCGAGGCCAGCGCTTAACCACCGCGCCACTCGGCCGGCCCAGGAGAAATTTTTTTAAGATCGATGACTCTTAGCCTCCCTATTTATTTGCCTTTTTCTTTCTGATTAGCATTAAGTAATGTAGCTTAAAACCCCAGGCCTCCACATTCAATCCAACCTAGCTGAATTACCTTTCTTGGAAATGGACAATAAAGATGCCCTTTAGGGGAATTGGCAGGCTTTAAAGAGAGGAGTGCAGACCTGGCTGCCAGGAAGCCTGGGTTCTGGTTTCATGTCTGACAGCAGCCTTTGTGCCCTCTGCCAAGTTACTTTCCTACTTGTGTGGGTTTTGTTTGTTGTTTTTTCTCTTGGAGAGGTGGGTCCTCATTGACTGGTCCCCTGTTCTCATGAATTTAAGTCACAGAAACATTTTTTTTGGCTTAAAAATTATTATAAGGCAAATACCTTTATAACTGCCACACTGGTCAGGAAGTAGAGCTCTGCCAGTCACCCTAGAAGCTCCTCCTTGTGTCGCGTCTCAATCTAACTCCCTCCCTCCTTGCAAAGTAACTGCAGGCAGTGCTCACTGCACGGTGCTGAGATACTGTGAGAATAATAGTACACGCTGAAACCCTTATAAGCTGTCTTAATAATCAGTGGGAGAAATCGCGATTGTTCTGGGACCTTTAAACATTTGGTCAGAACATTAAAAACTCTTACTGTTATAATTGTATAGGGAAATGAAAAAGTAGTCAAGTTTAAGTACACTGTAATTTAAACCATTAGCAACACTGAGGATTAACTTTTATTTCTTTGTAAAAACTTATCCAGAGTTGTCTGAACAGTGTTTGCCTTCCCATCCTCTGCCTTATGATACAGAACAAGCATCTTTTCTACTTCTTGATGAATTTTTCAGGCTCCGTTTGAAGTTTGGATCAGTTTCCAACATTTTCGCCTTTGTGCTTTCAATGTTGTGAAGTATCTCCAAGAGTTCCTTCAATGTGAAGTTTTTGCTGGTATCATCTCTTCATCCTTTTCATCTCAACCACTTTCCTCCTTTATGTTGATGACTTTCCTTCGTTGAGTCCCTGGGGCTGCATATGTAGCATCTTCAAGTGGGAACAGTGTCAGCATTCCCCCTTGTCAGCTATTTCTTCTATCGCTCCATTCCATTCCACGCAAATTTTACTTCCAGTGTTACCACTTTCCATTTCTTGGCTGCACTTTCTTCTTTGTTGCCCAATTTCCCCTTTCAGTTGTTCATTTGGGTAAAATATTATGTGGGTTTATCACTGGGAGACACGAGGCAGCACAAATGCATGGTTTTTGACTGTTTGTGAACTGAGGAGCAGATGAGGACTGACCAACCACTGACAGACTTGGAAGGAAGTAATGTACTTGGTCACTGACCATGATGCACATCTATTAATTACCTAGTGATTTGTAGTCTGAAGAGCTGTTAGTGAGGTCTGTACTTTATGCAGTTTCTCAAAATTAGTACACTGTGGTAAGTGAGATTTGAACCATATTGTTGGAGGACTGGTGTGATTTAACTAGAGAACTGAAATTGTATGTGCTAGAGGCATGTAAAGTGAAGGCTGCCTGTGTTATTCTTCTATTGTAATCATTTCCTGGTATTTTATAGTTGTGAACCCAAGTGTGCATCTTTAGACACCATGACTAAGTGTTGTTCCTTCAAATGTTTTTGTTATGACTTCTAAGTCTTTTTTTTTTTTTAAACCTGTGGGCTTCCCCTTTGTATTAGTTTGCCAGGGCTGCCATAACAAAGTACCATGGAATAGGTGGCTTAAACAACAGCAATTTATTTATCACAGTTCTAGGGGCTGGAAGTCCCAGATTGAGGTGTTGGTAGGTTCAGTTTCTCCTGAGGCCTCTCTCCTTGACTTATAGATGGACGCCTTCTCGGTGTGTCATCACGTGGTCTTTCCTCTGTGTGCACGCATTCCTGGTACGTCTTTCTCTTATTATAAGGACACCATCCTGTTGGATTAGGACCCACCTTAACAGCCCCTTTTTAATCTAATTTCCTCTTTAAAAGCCCTGTCTCCAAATATAGTCATATTCCTAGGTACTGGGGGTTAGAGTGTCAACATATAAAGTTTGGGGTGACACAATGCAGCCTATAACAACTTCCATCCCTTTATTTTCTTTACTACTTATCTATCAAAATAGTTAAGCTCTTTGACCATTAGTTACATGAAACATAAACCACAGTCACATAAACTTTTTATTAAAGAGTCAGGATCATTCACAAAGAACACTACTGAAAATTAGGCCCAGATTACGTTGGGTAAAATTAGGTCCTAGTGACTAAGGCTTTATAACAAATCACTCCAGAACTTGGCACTTGTTTATTGTCTCTCACAGTCTGTCAGTTAGGAATACACAGCTACACAACTGAGAGTTTCTGACTCTGGTCACTCAAAGAGATTTCAGTCAAATGCAAGCTGGGGCTATGGACATCTGAAAGCTTGACTGGGGAAGGATTCACTTCTAACATATCTCACTCATGGCTGGCATGTTGGTGATGGCTGCTGGGGGGAGGCCTCTCAGTTCCTTTCCCCATGGCTACTTGAATGTCCTCATGGCATGGCAGCTGGTTTCCCCTTGAGTGAGTAATACAAGAGGCCAGGATACAAGCTGCAATGTATTGTCACTTTCACCATGTTCTGTTGGTCACACAGATCCAACCTTGATTCACTGTGGAAGGGTACACCATAGGACATGAACAGTAAGGGGTATGGATTCATGGGAGCCATCTTGGGACTGGCTGCCATGAATTGGATGGGTAAAAAAGTGCTTTACTTTTGAGAAATCTGTTTGCAAGTCTTTAGCTTCAAATGCTTCCTTACTTTACATGCATGTTATCAAAATTAAACATGTCAAAAATTAAATGAACTTCTTCACATTTAATGAGTTAATATTTCTAAGAAAAGTATTTATGTTCAAGAAAAGTATTTGTGTCCAATCTCTATGTCTGACTAAGAGCATTTTACAAATCCAAATATACACATTTGTCTGTTAGTAGATTTCTCTTCAGCTTTATCATTTGTCTGAGATACTGGTCTTAAAGGGTGGATCCTGAACTCTAAAACATGGCAGTAAGGATTTAGGTTTATGTTGCTAGGAAATAGTGTGACTCACAGGCTAAAGTTATCAACACTGACTTTTTCTGAGTGAACTCTAATAAATTAATTGAATTATTTTTTCTCAGTTTTTTAGTTTGTTATATGAAAAGAGGATTTTTAATTACTGTATTTTAATGGTGAGGCTAATAAATGAAAATTGTGGGGAAAAACTGGTGATGATTTTGGACTCTAACTTTATAGGGGAGTAGAATGTATGTGAAATTCCACTGAGGGGCTACAATCTTGCCTAGTTCTTGGCCTGTGGTGTGCCATGGGGTTCAGCACCATGGGCAGCTACTTCTGCGGCCAACTTTGGATCTACCCTTTGAATTGAAAAGAGTGGTGGCAGAGCAACCTAGGGCAATCTGGGAGGGTGTGCACTCCTGGAAATGTAGATATCTAATGTCCTGGTGGTTCACAAAGTTCATCCTCATTTGTCTTTTTCAGATAGTCTCTGTTCTTCCAAATTACTATGTCTTTAAGTTCATCACCTTAGTTTCCATAAATCCAGCAATAAGTCAGATGAGCCTCAGGCTAACCAAAGGACCCACTTGTTAGTCCTGTTCCAGAGAACTGGACTTGCAATGTCCATTCTTGGTCTAGTCCTCCAGCCACTATTTCCTTCTACTTCCACTAAGATCATTGATCTATCCAAGCAGCCTTGTAAGACTTAGGGTTGTTTTTATGTAAACATAATGACAATTATAAACAGAAGTGTCAGGCTTCATCTTTACTTCTTTCCATAAATATTTATTCTGCTTAATTATTATGCACAAAGAAAGCAGACAATAGTATTTTTTTTTTTTTAAGATTTTATTGAAGAATTGGAAGAGGGAAAGAGCGTTGGGGAATTGGGGAATGGGAACAGACAAGTTGCTGTCCTTTTTTTGTTCTTCAGTCTAGTTGTGGAGGACGTCGCTTCACTGGCCCATATTGGTATTGTGATCATTGTGCTCTTCCCGGCTGAGGCAGTTGGTCGCTGGTCATTGGACAGTCACTCACAGCAGCTCACGGCAGCTCATGCCAGTTGCTGGCCACTTATGCTGGCTGCTAGCCACTCATGGTAGCTCACGGCAGCCCAGCTCCAGGTTGAGCAGTTGTTCACCATCTTAGCTGTAGAGGGTGCAGTGCTGCTGGCCCTCATGTGGGATCTGAACCGGGGCCCTACTGCTCAGAGCTGATGTCCCAAGCCAACTCTTAACCAATGCGCCACTTGGCCTGTCCAACAATAATATTTCTAATGTTTCTAGAACTATGTTGTTACTGTATAAAATTGATTAAATATTATCCTTGGTTCTAGAGAGTGTACATTCTAGGAAGTAAAGCATTTTACTTTTGATTCACTTTCCTTTGTGGTAGTCTTTTTGAAATTGTCCTATTGGGTTTCTTCCTCATGTTTTCAATGTGAGGGTCCAGACTGCCTTTTCCTAGAGATACCAGATAAAGGAATAATGGGATCTGAGAGATCATTATTACAGTAAACTTGCCTAACAGTAATCCATTTGGATAGCAATATATTATCATCAGTGAATGACAAATTAATTTTTTAGGTTTTTAAAGAGCGAGAACATAGGCAATATTTATAAGCCAAGCCAACTTAGATAAGCAACAATTTAAATCAGAGGAACTTCAAAAATGCCTTGTAGATTGACAAGATTTAGGGAGTATATACTTAAAAAAAAATTTCTGCATTGAATATTCTACTACATTTGCTAGTTAAGATTATTTCAGGATGAGAGACAGTGGAGGGGGACAGAAAGAAATGAAACCATTATCTCCAAGTCACAATATCCACCATAGTTGGATTGTACTAATGCCATATCAGTGTTCTAGAATTCAAAAGTGGAGTGTTAGTTCCAAGATTCATACATACCTCTGAAGTTACTGAGTTTCCTGAAATTGGGATCAACAGTTTCAGATATTACATATGCCTTTGTGTGACACAGGAGGGAGAGCACTGGAAATGACTAGTGCATGTACAGGAGGAAGAATATATAAAGGAGGGGAAGCAAGTTGAGCAGAGTGAAGGTGATTAGTAGGGAGAATTATTAAGTGATGGGAGAAAATGGAATTGGTATGAGATGAAATTTCTTATAACAGATTATGAACTCATGCTACAGTATTATGTGCTGTTTGTAGGAAGATATATAATTACCCAAGTGATTTAGCAGATTGAAGAAGCATGAGATTCATGGCTTTATGATAAGTCGACTTATGTCTATTGCAAAGCTAATGCCAATACTTTAGGATTAAATTTTTTTTAAAGTCCACATTCACTTATAATAAGTCAGTATCATTTGTTAAAGATGTGAGTGTGTGTGTGTGTGTGTGTGTGTGTGTGTGTGTGTGTGTTGTGTGCTTTGAGTCGGCTCTGATTCATGGCGACTTTATGAATGAGTGATGTCCACAGTGTCCTGCCCCCAACAGCCCTGCTCAGCTCCTGGAGACTCATGCTTATGGCTTTTGTGGAGTCAGTCTGTCTCTTATTTGGTCTTCCTCTTTTTCTGCTGCCTTCTATTTTCCCAGCATTATTGTCTTTTCCGAAGAACTCTAAGTAAGACAGCTTCAGTTTTCTCATTTTTTGCCTCCAGGAATGTTTCAGCCTTTTTTTTTGAAGGCAGTGTCACTGGCCCTCATATGTGGGACCCGAACTGGGGCCACTGGCATCCCAAACCAGCTCTTAACCACTGCGCCACTCGGCCGGCCCTGTTTCAGGCTTAATTTGCTCTAGGATCCATTTGTTAGCCTCTCTGGTGATTTGTAGATTTTTTTTTAGATTTGTTCATAAATTCATTCATTCATAAAGATGCTTTAGAGCCATTCATAAAGGAGCATGAGGAACGTTACTAAAATGGGAAGAGTATAAGCCCCTTAATGTATTGTACTTCGATTGGACTTCACATGGCTGTAGAAATGAGTGCAATATTCAATGCAAAGTCTTGTGACTAGAATATTAAAAATGATGGTATTGAATCTTTATACCCGTGGAATTTTCTCTAATAAATTGAGCAGTTGTCGCACTGTTTCATACAATTCATGTCATAAAAATATAACTAAAAATCAACATATTTATATTCTACCTCACTCCACAGGCTCATTAGAGGTGACTAGTTGCTAGTTTTAAAAAATGTAGTGAAAGAAGTTTGCAGTATTTGTGTTCATTTGGGACCAGGCTGTTTTGCAGAGTCAATTATTGAAATTTATTTGTCGCAGAGATGGGGGAATAATAAACAGTTCTTTCTAAACACATAATACAAGCTCCCTGTTGGTTTCTGTCTGTCTGCCTTAGGAACAAAGATGTCTTTGTGCTGCAGGGTAGAGACCTGGAGTGAAGTGGCTGGCTGGTAAAAACTGAAGAGCACACGGAGGATGACAACCACAGTGACAGATGATGACTAGATTGCTTATGAGATACTGATACTCTCAAGTCCTGATTGGAGTGGGGTTCATAAGTCTGTGTTCTGTGTTTCATATTTCATATATAACATTTTGTTTTAGAGACAGAATAAGATCTGTTGGATAAGAATAATAAAAGATTGTCTTTGGAAATTTTCTATGACAGACTTTCTGTTTTAACAGATCTCTTGCTATGTGTGCCCTTTTATTATTTTTTTTTTTTTTAAGATTTTATTGGGAAATTGGGGGAAGAGAACAGCGTTGGGGAATCAGGGAAGGGGAACAGACAAGTTGCTGTCTTTTTGTTCTTCAGTCTAGTTGTGGAGGACGTAGCTTCACTGGCCCATGTTGGTATCCTCATTGCGCTCTTCCCGGATGAGGCAGATCGGTCCCTGGCCTCTGGCTGGTCGCTCACTGCGGCTATTGGCAGGTCACGCTGGCTGCTGGCCACTCACTGTAGCCTATGGCAGCCCACTGCAGCAGGGGCTACAGCCTACACCATCGCCGGGGCTTGCAGCCAACCTCCAGGTGGAGCTGTTGTTAGCTGTTGAGGGCAGTGTCACTGGCCCTCATGTGGGATCTGAACTGAGGCTGCTGGCATCCCAAAACCAGCTCTTAACCAATGCGCCACTCAGCCGGCCCCCTTTTATTAATTTTTAAGAGACATTTTTAAATACAGAATAGGACGTAAGCATTGACTATCAAAGGGAGTTTTTAGTTTTTAACATCTTCATGGTGGGGAATTGATTTCCTGCTTCACAATATATACTCAGCATAAGGTCTTTCAGCTTGTGGGAAACAGAACTAGAAAAATGAAGAACATCCATCCCTTCCAAAACTAGCTTTTATTTATAGCCGTAGCTTCTGACTTTATTACAGTGCTTTGTAAACTCACCAGATCTCACTACTTAACATTAGCAATAAACTGGGAGTAGTTTACTTCCAGAGCTGTCTGGGGCTTTTAGTGTAATAGATTGGATGCCTTTTTTTCACATCTTCAAAGGGTTATAAGTTACATACTGTCAAACCCATTCTGGAGTGGTGAGGAAGAAGAGAAAAAGAAATGGATCCTTTTCTTCTTTTTAAAAATGGTCTTTTCTTCTCCATCTAGAGAATTTGGATAATTCTGAAATGTCAACCACTTGGTGTGATTTTTTTTTTTTCATTCATTGTGCTAAATGCTTGGTTGGCCCTTGCAATATGGAGACTCATGCCCGTCACGTCTGGGAAATTTTTTTCTATCATTTCTTTGGATAATTCTCCTCTCCTCTTTGTTTTCTCTTTTAAAACTTCTGGTTTCAACAGAAGTTTTTAACAGTAGGTTCAGATATTGGACCTATTGGATTGAGCCTCTTTTTTGCTTAACTTTTCTGTCTCTCTCTTTGTCTTTTGGTTATACTTCCTGGGAGATTGTGTTATTTCCAATCCTTCTATTGAATTTTTAAAAATATTGTCAATCACTTTTTTCCCCCTAAGAACTCTCTTTTGCTCTCTGATCATTCTGATCACTCCTTTTTCACTATTACTTGTTCTGTAACACTTTCTTTAATATCATTTTACTAATTCAAGATTTTTAAATTTTATTTTAAGTTCTTTTCAGTTACCAGCATTATTTCAGTTTACTCCAGGATTATTTCTTTTTATTTACCATGGTCTCTCATTGTTTTGGGAAACTTTCTTTGAATGTCTGGTAATCCTTGGTTTTCTGTTCATGTTTTAGACTAAAAGGTAGTTGGAGGCTCTATGAGCATAATTATAGTGTATACAAAAGTCTTGTTTTAGGAACTGTTCAAATTCTCTAGAGAAGAAACTTATAATGTCAAAAAAAAAGAGAGATGAATTCATACAATGTGATATCAGTTTTATAGATTGAAATATAAAACTAAATGTTGTGAGGTATTATAAAAAAAACACGATGAACGCTGCGGTTAAGTGCCATCCAATGGAAAGGCAGGGATTTTCAGTATGAGAAGAGGCATGTTGAACCTTAGTAACAGTGTGTGACAAGTTTCAGCTTGTTTAGTGCAGTCAGTCAGGTGTGAGCTATGGTTGAGAGTAGCTATATTTTAAAGTGTGCTGTAAATCATCCTCCATCATGACAGCGCCCTGTGTCACACGTCGCTTCTGATACGGCAATTTCTGTCAAATAAAAACATTGTGGTGTGTCCTTATCCACCTTCTTCAACCAGGTCTGGTGCCGTGCGACTTCTGGCTCTTCCCCAAAGTCAAAATGACCATGAAAAGTAAATGTTTTGAATCGATGCAGGACATCAAGGCAGCCACAACAGCGCAACTAAAGACACTCACAAAAGAGGACTTCCAGAACTGCTTCAGAAAGGGGCAAGAACGATGGGATGAGTGTGTTCAAAGTGAGGGGGTGTATTTTGAGGGGGATTAATGGTAATGTGTCTTTTACTGTAATTTTTTATTTTATTTTAAACATTCACCATATTTTTTGATCACACCTCATCGTAATGGCTTATGGATATATACGTAAGTGGCAAAATCATCATAAAGACAAAGAAAGCTAAATACAAAATTCAAATAGTGCTTACACTTTGGCGATGTCATTGGGGTGAAACACAAAGAGTTTCAGTGTTATTGGTTACATTCTAGTTTTTAAATTGGGAAATGAGTTTTACTATCTTCATAACTTCCATATATTACATAGTCTTATATGTGTAAAATATTTCATAATAAATGATAAATTTTGAAGGAAATTCCCTGCACCTGATATCATACAAGTAGGTGCTTGACTGACAGTGTTCTGTGCCTGGAGTTGGGGGGTTGACTGTTCAGAATCAAGACCCCACTTTTCAACTCAGTATGTAATTTGAAAACATGCCAGGGCCAAATGAATCAGCGTAAACTGGTGGGGTTATACATAATTCTTTTGGAAACGTTGTTGGCACCACATCCCCTGAAGTCCTGATGCACTCTGACCATAGATTCTTCCAGACACCATTCTGTCTTCCCAGGGATGTGTAAGAGATACTTCCAGTAGTCCCGGTTTACCTGCTGGTCTTAAATTGCATCCTTTGCCTTCTGCAATGTGCCTCAGGTACCTTTGTACCATCTTTACTGCTATCACATATCACTGTTAGGCATATGGGTCAAAACTATTTAGCTGTGCAGGAAATAAGGCCTAAAGAAAAACCTCATTGGAGTAAAGGAGCAGCTGGGAGAGAAAGTGCGATATTGCAGTTAGTGCTCATTGGCTAAGAGCTCACAGGAGGAACATGGCCAGACGTGCGTCTTCACTCGGCTCACTCTTCAGTACCAGCATTGATTCAGGTGTGTGTGCATGTGGGGGTGGGGGGGGACATAGTTTTTAGTGTTAAAATGTTTGAGACAGAGAGCATCATAATGAATCATTGCATGTGAGGCACTGATAGCCAGGTTCAACTGTAGACTTTCATTTTCTCCCCAATTTCTGTTCGTGTCCACTCCAGGACCAAGTGGTCATAACTCCCAAACTTCCACCGAGTTTTGCAGAGCAAAATTGTCCTTTTCTGTAAGTGTCCCCATCTATACACACCAAGCCAAGGCTGCTTCTCCTACCCCTGAGACAGCAAGCTACCACGTTTCCACTGCCTTTCCATCTTCCTCAGCTGTTGAAATCTCCCATGTTCTGTTACTTATTGTGCCTTTTCTTTATGCCTTTTCTTTCACATTAGCAGGGTCTTTGGTGGGAAAGGAGATGGGGAGGTGTTTAATATGGTTCTTTAATCAGAAACCATTGTTAACACAATGAGGCATCTTGTCTCTTCCACATCTTTTTTTTCAGATTTATTGAATTATAATTGACAAATAAAATTGTAAGGTATTTAAAGTGTGCAACATGATATTTGGATATACATACTTTATGAATGGATTCTCTCGAGTTAATTAACACACCCATTATTTCACAGTTACCTTCTTCGTATATGGGAGAACATTTAAGTTCTGCTTTCTCAGCAAATTTCAATTGTATGATACCTGTATACTGTTATCAGCCATAGTCACCATGTACATTAGATCCTTAGACCTTATCCATCTTATAACTGAAAGTTTGTACCGTTTTACCAATCTCTCCCTATTTCTCTACCCCCCAGCCCACTTTACCCACTTTTCTACTCCACGTATGAGATAATGGCAGTATTTATCTTTGTCTGATTTACGTCACTTAGCTTAATGTCCTCCAGATCCATCCAGTTGTCAAAAATAATAGGTTTCCTTCTTTTTTTAAAAGCTGAATAAAATTACATTGTGTGTGTAATGTTTTTTTTTGTCCATTTATCCATCATTGGACACTTAGCTTTTTTCCAAACCTTGGTTATTGTGAATAATACTGCAATGAACACAGGAGTACAGATATCTCTTTGAGATGATTTCATTTTCTTTGGCTATATACCCAGAAATGGGATTGCTGGGTCATAGTTTTTTTCCTCCTATTTTGAGATGTTTGCATATTTTCTAATACATATATTTATAGCAAAAGGTACTAGCAGTTTTGTAACTTGTTTTTTCCACTGAATCTCTTTTTGTGAGTATTTTTCATGGTATAACATGTTGCAAAAACATGATTTTTTTTTTTTTAAAGATTTTATTGGGGAATTGGGGAAGGGGAATAGTGTTGGGGATTTGAAGAAGGGGAACAGCCAAATTGTTGTCCTTCAATCTTAGTTGTGGAGGGTGCAGCTAGCTCAGCTCCAAGTCCAATCACCATCTGGCTGCCCGTCAGCAGCTCATGGCCACTCAGGTCAAGGTGCCGTGTTCAATCTTAGTTGTGGGTGGGCATAGCCCTCCATCCCATGCGGGAGTTGAACCAGCAGCCTTGTTAGGAGCATGTGCTCTCACCAGCTGAGCCATCCTGCCACCTTTTGGCAGCTCAGCTTGGGTGCAGCTCACTGGCCCATGTGGGAATCAAACTGGCAACCCTGTTGCTCAGAGCTCTTGCTCTTAACCAACTAATCCACTCAGCCAGCCCCAAAACATGATTTTTTAAATAACTACAAAATATTTTATCATGGATATACCATAATTTTACTGGTTTCCTATTATTAGACATTTAGGAAACATCTGGTATGTCATTTTAAAAAATTATGCTGAAACTTTATTGTACATAAATGTTTTATACTCTAATTCGTTAAGATAGGTTATCAGAAATTAAATTACTGGGTGAAATATATGAATTTTTTTAAGGATCATATCATATTTTACAAATAATTATATCTTAATGCAGTATTTCACCAAGTTCTTATGAATGTTTCAAAGAATATATAGAAATTAGGTACAGAGAACAGATTGATGGTTTCCAGATGGGAGGGGGTTGGGAGTATGGATGAAAAGGGGTAAGGAATTAGTATGTACAAATTGCAATTATAAAAACAGTCGTGAGGATGTAAAATACAGCATAGGGATTATAGTCAATAATATTGTGATAACTATGTATGGTATCAGATGGATACTAGACTTATCAAGGTATCACTTCCTGAGTTATATAAATGTGTAATCACTATGTTGTACACCTAAAACTAATGTATTGAATATCAACTGTAATTGAAAAATTAAAACAAATTTTAAGAAAAGAATATGTAGAAACTGTTATTTATTTTGGATAATTTTATTTTACAGAAAAAAAAAACGAAAACAAAAGCTTGACCCTTATTTTTGGTCCTGGCTTGAGAAATTTTTTTCTTTTACACAATTTTATTTCTAAATAAGAATGGTATATATTTAAGGTGTTACAGCATCATGATTTGATATACATAATGAAATGATTACTACAGTCAATTAATGTATCATCTCCTCATTTAACTTTTTTGTGTATGTGATGAGAGCACCTGAAATGACTCTCTTAGCTTATTTCCAGTACTCAGTATAATATTAACTGTATTCATCTTGTTGAACATTGGATCTCTGATGTATTCATCCTACATAACTGCAACTTTGTACTCTTTGACCAACATCCCTCCTCTCCCTCACCCTCAGTAACCACCATTCTACTCTCTGCTTCTATGAGTTTGACTTTTTCAGATTCCACATATAAGTATAATAATATCATGCAGCATTTATCTTTCTGTATCTGGCTTATTTCACTTAGCATAATGTCTTTCAGGTTAATCCATATTGTTGCAAGTGACAGGGATTTCCTTTTTTTTTTTAAGGCTGAATAATATTCCGTAATGTATATACATTCATACATACATTGATGGAAACTTAGGTTGATTCCATGTGTTGACAATTGTGAATAATGCTGCAATGAAAATTGGAAGGCAGATATCTCTTTGAGATACTGATGCAACGATTTAATTTCTTTTCTTTTGGATATATACCCAGAAATGGGTTGCTCGGTCATAAGGTAGCCTATTTTTAATTTTTTGAGGAAATGCCACACTGTTTTCAAAATGGTTGCATCAATTTACATTCCTACCAACAGTGTACAAGGTTCCCTTTTCTCCGCATCCTTGCTAACAGTTGTTATCTTTTGTCATTTCGATAATAGCCCTTCTAACTGGTGTGAGGTGGTATCTTACTGTGGTTTTGATTTGCTTTTCCCTAATAATTAATGATGTTGAACATCTTTTCTTATATCTGTTGGCCATTTGTATGTCTTTTGAGAAATGTCTATTCAGGTCCTTTGCCCATTTTTTAATTGGGTTATTTGTGTTCTTTCTACTGGATTTTCTCCCATTTGCAGATTGTTTATTCATTTTATTGATTGTTTCCTTTGCTGTATAGAAGCTTTTTAATTTGATGCAATCCCATTTGTTTCTTTTTCCTTTTACCTGTACCTGTGGTATCATATCCCAAAAATTATTGCTTAGACCAATGTCAAGAAGCCTTCCCCCTATGTTTTCTTCTAATATTTTTATAGTTTCAATTCTTACATTTAAGTCTTTAAGTCTTCTGCATGTGGATAACCAGTTTTCCCAGCATCATTTACTGAAGAAACTGTCCTTTCCCATTGTGTGTTCTTGGCACCTTTGTTGAAGATCAACTGACTGTAAATGTGTGGATTCATTTGTGTCATGGGCTCATTATGTGTCTGTTTTTATGCCAGTACCATGCTGTTTTAATTACTATAGCTTTGTAGTATATTCTGAAATCACATAGTGTGAAGCCTTCAGCTTTGTTCTTTTTACTCAGGATTGCTTTGGCTATTTGAGGTCGTTTGTGGTTCCATATGAATTTTAGGATTGTTTATTAATAAATCTTTATCATTGAAAGAGATCATACTATTGGAGGGTACTATGCTGGGTGAAGTATGCCAGACAGAGAAAGACAGATGCAATGTGATTTCACTTATATGTGGAATCTAAATACAAAATAAACAAACAAAACAGAAACACACTCATAGATACAGAGATCATTTTGATGGGAGGGGCAATGGGTGAAAAATGGAAGGGATTAAGAAATACAATTTGGTTGTCACACAGTAATCATGGGGCTGTAGGATATAGTGTAAGGGATATATTCAATAATATGTATGGTGTCAGATCGGTACTAGATTCATCTGGGTGATAGATCGAAGGGGGAGTTGGGGGACAGGGTAAAAAGGTGAAGAGGTTAAGAAGTACAAATTGGCAGTTACAGAATGAAACAGGGGTGTAAACTACAGCATAGGGTATATAGTCAATAATATGGTAACAATTACATATTGTGCCAGGTGGGTACTAGACTAGTCAGAGGGATCACTTCTTCAATTATACAAATGCCTAGCCACTATGCCATATACCTGAAATTAATATGAAATAATATTGAATGTTTACTGTAATTGAAAAATTAAAAAAGGGGGGGAAAGGTGAAAGGGATTAAGAGGTTCAGACTTCCAGGTATAAAACAAATAAGGGGGTGTAATGTACAGCATGGGGAATATAGTCAATAATATTGTGATAGCATAGTACAGTGTCAGATGGTTGCTGGACTTATCATGGCAATCACTTCTTCAGGTATATAAATGCTGAATAACTATTGTGTGCACCTGAAACTGATATAATATTGTATGTTTGCGATTTTTGCAATAAAAGTCTTTAAAAAAAAGATCATACTAACTAGTCTCATTCCTAGGAAAGGCAATTTTGTTAGATTCATTTTTGCAAAACAAAGATCCAATCATGTATATCTGTGTCCTGGAAACATGGATCAATCTTATTTGTCAGTTAGGTGTAAAACCACAACCCCTCAGGAAGAGACTTGCCTTCAATACGGTCTGTGATAACAGAATAAAATACTCCTTTATGAACTGTAACTGAGGAGAACTATTATCAATCCCTGAAGTTAAAAAGCTGTCATTGTTCTTTAATAAGATAATTTCATCACTAGTGGTGATATTTTATCTAGCAGTCTAAATTCCTACTTCCACTGGCAGGAATTTCATTTCCTTATAACCTGATCAAGTGTCTAATTTTAGAACATCAGATAGCTGGAGCTTGCTTTGTACTGATTAGTAATTTTTTTTCCTCTAAGATACAGAAAGCATTTCTTTAGTCCCTTGCAACTTGATCGCCTGTGTTCCCTTACAGAAATCTCAACGCGCCCTATATGGTTCAGATGGTCAGAGTGTTATCTACAAGCACTTACATCTGTCAGGCTTTTGTTTGGAGCTCAGAACAGAAATGTCACATGATACACAGGAAAAGATGCTATAAACTTGCCTTATTCATAGGACTCTTTTTTTTTTTTTTTGAAGGCAGTGTCACTGGCACTCATATGTGGTAACCGAACCAGGGCTGCTGGCTTCCCAAGCCAGCGCTTAACCACTGCGCCACTCGGCCGGCCCTTGCCTTATTCATATGTGACACACCATAGTTTGTCAAGAGTCTTTAGTATTTTAATGACATCTTTCTAAGAACTTATTATACATTGCCTCCATCTAAACTACCTTGTAACTTCTTTTTTTTTTCTTTTAAGATTTTATTGGGGAATTGGGGGAGGGGAACAGTGTTGGGGAATTGGGGAAGAGGACCAGACAAGTTGTTGTTCTTCAATCTTCGTTGTGGAGGGCGCCAGTCACTGTCTGACTTCCCGATGGCAGCTCGTGGCCTCTAAGCTCAAGGTGTGGTGTTCACTCTTAGTTGCGGGTGGCCATAGCCACCATGCCATGTGGGAGTTGAACAAGCAGCCTTGTTAGGAGTGCACGCTCTATCCACGGAGCCATCCAGGCGGCAGCTCAGCTCAAGGTGCTGAATTCAGACTTAGTGTGGGTGGACGTAACGACCATCCAATGCGAGAGTTGAACCCGGCAGCCTTCATGTTAAGAGCGCATGCCCTATCCACTGAGCCATCCGGGTGGCAGCTCAACTCAAGGTGCTGAGTTCAGCCTTAGTTTTGGGTGGGTGTAGCCCACCATTGAACAGGCAATCTTGTTGTTACACCAGCTGAGCCATCCTGCCACCTGTTGGCAGCTCAGCGACACTTCAGCTAGGGCTCAGCATTCACTGGCCCATGTGAAAATCGAACCAGTGGCCCTATTGCTCAGAGCTTGCACTCTAAGCCAACTCTTAACCAACTGAGCCACTCGGCCAGCCCACCTTGTAACTTCTTTAGGGGAAAAATAGTATACATTTCTGTGTGTAGGGGAAATGGACAATACTTCTTTACACTGGATTGTGAGTTAAATTGTAATATGTCTAGATAGACCTCTGGAGAGTTGTTTGTGTGGGACCTGCCTTGGTTTTTAGGAGCAGGAAAGAAATTCTTGGGTAATTGTCATGGGCGGGGAAGGGAACAGGAATGTTGCCAATTGCGGCATGAGAATTCCATAATGCTGTGTGTTTGTGTGTGTTGAGGGGAGGGAGGATGGTGAAAGAGGAGAAAATAGGTGGCTTTTCAGATAATTTAGTAAAAGCCTAAATAAAAAGGGACCAGGTGAGACAGGAGAGAACATCCGGCTTCACCACCTGCTGCCCAATTTGCTCTGAAAATTCTGACCCACAAAGAAGATCCTCCTTCTTTAAGAATTTGTAGTGCATGTAATTATAGATTATCTCGCATTTTGCTTTAACTTCTTTTAAAAATGTGAATCCTTGCAAAATGGGTAAGAGATCAGACTCTGGAGCTAGGTCAACTTAGGACAAATCCTGATTTCTTGGCACGCTAGCTGTGTGATCTTGGGCAAGCTACTTAACCACTCTGTGCCTCAGTTTCCTCACATTTAAAATGAGGAATAATAATAGTATCTATCTCACTTTGTTGTTATGGGTAAAGTACTAAGCCAGCAAAATTAATACATATTTATGTTAGAAAAGTAGTAATATAGAAATTAGCAGAAAAGAAGACAAACATCTTTGATCCTTTCACCTATAGGTAACTATTACTATATTGGTACATATCCTTATATATTTTTTGTATACATCATTGATATCAGATTCGTCACGCTATTTTGTAATTTTTTTCCCTTTATAATATATCATGAGCATTTCCCCATACTAATTTTTAACATTATTATATTGAAAAGAACTGCATTGAGTGTCTAGATATATTTCAGTTTATTAAATTGTTCCCATAGTGTTGAAGCTTTAGGAGCCTTCCCGTTTTTCACTTTTACATGTAATGCTTCAATAAACATTCCTGTATATTAATCTTACTCTTGAGGTTACTTTCATGAAGAGAAATGGAATTGCAGATTTCAAAGTTATTTATTCTTTTTAAGGCTTTTGACACATACTGCCAAATTGCTCTCCAGAAATTTTGCTAGCAATACATGAGAGTTTGTTTTCTTGCCCTCCTATCAGTATTGATTCTAATTTTTATATTCAATTTGATATTATTGATAGACACAATAGAGAAGTCTCTTTTCCTTCTATTATCAGATACTTGGTGAGTTGACGTACAGTTTGCTTTGTGGATGCAATATCCTTCATTCATTCTGATTAGGTATTATGAATTCTATTTTGTGCTTACACCTGTGATATCTAGTATTTAAACTCTTACAGTCAGCTACACTGTTTATGCCCTGTGTTTATCAAGGACTCCTTGTGTAGACAGATCAAAAGTCAAGATGGAAGGCCCACAGAGCTTTGTGATTCTGGAGCTGAGTTCATAATGCTTAGTATCCCAGTGATTTGAAAGGTGGTATTCTTAGACAGATTGGAACCAAGGCAAAAGATTTATGCTTCACCGATTCTCTTTGAAGAGTATCACAAGAGCTCACCCTGTGTAGGGCAGAGCGTTGCTGCTCAGGCCTCTTGCACATATAAGTCCTGAATGCATCTTATGTTGAGGGAATCATTCATCCATGTAGCATTTTGAGGCTTGAGCCTGAAGCATATATTTTTGTGAAACCTGGAGCTGAAGTGAATTCCCTTAGAGAGCCGTTTGAAACTTTACTTGTACCCTTAAACACATTTGGAATGTAAAACAGCCGTAAAAATTCCGGCTACACTGACAGAGTTCCTAAGGCTGTGTGTCTGTCTCTCATTCCACCTCCTTTACTTCCCAAGCTGCCTCCACTACAAGTCACCCCCACCCCCAGACAGTTAAGAAAAAGCAGAAAGCCTTTCAGGAAACCACTGGGTGACTCACACCAAGTGTGTGTGGTTCTGAGCCTTACAGATGATTTCTTTTTGTGGTTTACCCTCTCACTCTAAGGAGATTTCTAAAGTTTTGGTCAGGGAGTCTAAAAATTCACATTTTACTTATTGGGTGATAATGAAGGTGCTTATCTTACCTGTCTAGATTTTCTTTTTCCTCAAAGTGTAATGAAATATTCTGTATTACCTATGAGGAAATATATAAAATCTGCATGAATCAAGAGAGCAAAAATTGAGTTCTTATCAACAAAATATTTATATTATTTACAAATATTTAGATGCCATTTACTTAGTCATGCTAAACGTTCTTTTTTGACGGCTGAATGTGGAAGTTTGCTTAAAATTAAATCTTTTATTTTAATTTTTCTGAGTGGCTATGACTTTTTTTCAATTACCTATGTGGTTTTATACTATTTCTCTGGCAACTTAATCTGTATTTAGAATTTTTAGTTATTTTGATAAGTTTTCCAAGGCATATCCCTTTGTAAACATTTGGATTACAAACTTGTTTCTTCTTGAGTTTCTAAGCTTCTCCTGCCCCACCTCCATCCCTTCAATTCTTCCACCCCCCATTTCTGGGTCTGTTTATTTTTTGCCTCATGAGTAAAGATTATTGTCTGAGACTTATCTCATAAATTCAGTCCTTTCTAGATGAGGCACTAAAGTTGTCAGTCAGGTTTTGGATTTTCTTTGCTCTTCGTTATTTTACCTCCTCACTTGCCTGTACCCAGCACAAAAGTTGCGGAAGGAAAAGAGGAAACACCTGTTTATAAAATGTGGTATTTGAGTAAAATTCTTAATGCGGAATGATTGACAGCATAACCTCATGTAATCAGCTCAACCTTGTCTGGATTAGGTTTCCCAGGTTGTAAATGTCAAACATTTCATATACAGACTGCTACCATGAGTTTCTCATGTCACTCTCTACTTCTGCTGCCACCATTGAAATTCGCAACTTTAGCTCCTGTCACATTAGCTTTTTCACCAGGCTTTCCCAGCATCCATGGTCAAGTTGCTTCAATTTGTTAAGTCCTAAAAGTAGCCTCTGGCTTAATCCAACCTGAACATCATTAGGAGTGGGTCAGTGCACTGCCCAACTCTCCTAAAATACCTACTGAGTTCTGGTCAAAGCCCTTACCCTCTTCTAGCCTCTTTACTGTAAGTTCCAGATTAATTTCCCAGTCTCATCATTAGCTTCCCTTAGACCCCCAAATTATGTCCTGTTGATCTGAGTAGCCTACCAGGCTTTGAATAGGGAGCACTTTTCTTACCACCCACCTTTGTGCAGAGAAATCCGACCCACCTTGGAAGTAATAAGGTCTCCCTCCTCCAGCACTCCTTTCCAGATCCCTCCCATTGGCAGCATTCCTGTGCATTCTGCAGCTCTTGTGTCACTCATCTGGAATTATTTTTACATTTGTAGACCCTTATCTCTCTTGCCTGAGGGTAGGAATCAACTCCTCCATTCCTGGATCCCATCAGTGAACTCCAAATGCTTGGCTTGCAGTCAGTACTCAGCATTTCATTCCCTTCTGTTGTTCCCCCACCACCCCTCGGTAGCATTCTCATTTCTCTTATTGTAAAACAACCACCACCCAAATTCTGTCTTTACCAAATTCCCTTCCTGCTGCAGCCGTCTCTCTCGTCTTCCTCTATGAACTTTTTTTTAAATGAACAAGAATAGCATTATTGATTTTCCTGATAAACTCATTGGAGAAAAATACAAATAATACAGAATTCAAAGAGGGTAAAAATCATCAAAATACCATTACCCAGAGATAAATTGTTTTTTACAACATTCTGTCCTGTTTCACAGACAAATACACACACACACACACACACTCATGTGCATGATACATAATTTTCTATCAATGAAATCAATCATACTATACCTGCTGTCCTGGAAACTGCTTTAAAAAAAAAAAAGATTCAACAGTGTAATGGGTACATCTTTCCAAGTCAATTCCTGTTAATCCTCATCATTACTGTATGTGGCTATAAAGTATTCCATTGAATAAAAAATTACTATATTTAACTTACTCCTTTTTGATGAGCATGCCCATTTTTTCCTGTATTTTTCTGCTTGTATAACTAACACTATAGTTGTGTTAGTAGGGTTCTCCAGAGGAACAGAACCAATAGGACACACACACACACACACACACACACACACACACACACTTACAAGGAATTGGCTCACGTTATTGTAGAGGCTGAGAAGTCCCGTGATCTGCAAGGTCTGAGACCTGAGAGAGCTGATGGTACAAGATCCAGTCTGAGTTTGAAGACAGGAGATGACTGATGTCCCAGCTGGAAGACCCTCAGGCAGAGAGAACAAATTTTTTCTTGCTCAGCCTTTTGTTCTATTTAAACCTTCACCTGATTGGGTGAGGCCTGCCCACACTGGGGAGTGCAATCTGTTTTCCTCAGCCTACTGATTCAGATGTTAATCTCCTCACAGACACACCTAGAATAATGGTTAACCAAATATCTGGGTACCCTGTTGCGTAGTCAAGTTGACACATAAAATTAACCATGACAGTAGTGAACATCTTTTTATGGTTCTCCTTAAACTCTCCCCTCTCCCTGTTAACTCTTTAGGATAAATTGCTGGATGTGAAATTGCTGGATCAAATATATATGTATTCTAAGTGCTGTTATTGCTCAGTTGCCCATCAGAAAGATAAAGCCACGTGGCACAGTGAAAGCTTGGCCTTTCTGATTCCATCTTGTTCAATCCAGGCTAATAGCTTCTTCTTAATCTTGCATATAGACATGCTAATCATGAGAGAAATGCTGCTTTCAGCTTGAGTTTTACAAAAATAGCCCCTTACCAGAAGGTGGCTCTCCCTAGGAGGAAATAAGAGAAGTATGTATTGTTTATCAAAGATATTTAGGAACCTCCTGACCAGACCCACATCAACTAGGGTCTACGGAAACCTTCTGGCACCCAAATGTCAATCACCTCTTGCCCCTCCCATTTCCCCTTTCCTTGACATAAAAGAAGCCTGAACTTTGTACTTCCTTAAGATGGATTTGAGGATTAGGTTTCCTATCTTCTCCATTGGCGCCTTCTCCATTAATAAACCTTTTCTTACTCCAAACTCTGACATTTTGAGTTTTGGCCATTAGAAGTATTGGGCACATGGACTTTGCACCGATAACAGTTATACCCATGTAAAGTTGTGAGTGGGTTTTTCACTACCCTCACCAACATGAATATTGTCAAACATCCTAATCTTTGCCAGTTTTATGGTTTAAAAATATCTTTTTTTTTTTTGTTTTCGGCTTTTTAAGTTTGAGGTTGGATATAATTTTGTAAGTCAATGTCCGTGTGTGTGTTAGCTTTTCTTCAGTTAGTGTGACTACTATTTACTGTTTTATTCTAAGAGCGTGAGCCCAAATAATTCCAGTCCTATAACGTAATTTATAATTTAGTTTGTGTGTGGAAGTACCTAATCAGATCACTTGTGCATTTTACTATTTGAGTGGTTTTTTTTTCTTTATTCATTTGCAAGAACTTAAAAAAAATTATGCATGGCATAATTTCTATCACAGTTTCCCTTTAAAATTTTTGACTTTTATGATTGAGTTGAAAAGGTCTCTGTTTCTGAAATTGTAAAAATATTAATCTATATTTTCTTTTGCTATTCTTATGGCTTTATTTTTCTATTTATCTTTTATTTTTATATAGTATATATATTAATATAACAATTTCTAATAGAAAATAAAATTTTATAATTTCTAATAGATAACAAATGCTTTATTTTTCCTATTTTCTGAGTTTTTCTATCTGTTCTCCCCTACTTGCTTTGCAGATGATCTTTAAAATCTTTTTCTTTTTTTTTTTTTTTTGAGGGCAGTGTCACTGGCCCTCACACGTGGGACCCGAACCGGGGCCACTGGCTTCCCAAGCCAGCGCTTAACCACTGTGCCACTCAGCCGGCCCTAAAATCGTTTCCTTAAGTTAAAAAATTCTCGTGCTTTGATTGAGGTTATATTGAATACATGGATTATTGGATAAAGAATCAATATAAAACTGAATCATTCATTGCTTCAAAGTAACTTAAGAAGTGCCTGCTGTGTACCAAGCATTTTCCAGTTACAAGACCCACACAAATCTTGCTGTCAAGGGACCTTCCATTCTAGAGCTGTGCTACCCAATACAGTAGCTACTGGCCACAAGTGGTTACTAAGCATTTAAGTGTTGCTAGTGCTGCATGTTGACATGATAATATTTCAGATATATTGGATAAAATAAAATACATAATTAAAATTAATTTCACTTGTTGCTTTAAATGTGTTTAATGTGGCTACTCAGAAAGTTTTAAGTTACATATGTGGCTCACATATTTCTTTTGGATAACTCTGATCTAGCGTGTGTTTGGGGAGATGTGTATTACAGGAGAGACTGACTATGAACAAGTAACATAAAATATTAGATAGCCAAAAGTACTAAAGAGGAAAGGCTAAAGAGGAGATAGGGAATGTAAATATTTCTGTATGTTTAATGTAAGGTTGTCAGAAATACCTCACTGAGGAGGCTCTTGGTAAAATGCTGGTAAGGAGGAAGCAAGCCATGTGAATGTCTGGGGAAAGAGCCTTGAAGGCAGAGGGAACAGCAAATACAAAGCTCCGGAGGTAAGTACATGCTGGTGTTTACAAAGAACAGCAGGAGAGGCCATTGTGGTTAGACAGGTACAGAGAGGAGTAGGAGACAAAGTCAAAGAGGTCTGGAGTTTAGAAGAGAGATCCAGACTGGAAAGTCAACTGCTGGAGTTATGAGCACTTGCAAGTAATTGAAGCCATGAGATGGTATGAGATACCTAGAGAGTGAGTATAGATAGACTGAGTCCTGGGGGAACGTTAGTGGGAAGATGAAAAGGAGCAAGGAAAATATGGGGGAAGGAGCAGCCATACAGATGAGAAGAAAACTAGTGGAGGGGGGAGGGGGGAGACAGAGAGAGAGAGAGAGAGAGAGAGAGAGAGAGAGAGAGAGGAAAAAAAGAGTGTGTGTGTGTGTGTGTGTGTGTGTGTGTGTGTGTGTGTGTGTGTGTTTTCCTGGAAGCCAAGCAAAGTTAAGCAAAAAAGATCCACTTCCTCAAATGCTGCTCATGGGGCAAGTTAGTTAAGGGCTGAGAATTGACATTGGAGATTAGCATGTGGGGGTCACTGGTGAGTGACCTTGGTAAGAGCAGTCATAAGGGAGTAACACAGAGAAAGCCTGACAAGAGAGAAAAGGAGAGAAATTGGAGCCATAGGTATAGACACCTCCTTTAAGGAGTTTTCCTAGGAACAAGGCTTGTCATTCCTGTTTAATTCATCTTTCATATGCATTCCTCAGTAGTGTCTAGTTTTCTTCAGATAGACCGTATTTTTTTAAAATGTATTTGTAGGTGTCTTGTACTTTAAAAAAATTGTTATTTTGAGGGCCGGCCGAGTGGCGCATGGGTTAAGAGCTGGTTTGGGACGCCAGCAGCCCCAGTTCAGATCCCACATATGAGGGCCAGTGACACTGCCCTCTACAGCTAACAACAGCTCCACCTGGAACTGGGCTGCAAGCCCCAGCGACGATGTAGGCTGCAGCCCCTGCTGCAGTGGGCTGCCATAGGCTACAGTGAGTGGCCAGCAGCCAACGTGAGCAGCTGGCAGCCAGCGTCAGCTGCCACTAGCCGCGGTGAGTGACCATCCAGAGGCCAGCGACCTATCTGCCTCATCCGGGAAGAGCGCAATGACGATACCAACATAGGCCAGTGAAGCAACATCCTCCGCAACTAGACTGAAGAACAAAAAGACAGCAACTTTTCTGTTCCCCTTCCCCAATTCCCCAATGCTGTTCCCCTCCCCCAATTCCCCAATAAAATCTTAAAAAAGAAAATTGTTATTGTGAGTCACATCATCTATCATTATGTTTTCTGACTGATTTTTTGGTGGTGTATTGAAAGATTGTTTATTTTAGTATTGATTTTGTCAATGGCCACCATGTTAGTTTGCTAGTGTTGCTGTAACAGAGTACCACAAACTGGGTGGCTTAAATAACAGAAATGTATTGTCTCATAGTTCTGTAAACTACAAGTCCAAGATCAAGGTGTCAGCAGGCTTGGTTACTTTTGAGAGCTGTGAGGGAAAGTCTTTTGTATGCCTGTCTTCTAGCTTCTGGAGGTTAAACCTGCTGGCAGTCTTTGACATTCCCGGTTTTATAGGTGAATCAACCTGTTCTCTGCCTTTATCTTCACGTGGCATTCTCACTGTGTGTCTGTCTCTGTGTCCCCTTTGAACAAGGACACCAGTCATGTTGGGTTAGGACCCACCTGAATTACCTCATCTTAATTTGACTACACCTGTCCAGATCTTATTTCCAAATTAGGTCACATTTTGAGGTTCTTGGGCTTAGGATTTCAGCATATCTTTTGTGGGGGGACACAATTCAACACTTAATAGCAACCTTTTAAGCTCCCAAGTTGTTTCAAATAGTTTGTTTTTCTTGGGTCTTTGAGGTTGACAATATATAAATTCTAATGATAGGTTTTTCCTCCTCTGTCTCTGTAACTTGAATCTTGTGTTCTTGTCTAGTTTCATTTTACTTTAATGTCCATGAAAGATCTGACTACTCTTACTATTTCTATTTCTCATGTCTTGGGCCTTTCCTACCCACTGAAACCACTCTTCCTGGGCTGCTAATCATGGACCTGGGTTGTGGCAACCTTATTATTCTCATTGGCAGAACTTCTAACTTATCCTGAATAATAACTGTATCTTACATGTAGGGAATTAGATTAAAGAGATAAGAGAACAAGTTGTGAAATTTACAGTTAAATGATGTTTTGAAGAACCCTCATAAGTGGCTGTTGAATGATCAGAGAGGAGTTGATCCTCACAGTGATTGTCTTTTGATTTATCAGTAAGCCTTCAGTATCTTCACAGTGCCTTTAAAACAAGAAACCTTTTTATTACGAAAAACTTTAAACAGAAATGAAAATAGACAAAATAGTATAATGAACCCTCATGTATCTGTAACCCAATTTCAATAATTATCTACTAATGGTCAATTTTATTTCATCTATATCTGCAAACACTGTCTCCTCTCCCCCCATATTATTTTGAAGTAAATCCCAGCCATTGAATTATTTGATCTGTAACTATTTCAGTATGTAGCCCTAAAAGATAAAGACTTATTAAAATAACCACATTACCGGGCCGGCCGAGTGGCGTGGTGGTTAAGAGCCGGCTTGGAACGCCAGTGGCCCCGGTTCAGGTCCCACATATGAGGGCCAGTGGCACTGCCCTCAAAAAATAAATAAATAAATAAATAAATAAATAAATAAATAAATAAATAAATAAAATAACCACATTACCATTATCACACCTAAAAAATAATAATACTTTAATAACATCAAATATAGTTAGTGTTCAAATTTCCAATATCTATAAGATTTTGAAAATATTTTGTTTTGAATAAGGATTCAAATAAAGCCCACATATTGAATTGGTCAATGTGACTCTGAAGTCTCTTTATATTGTTACCTGCCTGCTCTCTCTCTCTCTCTCTCTCTCTCTCTCTCTCTCTCTCTCTCTCCTTGTGAACTATATTTTAAAGAAACCAGGTTCTTTGTCTTGTAGAGCTTTACACCATTTGGATTTTGCTGGTTGTATGCTTGTGGTGTCATTTAACATGTTTTTATGTCCCCAGTACTCCTTGTAAATTGATAGTTGGGTCCAAAAGCTTGGTCATGTTCAGGTTCAATTTATTTTCACATGACTACTTCATAAGTGGTGGTGTGTTTATCCGGAGGCCCACACTCACACTGGCTGATTGTTTCTCCTTTTTAGCAGCCATTGATGTTTAATGTTTAGATCTATAATCCATTCGCTATTGCTAAATGAATATTCTGATTGTATCATTCCTTCTTTCTCTATTAGCTGACATGTAAAGAGAAACTTTATCTCATTTACTATTTGGTTACTAGTGGTACAGTTTGTAATAGGACAGGCAGGGAGATCTTAATTATTTTCTTTGTCAATTAGTTTTTATAGGAACTTTCTTATAGTAAAACTAGTTTCACCCAAGAGTCTATTGCAGAGCACAGTGCTTATTGGAATAGTTTCTTGGAAGATCTTTTTTTCAAGTTAGTATATGGAGGTTTGCACAGGATTGCATAGATAATGGATTAGCTAAGAGGTCATATAATTCCACCTGTTTTTTTCCAAGTGGTGAATATCCTTCTCCCTCTGCAGCCCTTGCTTCCTCCCTTTCATCCCCACATACATAAATATAAGTGCATTTATGTATGTGTACACATTTATTACTGAAAGTTCCAGAACAACCTCATATGATCAAATTCTAGGTAGCTATGATCCTGCCCAGAGGTAGTGAATTCGTTGTAGGTCTCTGAGGGGCTGAGGAGTGAGTGGTTACTGGAGGTTATTGCGCCTCCCAGGCCTTCTCTTGTCTTTGGCAGTAGTTCTGCTCGCTGGTGTACCTGTCAAAACTTGCTGGGTCCTTTACTGCGACCCCTCCAGTATAGCCTATGCCAGGTGTGGAATGCATCACCTGTGGATTCTTCCAGTAAACCTGGTTGTGATGGGTGCTGACAAGACACCTGGCTCCAGATTATGAAGTGGGGAGCTCTATTGCCACCACCACCACAGTGTCTCACTAGGTCTCCCAATCTGCTGGCCTCCCTTTGGATGTGCTGTGAGAGGCTTCCGAGGCGAATCATGTTGTTTACTGCTGCCTGCCCCACTGTCTCCGGAAGAGCCCAGAGTCATTCAGCCCCCTGCCCTCATGTCTGCTGATTGCTCAGACCAACTGGTTGTGTCTGCCCGCATCCCCAGGAGCCTGGGGTCACATCTGGCGAGAAAAGCCCCAGAAGAAGAGAGGCCATTGCCTGCGCACCGACCTGCCATCTGTCCCTGAAGTCACTGGCCTTCTTGTACTGCTTATACTTCTTTGTATTTAATAGTTTCTTTAAATAAGACATTATTAGAATTTTTTCCCCTAACCTGGTATCCTAAATTTCAAACTTAGGCATATTATAGCTTTTCCTCCTTTACCTATATCTGTATTTATGTAATCATTGCTCTAGGTCTAGAGAATTTATTAAAAAGCATATGTTTGTGACATCCTTCAAAACATTTTACTTTAAAGGTGTTGCTTCTTGGTTTTTCCTTCTTTTTTAAATCTCACCTTTATTCTTATCCTTTTAGAGTTGCCTAATTTTAAGTCTCACCAGAAAATTTCTGTGTATAGAGTTTATTAACAAGTATGGTGATGTTATTTTATTAAGTAACATCTCACATTACCAATGTGAATGGTGATTTTACAATTTTATTTTCTAAACGACTGTCAATCCAGTTAATGGTGAAACTCGAACCTTAAAAATGGACAACTTAGAAGGCTGGAGACCAAGGGGATACAGGAGGTAGCTAGCACTTATGTGTCAGACTTCTCCCAGGAGCCCATGTGTAACACTGCACAATTCACCCAACGTCCTTTTATCTTTTTTGTTCACATCTCTAAAGATGTCGTTAGCTTGAGATAGAGAAAAAATGTGCAGAATGTATAGCGGTCCACAAATAAATATCATCAGAGTTCATAAGGATATTTTCATCTGATGTAATCTCAAAACAATAATTTGTAGAATTTTTTTCTCTTCTTTTTATCTGAAAAATTGCCCACTGCAGTATTCCATTGACTATAGTCTAGAAATAAACCTAGGGTTAATTTCATTTTGCTTGAATTATTCGTGCTTCTCCTCTGGCTCCTTTATAGCCTGCATTGAAGAGATCTGATTTAACCTGTATTCTTAATCTGATCAGAATTTTGTACTTTCAACCATAGAGTCAGTGCAAAATGAGAAACTTATCTCATTTAGAAATTGTCAGCAACAATCCCAAGCCTCTCTAGATATATGGACATATTCTTTGAGAAAACAAGCCCCAGGAACCCAACCTGAGATCTGGACATTGCCAATTTAAGCAAAAACATTAAAGCTGTGCACTGATGGCTCTCATTCCATGACTGTTTTCAAAGTAAGGGATGCCATATTCTAGATCCTGTTTGTGAAGCTAGGAGCAGAAAAGAGAACAATCTAAAACATGTTTATTTCAGTTGAATCTGTATGTTAGCATCTGTACCGGCATGCATATGATTGGAACACGTAGAGTTGAATCAGCACCCTTGTTTCTGTTGCCAGAAATAAAGACATCAAAGGAAATAGTAAACTGGGCACCAAGT
The DNA here is from genome assembly GCA_033961575.1 of Aselliscus stoliczkanus. Classification (NCBI taxonomy): domain Eukaryota; kingdom Metazoa; phylum Chordata; class Mammalia; order Chiroptera; family Hipposideridae; genus Aselliscus; species Aselliscus stoliczkanus. The sequence continues at coordinate 96,067,502 of CM066733.1, forward strand.
CAAAGCTGCATGGGTTTTTCATTTAGTGGTTATTCTCCATCTCTTTCTCAGCAGCTTTTCTAAATAAAACTGCCCTTCCCACAGCCCCTTTGGAGAAAGGGCCACCCCTAAGTAGATTAGTTGCTTGTTCTTGTTACCTTCCCATTTGTATACGGGTGGGATTGTTTTGGTAGGACAAATGCCCAGATGTGGAAATGCTCAGTCAAAGGGAGTGAATATTTATAGGTTTAACAGACACTGCCATATCGTGTCGAGAAACGTCGTGCCCGTGTGCACTTCCACCAACAAGGAAACTGAAACCAACCACTGAATTGTAATGATGTACTTCAGAGTTGTTTGTGGGGAGCCAGACAGGCCTGATGTACTGCTAGCCATTTTCTAGTCAAGAAATTTATTCTTGGAATGGTTATAAGCTGTTTTAGACAGTGTAAAACAATGTACAGATATTCTTGGAGAAGAACATTTTCATAAGGACTTTTAAAATGAAAATACTGTGTAGTTATGTTAAAGAATCTTTTTAAAATAATGCTCAATTCTACTCTTAATAAATTTTTGTTTTTGCAAATTACTATCTACATACGTATATATTTTACCAGTTATAATTAGTGTGTGTATTTTCAAATTTTATATTTTTCACAGAACTATCTCATAAGCTGTTTTGTTTCTATGTCTTTCATAATCATCGTTCAAAAGCTCTATAATGTTGCATTTTGTTATTGTACCATAACTTCCCAATTTAGTCCTTAGTATTGAATATTTAATATACAACCAAATACTTAAGCTGTGATGATGTTCCTAACTAATAAGACTTATTGGTTTGTTCTGGTTTTAAGAGTAATACAGTCATTATAGGAAAAAAATATTTGGAAAACACAACAAAATAGGAAGACATACACACAACTCTTCCTATAACCTCTTAATGAACTCTGTGAGCATTGATATATTTTCTTCCTATCTTTTCCTAATATTTTATTTTTTCATTTTACAGCTTGCACCTGTACTATTTGTGTAAAACATGCTCATCTCCAAGTTTCTAAACCCTTTTAAATGACCATTTTTCTTTTTTTTTAAAAAGTGAGTTTTTTCTGACTGTAAAAATAATTTGAAGTTGTTACAGAAAATTGGGCAACAATACTAAACATTTATAATCTCATCACCCAGAGGCAAACACCATTAACATTTTGGTTTATTACCTTCACATTTTTTTCTTTAAAAAATATTTGAGACATTATACCATCAGTGGTTCTTAATTTGGGGGTGGTTGGTCATGGGTCCTTTTAAAAAATCTTTAAAAATCCAAATTAGGAATTCTTACTGGATACATAAATATACCTAACTCCTTTTCTCTGCTAAACATTATAAAATAAGTATTTTCTTATCATTGTGAACTCTTATAAATCTCTAAATTGTTAAGAGTAGAATTGTAACACCCCCCCCCCCCAATTCATAGGTGGCAGTCCTAACTCCCATTATCTCAGACTGTGACCTTATTTGGAGGTAAGGTCTCAAGAGAGGTAATCAAGTTAAAATGAAGTCATTAGGGTGAGCCCTAATCCATATGAGGGGTATCTATAAAAAGAGGAAATTTCCGGCTGGCCGAGTGGCGCGTTGGTTAAGAGCTGGCTTGGGATGCCAGCGGCCTCGGTGCGGATCCCACATATGAGGGCCAGTGACACTGCCCTCTACAGCTAAGATGGTGAACAACAGCTCCACCTGGAACTGGGCTGCTGTGAGTCCCTGGGGTCGGCATAGCTGCAGCCCCTGCTGCAGTGGGCTGCCATAGGCTACAGTGAGTGGCCAGCAGCCAGCGTGAGCCGCTGACAGCCGGTGTGACCTGCCAAGAGCTTTCATGAGCTGCCAAGAGAGCTGCTGTGAGCTACTGTCCAGAGGCTGGCAACCGATCTGCCTCACCCGAGAAGAGCGCAATGATGATACCAACATGGGTCAGTGAAGCAAAGTTCTCCACAACTAGATTGAAGAGCAAAAGGACAGCAACTTGTCTGTTCCCCTTCCCTGGTTCTCCAACGCTGTTGCCCTCCCCCAATTCCCCAATAAAATCTTAAAAAAAAAAAAAAAAAGAGAAAATTTGGAGACAAATGTGCTTAGAGGAAAGATGCTGTGAAGAGACTCAGAGAAGATGGCCATTTACAAGTCAAGGTAAGAGACCTGGAATGGATCCTTTTCTCATAGCTCTCAGAAGGCACCAACCCTGTTGACACCTTATTTCAGACTTCTAGCCTCCGGAACTGCAAGACAATAAGTTTCTGTTGTTTAAGTCACACAGTTTGTGGTACTTGGTTATAGAGCCCTAGCAAATGAATACACTCATTATATAATCTTACATAATATAGATGTTTGGATGAATATTAACTTTGTTCCAGGCACTGTGCTGGATGTCGGGATTACTAAATCAATGAAGCTAAGTTTCCTGCCTTTAAGGTGCTTAGATTGGCACACATATATAGAACATTGGGGTCATGCTATGATGGGCGATGCACAAGGCATTCTGGGAGCCCAGAGCTCCCAGGGGTGAGGGCAGACTTCCTGAGGTACTACTAGAGCTGAGTTTGAAAGAACCAATAGGAGCCTACTTAATATTCTTTTGTTGACTAGTAGTTTGAACATCAGTTTCCTGTTTCGGGATTATTTCTTTAGAGTAGATTCCCAGTAATGCATTACTGAGACAAGAATGTGAACTTTAAAACATAATTTTTTTTTTTTTTAGCTGAGCCATCCTGCCACCTGTTGGCAGCTCAACGGCAACTCAGCTCGGGCTGGGCATCGAACCACTGTTGCTCAGAGCTCATCTCGCACTCTTGAGCAAGCTGTTAGTCAACTGAGCCATTCGGCCGGCTCTATAACATAATTTTTAAGGCGGTATAATATTCTACAAGATGGAAATTTTCTGGTTTATTGACTCATCCTCTTTAACTGGACAGAAGTCTCCTTGTTCTGTTTCCAGTGTTTTGGTATTATAAATAACGCTGTAGTGTACATCTTTTTCCATGAAGCTTTTTTCATAATTAGGATTATTTCCTTAGTGATAGAGTTAGAAATAGAGTTACAGAAAAAGTATTAAAAAGGTCAAACTTTTGGGCCGGCCGAGTGGCGTGGTGGTTAAGCGCTGGCTTGGGAAGCCAGCGGCCCCGGTTCAGGTCCCACATATGAGGGCCAGTGACACTGTCCTCAAAAAAACAAAAAAACAAACAAACAAAAAAGGTCAAACTTTTTCAGAAATGCTGGTTTATATTCCCATTAATAATCAAGTGAAATTTATTCACAAATCAATTCGTTTTATTCTAGTCTTTTATATCATTTGGGGTGTTTTAAAATAGTTGAATATTTCCCTTTTGAAGACTGAACCTTTCCTAGAAAATAAAGTGTAGGTTTTTTGTTTGAGATGAAGGACCCCTCCTCCTTAGGTTCCTTCCTCCATCTAAAGAAAACCTGCTTAAAGGGCATTGCACCATCAGAGATTTGCCCTCACACTTTCTGTGCTGGTTTCTAACTAGCAGATGTGTGCATTGGCCTCTGTTTATCCTCTCTTAGGTCATTGTCTGTCTGAAATGTAACTACCCCCAAAAATCAGCCTTCCGAATGAGCTATTTCTGTTCTATCCTGAGCTGCTTTAAAAACGACTCCTGTACTCGCCACTCTGCTAGACTCTAAATCCCACTTATGTTGACAGCATATCTACTGTAATAGAGTAATAAAAGAACTGCAATCATGGTGACACACTGGGAATATGAGTGCCTGAAAGAGGCAGATCAGGAGTGAAAGGTGTTCTGTCTCAGTGAGAGAAGGATTTGCTGGTAAGCATTGTATTGTTTCCTCTGTAGGGGAGGGGAAAATGTCCCCTTTGCCCTCTTGGTTCTTCTGGCTGGTCTAATAATCAAATTGACCTGAGGCAGATTAACAGGAGAAAATAACCAGGTTTAATTCTGTAGGTTCATTTTTTTTCTCTAGCATTTTAAAAATAAAATGATGCTTAACCTTACTAACAATAAATGAAATACAAAGTAAACAAAAATGAGATTTTTTTTTGCTATCAAGTTCTCAAAAATAAAAACATAAAAAGACTGATTATGTCCATATTGGTGAACAGATAGGAAAACGAGCACTCCTTATAGGATACTGGTGGGAGTATAAGTTGATAAAATCTACTTGGAAGGTAATTTGTCAGTAATTACCAAAATTTTATATACATGTATCTTGTGCATTTCCTCTGCTGACTTGAGAAAAATAAGAATGTCAGCAGCTGTTTTATAATAATGTCACGAGGGGTCATGGTGGTGGTGGTGCTGGTGGTGTCTTCTACGATCTGAGGAAACTTGATGAAGTCACTTTTGAGTAGACTTTGTACTCAGAACAGTGCCAGGGGGCAGTGTGGGTCAAAGCAAGTCTCATGATTCTTTCACAACATAGGCAGAGAGATAAACTTTGCAGGGGAGGAAAGATTTTTACCGTTGTCCTTAGTGAGGTGTAAAGAGTCACAGTCCGTAGTCACTCAAGGCCCCTGCAGACACATTGGGAAGGCACTGCCTCGTTTCCTCTGCTTCTAAGTCCTAGACCAGCAGTGAGATTCTGCCCCATGAAATATTCATAAAATTTCAATTGACCATAAAAACACTTTGTAAATGTAAGTGCTGTAAGTGATCCAAGTTATATCAGCAGCTTTTTGAGAAATGGAGATAGGAAAAGGAATTTAAGGGAATGGGACCCAGGGAGCCAGCTTTGCCATTATCAAAGCATAATAAATGGGTCATGGGTCTGCCTTTTGTAATTTCAGAAATGACTAATGCTTGGACTCTTTTTGATCATTGTGAGAGTGGCCTCATCCCATTATAAATAAGTCTATATTACACAGATTATGGTCACTTTTAAAATCCGTGTTTTTATTTCATAGTCATTTTGTTTCTGGCTCTAAAAATCCTGAGAACCTGTACTCAAGGTGTTCTTCTCGCATCAAGGTGCTGAGGAAATCATTGAAGCCTGGGGAGAATGGAAAACAGCCGCTGTCACCACCTTCTGTGCAGTCCTCATCCCCACCCCCCACCCCCCTTTCAGGAGCCGTAGAAAAGCTCCCTTGCCCACTGATTCACAGGGGCCAGAGTTTTTCATTGTTAGAAAATCTCCCTGAGTTTATGCAGATGCTGTTTCCATCCAACTGTCAATCCTTTGTTCTGCTGTCTGGAGCCCCCAGAATATATCTGTTCTTTGTACCCTCATGTATTGAGGATGCTCCCCTCCCCCGCCCCACTCAAATCATTTCTTTTTCATAGGACAGGTTTCCTAGAATTTTTCCTTTCCCAGTTCGTTACCGACTCTTTTCTGTAGAACAGTATGCAGACCATCTATTCCTCCTCCTCCCCCCAACCCCCAGCCCTACCAGTTCCTAATACTGCCTTTCAGATCATGTATCCTAAAATTGTTAAGTCTGTTCATGTGTTTGTTTTTGGCAACCACATCACACCATTGTCTCATATTGACTTGTAAACAAACTAAAACCCCAGAGCAGTTGCTTTTTGACCTTAAATGAAAGACAGAAGGAACATCTATTTTTCTAAACTCTTTTTTTTCCTTTGGGCATATTTTTTTCAACCCAGACTGCATTTGGAATTTGGAATTCTGATTCTGTTGGTCTTACCTAAAGCATTCATCTCTCCCAGCGTGGTGGCGTCGGATAATTTGAAAAGCCTGCCTGACAATTGCTGATGTATTTACCTAGGCTCAGGGCTTGAAGAGGGTGACAAATCCCTCATAACGAGTTTGCCAGATGTCTGCTGGCAGCCGGCAGATTCAAGGCTCCGTGGAGTAAGGAGGACAAAACTCTGGGCCTAGCTGCCTGAAGGGCCCCTGCTACTAGGGTCAGTGAAGCTTTGGTTTGACCATTGTCATGTAAATAGTTGAGGGGCTGGAGGCTGATCCCCCAGCAGACCCTCCCGCCATCCCACCATCCACACAAAGCCCGGGCCCAGGAGGGCTGCACGGTTTGCCTTTGTGAGGCCCTCAGCGGCATCTTGGCTGCGGAGGTAAGTCCCATTATCAGCTATGTTGTAAAACTGTTCTGTTTTGGACTGTGATTGTGGTCGGGAAAATTCTCCCTGTCATACACAGTGGGAGTGGTTTCTTTGAAATGCACTCCTGTCTTAGATGTAGGCATAGGCCCTATAAGGTTTCTGAAATGAAAAAGAATACTTAGTGATTATTGATTTGATTTGATGTATGGTAAGAAATAGAATCATATTTACTACATGTATGTGTATATACAAGATTTGATACTAGTCGCAAAGTACTTTTTGAATTTTACCTGAAATTTCTATAGGATAATTTTATTTTTGGCATTGTGTTTTTGGGAGTCCTGCACCCACATGCGTGCTCTCCCTCTTCCCCTCCCCTTTTCCTTTCCCCTCTCTTTCTCTATCTCAAACCTTCTTTACCTTACTTCCTCCCTCCATTTCCTTGTGATGGTAAATTGTTTAACTGGTAGGAGAAGTATCACTATGCTTTTACAAGTTAGGGAAGAGATGGAAAAATTATTCACCATTAGAAGAATCATGAATAAACCAATACTAGAGAATGGATATAATGAAGGTTTGTGTTTTTTTTTCTTTCTTCTGCAAAACTTCAGTGGAAGAGTTTATGTAGTACTATTGTCCTAAATTTAACATGTGATTTGTAAAATTCGTGGTGCCCTTATCACAAGTTTTGAAGGTATATGTCATGCTTTGGACTGATTTTGTTATAAGTCCTTTAAGAACTGGCAAGAAAGTATTTAAAATATAACTTGAGATTTTGCATGCGGAATAAGTACTATTGTAGATTGAGTTAGAGAAGAATCTTTATTTAAAAAAACCTCAAAGTGAAAGGTTTATTTGGTAAAATAAATACCCCATATAGGACTCACTTCCCTAACTGTTTGCAGAGATGGTGCTTTTAGAAACATATTTTCTTTTTTCTTTTCTTTTTTATTTTTAGGGCAGTGTCACTGGCCCTCACATGTGGGACTGAACCGGGGCCGCTGGCTTCCTAAGCCAGCGCTTAACCACTGCGCCACTGGGCCAGCCCAGGAACATATTTTCTTTTTTTTTTTTTTTTTTTTTTTTAAAGATTTTATTGGGGAATTGGTGGAGGGGAACAGCGTTGGGGAATCGGGGAAGGGGAACAGACAAGTTGCCGTCTTCTTGTTCTTCAGTTTTAGTTGCGGAGGATGTTGCTTCACTGTTGGTATCGTCATTGCGCTCTTCCTGGATGAGGCAGATCGGTTGCCGGCCTCTGGATGTCGCTCACCGCGGCTATTGGCAGCTCACGCTTGGCTGCCAGCCGCTCACGCTGGCTGTGGGCCACTCACTGCAGCCTATGGCAGCCCACTGCAGCAGGGGCTGCAGCCCACACCATCACCGGGGCTCGCACAGCCCAGCTCCAGGTGGAGCTGTTGTTAGCTGTAGAGGGCAGTGTCACTGGCCCTCATGTGGGATCCGAACCGGGGCCGCTGGCATCCCAAAACCAGCGCTTAACCAATGCGCCACTCGGCCGGCCCAGGAACATATTTTCTTAATAAAATGCAAATGCTTCTAGATCTCTCTCTCATATAGATACTCTTTACAGTATGAGTTCAATACATAATGCATCCTGAAAACTTGAATATTGATTAGTGGTTGCTAGTTTAAACACTTTTTTGCTCTTTTGAAGTAATTACAGTAATAGAATTATGGTTTCATACCAGAATACCCATGAGGTTGAAAAATGAGTTTATGCAATCAATCCTAGATCCCCAGCCATAAATCCTAACAAGTATGAAGCCTATTCTTAATTTTTAAGTGTCTCATGCTCTAATGAGCATAATATTAGGGGAGTGTGGTGCAGTTGAAAGAACGCAAAGCTAAGTGTTATGAGGCATGGGGTCATCTCTAGCTCCCTAGTGGCCTTGGGCAAATGACTGCTTCTCTGGACCTCAGTGATGGACTTGATCAGTGGTTTTCCACCAGGGGTGGCAATGTACTTCCAGGGGCACTTGGAAATGTTTAGGGGGAACATTTAAAATTGTCACAATGTATAGGGGCACTCATGGTTGAGGACCCCGGATACTAGAAACCTTAAAATGCCACCCAGACCAGTGAATAATTGGCCTACTTCAAATGCCAATGACACCCTCACTGAAAAACACTGGACCAGACGATCACAAGATTCTTCCCGCACTATTTCTCTCAAGTTCATAAGTGGACATTGAAAGTGCCTGTAATGATGTTAAACCATTACACGTAGTATCTATATCTTACATTTAGCATTGAACTCTGTGTTGCTGGGAGTAACGTCAGACCCCGGAAGGCTAGGTGAGTACACTCATAGCATGGCAACTTGGATTCAGAGCTTTATTGCTCTGGGCAGGGAATGGGAACATGCTGATACTGTTCAAAAGCAGGTGCAGAGCCGGGCCTATAATTTTTGGTTCGCTTTGGATTTTTCTCTCATGTCCCCCTTTTCTCAAAGGAAATAAGGGGGTTTATTGTAGCCACAGGCCTTACCTCCAGGGCCTGAACTTTTCCACTGTAGAAAATGGCAGCTGTCTCAGCAGCTGTCTCATTGCTGTGCCCTGCTGCTGGGACCTGTCATGTATGTTGGGAAGGGGGTCATTGTGGAGGCGTGCTGCCCTTCTGATCTGCCCATCTGCTGTCACAGGCCAGACCAGGCCCTGATGAGGCAGAAAGGGATTTGGGCTGGAATAAAGATTTCTGGGGAGTCTGAATTCTTAAGTACTTTGGTGTGATTGAATTACTTTTTATTTGACAGTGAAGTGCTATTAAATCAAAGTCCCCCAAGAAAGCTTCTGTCAGGATTATCGCAGATATTACATAATTTTACATGACTACTGGTGATCCATTGAGAGGGTAGGACTGAAGAGCACAGACTCTGGAGTCAGACTCGTGAGTTTATACCTCAGACCTGCTTCTTATTAGCTGGGCAAATGATTTAATTTTCTGTGTTTTGGTCTACTCTTCTGTAAAATGGGGAGAATCATAATACCTACAGCATTGGTGTGCTTGGAGATGATAGATATTGAGAGCTTAGAATAGAACCTTGCATAAAGTAAGCACTCAATATCTGTGAGGTATCAACATCTTGTCAGCATCAGCATCATTATATGACTGTACCATCTCTCCTGACCGATCCCCTGGTATTAGACGTTCTTGGAACTAAACCGTTTCTGACATCCACATGAGTTCCTAAAAGTAGAATTTCTGAGTCAAAGAGCAAACGACAAATTGAAGCTTTAGATACATATTGCTGAATTTCCTTCCAGGAAGCTTGTCTTAGTATTCACTTCTACCCACTTTTCTCAGCTGAATTAAAGAATTCAGCTTGGCCGCCTTCTAACATCCCAGGTGCTCTGGTACCTCTCCCTTCCAGTAATTGGAACATAAACTCATTTAATATTGCTCTGGGGCACGAATAATTAAGGAAATGAATCAGCCAAATAAAAAAACAAGGTGGATCACCTGCCACTTGGTATTTCCTGTACTCCAACTTCTCTTCATTGATTGAAAATTGTTTATGTGTGAGAAGATGAATGTGTAACTCGTAAGTGCTCTCTTTCTCCCAGTCCCTTTAACTTCTGGACATACTGGAAAGAAAAAAATTACCTTTAGTAACATGATAGGAAATATATAAGAAATTAGCTATATAGTTTGTAGAACATTGTTAGTTCTTTATGTGAGGTTGGACAATTATGTTCCCAAACTCATCCTAGAAAAAGTGCTCCATACCTTATTGCTGAATATCACTATGGTCACCTTTGAAGTGCTCCCCTTGGGAAGCTATGCACCGATACCAGCACTTAGTCCACCCTTCAAAGCAATTTTAGAACTCTTTCTGGAATGACCATCAGAATTGTCATCGTATTATCCTTGATGTCCTGAATGTCATCAAAATGTCTTCCTTTCAATATTTCCTTTCTCTTGGGGTAAAGCAAGAAGTCATTGGGGGCCAGATCAGGTGAGTAGGGAGGATGTTATTTGTTTACTGGCTAAAAACCCCCTCACAGAAGTACCATGTGAGCTGGTGCATTGTCGTGATGCAAGGGCCATGAATTGTTGGCGAAAAGTTCAGGTCATGTAACTTTTTCATGCAGCCTTTTCAGCACTTCCCAGTAGTCAGTTTGGTTAACTATTTGTCTAGTTGGTACAAAATCATAATGAATAATCCCTCTGATACCAAAAAGGTTAGCAATGTTGTTTCAACAAGTTCACGAACTTAATGGTCATAACTTGTAGCGTGATATGGAAAAATTACTTATTTCATTGCATTTAGTTTTACATTTACCATGAAGTTGTTGCAAGTTGGTATATGAGACAAAGATGGGCTCCATAAGTGTACCTTTTGCTACTTGACTTGGTAGTGAGTGCTGTGGCCCAGGTACGTTGTACAGCATGCCCATGCTACCAATTTCTGGGTGATGCCTCCATTCTCCCACCTATCATCTCTGTTTAGATGACTGAGACCTCTCTGTACAGCCTGGCCTTCACATGAATCTGGTGCAGTGTTGTTAGATGAAGCCTGCTTCTGTTTTGTTCTTAGCTATTCACCCATCTGCATTTGATTATAAACCTGAATGCAAACATTTAAACCACACAACCTAACACAATTATGTGGGAGACCTCCAGATGATTCCGAATATGTTCCATGTAGATTCTCATTGATTATACAATATGTAAAAAGTCTCACTGAGAATTCTCAGATCTCTGAAAATACATCTTCAAACCCTAGAACTATGCTGGGGTAAGACTGACTTGGTTTGCAAACACTGTCCAATGTACATTTTGATAATTAATTGGCATTCTAAAAAGAAATGTAGCTTATATATTATTTATTTCTTTGGATTGAGTACTTGTTTCATTTTTGCTCAAGAACAGTGGATTTCAAATTTTGGACTGTGACCCACTGTAAGAAATGCATTTTGTATAGTAACCCAGTACATACATACACAAATATAAATACACACACAAGTGAAACAAGTGCTTCTCATAATACATACAGTACACTTTGGTATTGTCTGTCCTATTCTGTCTCATTCTTTAAAATGTTGCCTGTGACCCACTAACTTATTTTCATGACACACAAATGGGCCATGACCTACAGTTTGGCAATTTTGTTCCTGAGGTGGTTTGTTGAGTGTAAGTTGACTAGTAACCTTGGTGGTGACTTGTATCCCTTTTAACAGAAGCATGTTGCCTTCCTCTTGGTGCTAGGTTCAGGGAAGGCTGTCCATGCCCAGGATATCACCCCTGGAAGGGTCTCAGTTCCACTGGACTGGACAGGAAGTGGAGGCAGAGTCCCTTGTGTTGGCTGCCCGGGCACTTGAACAGCTTTGCTTTTGAGAACTGTCATCCTTCCCTGGACTGGCTGCTGACAGCTCTGTTGGAGAGGGAAGGCTTAAACAAAGACAATAATTCAATCTGAGTGCCTCTGAATCATGTCTTTGTCTTTGCTCTTGACAGAACAGAAGGAAGTTGTTCATTATTGAGGATGCCAGCTGCCCATGGGTTGATGTATCTGCAGCCAGAGCTGGTCCTCTTTCAAGTAGGTGGAGAGCTTGCTCTCCGTCAGCATGTTATGAAGGGGTCCAGAAAAGGTGGTCCTCGAATTGTCTGCTGAGTCCCTTGTGCCTAAAATGTTATGCTTAGAAGTTCGTTCTTTTATTTTATTTTATTTTATTTTTGAGGGCAGTGTCACTGGCCCTCATATGTGGGACCCAAGCCGGGGCCGCTGGCTTCCCAAGCCAGCGCTTAACCACCGTGCCACTCAGCCGGCCCAGAATTTCATTCTTTTAAATCTTATAAGGTTTTTGGTTTCCCAGGATTCCAGTTCAATATAAAAATATCCTCAAGAAAGAGATTACCTTAAGAGCGGATCAGATAACGTTTAATGAGGATTTGGACAGCCACTGAGAGCAAGGGGTGGAGGTTCGAAAGGGGACATAGTGAGCCTAGAGGACAGTGAACAGGAACTGAGGAGGCTTCAGGCCTATGGAAGTTTCTGTGTCTAATGGTAATTTGAAAGCTATTTGAATGGTAAAGCTCTTTAAATATGTTTATGAGAATTTTATGAAGCTCTGGGTGGCTGGGGTGGACTTGAGTAGGGCTTAGAGATGAGGGAAGTGACACTCACCAAAGGTGGCCAGAACTCTTAGGGTCACTTGCTCTACTCGGGGATTATGTGGCCTGTATTGTCCAGTGGGATTGTGTTTTGTTTAATGAAGATGTTCTGTGTAGACAACATGACTAAAGTGTGCCACCCAAGGCTCACATTTTGTTTTGTCCAATGCCTTCCAAATACCTTGCCCTTATTTAAGCATTTTTCCTTAATCTTAGCTTTCTGATTGGTCAAATCACCACAATTGGATTGCATGCCAGTTTGTTTTTCCAGTTGTTGGTTATCATGAAATTTAGAGGTGAAAAAGACCTTAGAAATCATCTGGGTCAGTGTTTTTATGTGTTTATCAACCCATTACTGGGGCATTCAATCAGCTTCATGGGTGTTACTGACAGAGTGTTGGTTGAATAGGTAAGAACCCTGTAAATATTTATCTTCCCCATTAAACATTGTGCAGTTCACAGACATACGATTCCTCCTAATGAGTAGCAATGTACACGATAATACATTTCATGTGATCCAGATATAGTCATTCTTTTATTTGACAAATCTCAGTTGTCAATTATGCCCCTATTGTTTATAGGTTCTGTGGAAGGGGCTACAAAGGAGAGTAAAATATGGCCCCTGACCTCCAGATGCTATAGTGGGGGAGACAGGCACAGGAGGCCATTGTGATGGTATGGTGCCAGCAAGGATGAGGACCTGTAATTCCTCCCCCTTACCCTGGTGAGCTCTTGCTCTAGGAGTCCCCACTTTGGAAAAGCTTTCGGGCTGGCTGATTCTGCCAGACCGAGTGGAGCTGATGAGAAGCTGCAGGGTGTGTCTGTGGGAGGACAGAAAGCCATCCTCTAAGGCTCAGAAAACAAGACAAGGGAGGGCTTCTGGTGAGTGGCGTTACATCAGCTCGGTCTGTGTAGAGGATTGAGTGATAGCCCTCCTTCCCCCAAAGATGTGTCCATGTCCTAATCCCTGGAACCTATGAATTTTCCCTTATTTGGAAAAAAGGGTCTTTGCAGATGTCATTTAGTGAAAGATTTTGAGATGAGGAGATGATCCTGGGTTATCTGGGTGGGCCCTAAATCTAACGGCAGGTGTCCTTTACGAGTGAGGTAGGGGCAGTTTTGACACAGACAGAAAAAAGGAGGCCAAGTGACCAGGGAGGCAGAGATTGGAGTGATGTGGCCACAAGTCAAGGAATTCCACCACCACCAGAAGCTGGAGGAGGCAAGGAGGGGATTCTCCCCAAAAGCTTTAAGAGAGAGCTCGGCCCTGTCAACACCTTGGTTTTGGACTTCTAGCCTCCAGCACTGTGAGAGCATAAATACCTCTCACAGTTCGTTTAAGCCATCAAGTTTGTGGTAGCTTGTTGTGGCAGCCCTAGCAGACTAATACCGCCTGGATTTTGATGGGCAGGAACTACAGGAGGCAAGACCTTAGGGGCGGGAGGCAAAGCCCTTTTTGGGAAGAAGGATGCCAGCAATGTGCCAGAGCACAGATTTTGTGAAAGGCCGTAACAGGAGATAGGGCTAGAAAGCTTGTATCTGACTCCTTCCCTTTGTGGTGGTTTGAGTAATTCCTTGTTTATAAAGGATCATTTGATAGTTCATTGTACTGCCTCTTAGGTAATGTCTCGTAACACCGGTGACCAGGCAAATAATACAGGATGAGGTTTGTTGGTTGCTCAGGCAGCTATCCTCATGTGTGGACATGTGAAGAGTGTAAATGTTCCTGGTTGTCCCTCACTGGAGAGAGTGACACCCCCCCCACACACACACACACACACACACTAGAGGGTTACTTTAGTCACTTGCCACATCTTGTCCTTGAACTGGTATTTCGTACTGAATTTTCCTAAAAAGATATATTTCCGTGGCATTTTATGTCCTTGAAATTATTAATTTATGTCAAATCATTCCTGTGACGTGTAGTAAAACATCTTCAAACCAGATGAAGAAAATCATGCTCCTCAACATGAAACTAGTCTAGGTTGCTTTCAGAGATTCCAGGACAGATTCTAGAACAGACCCTCCCAGTATCATGGTCTTTCTTCTAGAAGAATTGGACATTTGATACTTTTTTATTTTCTTTAATGAGATTGAATTTCGGAGTGAGTACATTTGGGGACCTAATTAAATTTTATTTCTTTGGGTTGAAAATAGCAGCTAAAGGTCTGTGTCTACTCAGCTGTCTTTCTAACCTACATGATACCTTCTTATATCTTCAGTCTCCCCCATCTCCCAAATCACAGGTATAATCATGTTTTATGGTATGTAATTATTAGTTTTTATTATAAAAATGATTCAAGATTATTGTAACAATGTCAAATGGTGGGTTTGTATATATGACTCCTTAATACTTGAGCTGGCTTCAAAACCCTCTTCTCACTTTGCTGTGGTCTGAATGTTTATGTCTCTCCAAATTCATATGTTGAAACCTAATGCCCAATGTGATGGTGATTGGATGTGGGAGGTGGGGCCTTTGGGGGGTGATTGGATCATGAGGGTGGAGCCCTCATGAATGTGATTAGTGCCCTTATATAAAAGTGTATTATATAAACAAAGCGCCCTTGTCCCTTCTACCATGTGAGGACACAGTAAGTGGGCCGGCCGAGTGGCGCATTGGTTAAGCGCTGGTTTTGGGATGCCAGCGGCCCCGGTTCGGATCCCACATGAGGGCCAGTGACACTGCCCTCTACAGCTAACAACAGCTCCACCTGGAGCTGGGCTGTGCGAGCCCCGGTGATGGTGTGGGCCCCTGCTGCAGTGGGCTGCCATAGGCTACAGTAAGTGGCCCACAGCCAGCGTGAGCGGCTGGCAGCCAAGCGTGAGCTGCCAATAGCCGCGATGAGCGACATCCAGAGGCCAGCGACCGATCTGCCTCATCCGGGAAGAGCGCAATGACGATACCAACAGTGAAGCAACATCCTCCGCAACTAAACTGAAGAACAAGAAGACAGCAACTTGTCTGTTCCCCTTCCCCGATTCCCCAACGTTGTTCCCCTCCACCAATTCCCCAATAAAAAAAAAAATCTAAAAAAAAAAAAAAAAAGAAGGCCTCGTCTGTAAATCAGGAGGCAGGCTCTCACCAGACATGAAATGTGCTGCCTTGATCGTGGCTCCAGAACTGTGAGGAATGAATTTTCTGTTGTTTATAAACTACCCAGTCTGTGGTATTTTGTTATAGTAGCTTGAACAGACTAAGACATACTTCTATACCTGTATTAGTTTCCTGTGGCTATTGTAACAAATTACCACAAACTGGATGATGTAAAACAAGAGAAATTTGTTCTCTCACAGTTCTGGAAGCCAGAGGTCCAAAATCAAGGTTTTGGCAGGTGAGGTCCCTCCAGAGGCCCAAGGGGAGAGTCCGTTCGTTGTCTCTTGCAGCTACTCATGGTCATAGGTGTTTCTTATCTTGAATCCACATTAATCCAATCTTTCCTT
Organism: Aselliscus stoliczkanus; assembly: GCA_033961575.1. NCBI lineage: Eukaryota > Metazoa > Chordata > Mammalia > Chiroptera > Hipposideridae > Aselliscus > Aselliscus stoliczkanus. The sequence goes on from CM066733.1 coordinate 96,083,095, forward strand.
TCCTCTTCTGTTTGTCTGTTTGTCTGTGTCCCCAAACTCCCTTTACCTCTCTTTTAAGGATGCATTTGGGGCCTAGTAAAGTAATAATGCACTCATTTGCCACATAAAGTAGCACAGGGTCTGGGCATTAGGATGTGGACATTTTGGGGTCCACCATTTAACCCACTACCATTATTAAAGAAAAAACTATTGACCCTTGTTAAAATGGTAAGGAAGACTTTATTCAGGACTGTTGTGATCGGTGTCAAGATGAATGCAATAGGGGAGAGAGAGTAGGCTCAGCTCTGAAAATAACAAGAACAAATGGGGAATTATAGCCAAGGAGCAGGTTGGAGGGGTGGATGGAAAATAACTAAAAGGAGACATCAAGAGTGGGGGGATTCTGGCTAAATGAATAAGATTCTTGCTGAAGGCAGGCCAGGGTGATCAGGTGTCACCTAGGGAGTTGTGAGGATATCAGGGTGGGAGTGTTTTCTGTAAATATACTTGGCAGGATTCTTCCTAAAACTCACTAAAACTGGGTACAAGGTACATTTGGTCAAGAGTAAGGTCTTTGTAACAATCCCCCTATGCAGTTTTTTTTAGACTGAGAAAGACCATAAAGGCAAACACACGTTGTGGAACAACTGAGCTTGTGCTGGTGGGGAATTTAGGAACTCCATGCCGCAGCTGCCTAATTGGAAAAATGATTCCATGCAGGATTCTCTTCTCTCTTGCAACCACTGTCTCTTGCCTCTGCAGACGGCCCTAGCAGTGTGGCCATGTTGCCTGCATTAGGAGGGTCAGTTTACAGGCCACTCTGGTCCAACAACCCCCAGTTATAAAGCAACACCTGCCTCTGCCTGAATGTTTTTGTTTGGATTCAAACTACAGGGAAAATAAAACACCCATGAGGGCTGCTGTTAGGAAACTCATTGCAACATCAGAGAGAATTTAGATAAATCACTATGAGTATATGGGAAGAGGAAGTTGGCTGCTGGTTTTGGGCCCAGATTGAAAACATTTGGTGACTGATAAGAAGCCCCATGGCCATTCCAAAGACCTGGTTTGGCATGTACTCTGTGGCTGGGGGTGGGGTGGGATAGGGGCAAAGCTGGTTTCACTTCAAGACTGGGCATCTGTAGGAGGAGAATGTGGGGAGTTCTCTTCTAAAGCATGAGAGGAGGGGTTTGCCTTCAAACCCCAAACTGACCCATTCTCCTCTGGATAGGAGCAGGGCTGAACCAGGTCCAGATCTGTTGCTGGACTTACATCTGAGCAGGTAGATGGTGGACCGTATCCTGCCCCAACTCTGACGGGTAATAAATAAATGGAACTGGCTCACCAACCCTGGGAGTAGCTCCTGCTGGTGCTTCAGGGAATGGGAGGCCCTGCTTTCATTGTATTTTCCAGCACCGGCATACCTTGGAGGTATTGCAGGTCCCAGACCACCATGATAAAGTGAATGTTGCAATAAAGCAAGTCACACTAAGTTTTTGGTTTTCTGGTGCGTATAAAAGTTATGTTTACACCATACTGTAGTATATTAAGTATACAGTAACATTATGTCTAAAAATACAATGTACATACCTTAATTTAAAAATACTTTATTGCTAAAAAATGCTAACCATCACCTGAGTCTTCAGTGAGTCATAATCTTTTTGGTGGAGGGTCTTACTTACCTTGATGTTGATGGCTGCTGACTGATCAGGGTGCTAAAGGTTGGGGTGACTGTGGCAACTTCTTAAAATAAGACAATAGTGAAGATTGCCACATCGATTGGCTCTTACTTTAATGAACAATTTCTCTACGGCGTGCAGTGCTGTTTGATATGAGAGCATTTTACCCACAGGACAACTTCTTTTAAAATTGGAGTCAATCTTCTCAACCCCTGTCACTGCTTTATCAACTAAGTTTATGTGATATTCTAAATACTTTGTTTTCATTTCAACAGTCTTCACAGCAACTTTATCAGGAGTAGTGTCTATCTCAAGAAACTACTTTCTTTGCCTATCCATAAGAACCAATTCCTCATCCTTTAAAGTTTTATCATGAGATTGCACAATTCAGTCACATCTTTGGGTGCCATGTCTAATTCGAGTTCTCTTGCTATTTCCACCACATCTGCAGTTACTTCTTCCACTGAAGCCTTGAAACCCTCAAAGTCATCCTGGAGAGTTTGAATCAACTTCCAAACTCCTGTTAACCTTTATATTTTTACCTCTTTTCATGAATCACAAATGTTCTTAATGTCATCTAGAATGGTGACTCCTTTCCAGAAGGTTTTCAATTACTTTGCCTGGATCCATCAGAGGAATCACAATCTACTGCAGCTATCGCCCTTACCAAATGTATTTCTTTAATAATAAGACTTGAAAGGTGAAATTGCTCCTTGACCCACGGGCTGCAGAATGGATGTTGTGTTAGCAGGCATGAAAACGTTAATTGCATTGTACATTTCTATCAGCTCTTGGGTAATGAGGTACATTGTCTATGAGCAGTAATATTTTGAAAGGATATTTTTTTTTTTCCTCTGAGCAGTAGGTCTCAACAGTGAGCTTAAAATATTCAGTAAGCCATGTTGAAAACACATGCTGTCATCCCGTTTTTGTCGTTCCATTTATAAAGCACAGGCAGAGTAGATTTAGCAGAATTCTTAGGGCCCTAGAATTTTCAGAATGGTAAACGAGCATTGGCTTCAACTTAAAGTCACCAACTCATTAGCCTCTAGCAAGAGAGTCAGCCAGTCCTTTGAAGCTTTGAAGCCAGGTATTGACTTCTCTTCTCTAGTTATGAAATACCTAGATGGCATCTTCTTCCAATATGAGGCTGTTTCATCTACATTGAAAATCTGATAATTAGTGTAGCCCCTTCATTAATTATCTTAGCTAGATCTGGGTAACTTGCTACAGCTTCTGCATCAGCACTTGCTGTTTCTCCTTGCATGTTTGTTTTGAAGGCAGCTTCTTTACTTAAACCTCATGAACCAACCTCTGCTAGCTTCAGACTTTTTTTCTGCAGCTTCCTCACCTCTCTCAGCCTTCATAGAATTTGAAGAGAGTTAGAGCCATGCTCTGGATTAGGCTTTGGTTTAAGGCAGGGGTCAGCAAACTGCAACTTGCGAACCACATGTGGCTCTTTGGGTACGTTTATCTCAAAAGTTTACTGACCACTGGAAGAGCCAATCCTGTCCCTCACAACAATTTAAAAATTATTCGAGGGCCGGCCGAGTGGCGCGGTGGTTAAGAGCTGGCTTGGGATGCCAGTGACCCCGGTTTGGATCCCACATATGAGGGCCAGTGACACTGCCCTCTACAGCTAAGATGGTGAACAACAGCTCTACCTAGAGCTGGGCTGCTGTGAGTCATCAGAGAAGGTGTAGGCTCCAGCCCCTGTGGCAGCCTGCTGTTACTGTGAGCAGCTGGCAGCCAGCGTGAGCTGTCAAGAGCCACCGTGAGCGGCTTTCCAGAGGCCGGCGACCATCTGCCTCACCCAGGACGAGCACAATGATAATACCAACATGGGCCAGTGAAGCGATGTCCTCCACAACTAGACTGAAGAACAAAAGAAAAGCAACTTGTCTGTTCCCCTTCCCTGATTCCCCAATGCTGTTCCCCTCCCCCAATTCCCCAATAAAATCTTAAAAAAAAAAAAAATTATTCGAGAGCCATAAATATATTTTTACAAATAAGGAAAATTTAAAGTAATATTATAAATGAAACTATGATAGTTTTTATTTTCAATTTTACTTCAGAGCCACATGCACGTCCCCAAAGAGCCACATGTGGCTCGCGAACCCTGGCGGGTCTTCCGCCTCAAAAGTTTGCCAACCCCTGGTTTAAGGGAATGTGGCTGGTTTGATCTATCCAGACCACTAACGCTTTCTCCGTATCAGCAATAAGGCTTTTTTACCTTCTCATCCTTCATGTGTTTACTGGAGTAGCTCTTTAAATTTCCTTCAAGAACCTTCCCTTTGCATTCACAACTTGGCTCTTTCACACAAGAGGCCTAGCTTTTGGCTTATCTTGGCTTTTGACATGCCTTCCTCACTAAACTTAATCATTACTAGATTTTGATTTAAAGTGAGAAACATGTGACTCTTCCTTTCTCTTGAATATTTAGAAGCCATTATAGGGTTATTAATTGACCTAATTTCAATATTGTTGAGTCTCAAGGAATAGAGAGACCTGAGGAGGAGAGGGATGGTGGAATGGCCGGTTAGTGAAGCAGTCAGAACACATACAATATTTATTGATCACACTTGCTGTTTATATGAGCATGGTTTGTGGCACCGCAGAACAATTACAATAGTAACATCAAAGATCACTGATCATGGATCACCATAAGAAATATAATTATAATGAAAAAATTTGAAATACTGCAAGAATTACCAAGATGTGACATAAAGACATGAAGTGAGCAAATGACGTTGGAAAAATGGTGCCGATAGCCTTGCTCAACACAGCGTTGCCAGAAACCTTCAGCTTGTAAAAAATACGTTATCTTGAAGCACAGTAAAGCGAGGTGCCATGAAACGAGGTATGCCTGTACTCTATAGGTTCGCCTTTCTACTACAGGATGAAACAGCAGTGCTTTTTACTTGTTAAACCGAAGCTCTCTCTTAGAGTGTTACGGGAACTCAGTACTCCAACCAGCCCTGTGTGGCACGCTGTCTAGGGCACTTTTTCTTTCTCTCATTTAACTTGCGATTATAGGTATTATTTCCACTTTTTAAAGTGAGAAAACTGAGGCTCAAAAAGTTGCTAACTTGCCCAGGTTTTCACGTCTAGTGGTTGTGGAGTCAGGCTTGGAATCCAGGGCTGCCAACTAAGTCCAGACCCGTGTGTGGCTCCAGGGGCAACCCCAAGGGCCCCCAGGACAGAAGGGAAAGCATCGTGGAGCTCACTGGCGGTCACCTTAGGTCTTCAGGACATCTTACTTACTAAGCCTGTTGAAAATGCAAACTCTGAAATTGTGCTTCTCCAGAGGGTTTCAGGAACACTAAGAGAGGGTCTAGCAAGCTTTTTTTTTTTTTTTTTTTTTAAAGTTCTTAGCAGTTTCATTTGGGGAGACAATATTTGAGTGAATAATAGAACAGAATTCTGTGTATGCAGAAGTGTGGGGTCATCTGTGTATGTAGGAGAGCTATTTTTCAAAATAGCTTTATTGAGGTATAATTGAGGTACATAGAAGGTGAGGCTGTCTGGGAGTCTGTCAGAGGGCAGAGTTGTAAATCACCAGCCAGGATCCTGTTTATAACAAGCCTGCAGGACATTAACTGAGGTCAGTGTGTGAATTTGGAGATGTGGACAAAGATGCGAAGCGTGGTGCCATCTGGGACCAGACCCAGGAAGTCTGTCTCTTTCCACTTCCCCTTTCAGGGTTGTGCCCTGGGGAATTTTCAAATTTAAATCCTACTGTCTGTTTTTCAAGTGACAGTGAAGAAACTTCTATTAAATTTCAGGATGTGGAAAATTTATGAGGTCTGTAGATAAGTCGTTTGTCCCAACATCTAAGTGTAAACACTGGTGGTTATTGTCTAATAGAGAATACTGATTCTCTATTAGAATACTGAGAATACTGAAAAATTAGAGTTGTTTTACTTCTTACCTTTGCAGCAGATAAAGCTTCTACCCCAAACATAATGTGCCCTGCTCCGGATAACTTTGCAGCTTCCTGTATTATATTTTGGTGTGAATTCTAACGTGTCACAGATGCTTCCTTTTACAAAAGAAAATGCAATTTCAAATTAATTGTTCTTACTAGGTAATTTAATCTGAGGTGATTTTGAATGGATTAAACTCTCCTGAAAGTTTAAAAAACAAAAATTACTTTGTTGCTGGCACAAGCAGATCATTTAGGATATTTTACATTGTTTGAAAGGTGAAATGACGTGTTTGTTTATCTGGCATACCTTGTTTTTGTCTGTCTCCTCTGTGACTTTTATAAATAAAGGGCTCTAAAGACCTCCCCCTGGCTCCTGGTGTAGTCTCTGCTCCAGCCCGGCCACGCACAGACCTTTGTCTGCTTTTTCTTTTTTCTATTTTTAATTTGACATTTGCAGGAAGATTAAAGAAGTGGTATTGATGACCAGACACTGCTTTTCTATGACGACAGAATTCTTGAAATACTTGGAAACTGTCCTTTCGTCAAAATTGTCTTTCTTTTTAACATTTCTGCAAGTCTTGTCTTCCTAGGTTTAGTACTAACAAGTAACAATCTCTCTCTCTCTCTCTCTCTCTCTCTCTCTCTCTCTCTCCCCCCAGAGCTATTTTTAAAAATAGCTTTATTGAGATATAATTTACATATCATTAAAGGTATCCCTTATAAGAGTGTAGTTCGGTGGTACTTGAGTAAATTTATACAATGTGTGACCATCACCACAGTTCAGTTCTAGAGCATTTTCATTACTCCACAAAGTTGGCTTGTGCCCATGTCCATTCAGTCCCCACTCCCACCCTTAGCTCCAGGCAACCATTTGTCTTCTTTTTGTCTCTATAAATTTGACTTTTTTAAACATTTAATATAAATACAGAGAGTGCTCAAAAAATACATACACATTTTAAGAAAGGAAAAAAAAACTGTATTAAAATTACACATGGTAACCACTTTGAGCACCTTTTGTAATTGCAGAAGTCAAATGGGACCTGTGTTCATCTTTTGTTATTGGTATATATTGAGTATTATAATTGTAATACAATTTTTTCCTTTCTTAAAGTGTGTATACATTTTTTTTGCACCCTCTATAGAATCACACAGTTTATAGTCTTTGTGTTGGGCTACTTGCATTCAACATGTTTTTGAGGTTCATCAATGAAGTAGGTACCAGTATTAAGTCCAGAGCTATTAAAAAAAATACTGTATATCATGGCAAATTTTAAAATTAGACTTGTATAAGTCGCCCACATGTACCTCACTCCCAGATTCAGTAAATTTGAACTCATCGTCAATTTTCTTTCATCTACCCCCTTACCCCTCTGCCTCCTGCCTTTCTTTCCCCACCACCTGGCAGTATTTTGAAGCCAGGCCCACATTGTATCACTTAATTTGTAAAAGGTTTAGTATATATATATATATATATATATATATATATGTATTTGTATTTATCTCTTGCTTTTCTATAGCCAAGGAGCTAAATATTTTTAGAAAATGTAGATACTTAGTAAAGGGAAGACAGGAGAGCTAAATATTAAGTTAACTAAGCTATAACACTCCTGCTATTGTTTATTCAAGGCACTGTATATGACAATGTAGGATACAATGATGTGTAAGTCTTGTATGTGTAATAGCTTTGCAATATATAATTATGATACTTAATTTAAATATCAGTCTGTGTGGATAATAGATTTCTCTTCTAATTTTTTTTTTTTTTAAGATTTTATTGAGGGAATTGGAGGAGGAGAACAGTGTTGGGGAACTGGGGAAGGGGAACAGAAAAGTTGCTGTCCTTTTGTTCTTTAGTCTAGTTGTAGAGGACATTGCTTCACTGGCCCATGTTGATATCATCATTGCACTCTTCCCAGGTGAGGCAGATCGGTCGCTGGCCTCTGGACAGCCGCTCACAGCGGCTCTTGGCAGCTCATGCTGGCTGCTGGCCACTCACTGTAGCCTATGGCAGCCTACTGCAGCAGGGGCTGCAGCTATGCCATCCAGGGGACTCACAGCAGCCCAGCTCCAGGTGGAGCTGTTGTTCACCATCTTAGCTGTAGAGGGCAGTGTCACTGGCCCTCATATGTGGGATCCCAATGGGGGCCACTGGCGTCCCAAGCCAGCACTTAACCAGTGTGCCACTTGGCCAGCCCTAATTTTTTTTATCTCATGTATTTTTGCTTTTATGTTGAAAGTCAAGTTTTGTTTTTAAGAGGAGAGATGTGTTACAGAGAAGGGTATGATGTCTCCTTTGGAAACCTGTTATGCACAGTGGTAAAAACAGATCATTTCAAATTTGCTAAACTGAAATTATGACCAATTCAGTCATAGTTTCTGCTGATTTGGGAGGCCAGTGGGCTGCAGATTAGATGGATTCCTTTTTGAGTTAGAATAAGCAAGGAGGAACAAGCTTCTGCATGGCTTTGTTCCTGCGGACCATTCCTTCTTGTTTTCATAGTTACTGAGTATAAAATACAAATCAGCTTCTTTGTAGAATGTGAACACAATGGGTATAGAGTCCTGGCAGACACTTGAGGTAGGCTCTCTCAAGACCCAGTCCCAACTGCCTTCCCCCTGGCTTTCCTTTACTGTAGAGACTAGAAATCTGAATGTTCCATTTTCCTAACCACCTTTCAGCCAGGGGCGGCCGTGTGATGCACTTTGGCCAATGAGATAAACCAGAATCCTGCTGGGAAGGGCTTCCCTTCCTGAATAAGGAAGGTGGAATGGCTCTTTTACTTTCCTGCCTGGAATCTGCATGTGACACCTGGAGGTCGAGCAGATATTTTGAAATCCTGAGCTCACATGAGGATAAAAGCCATCGCTCTCAGGATGACAAAGTATAAAAATAAAAGTCTGCATCCCTGAAGAAACCCACCTCCATAGACTGACTTCCTCAGGGCTTTTTCACCTGGGGGAAAAGTAGCCCCTATCTAGTGAAGTCTGGTTAGTTTGTTTATTATTATTATTGTTGTTGTTGTTGTTGTTATTGTTGTTACTTACAGCTGAATGCTTTCTTCTTTGTTTCCACTTGTATGATTGTAGCTTTTTTGACACCTCAGAGCACTTTCACACCAATGCCATTCTGGTCCAAACATGGACTTGGGAAATTTTAAGCACAGAAAGTCCTAGAAATTATCTTGCCCAGCGGTTCTTAACCAGGGGGTGGAGGTCACAGTGTCTGGGCTGGGGATGCTACTGGTATTTCATAGTTAGAGGAGGCCAGGGAAGCCAACAGCCTGTACTGTCAGAGCAGCCCCATAGCAGCACAAATGTGCCTATTGAAAATGCCAGCAGTGCACAGTGACAAACACTAATGTGGCCACCTTCCCTGATTTAGTACGAGACAGGGAGCGAGCCACCCAGGGTCCCTGAGACCCTGCTGCCCTGCTTTGGACACCCTTGGAGGAAACCTCACTGTGCCTTCCTTCCTATGCCTCTCAGTTTAGCGCGGCTTCCTTTTCATCTTGGTTACAGTGCCCTCTTGATTCTTCAAGCCTCCAACATCAAGGCTGCATTCCAAGTGGAAAAGTGGAAGGCAAATGCACTGCAAACTGGAAAGTAAGGAGAGAAAGCATGAAGCGCCCATTGAAACTCTGCAGCCTCTGCAAAACCACATTCTGAAAAGCCTGAAAGTTCACTGTCTCCCAGAGTCCACCACCTTCCAGCTTGGGCTTGGGGTGACGTTGGTTGCGATGGTGAGAGAGAATGTCGGTCACCTTTTCTGCCTCTAGTGGCTCTCAGTCTTGCTCCTGCTGATGATCTTGATGCTCCCAGAGGCAAAAAGCAGAGGTCCCTCTCGTTAGACAGCTCCTAGTCCCTTGAGGGGCTGAGCTCAAGTTTTCCTGGCCCTGCCTCCCAGGAGACAGTCAGGTACCATTCTCTTTTTCTTCTTTCCCCTTAGCTGGAGGTGGGATTTTAGGAAAGAGACCAGAAGCTGCTTGCCCTGCAGTATCCAAGATGGGAATGCTCCCCTGAAGTTCCTGGCACCAAAAAGTGGGAATGGCATGTACCATGGTTAGAAAAATGCATCAAGCTACAAAATTTTCACCAGTCAGTCCTACTGTTAACAGTGTCATGGGATCTTTTCTCAATAAGAAAAAAAAATGCATTGAAAATGAATAGTAACTGTATTGGAAAAGTCCTGGCTCTGTCACCAGGTGTGTCTTCAGTAAGCCACCGAATTTCTGAGCATTCTCGGTGATTGGGGTAATAGCATCACAACCATTTCCCAGGTCCCAAATGCAGATTCAAGGGGATGTGGGATGGGAAAACACTTTGGCAATGGAAAATGGCTACACCAAAGTTAATTACTGTTCTCATTAGAGCCGTGATGCTTTTAGTGGCTTTGGGCATTAATAATAGACAAGGTCATGTCCCAGGTCTGAGAGTCATAGTTTACGTTTCTGTTGATTCTTGTTGTATTTTGATGTATTAGGTCCAACTGAATTTATTTCAGGCCAACGCAGTGGGATGAGTGAGTCATAAAGATAATAAAGGATGCACTTAGCAAAGCCAGAAGTGGACTGTAACCAGCTTAGTCATAATTTTTTTCCAGCCCAGAAAAGCACAGCTTTTACTGTATCTGAAGATACTTGGGTGAGAATGTGCACCGAGATGGGGCTTGCATTTGAGGCTGATTCTTAGGGATAGCTCTCCCTCCCCCCACCATCATCATAATTGCAGAACACACAGTCATCGGAGTGCTTCTTATCGAGGTTGATTTCTCTTTACATGGCACATAAATCCTACCTACAAAATCAAGACTTAGACTTGTCTAATCATTTTCTCTTTGGAAGCACCAGGCTTGTTTCTAAGTACTTCCAGCGTTTTGCCCTTTAAGGAACACATGCTTATAGAAACAGATATACTGTTTTCAGCAAAAAGTCTCTGTCTTCTTCCCTCCACAGCCTAAGCTTTTGTCAGTGGGGCTCCATCTACATTTGTATTCAAAGGAAAATGCCTTCTTGGCAAGAAACACATTCTTTACGAGCCCCACACAACTCCCAGCCACAGAGTGCTTTCTGCTTATTCACAGCATGGAGTGGACACCCTTGTCACCAACCCACAAGGCATCTCTTTGGAAGAAACAAAACATCACAAAATGCCTGTCAACTGTGTATCCTGCAGTATCTTTGCATTAAAGAAAAATATTTATTTCAGTGCCTTGTGGAGGGGCTGTTGGGGTGACATCCATTTGAAATGCTTGAAAATAATCTGTTTCTAACACTGGAGTGAATGGGCATTTGAGCTTTGTACAGTATTTACTGCTATAACTGAGTCTTCTTTTTCACTCCTTTCTCATTGCAGAAGCTTTGTGGTGTTAGGTTCCGACCCGCAGGCTTTCACTCTTCTTCTAATGGTCCTGGTTTGCTGGATATTTTCTCATTTGCTCACCTTGATTGGTTTCCAGCTGAAAGTTCGAGTCTGTAGCCACTGTATGCTTTAGCGCAGTCACCTAGCTCCTGCATTCTTGTAACATTAAATTACACTTGCCCTAAAATTTCTTTTTATTTCATATCTCTCACCATTTATTATATGTTTGTAACTTTTCTCCTGAAGTCTGCCACGATTCTTCATAGCAACAATGTTATCATTATGACAATAGTCATATATGGGATTTACACTGCCTACTTTTAAAAAGTTTTTTTGGTTTTATATATAGTTATTTTAAGTAATATAACATATCCATAATTAACATAACCATAATAAAAATTACCTAACTGTACATATATCTTGCAGAATAATCATTTCAACATCTCAATAGAAATATGAAAAGAAATAAGTCTAGATTCTTACCTGCCGGGCTTACAGCCTAGTCTTATTTATTTATTTATTTTTGAACAGTCTTGGCTGATAAATCTCTTTTAAAGTCAGCTTTGAAAGCACATGCAGATTCAATCCTTGCATTCCTTACCTAACAGGACCCTCTTCGAGCCTTTGACTATTGTGGAGAAAATGTACCACAGCGATTAAATGCCATTATGGTAATAGCTACAGAAATGTAGGACTCACAGTGTGTCAGTTCCTGTTCTAAGTCTGTTATTTATATTAATTCACTTGATTAAAAACTACAGCGATACCAGCATAGGGTATAACAAGAAAGACTACCCATCTCTAGCTAATGGTCTGCCTACTCAAAGACACATTTCATTCAACAAAAAGAAGGGTGCAGGGTAGGATGGTTCCAACAGGATGTCACCCATCCTTTGCTGCTCTTCCTGTTTCTGTCTAACCCTGCACTGTAACCTTCACTCCCTCCCCAGACTCCTCCTAGTGCTAGGGGAGCCATTCCACCCTCTGTCTGTTCTCCAGGCAGCAGAGTGCTTGGCTTGGACCCATATAGTCCTGTCTGCCTGAATCAGAGGGGATTTGCAGAAGCCATCTCCCTGAGGTTAGTGATTGGGCTCCAACTGCAGAGTCCATCAAGCTGTACCCAGCCTTTTGCATTAGACTGTTGGGTGGATCTAATGCTTTTTGTCTGCTGGTGTTCTCAAGGGAAGATTGGAGAAGGCAAGGCAAATCCTCAGAAAGTGGGCTCCCACTGCTTCTCTGCCTCGTTAGGAAGCCGTGTTGACTAGGCCCGGTGTGTCTAAGGTGAGCACCTCTCCTGGTTGGAGAAGAGGACAGAAAGCTATCAGACTCACATCAGTTTCAATCTTATGCCTGCTGCATCCCTAACAGCCCCTGGGGTGTGTAAGGAGGTTTCGGGTGTCCTAGACAGGGCTTCTGAATCAGAGGGAACAAGTGTGGGCCCTCGCTGCGCCTTATTACCAGTGCAGACATGGGCAAGCTCCCTAATCCCCCAGATTCTTCCTCTATTCATCAAATTCAACAAATATCTAGTAAGTGCCAAATATGTGGCTGATGTAGTCTTGAACACAATTCCTATCTTCATGGAGCCAGAGGAGGGCCAAAACACAGTAAACAAAATAAATATATAGATAATGAAAAGTGCTAAGACTGCAGTTTTAAGTGAGGTAGCCAGAGCAGGCATCACTGATAAGGTAACATTTGTGCAAAACCTGTCAGGACTAAGGGAGAAGGCAATTTAAATATGTGGGCAAAGAGGAACATTTTGTGTAGAGGAACAACAGTGCAAAGGTCCTGAGGCAGAGGCCTGCCTGGTGGGCTGGTAGAGCAACAAGGAGGCCGTGGTGGCTGGAGCATAGTGAATCAGGGGACCTGGAGGAACACAGAGGAATCCCAGAGGGCTTTGTAGTCCCTTGTAGAGACCTGGGCTTCCATTCTGGGTAATATGAGAAGCCCTGTTCCAGAGCCAGGGGTGGGGAGAGGGAAAGGGCTTGAGTAGAAGAGTGACATGATGTGACTTAAGGTCACAGAGCAGACGGATTCTGGATTTATTTAATAATACCCACTTGATGCAGTGGTTGTGAGGTTAAATAAGAAGCGTGTATTGTTTGGAATGTAGTAGGTCCTCAATAAAAGGCAGCTCCTAATATTGTTATTGAGGGGCCTATCATTCTGGAGGACAGTCACACAGGAATCAGGTAAGGGATTTGTCCATCCAGTCAGCCACAGCAGTGTTGGGAATGAAAATTATCATTGCTGGCTTTGAACCAAGTAGAATACTTCCTGCCTCTCCCTTTAACTGAAAATCTAAATCACTGTGAAACCACAGCATACGAGTGCTTAGTTCATTCGCACACATGTAGATGAACTGCTGCCATCACACTGCTTTTTCACCCCACCTTATACAGTGTGAGTTGGTTTTTTTTTAAGAGTCAATATTTATTCTGATTAATATTTTACAAAATTTTGACAGGTTTAATTTATGTAAGGAGAGCTAATTTGTTAAACACTTTATAGATTTTCCTTTCCACAGAGTAACACAGTAAGTAGCAAAATAATACTTGGCACAGTTATAAATAAAGAAAATATAAAATAAAAATATTCATAGCTTCAGTATAATGATGCTGTTTTATGCCTATTAATATTTGAAATAAATTGCTAGGAACAACAAAAATATAAAGGAAAAAAAACTCCAAAGAAGAAATTCATGTTCAGAGCGGAGAAATAAGTTCCTGTTTATTAAAGGTATCCAAGTAAGCCGATATGAACTATTCCCCAAAGGATCACCTTCATACACAGCTTAAGGACTGGGTTAAGCTGCCTCCACACACAAGACTTGAATGGGCTTTCAGTAGATGTTGTTGTGACTTTAAAGTGCTTGTATTTTCTGGCATTCATTCTCTCATTTGTAGTAATACCTAAACATGATATCTGGTACATCTGACACATGAGTAATACAGCCACCCACATGAAATGAAAAACACTATTCAGGAACATCCAAAACATCCAAGGTGAACAGGTGGCAATTTGAGTGATGTATGTCCAAAATCCATCCTTGGTGTAAGTGGTCTCACAGTGGAGTCCCCAGTAAGAAATACAACCATAAATCATCCAGCAGGTCATAAAAAGGAGGAGGAATAGGTAGCCCATGAAGTATCTATGGTTGCCTGCACCTACACAGTTACCCACCCATGGGCAATGATGATCAAATTTTGCTATACAGCGGTTGCACACACCACAATGTTTGGACCTCACAGGTTTCTGTATCAAACAGGTACTGCAGAATTTACTGAGGTCCAGACTTCCTGTCTCTGCAAGTTCAACTATTGTCTTTTTATTTTGTTCTTCTGTAGCTTTAATTATCCCTGGATCTGATTTCCAAGATTTCCCAAAATTGTAGAAAAGTGCAACACTATTGGCAAGGAATGAAAGATGGATAAATAAAAAGTTGAGATCATTCCAAAACCAGAAGAACCACGTTACATACATCCAGAATTTGGTTGCCAAATAGATTCCAAGGGGCAACGCACTATGCATTGAATGATCAAAAAAGGATTTTGAAAGAAACTGTACTATAGCCCAAACACCGCCATACATTAGCCCTTTAATGAGCCAAGAATCAATATTTAGGTCTGCTATAAACCCAACCAGCCAAATAACTAGGAAAGGAGTTCCTAGCATTACTTTCTGTCGAAATTCCTTATCAGCTTTCAGCTTTCTAAGGAAAGATGGATTATCATATCCTTTTGCTTGCCTTGCCTCTTGCAAATGGTTGATCATCCACACATTTTTCCTCTGCTTTGCTAAGTCTAGTGCCGATTCGCCCTTGATGTTCTGGGCATCAACGTTAGCTCCAGCTTCCAGAAGAAGACTAATGACTGTGGTGTTCCCTGCTAGTACTGCCCAATGCAAAGCAGTGTTTTTGTGATACTTGTCACCAAGGTTAACTGAAACATTGAATGTTAAAAGCAATCTAGTTGGATCCACACTATGTGTTCTATAAGCTGCCCACATTAAAGGTGTCATTCCATTCTGATCCATCATATCTACATCCTGTCCTTTCGCTATGAGATAAGCAACAATTGAGGTATGTCCAAACTGAGCAGCCAGATGAATACAGCTACATCCTTCTCCATCAATTAATGAAGGATCTGCACCATATTTCATTAGTTGCACAACCATAGATAGATGGCCTTGTCTTGTGGCCCAGTGTAATGGAATTGAATTTAGGTCTCCTCCAAGTTGATCCACAATAGCACCTTTCGAAATATAGTATCAGGTTCCTGGTGGAGGGAGTGGCTGTGTGAGCCGGACCCGGGAGCCTGCGGGGACGGACTGGGCTGAGCACCTTTGGTACAAAGGCTGGAGGTTTTTGAACTGTTGTTCCCGTGGTGCGGAGCCTGCGCGTGAGTGGTGTAGGGAGGGCGCCATTTTGTCGGGCTTGTACCGTGTGAGTTTTGACTGAAGCAGTGAGCCTGGTTTCCATGGCAGGTTTTATGGCTCATTGGTCCATCACATCTACTTAACTGAGCCTTCTGGTTTTGTTTTTCTGTGCATCCACCCCTCTTCCTTTCCTCTCCTCTCTGCAAGCAGAGTTGGCCTAATGCTCACCCTTCACTGGCTAGTTCTCCGTTTCCTTAGCAGGTCTCTGCATTTCTGTTTACTCCAGTGGAGTACTCTGTCCTCCCCCCACCCTCCATGTACTTGACATGTGCAAGTTCAGCACTTGCCTCCCATCCTGAGGTGGTTAGAGATCAAGTGGTTGGAAAATGAACGTAGGATGGATAACTCCATTTACTTTTTTTTTTTTTAATTTAATTGGGGAATTGGGGGGAGGGAACAGACAAGTTGTTGTCCTTTTGTTCTTCAGTCTAGTTGTGGAGGACGTCGCTTCACTGGCCCATGTTGGTATTATCATTGCGCTCTTCCCAGGTGAGGCAGATCAGTCGCCAGCCACTGGACGGCCGTTCATGGCGGCCTTTGGCAGCTCACGCCGGCTTCTGGCCGCTCATGCCGGCAGCCAGCCACTCACGGTAGCTTTATGGCAGCCCAGCTCCAGGTCAAGCTGTTGTTCACTATCTTAACTGTAGAGGGCGCAGTGTCACTGGCCCTCATGTGGGATTCAAACCGGGGCCCTGCTGCTCAGAGCTGGTGTCCCAAGCCAGCCCTTAACCAACACACCACTTGGCTGGCCCTCCATTTACATTTTTTAATATTTTAAAAAGATAGAGGATTTCTGTTGTGAATAAGGGTTCAGTGCAGCAAACAGAAACCAGCCTAGGTTATTTTAAGCAAGAAGAGTCAGAGAATTGAGTACAGACTCACTGGAAAGTCGGGAGGCCCCAGGAGGCTGGAGGCTAGGCCCTGGGGTGATTCCTGGACCAGGGAAGACCAGGGGCTCCCAACTCAGAGGACATTAACAGGGGCTGTGGAACCAGGAAGCCAGAATTGAGATGGGGCCATCACCATGCTTCCTTTCAGCACCCACGAGAATGGCCCTAAAATGCGGCTACAGAAAACATCCCATTTACACACCTTGCTTGCCTGTCAAGCAGGAGATACAGAGAAGGTCTCTGCTTCACTACAGCTTCCTAATTTTGCACAGGTGCCTCTGGGTGGATCCCAACTCAGTTTCTAGCTGCAGGGTGTGGGGTCTACAAAGTCTGGTTTTTAGTTTTCAGTCCTCCATCTAGAAGGAGGAAGAGGTGAGATTAAAGAAGCCAGCCCCCATCACACCTTGGTTGTCTGTGGGGAATCCTGCATGGGCTTCTCCTTCCAAGTATGTTGGTGTTGGCCGGTGTCAAGAAGATACCACACACAACATAGAATTCTATGTTAAACACTGAATCCAACTGTCAATATTTTCCAAGCTTATCTTTAGTACAATACTGTGTACTTTGTAATAGAGGAGCTGTTATAATCAATTACACTGTGATGATTCCCTCTGATGTCTATAAAATAAACAAAGTGGGCCCCCATCACTGACAGGCAGATTTTGGTTTATTTATATTTGGGGAAAATAATGAGTCTGGATTTCTGTTTATTACAAAATGTTTTTATAGTTCATGTCATTACATGGAAAGACTAAGGCTAATCTCACTGTTTATCTAAAAATACATTATCAGGGGGTCGGCCAGGTGGCTCAGTTGGTTAGAGTGCAGGCTCTGAGAAACAGGATTGCCGTTTTGACTCCCACGTGGGATGGTGGGCTGCACAGTTCACACCCTCCCCTCCCCCCGACCTCCCCCCACACACACACGCAACTGGGATTGAAGGACGACAACTTGACTTGGAGCTGATGGGTCATAGAAAAACAGAATGTTTCCCTTCCCCAAAACCCCAATAAAATCTTTTAAAAATTTTTTTAAAATAAAATAAAAATACATTATCAGCATTTGGTATGAAAAGCAATTTCAGCAGAGTATTGTCACTACAAAAATATATAGGAGTGAGTGTTAGGTCCAGGTAAACATAAGGAAAACTCAAACTGGCATCAACACTGGCCTGACCAGTCCGATTTCTCTGGAGGGCAGAAGTGTCTGTTTCCTGCAGCTTTGGGTCGAGCATGTTTTGTAAAAGTTAATCAAATTTCTCTAACCATTACCTGACAACGCAGCAGGGAATTCAGCTAGCCTAATTAGTTTGGGAACTAAATCAGACAGAACAAACAGAGAGCAGAGCTCAGAGTGGGACAAAGGGATGAAGAAATAGGTTACTTCTGAGAATAACAGTAATTTCTTTTCTATCATGAGGTTCCTCAGAAGTACCCTGGCTACTGAAAACCAAAATGGGCAGATCAATGACTTTTCAAAACTTGGAGATTGGGATTAAACACAAGTAAAAGAGCACATATACATCTACTACTACTTGATACATATTTTAAAATATAGAGAATAAATAACAGTCTAAAGACATCTCCTTCCCAAATAGACTATATTCCTTGAGAATCCTTTTAAATCATTCTCCTCTGGGGCCGGCCGAGTGGCTCAGCTGGTTAAGAGCTCGCTCAAGAGTGCAAGCTGAGCTCTGAGCAACAGCAGTTTGAAGCCCAGCCTGAGCTGAGCTGCCAACAGGTGGCAGGATGGCTCAGCTAAAAAAAAAAAAAAAAAAAAAAAAAAATTAAATCATTCTCCTCTGTTGGTCAGGAAACATTCTTACAGCTGGACTGATCCAGTGGTCAGCTTTCTGTTGTGAAGTCTGCCCTTCCCCCAGGGTTAGATTATGAAAATTTTCATACATACAGCAAAGTTGAAAGAACACCCATCTACAGTGAACACCCTTATGCCCACCACCAACAGTTTATTAATTAAACTTGCTTCATTGCCTGTAGTTAGTGGTACTTTATAGTTAGTCAGCTATGGCTGTATAACAAATTACCCCAAATGTAGCAGCTTATGAAGAACAACAGCATTTATTATCTCAGACAGTTACTCTGAGTTGGGAATTTGTGAGTGGCTTAGTTGGGTTGTCCTGGCCCAGGGGTCCCTCGTGAGGTTGCAGTTAAGAAATTGACCAGGGGGGCCGGCCAAGTGGCGCGGTGGTTAAGTGCTGGCTTAGGAAGCCAGCGGCCCCGGTTCGGGTCCCACATGTGAGGGCCAGTGACACTGCCCTCAAAAAAAAATTAATTAATTAAAAAAAATTAGTTAAAAAAAAAAGAAATTGGCCAGGGCTGCTGTCATCTACAACTTGACTGGGTCTGGACAGCCCCCTTCCATGGCTTTGGCTGAATCTTAGTGCTATATACAGTAAGTGATCCCGAAATGGCAAGGAGGGCTGGGGGATTCAGGGAAGGCTTTACTCCGAAGGTGGGCCTGGCCTGGAGCTTTATACCCATGGACTTCACATCTCCAGAGGAGATGAAAACACAGGTGCAGAGAGAAATTCATATGGAGTACAAAGCAGAATGAGAACATGCACAGAGACACAGTGAAGGGCAGAAAGGGTTTAAGGTGATATATTACGTTGGTGAAGGTGGCTTTCATGGCACCTAAAAAGGAGGGGCCTCAGCTACCGAGACTAAAATCACTAGACATGGTCATTGATGTTTGGAAAAAAGCAGCACTGAAAGATTTATTTTCCTAGGCACACACACATTTTTATTCTTGCATTCAGTGTGTTTAACTGGGGTTGTTCATCTGAAGTGTAAATGTTGTGACTGGCTCCCCACTCCTTAAAGCTTTGGTCTACCGAGAGCTTTTATCTTCCTCACAGAACATCTTCCTCATTTTTAAATTTGTATTCCTGTTTCTGACCCCAGAATACAGCCAGACTGGACAGCAGAAAGGTCTCTGGGACTGTTTGGCTCCCCTTGAGCTATGTGATCGCCTGTCCCAGCCCAGAAGAGACACAACATGCAACCCTAGGCAAGATGATAGCCACTGTCCGTCCAACACACAGGTGCGGTCCTCACCCAGGACATCAGTGGGCAGGTAAAGGCAGGAGGGCGCTTTTGAGTGGTATGTGGAGGATTTGAAAGTCCTCAGCAGGGGTGAGAGGAGGCGAGCTGCCCTCTGGGTGACTGAACCCTCTCCCTACTCTCCCTGGGGGTTGGGGCACTTCCTCTGACGTGCACCCAGGGACCTGCCTCTCTCCTGGCAACTTCCTGGTGGTCGGCTGACAGCAGGTGGATGCTTTTCCAGATTAGCAGGGTTAGGGTGGGCCTGCCCAGATGGGGGAAGCCAGGTGAGGGGCGCCCGCCTTTCTGACTAGGCAGGGAATGTATTGGTGTCCTGTTTATGTGAAGGGAAGGACCGTCCTTCACGGTGGCAGAACACAGTGAACAATGACAAGGACCTTATCGGGCCAAATCAGTGAGCATTGACTCAAAAATGCCAAGCTTTTAGTGCTGGAGAAGCTTGGAAATCACCTCATACAGGCCCTCATTTAAAGATAAGAAAGAAATTTAGAAGCCAAGGAGCCTGGCAGTTGGTTTGTGGCCAGGCCTGGCAAGGCCTGGGCCTCACTGTTCTCTGCTAGTAAAGGCTACTGATTATTTTGTACCAACTTTGTATGTGTTTGATGTTATGGCAATACTTCACACAGTGCCCATCCATTAATTATATTGCAGACTTTTAAAATTGCCTTTAATTTTTTCTCCCAAAACAATGCAAGTTAGGTAACACTTATGGGATTAGCATTTCCCACATACTGTTCTAAGTTCCTCACAGATGGAAAGGCAGGCCGAGGTCAAGTTAACTTCTCCAAGGTAATATGGTGATGTATAGCTACCGCACAGTGCTGGAGTTTAAAGCCCAGCATGCTGGCTCCACAATCCCTGCTCTTAATCACACTATGCCCTAATTCCCTGGGCAAACATTAGTGCTATTTACTGAATTTGCAAACCTTTCTGTTTTCCAGACATGTGATTCCCGGCCTCCTTGTGCTTGTGGGAACTTGTGACTCTTCTGCCAAATAGTTATGAGAAGTGTGTTGTGTCACTTCGGTGCTGGGTCATGTGACCACTGGTGTGATCTCTCTTTCCTGTGCCACTGGAGACTGGCAAAGCTCCAGATAGTGGTTTCTCTGTCAGTCTGGGCAAGTCAGAGAGGAAATAGCCCCAGCCAATCCTAGGTGGACAGAGCTTGAGTATGAAACTGCTGTTGTTTAGCCACTGAGGTTTGAGGTTTGTTTGTTACCTAACCAATCCTGACTGATGTAATCTCTCATGTGCCTAATGTTTTAAGGGATATGTTAGCAAATAAGTTGGGCAGTTAAAAGTCTTTCTAAATAATCTGTGTTTTAGCCTCATTGGCTGTCATTTATTGTCTGTCATCCTTATATAATATATAGAAGGCAGCCTGGTGCTGTGGAAATAGCATGGAGCTGTGGGTTGAAAGTTCTGGGGTTTGGCCCCCTTACTATTTTTTAATACAACAGCTTTAATGAGATAGTAATTCACATACCATACAGTTTGCCCATTTAAAGTGTACAATTCAGTGGTTTTTCATATAGTCACGGGGTTGTGCAACCATCACCACAATCAGTGTTAGAACATTTTTTTTTTTTTAAAGACACATTGCCATTTATTTTATTTTATTTTACTTTTTTTAGGGCAGTGTCACTGGCCCTCATATGTGGGACCCGAACCGAGGCTGCTGGCTTCTCAAGCCAGCGCTTAACCGCCACACCACTCGGCCGGCCCTAGAACATTTTCATCACACCAAAAAGAAACCTCTCTTACCCATTAGCAGTCACTCACATTTTCCTCCAACCCTCCACAACCCTAAGCAACTATTAATCTACTTTCTTTCTCTATAGATTTATCTTTTCTGGACATTGTATATAAATGGAATCATATGGAATGAAAGTATCATGAGAGCAGGGATCTTTGTCTGCTTTGTTCTGTGCTATGACTCTGGTGCCTAGCACATAGTAGGTACTCAGTATATACCTGTTGGATGAGTAAATGAATGGCTGTTAAAGGCAGGCCTGAGAGCAGGGTGGTGATGGCTGGGTGTTGCTCATTATTGCCCTGGTTGGAGAATGAAGGGGGCAGTAGAATAACCTGCTGACAATCTTTGTCTCCTGTTTATCCAGGAACCTGTATCTCAGGGCTTTATATGAAAATGCAAAGATAGGTACAGTGCCCTTGATATGGGGTGGGTCCTAAATCAAAAGTCCCCCCCGCCCCCGCAGAGCTGAGGATATGGGGGAGCAGGCATAGACCCACCATCCACCATTCCTCTACCTCCATAAACTCCTCCCAAATCCACACTTTTCTCAGGACCTCACTGGTTTCCCTCCCCTGCAAAGAAACCTACTGTCTCTGGCTCCCCTTCTCTGGATACCTTCTCACTGTGTCTCCTTCACATTCCCTTCTCTTTCTTGGCACACATCTTTGATGGCTATTTTTCTTTTCAGGTGTAATGGAGTAAATGTATGCCCCCGTCCCCCAATTCATATGTTGAAGCCCTAAGGAAGTAATTAAAGTGAAATGAGGTCATAGGGGTGGGGTGCTGATCCAATAAGATTAGTGTCCTAATAAGAAGAGATGCCAGGAAGCTCCCTCTCTCCCTCCTGCACCCCCAACCCCAACCCCACCCCACACACCAAAGCAAGGCCATGTGAGAACATAAACAGGCCACTGTCTGTCTGCAAACCAGGAAGAGAGCTTGCATCAGAAACTGAATTTGTTGGAACTTTAATCTTGGACTTCTAGCTCCAGAACTACGAGAAAATAAATGGCTGCTGTTTAAGCCACCCAGTTTGTGGTATATTGTTATGGCAGCCCGAGCAGACTAATACATAAAGACACTAATCATGGTGGTTTAGAGACCTATCTTTATGACCTCATTTAACCTTAATTACCTCTTTAAAGGTCCTAGCTCCAAATAGAGTCACATTGTAAGCCACGGGGAGATTAGGGCTTCAACACATGAATTTGGGGGAGGAAGGAGACAATTGAGTTCATAGCAGAAGCTGTTGAACATTTGTGTTCCCAGCCTTATTGAGATATTATTGACATACCTATAATGTACGTATTATTGACTTACATATAACATTGTAAGTTTAAGTTGTACAATGTGGTGATTTGATACATGTACAAATTATGAATTGATTAGCACAATAAATGTAGTTAACACCTTCACTCCCTCACATAATTATCATATTTTTAGGTGGTGATAACATTTAAGATCTACTCTTTTGCCAGCTTTCAGTTACATAATATAGTACTGTTAATTATAGTCATCAAGCTGTAGGTAAGTTCCCTAGAACTTACTCATAGCCGGAAGTTTGTACTCTTTGACCAACATTTCCCCATTTCCCCCATCCCCTGAGCCCCTGGTAACCAGCAATCTACTTTCTGTTTTTTTGAGCCATATATAAATGAGATCATACAGTATTTGTCTTTCTCTATGTGACTTATTTTACTTAGCATAATGGTATTGAAGTTTTTAAGCAATGGTGAGACTGGCTTTAATTTACAGATTGACACTATCACTCTGGTTGTACTGTAGAGAAAGATCAGAGGGAGCCAAGTGGATTCAAGTTGGCTAGTTAGGAATCCACTGCAGAAGCCGAGGCAAGATACAGACATCTGGGATTATGGTGTTGTTATAGACATAGATGTGAGAGAGATTTTGGAAGCAAAATCAACAGGATGCAATGATGATGGATTGAAGCATTCAATAGAGGGAAAGATTTCAAGATTGACTCTAAATTTTTAGACTTGCAGAATTGTAAAAGGAATACTGGAGGAGACTAGGCTGGAGAAGGTAAGTTGGTCTTAGAATTGGAGAGTTGAGGTGCTTTTGAGATATCCATGAGGGAATGATGAGTAGCCAGTTGGATATTTGGGTCAGGAGTTTGGAGGAGAGATTTGGAACAGAGAAGTAAACTTGAGAATCTTGGACCTATATCTTTTAAATTCTTGATACATATATTTGAATGAAACATAAGTAAATTGTGGTATAAACTGTTTCATTACCATGAGCTAGAGCAGAGTTTAAGGATAGTGTACTTGTATAATCATCCTTTTAGGAAGGTTATCTGTTGGAGAAGAAAAAAATAAAATGTATCTCCAATCAAACAGAAATGACTCTTTGGATTATGTAATATTTTGTGTGTGGGTCGTTGACTTTCTTAGTAAGAATATTGGAAAGAGGTTGGAAAATGAACTCAAGCTATGAGAATAAGAAGATATTTAGTACCTCTTTTCATTTTCTTGAAAGCCCCGTAGCTTATAGCTGTCTGACCTATGGCATAGCTCACAGAACCACCAGGCAGGCACCTGCTCAGATGCACAAACAGGAGTGTGCTGCTTATGCATAGCTGCAAATCTGTTAGCATCACAACCAATAGCAAAGACTCAAAAAATATCTTAGCAATTACCACAGCTAAGCCACAAAGGATGAGAAAGATAGGAACCCAAGGTCATTTTAAAATGGTCTTCTGTCAACACTTCACATCACTGTTTCCTCGATTATTAATGGCTTTTGCTGAGCCAGGAGGGATGGCCAGATGAGCTAAGAAGTATTCCCTTGGACTCTGAATTCCTAGGCTGCGAGTGAAGCGTGTGCGGACCCAGTTCTTCTTGATCGTGCGAACAAGAGTGGTACCTGTTTCTAAAAGGCAGCCAATTAAACAAGCTTTAGTTTTGGTAGTAGTTGCTGTTTGTGTTGTCTTAGAGGAGAATAGTAGGTATGTAGATATAGGAACAATTGGCACAATAAATGTTTGTCTTCCCACTTTCTTTTAAAAAAAAATGTGATTCTTAATATATCACAGGAGGTAACATGCTGATAAATGCAGAGATCTTATTTCATGTTGCCCTGGTTTTCAGAACTTTATTTTTAAAGAAGTAAAGTATTCAAATTTAATATTCATTGAGTACCTACTGAGTGCTATGCTGGGGCTCCAATGGTCCTTGCCCTCTCAGAGCTCACAGTCCATTTCAGGAGACAGACATTAAGCAAGTAATTACAAGTCTTATCGGAGTCATGAAAAGAAACCCACAAGGTGCCAGCGCTTTACCTGCACTAGTGGGTCAGGGAAGGTCTCCCTGGGGAAGGGACATCTATACTCAGTTTTCAGAGATGAGTAAGAATTAAAGGAAGTGAATGAGGGGAGCTCCAGGGAGAGGAGGCAGCATGGTGACTAGCCAGGATTTGAGAGTGCAGCAAGCCCCAAGTGGTCAGAATTGTGAATTTTATCCTAAGCTCAACCAATATGCTGTGAAAGCTTTTAAGAATGGAAGTGACATAACTATATGCTTTTAAAAGAGCATTCTGGCCTCAGTGAGAAGAAGCCAGAGAAGCTGAAACAGTTCTGGTTGGCAGGCTGTGCTACTAATCCAGGTGAAAGGTGAGAGATGAAGTTTTAGTTCAGGACATAGATGATGTGGGCCTGGACAAGGGTGGTTGCAGTGGGGCTGGAGAGAATTAGATGGATCATATCTATTTAACTTTGTAAAAAAGTGTTTTTATAATTACTTAAATATTTTTGTTATAGAAAATCTTGAGAAAATATATAAGCACAAAAAAGAAAATAAGTCACCCAATCCGATCTTCCAGGGTACAGCATTATTTATTTGGTGTAAACCTTTTCAGTTTCTCTTATCTGCATTTATAATAAGTACCAATTTTTAAAATAAAATTTATATATTTGACAACCAATATACATGGTACACAGTGTTTTATAACTTATACTTTTAATAATATCCTGTCTAGCCCTCAATGTAAGTTCTTTGGTCTGTGTTGGTAATTGAAATGCCTTGGTATCGATTTGTGTATTTCCCAAGAAAGAATCCTCTATCGGTGTACATAGATAAACCCAGAGCCTGCCATTCATGGTCAATCGAGTTAATTTCTGGCCTGGAAGAAGGTCTACACGATATGTTGGCATCTGAGCCATAGTAGAAGGGCCCCTGGGAGATGCTGTGTAGAAACTCCTGTCATCAGAGCTCTGCTGTAGGGCTGGCAGCCACTGTCAGTGGCTTCTTGAGGCTGTCGCTGGGGTTGCTGAGATGTTTAGGGAGCTCAGCTGCATATCTGAATGGTCAAAGGAGAAGGGCGTCACAGAATGAGTGTGAACTGCCCAATAGCTTCCAGCAGAGCGAGCTGAAGTGGGCACCCTCCCTCAAGACCTGCTGAAGGGGAGATTAAGAAATGAAATGCTGAAAATAATATGATGCTATATGTCAAGTATATCAATAAAAAAAGAAACAAAATACTCTTTGGGGGTGTCATCCTGAAACAATGCAATGACTCTTCTTGAAAGGTCATAAAACAAACTGTTACCCTTCTAAAAATTGGGAATTGTTTGTCAGCCCTGTTTGGTTTGTCTCTCATTTTGACAGTACTTACTTATGCTTCACAAAATCTGTGGACGGGATTCTTCCTGGGTCAGTGGTCCACGCCGGTGGCCTGGAGAGTTTTTCTAGGGCAGCTCCAGAAGATTTGGGGAACAACATGTCTTGGTTCTAAAGAAATTTCTCATAGCATTTTTTTCTTTTCCTTCAGAAGAGATTTGGCAGGGAGAGACCCATGGCTTTGAGTTCCATTCATGTAGACTTGCACCTTTCCTGGTCTTTGATACTGGGCCTATCAGGTACCACTTAAAGGGGAAGAGATCAATTCTAGCGGCCCAGAGCCCGGCCCTACCCCTCCTGAGATCCAGCTGTGGACATGTCAGGAGGCAAAGGTGCAGGGACTCAGAATTGCTCCCAGTCACCAGCATTCCTAGGCAGGGGTGATTGACCCTTAGTGCCCAGGGTCAGTCTAGGTGAGATGGTGGCAGCAGGTCCCACCTGCTCCCAGATCTGGAGCAGCCTCTTCAGTCTGTTGTTGTACTGTCATGCTCCATGTAATGGGGATACGTTCTGAGAAAAGCGACGGTAGGTGATTTCATCATTGCACGAATATCACAGAGTGCACTTACACACACCTAGATGGTACAGCCCACGACACACCTGGACTAGATGGTATAGCCTATTGCTCCTAGACTACAAGCACATACAGCATGTTGCTGCACAAAACACGAGATTAAATGAAACAAGAGAAAATGATGCAATCAAGAGATGCAGTAAGCATGAGATATATGAGGCTGCTGCTTGCGTAACTGTTTTATAGCTAACTTTTTATATAAGTAGCATAACTATGCTCTAAAATAATGATAGAGTATAGAAGATGAAATACATAAACCAGTAACGTTTATTATCATGATCAAGTATTATGTACTTGGATGTGCTCTACTTTTATGTGACTGACAGCACAGTAGGTTTACACCAGCATCACCACAAAGACATGAGGAATGTGATGCACTAAGACTTTACGGTGTCTATGACATCACTAGGTCACAGGAATTTTTCAGCTCTGTTATCATCTTAGGGACCACCGCCATATATGAGGTCCCTCATTGACTGAAATGTCGTTATGTGTGACATGACTGTATTCTCACTTAATTAGCTATGTTAACGTGTGCCAAAATATTGTGCTGTAGGGCTGAGATAGGGGTGTTTAAGGAGAGTGGCATATCAGGCTGTTAGTTCTGCATTAAATAAGATTTGCACCTTCCCTTTTCTCTCTGAGAGGCTGTTTCTTTGCATTGATGAGCAGCTGTCTTCATGGGAGAGGCCAGGGGAAGGCAACTCTTGGTAAGTATAAGGAGAAATTTGCCTTCAAAGACTCATGCAAAAGATCAAAAGAGAAGAAGGTATTTTAAGAAAGTTTTTTTTGTTATTGGACCAGCTTATGGTTAAAGGAGTTTCAGGCTCTTTGCAGGGATTGCATACTTAAATTAAGTCACAAAAAGTGACAAAGCCAAACGCTGAACTTTTTTTTTTTTTTTTTTTTTAAATAAAACCAACATACTGCTCTGTGGCCCCAAGGGGCCAGTTCTCTTTTGTTTATCATCTTGGTAACTCATCCTTATCTTGCTCAGAGGAGAGCTTCTGGTCCCTTTTGGATTTTGAGTTCTTCATTTTTACTCTAAGCGATGCTGTGAAAGACTTGCTGCAGAAGGATTTGCAGCATGCCAAGGCCACCAACCCCACATGTCTCTGTGCTTAGTGTCCTTAGCACCTGGTGAATATAGTTTCATTTATTCATTCAACAACCATGGGGATACCATTGTGTTAGGTACTGAGTGTGCCAAAAATAAATATGTTGAAATCACTACCCCCAGGGAGTTTATAGCACAAATGAGTCTTTTTGGCTGAGTTGGTAATCTAATACCAGAGAATAATCCTAATGCTAAATTCTTTTACCTCTGGTATTTAATAATGGTGCAGTATGTTTGGCTACAGAACATGCTTCTATAATGAAATTAGCGCATATGCAATTGAAGAAAGGTAAATAATGGCAGTTCGTACTCCTGTGCTTTTCACCCTAGGTAAGAAGAACCAAAATAGCAGGAGTAGAATTATAACCTTAAGCAGGAAAGGAAAATGCCTTCAGGTCAACTTTTACCCCCTTAGGAGATCTTTCTGCTTGGTTTTAAGAAAATGTAAACTGGGTTCTTGTGCCCAGGGCTCCATTCCTAGAGACGTGGAGCCCTAGCCTTGAGGGCTGTCACTGGCGGCCTGTCTTCTGCCATCAGGAAACCAGCGTTTCCAGCTTATTGTTTTTGTGTATTTTTACTATTCCCAGCAGCAGTCTCTTGCCGCGATGGACTGCTAGTTTGCCTCTGAGGTATTAAGTGTGTGTTTGTGTATGTGTTTTTTTTTTTTTTTTTTTAGAGGGCAGTGTCACTGGCCCTCATATGTGGGACCGAACCGGGGCCGCTGGCTTCCTAGGCCAGCGCTTAACCACTGCGCCACTCGGTCGGCCCTGTGTATGTGTATTCATGCTCTGATTACCATAGGTTTTGAGTGATCTTGAGTGGCCCACCCCATCCTATATTGCCCAGGTGCCCTGGTGCTGACATCAGAAGGGTCAAGGAGGTTAAACATCCTTGAACCAAGGAGTCAGGAGTTCTGAGCCTCCCATTCCCCTCCTTTCAGCCTTGCCCCAACACCCTTTCATCTATGAACCTTCAAGAAAGAGGGAGAGAGTGACGTAGCTGCCAGCCCCAATAGTCCTGTTTGCAGGCTCTGAAATGTGTCTCCTCAAGTCACAGCCCTACAGCCCCAGCTGGAGGGAGGGACACTGGAGAGCCTGTCCATTTCCCAGTGGTTCAGATTCTGCAGGGAAATTTGTGCCCCGTTTACCATTTCCTGAATTAGACATAGGGTGAGGGCTTCTAAATCATCTTTTTTTTTTTTTAAACAATTTATCACAAACTTGGTTTTATTTATTTATTTATTTTATTTATTTTAATTTATTTTATTTTTTTTTTGAGGGTAGTGCCACCGGCCCTCACATGTGGGATCCAAACCGGGGCTGCTGGTGTCCTAAGCGAGTTCCCAACCAACGCGCCACTCGGGCGGCCCTAAATCATCTTAATAATGTCATATGTGAAGAGGGACTGAAGGGCTGTTTTAGAGTCTCTGTTTGTTTGGCCCGATTCTATGGTGACCTTAAGGGAGTAACACACTCTGTCAGTGGCAGCAGGAGTGAAGTAGCCTCATTTATTTTCAAGGAGACAGCCCATCAGTGGTCTTCACTGAGCATTGCTCAGACAGCGCCAGGCCGGCCACACACGGTGCTCCAACTCGGGGCCAGCCGAGAGCCCAGGTTGGATGAATAAATAAAGAATGTATATGATACACTTGGCCAGGATGGCTGGCTTTGAAAATGTTCCAAAGTTACATGTATAATCTGATTCCGAAAGTCTTACCTTGTGGGGGTGGAGAGGTTCCATAACAGCCCACAGCGGTATCTCCTGGCCCCATCTTTGCCCCATCCCTCCATCTTATGCTGCAGTGGCAGACCATTGTAAAACCACAGAGGTTGCTTTGAGGAATAACTATATTTATTCAATTTTTACATTCAAATGTCAAGAGTTAAAAAGATGGTTGGGGGCTGGGCGAGTGGCTCAGTTGGTTAAGAGCTCGCTCAAGAGTGCAAGCTGAGCTCTGAGCAATAGCAGTTCGATGCCCAGCCCAAGCTGAGCAGCCGCTGAGCTGCCAACAGGTAGCAGGATGACTCAGCTAAAAAAACCAACAAAACAAAAAAACACAAAAAAACTGAAAAAAAAAAAAAAAAGAAATTAAAAAAATAAATAAATAAAGGGCCGGCCGAGTGGCGCTGTGGTTAAGTGCTGGCTTGGGAAGCCAGGGGCCCCAGTTTGGTCCCACATGTGAGGGCCAGTGACACTGCCCTCAAAAAAAACCAAAAAAAGATGGTTGGGTTTGTTTGCACCACACACATATGCAAAATGCAATCCTGGGAATCCATGAGGGGACTTACTGTCACTTTATGCTTCATCAGTCACTGTGCTGTGTGCCCCAGAGAGCTGTCTGTGGGACCGAGAGCAAGCCTGGGACCACACACCCACCTCCCCAGTGGGTGGGAAGGTGTGCTCCTCTCTGGGAATTCAGCCAAAGTTCCGATCTGTGCTTTCTCTTGGTTCCTGTTTGCACAGTTATGTTACTGTTCATCTGAGAAAAGGAGATAGGGACTCTTTAGAATGGAAGATATGGCAAATAGATATGTTTAAATTGAAGAACCAATGAATCCATTGCATTAGCAAGTACTTCCCTGGAAGGAGAATTACAGAATGCTTTGTCTCCCTTTTCTAAGAGAAAAGACATTAATATCCAGTCATATGGCTCAAAACTTCGCACTATTTCATGGATCCTTTTACTTCAACTTCTCCCTATCTTTTCCTAGTACAAGCTTCTAACATCTGCTCATGCCATAGCAGCAACAGCCCACATAATCCCACGTTTCACCATTGCCCCATCCTTCTGCTCTTCATGCTGCGCCATGGCAGACCACTTACACGCCACAGAT
The DNA here is from genome assembly GCA_033961575.1 of Aselliscus stoliczkanus. Lineage (NCBI taxonomy): Eukaryota > Metazoa > Chordata > Mammalia > Chiroptera > Hipposideridae > Aselliscus > Aselliscus stoliczkanus. Next base: position 96,113,370 of record CM066733.1, read on the forward strand.
CTGGTCGTGGGACTTCCTCTGAAATGCCCTCCTGGGGCACCCCTTTGCCCCATTGCCTTCCTTGCCCTCACATCCCATAACTTACCCACTGGGATCACTGGATCTTTGGGTGGCCTCTACCCACAATACCACCTCATCCCTTTTACTTCCTGTATTAGTCAGGGTGCTCCAGAGAGAGAGAGAAATGGGATGTGTGTGTGTTTGTGTATGTGTGTCGGGGGCGAGATTTAGTATAAGGAGTTGGTTCACGTGATTATAGAGGATGGCAAGTTCAAAATCTTCAAGGTGGGCAGCAGGCTGGAGATCCAGGAAAGCTGACATTGCAGCTCCAGTCTGAAGGCAGACTGCCGGAAAGCCAGAAAGATGCTACAGATGAAGTCCAAAGGTAGCATGTTGGAGAAGTCTCTCTTCCTTGGGAGAGGCTGATGATTTTGTTCTATTTAGGCCTTCAAATGATTAGATGAGGCCCACTCACATTATGGAGAGCAATCTGCTTTACTCTGCATCCACTAATTAAAATGTTAAGCCCATCCATAAACAACCTCACAGACACATCCAGAATAATGTTTGAATAAATTATCTGTGCACCCTGTGGCCCAGCCAAGTTGACATAAAATTAACTATAACACTCCCTTTTTGCATTTTGTCACCTGTCCACACTGGACTTCCTCCATTTTTTCTAATGTGCGACACTAATTCTGGACCCCGGACCTTTGCACATATTGCTTATTCCACCAGGAGTGCTTTTTCATCTGGCCCATGCTTACTCATCCATCATGTGTCAGCTGAAATTCCACTTCCTCAGAGAGAGCTTCCCTGATCTTCCGGGCTAAGTTTATTCCCTCAGATATATATTGCCAGAGCACACTAAAGTTCCCTTTAGTATCACACTTAGAGTTACTTGTTCAGTGCGGGTCCTTCCCTACTAGACTTTAAACTCCATGAGGGCAGGTAGCGTATCTGTTTTACTGTTATATGCCTGGCATTTACTAGCTGTTCAAAAATCATCCAGCCAATGAATGAATGAATGAATGAATGAATTGAAAGTTTACGCTGTATTGAAAGCTTACAAAGTACAAGGCTCTTAACATATATAGATACAACCCTGTGAAGTAAATCTTATTATTTTCACTTTGACAGACTGTGGCCCACATTGGTAAGGGACATGCCCAGAGTCATGTCACTAGTTGTATAGGATCTGGGCTTCAAATAAAATAACAGTAAATGTCACAGCTAGCACTTATAACACTTAATCAAAATCAGGTACTATTTTATACATTTGACAACTTACAGCAACCTAATGAGATATAGGTAGACCTTAAATGCCCCGAAATATTCCCTACTGCCTGGTGTTTACTCTGGAGGATTGCTTCTATAGTTTCAGGAACCCAGAATCCGGAGTTCGAGGGAGGCTGGTCCCCTCTTCCCCCTGTGGTCATTTCTGGACCATCATCAGTTCTCTCTTCTTTTGCCCCAGTAAATAGAGTCAAGTTAGTAAACCTGCTAGCCAAGCAGATGTCCTACTGAGGAATAGAAGGCTGCTCTCCCCTTCTTTTTTTTTAAATTTTTTTTTTATTAGTGAATTGGGGGAGGAGAACATAGTTGGGGAACCGGGGAAGGGGAACAGATAATTTGCTGTCCTTTTGTTCTTCAGTCTAGTTGCAGAGGACGTTGCTTCACTGGCCCATGTTGGTATCATCATTGCGCTCTTTCTGGACGAGGCAGATCAGTCGCCGGCCTCTGGATGGTCGCTCACCACGGCTATTGGCAGCTCATGCTGGCTGCCGGCCACTCACTGTAGCCTATGGCAGCCACTGCAGCAGGGGCTGCAGCCCACACCATCCCCAGGGCTCGCACAGCCCAGCTCCAGGTGGAGCTGTTGTTCACCATCTTAGCTGGAGAGGGCAGTGTCACTGGCCCTCATATGTGGGATCCGAATCGGGGCCACTGGCATCCCCAAACCAACTCTTAACCAATGCGCCACTTGGCCAGCCCTGCTCTCCCCTTCTTGAGGATACCTTTAGCCTGTACAAGAAACCCTTGCCTGTAGCCATCTGAGTGAGTGTGTGTGGAGAAATGCTTTTCTTCATGATTTCTGTACTGTCCAAAAAGCAGGCCCCTCTCCCTGTCTTCCGCTTAGATTGACCTATTGGGATTGCGGGGTAAGCCAGATGCTCTGAGTTGGTCGTTGGTATTTCAGTGACTTGGGGAAGGGGTGTGTGTGTGTGTGTGTGTGTGTGTGTGTGTGTGTGTATGTGGTGGTGGGGGATGTCAGATAATACCTGGTGCCAATAAATAAGGTTTGGTTTTCTGAAACCCAATATATACATGTATATTTTGAGGCTATGTGTCTTCCCAAGATGACTTGAAAATACACTCCCAGAATACAAAGGTATTGTTAGCTGAATCCCTATTCATTATGTTAAATTATGAGCTGATGCCTTAGAAAAATTAATTCCCTGGATGATGAGACAGGTCTTTTTTTCCTATACCAAGTCACAGTATTAATAATCCAGCCAAATGTAGCTCTGCTGTAAAAGAGTTTAATTTTCAAAGACAATTAGACAATTTTATGGATGACTTGAAGCATTTGTCTCTAACCACTGAGTCTGGATATCATGTTGTCTCCCCAACGGATTCTTGCTGACAGTCAAAGGACAGATGAGTGGTAGAAGTGCAATTAATTTATGATCCTGTTAGGTGTAAAGCCTATAATTACTCTGTGGTTGTTGCCTTTGCCAAGAAAAAATAGAAGTTGAAAACCTGTCTTATGGAAAAGTGCTTTTTGGAACTTGAAAGACAATGTAGGTTAAAAGGAAAAAGCATATTTCCCCCATTTCATAGGGGGACATGGGGAGGAATGACGATTTCTGGCTTATTCTTTCCCATAACCAGCAATTTTTGAAGATGCTTATTGTGGTAAATAGACTGATTGTTTATTTAGAATAATCTTTAGATCCTGTTTTTACATTCTTAACTGGACATCTCACATATAATTCATTCATTCAACAAATATGTATAAGTGCTCCTGTGCCAAGGGACTGATCTAGGCTTGGGGGTAGAGTGGTAAATATGGAAAAGGCTCCTGCTGTCTTGGAGCTCCCATGGGATGGGGATGATGAGAGGCAAATAATATGCAAGTAAATAAATTAAACAACAACGTAATTCCAAATGGTGTTGACGGTTGTGCAGAAAATTGAAATGGTAATGCAATGAAATTTGTGGACTTGGAGGAGGGAGGCCATTAGTCCACTCAGACCTGCCAAAAACATGAGAGACTCAGGGCTCTAATGCCTGAGAAAGGTTCCCCATTCCTGCCCCTCCTACCTGGCTTTGCAAGGTGGTGCCGCACACGTGGCAGGTGGAAATGCAAGCCTGTGCAAGAAAAACCTGGCAAACCATTAGCAGGGCTCTCTTTGGACTCCCTGTTCTGCTAAGTAGAGCACATAGTTTCTTTAGGGAAAAGAGAAAAAGGCATTGAAAGTCTTAAACAAGAGTAAGGTTCCCCGATTGCTGCCTTAATCAAACTCATTAAAACTGAGTATATATTTAAAACTTCCTATGATTAACTTCATTTTAATGTAAGTAATAATATTTGGATTCCTCCATGATGTCTAAAGGCATCTTGATTTAGGAAATGGCTTTCATTAAGTGTATTTGGCTTTCATTAAGTGTTTGTAAGTAGTAAACCCCAAGTGTTTGTGGTATAAACAGGGTAAAATGTCTAAGAATTAGCCACTCTGGGAAAAAAATGCTTGGTTTGAAAAACTCTACTACCAAAGACTGTTTGCATGTTTCCCCAGCCACGGTATTTTGACAGCTGAGGCAGTGAGATTAAAACAAACAAGAGTTAAACATACATACACACACACACACACACACACACACACACACAAACACACACACGTGAGTACAGAAAGATCAATGCATAGATATGAGTTCGTGGTTTTTGTTTCACAGATAAATATGGAACGTGATGCACGCATGGTTGTTTGGCTGAACTCCTAACCTGTGCTTAGCCATAAAGTGCATGGATTACCTTTTCCATTTCAGTGGGAAGCTCTGCAGAGAACTCCTAGCAGCAGTGACCAGTGATTGACGGCCTTGCTCTATAGAATGTATGGAGAGCAAATTTAAGTAAAAAATGCATTTGTTCTAAAAGAATACCGTAAAACTTGGCTTCCTACACTTGACCTGACCTAGAAAGTTGATGCCTTCTGGGTGCCAGGGAGACAGCCTCACACAGCAGTTTAGAGCAGGTGCCCTGGGATTTGACAGTTGGGTGCCCATGCAGACCCGACCACCTACTAGCTGTACAACCCTGATTAAGTAGCCTGACCACTCTATCATCTATGAAATGGAGGTCATCATAAGGCCAACCCCTTGTGTTGTCAAGAGGATTAAATGAAGACCTTCCAACGAACCATGACCCAGAGTAAAAAGCTCAATGTGCATTAGCTCCCTTATTATTCTTGCCATCATTGTTACTGGGTTCCACCCATTGTCCAGGTGGAGCTGCTTTTGCCCTTTTGCATTTTCGCAGCTGCCCTTTCTCTGTATAGTAGCATGAAAGCCACATCTGCAAGGAATGGAGGTGCTACTGGGAAGACAGTGTGCACTGGACTCTTGAAGTGGCACCACCCTCAGTCTCAGATTGGTGGAATGTGCTCTTAGCGAAGGGCTGCTGCGATTGTCCTCTCTGTGACCCTGGTGTGCAGAGAAAGACATGTCTGGGAATTTTTTAAGGAATGTAGCTCATACAGTAGGAGTTGTCTCCAAAGGCTTCTGTCACGCTAACTTGAGTGTGTGTAATATGCGTGTCTCAGAGTTGTGGGTCTTCTGTGAACCCACCACTGTACTAATCATTATCCATGGCCTAGATAATTTGTACATATGTTCTACTATCTTTTTAAACTGTCTGGAGATCAATAATAAAATGTCAATTATTCATAGTACCTTTTGTCACTCAGTATTTTCTTGATCATTTTAAACTTTTATTATGAAACATTTCAAACACATACAGAAGTATAAAGAATAGCACAATGGACCTATGGACTTCCGACAATTTTTTTGGGAAAAGAGAAGATCTTAAGATTGAAAGTCTTAAACCAGAGTAAGATTCCCCAATCATTGCCTTAATCAAATTCATTAAAACTGAATGAACATTTAAAATTTCCTATAATTAACTTTATTTTAATGCATGTAATAATATTTGAGGCAAATGGTATGCAAGTAAATAAATCACACAGGGTAATTCCAAATGGTATTGACTATTGTGCAAAAAATAGAAATAATAATATTGGGTTGTCGGAAAACTAATGACGTATTTTGTATGTTTTTCAAAGGTCATTTATTTATATAAAGAACAAAGATCAATCAATGATATATTGCCCATTTTGTTCCATAACCTTTTGCCATCTTTCAGTGAGCTTCATAATTCCTCGTTTATAGAAGGACCTGTCTTTATTTGCAAAAAACTGAACAAGGTACTGATTTATAGCCTCATCTGAACTGAACATTATACCATGCAAGGAGTTTTGAAGAGAGCAAAACAAGTGGAAGTCTGATGGCGCAAGATCAGGCCAGTAGGGTGGGTGTGGCAACACATCCCATCCAAGCTGCAGTAATTTTCGATGGGTGATCAAACTTGTGTGTGGTCTCTCGTTGTCACGATGGAACACAATTCCTTTACAATTAACAAGCTCTGGATATTTATGGATGATGGATTCGTTCAAACTGTCCAGTTGCCCACAGTACACATTTAAATTGATTGTTTGGTTCCTTGTAGGAGCTTGAAAAACATGATACCTTTAAAATCCCACCACACTGAGAGCATAACCTTCCTCTGATGAATGTCTGCTTTCGTTGTTGTTTGAGGTGAATCATCACGTTGGGACCAAGACCGTTTGTGCACCACATTGTTATAAACAATCCACTTCTCATCACCAGTTATCAGTCGTTTCAAAAAAGGGTCATTTTCCTCATATTTAATGAGCATATCGCAGATGTTTATATGCGCAGTCAAATGAACTTCTTTGAGTTCATGAGGAACCCAAGTACCGAGTTGCTTATGTATCCCAGCTTCTTTAGGTGGTTGTGAACACTTGAATGATGGATGTTCAATGTTTCTGCAATCTCTTGTCATGTAACGTGGGTTTGACTCGATCAATGCCTTTATTTTGTCATCATCAACCTGGGTGCGCCTCCCTGACCGAGGAGTGTCGTTGAGATCAAAATCACCAGCACGGAATTTCGTGAACCATTGTTGGCACTGACATTCTTGTAGAGCATTGTCACCATAAACTTTATGCAACTTTTCACAAGCTTGATGAACGTTCTTCCCTTTCTGGAAGTAAAACAGTAAAATATGGCGAAAATACACAGTTTTGTCTTCCATCTTTAACTTGTTGTAAAATCTCTAAAACTCAACCAAATCGCTCTTTTTTTTTTTAGAATGAAGCTAGAACTGTCAGCTGTCAAGTGACATAGCAATAACAGATGCAAATGAACTCGAGCACTTCCAAAAATGAACTATCACCATCTGTTGCAAAACTGCATCATGACTTTTCCAACAACCCAATAATTATAATAGAAATAGAAATAATATTAATAGAAATACTTATAATATAATAGTAATAAAATAGAAATAATAGTATTTGTCTCTGTAGCTGTAACAATTTTCAGAGTATGGACAATCTTATTTCATCTGTACCTCTCTCTCCTAATCCCAGGTTACTTTGTGTAAATCCAGGCAGCATGTTATTTCATCTGTGAATACTTCAGCTTGTATCTCCAAAAGCATTCTCTGAAAAATAAAAAAATAACCACAACATCTTTATCACACATTCAGAAATTAACAGTCACTTTTTTTTTTTTTTTAAGATTTTATTGGGGAATTGGCGGAGGGGAACAGTGTTGGGGAATTGGGGAAGGGGAACAGACAAGTTGCTGTCTTTTTGTTCTTCAGTTTAGTTGCGGAGGATGTTGCTTCACTGTTGGTATCGTCATTGCGCTCTTCCCGGACGAGGCAGATCGGTCGCTGGCCTCTGGATATCGCTCACCGCGGCTATTGGCAGTCGCTCACCGCGGCTATTGGCAGCTCACGCAGGCTGCCAGCTGCTCACGCTGGCTGCGGGCCACTCACTGTAGCCTATGGCAGGCCACTGCAGCAGGGGCTGCAGCCCACACCATCACCGGGGCTCGCACAGCCCAGCTCCAGGTGGAGCTGTTGTTAGCTGTAGAGGGCAGTGTCACTGGCCCTCATGTGGGATCCGAACCGGGGCCGCTGGCATCCCAAAACCAGCGCTTAACCAATGCGCCACTCGGCCGGCCCAACAGTCACTTTTTAATACCATAAAATATTTAGTAATTATTCACATTTTTCTGATTGTCATGTCAATTAGGATTATTTTAATTGGAATCCAAAGAAGGTCATACATAACAATTGACTGATAAGTCCCTTAAGCCTTTCTTAATCTCTAGGTTTCTTCTCCATCTTTTTTTCCTGCAAGTTTTTCTTTCGTTGTTGAAGAAATCAGGTCATTTGTCTTACAGAGCAGAGCTTCTCAAAGTGTGATCTAGTGCTGGTTTGTGTCAAGTAAACATTTAGAAACTATTATACCAATTAGACATTGCTGTAACATCAAGGCACATGCATCAGTGAAGGTGTTTGGACTTAAGTTCTATGTATGAAGGTGTTTTATGGGTGCAGCCAGGATGATAGGAAAGCATTCTAGAGTAATGACGAAGATGAAGAATGGGTCAGAATGTAAATAAACATATTGCTTCCTTCATCAAGAATGTCCTGCTTTGAAAAACTGTTAGCAGGATTAAACAGTAGGGTTAGTGATATGTGAAAAGTGATGAATTTACATAAAGGTTAATTTGTTAAATTTGAGATTATTGTCTTTATTATATGAGAAGTGGAAGCTGACCATAAGCAATAGTTATGGCATACTGAAGTATGAAGGCTATTGAGGGAAGTTCTGTCAGATGTAGGAATTCCAAGTGTTCCTCAAGAGAAGCAAGCCATTGTGGTTCCAACTTTTTAAAAATATGAGGGTATTATGCTAAGTGAAATAAGTCAGCCAAAGGCAAATACCATACGATTTCACTTATATGTGGGATCTAAAAGACAAAATAAATGAACAAACCAAACAAACTCATAGATACAGAGAACATTTTGATGGTTGCCAGATGGGAGAGGGATTAGGGGGATGGGTGAGAAAGGGTAAGGGATTAAGATGTACAAATTGGCAGTTATAAAAATAGTCACAGAGGATCGGCCAAGTGGCGCATTGGTTAAGAGCTGGTTTGGGAAGCCAGCAGCCCCGGTTCGGGTCCCACATGTGAGGGCCAGTGACACTGCCCTCAAAAAAAAAAAAAAAAAAAAAAGTCACAGAGATGGAAAGTACAGCATGGTTAATATAGTCAATAATATTGTAATAATTATATGTGGTGTCAGATGGGTAATAGACTTACCTGGGTGATCACTTTGTAAGTTACATAAATGACCAATCACTACATTGTACACCAGAAATTAATATTATATAATCTAATACTGTAATTAAAAAATTAAATAAAATCGGGCCGGCCGAGTGGTGCGGTGGTTAAGCGCTGGTCTTGGGAAGTGAGTGGCCCTGGTTCAGGTCCCACATATGAGGGCCAGTGACACTGCCCTAAAAAAAATATAAATAAATAAATAAGGAAAAAAAAATCAAATAAAATAAATGTGAATTTTTCTGATAACTTTGGTATTTTAATGATCTTAATACTTTCATGCAAAGAAGAAAAGCAACATGTTTTTCAATTGCAAATAAGATTAAAGGGTGGGAAAAGCTTGGAGGAACATAGTTTTCTATTGTTATGACATATTCTATAATTTATAATTAGTGTTAATGAAGAATATCCATGTGTGACATTGTACATATATAACAAGTGATCACCAAACATCTTTTGAGTTTGATCAAACATTTTGAATTTAATTGTCTATCAAAAGAAGATCTGTGTATAGGAAACTCATGAATCTAGAAAACTATTTCATTAATTGAAAGATAATTTAACTTACAAGATAAATTACTAGAATTGGCTACTGTAGATTGAAGATGAGTTTTGAAAATGCAACATATGTGATCTCATTTTGGATAAAAATTAAAAGTAAATATTTTGAGCTTGCTAAAATTACTTTTAAAATCTATTTTTTCTATTCTTGTAAGCATACCTCTGTAAGACTATTTGTCTACTATGCTTGTTATTAAAAATAAACATTGAAAACAGTCATATAATTATCCCCAACAAGTAGTATTGTCCTTAATCCAGTTTAGGTCAGATTGGATAACAGGTTTGGTGCAAGCTGAGTTTTCACATTAAAATTTTAAATAGTGATATAAGTAGTGTTCATTCAAAGTATGTCTGAAAGCATTTAATATAAAGAATTGCTATTTCCTTTATAACTTTATTTAGTTATGACTGCAGAATGACAGAAAGTTATGAGTTTAATAGCAATTTTTTATTATTTATATTATTTTTTATAAATATGGATAAAATATAAATATTATTTATATTATATTATGTATATTATTTATACACAAAGAGTGCGTATAGCTTTACTAATTCTTTTATTTCTTGTCTTCCGACTTATATTTATTGGAATGTACTTTTATGTCTTTTTAATGTATGAATAAAAATTGGGGTTGTATTTTATGTATTTTTAATTTCTTTTTTCTAGTAATGTATCTCTATTATATTTACAAATATATTTTAAAAAACTGAGACAGACTATAAAAGTCAAATTAGAAGGATCCACTCCCATGGTGTCACTTAACTGGTCCTTCTGTTCCTTGTATTTCATGTACATTGGTAGTTAGATTTCCTAGAAGTTTGGTAAGTCAGACTCTTTGTTTGGGTGGGAGGGATAAATGGTGTTTCGTACTTCTTGCAGGAGGTATTCAATGTCTAGTTGCTGCTGTCACTTTCTGTGATGTTACCTGTTGATGATCATTGCCGAGATCTGTTAATTCATGAGATAGTGCACAGTGGTGATGTTCTGTCCCTCCTTCGTTTGTTTTTATGCTTCTGTACGATTAGATACTTCTACAAAGAGAAACTATACCTCATCAACTATTTGATCACCCTGAGGCATCGGAGGCATAGATGGTATAGGTCATGAAATCCTTTTGACGTTATCAGAAGTACACATATCTGGTACCACTTTTCTAGTGGTCTCTTGTCATAGAGAAATTGCTCTCATCTACTATTTAATGAATTTCTACTCTGTGCAAAGCATTGTGACGGCAAATAAGGGATAAATAAGAGTGGGATATGGTTCTTTAACCTTAAGAATTGTTTTTGTGTCACTGTGTGAGTAATCTATCTGACTCCTGAAATTATTTAAGATTATCAGTATAAGTAATTCAGTACTGAGTCACTGCACTCCACAACCTACTCTTGTGAAGGCAAATTTTAGCTGAAGTTCTTCCTAATTATAGCATTTAAATTTGAATTTCAGAAACTAGTGTCATTTTTTTTTTTCTTCCTGTTTGTCTGACAAACTTCTATTTCTGGTCATTAGAAAAAAGGTAATTTTGTGGAGAGAGTGGGAAATTCATTTGCTCAAATGAGTAACTTTTAACTGCTCAATTTTAAGTTACCAGGCATCTATTTGTTCTTGGATTTTTTTAAATGGTATTTTACTTTCAGTTTGCCTGATGATATTGGACAGAATTTAGGTCACTAAGTAGCATAGCAATGAAAGGAATGTCTCACATGACAAAAGGCAAATGTAATGCATGTTCCTTCACACCAGCTTGTACAGGAAAACATACTCCTTTTTTTTTTTTTTTTTTTAACGTTTTTAGGTTTTAGGCTGCCAACTATTATTCCAGGGACAAAAATACTATGTTTTACTTTTACCTATAAAATAACATATATAGGTTCTTTTTATTTCTACAGGGAGTTTTCTGACTGTTCCTCAGGGAATCATTGTGAGGGTTCTGCTAGTTTCTAAGTACATCTATATGAATTATACACTTAGAGGCTGAAAAAAATATCTGCCAGATGCTTCTGTGGACCTACTAGACCCACTGCAAAACAGACATGGTCACAACTTCATTTGTCACCTAGCTTCCATAAGCCTCTGCTCTAATTGGAGAACCACCATTTTAGGTCCCATGGGATCAAGGCCAGCTCAGACCCATACCCAACATGGAAGACCTGGCAGCATCCCACTGTCCCCATTGCTAGTGATCCTACTAAGTGGTTGCAGGTCGTTTTGTGGAAGGATCGGTGAAATCTTCATTGTATGAACTGTGCAGTGGTATTGCAGGGTCCTTCCTCAAGGAGACGTAGCCTCTTCTCAGCTAGTCGCCTGTCAATCTGTGAATTATAGTAGCTGATATCAGCCTTTTGCTCTCCAGCTCTCTCTCCCTTTCTCCTTTTTTTTTTTTTTTTTTTTGTACAAGTCAAGTAACATCCCAGTCCATTGTCTACCATCTTGCCCATGGCTGATCAGCCGTTGCCACAGATCCCTAATGGTCAAAGTACCCTGTTTGCCACTCTGACCTTGATGTCAATTATGATATTTACATCATCTAGTCTCTGATGGTGAACTGTCACCACCTGGCTTCTGTTATTTTGGGAATCCTGTTGTCTCCCATTAATTCAAAATAGCCTAATATCAGGGCATCATCTCTTACTGTCAACTCCAGTTAACAGAGAACAAAATGGCTGGACTTCTCCGTGATACCATGCCCCTCACTAGTACCTTTATGCCTTTAATGAAGAAATGACCTCTTGGCCTTCCTGGGCCATGGTCAGAAAGTGAGTTGTTCTGCTTTCTAATAAGAAATCCAAGCTCCAATCTTGCACACCCACCTTTGAGCCTTCTGACTCCTTCCTCAATATTCTGCCAGGGCAGTTCCAGCATCTCCATTTAATGCAATGTAGGCCATTTTTGTGCTCCAGCTTCAAGGAGCCATTCCAATATATGAGGACCAGCTTCAGTGGAGTCCCACTGCATGGTGTCAGAGAAAGTCCATCCCAGGTGAGGTGCTCTGCGTTCTGCTGGTTGGTAGTTCTGGTTGTAGCCGCACTGGCTAACAGGTGGAGTCAAAGGAATTAGAAAGTGCTGCACAAGAGGGGTCCAAAACAAGGGTTCTCCCGAGACTTTATTTATAGGGTGAGGTCAGAGGAATACTTCATTTTAACCAGAACTTCCTGTGTGACAGATACATTCTCAGGGCTCCTAGGAGGTGAAGTGTTGCTTTACAGCATCTCAAATCCCAAAAGATGGATTAAATCTTGAAGAAAGTAACGTTGAACTAGAGTCAAACATGATTGTCTTAGCTAATAACAATAGTAGCAATAATAATAGTGCTTACCATTTACAGTCAGCTCTCCATATCTGCAGGTTCTGCATTTGCAGATTCAGCCAACCCCCGGATCGCAAATATTTGGGGGAAAAATAATTCCAGAAAGTTCCAAAAAGCAAAGCTTGAATTTGCCATGCACTGAACACTATGCTGAATCCACTCGAATAAAGTGAGATGTAGGTATACTCCGTTTTAGCCTATCTGCAAATATAGGTTATATGCAAATACTATGCTAGTTTATATAGGGGACTTGAGCACCCTGGTATTTTGATATCTGCTGGGGTCCTAGAATCAACTCCTCATGGGTACTGAGGGACAATGCTGCTGGCCTTTACTAAAAGCTGGGGATTTAGGTACATTCTTCTATCAGATAATGTCTTTATACATTATCTTATTTAATCTTTAATCACTATTTTATTCAGTAGATAATATGCTCAGTATACAAAAGAAGCAGCTAATACCCACAGAACTAGCTTCTACAATATTAAAATACCAGTAAGGAGTAGATCGTAAATTAATCTGACTCTGAAATGGTAACCAATTGATTTTTTAGTAGATTATGTTGATTCCCAAAAAAAGCCATTGAAAATTTAAGGGAAGAAATGTATATGCCAGTTAGAATTTTTCATATATATATATTTATATAATTTCTGAAAAAGGAACAGTAAAACAAACCAATGATACTCCAACAGTTGAAAAAAAAAGCTGAAAGCAATGTGATGATTTTTTGAAAAATATTGCATCAAACCACATGTAGGTAAAAATAGAAGAAAAAAGAGTCAGTAGAAGGAAGTTCTTTTTATTTTATTTATTTTTTTTTTTTGAGGGCAGTGTCACTGACTCTCATATGTGGGACCCGAACCGGGGCCGCTGACTTCCCAAGCCAGCGCTTAACCACTGCGCCACCCGACCGGCCCTGGAAGTTCTTTTTAAATAGGATCTTCTGATTGGCATTTACTGAGGTGAGCAGCCCCCAGAACGGGGAGGAGGAGCAACCCCCACCCGGCAGCCGTAGTCAGTCTTTAGTCCTGGTGATTACAGGACACATTTTGAACTGCTATCCCTGAAATACTACTTTCAAGGAAACTTCTCATTTATGGGGTAGTGTTGGCATTGCTAAGAGTGATAATTAGAAAGATTCTATTACAACTTGCTATTTGGGGGATTGCATATAATGTGTTCCAGCAACAAGTTGAGGCAGGTAGGTGTAGGGGACAGTCATTGATCTGGCAAGAGTTGGCTTTTGGAGGTGGGAAAGCACGTTCTCACACCGTCCTCCTGCCGCCTGCAGTAGGAGCCAGGGTGCTGAGTGGCTTCAGAGGTATGGTGGTGGGCTTTGCCTTGTTTTCGGCCTGAAGCCCTGGTGTTAATGCCCTTGCCCATACTTGAGGATGAAGGGCAGGTTGGGAAGCCATCAAGCATGGTGTCTGGTTCCCAGGCTGCTGGGTGTTGGCGGGGTGGCAGCCTGCCCAGCCAATTCTCAGTAAGCAAGGACATCCCAACCCCACTTGCTCGACAGCTCATCCATGGGGACTCTGGGAACAACTCTTGCCATCCCCTCAGAACTAGTTGCTGTTTCTCTGCTTGTTGCTATTGCTTCTTTTATGACAGGTTTTTCTCCTTTTGACCGAACAGCAAATTTCACCAGTTTTACTCCTTACATGATATTATATAGACAGTTATATCATTTGGTAGATCTGATGGAAGTCATTAACAAGTACATCCTGGGAATGTCAAAAAGGTGTGTTGGCTGAGAGCAGGTGTTTATTCTTTCTGTCACTTTAACACCAATGGTAGTATATTAGGCACTTTCTATGTGTCATCACTGTGCCAAACACTTCGTTTATTACCTTGTTTATGTCTCAAATTATCATTTGCAATAAGTCTTTTATTAACTCCGTCTTACAGAGGAGAAGCCTGAGACTTAAAGGGCTTAAATGACTTTCCCACAGTGCAAGGCATGTGGCAGATGGGAGTGAAATCCATGTCTGTGTCTGATTTCAGTGCCCTGGCACTTCACTGGACTTTTTACTTTTTAATTTTTTTTTTTAAAGATTTTATTGGGGAAGGAGGGGAACAGACAAGTTGTTTTCCTTTTGTTCTTCAGTTTAGTGGAGGACATTGCTTCACTGGCCCATGTTGGTATCAACATTGCACTCTTCTCGGGTGAGGCAGATTGGTCGCTGGCCTCTGGATGGTCGCTCATCGCAGCTATTGGCAGCTCATGCTGACTGCCGGCCACTCACTATAGCCGATGGCAGCCCACTGCAGCAGGGGCTGCAGCTATGCCATCCCAGGGACTCACAGCAGCCCAGCTCCAGGTGGAGCTGTTGTTCACCATCTTAGCTATGGACGGCAGTGTCACTGGCCCTCATCTGTGGGATCCGAACCAGGGCCACTGGCATCCCAAGCCAGCTCTTAACCAACATGCCACTTGGACGTTTTACTTTTTTAAGTGAGATATATTACACGTACGATAAAATTCACTCTTTTAAAGTGTACAATTTAGTTGTTTTTAGTATATTCACTAAGCATAAGATGTGCAATCATCACTACTATCTTAATTCCAGAACATTTTCATTACCCCAAATTATCTAATGAGCAAAAACTGGGCTGGGTGGAACACTTCTGATTTGGGAAGGAGAGGAATTGAGGACTGGATTGGGAGTAGCAACTGGGAAGGATTGAACTTGAATTTGAGTGCCCTCACCCCCGCTTCTTATCAGTAGTTGTGTCCTCACACTGGTGTGCCCACTGTCTTTTCATGTTGTCCTCCATTCTTTGTTCCTCCCTCCCTTCTCCCCTCCACACCTTTCCCCTTCTTTTTTTCTCTATTGCCCTTTTCCCACCATGCTCTTTGTTTGGACATTGATCATCAAAGAGGCGATCTGCCTGAAGTTGGGGAACTCGAGGTACTGTCCTTGCCCAGAGTTTGGAGAGAACTCTCCAGAAAGGCTGTCAGGAGAGGAATCTCCACCCAGAAGAGTTCTGTGGATTTTACTCTAGGACTGGGTTGCAGGCCCCTGCTAGCAAGGAGGAGACAAGTCCAAGAGTGAAAGCTCCACTTCCTGCCACAGTGATCCCAGACTCACCTTTTGCTGAAGAGAAAGCCCAGCCTCATTCTCCGAGAAAACTACTGGAAGAGGGAGAGCACCAGCTTCACCTGGGACCCTGCCACTGGAAGGCCTCATGCTCTACAATCTCTTAGGTTGACACCCTGTCTCCTGAAGATGGCTGAAGCTCAACTAATTAAATAGGTTTTCATTGTGGAAATAATTTGGTTATGATGATAATGAGAAAATCCTGAGAGACATAATTACTTCAAGATTGTTTGAAACTCTTGGGAATGAGTATCTCTGGGGCTAATTCTGGGTGTATAATAAGCAATTCAAGGTCAGTATCATTTCTGTTCCTTATGCCTTCCCTGTAGGTACCTCTTCTCCATGTAAACATGTGGCAGAACCTTATTTTTGAATCATACACAATAACTGATGATGATGGCAATCTCGTGTGTTTGTCATGTAATATAATTATGGGCAAAAGAATTTAGTGGGCCAGACTTGCTCCTGGTTCATCTATGACTGAAACTTAAAGCGTGAACAATAACCAATCTGAGAGAAAGTTTTGCTGGGAAATAACCAGGTTAAGGAGAGGCTGAATGTGAGGGAGGGGAGCTGACTTCCGGCAGGGCATTCGCGCAAAGCCTGCCTTCACCTAATAATAGACGCTCACCTTCCTCAGGTCGGAGTCCATGTTCCTGAGCCCCATACTGTGCTTGCACATGTCTGTTTGTTGGTGTGTGATGACACAAATATGGGGGGAGAACCGCAGAGCCTCCCTGACAGCCAGCTCTACTTGAAGTCCTGATTTCCCTTCTCTGCAGGGACACTTGATTCCAGCAGTGCTCTATGCTAAAGCCAAACGCTGTCATGCCGTGTGCTGAGTAAGGCCAAGGGACCAAACTCTGCGGAGCAGCCCTTGGTAACTATAAAGAAGAGATGTAGAAGGGGTTAAGTGTTGGAAAGGATTTGGAAATCTGATTGGAGAATCTAGCTTCCCTTTGACTTGATACATGCACACCTAATATCCCCCGAGTGCCTACTCTGTGCTAAGTGCTTGTCATTCACTGCCATAGGTAATCCATTTAGCTCCCCTAGAAAGTCAGTAGCTACCATTCATATCCTCATTTTACAGAGGAGGACATTAAAGCTCCAGGGAGTTATATAATCTGTCCAAGGCAGTGAAGCACTTTGTGGGTGGAATGTTTAAATAGACCCTCTTCTCCCCTTGTTTCTACCTGCTCCTGCCTCAGCCATCCTGGGAAGGGAACTGAGATTGAAGACCTGTGTGCATTGTCTTCTGCAAACAGTGGTGTGGAAAAAGCTGACGTAGTACCAGCATTTCCAGACCACTGGATGGCTCCTCTTGTATGTGATGGACACTGTTCTCATCAAGTCACATCTAACCCAGACATGCTTACTGAGAGTTGCAGCTTTTAGAAAGAATTACTGCAGAAAGTCATGTGCATTAGAGAAAATGAAGGTGAGAGGGAAGGGTGACATGCATCATAGTATCTAGAATTTCTAGTATCAGATGGACTGCGGGGGTCCTGCCTCCGCTGACCAGGGTTCGAGAAGGTGTACACGGCGTCGGCGGTCGATAAAAGACAGAAACCGTTTGTTGCAGTAAAGACAGAAAATGGAGAGATAGAGCTCTCCAGTTTATTTGTTGCAGGCTTTATATACAGTTTTTTTTGGTAGGGGGTACGTGCAGGGATACGTGTAACATAACAAGAAAAATATGCATTACCTCAGTGATCAGTAGATCATTAACTATTTACCAGAAACCTAAAGGTCAGTGAAACCTTAGGGAGTCAGTTTCTCAAGACAATTTTTTCCATTAACCCTGATAGCCATCTTCCTTTTGTGTCCTGAGGAACTGGCCGTCCTCACCACATACCTCAAATAAGTACTAAGCACCCTCCAGGTGTGGAAAGAAACAATGAAAGCAGAAAAACAAGTTTATGCTTCACCAAGCCCACTAAAGCCAGCTTGCAAGTCCCTCAATATTGGGGACCATGGCCCTCAACATCTCCCCCCTTTTTATTATTTAAAAAGCACGCCTGTGACCCCAGGCGGCTGCGAGTCACAGTGCCTGTCTTAGGTGTCCTCCAATGAAATAACAACCCGTCATCGGCACTTGATCCTCTGGCGATCAAGCCCTGTCTTAGGTTTGTTACATTCAAGGAGGTCCTTACCCGTCTTTGGCTAGCCTGTCCTCGCTAAAGCTTGGGGGTAGTGAGGCTAATAAGCAAGTGACTAAACTGGAGGCCTTGCCTTCAGTTTGATCTCATGGATGTTGGCTTGGACGTCCAGTATCTGTTTGAGGAAGCATCTAATGAGGATGGGGAGTAGGCATAGAACCAAGCAGACACAAATGCCCAATGTAAGGAATGTCACAATGGAATGGCCAATATTGGGCAAAGACGGCAAAGTATTTTTTATAATATCAACAAACTCAGAAGCAGCTTGAGCTGCATCAAATTTTAAGGGTTCAGCTTCTCTCATGTTTTGAATTTCATCATGAAGCCGAAGCATGTCTAAAGACAGGTTAGCATTATGCCAAATTCCTTGAAGATGTAGCCGAACTCGATTCCAATCATGTTGACTACTATTATACATTTTTGGGGTTACACAAATCCAATGATAATCTGAATGACATTCCAATTGAGATCTAACCTTTATGCTTTGAATTTCATTACCAACATATTGAACTGTATCATATAAAGCATTTACTTTTTGTTCTAATTTTTCATTTATAATTTCTTGAGTCCCTAAGGCTAGAGTGACATTCTTAGAAAGGGTATTAACATAATGAGCATTTTGAACAGTCTGTGAAAGAGCCACAGCAGCAGTAGCAGCAGTTGCAATTAGAGTAACTAAAGCCATAATTCCAGCAATCAAAAGCCCTATACATCTTTTTGGTCTACTTAAAGCATATTCAATTTCTTTAAAAATTTGCAAACTTTTTTCAGCATACCATGGTCCGGAAACATTAACAGAAAGCATAACAAAAGATGGTTGATTAAGCATCATAACATGAGTCCCAAGTGGTACCCAAGAAACACAATTTTTTAAAGTACAATTATAGCAAGATACATTAAATCTTAAACCATTAAAAGTAATAGACAAGTTTCCAATCATGAGTACATAAGGAGAGGGAACACAGGCGGATACATTGACAGAGCGAATAGTTGAAGTACAGGGAGTATCTGATCTACAAACAGTCACAGTTTGGAGGTTCTCACCCATTGTCCCTGCAAGTTTCCAAAGAGAGTTTTGTTGGTATTGTGTGTCTGACTTCCACATTCCAGTGGCCAGTCCTCTTGTCCAACTCGTTTTGTTACTTTGAGACCAGTCCAGAAAGTACCGATTCACTCCAGGAATATTGTATCTCACTGGCATGTTGCTATGGCACATTCTCCAGGGGACAGCTTCGGTGTTCATAGACCAGGATTTCTGGGCTCTCCCAGACGGACTGATGGAGGATGAGAACTGGATGGCAGAGCAGAAGGCCTACTCCAGAGCAGTGGAGAAAGGAGGGGTGTCAGTGGCCGGTGGACTGTAAGGGCTGTGGTGGCCTGGGCACGGCAGGGGGCTGCTTAGGTGGCAGTGTGAGCACCAGGAGGCAGAGGCTGCGGTGCAGGCAGATCAAACGATCTGGAATCCAAACTGGAGTGTCTGTGTCCTGAGGAAATACTCAAGCATACCCTCTTCCCCTGGGTTAACAGTATGTCTGGTCCCTTTCAGGTACCAGTTTCCCTGTTGGGGTCCACAGACTGGAGAACTTACAGGACCCGAAGAGGGCCCTTGATTATCTCCCAAACGATATCCATCTTTATGAAATTTAGATCGGCATTCTTTAGTCCAATGAAAGCCCTTTTGGCATCTACCACAGACAGTTTTTGGTTTTGATTGTTGTAAATTGTCCTGTGTCGGTCCTCGAGTGAGAGGACACTCTTTACTGAAGTGACCTAACTGATTGCAATTGTAACAGCGAGAACCTTTTGGCCTGTCCATAGTTTTTTGTCCTATGTCACTTACATATTGGGGGTAACTTTTTCCTTTTAGAGCTGCAGCGAGAGCCATGCCTTGAATAACGGCAGGATTGACATCCTGACAGGCTCGCACAAAATCTTCCAATGTTCCTGTTTTACGAACTGGTCTAATAAGAGCCTTGCAAGTGCTATTTGCATTTTCATAAGCCAATTGTTTTAATAGAATGGTTCCTGCGGTTGGGTCAGGTATAACCTTCTCGACTGACTCTGTAAGTCGAGCCAAAAAATCCTCAAAAGTTTCATCTGATTTTTGTTTAATTGCAGTTAATGCCGAGGAGGGTCCTCCTCGTTTTGGAATTCTTTTCCAAGCGGCCACTGCACACGCACTAGTGAGCATAAGAGCATCCTTTTTTAACTTAAGTTGAGCCTGAGTAGAGTCCCACACTCCAGTTCCTAACAACATGCTCTCAGTGACTGTACGACTCTTTTTTGCTTCTGACCTACAGAACTCTTCATTTTCAACCTTCCAAATGATATATTCTCCCCCTGAAAGGCAAGCTTTTGCCGCTCCTTGCCAGTCACTAGGTGTCATCCATCTACCTGCCAGCGCTTCCACCAAAGAAATTGGATAAGGATTGCTAGGGCCATACTGTGTGCAGGCCAACTTTAACTCTTTCATAATTTTATATGGTAACGGCTCCCAAACGGGCTCTTCCCATTCTAGATCTACCGGAAAGCAAACTGAAAATGACAGATCACCCTTGGCTTCTGCTTCACGGATCAAACCTTTTAAGCCTATTGAGTGAGGTCCAGGGGGGCTTCGTCTTTTTGGTTTACCCTTTTTAGGCAGAGGAGGGGCAGATGGCAAGGTATGTTGTAAGGACCCATATCTAGAGCGTAGCGCAGGAAAACCATCATCATGATGATACCGCGCTGCCTCCTCCTCTAGGGTCTCTTCCTCTTGTGGATTTAACTTTCCTCCCCCTGGATCCTCGGCCCCAGAATCTTCCTCTGAGCTAGAGTCTTCCGAGTCAGAGGTTTTTGGACTAGTAGCAGGGAAAAGATTATTTTTTGACCCTTTGGATGGCTTTTTATCAATGAGCGGATGGATTTCTCCGCAATCTCCTGAATTTTTTAACATAGATTCTCCCAGATCCTGACAAAAGGTGGATGATTCATGTCTAGGGTCCAAGGAATCTCGGAACAGATTCCACAAACTAAATGCCTCATGAGGCACCTTTCCTGGACCCCGTTCAGTATAAAATTCCTTTATTTGTTTTCCTACCTTTTCCCAGGTTTCCAAATTTACGGTACCTTCCTCCGGAAACCAAGGGCAACATTGTTGCACAAATTGAAGAAATTTACTAATCTGATGACCCTGTACTTGCACCCCACGGCCCCTTAATGAAGTCTTAATGAGGTTAACATATAAACGACGGTCTTTGGATTCAGATTGACCCATATTTAATGTTAGTAAGTGTAAAGGATAGAAAGAAACAATCACTCGATGTCCACTCTGATGCTCGTCTGGCCGCGCCCCTCGCGGGACTAAGTCTGTCTTGGCAAAGGCTCTGCGGTATAAGCCCTCGCACAGGTGAACGAGTCAGTCGCCGTTATGCCTTACGACAGAGAACGGAACCGCAGATTAGAGCCCACTCAAGTTCCGTAGCGAAGAGCCGTGGAACTATATGCATTCACTCACACAATCACACCCTTGCACACGAAACAGTTAGTAAGATATATGTTTCTAGGGACGTAGATAACACACCTCAAATCTTTGATTACCACTTATACTCACCTGGCGTTACTAGCCAGGGGGTCTCGAGCACCCTCAGTGGAAGCCTATCCGTGTCGGGAAAATAGAGAAGACTAACCTTCAAGTCCCTGTTCGGGCGCCACTTGCGGGGGTCCTGCCTCCGCTGACCAGGGTTCGAGAAGGTGTACACGGCGTCGGCGGTCGATAAAAGACAGAAACCGTTTGTTGCAGTAAAGACAGAAAATGGAGAGATAGAGCTCTCCAGTTTATTTGTTGCAGGCTTTATATACAGTTTTTTTTGGTAGGGGGTACGTGCAGGGATACGTGTAACATAACAAGAAAAATATGCATTACCTCAGTGATCAGTAGATCATTAACTATTTACCAGAAACCTAAAGGTCAGTGAAACCTTAGGGAGTCAGTTTCTCAAGACAATTTTTTCCATTAACCCTGATAGCCATCTTCCTTTTGTGTCCTGAGGAACTGGCCGTCCTCACCACATACCTCAAATAAGTACTAAGCACCCTCCAGGTGTGGAAAGAAACAATGAAAGCAGAAAAACAAGTTTATGCTTCACCAAGCCCACTAAAGCCAGCTTGCAAGTCCCTCAATATTGGGGACCATGGCCCTCAACAATGGACATTATGTAAACACTTCATTGGCAGAGCAATTGAATAAAATGGGACCGCTGATATGGAAAATGAGTCTAGGAGACTTAACAACGACCATTTCTGGAGGATCCCATAGCAGTCGTTGCTAAGGAGAAGCGATCTATGTGTGGCCGGGGAGTGTGAGTGGCCTTCCACACGGGCTTTGGGCTTGCTGACTGACAGGCCTCCTTCATTCCTGAGAGGAGGCCTCTGTACTCTGAGGAATCCAGTGGAAGAAATAATTCTGAAAAACAAGTTATCGTAGCAAATCGCAGTTGATAATCCCATTTGTTGTTTACTTCTGAGTAGACACTCTTGTTAATCCCAGATCTCCCTTTGCTGTATTTGGGATTGTGTTCACAGAGTTACATTCAGACACTTTATTCCTGCTAGTAGAGCAACTTCGTATGGGGTGTGTGTGTGTGTGTGTGTGTGTGTGTGTGTGTGTGCACACGTGTGCTCTGTGGTGTAGAATTGGACACCGACAGCCTGACATGGCTCTCTTTCACTTCACCTGTGTTGCATGTGGGCAGACTGCTGAGTCCTCAGCCTGGGCCAGCTGCCAGCTACAGAGACCTCAGTGGACTAGCTCTTCCACCCCAGTGGCATGAGCCATCGCTCCTGCTGGCATCATACTGTTATAAGTGCTTTTCTCCTGTACTATCTTCTTCCTGAAGCAGTGAGTGAAAGACGTTTTATAGGAATATGTAGTCAGTAGAATACTCTTAGCCCCTGGATCCAGTAGTGAGGGCCCCCTTGGTGACAACAGCAGTGCAAGTGTTGAAGGACATAGCGGATGGAGTCCTGGCCCCCACAAAGGTGTGGGTGAGCGGCTTTAGAAAGGAAGTGCACCCTGTGATTGTAAGTGACCCAGACAGATCATCGATAAAGAGTTATTGAGCATTCATTATGTATAAGGCATTTGTATTAGTTTCCTGTGGTTACTGTAATAAATCACCACAAATTAGGTAGCTGAAATTAAAACAACAGAAATTTATCCTCTCATGTTCTGGAGGCCAGAAGTCTGAAATCAAGGTGTCATCTGGGCTGTACTCCCTCTAGAGACTCTTGAAGATAATCCTTCCTTGCCTCTTCCATCCTCTGATGGCTCCGGGTGTTCCTGGGTTTATGGCCATATCACTTCAGACTCTGCCTCTGGAGTCACATGGCTTTCCCCTCTTCTGTCTTAAAACTCTCTGCTTCTCTTGTAGGGAAGCATGTAATTGCATTTAGAACCCATACAGATAACCCAGGAGATGCGTCCCCTCTCAGGTTCCTTAGCATAATCACATCTTTTGTCAAATAAATTAAAGCTCACAGGTTCTGGGGATTAGGACATGGACATATCTTTTTGGAGGCCACCATTCAACTCACTACAGCATTCAGTAATGTTTGGACACATGGAAAAATAAGAGCACGTCCTTGCTCATAGGAGTCTATGATCCCGTTGGATAAGCATAGATATGCCTATTCAGCAAGCATTTGTTGTTCACATGCCGTATGCCAGGCCACATGCTTGCACTGACCTACAGAGAGGAAGGTGACACAGTCCGTGCGTGTACTGCGAAGCTGAGTCGGAGAGGAAAGACATTGTAAACATCAGTAACCCGAAAGAATGTCACAACCCAAAGGCCAAAAGTAATTTAAAAAAAAATAGGAACCATTTACTTGTTGCTCGTAAAAAGTTAAAGGAAGGGACGGCCGAGTGGCGCAGTGGTTAAGAGCTGGCCTGGGACGCCAGCGGCCCTGGTTCGGATCCCACATGAGGGCCAGTGACACTGTCCTCTCGGAAAAAAAAAAAAGAAAAGAAAAACAAACAAAAAAAAAAAAGTTAAAGGAAACCCAATTCATAAGCTCCCAATAACTTTTTCATATCCCTTTTTTTTCTCCTAATTCTCTCACATTCCACAATGTTTAGACACCCACTGTTGACCATCACCCTCTGGAAACTCTTGTTCCATCCCTCATCCTGCACAGCACTGTTTCCTCTCCCAGCGCTTTGTTGTATAGATTAGCAGCTGTGCCTCCCCTGACAAGTCCCCCTTCTCCCCAATTTCTCCTGCCTGTCCTCCAACTCTGCATCCTAAAGCCCAGGAACATCTCTGGCTGAGACAGTCTCTTTAGAAGAGGAATGAATGGAGAAGGCTTTTAAATCAGAAGGTAAGAAGAGAGAGGCATAAAACACTGATATTGCACCATTGTAGTACAGTTTGGTAAGTATTATACTACAGTGGGATTAAAAGAAAATACATTATTTTGTTGAATTGGACTAATTCAATCTTTGCAACAACCCATGAGTAAAAACTATTATGCTTCCTATTTTGCACATGAGAAAATGAGCTTAGCTTCATTAAGTTGCTCCATAGAAGTGGCAAAACTGGGCTTTGAGCTCAGGGTTCCTGAGGCTTTGGCCTTGGGAAATTGGAGGGTGGAGCAGCCTTGGAGGACTCTTCTGAGAGAAGAACAACTTGAAGCAGGTGTGAAGGCTAAAGAGTTTGGAAAAGATCTAAAGAGCATCCTAAGGAGAGATGATCGGATGGTGCTTTCAAGGTGTTCTGAGCACCCTTGTGACCAAACCAGGGTGTAGGATGGGTGGGTGGGTGAGTGCGTTGTTGGAGGCAGAGGCTGAGACCAGATCCTGCGTGAATTTGTGTATACCTGGACTTTGTTCTGGAGGAAGGTGAGTCACTGAGGCTGAAAGGAGAGGAGAGGAGAGACACTATCACACTTGTGTTGTGAAAACAGCATTCTGACATCACTGATCACAGAAATTGAGGTGGAGAAGGGAGTGCGCAGGACTTGAGGCAGGGAGACCTACATGGCAGAATTCTACCTGCAAACTTTAGCCCCACACTCAGCAGTTCCCCTAACTCCCATCTGGTCTATTCACATAAAATGCTCATTGACAGGAGAAACAGAGGAAAAGAGGTTCATAGACAAAGGCAGAATCTTTGGCACCATAGGCCCAGGTACCACCACCTGGCCAATACCACAGTGTAAATGGCTTCTCCTGCATTGCAGCTCAGGGGTCTGTTCTCCATCTTTGCCATCTTGAAACAAACTGAAGAAGAGTTAGTTTCTCATGTCTGCCTTTCTTCTAATGCTGACACATCAGAAGAGTGGAACTTACCTGTCATTGGCTGCGTGACCTCCAAGGCCCACACAGAGGAGAGAGAATTTAACCACTGTTGGATCAATGGTTCTGTCTTTCCCAAGAGTCAAGTTGAAGATATCCCAACAGCTCTGGCCAGGTTGTGCTGACTGTTACAGTGTTACCTTTTACTGAAGATACATTTTGAGTGGAAGTGCACTCAGTATCTGAATCCTGAGTATTAACCTGGCCTTGGCTTCTCCTCCCTAGGCCAAAACTCATGCAAGCTGAAACCTACTTCCCCTCCCTTATCCCAGTTTTCAGTTTAGATCACAAACAGAATTTCAAGAAATATCTTCAGCATCCAGGAGACCACTGTGATAGTTCAGGTAGGAAATGATGACAACCTAAGCCAAGGCAGTGGCAATGCAGCTAAGTGAGGAGCAAACAGACCGAGGAACATTTAAGCACTCTCTGTGTGCCAGGCTTTGTAAAGTGTGTATATGATCTCATTCAGCCTTTATAACAACCCAGGAAGGTAGGAACTTGTTATTCTTACACATGAGGAAACAGGCTTAGAGTCATTAAGAAATTTGCCCAAGGTAAGTGTGGCAGAGCTGGGATTTGAGCCCAAGCAATCTGACTTCAAAGCTTGCATTTAAATCTCTATGCCTTACTGTCTCCAATCAGGATTACGTACTCTATTGAATGTGAGGTGGAGGAAGGGGAATGAAAGGAATGGGAGGAGTGTTCCAGATTAGACAGATAGATGAAAGAGGGAGCCCTCACCAAGATGAAGACACTGGAAAAGGAGTGTTTTTAGAGAGAAGGATGATGGTTTGATTGTGAACATGTTGATAGGGCACATCCAAGTAAGATGTCTGTTAAATGGTTGGCCATTTAAGAATTTGGAGCTGCCGAGAAAATGATCGAGGCTAAAGAAGATTTGGAGCAAATTGTATCTAGGCAGCAGAGGAGCATGTGGGCAGCAGCAGGCGGGGTGAGATCTTCTAGAGAAGAAAATGAGCAGAGAAGACCAGCAGGGATAGATTCTTAGGGACTTGCAACATTTCAAGGACCCGTGAAAGAACCCTTGAATGAGAGAAAGAAATGAGTTTGAGTGATGGTAGAAGAACGAGGAGAGAGTGGGTCACAGAAACCAAAGGAGTTCAGAGTATGATGAAGGAGGGATGGTGGCAGTGCCAGTGCAACAGAGAAATCATATAAGGTAAGAACTGAAAGTTACCGTAGCAGTTAGCAATTAGGTCAGTGTCAAACCAGCTGGTGGGAATGCAGAACATTGCAGCCACTTTGGAAGACAATACAGGTTTCCCCCACTATCCTATCTGAAAGTAGAGCCTTCCTATGTAACCTATTGTAAGCCAAAATAGCATAAAGTGAAGAAACAATTACTTTAAGACACATATTGCTGACGGATGCTTTTTGCCTTTTTTCATAAAAGCATACATCCTCTTTGGATTTCTTTCTATTAGCAAACCCAGATACTAACGTAGGTCTTTTGTAAAAGTGAAGTGAGATAAAGTGAAAAGCAGAGGTGGGTTGAGGGTGGGGAAATACCTGTGTAACAGTTTCTTACAAAGCTAAACATTGTCCTACCATATAATTCAGCAATTATATTCCTTGGTATTTACCCAAATGAGATTAAAACTTATGTTCACACAGAAACCTGGACATGGATATTTATAGCAGCTTTATTCATAATTGCCAAAATTTAAAAGCATCCAAGATGTCCTTCAGTATATGAATAGATTAACTGTGGCACATCCATACAATGGAATATTTTTCAGTGATAAAAAGAAATGAGCTATGAAACTATGAAAAGACATGGAGGAACCTTGCATGCATACTATTAAGTGAAAGAAGCCAGGCTGAAAAGAGTCTATACTGAAAGATTACAACTATATGACATTCTTGAAAAGGCAAAACTACAGAGAGAGGAAAAAAGATCAGTGATTGTCAGGGGTTGAGGGGGAGGAGGGATGAATACGTGAAGCATTAGGCCAGTGGAACTACTCTGTGTGATACTGTAATGGTGGATACATGTCATAATACACATTTGTGCAGACCCATAGAACTGTGTGCAACATAAAGAGTGAATTCTAGTGTAAACCGTAGACTTTAGTTAATAATAATGTACCAGTATTGACTCATCAGTCGTAACAAATGTACCACACTAATGCAAGCTGTTAGTGTGGTGGATGGAGGAGTGGGTTAGATAAGGAAGGGGTTATGGGGTGAGAGGCTACATGGAAACTCTATACTGTCTGCTCAATATTTCTGTAAGCCTAAAGCTGCTCTGAAAAAATAAAATCTGTTAATTAGCAAAATAAAGAGAAAGAAGGAAAGAAACAAAGGATTAAAAGAAGAAATGAAGGAAGAGAAAGAAAGTCATGTGTATGCAATCTTGAAAGTATCATGAACCCATAATTATACTTAATCCAAAGCTGTGAGCTTGGGTTCCAATTAGAGCAAAAATCTGACCAGTCACTCCTCTCCTTACCAACTTCGAGGGCTCCCCACCACAGACACAAGATTCAGTCCAACGTCCTTGGCGTTGTGAAGGTTTTTCCCCATTTCGTCGGTGCAACCTCGGTCATTGCTCATGTACTATATACGCTCCTGCTGCCAGTCTCTGTGCTCCTCTTTCCTACTCATGGCACGCACGTTCAGACCGCTGTGCTTTTGCTCTGGCTGTTCCCTCTGCCTACATTCTCCCTCACATCCCTGCGTAACAAAAGCCTACATCCATCAACACCCGGCTCAAATGTTGCCTTGTTGACTCCTTTCACCGCCCCCAGCACACCATGCAAGAAATGTCCATAGCTCTCTCTCAATTTCTGTAGCACTTTGTGCCCATCTGTCCAATAAGTGCTTAATACATCACAAAATCGTCAACAATATCAACAACAGACAGTTTAGCAGGAAAATTGGGGGCAAAAAGAAGCCACATCAAAGCAGATTTAAGGAGTGGGTAGGAGTTGAGATATGAATACATGGAACGTAGACTACTTTCTGTGGAGTGGTTTTATTGTAATTTGGTATTTCTTGGTTTTTGTCTTTTGTATTCATGGTTTTACTCAACAGGGGTTGAGGGTACTGAAAAAATTCCCTGGGTGGCTGTGGTGCTGTCCAGTGCTTGGGTGCTGACAGACCTGTGTCACTGGGTAGGTGCTCTGGAGATGAGTAATTCTTCTGGCCCCAGGAGCTGCCGTCCTCTATTTTTGGGAGGGAGGGCGAGAGGATAATGACTACGCCCCTGCCCCCCTTTTTTATCTCTTGGACATCCTGGAACCACAGCTTGCTTCACCTGTGGGGAAAGGAAAGAGATTAGCTGCCTGGGTTGGCACCTCCTCTATTTCTTATGGGATCTACAGGCTTTTGGAGACCAAATTTTAATGATTAGAAAAAGCAATTGGGCCGGCTGAGTGGCTCAAAGAGCTGACTTGGGATGCCAGCAGCCCCAGTTCGGATCCCACATACGAGGGCCAGTGACACTGCCCTCTACAGCTAAGATGGTGAACAACAGCTCCACCTGGAGCTGGGCTGCTGTGAGTCCCCGGGACAGCATAGCTGCAGCCCCTGCTGCAGTGGGCTGCCATAGGCTACAGTGAGTGGCTGGCAGCAGGTATGAGCTGCCAAGAGCCACTGTGAGTGGCCATCCAGAGTCCAGCAACCGATCTGCCTCACCCAAGAAGAGTGCAATGATGATACCAACATGGGCCAGTGAAGCAATGTCCTCCATAACTAGACTAAAGAACAAAAAGGACAGCAACTTGTCTGTTCCCCTTCCCTGGTTCCCCAACACTGTTCCCCTCCCCCAATTCCCCAATAAAATATTTAAAATAATAATAATAAAAAGAAAAGAAAAAGCAATTGATTACTAGTTTTTCTATCAGCCACTTAACAGACATTAAAGGCCTTGTTCCAGGAACCAGGCCAGGTACTGGAGATGTAAAATAACTAAAATAGGGTTTCTGGAGCCAGCTGAGTGGAGCGGTGGTTAAGTGCTGGCTTGGGAAGCCAGCGGCCCGGTTCGGTCCCACATATGAGGGCCAGTGACACTGCCCTCAAAAAAATAAAAAATAAAATAGGGTTTCTGCCCTCAAGGAGCTCATTCCAACCAAGAAGACCAACCTTGAACCCATACCCGCACTTACATTGAGAAGGGAGCTCTTAGCTTAGGCTGCTGTAACATGACACCATAGGCTGGGTGGCTTAAATGACAGGAATTTATTTTCTCACAATTCTGGAAGGTGGAAGTCCCAGATCAAGGTCTAGTAGGGTTTGGTCACTTTCTTGCTATGTCCTCATATGCCTTTTCCTCTGAGCAGGTGGTGCGGGTTGGGGGCTTGAAGAGAGAGAGTGAGGTAAGAGAGAAAGAGCATGTGGAGAGACTCTTTGAGTCTCTCTTTTTTTTTTTTTTTTTTTTTTTGTTGTTGTTGTTGTTGTTGTGGGCAGTGTCACTGACCCTCACATGTGGGACTGAACCAGGGCCTCTGGCGTCCCAAGCCAGCGCTTAACCACCACGCCACTCGGCCGGCCCCTTTGAGTCTCTTTTTATAAGAACGCTAATCCTATCAGATCAGGGTCCCTCCCTTATGACCTCACTTGACTTTAATTCGCTCAAAAAGACCCTACATATTCCCCAATACAGTCACACTCAGGGTTAGGACTTCCACATATGGAAAGGGAGTGGGGGGCGCAAAATTCAGCCTATAGCAGGAACTTACAAAAAACTGTAGGAGCACAGACGAGGGCATGATCATGTTTTCTAGCCTAGGGCAAGATGGGGCGGGCAGCAGAAAGCTCAGTGATGACGCTTGGTCTGGATTTTGAGCATATCAATCATTTGCTATGGAATGTGAGTGCCCAGCCCCACCTTGGAGGCTCTGGTGAGCTAGCAGCAAGTGGTTATTGTCCCATGTAGAAAGGGAAGTCCCTGCGTCACAAGCCTCCTTGTCAGTCACTGCTTTATTCAGTGGTATATCCTGTGCCTCCAATATTATTTTTACATTTGTTAGCAAACTTTTCTTGATGGTAGGGCATGTCAAAGGCCTCCTGAAAGTATCCAGATATCAGTCAACGTTCACTGCAACAGCCTCTAAATGCCTCCTTGTAAAGGTGATTATTTCAGATTCAGTAACTGTCCATTCAAAAGAGAATAGCTCCTGTACTTGAGATGGCTCAAGAAGTAAGCATGCATGTTCCTTTGCAGTGGTGGGTGTGTAAAATGAGTCCTAGGCTTGCTCAAAAGGTGCATCTCTGCCTCTGTCA